>JAOEGL010000001.1:295549126-298022876 GCA_034509955.1 Urosaurus nigricauda | reverse complement strand
TCCTACTGGAGATGTCAGAAACTGAACTGGGGTCTTCTGTAGGCAAACACTGGGGCTTTATATACTGCCCCAAAAGAACACCCTCCCGGCACCTGTTTTTCCGCCAGAGGGAAACGGCAGTAGCCAAACCGCACAGCTTCCCATCGGTGGAAAAAGAACCCAGCTTGAAAATATTCCCCAAAAGTATAAATTCCAAATAGCAAACCTTGATTTTTCGATTTTATATATGGGACACCATTTTGTTGTGCCATTATATTTAATGAGATTTGAACATACACAGATTTTGTTATCCATGAAGGGTCCTGTAACCAAACCCCAGTGGATAACAAGGGCCAACTGTCATTAAATTGATAATAGTGTTCATATTTAAAAATAAACATCTTTAGAGGAAGGACTGGTTTTTAGATGTTCTTGGACAGGGTCCTCTCTGCTCTTTGGTGGGACTGTTCTAGACACCAAGCCTCTCATTTGTTTCCTTCTTCTCTTTCCCTCTGGGCCAGGGCTAGAGGGAGTGTACAATGGCAGATATTGCTGGTCTGCAACAAATATTAGCTCTCATAGCAATGCCAAATTTTATTCAAAACCTAATTAAATTACAATTTTGCATCTCAGATTATGAGGCCCTCCAAATAATTTTTGTGAAATGGGGCAGTTAACACTTTTGGGGGGCGGGGCGGAATCACCAAGGAGAAATCCAAATAAATTTTGTAGAGGAAAGTCATGTAGGGGAAAGTCACAAAAGCAAAAGCACAGAATGAACCTAGGCTCGCTGGACAGGTTAAGAACAACAAAAAGGGCTTTTGGGGGGGGGGGGGGAGGTATGTCAGTAACAAAAGGAAGAAGCAGGAAATGGTAGAGCCACTGTGTGGAGAAGATGGCGAATTGCTAATAGGACAGAGTAAAGGCCGAATTACTCAACAGTTTCTTTGCCTCAGTGTTCTCTGAAAAGGAAAGGGGTGCTCAGCCTGAGGAAAATGGAGCAGAGGACACAAGAGGAGAAATACAACACAGAATAAGTAAAGAGGAAGTATGGGAAAGCCTGGTTAATCTAAACCAATTTAAGTCTCCAGGACCAGTTGACCTACGTTCAAAGGTATTACAAGAACGGGCAGATATAATCTCAGGGCCACTGGCAATAATTTTTTAGAACTACTAGGGAACAGGAGTAATCCCAGCAGAGTGGCAGAGGGCAAACATTGCCTCATCTTCAAAAAGGAGAAAAAGAGGATCTCAACAATTATCACTCAGTTAGTCTGACATCAATACCAGGAAAGATTCTGGAGCAGATCATTAAACAGAGAGTCTGTGAACATTTAGAAAGCAATTCCACAATCACAAAAAGTCAATATTGGTTTCTGAGAAACAAATAATGGCAGACTAATCTGATCTGCTTTTTTGATAAAATTACCAGCTTGGTAGACAATGGGAATGCTGTAGATGTAGCATATCAGGATTTCAGTCAAACCTTTGACAAGGTCCCCTATGATATTATTGCAAACAAGCTAGTAAATGAGCTAGCCAATCTAACTGTTACGTGGATTTGTAATCAGCTGACCGGCCGAGCCCAAAGGGTGTTCAACAATGGTTCCTTTTCATCCTGGAGAGAAGTGACAAGTGGGGTACCACAGGGTTCTTTCCTGGGCCCAGTGCTATTCAACATCTTTATCAATGACTTGGATGACAGAATTAATGGCATATTTATCAAATTTGCAGATAACACCAGTTGTCAGAAAAAGGGCCGGTTTTTTTTAATAACAATTTGATCCGTTATTAAAAGGGGGCCCTTTTCTATCAATTACGCTAACGCTTCCATGACGAAAACGGAGGCGTTCCACTTTAATAACACCATGTGCAATCCCACCAGGAGGCTCCCGTCACAGATCGGGGATGTTTGGGCGATGGGAGCATCGCGGAAGGCAAGGTGTGTGATAAGCTCCATAATCCTTGATCATCAACCTGCTAATAGGGTCTGATGGGAGTTGCAGTGGAATCACTGGCGTGGGTGTGGAGGGTGACACACACTGCACCAGAAGGCTGAGTATGCCCCTCATGGCTTCATCACTGGCCTGGCTCTCTCCCTAGAGAGGGAGCTGGGCTAGTGACAAAGCCACGATGGGCAAGCAGCAGGGGGTTGGGCAGGTGGCAGCTGCTGCCAACTCTTGGCAGCCCCGCTACACACATCAGATGTCAAGAAGTCTGGTGATGCCACAGGGGAGTTGTAGTCCAACATTTGTTTGGGATCTAGTTGGAGAAAGCCGATTTAATTGTAATTTGTCCAATTCAGGAATGCCACATGCTAACATGGCCCAAATGAATGCTTCCTGTCTGCTAGGATTGCTTCTCCTTCTCTAATTTGCCTCTGGACATACTAAAAACCAAAGATCCTTGCAAAGTAAACACTTTACCAAGCATCACTTATCACATTAAATTTTGCAAAGGTAAACAAATAGTCTCTGGGTATAGTTATCCATTTATATGGCAAGTAACTGCATGTTTTGACAGCTCAGTGCAGAGGGATTCATGAGTATTTATTGAAATAGATCAATAAATGCTGAAAATATTGGTTATACATCAACTGTTAATTTTCTTGCAGTATATCCCAAACTGCTCTGTCTCATTTTAGTGCTATTTGTTGATGGCCTCATTTATGTTAACTATCTCAATTAGTCTACACATTAATACAGTCAAATAGAGCCTCCAAGAAAATGAGAAAAATGTTGTTATACTCTCAATTAAACACACCTTAATTAAAGGGCAGAAGTGGGAAGCCAGATGCCATGGCTATTTATGTCTTAAAATAACCAATATAATGACAGTTACTTAATATATACTGTGAAATGCATGTAACAGGAAAAAAAACAATATATTTTTTCTTTTCCTGCATTTACACTTTCATTAAATATTGCCTCTGCAGTTTTGTGATATCTAGCATCTTCATTTGAAGTTGTATTAAAACTAAAAAAATTAAAATTATCTAGATAATAGTTTTTCTTTACAATGAATTATAGCGAGTATCTGCTAAAATGTTGTGTGACACATAATATTAATTCTAACAACAAAACCAAAAACAATTGCAGTGACAATAATAATGATGTTAGACACAGTTTTATAACCTTTACAAATAAGCAAACTGTTGGTCAAGTTACATAATGTGACCTGCTATACTCAGAAGTTCGGATGAAAATAGATCACATTCACTGCAGGTGATGTTTCACTTCTGATCTCACTTAAAGGAGTCTGAATTCCTGGCTGTATCAAATGCCATCAGTCACAAATAATTACATTAATTATCATTTCCAGTTCGGTAAGAATGTTGGGAAGCGCTAGTATGTGAATGCTGCTACTGAAATTTGCAACTCTAGTGACCCAAACCTAGGTTGCAATCCAAGGTTATTCATTGGATTATTATTCATCAGAGATTCAAAAAGATGTAGTTACAGAATATTTTCCCCACAGATAGCCACTGTGAGAGGAGGAAGGCTGCAATCTGGATCAGGCAAGTGGCAGAGAATCAGAGAAATTGTGAATCTTCTCCATGTTTTGGTAAAGTGTTTAATGGAGTTATCCAAGGTACTAAACTATATTGCCTCCAAATAGAATCAGCACCTCAGCTCTTTTAAAGCTATCCCAAGCTATCGAAAGCTATCCAAGTAGTTTCACCATTCCACTGACATGGGAGCCACTTTTAGGCACTGGAACAGGTCCCCCTTGCTAATCCCAGGAGCTTCTACTGGAGCTATCCTTCTCTGTGTGAAAAACAATTGTAGGCCCTCAATCCAAATCAGAATTACAGCAGTAGTATATGGGTTAATGTCCTTATTACCCCCATCATATTCTATTCTGCTTTGATCAGACCTTACCTGAAATACTGTGTACAGTTCTGGGCACCACAGTTTAAGATGGTTATTGACAACATGGAGCATGGCCAGAGGAGAGCAACCAAAATCATAAAAGGTCTGGGAATCATGCCCTGTGAAGAGCAGCTTGTGAAGCTTGATATGTTTAGCCTGGGGGTGAGAAGGATATGAAGTGACATGATAGCCATGTTTAAATATTTGAAAAGATGACACATTGAAGATGGAGCAAGATTGTTTTCTGCTGCTTCAGAGAGCAATGGACGCAAACTACAGGAAAAGGGATTCCATCTTAACATTAGAAAGAACATCCTGACAGTAAGAGTTGTTCGACAGTGGAATATACTGCAAAGTAGTGGAATCTCCTTCTTTGGAAGTTTTAAAACAGAAGTGGGATTGTTATCTGTTTGGAATGTTTTCACTGTGTTTCCCTGCATGGCAAAGGGTTGGAATTGATGGTTATTGTGGTTCATTCCAATTCTGTGATCCTATGATCCCCAGTGCCAGAGTCTTCAGATGGACTGAGCGCTGCACAACAGCTATTTGTGAAAGGAAAATGCCAAATTAAAGGGCCAACCACATGATTAGCAGCAAGAGATAATTGGCACTACAAGCAGGCAAAGAACTATGTATATAGTCATGTTGTAGGAAAAATATTTTTCCACTAATGCAACAAATCATCTGGCTTTCTATTTAAAACTAGAAATTCAAAAGAATATAGTATTAGGCAAATTTGTAAATGACCAATGACCAATTTTTGTAAATGACAAATGTCCAATTTTGAAACACAATTAACAAAGGGTGCACTTATATTTCAGTTTTCCATCACCAGGAAGAAACTGTAAAAAGCAGACTCTTTTGTTTTATTCTGCTTTTTTTTTCTTTTTCCTTTTTGACTTATACACAGAGAAATGTGCACAACTCAAAATGTGTCTCTTTGAAAAACAGGCAGTGCTCTCCTTTAAATTAAGTCCAGAAGGAGCTCATTATCATGGTGACTGATGTTTTGCAGATAAAATTTCAACTCATATCAGCTCTAATTCCACAGTTACATCAGAGTCACTGGATTGTTATGGGTACTCTTCAGTTTGTGCATCCTGTGAAGTCCAATGACCTTCATGGAGGCTCGAGGTGTATTTCCTGCTTCCTGGATCCTTGAATTTTGTGGATAATAAGAGCAGCCATTATTATTAATGGCCATTATTATCATTAACCTGCCACTTTGAAGGCTGGCCTTATCATTAGGCTTGCTGAAGTGGCCACCTCAGACAGTAGATTTTGCATGTCATGGAAGGGCAGCAAATTCAGTTATTATAAATCCTGCTAGAGATGGAGACAACTACTTGTGGGATTTTTAGTTTCACATTTCATATAGTTATGTATGTGGACAAGACAGATGACTTGTTATTTTCTACTCTATATTCATCAAAATGTTTTGGGCTATTCCCATTGAGAGCAAACATAGTGATTGAGAGTTAGAGTACAACTCTGGAGACTTGAATACTCTGAATTCCCACTTGACCACGAAAACTCACTGTTTGGTCTTGGGCAAATCACACTCTCTGAGCCTTGTTGTGTGTTTTCAAGTAATTTCCAACTTATAGTGACTCGAATGTGAAACTATCACAGGATTTTCTTGGCAAAATTTGTGTGTGGGGGGGTGTTGCCTTTGCCTTCATTTGAGAATGAGAAAGGTCATCCAGCAGGTTTTCGTGGTGGAGAAGGGATTCAAACCTTGTTCTCCAGAGTCACAGCCCAGCATTCAAACCACACCACCACACTGGTTCTCTCAGCCTCAAAAGGAATCATAGAATCATAAGGGCCATCCAGTCCAAGCCCCTGTTATGCAGGAACTCCCAATCAAAACATACCCAATCAGATGGCCATCCAGCATATGTTTAAAAACCTCCAAAGACGGAGACTCCACTACTCTCCTCCTAATGTTTAGGTAGAATCTCTTTTCCTATAGCTTGCATCTATAGGAGGCAAAGGTAACAAATCTTGCCAAGAAAACTATGTGATAGGTTCACCTTAGAGTCACTTTAAGTGAAAAATGTCTTGAAAGCACACAGCAACAACAATCCCCATTAGCATACTCTTGTAAGAAGGCAGAATTTCTGCCCCCTAAAGAAATCAGTGGCTTAACATTCTTTGAGGAAAACCATACTTAAAATCCTGCATATCTGAAGTAGTGTCCATCCAATTTCGCACTAGCCATCTGTGGGTGAGGGTCTGGATGCACTGTGATGATTCAACTCTAGGAAGTTTTGGATAATACTGAGTATTCAAGTGGACCCTCCAAAGTTCATCCAATCCAAAGTTGCTGCCAATGAGAAAATCCACAATGATATCTTTCATAACACATAGCCATCAAAGCTCTGTTTAAAAGCCTCCAACAAAAGAAGTGCCAGAGTCTTCCAAGGCCTTTGTAGTCTGCTCTAACCACAAAATTATCTGACCATGAGGAGGTTTTTCTCTTATGGATCTCTACTTTTGTAATTTAAATACATTGGTTTGAGTCATACCCCCACCCCTGGGGCAGCAAAAGGTAAGCTTGCTCCATCTTCCATGTAACAGCTCTTTATATATTTGAAGATGGCTACAAAAGCTGCTTGGTATCTTCTCTTCTCCAGGTCATACATCCTAAGCTCTCTCAACAGTTCTTCACAGGGTATTCTTGCCATCTTCAGTGTCCTCCTCTAGGCACATTCAGTACAACATGATGGCCAAGATACACTATGGCATTGTTGGTACTTCTACTGATGTTACCTCCTCACTAAGAGACATACCTTTTAAGCCAGACAGCACTCTACTGAAGGATTTCCAAGGTGCTGCAGATTGGGGGACTGGAGAATGATGACTGCAGCACTTTCACGGTCTCCGGTATATTGAGACAGGCAACTTGAGAGACATCAGGTCCTGCCCCAACTGCTTCTCTCAGCATGATCTGTGATTACAAGACTGCAGTGATATTCCTCTAGTGGCATGATCTACAGTGACTACAAAACCATTTGCCTGGGATGCTGGCTAATTTTATAGGTAATTTGGGGTAAGGTCATGCTCATTTGTAACCAACTAAATATTTGAACCCCAAAAGTTATAAGATCGTAAGTGTGGCTCATGTTCTCCTAAATATTTAATAGGATAAAGAGGTCAGCCTGTAAGTTTTTCAGTACCTCTCAGAAGCTTGTGATACTACCCTGTTTCCCCAAAAATAAGACATCTCCTGAAAATAAGATTTAGTAGAGGTTTTGCTAAATTGCTAAATGTAAGGCCTCCTCTGAAAGTAAGACCTAGCAAAGTTTTTGTATGTATATATACACACACACAGTATATAATAAATGTTTTTTGTTTGTTTGTTTGTTTGTTTGTTCAACAATAAATGTGAATTCTTCTTCATGGAAAAATAAGACATCCCCTAAAAATAAGACCTAGCACATCTTTGGGAGCAAAAATTAATATAAGACACTGTCTTATTTTTAGGGAAACACAGTATATGCGATCCTTCTGGATTAGCTTCAGCTTGTAAGCTTAGAGTATTTCAGCAAACAATACAATGGTTCTAGTACTTTTTGAGAAATGGTGGTATTGAGGGCCTTCTCTTCTATACCATGGCTTTTGGTCTTTGTGGTACTTAGATTTCTGTGTCTCATGCATTTTAGCCTCTATGTAAAACTCCTGGAAGAATACGTTCAAGGTGAGGTGTTACCAGCATGCAGTTGAATGATGACACCATTAATATTTTTCAGTACTAAAAATGTTTATAGCATTGTTTTTTTTTTGGGGGGGGGGACATTCAGGAGACATTGGTCCATTTAAAACACAACAACAACTCTAGAATGCATGTTACTAATTATCTAGTAGTGACTAATAAACTTTTTCCAAACAACAACTGGCAATGCCTAGGGAATTATTTTTTTTTAAAAAAAATATCAAAATCTGACATATGAGATATATCTTCCCTTCACATGTTCTTCCTTTAGATTCCCTAGATCCTTGTCCTAAGGAAAGCGGGCACTCACTTTGACAATGATCAAACCTGCTATATGTGCACACCCTTCTAATGGCATACCTTCAATACATATCACATTTCTGTAGACATCCTCTGTGAAAAAGCTTTGTTGTTGTTGTTTTAAAAACTAGAGCAAAACAAAAACGAAATGGGCTGCTGCTCTTGTGACTCTGCCCAGCCCTAGAATGTTTGGAACCCTCTTGCAGCATCATAAATAATGCTGAAAACTGTGAATTGAAAAATCTGACATATAATTTGTCTCTGAGATGCACAGCGAACTGACTCAGCTGCTGCCACCATAAAATGATGAAATGTTCCTAAAGCGAATGACCCTGTTGTTGGCATCGTGTTTCATACCACCTTCTAGAAAATCTCATTTAATATAAGCCCTTTGAGGGTGCTTTATTTTAAATCTCAGAAATCTTGCTGCTGCTGGTAGGGAATACATACATATTGGATCTGCTTCAGAATTTGCTATAGAAACCTAAGACTATCCTCTAATGAGGAAGTCAACTCCAATTTCTGTTTAGACACTGTGTGTTGGCTAAATTCCCAGCTTGTTAACCACCCTATTCATTCAAATCCATCACTCTCAAAGGATGAAACCAGTACTGACACTAATCACTTTGAATCCAGAGTACTTTTTTTTTTGGAAAAAAAAAGATGTTACTGTTGAATGAATCTATAATGAATGTATTCAATTTTATTTATTTATTTATTTAAGCTTTCTTAGCAAACAGCATTTTCAATGGGAATATTCTGATGACTATGCAATGAAAATATTATCAAGTATGAAGAAAATGTCAATTCAGTGCTGCATAAAAACATTTCAGCACAAATGCAGTGCTTCTCCCTCAAAGTTTCTGTCTTCAAATATAGTTTCCTTAAGTTTTCTGATATCTATTGGCAAGAATGTAGCTATGGGGCCAGAGAAATGATGGCATTGCCCCAAATGAGAATTCTCTTCCCCCATGAAATTTTACTTCAGTCTTCAAATTTCTAGCAATACAGAGAGCGAGACACTGGAAATTGTTAACAGCTAGAACTTTTCTATTTGCCATGTAGGCATTCCCTTATTATCTTTGCCTGTCCTTTTTATTTGGATGGCTAAAATGCATTTCTAAATACTCAGCTGAAGTTTTAAATTACTTCAATGCTAGAAATTTGGGGACTAAATGAAATTTTTACTGAGACACAGAAATCTTGTTGGAGCAATGCCCTCATTTTCTCCCATGGTAGCTACAGCCTTGTTTATTGATCGTGTTCACCTTTCATGACTGTTGAGACTTACTTGGTTTGTGTGTTGTTGTTGTTGTTGTTTTACTAAGTTGCTTGCTTTGCCCATAATTGATCTGCTCTCATGTTTTATCTCTGAAGAAGGATCATGTTTCACCCACAATGTGGGTTTATTGGAGAATAGCTAGCGATGGTAGCAGGGAATGCCAGTCTGGCAAATGAATTCAAATGCACGTTTCTCAATTAAAATATTGCATTTGTCTGGATGGAAATCATGACAGATGTAGAACTGTGCTCTATTTAACTAGGAGAAATACTGATAAGGATTATGTTCATGCTGTCATAATTCAGGTATTTTTCTGTTTATTGAATACACAGAGAATAGGTTCACCTCAGTGTTGATCTTCATGTACATGCTAGCATTAATTTAAAAGCATAAAGACAGATTTCTCCTATATCTTAGGAGAAAGCACATTAAAGAATTGCCTGTTCAATAGTAATAGATTCAAAAGCATGAAGACAGAATATGTAAGCAACTGTTTTTATATGTTTTTATAACTATAACTAAAGGGTATAGTCAAATTAGGTCAACCATGCTCTAGCATTTCTGAAATCAATAGGTCTTAAAATACAACAAAATCCAAAACCCACAAAATGGTGATACCTTTATTCAACTAAATGAAAAGCACAAAATAAATTGTGCAAGTTCTCAAAGCTTTACTAGCATCTACATCAGCCAAAGATGTTAATCATACAGAAGAAAAGTGATGATGTCAGAGTCACAAGAGGTACACATTTTGTCTCAGATGTTACTTGTTACTTGTTGCACACCAAGCCCAAAAGTGTCCTCAGAGGACACAGACTGTGGAGCTGCCTCTCCTGCTCAGTAACATCAGGGGCAGCTGTGCAGTGGTGGAGGAGCCCAGGAGACTGACCTTGGGAGGCTCAGAGAGCAGCGTTCTCCAAGTCGGCTCCAACCCCAGAAGACCTTGGCCCCCTGGGAGCAGATGCACAACTGACCTTGGGAGGCTTAGAGTTTGCACCCTATTCCACCTGGGTTCTTTTTATGTATTCTGAATCTGTTATAGTTGTTTTTAAATGTAATTGAGATAAATTGTATTTTATACTTCCATCTGATTGTAATGCTTATGTTTTTTGTTTGATTGCTACCTTATTTATATTGTTCATTGTTTTTGTTGTTTTGCATTGGTTAGGGGATTGGGAAGGGGTTACTTTGCATCTTATTGTAATTTTTGTATTTTATCATTTTTACTGTTGTTAGCCACCCAAATTCCCTGTGATTGGGCAGGATACAAATAAATCTTTATTATTATTATTAATTATTTTTATTATTATATTGTCAGCTGAGAGGGTCTAAAGAGATCTCTTCTTACCCAGGTGAGGACCAGGGACAATGGGTAGTAAAGGACAGGCAATAACATTTCAAATGCATTAGCAACAGCAAAGTAATTTCACTGACATCCAGGCTAACTATCTGGCTGCCTCTTTCTTGTTACCCGTGTCTAATCTGATCCATTGATTACACTGGTATTGAAGTGTGATTAGTTAGCTTGAATCCACCACCTACTAGCTTACAGAAAAATCACAGGAATGTAAACAACTGCAACAGCTTCAAACTTGTGCTGGTTAACAGGAGGCAAGATTTATTGGTGAAAAGTATTAAGCACTTCATCAGGTTTTTCCCCCATCTAAAGAGAAGTCTGGATTTCAAGAAAGTGGACACCAGAGTCAAACAAGGACAAAATTGACAGAAAGCTTACAAAAACCACACCACTGCTAAGCTGGCAATCCTTTCCCTTATGCAGGAATGAGAGTGAGCTCTTAAATTTGATATTAGAAAAGACACAAATGATATTGTAGTGTTATCTGAAGAAATAAACAATTAAAACTGCATGAGAGGCACTTGTGCAACTGAGGTTAGGTAATTAGGTCTTAATAGGTTCAGTTCTAAGTTAAAAGCTGATCCAGGATGAAAGAAGAACAGGATTTTGCCCAGGAATATTAGGGCACTCTGGCAGTGGCAAGCTATCACTTCAGGTAGCAATTACTTGTTTGTAATTTATTAGGTCTAAGCTCTGGAACAAAGTCACATATAGGTTCAAACAACTATAGAGCTGGAAGGGACCTCATGTGGTCCAAGCCCGTGGCTGTGAAGGAGTTCTTAACTAGTCTTCCTAAGAGTTCTAATCTCTTTTTAAAAACCTCAAATAAAGGACACACCCTCACTTGCCAAGGTAGTTTATGTGTGTGTATATCTTCTGCCTGAGCTGCATTGGACCCTGTGTGAGACCACCTAAATAATAATAATAATAATAACAACAACAACAACAACAACAACAACTCTGTAAATTTGCACAGTGCTGTACATACAATTTTATAGTTAGACGGATCCCTGCCCTCAGGCTTACAGTTTAAAAGATGACACAAAAGGAAAAGGGGAAGTTGATGGGAGGGGGATGAGGTCCAGTGGTTCATCTCTCCCTCTGGGGCCTGGACCAAGGCAGATGGACTGGAGGGAGGGCAAACTAAACAAACTAAGTTGCCACTACCTACTGATCTGACCACCCCACACTTTTTTTGTTGTTCTTAGCAACTCAATAGGAAGTTACTTTTGCAGACATTTCATCTCTGAAGCTACAGAGATTTTTGACCACCACCCCCCCCCCCCCAACCGCCACTGTGTTTTCTTGATTTAACTTCAGTTACTTCATACTAAGCAAGTTTCCTTTTCTGTTGTTGATGCTGTTATTAAAGAGTTCATTTGTGTGTGTGTGTGTGTGTGTGTGTGTGAAAGGCTCATTTAGTCCCTAAGGAAGAGTGGCAGGGAAGTTTTGTTCACACATCTCCATGATCGAGAGTTCCAGGGACCCTATAATACCAGTAATGATTCTATGTTCCCAGTAGCCATGGGGGAGGGGGGTTGTTGATCCTTTACACTCACAGGAACCGGACAAAGACATAGGGTCTGTATGCAAGGGCCAAAAGGACCATATCACCCCAGCCCTCAGGTCATCCTGTATGAACTATGCAGGCCCATAACCCCAGAGCAGGATCAGCCAGCCCAAATGCTGATTCAGCCGTCCTTATGCAATCCTGGCCCAAAGGAGCCTTAGTGTGGGGCAAAAAGACCTGCATTCTTGAAAATTCCAGGGTGACAGCCAGCTCACCAAACAGCCTCGCACATCCCTTACCTGCTGCTGCCATCACATCTTCCCTGAAGGCCCCATTGTAGCCTGTTATGTCAGATGGTGGTGCCTGTTATGCCCTGGTTCTGCCCTTATAAAAAACAATGAGGACCTTCAGGGAAGATGCAATGGCAGCAGCAGGTAAGGAGCACGGGTCAGAAGCAGCTCCATGGTGCAGTGGTAGTCGGGGGTATAAACATCCACACATCGTCACACTAGCCTGGGACTGACCTGGGTCAGAACTGTCGTTGCACTGGCCTGGGGACAGACCTGGCTTGGCCTATGGTATCCTGCCTGTCTGCTCAGGCCCTAAATCTTCAAAGAAGGGCTTAATGGCAGGACTACTGTCCCACTGCACTGGGAAGGGGAGGCAAGTCTAGATTTCAGCTACATCTTGGATCCCTTTTTGTCACAGCTCCATATTCAGTAAGACAACATTGCTTTACTGTAAGACTTGCTTAACCCCTTCACCAGCCCACCCTAATAGCCAGTAGCTGCACTGGGCAAAGGAGGTCTCTTCAATGACTAATCAGAGTGCAAGGAGGAAGATGTTCCAGACCCCTCCCCTTGTCATAACCCCACTTCCTAGTGAGAGGGGGCTGGAAACATTAGAGCTCTCTCATAGGAGTTTATCACATGGGAGGAATTTCTCTCACTTTTGAAAGAAATGAAAGTGGGGCCAGTTCGGAATTGAGTGAATTTGCCAGTTCAGCTAATTTACATGATTGCGTTTTGATGCCGCATTGCATTTGGAACTGCCCGAAATTACGTGTGATAGTTTCTTACGCAATAACGTGAAATCCCACGATTGCGTTTGGAAGGAGTTCCCATTGCCCGAAAATGTGTATGATCAGCTTTCACACAATAACACGAAACCACATCATTGCATTCAGATTGCCATTGGATTATACTTCCAATACCCGTCGTGTGGTAAACTCCATAGAGAAGGCTAAATATCTCCCGAAAATACAAATCTCAGAAATCCATCACGTTGAGCTATTGATGTTAAAGTGGTATCACATCGCACAATTCTGCAGTGTAGATGCAGCATTAGTCAGGTTTTGTTAGTAAGTAGTCAATACAAAACAGTGATTCCCAAAGTGGGTGACATGGCACATGCGGGAAGCAGGTGGTGAAAAGTTCTAGAGGGCATTGAGAGAAATGAGAGGAGCAGGGAGTACTTCAGTCAAAATATTGGTGGGCAAGAAGGACAAGGGAACCCAGTAGCCTTTAGGACCACAGTGAGGGTGAGAGATGTATGAAACTTCTCTCATTATGATTCCTTAAAACCATAGCACAGTTTTGTTGATTACTTTGTGTGGTGGTGTCTTTCCCTCTTCACTTGCCTACACAAGCTTACTGCCATGGTGCCATTTTGGGTCAGACTGACTGACTGGGGCAAGAAGTTCAAGCATGTGGCATCAGGTGAGAAGCAGTGGCAAAAAGGAGCTTTCTCATTTCAGACCCTGCTTTAAGTTTTGTGAGCTTTGCTGGGATTGGCTGGCAGGTTGGGTCTGTGCTGCTGCTCCTGCTTTATTTCACAAGACAGGCTGGAAGAACAGATAGCAGAAGAAACAATGTTTGTTTGGGGGGAGCACATTTCTGGGAAAGGAGAGGGAGGAGTACCCAGGATCAATTCTTTGCCCTTCTTGCCTATCTTGAATTGAGAGTGTAAGCCGCCCGGATTCCCTGTGATATTATTATTATTATTATTATTATTATTATTATTATTATTATTTGCCAGGGAAAAAAGTGGGGAGCTCTCTACACCTCTCCCCAGCCAGGCAAAGAAGGATTGAGAGTCCTTCCTTGTCAGGAAGAAGCTTCTCCCTTTGCACTCAGTCAACTTGGAAGCAGGAACTAAGCAGTCAGAGAAGTAGTAACTGAGAAGACTCTCACCCGTGCCAGTCTTCATCACAAGACTGGTATGGGCAAGAAGCTCCTCAGTTGTTGCTCAGGTTGCTTGAGGTTGCTGCTCATGACCGGATGCAAAGAGAGCAGTGATCAGTCACCTGGTTGAGGAATGACCAAGAACCCTCTTGCCCATGCTGGTCTTTGCCATAAGGCCAGCATTGGCTGTAGGCTTCTTGGTTGCTGTTCCCAAGGTAACTGGGTGCAAAGGAAGCAATGACCAAGCAGCCAGTCAAGGAGCAACTGAGACATCTTTCGCCCACAATGCCCTTTGCTGCAAGACCAACGTGGGTAAGAGACTGCATGATTGCTGATCAGCCAGTGCTCAGATGCAGCTCCCAGAGTGACCAGGTGCAAAGGGATCAGCTACCGAGATTGGTTGTTTTGAATTTGAAGTAAAATGGTAGACCTAGTATCAAGAAATAAGCACTGGGGAAGCTAAGATTGTTGCAGGGTGGTAGCCTGAAAAAGTTTGGGGACTACTGATGTAGAATATTGGTGAATATTTCCAAATAGCTGCTTGCTTAACAGACTGAACTGGGAAACACCAGGGACTCTGACTTCCAGGTTTCCTCTGCAGCCTCACAGAACTTCCCTGAGGAAATATTTAATGTGTAAGTAAATTCCTTCAACTACACTAATGAAGATTTAGGAGTCAGATGCCTTACTCACCCAGAATATTTAGAAGACCTTACTCAACATATTCTCTCACTGAAAACCTCTCTTAAAAATAACAAGCTATTATGCAATCTTAGCCTTGTCAAAAATGTACATACTCATTTTACTATAATAACAGCCTGCCTGTTGTTAAGTAATACAGCAGAGAACATAACCAGTTTATAAAATGTTAAAGTGTACAAGCAAGAAAATGTCTGTTATTTATCTTCCATACAGTATTCAGACATTCATGAAATTGAAAGTTAATGTACCAGAGACTTTCATTATCTGACCCATTCCATTCTAACCATTAGAATCCCATAGTATTGGAGACAGAAGACCAATATGTCACCAACACAAGACATAAAGGTCACCAAAAGTAAGCATCAATAAAGCATTACTTCTGTATTAAACTCTGTAATGCTCAGCAGGGGGAAAAAACACTTGCTGAAAACAGGAATATTTTATTAGGTAATACTTCTAACTTGAGTGTAATATGCATTTACCTATGCAACAGGATGATGATTACGTGTCCATAAAAATAATGGATTCTTTCCCCCAGTTGCTCTATTAAACTTATTTTGTTTTCTGAAATAAAATATATATTCCTTTGCATTTTTATGGTTACGTCAGAAAATACAAATATACTGTTTTCACTCAACTAAAGGCAGCATTTCCTCCAATACAACTGCCAGTTTGAAATATTTGATGTCATATCATAAAGTACAAAATTATCCCTTTTCACTGTGTCTAGTAGTACAGTCTTGTATACACATATCCATGAAGTAGTACATCATCAGTGCCTTTAATATAAAACTGACGATTTCAAAATAATTACATACCATAATCATGGTGCTGAAGGGCAGCAGAAATAATGCTTTTGTTCTAGCCCGTGACTATGTTCCTTTCTGTAGATTAATTAAAGAATAATTAAGAAGAAGATTTCTTACAGCCGTTTGGGAGAACAATTTGCATTATTTTACACAATGATGGTTGGATTCCTCCCCCTCCCCATGTTTATTTTTGTCTTAAAAGATAGAAATAGGTTTGATTTTGGGATAAAAGTAGGAGGTGCATTGGTGAGCAAAATTGGGGGAATAGCTGGTGGACTTGGATGTAGATGAGTACTGGAGCACTTTTATAGCACAAGAATCACATTTGGCAGTTGGTGGCTAACTAAGGTCTACAAGCACATGCACACACATGCATACTTTTGGAGGCTTCAATCTTACCTGCATTTCAGTGGCTTTTGGTGTGATGGCTGGAAGGGAACCAACTGAAAACATCCTCCTACCCTCAAGCTTACAAATACTGGGGGAGAGATGTTTAACCTTGTCCTACCCACTAAATGGGTCAAATGCAGGGAAAGAGCAAGGAAACAGAATACATTGAGATATCTCTCTCCACTTGACTCAGTTTGGGAAAATTCCTAAAACGCCAGACTAGAAAAAGTACTCAACTTTTCTGGGAAATGTGGCATGTGAGAAAACAGTCACCCTTGCATGCTCCATTTCCATGCAGAATTTGGTTCCTTATCGATTTCAGTTCTGCTAGCATATACGTGGGATATGTAGTCATGAATCTCCCCATGTTCTCCAAGTGATGGTGGAGAAGAGAAATGGGAGCTGGGCTTGGCATGTAACCTTTAGGATATAATTACCCAGCTCTGATGTACAGTTTCCATAGGTAGTTGTGAGGTCAGAAGCCAACCTGTTTAGAGGTACTACTACCATTGAGGCTATCTCTAGTAATCTGCATGTGTTTTATTATGATAATGTCAAAGGCATATCAGCTGGAAACATTTTATTAGAAAGTATGTGAAGTGAATATTGGGGAAAAAATAAAAACAGAATACTGTATATTGTTAAAAGGAAATTAAATTGCTAGAGGCTTTAAGTCTTGGAAGGCTTTGTAGACAAAATACAGTTCTAATCATTCAAAGTAAGTGATAATCCAGTTTGTTAGCACACAGCTCATGCTGTTACTGTTGTGGCTATTGGCCATTAAGTCAGCTTTGACTTGTGGTGACTCTATGAATAAGAGACTTCCAAGAGCTGGCATGTTGGTAAGTGAGTCATTAACTTCCTTGTTCCGGTCCTGCAAACTCAGGATTGTGGCTTCTTTTATTGCATTAATCAATATGTAATATAGTCTTCCTCTTTTCCAGCTGTTTTCAGTTTTACTGAGCATTATTGCCTTTTCCAGTGAGTCATGTCATCTCATGATAATCCAAAGTATGATGGCTTCAGTTTAATCATTTTGGCTTCAAGTGAGAGTTCAAGTTTGCTTTGTTCTGTTTGTGTGTGTTTGTGCCTTCAAGCCACATGTTGAATTTATGGCAGTCCCACAAGCTTCATAGGGTTTTCTTAGGTAAGGAATAGAGTCATCCCCCTGTATTCATGGGGGCTAGGGGCAAATGAACCTTGTGAATTCAACAATTTTGCAAATCAGAAGCAAGCCAGGGGACTTGTTCTCCCTTCCTCTGGCTGCTGCTGCTCCAGACGGCCTTGGGAGAAGCCTCCCTCAAGCCCTTCGAAGGACCTTTACACATGAGGAAAATTGGAAGGTTTAACTGGTTACAATGCAGGTACAATTTCACAATTGCTTTTCAGACGACGCTGTGCACAAACCAGTTAGAAACCAAACCAAACAGAAAGTGGAGAGCATGAGGGAATAAGCATTTTCACAAAATACCATGTTTTCATTTCCAGTTCATTCATGAATTTGCTTTCTTCGTGTAATTGCAGCAGTCTGAAAACCATCTCCCTGTTCCCAGATTTCCCAGGGTTCCTTTGCCAAGTAGAGGGAGGCAGCTTTATTCTTAAAGGGACAAACACAACACACACACCTCTTTCCCTCATGTGGCTGGTCTCCACCTCCCACAGCAGGGAATAGCTGGTGGGAGAGCAAGAGAGAGGACATTTTGGAATTCCTCCTGTACAGGAGGGAGAAATGGAGGGTATGTCCTGGAAAAGGAGGGCATCTGGGATTTCAGCCCTCACTGAAATCATGCAGGTTTATGGACCAGCCATGTCCTCTTTCTCTCTAGTGTGTGTGTGTGTGTGTGTGTGGTTTTATGGGAGGGAAGCCTCAGCCTTCCTTCCTCTGAAACAGCTTTTGGGGCAAAGAGTATTCCCATTTCTCTTCCCTCTCTGGAGCATGTCTGTGTATGCACTTGTGGAAATGACAGTTTAGCGCATGCACAAAAAAGTTATTTGCAAGATATTAGTGGGGTTTGTCCTAATCAGTCTGAAACCCAAATTCATTTTCAACCAACTTTCTTGTCTAAGTAATGGGCTTTTAACTTGTTGTTGTGCTCTGTGCGTGATAAGCATTAGCGAATTTGCTTCCTTTTCTAGGATGCCAACACTTTAATCATTTTCAGGATGGAAACACATAGATCATCCTGTGAAAAAGTCCCAAGGTTGCAGGGGATCGAGGGAAGGGAGTCCTCTCTTCCTCCAGACCCTGCTGCCCTAGAAAGCCTTGGGAGAAGCCTCCCTCAAGCCCTTCCAAGGCAGCAGGGACTCAGGGAAAGGGAGTCCTCTCTTCCTCTAGACCCCACTATCCTGGAAAGCCTTGGGAGAAACCTCCCCCAAGCCGTTTGTCAGTTCCTTCCTCTGAAATATAGGCTGCAGCAACTAGGACCCATTTATTTGTCTCTTATTAGTCCATAGGGTTAACAGCTTTCCTCCAGTACTACATTTCAAATAAGTTGATATTCTTCCTGTCAGCTTCCTTCCTTCTTTACACCTGAGGATCTTATCTACTCCCTTCACAGTTCTCCCTACCCCTGGTTTTAGTCTTCTGATTTCTTGACTACAGTCTTTGTTTTGATGGATGACTTGAACTGATCTTCAAAAAACTTTAACTATTTGGTATCTTCAATACCCTTTAACACACTTTAAAGTTATAAAAACCTTTGCTGGTCACTATTTTTGTTTTCTTAATATTCATCTATCACCTTTATTGATCCAAATTAATACTTCACCCATTGGACTCCTAAAGCCTTATATCCATGATGGTGAACCTATGGCACATGTGCCACAGGTGGCACACGATGCCATTTTGCCAGGCACAGACCAGGGAGAAGAAGAACAGGCACATGCATGCCTGTTCCTCCTCTTCCCTGCTGTTTCCTGGCCTCCAGCTTCCTGAGACAGCAAGCCAGAAAATGGTGTTGGGGAGAAGGAGCCACAGGTGTGAACCACTGGCTCCCCCTCCCGGTGTTCTCCCAGCCTTCAGCTGCCTCTCCGAGACAGCTGGAGGCAGTGAAAAGGGTGGGATGGAAGACAAGTGAGGGGCACGTGCTAGATGCTCCTCCCCAGAGACCATTCCTGGCCTCCAGCTGTCTCCGGAGGGACAGCTGAGAGGCAAGAAAGGTCTGGAAAAAGGAGGACTGGGAGTGTGCCCACTCCTCCTCCTCCCCACAGGATTTTTCCTGACCCCCAGCTGTCTCTCAGAGGAGGAGGAGCAGGAGAAGGAGGAGCAATGGGCTTCTCCAGCTTCTAGCTGTCTGTCATAGACAGCTGGAGGCCAGGAAAAAGGTGGGGGAAGAAGTCCCACTCCGGAAGCCCACCTCTGGAGGGTGGAAGTCCCACCCCAGAGGACAGAAGCCCTGCCTCTGGAGGGCAGAAGTCCTGTTCCTAGAGAACAGAAGCCCCGCCCCTGGCATGTGGACCCAAAAAGATTCGCCATTATTTCTCCTCCTTTGTTAGAAGGGCTATTATTACTATTACCGGTATTGCTGTTCTCATAGAAAAATAAAATCCCTAGATTAGTTAAGTACATAGTGGTTATACAAGAGGAATAATCAGTATATTGTTAAGATTTGAGTAACTCAATATTTTAACACCTTTCCATTGCAATCCAAATGGACAAATGTTGCATCAACTACCTCTGAAGGTCAAACTGGTAGGAGGAGAAGCAGACACAATGTAAAAGCCAGTAAAGAGTGATCTAATCCTGGCAGTATTTAAAGGTTTAGCACAACCCCAAAGAACAGGCTGTTTTACACAAAGGATATAAGCACACCACCAAAGGGTTAAAGCCATTTTAAAAATTCAATTAAAATTAAGAGCAATACGGTATTGCAGTCTGGGCAAGAAAATGAAAAAAATGCAACACTAACTCACTATTTATGTAACTTGTTTCATTTTATTGCTGTTTCCAGTGACTGCTGTTCCAGAGTTAAGTAGATCTTCCTGCCAGCATTTATTTTAGTAAACCTGGCACAGCAAAAAAGTAATAAACCTGGATCATTCATAAATTGTTTTAATTTACTTTGCTCTTCAGATAAAAGGAATGATATTTTCTGCCTCTGGAACTTATTTTTAAGAGGCTGTAGAGGTGGCCAGAATATTCATCTTATATTATACAAACAGTAGTGGTTAATTTATTTATTTAAAATACAAACAAACAAAGGATGAAAGAAGGAGAGGTGCCTTGACTCCAGGCTTCTTGACACTAAGCCACAACTGCTGTGGAAGTAGTGCCCTTTCATGAAGATTGGGTATGGGATGCTAGCCAGATTGTGGAAAATATATTTGGCCTAATGTCAGAACCATTCCAACATCTTGCCATACCCTCAGAATTAGACTGATGATTCTGGCACTGAAAAGGTATCTTCTGTTCTTCTAACAGAGAAGGGGAAGATAAGCCTCAAGTGCTGAAGTTTTGGAATGGATACATAAAAGGTATGTCTGAGGTTAGCTAGGAGCTCAAACAAGAGAACATGTCACGGTCAAGCAGGGATCAAAATGGAGGTAGCCAAGAGCAAATGCTAGAAACAAGCTGCTGGGACTACACCTGCAAAAACTCTCTTTCGCCACCTCTGTAAGTTAATTAAAGAACAAAGGTTTTTCAAATATTCCAGGGCATGTTCAAGTTCTTTGAGTATTCACAAAATAGCTCAGGAGATGCCACCATGTGTATGTTTATCAGGTCTTAGCTTGAGCTAAGAGCTACTGCCCTTGGGCTCATGACATTTGTCATGAGCCAATCATCTCCTGATATGGTAGTTTCTATGAAGGCAGAAGCATCAGATTATAAAGACCTTGGGAATTGAAGAGCAAGATGTTGTTCCAACACATCCCGACATGGTCAGGCAGAATCTCTCTGATTGTTCAGTACTGGCAGAGGAGCTGCAAACAGTGCCAACATTTTCAGCACATGCACTTGAGACAGTTAATTTTAAAAAAAATGAAGCCTAGTTAAGATCTTGAGGAGATTGTCTACCAATTTTGGTGCACAAAACTCGTTGTATGGTTCTTAGAACCTGCATTAAAAAGGCAGGTAACCAGCAAGGCATTTAAATCACAAGCCATAATTCACCAGATACGTGACCAACTTAAACTGCATTGAAATTAATAATGTGAGTGTTAGAACATGCAGCTGCATTCACTGGAATGGGCCAGATGTAGAAGATCACTTTTTCGATTGTGCCCACAGTGAGGGGAAAAATAATTTAAAGAAGTATCTCTAGAGTGGTAATGAAGTATGGATTTTTCCAGCTCCTAATACAATCTAGTTAGATACTGGCTAAAACACAATACTGTTTAGCGATCTTTGTGAAAGAGGGACCAAAGGATTCAGCCAGATGCAAACATGTATATATAAAGTGACAGAAGCAAAATTAAGCAGTACCCAGCAAAAGTACCAAAGAACAGAGTGCAAATTATACAAGAACTAAAATACATGCAGAACGTTGTAGCATCTAACAATGTACCAATATGTGAAGGTTGAAAAATTTCAGCATTTGGCATCATAGAGGGGGAAAAAACATGCAGTTACACTAAGAGCATTTGAATGAGGAGCTTTTCTATGGCAATGCTTGTGCTAACTTGCTCTGTGGATGAATAACCTCTGGGGATATCAGTCCAGCTTCAATGCAGTGTCAGTAAAAATTCACCTTTCTGTGTAAATGAAGAAATGTCTGTAGCTGAGCTCCCAGATGACTGAACTGTAAAGGCCAGAAAGCACTTTGATGCTGGCTAAGAATAAAACCAAAGAAAATGTAAAATGCAATTGGCAAAGTGAACCCAAAATCTGTGCCGAAAACACATTTCTATTCTACCAGCACTAAGACTGCAAAGTTTAACATGGACAGATGTTATTTTTCACTTATGCCTGACATCTTTCCTTATCTGATCACATTTTCCCTCAACCTCAGTAGTATAATTTCTTCACCTGTCTAGATTTTAGATCCATGTCAGGTAAAGAAAGAAAGAAAAAGAAATATGATTCATGCAGGAGGAACAAAGGCAATTTAATCTCTAAACAGATTTTACAAAGCAGTGGCGATAGGCATTGGCACCGAATTTAAATTTTAAATGTGAATGTCACATCCTCAAATTGTCATAGCATTTGCTGCAAGTTCAACACATTTTGTGTTTTAAGTGCCAAAACCCCATAATTCACCAGGTACATATTATAATATTCATAGGAAACATAATTCTTGGTAACTTTCAGGGATGTGTTGTTAAAAGGATTGGAGCCATGCTAACATCAAGATTAAAGGTGGGCATGAAAGGTCACTTTGACAGTAGGGCATGAGGGGCCATTTTGATGGAAAGCATTTGACAATCACAACTGTACATTGACAATTTTATATAGATGAGCTTATAGACTGATAAATCTGTACTTCAGATTTGCACCAGTACAGCTATCAATGGTATTGTTGCAGGTTATAATAAAAATGATGGTAATAAAAATAATATTTATTTTTTACCTGCTTCTCCCTAAGAATTGAGACAGGCAGCAACAACAGATTAAAATGCAACACATGAAACTGAAACAGAACAATTTTCAACATGGGCCTGAATTCAATTGTTAGTCCAAACACACAAATATATTGAGTTACCAAGTTCCTATTGATTCAATGGGCCCTCCTTAGCTGGGACTAACAATTGAATTTAAGCCACTGTACTTAATAAATATTGACAATATTTTTCCACTTTCAACAAACCTGTAATAGACAAAATGCTTGTGAAATTTTTCCATTAAGGTTGCACAGCCTTTGTGGTGACTTGTGAGCTGCTTTCAGATACTATAAAATTGGAAAAATGAACAGAACAGTCTGAAAACAGTCTAAGATATTCCAGTAAATGTTGACAAGTATTGGAATTAATTATTAAAGTCTCATTCCTGTAATTGCTTACATGGGAGTAAGTCCCAAGGAACTCAGTTTTAGTTACTTCTGAATACACATGTAGAACTAAGATTTAAATTGGGAACAGAGGTATGAAATTAAGGCCTTTTGAAGGCGACTAAATGACAGAAATTATTTTACCAACAGTCTTTGTCTCTTAATATCCATCAATATATCTTGATAAATATAAATATTGTCAGTACAGTAATGTGAATACAAAGTCAGCTTTCTCTTGGTGAATTCCTTCAGTACAATGCCTGAGATCATCTACTATACATAGCTATATGATGAAAGACTCACATCCTTTTTTGAAGAATAAGAAAAGAGGAGGGGACTCAGGAAATCTAGCTGTAGGATTCTTCATTTGTTGAATAATACCACTGAGGTTAAAAAAAAAAGTCAGGAATATGAACTGGAGTGCAATCTGCTGCATCAAACCTGTATCTTTCACACACCATATATGTTTTATCCAAAAGATGTTCTAAGATAGTGAAAAGTGTTAAAATATGCAATGAATACAGGAAGTTTTCCTCCATTTTAAACTGCATATATATTGTCCCTAAATGTTTTAAGAGTGAATTTTAACATTATAACAAAATTTAGCTACTTTTTCATCCTAACCAGCTATGTGCCTCCTTTCCCCAGGTGTAGTCTGGGATCTTTAGTTAGGACCACAGTGAAATACAAGCAGGTTTTTATACAGAGGACATGAAAGATCTCGCCATAGAAAACACAGCCTGGCTGCAATGTTAGACTGTAAAGGCCAGTCCCATCATGAAGGCTCTTAATGAAGCCTTCAAAAAGTGTGGCTTAAATACAAACAGATATTATGGGCGGAAATCTCCTTGTGGATATCACTTGTGGAAGCTTTTTCCATATGAGATTTAAGAGGTCCAGATATGTGGCTAACATATAATGCTAGCAGTAAGGAAAATGGATATTTTAGGTTAAAAGAGAGAAAGCAAATTGGAGACAGAAGATTTTGCTATACAGTACATTGGTTTCCCTATCTACAAATAGCAGAAAGATTTAAGTTATACAGTTGCCCCTCCTAACAAACAGATCTGGGCCTTTGATTGACCTCCACTGTCTCCAATGGCATGCATGCATGGGGGCATGCCCCATTCAAGCCTGTGAGGCTTGAATATGCATGAGCCTCTGTTTGTGAGGGGTGGGTGGGGTTCTGGAATAGACCCTCCACAAAAACGGAGGGCTAATTGTATAGAAAGAATTGGATTTTCAGCTAATAAAGAATGAATTTGTGAAAGTTACTTAGCGAAGGAAGAAACATCTGATTGTAGGAATTTAAAAACTGTTGCTGAAATATAATACAGAAAATGAGCAAATAAAAAAAGCATGATGAGTTGGTCTAGGAATATGGGGCATAACATAACTTCTGGGCAATGTGGACTAAGGACATCTAAAGTTTGATATGTTATGATTTAAAATAAAACTTCCATAAAATGACATACAAATGGTACTTGTCACCAGACAGAATAGCAAAAATGTACAAAGAAGTCTATAATAAATGTTGGAAATATGATGAAGAGGTGGGGACCTTCTTTCACATGTGGTGAAATTGTCCTAAAGCAAATATATTTTGGCTATTGATAAGATCAAGAATGTAGAAAATTTTGAAAATAAAACAAGTTTATATCTGAAGCATTCTTGCTAGACTTTTTTGGCTTTGATAAGCAGATAAATATTGAAAGATATTGAAAGATAAATATTGAAAGATACTAAAGACTCCATCTGAGGATGAATGGATATGTAAATTAGTAGAGATTGCAGAGATAGACAAATTAACAAATGGTAATGAAAACCAAACTTGTAGAACAGTTCTTGCAAGAGTGAGATGCACTTACATCTTTTTGCAGCTAAAGGGGGTGGTAGTGATGGCTTTGAAGATTGGTTGAATTTATTTAGGTTAAGAAAGAGATGAAGTTACAAGAAAAGGGTTTATCTTGCTGTTTTAATTATAAGGAGTTAAAATTATGATTGAACTGAATACAGGAAGTTTATATATAAAAAGAATAGGGGAAAGGATTGTGGGATATGCTGTCTTGGCAAATGGGAAGCCAGATTTTTCCCCCAAGGAGGGATGTATCTATATAGGGGATTGTTGTTGGGGTTGTAGTGTTGTGTATTGCTACTATACAGTTTATATGTCTACAATGTTTGTGTTCATATATCATTAAACTTTTAAAAAATGAAGAGAAGAAGTGAGCCAATCTTGATGAGAAAACATGGAAATAATTTGTTTTCAAGTCCATGATTTGAAACTATATAATGAGAAATCCTTATGATTCACATAATGCAGTTTTTGTCATAGGGAGGATCTATCTGCCATGTTAGTTTTCTGCAAATCTGCCTAAATGCATTCAGAATGCATTTGCTTCCTCTACATCTACTGATGTGTCTAACTTTCTCCTTCCCTTCCTTGAGCTACAGAAAAATGATCTGATTAAAGCTCTTTTTATAAGCAGCAGAGTTTTCCTTTGTACTTTTTCAAAGCTGAAAATGACTGACAAGACATTAATAATAAACCATAATGCAGCTAGTCTTCATACTGCTAGAAACAACAGTGGCTGGTAGTGAGCCAGCCATCAGTGGCTAGAAAAGTAATAATGTGCCCACATACCTGGCAGCAGAAATGGAACACGCACTGATAGATGGGAATAAATATAAAGGCTGATAGTACTGTAATAAAACAATGATAGCAGCCTACAATTATTTATTGCAGGTCACGAATACTGCTGCTTGTGCAGGCAAAGCTTATAAATGGGAGTTGACATCAATGGATGACTTGGAGGGGGAAAGCACAGCCTATTTCAATTGGGGAGTTGCCATTTCATTTGTTTTTGAGTAAAAGCTATTATCTAGGTTGAACTGAACATGATCTTCAGTGGCTCAAATGATAAAGTGAAAGTTAATGTTTAACCGCCTTGCCTTTTCCAGCAGCTTTTATGAAGTAATGAATGCCTAAATACATCACTGGGCACCAAGTATACCCGCACATAAGTAATTCTTCCTGGAACTTAAGTTGCTATGAATATTGTTATTTATTCCAGAAAACATGAAAAAAATATCTCTCATAAGATATTTATGATTTATCTTCTGATGATAGATGCTTACTTATGGCAGAGTGACATTTGGAGTTGGCTACATCCTAGTATGGGACTGAATAGAGAGGAGGAATAAGCACAAAAGAAAAAGAATCATAGCAAATTTGAAAAGACTACTACACAAGGTTAAGTAACAGAATTTACTATAAATATGATGTTCTTCTTTACATGTTTAAAGTTTTACTTCCTGACACTTTCCTTGTTGATCTTGACTCATGGTGATCCTTGGATGAAACATCTCCAAGACTCCCTGTCTTCCACTAGACAGAGCATAGATAGCCAATATGAGATGTCTATAACCAAACCCCCTGGAATCCAGGAAATATTACCACACCATTCAAGAGACTGCTTAGCACCTCATCCTAATTTTTTTATTTATTAGTGCAAGTGTGCAAACAGTGATGCCCTCTATAACACATTTACTGAAATAACATATGTATCCCTTCAACTATGGAACCTCAGGTATTTTGAAGTTCTGCTTGAAGGAAAGAACAATGGATATGAAATCTCAGCGCCAATACACTTTATCACTGACTAATAGGACCACTCACAAGACCACTCATTTGGGACTAGTAGGAAAAAATTAGCCTCTGTCTAACAATCATTTCCTTCCACTCCATCCCTCATCTATTTACACACTTTCTAGGGTTTATAAAACCATAGGATCCCATCTAATCAAAGTGGAAACCAGATGAAAAAATACAATATAAAATTTAAAGTCATTTTTTTAAAATGTAACTTTTGCATTGTGTCAGTAAAAGAAGGAATAAAAAGGAAGAATAAGAATAATGCTCATTCTTAGTCTAATAAGTTGTTTTTTATTAGATCAAGATGAACCAGCAGACTCTATGTAGTGAAAACTGTTGCTGTTCCTATTTCCATCTCTACCTGTTACTGATACATAATCAAAAGCAAACCTTCAGTACTCTATTCAGAGACTTCATGGCTCATTCTTTTCAAATCAACAGGCCCAGACAAAAAACATTACTACAGACAAACTGCTTAAGGCAGGTCTCTCCCAATTTATTTTTATAAAAAAGTAAAATAAAAAAGGAACCTTAGGGTAACCATTTCAATTGCTATGGCAACATTCTTGTTCAAAGGCTAAAGAGCCACACCAGTATTTGTCAATATGTCTTTAGAAGCAGTAAGACAGAGCGAAATGGTAGCAAATACCTGCATATAGTTAATATTTCAGAAACCATTTGTATGCGATTATTATTATACTACTGATTTGGGAATGAACACAGTGAGGGTATCTTGTCGGAGGACTGACAGTTTCAATAAGCATTGGGCCACTCCATCTTTCTCATAGAGAGAGAAGAGATTAACACTCTTGCAGTCTGTCTTTCCTGGCTTCACAATGGAACTGACACAGAAAAAATCCATCTATCAGTCTTATTTATACTAGTCCTCAGTTGTTTCCTGCTACTGCCTCCAGTTCAGCTCAGACCAGTAGCCAGATATATAGAGCCATGCAAGCCACACATCAAGGGTGTTATCAGGGAGTGTGTTTGTGTGTGTGTGGGGGGGGGTGCACACTGCACCAAGTGACAATCTAAGAGGGTGGTGACACCACTTCTCTCCAAACATCTGCCTTTGGGAACTGGGCTGTGGTGTTCACCCTTGTCCCTTTAAAATGCTGAAGAGATGGTGTGAGTGGGTTAAGTAGGAAGAGAAAAGAGAGGCCCCAGGTTTTAAAAAAATACAGTGGTCCCCCGGGTTACGAAATCCCCGGGACCCGAAACCGCTGGGACCGCAAAACATCCCCCGGGATCCAAAGGATCCCCCGGGATACGAAGCAGAAAAACAGTGCGGCCCCTTTAAATCGGCTGCGCAGTCCGTCCATTAAAGCGGTCCCCCAGGAAACGAAGATTTCCGGGTTACAAAAGGTAATCCGGAACGGATTACCTTCATAACCCGGGGGACCACTGTACAAGTAAATAATTTAGGCTCTGTATTGTAATACACTGTGTGATGATATTTAAATTATAATATCATCACACAGTGTATTACAATACAGAGCCTAAATGTATAAAGGTATAATTTGAATTTTGCTAGTTGTTTATGTCACAAATATAGCAATCACATTCAGTGATATACAGGAATTACGATTTATGAGTAACATTGGTACAAAAAATATTACTAAGGATTCTGTATGGTATAGTATGGGATGAGGTCGATGGATCATGAGTTACCGCACCAGGTGACACCAACCCTAGTGATGCCACTGCAACACAACTGGTTTTTTTCTTATCAAATCAGAGGTGTGTATGTGCATTATGCTGATCCTTACATGGTGTGTAGCAGGCAAAGACAGAGTTTGGAAAACTTACTTCTTTGGATTGCCATAGCCCTGCTGGGTTAGGGCTATGATTTGGTGAGTTTTAAGTTGGTAATCACTCACAGCTTCCTAGGTTTAGCTGCTCAAAACCAGCTGCTCATAATGGGAAGAGACTTGCTTTTATTTCTTGTTCTGGCCTTCTAATTTATCTTCTTTGGTGTATTGCATGAATTCTCAATCTACAGCTTTTACTTTAAATTGAGGATGGGAACACTTTTTCATCCCAGAAATTGGATTCCAGTTTGAGAGGGTCTTCCACATCTTCTACAAGGCATTTTGGGTTAAACATTTTACCCCAGATGAGCCCCACAGGCCACAAAAATATGCTTATGGAGCTGCATGTGGCCTGAGGACTACCCTTTATCCACCACTAGCCTTGGATCAGTAACAATGGGCAGGGTGTGGATGCAAACATCTTCCCCATGCATTCCACAGACAAATTATATGCATGCCTTCGCAAAGGTAACCTCTTGTGCAACAGCTTTCCTGGCTGCAAATCAGAGTTCGTGTCATGCAAGAGCATTCCTGGTTACAAATCACTATTCAGCTTCACACAACAGCTTTCTGGGCTGCAAACTAGTGTTCAGTTTCCCAGTGTTCAGTTCCTGAGCTCTAAATTGTTGCTTCTTGCCAAAGAAGACGTGGGCCAGATTAAGTAGAATGAGTGGAATAGCACAAGTAGATTCTGTGCATGAGCTGTTTCTAGAAGATAGTTTTTGGCAATCTCATCACTGAGCCACATGAACTGCCATTGGACCTGTGAATCATCTCCGCTGATTAATCATTTTGGAGCTCCACTATTTCTTATTTCACATCTCTCCCAATATCCTCTAATTCACAGAGAAAAGGCTATGTCAGCTAGCCAAGAAACATCATACTTTGCAAATCAGCAAACTTGTCTTTTAAATTAATGTGTAGATTCTTGATTCAACAATGATAATCAAAGCTTCCTTAGAGACAGAGCAATTTCTAAGCCATATGGTAAGTAAAATGTCTGCACAAACTGTTTGTTTTATCCTGACTAGTTTTGTTATGCATATTTTGCACCTAAAACTGTCTTATTTGATTTTGTAGCATACTTTAATAGTTGCCTTCTCAGGGAGGACCCATAAAGTAGTAAGCTGCATATATTATACTGTCCGCATTCCTGTCCACTATCTGCTTGAAAGAGTGAGTTTATTTTTTATCTACAAATGGTCATGTTATTTTCTTGCTTTTTCTTCCTTCTAGCTCTCTATAATGTTTTAAGAATTATAATCATTTTCATGTTTCATCCCACAATTTCTAAAAGTGCATAAAGCTACCCCATTCAAAAAGTGTTTAAGTTTTTCCCTCTCCATTGGCTAGCAAGGAACCTTATATATCATAATACAGTGGTGTATACTATATTACTGCTACTGTGACCATGATTTAACATTTATTGAGTGCCAACAGTATATAATGCTGAGGGAATGTACACATTAGAAAAGATATATATTACACACATATCCTAAGATGACAGGCAGATTAGTCAGTCATTGACAAGGATATCTTCTGAGAATAATTTTTATGTATTGACTGATGTAGATTTATAGACCTCTTTATTCCTTAGGCTCAGGGCAAGTGCCTGTAATTTTACCTTCAGTGACAGACCTCAGTCTCTTAGGAAGTCACAATTTAAAGGCAAGAATGATCCCCACATAAAAAGTAAAATCATGGCTTAGTTAACAGTTAGTATCTTGTCATTCTTTAAAAAGATATATTGGCTTTGACCCATCATAATGTGTATAGAGCTCTACAGGATGTCTGAGAAGTACTTTTTTCAAAAGCTCTTTGGTGAGGGAAAAGAGTATAGAGAATGCTCCCCCTGAAAAGCTGATTGACAGAATTTTCAATTGAATTCAATTCCAAGTCCTATTTAGAGCAGACCCATTGAGTCAATGGGACCTTGGTAAGTCAAACATTGATATAAGTTTCAGTGATCAAGTGGGTCTGTTCTAGTAGCAAGTGGTTTTAAGCTATCGAGAGCTGCCTTTTACTGAGTTAGACCACTGGTTCATCTACCCTAGTATGGTAAATTCTGAGTGGCTGTAAAGGTTAGCAAGGGTTTCAAAGAGGATTTTTTTTTGCAAACCCTATCTGGAGATTCCTGGTGTTTCCTGGTTGTTTGCCATCTAAGGGCTAACCAAGCCTGTCTTCTTAACTGCCAGAGGAGACTGGGTGCTTTCAGGGTGCATTTTCATCTTGGGTGTGCTTTGCACAAAAACTTCTTCTACCCTTGGTTTCCACCCTTAAGAATTTTCTCCCAGTTGAATGTTTTTGGCTGATACAACTATGCTAGTGTAGGTAGTGGCATCAAAAGTGAAGAGAGTGTAGACACAGCAGCCATAACTAGGCACTAGGAAAATGGGCTTCTTGAAGCTGGCAAATTTTTTTGTCAGCCTTTGTTTAACACCACCATGTAACAACCCTGAAAAAGATACAAACACTATCACACACACACACACACACACACACAGAGGAGTCTGGCCAATAGTTTATAGGAGGATAAGGGTGAAAATACTGCATAAACAGTGTAGAATGAATGTGGACAGGTGCTTCAGGTTCTTTCCTTATTTGCACTGGTATTTATTTCATACAAAGTAATTTATCTTCCTTTTGTATGTTTATAGGCCAGTCTGCTCTGCATGGAATAACACACCAACAGACACTAAGTGCAATAGACAGAACACCATCTTTATTGATTAAAGCTATAGATAGGGTTGGCATTCACATGTGTCCAGATCCAGGCATAGAACTTTTGGGAAGCCAGGAGAGGATCCATATGGGCAGGTGTCCCAGCATGGTTCCCCTGCCACTAATAGGTGCATGAAACGTACTTGCCCCTGGAATACACTGATGAACAGAAGAGAAAATGATGGTGCAGAAATTCCAAATCTGAAATTATACTATCAAGCAACTGTTCTCAATTGGCTGGTTGACTAGATAAAATTGGACAATGAGAAAACTCTAAATCTATAAATTTTCAATCTTCATTTTGGATAGGCTCAAAGGGCTTTAAAAAAATCACCAAGTTAGGAATGTTTTATATCGGAATTGGTTAATCCAGAAAAAAAAAAGTGGGATGCAGTGGCTCAGGTGGTTAAGACACTGATTCTGTTGATTAGCAGTTTGAGGCCCGGGTGCTGCATGATGGGGTGAGCTCCTGTCACTAGTCCCAACCTAGCAGTTCGAAAGCATGCAAATGCAAGTAGATAAATAGATTACAATTTCTCAGTGGGAAGGTAACAGCATTCGGTGGAATCATGCTGACAACATGATCACCAGAGCAGTCCTTGGACAATGCAGGCTCTTCAGTTTAGAAATGGAGATGAGCACTACCCCCTACAGTCAGTTACAACTAGACATTCATGTCAAGGGACTTACCTTTACCTTTAATCCAGAAAAAGAAATTCTACAGAAGAATGCCTAAATGAATTTCATCTCAAGAAGCTTTCCAAGGTAGAAGGAGAGCCTTTAATAATTGGCTAACCTATGAAAATATTTTGAGAACAGACTTAGAAAAAGATTTCAAAGAAAATAATAGAAGAACTAGAGGAAGCTTATTTTAAAATTCATTGACTCCCTTATTTGCAATTAAAAGAAAGGTATACAATGGATGTACACATAGAGGGTTTTGAAAAAGAAAAAACGGAATTAGACAAAGTTCTCTTTGGTATTGCAACTAAAAAAACTACAAAGATATATAAAATTCTTTTAAATAGATAATTTGAACATGAACAGGTCCAAGACACAAAGATACAGGGGAGGAAATTGACTAGATAGTTGGTCTTATGCCAAGAATAAGACATAGAGGTTTACTTGCTCACAGGACTTGAGAGAAAACTATTTAAAAATGGCACAGAGGTGGTATATGACATGAGAAACCATTGCCAGGTTCAGTAAATCCAAACAAAACAACTGTGGGAAATGCAGAAAAACCAAAGGAACTGTTCCAAGGTTAAATATTGTGTGTGTGTGGGGGGGGGATTCAAAATCATAAATGTAAAATGTTAAATAATAATTATCAAATTAAGCCAGAGATCTATTTATTAAATATGACAAGCAAGATCTCAAAAAAATGATGAACACAAATACTGGAAACTGCTTTTATATATGAATTCTGGGCTGCTAGAATTTTTCCTGGCCCAAAAATGGAAAATATCACAGTTACCAACCATAGAAGAAAGGTTTTTAAATGGATATGGCTGGGTTTGACAAGTTAACTGCATATGTAAATCATAATCAACTGAAAGTATTGAAAAGGATTGGGTTTTGGTGTTCGAACATTGTGATAAAGTTTTGAAAACCTAATGGTTTAGAAAACATATATAATATTGTTATTTCTTAAAGCATTACTGGCACTAGGTAGTATAATACACTGTAAGGACAGGATGCAATCTAAGATTATCTAGAAATTGAAGAAACAAGAATATCAAATCCCAGAAATTGAGGGGGACTAGGAAGAAGTAATGTTTTAGTATTATGTATGTGAACTGTAGTTGGTTGGGTTTTTTAAATTGGGTGTTTAGTTTTAAGCTTGTTGTAGTTGTTTTGTTGTATAATGGTTGTTTATGTTGTATTCACATTAATTATATAATTTGCTTTGTCATTATTTGGAAAACTTGGTTTTATAATAATAAATAAATAAAGACATCTGTCCCAAGGTTGGGCAAGATCCAATCCACTCTACATACTCCAAGTCCCTAAGGGAACTCCAAACATAACTACAGCATGCCCGCACCAACTGCGGGCTTGCCATCCATAGTTTGAGCTTCCGCGGATAGCAAGACCTGGCTTTTTCAAAGGGCATGCACACATATGGTGGCATAAGTGGGAGCATGCCCACTGAAAAGAACGGGACTTAAGGTCCCGCATTTTCTACTATCTGCGGGGTGGGGTGTGTATCTTGAATGATCTCTCGCGAGTAGCATGAGTGTACTGTAATGTCTCAAAGACACTTATAATAGATATCCAGTATCAGATATCCAGCCAACCAACACAAAAGTGGTCTGGGGAGGGTCCACCCCATCCCTGGAGCCCCTCTTCTACCAACCTATCACAGCTGCAGCCAGCAAACAAATGAGCCTGATTCTTACTCACCCAACCTGGCCACAACCCCCACCAATGACTGGGGGCGGTAGCTCTCCAAAGCACAAAAGACCAAGTTCTGAATGTGCAGCAGACAAGGAAGTTTAAATCTACTCCATCCGACCAGAATGAAACCTACATCTGTGCCACTCCAGCTGGAGCTGTCAGTCAAATAATTTAAATCTGGTTTAAACACATTGGCAGGTAGTTCCTTCTTCACTCCAGGGCAGTGCCAAGCCACGCTGGCTCCCTGGGAAAAAGGAACTGGTGATTCTCCAAAACTGCAAGGATTTCTGGAGCCTGATTCTTCCTCTGAATAGCATGTTTGCCACAAAGTGATTCAGGCAGACCACTTTTGGGGCTCATTCCCACTTACATTTAAACTGGTTTGTGATTTACCTTTGCTCCGTGTTGGTAACCGTCGCTCCAACTATATAAGCAGATCTTTTCATTATCCTCTTGTAATTCTTTCTTTTTTGGCATGATTGTTATCCCCACTAGTTTACGCCGCTTCAAAATGCATGTCAATCATCAATGCATCATCAGTGACATAAGCGGCAGCTTGGGCAGCCCAACTTGGGAACTAATTATATATATGTTGATAGAAGATTTGATTAATTGGTTTTGCAACTATTTGCCTCACTATGAACTGCCATTGGATCGCCTGGGTAATTGCAAGTAGTTGCAAAACTAATGAATCGAATCTTCAATTTTTTTTAAAATCATGCACCCATAGGTCCCACCATAAGCACAAAGGCAGTGCTGGGGTGGGGGGGAAATGGTCGATCTACCAAAAACTAGGAGGGATGGTAAACACCCCTCTGCCATTAGTCCCTCCCCTCCAGAATGATGTGATCATGTGATTCCACTTAATAATAATAATAATTTATTTATATCCCACCCAATCAACAGGGAATCAGGGTGGGTTACAACAGTGGGAAAAATACAATCCAAACAACAATGAAATAATAAAACAAATTCAGCATAGCAATAAATAACAGAAAATTACATAATAATAATGAAATAATAGCAATAAAAAACAGAAAATTACATGACAATTCATAACAGCAAAAGTTAATACAAGAAATTACATCAGTTCAGCAGTTACTTGTTTAATACACTTTGGAATCAATTCTTTTAAAAAAAAACTAGTGTCAGGAAAGAGCGAGTTTTTTATTTTGCGTTTGCCTTGCTTCATTGTGATTGGAACTGATCACAGTAGGATTGGAACCAGTTTCAAATGGGAACAAGGATCATATAACCCGATCAGCAATTCACTTTAAATCATAGTGGGAAGGCGGCCTTGGAGAGTATTTTTTTAATTTCTCTGTCTAGAAGGAATGCTTCCTTTGCTCTAGCCATTTTTACTTGACCTGTTAACTGCCCAAAGCAATCTGTTTGGGGATAGGTTTGTTTAAAAAAAAAAAGAAGGAAAAAAAGAAACTAAAAACAATGTGAATATGCATATATCAGTTTTAATATGGAAATGGATTGTTTTGAAAAGAACAAAAAAGCTGTAAATATTTTGAGAAGTAGGCCCCCTGTGCCTCTTAAGGATTCAAAACGGCTACATGCGCCGGGTAATTATGTAATATATAGCAAACCAGCTGGTCTGAATTGTTCTCAGGGGGGTTGGATGATATCAAAATGTTCTGTTCTCCCAGTGAGAGCAATAATCACGCAGGCAATACCATAAAGTCAGATCAAATGACATTGAGTGGTTGGCTTTTAATGCATGTTAAGGCACATATTAAGTTATACACATCAATTCTGGAAAAAGTATCTTTTTAAAAAAGAAGGAAAGCATTATTCCTATCACAAAATGACAGTATTCTATAGTGTTGTGATGATCCCAGGGGTTAAGCAACCCAGCAACACCCTGTTCCTGGCCCTTAACCCCAGGGGATCCTCCTTTGGGATTTCCCCCTTGGAGTCCCCTGGATCCCTGTTTCCACTCCCTGCTGAGTGGAATGGGCACCCCTGCGGTCCTCCAAACCTATTGCTGCCACCACCTAGCGAATTACAACTGAATTCCCCTGTTTTAGCACACACTAGGGCTTGCTAAAGGGAGTTATAGTTCTTTTCCACTTCCCACTTGCTACCAGCAAGCAACAACTGAGCTAAGGCACGTGTTGTAGGAATAGAGAACAAACAAATGCGTTTCAAGAAAATGGATTTATTCTAACTACAGAAGAATAGAGCATAGAGGTATCTCATTCATGCAAGGCCTCCTTGCCTTGCAGGTACAGTAGCATAGTTACACAAATGTTCAGTTCAAGCAAGCCATAAGAAACATAATAAAAGGCCTAAATCGCACTAGCTAACATAACTCTAAGTTACTAGAGATATGGGGATTGCAGTCCTTGTTGGATTTGGGTGTGAGAGCTGACCTTTTGGGCCAGCCCAACCATGCCTCTGCCTGCCTGCTGGCAGAGGTTCAACAGCTGGACTTCATGAAGAAGAAGACAAAAGAGCACATGGGTTCAAGGCTTTTTAAAGGTTTCAGATAGAATGTTCTTGAAAAGTCCCGGTCCAATTCACTGATTGGTTAAAGGGCCATAGGTTATCTGTGATGTAATTACTCATTAGCATGTTACAAAGTCTCATTAGCATGTACCACCCCCCAGATTAATCCTTTGTAGTCTGAGAAAGCCCCCAAGTGACTGGTGGGTCCCAGTCACTAAAAGTGTTTCTCATAGAAATCAGTTCTATGTTTTCTTAACACATATGCCAATGTTTATTTTTCTGCTAGTGCAAAAAGAGATGAGGACAGAAGTGTGTATGAATATGTGAATCTATCATGCTGACCAGCTGTTAGTTTTTATGGAAAGTCACAGGTAGGAAGGATCTGGATAGTCCAAGATCCCAGCCAGTGTGCTAACTAGTCTTATTTCTAAAGATGCTGCTTATTCATATGGCACTCTTGTCTCAGCAACTGGGACCAGTAAAAGAGAGTGCATGGTGTGGAGTTGAATGCTTTCATGGCTGGCATCCATAGTTTTTTGTGGGGCTTTCAGGCTATGTGGCCATGTTCACGAAGAGTTCCTTTCTGAATTTACACCAGCATCTGTGGCTGGCATCTTCAGAGAAGATGCCAGCCACAGATGCTGGCGAAACATCAGAAAGGAACTCTTTTAGAACATGGCTAAATAGCCCAAAAGCCCCACAAAAATCTATAGAGTGCATGGCATCCAAAGACACTCATATAGGATTTAAATACCTGTCAAGTTGTGTGCTGTGGACAGGATGGGAAGAGAAGGTGACTGGGGAAGAAGTCTCAGCCTGGTTCTTCCAGGTGAGCATCAGAGAGGCAACTTGCAACTTGAATGGGTGGAGGCTGGATATATTGCCACAGATGCTGTAGCTGCCTGTGTTGTCCCATTCCATCCCATTCCATGTTTTCTACCATATGGTCTCAATCTCCCTTTCCCTTCCGTGCACCAGGGTGCAAAGTATATTGTGCATGTCATACTACCCTTGCTGTGACAGATGACTCTGTTGATTTTTGTAACAGGGGCTTACCAAAAAAAAAAAAAAAAAAAAAAGCATCAACATTAAAATCATCTTTAACTTTCAACATTTACAAAACACATTTCAAACTATGGCACAGCAAGTAAGCAGAACAAAGCACAGCACTCAAATAGCTGGTGGAATAAATCAGTTTTTTAAAAATCCAGAAGCACTCTAATAAGTCAACAAAGAGAATCCATTTCAGAAATCAGTTTATTAAATTGTAAATAGGCAATTGACAAAGATTCTCATTGTAGCTTGCAGACTAGAGAAACAGACTGGAGCATTAAAAATATACAGGATACCAAGATTTTTTTTTAAAAAAAATGAACATTAAAAATGCAGTATAGAACTTCCCTACTAATAGTGATGGTATAAAATGCTCAAAGAAGAAAATGATAAGGCAGGCTTAATGTTGAACATTAAGAAAACAAAAATAACGATGACAGATGATTTATATATATTCAATATATATAACAAAGATATTGAAATAGTTAAAGACTTCCCATACCTTGAATCAATAATTGATCAGAACAGAGATTGTAATCAAGATATCAGAAGAAGGCTAGGTCTGGGAAGGGCATTGATGAAAGTCCTAAATTGCAAAAATATAAAACTAAATTCTAAAGTTAAGATCATCCACACCATTGTATTTCCCATCATTATACACAGATGTGAGAGCTGGACAGTGAAGAAAACTGATGGAAAGAAAATGAACTCATTTGAGATTTGATGCTGGGAAAAGAGTGCTGAGGATAATATGGATGGCCAAAAAGACAAACAAATGGAATAGATCAAACCTGAGCTCTCCCCTGGAAGCCGAGACAAGTATATTGAGGCTGTTGTACTTTGGCCACATCATGAAAAGGCAAAACTCACTAGGAAAGACAATAATGCGAAAGAGAAGACTGCATATCAGATGGATAGACTCAATCAAGGAGACCACAGCCCTGAACCTTCATGTCAGGAGTTGTATAAATAACTTGCCTGCCATAAAATGCTGGGAATGAGCTGAAAGGGGTTATTGAGGTGGTGGTCTCAGGCACAGGTGCTGAGATAATGCTGGAAGGGAAGCAAACAAGCCAAGCCTGTTCAGGGTCATTCCTACGAAATAATTGGGTTGCAACAACAAGGAAGGAGGAGAAAGAAAGGAGAAGTGTATTAATTAAAATAATGATAGGCAGAGGAGTGTGTAGAACTGCAACCACAAAACCCACAGTGACTTGGTATAAGCTACCACAGAACTAAATTCCTTAAACAAAGGAACCAGAAGCAAGGACCTTTCTCAATACCTTGATATTGGCTTATAGATTAAAGAGAACTAAAAGAGTGGTTCCTGAATAACCCTGACAAATGGCTATAATAATTGTCACCTTTTCCTTAGTAAACAAAGGATGCAGATGGGGCAAAAGGAACCCTGGTGGCACAGTGGTTAAATGCCTGTACTTCAGCCACTTACAAACCACAAAGTTGCAAGTTCAGTAGCAGCCAGGGCTCAGGCTCAACTCAGGCCTGCATCCTTCCAAGGGCACTAAAATGAGTACCCAGCTTGTTGGGGGCAATTACCTTACAGTTGTAAACCACTTAGACACTGCTTACAGTGATATGAAGTGGTATATAAATGAAGCTGCTATTGCTAGAAGGCTCAGCCAGAGGCCACTCCTACTTCGATTAGCACTGGACTGTGGTGACTGTACTGTGGTTTTGACCCAGGCAGCCACTGTCCTGGTTCCAAACAAGGTGCCAGAAAAAAGCAGAATTTATCTGCTCCCTTTCTGGCTGGCATTTCCTGGCCGAGTGCAGTCACTGTGCAGCTTCTGGCCGGTCTGGTGGGGAGAGGATATCATCTGCACGCCCTGCCCTCAGAGTGGCCAGAACCCACTCTTTCCTGCCTGTCTGTTTTGGATCATAAACTGTGTTTTTATCATTACACAAACCCCAGTCAAAGTTTTAGATTCAAAGTTTACAATTCCACTGATCATATATGTTCTAGTGAATCAATTGGAAACATTTATTTCCAGTGTCTCCCTCTCCCTTTCTTCTTTGGCTAGCAGCATCAATATGTCCTTTCCACTAACTGCCCACAATTCAAAAGCCTGACCACACAGGGAATTCATCACAGCAGGCTAAATGAGGGAGATACTCCATTTATGCTGTAAATTGTTCAGCCACTACATAATGTGTGGAGAGTCCAGCAATGGAGCAACTCTAAAGAGCCCCCATGTTAGACCAATAGCCAAATTTCAGTTGACACAAACACATTCTCCACAATTTCTGATGCACAATAGTGATACACAGGAATAAACTTGCATAAATAGTGACAAATGGCAAAACTTCCCCCAAAAGACTGCGCTCTCAGCTCTGTCTATTCATGTCCTTACCATCTGGCATACTCTTCCCATGTATTCTATTCATAATGCACTTAAAAAGACAAGGAAAATGCTTTCTTAGACATTACTTTGTATGAATGAATTATTATTATTATTACTAGTAGTAGCAGTAGTAGCAGCAGCATCCAGTTCTTTTCCCAGAACTGGGACTCAGCTGTTGACAAAAATCTCACATGTAGTTTTACTAGCTACCTAAGAAAAATAGAATAGAACTGGAAGAGATCCCAAGGGTCAACTTGACAACATGTTAGAAAATGTCATGGCCATATAACAGTATGGTTTTATCTTACTCAAGTTATTGGCCAAATGCCATCAGGCTGCATCATGACATAGACATCTGACCAGTCTGCACTGAGCTATTTAAAGCAGCATAGCCCTAATTCAGGCCTCTGACATTGCTGCTCCCTACTTTCCCATCTCTGTGGGAATTTCCAGTCTCCTGTTGGGGGCTGAGCAGATTTTTTCCCATGCCATCTATGACTGTTGACCGGGGTTTTTTGTCTACTCAGTGCTATATTATGTTTATGCCTTTTGGCTACGGTTTATTATTGGCTAATTGGATGAATGCTGCTTATATGCTACCACTGGTGAATGTAGGAAATAAAGTTTCAAGTGGTTCACTTTGAAGGTTTCTGATGGCACCACAAGGTGAAAGAATTCTTTCATTTTCCTATAATTGCTAACTGTCTTGTATAATAGAGTGCACGAAAGAATTTCAGAAGAAAATCAGCCTGCACTTTTTAATTATAGAAATAATATTGATAAAAAAACCTAGATGTGATAATGTAAGAAAATGATTGTTCACTAATTTGTAATTGTTGGAACATCTATCAATGAAATTTTTAAAACCAACTCAGATGAAATCTGAGGAACTGCAGCTTTGCAGTAAGAAGCTTGTTGCCCAAAATTTCCTTGATCTTGTTTACAAATGGATCAATTCAGCCAATGGCTATCTCTGAAGTTATAAGATTCATGCCAACTTATGCTTAACAGGGGGCTGGATTAGAGATCTAGAACTAAAATCTATCTGAAAAAAGATTAAAATCAATAACATCACTTTTAGAATGTGATTTGTTTTAATATTGTAATAATTTAATTCTGTTTTAATGTATCATTTTGTATGTTTTTAATTGTACTGTTTTTGAATATTGTAAGCCACCCTAAGTCCCAATTTTGGGGAAAAGGCAGGATATAAATAAATAATCTTTTAGAATTTTATCCCTTAAGAAATGCTTTGACTGATGGATGGAAGAGAATTTTACATAAAAGAGTCAACAAATCTGGTCAATAAACACTGCACTGACAATGCATGGAACATTGCATTATTTGAGACCCTCCTTTGCAAATCAATTGATTACAGGGAAAGTTATCACTTGAAGTCTTTGTTATGATAGAATTTAAGTGATCACAAAAACCATTCGATAATAAGCACACGTTCAGTTCTTCCAGGAAGATCCTGTACTACTTTGAGCATTTTGTGGGTTACCAATTTAATGAATTTTATGTTTTAAACTTTACAAATTGTTTAAGTGCTTTTAAATAACTTTTATATTTACACCATTATAGACGGTACTGTATAGTTTCGATCTGTATTGTTTTTAAATATGTTGCTAACCACATTGAGTCTCATAACTGAGGGGAAATCTGGATAGACATTAAATAAATAAATAAATAAATAAATAAGATGCCAGTGCAAGTTCTTCTTACACAACGGTTGCTATTAGGATTAGGCTGTGTGCACTGATAAGTGATATGAAACTAATGAATGCTAGGAATGTGACATATTAAATTATTCAGCCCAAAAAGAACAAATAATTTAATGAAATTTCTGCCCGCTAAGAAGTTTTTGAAGCAATCTCAAAGGGGAGAGGGTAGCCTGGCTCATGGGACATTGAGACAGGGGTTGGGGAGCAAGAATCAGAGGCTACGTCATTTCAGGATCCTTTCCTGGCCGCTATTGCCTGCCTGCTGCATGACACTCGGGCAGGGAGAAACCAGGTGAGGAACAGAAGGCTATTGCCTTCCAGATACTCTCTTGTTCTTCCACTGACCCACCCCCACGTGACACAGGGAGAAGGCTGTAGATTCACCATATGTGTCCTGTTAGCTAGTTCACAGTTATGCACACATTGTCATGCATGTGATCTACTGGGTCACAACCCACAATGACAATCCTTTTTGCTGGGCTGCTCCCCTATTCTCCTAGCTGAGGGACAAGGTAGAGACAGGAAATAGGTGAGTCTTGAGTTGGGGATAAGAGTATGCATTGGGTCTGTTCAAGATTTGAGGAAAATGAGAAAGGGTATTGGGAAAGATTCTCCTTCTTGGGTTTTTCAGACACTCAAAAACCCATTTCTTCCCTGTTTTTCCTATCAAACATTTCAATATTCTTTTCCTCTCCAGTGAGTGCATGCTTGGAGTGTGCCAAACATTCAAATCCTATCCACAACTGAAAATTCAAAGGCACGTAATGACAAATCCTGACACCATTGCTAGTTTCATAACAACGGCTGTGAAGATTCTGGGAACTGTAGTCCGAATGAGTAAATTTCCCAAGCTCTAATAAACGTATTAACATTGCTTTCACAGATGATCACCAATATACCATAAATTATGTACATACACATTGTCATTTAGTCACTTCTGTCATAATATTGTCTCAAATAATGGCAGAGTAACAATATCTAAAGGAAAACACCAACACATCACTGCCTCCATCTCTGTTTGAAGGAATGAACTCTCTGCTTCATTGGCCAGAGGAATACTTTCTTTGAAAACACTGCCTACACCTCACAATAGCAAATAGTAGCTTTTGTATATATCTGTCTCACAACAGCAGTTCATCTTAATGCAATCTGGTTACAAAAGCAACTGCAGAAAATTGTTCACAGTTTGCAAGCACCATGGGAGACCATCATTACTGACAAGACTGAAGCCACCATCAGCCACAATTCAGGATTGCGTCTGACTGTGAGATACAAGAGTTGTAGAAGTTGTATATGTGTGTGTGTGTGTGTGTGTGTGTATAATAGTTGTGTGTGTTTTTCTTTTTTGATATTGTTTTATTTTTATTCATAACTATTTTTTCATATCTCTTTAAATTCTTACACTTGTCCAGCTGTCATTGGCCTATATCAAATATCACCACAATAAAGGCTTCAGAAGTATTGAATTCAGTGGGTATTAGTATAATATAAGATATATTTTTTTCCATTTAGCAACAATGAACTTAGCCGGTTATTATATTGACTGTGGCACCTCTTTCCTTCATCCCCCCCTTTATCACCCTGTTTTGCTGTGGAGGGGATGGAGAATTTTAATAAGGAAGGAAAGGGAGTTCTATCTGAGGAGGGAGGGACTAACTGTCTCATTACAAGCGGGGCTCCTATCCAAGTTGTGTGGGGCAAGGGGAAGTATGCCGGTAGGAGAAAGGACTGGCGTTGCAGGGGAAGGCGAGATCGATGCTTAATATCTCTCTCTCCTTCCAGTCCTTCTCCTAACCAACGGGGCCTGAGGGTCACTCCAGCCGTACCACAAACCCTGTCTCTGCTCCTGTGCAATGCCAGGTCCATCAAGAACAAATCTCACATCATACATGACTTAATCGAGGATAACAATTGTGACCTGGCTTGCATAACCGAGACCTGGCTTGGGCCTGAGGCAGATGCTGTGTGGGCTCAGGTCCTCCCTGCCGGGTACTCGGTGAAGGACCAGAGCAGGTTAGGTGGGCGGGGGGGGGGTGTTGCCTTGGTGCATAAAAACACCCTGTCTCTAACCAGGAACCATGTCCGTCAGACCACCTATATCGAGTGTATTTACCTGACCCTGAAGGCTAGAGACAGTCTAGGGATTCTGTTGGTCTACCGGCCACCCCGTGCGCTAACAGACTCCCTTAACGAGCTGACACAGTTGGTCTCGGAGCTGATGTTGGAGTCCCCCAGGCTTCTAGTCCTGGAAGACTTCAACATCCCCTTCGCGGTCAACAATGTTCCATCTGGTGCGGCTCGGGAATTCATGGATACCATGACAGCCATGGGCCTGTCTCAGTTGGTTTCGGGTCCAACGCATTGTGCGGGGAATACACTCGATTTGGTCTTCTGTACGGACATGGAAAATCCGTGGGCGGAAATCAACACTTCCGCCCTGTCATGGACGGATCATTTCTTGGTTGAGGCAAGTATCAAGGCATCTACCCAGATCCCCTCCGGGGGTGGCGGACCTATTAGAATGGTCCACCCTCGAAGGCTGATGGAACCTGATAGGTTCCAAGAAGCCCTAGAGGGGTTTATGGTTGGAAGTGACGGCGACACTGTTGATGCCCTAGTTAACACCTGGGATACGGATCTCTCTAGGGCTATACACAGTATCGCTCCCAAGCGCCCTCTCAGGCCTGCTTCCAAAAGGAAGCCCTGGTACACGGAAGATCTCCGGGCAAGGAAGCGGGTCCTGCGACGGCTAGAGCACGCCTGGCGGAAACACTAGCGTTTATCCGACAAGGCTCTCCTAGATCTCCTTTTGGTGGACTATGGAGAGGCGATACAAGCAGCTAAGAACTCGTTCTTCGCTGCTCGTATCGCGTCCGCGGAGTCGCGTCCAGCAGAGCTGTTCAGGGTAGTGAGGGAGCTAACTCAGCTCCCTCCTGCCCCGAACCAGATCCTTGAACCAACCAAGGCCTGCTGTGACCAATTTAACAACTTCTTCGCGGATAAAATCTCTCGGATAAACGAAGGTCTGGACGCCAGAATTGAAGCAGAACCCAGAATAGAGGCGTCTAGAGCTTCTGTGGACTCTGTTGTACTGGATCAGTTTGAGTCTGTCGGTACCGAGGATGTGGACAAGATCCTTAGAAGTGTTCGGAAGACAACCTGCTCTCTCGATCCCTGCCCCTCGTGGCTAGTGGCCCAGGGGGGATCGGCGGTAACCTTGCTGTTACGCCAAATTATTAATACATCTCTGAGGGAGGGACAATTTCCTAACCATCTTAAATTGGCCATTGTAAGACCATTATTGAAAAAGCCCTCCCTCGACCCCCTGGTTCATAATAATTATCGGCCAGTCTCGCTGCTGCCATTTCTGGGGAAGGTGATCGAGAGGGCGGTTGCATTCCAACTTCAATCGATCTTGGACGAAACGGATTTTCTAGATCCATTTCAAACCGGTTTTCGGGCGGGCTATGGGGTTGAGACTGCCATGGTCGCCCTGGTCGATGATCTCCGTCTGGGCATCGACAGGGGTAGCGTGTCCCTGTTGGTGCTCTTGGACATCTCAGCGGCTTTCGATACCATTGACCATGGTATCCTTCTGGAACGCCTGGCAGAGGGCACTGCGCTCCAGTGGTTCCGGTCCTACCTCTCTGGGAGGTTGCAGATGGTGCAGCTGGGGGACGTTTGCTCCGATAAGAGGGCCCTTACATCTGGGGTTCCTCAAGGAGCCATTCTGTCCCCCATGCTCTTTAACATTTACATGAAACCGCTGGGAGAGATCATCCGGAGCCATGGGGCGCGGTGTTATCAGTACGCTGATGACACCCAAATAGTCTTCTCTATGTCTCCGACTGATGCAGTGACCAGGGATGGCTCCTCTCGTGGCCTGTCTGGAATCGGTAATGGACTGGATGAGGGAAAACAGACTCAGCCTGAATCCAGAGAAAACGGAAGTACTGGCGATAGGTTCTCCCGGTCCAGGGATGGAGGTGGTTCCACCTGTCCTGAACGGGGTCACGCTCCCCGTGAAGGACACAGTACGCAGTCTGGGGGTGCTCCTTGATTCGTCGCTCCATCTGACTTCTCAGGTGGACGCGACGGTCAGGAGCACCTGTTATCAGCTTCGGCTGATTCGCCAGCTGCGTCCCTACCTGGACCGGAGGGACCTTGAAACCGTAGTACACGCTCTGGTAACCTCTCGGTTGGACTTCTGCAATGCGCTCTACATGGGGCAGCCTTTGTATCACACTCGGAAGCTACAACTGGTCCAAAATATGGCAGCGCGGGTGGTCACTGGTGCTCCCAGGGCCGCCCATATAACACCAATTCTGAAAGACCTTCACTGGCTGCCGATTCGCTTCCGGGCTCAGTACAAAGTGCTGGTTATTACCTATAAAGCCCTATATGGCTTGGGTCCAGGGTACCTGAAGGACCGTCTCTCCCCATACAATCCGCCCCGCACACTTAGGTCATCTGGTCAGCGGTTACTGAGAGTTCCGGAGACTAGATTGGCGAGTACGACGAAGAGGGCATATTCCATCTCTGCCCCCTGTCTCTGTCCCCCTCCCTTGCTCAATTTAAAAAGGACTTAAAGACCTATTTATTTAACCAGGCTTACCGCTGAATGGACTTTTATTTATCTGCCTGTTGTAATGCCGCCCACTGTTCTGCTGCTGCATATGCACTAGCACTTATATTGAGAATTGTGATTTTATTGTGATTTTATTGTCTTACTGGTTTTACTGCTTTTATTGTTTTATTGTTACCGGCTTGTTTTAATGGTTTTTATGTCCTACTGTTTTTTATATGCTGTACACCGCCCTGATCTATGGAAGGGCGGTATAGAAATAAATCATATTATTATTATTATTTTCACCATAATTCTTTGAAATCCTTACTTTTTAAATATCTATACAGTGAAGCTTTCCTTTATGTGGGGGATCCGTTCCAGATCCCCCCACACAAGAGGAATTCCACGCATGGGGTGTGTGCTTGCAATGTATGTGCAATATATTTTATTGTCACACAGCTTCAGTATAAGCTTGAAGCTGTGTATAGTGTGCCCACATACAACGTAGGGGCCTAGGAATATTGGTTGGCTTGTCAGTAAGGAATATGGAAAGCCATTTGTGTGCACAGCACTTCATCAGGGAAAACTGTTCTGCATGATGTTGGTTCATTTTCTTTTTCAGTACAAGTGTTTTCCAGATGTAAGTAAAGCAATCCCATCTACCTATACTATACTTTTGTTTTAAAAGGACAATTTATACCTGAAACTCAAATCTCAAACAACAGTTATCTTTTATTTTACAGGAAAATAAATCTCCATGGTTACAATCACCTATTTTTCATCACTACACTATAAAACCTCTCTTGGGGAAAAAACACTTTAACTTAACGATGTCAGTCATTTTGAGACAGAGGACAGACTTGTGTTTCACCTTATTTCCAGTCCTGATGGCACTTGTGTTACTGAGGCAACATTTCTGTTAGCCCAATAGAAACTTGTAAGATTGGCTTGCTCACACACAAATACCATGATCTCACCACATGTACACAAGTCCATTTAACTTTGAAGTTACACCATGGCTCCTATTACACCATGGCTCCATGCCCTAACAACATACATACAAAAATACACAGAGACATATAAACACACACACACACCTTTTCTCTTGTTTTGTTTATTACAACACCCACCCTGGAAGTATTCCTATATAAACCTTAGTAGCTTGTAACTTCTGGGTTGGTCTTGATGTTTTGCCATTTAAAAAACAAAACTAAACAAAACTCATATCAACATTTCTGTAGACAATTTTTAAATGGCCCATCTGCCCTTTGTCTCTTTTCACTGCAAAATCATTAATTGCTGCCCCAAAGTCAATTTCTCTTGCAATGTAACTCTCAACAGACAACATAGTTAAGTGGCCTGGACATTCTTGTTGCATAGTGGAGAGCCTGCTGTTTTGCTAAGTGCCATCTTTCTCCTGTTACAATTATTGGAAGAGTGCAAAATATCCATAGGTCTATGAACACACACACGAAATAAAAGAAAAGGCTGCAGGGTTTGCCTGTTTGGGAAAATCTCACTCAAATAAGAGGACAGTTCATATTCTTCCCCCCCCCCCACCCCCCAACAAAAAGGCTCAGTAAGATTTGTAGACTTGTAAGCCAAGCCCCAGCTGCCACAAAAGTCCTGCAAGACTCAGTGAGTCAACTCCCTTGATTACTGTGAAGCTTTCTCCTCCACACTCAGGTAGCATACAATTCTCTAGCTCTCATCTTACAAGTACTAGCTTAACAGCACAAGCAGCACCCACTCTTTGTTAATAGAGAAAGATTAAGCTCTTGTTCTGCTACAACATCACTTCTGATTGGCTCCTGTGAGCCTCCCAGTATCTGAATTATAACAAATACACGGTTCTAGAGATAGCCTCAACAATGAACTGTACAGTATTTAACACTCCTCACAGAAATGGGGAATGGGGCTACAACCTAGCCCACCTCCCTGATACTAAGGCCCTAATATTCTTGAATCCTAGCTATTAAAACCTTGAGTTTTATAGATATTGAAACAGGCAATAGGTGGTACAGGCAATAGGTCATGGTATGTGTATCATTTCTACTCTCACACACAATGCATAACTATTTGTCTGAGCACTTCAAGCCTACAAAGTGTCTTCCCCATTTCCATTGCTTTGGGCTTGAATTTTGGGGGAGATGGAAATGAACACTGTATTGCTATTTCACACACATGGTCACCTACCTCTAGAAAATGGACACTACATCTTCCTGTGTGTGATGCAGAATTCACGGCAAGATAAAGCATGTACAAAGGGCCTGACTGCTGCTTAGCCAAAGCCTCAGAATGAGCCACAGCTGCAGTAGTGAGAGAGAGGCAGCAGGCAACCTGTTAGCCAAGATGCTCACTACTGAAGAAAAGTTGGGTAGCAAAGAAGAAAGAAGGGGATGAGGCCTTGGAAAGAAGTTGATAAGGAAAATAGCCTAGGGAAAGAACCTGAAAGCAGATGTATTATGGCAAGGTGAAAAAATAGGATGAGAGAGTTTCTTCTGGCTCATCAGGCAGTAAGGGTAGAAAGGGTACTCTAGTTTAATGTTGTTTATTATTTAGATTTTACTATATGTACCATCTGTTTTTACAGTTTTTTAAATTTTAATTGCATAACTTGTTTAATTTTGTATAATTTTATATTTTATGACTTTTTAATTGTACAGCATTGGCAGAGTATGTTGTTTTGATGATTCCTGTAAAGTACCATGCAAACTTATGGTGCTACATAAATCATCAATAATAATAATAATAATAATAATAATAATATCTGTACTTTCTCACCATGGCAGTTTGTACAAGGGCCCTATATACTCCTAAACTGCCAGGGAAACCACAGCAACTTCTCACTGCTGACTCTTCCAATCGGGTTCCCTTTAAATCCTTGAAATTGCAGCTTCTCTCATCCCTCACAATTGGCCATACTGATTGACTGATTAGCTGTAAGGATAATCATAGCTTAATCTGAAGGGACACAGGTTAGAGAAATCCTCTTCAAAGAACCATTCTTTCATGTGAATGGAACAAATGTGCAAAATAAACTCTCGGCACAATCTGCAAATTGACAGAGTGCCAAATTGTATTTTAGTTGAATAACTAGCAGCTAAGTATTTCTTCTAAAGGAAAAACCTGTTTGGAGGTGGGGCTATGGCTGTGCTTCCGATCTAGATCATTAATAAAAAGGGATCTATCTAGGTGTTTTGGCAATGTACTTCATATATGAGGAGCTGGACTAGAACCTCAGAAGAGGATCTATGTACATATACTTGTGGAGTTTTTCAATATATATATAGTTATGTCTTTAAAGTAATATATAGTTTGGATTCATGCAACAGCATGTTCTTTATTTCTAGGTGTGGACACAGATAAGTTCATACCTGTACCAATGGAGGCCTCTTTCCTCTCTCTTAGTGGAGATCTTGGGTCTGAAAAGGTGGCATGTGCTTCCACAGTCTTTTTCCTCATTTGTCCAAGCAATTACACGATGCTGGGCAACAGATTCCACCTCAACATTAGGAAGAACTGTTAGGGACGTAGAGAGACTCGCTGTGTCCACTATGACCACTTGCAGAACAGAGCCACGTGGACAGGACGCCAAGAAGAAGGTCTCTGGAGATATAACTGCAACAGTCTTCAGGCCAGGAAGGAAAAATTCCTTCACAGCAACAAATGACCTTCAGCTCCATGCTTGCTGAATAAAGACACAGACACTGCCAGTCTTCACTCAATATGAGGGCTTTAATCTTTGCTTGCAATATATACAAAGATATGTACATTGAGTATTGGACAGCTGTCACAAATACTCTATATCTCTCACTCACCAACAAACTGCTACACCAACCTCCACAACAAACCCACAATGGAGACATTTCCCATCTCCCTTATATAGGTGGTTCAAATGCTCATTGCATCACCCATCCCAGGTGTGCATATTACCAATAGTTAACCCCCACACATCTACCACTGGAGCTTAGCCTCTTTCCATTACTAAGCTTACAGCTCCATCTTGTGGTCACATCCATGTCATTTCCTGACAAGAACTTCCAGACAGCTAATGCTGTTCAACAGTGGAATACACTCCTCAGAGTGTGGTGGAGTCTCCTTCTTTGGAGGTTTTAAAATAGAAGTTGGATGGCTATCTGTCAAGAGTGCTTTGATTTTGTTTTCCTGCATGACAGGGGGTTGGACTGAATGGCCCCTGGGGTCTCTTCCAACTCTATGATAGGTTCTTGGTCATTAAGTGTGACACTAAGCAAGAAGGTATACATACGAACACATATGGAAAATGTATGGGTGTACTGTAGTGCTGCACACTTTGTTGCCTGCCTTCAAGTCATTTCCAACTTAGGGTGCCCCTAAGACAAACTTGTAGTGCAGTTTTTCTGGAAGATTTGTTCAGAGGCAGGTTCTAAGAAAGTGTGACTTCCCCAAGCTCACCCCATGAGTTTCCAAAAGCCAAGGAAATGGTAATCAGCTTTCCCTTCTTTTCCTACTGGAACTCCAAAGGCTGGGAACCTATTGCACTACAGGTAAGAAGCACACTGTCCTCTTTGGATAGGTGTCTGAGCTTTGTGTAATTTTCCTTCCCATTGGTGTTTGTGCTGCTTTAATTTGTTATTTATTTCATTTCATTTCTGTGCCATTTTTCTCCAGAAAGGCAACCAAGGCAGCTCACAGATAAAAATCATTTAAAAACTTTATAGTAAAATTTGCTTTAAAATGGTAACTGCAATTGTGGGCACAACCAGATAGTTCATGAATAGATTCACTGTAGTGTTCAGTGCTCTTGCAAGTTGAACGCTTTGCACATGTTGATACTTTTATTCCTGCTGATGTCATGAAAGGATAAGACTATCTGCATCAATTACAATCTACATATTCCACTGTGCAGCTTTGGTCCTCCCACATCTGGGAAATATTACTGGATATGGACATGCATATCTGTGGATACTCAACCATCTGTGATGTCTGATTCTGTGCTGAGCACACCTGCTTTAGAATACTATTTATTATTAGAGCCTGGTTGGATGGCCATCTGTCAAGAGTGCTTTGATTTTGTTTTCCTGCATGACAAGGGGTTGGACTGAATGGCCCCTGGGGTCTCTTCCAACTCTATGATAGATTCTTGATCAGTACAGTGGTTAAATGCCTGTACTGCAGCCACTCCCTCAAAACCATAAGGTTGTGAGTTCAAGACCAGCAAAAGGGCTCAAGCTTGACTCAGGCATACATCCTTCTGAGGTCGCTAAAATGAGTACCCAGATTGTTGGGGGCAAATTAGCTTACAATTGTAAAACGCTTAGGCACTGCTTAGGCAGTATGAAGCGGTATATAAATGAAGCTTGTTTGTTTATGAGTACTGTTTGTTTATGAATGAGAGAAAAAAGGGAATGAAAGAAATCTGAAACCTGATAGTGAAGAAAACTGATGGAGAGAATCAACACATTTGAAATGTAGTTCTGCAAGTATCTACAGATAGAAGTATCTACAGATACAAATTGATTACAGTAGAGTCTCGATTATCTGACATAAACTGGCCGGCTGACAGTCGGATACCCAAAAATACGGATAATCCAGAGGGTCATTTTTTGTCTCCAATGATGGTGCGCATACACCCGTGTGGGCATTTGGGGACAAAGGTCCCTTGCTTCCCCTCCCCTCCTCATTCCTCCCTTCCCTCCCTCCCTCCTTCCCTCCTTCCCTCCCTGTCTGCTTCCCTCCCTCCTTCCCTGCTTACTTCATGACTCAGGAGTCCTTTGCGGCAGCTTCTGCCCCAGCTTGGCTGCCAGGGCTGGGAGAGGGCTGAGGTTCCAAGCCACAAAGGAGAGACCTGGGCACTCAGCCCAGTCCTCTCCTCTGCGGCAGCCCGAAAATGAAGACGCTGAGGAGAGGCCTGGGCTAGGCCTCTCCTCAGTGGCTTTGTTTTCCTCAGCCCAAAAGGCGTCTGCAGACTCCCTTCAGCCTGAGGCAAACCAAACTGCAGAGGAGAGGACTGGGTTGAGCGCCCAGGCATCTCCTTTGCAGCTTGAAACCTCGGCCCTCTCCCAGCCCTGGCAGCCAAGCTGGGGCAGAAGCCGCCACAGAGGACTCCTGAGTCATGAGGGAGAGAGGGAGGGAGGAAGGAAGGAGGGGAGGGGAAGCGAGCAACTTTTGTCTCCAATGGATTATCTGATGTCCCATACTTCTTCATGAGCACACCACACATGAGGGGCGCTCACAAAGAAGCAAGAGACGTCGGATAATCCAGAAGGTCAGATAACCGAATGTATTGTATTTATGTTCTTGCATGTCTCTTCTTTCTTTGTGACTTTGTAGAAAGGTGGTGGTAGACAAATAAACAGTGCATATATAGTTATCTTAAATAACTTTTCATAAGTTTTCAAATATTATCTTATGGCGAAGGAAAATTAGTACAAACAAGTCTACACAGACCAATGTAAAGCACTATTGATAATTTTAGCTATCTCTTGGTTATTTTTTTTACCATCAGATAATGTAACGACTGCTTGGCCTATTTCTGTACCACTTTCAACAAGATAAAAATGGCAGAGTTAGTACAATTTTTCAAGGACATGACAGCAATTGTCGAAACACCATCTTTCCAAATCCTCTCTTTATCCACAGAGGCATGGGCAAACAGGAGGCTACAAAGCACCTGTCTTTGGTGAATTGCATGTGGTGTCTGTAAATCCAGGCAGAAAATGCATTTGTATTACTTGGGTAGTAAAGAAAGAAACATTGCCCTTTGAGTTCAGTTCAATTCACTGAAAAAAATTACAAACTGATCTTGCTGCTTGTAACAAAACTGTACAAAAGTTGTTATCACTTCTTTGATTTTACACAGACATTTAACACACAGATTTCTTTTATTGAGAAACACGTTGTGTTCTTTTTCACTCACAAATGAAGCTTTGACTATCCAGTTATATATCTTGGCACTGGGAACTAAATATACATCATACACTGTGAGTTAGATGAATGCCTTCCAAAAAAGATTAATGAAATATTGCACTACAACAAGCTTTTGTGGTGAAAATCCCAAGACATGCAGATACAACATCTCCTCATCTCTGATTAAGAAAACGCCAGCCACAGATGCTGGTGAAACGTCAGGAATAAACTCTTCTAGAATATGGCCACATAGCCCGAAAAACCCACAAAAAACTAGAGAAAAATTAGTTTCCCTATGGGTCTCATTCCAGTATATGCCCTTCCATATATTGTTTTCTTCAGTGAAAGTACTTGGTCCTAAGTAGGATGAACCCACTCATTTTAAACGTGTCAAGAGTGAAATTCCTGGGGCAACAAAGAATGACTAGTGGAAAAGCTACTTCTGCAACTAAGGGGAAGTATTAACTACAGGAAAAGATATTGCTTTCATTGTGCAATAAATTTCTACCACTATATATGCCAGGGCGACAAGCAGTTCATTCATTGCTAAGGTGTTCCATAGGTCACTAGTTTGTTCTTGTCAACTGCCGTTAGGAATCTGAGTCTTATCTTTTCTGTCAGAAAATGGAGTTTGTGTGCTTAGTAAGCTGAGTAAATATGACTAGCCACCACTATTTATAGCACTTACCTGAGGGGCTTGGTCAGAAACTATTCAATTTCTCTATAGCTGCTTAGCAGCTGGAGATTTATAAGCATATATCCAGTACAACAAAATAATTTTATAACAGGGTTACATAATTATAATTCACTCATCATATGGAACACACTTTTGAGTATTAATAAGTCACACTGGGCCCTCAATATCTGCTGCCATTTGGTACCAGGACCCCTGACGGATACTAAATACAATGAATGTTCAAGTCCCATTAGATGCAATAGGGTACTAAAATGGCAACCATTACATAAAACAGCAAAATCAAGATTTCCTTTCCTGGGTTTTTTATGTTAATATTTTAAAACCATAGTTGGCTGAATCTGTGGATGCAGAATCCATTGATATGAATGACCACCTGTATATGAGCTTTCAAGCATTCCAAAATTCTCTATGATCTTCAGAATGCTACATTATTATTAATGTCCTGGTGTAGGAACAACACACATTTTTAAAAGTTGAGATTGCTGACACATGCTTTAAATATATTGATTCCTAATGACTTCCGTAGGATTACATCAGATGGCTGTGCACAGATTCTGCTTTATTTATTCATTAAAAACAAAACAATAAAACAATGTGTGATAGAGCACTTTATTTGCAGGTTCAGACTCTCATCAGGAAATGAGCAATTGCTGAATTGGGAACACATGGTAAAAAGTTTCCTGCTACATCAGGCTTGATACTGGATTAGCTCCAGTCCAACTTTGTGTCTCCTTAGTGAATTATGTGACATGGATATTTTTGAATAAACAAAAAACAAAGCCTTTGCTGCCTGCCATTAATCTTTTCACAAAAGCAAATCAGCAGTCTCTTTAATCACTAGGATTGATACTACGATTATTAGTAAAGCATCATATGCCATCTGCCAATTTCACAACTATCAGATCCATGACAACATGAAAGCGCAAGATAAACGGCATCATAAAGCATGCCATGGTTGGAATTAAAAATCAGAGCCATCAGAGCAGAGATGGATTACTGTTTTATTGTACAATAATCCATACTGTATTTAAATCTGGACATGCCATCCCCACTAAGGCATCTTTTATTTTATACTGCATTTTTAAGCAGACACACAGGAACACATTTTTGCTTGCTGGATGAATATGACATAGAAATGCAGCTACATAGACAATTAAAAGATTAGAAATATTTCCTCTTCTCTTTTTTTCTTCTCTCTTATTTGAAGCCATAGTGTCAGATATAATTAGTAAGCTAAGGAAAGGTATTTTTTGTAAATACAGCCCTCTAGAACTCGTTGGACTGCAGCTCCCAGCTGACTTAGCCTGGCTAGCCAACGATGTATTAAATAATAATAATAATAATATAATAATAAATTTTACTTCTATTTTCCTGCCTCTCCCTTCAGATCGAGGCAGGATTCCAACATGTTTCAAGATGTTGTTATAAAACATAAACACTGCCATTTACAAAAGGGATGGAGGAAATGTGGCCCTCTAGATGCTGCTGCACTGTAACTCTTAGCATTCCTTACCATTTACTATGAGAGGTCAGAATTGCAAAGCATGTTTTATAACTCTAATGCATTCCAGAAAATAATCAATTGCATATTTAAACTAAACTTGAAGAAAATCCTGTCTAATTAATCCACTTAAAGTTAAAAAGTCTTAATTAAACCATTAGAAAGCTTTTTTTTTACTCACTTACTGCATAGATAGACAGACAGACAGATAGATGTTGTTGTTGTGTGCCTTCAAGTTGTTTCTGACGTACAGTGACCCTAAGATGGACTGAGGTTCCCTTGGTAAGATTGTTCAGAGGAGGTTAGTCATTGCTTTCCCCTGTGGCTGAGAGCACATGGCTTGTCCAAAGTCATGCAGTGGGTTTCATGGCCAAGCGAGGAACTGAACCTTGGTCTCTAGAGTCATAGTCCAACACTATGGCACACTGGCTCTCTAAACAGACAGACAGGCTTTGAGAACCTTTAGGGCTAAAGAGCAGGATATAAATTCAGTAAACTAAATAAATAAATAAATAAATAAAGGCACTCATCATATACAGTCTTACTTTGAAAGCTGTCTTGCAGCTCCATCAAGGTCTGGCACACATTTTAGGGTGGGGAAGCCGAACTAAATAGTAGTTATGGTTGTAGAGCAAGGTTTTATACTGTACAGTGGGTTTTATACTGTATAATGCAACCTGAATGATGGAATAGAAGGTGTGCTCATCCAATATGCAGACTGCATATGATACCAAATGAAGAGAGGGAACTAACACACCAGAAGACAAAAACAGGGTTCAATATGACCATAAGGGAGTGAACAACTGGACCAAAACTAACAACACGTAATTGGACAAAGATAAACATAAGGCAGTGGCATCTCACACCAGGGTTTCACCCATTGTGGGGGGCGGGGGGTGGGGCTACATGTAAAGCAATGCTGAGCGGGGAGGAAGGTGTGCCCTGGGCCTCTCCTTCCCTGCCGCACACTGTGGCGCATGGCAGGGAGGCATGGTGGGCACTCAGCCAGGGAGTGTCCTTTTCTGGCATGTCACCCGGTGTGATCCACACACCCTGCAAGCCCCAGTGATGCCACTGATGTAAGGTACTACTTCTAGAAAGAAAAAAGATCAGATGCACAAATGTGAGACAGGCATCACTCATCTCAACAGGAGTACATGTAAAAAGGATTTAAAGGCAATGTGGAGTCAAAGGCTTTCATGGCCTACATCCATAGTTTTTTGTGGGCTTTTTGTACTATGAGGCTGTGTACTAGGAGAGTTTTTGTCTAACATTTTGCCAGCAGCTCTGGCTGGCATCTTCAGAGAATGCTGGCATGGAAGAGAGTAGGGTCTATATAGTCTCAAGGATATATACCATCAGTGCAAGAAACACCGCAGACTGGGTCAGCCAGAAAAATCAACAGTTGTTTGAAAACACTGACTCAAAATCTGGTCTATATATTAGCATTTTGACCTATGGGTGCTCTTTTAATCAGTAAGCTCCTGGCTGAGAAATTTCTGAAGTTTAATTGTAAACAGCTCCTTGAAGAAGAGCACCCATAGGCCAAAGCACATTAGACTTTTCTACTAATGTTTTGACCACCTTGAGACATGTCTCTTGTTTTCCTCATGGACAAAGCTTGTTTACTACTTTTACATTGTTATAGTTAGTAGCAGTATATTTATTTATACCACTGAGGTTTTGTTTTTTTTAAGTTAAAAGCACGTTTTTAAAAACAGCACCATTCAAAAGCAAGTTTAAGCTTTTAAATTGATTTTACACACTCAGAAATACATCCTACTGAATCAAATCATAGAGGACTTACTTTCAGGTAAGACCGCACAGGATGCCAATCCATGTGATTTTTATTATTCCTTGTATACAGTAGTAAATCTTAAAATTAATGAAGAGCACTCTCCCACAGACATAAGGATACCTATGGAAGCATTCTTAGTATTGGAAATGAGCTTTTATGTGTGCTCTCCAGCTAATTTTAGAACACAGCTTTTGCACAATGCCCATAAGAAACATTTTTTCCATTACACACAAACATGCATACACATACACTTTTGTATAAAGCAACCTGTTAGAAAGAAAAACTATGGATTTTATATAAAACTCTATAAACACACATACAGACACTGTACACATGCTGACAGACTGAACAAGTCAATTTCTACAGGAAAATGTGACAGTTATGGTTTTCCCTCAGGCAAGTACCCCAGAGGAGACATGGTTCTGAAGCTGTTTCAATCTGCAAAGAGTACACAACTGTAAAATGAATGCTCAAGCCATACCACCAAGCATCTCAAAAGTGGAAGATAACAGTCCATTCTCCACATCACAAACAATCAGTAAAATAATTGGAAGACAGACCTTACATGATTGAATTGCTTTCTGCACAGCATACTGAAGCAGAAACACATAAAGATGTCTGTGCCCTTAATATAACACAATTCTACACTCTTTGAAGGGCAAAAATGGAACATATTGCCTAGTAGTTGGAATACAGTTAAAAAATGACCCATTAGCCAAAGGGCAAGCATGAAACGTGCCATTTCAGTCATTTACTTGGCCTGCTTTCAACTCACAATGCCTTCGAATTCTTAGAACTCTCTATAAATTATTCAAGATTTATCAATGTAATAATAATTCAGAGTTATGTTCAAATACATTTGTCAAAACAGATGCTACTATCTGGTCCAAATATTGTAAAAACACTATTTCAAAACTCCCCTGCTTCTATTTCATGCACAAGTCAAGGAATGTTATCTAGCAGTTTTGATATACATCATACTGAACAAAAGAAATTTAGCATCAAACCAAAGTCTTTTAAAATGGTTGAACTTTGGCCAGAGCCTGGAAAGTTACTTTTTGGATTATGACTCCCGGGATACCCCAGTCAGCAGAGCCATTGCCCATAATGGTTGGGAAACCCTGTAAATTGTAATCCACAAAAGTAGCTCTTATAGTCTCTAGAACCTCACTGTCAAAGAGCCTGGGACTTTATGATATGAATGGCATTTACATCTTGAATTAGATCTGCTGTTTGCTGGTGGAAAGACCCTGCTAGTAGAAGATGCCTTGACCCAATTTTGTAGGATTCATCTCTCCTTTTCTGCATGGTACAGAATGACATTTATTGATAGAGGGCTAGGGGATTGCTGTGTGGAAAATGGGGCGCAGGAGCTACCTACACTTAAATATGTCTCCAGTACCTTTAATATATTATTGTCCACTTAAGCTGATGATGCTCAGCTAAAAGCTGGTTAATGGAAGTATTGTTTTGTTTTTTTAAGTGAAAGTGATGTGGCAATAGGGGAAAACAGAACTCACAACTTGAAAGTCAATACAACTTTTAATGAGACAAAAGCCTTCAACGGAAACAAACACACTTTTTCTTCTTCTCTTATTATATTCTGACATATTGGATATTTATTCCTGAGTTCCTACCTGCAAAAATACTTTGTGAGAACAAACGTCACAGGTCTGCTTCCCAGCCTCCCTGTACCCTCAGAATAATGTTAATCACTTGACGTTGGCTAAAGTTTCTGAAGGAACCAGACATTAATAATTCTAATCATCTGAAGGCTTTGTATCCAGAAAAAACAAGAATAAAATTTGGCTCAAAAATTGTCGAAAACAAAAACAACTCTACATGAAAACAGAGCAGCTAGATATTGCTATGCTGGATACTTCATAAGGATAGAATAATGACCCAAGTAAAAAATGTAGCCAGCTGTGTTTTACTAAGCACTGTTGTAAATAAAAATGAGAATGGCAGTAAAGAGAGAAAATCTATAGTAAGCTCCCCTGCCTGTCTTAACTCTAAGAAAGTAGTGTCCAGGGGGCCCCTGTTTAGAGGGCCATTAAGCTGTTATTGTGTTTCAGTGAGCCTCAGTATAATCTAAAGCTTTACTTTCTCCCCTTCCCCTCCCTTCCCCCAGTTCTTTTCCTCTGGCCTCTTCCACCCAGCGATAGAAACAATATTTTAGATATATTTTTCTACACATCACTCATAAACTCTGGAAGCCTGTATGACTGGAACCTTGCCCTCAACTCAATGATTAGGGCATATCACTGTTTCAGAAAAGGGCCCTATGGTGCTTCAGTTTGTGGCAGTTCTAAATCAGAAAAACTACTCTCTCTCTCCCCTCTCCTTTAAATACTTCATGCATTGTGCCACACTGCCATCTTTTATTAATTCAAAGTACAGAATCCAGAGTCTCATTCCAATAGCAAACAAGTCATATTGCTCACCCCACTGTAAGTGCAACTCTGACTTGGGGAAAGTGCAACTCTCCAGAAACCCCTGCCAGTAAAGTGAATGGGGATGAATGCTGGTAACTGCAGTCCACCAATATCTGGAGAACCACACTTTGTCCTCCTACGTTATAACATATTCAGTGTAAAATACCTGTATATTGCAAACATGGGTGTTTCTATGCAGCCTCATGCTACACTTAATCAGTTTACAAGTCAGAATTTAAAATAACAACGTTCACTGGGGTTAGGAACTTTAGGAAAGTGGGAAAACCACACTTTTTAAACCTGAAAGAACACCTCTCTAGGAATCTCTAGGTCCTCCAGCACAACTCCATGATGAACATCCACAGAAAGCTAACCACAGAATTGTGCTGGAGGAACTAAAAATACTGAGAGAAGTGTTCTCTCTAAGTATCTCTAAAGTCTTCCAGTGAAACCTCTGGTGAAAGTTGGCCATAGAGTCATGCTGGAGGACCTAGAGATTCCTAGAGAGAACATATTAATCAAATCCACTAATAATCAAATCTGCAAAAGTCAACACTGCAAATTGGAGAGCCATCTGTATATATAAACAATTCTTTAAAAAATGGATAAAATGTGCAAAATAGCAGCAACTGATCACAACTCCCAGACAAATAAGAATGGCTTGTATTTGCTTCTGAATTTTCATAGTCATTTTTCTCCAGGGACATTTCCAGAGGCCACTACTGAGTAAGCCGTAGTTGTTGCTGAGATCAGTCGAGTGAGAGATGTGGAACAGGACACCAAGGCTGTAATCTTCACAGTTGCCAGCATGAACAAATTTTTCACACAATCTTTCTGCTGAGATATATTCTTCAAATACTAGTCACTTAGCAAGGAATGTGGTAAAATGTTAACAGATCATAGAAAAAAGGGGGGGGAGCAGAACTGCTCAGCACCTATTTTGTTTCAAGAATTATGTCCTTCCATGCATCCACAGATATTCTGGCAAGGGATCTGGATTACAAATCAAGAATACCAGGGAGTCACTTACGTCCAAAACACACAGCAGAAACAATCAAGTGTGAGATCACTTTAACTGCCCTGGCTTCATGCTAGGAAATTCTGGGAACTGTAGTTTTAGGAGACACTTAGCCTTCGCTGTTAGAGAACTCTGGTGCCACAATAAACTACAGTTCCTAGGATTCTCTAGCACTGAGCCAGGACAATTAAAGTGGTCTCAAACTGGATTATTTCTGCAGTGTGTTTTGGATCTAAGGGGCGAAACAGACCACAACTGCATGTCGTGACCCTGGTCCAGCAAAATGCTGGAAAAAGGGTGCCCTTGCCATTATCCTGGCACTTTTCCGCACTCCTTTTGGCGTGCAACATGTGAACGCTGCACCAAAGGAGCACTGTAATGACGACACCCATCATGCAGTCAGGCTGACGGTGTGACGCCAGATTGGGGCGTGCAGTGCCCAAACACCCCACCCCCATGGTGCCCCCAAGCCAGCCTTACTGCAGGTCTGTACAGCCCCTATATAAGGTCCGATCTGCAGGGCTAGATTAACTGGCAAAGTACCTCAGAGAACTGAAGAAACTTGCTGATACATCCTCTAAACCACTTGCCATCACTTTTTAGAACTCTTTTAGAATGGATATGAACAAACACTGTCCCTCTCTTCAAAACAGAGCAAAATAGAAAGATCCAGGGAACTACAGGCCAGTCAGCCTGACCTTGGTATAAGGGATAATACCAGAGTCTGTACAGGTTTTTATCGGCAAGAATCTTCATGAAAATGCAGGGATAGTAGGAGCAAGCAGAGACTTGTTAAGAACAAAACCTGCCAAACTAATCTTACATTTAAAAAAAATTGGGTCAGTAGTTAAGTAGATGGTAGGAATGCTGTGGTTTCCATTTTATCTGGATTTCAGCAAAGCATTTGATAAAGTCTGCCATGATATTTTGATTAGCAAACTGACTAAATTTGGGGATATAGTATATGAAAACAGCATCAGATGAATCCATAAGTGGTTGGAAAACCATGATCAAAGAGCTGTCATCAATGGTTGTGCTTTAAACTGGAAGGAGGTCTTACTGTACTTGGAGTGCAACAGGATTCTGTCCTGGGATCATTCCTCTTCAACATTTTATCAGTGACTTAATAAAGTTTGTGGGTGATAACAAAACCGGGAAGGATAGGTAACACACTGGAAAATGGAACATAATTCAAAAGGACCTTGATAAACTAGAAAATTGGGCAGAAATTAATAACAAATAATAAAATAAAATTCAATAGAGACAAATGCAAAATTATATATTTAAGCCACAAACCCCAAATGCACAGGGGAATGTGGACAGGAATATCTGGCTCAGGAGTACTATATTTGTTTGTTTGTCTGTTTATACTTTTTTTGTACCAGCTACCAGCCCACAAAGGTTCCTGAGATGATGAATAAATAAAAACCAATTAAAATAATGCAAAGATAAAAACATTTAAAAACACACCATAATACTTTTTAAACACCTAAAATCAGTCTAAAAACAATCCTAGATTCCAGATTTTAATCAGTTAAAACTGCAATTTCAAACACTGAATGTCATGTGGAATAGCACTGCTTTGGCTGCCTGCCACATGTGAAAAGGACCTTGTCATTATTGTTGATAACAAATTGGATCTGAAACAACAATGTACTGATGCAGCAAAGAAGCAAATGCTATTTTAGCCTACATTAATAGGGCCATAATTCCAAGCCAGAATTTTAGCACTGCACTATGATTCTGGAGACCAGGGTTTGAATTGCTACTCACCCTTAGAAACCTTGGGTAAGTCTCAGTCTCTCACAGTCTCTTTCAGTCTTAAAGGAAAGCAAATGCAAGCATCCTCTGAAAAAATCTTGCCAAGAAAATCCCCTGATAAGTTCATTTTAGGATCATCCTTAATCAGAAATGACTTGAAGGCAAACAAGTCAAACAATTCCAAGTCAAGGGAAATACAGTAATAGTTCCACTATATTCTGTGCTGGTCAAGCCTTATCTGGAGTATTGTGTTCAGTTCTGTATGCCTCATATTATAAATAGCATATCCTAGCCTGATCTGTTAAATGTTGAAGGACTGTTTAAATATAAAGATCTTTGCCTGCCCATGAAAAGAAAGCCGATAGTGGGATCAATTTGGGAGGGAGATCCATAGCCTAGGAGAAGCTACAATGAGGACTCTCTCCCATGTCTCCCTTTACAAACAAGCCTATGAAGGTGTTGTGGTGAAGCCCTCCAGGGAGGAACTTAAAAAATGGGCAGACAAAATATTACATGTAACTGATGAAAAAAGTGCTGATATTAACAATGATATCATTTATACACAACAAAACTTGTAACAGAATCAGGGTCTTCTCTGTATAAGACCAAATTGTAGCTCCCTAAGTCAGGTGCATAATATTCATATTGTCACAGAACACACACACATGCACATCTGTAGCAGGGAACTGTTACTTAAATATTATCATTAGTCCCATGCGAAGAATACTCATTGAATCCATTGTGACACATTAAGTCAACATTTATATAAGTTCCACTGATTCAATTTGTCTACTCTAGCTGTGATTGAAAATATACTTTAGACTTATACATTAACTGCTGGTTCTATCTCTCCCTTCCAAACCCAAGAGATCTTCTCTAAACTGAGAAAGATCCTCCCAGAATTAAGGCATTGTTGCAGGATAAAATAATCAAACACTACCACAAGGAATAAATGCATGGCAAAATCTAGTAGACACTTAAACGAAAAAGAATTATATTTACAAATAAGGAGATGAGTGGCAATAAAAACAGAAATACAGTTGAAACAAATTGCCATTTTATGATGAAAAATGCTGTAAATCTTCTATTTCCTTTCTTTATGAAAATCCATTTTACCATCATAGATATCAATAAATAAAACTAGGTGGCACTTTCATACTTTACCATAATATGGTGCATCCTGCTTCTGCCATATAGTTATGAAGAATCTCAACTTGCTTTACAGCCGAGTGCCAATGTGATTTATGACTGCTAGATATCTTTTAAATTAAGATTTCTATGATTTTCCTTCTTTTCTATTAAGGCAACCACAACAATACTTTCTCTTTTCAAAACAAATGCATTCCATCCTAGAGCATCCTTCAGCCACTCAACTGGGACGTGACAGTGATTAATTTCTGTTGATGAATTCCTTATTTCCAATAACTCATTTAAGATAGTCATTGCTTTTTTAATAACTAAAGGATATAAATTCTGCAGGGTGTTCTTCCTTAGGTAATTGATATAACATCTTCATATTAATGACTATAAATTATGACTTTTATATAAACCTGTCACATATCAAGACTATTTCAGAACACAGTATCACAGCAAAGTGAGGTGTGCATTAGTGATAGCGTTTATATTATCAAGAAAATGTAATAACATGAAATCTTACCAAAAAAATTGGGGATCATGGTCCAGACATGGTCTGCAAAGTTTAATTATTGTCTTGCTTAACTGCTGAATTTGGCATATGAGTATTAATATATGATAATGGGTTATTACATTGATGATGCTGGGAAAGAAAAGATTGCATATCAATAGTGGCCTGGGATAACGAGGAGATATGTGGGTAGCATGTACGAGCTGTAAATCACCAAGGTCATTCTTGTGGAAAAGCTGGAGCTTGGTAGGAGGATAAAAAGACCTGGGAAGTCAGCATGCTTTGATTTGTTGACAAATGGGATGAAGGCTTTTGTAAAGGATTAATTTGAACTTTAAGTGTACTGTGTAACGGGGGGGGGGGGGGGGGCTTCAGACCTGACAACAACTATGTACTGTGATCTACTCTGCTTATTGGATAAATCTTTTCTAAATCTACTGAAGGCTTATGTTTCTGGAGCGGAGTTGGCCTGTTCATTATAGAAATACAGGTACACAAAAAACAAAACAAAACAAACCTGGTTTCATTTTATTTAGGTAATTCGCAATCCTCCCCACACACTCCGGTCCTCCGGGAGAAATCTGCTACAGCCTATGAAAACGAATCCCGGGGGACTTTCTCTGCCACCACTCCCAGGCTATGGAATGACCTGCCGGATGAGATACGTCTTTTCACATCCCTTGATAGCTTTTTAAAAGCTTTAAAGATGCATCTCTTCCAGCAGGCCTTCCCAGAAACACCCGAATTCCCGGCCCTGAAACTGGGATAGGCCTGCCTTTACTAGCTTTCAATACTTTAACCCATGAAGCTACACCTACAGGACCCATAGAACTATATTGTATGTTGTAATTGTTTTTTTATTTTAACTTGATTTTAATAATAATAATAATAATAATAATAATAATAATAATTTTGGTTTAATTTAATTTTAAGGGGTGCGAGGTTGGGCTTTGGGCTATTGAAATTGTTTTATCTTGTTGCCTTTTTAATTATTGTAACCTGCTCTGATTGGTTGACAGAGGAGCAGGCTATAAATAAATAAATAATAATAATAATAATAATAATTATTATTATTATTATTCTGAGACAATTCTTTACGTATGTCTAAGAAGCAGTATAAGATCATTTTCACTGAAAATTTCTCCTAGTTTAAGACATCTTGAAATAGTTCTAAAGGGAGGGAAGACACACTTTGTTTTTAGATGTTACTCCTTAAAAGAGGGATTCCCTCTTTTTTCACCCATAGAATAAAAAACTACAGTATTTTTAAAACAGTGCTTATGAAAAATAAAAACTTATTGCATCACTGAAACAGGAGTGTCTTAAATCAATTCATCTCAATAACTGGTTTAGCATTGCTACTCTTGGGAGTTTTATAAATGAAGTTTAAATGACCTTGCTTTCACAGTGTGTTTTCAATGTGAATGTAAAACTAACATTAGTTTTCTTTGGCTTGAAACAGACGAGCAAAAAGTGCCACCTATGTGCCAATCCAGGGGTGTGGCATGCAGATGACACCTGCCTCCTGGATCGGCCGGAAGCCTTGTCATGGCTGACTAACGTGACTGCAAAAGGAGTAGAGAAAAACCGCTTTTTGCTGGGGGTCTATTCCACAGCATGGCAATGGCCAGCCTTGGAACTGCTGGTCACTGTAGTGCCATGCTGATTGGGGCTCCATCAGGGCTTGAGTGGCCTCCAGCCTCTCCAAGCCACCAGTCTGTCTGACTCCTTCATTCACTTTACAAATGCTCAGTTGTTTCTGCCACATTAACCATGTTCAGACATGTTCAGATGAGCCTCCATATGTGATTTCAAGTTTACCTCTACAAAGTGTTAACTGTTCATAATTGTCCCAGGTAGACGTATCACTAGGTGTGGGGGTTCAGACTGCACCAGATGACACATTGGGGGGGGGGCGTGTGCTGGTGAAAAGGGATGCAGAAGTTCCAGCCTGATGGCTTTGCTGGTGAGGTGGGAAAAGGAGCCTCATCCCTCTCCCACCCAGCCAGTGACTCCACCAGACCTGGAAAAGTTGAAGGACAGCAGAAGCGAGTGCCAAATTTCCATGTGTGGTGACTTTGCTGGCCGGGCAGGAAAGGAAGCCTCCTCCCTCTCTTGGCCAGCTAGCAGCTCCGCCTTCTCCAGCTGTTCTGTGGCAGTGACAGCATGGCAGCTCAGCTAGATTGCACAAAGACAGGTGGGTGGCAAGAGAAGTCTCCCTGCCTGTTTGTTTGTACATTACCCAGTCAAGCTGCCAGGGTGCTGTCTGGAGGCAGTGGTGGCAGCATGGTAGCTTGGCCAGGCAGTGTGGAGGCAAGCAAGTGATGAAAGGAGTGGCCCAGTGAAGCCACTAGACTATTCTTCTGTGTTGGTGGCATAATGGTGGCTTGGTCAGACAGTGCGGAGAATAGTGCGTGGTGAGAGAAGTCTCCCCACCTACCTGCGTGCACCCTGGTCCAACCACCAGGTTACTGCCATGGCTGAAGAGCTGGAGGAGGATGGGGAAGCCCTTCCAAAGGATCTTCTTTTTCACGGGGGACCCTTACCTCCTCCTTCCTTCCCAACTCCCCCCCCCCCCACACACACACACCATAGCTGGGCCATGCTTCGGCTGCCCACCCTTGGGAAGCAGTGTCCAGGTTTCAGTAGGTATTTGGGAGAAAGATTGTTGCTGCTACCCTTTCTCAAACATATTGCATTAGATAACACCAACCCTAGTGATGCCACTGAGCACAGGAATTATGGAGTGAGAACAGGAGTGAGCAACACATGGCTCAAGATGAGCTTGCAACTCCCACCCACTGTTCTAGTCCTCAAAGCCAACCTGCTCCAATGGGGGAGGGATTTAAAACATGACTAAAAAGGTTGAGGAAGTGTAAATATCTCCCACCAAATTGCAAGACTAACATGTTGCCTTGTTTGGGTGAAATAACATCAGTGGGGTGAAGTGGTATCGTTCATAGTAGTTCTGGAGTATAATGGGAAACTGGCCTGATACCCTTTGGAGTTTTGCACTCAGAAACAACCTATGAACGTGATCAGGCAGTGATGGTGCACATGGATTGAATCCTGTTGGTGTCCCATGCTAGTGTAACAGATGGGTGTTTTTCCCCCCTCTTTCTTTTCTTCTTGTGTCTATGGGCAATGGCATCTCCCTCCTTCCTTTATTGTAACTGTGCCCACAGGCAATTTCTTCTGAGTGCTGGTGTCACCACTGAAGTAGTTGTGCCAGGTGGTTTTTATGGAATCTGACATGGGTTAATTGTATTGCTGGCAGCAAATGAACAATTCTCAAGTCTCCTTATTTTAGCAACACAAAATTCTGTTTCAGAATGTTGGTCCTCTTTAGGTTTAAACTGATTCCAGTTGTTCTCCTACTCAGGAAAGTTTGCCAAACACCATCTGTAACTACCTGAAGGGAAACAGTTTGAACACGTTTCACTGATTAGTCTTTTAGACTGTAAGCCTGAGGGCAGGAATCCGTCTAACTATGATTGTATGTGCAGCACTGTGTAAACGTACAGCACTATATAAATAATAATAATAATAATAATAATAATAACTATAAGAAGAAATACTGTATATATAATGGAGTCTCCCATTTGCCACCCGGTTAAGACCTTTTTCCAGACTTGACTGCTCCCATGGTGAGGCTTACCACAGGCGCCACTGCCTGCCAGAATCAGTTTTGCCTCATGCCAAAAGGGATATTTAGTGGTTAGAATGTAGCTCTGAGCTTTCTGTAATCCTAAATAATACCAAATATTTTTGAATTATAATATGAGTATAATGTGCAACAGTTTCAGGATAATAATTTGAATACTCCTTTCCCCTCATAAGAAACCATCTTAGGCTACCATTGATCCCACATTATAAGTAACACTTTCCCTGTTCTGCCAGTGTTCCCTGGAAAACAGGTTTAGAGAAATATAAGCTAAAGTGGGAGAGAAAGTAGAAGCACACTGACCAGGTTCAGACATTAAACTAAATTCTGGCTTACCTAGTGCATTTTTCTCCTCTCTTCTCTAAGTGGCAGATATGATGAAATTTTAAGTATCCAGGTAATATTATAAACTAAACAGGTCTGTTATTACATCTGAATCAAGGAAAGTCTTATTAGTTTAAACTATGGTTTGTTAACAAGCCAGGTTCATAAATCACCTTTTATTTCTTGTTTGAATAAACATTTGTTTAAAACAACAGTTCTCAAACTTTAGGTTTCACAGACAACTTGAAACATTCTGTGGGAGGGGGTGTGTCTTAACAAACTTTTCTTTTTATTCTACAACTGAAAACATACATAGTACTAATTTTTTAAATCAGTGTCAACATTGTTCTCATTTAAAAAAATCAAAATAACTGTATTAATATAGATTATAACCTTGACATCTCTCCATCCACAGTTTGGGCTTGATATCTTTTTTTTTTTACTTGCATAAACTATATTGCCTACTGTGGTGTGATAAAACTAACCAGAAGCCTACCACGTGCAGAATTAACAAGCAACTCTGCTTAGATGAAAAGCAGGCAGTTCTAATCTCTACACAGATGTATTGAAGATGAGAAAGGAGCATGAGGTGAATGAAGCCAAATTTTATTGATGGTTTAATTCTGAATTAATGAACACTTCTCCAATAATTGTAAACAGCCTGATAGCAATTCCCCTAATATTTAGATTGGAATTAATGTCTTATTTCTGAAAAGAATGTATAGACAAAATGATTTTTTTAAACAAAAAATGAAAGATAAAATCAGGTAGTGATTACTAATAGATAAATAAGTACATATGGATGATTTTTTTTAAAAAAAAAATGCTATTCAAATAATACAAAGAGTAAAAATGGATATTTGTAATGTGGGTGGTAACCTTGTGTAGCTTGTTTCCAAATCATTAAGGTTCAAATCAGGACCACTGGAATACTGGTTATTTCATCACACTTTGCTTCAAAATATAGTTTATACAAATGAAAAAAAAATCCTTGACCTCCCTTATAGGAAGGCTAAAATGGGGATGGAGATAAGTCTGGGAGGCTTAACGGAGGCTATTGCTATAGTCTACTAGGCTGATTTTTTTAAAACAATTGAATTATATTAATTTACAGTGGGCACAACTTCTCAAGGGAAGACCTTCAATTTAAAGTGACAGAGAAAAATTATTTCTACCACTTAATGATTTAACCAAAAGCAGCTTTTTCTTCTGTGTTAACATTACTCTTCCTGTATGTTTCATCACACTTAAACAAGTGAATATTTACAGAACTGGATAATTAATTTTAGGGCAGTTTAACATGCACAGATTATAAAACCCTGTCTGGTACAGTGCAGGCAATTAGGGATGCAAAAACCAAGCAGATGGCTACTCCTCCCCACCCACCAAAAAACAACTCACTTCCTTTCTTGTATTTTATTTCTTCCGCTAATTTTACTCATTCTTTAGATCTGGTTCTGCCTGTCTCATATAAACACTGAACAGGTTAGCCAAGATGTTATTTCACAAATACATATAATATTTCTTAGTACTCTGTTCAAAATCTTCTCACAATGTAAACCAAATTATTGCCTTTTGCATTCCACACATGATACTTACATGAAAAGAAAGAAATCTTAATGAGATGGTGTTATAAATGGGAGTGCCTCCATTTATCAGAGCCTTCTTCCGAGATAACAAAGGGTTAAAATATGTGAAGAGATATTGTTACCGTTTAAGGAGGCAGAGCATCACAGAGGTGACAAGACAGCATCTATCCAATGTGATGGGCAGCTGGGGAGAAGTGTGAGCCTTTGAGATGGTTCTGAGCAGATGTTTCACAAGGTCTGAACCACCATAAGATTCTTTGTCTCTGGCTATCCCTGACCAGATCTTCTGCTGAAAGGTGGACTATGAAGTCCTGGCTCCCATCAGCATCAAGACAAACCCCATCTGATCTGTGGGTAAGATTATGAGAGTGTACCAGCAACTTGGGTTAGGATATTTCTCTATTTGGCTGAAACGGTTTTACTTTGTAACATATGCTTTCTCTCTGTCACTGGAGAATGAGGTGATTCTTCATATAGGACAGTGGTCCCCAAACTGTGCCCTTTAAGAGATGTTGGCCAATAGTCTGGGATTCTGGGAGCTGAAGTCCAAAATCTCTTAAAGGGCACAGTTTGGGGACCACTGATATAGGACATATCCTTTTGCTACAGAATTTCCTTACTTAGCAGAAAGCATTTTTCTTTAAAGGTACTCTGCCTCTCTTGCACTCCTTTTTCACATGCCCTAGCTTGGCCCAGTTTTTCTCTATGGTCAGCAAAAGTGCCAGTGGAATTCCCAGCAAAATCCCAGTGAGTTGCTAAAGTGGAAAGAGTCAATCATTGGGTGGCAGCAGTGAGTTCTTTAGATAAAAGGTGGTCCCAAGGAGTCCCATCCAGCTCAGGCAGGAGAAGGGAAGAGAACCCAGAGAACCCTCACAGATGGTCATGGTAGCAACTGAATTTCCAGTGTCTCATCCTTCACTCTTTTCTCAACATTGCCAATACTGAACGACTGTCCAACATAGAATGCTGAAGGGTATTTATGGAAGTGGTGGTATATGTACTTTAGGAGTTGAGCAGATGAATTCCTGTGCCTTCTAATTCTGTGGCTTGCCTTGAAGGGGGGGGGGATAAATTTGACATCTGAGTCTGGTGCGCCTAGTGTTTTTGTTTCTATTATCTTTGTTGCTGGTGAACAGCTGTTTTAGGTTTGTAAACAATGAGAACATAATTTTAAATGCAACACTGAAGCAAAATTATCTTCATTTTAGGCCTAGGCTACAGAAAGCCCTCTGGATCAAGCTAGAAATTCATTCTAAATCAAGATCTTAGGAAGCAGGAAGCAGGGCCAAAGATTAAGATCAAAAACCTTTCAGAGATCAGTTAGACCTTGTTGTTCAAACAATGTGACAAGAAATCTTTCCTGTCCCAGAGAAGTCAGTGGCCATAAAGTCCATAAAATTGTTTAGACAACAGTGACCCAGGTCTCATATGATGAAATAGTCAGCAAATCCTGACAAATGGTTTCTGTCAACACATCCATTAAGTGGTGCTTTTCAAAATCCATAAAGTGATTCTTGAATTCAAGGTATAATAACATCCAATCCACAAAACAGTGATACCTTTATTGGACCAACCAAAATGCACAAAACACATGTTTCAAGATTACAAAACTGCTGATTTCTGAATTCAAAGATTATACTTTCTTTATTGAAATAATGGTCCAGTTCAGAGTATGTCTAATCTGAGCTAGATATTTCTTTCTGGATTGATGAGACATTTGAAAAAAGACGAATGACTACAACAAATTTAATATGTGATAACTTTCTCACCACCTCCAGAAGGAAAGCTTATTAATGATACAGTGCTTAAAAACAGAAATAACCCACTGTTTCTTTGGTCTGAAAAGGAAGCTCCTTAGTTTATAGCATGGCTTTAGGACAGCTTCAGGTCAGACACTTTAACATCAACGAGCCCTTAGGCCTTTCTGTCTCCTCCATCTGGTCTTGAACTTAAGGGACATCTTCAATAACAGGAAGCAGAGCACTCTGTCACAAATAATCTCCTATATCCACCTTTTCAATGGTAGTATTGAGAGGGCAGTCTCTTGTGTAATGTAATGAGCAGCTGATTTCTCCATCCTTGCAAATTTCCCCCACCGTTCCAAATCTAGGCCGCAAAAACATTTGGAGGATGTGTACATACTGAGCATACAGGAATTATGATAACACAAAAGTAAATATTATGGATGATTTGGGTATTAATTCAAAAATAGATGTGTTCTTCCCAATATGTTTGTGTTTGATCATGTATATTTGTACACACATGCTTATATTTATGACTTGGAACATACAAACGTTGTGTACTGTGTTAGCATACACATTTGGGCAAACTTATTATTCAACAAAATCCTTTCTCAGGGATATTTTCTTGGAATTATTTGTATCTCATTTTTGTGATTCCCAATATCAATTTCCAACTTTGAAAGTGAAGATAGCAAAGCACTCTGATAGTGCAAATATTAATATAAAAATTGTATGCGCATCCTGTCTTTCCAATTAAAAATTTATAGTCAATGGCTTGGTGTTATGTCTATAAGAAACTGCAGGACATAAATGTCTCTTTTTCATACCTAGAGGCTATGGTTCTAATACAGTTCTACACTTGCTTCATCACCAGTTCTATCCCCAAACATCTGTTAAACATTGCATTCTGCAGCTTGCTTCGTCTCATCTAGTTAGTTTAAAGGCATTGAGATTCTCCTCTTTTTACCTTCACTGAGCAGCTTTTTCTGTACTTTTAGAAGTCTGTTCCCAAAACAGTAAAATCAAGCTATTAAACAATATTAAGCAGTATGACACAAGTGCAGATTGAGGGGGAGGGTGCAGAAATAACTTATTTTGCTCTGGAGGAATGCCTTATTCATGGTTGTTGATTAAAATGGAAGAAGGTAGCAGCATAACAGCTGGGCTATGCTACTAAAACAAACAATGTACTTTCCCTCTGTCTAAAGATTTGCTGTTCGGGATGTAATATCCAAATATTCATGATATGAAGTGCAGACTATTTTTTCATGCAATTTTCTAGCAAACCTACAATCAGAAGAGAAAATGTCATATATATTTTTTTAAAAAGTGGTAGTACAGTGCCCTCATACAGATTCTGTATGTGTTTGTATGCAATAAAACAAAACAAAATGTATCATATAGGTATACATAGAATCAGCTATAGAACACACAGAGAGACACACACAGAGAGTACTGGAAGAACTATTCTATTTCTATTTCCATTATTTTTTATCTGAGGTAAAAATAATGGGGGGGGGGTCATGTTGTGCAACCATCAACCCAATCCTTGAAACTGTGAATCTCATTTTCATAAGGCTCTGACAACCTTAGTCAGTAAGCAAAACATGACAAGCCCAACTTGACAGTTTGAGTTTTCTCAGCAGTATGCAAATCAACTTAGAAACACAGAGGTTACACTATTAATCAATATGGCAGCCTCAATGCAGTTTCTCATGCCCTTTATGATCTAGTATGTGAATGACCACTGGCTTCAGGCACTCACATCACCACTTTTGAGAATTGCCACAACTTCAGGTGTAAATGTCAGCAATGGCTCAGCCTGCTCAGTCTTAAACCTGATTGGGGTGGAGAGATGGGATATAGATGCCTAGTCAATTATGTTAGTTGGTCTTAATTCTTGCTTTGAAGCTATGATGTCTTACTCTGTGCCTTCTTGAAATATTATAGCCTAATAAAAGAAATCCACTTGATACAGAGCACATACACTACTGTATCTGTCAATTTGTGCAATAATTAATGTAAAAGCACTTACACACAAAGCATAGGCTGGGGAAGGAAACATGTTGGAGATTGCTACATAAACCCTCCTCATCCCACAGCAGATTGTATACCTTATTCAATAATTTTGTCTATGGAAAGCTGCTCGGCTCCAGTATGATGGGGCAAGTGAAGAGAACTAAATGTTTCACAATACTGTGGATTCTTTGGCCTATTCTAGATTGGCAAAAAGAAGTGTGTTCATGGCTGCATGAAAGTCTAGCCTTTAGATGAGAAAAAGGGAAAGTGTACCATGAAAACGCTTTTTTTTTGCATTTTAGGGGTGAAGAAGCGCCTTTAAAAAGGTGCTGGTTTTCCCAGCTTCTTTTTTAAAAACTGCGGAACAGCGCAGCTCCATCTAAAGGCTGCGGTGTAGTTGCGCAGTTAAAGGGGCCGCTGTATCTTTAAAGCGCCCATTTAAAGGCAGTGATACAGGTGCGGAGCATAATGGATCGTGAGTTAGGAGCATGCGTGGTGTGGACTTCACTTCTAATTAAAACGCTCAATGCCCTGCAGGTATAAAAGCTGGGGTTTAACTGCGCAGTTTTTTAAAGCTCCCAAACCCTAGCTCCAGCCCTAATCGGAACCCTAGACATGCGCAGTAGGGACTCTGGGATGCTGTAACTGTTATTCTACTGTGCATAACATGTCGATTCATTCACAAAATAAAGGGGTTCATTCATGATGCACCAGTGCAACAGCACAGTTTAAAAAAAGCAGAGAAACCGGAATGACACTGAAACTTTAATTTTTTTTTTCCTTGCTGGGCTGCGAACTGCGCAGTTGCGCAGTTCCCAGCCGGCAGCCGGGAAACCTGCACAACTGCGCAACTGCGCAGTTCCCAGCAGGCAAACCTGAACAACTGCACAGTTGCACAATTCCCAGCAGGCTGCCAGCTGGGAACTGCACAGTTATGCAGGTTTGCCAGCTGGGAACTGCGCAGCTGCGCAGTTCGCGGCCAGCAAGGAAAAATAAATTAAAGGTTCAGCACGGCTAAAAGCCGCGTTCATTGCCGCTGGTGCAGCTGCTCTGCCTGTGTTTGTAGCGTTCTGACAGCTTCCAATGTAGCTGCTGAGCCACAGAAAAGACTTCAGATAAGTCGTTCCCACACCCCTCAGTCTAGCTGCCCTGTACCTTTTAAATGCACACCTGGGGCTTGCAATGTAGCTGCTAAGCATTAAGGTAAAGGCAACTTCATGTCACACTTTCCTGCCAATCTAGAAAGCCCCTTTGTATTGTTGGGCAGACTTGACCATCCATGGACTGCCACATACCATATTATTCAATGGTGGTGCATGCATGTGGACATGATGATGCATCTGTGCACACAATGATGTCTCTGAATAATATGCAGCACAACTTACTCACCACAGTTTTTTTTATTTATTTTATCTTATTTTATTTATTTATTTGCCATCTGCAGTGAGGCCTCAGACCAAACTTCCATGAATGGGAATGGTCCACTGCAATATAAGGGGGGCTGGATTATTTTTAACTGGGTGGGTACTCATTTGTGTGCTGTTTATGGAAACTGTGAACATCCATGTTATACCATTAGGATCACATAACAAAATTAATGTATTTGTTGGCTATAGCTAACATTGTGCAAGCTGACTTTTGCTCACACGATGGATCATTCCTGTCCTCTCCTTCTCTGAAGCCCCTCATGATTCAAAATCTGTTCTTCAGATTTCACCCAATCTCCAGAGAAACCTGGGGAACATTTGGGACTGCAGAGCAGTGGAGAATCTGCTGCTGGATGCCATTCAGTCAGTGAATGGGGACAAGCGAATGTTATATTCCAAAGGGCCAATGACTGGTAAATCTACGTAATAATAATAATAATAATTATTATTATTATTATTAATATTTCCCGCCTCTCCCTACAGATTGAACCTTGGTTTGATAGTAAATAACTATTTGATTAGAAAGCTGTCCTGGTGGTCCCCTATCCTCTAACTGAAAGTAAGAGCCACTTTCTAAAACATTGGTCCATCTTCAGCAGAATTGCCCTTGTGCAATTTCCCAATATGGTTTCCTAATATGGATAACATCATATTACTTTAAGGTTATCACAAGACTAAGGAAGAGAAGAGTGAAAATTGATGAAGAGAAAGAAAAGCAGAGAAAGAGATATTGGAGAGAGAGAGTGGAAGAAAGGGAGCAAGTAAGCAAAGGAGGGAGAGAATGAAGACAAGCATTATATTAGGTTATAAATTTTAAGCAGTGGCTAAAGGAGAGTCCCATGTCAAAAAGGTTGAACTCTACCTCCCTACATGTTCCTGACAGCAAGCATCTCTTCCCTTTAGAAGACAGTGAGAATAGTGGCTGATATAAGAAAAATATTTAAAAGCAGATCAAAAAAGAAGGAAAAAAGAACAATGTTCACACATTCAATGTTGTTTAGTAAGAGAAAGTTAGACCTTAAGAAAATACTGTAACTTGGACCCACCTATCATTAAATTTCTTGGAGGCACCTTCTAAGCAGCCTTCCCCAACCCTGAATGGCTATGGGGTGATGGGAATTCTAATCCAATAAATTTGGAGGGCACTTGGGTCAGGAGGGCTACACATATACATTATGGCTTCTTATTTAAGTGGCTAGTGCATTTCTTCCATCCTTGAATATTTGGGCATGGATCAAAATATAAAATGGATGGTTACATGTAATTACTTTCCCCTGGCTACTGTAAAACTGTTTTTAATCTAGTAGCTTTATTTTCTGTGTAATTATTGTATCTGGCAGTGAAAGGAGCAGAGTATCTGGAATAGTCTTACTATGAGAAATAACATATTTTATTACTAAATGTAACCATATTGTTGCCTCTGCCCATTCACTACCTAAATAAGATATGTTCACATTGGGTAGGGATGGCGAATTGGTTCACAGGACACATCAATACATTTTCTTACAGAGAGAATCCAGTAGCGTGAGGGTTGAAATTATTAAATTCACAGCTTCAATAAACACCACACAAATTACCTCTCTTGAAGAGAGCTGTATAATAATACCTGAAGCATAAAGAGAGGAAATGGAGTTTAATTAAGTGTTGCCCAACTAAATCACACTGGGGGGGGGGGGGGAATTACACAGAGTGGGGAGAATATAGCAAAGCTCAGTTCTGAATAAGATGGGGACATCCATGTTGAAAAGCCACCTGAAAATGTGCTGAAGCTCCTGTGCATCACACACCAGTGGCTTTCTGATGAGTAAAAGTGAGCCTTTTATCTCCCAGTTCGCCTTCTCTTAACAGGCCTTTCTTTTTTCTCATCAGGCAGCCTCTAACAGAAAGGGAATGTGTACATGTAGGCAGTTTCAAAAAGAAAAAAGGGACGAAACCTGTAATGGCAAAGAAGAACAATGAACAGGACTGAGCCTAATTTATACTCAGTAAGTGAAAACTACAAAGCAGTGACAAAAGACGTTTTTATTAAGATATGAACAGAGGCCAGAGAACAAAGATGACAAGAAAACCAGGTGGATCAATAGGGAGGGGTCAGATTGAGAGCAAGGGTAGGCAAAAGGAAATGGCATTACTCCGCTACAGAGATGTGTTTTATTCACAAGAGTAGCTATGGTATTAATACTGGAAGAATGGTTTTCCCACATTACTACTTCAGGTGGCCTAGCAGCAGAACTGACCACTGATTTACCTACATCATTTCATCTAGGGCTGGTTGCGAAAGAATTTGTAATAGTACTTATCACAAACAGATGAGGAGTATTCTGATCCAGTATTTTCTCATGTACTATATTATCTGGGGGACTTAAAATGAGATTTTAATGGGTTAAGCACTACATCTATCAATAATCTTTGACTCGAGCCATTAAACTTTTCATTAATGTTTCTCTGCCCTACATAATTAAGTTTTCAAGAATAGACAATAGATTAACACCATGTACTGATTTTTTTTTTTGGCTCTTTTGTTTTATTAATGTTACTCATCCTGGAAACATCTTGGACAATAAAAGAGTATGTAATTCTCTAGGGCTTTAGATTCTAATGTTAATGAATGCCTTGAGCTCAACATCCTCTTCAGAAAGCAATGTGTGTGTTAATTGTGAAGTTTGATGGAAACAGGATCAATCGCTAAGAAGCATGGACATTTGACTAAGGCATATCTATTTTACTGCCATATGCTGAAATAAGAGTATTTTTTAATAGTGCTCACATAGTCACACCAAGTAAATAAGCAAATCCTCAACCTACAGGTACAAAGGCACTGTGGGAGACTTGCCCACAAGAAGTTATCCCCTTGTATTGCATATTTGCCACCCTGATTTTCTGGGGGGAAATTGCATATTTGCCACCCTGGAGGAAGCTGTGCCTTGGGAATCAGGAGGAGGTGAGGAGATGAAAGAAAAACAAGAGCACAAGATCTGATGGAATCCTTTAGTTCTGCTACCTGTTCTGGGGATTAACATCTTTCTTAAGCTGACCAGAAAAGTGCAAAAAAGTGTGAAAGCTTTCTAGAACTTGAGATACCATCATTATGAAAGATGCAGGGGAGGGGAAGGGGGTGTCATGCAGTCTGCATATTCTTTGGCATTGTAATGAAGAAATAACAAGGATATTTCATGAAGATGGGAAGCAGCGAACCTGGAAACTGGTTGGCAAGCAAGCTAGGGTATGGGGAGAACTACACTACAGAAATGGTGCTGTGTAGTAATGTGAAAAGCTGTCACTTTCATTTTATTGCATTTCTCAAAAATTCAGCATTCCATCTCAGTTTTGCATGAGGTCAAGATGACTTTCTTCCTTTCTTGTATGGAATTTTTAAATATACAATTTCCTAATATATGACTTTTTAAAAAACATTTTCTCAATTTCTAAAGCATATCTGTGTGCTGTTTGTGTGCTGTATTTTTTAGACATACACTTTTAGTCTGCATATTAATCAAATATATGCAAATATATTAATCAAATATATGCACTGCAAACTTTGCAAATGTCTGTGTTTAGAAGATATGATGTTCTTCATCCCACTGGTAATCAGGAGATGTCTGAAATAGAAATGTGATCCCATTTATTTTCTATCTATACTGTAGTGTTGGTTTTGCTATAAGTCCCCAAGGCTGGGTTACCTATAGACAGCAGGGATTGCGACAGAGCCTGTGCAGCTTTCATATTGGAAAAAGTGATTTAGATTTTCCCTTTTATGGTCAGAGTACTGGACTCTGAAACACAGGGCATGCAGGGTGCATAAAGACAGGCTGCTTGGCCACCAGGTCTTCTGGAAGCACCAGAAGCATTCAACAGCAAGGGAATAGGATCATGTCTGTGTGGTTTCCATAATGAGGAGAGGTTGAAGTTTGTTGGGGCTTGGAAAGGCCCTTTCTTGGTGAAAGAGGACAGCAGTGACAAAGTATAGGATTGCCACAATGGAAGGCTGATCAAAAAGAGGAGTGGGTCTGTGATGAGATTTTTTATGGCTTTAGGGGGCATGTTCTAAGTAGTAGCAGTATAGAATTTTGTGTGCAATACCTTCTTTTTCTGCTTTCCCCTGAGATAGATCATTGCTTCCTTTCTCCTCTATTTTTTCATTCCTTTTCTTTATTTCCCTTTTACTCCTCCCATTTTTTTACCTTTCTGATGCCCATTTCCTCCTTCTGCTCCATCCTCTTAACTCTTCCCTCATGTTTTTGCCCTTCTCCTGGTGTTCATTTTTTATTTTTTACTTTTCCTTTCCCACTTTTCTCTATCCATCCCTTTACTTGTGCTTTTCTCACCCCACAGTGTTCTTTGTTCATCCCCAGCAGTTATAAAGAGTTTTTGGAAATGAGGAGATATGTATACATATGCATATGTGATGGCAACTGATGGGGGATATGCAGAAATAGGTCCCACTAACTTCAGTTGCAGTTAATCCCCTGTAGAAATTGCATCATTTGCTTCTCCTTGGGGGGGGGGGGGAGGTTCACATTCCCTACTCAGTCATTTTGTTGTCAGCCATATCACACATGCAGCTCTTTGTATAGAATCATAGAATCATAGAATCATAGAGTTGGAAGAGACCACAAGGGCCATCCAGTCCAACCCCCTGCCATGCAGGAACTCCCAGTCAAAGCATCCCCGACAGATGGCTATCCAGCCTCTGCTTAAAGACCTCCAAGGATGGAGACTCTACCACACTCCGAGGGAGTGTGTTCCACCGTAGTGGCATCTCAAATTTTCATGTGCCTCCAAAGTAACACATCAATGCAGCAGTAACATTTTGGTCTGAGTCCTACTGGTAGTCCCAACTACAGTATACCCATTCAATAAAACGTTGAATATTGGGTCAATATATATGCAAAATCCATTGATTTAACAGCCGTGACCGAATTGGAGATTAAAGGTACCATTCAGACCACAGTGGTAAATATACAGCTATGCAACTGCAATAACATCAAAAATCCACCAAGCAGTGATACCGTTATTGAGCCAACCAAAAGGCACAATATACATGTTGTAATTTTCAAAGCTCCACTGGCTTCTTCATCACACAAGGTGTTAAAAATGATTCTCAAATGGCTTTTGGAGTTGTACTCTCCAATCCTAATGTCACTTGGCATCAAAACTTTGAACCAGTTCTGAAAAGGTCAGGGGCCTTTTATTAATAAGAGGAGGGAATGGAAACAATCTAACACTGCTCTTGCACTGCAGAAATAACTCATCTTGACACCATGTTAACTGCCATGGTTCAATGCTATGAATGGCAGATGAAAGGGCCCCCCTCCATTTTAACTGCTACCACCCTGACCTTGAAGAGTGTGAAGGGGAGCCAGACACAGCTCTACTATGCCTAGGCCAAGAGGAAAATTAAAGGCCCTCCTTACAGATTAACTGCTGCCACCAGGGCCTGTAGAAAGAGAAGGAAAGGCAGGCACAGTTCTACCATGCCTAGGCCCAGAGGAAGATTAAAGGCCCTCCCTTTATTCCATCTGCCACTATCCTGGTCAGAGGGAGAGAAGAACCAGAAGTATCTGCTGGACTAGATCCCCGTCCCACTGCCATTCCTTTCTCCTTTTGTGTAATAACCTTTTAGATTGTAAACCTGAGGGCAGGGAACTCTCAAATTAACAATCTGTACTGCTCTGAGAGTCTTTGTGACTAAGGAACAGGATATAAATACTCGAAGTAAATAAATAAATAAATAAATCTGGGATTTGTAGTTTTGTGAGACATCTAGTCTTCTCTGGTGCCACAACAAACTATAATTTTCAGACAGTTACAGTGGTGTCAAACTGGGTTATTTCCTCTAGTGGCTTTGAATTCCTGAATAATCCCTCCTTTTATCTTGATTCTGATTATTCATATAAATAAAGAGATTACATAATTACTTCATGTTATAATGGCAGTCTCCCCAGGCTAAGTAAAACAAGACAGAAAGTGTCATAGTGTACAGTCTATGGTAATTATACAGATAAACAATCATTTGTTAATTAACAAAGCAATAATTGAATATTGATCACAGTTTGTCAACTTAAAAGTAATTGAATTTCTTTAAAATACACACACACAGCCAGAAACCATTAATGAGGTTAAGGTAAATGATAGGTTTCCCTTCATTAATGTTTAGCCACTTCCTAAAAGGTATGAATACTATTTTCATACAAATAGGCAATTTTGGACAATATTCAGTTCTTGTCCGATATCTGAGATTATTTTGGGCATAAAACCATATCAGTATCATTGCATAGGTTTTACAAGATCATCATCATTATCATCATCATTTAAATAAACAGAGAGAAGTATTGTCATGTAGACTCAAGAATAATGGAAACTGTCTAGCTAGATCACTTTTTGTTTTTCCAACAATAGTCCATCCTCTATCATTAGCACTCTGCATCTGGCAGTGAGTGGTACCATGAAGGTTGCCTTTTAGATCCCATATCTACCTCCTACCAACAAACTCATATTCTATTGTAATTATCCAATTATTTTGCAAAGCTGCAGTAGCAATCACAACACTGTGCTGCAGTGAATTCCAGAGGCTAACTATATGTCGAGTGGGCCAATAATTCATTTTGCCTGTCTTAAAACTGATGGATGGTAGTTTCAGTGCAAGCTTTCTATATATGGTCGTTCCATGAATAAGTTTTCATTGACATTTTAATATTACATATAAAGGTTTTGTATATTACTTTTCTGCTTTTCTTGCCACTTTTAGATGCTTAAATATTAAATATTTTAAAAGTAAATGTGGTTCCAGACGAGACTTATAATTTCCCTGACTCAGTTGCTAAATGTTGCAGGGTTCCAGATATAATCTTTCTCCATTTATAAACTGTTTTCCTAGTTGTTTTTTTTTACATCTATCTACTTTCTTACTATAGAAAACTTCCTGTAGAGTAAAAGATGAAAAACTGCACAGCGCTTTCTAAGTGCTAGTTTGAGGGGTCCTTTGCCTGCAAACATCTAAATCTCCACTCGATTCAGCTGGAAGTACTTCAGATTCAATATGTTCAGCTGCAGCCTTAGGCTACCATTTTGTTGATGTTTCCAACAGTTTTTGCTCAGTCCCTTGTTCTTATCTACATGAAAATTCTTCTTAAAACAGTATAGCCAAAGGCTTCTGATACCCTTTCTTCTAAACAAGAAGGAAGTATAGATGATCATTTGCTGAACTTTTCTTCTTGTCAGCATCTTGCTGGACAGAGATGATGTTTTGGTCTAGAAATGTTATTGCCAGTCACAGATTTGTTCTACAGCAAAGAATAGAAGTTAAGCAGCTCTCAGAGTAAAACATGTCATCTCACACAATATTAGTTTACTCATATTATGATAAGGAGATCAAGTATATAGTAATTGTTTACAGCTCTCAATTCCACCAGGAGAATCTTGTGGCTAAATGGATTATTCATTGATATTTCACCACCGGGATTCAAGCTCTTCATAAAATGTCTGTAAATCATTGTGATCACTCAAGAGGAAAGGTGGAATTAGGCTGGTGATTTCACTTATTTAGTGTTCTAGTTTTAAATAATAAATATCCAAAAACTCTCACCTTGACAAAACTGTGAACAGAAAAATCAGATTTGGCGGCAGAGTATAATTGCATTCATTGGCCTACATGCACACCTCCTACTCTCCAAGGACAACCTAAAATTCAGCACTGATGGTTTTGTCAGAACTGTGTTTATAACACCAAATGACATTTCACACATTAACTAGTAACAAATTTGATTTGCTACAGACAGAACACTCAACCAGAAGCTTCAACTAATCACTGCTCTGTGACTATAGATATTTGGCATGAATACTAGTCAATTCACACTTTAGAAGTTTAGTTTAGGATGATCTTTCCTCAGTTCAATTAAGAAAATTCTTGATTAAAAAGAGTAATATCCTCTCCTGAAACTCTTTTAATTTATTGGTTTCCACCTGGATGAATACAATCTCCCATGTACACAATTTATTCTAGGTTTTACCCTGAAGTATAAAAAATCCAAACAGCAGACTTCAGAACATGAGACTGTGACCCTCTCTTCACCGGCAAAACATTCTGTTCTTCTTGATATGGTTCTGTTAACTCCATGTCTCCAAGGGAAGAAACTACTTTCCCATAACTAATTTTTCTAAGCCAAATTCTGAAACTTCTATCTTTTTACAAAATAGTTCCCCACCAGCTCCCCAATTTCAAAGAGCACCCTTAACTTCTCAGCCCTACCTCATTGCCCTATTTTTCCCACTCAGTACTTTTTAAATTGAATACTTAATTAGCAATGCCAGTGCACAGAAGTTTTCCCCACTAAAGGGGTTGTCCACACGGGGGGGGGGGGGGGGAGAGTAGCTTCAAACTGACTTGAGGCCTAACTGTTCAGATGATATACAATGACAAACCGGATGGAAACTGACATGACACCAAACTCTGGGGCAAAAAACTAGACCAAAAAGAAGCTCTGATACTCTGCTTTAATACAGAAAATATGCATCATTGCACTGGCATAGGAGGAGGAGGAGGAGGAGGAGGAGGAGGAGGAGGAGGAGGAGTTGCTGTTTTATTTCTAGCCTGCCCCTCTGAACAAGCAATCGGGGCGAGGTACAAAAAAGAGTTAAGACAACAGCTGTTAAAATATCCAGTTCCATCCCTGCTTCCCCCCCCCCCTCATAATAATAGTCAGCATGGCACAAGTGTGGGAAAGTGGGAAAGACCAGGTGTCATATGGAATCAGTCTGGAGCATGCACCCTGGGACCAGTAAGACACAGTCACCAGCACCACTGCTCACCAGTTTTTTCATTTGAGCATATAGACATATGAGCAGCCAGCTACACCATCGACCCCTTGCACCATTGAGCTCTTGCACCATTGCTCTTCCCATTCTTAATCTTCTTCTGATTTCCTGGCTGCAGTCCCTGTTCCTATAAATGTTTGATCCCAAGTGTGAGAATTCTTTTACTATATATATTTCCTTATTGTTTAAGTTAAATTTGTGTAGATTCTCTGTGGTCATTATTTTTGTTTTCTTCATGTTCATCAGTAGGCCTGTCTTTGCACTTTCTTTCTTGATCTTCCTTAGTAGGTGTTTCAGGTCTGTGAAGTTTTCTGCTAGTACTATGGTGTCATCTGTGTATCTTAGATTGTTGATATTCCTTCCTCTATTGATATTCGATTTCTCCATGTTCTGTTCTGACAGTAGCCTCTTGTCCTGAGTACACATTCCTCATCAAACCTATCAGATGTGTTGTCCCTGCCATGTCTTTATGGGTGTTCCACATCCTTTTACAATCTATGCAATCGGAGGCTTTGCTATAGTCTATAAAGCACAGGCTGATTTTCTTTTGAAATTCCCTGGTGTGTTCCATTATCCATCGTATGTTTGCAATGTGGTCCCTAATGCCTCTTCCTTTCCTGAACCCCACTTGGACCTCTCAGATTTCTCCATGTTTGGCCAAAGTCTGTGTTGCAGAATTTTCAGCATACTTTTGCTTGCATGGGAGAGCAGTGCTATAGTTGTAGTTATAATTGCTGCAGTCTTTTGTAGCTCCTTTTTTGTGTGGATGGAGTTGTATATTGACTGCTTCCAATCTGTTGGCCATTATTTTGTTTTCCATATCTGTTGACATATGTTGGTTAGTACTAGAGTTGACTCTGTCAATGTGGATCGCAGCAGTTCAATTGGAATATCATCTGTTCCTGGTGTTTTTTGCCATTTCTGTTGTTGCAACTTCCACCTCCCTTTTTAGAATTTGGGGTTCATCTTCATATGGCTGTTTGTTATAAGTGTCCTTCACATCTCTTTTATTTATAGTCTTCAGTGTATTGCATCCAATGTCTTTTTATTCCTTCCTGGTGTTGAATTATGGTGTTTTTATTGTCATAAAGCATCCCTCTCTTGTCTTCCCTTTTTGTTGTTGTCTTCTATTTCTCTTCATTGGTCATTGTAGTAATTTTCTTTATCTTTCTGTACTAGCCATTATACTGTTACATTCATTGTTCATAGTTTGTTCCTAACTCCCTTTTGTTTTTCTTTTCTTCTTTTCTTTATTGCATGTAGTGTTTTATCTGTCATCCATAGTTTTTTTCTTTTTCTTTTTGTCTATTGAAAGTGTCTGTCTGCATCCTTCTTTTACTGTATTATGTCCCTGGCTTCAGACCATAGTTCCTCTGGTTATTGATCTATTATGCTTTGTAGCACAAATCTGTTTTTTATGTTGTCAATAAATTCAGATCAGTATCTGTCCATTATATATGAAAAGGAGACTCATAACCTTAATTTAGAACTTCAAATATGTTATACTGTGGACCCTTGGTATCCACTGGGGTTTGGTTTCACATTCCCCCATGGATACCAAACTCAATGGATGCTCAGGTCCCATTAAATACAATGATATAGTAAAATGGTGTCCCATAAAAAGGCAAAATCTATGTTTGCTTTTTGGAATTTATATTATTTTTTAAAATGTTTCCAAGCTGTGGATAGTTGGACCTGTTGATAAAGAATCTGTGGATACAGAGGGCCAACTGTATTTTCCTTTACTCTCTTTTTCTCTCTTTAAATCTGAAAATATAACAAAGCTTTTGTTGCATTTCTGAAGATTGGAGATTTGTGTTACATGACTCCAGATCAGGTAGATGCCTATCCACTCAAGTGGGGAAATCAAACATTTCTTAATTATAAAGCATGGCCATTCTGAAATATTATTGTTATATCAAACCTAATACAAATGAACTGAACCAATTTGCCCAATCAAGACTAATATGTGCTTTGTGACATAGGGAAGAGTTTCAAGCTACTTCCCCAGCTCTGAAAATCCTAACTTCTGCCATCAAAATTTAGCATAATACAATCATGCTAATTAACTCACTCAGTGTGGAGTTTCGGTTACTCCAGGAATTATTCAATTTTGTTGTTCTATACATGTCTTTGTGAGTTTGCTCATTCTTTGCAGACTACTGCATTTTCTTCTTAAGAGTTTCTACCACATGAGGTTGTTTCAAAGGGAAGGTACTAATTAAAACTTGCACTCACTCCAATACAGCTTTAAAGTGTACTTCAATCAAAATAACTGATGTTCAAGATGCAGGGAAGGGGAAGAAATTACTTCTTGGGGATGAGGTAATCTAGTAATGTTACTACTTATTTTTAAAGTTATCTTTAAGGATACTTTTAGGAGTATTAGAGATATTTTTTTTAAAACCTCTATGTCATTCTGTTACCAGTCTAAAGATTTATTCCAGAAAACAATGAGTGACATAATGAGTTACTCATCATTGTTTATCAGCCCTGGTGGCGCAGTGGTTAAATGCCTGTACTGCAGCCACTCACTCAAAACCGTAAGGTGGCGAGTTCAAGACCAGCAAAGGGCTGAAGCTCGACTCAGGCTTGCATCCTTCCGAGGTCGCTAAAATGAGTACCCAGATTGTTGGGGGGCAAATAGCTTACAATTGTAAACCGCTTAGACACTCCTTAAGGGTATGAAGCGGTATATAAATGAAGCTGTTTGTTTTGTTTGTTTGTTTGCATAATCTATGACAATGAATTACTAGCGGAGGGGGGAATTGCAACAAATTACACCAAATTACTTTCTAAAGTCTAATTTATTCTTGGCATTGAGCAGTCTTTTGTTATTAGAGAACAGCATGCTATACCTTTTTAAAAAGAAAAATGAATACTGATGACTGACATGTGTTGGGATTGGTTCAAACTGGCCAAAAACCTTGGAATCTGCAAGGAGTTACTGCTGTAACTATCAAGGGTGTGTGTGGCAGAGTATATCCATAGAACAGTCTTAGCTTGCTTGTGAACTTCTGGGATTGGCAGCAACTCTTAAGACCCACTACAGTTTGTGTGTGTGTGTGTTTTGTCCCTGAGCTGTAAAATTCAATGAAGAGAGGAGGAGAAACTTCACTGAAATCAACATGTTAATAGAAAAGACTGACTCCTCAAACACCTGGTATCCAGAGTCAGCAACCTATAAATCTCCCAGCTGCTGCTGATAGTCTTTGCTGATTGCAACTGTTCAGTCTCTTTGACTGACAGAGCTCTCAGTGTTCTTCCTGAGATCTAGACTAGCTACAACTAACAGCTCCTTCTCTTAACTCTTTTTAGCTTTGGCTATCTGGAGTACTGGCTTTGTGTAGTAAGTTCTCAACTACCTGAGATCTTGCTCCTGCAGCTCCCTCCATCTTTCTAGATTACCTGTGCATAATCTAAACTTCATTGACTAACCTGTAACAGTTTCCCTTAATATACTCTGTCTCTGGACACTTGCTGTCCATAGGCATATGGCAATAACCAAAAAAAATTATATGTATAAGACAGGAATAGTATATACTGGGAGAGGAGTTCATTTATCAGTCAGTCACTTTTATTTCCTGCCTTTCTTTCAAAACTAAGACTCAATGAGTTTGTGGAGGAGATGGTGGGGATGGAAGGAAACCATGTCCAAAATACAGCCTAAGGACACTGCAAGTGCTATGGAGATTTTCTGCTGATCTTGGTTCCCTCATTACATTCTCATTTTAATTTTTCCTCTTTTTTACAGTGGTATCACACTTTAGCAATATGACCATTACATTTTTTTAAATGTGAGGGACAGAAAATATGCCTATTGGAGAAGGAGCTAGAATTCTTCGAGACGATAGTAAGCGATGGACAGGTACCATACCCACACCACACCTCAAATTGAAGAAAAGAGTGGCTGAAAAGAAACATGACGATCAAAAGATTGTACTAAGCTCCACTGCAACCAGCAACAAACCAAGACCACACCCCAAGTATATGTAGGGCAAGAATGGATGTGGAATGGAAACAGCCATTACAAGCTGTGCAATCTTGAAACAATCATAACAATTGGGAGGAGCAATCAGGAGGTGCCCTGAGTGGTACAGAAACGACACAAACCCTATAAAGTCTGTGCACTACTAGCAACCATCTATTTTTTCCTTATATTTCATTTTGAACTGGTTTGAAAGACAAGAAAAAAAGAGGTATGATTCATTTTAGCTTGTTTTAGAAAATACTTTACTTCTAATTTCCATTAGTCCCTGAAAACTGTACTATAGACCTTTTCTAGTCCATATGATTTAATGAATCACAATTTTAAAATCAATGTCTTCCTTTTATTAAGTATTCTTTATTCAAAGAGAAACCCTCTGATCTCTGAGCCTTCCATGAATATGGAAATGAATTTATTGTATAAAATTAGATGCACTCTATTTCCATTGGAGACCTTTAAGAAGAACATTACCATCTTTTCCTATATTGTAGATGTATTTGTATCTCTAAGCACCTGCTGAAAAGATGCATCAGTTTAGATCCCGAAAGCATTTTTTTTTTTTATTTCTTAGAGATACATACAGTAGTACCGCCATTTACCCAGGCAGGCTTTCTGTTCAGAACTCTTCACAGTTATTTCATTCCAAGCAGCCTTCCTCCTACAAATTGCTATGCTCCATTTAATGAGATTAGAGAATATTAGCAAACCTGTTGTGCTAAACCATTGTGTGGAACTCTGTGGGGGGAAAAAACCTGAAGCCAACTGAAACATCCTGAATACATAGAAGATTTTCAAATATGGTTCACTGCAAAAGGCTTGATTAGGTGGATATGATTGCAATCACTAATTCTCTTCAATAGGGTCATAGAATTGGTTCAGATGCTCAGGAAATTTCAATTACAAAGCAAAACAGGCTACATCTGCTACCAGCTTTTCCCCACCCACCCCCTTAAAACCTAATATTGCTTTCAGCAATATTACATTCCACTGGAGTTCAAATAATTGCTTTCTATCTTACTGCCATAATTTTACATACATCTCTCTTCAGAATTTAACAGCATTTTTTCATTATGTTTTTAACATAACATGCTCTCAAAATGTACCTGTAGCTAGAAAATTTAAATTAGCTTGTATAGATCTTTAAACCCACTATCATTACAACAGATTTCATATTTGCAGCATGGCTTCCTCATATCTACAGCATGGCTTGAGTTCCTTTGTTGTTCAAAGAACCAATAGGTGTATTGCAAATGTTCTGGACAAGTGCTCTTCTACTGGTATAACACTGTACCACATCGAGGAAATTGTCTCAACATATTGAAGTAAACTGGAATTAACATCCTCATTGAGATACTTACATGATTTACCCTGCCCTCAGTAGAAATAAACCTTTGAGAAAACCTTGGCGATCAAGGTGTATATTCAAGGATTTAATCATTTGCAGAGAAAATATATATTTTAGGAAATACCTGTTTTAAATGAAATAAAACCAATGATTATGTAAAGCAAGGTTAGCCATGTCAGATGGCATGTCATTACATGCTAAAATGATGTCTACCAAATGTTCAAGAGAGGCTGTGGGCTATTCTATTTATTAATTAAATGTACATGCATATATTTTGCAATAATAGCTACTGAATACTGAAGTAGTTTGCAAGAAAATTTATGAGATGAAGGAAAGATTTCTTTCTGGTTAACTCTGAGTAGTAAAAAATGTGAGGTGTTAGTAAAAATCTAATGACTGAATACCAAAATACAGTGTAAACAATTGTAATGCATCTTACATAAAGATTACATTACTTAAAAACAAGCTCTTTATTTGTTCTAAACATCCATTGATATAACTATTTCAAAACTCCTTTAGGGTCTCCATTCTCTGTTTACATTTAACTCCATATTTTCACTAATTTTTCTAACCGCAACCCTAGGTTGAATCCAAAGAAGACTGAGAGCCCAAGCAGATGGGCTAGGAAAGCAAAGGACCAGCCCATGTTTTCCTGGACAGGTGTTCACAAATCTGTCCCTGTACTGACCTGGATCAGGACGGGCACACACTTCTTATCTTGCTGGTTGTTGCCCTGACTGAAGACATGTTCCCCCCCCCCTCCCCTGCTGCAACTGACATGGAAATGGGGTGCCTGACTGTACCTATGTGCCCAAGTGCCCTGTTTCCACATCAGGCACAGGGACAGGGGGTGACAGCTGGCAAGGTAAGAAGCATGGGGGGGGGGGCATGGGCACAGCCCAGTTTTACCAAGGAGTTTTCTATAAACTATGGCAAACTAGGGATAAATTACCCCAGGGTAAAGGCTATTAACCTTGGGGTCAGTCTGTATCCGCTGGATCCATTTCTGGCCAGATCAGAGGACATATACCAAACCCCACAGGGTAGGATCAAGCATGATCCTGCCCTGTGGGTTTTGATCTGTGTCGTCTGATCTAGGCAATGAGAAAAGAGCCTGGACATTTTGGTCCATGTGGACAATCCTTGCTTCTGAAATTGAGTTAATAAGTGTTTTATATTATTATATATAAATTAATTATGAGGTAGAATGTTTGTATTGGGATTTTGTATACTCTGTATTGTACTATGCTGTGAATGTAACTTGTGCATTTATGTTGAGGGATCAAGGATGTATATTGTTACTGTATTGTATTTTATTGTTACTAATTTTTTTTGAATTGCTAGTGTATTATATTGTTTATTGTATTTGTTGTGTATGCATTGGTTAGGAATTGTAATAGGATGACTTGTATTTATTGTACTATGTATTTTATTTTCTATTGTTGTAAGCTGCCCGGATTCCATGTTGTTTGGGCTGGGTATAAATAAATCTATTATTATTATTATTATTATTATTATTATTATTCAGTGAGATAGCACTTGCAGTAGATTTGCAGGCTGAAAGTTTCATGAAGAATGTTGAAATTTTGAAGGCTTAAAACAACTTGATAAAATAGATGGTATATTTTGAAAGGACATGCCACATTTGGTCTAGAAAAGTTGGTGTTGAGAATAAGGTCATGCTAACAACATAGGGTGTTAGCAAGTATTGCAGAGAATCTGTCCACTCCTTTCATAAAAGAATAGAAGTGAGAAATCCAAATGACATAAAGTTAGGTCTAAGATAAAGAGAAATAGAAATCTCCTAACTATGAAAGCTGTTCCCATCTGGTCTGATTGTGCCTAAGGATAATATGAAATTGTATGATTTGAAGGCTTAAAATGGAAACACAGCTTTTATGGATTCTTCATCTATATATTTTTCTCAGTCAGATTGGCTTGACAGCAAACATCACTGCCACTATTCTCAAGCTAGAAAACCCTATGACCAGCCTTTAGATTGTAATGTAAAATGACAGATTATAAAGCAGCAATAAGTATAATTTACCATAAATTTATTTTGTCCAGCCCTATTAAAATAAATGGGAAATGTGAAGAATAAGATTAATTGCCTAAGATCTGTAAGCCTTGGTGTTTAGAACATCAAGCCTACTTTTTGCATGATAGCAGAACACCCAGCATATATCCAACATATGTCATTGTACTAACTGGGGTTAGAAAAAGATACAAATTGTTGGACCAAGGCCAATAAGTACCTATCTTCTGTAGATGTCCAATGCTCATCCAGAGCAAAGCCTAGATAAAGGTTATAGGAATACACACACACACACACATCTTGTCATTGAACACTAATTAGAATTTACTGTATTGGTTTTGCTCATTTTGTTTTGTTTTGTTTCAATATTAACAATACCCTCAGTCTAATGATCTGGATGTGTGGAGATGACTATTGCCACACTGCAACTTACACCTGAGGAAGGATAACGTTTTCTGGCAATTATGTATTTTCATCATGTTTTATTATTATTGTTAGCTGCCCTTGAGTCAATCCTCACTCACTCACTGTGGATGAGACACTGTGGATAAGACACCTCCAAGAACCCCTATCATCCACTGCTCTGCTCAGGTCCTGCAAATTCATGCTTGTGACCTTCCCGATTGAGTCCATCTGTCTGGCATGCAGTCTTTTCCTAGCATTATTGTCTTTCCTAGCGATATGTGCCTTCTCATTATGTGGCCAAAGTATGATAGCCATAATTTAATTATCTTGGGTGCGGTACAGGCGGCCCAAAAAGGCCAGCCCCACGCCATATTAGGGCTGGGGAGCACGCAACATTCACATGCTCCCCAGCCCTAACACGTATGGGAGGTGCCATTTTTAAATGGTGCCGTCCATACGGGCGTGCTGCCATGACGTCATGGTGCAAGCCACATTTAGACAGCGCAGCGCGTGCCTGACATCATTGCGCTGCAGGAGTGCACCTATGGCACCCTTTCTGCAGCGCAAGAAGGAGCTCCAAAACAGAGCTCCTCCTTGGCACAGCCTTCACACGGCTGCTCCAAGGAGGTCAAGGGGAAAAGGGCCATCGCAGGGGCCCCTTTCTCTCCTTGGGATCGCCGCAGATGGCAGGGTGCAGTGGGCACCCAGGGCACCTACTGCACCCCGCTTCAGGCAGTTTGCCACTTCTCCATGGCCTGGGGAAGCGGCGGATTGGGGCCTCTGGGGCTGCCGGTGAGAAAGATAAGAAAGATGAAAAGTGACTTGATCTTACAGATACCATTATGTTATATATCTATTGCTTAATTCCCCACCCCCGTCCCCCAATATTACAACTTACCTTACATTTACAAGATAGTAAACACTTTAAGCATTTTAAGGAAACAATAAAATTAATGCAATATTCTTTTGCAGGATGGCAATATACATTCTAAAAGAAAAATATAACTCTCAGAACATGAAACTAAAATTTAAAATGTGCACATTTTGTTCATAATATTTTACATAGTATTTTAGAACAGTATTTATTGAACCGTTATCTACAGCATATTAAAATACATGCTACTTCAGTTTTTCATCCCTCAGTTTACTGATGATTTAACTAAGTCTTAAAGTCATATTTATACTGATCCACATTAAAACAATTGGCAGCATATAATTAAACTTCAGTTAATATTGGAGCAGATGCATTGTGCAGCATCACACCCAGGCAATTTCACACGATCACCCACAGGAATATATTTTCTGGTGTGCAAGATTTCAGCTTCTCTCTCTCTTACTTGCTCACTCTGGCATTTTGACTGATTAACATGAAATTAATCTAGGCATCTTTGCTATTTGTAATGCAAAGGATATAAAACAATTCTTGAATTCAGTCAATATTTTAGAGATATAAATACTGATTTGATTCCCCCCTCCAATTTCAAATATGAAGCTTTCTTTTTTTTTCTTTTTTAAAGTTTGAAAGACTGATGATAATTGGAAGGGAATCAGATATCCGGTGCAGAAGGCCAAAGATTCCATGTCCATTATAGACCTGTCAGTGCCGAAAGCTAAACACACTTGGTGAGGATCCCAGAAGTGCTGAGCAGAATCTGCTTAACTGATGTGCCAAGTTCAACAAGGCAGGTGAAGCAATTCAATAAGGTTATCTTGATACTTCAGGCAGTAGGCCCCAAGGGAAGAGCACAGCAGCCTCGGCAAAAGAAACGCAAGCTTTTTTAAAATTCAAGTGTCTCTAATAAAAGAGACAGAAGAAATTCCTTAGTTAGATTTTCTTTCTTTTTTTACCTGTCTTTGCCACTTCAGCCCCACAGGACTAGGATTAGGGTTCCCAGGTGTCAGGTCTTGGGCCCTCTTTGCTGGTTCTCAGGGTGAGAGTGAAGTGTCTTGGGGGAGAGTAGTATCTTGAAAGTGCATTTGCATGAACCTCATGCCTTATACTATTTTTTAAAAAACCATGGTATTAAAGCCTAAGGTACAGTATCATGGTTCATGCCATCACACCAGTGACTGCCCCTTCCACACCATTCTTGTAAGTTCACTTGGGCGTTGGGCCTGCTCCCTTGACACTGTCCCTAGGTCTCGGGATTTTTGTCCAGAAATCTCAGTACCTCAAATAATCCTGATCTGGCACTCCATAACATCTAATAGCTTAACATCAAACACAATAACTTCATAACATCAAAACATTTTATAGATGAAAACTGGGACACATATGTGTCCAAATAACATCATGGTGTGGACAAGATCACAAAAGTTGTTAATGAGGAAGAACACAAAGCTAGGAAAGTCTACAGCTGTTAGCTTTTGGCTGAGCATCCAGAGAAGGGCAGATTCTATCTTCTCCTCTGTCTTCCATGAGTCAATTGAGTGAAAACTTTGTACCTTGAACTCAGATAGTAAGAAATGAAGTAAACTGAGAAGGGGGAAATGGGAGGAGAAAAAAGAAACTGGGAAACAGCCGAAATGGGAGACAACAGAGTATTATTAAGGGCTATCCCAGCTAAATTAGCATGTTAGAGTATATACAGGTTGAGAATCCCTTATCCAGAATTCCAAAATCCGAAGTATTCCAAAATCAAAACCACCCAAGCATTTTGTATAAGGAAGACCCCACCATCTGATTTGCCCTGTTTTCTTAGACTGTGAAAAAAACAAAACACTCAGTTTGAGGACGATACTTTTTCAGTGCCTGTCATTCTTATTGGGAGTACTATTTTTCTTCAAAAAAGTATTACTATAATAACAGGGTGTTTCTCCCCCCCCCTTTTTTTTTTTTTTTTTTAATTTACATGAGGCATGTGGTTGTCTGTGTTTGGATTTAAAGGCAATAAACATACAACCTCTTCAGGGATTACTACTGAACCTGAACTAAGCTTAGAACAGCCTTTCCAAACATTAATATTTATATGCAAAGTTTAATCTACTGAAAGAACATGAATAAAAAATGGCAAAGCACCAAGTGTCATTTGGAATATGCACCTGAATCGAAAATAATAGCACCATAAAATCTGTTTCAAATGATTATGTAAGATATTTATGGGAACTATCATGAAAACAAATGTTGGGTTTAGATACGAAACTTCCCATTTAAGACATCTAAAACAAAAACAAGGTCTTCATCTTCATCTGGTTCTTGGAATGTGCCCTCCTTTGTAGCCATATAGATGGTTCTGCACCTCCGCAACGCCTCATTTTAGAACACTTTATTTTGGGTGCCCCATCTTCACTGAACCAACTGAAAGAGGTGTCACTCCTGCCTTCTCCAGTTGCTAGTGATCCACACACACACATCCCTTATATAAGGGACCATCAATGGAGACATCCCAAGCATATGCTGCCAAGCAGGAGTATGTTACACAAGTGTACAGTTATGCATGTATGGCTGTGCAGATGGCCACACAAAGATCATGGTTTTAGGTAAGCTTTCCACCCCCTTCATTACGTTCTGTGTCTAGAACAAAAATGAGTTGTAAGGCTGTAGAAGAAGCAACAGCGTCAGTTAGATATTCATGAACCATTTGTCGTCCCACCACAAATGAAGGCAAATAAAACATAAATGATTTTCTAAATGGTCATAACTTTACTGTTAACTGAAAACCTGTAGCAAGGAGGTAAGAAAGATAAACCACAAAACACAAATAAGCTGAAGTTCAGGTAAGTTGGGAAATATTCCCAAAGCATCAAAAGCAAATATGAGAGCCGGCAGCGTGTAGTTTGAGTGTTTGGCTATGACTCTGGAGACCAGGGTTCAAATCCGTGCTGAGCCATGAAACCCTCTGAGTGACCTTGGCCTAGACACACTCCAAACACACATACACACACACATACACAACCCACCAAAAACACAGACACATGCACACTTTGTGATAGGTTCACCTTTGGATCGCCATAAGTCAGAAACAAGTTGAAGGCACATATCAATAACAACAAGAATAATCAAAAGAGAACCCCTCACATATTTTGGTGCAGCCAGTTCCCCCAAAAGGTATGTAGATTAGTTGATTTGGCTGTCAGCTGTCAAGACCAAGGATATTTGTTTTCTCAAGATTCCCTTCCATCTTCTGGTTGGGAGAGATGCTCCAGACAAGAATGCCTCCAAATATTTACTAAAGTCCCAGGTCATAATCTTCCCATAGTGTCCCACGCTGTGCCCCCACATGATCACCACATCTGGATAAATTCCATGTGAGAAAAGACAATGCAATTGGTCAAAATATGCCAGCTAGCTAAATTAAATAGCCAATCAGCCAAATCAGGAAGATAACCATGTGCAGCATGAAGGAGGAGGAGGAGGGGAGGAGGAGGGAATAAATACAGAAAATAAACAAGCAAAAAATAATATGTTCAAAAACACAGAACCAGCTTCTACTTAATACACAATACTGGTCATTGAACCAGACCCATACTGACATAAGAAGAGGGGGCAGGAAAGTGGTTTGCTACCAAGAAGCACTCTTGCCATAGAAGGAATTCCAAATAAGAGATTTTGTCCCCAAGGCAGCTTCTTGTTGCCTAATTTTTACACATGCAGGAAACCAGGGGTCTTCATTCCTCCCATAGGCTAGGGAAATGCACAAGGAGGAGAAAAGCAGCATTCCCATCCCATCAAGAATGAAAGCAAGGTAGGACTTATAGCAAGACACTTAGTAAGACTAACCACAAATAGTGTGGGAAAGTTTCAAATGTCAGTGTTTCCTTCTTTAATGGGGGTGAGGGGATGTGGTGTAGACACAGATTGCATCTGGTAGAAAAGAGATGAAGCCTATTGCATAGTCTGAGGGAAGGACAAAAAGTATCCAGTAGTTGGTAGTTGAAGAGATGTAACGAATGACAACAACGATAACTGTTCCAAGTGATAACAAGATGGGAATCAAAGACTGTTTTTGGAGTGTTTTTCTGTCTTACCTTGGCTGGGTAATCAAAACTTCACACTGAGATGCTTTTCATAGCCCAGTGCAAAGGTGTATGATGGTATGACCTTGCTGCTGGTAAGCATCATGCAGTGTCCCTTGACAATGACTTCTTCTATAGCTATGACCAATAAAATGTAAACTGTTGTTCCCCAAGACCAGCTTGCAAACTGTATGCAGCATGTCCTCTGTTTTCTGACTTAAGAGCTTCAGAGTAACAAAGGAAAGGTCCCTCATTGATCAGGTCATAGCTACCAAATCGTGAAGCCTACACTGCTAGTATTAAAAATAAATGGGGGGGGGGTGAGATATTTACTCTCACATTACTCCTTCATTACTTACTCCTGAAAGGGCAGTCTCAACATGGATGCTGTGACATCCCCCAGCACTACTAGACAAAAAAGACTCCAACACCAACACCAAGACAGCCCCGGCCAGCTCAGGAAGGGAGACTGTTGAGCAGCAGGGTGGACAGTACACCAACAGAACCCCTATTCTGTTCCAGCTACCTAAACACACTCAAAACCACTAAACAGTGTGAGGGGGTATCTGGTCAAGTACAACTTAGTTCCCGTTTTGGGTTGGATTGAGTTTACTAAATATATTTTATAGTTTTTCATACATTTCTACAGAACTGTATTTAAACTTAGCTTGATCAGAGACTCTTAAAAAAAAAGAGGAAGCAAGATGAGCATCTACCTTTGTATACAGTTATCCCATTTCTTAACTCCATCCTTTGAGTCCTGAGAATGATCAAGACTTTGGTGGGTAAAGCAGCCACAGTCAAGGCAATTTCTGCAGCAATGCAGGAAGAAAGAAAAGTGTTTTTCCCCAACAAGTTGAAAATGGTCCTATACAAACAAATTAAAAAGCTGCTTGCTCCTATTCTGATTTATCACCCTCATCAATTACATAACTTTTATTCATGCCTTAGGGCTGTTCTGTACTCACAACCTGTTGGATCATTCTTCCAGTGACTCTACCTATTAGCCAGATATGTAGCATAATTTAATCATTTATTCCAATTTACTACCAGGAAGCCACATCTTTCATAATCATATCCAATACTATCTCTTCTGGGTATAAAGCATGGCATTTTATCTCACTTTTATATAATCTTTTACCTAGTACCAACATCTTTCTCTCTTTTTTCAGATCTGTCCTCTATTACTTTACACCAGGAGTGTTCAATTTTTATCTTCATGGATAAAAAGATAAAAATTCTGAATATGAATAGTTCATTCTGTCCCAGAATAAATGGAGGGCTTATCCATAAGATCAGTTCAAAGCAGATATTTATGGTGCATTGTCTCTTGCAGCACTGAACCACAAGGCCTGCACTGAAAAGAAATTTCACAAATGTCTACAACTGCTGGGGCGAGGAACTTGATACCATTACTTGACACCAGTTATTTACAGAAGGCTAGATAAATGGGAAATGTAAAAAAGAGACTTGAAGAAGACTTATTGATTTGGCAAAGTCTACACTCCAAGCATTAACACCAGAGCAAAAAACATCCTGGTTTGCTCTGCTCCAAGCTAAAAAGTACAAACTATTGCACTGGTGTGCAGACTGCCCATCACTGTGGAAGCGGTAAGGAGCAGGTGAGCCACCAGTGCCATTACTGACCTTTTTCTTTTCTTTTTTTTTCTTTTTTTTCTTTTTCTTTTTTGCCCATGAATCACTTGCACATGCACACGAGTGGACAACTGCACCATCAACTCACTGCAAATCAATTTATCAACATTACAATGAAGTTAATAACAACATTAACTATGTGCACTGGCGTTCCATACAGGAAGTCGATTGATCATGCAATCAACTGGCCAGTCGCACAGGTCGTCTGTGGGGTGGGATGGGAGATGAGCGACAGCTGCTGTTGGCACATCCATGCAATCCATGACCTTCCTCGCAGTGGGAGGGGGATTGTGTGGACTATGCATCACTTCTCATCCAATTGTGGGAGCTGGTAGTACAGTCAACAGGTTCTCCCCATGAATCACAAAATCCCTAGAGTAAGCCAGCTTTTCACTGCCATCTACACCCAGCCTCTGTTAGGAGCACATGGCACTAACTAGGTAACTGAGGCCCCTGGGTAACTGAGAGTTGTAGTCCAAAACAGCAACATTTCCAAGTTCTACTGAAAGGTAAACCAAAGAAAAACCCATCACTCAAAGTGTGGCACCTAAACATTCACTATTTCCCTATCCCATTAAAAATCCTCCCAGAATGTGATCAAACACCTATAGTGATTCTTCCTCGGACTGGCTATCAGGGAACCACACAAGCTAAATATTGCTTTATAAAACAGAGAGGAAAACAGAATTCACAACACGTAGGAGTGTCAACTTCACAACAGCATCTGCAGCTCTCACTGCTGACAATTCACAATGGCATGTTTGGATAGACAATATGATTCAGGACTACAGCTTCTATCAGCCTCAGCAAGCATGGCAAATAATCAGGAATTATGGGTATTGCCATCCAAAAATATTGGCAGGGCAACAATTTCCCTGCCTCTGGTGCCAAGGTGTCACATTGATTGAATAAGAGTGCAGGAGAGATCAGAATAATATTCTAGCAGTGAGTTAGATGGCTACTAACTTGAGAAATATAACTGGTTACAATATGTCTCGTAAACTAGCCTGTGCCATAAGTATAGCCTCACATTTGTATAGTAAGCTATAAGTGTTAGTTCCTTTCTGAAAGGTAATGGGAGCACAGCACACTCCATCAATTTGGAATTTAAGAAGGTATTCTATGGAGCACACCAACTTCATTAATCTCAAGAGGATCAGGTGACCTTGATAACAAGTTTCATTTTCTGTAATAATGCAAATTGGTAATGTCAAAATAGCTATTCAAGCATGCAGCCTTTTCCTAGGAAACAGTTAATGGTCTACTGATTTCAAGCACTATCACTGACTACTACATGTCTTTCAACAACCTGGCACCCTCCAGATGTGTTGGACTATAACTGTTATTAACCAGACAACAGGCAACATGGCTGGGGGGTACTGAGAGTTGTCATTATTTGTTTATTTAGATATTTTTAAACCTGTTTTAAATTAATGTTATTTATACAATTGTTTAATTGCTATATACTTTTGCATTCTCCATTGTTTAACTATATTTTGCTTTAACTCAAATTGTAATCCACCTTGTTTCACATATTGGCATAAATATGGGATATAACCTAATTAAATACAAATATATAAATAATAGTTTTGAGGAGGTTGTGCTGTGCAAAAATCTGTCACTGGGCACTTCACAGTTTTCAATACAGTTCATAACACTTTATGAAAATAAAACAATGGCAAGGAATGAGTGAGGTAGTAAATTCCATTTGATTTAACTAAATATGTAAGAATTAGTTGGTACTTCTAGTATTTTTACAGTGCGCCATTGATCTCATTGTGCTTAACATCAGGGTGTTCTGTCTAAAAGACTAAATACTTTCCAGATGTTATGAAAGTTGTAGTTTTGATAGGGAGCTGCACATTATAAAGCCCCCAGCTACCATGCCTTGCTCGGTGACACATAAGTAGGGAGAATAGTTTTTAGAGTTTTTAGTTTTAAAGACATGAGATAGGCAGCTTAAGGAGTGACTTTGGATGGAACATGTAAGTGGCTGCAGGAGGAGCATGTTAGTGTAGAGAATGTAGTGGGGTTCAGGATGCTTGCTTGAATGGAGAGCAGTTAAAAGGCTGCAGGATACATCTCTTTCGGGAGCTATTAAGTGCTTAGTAGGCAACAGGTGAGTGGGAGCAGGGAGAGGAGATAGACTGCAAGAATTAGAGTCTCAGGGAGCAGGAGAAAGCACAGATAAACCAACAAATAGAATGGTTGAGAAGATAAGAAGGGATATTTAGCATTTGCCACCACCACTTGTTTTTAGTAGAGGGGTCCCTCTACATTTCTGTGATTCTCACATTCCAATTTTTTGCAATTAAGTAAGGCTTCAAGTGAGCTGCCAAGCATGTTTGGGATGCCAACCCTCCAATCTTTTCTACCTTGGCTCAACAGGAAAACATCTCTATTTCAGTCCCTGGGTCTTTATTGGCCTTCTTGCTTCAGCCTAGTCCTCCATAGTCTGCCAAAGAACTAGTGGACTCATCCACTAATGAGGCCAGGGAGCGTTAAGCAGGCAGTATGACACATGGGGCGAGTCCCACCCTTCCCACTAATTCCTCTCCCCCCCCCCCCACGTACATTTTTCCTATTAAATGGGTTGTATATACTTGCATGTGACTGGTAGCCATCAATAAACAAACTGCATGGTTCTGAAGTACTTCCCTGTTTGTGACAAATATATTCAATAAAAATGAATAGTGCCCTTAACATGAAAAGGAATAATGTTCTGATATAGTTTACCTGGCACTCAAAAGGGTTAAGAGCCCCTTTAGCATCCATTGACAGCTGATTCCTAAAAAAAGTAGGCAGAACTTGTCACAAGTGAGCAAAGGATACTGATTTGCAGATCAGGCAACAATGTGCTATACTAATAAAGTCAGTCCTTGCTGCTTCTTAATAATGAGCTGTCAGAGAAGAGACTTACAGAGTTTGCTTAGATGTCAAACTTCCTCATCTCTGAAGGCATCTAATAGAAATGAGCGTCATTCCACTGAGATATTTTGATTCCATTGCTTGTAAAATTGAATTTGATATTATATGTAGTACAAGACAGTTCTGGAACCCTTAAAAATAATTCTGTGCTAGAAAAGAATGTGAGCGAAGCTACTTTGCAACAAACAAAATCACATCACTGCTTCATGTAACTAGATTATTATTTATCAAGAACAAATTTCCAACCTATCTGATACCCTCTCTCTTCTTCTCCTTGCCCCAGGGCATAACACATTGCTGTGCAGCATATTGCCTTATGAATCTTCTTCAAGTACCCAATTATCCTGGTGCACCAGACTTGTCATTATCGTGACAGCTGTGTGCAGCTTACAGTACATGTTGTCAGAGGTGAAAGATTGTTCACCAGCATCCTCATATCCCTCCTTGAATTTCCATTACAATGTGAAGAACTGAAGGAAAGACAGAGAAAGGAAGTATAAGCTAAGAGAAACTGTCACACAGACACACACCCAGGAGATTGTTTAAAAAATCAGTTAAGTTAAATTTCACTTAGGAGAAGTGACTGTGGAGATTTTCTTTTATGTGCATGAATTTCTGAGCAAATCTATTCTTATCAAACTGATAGGAATTGCAATTGCATTCCAAAGTACTCTTGTTTGGGAGTAGGTTCCTTGCATTGGGATCTTTTCCAAATCTGCCACAGATTCAGTCACTTTGAATTACAATTTTGGAAGAAAGTTAAGTGAATATGATGGATGGATGGACAGATGGATAAGCATAAACAGAGCAGATTAATGTCCTAAAAAAATGTGCAATAGGAAAAGTAAATCCCAACATTAAAAAAAATCAAAGCAATTAGAAACATTATGTATCAACTACAAGATATCATTTGAGAACAACAATAGCAAAATCCAGCTGTGTCCATCTGCTGATGGAAGAGTATCCACCTGCACAACAGATTCTGTTACCCTCTCATACCCTTCTACTCTTGGAACACATGCTGGGGCACATAGAAACTGAAGTGGGGAAGGAGAGGAAGGATCCACTTTCTGAATGAGTGCCTACTCACGCAACATTAGACAAAGTTTAACACTGGTGATGATGATTAGTTCATTGGTGGGGATGATGATGATGATGATGATGATGATGATGATGGGATGATGATACTGATGACAGCAACCCAGAAAATGATGAGTAGCTTTTGTGGGTGGGGGGCATGATGATGATATATTTGCCCCTCTATCCTTTTCTATTTATAATTAAATGAAATACAGAAAGAAGAAAAGGTCAAGAGAATGCAAAGCTGCAGACATTAAAATGAAGAAGTGACATGGCATATTTTCTTTTCTTTTATATGTTTCACATGCTCCGAAGTTATCAATCAGGGTTTCAATTCAGTTGGAACACCTCCTATTAAAGATGCATTAAAATTAATGGAGCTTGCATATGTTCTTCCTAATATTTAAAAGTAATTATGAAGTAGATGCTTTGATTGTATGCATCCTCAAGATGTTTTTATAGTGGAACAGTATTGTTTCTCCATATCACATGCTTCAATTTGATTACTGGAAATCACTTTGCTGACTAGGAGAAAAAGAGGAATGGATACAAAAGTTATATTAAGCTATTTGCAAATAAGCTCCTTGGTATACAGAGACCCTAAGAGAGAGCTAAAACAGGAAGGACATTGACTAGAGCACAGATGGTGGAAAACCTGACTTCTATGTGACAAGATACTATATAGAGAACATATTTATTCCTATAATGTGTTAATATGTGCAGTAAAGAAAGTTCCTCAAAAAAAGAGTTGTTATATGGCACACCACAAGATGCCATTCTGTCCCCAGTGCTATTCAACATCTACATGAAACTGTTGGGAGAGATGATCTAGATTCTAGAGGCATGGAGTGGGATGCTGATGACACCCAAATATATGTCTCTATGCCTTCAAAAACAGCGTTATGAATGCTTAGTAGAGGTAATGGATTGAATAAAATAAAATAAAAATTTGAAACTGAATCCAGACAAGATAAAGGGGCATACTATCAAATGTCCTAATCTGGATCAGGAAGTGTTTCAAGCAATTCTGGATGTGGTCACAATTCCCCTGAAAGACTGTATTCACAAACAAAACAAACAAACAAACAGCTTCATTTATATACCGCTTCATACCCTTAAGGGGTGTCTAAGCGGTTTACAATTGTAAGCTATTTACCCCCCAACAATCTGGGTACTCATTTTAGCGACCTCGGAAGGATGCAAGCCTGAGTCAAGCTTCAGCCTTTGCTGGTCTTGAACTCGCCACCTTATGGTTTTGAGTGAGTGGCTGCAGTACAGGCATTTAACCACTGCGCCACCAGGGCTGATTCACAATTTGGTAGTGCTCCTGGATTCATCTCAGATGCAACAGGAGTACCTGTTATCAGCTTCAACTGATACACCAACTGCACCACTTCCTAGAACCAGAGGACCTGAAAAAGATGGTAGTGCACATGCTGGTAAACCTCAAGGCTAGACTTCTGCAATGTGCTACACATTGGGCTATCTTTGTACCAAGTCCAGAAATTTGAACTGTTTCAGAATATGGCAGCCACACTGATTACAAGTACGGTACATCCAGGAGGAATCATATCACACTGATCTTAAAATCATTCCACTGGTTTCCAGTTAGTCTCCAGGCAAAATACAAAGTGTTGGTTATTAACTTTAAAGCCCTACATGGTTTGGGACCAAGTTACCTACAGAATTGTTTATGCCAATACAATCCACCCTGTACACTTAGATTCTATGGGAAATGATAAAAACAGACAGTTTCAGCATCCCTATCAGCAGAAAAAGTAAAAAAGGAACAAATAGCAATCCTAAAAATAGGGGGAAAGATTTGTGTATGATATTGCAGCAAACAATCTAGCAAGCTAATAAAACAGTTTAGATGCTAAACAAAAGAAACGTACCTCTTTTATCACTTATCAAGTATTTTGGTCTTTATAGCAGTATTTATAGCAGGAGGATATGGATTTCTATCCATTTTATACAACTGTAACAATTTTTATAATAGAAAAGTAAAAATGATGCTGTAACAGTAGTTTGCTTTGTTCTTTTAGTAATATTACTGGTGCTATTTCTTCTAGTGTTTATAGAAAAGGAAAGAAAAATACAAAATCTTATTTTAAAATGAAAATGAAAGGTATATTCAGTTTTGTTCATATTCGTCTATCTGTTCTTGAGATTAAACATAAAATGCAAACTAGATCATCTTGTACAGTAAAAAGCTGTCTTAAATTTCTTGAGTAATCTGAAGTGCTCTTTTGGTGATTTTCCTCATGTTTACATAGTTCACATGTAGCACTTACAGGATGATGGACATGCCATTGTTTTCAGAAACTGCCTTTTCTGTCCTGACACTGTCTTCTTGGATGCAGTTCATAATTCGATTTCCTACATCAGGGGTTCCCAACCTGGGGTTCAAGATGGAATTTCACAAGGTGCAATGAAGAGTGGTTTGTGTCCTTGAGGGACAGTAATTACTCAGCCAGCAACCGATGTGTTTCTTCAGAAATTGTAGTAGGTGGCTTGTGTTGCATGGACAGTAGTCTCATTGTTTGTTTAATCAAAAGGAGAATTTTTTTTTACAATTTACAATAGTTTACAATTTTTTCTGAATAAAAAATATTTCTGAATAAAAATGTTTCTGAATAAAATAGAATTTACATTGGCATTTTATGCACTGAATTAAAAGCGTTTTCTTAAAGTTCAGTTTGTTCACCCACAGAATTGTATGTAGTTCAATTTTAGATTTAAAAATTAGAAATTAGATTTTTAAATCTTCAAAAGTGGTGTTAATTTTGTAGGGGGTGAGAACATTAATCAAAAATTTCTTAGGGGTGTGTGGCATAGAAAAAGTTGGGAACCACTGCCCTACATCATAAGATGTTATATGTACCAGGCAGATAGGAATCATCATCACCCTCTAGATGTTGCTGAACTGCACTCTCAGCCTGTCTTACCATTGACTATGCTGCTAGGGCTTCTGGGAGTCTCATGCTACCAACCCTTTGGGGCCTGCATGATTCCTATACAAGCTGTACACTATATCTGATGGCCTCACTGTATGATGTACTTCCAATAACACTCTTCACACAAAGAGGGTACAGAGCTCAGGTCCCTGTTATCTCTATAGGGAAAAAAATGATACCAATTAGAATGCCACTCATTGTTTATTCTGGATTCCTGAGCAGTCTGAATTTTTAATGTATTCTATTTTTCAGGATTTTTTTTAATCTATAGGGTATGGAGCCAGTGTGGTGTAATGGTTTGAGTGTTGGACGATGAGTCTGGTGACCAGGATTTGATTCTCAGATCGGCATTGAAACCCATTAGGTGATCCTGGCCAACTCAAATACTCTCAACCTCAGAGGAAAGCAATGGCAAATCTCCTCTGAACAAATCTTGCTAAGAAAACACTAAAATAGGTTCACCCATAAATCAGAAGTGACTAGATGGCACTCAACAGCAACAATACTGTATTTTTATTTGGCTGCTTGCTTTTACATTCAGAAAATTGTATAGAAAAGCAAGGTACTATCCAGTGAAACAATATTGTCCAATGGAAGAAAATGCAAAACAAATCAAAATCAAAAAGAAAGAATTAAAATAAAATTAAACTAAAACTATAGTGGGCCCTAAACTAAAACTATAGTGGGCCCTTGGTATCCACTGGGGGTTGGTTCTAGGACACACACATACACAAACACCATGGGTACCAAAATCTGTGGATGCTCAAGTCACATTATATACAATGGCATAGTAAAATGGTGTCCCATATATAAAATGGGAAAATCAAATGCACAGGGAGAAGATACCTGGAAAAGGGTAGAGAAAGTGATAGACCATTGCTACTCTTCCTCCCCACCCCCTGGTCACTCTTGCGGCTGCACAGAGAACTCCAGTGGGCAAGTCATTAGTTTCCTCAGTCTCACCAAACTCTGCGAGATGGATCAGGTTGGTATGTTCATCTAGGATTAAATCCAGAATGCTAGCTGTTTTTCCATTCACTGATGTGGCAACAGCATTTTCAACCCAGAAGGACTGTTGCCTTAGATATCCAGGATAATTGGACTGACAGACCATTTCGGGGCAATCAACACCCTATTATGGACTTTAACCCCAATGCTATGTAGTTATTTATCTCCCTTACACTGCATAACTTTCATAGATGTTCCCTAAACAACAGTATCTCCCTCTATCCATTGACAACATATCTCTATCAACACCAAAGGTCAGCAGCTTATCCCAACATGGCAACCTCTTCTTTTCTCCAGAGTAGCAATGGATCAGTCCCTTGCCTTAGTGCCACCCCCTTCATAGCTGATACCAACCAGCTAGAGAAACTTGTTTGAAACCTCTGCCTTGAGCCTCAGACCTGTGAAGAGGCACTCACAGTAGCTGAAGGAGTCCCAAATTGAAGGGATGGTAGCTGGAGTAAGCAGCAAACTGGAAGTCTCTCTCTTTTTCACTCTTGGCTCTCCCTTTCCCTGCAGGGATATAATGTCATGTAAGTTGTAAATATCTATTCCACCCTCCCCTCAATTGTTGTGACTTTCTGTAATATATCACTGGTTTTATCTCTCTCATAAATCATTGTGATAGAACAACAATTAAACACACTCCAGGTCTTCCTTCTGGCACTCATTAAACATATGCTAATCATAATCTTCTGAACTTTTTAAAGTTGATTGAGACAGAGGATCAAAGACAAAAATGTTAAGTGATACAAAGCTGATTTGGTCTTATTGAACTGACTAAGAAAGTAATGGGGCCTTAGCTCAAGACCTTTGTCCACTGTTTTGGCCATCCCGAACAGCTGCACCAAAAGACTCCCTAGGACTTAAACCTATGAGGACCCCCACTTAACTTCAGAGATTCCTGCTTCTGACTTACTCATTTTTTAGTCAGAACAAGAGTGTGGACACTCTCTCTGCTCTTCTGCCCTGTAAAACCAGCACATACAGCAGACTGATCCCTGATGCCTATAAAGTACAGGGGAGAAATACAAAACACAGTAATCTCAAACCAATCTCCACTGGAGGACTGGTGGCTCTGGAAACAAATTTTTCATATTGAAATACAACAAGACAGTTAGCTGGCAATATTCGATAGAAGAATGTATTACAGTAAAGGGGAGAATGTTTTTTCTCCACAGCACGGGTGGAACTTTTTATGACACCAGCTATGATGGATTATGATCTGGAGCCTTCTGCTCAAACTGTTTGCACTTTACAATAAAATGAACTTTATAATTGCATGGAACATTTGGGAAGAGTCAGACCCCTAGAATGAGCAGGATATGTGAAGTACACAATCTTTGGAGAATACAGTGCCAAATAATTTCCTACAAGGAATCCCACAATGAACTTTATTGGAGTACTGTCCCAAAGCCACTGACAAACTGTGGTGAACTCTCACTATAAAAATATTACTCTCACTATATGAGCAGAGTTGAAAGACAACATGATGTAGTAGTTTGATTGTTGGGTTAAGACATTGGAAGACCAGTGTTTGAATACTTGCTCAGTCCTGGAAACACACTGAACAATCTTGGGCAAGTCACATTCTCCCTGTCATAACGCACCCTCTGCGGTCAGAAGATTTACAGCTTCTGATGGTGGTGGCCTCTCCACGGTTGAGGAGTGGCTGAGGATGTGGGGGGGGGGGCTGTTCCCCAGCAGAAGGGAGCAGATTTTAAGGACACACTGATGATCATAAGTAGAGAATAAGTTGACCCCAGTGGCTGTTAAATAGAAGATGTTGACTCATTAAGCACCTGGTGCCTTGAGACAGCTACCTATAAAACTCCTTGGCATCTTTGCTACTTGCAACCATTCTCTCTTGATGACCAGCATTACTCTTCAACACTAGTGTTTCTTGACCTTGGACTGGCTATAGTTGATGACTCTGTTTTATTCCTTGCTGGCTTTGTTTATCTGCATTACTGACTACATGACCAGCTGACACCATCTTATTGTTTCTTCCTTCATCTTGCTGGATGACCTATGACTGACTTAGATTGGATTAACTACCCAACAGTTCTTGCACTCCAGCCATTTGATTCCTGGATCACTGGAGCATAGGACACTCTCAGCCTTAGAGGAAGGCAATGGCATACCTCCTCTGAATAAATCTTGCAAAGAAAACCTCATAAAAGGTTTGCCATGAGTCTGAGTCACCTTCAAAGTGCATAACAGCATCATGAACATAGTTAAACTTTGTGTGAGTGTGTGTTTGTGTTTAGAAAAATCAGACTGCATTACATATTTTTCAGTTTTGTCTTAAAATATATGAAAGACTGAATTTATGTGATATATTTACAATTGAATTCTTTTTAATAAACTTGAAAAAAACTCTCTAATGCACTTAAAGAGCAACAACAGATAAGGAAAATTGATAGGCACTATTTTCTAAGTTATCTCAGGTGGTAGTAAATACACAGCTTGTGTAAAAAGGCTGTTAGAGGCTTTCCAAATCATTTATTAGACCGCACAGTGCCAGAACACTATAAATTATGGTTCTACTGGGAATGTCAAATGTTCAGATTGATTATATATTCTACCAGTTCAACTCTACGCTTTTTGCTGACTTTCTTTTCCTTTTCTTGTGATGTATAGTGTACTAAAATATATTGTATAATATAGTGTAGGATGTAGTGTAGCAATATATAGTGATTTTTATATGTATTTTTGTCTCTATTACTATGGTAAATTTAAATTCTCTCTCTTGCTTGCTCTGTAATTATTTATGTTTAGTAATCAGGACAAAGATAATTATAAAAACCACTATTTGAGGAATATTTAATGAATGCAGTTTACTATGCCTAAATAATCAATGCCAACCATGCCACAAAAGGTACATATCCACAGGGCTATTCATTGGGGGGTAAACATATTTTAGAGACTGAGCTGTAAAATCCAACAACATATGCTCTGCAAACCTAGGTTCAGCCTAGATTTTCTTCCTTTGATCTGCTTCCTGGAGTCCTGACTGCATGCTCAAAGCAAGATGGAACTGTGCTTGCTTACTTGCTTTGGGCTGGTTTTTTAAAAAAGTTTGTTTTGTTTTTTGGCTTGCTTTCAAATTCTTTTTTGCTGTGGGACAATGTGTCATGTAAACATGCTGTTCCAAAACAATTAGCCAGCTGCCATATTTAAGGACTCATTTCTTTGACTCTTCCAGAAAACTTTGCTATGTACAGAAAGCATCCAATTATTCCAGACAGTTCATATCTTAAAAACTAGTCTTCAAAAGAAAGAGTATAAAAATATTTATAAGTCAGCTCAGTGATAGCAACATAAAATAAAAGCAAAGCTCATGACAATTTTAACCAGATTATCCATAATCCTTTCCCCCTCTGAATGAAGTCTCATTCTGTTGTATGCAACCCTTTTGCAAGTGCATTTACTTAGAACTGCCCACCTGGAAGAAATTAGAGTTAATAGTAAAAATGTACATACAACAGTAGGAGTAAGTTGTTTTATTTTATTTGTACCAAATTTAGAACTGACATTTCAAAATAATTTCATTGTGAAAAAATTATTAGGACTGCATTTTTAGGCTTGGAAGAGAAGAAGGAAGGGAAAAACACAATTTCTCTCTATTAGATTAATTATACCTAACAAATGGCAAAACAAATTGTGACATGAACTTTACATAGACCAATTGCTTTTCAGTCACGGGCTGGGGCAAAGTGTCATTTGCTTATTTGTTTCACACTAACAGTTGGACACACTTTTCCATGGTAAGCTGCCTTCCTAATAAATGATGTTTGACAGCATAATTTACAAACCTTCTCTGGAAACAGAATTGAGGCAATATAGAAACAAAATTGATCTTACTCTTAGCAAGGTGGAAATAATAATGCCTTGCATGCCAGAACTTTATATATACATCCACTGTGCTCATCCAACAGTGAGTAAGCACTTCATTTTTTTTCCTGTAACATTTCAAAAGCTGAAAAAATACTGCTCTTGAACAGGTAGATCATTAGGCTTAGTTTTTTTAATGGTTCTAAATTAAATTTTATATTATAAATATGCAAAATTAAGCTTGTTAATTGGCTTAATACATTTTAGTCTCCTTACATTATACTTTGTTATTTTAAATTTTAGATTATTTAAATTGTTTTTAAATATATGTAGTCCTGAGATCCTATGATACAAGATGAGATATAAGTATTTTTAAAAAAAATAAATATCCACTGATATTCCACATTGTTTACTTGATTATGAATGCATAACTAAGTAATGACTCCTGGCTTGTCACCAAAACCTAGCTTAACAGTCAGCAATTACATTGAGCTGGCGTTTCTTGGAGGCATTTATGATTGAGGCAGTACTGCCATTATCCTGAATAGCTAGTATTAGTAAATACAGAGCAGTTACAGTTCCATAACTCGAAGGGTGCATCTACACTTATAGATATAATGTAGCTTGACACCGCTTTAACTGCCATGGCTCCATCCTACAGAATACTGTGACTTGTAGTTTTGTATAAATCCCAGAATTCCATAGGATGGAGCTGCCACACTAAAAGTGGTATCAAACTACATTATTTCTACAGTGAAGATGCACCCTAAGTTATGAATCTGTACAGGATGCTAGGCAATAAATGTAAATTTTCACTCCTAGATTTTTCTTTTACATTCCCAAAAGTCTTTTCTGGTCCATCCTGCCCCATGCATTATGATAGATCCAATATTGGACCAAGATGTTTTACTGCCTGAAGATATTTGTACCAAGTTATTTTTCCCAAATACTATTGCTTTACAGCCAATATTTGGTGTTCTAATACTTTCGAAATGTCAGTGCCTGCCTTCTTCTTTTCACCTCCACTAGTACAACTTCAGTTGCCTGAGTTTCTTTACCAGCATAACATTTGGGTCACGTAGCTTTCCAACTAACAAAGGCTCCAGCCATGATGTTGAACACTTCAGTGTGTTATTCGTATAGTGGTATAATTACTTTTGTTTTTTCTGCATTTTCCCCAAGTATATAGCAAAAAGCAATATCAATAGGTGAGGGGGGTTGCTTGTTGGTTTTTTGTTTGCAAGCTGTGCTATTTTCTGTCTATACTGAAAAAAGACTGCAAGTGTAAGTATCTGCAAAGCAGCAACATTTCCCAAACTCTGAAAAAACTGTGTTGTTTATGTGAAGCCGAAGGCTTTCATGGCCAGCATTCATAGTTTTTTGTGAGTTTTTGGGGCTATGTGGCCATGTTCTAGAAGAGTTTATTCCTGGCGTTTCTGAAGATGCCAGTCATAGAGGCTGGCAAAGCATCAGGAATGAACTCTTCCACAACATGACCACATAGCCCAAACAACCCACAAAAACTGTGCAGTTTATGTTGTGCCAGGAACAAAAATTAAAGTTCCCACAATTTCTATGGATTTTTGACTTTCTGTTTTTGTTCTCACATTGGTTTCTTGAGGGGCTGAGAACAACAAATTCATCCTTAATCATGAAACTGATGAACTTTTGCTCCATCTCTAATTTGCCTTATTGTTGGCCACTTCATTGATAAAACATAGGCCTCGAGAAAGGTGGAATATAAGAAAATAATAACAACAACAACAATATTGAATCCTAGGAGCAGTGATGCTACAACATAGCCAATCAAGTTTGGCTATGTCCATTTGCAAATCAGAGCAAACAAAGCTGATTCACAGAGAGGGTAGTATTTTCTCCATAGTAATTGCCCTTCCCCTGAACTAACTTAAATCACATTCAGAGAAATGAGTAGTGTCACTCGGTGCAGTAATTCAGGTTGTCACCCCCCACTGACCTCCTCCCATACCACACCATACAGAATCCTTAAGTCTTTTTTTTTTTTGTACCAATATTACCCATAAATCATATTTCCTGTATATTACTGAATGTAATGGTAATAGTTGTGACATAAACAACTAGGAAAATTAAAATTATACCTTTAAATTACAATATCATATGCACAGCTTGAATGTATTTACATATACATAGTTTCATGAGGCTGAAGTGAGCATTTGGTAAAATATGATATTTTTGAAAAAAGTATTTTAAAAAATTAAAAATTAAAATATTTAAAATTTAAAAACTGGGACCTCTCCCTTCTTTTCCCACTAAGCCTCATCCCATTCATACCATCTCTTCAGAATTTTAAAGGGAAACAAGAGAATGTCACAGCCCATTTCACTGAGAATGTCACTGCCCCAAAGGCAGATGCTTGAAGAGTAATAATGTATCTCCTGGTGTGGGCCACACTCCACACACCCCTAATGATGCAAGTGAGTAAAATCATTATGTATCCAAATCGGAATGACTGTGTGATTCCACTGTTACTAACCATAAACGGGCCTGTTTTCAAAAACAAAAAATAGTTCAAATGCCACATAAGCACTGCCTTGTTACTTTAAAACCAAATTGTTGAAAGATGCCCTTTCATAGCTCCCCAATGGTGGGCATTACAAACTGGGAAGAGAATATCCATGAAATTTACCACTTACAAGCCTAACTCAACAGTTTTGTAGGCTTGTTTGTGCAGAAGTGGGCTCAGGATTCCCTGTTCACAGTGCTGGTGGATAAACTGGGCCTAAATACAAATAGCATTTATTGAAGACACTTCCTCGTTTGGTAAATATGTTTCTTTCTGCACATAATGTGGTCTGTGTGCACTGGGACAATTATTTTTCTGTTAATGTATAAAAATACAATGTATTATATAGACACTTCCAAGACTCTTCTGAGGTCAGAACAAGCCTCCAAGCGATGGTCACATGGCTGGGCCCCTCATTCTGACCTCAGAGTGAGCAACCCAAGGTGGTAGTGGACACATTGGGCAACTCAGTGGGAAACCCATGTGGACAGCTGCACAGCATGGGACCAAAGGACTCTGGACTTTTTTGGAAGATCTGGAGTAGCAGCTAAGTTTTCAAATACATGTTGTAAGACTGTTATACACTGTTTCTGGTGTGGAATATGCAGGATGTTGTCTGGAGTACTCGCACCAGAACCTGGGTTTGGAACGTGCTTTATTTATTTATTTATTTATTTATAGTATTTATACCCCGCTCTTCAGCCTTAATGGCTATCAGAGCGGCTTACAATTATTAATTTTCATTAGATGGTTCCCTGCCCACAGGCTTACATTCTAAAAAGACACGACACAAAAGGAGAAGGAGATGGTGGTGGGGAAGGGGATCAGGTCCAGTGGTTCCTCTCTCCCTCTGAGGCCTGGACCAAGGCAGATGACATGGAGGGAGGGCTCTCTTTCTTCAGGCAAGCCCTGATGGAGCTGGGTCTGCCTCTTCTCTCCCTCCCAAGCCGGAGGATGGCAGTTGGCATGGAGGGAGGGTTCTTTCCTTCAGGAAAGCCCTGATGGAGCTGGGCCTGCCTCTTCTCTCCCTCCCAAGCCGGAGGATGGCAGTTGGCATGGAGGGAGGGTTCTTTCCTTCAGGCATGCCCTGATGGGGCTGGGCCTGCCTCTTCCCAAGCTGGAGGATGGCAGTTGGTATGGAGGGAGGGCTCTCTTTCTTTATCCAAACAGGATTATGCCAGAAATGGAGAAAAATGGGGTTTTTGTGGGGGGGGGGGGTTGGCCCATGCAGACAAATCCATGGCACCACTCAACTTAGTATTTTGTACAGATAAGTATATTGGTAACAGCTCTTGAAAAAGAATGTAGTCTTGAAACATTAATTGCATAGAGGAAGACCATGACACAGAAACAATTCTAAGCTTGCTTTTAAATCTTGTTGGGTTGTATCAAGTGGAAGATATCACATAAATATTAATAAGCAAAACATTTAAAAAATAAAATCAGATGTCTTAGTGAATTAAATTGGACCTAGATCCCAGATCCATGGGCATAGGACTGCAGTTTGAATCTGTATAAGTTACGGATGTACCAAAAATATCAATTTACCTATGTAAAATAGGTTTGTGCCTATTCTTTTAAAAATACAGCACAGGAATTTTTGAAGGGAAAAAAAAACCCTGCCCCTTGCTAAAGCAGCACACTATAATAAAGAAAACTGTATTCAGAAAAGCAATGAATATAAATTCTCCTCCAGTGTCACTGTAGTGAACAGATCATTAAGCACAGATGTACACATGTGCACACAAGCAAACATACACAGATTCTCCACTAACATTCTCAAGACTGTTAAGCAAAAATAGGTGTATTGAGAGGATCCATGGTGCAAAGCCATCCTTTCAAATGAATCAACCAAATTCAATACAACAATGCATCTGTAAGCAGGGAAGTTGCATTTAAAAAGTTAAGTAAACCTACTTTAGTCAAATAAAAAGGCAAATATATGAAAAAACAGTGTGCCAGAGTAAACACCTTTGCTTTCCTCCTTGTTTTTCCACTTGCATTTGAAGTTTATTTGGTTCAGTGGCAACACTCCTATCAACCCTTTTGCATATGCTACACCTCAGGGATCTAACCATAAATTAATGTAATTTCTTTACATATGGATGGCCATATGCTTTATCAACATATCCATATGTTTTTCCTTTGGCTGTGCTGCGGCATATTTTGTAGTGTTTCTTTTTAATGACAAGAGTATATTATTATTCGTCCCATAAAAATTACAAAGAAAATCCACCACAAACTGATTTTTCTTTTTAAAAAATTCTTGCATAGTTTTAAAATCGGTCTTTTTCATATTTACAAAGCACAGCATTTGGAGCATTAAGCATGATGAGCAGGAATGAATGGAGCCTCTAAAATTTTCTTCAGAAATAATCCTGAACAGGTTCAACCCAACATATTCTAATGTGTGGGTCAAAGAACAAGATATTGCATCTTCTCCAATGTCCAATTCCATATGCAAAAGCTGATAAGACTGACAGCTACTCCTACCTCTGCACATACAACAGGAAAAGGTCTTCCAGAGCACTTGAGTGCAGCAAGAAAGCTTAAGAAGTGCAGGGCAGACCACATGACATGTACAAGACTATCCATTGCATTTGCTGCTAGAGATGGTTGCCTCATTCTGCCTAAATATAGGCCAGTCCTAAATATGAATAAAATGATCAAATTTCTTGATGTGCACAGAGTGTCATAAAGTTTATCTGAATTCCTGATGACTTCTAAATTACCTTCATAGGCAGCCCATTCATGAGCATGCATATACCTTCCTCTTCTTCCTGGATGTCATCATTTTGGCTATGGTAAAAGTGAGATGTAAACTTTACTATGAATATGAATTTAATCACAGAATCATAGACTTGGAAGAGACCTCAAGTACCATCCAGTCCAACCCTCTATCCTGATACAAAAAGCTGCAGTATGTCCACAACTCCTGCAACAATATTTTTCAGGTTCCAACCAGCCAACCATGTCTTCCTCCATATTATGCCATTCCATCCCCACATCCCAAGTTTTCCACTGTTGTTCCCCAAATGGCATTCAACAGTCAGTGAACATACAAAACAACACCTGTCTCCACAGAGATTTTGTGGCTGTTGGTGTGTTTTTTTTAATATCTGCCATAACTAGTTTTTGAATTTCAGAAAGATTTTTTGTAGAATACTAAAACTGTTTAATTAGGTGTTATCACTGTGGCAAAGTGTGTATATTAGTTGAGGAATATGTAACCCATAAGGAAAAATAGAATTTTCTAACCATAATAATATTTATGCAACATGTTCTCCTGCTTGTTGCTCTACAAAATGCCACTACATAAATTCCACTACAAGAATTATTCATGCACACCCTTACAATATAGTAGTAGCAGCAGTAGTAGTTATTTGCCATCAAGTCAACCTTGACTCAAGGCAACCCTATGAACGAGATACCTCCACGGACCCTGCACTAATCTTACAAATACAGTGCCATGGCTTCTCTCATTAATCTGTCTGTAATGTTATCTTCCTCTTTTCCTACTTCCTTCCACTTTATTAACCATTAGCATCTTTTCTAATCAGTCGCATCATCTCATGATATGTCCAAAGTACAACAGCTTCATTTTAGTCATCTTGGCTTCTAGTGAGAGCTCAGGCCTAATTTGCTCTAGGGCCATTCATTTATCTTTAGCAGTCTGTTTAGCAGACATCTCCTTCAACATCACACTCCAGATTAGTTTATATTCTTCCTGTCAGCTTTCTTCACTGTCCAGCTTTCACAAATATGCAGACAAATCAGAAATACTATGGCATGTGCGTCGGACTTTGGTATTTATTGATATAACTTTACACTTGAAATGTTATATGTATTGCAATATACAATAAAATAATATTTTGATGTACCCTCAAACTATATATAATATATAATACTGAATAATATTATTTTGTGCAGTAGTTAATACAATAAATACATTTATCCATTAGATGCATTTTTCAGAAAGGACATTGACTGCCCTAGTCATGATAATATTTCTAACATGTTTTCAACAGCCATGAGTTGAAGTCATGTGTACCAAGCCTACCTAAGTCACAGATTTCCCATTACTTACACTCCTTCTCTCTACATCTCCATTGGCTACAATAACCTATTAAGCTTAAAGCCTTCTGGTTACAAAGAGAAGGTGTTACATGAAATGCAAAGCCACATGTCAGTTCCTGACAACCTTGAAATAAAGTGTCATTATTGTAATGAAAAGGACCAACCCTGTCTTTTCTTTTACCCTTGCTTAAGGTTATTTCTAGAAACTGACATGGCCTTTTCTAACTCTTAAAACAACAACCCATGAATACCCACAGGCAACCGAAGAGGATTAAAACAAACAGAGTGGAGAGTGCTAAGGGAAATAAATGGCTGTAGGGGAAAACACAACCAGTTACAAAGGCTACAATACAGTAGTTCACATTTCACTTTCCTCTGATATTCAACACACTTAGTTTAAACCTTTTAACATGAAAGGGGAAAAAATGATACAGTTAACAAACTCCATGTTTTCCACTTTAAAAACCAGGGCACAATACTCTGGGGTTTCCTTCTTTGAAGTGCCATTTGCAAGATGTAATGAAATTGAGGGTAGAAGTCCAAGAAAGCAGTTATTACTTCTCACTTCCCCTTGAGAAAAAGAAAGCTGTTGACTTCCAGCCTTTCTTCCTGCTCACTTAGAGCTTCTTTTTAAGACAAGTGGCCAGATGCAGCACATGTAGGGATATCCAGGAGCAATAAATTTGGTGGTTGCCTCAAGCTGCTGATTGCAAATGTTAAAGAAGTGATGAAAGTTCATATTTACGTTATTGTTTTAATTATGAACACTTGCTGAATTTTCTATTTCAAAATATCTTTGACAGTTGGAGGCAGGAAGAGATGGAGCAGAAAGTATTAGTTTAGGCTCTAAATTTGGTGGGCTAAACCACCAAACTTAGCCTAATGCTTAGGGATGGCTCTATTGCTCCTGGATATCACTTGCCCTTGCCCTTAAGAATCCTCCCTGGATCTGGCATTTGGGCCTCAAAGTGACCCCTATACTGTGCTAGTCAATGGGTTCAGCCAAGTGCGACCAGTCTTCCTTGTACAGTATAATATTAAATTGAAACATCCCGACAGAGATGTAGAAAGCAGTACAGATTTGCTATATAACAAATAAAATAAATCTCTAGCCTTAGGCTGGTTTCATACACAGCACACAGTCACACGTTAGTTTCAAACAACACTTTCCCCTGTACTGCTTTGACATTCTCAGCTCCCAAAACCTTATTCGCTTTTAACAATTTCTCTGTTACAAACACCCTTTGCTTATTTTAGACTGCCCATACTAACTCCTATACAGACAAGTTTCTAGGTAATCCTTTCCTGCATCCAGACAGCATTCCATGAGTTGTGATTGTTTGGTTCTTCTCTGACTTGCTCACAGCTAGTGAGGGCAGAACAGGGAGAGCAACAGAACAGCATCAAGAACAGGACTGAGTCCATAAATTATCCATTAGCCACTGGGGGATCCATAGTCCAAACAGGAGCTCAGACCCACAGGTCACTGGAGCCCACAGGTAACAACCCTAAGATCAAAATAGGCTTGCCTTTCATGCTCAAGTCATATAGGACCAACATGGTTGAGTGGTCTGAACGTGGGGCTATGACTCTGGAGAAAACAGTTCAAATCCCTGCTTGGCCATAGGTGATTTTGGGCAAGTCACACACTCTCAACCTCAGAGGAAGGCAAAGGCAAATCCCCTTGAACAAATCTTGTCAAGAAAACCCTGTGATAGGGTTGCCTTAGGTTTGCCATAAGTCAAAAATGACTTGAAGGTACAAAGCAACAACATATAAGGCAGACTGAGATATCAAATTTATTCACATTGCTTGTTAAAAGTAGAAGTATGTGCCAAATTATTAAACAGGGTGCTATAGGTCTTTAAAATTGAAAAGTTTTTTTTTAAAGTTTTAAACAATGACAAGTCATTCATAGTTCACTAAACTGTTTTCAGTCATGGCAAGGAAACAACTTGCTTTTAATAAACATATGACTGAAATGTAACAACTTTGGCCTGCAGCAATACCAAACTGAATCTGGATCTTATGGCAAATACACTGATTTTACTGCAACCAATGTGATGAATGTGTCTAGCAATGCATAGGTGTTTATTTATTTTAAAAAGCCCTTCATAATTCTTTCTAGCAAGAACAACAAAGAGTCCTGTGACACCACAGAGGCCAACAAATTCAAAGTGCTTTTTATAGATTCAGACACATGAAGTGTTCAGCATGCAATTAATGAAGTCAACTGTAGTGCATAAAAGCTTATGCCATAATAGTTTTGTTAGTCTTTAAAGTGTAACAGGATCACTTGTTGTTTTTCCTTCAAAAAAAGTAAGATTTTATCCAACTAAATAAACATCCATCTTTATCAAATTCTCCCACAGGTAACCATAATGTCACAAATCTTTCATGACAGAGCCTTATTATTTCCTGTAAAACAGTCATTTGGTAGCCATACTAATATAGCCATCTAGACCAGAAATAAATAAAAAGCCATTTGATTCATACGCCTACTCATTTCTTCAGAGAGCAGTTGCTAACATTTATTTTGATCGCCTTGTGTAGATTCCTGCTGCTACAATGCAATGCAAATTAATTAATTTGATACAAAGTGCGTAGGTGTTTGCAAACCTTGTTTATTTGACATGGCAACTGTAGAGAAAAGGAGCACCAGCGCTGCAATTAACAAATTATATAAATGTTGTGATGGTGATAATTAGGTACTACGAATGCTGATTTAGTATTACAAAAAGGAAAATCCCTACTTCATGAATCTCTTTCCTACCCAGCTGAAAAAAAATGAATGTGTGTGCCACTTAATTTCACCTGCATTATTGCACTTAGAATGTGAATCCTAGGCCTAAACTGTATTCTGCAGCTATTCTCTGCATTCACTTATTAGTGGAGAAGATTTACATGTACCTCGTGAGCAATTACTTTCCCACCTCAATTCAATGTCCATCTGCAGAGCCTAAGAAAAGGAAAAAAACACTTTATTTTGAATTGGGGGCAGAGTGGCATTTAAATCTCCCCCCACTTAGCATGGTCTCCGTTTGAACTGGTGCACAGAACACCTACAGGAGAGTAAAACCACAAACGATCCTAAACCATCCCTGCTACATATTTACTGCAGCGTATAGTTTAGCCCTGAATTGATACTACAAGATAAACTATTCTAGATTTCTGTGAAAGATTAGAAATTGAACTGTTTTGGATTTATTCAAGGATATAGCCATGTTAGTCTGTAGAATTATTACATAGAGAGATCTTGTAGCACCTTTGAGACTAACTGAAAGAAAGAAATTGGCAGCATTTCTACGAAAGCTCATACTGCCAATTTCTTTCTTTCAGTTAGTCTCTAAGGTGCTACAAGATTTCTCTACAAACTGTTTTGGGTTTACTTTGCTTCTTTGAAATGTGTTACACTTCAATACTGTTGACTGTAGGGTTACATAAACAAATATATAATCTAATATATTTGATGAAAAAATTGAAATAAATTTAGACATTACATTTTCCCATTAATTTCACAAGTATTTCATATAAAGTATAGTACTACGGTAAGCCAGGAAACAAACCAAATCAAACCAGCAAATATGAATGCAGGATGTATTTACCTTGTTGGCTGGAATAGAAAACACTGTTCTTGTAATTGACAATGAATTGAGAAGAAAGGATAGCTGCCTGACAGTGATTGCTAGAACTTTAAATCCCTGAAGGAAAGAGACTGTTTCAAACTACATTCCTTTCCTTTTTAGGTAATTTTTTCCAGGAAAAGGTCAAGGCACCATGACATAAAATCGTTTGGAGTTGAAAACTGTTAGGCTTGGTCTTTGTGTCAAGAATACTAGCCTTTAAAACAGACAGGCATAAAAGAAGGGCAAGGAAAATTGCTGTAAAGTATAATTTTCCTGCAAAATAACATGTTATTCCCCCCCCCACACACACACACACACAATCTGAAGGACACTGGTACTTATTAGCTAAAGGCACTCCACAAATGCATGGAATATCAGTTAAAGCAAATCCATTAGAAGAACTCATCACTGCTATTCAGTGTGCTGAAGAGTGTAAATGGGACTTAGACCCTTTCACAGAGTGAGAGGTGTGATTTTTTTAACCTGTTCAGCATCTTTTCACACTCCTAGTACAGTAGTAATATATGACAAGTAGCAGTCAAAGAATAAAAGCAGAGAAAACTGCTAGACACCTATCACGGCTGAGCATACGCCATAATAATTCCTCACATCTGCTATTGCATCCAGGTAGGCAGTCTGTGTAGATCAGGCAAGAGTGCTATAGACTTGAAGGGATCCCACAGAGAGTATCCAAATGCAGACATGCCTATATTGTCACCTGCTCTGTATTTAATTCTTGACTTAGCCCAAAGACAGATAAATTTAATCAAGATTCTTAAATACTGAATCCCTTCATGAAGAAGAAATGTACTTTGATTTGCAAGTCAATGGAAGTGATGAATGAAAAAAACAGGCTAGGCCGCAACCTATGTTACTTTGAACTGTTAATGAGACTCTTTTGATAGCTCTCCTACATCAGCCTGAAGCTATGTCTTTAAATTGCCATTTAATGGGAAATTGAAGTGAACAGCATGGAGCCATGAAGTCAGGCAAATTCATCCTCCTTCAATGTCTGCATGATGTATATCAATGGGCAAGGGAGACTTGACAGTCAATGGTTATTTCTAATCCTGGCAGCAAGAACAAAGAGCCAACCAATTAAATGGCTGAGAAAGAAAGCTCTCAGACCTTCGGTTTTACAACAGAAAATGAGACTATATGGACATAAAATATGGGGGAAATGGGAAATGTTTGAAAAGGGTTCATATTTGCATGAATACCAGCATTTGACACAGAGGGAAAAGGTTCTAAAATTTAATCTGTAGCAAATTGTATCTGATTCTTCCAAGAATCACTTACTGTTTTTGGACAATCAAATCTTGCCCTTTTGTTTACTTACCATGGGATAATATTAATAATGAAAACTTTTTTTTGGGAGGGGCTAAAACATTTCTTGACTTGAACATCAATGCAATAGAAAGTAGAGGTGACACTTTTAAAAGTGAGAGGCCAAGTACCTTAAAAAAAGTTTTATTCTAACTAAGAGAATTCTATAGCAAAATTATATCCGTGCATACAGCCTGTTTTAGATCTCTTTGGTCAGAGTTTAGAAAGTTGATTTTTGAAAAGTAATTTATTGTGCAACTCACTGGTAAAATAGAGAGAAAACAACTCACTATTGTATCTAGATAGTTTTCATTTTTATTATTCATCAGTTTCTTGTGATATTATGTGTTCCAGCTGAGAGGATCCAGCTAAAAAAAAGGGGGGGGGGATGAAACACTTCCCAAAAGTAACAAAGAAAAGTAGCAACCATGCATTACTCATTAGATTATAGAACAAAGCAATGATACCAGTCATAAATAATTTGCAAATGCTGGTTTATGGTGCTGATATCCTCTAATGTAATGTGTTTCAGATAATGTCATTACTTGTAATGAGTTATTTGCTTCTCCTGATTCCACTGAATTCAGAAACAGAATGTGTAAAATTCTTGTAGCATAGCTTTATAAACCATAATTTGCAATCTGTCACATTATGTAGCAGAGCCAGCAAAGTGCCTAATGTATTTGGTGCCTATGCACAATGGTGCCTGTGCACAATGGGCACCAATGTACAATAAGCACTCTTGTTGGTGTCCCACTACACATGTTTGCAGTTCAGTAAAGTGTTCCTCAGCACCTCTGCTACTTAGCTAGGTATACATAAAGTTACATCATGTATCAGGTAATACAGCATTCCAGCGAATTACATTGATAGAATTGATAGAATTAAACTTAAATAGAAATGCAAGATACCCCACCATATTAGGGAAGGTAATACAGGTGACCAGTATGGCTGCTTGGTATCTTGTCCTAGTGCTAGTTATGGGTCCTTGCTCTTATTTTTTTCCCCCTCAGTCTGTAAACCTGTATAGAACAGATAGCCTTTCAAATGAAATGATGCAATCATCCTTTCATTTGGATGTCTTCTGGCTACTCTTCAGATAGAGGACTCTTCTCTGTAAGGTAAGGTACATGAGAACCTTGTGCTCATGTACCTTACCTTACAAATGAGAGTCCTCTGTCTGAAGAACTTGTCACAGAATAATGCATGGCTGCCCAACCAACATGTAGGTTCCTACAACAAAACCCTTGAGAATAATAATTTGCCATGCCTTCTAAGTCTTTATGCATTATTATTAGGGTCTAAGTTTTTTTTTCCCTCATGAAATCTCTAGAAAAGCAGAAAAAGAACAAGAGCACTCCAAATTGAGTTTACTCATCTGTGATTTTAGTTGCCCTGCATTAGATATCAGGCAAATATGAATGACGATATTTCATCACACATCACTTTCTGAAGGTAATACCTAGTAATCAATGACAATCTAGATACCTTCAGGAGCAATTCTGAATCATGGATAGAATTAACTGAGCAATGATGATTAAGATCCAGCAAACAGAAACAAAAAAAAAATACAGTTCAATACTAAATGCTTACTATTAATTGCTATTACGAAGAACATATTTATCATGACAGCATACACAGAGACAATCTAAAACAGAAGGGAAATCTAAATCCTAACAGTTCCATGCAGACTGAATACTAGTTGCTAAATAAGTAATATGTCAATGAAATTTAAACAATTTCTTGAAAAAAAATCTAAAGTGAGCTGTATATTTTAAATTAAATGTATTTGAACTTTAAAGAATAAGAATCATACCACTTTCAAAAATGTATAAAAAGGAGCCAAGTGGACTTTAAATATGAAATAATGGTAAGATGGCAAAATGTTTTTTATTTAAATTATTTTTACCATTCATTCTTCTCTCTTTCCACATCACATGCAGCTACATGTGTGCATACACATATCTATGTGAATTTTGTGAAAAAGTAACTTACAAAAGAGGAAATTGGATTCCTAAGATTTCTTAACCTGAAGGAAGCTATGGCAAGTGGCTTCCAGTTCCCAATGCTGTTGATAGCTTCCATGGAAGTTTAATTTGAACTCTGAAGGGGGTATCCAAGGTGTTGCACTTACTTTGGTTGTATCATTCAGCACCTTGCATGGCTTCTTTGAAATTCAGATTAAAACCCAGAGCAGTGACACCACCCTACTGACATGGAAGTGATGGGGCACTAGGCCCCAGGCCTGGTTCCTGTTGCCTGCAAGCAAACATTGCCTACAAGCAAACACTTGATCATACAATCCTTGTAATAGCCAGAAAGGCAATATCTTCTTGTAAATTCAGACTGTGTTTACCTTGGTCACTTAACCCAGGGCCAGCCCAGAGCGTTATGCCCTGGACTGGCCTCCAACTGACCACAATGACAACCACATACACTAGGCCAAATATAGAGTGACACTGCATCACTATGCATGTGGGCAAACTGGACCACCACTTCAACAGCCTCACTGGTCTGTTCCCAGTGTCGCAGCCACTGCTTCCTTGCAAGCAGGAACTCCCTGCGAGAGCCTGGACATCATGCCATCACTTCTGCTGAGATCTGAATGGGGTCCCCAGACATGCGATCAACAAGGGTATAGAGACCCTTTCCTTGTTGACTTCACAGGCAGAACCCTCATAAGAAGCAATGGTGTGCCAGGCAGGCTCTTGCAGGGAGTTCCTGCTTATGGGGAAGCAGGGGCAATTGCCTATTTTTGGAGTCACCGCTGTTCCCTTGTCAGCAGGATCTCTGTGTGAAGTCTGCCCAGTTCACCGCCACTCCTGCTGAGGACAGAATAGGGTGCCCTTGGGGAGGGAGCAGAGCAACACCTTCCTTGCTCATCACATGTCCAGGCAGCCGCTTTATGTACATCATTAATGATGTCATTATTAACTGTATATATTGTATAAGGCTTGTGGTTATGAATTATGTAAATGTGAATAAATATTGATAAATAGCAGTTACTTGAGTCACTGACACAGACATAATATATAAAGAGTAGCAAGCTGATATGGTTGACCGAAAAAAGGGGGGGGGGAAAGAAAAGAGGAGGTCACAGATTGATCCAATTCAATATTGCTTAATCGCTGACAGAATGATATGCCATTCTGAACTTCTAAAGGTTATTTTTCTGTAGTCATGTAGGTTGGGGATTGAGTTATCTTTGAAAAGGTAACTTTTCCAAGCAATGCTTACATATTTTGAAAGCAAATGTGTGGTTATTGTGGCCACCACTAAAAATGCTTTCTCTTATTTAGCCTTCCCCAGCCTGGTACCCTACAGCTGGGAGCTGTAATTTCACACATTTAGATGGCCTAAAAAGACTAAATGACCAGAATTTGTTTGTACTTGGAAGTTAAGCAGGGTTAGCCTGGTTTAATACTTGTATAGGAGACCACCAAAGAATACCAGGTGCTGTAGGCTGTATTTCAGAGGAAGGAACTGGCAAAACAACCTATGAGTAGTCTCAGGAATTAATGAGGTTGCCCTAAGTCAACAGGCAACTTGAAGACATGCAAACACACATAGAGACACATAGAGGCATTGGAGGAGAAGGTTGCTGTTGAATGCTATGATTCTGTTTGTTGCCCCGGCAGTTTGATTTACTGGTTGATGAAGACCATATAAAAGGCTTCATGATATATATAGAAATTTGCAGTTTTCAAACTTTTCTGTTCATCAGCTTGTCTTCAGTTATGTAGTTATATCTTGACCATGTTGACGTAATCACCATTTCCTATATGACTGAGACTACAGCATCTTTTTAAACACAAAATTCTTTACTGTGAAAGCACAAGATATTCCAAAGGAAAAAAAAAATCCAAGCAAATGGGAACAATGAAGCACGCTCTACATAATTTACTGTGAAAACAATTTCCATGATCCTGTCATTAAGATGTAACTAGAGCTCCCCAAAGTAAATGTGTTAAATAACACAGCCAACTAGTGTGATAAGCAGATGGGGGAAATGTTAGTCTGCTAATTGATTTGTGTATAGCGCACAGGGGGTGGGGGTGGCTTCATTAGCCAAGACATTCCACCAGTGCCAGTCCCAAATGCACATTCATCATCAAATGTGGTGTCCTTGTCATTCATCAGTCCACCTGTTGGGCAAAAAACCTGGCTGAGGCAGATGCCAGATTAAAATGAAACTACTACAATAATATCTTTATCCAGAAGCCATAAATAAAAAAAAATCACCATTTGTCATATTTTGGTCATTTTTTCAGTGCAAATAGTAAGCACTACATTTCACACCCACTACCATTTGGATTTACTGTGCAAATAATGGACCACTGTAGAAATGCTATGTTAGCTGTTTACATGGGGTCTAATGTGGCACTTTGCCCTACCCAGTTGTCATTCTGCCTGATCTATGAGTGTGTCTTGTCCCTTTTCTTATTGACTTCTCAGTTGTCTTACCTCTTTTTGTAACCCCTACATATACAGGGGGGAAGAACTTTTTTTAAAAAAAAAATTAAAATTAAAACAGATGAGGTCTGAATAATCCATACCGATCCATGTCCAGCAGTCCCAATCCAAATGAAATGCCTTCTTTAAATAGACTCCACTATGGCTTTAGAAACAATCTGTACATCTTCGCTGCTGTTTTTACTTCCAGTTGTTTGTCATGCTTTATACAAGCCTATCTCCTTTCACTTCCTTTAGTCATGCACCAACCCACTACATTACAACTAAGGCTGTACCATAATTCTATGTGTATCAGTGCAATTGCAAGGCAGTTTTCAAGCATCCTTCTGATAAAATGTCACATGCCCCTTAAGTGTGTGGCCCTTGACTACTTGCCCAACTTGGAAAGCGGACCTCAGCCCTGGGTAGAGATAACATTTTTGGAAATTTAGAAGCCATGAGAGAAAGAACACTTTTTTTGTCTGTCTGTTCGTTTGGCAGGAACTATATTTGGATAATCCCTTCCTCATAAGTGCCCAGAATTCAGGCATAAATATTCAAATGGCTATTATGGGAAGTGGGTCATCTCTTGGTTGATTATTTTTGAAGACAGTTAAGTGGACTCTCTCAGTAGCAAACAAATAAGAGGCTATTAGGTGATATTAGTAATTTGGTCAACACTGCCCTTTCTCAAAGCCATCTCCATCACTCTCCACTCAGTTCTTTTCAATAATAGCATCTTCATTATGTCTTCAGTTATCAGACATGGTTAATGAACACAATGTTGTCAGGAATATAATGGGCAAAAAAAATGTTGTTGCTTTTACAGTGGGTTTGGTTTGTCAAGGCATGGTGCCAGGGATCTGCTAAATTATATCACTTTCTTCAATGAAAGTAGACTAATAGGAACATGAATCATGGGAACAGCACACATATACAGAGAATAACAATGAGAAGAATAGACAAATTATTTTATATCCACCTTATTCTTTCTGCATCTATGACTGGGAAAATGTAGCAACTAAAGTATGATTTGCTGCTTCACATAAAAATAATAAGAAAGTATTGATCTGGTTCTGTATCAGCACAACTTTTTGGCATTCTCCAAAACTACATATACTTGTAAGAGTACATTAATTACTTAGATTTTTCATTGTCATTAAAGCACTGTTCACAAAGAATTCACTCTAGTCCATGTCCAGTTGGATTCGCTCCAAGTTCAACTCTAGTTCATGTTCAGTAGGATTTAGGTTTTTGGCCGATATCACTCTTGTCATTATCTCAGTTGTTTCATTGTTGGCAGCTCCCTAGAGAATCAAGGAGTTTGTTTAACTCCACTCCATGAAAGGGGATGCCCAGTGTGGCGCAAATGAACCACCACCACTACGATTCTATGATGACAGCACCCTGGGCCTATTCATCCCACTGCTGCCACCAAATTACTTCTATGGTGATCTTCTCCACCACTGCCTATTTATTCTGAGGCTTTGCTCTTTAGTAGTGTGCCACAAGATTTCACAGAGGCCAAGTTGTAATAAAAATAATACTGAAGTTTATTAAAAAAACATCAAGGTAATCAGTGAACTACTTTCAAGGCTTTTGCATTTCTTTCTTATTTACGTTACTGCAGTTACATAGACACAACACCTTAGCCCTCAGGCAATCTGTCAAGTACTTTCAACTTAAATCAACTGGCTTACAACCTAAAGCCTAATCAGTCCCTTCTTCTGGACTATACATAGACCCTGTCTGGCCTAAAACCTAGCCTACACCTGTCCCCAATCAGGAACCTAGAGAGCACCCCCTCAGTGGTGTCCCTCTCCCCAGCCAAAACTCCAATTAAAACAGAACCCAAACAAAAAACCTCGTCTCCCTCGGCTCAGGCTCTTATATAGCCTTGTCCAGCCAGCTCCTAATTGGCTGGACACTTGGTGTTCTGTGATTGGCTGTTCCTGTCTCCGGGGTCTGCTGTCTCTGGGGTCTCCAGCCAGCTTCTAATTGGCTGGTCACCTGGTGCTTGGTGATTGGCTATCTCTGTCTCCGGGGTCTGTTGTCTCTGGGGTGTTTTCGCTACACCCAGGAACTATCATGTCCACCAGTCTACCCATTTTTCCATTCCAGACTTCAACTAGGACTTCTTGTTGCTAAGGCAACAAGAAACATAAGATCCATAAATCTTTTCAGGCAAATTATCTTAATCAGTCTCTTGCCATCGCATAGGCCCAGTGAGTCTAAGCCTGACCAGGTAGTGAGTAGTCTGCAACAGAACTAAAAACATTTCCTCCACAGCAATATCACAATCAGCTAACACAACAGAGAAAAGAAAGGTCCACAGTGTGCCTAACAATATGAGTGGGGCCAGATATCTATCCCAAGTGGCAACAACCCATGGTTGTTATGAAAGATATGAAGTCCTGAGCTGCTCTTGACAGAGCAGTAATAGTGTGCCCCGACATAACAAGCTGGGGATGGGCTCCAACCTCAACCCTGAGATCGTTCTGGCTAGCTCAGGATGAGAGATTATTGAGCAACAGGGTAGGTGGTACATTGGCAGAAGCCCTATTCTCTTCCAGTCACCCATCTTGAAACATAAACACTCAAACTTGCCAAGCTGTGGTATAGGACAACAAGCCAGAAGGTTTTAGGCATCTGGGGGTGGGTGGGAGAAGCAATATCACAATAGAATGTTAATATTACTCATTGGTCATGGCACAGTAATCCTGTAAATTCATGGCAAATAAGTATCATTTTAGCCATCTTCATTTTAGTAACCGAGTACAGTAAAAGAAATCACTAAAATTCGTACATTTCACTCCCATTTCCCAAGAAGATTTTCAGTTAGACTTTATACTTGTAAATGAGACCCAGTGTGCTGTAATAGCTCGTGTACTAGATTAAGACTCTAGGATACCAAGTTTTTAATCCCTGCTCAGCTAGCCATATTCTCAGCGTTAAAGGAAAGGAGCTATAAACTTTTGAATAAATCTTGACAAGAAAACCTTGTGGTAGAGACACCATGAGCAGGAGTCAGTCTGAAGGTATATAAAATACTTTTAGACATATTTTATTGTAGGGATGCTTAAAGGCCAATCCTGGACATTAAGACTAAACTAAATGGTCTCAAATGATTACTTTCAGTTCAAAACAAAAAGAGATATCCATACTGAATTAGCAACTCTACTAGAATAATGCCATTTCTAGAGTACTCGGTGGGAGGGGGGGGGGGAATGTCAACCATCTCACTGAAGAACAGAACTCGGTCACCAATGGCAGCAATGCTACAATCAAAGCTTCCACACTGCTCCTGAGAGTTGTAGGCCACCCTGTACTTTTTTTAAAAAAAAAAATATAAAAGTCATCCTCCACAAAGCAATGAAATACCTCACCACATGTGTGTTTGTGTGCGGAAGAGGGAGGGAGAAGCTGCTTAGCCCTACAGTACTTTCTAGACTAACTGTAAACCTCTCTTCATTGTACTGTGCAACAGTACACTCTGTTGGGTAACTTTAATTTAATTGGGTGCTTTAGTTTTTACTATAGGTGCTCAATGTTTCAACTATCACTAGGGACAAAACAGAAACTAAAAGGGGCAAGACAGAAATTGGAGCAAAGAAATCCATCTTATTTTGTATAAATTGGAAAGATAATTGCTTGTTTCACTAACTCACCCACTTTTCCAACAAAGCATACATTTACATTCATAGCACTGGGTTTCCCTTTTTAACCAAAAGAGGGTGTAAATATTGTACTACCACAGTGCACACATAATGAAGTACTACTACAGTGTTCCCATATTGAAGAGACATTTATTTTCTCTATCTTTGACTATTTTAAAGACATTCTTAATATTTGTTCCTAGATTCCATTATTTCATTTTCTTCTTTCTCTTGGTAGAGGAAGTTTGCTCTGTTTCAACAACAGCTGTTAAAGACATTATACTTTCCTTCTTTCTTTAATCACCATCCAGATTTATACACTGAAATGCAACCTATTGCAAACACATTAGACAACTTCTAAGCATAATTTGTATTGAACTGAAACTAAATGTCATCTCCTGATGCACGTTTCATTACCAACTGCAAATGAAGTATAAACTGAACAAACTGAATGATAGTTTGGATTTACAGAAGCATAAAAGGCAAAATGACAAGAAAAAGTACCCCTTGCCAAATCCAAACATCTAACATTATTTTCTTACATTCTTTCTCATTACATTTCTCCCTGGTTTACTTCTACAAGGAGTGGGCATTCAAAACACAGATTTCTAGATTCTTAGTTCAATATTCAAACTGCTACAGAGTTCTGTATTGGTATTCTCAATACTTTTCTCCAACATCACATTCCAAAAGAGTTCATTTTCTTCCTATCAACTTTTTTATTGTCTATTTCTCAATTGTGCAAGGGCCTTTGTCCATGTCAGAATCTGATCGAATCTGTAATGAGTTGGGTAAAGTAATCAATGTAGTAATATAGAAAGTATTCTTTTAGAATTGATTAACTTTGGTGTATTGTGGGTATGGGGAATGATGAGAGGTGTAGTGCTGGGAATGAACCTTGATGGTGGTTTACAGGGAAGATAATTGTCTAATTCCTGAATGCACATGTATGTGTGGGATGTGGTTTCTCACAAGAGAAGAGATGAAGATTGGGGAACTGAAAGGGTTTAAGGTGGGGGGGGGGTGAGTGATTAGACCAAGAAGGATGGTATATGGACTTGTTCTGATTTATGGGAGAATCATAGCCAAGCCCACAAAGTTTTAGGGCAGGGAAAGTATGGCATTGCTTTTTGGGGATGATAGCAGTTCTGTCTGCAAATGTCTTCCTGTTAACACCCACAGTTACTGGAATAATATTCTTGCTGTTTGAAATACAGGAGGCTGGTTCACAGAACTGTGGGGGAAAGGGCAGTTCTTAGTAGTCCCTTACACTTCTGCTGAATATCAATTCAGCTGAGATCTGTTCAGAATTACTGCTTTGAACTTTTGACCAGATAAACAGATTCTAAGCATGAAACTGCATGCCCTTTGATTATATGGTTTGCCTCTGAGTGCAGCTTCACAAACAGAATACTAGAGAACCAGTCAAGACTGGGATCCTGGTTGGGGAGGAAGAGCTTTATTCCAAGCTGTGGGTCTGACCCAGAGTAGGCACCCTGCACCAACTATTTTTTTTAAAAAAGAAATATCTGGCATTCAAGGTCAAACCATATGATTACTACCATATGAAATTTGGCCTTAATTTGCAGCTAAATCAGCTGCAGTCAAATGCAAGTCAACAAATTGAAACACAATACGTGGAAGAAGTTTAAAAAAGAGAGAGAGAGAATAACCTTTCCATTTATTGTTCTTGAAATACCCATTTGATGTTTACAATATGTTGTCGGATGTTGTTAACAGAAGTACTGCTGGCATTAATTACATGTATAACCTCAAGTATCCAGCATAAATGAGAACTTATGTACAACAGGAAAAATATATGAAGCACATAGGAGAAATGCAATTCATTTTTTCTCTGCAAAACAGGAAAGAATATCCATCTTCACAGAAATATGTAGGTGTCAGAAACTATCCCAACTGTGAAAGGTCAAATGTGATTAGGTTTTTCCCTCACAAATATTAGAAAGAATTTACAAGATGACCTGTCAATGCTATTTTTGCTGATTCTCAATTTACTCTTAATTTGGCAGAGGGGGAAACTACCATCATGTAATTGCATTTGATGAATGATTTTATACAGTAGGGTGATAGCTTCTGTATGCTATTCATATAGATTACTGTTACAAAAGTGTGTGTGTCTATATATATTCATTAGTTACTCAGCAGGAGATTTGTACAGTTCAGTGCAGCAAGAAATATTAGAATTGGTGAGGGTATATGTGAAGTTGAAGGCATTCAGAGTTTTCTGTGGGTTTTCCGGGCTGTGAAGAATTTATTCCTGATGTTTCATGTGAAAATCACAAACAACTGGACAACGTCAACAGGAAAGAAGAAACACTGAAAGTAAACAAAGTTTGACTACTAGTCTTGTCCTGAAGAACTCAGGTCAGGGGATTTCCCCACAGATAATGGATTGCTAATTAAATAGACACACATCCACCTCACATATCCTCCCACCCTGAGGCCTTGCCATTCAACAACAGACCAACATAGGGGTTTATCACACTGGGGTTGATTTTGACATTAAAGCACATTTAAAGCATCCCGCAAATGAAGCAGAAATGGTGAGTAACTAAACGAATGATTATCACACACAATTGCACAAATAAAGTGGTATCGGAAATGCATTGTCGCTGAAATCCCAAAAGGAAAAAAGATGTGCATTAATGCTTCTTTGTGACCACTTTAATAGCTGGTTTTGAGTGACATTGTGTGAAATTCTTATGTGTAATTACTTGATTTTTTTCAGATATTCACGGGATAAACTCCCCATTTCCTTCATGTGTTAAACTCCATACAGATTAACATGTAAATCACTTCCTCCCAACCAGGGGTCACACAAGTATATATATATATATATATACACCACAAACAATGATGCCACCAACCTCTGAAGATGCCAGCCACAGATGCAGGTGAAATGTCAGGAATAAATTCTTCTAGAATGCAACCACATAGCCAAGAAAACCCACAAAAACTATGGTGAGGCTATACTTTTTATTTTAAGATACAAAAGCAGCAAAAACCCTAGGCTTAATTTTAAAATACCATAGAGGGTTGGGCAATACAATAGAGTTGGGCAATACAATAGAGGTAAATGCACTCCAGCACATCTCTGCCTGTTTCAATGCCGGTGATAAACACAATCACACTTAACCTATTTTTTCCCCCTGGAAATATGTTTTGTGTTTATGTTGTACACTCCAACTGTCCAGATTTGCTAGAGACAGCCCTGATTAGCAGTGGGGTCATTAAGGGTGTGAGAAGTGCAGACTGCGCTTGGTGACACCTCAGAGGAAGGGTGACACCCACTTAGTTGCTCCTCCAGCCTCTCCTGCATTCTCCAGTGCCTTGGCCCTCTTGGGTGAGGAAGCCAAGGCACTGGACAAGGAGAGGCCAGGTTATTTATTTATTTTGTAAGCTGCTTTTCTCCCAGAAAGTACCGGGGGGGGGGCTCAGTTCTGCTTAATTTCAGGTGGGTAATAAAAGCACTATTGACTTCAAAAATTTTTCATGGTTTTCAATTTGAGTCTGAAGTTTCATTCTATTCTTTGTGCTCTGCTGGTTTTAGGGCTAGTACAGACGGGAACTTTGCACCGGCCTGGGCCCGAAAGTAAGGCTCGGTAGGGCTCAGCATTTACACACTGCAAGCTCTATTATCAGCACCCGTGTGCCATCTTGGCACATCCCCATCCATACAGGGCATGCCATGATGACCCACGGGCATCAGAGCGCCCAAATGGCATTGGCTGGATGGGGCATCATGATGCCACATCATGGCAGTTATGACCGCTAAAAAGAAGCTGCCTAGAGTGGCTTCTTTTAGCAAGTGGGATGGTGCTAGAGTGTGTGGCTGCTTCAGCATTGACCAGGGGCAAAGACGGGCAGCTTTTAGCTGCCCATCTGTATAGCCCCTAAGTCTGTTTTATTATTTAATTTGTTTTCAATATTTGTTTTCCTAAGATGCCTTGGAGTCATTGTTTAGGCTAAATATGATTAATAAATAGTTTTATAAATAAATACAATATTGTTCAATTAAAAAAATCAGAGAAAACTGTTACCTATTTTTTATGCATAAATCAGATGATACTCTCCAATTATTTTCCCAAGCTCTCAATTGTCTCTGAGCAGCATACACAGTCCATTATATCTGCATTCTAATGTGACACCAATTTACATATTAACACTCATTTGAAATTACATCACATTTTCTAGTATCTTCAAGTTACTGTCATACTTGTGGAACTATTGTACTGTGTGTGTTTCTTACTAAGACAGGCACCATATCTCATTCATTTCCATTACATAATTTATGAATTTGATCTATGTCTTGGTAGAATAGCACAAAATACTTCAGACTGGTATCTCATACATGCATATTTTATAGGAAGCCACATTGAATTCAGTGGGGTTAGCTACTAAAGCAAACATGTACAAGAGGGATTACATCATAAAAGTTTTGCTGATATTTCTCTGTTCTTCTCTAAAAATACTCACTTCCAATTAAAAGGCAAGCTAAGGCCCTCAGTGGAAGGACTATGGCTTGATCTAGATTGGCAAAAAGAGGTGTGTTGATGGCTGCATGAAAGCCCAGCCTTTAGATGAGAAAAAGGGAAAGTGTGCCATGAAAACGCTATTTTGGCATTTTAAGGGAGAAGAAGCGCCTTTAAAAAGGAGCTTGATTTCCCCACTACTTTTTTAAAAAGGGCGCAACATCGCTACTGCATCTAAAGGCTAAGGTGTAGTTGTGCAGTTAAATGGGGCTCTGTATCTTTAAAGCGCCCATTTAAAGGCAGGGATACAGGTGCGGAGCATAATGGATCGTGGGTTGGGAGCATGCGTGGTGTGGAATTCACTTCTAATTAAAACGCTCAATGCCCTGCAGGTGTAAAAGCTGGGGTTTAACCGCGAAGTTTTTTAAAGCTCCCAAACCCTACCTCCACCCCTAATCCGAACCCTAGACATGTGCAGTAGGGACTCTGGGATGCCTTTACTGTTATTGTACTGCGCATAACATGTCAATTCATTCACAAAATAAAGGGGTTCATTCATGATGCACCAGTGCAATGGCACAGTTTAAAAAGACAGAGGAACCGCAATGATAATTTGATGGATCCCGCAGGTTTGCCGGCTGCCGGCTGCGAACTGCGCAACTGCGCAGTTCCCAGCCGGCAATGATAATTTGACTGTATGGTGTACCTGCGCAATTGCGCAATTCGCAGCTGGCAAGGGAAAAAATTTTAAAGGTTCAGCGTGGCTAAAAGCCGCATTCCTTGCCACCCATGTAGCTGCTCCGCCTGTGTTTGTAGCGTTCTGACAGCTTCCAATGTAGCTCCTGAGCCACAGAAAAGACTTCACATAAGTCATTCCCACACCCCTCAGTCTAACTGCCCTGTACCTTTTAAATGCACACCTGGGGCTTGCAGTCTAGCTGCTGAGCATTAAGGTAAAGGCAACTTCATGTCACACTTTCCTGCCAATCTAGAAAGCCCTTATGAAGACTTTGGGACAAAAATGTAACATTTGATGAAAAGAAGCAACTCCTTAATCTGAGAGATACACAGGATGCTAGTTCTTCCTGGCTGCCTCTATGGCCATTATGATTCTTGAGGTGCACTTCCCTTTTTTTTCTTTTTTGTTCTTCATCTATTTTTTCTTCAGAACACATTTTACTGATGTGAGGACTGGTAAAGACATGGGAGAGTACTTGCTTGGTGGCTACTCCTCAGCTATGGAACTCCCTCTCAAGAGAAACCTGGTTGTCTCCTCTTTGTTTTGTGGGCAAAGGTGGTTTTCTTCTTTAAAAAACAACAATTCTTTAGCTTTTAACTCATCAAGGCAGAAATCTTTTTAAATGGGTTGTATTTTTTTTACTATGCTTTGAATGTGTTTTAATAATTTTAAATTAATTTAAAAACAGCTACATAAGTTGTTTTAGCTGTACATTGGTTTTAAAATATTGTAAAACAGTACAATGATTTGGGTCCCAGATTGGGAGAAAGTGGAATATTAAATAAGTACATAATCATTTAGAATAACAGCAACTAGTATGGAAGATCATTACAGAGCCTACTGAAACAGCTTCCACAGGTGCAAGCAGAATAAGCACAATCCTTCCTTCCTCCTACCCATTATGAAAACATTTCAAGCCTGCATCAGAGGGCTGGGAAACTTTCTTTTAATAGTTTTTTCAGTGCTGGAAAAGGGGGAAAGAAGAGACGATATTGTATACTATGTAAAAAGGTTTACTTTTGACTAACTAAATCTGATGTCCTCATTTCTTCCCCTTCAAGGACTAGCGGCGCAGCTTCATATACTATGAATTGCATGTTAGAAGCTATGCAGTTTCCCCCATTTAGCAATTCCTCTGCAAAACAGCATAGAAGCTGTTAATTCTGTTCTATCATTATTACATTTTCCCCTCTCCATGTTGATATGACATGTATAGTATGGCATGAAATAGTTGCCATTTTCACAAATTCCATATTCCAAAATGGTAGCCACTGTATGTCACAGCTTGTTTTGTATGGTTTTCTTCATTCACTTGTTCTGCTGATGAATGATTGATAGCCAGAGGAGAGACTTTAAAGCCCACTGAGCTTTCGACGGTTTAGAAGAGAACAGAGGTGATTAAAAAGACTGATGTTGCTAGAAAGATGAAACAACTAAGTAAACAATGCTTACGTCGTTGGCAAGTTGTTTCTGGAAGCAAGTTTATGGTGTATGGGGAAAGGACTGTGTTGCATGGCTGAGCTGCAGGGCATACACATCCATGCAACCAAAAATATTGTATGGCAATCAATGAAGAAACACAGGATGTTCTTATATCACTGCAGTCACACTAGTGTTTCCAGTTGATGGTGATTGCTTGTTGACTCAGGGCAAGCAAACACTGCAGTCTCTCTCTCTCTCTCTCTCACACACACACACACACACACAATACTAATTACAAATCAGTTCTGAAAAAGCAAAAAAAAAAGGAATAAAATGATTTATTTAACACATTCTTATCCCACTCTTCACTCCAAATGATTCTCAGAGTAGCTTACATATATAGAAATGAGGTAACTCCTGCCCTCATGGGCTTACTGTTTCCAAAAAACAGTACAAAAAACAGTACACACACAAAAAAGGAAAAAAGATCAGAAGAAAAGGATGAGGGGAAAAAATACACCTAACGGGGCAATATCATGTGGAGATTCCATAACGAAGTAAACAGAGGATAGCACATCCAGAAAATACTGCTAGTGTGGAAATATAAAATAACTTCCAAGCTATTTACTACTTTTGGTGGGCATTCCACATATACATCTGCAGATACATTATAGTCTTCCTCCATGGCCCTTCTTTTAAGTTAGGTGGTGATGAAGGATGAGAAGGCCTTCTGAGCAGTGGTATCCACATTTAAAGAATTCTTCAGGAAAGCGCAGCTGGTATCTGCTCAAATGTCTTCTTTTTATTTACCTAGCCTTTATAACTACTGACCAAATTGTTTTTAAACTACTTTGGCTGGTGGTGCTATCTTTGGTTCCATTTCCATTATTATTATTATTATTATTATTGTAATGAACAAGAACAGGCTCACATTTTAATTTATATGACAGATAGGAAAGTAAGGAAAAGGAAGAAAAGGGGGCAACATGCAAAATTTAAAAAAGTTAAAAACCTTCTTGAAAGTTTCTCTTATAAGGTTGCTGAGATTAGGCTACAATCTCACATACTCTTATGTAGAAATAAGCTTAATTGAAACCAATGGGACTTACTCCTGAGTTGGCACATGTAGGATTGCACTGTTGAAAGTAAATAAACACTTTCTGCTCAAGACAAAGTTTAATTCTCTAGATCTTTAATGGTACAATGACATCACGAGTTTAGGGAGAACCTCATTGCCTTAAAATATAATTAAGATCATGACAGTTAGATTACATGGTACGAGGTAATGCACTTATTTTATAAAATATGCTGTGAAATTCTGTTGGGACATAAAGTTGCATTAAGCAGTTTTACACTTAGCAATTTCCATGTCAGAATCTACATATTAAATATGTGATAATATATTACAATAGTACTTGAGGCCCAATTCATCCCTGTTGCTATGGAATGAATTTCACTAGAAGTACTCCACTGCATTTTTTTATCCTTGATTTTTCCTCTGTTGTTCAAGGATCTATTCAGTGTTTATTTTACTATAATTTTGTGTTGATATTATACCATTTTTTAAAAAGTTCATTCCGTTTGTTTTACTACAGTGTGGGCTAAAATCTTTTATATAAATAAAATACAAATGCTGCAATCCTGTAAATGTTTGGCTTGGAGTCAACTATATTGAACTTATTGGATAGGATTTTACTGTCAGATAATGTGGTCGTAAACTGACAGAAAAAAAAAACACATTAGAACCAGCAGCATTGTAAGTTTAAAATCACTTTGCACCAAAGACAGAAGCATATAAGTACCACAATAAAGACAGGGGCATAAAAGGAGATAAGATCATGGTTCTCTAATACAAAAGCTAGGATACAAATATTTTCCATACATACAGAAATAAAACAGTAGTCAAGCATGGGGACTGGGCTTTATGTTAACAACCTTCCTCTCATGTCCATTCTTTTTCATGCCCCATCCATATCTTTTTTTCTATTGCAGAAGAGCATGATAAGAAAAAATAAAAGAGAGATGGGAATGCATAGCTATCAGTATAAATCTGTAGAAAATCAATAATCCCTTCCCATGCCCCTATTTATGCCGTTATCATTGTAGGAATTCAAGTTTTTCCCAATTTATGGCAACCCTAAGATGGCCCTATCATAGGGTTTGCTGAGGCTAAGAGGTGTGACTTACCCAACATCACCGAGAGGGATTCCATTAATGAGCAGGACTTGAAATCTGGGCCCAAAACTCACGGGCCAAATAAGGTGGTTTCCTGCAACTTTGGGGATATGGCATTTACATGATGCATGCCTCAGAGTGGCTGGAAGCCACTCCAAGGCCACGCTAAACAGGGAAAAGCCAGACCTTTAAGGAGCAAAACATTCAGCTCTTGCCAGTGACTGGCTTGGGACTGCAGCGGCAGCCTGTTTTGGGAGCAGGCCATGTGGCCACTGTGGTCCTGGCCTGAGCACGGCTGGAACGGCCAGAGGCCACTTCAGCCCAGTGTCTCCAGATTTGTACTTCAGTGCTCAAACTATTGCACCACACTGGATACTTAATGTATCTCCTGCTTAAATGGAACTTCAATACACTTAGAATTCTCTAAAGCTAGAAAGAGTTATTTACCTTCAGAACATCACATTGTATGGATGCTATATCGGCAGTTGATAGGTCAGAACTGGACTGGAGGTCTTCCAGACTCCTCCATGGATAAAGCTGAAAAAGTCCCAGACCTCAAAGCTCCTTGCTGCTAAGTAGCACTTATCTCCCAAGAAACCCTCAACTTTTGATCACCCTTCTTACTCTTAAGGAAACTATTTCTTTGGGACTCTAATTTATGTGATTCATCTTGCCTCCACATCCCTGTAATGCTGTCTAAACCTTAGCCTCTTCCTCTAACTCTACAGGTAAGGCAGCTGTAGAGAGTACAGCAATGTCCTTCAAGGCCTATTCCCAAAAGGTTTGCTATAAGCTGGAGAAGGCCCTTAAAGAAAACTGGAATCAAGGGGTCTCATAAGATCATTCACTGTCTTCAGTAATCATTCCAAGCCTTGGCTGTTTTCTGCCAGTATGGTATCATCTGCATATCTTAAACTGCTGATGTTCCTTTCTCCAGTTTTCTTACCTACTTTAATTTATATAACAGATAAGAAAGTAGGGGAAAGGAAGAAAAGTGGGCAACATGCAAAATAAAAAAAAAGTTAAAAACCTTTTTGAAAGCTTCTCTTATAAGGTTGTATAATTTCACATACTCCTATATAGGAATAAGCTTAATTGAAACCAATGGGACGTACTCCTGAGTCTAATCCTCCAAGTCTAATCCTGCTTTCCATATGATATGTTCAGTTTATAAGTAAAATAGTGAGATAAAATGCAGCCTTGCTTGATCCCTCCCCCCCCCACCGCTAATTGAAAACCATTTAGTTTCTCTGTATTCTGTCCTAATGGTAGCCTCCGAGTACAAGTTATGCATTGGAATAATCAAACATTGTGGCACATAGTGATACATCGTTTTTCATAACCTACACAATCTATATACAGGTATAGCTTTGCTATAATCTATATACCACAGACTGATTTTCTTCTCAAATTCTTTGGTGTATCCCATTATACAATGTATGGTTGCAATATGATCCCTAATGCCTGTTACTTCCCTGAACCCAGTGTGAACATCTGGCATTTCTTGCTCCATATGTGGTAAAAGTGTTTGTGATAGCATTTGTAGTACCACTTTGCTTGCATGAGAGATTAGTGCAATGATCCTGCAGTTACTGTAATTCCTGTTTTCCCCTTTCTTGGGGACTGGAATGTAAATTGAGTATTGCCAATCAGTGGGCCCTTTCTTTTGATAATGAAAGATTTTAATGAGAGCTAGAGTAGAGTCTGTCTCTGTAGCATGAGCAGTTCAATTGGTATGTCAGCTGTTCCTGGAGCATTATTTCTCCCAAGTGCTTCCACTTTACTTTCTAAAATTGGAGGTTCATCTTCAAATAGTTCTTCCTGGAATGAATATCATCTTTTTTCATTTCTTTTCTATAGTTCTTCAATGTATTGTTTAAAAAAACTTTTTATTTGTACTTGGTCATGTAATGTCCCACCTGGTCATACTCTTGGTTTAAATTTCTCTCTGATTTCTCAGATCTTATGGAAGTGGTCTTTCGTTCTTCCTTTTTTGTTGTTATTTTCTATTTCTCTGCATTGATTATTGTACTAGTTCTCTTTGTCCCAGTACACAATCCACTGAACAGTTGCATTCAGAGTTCTGACCCTATTTCTGTCTCTCTTTACTTTTGCTTCTCACTTGTTCTTAATTGCTTGATGAGTTTCACCTTTCATTCACTGAGGGGTCTTTCTTTTTGGCTGCAGATAGTGTCTTTCTGAATTACTCCCTGGCTTCAGTCCAGTTCTTCAGGTTCATGGTCAATTAGGCTTAATAGTGCAAATCTATGTTTGATATTATCTTTAAATTCTACAGGGATGTTCTTCAGGTTATATTTTGGCACAATGACTGATTATTGTTCTTTTAAAAGTTTACTCTAACCTGTGATATTAGTAATTCATGGTCTGTGCCACAATCTGCTCCTGACCTTGTTTTTGTGGAAAGAATGGAGTTTCTCCATCTTCTGCTTCCAATTTCTAGTCCATTGATTTTTCTGTTGGCCATCAAGTGATGTCCATGTATAGAGTTGCTTCTTGAACTGCAGGAATAATGCATTTGTGATGAACAAACTGTTGGCTTCACAAAATTCAATTGGCCACTCTCCAGCCTCATTTCTTGACTCTAGGCCAGTTTCCTACAATTTTCAATTCTGCTCTGTTTCCTACTTTTGTATTCCAATTGCCTGTGTTTAACAAAAACTCCTGTTTGGTGTATGATCAATTTCCTCCTGAACTCCAGAATACAATCTTTTAGTTTCTTCTTCTTCCTCCTCTGTAGTTGGAGCATAAACTTAGATTATGGTTATATTGCTGGGTTTTCCCTAAAGTCTTATTGATATGATTTGATCAGGCTTTGCATTAAATACTTTGAGTAATTTTTAAAATATCTCTCCTCTTAATGCCACTCCATTTCTCCTTAGATTTTCATTTTCTGAGGAAAAACACTGTAATTTTCTGTCTCAAAAAGTCCCTTTCCTGTTCAAAAGTACTGCAATGTTTATACATTCCATTTCTTTTGTGGAGCTTCAGACTTTCCTTTCCCTTCTGAGCATGTCAACAGCCGAACATCCTTTTGGTTTGAGCATAATTAGCCACAGCACTACTCATAGTTGTCTTATACTGTAACCCAGTAGCTCACTGAATGCCATCTGACCTAGGAGTCTAATCATCCGGCACTATCTCATTTCATTTTGGATTGTCTTATCATTATATATTACTCAAAGTTTTCATGAAGAAGGCTTCAGAAGTTGCTTACCATTGCCTTCTTCTGCACAGTACTAATAAGCATTGGCGCTACTGCCGTTGTCTCAGAGAGCCTCTGCTAGTGTCACACGTCACTACTACTGCTGCCCAGTAGCTGTTTAGCACATTTAGTCTGGCTCCTCAGCAAAAGACTTTTTGACATGAGAAACCATACCAGCAGCACTGCTACTGACAACATAGCCGCTTGCTTCACAGGAACATGCAGTTCTACCACCATGGAAAGACAGTTTCAAAGGTAGGATGCTGTGCAGTAAGTCTTACTAAGTTCAATGAGGATTATTTCCAAGTAAATAAATGTATCTCTTGGAACAAATGGGACTAACCTGCAAAGGACTGCACTATAAAACAATTTTAAAAATGCATTTCTGACTCTTTCATCCAGGTCTAATTCTGTCTTAAAGCAGGGCTGGGAAGATCACAGTTCTCCAGGTATTTTTGAACCTCCCAGCATTCCTCATTGCTGGCTGTGTTGGCTGGGAAGTGAAGTCCAACAATATTTGAAAGGCTGCAGTTTGTTCACCTCATCTTAAAGTATTGAAATCCTCATCATCATCATTAATTAAAAGGAAATATTCTGTAGTGCTGCTACATTAAGTGTGTTATACTGAAACCCCATGTTCAGTACAGTGTCTACTCACAGGAAGAATGAAGGAATGCTCTCTTGGGAACATGAAGCAGAGGTACCTCTGCAGGAAGCTACGGTACATCTAGCCACTTTCAACTTAATGTGGAGCTGTTATGACATGAAGCCTAAAAATGAAAATTCAGGAAAGGATCCTTAGGCTCTAAAGATTTCCAAGCCAGAGGAAGTAAAGAAGCTATTCCAATTTTTCAGCTTTAATCAAATCAGTTTTAATTTTGTGCCAGTGACCTAATTTTGTTTTCCAAAGATGCATTACTTCTGCAAGATCCCACAATGACCTCTGCTGAGACAGTCAAGGGAAATTTAAGATTACAAATTTGAAACACAGGCTTTGTGTGGTAACTGTGTGTGTCTTTACAACTGTAAATCTTTTTGTGTATGCAACAAAAAATACTGAAATGAAGATTTTTCTAAATAGCTTTCAAATCAGAATCAAAAACAAAAAGCAAAAAACCTACAAATTTCTGTGTAGCAATACTAATTAAATTAGCTGTAGCTGTATATTCAATGTTCATTTGCACCATTCATCCTTATAATTCACAGACTGCAGGCACAATATAAGGTTCAGTTGCTATGTAGTCCAAATCACAAAACAGATGTGTGCAGACCACAGACAGAACTGTTGGGAAAAAAAGGCTTAATGTAGCTGTGTGGGGGTAGAAGTAGCATCATAGACATGTGCACACAGTATCACTGATCAGCACACTGTATTTTTCTAAAGATGCCAGCCACAGTTGGTGGTGGGGAAAAAGCTCTTCTAGAACACAGAAAAAAGCTCTTCTACAACACGGCCTCATAGCCCGAAAAAACCCACAAAAAACTACACAGTACAGCATTTTGTTGCTACAGATCAAAGCACTGTATCTAGATTCTACCTTACCTTGTCTGACTCCTTGTAATTCAGGAAAATTATATTCAGGTAGCTATTTAAAGGCTTGTTTATACAGAGATGACAGCCTAGGATGGCTCTAAAATATAAATCATAGTATCCTAGAGTTGGAAGAAACCAAAAAGACCATCCATGAAGGAATACACAATCAAAGTACAGTACTCCTGAAAGGTGGCCATTCAGCTTCTGTTTAAAAACCTCCAAAGGAGACTCCATCACACTCCAAGTCAGCATATTCCACTATCAAACAGCTCTTACAGTCAGGAGGTTGCTCCTAATGTTTAGATGGGACTCTCTTTCCCCATAGTTTGAATCCATTACTCTAGGTCCTATTCTCTGGAGCAGCAGAAAACAGGCTTGCTCCTACTTCAATATGAGATCCTTTGAAATATTTGAACATAGTTGTCATGTTACCTCTTAACTTTCTCTTTTTCAGGCTACACATATCCAGCTCTCTAATGTCTTCATAAGGTACGGCTTCCAGACCTTTCATCATTGCTTCCTCTAGACATATTCCAGTTTATGGCTATCCTTCTTGAGTTGTGTGCCCATAAATGGACACAGTATTCCAAGTGAGATCTGACCAAAGCAGATGAAATGTTAGAAAGTTGCAACTGCACCTTCCATTTATCTTTCACAGTCATCTGTGAGGGGTGAATTGCATCAGTACCATGGAATCAAGGTAACTTAACCTTTTCTCTCTGTACCTTTTATTGCTCAAGATGGTCATTACCTCCTCTTCCACTGTTGTGATGGGCACTAAAAGCAGCTTGTCAGGTGATTCCTCCTTAACTCCATTGGCTGATCATATTGTCCTGTATTGATGGTACTGGCATTGCTGCTGTTTGCTTGTTGCTATCCTGGGTTGGCTGACTGGCTCCCTTGTTACCTTCTCCCATTATGTCATACAGGAAAGTTGAAAATAATCCTTAATGTAGTGAACATGCAATGTGAAGCACTGGTAAGGTGGTCTACTTCATTGAGTGTGCAGTGGACAACACTATTCTGTTATCACTATTGTGGTAAAATTTAATATCCAGTTCAGTCAACCTCTGCATGAAGAAATGTGGCCTTTCCAGGTAGGTGACATTTCTTCTTTCACCTCACACAGCCAAAGTCCTGCTTTCCAGACTTGCTGTCTGGTTGAACCAGTCCTGCTTTCCAGACTTTTGCTGTCTGGTTTCTTAACCAAGTACATATTCTGTCAGCAAGATGCTTGCTGCTGTCATTCTGTTCTCAGAATGTCAAGATATAAGTACAGATTGACTTTACTGTTCTTCAAGTCTTTCCTTATTTCACAACTGAGTGCAAATTCAGCTGATATAGGCAATTGACCAGTCTCCTCATGGTTTTTAAAAACTGCACAATATGTATATCGTTTGCTTCCTGCCAGCTGTGTTCTCTTGAAAAATCTGCTTTCAGAGCCAAGATGAATACGCAGTCACAACATGAAGCAGATAGTTCCCATGAATTCAAATTATTGTTTTTGATGAAGAAGGAGAACGGTGAAGGACAAAATGGCAATCACAAATACAGCACACAGTTGTGACACTTATCAAAAGTGTATTTAATCTCTTCTAGATTTGTAACCTTTGTTTACACAATACACCTGGGAAATATTTCTTAATAGTTAACATTTGCTTATAAACTGTTGTTTGAACTGGTACATGCTTACATAAAAGCATTTACACATATTGTTTGGGCTAGGGTATTCTCACATAAAAGCATTTTTACCCATGCTTTCATTTCTCTTGCCAGTGCTGAACAGAGAGCAAATGTTCATGCAAACCAGATTGTGCAAAATCAAAGCTATAATTGTCAGCATAGTTCAAGTTAGCTAGTCAAGTAAGAGCTATTCCACTGGGAAAATATACAGATCCGCTACCAAAAACACTAGATAAAAAGAACAAGTGCTCTTATAACTCATTTGCTCATATGAAAAAAAAATTATATCTTCGTTCTGAAAATGCTTAACGTGGCTAATAAAATAACTTTTATTGTGTAATCAGTATTTAACAAAATGTGCGTAACAAAATATTAGTTGTATAAATACTTAAATTTCTCCAGGATTTGTGCTATTAGTGCAGTCCTGAATCAGTGCATTCCTGCATTGAAACCTGAAAGATTTGGGGCAGGGGGTAGTTCCCTGAATACAAACTGTGGTTGCCACATTGGATATGGAATAAGGCTCCTGTAACTTTAACCTTGAAGAGATTGTAGTGCTGTAAAATTCTGTGAAGGAATACAAAAGTACACATCCTCTCTTACATTCCAAATTCCAACTTTCAGCTGTAACTGTCCCATACCAACCTACTTATTACCTCACTGGTAAAGGGTGGGGAAGGAGGCATGAAGATGCCTGTGAGAGAGAGAGAGAGAGATAAAGAGAGAGAGAGAGATGCTCCTCCATGCCCACTCCCCTTCCCTCTCACCACCAAGGAGACAATGACATGGTATATTGGGAGAAAATGGTAAACCAGTATGAGAAACCAGTAAGACGAACCAGTCTGGAAAAGTCATGTCAATAGAATAGAAAGTATATGCTTGTTTCTGCTTGTCCTTTACTACAGTTCTTCAAGCTATAGCTAGCAACCTTATTACTGTCAGCCCTACAAGAGATGCAGAGGAAAGAATGCAGGGAATAGGTGAGAGAAGTAAAACTACCTCCAGCCTAACTGTAAAACAAGATAGATAACAGGTACCAGAGTTTAGATGATGTCAGGTACAGCTTGGATGCTTTCCAAGGTGATAGAGCTCCTGAAACCTGGATGTCTTATTGACACCATAAGTGCTAAAACACACCTCTTTGCCAAAAGGTACCCTCCCCAATTTCTGAGTTGGGGGCAATGCAGGATCATTATGGGATGATAGTATGTGACCTGTTTAGTACACAAGGAATGTGACCTGTTAATTAGTGTCACTATGGCTAGAGATAGGAGGCTGTGTGATTATCATATGGAAAAGTATATATACATGAATGTCTGTTTCTTTCCTGCATGTCAGTGGGTCATGAGACCACTGATACCTATTCACCACAGCAAAGAAAAACACAAATTATCTTCCCCCCTCTGTAGACATGGGGCAACAAACTCATATTTTAATGGATATCAACGAGAGCTGTATGGGAGGGGAGGGCTGAGGCTGAAAGCTGGACTTTGAGTGGATAAGAGGAGTCAGCTACCCTCATTATGCTTGACAGAGTTTTACTCCAAGATTTGTTCAGGATTAAAGTTACATGAACCTTATCTAATATTCATTCTGGCAGCCCTGGTACAGGCGTGGGTTCCACAGCTTTTGTTATTACCACTCTTGTGGAATGATAGCAAAGCGCCAAATTGGGGGGGGGGGGGATCTGATCTGGCATTAGCTCCTGGGTGAACCCATAGTTCTGTGGTTATGCTTCCTTATGTTTTGCTACAGTACCATTAGAAACTGGTTTTAGGCTACGGAAAAGCCATGATATGTCTCAATTTGATAGGAATCAGACTTTTGGGCTCCGTATCTTTCTCCCCATAATTTTAGCTGTATTTTATTAACAGAGCTAGATAAATTTGTTTTCTGGATCACAGTTCTCAGAACCTCCTCAGCCATGATAGTAATATAAATTTCCATATAATCATAGAGCAGTATGACTTGGAAAGTAACCATGTCAAACTCCACTTGATGTATTCCTCACATTATCAGCTTTCTACATGTTAACTGATATAGGCCATACCAGAATATGCTTCAGGTAGAATATGAAACCAAACAAGATGTTTCTGTTAAGCCAAAAACAGATGAAAGGCCCTTCTTCTATCCCAACTGGCACTGCCCTGGCCTAGGGGGGGAAAGAAGATGACACAGTATCTGCTGCTTCCACCAACACCACCGTCATTCCTTTTTCCTTGTGTCATGTCCTATTTAGACTGTGAGTGTAGAGGCAGGGAAATGCCAAATGTAACTTTTTTAAAACTTTAACTTTTTTTAAAAAAAACTTTATTTTATAGCAACAAATAATAATAATAATAATAATAATAATAATAATAATAATAAATATATAAGTATAAATAAGAGAAATGAACAAGCGATCAGCTGGTTTCCTGAGTTGCTGAAGGGTGTTTAACCAATTGCCCCTATGTCATCCCGAAGCTTGGCCATGACTAAGCAGTTGGGTTCATCAACCAACCAGGGGTTGATTGATGACAGATGCAGATCTCATGATGTGGGGCCAACCCTTCTTTTTAGTTATAATGTTAATAAAGTTGTGGCCTTTTCATTTCAATATTTTGTGTTTTAGTTTTATTCTACTGACTCTCCTACATGGCAAGTATTGGAGTACCTCTGTTGGTGGAAACTGGAACAAATTGCATCACATTTTGTACTTAAACCCACAAAGTGGGAACGTTGCTGGTGCCACCATCTCTCCTTACTCCAGTCCAACATAAATTGCTTTGACTTTTGTGGGTAAAGTAAGCATTACGCGTGCCTGTGACTATATAATGCATGTTTACAAGACACAGATTATGTGTATGTATGCATTGACAGTGTGCCTTTGAGGTAATAATATATATACTGATATATGGAGCCATACAGACATATGAAACACAAGTGTACAGATATATGTAGACAAACTAAACATGTTTTGTTGTTGGTATTTAATGGATGACTTCTTGGAGAAAAAGCTCTTTCTACTATTCTAATATTAGTAGATTTCTCATTTGTGCTTTCTTTCCATCTCTGTATATTTGACTCCCTTAAACAAACCAGATGCTATGTCCAATAATCTCTTCCCAGGAGGGCAGTAATTCTCAAATGCCACTGGATTTGAAATGCTAAGATGACTCTGACATAATTTGATTTATTCATCCTAAAAAGGAAACTGTCTCATTCCCTTAGCTGAGCTTGGCAGCATTTGACAAAGTTCATCTCGGAGCCAATGGTCAAAGGTAGTTTCAGTACATTGAATTTCTCTCACAGTGAAGATATTATTCAACTTGCTAGGGGAAATATAGATAAACACATATAACATAGAATATATTACCATAAATGTGGGAAGGAGGTGTGCACACTATGTGGAAGGAAAGAAAAGAGACCAAATTGAAAGGTCTACTGTACTTTTTAGCTTTCAATGTTATATTGGGCTGAAAAGTTTGGAAACAGTACTTTGAGGTGTTACAGCTCCAGAATTCCTCCATCAAATGGCCACTGGCTATGCCGGTGGGGAACTGGGGTAGACAAAATGAGGACAATGCTCCGTCCGAAAAAGAATTCTGCCTCCTAAATGAAATTTTCCTTAAGTCCCAAATTTGTAGCATCTCAGTTGAGCATTGAGCAATACAGCTTAGCTATCCTACAAAAAGATCCAAACACAATTACCAAGGGAATGTGAACACAACAAGTGTAAGAGTTCTAGATGACTCATCTGTATATAAACCTCTGGACAGCTGAATAAATTCTGGATTGGCTCATTCTAACTCTAAGGAATATACAGTTTATTATTATTGTTACAGTCCATATGGACTTTCCCTCTCTGTTAATTTGAGCAACCATTGACAAGAATCTGTTTAAATAAGAAAATTTGTGTTCCACTCTTCCCACTCTTCTTGTTGTTGTGATTTTATGTCTGTTGTGATGACTTCATAGTTTTTTGTTATTTACAATTTACAGTTTGTAAAAGGCAAGAGTTCTGAGTGTGGCTGATGCTCAGAATTAAATTTCTGCTAGCCATCTTGGTTCTCCCCAAGAAGATGACAACAACATTTACAATTTGTGTAATCTATAAATACAAATTGGTATAGATTCAAAGTAGATATAAAGCCTTTATTCTATATATAATCTACTTATGGAATTTCAGTACCACAACATGCATTTGAAAGGGTTAGATCATCTATCCCTCATAGACAAGAGGAACATCAATGACTATTAGCTATCATTACTCAATTAAACCATAACTGAATATATCATGGAGATTTTGCTCAGTGATGATGACTAATAATCACTTGGCAGTGTATTTAAACTGTATATATCTGATTTCCATCTGTGGGGGCTGGACAACAGAGAATGTTTAATTAGACCCTATTCATGAGGTTCCTAGGAACATCTGGCTGGACACTGCTAAAACAATGTTAGATTAGATGGGCCTTTAATCGCATACATCTCAGGATGGCTAAGACAAATGAGGTTAGGTATTGGCCCCAGCAGCTGGTTCTCACACATGATGAATTAAATCGAGATGCAGTAGCAGCAATAGGATTTGGGGCATAATTTCCCATTAACAAGTGTTGAGTCAAATGTTATTACTATGGTGTTGTTGCGATCAAAACTGACTTTTCATATGCATGAGAATCAGAAGGTATAACTCAAGGCCACAACAGAAGTGCCAGTTTCTAGGAACGGGGGAGAAATTTGTTGGCTTACATTTTAATACAAACCAATGTAATTTGTATTTCTGAAAGCAATGCACAAACCAGGATGCAATTGTTCTTCAGTTTCCACACTTCTTTACAGTTTGTGATGCAGTTCTCTGATCAAAAATTGCATATCTTAGGAGAAAGTATCTGTAACAATGGGTGTGTTAGATAAAATAGGGTACAAAAAGAGCTATGTATGGGTAAATTGCTTGCAAAAATGCACATGGAATTTTGCATGCTCAAAAATACATACAATGTGATACAAAGTCAAGAGTAAAAAGTCTAATGACAAACTGATGCAGAAAAGGGATGAGACAAACTTTCACTTGAAGGCTAAGACTACAGGTAGAAAGGCGGGATACAAAAATAAAGTAGTAGTAGTAGTAGTAGTAGTTGTTGTTGTTGTTGTTGTTATTGTTGTTACTACTGTATTACAGAAAATCCAACAGATGAATTTCACCTTATCTATTTTTAGGTAAATGTAGAGCACACAATAGAAGCTACCTAGTCTACATGCAAGCCAATCCAGATGTTAGCACAACCACACAGAGCCTCAGTGTAGTGCAAATATCATAGTAATGTGACAATTAATAATTTCTAAACAAATTCTGTATCAGTGGAGTTTATCAGACTATGGAAATTGGAAGTATAATCTAATGGCAATCCGAATGCAATCATGGGGTTTCCCGTTATTGTGTATTAAAGTATCTCAAGCAATTTTGGGCAAAAGGGAAGTCATTCTGAATGTAAACATGGGTTTTATGTTATTGCATATTAAAACATCCCACGCGATTTTGGGCAATGGGAAGTCATTTTTGGGTAATGGGAAATTATTCTGAATGCATTCCGAACGCAATTGGAAATCACGTAAATTCGCTAAACTAGCAAATTCACATGAATTCGAATTGGCTCCAATTGACTCCATTCGAAATAAAGAGAAATTCCTCCCATCTGATAAACTCCAGTGAAAGAATAAGAACAGAGATGAGCAAATTGATGCTTTCCAAATGTTTTTGATTACAGCTTCCCCAGTCTCTTACCATGTCATCAGAGACTTTTAAAAGATTTGTAGCCCAAGCGTATGGAAAGCACTAGGTTAACTTTTCTTCAACAGGAGATACAAGGCACTATTCCTTTTTCATGTGGAATTCATCTTTTCATTGTCTATGCACCTCTAGGATATGCCTTTTGACGACTCCTTTCTTACCCCGTGACCTTTACAGGTATGAGACATTTTTGTTTACCCAAAACAAACTTTTCCCACTAACATAAAATGTCGGGTATGTTCTCTCATAAAGGAAAAAAAACAATTAAAACTGTCAAAACATGTTAGTACTAGGAGATATTTCACTTTATCTTTTGTGGAAATCTGAAAGCTTGGGGAAAATATATTCAACAGAATTCATATTAACCTGTTTGTAACATTTCTCAAGGAGTTTCTCAAGGATAGGTCCTCAAGGATCTGTTTCACTCCATAGTCTCTGGAAGCTCAAAAGGAAGGCCTGGACATTATCATTGCTGCCACTTAGGTTGCTCTAACATGACAAATATTCACTGACTGGCTGATCCTCAATTTCTTGCCTGGGTGTCCTTGAACACTGGATGCCATCTCCAATTGGTAGCACTATACTTCTGTTACACTAACTGAACATGGAAAAATAAATAAGCTTTCTCTTATAGGGACAAATGCTTTTTTATTTAATGTATAACTATGGACAAACAACATATTAATATTTTATTATTATTATTATTAGGCTTTATTTGTTTAACACTGTAAATTTACACAGCCCTTTACATACAGTCAATTGAAATAGACAGTTCCCTGCCCTCAGGCTTACAATCTAAAAAGACAAGAGACAGAAGGAGAAAGGAAAGGTGGTGGGGAAAGGGACCAATTCCAGTGGATCTTCTCTCTCTCTAAGGCCTGGACCATGACAGATGGACTGGAGGGAGGGCCCTTCTTCTTGCTCTGGCTAGGCCTGATGGTGTTAGGTCTGCCTTAACACTCCCTCTGAGGCTGGACAATGGCAGATGGCATGAAGGGAGGGCCTTTTTCTTTAGGCTAAGTATTATAGTGTTATGAAGCCGCTCAGAGTTCCAGTTCTGGGAATGCTCAGTTTTAAAACTGGCTAGAGAAGTAATGAGCCATGATCATAGGGGAAGGAGATTCCAGGAATGAGGGGCAGCGAGTGAGAAGGGACGAATCCGGGATGGGGCAGTGGAGATCCTAGGCTGGGACAGGAGACTTTGACTACCAGAGCAGAGGGCGTGAGAAGGAGTGTGAGGAGAAAGAAGTCCAGATAAATAGGGAGAGGCCAGTCCATGGAGGGCTTTGAAAGTCAACAACAAAAGTTTAGAAGAGTAACTACTGTATATGCTCATGCATAAGTCTAGAAATTTTAGTCAAAAAATGACTCCAAAAACCTGAGTCAACTTATCCATGGGTCAATGTAGGTACTATACTGTACTTTAAGTCTTATAAAAAAGGAACCATCCCATGATGAAATGCAAGTGTGTCGTCTGTTCTGGAAGCACTCACACCTCCTTTATATTTCTCATCCATGGAGCCTTTAGTATGAGCACAAGCAGTTATGCCTGCTGGAATTTTGTAATTTTTCTGGCACTATTTTCCTGTGCTTCACTGTTTGCATCTTTTGTTACACACCCCTAAGTTTTACTCTCAGCTTACCCACGAGTCATATCAAAACCCATAATTTTCATCCCAAAACCTGCCCTTGACTTATACATGAGGTTGACGTATAGGCAAGTATATATGGTAATTCACACATTAAAAAAATAGCAGGGGGAGAAAAGACCAACAACTAATGTTGTTCATCAGGAGACTTGATCTCACTAGACATCTGGAAAACTCACTGATTAATTAATATATTCATTAATTAGACAGCTGTAGTGTTAGAAGATAATTTAATTGTTTGAATTAATAACCCTTTTAATTAATCCTAAAGAAAATCACCAACCTTAGAACTGAGAAAATGCTGACTTCCTGAATGCCCATCTGTGTAATTAACATCACTATTTGGAAACATGGTAGGTAATGAGAGAATGACTTATACCACTGCATGCAAAATGGGAACACTGTGTAGAAACACTTTTAAAAATTGTCATGACCTTCATCACTTGAATGTGCCAAAACAGGCTTGCTACAACTGCGCAAAACTTTATTCTTGCTTAATTATTTTACAGAATTTCAGCAACATGGGGGATGATGTGTCTATGTCAGTAGAATTAACAATCTCTTGTCTTTTGTCTTTCATGTGAACTTGAATCTTTGCAGTTGAACTCAGCTGGGTGAGATCCCTTCCCCCAATCATTCTTTAAAGCAATCATTTTTAATCAAAAGTTTGTCCCATGCAATTGCTTTTTTCTGGCTTATTGTTCATTATTCTTGTGTTGTGATACATCCTTTAGTTCTCCCTCTTTCCACACCACAAGAACCCACAATGGAAGAAGCAACAATTTAAAAGTTTAAGTAGGAATCACCATACTTTGAAAGAAAAACAACTAATGTTGTGTCACTGGAGCCAAGTGATAAATCTGTGTCTACAATGGAACCATTACATACTGCAAGGTACAGCCTACCTAACATGACTGGTATCTCCTCCATACTCAAAAAAGGGATGGGGAGGGGGGAGATAATCCCATTTTCAGAAAAGGAAATAAGAGGAGCAAAGATTCTAGCCTAGGCTTTCTCACAGGGATGGGGAAAGTGTGGTACAAGAGCTGCATGTTGCTTCAGAAGCCATTTGGGGGTACCGCCCGTAATTTGGGATTTCATTTAATATTTTTAAATCAAAGATTTGGGGCATAGACTGCTACAAGTCTTTTCAGGTCCAGTGAAGGATTGTGTGCCCACCCCTCAGGTCCCAAGCAGTTGCCTTTCATAACATAGATGACCACTCATCATGTCTATAGAGGAGCTCTAACAAACACAGATAAAGGGTTACTACTTCAATGACAATTAAGGCCCTTTGGAGCAGCCTGCAGCCACCCCTTTCCTATTCAGATTGTGGCTGCGGCAGCTATATGCCACAGCCTCAATCTGGCCTTTCCACAGTGCAAAAAGAAGTTGTAAAAAGCAGCTTCTTTTTGAGCCACAGAAAGGGCATCCTAGCCCAGGTAGTGGTGGCTTTTTGCTGCCTTTTCAGCGCAGCATGTCTAAGCACTGCGCCGAAGATGTGGTGTGATACTGCCCACCATCTGGTGAGGTGGGCAGCAGGGGTGGAGTCAGGTTGACCAGTGTGCAGACGCCACGCCCCCACTCTGCCCCAAGGCTAGTGTATAACACTAGTCTGGAGAGGGTCTTAGTCAAAGTGCTATCTTGCAGAACAGTGCTACTCAAATTGGTGCTTGCTGGTTCCCCAGTCATTGTCTGCTGGTCACTGGTGAGTCTCCAAGAAATAATTTTTAAAAAATTGCAGCCGAGGGACACAAATACGGCTCACTCTCTAGGACAGTGGAGAAAATTCCTTTTGTTCAACCCCACATCAGGAAGCTTGAGAGGCATTGCTGTCTAAATTCCCAAAGTTAAGTGAAAGAAATAACAGTCTCTATTCAGTGTGGCACTATATCTCTTCAGAAGTAAGCCCCACCTCTGGTCACTCTATGTTGTTACAGGCAGGTAAGTGGAGCTGAGGTAGTAAAAGTGTGTTTTGAAGCCTGCATATAGTTCTCCAACCCTATGCCCTTTAGGACACCTTTGGGATTTAATATGTGCTTCTGTTTTTACATTCTAATGGCAAAATTAAATATAAGAAGAAATGATGGCTGAAGTATGTCCAGCTGATAGGTCTCCATGCAGGAAGCAACCACAAAAGGAAGAAAGATATAAACAGAGTATGCAGTTTCAGAAGAAACTACATCACTCATGCTACAGCAGATTATAATGCTGATGGATTTCAGATTTTGAACACTTGAGAAAAGATCTATGAATGACAGTTGAATAAGAGAAGCAGGAGGAGGAGAACCTATTTTGGGTTCACATTGCATAGCTACTTTCAAGTTCAGACCAGGAGGTTGATACTCCACCTTCTTTCAACAGAAAATCATAGCCTCTTCATAACATTCCCCATCTTTCTCTTTTGTTCTTTTCAAATAACTAGAGAATAAACAAACTGATGGTTATTATGGTGCAGATCATAGTTTCAACACCTTGGATAACTTCTTCAACATTTAGACCAGTGGTTCCCAAACTTGGTTTTCCAGATGTTAGAGTTCAGCTCCCAGAATTTCTGACTGTTGGCCAAGCTGGCTAGGACTTCTGAGAGTTCGTCCAAATCCCCTGGAGGACAATAGTTTGGGAACTAATGGTTTAGACTAAAACATATAGCAGATCTACCATCCTAGCGACATCAGAACCATGAGACACCACTCTTTAACAGCTACTGCTGGGTACTTTTCTGCTGTTTTGATCCTATATATGTTCAGTATCTTTGATAACTTCTTTAAAATTCAAACTAAATCCCTAAGCAGATTCACCATCCCACTGAAAGGGCACCACCTGCCTCCACTGTCAACAAGGAGGAGAGAAAATCTCAAAGACCACAATGAAGAATGTGTATTCCTTTCTAGAAACTATAGAAAGATATTTTTCACACACTCTCAGCACCAAAATAAATGAAATGCAAAACATAAACTGTCATCTTATGACAAATGATCTTTGCTGACTTTGCCAATATTCTGAAATTGAACATTTCAGATTTGGTTTAGGAAAATTGATGTAAGGTTTATTCCAAGGATACTTCCACCTATGTCTCATTATTGTGCTGTTAGGCAAAGACAGACACCTACTAAGAGGCTTGTGAGTACAGTCAATAAATGTATTTCATCACTACTCTTGCAATAACAAATATCCCTGCAGAAACATGTTTGACAAGCACAAAAAGAATTAAGAGAAAATAGAATGATTCATTGCTTGCATCAGATTGACCACTGAATGAAATTCAGAAAGATAGGCCAGCTGTGTAAACTGGAAAAGAATAAATCAATGATATTGCTGTTTTAAAAATAGGTTCCCTTAACTCCTAACTTCAGATGCTTGACTCTTTGTTATACTCACACTATTTTATAAATCATTTTTATTATGATTGAGCTGGATCCTCAATCTGAGTGTTTACTGTGCAAGGTCCTGTACAAAAACAAAGCAATAAAATTTTCTTCTGCAAACAACTTATTTACAATATAACATATGAGCATATGGCACAAGAGAAGAGCTAGAAATCAAAGGTCACATGAGCAAAGTAATAGTTCGCCTAACCAACTAAGTGTCAACATCTTCAGCCCTCCCTTCAACCACCATCTTGAGGGGAGAGAAAGGCAGGCCACCTCCTACTGGAAGCAAGAAGAGCCCTCCCTTCAACCACCATCTTGAGGGGAGAGAAAGGCAGGCCACCTCCTGCTGGAAGCAAGAAGAGCCCTCCCTTCAACCACCATCTTGAAGGGAGAGAAAGGCAGGCCACCTCCTGCTGGAAGCAAGAAGAGCCCTCCCTTCAACCACCATCTTGAAGGGAGAGAAAGGCAGGCCACCTCCTACTGGAAGCAAGAAGAGCCCTCCCTTCAACCACCATCTTGAGGGGAGAGAAAGGCAGGCCACCTCCTGCTGGAAGCAAGAAGAGCCCTCCCTTCAACCACCATCTTGAAGGGAGAGAAAGGCAGGCCACCTCCTGCTGGAAGCAAGAAGAGCCCTCCCTTCAACCACCATCTTGAAGGGAGAGAAAGGCAGGCCACCTCCTACTGGAAGCAAGAAGAGCCCTCCCTTCAACCACCATCTTGAAGGGAGAGAAAGGCAGGCCACCTCCTGCTGGAAGCAAGAAGAGCCCTCCCTTCAACCACCATCTTGAAGGGAGAGAAAGGCAGGCCACCTCCTGCTGGAAGCAAGAAGAGCCCTCCCTTCAACCACCATCTTGAAGGGAGAGAAAGGCAGGCCACCTCCTGCTGGAAGCAAGAAGAGCCCTCCCTTCAACCACCATCTTGAAGGGAGAGAAAGGCAGGCCACCTCCTGCTGGAAGCAAGAAGAGCCCTCCCTTCAACCACCATCTTGAAGGGAGAGAAAGGCAGGCCACCTCCTGCTGGAAGCAAGAAGAGCCCTCCCTTCAACCACCATCTTGAGGGGAGAGAAAGGCAGGCCACCTCCTGCTGGAAGCAAGAAGAGCCCTCCCTTCAACCACCATCTTGAGGGGAGAGAAAGGCAGGCCACCTCCTGCTGGAAGCAAGAAGAGCCCTCCCTTCAACCACCATCTTGAGGGGAGTTAATTGTCTAATTAACAAATTGTAAGCCGCTCTGATAGCTTTGGCTGAAGAGCGGGGTATAAATAAAATTTATTATTATTATTATTATAAAAAAGACAGTTTCCCTTGGGCACAGTATCCCTACTTTTAAGTTAAGTCTGACAGCTATGCGGTATGTAATATTATATTTTTTCTAGAAGTTTGTGACAGAACAATCATGTGTGAAAGAACTTTCATATGATTGTTCTGCTAAAAAGACCCATACAAAAATTCAGAGACATAGCTGTGTTAAGAGCTGGAAAAGATGGCCAGAAGAAGTGGCTTGAAGCCACCCCTTCCAAAGGTGGATTGTGACCGTGGCAACCACACACTGTGGCCCCAATCCACCTTGAAGCCACCTGAAAAAGGAGCGGCAAAGAGCTGCTCCTTTTTGAGGCAACAAAAAGCTGGCATTGCAGCCATGCTGAGACCAGAAGCCAACTATATGATGTTCTGGCAGCATGTAGCATGTCAACACTGTCAGAGCACCATGAAGCTTCCCCCATGCAGTCCAAGGGTGGGAGAGGCATGCGGTGGGCAGCCACATGGCTGTCCATCCTTGTGTCTACTTCCCAGGAGCCTCATTTGCTCTTGGTGGGTGGGGCTGGTTGGAGCAGGAGCCACCTGGACTGCATCTAGTCAGTCTTCCTTCAGGTTGGGCTGTGCGGCATAAATTGCCTCTCCATATCAGGCTTGGGAGCAGTTCCTCCCAGGCACCTACCCCCCTCCCCCACCCACCCTAGGAATTAGGCTTCTTGCCTTTCTGTGCTCTTTGTCACAACTTCAGAGGCAGAGCATGGGATTGGGATCATGGAAGACTGTCAGTACCTTGGAAAATGTACAGACAAGGGGGGCCCTTATGGGACCTGGAGTGGGATGTGAGTCAGAATGTGACAGCCTAGCCTGAGGCCTGAAACATTTTTGACAACCCCTCTCAATGGGAGGCAGGGGTTCTCACCTGGGAGGACTCCTCTATGGAAACTTCCCATCATTCCACTTCCATTCTCCAGCAAAGGGCAGAGATTGGTCTCATCGGGCAGCAGACAGGCTCCCCAATGCCCAGATCTAATCCCATGCTTGCACCAACTAACTGCACCCGTACTCGATAAAAGAATTGTGGCCTATTTCCTCCAATCTTCATATCTGTGTGTTTATTTAGGAAACAGACTTGCACGTGGGCTCGCAATGCGAGCTTGCTATCCGCAGATGCTGAAACCCACAGATGGCAAGTCCATGGATAAGGAAGGCCCCCTATGCTATCCATTATTAATCTCTGTGTGAAAGAATGAATATCAGGTGTTTGTTTTTTAAAAATAGATTCTCCTTGTCAAAATGTCTTTGAAATTGGTTGCAAGTTCCTAAGAGACTATCGGCTGACATCACACAGAACTCTGGAGCTGTATATGATCCATAGGGTGATCTTTTATGTTCCAGTGGAAAGGTACACAAAAGCTGCTGTCTTCATTTTAATCCAATATTTGGAAGCTACAGTTGAACAAATGTATGTAACAGATTAAGACTTAATTCAAGCAAGATAGAGGCGGTGCTACTGGGACATTTGTGAAACCAGACCCAGGTTAACAACAAATTAAGAATCTGTCAAAGTATAACACGGGAATAGGTAACAAGGAGGCCTTTTATCCTGCATATGTCAAGATTGAAATATGATGTGTTGCTGTCTTCCTTCCACTTGCATTGCAGAACAGAGCTTCCCTGGACTAAGATGGTGGGTTCTGATGAGAGGAGAAGAAAGATAAAAATAGAACCATGATAGCAACAAGTTGTCAGCATTGGACTGGCTTGCTCCACATAAGAAAATTCATTGGTCAAGTTATCAGACAAGGGTTCATTAGAGGGATCTTTTCTTATTCGGTACCAGCTTCCTTTCATTGTCTTCTCCTATTTAACAGGAGGTACTATAAAAAAAATCTGATGTTCTTTTAAGCTGTTTTTAATCCATTTGTTGTTTGCTTTCTTTTTTTAAAAAAAAGAAGATGCAAGCACTAGAAGTGTTTTATCAGTGGCACCTCTTTCATAGGCTACATTTCCTTCTAGACATAAAGAATTTTTTAATGCTGGATCTTGCTTGTGTAACTTTCTGCAGTGCACTTATTGTGGCATTACATTTGAAAATGATTTAGAAGCTTGAAGGTGTCATGAATACAACTTCCATTATCCTTCACCATTGAGTATGTTGGCTACAGCTGATGGGAGCAGTTCAACAACAACTGAAGGGCCAAAACTTGCCCACCCTACATGCTGCCGTAAGCATTTGCTGACATTGCAAAAACAAAACAAAACACTTTATATAATGTAAAAACCTTTCCATAAAAAACCTAAAGTAAACATCTTTCAGTGAAAAAGCCTCAATATTATTATTATTCGGATTCAAGAAGTCAGTGAAAATCCTGTTATTAAAACCTAGAATGTGAGAGATCATCTCAATCAGCTTTATTAATAATTTCCATACTACCATACTATCATGCCCTTTCCTGGACATGAGGGACCTGGAAACTGTGGTACACGCTCTGGTAACCTCATGCTTGGACTACTGTAACGCGCTCTACATGGGGCTACCCTTGTGCTTAACCCAGAAACTGCAATTAATTCAAAATATGGCAGCCAGGCTTGTTACTGGAACACTCAGGAAAGAGCACATAACACCAGTGCTTAAAGCTCTCCAATGGCTGCCAATTAGTTTTCTGGCACAGTACAAGGTGAGGGTATCTGAGGGATCGCCTCTTCCCATATGACACCCCCCCCCCCCCGCGCACACTCCAGTCCTCTGGGAGGAACCTGCTACAGCCCATGAAGACCAGGCTGGTGCAGACCTCCCAGAGGGCCTTTTCAGCTATCACCCCCAAGCTGTGGAATGTCCTGCCGGATGATATGAGTCTCATAACATCCATTGAAGGCTTTTAAAAAGCCTTAAAGACGCATCTCTTCTGGCAGGCCTTCCTAGATGTTGTTAAATTTCCCCTGGCTCCAAACCCTATGTGTTAGTTTTTTGTCTTTAATCTTGCCCATACAGCCCCAGGAATTTTGTTTTTAAGGAATTGTTTTATATTTTGGGGTTGTGTTTTAATTCATAGCTAATTTAATCTTATTTTAAGGGGTGGGAGTTGGGATGGGATTGTTTTTAATTTTGTACTGTTTTAACTCTGTTGTAACCCGCCCTGATTGTTTGTTCAGAGGGGCGGGCTATAAATAAAAAATATTATTATTATTACCAAGAACATAAATTTCTAGTGACCTATGTCTGTTTTAATTACATATAAATGTATTTATTTGTACTTATTCCATCTACATGGTCTAAATTGTACAGCAGACTACAATACTGATGCCCGTGATAGCCGGTAGGAAGTCACTCATAGATTTAATATGTTTTCTATGTCAGTGCCAAATAAATAGGAACTTCTAGGAGTGAGATACACTCCTAGGGGAGAAAATGCTCACTAAGTTGAATTCATTAGAGCTTGAGTAATTGGTCAGTATGAAGAGATGATAACTGGTTTTCTGAACAAGAACTCAAGGCAATGCCAAAGGCTTTAGATGGCATATGAAACAAGTTAATTGTCATAATAAGGATGAATAAAGGATACATTGCTGCTCTTACTATTATGTTAACTGAGAACTGAGTAATCATAGCAATTCTGTAATGTGTATAATAAACTCACGTGCACAGGCTATTACAAACAAGCATCTGACCCCTTGACATTTTATGAGGTTCAGACAGCTACTTTTAAAAATAAACAGTCTTCTAGAACAATGGTTAAAGAAACCCATCTGGTTTGGTCTCAAATTACAAACCTAGCATGAGTGTACACCTGTCAGTATGAAGTAATGTGCAACATTTTAGGGCTGCTTCGGCTTAACCTCACAGGGTCAGGAAAGGTCACATTTAGATAAATGTTAGTTTCCAAACCTGAGTCATTCAGTACTGTCCACTGTAAAAAGACTGTGGGAGCATGCAAGCCCAAGGCCAGCTCTTTACCTGAAACTGGACATGTAAATCATAGAATCATAGAGTTGGAAGAGACCAGAAGGGCCATTCAATTCAACCCCCTGCCATGCAGGAACTCCCAATCAAAGCATCCCTGAAAGATGGCCATCCAGCCTCTGCTTAAAGACCTCTAAGGAAGGAGATTCCACTACACTCTGAGGGAGTGTGTTCCACTGTCAAACAGCCCTTACTGACAGGATGTTCCTCCTAATGTTGAGGTGGAATCTCTTTTCCTGCTGTTTGCATCCATTGTTCTGCATTCTACTCTCTGGCGCTGCAGAAAACAAGCTTGCTCCCCCCTCGATATGACAAACCTTCAAATATTTAAACAGGGCTATCATATCACCTCTTAGCCTTCTCTTCTCCAGGCTAAATTTACCCAGCTCCTAAGGTGTTCTTCATACGGCACAGTTTCCAGACATCTTTTTTGAATTGTGGTGCCCAGAACTTGACACAGAATTCCAGGTGGGGCCTGGACAAAGCAGAATACAGTGATACTATTACTTCCCTTGATCTAGACACTATAATTCTATTGATCCAGCCTAAAATTGCTTTGGCCTTTTTAGCTACCACATTGCACTGTTGACTCATGTTCAACTTAGATCTCTTTCACACGTAGTCTCGTTCAGCCAGGTGTCCCCCCCCCCCTCCTATATCTGTGCATTTCATTTTTACATCCTAAATGCAGTACAATACATTTCTCTGTGCTGGATTTCCTTTTATTAGCTTTGGCCCAGCTTTCTAGTCTATTCAGGTTATTTTGAATATTGATCCTGTCTTCTGGGGTATTAGCTACTCCTCCTAATTTGGTGTCATCTGAAAAATTGATAAATATAATGGTTGGAAAAATTACCAGTTTCCCTACCAGTTTAGCGAGTGGGAGTTTTGGAACACCAAAAAATGTAACTCTTCCAACCTTTCTCTTAAACATTCTTCTCTTATGTGCCAGATGAGCAAGCTCTGTAGTAAGTAATCTGAGCCTTAACACTTTTTGCCTTTAACCATTTCATAGTCCAGTAATATAATGTTAACAAAATACATGGGTCTACAATTATATTTGTATATATCATTGGTGTATTTATTGGTGTAATCCTTTATTCATGCAATTATTTATTGATAAAATTTAGGATGGCTTGAAGAAAACTGACACTGCTATGTTTACTATCTTGCCAGAAACAGTAGTCTGCTTTTCTGCAAATCACAGAATATTTATAATCAGTGAAATTTAGCTAGGAGAAAAAGGGGGAAAGGAAAATCACAAGAAATACCTTCATGCAAACTCTTCCACATTCTGAATCTGCCTATTTCAAGCTATTATGAGAGGAAATAATACTGTATACACTGTAAATCAAGACCAAGAAGTTATTTTTATACTGGCTCTTTATGACAGAAAAATAATTAATTTTCTAGGTCAGTAAATAACAATCACATGTTAATCTGCTGAAAGTAAAGAATTAGATTGATTATATTTTTATGTTGTTTGGATTAGTAACAAGATTCACTGTCCAATACATTCCAACTTGGCCCTCTACAATCCATCCAAAGAGGGATTCAGGTTCTATTGGAGGCTTTCTGCTGAAGAAATTGGGAGCAGTGATTTTATTTATCTGTTTGTTTGTTTGTTGATTTCTCCTTTCCCTGTATTCCTAGCACCATCTCCCACACTGATTAGGAGAGCCTTCCAATCGACTGGATGAATTTTTAGAGGAATAGGGGTGGGCTAGGTACTGAAGAATTGGAAAAATAGCGTGCAATGAGGATGAGGAATTGCCAAAAATAGCAGCGTGCACACACACACACACACTCTCTACCATAAGCAGAATTCTGTTGAGCACAATCGGATGTTCAGTAGAAGCAAGTCACTCTTATGTATTAACAGTACAAGCAAGGATTCAATTTATGCAATTTATTTTAGGAAGCACAATGCATATTATGACATTAAGAAAACAGAACCGTGTTATTGAATCTGGAGTCCAGACTCTGGACAGCTATGGGGAAGTAGGAGAAAAGCACATGCACTCCATACAGGCAATCCCAGGCTCACTACTCAGCCTTTCCAGTTTTTAGAAAAGATATAGGTAGCAGATCAGTTAAAAAATAGGGAAGCAAAGATCTGTTAACTCTTGTTCTGATTGTTTTTCTCCATGTGCCATCAGCACTCTTAGTTTGTCATAGTTTGGAATGTAGCTGTGAGCATTCTTCCCCTCCTATATGAAAATCTGTGCCTTTTCTTTACACACATTTCCCCCCAAAATGTACATATATTTCTAATGTACACATTCTCCAGTCTAGCATTTGCATGTTAAGGGTGTAATTCTTTAATAATTTCATTCTCAATACATGCAGCAAGTAGTTTAAGCAATCTTTTTTTCACTGCAATGAAGTATTTGCAAACTGTGGAGTTTTCAAAGACTTCACAGAATTGACAGTTCCACACAAAATTAGTACATAGTGTCTTTGCACAGAAAATAGGATTTTCTATGCGGAAAATAATATTTCTGCACACAAAGATTTTTTTTTCTTTAAAGAAAAAGTATAGTGTCTAGATCAAGGGAAGTAATAGTGCCACTCTATTCTGCTTTGGTCAGGCCCTACCTGGAATACTGTGTCCAGTTCTGGGCACCACAATTCAAAAAAGATGTGGAGAAACTGGAACATGTCCAAAGGAGGGCGACTAAAATGGTGAAGAAACCATGCCCTATGAGGAACAGGGGGCTGGGAATGTTTAGCCTAGAGAAGAGAAGGTTAAGAGGTGATATGATAGCCCTGTTTAAATATTTGAAGGGATGTCACATTGAGGAGGGAGCAAGCTTGTTTTCTTCTGCTCCAGAGAACAGGACCCAGAATAATGGATGCAAGCTCCAGATTCCACTTCAACATTAGGAGGAACTTCCTGACAGTAAGGGCTGTTCGACAGTGGAACACACTCCGTTGGAGGGTGGTGGAGTCTCCTTCCGTAGAGGTCTTTAAGCAGAGGCTGGATGGCCATCTGTCGGAGAGTTCCTGCATGGCAGGGGGTTGAATTGGATGGTCCTTGTGGTCTCTTCCAACTCTATGATTCTATGAAAGCAATGCTTTCTGTACAGAAAATGCTATAGTTATGAAATTATTCTGTACAAAATTTGCAGTTGAGCTTTTTTATGCAAAACACACACACACACAACCAAAACAAAAACACACATAAAATAATGTATCTGTACAGTAAGCGAATTTTGGAGATAACAAGCCCCAAACTGCATTTTTCATCAGTCAAAGATTCTCCTAATCAATTTCCAAACATTTGAGAATCACATTTTTGACCATTTTCTAAATATTTTTAATATTCTTTCTATTCCTAGCATGTATGTGTGCCATTTCAGAAATGTATATGTGTATAAAGTGCATTTTTTTATCTGAGGATTTGCTGTCCAGGAATTTGAGCTTCCACAAATAGCAAATACCCGTTGTTTGTTATGGAGGCACATGCATGTGGCTGCACTGGCTGCAGTAGCAGATGCGTGCACACCACACCACCATAGAAAACAACACAACTTAATGTCCTGCATGTTTTGTTATCTGTGGAGAGGTCCGGAACAGATCTCTTGCATATACAAAAGGATGTCGTCTGTATGTGTACAGTTGGCCCTTTGTATCTATGGATCCTGCATTCATGGACTCAACCAACAACAATTAAAAATATTCACCATTTCCCCCCCCCAAAAAACAAACCTTGGTTTTGCCTTTTTTTTTTAACCAGGGGACACCATTTTAATATGTCATTGCATATAATGGGACTTGAGCATCATAGATAGTTCTGAACATCAGTTTTCTTCCTCTAGGAACAAAAAGGTAAATGTTTTCCAAGGATGCAATGCAGATCTAAATGTTTTTGCCTTCATATCTGCTTCCATACATTTTCTGTAGAGTCCTTTTAAAACCAAAAACTAGAATACAGCTCTTAGGGTTCATTGTGAAACACTGATGTTTCATCTGAGATGAGGGACATGTTCATCCTGCATTTCCAATCAATTCCATTTAAAATTCTGCAAGAGTCCCAACCTTAAATTCCCATAAAGCAAAAATTGAACAAAATATCTGCATGCATTGCTACCCTCCTGAAGCCAGCTAATCCCTCACAGAGACACAGCTTTTGGAATGTAAATGCCCTTCTTTCTCTCATGATTGTATGCAAGTAATTAAAGAGCTGAACAACTGCCTAAAAAGAATGGCTGCCTGCTAAAAATAAAATTTTAAAGTAACACAAGACTGTTGCTTGTAAGGACATTGGCATTAACAGATATTCAACATCATTATCAATGTAGCAGTGTGTCTCTGTGTGTAAAGATTTATGGGAAGGCTACATGTCTCATAATGGTTTGGTGAAAAATATCCAAATACAAAAATTTGGTAGGTATGAAGAACACACAGAGATACAACAGCAAATACTGTTTCCTTTAGTTTTGCTCTCATCTTCTCTTAACCTTTGTATGTCAAATGATGATGATGATGATGATGATGAAATTATTATTATTATTTTATTTCTTATCCATCTTCCACCTTCCCTCAAGGCTCATGATGTGGTACAACATGGATTAAAATACATGAACCCATTTATACACATTAAGTTAAAACACATAAATGTATGACACATTAAAGCCATCTATCATAAAATTAAAATATCCCAATTTAAAATTCATTGTTTTCAAATTCTGTACAGGGTTTCTGGAGTTACATGTCAAGAACTGTACATTTGGATAATGTATAATGGGTAAGTCCATAAACGCAGTAGTAAGAAACTTTTAGTTAAAATTTGCACCACAGAATAATACAGGTTGTCATTCCTTCCTGCCCACCCTCCCCTCATGCCCCTGCTTGAAAAGGGAAATGGGCTCCATGCCCAAAATCAAAGAAGCATGCCAATGTGTCAAGCGGTGCCAGCAGTAGTTGTGAAAGCATGCTGGCTGCAATCATATGATCACTCTGGTAAAACAACCAAAGCTTGTACACCTTCTATCACAGTTGGCAGATAACCATCTGATTGACAGGCTGCCTGCCTTAATTAATTGGAAAGCTGTATGCTTCCTGCCCCTCCAGAGACAAAGAAAGGATTCTGGTACTTCTGCCACAGAACACCCTGTTTGCTTTATCTTTAGCTCCATCCAAAGCTCTTGTTTCTTGAAGAAGCCTGTTTGAATATTAATATAAAAAGGAGACTCATCTACAGTCATTAGAAAGTTTTTAGCTCCATATCCCAATTGTCCATCACTGGATTTTACTTTCTGATAAATATTTTTAAAGAGCAGGTTATTAGTCATAGAACATAACTGCATTACTGAAGAAAGTTACCTATAACAAAATTAAAAATACAGCATCCTACTGATAGCTTTTAATATGATTCATATATTCAGAATGGAGCTATGCATATTTTCCCAAATGAAGCACCATGAAAGGTAATTGAACTTTGAGATTTCCCCTCAGACATCTTTGTATGTTTTTTTTCAGAAGAAGATTCATAGATTTTTCATTAAAAGTACATATTTTCCTGTACTAGGATCAGTTCCTCAGAGAATATTTCTAATCAATTATTCTTTTTCTAATAGATTTTTTTCCATTTAGTTTAAAGAAGGATGGTCTTCTTTCCCCTTGTAAACAACTTTTAAATTGCTATAAGATTAAAACTATATTTCAGGAATATACTATGTGAGAGCTTACTTCCTTTGAATTTTCTGTAAAACCTGTGTGAATGTTGCCTATCGTGTTTTTAAAGCAAGACATTCTAGAAAGACTTTTGATACATTTTTAAATGATACTATTAGTAAAATATTCTGATTCATCTGCAAACATCATTCCCGTACATTATAGAAACAGGTATCAAAGCACAGTGAAAACAAAGGGCTGGAACAGACATAATACCTATTATGTGTGAGTGATACACATGCATAGCATTTTTAAGGCATAAAGGAATCCAGTAGCACCTTTGAGACTTAACATTTGTGGATGCACAATGATATCCATGATGATATCCATGAATGTTCATTCTAGAATAAGCCAGCCTTATAGGAGCTACAGATTGAATCCTCCTTTCCCAAAATGTTTGGGATCAGATCTGTTGGGATTTTGGAGTCTTTTATTTTGGAATACTGTACCTGTATTTGCCACAAAATTCATTTATGTTTCATATATACCTTGTGCAAGTAGCCTTAAAGTAATTTTATACAATGTTTTTAATAACTGTGTGCATGAAACAAAATTTGTATACTGTACATTGAACCATCAGAAAGCAGTGTCACTGCTCCTTAAACATCTACTTTTTAGCAGAAATGGGCTGTGGTTTTCACCCATATCCCTTGAAAACACTGAAGAAATAGTGTGAGTGAGTTGATGCTCAATGGGAATTTTTTTTAATAAAATAAAATTCAAAATAAAGAAAATATTCTTTTAAATTTTTGTTGAAAGCATCACATCTTGCTATATTTTCACTTTAACCTCATGACACAATATACAGGTAAATACATTTAGGCTTTGCATATCATATTGTATTTTAAAGATATGGTATTAATTTTGCTAGTTGTTTATGTCATAAGTATTGCCATTACATTCAGTGATATATGGGAATTATGATTTATGAGTAATATTGGTATAAAAAACACTACTATGGATCTGTATGGTGTGGTATGAAAGGAGGTCAATGGGAGGGGGAGTGACACCATGAGTTACTGCGCCAGGTGATGCCAACCCTAGTGATCCCACTGCAGGAAATGTTGGTTTTTCAAGTATTTTGGATTTTGGAATTACAGATAAGAGAGACTCAACCAGTACTAGATTCCTTTATGGTTTTCATGCAGAAACAGGCTAACATAGCTATCCTTTTGAACAGTGCAAGAGAGAGAGAGAGAGAGAGAGAGAGAGAGAGAATCCTGAAATAACTTTGATGGGATCTTCCAAGAATGATCAGGAACATGTATTGAAATTGATGCAAGCTTTGGTACATATTTTTATTCATATTTCTAATGTATGCAATTTAATATACATTTCCTTCTTTAAGGCACGCACACACACATTTCAACTATTCTTATTTTTAATTGTCCACATTTATATCTACATAATTAAAAAATAAAAGAGAAAAGAGAGAAAATGACACTTGTAGTTTCTTCCTAAATACAGGAAACAACAAAAAATGGGCACATCGTTTTAAAGATATAGTTTCAGAATACAAAGTGAGTTCATTTATTTTAAAAAAAGAAAGAAAGAGAAAGAAGGTTAATGTAAAATTATTTCCCATCAAACAATGCCTTATGGCTATGAGTGGCAAGTACTACTGTGTATGGCTGTGAGTGGCAAGTGTGGAAGTACCACCAATGTTTATCAAATAGTAGTTCAGACAGACAACAGTGACAAGAAAGATGAGGCTGATTTTAAAACTAAGTCAGCCAGCCTTTCACAAGCAGCAGTTATTCACTAGCCTGGGTCTGTAATTACCAGGTGGCTTCATAATGTAGCCATCAATGAAGAAGAAACAGATTTGTTTAAAATGTACAACCAGATAAAAAATATGCAGTTCCAAGAAAGAAAAATGAACATTTGTGTACTTCTGTAAGTCACATTGCAAACACTGCAAACATACAATGTCTAGTGGAGCACACCAGGAAATTCCAAAAGAAAATCAGCATGTGCTTTAAAGATTATAACAAAGTCCTTGACTGCATAGATCATGAAAGGTTATGGAACACTCTTAAAGACATGTGAGTACCAATACATCTGATAGTCCTGACAAGGAATCTGTACTCACGGCAAGAGGCTACTGTCAGAACAGAATGGTCCCCGATGGGCAAAGGGGTCAGACAAGGCTGTTATCTTGTCACCCTATGTGTTCAACTTGTATACAGAGCATATTGTAGGAAAAGCAGGCTTGGACATAGAAGAAGTAGGAGTGAAAACAGGGGGAAGGAATATTAACTAAAATATGCAGATGACACCATAATACTAGCTAAAAATCTCATAGATTTGGAACAAATACTGAGAAAGATCAAGGAAGAAAGTGCAAAAGCAGTCTTACTGTTGAACATAAAAAATTAATAATAATGACCACGGAGAATCTACACAAATTCAGCCTAGACAATGAATAAATAGAAATAATAAAAGAATTTTCATATCTGAGATGAAATATTGATAGAGACAAGTATTGCAGCCAGGAAATCAGAAGAAGGTTAAGAATGGGGAGGGCAGCTATGAAAGAACTAAAAGGTGAAAGGTCCTAAAGAGCAAAGATATACAAGTACAAAAGTCAAAATCGTACAAGCAATTCTATTCCCCATTATCATGTATGGATGTGAGAGCTGGACAAATAAGAAAATAGATGAAAAGAAAATAAATTCATTTGAGATGTGGTGCTGGAGAAGAGTGCTGAGGATACTGTGGAGAGCCAAAAGGACAAACAAATAGGTCTTAGAACAAATCAGGCCTGAGATTTTCCTGGAAGCCAAGATGACAAAACTGAGGCTGTCATACTTCGGACTATGCACAAGAAGGGAAGACTCATTAGAAAAAACAATAATGCTGGGGAAAGTGGAGGGAAGTAGAAAGAGAGGAAAACTGAACACTAGATGGATGGACTCTATTAAGGAGATCACGAATATGAATTAGCAGGAACTAAGCAGAGCAGTGGAGAACAAGGAGTCTTGGAGATGTCTCATCCTCAGGGTTGCCATGGGTCGAGAACAACTTGAGGGTGGTTAACAACAACAAAACAAAAATAATTCAGGTCATGTAAAAGTTACATTATTGTTCTGACACATCTAGTCTACCAGCTCATGGGCTGTGAAGAAGCAGCCATTCTCCAAATGTTGTAGGTACTACCAATTTGTCTTTGTGATATATGAACCATATGGTAGAAGGATTTTTATTTATTTATGAGTTGATCTCCTCCTATGGTAGAAAAGCATCCAGCATAGTCTATGCATGAACTGCATAGTCAGAGCTGAAGCATTGCTTCTGGTATACAATAACCATCTGTGTGCCACACACATGCACACACACCACCCTGTTCTTAGGATTTTTAAAAATATCCCTCACTCCAAATCAAGTTTTATATGAAGTGTGAATGTAATAGTCTTCCACATTAGTGGTACTTTACTTCTGAAGATATTTGCACTGTATGCAGATGTCAAGATATCTGCACTATATGCAAATATCAATGTCATGAAATATGACATCAAGTGACAAAACATGCATGTACATACACAAACGCACACAAGGAAAATGCATGGATGTATCACAGCAGAACATGCTATGCTAGTGAACAGTCATATCGCACTATAATTTCAAACAGTCCTTGTACAAATTGTTGTGGAGGAGCCCTCCACTCTGTCTAAACCCCTTGCTTCCCAGATTCATTTCATGATGATGAATTTTATGCTTTGGTTGTACAGATTTGTCTCAAGGAAGATGAGTCCAATTTCACATCCTGGAAATCATTTTCTGAACCAAAGACTGCACAGAAATCTTAAATTGATCCTCTGTAAGTAAAATCTTCTAAATGCAAGCAGATCCTCAGCAGTGCAACAGCCAGGATTACTACTTATGCATGTATGAGTGGCCTCCCGGCTTCCCCCTCTACCCATGGCTGCATGCCTCCTTGCCTTATTCTTCAGCATTTACAATGACAGAGCATTATGCTTCCTCAGTTAATAATTGGCTTCCAGCCTAATAATCTCTTCTTATTCAAATGAATACCAAAAGGTTGATTTCATGATATATTGGTGCTTTGTGAAAATAGGAACTTTCTTCTAAAGCTAATAACCAACAGGATGTGGGTGGGGGATTACTGAGGAAAGTGACATGGGGGAACAGAAGCAGGAGCATAAACGAGTGCATGGGTGGATGCATGTAAATGTGGAATGCAAATGAAATATATATGCATGGGAGGGATGGGTTATTAGATCTGTTGTGTGTGTCATTTTTTTTCTCTACACACTATGACATGAGGGCACCTAGACAGTGATATTTAAGGGAATAAAGGATTTAGGCTTAAAAATGCTTTTCATATCATCCTTGCATCCTACAGAGCAGAACAAAATACATACTGTATATACTCATGTCTAAGTCTAGAAATTTAGGTTAAAAAATTGACCCAAAAAACCTGAGTCGACTAATCCATGGGTCAATGTAAGTACTGTATTTTAACACACACACACACATATGGTGAAAGGCAAGAGTTTAATCTGCCCTGGAAGCACTGACCTCCTTCTACTCTCTCATCCATCCAGCCTTTAATATGTGCACAAATAGCTATGTCTGCTAGGATTTGGTAAATTCTTTGGCATTGTTTTCCTTTACTTTACCCTTTACAACCTTCATTACGTGCCCCTAGGTTTTGCTGTCGACTTATCCATAGGCCATATCAAAATTTATAATGTTGGCCCTAAAACTTGCCCTCGACTTATATATAAGGTCTACTTATAGTCAAGTATATATGGTACAGTTGGCGCTCCATATCTATGGATTCTGCATTCACAGATTCAATCATCCACAGCATGAAAAAAAAATTAATTCCAAAAAGCAAACCCCATTTTATATAAAGTCACCGTTTTACTTTGGCATTGTATATAATGGGACTTGAGCATCCATGGATTTTGGTAACCACAAATCCTGGAACCAAACCCCAGCAGATTCCAAAGGCCCACTGTGTATGACTTTACAGACGTAAGTCACAATGAGTTCAACGTGGCTCTCCGGGTGAGTATAAAAAGGATTGCATCTGCAATTGGATGACAAGGGAAATTAGAATATCTCAGGTGATATTATATCAGAAAAAATACATATTTCTGAAGTCATATTAATGTTTAGCAGCATAATGTTTTAGTTTTATCTTTTTAAAATTATTGTAAGCTTCCTTGAATTCCATTTTGGAAGAAAGGTGGGATATAAATCTCATAAATTAAAGAAATACCAACAGGGAGAAAAGGAATGCTGCACCATTTATCAATATTTCCTGGTAGTCAAGGTCTCCTGTCCCAACCTAGGCTCTCCACTGCTCCATCCCGGATTTGTCCCTTCTCACTTGCTGCCCCTCACTCCTGGAATCTCCTTTCCCTACAAGCATGGCTCATTTTTCTCTAACCAGTTTAAAAACTGAGTTAAAGACTACTATTATTAAGGTCCAAAACACACTGTAGAAACAATCCAGTTTGATACAGCTTTAAAAGCCCTGGCTCAGTGCTAGGGAATCCTGGGAACTGTAGTTTTGTGAGACATCTGTCAGACAGCTCCAGTGCCAGAACAAACTATAAATCCCAGGATTCCCTAGCACTCAGCCAGGGCTTTTAAAGCTGTATCAAAATGGATTATTTCTGCAGTGTGATTTGGACCACGGTTGTTCTGATGGTCAATAGCCAGCATGGCAGAATTCTCTTTACCTCCCCACTCGAAACCTCTGTGCTACCTGGAAACTGTTTCTAGAACTAGTCTTGGGGTGCACAGAGGTCGCTGCAAGAAAGAATTTGTACACAGACACATAATACATTGTAAGAGATCTTTGGGTAATGTGTCTGAACAATAAGCCCAACCTCAATTAGTCCTTGCATAACCTGTGAAACTCTGAATAAGCATGTGAGTTATTCAAAGCTGTAATTTATTTCTTCTAAAAATGGACCTGTCTAATGGACAGATAACTAAGGCTAGTTTAGTTTAGCTTTCTGCTGAATCCAGTTTTCAGATGATTCAGATGAGTTCATAATTAGTATTTTTTGCTTCACCCAACATTATAATTAACACTTTGTATCAGTGAAGTAATAATTTCAGTTTTTAAAACAACACATATGACTTGGTTTGAGCCAGAGGAGATAATAAAGAATGCTAATTATGAAAATAGTGTTAAATGATTATGTGGTAATCCTATTATTTGATTGTGGTCAGCAGTCATAAGGGAATAACCCAGCTGTTAACTCCTGCCTCATGCATTTAATAAGAATAAAATGGTAATTGAAGCCCTCTTTCAGATATTTTTCTATGCACAGAAGCTGAATTTGAGAAGATGAAAACAACCAGATAGATTTTAGAAGCTAACTTTCCTGATTGAATTATCATCATGTGCTGAGAATTTCGTAAATTAATTATGGGCAGAAATACACAAATAAAAGCAAGCTGACAGGAAAAAAGAGATGTGTTTTTTTATCCCCCCCCCTTTTTTTTTCCACTTTAGAAACAATAGTTACTTTATGTTTTACTGAAATTTTTATTTATATATGTATGTATTATCAATGTATGTAGGACAAATGTATGTAAGACATTAACAATGTATGTAGGACAAAGGTGTGCAATGTATACCCAACTCCAGCTGTCTTCAAGGCAGTCCTCCTCTGAACTGAATTTTTTTTCTGACAAAAGAAGGTTTACAGCATCTTGTGGAAGTTTCCAAAAAAAGCTAGGCATCTTTTAAGTAAGCAGAAGCCCCTGCCCCTGTACTAAAATTCCTGTAGTTTGTACCTTAACTTTTACGTTAAGAGCTTTTAAGTTGCATTGTGTTCTTAATATGTTGTGCACTGCTTTGGGTACTGCACCTGGAGAAAGGCAGCTATTAAATAATAAGTAAATAAATGAATTAATATATGGGTCAAATTAATATTCCAGCTGGTGTTTTTAAACAAGCTGAAGCTTCTGACAACTTGCCAAAGAAATACCTACATAAAGTGGATTGCAACAGTCCAGACGTAAGTCATGGCTGACCACAGTTTGATCTGCCTTTTCCAGAAATTGGTGCTTCTAGCACAGCAGGCTAAGCTTAGCAAAAGCACCTCTGGAATGGCTGTCTATTAATAACAGAAAAAGAATACTGCGTCTAAAACATTACCTGCTGAAATGGTACACATTAACTAAAATCACGATAAACTCATCACGCTGATTACAATACAATACAATAGCAGCTACTATTTTGATTAGGAACAGAGAAGCTGATTTTAATGTAAAACTTTGGGTTTCATCTAGCTAGTGGAGGGTGCACAAAATATTCTCAAAAATGCTATAAACGTGATTGCTACGGGTTATTTAACATAATAGTATCCATTCAACTTTATGATTCTTGAGGATGGGCACAGAAGGGTTGAAGCATGCAAAGAGGATTCAATCAATCACTCCTTAACTTTCTGCATGTGTTGCAAATGCATGTCAGTTTTGTAAAAAACATTCATATGTAAAGCATGCCGTGTTCAAGCTTTAGACATCATTGATTTCATTCTGATCTCAAGGGGAAATAGTGTGAGATGCTTGTAATCACTTGTGGAATATTCAAGTTGGTTTTCTAAAATGTAGATAAGATCTTTTTGTTATCTTTTTTTCTCATATTGGAGGAGAATTCCAACATGAATACTGTGATTAACTACATTAAAACTACTCTTCCTTCTTTCTCAGATGAACAGGTATACTTCTTTTTCTTCAGTTATCTTAACCTCATACACAAGAAATTGGCATTTCAGATCTTCAAAGGGTTTTTTTTCCCCTTCAAACAAAACTTGGAATATAAAAAGACTATTTTTCATCCTTCGATAGAATGACTATTTCTACACATTATGAAATTCCATAGAAAAATTACTGAGATTTTTTCAGTGTGCACAAAAGCGAAATGACTAGCTCATTTTTAAACCAGCAAGAGTTAAAAAAAATTGCAAAAATATATTTTGCATAAAATTTTGGGCAAAACCATTTTTTGCAATGTAGAAAGCTTCAAATTGGGGGAGGGGGAATAAATCCTAAAACAAATCAACAGAAACTAGCACAACAAGGGAAATATGATATAACAGGCATCACTGAAACCTGGTGGGATGAGTCTCACAATTGGAATGTAGAAATAGAGGGATATAACCTTTTTAAGAGAAACAGGCCAAACAGGAAAGGAGGAGGAATAGCATTGTATGTCAGGGATATTTATATAAGTGAAGAGATCCAGGACATCAGTACTGGAGGCCAAGTGGAGAGCATCTGGATAAAAATTAAAGGAGAGGGAAGCAACAGGGATGTAACTGTGGGAGTCTACTACAGACCCCCGACTCAGGCAGAGGAATTGGATGATGCCTTTCTAGAACAGATGACCACACACTCAGAAAGGAGAGATGTAGTAGTGATGGGGGACTTTAACTATCCGGATATTTGCTGGAAGTCAAACTCAGCCAAATTCTCAAGGTCTAGCAAATTCCTCACTTGCCTGGTAGACAATTTCATTGTCCAAAAGGTGGAAGAGGCAACAAGGGGATCAGCTATTTTGGATCTGATCTTAACCTACAGGGATGACCTAGTCAATGGAGTGCAAGTGGTTGGATCCTTAGGTGGAAGTGACCATGTTCTCCTAGAGTTTGTTAGACAGCGGAAAGGGGAAGCCAGGCATAGTCAGACACGCACTCTAGACTTTAGGAGAGCTGACTTCAATAAACTTAGAGAAATACTGGGGGTGATTCCATGGTCAGGAAAACTAAAAGAGAAGGGAGTTCAAGACGGATGAGAGTTCCTCAAAAGGGAGATACTGAAGGCACAATTTCAAACAGTTCCAATGAGGAAGAAAAATGGGAGATGTCTCAAGAAGCCAGGATGGATGACTAAGGAACTTTCAACTGAAATAAGCCTTAAACAGAACATGTATAAGAAATGGAAAAATGGGGAAATCACGAAAGAGGAATTCAAACAAATAGCTAGCACATGTAGGGATAAAGTCAGAAAAGCTAAAGTGCAGAATGAACTCAGGCTTGCTAGAGAGGTTAAGAACAATAAAAAGGGCTTTTTTTGGGTATGTCCGAAGCAAAAGGAAGAGGAAGGAAACGGTAGGGCCACTGCATGCAGAAGATGGCAAAATGCTCACAGGGGATAAAGAAAAGGCAGAATTACTCAACACCTTCTTTGTTTTAGTCTTCTCAGAAAAGGCAAAGGGTGCCCAACCTAAGAATAATGGGGAAGAAGATAGAATAGGGGAATTTCAGCATAGAATAAGTAAAGAGATAGTACAGGAATACTTGGTTAACCTAAATGGATATAAGTCTTCAGGACCAGATGAACTACATCTAAGGGTACTAAAAGAACTGGCAAATGTAATATCTGAGCCATTGGCAATAATCTTTGAGAACTCCTTGAGAACAGGAGAAGTCCCAGCAGACTGGAGGAGGGCAAACGTTGTCCCTATCTTCAAAAAGGGAAAAAAAGAGGATCCCAACAATTATCGTCCGGTTAGTCTGACATCAATACCAGGAAAGATTCTGCAGCAGATAATTAAACAGAGAGTCTGTGAACATTTAGAAGGCAATGCCATAATCACAAAAAGCCAACATGGGTTTCAGAGAAACAGGTCATGCCAGACAAATCTGATCTCTTTTTTTGATAAAATTACCAGTTTGGTAGATGAAGGGAATGCTGTGGCTATAGTATATCTTGATTTCAGTAAGGCCTTTGACAAGGTTCCCCATGACATTCTTGCAAACAAGCTTGCAAAATGTGGACTAGACAAATCCATTACATGGATTTGTAACTGGTTGACTGACCGAACTCAAAGGGTGCTCAACAATGGCTCCTTTTCATCCTGGAGAGAAGTGACATGTGGGGTCCCACAGGGTTCTGTCCTGGGCCCAGTGCTATTCAACATGTTTATTAATGACTTGGATGACAGAATTGGGGGCATACTTATCAAATTTGCAGATGACACCAAATTAGGAGGAGTAGCCAATACTCCAGAAGAGAGGATCAAAATTCAAAATGACCTGAATAGATTAGAAAACTGGGCCAATGCTTACAAAATGAAATTCAATGCGAAGAAATGTAAGGTACTGCACTTAGGGCGCAAAAATGAAATGCACAGATATAGGATGGGGGACATCTGGCTGAATGAAATTATGTGTGAAAGACTAGAACACGGAACAATGGATGCAAGATGCAGGAAAAGAGATTCCACCTCAACATTAGGAGGAACTTCCTGACAGTAAGGGCTGTTTGACAGTGGAACACACTCCCTCGGAGGGTGGTGGAGTCTTCTTCCTTGGAGGTCTTTAAACAGAGGTTGGATGGCCATCTGTCGGGGATGCTTTGATGGAGAGTTTCTGCATGGCAGGGGGTTGGACTGGATGGCCCTTGTGGTCTCTTCCAACTCTATGATTCTATGATTCTATGAAACTGTGCAAAATCTTATCCTGTGGGGATAATTTTTTTTCAGAGGTCTCATTTTCACATGCAATAGTAAAATAAGTGAAGATTTACATCCCTACACATAAATCCATCTATTGAGATATACCAATATAGCTACAGAACTTTATGGAAGTAATTTCAAATAAAAGACCAAAGTACAAAGATACAAAATGTAATTGCATAAATATATACATGAAAAACAACTTTCCTTCATTTTTGTAGAAAAGACAGCAAAGTTTGTGTCGATGACTGACAGTTTTTGTCAATTAACACATTTACTCATCCCATGAACCTCTTGATGTGATTGGAACAATGTATCAATCCATTTATTTATTTAATATCCCACCTTTCTTCCAGGGATCCAGGCAACAATCACTTCCCCCAGCATAAAAGATAAGGTGTGACCCAAGCACTACAAAAAGCAATTCTATTAAAGAAACATTCTTGCACATGCTAGATGAACTTAATACCATTCCCTTTGTTTATGAGACACAAATGAAGCTTACATTCATATAGATGGTTCAAATATATGTCACATGTGCGCTACAATGTGTGGCTGCTTCTCCAATGGGGAGACAGATTAGCTGGGTAAAAGCTCTCTAACTTCAGATCACTGTTTACTAAACAAATTATATAATCACTCAGTGGGCAAAACTGGTCTGTGTTGTGTACATTTCCTCTTGTGTTTGGGCTGTTGTTTTGCTGTAGTGAGCAAAAAAAAAAACCTTGGATAATACATTTAATAGAAATTAACTTCTTGACAGTTATAGAATAATTATACTTTTTCAAAAAAATAGTCTGTATGTTATTAGATCCAGATCTACACATTCTCTACAGCCATATATTCAAAGGCAAGATTGCTAAACTGATTGCACATCACATCCTTGTGACTTATGCCTAGGCAATCCAGAATACATCCCCTGGACTGAGGATGAATAAACATATCACACACCTGAGCAGGTCAGGCTATTGTTCACACTGAACATAAACAATAAAGATAAAATTCTCCCCATATTTACTAAGTAAGATATTTAGCAAAGCAGTCACCCAAAGTTTTATTGTAACTACAGTGGTCCCCCGGGTTACGAAGGTAATCCGTTCTGGATTACCTTTCGTAACCTGGAAGTCTTCGTTTCCCGGGGGACCGCATTAGGAGACGGACCACGCGGCCGATTTAAAGGGGCCGCGCAGTTTTTCTCCGCATCCCGGGGGATCCTTTGGATCCCGGGGGATGTTTTTTGGTCCCGCCGGTTTCGGGTCCCGGGGATTTCGTTCCCCGGGGGATTCGTAAACCGGGGGACCACTGTGTTGTAATTAGCAAAGATTTGAAATGTTGAAGTGCTAATGTGTCAATGTTTAATTGATAAAAAATATTCATTAGTATAAAGGCAATAAAAGAATTTTTTTTAAAAAAACATTGTTATGTTAAATCATTCCTGATGCATTAACCCATTAGTTTCACATTTTCAAAATAAATTAAAATTGCTATAAATAGCAAGTAATAGTCAACTCCTCAAAGTAGTGAATTAAATTAACGTGAAATGCTTAGCTTTACCTGAAGTAACAGCAACAACTACTACATTTTTGGTGTTTATTGGTTGAAGTGAGTTTTAAAATGAAATTTGAAAATTCAAATATAGGAAACAAATTAATTTTTAACTAAACATTTCCCAGCTCTGTTAATCAATATACAATCTTCAAATTATCAGACTGTTTTCAGACTTATAAGCCTCTGTGCTATTAGAGTTTCCTGAATGGAAACCCAATTTGAAAAAATACTGGTTGAAATACAGGGACAGACTAGCCAAATTTAAACAGCCGTGAGTCTTATTTCTTTGGTTAAAGTATTAGATACATTTGCTTAATGTGTAACCTCTTTTTTAATGCTAAATTACATAAATTATGTTCAAAGACTTCCATAAGTTAATAATGGAATGGATTATCAAATCAAGCCATCTGTATCTGAAACACCATAAAAGATTTTTCCAGTCTTAATTTTTGTTTAAAAGATCCTTCCTTCCTAACATTCCATGGAATGGTCTTTGGCAGACTAGCTGGAATGTTTTAAACAGTAAATTTTAACCCTTTTGGTTCCATTCTTATATACTGTAATATATAATCATATTGAGTGTGTGCTATGTGCCTTCGAATTGTTTCCGACTTACAGCGACCCTAAAGAAAATCGATCATGGGATTTTCTTTGCAAGATTCGTTCAGAGGAGGTTTGCCATTGCCCTCCCCTGAGGCTGAGAGTATGTGACTTGTCCAAGGTCACCTAGTGGGTTTCAAGGCTGAGCGGAATCGAATCCTGATCTCCAGAGTCATAATCCAATGCTCAAATGACTGTCATGCTGTCTCTACTATTGTGAAAATGCCTTCTGCCATGGAACAATTTTAAGTGACATTTTTGCCATTTCTTGTACATTCATTTAAATATTTGCCATTAATCAACCTCCTATGCAATTTAATGATGAGGAGCCAGCATTAAATAAGTGGTTTGAGTGCTGGACTACATACCCAGGAGACCAGGGTTCAAACCCCTACTTAGTCAGGGAAATCCACTGAGTGGCCTTGGGCAAGTCACACTCTCTCAGCATCAGAGGAAGACAATGGCAAACCTCACTCTGAACAAATCTTGCCAAGAAAACCCGATGATGATGATGATGATGATGATGATGATGATAGGATTTATTTCTATTCTGCCTTTTACGGGGAATCAAAGCGAATTACAGCAGTCATTAAAAACAGAATACAATAAAATTACAGTCAATTTAAAATCCCTTTGCCCTCCCTCCCCCTCCCAAAGACATACAAAATTTTAAAACATTAATCTAAAAAGGAATTAAACAGCAGAAAAATTAAAATGTCTATACAAACAAGTTAAAATAGAAATAAATCCCTACACAAAACCCCAAAGTAAGAGGAGGAAACACGCCATCCTTGGGGAAAGAGGCGGAGAAGGCCATCAGGATAGGTTCACCTTAGGCCAGTTCTCCATAAGTTGAAAACATCCTGAAGGCACATAACAACAATCCAATTTATGCAACATTTTAGATCTTTTCCTCATTTTTATTTGCAAATAATGATAGGTGTACGTCTGTTAATGAAGTTGGGTGTGTTCCATTATTTCTTTAACAGGAAATTTGGTACCAGAAACAAAAGGGTACATTAAATATTTAATTGCAAAAGAAGCATTGGAACAAGAGAGACAGGTTCCTACACCACACAAGAAACTCAATACTCTAAAGGTACTAAATATTTTTATTTTACCACAAGTTATTGAAAAATAAAAATCTCATTTCACAGTTACTACTCTGCCATCCTAGCCTACCTGAAGAAGCTGAAAGTCTTTTTGAAGCTACCACATCTTTTACTCTGATAGGACAAGTGTGCTTTGCGTTTGGATTTCTGTTATCTACTCTAGGGATCAGCTCAGGCAAGGGTATATAAAAGGTATATCAGGATCACTTTTTCCACTACAACTTACAGTACAGGTTCAGTAGTTATTATGAGACCATTACCTAACACTACCATCAAGAAAACAGAACAAAATGTATCATTCATATAGGTTTTAAAATATAGCAATTAGATATTCAAAGTTATTAATACTGAGTCTGTAGGGTCCTTCAAAAGCACAAGACATTTGTCTTCTCATTTCCCCATCAGTGACTTTGCTGGGCTTCTACTTGACAACAAAAATTTAGAGTAGACCTGGGCAAACTGACCTGTTAAAAGAGACAGCAGCAGCATGTTGAAAAATTGATGGAACGTTAAAAAGTGGATGATGATGTTAAGTTTTGTGCTCCAGGTTAAGACTCTGTGGTGGTGTTTTTGGGTCTGTGACTCCAGAAAGGAAACATTTCTAGATTCACAACGTGGAGACAACACCACAGAGTCTCAACCTGGCATACTTGAAATAGAGCCACTTCCAAACACTTGCAAGTGAGACAGGCAGTTGTCTGAACTGAAAAGGTTACCCACTAGTTGTTCCACTTTTCTGGTCAGGACTCCATACTTCTGATAGGTAAAACATATATGTAGAGCTGTGATTGTTTTGTCTAACTTAAAGCCTTAAGACAATCTGGTCTCAACCTAGAGGCTAATATGTAATATCATCAACAACTTTTGGACCTTCCATCCTTTACATTCTTGCTTGCCACCTTGGACACAGCTCACTTTTGTTTTGAGCGGCTGAAGAGAGCAGGGGCCGGGACATCTTGCTACAGCCTTTAAAAACTTCTAATAAATATAATGTAAGTGATTAACTGCATCCTTTTGGGATCCAGAACAGGGTTGTCAGTTTTGTTTGCATGTTTGTTTTTAAAGTGCTGGTTGTTTTAAAATAATTTCTCTTATCATTTTAATAAACACTATATGACTCTGATGTAATAAATCAATAAATCATGAGATGTAATTTATGATTTATAGTATATCAAATAAATATGTGTAATTTTGAAAAAAAGATTAAAAAGGATGCAGCAACAGGAGAAGCTGAGCATATAGGCAACAAAACAAGAAAATGCTTCACTGATTCTACTTCTTGGTTATTTAAGCAGATCCCTGCCAAAACATCCATTTAACAAACCATACCATATGAGGAGAGACTTAGGGAGCTGAGGAGGTTTAGCCTGGAGAAGAGAAGGTTAAGAGGTGATATGATACCCCTGTTTAAATATTTGAAGGGATGTTATATTTTATTATATTGAGGGGTGGTTTTCTGCTGCTCCAGAAACTAGGACCTGGAGCAATGGATGCAAACTACAGGAAAAGAGATTCCACCTCAACTTCGTGACAGTAAGAGCTGTTTGACAGTGAAGCAAAGCGTGATGGAGTCTCCTTCTCTGGAGGTTTTAAACAGAGGCTGGATGGCCATCTGTTGGTGATGTTTGAAATGGTATTCCTGCATGGCAGGGGGTTGGACTTGATGGCCCTTGAGATCTTTTCCATCTCTGATTCTAGGCAATTTTCAATCTGCAGGACAGTATTTGTTTTCATTAGCTTGTGTGTGTGTGTTCCTAGAAGAGTCATCTCTTACTATTGAACCACCTTAACTAATAGAATACTGTATATGTCACTTGATAGTTCGTTTTTCAGGTTAGTATAGAAAGCTGAGTAAAACTATAGGAAATCATATAATCTTGAAACAGCAGCCAGTGGGATTGATTGATTGATTGATTGACTGAATTTAGAGCCTGTCTTTCCTTCATGATGAGATTCAGGGTGGCAATATCTTTGCAGTTTCTTCCAAGTCAGTCTTGCACTGGTCTTCTCAGTTTGATAGTACATTAATTATTTCCAGCACCGTTAGATATAGACAGCTTTATCCATCATTTATAGGAGCTATGTTCCATACTACGATGAATGCGAGCAGGAGTAATAGCATTTACTGCCCATTCTACAAATTGGAAATCCAGACCTTGAGAAATGCCAATGAGTAGCATAACTCACATTTTACTGAGAGAACCAAATAGGGAAAGTATCAGAAATATAAGAACACTTGCACACATATTAATACTGGTGTTTTTTGGAGAAGTGCAATGGAAACCTGTGGGTAGCAAGGGTTAAATAGGCATCACAGAGTTTAATGAAAAAATCCACAGGAATAACAAGGAATGTCTGGGCAAAAGTGGTACTACAAGCCTATGATGGCAACTAATGCCATATGCTGCATATGCTGCTTAGTGCACTGCATGACAGCTGTCAAATAGTTTTCTTCTCACTGTCTAGAATTCATTGCAGTGTTTGTTCAAAGGAAACATACCATTTAGAAAAATAATCTCAAGCACATTTGGAGCAACAATTTCATTCTGTGTGTTTCAACATACAATATCATTTTCTACAAAGCCAAAATTATGCTATGAAAAGGGGGGAATGTCAAATGAATAATTTTTTGCTGACATCAGCATGTTATTTGATGTAATTAACTGAACGATCTTGTTACTCTGCTATACTGTCAAATTACTCCTGTTATCTGACTGAACAAAATATCCAATTACATAAAAAGTGCAAGGTTCCATGAACAGAAAGACTCCTTCCATTCACAGGAAAGCTCAAGAGCCAGTGGAGTATCCAGCTAGGGGAAAGGGGAAAATAACAGATTTCTCCATAGCAGTGGCCCACCTATGGAGCCTTGCAATTTTCTAATTGTCCTTTACATAGGACAGGTCTGTGCTACTTAGTGATGCAAATGAAGAGAGGATGGGAAGCCCCCAAATTGTTTATGCCTCCTCCCAATTCCTGAAAGCCCTGGAAAAAAAATGGGTAAAATAAATGCTGCCTACAGGAACACACCCAGAGCACTGACTTATGTGCAGATATTTCATGTGTGATAACTTACTGGTTACTGAACTAAGCAGTTCTAGCATGGTTACTGTTTCCATTGTTTGGTATACAGGATGAGATTCATTTCAGGAAAATGAAGTAAGAAGATCCACAGACATATTATTGTTACGTAAACATTCAATTTCATGTCAGTCCAGCTGCTGGTGGAGGGGGAAGATAAGACACTGGAGTTTGTTAAAACTTCCTCTTTCATTTGCCAAGGGGATGAGTGCAGGGCAGAAGAAACACTTGTGATGGCTTTGACTCTCTTCACAGCTGGCTGTCCTGGAAACAGCAGATGTTATGAGCTACATCACTCCACATTGATCACTGTACCATTGACTACTGTAAGACTGGACTGATACAGAAAAACAGAAAGCTCACATGGCCAACTGAGGATATTATGTTAGGTTCAGCTGTATGTTGGAGTAGCAGTATCTGAAACCTTTAAGCGTGTGGCAAAATTACTTCCATCTGGGAAAGGCAATCATTTTTTAAAATATACTTTAGCATTAACCTTTCCAACAAGCATACACATCAGTTATTTTTGGATGCAGACAGAGAGTCATAGGAATGATAATAGAAGCCTGGCATGACTCCATTAGGGGCAAGCAATCAAAATATTCTCATATCGCTTCCTAATTGGTTCAGCAACTTCAGCCCTGGTGCAGAAATAATAAAGAGCACTCTACGAGCCTTTGGGAGAATAACTCCTGCTGTAATTCTTTTAAAACAAGCTTTGAGTATTAATCTCAAATTTGGAAAAGCACAATTTCATTGCAAATGGCACCATTTATTTCTAACTCACTTGCAAGTCAGCTAGGGGGAAAGGCACAAACTTCTTCTTGTTTTTTAATCTAGCCAAATAGAAAAGTAATTGGGGCAATTTGTGTATCTTTCTGCTTCAAAAACATGATTGCATGGAATTTAAAAGGCATGAAACTAATTAACTCATAACAGCCACTTTCTCAAATCCCCTGAAACCGACCAGTGAAACATTAAATACTAATTTGAAACCATTTGCCCTGAGAACTACAATAGTCTAAAAACAAAAAACCTCAAACAGAAGCATCTATTTATCCAGACTGAATGCAAAACTCCTGAAGACCAAGGTAGAGCCACTTATTATCTTATTCTCCAAGACAGTAATCTTTTTTATGCCTTCACTTCAGCTATTTTATTACATCAATGACTGCAGCCCATCTTGAAATGTAGGAAAATGTCTGAAAACTGTTTACCGTATGTTGCCTTATTCAGTCCCATTTCTGTTTCAATGTAACACATAAAGCATTTTTAAATATCTAAATATTTTGTCTAAGTGGTTCCTTGTTAGGATTGTTATACATCGCATTTTAAAATATCTAATTCTGCATGGGATTTAAGGTTGGCTTAGGAGATCTCAGAAGATCCAATTCTGTGATCTTTTTTACTATTATTATTGCAGAAGACTAAGTAAGGGCAGTGGGCTGGACATGAATCTCACACACTAGCTTGCTAGAAAAGTTGCTATAAAAATTTAAATAGGAACAATACATGGTTGGGGACAATCCAAATGTTTAATTGTGGCCAAGGGCCTATACAAACCGGCAGACAGAGCCGGCCTATGGGTGGAGTCAGGGCTCAGCATCCTGATGCTGGATGCCCTAATTCTGCCCAATGTCCTGATGCTAGATGCCCTAACTCTGCCCAGCGTCCTGTTCCATGTGATCTGACGGTAGCAGAGCCTTACAACTGGCCCCACTTCCAAGTGGTGTGGCCTCAAAACCCACATCTTAAACATAGATATCTGCAAAGGGCTTCAAGCATACACTCCATCACAATAAAGGTCTATCTTGCACTGATCTTTGATTGTGCTGATTAAACTTCAGGAACCTGATCACACAGATATCAATGTAATATTCTTAGGAGTGTACCATACAAGGAAATTTGGGGGATATAATGCAATGGCAATCCAAACACAATCATGGGGTATCTCACGCAATTTTGGGCAAAAGGGAAGTCATTCCAGACGCAATCATAGTTTTTACGTTAATGCGTATAAGAGTATCTCACGCAATTTCAGGCAATGGGGGGACATTTTCGGGAAATAAGAAGTCATTCTGAATGCATTCCAAATGCAATTAGATTTCACATAAATTCACTAAACTAGCGAATTTACGTGAATTCGAATTGGTTCTATAAGCCACTGCAGATGTCCACACTTAACATACACTTAAGACATGGCTATCCTTGGGCCAAGACAGACCACCCGAAAATGGCACTCTGGAAGTGTCTGTTTTAACTCCAGAGAGACACCACAGCAGCCAAACCATGCAACGTCCCTCTGGAGTAAAAAGAAACAGATTCTTCTTTTTGCGGTGTCCGGCTTATGTCATGAGTATGCCATTGGCACACTCATGAGATGTGCAACACACAGTGACATCTGGATGCTGTATGTCCGTTACGTCAAGATGACGGTGCCTGTGTGGCTGGGATGCTGCCTTGACATGCTAGGGTTTTGGACCATGTAGTTGCTGTGCACTCCGGCACTCCAGTATCGCCACTGCTTTGGGCCCATCTGTCTCGGGTCCTTGTTAGGGCTGGGAAGACGCAACACCTTCATGGTGCATTTGACTACACTTACACATACTTGCGCACACATACACGTTGTCACATAGTGTATATACTCATGTACTAAAAAAAAGAGAGAGAGAGAACTACTCCTTATGAAAGGTGAGAGCTTAATCCCTTCTCAGAACTGACACCCTCTACTATCTTATCTATGCAGTCTTTAGGGTGAGCACAAATAGTTATGGAATTTTGTAATTTCTTTGACATTATTTTTGTCTGCTTCATCCTTTAAAACCTTTGTTACATGCCCTCAATTTATTCATGGATCATACCAAAATCCATAATGTTGGGCCCAAAACCTGCCCTTGATTATACATGAGGTCGACTTATATTCGAGTATATATGGTACGTAAAATCTGAAGAGACTCTTGCCTCTTGTTGGTTCATGAACCTTCCAGAGAAAAAAATAAAATAAAATAATTCATTGAAAAAGTAAAGATATTAGGAAGACTGGCAGCTGCCAACAACCTAGCAAGAAATAAATATATATCACACAATAGTTTTTAATCTATCATAATTATTTGGAGTCCTTGAGAATGATCTCTGGGTTTTATGAACAACTTAACAGTCAGAGGAGGATTATATAACAACAGAATATTTATTTGTTAGCATATATTACATTCTGAATGCAATTTTTCGTTTACTGTATTGTCCTCATTCATGGGATGTCCTTGGCAACTAGTGATTTACTACACCTGTTCCAGAAACCAAAATGAAGAATTTTGACTGACTGCAATAAATTAGTCTGACTTTCAGCAATTCTTCTCCAGTTATATGGCTTCTGCATTGTGTTTATAACTCAGCTACAGGATATCCACTTCCCAAAGCCTGGCAGGTAAAGTTTCTATTCACATCTTAAATGAATATTCTGACATTTTAAGTGATAACATTCAAAATGTTATGAAAATTTAAATAATACCTACAAAAGTTGATAATTTATGCATGATACCTAAGCATATAAATAAGCTTCATTTTAGCAAATGGAATTTTTTTTAAGTAAACGGGGGTGAGAATTATGTTGCCCTGCAGGTGCTGCTGGACTGCAACTCCCAGCATTGTTTGTCATCCACTAAGCTGACAAGGGCATCAGGAATTTACAATTCAACAACATCTGGAAGGTTACATGATTCCTCGTCCTAAGCTAGGTGAAAACATGGAATATTGTCCTGAAAACATAAAGGTGGATTTTAATAGTTTTCTAGAATTGGTTTATTATATTTTTAAAACAATTTTCTTCAGAAGCAAAGTCTATGGAGAGTATTGCATTACCTTTGCTTCCAGCATAGATGCAGGATGTAATTTTAAGAAGGTGGATCTTATTGAATTCACCCGTAGCAAGGAAGCAGGTAGCCTGTTTGCAACCCAGGCTTTTCCAGGCTTCTCTCACATCTTTTCATGAATGGGATTTTCCCATTCTTGAAAAGCTGCGGCAGAAGCCCGGGTTGCAAATGGGCTGCCTGCTGCATGGCAATGGGTGAATGCAATATGATCCACATTCTTAAAGTTGCATCCTTCATCTATGCTGGGAGCAAAGGTAATGTGATAATCTCCTAACTCTGGACTTGATCTCTGTCATTCTGAATTAAACCTGGAAGATTTGTCTCATGTTGCTTTTTTCTATACATTCATTTTGCATGTTTACCTCAAACTGATTTATTTTTCCATTCATCTTTCTTTAACCACTAAGTATTTCATTCTCTAAATTTAATAGCAAAGCTGTGTTATGAAGAAAACCGCATTAGTCCAGAGGTGGGTCATTTCACCAAATAATGTGACATTCCGTAACCTCTACCTAGACTGACCCTGCAGTTCCATCTCTTGGGCTTCTGCTACACACTTTGCCCCTTTACCATCAAATTTCCTGCCAAGCATCAAGGTGCTGGATAAGTGGCTGTAATGATCAGTGAGTTTAGTGTGGTAACGTATTAAGAGTAATTATTAAAATAAACATTCAGACAAGAGATGTAGAAAATAAAAACCATAAACATTTATAATACTTTTTTTTTAGAAAGCCTTATGCCAATTCTGAACACAAAGAACCCCTTAGTAACATTTCTTCCCGAACTCTCCCTACATTCTCAGGTCCTCAAAACTGAATTCAGATCTTCTCTTGTCTCCTCCTCCTTATTAGACCTCTTATTCCATTTCTGACTGTCTAACTCTAAATGCACTGAAATGAAGAAGATATACCACCCAGCTAGACCTCTACGATGACATGAGGCTGAGGGAAACTTGAACTTTTGGGCCCACATGGACAGCCCCATCATTGATCTGACAATTATAGAATTAGCCTAAACAAAGCTGTATGCTGTTGCAGTTTCTGTGCAGGCTTTGGCAAATCTCTCCAAGTCATTTCTACTTTAAAATGCATTAGACATGACAATATGTGACAGAAGTCTGAAGTTAAAAAACATAAAGTGCACTAACCTCACAGTACTGCTAGCTGAAATGAATTCTAAGAACTAAAGTAATGTGTTGAATGCTTTCAGCCACATCTAGAGTAGCAAAAGGTGCTACAAGTACTGCAAGTACATTTGGTTCCATATCAATTTTTCAAAATACATTACAGAAAAAGTATAGTAATGCATACAGAAAACAGTACACCCCATTCAAACTAAATTAAGCAGCTGATAGGACTGAATCATGGGAATACCTTTTGCAAATTGAATGAAGGCAATTTTCCAAATATAATCTCAAAAGACTTTAGGGTAAAAGAAGTGATAGGAAACAGAGGAGAATATATAGTGCAAAATGCTTTACCTTTCTTACTTATTTTTATCAATAACCAATGTGGGTTACAGTTATATCGCCGAGTTCACTATGCTCCAGAATGGAAACTGTTTTTTTCCATATCTGATACACCCACTCCACCATCTGAAATGCAGTCTCCCTCTTTTCCTATGTCCCTCTACCTTCTACCAAGCATTATTGTCTTTTCTAGCAAGTCATCTCTTCTCATGATATCTACAAAGTATGACAGCCTCAGTTTAGTCGCTTGGCTTCTAGGAAGAGTTTAGGCTTGACTTGCTCTAGCATTCATTTATTCATCTTTTCAGGAGCCTATGGTATCCTCCAGTATCACATTTCAAATTAATTGATTCTCTTCCTATCAGCCTTTTCACTGTCCAGCTTTCACATGCATGTTTACTCAGGTGTAATTCCTGATAGATTCCATATAAGAGCCATTGAGTTCAACGCTTTGTCATGCAGAAACACACAATCAAAGCCCCCAGCAGATGGCCATCCAGGCTCTGTCTGAAAACATCCAAAGAAGGAGACTCCACCATACTTTGAGGGGAGTGTGTTCCCACTGCCAAATAACATGTCCTATCAGGATGTTCTTCCTAAAGTTGAGGTGGAATCTCTTTTCCTCTAGTTTCAATCCATTGTTTCATGTCTTAGGCGCAATACAGATGGCCCCTTTAGGCTGTCCCTGCACCGTGATTAGGGTTAGGGAGTGCACAGCAACTGCACGCTCCCTAATCCTAACACGTATGGGCAGTGCCATTTTAAAATGGTGCCGTCCATATGCCCGCACCATGATAATGTCATGCCATGCACCATGTTTATACAGCACGGCGCACACCTGATGTCATGGCACCATTGGAGGGCGCCTGGGGCACCCGTTCAGCAGTGCCAAAAGGAGCTCCAAAACGGAGCTCCTTTTTTGGCGCTTGTCCCTGGCACGGCCTTTACATGGCCGTGCCAAGGATCCCAAGGGGAAAGGGGCCACAGCGGCGGCCCCTTTTTCCCCTTGAGACTGCCGTGGATGGCGGGGTGCAGCGGGCACCCAGGGTGCCCGCTGCACCCCACTTCAGGCCACGGAGAAGCAGCAGTTTGTCGCTTCTCCGTGGCCTGGAGAAGTGGCGGATTAGGACCTCTGGGGCAGGCCACCAATCGGCCTCTCAAAAGGGCGGAGACAGACCGCCCCTTTTGGGCAGTCTGTAGAGCCCCTTAGTCTCTGGAACAGCAGAAAACAAGCTTGCTGTATCCTCGATGTGACATCCCTTCAAATATTTAAACAGGCCTGTCATATCACCTCTTAACCTTCTCTTCTCCAAGCTAAACATCCCCAGCTCCCTTAGTATCTCCTCATAGGGCATGGTTTCTAGACCCTTCCCCACTTTAGTCACCCTCCTCAGGACACACTCCAGCTTTTAAATTGTGGTGCCAAAAACTGGACACAGTATTCCAGGCGAGCCCTGACCAAAGCAGAATAGAGTGGCACTATTATTCCCCTTGATCTATTCTGGACACTATAATTCTATTAATGCAGCCTAGAATCACATTGGCTTTTTTAGCTGCCAAGTCACACCATTGACTCATGTTCAATTTGTGATCTACTATGTCTCCTAGATCCCTTTTACATGTTGTCTTGTTAAGCCAAGTGTCCCCCATCCTATATCTATGCATTTCATACATAGGTGCCTCCCACTGCCACAAGATATTACTATGACAGTAGGTTTTTTTTTTCCCCCTTTACTAGTCAGTGTTGTGGTCTATGATTTCAGGCTTAACCTTGCCAGACATAAAGGGACTGTGCAGATGGGTGGCATGCAAGCACCCCTTTACTGGCCAGATTGGGGCTGCAGCAACATCACAACATGGCCTCTATCCAGCCTCCGGAGAGTGCAAGAAGGAGCCACAAAAAGCAGCTCCTTTTTGCACTCTCCAAGGGGAGCCATAGCTGTGGCAGTGCGGCTTTATTGTGGCCTTTTGATGCTGGCAAAGTCACACCATGATGGTGCGCACCATGTAAACTGGTGTAAACTGGCAGCCTAGGAGTGGAGTTAGGGCATCCAGTATGTGGATACTGCACCCTAACTCCACCCACAGGCTGTAACAAAGTGAAGGTCTGTATAGGGCCATAATTCCAGGATATGATTCCACAGTAGACAAGCCCCATACCAATTACAGTTATAAATCCAATATATAAGAAAAAATACCTTTTTAAGATACAATTTATTCCAAAGATTTTTAAAAGCAAAATAAGAAAACATCCAGAATATTTCACTATGTTTAGGGGATAGAAAGGAGCAAAACCATAAGAGCGTGAAAATGTACTTGTCATGGAAATGACTATTGCAGGCATTTGCAGAGTGGAAAGAATTCACAAGAGAATATTATTTATACCATAGTGGTTGTTATAATCCTGTCACTTCACTTTAAGTTCCAATTAATTTCAAGCTACAAAAGAAGATGCAAAAGGATATATATATATATATATATATATATAGTTTAATGTACAAGATTGCAATTAATATAACATCTGTTTCAAATTTATTATTATCTATTAAAGAATAAATAATTTTATAGCTTGCTAATGTGTACCTCTTAAGCTTTAAATCACTTGACCATAACTAATGAGCACTATTGTACCAAGAGTACTGTAACTACAACCTTAGACAGCATTTTTTGGGAATGTAAATCATCATCAATTTTAATGCAAAAGCAACAGCAGATCTGTATAATTACTGGGTGCATTTTGAATCAGTTTTATGGTTACTGCTCAAGACCCATTAAAATTGAAAACACTGCACTGCACAGGGTATAAAGCTGGAATTATGATGCAGTACAAGCTGTAATTGAAATCCATAAATTTCCTTACCACTCTTCAAAGTTATTTTGATACCAGAAATTGCTGTCATGCAGAAATGACTTTGAAAACATTTACTTTGTCTTACAAAGTGGTTGTGGCAGCAAGACCTGTTTTTCTTCTTGGTATTTCAGTGAGCTAAAAGTGCGCATATAAACTTGATTATTTGTTTCTAAGCTTATGTTTAACATGAGTGAATGAGTTTGCTCAACCAGAAGCAATGCAGTTTGCTGTGCCCTGTCTACACCCTTATGCACTTTCTATGCTACAATTTAAAAAGACAAAGGACAAAATATATTCTAAATGTTGAGCCTGATGTTTGAAAAGTTCAATACATTGTATTTAAGAAATATCCCCATTCAGTGGTTCAGAATCAGCAGCCTACTGATTGAATCCTGAACAGCTGCAAACTTGAATTTACGTTTCACTAGTGTTTCTGGAAACACACTGCATTGTATTGTATCTTGAAACTATTTTTCATTGTAAATATATGTTGCTAAATATATTTTGATTCCTTTCCTGTTTTTGCAGCACGTGTGTTCCTTGAAAAAACAAAGTATTGGCATGTATGAGATGCTAGGATATTGAAACAGATTGCCACAGTAGGAACATAAGAGTACAAAGATGGGTCAATGCTCACAGAAACCGATTTCTCACTCTCTTCCAAAGTAGCAAGGTATTCTCTTTCCCTTGGCTGTTGGCTAGAATGCAAGTAAAATGTACTAAATGTTTTATGAGTGTGGCCCTTTCTTACATTTTGTTCCACCACTGCTTAGAATAAGAGATACATCTTAGATGTAATGTCGTATTAGAACTCAATAGTCAGCAGAAATTAAATGTATTCTTCCCCCCTCCCCTCCCCAGCTCTCCATGCCCTCCATGCTGCCTGAAGATGTGAATGTATAATGTTTGAATGTATATGAAGGGATTAAGCTCTTCCCCTCCCAGATTTTGCTGATAGAAGGCTGGGTTCTGTCTTATGAAACTAGCAATGGGGGGAATTTTGTTCTTTAATGATAGCAAGTTTGGGATACTATGGAATACTGTTCACTCGGCACAAAACTTTATTCACAGTGGTACTAAAATTGCATAACCACTTTTTTGGACAATATATCTTCAATTCTCTTTCTAGTGGCTTTTTGACATTAGGGAAAGGTGTTTTGTTTTGTTTTTCTAGGGAGCAAAGGGACCCTTTGGAATTAAATTAATTGTCTTTTTCCGGATGTTCTGCTGTTTGCGTTCTTCTTCTGGCATTTGACCTCATTTATTACTGCTCAGTTAAACTGAATTACTATTATTAGATTTGTGTGTTAGTTTCTTATTAGTTTTGTAGTATTAGTTCATTAATATTATAGTTTTTTGTTAATCTATATTCAGAATTTATTGGTGTTAGGTACTGTGCAGAAACATTTGGTTCAAAATACTGGATGTAACTGAATGACTGAAAGGAAATTATATTTGAAGGGAGTATCAAAGGAGAAAATATAAAGAGCTGTTATACTGAAATGTATGAAGTACAATGGGCCCATGTTATCTGCTGGGATTTGGTTCCAGGACACACACAGACACCCTGTGGATACCAAAGTCTGTGGATGATCCAGTTCCATTAAATAAAATGTCATAATAAAGTTGTATCCCTTATATAAGATGGCAAAATTAAGGTTTGCTATTTTGAATTTATAGGACTTTAAAAAATATTTTCAAGCTGTGGGCAGTTGAATCCATGGATATTAGACAGCCAACTATATACATGTCTCATGACAGCAAATGATAATGAAAGATAAATGCAGACATTACAAATTCTGTTTTAAAATTACTACAACACAGTGATGGTACATTGTAGAGATGTTCAGGTCTATCATTTGTAATGTATTCTCTCAGGCAGTGAAATGAGTATGACCACAGACCCTACCATTTTGGCTGAAGGTCTCTGAGCAAACAAGGTGGCACAAGATAATTTTAGTACATTCCGCCTTGAATCCTGTTTTGAGAGAAAGCCAGGATATAAATCCCATGAATAAATAAACAAATAAATTGTGCTACAGATGTGTTGTTCCTTTTTCTTGAACAGAACTTTCTGGAGAGCAGCAAGGCCTGGATGTGTTGCAGAAATGCTTTTGAACCAATCAGATCTTGTCTCCAGTGCAGATTCTATTGAGGTAGAACTTGACACCATCCTTTATAGGCACGCTCTTTCCTGTAAGATTTTTATTTCTGTTCATCCATTCTGTTTGTGGGATCTCATGTAGTTTAGGCTGTATAAGTCAACCATGTATATAACATTGGTCTGCTAGCCACAGGGAACTCGAAGCTGAATAAAGCCAAGTGCATGTCATGTAAGCAGTGTGATAAAGATGGTGGAGAACTCATGGAGCAATATATCCTTTTTCCAGGGCCAGGAGAACTACAGCAGGTTGCAAAAACTACAGAACTCTCTATCCTTCTAATAGCTCTCAAGAGGCTAGTGGCTTTTCTGGATTCATTCATTAGACTGGCATTTATTAATTTGTGATAAGATGGCAGGCAGATTCTCTGTCATTTAAGCATGGCTGGGGGGATAAATGGACTTTGGGTTGCAAACATGATCTGGGAAGCCAGCCCATATCTCATAACTGATTGTCTCTGCCTGCACTGAAGGTCTGGCTATTATTTTATATACTGCACTACTTTCTTAGCCACAGATATGGAAAATAAGCCTCTATGAAGACTAGAAGAGATTTACTGTGCCTTTTGATACTTTAAATTTCAATGAAGAAATATGTCACCCGCTTCAGGCACAAGGAACTAATACGCTGAAGCAAGGATGACATTCTTTGTTCCTAGCTTAAGATACGAAGAATATCCAAAAGAAAAAGTTATAAGGTGGTAGCAAGTGAACAAAATAATGACTACTAGGCTTTTATTTTCAGATTTTTTTCCTTCTTCTTCTAAGGTAAATCTCAGACCTTATATAGTTCTTCTGTTTTTGTTTCAGCATTTTAAGTCTCTCTGTTTCTCTCATCAAAAAAAGAAACACAAGGCTGGAACACAGAGCCATATCTTAAAAACATGCAACATTATGGAATTTCCCTGCGCACAAAATTAAAAGGGAGAAGAAACTGGATTAAATTAAATCTCCTTTGTCATCAGAAACTCCCTGGTTCTTGAGATATGAAATGAACCAATTCCAAGTGGGAAGAATTCTAATTGTTTCTAGGGCCTGATTTTAAGCAGTCATTTACTCAGAATATCAGGGTTTGTTTCAAGGTTCTGCTGATATGTGTGTTTGCTTGTTTGCAAATATGTGTTGGGGGGGGGGGGTGACATGGAAGAAAAGATCCCAGGTTAATTCATGCCCTGATTTAGGGCTTGTCTACATGAGTTATTTACTCTGAATTCCCCCTGGACTTTCTCCACATTTATCTTAATCTTAGATTTTACTCTGAGTTTTTTACTCTTTCTGCAGTGACAGGTGGCTGCCTTCTCATTTGGTCCCTGTGAGCCACCCAGTGGCCCCACTGTAGGTAAGTGTCACTCTGAGATCAGAAAGAAGCAACCCACATTGATAGGTGCCTTGCTGTGACTTCAGCAGTGGTGCCAAGTGATGAATGGAGCAAGGTAGCACTGTTGTCCCTGCAGAGAGAGCACAGGCAACAGAGGAATTAGGGGCCAGAATACTCCAGGAACAGCTTGTATTCATCAGTTGTTTGCTGATGAAAGGGTATTATCATTATTATGGTTATCCAACAGTAACTCAAGTTAAACTTCACTAGTATTAGCTAGTGATACCACTGCTACAGCACACCTGTTCCATCATGTTTTGTCCTGGCAGGCTGCAGCTGCTGAGAGCCCCCCCCCCCTCCCCATGTTCAATTTCTCTGGTCTCTGAGGGAGAGAAGAGAACCTGCATCTTCTGGTATTAACCCCCTCCTCCACTGCTATTCCCTTCTCCTATTGTGTCACGTTTCATTTAGATTGTAAGCCTGAGGGCAAGGAACTGTCTAATTAATGAGTCATAAGTTGCTCTGGGATGCTTCTGACTGAAGGATGGGGTATAAATAAATAAAATAATAAATAGTTTAATTACCAAAGACTCTCCATAGTGGATACTAGGGAATGTGAGTGTTTAAGAATCTCTAACAGAAATTTCTCATTACAGAGCAATTCCCATAATTCTGAAAGGCAAGGATGTACAAATCTAGAGCACATGTTTCCATCCCCACTGGGGGGACACTGTGCAGCCAACACTACATCCCAGCACATGCCTGCATCTTTATGAACCCTAACAAGAAATAAAAGAAAAAGGCTAGGCTCTCATATCTTCCAGGAGCTGCCAGTTCCCCACCACCACCACCACCACCACCTTGGGATGTTTTACTTTGAGGGTTGGATATTATCAGAATTCGAAGTAATTTTCTGATATTTCCTGTTTGAGAGAGTAAGCTACCAAATCTAATGAAACTGCTACTCATAGCCCTAGAGGGTATGAAGATGCTAATATTAAATTTTTTAAAAATGGGGTGGGGTCATATATGTGTCTGCAGCCCTCCCAGGTCCAAATAGAGTTCATGTGTAACTTCTGGACCTGACGGAAGTGTCACAAGCCTACACTGGACAAGTACACATAATTGTGTTGCCTTGATCCAAAGATGTACTTTCTTTAATGGATGACCATTTCAACAATCAATATTTCACTATAACCAGTCCAGAAGAGACATCATGGAACTTGGAAAAGAAGTGGCAATAGTCATGTATTAAAAACAGCAAGTGCACAAATGAACAAATGGAGAGGCAAAACTGTCATTTTAGGGCTCCTCTCAAGTGCAATATACAATGTTTCCCAAATGCATGCATGCAACGCATAATGCCATTATTGTAAAGACACTTATGACTAAATAATAAACCTGAAGTGGAACTCCTCTCAGAACCCATAATTTTTAAGAAGACATTAATGTTTTTGGCCTAGTCTATATGTGAACAGGTGAAATGTGTTAATTTAAGAAATGGCAACCTCTTGAGTCAGTAGCAACTTTATATTTTATACTTAAATTCACTTGGAAACATTAAAGTATTTTTATTCTCTCTCTCTCCTTTTCTTTCCCCCTCTAATTAAAAAAAACCCCTCTCTTCTTAGAAAACAACTAGAATAGCATGAAATATATTGCAGGCAAGTGTAATTATTCTCCATGCTGCTGCTTCACCTTCTGATAATTTTCTCTCATAAAAGAAACGTTATCCTCTAAAGATTTTATTGTGTGCTTTAACACAAATGCAAGCAACAATTTGACCTTGGAAACTGGGATGATACTTTAAGGATGTTACGGCTCCTGAATCTGCCTATATAGATTCTTCCTTTTAATAGGGGAGAGCTTTGTTCTGGTGAGATGAAAAACTGGGTTACTGTAAGATTTGTAGCCAGCAGGGAAGATTATTTCAACTTTTTCCTTTTCCTCCTTCATTTTTCTGAAACAGAGCTTTCAGTTTTACAACTATTTTAGAAACAGTTATTTGAAACTATCTTTTCTTTTTATGCTCTTCTTTGATGCTGCCAAGAAAATGCCATATTTGCTCATCTGGGCTGGGGAGAAGAAAAAACTGAAGAAACTATGTTTCTGAAGTTCTATATTTTGAAACACATGTATATTTCATAAACAGTTAAAGCTCAGTAGAGCCAGAATAGTGTAGTCATCTGAGTGCTGGACTATGACTTTGGAGACCAGAGTTTGAATCCCTCACTCAGCCAGGGAAACCCACTTGGACAATTCAAACTCTCTCAGCCTCAGAGGAAGGCAAAAGGAAACACCCTCTGAGCAAATTTTGCAACGATAACAAAAAAGAAGATCTTAATAGGTTGTCTTTAGGATCATCATAAGTCAGAAACAACTTGAAGGCATAGAAGAAGGATGTGGGATGCCCTCAGTTCCTTCAAAGAAGGCTGGGTTACAAATAAATAAATGTAATTAAATCACAAAATAGATTCTCTGGATAATTCCTTAATGCAATCAGATTTTATATTATGAACTAAATTCCGATATCCATTTCCAAGATTATATCATTGTTCATTCGTTCTAAGGGTCGTATTTCATTATCAGAGTTGTAGCTAAATCCTTTGGGTTCAAGACTCAAAACTTGGGGGGGGGAAACCCACCCAGGAGAACAGATTAAACAAAACAAAGGAAGATATAACTTTCCTCATGTCATAGTCCCAGGAATCATTCAGCTGAAAGAATTAACTTGGAGTGCACACACCCCTGCAGCCTGTTCAAAGGCCAAACTACAGGATGTGTTAATGCAAGAATTAATTTTATTCAGTTAGGAGGCAGTCCAGCTATGATCCAGTCCAACTCTTTCTTTCTGTGCTGTATCAACAGTGAAAACTGGTTCCCTATTTGCTACTTGTCCCAAAAGAACAACTAAGGTGGTGGGAGCACTTTTGAGTTGAAGATTGTGTTTTTGTTGTTTTTTCTTGTTTTCCAGTTAGTTAATCAATAACCCCTTCCTGTATATCATGGACATGGTCCTGATATGCTCTCTCTCTCCCCATGACTTTTTTTTTAAAAAGATGTACCTAGCTACATCAACATGTTTAACACATTGTGTAGTTTATTTTCTAGACAAGCTACAAACAACTAGGTTCATGTATTTGAGCTGTGATGCATCCCAAAATTAATTATTAATTTAAATGATTTATATTTCATCTTTCTTCCAAAATGGGATTCAAGATAGCTCACAATAATTTAAAAAGGTAGAACTGAAATGCTGATTACTAAAGTTAAAAAAATTAAATAATACTAATATCAAAGCATGAGTTAAAAACAGCATAGCTAAAACCAGTAAAAGCTATTAACCCTACACCACACAAGTAAAATTGATCCACCAAAAGCCTGCATGAATAAAAATGTCTTCAGCTGCCAGTGAAAAGAGAGCAGGGAGGGGGCCAACCTGACCTCCTGTGGAAGGGAGTTCCACAGTCTGGGAGCAGCCATGGAGAAAGCTCGCTCCAAAGTCCTCACCAAAGGTAGATAAGCCAAATAATACACAGTTTGTTAATTTAGTACAACATGTCAAATTTTTGATCTGTCAATAAATGCAACAATTCTATTCTGGTCTTCCAAATATACAGAAGAGACAATGTACAGAATGGCTGTTTTACTGTAACAGATAGTCCACAAAGCCAAGTTAATATATTGTAAAGATATCATTTGACATGATTTGCCAAGAGTGTCATTAATGCTCTGCTATACTGGCAGAATGGGAGATCTTGGAATGTTATACACATCCAACACATTCTGGTGCTAAGTATGTCTTAAAATAGCATACATGTGCTAAAGATAGCACCACCATGTTGATTTAACAAATAGAAATCTCTACAGAGGGAATACACAATCCCCTACAATTTGTCAAGACAAGTATATCAATGTGTGATGTTGCATTGTTGTAGTCAGAAAGACTGACCCAGATATGCTACGTTAAAAATAGCTGCCTAATTTAAACTGACCAAGCAAAGGACATTTCAGATTTAAGTTTCCTTCTTTATTCTCTATCCTCATTCTCACCAAGGACTCTAGGCAATATGGAAGCACTAAAGAGAAATGTACAAAAAATAATAATCCTGTCTCTGGTTATTATAATATTCCACACTCTGCTTTCCAAAATGTGTGGCTTGGAAGGGTACACTCTTTAATCACAGATTAAAATTCTTCATTGCCTAGAGGAATGCAATATAACAAGGATTTTAAGAAACCCAATTTAAAAGCTAACTAAAGCTGTAAACTAAGCAATAGGTTCCAAATAAAGTAATATCAAAGCTGCAGTTTAAAAATGTTGACTACCTTGAACATTTGAACACCTCTGATACATTCCAGTGCTGGAGAAAAAGCAACAGGGAGGGAGAGTTTGTAAAACAACAATACAGTCACCATCTATTATATTTTTTTGCACATCAAAAAGAGTGGGCTTTAACAAGCCTAAACAGCAGTCACCATCATAAAAGCTGAAACAGGGGGAGAAACTTTGGACCCCTAGCTTTTCGTTGTTGCTGGATGCCTTCAAGTCATTTCTGACTGATGGCAACTCTTTGGCAAACCTATCACTGTGTTTTCTTGATAACATTTGTTTAGAAGAGCCTTTGCCTTCCTCTGAGGCTGAGAGACTGTGACTTTGTCAAGACCCAGTGGGTGTCCATGGCTGAGTAGGGATTTGCATCTTAGTCTCCAGAGTCATAACCCATGCTCAAACCATAACACCACACTTGCTTCTCCTAAACCTGAGAAGTGGTTTGGGAATTTGGCTGAATAAATAGCAATGTCACCACTCCACTTCTTAGTGTAGTAGTAGTAGTAGTAGTAGTAGTAGTTTATTACTGTTTCGGCTACAGTTTGTTCACACCTTTTAGTGAACATGTGTCTTCTCTTTAGTGAGAATGTGCCTCTCCCTTTCTTTCCAGTTTCCTCACCAGATCTAATGAGTTTTCCTGAACTTGTTTGGAGGGGACTGAGACAAAATGTGGACTCTGACAATGCTTAGATCCAGACATTTGAGAGCCCCTAACTATCATATACTAGAGAGATGAAAACACCATCCATTCTACACATCAACATTTTAAACTATTTATTTGCTCTGATGGAGTACACCCAACTTTGCCTCCTGGGTGCCCTGACACTGCGCACCACTCCATACGGTGTGCAGCATCATGGCGCATCTCCAGTGCTGCGTCCACATGATGCAGCACCAAAGTGGCACGCCACGGCTATGGCACCCTTTGGAGGGTGAAAAAAGGAGCCACTTTTTGCTACTCTTTTTTGCACCCTTGGAAGGCCAGATTGGGGCTGCGGCATGAGGTTGCTGCAGTCCTGATCTGGCACAAAATGGGGTGGCTGCAGGCCGGATCAGGTGCCAGATTGGGGCTGCAGCAACCTCATGCCACAGCCCCATCAGGCCTTCCAAGGGCGCAAAAAGGAGCCACAAAAAGCAGCTCCTTTTTTCACCCTTGAAAGCGCGCCATAGCCATGGTGGTGCAGCTACATGGCATCCCTTTGGCATTGCGTGTCTGGACACAGTGCTGTACCATGATGCTGCACACCGTCTAGACTGGCACACAACATCAGGGCACCCTGGGAGGGCAGAGTTGGGTGTGCATCGTCAGGATGCTACACCCTGACTCTGCGCCCAGGCCAGCCTTTCAGGCCAGTCTGTAAAAGCCCTCAGTAGACAACAATTGTGATCCAAATAGGCTCAGATACTTGAGGACATTTTAATTGGCCCATGTTAATATTGTGTAGCAGCCTTCCTTCGTTTCATATATTTTGGACTACAACCCCCAGACTTCTGACCACTAGCCATGTTGGCTGGGTCCTATGGAAGCCGAAATCAAAACATCAGTAGGGCATTATGTTAGCTGTGAAGGAACTGCTAGGAAATATACAGAGCTATGGACACAAAAGAGCAGCCTGCTTCCCATCCAAGCAGTAGAAATAACAATACTAAACATTATGGGTGGAGAAGAGAATAGCTCTCTCTCTCTATAAGGAAGCTTCTCAGGTTCTCTAGTTTCATAAATCTCAGTCCTTAAAAGATATTCAATAAAGAATGTTGGCAAGAATGCCAAAAATTAAAGTATTTTGCCACAGAATAAGCACTTAACTATAGCACTTGTCTGTGGCTTGTTCTGCACATATTCTGTGTCCGCTCAGTGTCTTCATCACTGAAGCAGATAATCAGACTCAATTCTGAAGTGTAATTGAGCAGCTTTCAAAGGCTGTTGTAGGACCCAGATGTGCCAATCAATATTGTGAAAATTCACTTATGGAAATAAAATATAAACAGCATGCAAGTGCAGTCGCAAAGGAGAAGGGACTTATTTCTTCAGATTTTCTGTATATGTACCAGTTGTTGATTTCAATTTAATATAGGATCTGCAGATTGTTATGTTTTATAACTTGTAAAAGCAAAGATGAAGGAACAGGGTTGTTTTAGGGAAGGATCCAGCATATTGTTAATGGGTTGGAACTCCAGGGTGGACCTCCATGGGCTGGATGTTCCCTGCCATGGGCAGAAACAGGGAAAATTATTTCTGCCAATTACCTTTCCCCTTTATCCCTGAAAATCTGCTCCAGAAAATGAGTGACACTCCAGTATAACAGCAGGAGAGGCAATGCTGCATTGGCAAAAATTGCTTCTCCCCTTTCTTTCCACAGGAGCATCCAATTCATGGAGTAGGGCCCTCTGCTGGTACAAGCTGCAGCACATGAAATGAGCCATGCTATTTACCAATGGAAAGCAACCTACTGCTGTTGTTGTTAATCCACTGTACAACTGCTATTTTATTCAAAGTTACATTTGTCCACGGGGAGATTTTCTAAGGCATATTTGAGCACAGGGAAATACTTGCATGTTTTGCAACTCTGAAAGTACCACGGGCTCTTGGTATCCACTGGGGTCTGATTCCAGGACACCCCCTTCCCATGAGAACTGAAACACATAGATGTTTGTCCTCATATGTAATGGCATCATAAAATTGCAAAATCTAGGTTTGCTTTCTAGATTTTTTTTTTAATATTTCCAACCCATGGTTGGTTGAATATGTAATTTCATAATCTTCTGCAGAAAGGTATCATGTTTTTAAAACGATACTTAAAGAAAATATTTTATTTTATTTTAAGAAAAAACTATTTTAATGTATTGTTGGCAACAGCTAAGACTTTAGCTGAATGAAAATATCATTTATTTTATGCATAAGACTAGAAAAATCTCCATGCAGGGGAAACCCAAACTGGAAATAATCTGTGGGAAAATATTTATAACCATGCCACATTTGTAATTTAGAGTCTGCTACTTTGGAAATGAAGACTTTTTAAAAATAATGAAGGCAGATAGTGAAGGTGACAGTAACTAGGATGCGTTTTCATACTTTCACATTTATTCACAAGCATTTGTGGCTTTATCTATGGTTTTCATTGTTTACTCTACAGGTTACCTAACCATCAGCAGTTTTGAACAATGTTGTCAATGTATACAAGTAAAATGACACATATTCCTTGGTCAAAGCAAACAGCTTTATGATGGTTTTTTAAAACATAAATATCAAAGCTTCTATCAATTTATGTTTATTGCAATCACACAAATCATCTGAACTGAAATGGGTTTCTTTAAAGTGTGTGTTTGTTGTAGCAATTTTATTTTGCATGTACAGTACAGTTCTCTTTGCAACTCTCCATGGAAGAAAAATTGAATAACGTTCTTTAAGAATGAGTAAGGTCAGGTCATTTACTTCAATTAGAAACCATAATGAAATTTCACTAAACTATTAGATACCAGTTAGTCCATATACAAGATAAATAGAATGCCTAATTCTTCTTGACATATCCCACAGTTTTGCAACCTTGACTTTCTTATACTGGCATAAAAAAACCCAACTTCTATTCAGTTTTAATGATTTGTTAACCATTTTAGTAATTCTTTATTAGCTATTCAATTAATTATTCATTAGCTGTACAGATTCTTACCATTGCTACTTTTCAAATACAACATGGAACAGTATGCTTTAATCTAGAATGAAGCTGAGCTCACACTTCAGTTGTTGTCTGATAAAGCTCACTGTCCAATTCCACCTATAACCATCCCACTTATTTAATAGTAATCTTCTGCTTCTTAGATTCGTCACATCAATTCTAGGGAAAGAGGGGACTGCTTCCAGTTAGTCTGAAAACTAACATTTATTTTTTTCAAGTTGTTTTAGAAATTATTTTATTTTGTATCATGTTAATGAAAGCTCAGGTTAGTCATAGTATTGTGGTTGTGTGCCATCAAGCCTTTTCAGATTGTTGTCAATGCTATCACAGGGTTTTCTTAGCAAGATTTGTTCAGAGAGGGTTTGCCTTTGCCTTCCTCTGAGGGTGAGAGAGCGTGATTTGCCCAAGGTCACCCAGTGGTTTTCATGGCTGAGCCAGGATTTGACCTGCTCTCCAAAGCTGTAGTCCAGTGCTCAAACCACAACACCACGCTGGCTGTCATTCATGGGATATGGGTCCTGATTGCCACCCTAGTAACTGAAGCTGACTCCTGCCACCTGTAATTCAGTCACTCATGGAATAGAACAGCATGGAGAGAAAAATTCCATTATACTGAATGTGGCTGATATAAAAGAATGCATATCATTTAGTCTGAGTGTTGTTAGACTGGAGCATGTCCAAATGAGGGCAACTAAGATGGTGGAGGATCTGGAAACTGTGCCCTATGAGGAACGCCTTAGGGAGCTGGGGATGTTTAGCTGCGAGAAGAGAAGGTTAAGAGGTGATATGATAGCCCTGTTCAAATATTTGAAGGGATGTCATATTGAGGAGGGAGCAAGCTTGTTTTCTGCTGCTCCAGAGACTAGAACGCGGAACAATGGGTGCAAACTGCAGGAAAAGATGTTCTACCTCAACATTAGGAGGAACTTCCTGACAGTAAGGGCTGTTCAACAGTGGAACACACTCCCTCTTTGTGTAGTGGAGTCTCCTTCCTTGGAGGTCTTTAAGCAGACTGGATGGCCATCTGTCAGGAATGCTTTGATGGAGAGTTCCTGCATGGCAGGGGGTTGGACTGAATGGCCCTTCTGGTCTCTTCCAACTCTATGATTCTATGATTCCTTGGAGTGATACAGACCGCTCAAAAGGGGCGGTCTGGCACCACTTTTTTTTGCTGCGGAGCTTCACCACAGCAGCTAGACACTGTGGTAAAGCTCTGCAGCAAAAAAGGAGCGGGCAAACCATGCTCCTTTTTTGCACGGCAATTACGGCACAATTTACGGAAAGGGCGCCATTGGGTGCCGTTCCACCGGCACAACTGCGGAGCTGCATCTAGCAGCTCCTCAGCTGCTCTGCTGCATTACAAACACTAGCTAAACGGCATTCGGGAATGGCGGCAGCTTCATTACATGTTAGGGTTTGTGAGAATGCGAACGCTGTGCACTCATGAACCCTAATGGCACCGCCCAGGTGCCTCTTCAGGCCCATCCAGATCGGGCCTATGAATCTAATTCCCAGTGTTATTTACCACAAGCTGTGCTGACTCAAGCTCCTGGAATTTATAACCCAGCTTTTGGAAGACAGTATAATTTCCATCTTGTTTTAAATGTATCCACCCATCATTATGGTAAGTGATGCCAAATTCAGTAAATCAACAACCCTCACCACTACTATTTGCATCCTAATCCTGGAAAATATCTAACAACAATATCTAAGAATATCTAACACCAAAAATATAGGATTTTTTACCCATCTGGTTTTATGTTGGGGCCCAAGGGCAAGATCAGAGCTGCACCCCTATGCAACTATTCCTGGGAGGTAATAGCACAGTGGGCCTTCATTCTCATTAAACCTAAATCAGTTTAATGCAAGGTATGAATGTGTATCTCAAGGCTCACTTTCTTACTATGACACAATATTGCCTTATGTTTTGAAAACATTTATAGAAAGTGACCCAAATGCTCCAAATGTGAATACACCAAGCAATTAAAAAGAACTTATTTCTTTTTTTTAAAAAAAAAAAGTTCCCCTCCCTTGAATATTTTCCAGTCTAATCGTCAACTGTTCTTTTGTACCTTCAGGCAGGGATAAGTGTTCATCTTCTAAAAACACTTTAAATCTACACACACACACACACACATAGATGTGTACATGTATATGAGATTTAAACAAAGTAAGTGTCCAGAACCATCGTGGATGTTACTGTGTTCTTGGTCGCATGCTAAGCAAATTAACTTTACTTTTACCATTTAGATTGCTACTTTTTAATTTCATCAGCAATCTGATGAAATTTACAGAATAAGGAAAAACCATGAAGATGCTTACTTTATGCTATTATGTAATTATTTCTGTTGATGCAAAAGCATTTTATGGTCATTTAGTGTTTCCCAGGTCTTTCTCATTTTCCAGTCATTTTTTTAATTAACTCCTTCTATATCTAGTAAAATCTTCCTCAATTGCAGCTATGAGTGCCATTCTAATTTCTCATGTTATTACAGTCAGTCCTCCATATCAACATATTTTGCATCCATGGATTCAACCATCCACAGCTTGCAAATGTTTTTTAATTATTATTTTTAATTAAAAACAAACAAACCTTGATTTTGCCATTTTATGTAAAGGACACCATTTTACCATGCCACTCTATATATAATGTGACATGAGCATCCATGGATTTTGGTATTTCATGGAAGGTCCTGGAACAAACCCCCAGCAAGGGCCCACTGTATTTCATTTTGATACAAGACCATTTCTATATTTTGCACCGGGAGTATTCTTTACAGACACAAATGTAGCCCTTTGCTTTTAAACACTTGTGGTGGACAAAAAGATCTTCAAATAATTGCTATTATTTAATAAAATATTGAAATCCTGTGGAGGAAGAAGGGGATATTTTAAAAATCTGCTTTGATTTATCCACTACCACTATGGATAAAAGTTACAACAAACTTTTAAGGCTACCAGTATTTGACATATCACTTGTGGAAAACATGTCTTAAGATATGTGCAAATATAACCTAGTAATGGAAAATATTACTTCAGAAAGCGGATAATTTCATTTATTTTAAGTCACAGAACCACACAGATGTGTGTCTGTGCACCCATATCATAATATTCAAGGCACATATATGCAATGAGGAAACTGGGTTATGTCTGACCCATTCCCTGGGTTTACATATCCATCCATGAGCCAGTCTCACATCTACAGATTAGAATAATGTGGTGAGCCAAGTTAGTAAACATATGCACACACACACACATATTCCAAAACTCTGCTCACTACTATACATAAAGTGAGTACACTTTTAGGTATTTATGGCATTTCTAAAGGTCTTTCAAAAGAAACATGGAAAGCCAGATTGCCTTTCATGTTACAATCATTAATTTCAAAATCTCTTGTCACTTTGCATACATATTACGGAAATCCAGGAAGAAGCTGTAAACATTATATAATACATTAAAACACTTACAGTGGGTTGTTGTATGTTTTAAGTAATCCAGAGAAAGAATAGCCCCTTTTGCACCTCTCTCAGGGAAGTTTAGTTCTTTAATTTCAGTAGACAGCTACTGGTAACCCTCCTTCCGTCTCCTTGCAGCTGATGCCAAACACACTGGATTCTTCCCTGCCTCACTGCTATTCCTCTTTCTTTGTCTTGCAATAGTTTCCCTTCTAAATTTGTTTATTCCTGAAGTTTGTAAGTAATGCAGACAACGGGAAGAAATAGTCTTTTTCAACTGCAACTGTTAGCACTAAACTTTTACTGTGGCAAATATGAGTAATCAGGGGCTCATTAAGGTTACCATCAGGCAGTAGTGTATTTGCACAGGTAAAAATCATCTCACTTTGAGATCCCCTGAAGAATATAAAGAATATAAAGAAGTCCTTCCAACCTCTTTCCCTTATGATTTGAACCCACCTATTCAGCTTAAGGGTTTCCTAGCTTTGATATTGTTTTATTTTGTGTGTTATGTTTTAACTCACGGCTAATTTAATTTCATTTTAAGGGGTGGGAGGTTGGGAAGGGATTGTTGTATTTTAACTGTTGTCGTTTTAACTAGTTGTACCCCACCCCAATTGCCTTTTCAGAGGAGCAGGCTATAAATTATTATTATTATTATTATTATTATTCAAAAGATTGGCAATATTCATGTTAAATATGAATATGGTAAATGGCCTTGCAAAGCCATTAGTCCCACATCTGCCAAGGAGAAACAATAATAACAGTTTAATAATGCCACTTGTTAAAAAGATATTGTAAGATATGATAGCCCTATTTAAATATCTGAAGGGATGTCATATTGAGGAGGCAGCAAGCTTGTTTTCTGCTGCTCCAGAGAATAGAACTCGGAACAATGGATGCAAGCTCCAGGAAAAGAGATTCCACCTCAACATTAGGAGAAACTTCCTGATAGTAAGGGCTGTTCGACAGTGGAACATACTTCCTTGGAGTGTGGTGGAGTCCCCTTCCTTGGAGGTCTTTAAGCAGAGGCTGGATGGCCATCTGTTGGGGATGCTTTGATGGAGAGTTCCTGAATGGCAGAATGGGGTTGGACTGGATGGCCCTTGTGGTCTCTTCCAACTCTTATGATTCTATGAAGCTTTTTTGTGTTGTTTTATCTACCGCATCCTTCACCACCTAGTGAACCACAGATGCTCTGAACAACAACTCCTGTCAGGCAAAGCCAGCACTGACAATGGTTCAGGACTATGAGAATTCAGGATTATGGGGCTTTTTCAGCATGTTAGAGAAAACTCATTTAACTTATTTCTCAGCTGCTTTTCAATCTTCTGAAGAAAGATTGCAATATAAAACGTGCAATACCATTACATAGTAATAAATTCATGAAATCAAAATCCATTCTAAACAGTAATTTAAAATACGCCAATTACCATAAAATACAATTTTTAAAAAAATGAAAGGTATTATAGAAGTAGCAGTATTACAATAAAACTTGTCAATTAGTACCCAGAGAAAACAAATCACTGCTCAAAGCCTTCTTGAAGACAGCAATGGGGGTCACTGCATATCTTCCAAAGAGAATTCACTAAGTCTCGTGACCAGATCCTGTCTATAGTGCCCTCCTACATATCTCATAGTTGCTAATACCAGGACTCTCAAGTCTTTGAAGATTACTTTACAATGTGGACATGTTCAAAAGTATGTACGCAGTCTTTCAGATAGTCTGGACACAAACCATTTAGGGCTTTGAATGTCAAAACCAGCAATTTTGATATGGCCAGAAGCACAGCAGCAACCTGTAATAGCTAGTAAAGAAGTGGTGCCATGTCATGCAACAATGGAGCTACACCAAATATTACTTTTATACAAACCAAAGTCACCAAGTCCTTTCAAAGGCAGACCCATATAGATAGCATTACAGTAGTCAAATCTTGATGTAGTTAGTATGTGCATAACTAAATACACTTTCCCTATTTACAGGTGTTGTGCTAACTGAAGTTCATAAAAGGACATTCCTGGCTGTTGTCATTACCTGTACCTCTACAGACAGCACCAAATTCTGGACCACTCCAACCTACAAAAGCATTTCCTTGGGAGACATGGCAGAATTCAATATTGGCTAAATATTTTTATCCAAAGCAGATTTCTTTGTCAGAGGCCAAAGGAGCCAGAGCTTGTTTCCCTACTTAGGTCCACAGACTCCTTTGAGTTAGTAGATGGAACCTGGGATATAGCTATGTGTCATCCACAAATTGCACTAGTATGGACCAAACTTCCAGATGGCTCCCTGTAGCACTTTAAACATATATGTTAAAAGCCAAGATATATACTTGTAGTACTCTAGAAGCTTTCAAACTCCTTGGGGTAAAAAAGAAAACCTTCTGGGATAAGCTTCTTCTATGACCTAACAAACCAACTAGGATTGGAGCTACTGTAGCATTAGGTGTTAAAAACCCATTCCAGCTGAGCTGTCCAGAAGCATACAGTGGCTTTACTGAGATAGGCTATGACGTGTTGTGAATGCTAGTCACATTAATTAATTAATGAGGAGATCCGCCATATAACATCATTGGAGCCCTTTAAGGAGGCAATAAAGACAGATCTCTTCCAGCAGGCCTTCCCTAACTGACCTCCTCAGACTTTTTAACAGTCCATCTGTCTCACTGCCCCCATCAGATGTTTTCCAATTTTATTATGAATTCTAATTGAATGTTTTTTAAATTATTATTTTAGATTATTATGTTTTTAATGCTGTAGCACATTGTTTTGTTGTTGTTGTTTGTTTGTAAACTGTTCCCCACTTGCTGTTGCCCACCTCGATCCAACACAGGGAGAGGCGGGATACAAATTATGTGTGTGTGTGTGCGTGTGTGTGTACTATACAAGTTCTAATTATTACTTTCAATCACTAGAAATAAGTCAGAATAGTAAGATACCAATTATATTGTTGATAAAATAACCAATCAAATTTAGCTGAACTACGTATCTGCCAGGCATTCATTGTTTGATTCAGCAGTGTTAGCAAAACTGTAAACCTTCCAAAATGAGCTTAGACCTTGACTATCAGTGCTAGTTCAATGTTTGCCACAAGAAAACATGAGAAAAGTTAAAGGAGTAAAGCAGCAATAGTTCTCTAATTTTCTGGATGCTGCCCAAATACTTCACAGAGTGATTTACCATTATCATAACAGGAAATCAGTGTAAGAGACATTCATTACAAAAATACCACTCGAAACTACAAATATCTTTAAGCTTTCTAGTCATAACAAGCAGTAAGATGTCATCAGCGAAGTATACAGTTTATATCACCAGTGACAGTTTCCAGGCCATAACAGCAAATTTTGTTTCAGCAGAAGGGAAACATTTCTGTTTCTTTAAATTGTAAACCTGCAGCAACAGCAGTAGATGTGGCTCTATGTTTTAAACATGCCTATTTAAAAATGAAATGGATTGCCTTCCACCACAGAACAGATAATTTGTTTCAGATGGTGATTTATTTGCTGAGGATATAAGAGTTCACACACTGTCTTTGCCAATTCATATTAGACTTCCAGTCCATTGAATGTGGTTTACTACAGCTGTCAGTAGCTACTTCCTGACAAAACCAATCTGTGCAACACAGTCATGGGAGGAAGGACTTTTTTTTTCCTGCAGTCTTTTAATTTCAAGATACCCAACACTCTGCTCCAACTAAATAGAGACGGAATAGTTGCTGGGTGTGTGTGTTGCTATTACTTCTGCACTTGACATATTTATATGTGACAACCGACACGGCTCTTTCTTGACAACCTCTAATTTTATCTACAGCATCCATAATATGAAAAGGCCAGCATTGTCAATAGCACACCTCCATTCAGTGCACCACTTTCTAATGAGTTGACCCTATTTTCCTTTTCCTCCCATAAGATTTTACTTTGAAACGCATTCATTCGTCTATTTGCATTTAGAACTGTTTTTTGCTGCATGCTGGCCCGTCATCTTCCGCTACGCTGTCCATGATAACTGTGAAATATATGTTTGTTGAGCTCAAAGACCGTCTATGAAAAGCTTGCTTGTGCTTTTATTGCATCACAAAACAGGCAACAGATTGCATGTAACAGTTTCCACCTGTCATTCACATAAACCAATTTCACCGTAAAAATAAATTAGTCTCAAGTTTCCACACAATGCCGCTCAGATCATCCAAAAACCCCATTGTGCTATTGTCACCTCTTGCGATAGTCTCCTTTCCAAAAAGACAGTTGCTGGACTCAGTGGAACGCTTGCAGGTGTCTGGCATGTCTCTTTTTAAAAAATATTCATTAAAGCAGGTATTGACTGACAGCGCTCTATCATCTGAGTCCAACTTTCTTGGGAATAAATTCCACTTAATTCAGTAAGACTTCCGTGTAAACACGCAAAGGACTGGACCGCAAGGGCCACCTGCCTGGAGTGGAGGATCACCTGGAAAAAACCATAGTGTACAACTTTTCCACTTGTCTTCCACAGGCCTTTTGGGTATCTTTCCAAACGAGACCTTCCACAAACTCTATTAAAGGATTAGCCTTGCAAGATCACCTCACTCGATCTCATGGGAGGCATGTTGCTATTTGACATTCAAGAGTGTCAACAGTTTAAGGCAACTTCGGGGGTCTTTGAACAGAGGACAAGAGACATTTACAGATGCTCTTCCGCCCCTCAGAAATTAAACGAAGAAAAAAACTCATCACCAACCCCACGATCCTGCCACTTCCCCTTCTTTCACACCTGTTCCAGCATTCAGGACCTACCACTTAATGGAGCAAAACAACTGTATACTGAAATCCTCTCCGCTTCTGTAGCCAAACCTGGACTCCACACCAAAGGCTTTGGCCTCCTTCCTTTCAGCCAAGTCCTCCTCTTTTTCGAGACACACCGTACCAGAGCAAGACTACAAAGTCTTTCCTTTCAGAAAACTGAAGAGGATGCAAACAGGTCCCTCTGAAAAAGTGGACTCTGTGCCAAGGGTCCCTACTAGAGCCCTGGTTCCCAAACTTTCCACCTTCTAGTGCACTCATTGGTCAAAGGAGATCTGCAACTACCATTTCCATACACACAAAGGTTTCGTAATTTGAATTGACATGATCACATACCAAGGGCACATAGAAGTCTGCCCCTGGCTTCCACTCCACCAAATGCACCTCAGGAAGTAGATTGAAGTCTAGGAACTTCTTAGCCCTTTGCTATGGAATTCTGGGAGTTGGAGTATGTTGTGGGGCCCAGAGCGGAGCGGAGCTCCGCTCTGGGCCCACAACATACTCCAACTCCCAGAATTCCATAGCAGTGAGTCAGACAGAGAGTTAAAGCGCTGCCAAACCGGGTCATTGCTCCAGCACAGATGCAAAGTTTTGTAAGTCTGCCTTACCTTGTTGGAGTAAGGCGGCTTGCTGAGGTTGATCCCATCCCGGAGGAGTTTATCCCTAACCATGATCTTGAGTCGGAGTTTGGGGTAAGTCACCCCTGGATCTCTCCTCCCTTCTCCTCCATCTCCTTTCTCCTTCCCTCCCTTCTTAGCCTCGTAATGCTGGACCAAGTGCCTGGCGTAGACCTCAGGCGGCATGGGAGGCGGGGTGGGCGCCGGCGGCGTCGGAGGCTCGAGGGTGAAGTAGAGTCCGGCGTTGCTCTGGTCCTCCTCCTTGAGGCGCCGGACGGCTTGGTGGAGGCGTCTCCGGTGGTGGGGCTTGGAGACCCCGATGGCGTCGAGGTCCGGGTCCCCGATCTGTTTGCAGACCTCCAGGTCGTCGTAGCCGTTGTCCACGAAGGACTCGGCGTACTGGGGGAGCCGCAGGGCCCTCAGCCACTCGAAGACGACGTGGGCGCACATGGCCGGGAGACCCAGCAAGGAGAATAAATGGATGGATGGAGGAATGGAGAGAAAAGGAGGATGCAACTTTGGCCAAACACAGACACACACAGAGAGAGGCTTTATTTGGTGCTACGAAGAAGAGAAACTGCTCCAGGAGCCCAAAAAATCCCAACAGAGAGAAAAGGAGGAAAGCTGGAATGAAATCCCGCAAAAAGCAAAAAGCAAAAAAAGTCCTGACGTTTGGAAGCAATGTTCCTCTGTTTTATCCCTTTTGGCGGAGCCCAGCTTCTCCTCCTCCTCCTCGACTCTTCTTTTTCTTCTTCTTCTTCTCCTCCTCCTCGACTCTTCTTCTTCTCCTCCTCAGCCATCAATCCCTGGGAGCCCCAGTCTTTAAGGCGAGGGTCCTCCATCCCTCCTTTCCCCTCCGCAGCTCCCTCTTTGGACCCATCTCCTCCCGATCTCTTACATAGACCAGCTGCCGACTCCTTTTTTTTTCCCCACAGCTGGTTTGTTCCCCCCAAAAAAACACCTAGAGTGTGGCAACAGCAGCTTTCCTATCCACTCTCAGTCTCTCTCTGTTGACCCTCAGGTGGGCTTTGCAAAAGGACAGGAGGAGCAGGGAAGAAGAAGGAGGGAGAGCTTTAGTTTCCCTTCCACTCCTCCTCCTCCTCCTCCGACCCTTTCCTCTTCCTCTTTGCTCGCCTGCCTCTCTCTCACCTCACCTGCCGCCTTGTTCCTCTTTGGCCCCTGCTGCTTTGGGGCTGCTTTTGCAAGGGCAAGGCGTTCATCTATAGGTTGCCTTTCCAGCGCGCAAAGAGGAAGATGGGCGCGCGCCTCCCAGGGTCCAACAAGGAGGAGGATGCTGCTGCTGCTGGGCGCGCGCCCTGGGGCTTTAATAATTCTCTCTTTTTCCTCCCTGCTCTCTCTTTGGGAGCTACGACTCATTGCAGGAACAACCCCCCTTCCTCTCCCCAGTTTGGCACTGCTGTGACTCCATGCTGTGGAATTCTGGGAAGGGTCGTTTGTGGTGGCACCTTCGGTGCCACCACAAACGACCCTTCCCAGAATTCCACAGCATGGAGCCACAGCAGTGCCAAACTGGGGAGGAAAGGGGGTTGTTCCTGCAATGAGAACACAGCCCCCAAACCCTCCTCTTCCTCCCAAACTGAGAGGAATTCCCACTTGGGCTCCTTTCCTTGAGACTCCTGTCCCTTCTCCTTCCTTCCTTTTCCACCTTTTCCCCTTTTTTCCCATTCTCCCGCCCTTTCTTTTGTTGCCCCCTACTCTCCTCCTCAGGTAATTTAACCCACACCTGTCTCCTCCTCTCTCCACAGACCTCACTAGTACTGAGGTCACCATGAAGTGCAATAAATAACCCCTGCACACCATGCATGGTGTCTCCCACCAGTCACCAGACTAGTCCTGAGTAAAATTTTGGTGTATTTTTGCACTGTTTGTTGTTGTTTTTTGGGTTTTTTTTCAAGCTAGGTGGCCATGTTCTAGGAGAGTTTGTTCCTGAAGTTTCTCCAGCATCTGTGGCTGGCATCTTTCTCTGAAAGATGCCAGCCACAGATGCTGGAGAAACTTCAGGAGTAAACTTTTCTAGAACATGGACACCTGGCCTGAAGAACCCACAAATTATGGATGCCAACCATGAAAACCTTCAACTTTACTTTGTTGTTGTTGTTGTTGTGTGCCTTCGAGTCTTTTACAACTTATGGCGAACCTATGCTAGTGTGACTTAACACATTAAGGTAAAGCATCATCCAAAATATACCAAACGGTGATTCATTTATTTATTTATTTCATCTGAAGGGACCCAAAGCGGCTCACCGAAAGTAAGAAAACCCTGTTAAAAACGTCACAATAAAATTACATTAGAAATACACAAAAGTTAAAAAGATGTAACTAAAAACATACAAGGGGGAGCTGTGTTGGCCATTTAACAAATCCAAACCAAAAAAAAATCGATCAGTAATGATACCTTTATCGGCCGACCAAAATGCACAATATACTTCCGTGCTTCCCTGAAAATAAGACAGTGTCTTACATTAATTTTTGCTCCCAAAGATGCGCTAGGTCTTATTTTCAGGGGATGCCTTATTTTTCCATGAAGAAGAATTCAGATTTATTGTTGAACAAAACACCTGAACATTTATTATATGATGTATATATATATTAATATACAAAAACCTTAATATACAAAAGCTTTTGGGGGAGGCCTTATATGTAGCAGTTCAGCAAACCCTCTACTAGGTCTTATTTTCAGAGGATGTCTTATTTTCAGGGAAAGAGGATTGTTGCTAGCTTTACAAGCTCCATGGGCTTCTTCATCAGGCAAGATGTTACAAACCAAATGGGCAGAAAAGAAAAAAAAACAATTGGAGATGTTAGTCAGGTGCCTGTTGAAACAACATACAGGCATCTGACTAACATGAAACAACATGCAGGCTAACATCTCCAATTGTTCCCCCCCCCCCCCCCTCTGTCCTGTTTGGTTTGTAACATCTTGCCTGATGAAGAAGCCCACGGAGCTTCGAAAGCTTGCAACAAGTGTATTGTGGATTTCAATTGGCCAACAAAGGTATCACAGACATAACTAAAACACTCCTACTCCATAAAAACCACCCTGGTTGGATTATATGTGGAATGTGGGCCTACCAAATTTACACATTATATTATTATTATTATTATTATTATTACTACTACTACTACTACTATTAACCTTTATATAGGTTAATATATAGCACTGATACATGATACGCATTGCAAGCTTTCCAAACTCCACTGGCTTCTTCATCAGGCAAAGATATTTTAAAAAATCATACAGGAGAAAGGAGGGAAGGTTTTGAGGATGTTAGTCATAGACCTGCATTTGGCCAAACTGTTGTAGTTGTAGTCCTCTGTTCAGAAGAGTACGGATGCAGGTGATCCTCTCCACCTTCTGGGAAGGTGGGGGTCCTGGGAAATTTAGTCCAGGAAATTAAAAAAAAAAACAACATTTAAATTCCATTTGCACTTAAATAATTACACCATAATAATTCGACATATCCCTGAATGGCAATAGTTGTGACATAAATATCTCCTCAACAACTTCTTTGTCCTCCTGACTCTTGAAGTTGGAGGGTCTCCTCTTCACCCCCAAAGCAAAAGGTGGTTGTTAGAAGAGGAGACTGTAGCCTCTGGCTTCATGTGTGGGGTGAAGGAGGAATCTAGGGATCGTGTTTAGAAGGAGAAGGAATCCCTGGGTCCCTCCTGCACCCCATTTCTAAAGCTGGAGGCTGCTGTCTCCCATTGACACAACAACTTTCAGAATAGTTAAGAGAAGGAGCAAGCGAGAGATCTATGGCTGAGCACCCACTTTGCTTGCAGAAACTCCCAGGTTCAGTCCCTGGCATCATGTCCAGACAGGGCTGAGAGGCCACTGCTGCTGCTGCTGCTGCTGCCAGTTGGAGTTGGCAATACACTGGGCCAGAGAGATGAAGGGTCTGGTTCTTTATAGGCAGCCTGGTTTCTTACAGTGCTATATGCCACTTTAGCTTTATGGAGGCTTGGGATTTGCAGTTTAGGTAGGGGGACTTCTCAGCCAGGGAGCTCCTGAGCCTCAACAAACTACAATGCCCAGGATCCCAGAGGCTGTTTCCATGGCAGATAATAAAGGGGAATACTGTATATCTCACTAGAGCCAGGCAGGTCATGGATGAGATGAGCGCCCTGCAAAGAAGGCAGCCAAAGCAGGGGCCCAAAAAGGCAGGAGAGAGGCGAGCAAAGAGGAGGAGGAGGAGGAGGCCCAAAGCACACTGCAGAAATAATAAGCCCCTTGGAGACTGCTTTCACTGCCCTGGGAATTGTAGTTCGTGGTGGCACCAGAGCTCCCTCTGACAGAGAAGGCTCAGTGTGTCTCACAAAACGGCAGCTCCCAGAAATCCCTAGCATTGAGCCAGGGCAGTTAAAGTGGTTTCAGACTGGATTATTCCTGCAGTGTGATTTGGACCTAAATGCACATAAAAGCATCTGAGGAAGCAGAGTGAAGCCTAGGAAAAGCTTAAGCTGACTTCTTTCTCCAAGGTGGTACAAGATCTCTCTCTGTGTGTGCATACTGGGGGACCTTAGGAGAGTCACACTCTCTCATCCTCTGAGGATGGCAAGGGCACATCCCTTCTGAACAAATTGTGCCAAGAAAAACCCCATGATCAGGTCGCCTTGGGGTGTCGCTATAAGTGGGAAACGCGCACACACAACCCCACACAGACTCCAGAGCCAGGCAGGCTCAAGCCACCCTTGCCCCGATCGTAAGGCAACCAGGGTTCCTGTGGCTGAGAGGGTGTGACTCCAGAATCCTAGTCCAGGGCTCAAAGCACGCTGGCTCCCAGGGGCACCGCCAGGGAGGACAGGAGGAACCCCCAGTCAAGGAAGGCAGGGCAGAAGGAAGAGGAATAATCCTCGGTTTGCCTTCACCCCCTCCTCTCAACTGCTGTGTCTTCCTTCCCTTCTCTCTCTCTCTCTCTCTCTCTTGGACAATGTGCTCGCAGCGCCCCCTGATGGCATCTGGGGGTAAGCCTGCCTCTGGGACTTCCTTCCAGCTGCCAGATTAATAATAATATCTTTTCCTGTAGTTCGAGTCCATTGCTCCATATCCCAGTCTCTGGAACAGCAGAAAAAAAAACTTGCTCCCTCCTCAATATGACATCCCTTCAAATATTCAAACAGGGCGATCATATCACCTCTTAACCTTCTCTTCTCCAGGCTAAACATCCCCAGTTCCCTAAGGCACTCCTCATAGAGCATGGTTTCCAGACCCTTCACCATCTTAGTTGCCCTCCTTTGGACCCGCTCCAGTTTCTCCGCATCCTTTTTGAATTGTGGTGCCCAGAACTGGACACAGTATTCCAGGTGGGGCCTGACCAAAGCAGAATAGAGTGGCACTATTACTTCCCTTGATCTAGACGCTACACTTCTATTGATGCAGCCTAAAATTGCATTGGCCTTTTTAGCTGCCACAGCACACCATTAACTCATGTTCAGCTTATGGTCTACTTGGACTCCCAGATCCACACACAGATTCACATGTAGTTTCATTCAGCCAGGTGTCCCCCATCCTATATCTGTGCATTTCATTTTTTTTTTTCCTGCTTTATATGGGGTGTGTGCTCTATGTCTGTAAGTTCTGTATATTTCATTTTTGTGCCTTACATTTCTCCCTGTTTAAATTCATTTTGTTAATTTTGGCCTAGCTTTCTAATCTATTGAGATCATTTTGAATTTTGATCCTGCATTCTGGGGTATCAGCTACTCCTCCAAATTCAGTGTCATCTGCAAATCTGATAAGCAAGTCCTCTATTCCTTCATCCAAGTCACCTCCAGGAACCCTATATAAGGGGCTGCCTGACAAAAACCATCAGTTCCATAAGATGCCTACTGTATGCAGCCATCCGTGTGAACTAGAAAGCCACTACAAGGTGAGGACAGGTGGGTTGTGCGAGTTTAGAAATGATCACTCGAAGAACTACAGTTACAGCTATGCAACCTGTCCTTTTTCTTGGTGTTTGTGACTTGCACAAATGGGAGATGATCAGCAAGCTACAAGATGTTGGAGTTAGGGTTTTAATATATAATCATTCTCAGGGAGGCTTTATACGGGGGGGGGGGGGGGGGTGTGTGCTCTATGTTGTAACTTTTATATGTTTGATTTGATTGTATACTTTTTAGCAATATTATTTTAATTTTTTAAAAATTTTTGGTGTGAAGTTTCCAAACTATTTTGTCTGTGAGCCACCTTGGTTCCCTTTCCAGGAGAAAGGCAGGATATAAAATACATAGATAGATAAGAAAAATGCTGTGCATCTGACACCATCCAGTTCAACATCTTTAACAACATTTGTCTCTATTTAAGCATCAATTGTAAATATACTTATTGTACATTAGAAATTCTGTGAGTCCCAGAGGCTTGTTTTGTTCATATACTTTTTTTTTTTTTTGGTACAAACAACACCATTAGCTAACATAAGCCTGGTTACTTATTGGAGAAATTAAAAGCATGGATCACTCATTCAAAAGAAAACACCCCAGACTATGCATTTCTGTCCAGTAACAGAAGTCTTATTGGTGAGCCAGCGAGCCATAGTAGTTTGAGTGTTTGATGATGACTCTGGAGACTAGGGTTCAAATTCCCACCTGGCCATCTAAACCCACTGGGTGACCTTGGGCAAGTCACACTCTCTCAGCCTTAGAGGAAAACAAATGCAAACCCACTCAGAATAAATCTTGCCAAGAAAACCCTGAGATAAGTTCTCCTTAGACCATAAGACAGAAACAACTTGAAGGCACACACCAACACACCAACAGCAACAGTGTAAGTGTTGTGTGGAAAGATAGTATTTTATTTTATTTTATTGAAGCAGATCAGTTTAGGGATCCTAACAGCTCTAAGAGCAATAAATAGCCTTGAAACTGTACTTTGCAGAAATATGTAAGAGTGATATTGGTTTTTTGTTTTGTTTTCCTCCCCCCCCCCCCCAACAGCACCTCTATATCTGCTTCTTTTCATATTCAGCTATGCTAATGGGCCAAAAGCAATTTGAGACCCTGCTGCATTCTGGAGGATATTGGGATAAATTGATTTAAGCACAAAATAAATTAGATTCTGTTTGGCTTCTATTAGTTTGCCCTCCAGCACAAGATCTTTTATTTTTCTGAAACAGGGGTTTAAGATACTAATTAATTAAAATTTCCCTGGCGAGATGAAGAACAGCTTTTGTGTAGTTGCAGAATAACAGGCCAAAGCCGAAACTGGGAGAAAACGATGGCAACCCGATTTGGATGGAAACTGATGCCTTTAAAAATCATCTTTGGCTTATTCCAAGTAACCTTTGGTTTTTGTATTCAGATTACCAACTACCACATGACAACTGCACACATTCAGCCTATATACAGCGATGGTTACTGCTTTATCTCATCCCTAGAATTTGGAGGGACCAAATCTGCAACGCCATAAAGAGGAAATACATTGTTTTAAAGAAAGGAATACATATTTGTAAAGGTACATTTTCCTCCACAGAATGTAACTTTTCTGTTTAACTGTGTGTTTCAGATAATTTATAGTATTTACTACATATTTTACGTTTGTGGAGCACTGCTATCTAGCCCAGTAAATCTGCACTGAAAACTGTCTGACTACCTTGATCATAATAACAGTGGGATGAAAGGCTGCTTAGTCTTCCCATACTTAATGTCAACCAATAAAACAGGCAGCACTGAGTTCACGGGCCTCTTAAATATTTGTTTTCTTTCAGGGCAGGGTGTGGTGGGATTAAATGACCAGCAAACTCCTTTTCTTCTTCCCGTGTTTAATAAAAATGTATGCCTTCAAACAATCATTTATCAAATCTTAGTGGTTTTTAAAAATCTTTCTTATTCTAGATTATTCTTTTCAATATGCAGAGAGATCTTGTAGCACCTTTGAGACAAACTGAAAGAAAGAAATTGGCAGCATGAGCTTTCGTAGACTTCAGTCTAATTCCTCAGATGCATTATTTTCAGTTATATTTCTTGTAGGTATTGTATCATTGTATCATTTATTTAAGCAAATCAGTCACTATGGACGTTATCAGACAACGGAAATTGGAAGTATAATCCAATGGCAATTTGAATGCAATCATGGGGTTTCATGTTATTGCATATGAGTGTATTTCACGCAATTTCAGGCAACGGGCAATCATTCTGAACGAAATCATGGGTTTTACGTAATTGCGTATTAGAGTATCTCATGCAATTTCGGGCAATGGGAAGCCATTCTCTGGCAATGGGAAGTCATTCTGAATGCATTCCGAACACAATTAGAATTCACGTAAATTCGCTAAACTAGCAAATTCACGTAATTGTGAATTGGCTCCATTCGAAATGGAGAGAAATTCCTCCCGTCTAATAACGTCCTATGTGAGAAGATAATGACTGATTCTCCTCCTCTTTCATTCCATTACTTAAATTTAGCCCTTGTGTGCTTGACAGGGTCTAGTTTATCCTGCTTGCTCTTCATGGTGCTCATTACCATTGGAGATCTTGCGGAATATGTTTTGGTTCTAGTTGGAGCTAAATTGTTACAGGTTGTCAAATGGCTGGACAAGAGCCACACTTCCTGAGTTTCTTTGTTCTTCCCTAATTTAGTCTAACATTTTTGAATGGTGTGTGCTTTGTATTTGGCTTTTGTGTCATGCTCTGCATATACAGCCAAACTATATCTTTCAGGAAGGAGCTACTGTTTTTAATGCTCCCAAGTCTTTGAGTTCATCTTTGATAATGGTTTTCATTCATATTTTGCTCCTATTCCTATCCATATATTTATAGAGCAAAGGGCACATATGAGATCTGGAGTAGCATTATGTGTTAGTTAAATTATTCTGAAACAGCTTAGCTGTGTCATTGATAGATGGACGAAGGAAGAAGGCCAAAATATAAATTGATCAAAGTCTGCTTCACCAGTATCCAGGCGAAAGGAATTTAGTAACTGCAAAGTGTTGACTGAAATGCCCACGGGCTTGTTTGCATGAATGATCTACTCAAAAAGGCACTCTCAGATGTTCTGAGCCATGATTTGAGTCCTGGCCTGGGAATTGTGAAGCAATGTGATCATGTGCCAAGTACATTTGTCTCAATCCCCCTCCTCTCTCACTTTATGCAGAAGATATAGCAGCTCTGAAGGAATATATTTCAAGGAAGTTGAAGGGCTGCTATGTTGTTTTCTCTTTCTTCTTGCTCCTCTACTTTAAACATCATAAAAGGGTTAGGACTGTAGACATAGCTAAGTCCCTCTTCACATGGTAGTTAACTGGTGGAATGAGTTGTCTTCACAAAAATCTGATAGCAAGCCCATGACCAAACATACAGTGCTGACTCCTGTCTGGAACTGAACAAAAGTAGGAGAGAGGGTAAATGAAAGAATGTTAATAGGCTGGATATTCAGCAATAACTCTCAAAGGAAGCTAATCCTTAAAAGGCTTGCTCTTGATCCAGAGACCATACTATAATGATTTTCTGCAAGGACACTGAGCTATCATGGCTCAGAAAAGATTCGTCATCCTATTTTGCTCTCTCAACCTCATCTCTGAATGCTGAGCAAGACTAGATTGGGCAGAAAACGTAACAAAAGCCTGTGGGTAGCTTACACCAGAATGGAACTCCTCTTGAGCTTTGAAGAACACTGGGGGATATTTCTCTCTGGCAATTTGATATGGACCACAGGATTTGCTAGACATATGCATCTCCACCTGTGTTCAAAATGTGTGTGTGTGTTTGTGTGTGCCTTCAAGTTTCCTGTCAGTTTATGGCAACTCCATGAATTTCATAGGGCTTACGCAAATATCTTTAAAATGATCTAAATCTTCACAAACCTCTTTTTCCAAAGCCTGTGTAAGAGCAGGCCAGGCAACTACTTGCCACTTGAGTAAGTGAAAGGAACAAATAATAGGAGGTGTGGGGCTTACAGGGGTTAGAGATGAAAACTCACTTTTCAAGGTGATTTTTCCTAAGTAGTTTTGAAAGGCACCAGATCCTGCCTAATCTTGGAAGATAAGCAGGGTTACCATTGGTTAGTGCTTGAATGGGAGATTGCCAACAAGTACCTGGTGCTATAGGTTATAAGCAGAAGAAGGAACTATCAAAACCACCTCTGAAAATTCCTTGCTAAGGAAACCCTGTGAAATTAATGGGGTGGCCATAAGTTGACAGGTAACTTGAGACCCCTTCCCCAACTCTGGCATGAGAAGCAGCCCTTACAATTCAATCCCGAAAGATCTACATGTAGTATCTATTGTTTTCAAGAATCTCTGGAGGGCAGATCACAAGCCACCCGTCCTCTCCCAGGACACAATCATACTGCATCTCAAGAGAATTTTCTTTCTTTCTTTCTTTCTTTCTTTCTTTTTTTTCTAATGAAGTTAAAATTTTATTATCTGGATTTTATTATGCTTTGTCTCCCAGAAAACAGACAGCAAAGAGTGGAGTGGTCTCTGGATGCACTGGTAGCCTTCCAGACCAAAAACAACATTTTGACAAAATGTAGGCTTGTGACTCTAACATTGTCATTTTTCCTTCTTCCCCTGTATGATATTTAACACCATTGCCCGATGAAGAAGCCATTGGAGCTTTGAAAGCTTGCATGTATTTTGTGCACATTTGGTTGGCCCAAATAAAGGTGTAACTGGTTTGTGTATTTTGGATGGTAACGTACTGTATCTGGAGGGCCAGTGGTTGTATTTGTGAGCATATAGAAGGGAAATGTCTCCACTTTTGTTTCATTGTTCTTTTCTGTGGATGATCCCTTTCTGTGGTTCCTTTCAAGAGGTGTGTAAGGCCATTTTGGGCCCAGGAGCTCTCTTGGGCTGAAAGCCTCCTCTCTAAGCCTCCCATTTTCCTTTTAAATTCCTCAGCTTGTAGTTTAAAAGGGCTGGACAGAAAAAGAAATTAGTCACATTTCTGTGCAATACTACTGAACTGGAAATCTGGATTTCATCACGTTTGCAATACAGATATTTTTGTATATCTGTATGTCCAGCAACTTTTTGCTTGAAACGACCATTGATTTTCTAGACTAATTAAGTGCTTTGAGATTTGAGAAAAGTGTCTGGCATAATTTGGCAACACTGCCCTAATTACGACTGGATGGTTAATGGCATACTAAAGACCTGTGAAAAGCAAGAGGTTTTAGACACAGATTGAATTTTCAAAAGCTAAACTGGAGAGCACCCTGAGCTAAATAATTATGACAAGGTGGGATAGGAAGGGAGTTGGTCTTTCAGCTGTATGTGTGTCAGCCACTACTGTGCTGATATGACTGCACTGTGGGTTGTTTTTAACAAAAACTCTTTCAAACTTTGACATTCAGTTAACATTTAAAATGAAATCTTCACAGACGCTAAGGCCATTCATTTCTTCCCACCTCCATATTCCTTGGCAAACTTATAAAATATTCTCTGTTATCTGTCGTAGGATTCTGGAAGATCATGACAAATATTACCAAGTATGTATTCTTTGAAGACCAAACATTTTCCATGCTTCCACACAATGAAGTGAGATAATAGAAAAAAACAAACCAACCAATTTTCAAGAGAAACAAAATTTATTCTTTGATAAATCAATACATTGCACTACAATCAAGAGATGGAGTGGAATATTTTCTACAATGAATTCAAAGCCCTGTTTCAATATAAAAACTCTCACTATATAGAAGTAGCACTTTGCTTTCCAGCTCACCATTCAACAGCTACATCAGAAATGCTACATATGTCTACTACAGATGGCTGCTGGGAGAGAAGAATGGTATTATTTCAGAGCCCACAGATGCTGTTGATTTAACAGGCCTGATTTATAATTGCAACCACTTCTCTCCTTTTCACCACTGGTAATTTTCATGTGACCTCTTCTGGTATCTAAGGTTTTAGGGCTACCATTTATTGAGAACTATATACAACTGTTTTTGTGCTGTGTGCCTTCAAATCATTTCTAATGTATGGTGGACCCTAAGGCAAACCTATCATGGGGTTTTCTTGGCAAGATTTGTTCAGAGAAAATTTGCCATTGCCTTCTCCTGAGGCTGAGAGAGTGTGACTTGCCCAATGTCACCCAGTAGAAATTGAACCCTGGTCACCAAAGTAGGGAGACCCTCAAACCAGTATGCCATGCTGGCTCCCCTCTACTTAAAATAAAAAGCCAAATGCTGAGGTCTAAGTTGACATATTGAAAAGAGTTGACTTCCTGGAAGTGAACTGAACCTTTTAAAAAACATTGGCCTATATATCCTGTTGTTAATCCTGACTAGATTAGATTTATTCTGTCAGTGGTATGTACCTGTGAATTGACACACTATTCAGAACTTGATTGAACAGACCTACTGTTGTTGGGACTAACAAACAAGATATCAGGCTCGATGCAAAAATTAAATAATAATAAAACTATTGTGTAGTCCTAATGCTAACCGTCTTGTAAAGTGTCATTACCATAGCCTAGATGTATAATCTATAACATTTTAAATTGTAGAGTGAATATTTTGAATACTTCCATGGAAATAAGTAGCACATAAAAAAAAAACAAAGCAAAATTTCCATCATTAAAAAGCATTAAAGACTTTGTGTGTACGTGCTTTAAGTACTCCTGTTGACTTACAGCGACCCCATGAATTTCATGGGTTTTCTTAGGCAAGAAATCAATTCCTTCTTTCAGCACTCAGTTATAAAATATGTTAGCCAGGGCTGCCACCCTGTGGTTGAAACATTACTTACATGCTTTACACTTGATAATATTGCCAATTTACATATTACTTTGAAATAGAAATTGCCATTAAAGAGAAACCTGGATAAGATAAAATGAGAAACTAAAGATCCAAAAACTTTTACTTACTTACATTATAAATTTATTTAGCCAATGTACGTTTTTAACTTGTTTATTTATTTATTTTACTTACATAAAATATGCCTTGCCACAATATAAAGTTCTCAAAGCAGCTTACCATAAACAAACAAAAACAGCTAAATGGAAAGTAAAACATAAACAGAAAATATAACAAAAGAAAACTCACAGCACACAGCAATGAAATTCACATACAAGTTGAGTCCCCTTTATCTTATGTTTCTCCATGTCTCCGACTGCTGCAGTGACTAAGGAAGGCATCTTTCCTCTGAATGCCTGTCTTGAGTCAGTAATGGACTGGATGAGGAAAAACAGACTCAAGTTGAATCCTGCAAAAAGGATATACTCACTATAGGAACCCTAAAGCTAGGGTCGGAGATTTGTCAACCAGTCCTAGACGGGGTCACACTTCCCCTAAGGACTGTATTCGCAGCTTGGGAGTGCTCATGGACTTGCCCTTTCACTTGTCATCCCAGGAGCCAGGAGCGCTTGTTATCAACTTCAGTTGATACGCTGGGACCCTACCTGGACCAGGGGGACCTAGAAGCAGTGGTACATGTGCTGGTAACCTCTTGTCTTGATTTCTGCAATGCACTCTAGATGGGGCTACCCTTGTGCCAGATTGGGAAGTTTCAATTAGTCCAAAACATGGCAGCCAGTCTGGTCGCTGGCAAATCCAGGTTCGACCATATAACACCTATTCTAAAAGGTGGGAAATCATCATCATCATCATCATCATCATCAGTATATGCAAATATTTCAAAATCTGAAAAAAACCACAAAATCCAAAACACTTCCAGTCTCACGCATTTTAGGTAAGGGAGATTCAACATGTATTTTCAAACAGTGCCTGATTGCATTATTATACAAATTGGTCAGGCAAATGAAAAGATGCATGACCCCCCCCCCCCCCGCATGATGTCATTCTCTTGTGTTCTCTTCTGGTTGTAAAGCCTTGGGAGAGGGTCGTAAAAGCGTCATAAAAGCATCCCGTTTGCCAAGCTGTAATAAATTGTTTGGCAAAAGTGATGCTTTTACAATGTTCTACCATGCTTCTACAAGATGAAGAGAATGAGAGTCATGCAGAGGGAGAAAAAAAAACCCCACACACCCATCTTTTCATTTTCCTACCAAGCTTTACTGTACAGGCGCAGAATAACCCATTTGTGTGATTTGCAGAGACCATGAAGAAGTGATTTTCTTAGTGGTGAAAAAACTACAGAGATGGTGGTATATGAATAAACCTACAGCACATTATAAATAAAGTTTAACAACAACAACAATTTTAGGAATACTGTTATAGACCTAGGGCGTTACCACATCCTTCACCCCCCCCCCTCACAGGTATGTGGGGTTTCATATTTTCACATTTTTATGTCTAGAGCCAGGCATGTCTTAAAAGGTCATGACAACTTTTGGAACACTAGCAAGCTTTCCATGAGAAAGGCATGTTAACCTGAAGGCATGTGGAGGACCTGTATAGCTCTAAATAAAGACTAAATTGGTTTGCTTATCTCTCCATCCCACACCACTCTGGCTTTCCACATACCATCTCACAATAGAGAAGAAGCAAATCCCATCGCAAAGCAGTTGAAAACCAAAACTTCCTTCCTATTCCAGGCTGTGTCCCTATTTTTCCTTCCTACTCCCTCATTTGGGGATTGTCTCTAATCCTATCAGTATTTTGTTACTCCAAAATTAAAGACAGCAGTTGTTCTGGAATCCCATTGTCTTTCCATGGGAAAACTATCAGGTCTTTGTTACACTGCAGCATAGCAGCATTGCATTGCATTGCAGGATACCAAAAAGTGCCCATTGAGGCTAGGAAATCAGATATAAATCTCGCCTGGCCAATTTGCTACTAATACTGTGGCAGGTTACTGCAGGTGGCTACAGACTGAGGCTCTGGCACACAGACCTAAACTCTGCTCTCTCTCTATTGCCCTCAGATGCAGTCTGAGCCCCACTCCATTTCCTGTGGAACCCCTCTTCAGGACCAGTAATTATCACCCCCCCCCACACACTTTAATCTTGATTTCTCCCTATCCAACCTTTCACACCTTTCTTTTCTGTTGGCCTTGCGTGGTTCTTAAGATTGTATTGGTTTTGTATGTTTGTGTGCATCTTTGCACATTTCTAAATAAAACCCTTCTATTCATTTAAAACCAGAGTCTCATAGTCATTATTACTGGTACATGCAGGTGTAAAGATCCCTGAAGTTACCCAACCTCTCCTAGGCTTCCTATAGAGCTAATCGTTTTACCTCAAATATGAAGAATACATCATCATTGTTGGACACCTTAAGTCCCCCTCATCTTTTGGGATAGCAAGGGTGCTACTGAAAGAGGCATTTTCCCTGGTAGCCATCTACTTTACTTTATTAGGTGGGGGCACTTAGGGTGGGGTCTCTAAGGAAAAATTAGTTTTGTATGCACATAGAGGAAGAAGAGGCAATCTTTCAAGTAGTGGTCCCAAGAAATGTACATTTAGTTTTAAAGTTCAAAGCCCTGAATACAAAAGTGGAAGGATACTTCTCCAGTTCTAGTGTACTTCTGCAGCTTACAAAGCCTGCACAAGAAGGCATCCAATATTTGCTTGTGCACACAGTTCTCTTCATTTTAGGCTTTCAATTTTTGTTCATCATGGTGGTACCACGATGGCTTATATATCTGCCTTCACAAGCTCGGATGGCCAATTACAAAACATACTATATGTGGTGTTAGTGTAAGTCAGGTTGGACGCTTCCTTTGGCCTCTCTAAGCTTCTGAATTTAAGTAAACAGAGCTTTGTGTTTCACCACACTACATTAGATCTTAGCCAAAATCTGAACTTTAAATTGTACTTTGAAAAGCTAACCAAAGACAGGTATAACATGATCAAACTGCCAAGTTGCAGTTATTAATGTAGCAAGATTATTTTGGAAAAACTGCACTTGCAGAACCATTTTTCCAAGTGCCCTACATATTTTGAAATACCCCAACTAGGAGGCTTCCTTTGGAGCTCAAGTGGGAATCAAATTATTGCTGCTCCATCATTCCTCTTCTCCTTGCTCTTTATCCTTGGGCATAAATTGAGAATTGCTATTCCTAAAAGTTTCCAGTTACAATGAACATAGTGCAGACACCTGATTGGCATAGCTTGTGCCATATCACCAGCACTGGCATTTCTCCTCTGAAGTATAGGATCTTATAGGTTTAGCTTGTTGGTTATTTCTTTTAAATAATGGAAATGAATTTGCAGTCCCCTCCCCCCTTTTTTGAAATGCACATTTTGAGAAGTGTTACTGCCCACAGCAGTCCAGTACAGCCGCCTTCTCTTAATTAGGGCATGGATAATTGCATGCAACTTATTTCTATCCAGGTATTGTTGTACTTAGCATATCATTTGAAACTGATAAAAAGTGTTTCAAACCATGGAATTATGTGATTTTCTGAGGTATGCAATCAATAATAAATCAACCATTATCTTTTCTGGATATGCATCTTGTTTGCTCTCTTCCCAAATTCCTTCACTCAAACTCTTACTTACTCATCACCCCTTGTCCCTGGATTGATCCTTGCTATACTGACTGATCCACACTCTGAAAACAGCTGGATTGGACTCCTACTATGTATTATTGCTATTGGATCATAAATTTCAGCTGCCAGAAGATGCTGCTGAACATCTGTAAACAGGCAGACAGACATATTCAGTCTGTTCTACACCAATTACACTGCTTACCAATTTGCTTTCAGGCGTAGAGGACTGTTTGTAGCCTTTAAAATGGGTGGAAACAGTGAGACCCTCTAGATCTTCCTTTCTACTTTTTAACTTCTTTAATTTATTCTGTTTTTCTCCTCACATGGGGCCCAAGGTGGCTGACAACATAGATTAAAACAAAACAGAACTTTAGTTTAGCACAACTCGCAGTTACCGTATATATTTGACTATAAGTTGACCTCATGTATACTTATTAAGGGTAAGCTTTGGGGTCCAAAATATGGATTTTGATATGACCAGTGGATATGTTGAGGATAAAATCTTCTAGGGGCATGTAACAAAGGATATAAAGGATGAAGCAAAGGAAAGCAATGCCAAACAATACTTACAGTACCTATACTGACCCATGGATAAATCAACTCTTTTTTGGGGGTTAATTTTTTGACTAAAATATCTAGACTTATACATGAGTACTTGCAAAAAGCCTAAATTAAATAAAAATGCCTGTGAGCAGGAAAGCAAATGTATCCTCCCATGGGAGGGCATTCTACACCCTGGGAGCCACCACTGAGAAGACCCCCTCCTGTGTCTTCATCAGACATTTCTTTAAGAGTGTTGGAATCCCAGGCAGGCTTATATAGGGAACTATTGTTTTTCAGAATCTGGACATATTTTTTTTAAGAAAAATAATTTTAATACATTCTAAAACAGAACGACAACAAACGGTACACCAAAACAACAATAGATAAAAGACATTAACTCAGATAATGTCCTCAAAATTATAAACAAGAAGTGCATTCCGGGATCTTGAAAGACATCTTTCCATAAAAATTTAGCTAAAATTGGGGGATGTCTAGACAGTAAATCCTGTTGGATATATTCAATAAGTGGGTGCCAAATCTTATGAAAAGTCAGTCCAGAGTGTAAACCTCTCGCTCTGTTGTTATTATCTGCAATTTTCTCTATTGACCACAAGTCCCAGAGTCTAGTCCACCATTCTGCAATATTCAACTTTCCAGTTTTCCAGTTCTTGGCTATCTCAAGCCTGGCAACAGCCAAAAGGAAACTGATGAGTTCTTTATGCTGCAGGGCTTTATTTTCATTCATAAAAATGGAGAACAGGAGAAGGGGTGGTGATAATTGTATACTTTGTTTAGTGATCTTGGGGACTAGTTGTAAAATTTCTATCCAGTATTTATGCACCAAGGGAAAGTCCAGCCACATATGTACAAAAGTTCCCCTACCTTCACATCCCCTCCAACATTTTGGCTTAGCATTGGTAGACATACAAGCCAGTCTAACTGGGGTAAGTTACCATTGATGGACCAACTTGAGGGTATTTTCTTTAATGGCAATAGACCTAGTAATGAGTCCATATTTTTCCCAGCTCTATCAATTGAAAGAGAAAGTTCTGCTTCCCATCCTGCCTTATGGAGTGTTGAGTTCCCAAATGTTTTTTTTTTCTAAAAGACAATTATATAAGCATGCAATTTGGCCTTTGGAATATATACCCGGAGAGAGACACGTTTTCCAAAAAAAAAAAAAAAGTGAGTGGGCGAGGATATATACAGGGCCTAGAGCGCTGGTTAGTTGCTCTGTTGTGATAGTCGTCCCTTTATGAAACAGGTCCTTAACTGTGTACAGAATCTGGACATATAGGGCTTTATAGATCCTAATGGCCACTTTGAATTATGTCTGAAAACAAATTAGTAGCGTGTAGGCATAATGGCATGGCCAGTCCAAGCAGTCCTTGTGTATGGCAAGACATTCTGAGGTTGCAGTTTGAAAAGATCTGGATAATGCCCAACCCTACTTTAAAGCCTTGCATGTGCAAGTGCACTTCCATTTAAGGACTGCTTTTTCCCATAGCAGCCTGTTTCTCAACTCATTCGTGAGTTAAGTTCTGTTGTTCATTCTGCCTTTGTATCATATTAAGACAGTAACAGAGATAAAGGGGCTAACAGACGGGTGGCTTAACACCCTGGATTGTGCAATCAGACACTGCAATCAGACGCTGCTTCCTGGAAGGGGCACCATAATAGTGCTTGCGCAGCATGATAACACCTCTTCTGTCCAGAGCTGTTTGGGTGCTCTGACGCCCATGTGTCATCATGGCGTGCCCTGTGTGGATGGGCACACGCCATAATGGTGCATGAGCAGTGAAGGTAGGGCTGGGTGTGTGTGGACGCCCAGCCCTATCTAGCCCCACTTTCGGCCACAGGATGGCAGAAAGTGCTGGTCTGTTTAGGGCCAAATAATTTCTACTGCTATAGGTAGAAGACTGTGACACACATACTGCAGAAAGGAGAAAAGCTCTCCAGGGGCAGGAATCCAGGAAAAGTAATCCCCAGCCTTCTTTTTGCAGCTGGCAGGAGATCCCAAAGTCCCCAAACCCCTCAAATTAACATTTTTAAGCAAACAAAACACCCCCTCCATCCACACCACTACAAAGCGGCATCAAAATACCTTTGGCTTTATTTTGCCTCAATAGCAAGGGGAAATCACACTCAACCCACCCACCCAAATTCTCCAAGAATAAAGTGAAAAGAAAACCAGGAGTGACAAAAATAAATCTAAATCAAAATTGTGTGATCTGCTATGGGAATAAAATTTCCTTTCCAATCTAGACCTCTGGTCTGTTGAGTGGTTTTAAAACTTGCCTCTTTAACCAACCATCTGACCAAACCTTGTCTTTGAATGTGGTTTGAATTTGTTGGTTTTTATTGTTGCTGATTGTGTAGATGTTATACTTAGATTTCTGTTATTGCTTTACCATTGCATAGTACACTGAATTGCTGGAGAACCTGGTATGCAAGAATTTTAAAAAATCTGCAGTGGCCTCTACATGACAGTCATAATGTCTGAAATTATGTAACAAATCGAGACTACTTCGACACCTTTGGTGGAAGCTCCTTGAGAATGTAACACTGAAAAGAAGAAACCCACAAATCCCATCTATAAGTTCTGAATCACCCAAGACTTAAAAGGTATCTTCAAGATAAGTGACACTTTTGTGACAAAATCCTCAAGTAAGGTATTACACCAGTAAAACTATGCTATCTAAGCCTACTTGAGGGCAAATTCCACTCACTGTAGTGGGACTTCTAAGTAAATACAATAAATGGAGTGATGAGTAATTAAGACATAAGCAATTGCTTTATGGAGCAATACACCTTGTTCTAATCTGTGAATTACTTAATGGGCTAGTAGAAATATTGACTGAAGAATGTTTTAGAACAGCAAGATTTGCTTTGGAATTTGATTCTGAAGCTATATACAAATAAACCAACATTTAGATGTAAAAAAGATTGACTGTCTTACTCAGGGAAAGGCATCATGATATTTAACCATTCTTCTTTTAATGGATTTTCAAAGGGATAGTCATGCAAGTGTCGCATAGCATAAAAGAGAAAATGTAGGGGCATGTGCGAAAGATTCAAACAGCATTTAAACAACATTTAAAACCATTTCAGAATGATGGGGTAGGTTTTCCCTCCAAGATCAATTTAACCAAGGGAAAGTCCTGGAGTGTGTGCAACAGTGTAGTATGAAGCATGGAGGGCACAGATGACAATAGTGGGGAGCAGCTCTCTTGGCTTACACAAATGGCTACCCTGGCCATTACCTCTCTCATTATTAATTACTACTGCAAGACCTTTTGTAAGACTGCGTTGAGTCAACAAAAGTGAAAAACAAATAGATCTGTTTTAAATATGGGCAATAAACACAATAGCAGATACAGAAGATCTTGAAGACAGATTGTATATTTCCTAGATCACTAAGAAAGGCAGACATCATCAAAGACCACTTTTAGAGGGAGGAAATATATATGAAACAAAAACATAGGTTTGTTTTATTTCAGGAGAGATTTGAATAGTTTATTTTGCCCAGTCAGAGCCCTTCAGCAGAATGACACATTCATATACACATATGAACAATTTTTTTTCTGAAACATTAACGTATAGTACATTTTTCCTTTTAAAATACCAGCTGCACTGGTATTTTTATTTACAAAAATATCCCATACTTAATTTAAATGTTATGACATAGTTTAGGATCAAGTACATTAAGTAAAATAACTATGAGATCTAACATTTCCATTTGTAACAGTATGGTTTGCAGTTCATACAAAACTATATTGGTAGACAGATGAATTTGCAACCCTATCCTAAGATGCATTTCCCAGTTTCATCTTCAGAATACATAGTGGGGCTCCGCAAGAGTGAAATTAACAAGTGGTGATGAGGAGAAAAATAAAAATGAAAAGGACACAATGTACAGAGACTAAGATATATATAAAGCTAGAAGGTCTATATTAAGCATGCTTATCCAATGAATAATGTTTGAAACATTTACCAATGTTCTTCATCCCCCCCTCCTCAATGGTGCTTGCATAATGAAACAGCATAACCAGAAAGCATCATGTTCGCCCTAGGTCTAATCAATATGAATAGTGGTGTGTCTGTGTTCACATAATGAAAGTACACTTTATTTACAGTTTTTTTTAAAAAGGGAGTTAACATCCAACAGTTTCCCTGTTTGCATTACCCAATGTTATAGTAGCTCCATGGATGAGGAAATGATTTTTCCTTAAAATCAAAATTTTGGTAAGGAGAAAATATAGTGGTAAAGAATTAATATACTACAGTTGCTTAAAGTGAGGCAGGTCAGTTTCAGAGTGCTTTATCAAAAATTGCTAACACTGATTTAGTTACACAGTTGATTTTTGTAATGTAATGAAAAGTAGACCTGATATTAATTTGAAAACCAGAAATTAAACTCATATGTGGAATAAAAGGAAACATGATTTCTATAGGAAACATGTATAGTAGTATCCATGTGCCCTTTCTTCGTTCTGATCTCAATGTGGGTTAAACAGTGTTTAGATATAAGTAATTTACAAGTACTGGAGTTCCAACTGTTTACCCGCCACCAGCCCCAAGTATAAAATTCATTACACATAGTTTTTTTATTTTATTTTTTTGTCAGCAACATCACAATCTCTCACAAAGAAATGAAATTCACACTACTTCACAAATAAATATCTAGACTGGGGAAACAAATGCAGCTGAGAATTTGCACAGTAAACAAATGCAAACAGTGAGCACTTTTCAGTTGTTTGCTAGTGCAATCATATTCTCATTCTTATGTGCCTAAATACTAACAAATAAGATGATTCATCAACCATACTTTTAAAAACATTCTGGAGACAAGTAACAATGAGTGTAAAATATATGGAGAAATCAAAAATTTGATATACAAAAAGAAATCTGTAATTGACAAAAAAAAATTACATGGTATTCACTTTTAGTTTTTGGAAATTTCTTTTTAAAGGCTGAAGAAAATACCTGAAAATCTTGATTTTTGTATATACTCATGAAATGTGAGAGTTATAATAAATACTTATCAAATGCTTACCCAATGCAAACCATTGCGATTGCAAACCATTCTGCACTTTAAATGGTGTGTACATGTATATACCTTTATTTTGGAGCAGTTAAACCAGATAACTCCTTTTGTTACTGTGGAGTATTTCTAATCAATCATGATGGATTAATTTGTTACTGTTATCTCATCTTGAGATAATTATTTTCTTATTATAATTGACTACTGTATGCATCATATATACATTAAGGTTTTTGACAAACTTAACACAAGTTTTATTTAAAATAAGAGTTTACATATACATACTTAATTTGATAATAAACTATATTCTTATAGCATTATGTATAAATAGGTTAACATTTCGGCTGTGATTCAGCCATGGTTGTCTGTGCTTAGCTTAGCTCTCATTCATTTCCATAGAACCAAACTGCATCTTAGTGTGGACAACATTACAAGTTGGTTTGATCATTAAACAAATCTGAAAGTGTTTCAGTAATTTAATTTTTTTAAAAGCTAAGAAGCTGCATTTTTTAAAATAATGAATTTTCCTGATCCAGCAGATTGATCCTGACACTGGAGTTCCAACATCTATGTGGAGTTCCTGTACCTTCTACTTGCTTTTTCATTTCAATGGAAGCTACAGGGCCACATCTTCAGAAGAAAGCCCCTGTCCACAAGAGGTCTGTCTGTGAGGATGCACAGCTCTTTGTGTACAGACAGGCAGTCTGCTGAAAGGAACTTCGTAAACTATCATATATACAGATAAATCAATTTTAAACACATGTTAAAAAGGATAAAATACTCAAGCTTGCCTTACTTAAAGTGCAGGGAAAAGAAATTCAAGTTTACAGTTCAGATTAGATCAGTGCTATGGAAAGCAAAAAGGAAAAGTTGCTGCATCAAAAAAAATCTCCTTTGGCTATAGCTTTCTAATACAGTATTGTCAACGCTGTATGTGTAATAAAACCATACATAGAGAACAGATGGAAATCAGATTAGTTACTTTATACCTAATGCGCTATAAGGTAGGCTAATGGTGTCACACTTTCAGACTTGCTTGAAATTCACAAAATATTTACATGAAGTAACATTCAGAAGTTACAATTTGGCAGTTTTCTAACTAAAGAAACGTGTCTTCAGTTTGTTATAATTAAACATGATAACATTACATAAAGACAAGTAGCAGCAGTTTGTTTGCATTTCAATATAATATCAATATAAAAAAATAGTTCACCTAGGCTGTGTATAGACATTTTTTTCTTTGAAGTAATGGCAACAACTCCACCCTGCCTCATAGAATGAGCCTTGACCCAGTATCAGCAGCTTGATCATCACACAAATGTAACTGAAGAAGGATCATTGCTGGCACAAACTCTGTTCTGTTTGGGGTATTCCTAATTTCACCTGCTTCCTCTAGTCCCAAGCACCAGCAGCTCTGACCTAGTTACTCTACTCCCAAGAAAATCTGCATCTCCTTGATTTTTAAAGAGACTAAAACAAGCACATGATGTGAACTCCACATGTCAATATAATTGTACAATTTTTTCCCCATAATTCTAAAAGCAGTCCAGGCATTAGGAAGGTGGTGCATTTGTGTGGGAGAAGATAATGCTGCTAGCCAAGAGGTATCAACAACAGTTCATCTGGACGACATACCTGTTGCAGAAGTGCTGGTAATGTTACTGGAATATGATTCTGGTTTTCCCAGGACACAAGTCAAAGTGCTAGAAAAAAAAGAAAAAAAGAAAAACAACCGAAATAGGGGACTTGTTTTGTGAATGTTCTCTCCCACTACAAAGCATGCTTTCCCACCTTGCTATTTTTATCAATGAAGACTCAAAAAACTAGCAAATCCATTCTTGCTCTCCACACTTTGTCACCTCTGCAGTCATGGCCTGCCTCTGACAACCTCAGCATTTCCCATCCAAGCTACACAATACTTACTGGTTTCCTCTTCCTATTGAAACTATGCCCAAAGCTCCTATTAACTGTTGCTTCCGCACAATTAAAATAGTCTTCTTCAGAAACAGTGAAATTGCCTTGGTAGCCAGAGGGGAAATGCCTATGGATAAGAAGCTCATACTCAAAGGGTTTTGCTTATTTTGCTTAAGCTCTTAGCCAAACCTGGCTACATGATAAACCTATTGGGGGGGTGTCCTCTCCCTCTCTCTTTTTAGAAAGCCAGAGCAATTAATTGTAATGCTGTGAACAGCAAATTGACACAAAAAGATGGGAAGCCCTTTCAGGAAACTTCACCCACTACCAAAGTCCCCCATTTTATGTAAAAATTCAAACCCTGAGAAGATTTAGCACATAACTATGAAAAACATCCAAAACCAATTTGACAAAAAAATCACAGGAGGCCTCCAAAAAGAACACATACACCACATAAGAGCTTACAGAACTGTTTTTAAAAGCTAAAATCTCCACATTCTTATTCTTATTATAGTTTTCTCAAACACAGACTGAAATGCCAACGAAGTAGATGAAAGTGATTTTCCCCAAAACGACATGAAAGGAAATATACAAAATTAACTGTTTTACAAATACAACTGTCTCTAATTCCAGTTAGATTAACACTGCTGTACTGTTGAATTGACAGAACTGGACAAATTGCACAATTAGTCACCAAGCCCAATTTCTTCAGATATTTTCTAGCCAAATCACTTATTTACAGTACAAAATGTGAGAATACATACAAATTACAACAGATATTTGTTGACACATTATTTGTGCTTCCATGGGCTGCCTGATTCTTTATTTATTTATTTCTTAAAATTATTCAGAGATAATCCTTTATCCATCTGTTGTTTCTCAAATACTTGGGTGTTCAGACAGCAACTCAGCCTGAGCTCAATGTCTTTTATCTAAAAATGAGGCTATATCTGCAAAAAGAACATATCACTTCCACAGTTTTACAGAAAGGAACATTGAGGCCAATAATTATTGATTTACCAAAGAATTCACATATTCTGGCCATTTTCCTGAGTGGACAAAATAACTATTTTATTTAATTTTAGCTCTGTGTAAAAGGGAAGAGCCTTTAGAAAACCAGTCAGTATTAATTCAGTTTACTGGATCTTGTTCTTCTAACTGCAAGTTAAATCTATATATTTAACACAATCCAGCCAAAGCTAAGCACTGACAAATCTCTAGGATAATGTTTTAGCATGGTCTTAAATATCTCAATCTGAAATTAGTGTAGCCTGAAGATGCTTGCTTTTGGCTGGACAATTCCTTTGGACACAAAAGGAAAAAATAGCACTGGAAATACGAAATTGCTTAATGCACAAAGAACAGCTACTACAACGAACAGATATAAATGTTGATGATTTAATGTCCACATCACTTACCATATTCTTAATATCTTGTTTATGCATCCCATTCAATGTATTTATGTAAGGAAATACGACTTAGGTAATTTACCACAAAAACAATTATATGATTTTAAGGGAGCAGAATGTGAAGCTTTTAAAAAAAGAAGTAACTAGTTCATACGCAACTTGCTTTAGGCCCAATTCAAATGTTTCCTACAGCAAAATTACTTCTACAAGTTCAAGGCATCATAAAGTTGAAACATCTGAATTTGCTTTTCAGGTGGTCGATCAGATTTCATAGTACCTTATTAAAAGTGTACTTACTAAAAGTGTACTGCAGGGAGGTCACAAGCTGATGTATGCAGGTCAGTTATATTGTAGCCCCCAAATGATAACTGGAAAGGAGAGTCAACTATTCCTTCAACTAGTCAAATCTATCTCCACTGACCCCAGTGGCTTCTGGCTGAAACCAGGCTGCTGTAGGGGCTTAACTGCATTCATCTAAATGGGTTTAAATTGGATTTATTTAGAAACAGGTTTTTCTGATTTAAACCACCACACTGTGCAAAGCCAGTCAGTTACTTTTTTTTCAATCTGAATGGCACCATACACAGTGTGAAGGTCAACCAAATAATCTGTTTTGAGCAAAAGCAAATTGTGTATACCACTGCTGAAAACACAAAAGAAAGTTTCATTCTGCAATCTATGTTTATCACATACAAGTCAAGAAATCCATTCAGCGCATACATAGTACAATCAAGTTCAGGAAAATATAACCTAAACATTGCCTAGCCACACACTGGCACTTGCTCACATATAAAGCCTAAACTAGTTAAGGCTTTTTGAACATTATCACAGATTAATCACTTTTTCCAGCTTTCAACATGACAAACATGTCTATCTTTTTAATTTTTTAAAAAATAAATCCTTCTTATTCTTCTTACATTATGGCTTTGATGCAGCCTTTATTAGCTAAAAATATACTGCTTCAGTTTTGGCACATCTTAAATCCTTCCTCTCATAAATCTACTTAGGAATCTCTGAGTTGCTGAATCAGTAAAACATCAAAGTCAACATTTTGTTTTGAGTGCTATTCTTTGGAGAAAAAACATCTGCCCTGACTTCAGGATTATTTTGTATTTCATGCAGTGAATCTAAGGACATTTACATGGAAAAAGGTCTATTTGAACCAACAGGATTTCCTTCCAAGTAAATGTTCACCTGGTTCTGGAGACAATTCCTGTCCTGACAGGATTTGTCTTCTAAATATATTTGAATTATTTCTGAAGTTACTTTCATTTAACACAATTTATAACAAATACTTGCTATAATCATCAAGTTGTATCTCAGAGTCCAACACCACTTGAACTCAAGACCATTTCACCTGGGAATTATATTTTAATTGGGTATAATAAGCTGGCTACATATCTGATAGATCTTATTTAAGTGCTTGCACAAATACATTCTGTTAAACACACAAAAGAATATGTACAGCATGAATTAACTCATAATCATTTAAAAACATTTTTATAAACTGGCCCAACCATATTTTCAGGAAAATAAAAAATATAGGTGGTTGAAAGATGACAAATGATTTTTCTCATTATAACATACTTTTTAAAAAACTTTTCACACTAAACAGCCATAACACAAATGAAAACTTTCAGCATGATGTGCAGTTCAATCACTTGTATATTTTTTTTTACAATGCAAAAGAAACATATACTCTTGGTTTGCACTTTACATTGGCTGCTTTCAGTCATTACAATACACATGGTTTATTATGGCAGAAATAAGCTACAGTAAATTTTGGGGCTCATATGATTCCTCTTCCCCTCTCCTCTCCTTGTGCAGCTATGACAAAATTGGAGACTGCCACTTGTGGTTAATTGCAGTTTAGCATTATGTCCAGATCCTACTGAGGATAAACTTCACATGGTTTGTTCAAACAAGCCACTTTCAAGTTATGAAATAGACTGGTTTCAAATAAATAGAAGCTTAGCATTAATTAATATTGAACATAGCTTGCTGGCTTTGGACAAAATGAGAAGCTGAAGTTAGTTTAAAAAAAAATGAAAGCCTTTAAACTCCTCTTCACTGTTCTAAATAAGAGGGTGGGAGAGGGGAAAAGCCCAAGTCCAAGGCTTACTGTCAGTCTTTTTCATCGTGATAAACCATGCCTTGTCATGAAACCTGAACACAGCAACAGTATGTTGATACAAATACAAGAATATTAGATCAGGGGTCCAAGAAGAAACTATGTGAATGTTAACTATGTATAGACTCAGGATGGAGCCAACGTACTTCCAGTTTATCAGACCACAGAGCTGGCAGCAGTCATTTCCAGTAACAGCTATAATGACGTGCTCTAAGGAGGGAAGGTGTAGATCAGTTACTAGTAGTCCTGTAAGTTGAACAGCTTTATTCTAGCTCTTGGACCCCTGATTTATTGCAGCCTCCTATATGAGGTTGAAACACTGGCAGCAACAACAATAGCACAAAAACTTTTGGCATATGAAATATAAACACAGGATAGATCCTGCATTGCCCCTGCTTATCTGATACCCAATTTTCCTTTTTGTCCTGTCCATGTGTTCTCTTTATCAGTTCTGTTCCCAAGCTCTCAGTCAGCCCACAGGTAAGACACATACACACACACACACACTATGTGGGTGTCAGCTTTAAATATAACTATCCTCAGTTAAAGCTGTACGACTGAGGTAAACAGTGTGTAATTTGTGCTAGGAAATATCAGTATCCATTGGCTGACAACCTTCCAGTTCGCTGGTCCTGCAGAAGTTAATGAAAAGGAGATTTTTCTTCAAGGTAAAGTTATATAGATGCATTTGAAAATGCGTTGTCAGAACTGGTACCATTTCTTATCTTTGCATTTCAACATCATCTACAACAAAACAGAAAGGCACAACATAGTTATGGAGATATAAGGGTGCAAATTAAGTTAATTCTATACTTTAGACACAAGGAAAAGTTCTAAGAACAACGGAATAACACTTAAGGATTTAACATCAGTATAAATTAAGAAGCTGAGCAGACATGTGAGGATAGCATGAGCTGTGACTGCTGTTCTGGCCCCGATGCTCACCTGGGTCAGTCCCCAAATTGGTGAGGGAATGAGCAGATCATCCCAGCAGTGACTTAGAACCAACTTCTGGCACGTGCCCTTTCCTTGATGTGCTATTACTGGTACTGAGAAACCCCCACCCCAAACCCCCCGATTTGCTGTGTCTGGTGTGATAATGCCTAGCTGCATTCATGTGTTCTGGTGCCCCATTTCCATGGCAACAGTGGGCTTCTCAGTGCAGTAAGTTAAGGAGCATGGAGGGGGACGTGCATAAACAGCTGGGTTTTGCCACAGTTTCCATGACTTAATTAGTGACTGTGATGGGGTCACGGGGGGAAACCTGGTTCCCTGACAGTCAATCACAGTTTGGGATGACTGTGAGGGAGGGGCTGCAGGGGAAAGAGTAGATAATAAAATGCAGAATTGAGTGACTGTGAGTTCAGTTGAGGGGGCGTTTAAGAGAGCTGAAAGGAATTGAAAGGAATGGAGCTGAGGGAAGGTTTGAGTCCAGGGGAGGTTCCTGAGTGAGAGTTCTAGGGAAAGGGTGAGACTAGGAATCTAACTGCGTCCAGAGAAAGTCAAAGCGGTATTCTGACAAGACAGTAGAGAAACTGGAGAAAGAGACAAAGGGTCTCAATGTCATCAGAGGAGGATACTGGGAGAAAAAGTCTATTGGAGATTGTAAAGAAGAAATTGAGAAATGCTTGCAACTGTTATATTAATGTAACCAAACCATATTTGAACTATTTTATCTAAGCTACATTCTTGCTAAATGTTATACAATAAAGTTAATGTTTATTTGTTATAACAGTAGCCTCTGCCTGAGTGAATTCTAAAGCATGTAGGCACAGACAAACAACTACCTATGATATTAAACTTATAAGAGGAAGACACTTGGGACCCTAGCCTTTATACATTAAAAGAAAGTGTATAAATGGTGGGTGCTGGGCAGATGTCATTGATGAAGTGCTTTTTATAAGTGAAAAGTAAAGGGAAGTTATAGTGCCACTCTATTCTGCTTTGGTCAGGCCCCACCTGGAATACTGTGTCCAGTTCTGGGCACCACAATTCAAAAAAGATGTGGAGAAACTGGAGCATGTCCAAAGGAGGGCAACTAAGATGGTGAAGGGTCTGGAAACCTTGCCCTATGAAGAACGCCTTAGGGAGCTGGGGATGTTTAGCCTGGAGAAGATAAGGTTAAGAGGTGATATGATAGCCCTGTTTAAATATTTGAAGGGATGTCATATTGAGGAGGGAGCAAGCTTGTTTTCTGCTGCTGCAGAGACTAGAACGCGAAACAATGGATGCAAACTGCAGGAAAAGAGATTCCACCTCAACATTAGGAGGAACTTCCTGACAGTAAGGGCTGTTCGACAGTGGAACACACTCCCTCGGAGTGTAGTGGAGTCTCCTTCCTTAGGGGTCTTTAAGCAGAGGCTGGATGGCCATCTGTCAGGGATGCTTTGACTTGGAGTTCCTGCATGGCAGGGGGTTGGACTGGATGGCCCTTGTGGTCTCTTCCAACTCTATGATTCTATGATTCTATGATTCTATGAGGTAATCTCTGGGCATATAAAAAGGAGGTCCCATCATAGTGACTTAGGGCTGGCACAGACTGACATGAAAAGCTGGTTTCTAGCCAGCTTGGGGTTGTGGCGTATGCATGACACATACACCCCGGAGCCTGGAAGCCAGTTTGATACCGCCTAGCAGCCTGCATGGCAGCTGGCTTTGGGGTGCTCCAGTGGTGCGGCATTTACACAGTGCAGGAGTGCCATAAAGCTATGGCAGGGTGGGAAAAGCCGGCTTTTTGCCAACTCAAAAAGGAGCGGCATTTTAGTGAGCCAGTAAGGATGCCAAATGAAGTAAAAAAATATCTACGTGACCAACTTGGGTCACATCTTAAGAATTTCACACATCGGTCTCAGAATATTCTATTGCACAGAGAAGTTCTGCTCCATTCAAGCACAAAGGAGTGCCTGAGTCTGCACATGACAGCAGCCAGGAATTTCAGCTTCCCATGAACAAGGTAGTGTGATGGATATTCCTGCATAATTGTTCACTCTTGCAACAGGAATGGTTGAAAAAAATTAATACCTTTAGTCCATGGCTTGTTTAGCATGATATATGATTCTGGCAGGTTCCATCTATTTCCTAGCTCCCTGAGAAGCCCGAGAACTAAGTCAGTTCCCTTCCATATTCTGGCTTGCTATGGAAGGGAAAGGTCAGAGAGATAGCTTCATGCTGAGGTTGTAAACACTTGCTGCAAGTTGAAATCAACAGTCAGCAAGAGCCAGTACAGTTGGCCCTCCTTATTCAAGGATTTTTTATCCATGGATTTGAGCATACACGGCTTGAAAATATTCCACAAAAGTATACATTCCAAATAGCTAACCTTGATTTTCCATTTTATATATGGGACACTATTTTGTTGTGCCATTATATTTAATGGAACTTGAGCATACACGGATTTTGCTCCTGGAACCAAACCCCAGCAGCTAACAAGGGCCCACTATATACCACTCATAGTAAGCCAAGGTTCCTGTAAACTCTGGTTTACTGTGGTATCCAAATACTGTATGTCCACTGACTGAAGGAGGCTCTCTCTCTCTCTCTTTTAAAAATACAACCACATTAAAACTTTAGACTAGCTTACCTCATGCGCATGCTTTGAGAAAGAGTCTGCACTGGCTAACATAGCTGCTGTTCGTTCTTCCAGTTCTCCTAGCTTCTGTCCTCTTTCATCTAATGCTATTCTGGCTCGTGCCAATTCACAAACTATTCCAGATGCTGCTCCTTTGACTCCTTCTATACCACCAGGACCTGGAATATGCTGAGCTAGACTTCTTGACGCTTTTCCAGCTGCTGATTCTCCAACTGGCCATGTCAAAGAAACAAACAATGACCAAATGTTTCATGTCTTTCTAGAGTTAAAACAGTAACCAGTTATGTGAACATATGTTGGAAATGGAAATAACAGAACCTCTGATACTTCCCTTTTAGGCTTGTAAAGTGGGCAGCTAATTCCAAAAGGTCTTGTGTTTTAATAAAACATACATTGAATGTATGTAGAATGGGATGTAGTTGTGAGATACAGTGTTTGATTCACAAAAGCCAGAATTTATACACTTTTAGTGCTCTGTTCAAGATTCACTCTTCCTCTAATGTTTATAGAAAAATAACCAGCACTTTGGTACTTATGCGGAAATTAACACTTAAAATCAATGGACTTGGGTACATCTATTTCAATTCCAATCTCATCATGGGAGGTTTACAGTATTTCACTCTCCTGATTTTCAGTCATTTATTGAAGACATATATCTTTCAGTAGGCTACTGTCCTGCTGCCCTAAATCATTTTAAATTTATGCACCCCAAGCCCCAATTAATTCAATGAGACTTACTCCTAGGGAATGTGAATAAGAACTGCTGCACACATTTCTGCTGCACACATATCTACCTTTAGACTTTTTAAATTTAATGACAAATGGGTATGAATTCTCTTAAGTAACAGCAAGTACTTCCACATGCATTTAGCAGAAATGGAATATCCTCATATTCATATCCAACTTAGGAAAACTGTTATATAGCATTCAGAAAATAAACATGCTGATGGGTGCAAATATATGCACTATATTCTGCATTTATCTCGCAGGAATACTATCAAAATAATTGAACAAGTATTTACACCAAGAATCAGGTAATCAAGAGAAATAAGTAGAGCAAATTAGTGCAAAATTCTCTTACAGTAATCTCAAATACTGCTTAACACATTTCTATGTCTCATGTTATGCCTATTTTTGGTAAATTCTGTCTAGTATTTTACTCCATGTTTAGTTCCATTTTTTAAAAAAATGCTATGAACTTACAGAGTTCCTCCCTGTCCAGTGATTGTGCACCACCTCCAAACAGGCCTTTGAAGAACCCCCTATTTGGTGCTTCTGGTGTTTCTACTGGTGTGAAGAGTTCACCCAACATTTCCTTTAAAGAAAAGACATTTGCATCCTGATTAAAAAAAAAACCTATCTGGCTTTTACAAGAAAAGGCAAAAACTCTCCTATTGTGCCTTTACCGTGTCCTCACAATTTTAGTTTCATCTTTTAAAGTTCAAATTATCAGATGGCATACCTTTTTTTTAAAAAAAAAGTTGCTCCAAAGACACACCACAGTTGCTTAATATCACCCTTTTTTACATGATTTAGTCAAAAGGCCAAGATGTGATATTATCACTTTTCTTAGATTAACATTTTAAGTTGCCCCTAAAGTTCAACTCTTGTCTTTTTCAAATATCTTAAAAGAGGCAGTCTTCTCTATACAAATACACTATTTGTTCTTACTCAATATATATTCTGATTAAATTAGAATACAGAATAAAACCGATAGCCAATATATAATAACACTTCTGTACTGCACTGAAAAATGAATATTCATAAAACAGCATTTAAATAATTGTTTTATTTAACATTCATGAAGCAACATTTAAATAATGGGTCAATGATCGAGCACATGAACTAGCAACTGCAAAATGTAAGTCAGTGTAGAACTCTGACTTCATTTATTTATTTATAGAATTTATACCCCATCTTTCTCCTGGGATGGGACCTAAGAGGTTCCAGAACTTGCTTTCCCTTCCTCTTCTTTTTCAATAAGATGAGGTAAAAATGTAAACATACAGTTCTAGCCAAACATACAACCTCTACAAACAGGCAAACCGGATATAACTTGTGATGTCTCATGGTTTGTATTAGCTTTTAATTGCTTTCCATGCAGACCTCAGACTTCTAGCCCTCACAAGTAAGAAGAGCATTTCTTCAGCTTCCTTTTTAACAAGAACAAGAACAACAACAATAATAACCTGCAGATTTTCACATGTTTCTTGACTGTAGGTGATTCTCTGGATCTCTGTAGGTGAGACGAGGTACAGTGCCTGCCCATTGTTGGTGAAGCAAAATGTTCTGGCTATCCGCATGTTGGTAAGTGGTAAGTAATATACATCCAACAATGGCCTTAAACTTGGCAAACTTGAAAAAAAAAACACAAGTAAAAATGGTTAAAATGAAGTACTACATTCCTCATAACTTATTACAATGCAGTAAGAATGATCTCTCTTAAAAAGTCATACACTAAAAAACTCAGGTGAATGTAGGTTTCTGCATCTCAAAAGAGCAAGAATGCATCAGTTCCAAGGGTAGCTAGTCTGAATTGCATTTTCATTCTGCAAATGTTTTGGAAGTGGTGTGATGGGTCAGTGGAAGTCTGTCATTCTTGTCATTATTAAAATCATCTGATTCACCATATACACTATATACTACCAACCTCATGCTACATTACAGGTAACAAATGCTCCCACAGGAGACAGCAGAAAAAGGTGACAAGAGCCACTCTCTTTATAGATAGTAATTAGAAACACTGCTAACCCCTACCTGGAAATAGAAAGGATGTTAAAAAAACAGATGGCAATAATGGAGGAAACATGTCCAGAGGCAGTATTATAATCCTTTAGTAAATCTAATTTCACTTTGCTGCTCCTTACGTGCATTCAGTGGAAAAGGATCTTAGTAGACCACAAGCTAAGCATGAATCAACAGTGTGATGTGGTGGCCAAAAAAACCAATACAATTCTGGGCTATCAACAGTATAGCATCCAAATATATAGGGAAGTAGCAGTGTCACTCTATTCTGCTTTACTCAGACCACATCTGCTATACTGTGTCCAGCTCTGGGCACAACAGTTCAAGAAGGATAATGGCAAGCTGGAATATGTCTAGAGAAGGGTAACCAAGATGTTCAAAGTCTGAAAAACCAAGCGTTATGAGGAATGACTGAGGGAACTGGGTATGCTTAAGTTTGAAATGATAAGACTGAGAGGTGATATGATAGCTATCTTTAAATATCTGAAGGGGTATGCAGAAGATGGGGGGGGGGGGCGGTGTTCCAGAGACTAGAACATGAACCAATGGCTTCACACTATATATAAAAACATATTCTATATATAAAAACTTCACTACTGTAAGAGCTGTTTGACAGTGAAATGGGGTAGATTACTCTCCTTCTTTGGAAATATTTATACAGAAGATGGATGGGCATCTTTCAGGAATGCTTCAGCTGTATAGCAGGGAACTGGTATAGATGATCCTTAAAGCTCCTTCCAACTATAAGAGTCTATGATTCTAAGTCAACTCAATTCTATGGTGATCTTGATGGCATGTGGTCACCATGGTCCCATAGCACTCTAGGCAGAAATGGCCTCTGGCCACTCCTTCCTGCCTGCCTGTTCTGCCTGTAAGCTACATGTTGATTTGCAAGTGATCCAGCATATAGATTACACAAGGATAGCACTTTATGATTGTTTGTGCAATCTGCAAAGTAAAGAAGGCCCTGCTCCCATGTGCAGTTGCAGATCATGCATGGCAGTACTGGAAAGTCTGCAGCTTTTTTAAAAATGTAAAATGTTTTTACACTCCGTTTTTTACTTAACCATAGTTTCATTTAAATATTTATGCCAATATATTAAAGTTGAAACAAAACTTAGTCCTCCCTAACCTGCTGTTTTCCATAAGCAGTTTATTTTTGCAGTAAATACATACAGGTTAACTATGGCCCAAAACACATGGGCAAAATGGCACAGCTTCAGGTTGGGTGTGTGCTGTTTACCTGACACACACCACAAATGCGGCCTCATGCTGTGTGGAGGCCACATCATTTGCAAAGAAACGGGTCAAGGAGTGGATAGAATTTGCTTCTTCCAGGAGTTCAGGACTGTGGTGGTGGCCCAGGTTAGGACCAAGCATGTGTAGCACGATTGGTACTGGTATGGTTTCCCACCACTCTATTTGGCCCATCTGTTTCGGGCCTATGTTTTTCTTTCAGCATTTCACGCCTTACCTAAAAGTCATTATATGTCCATTGGCACAGAAACAAGCAAGGCAGATACTGTTACTCAATGCCACTATATCTCCACGAAGAACAAATGAAGTCTCTGTTATATTTTGCTTATAAGTACAGTTTTGTGAGGGCAGAGAAATAACTTTTGCTTGTTTTTCAGAACATATCACTGCATATTGGTTTTCACTGATTTCCTGAGAGGATGATGGAGACACTGAGACAGGTCGGCGTTTTTTCAACTTGTCCTTTTCATCCTTTTCTTCAGCAACATTGGGTTCTCTCCAGGGTTCATATGCTGGTGGAACTAATGATCCTGTAGTATCCAGAAAAGCCATTCTCAAGATTGCCCCTTTAAGCCTCAGAATGGTTCCTAAAATACAGAAATTGATAACTTTTCTAAAAATTTCCATACAAATTGTGACTTAGTAAAAGTTCAGCCAAATGTGTTTTATATATTTTCAAAATGTATTTTAGCAAGTGGTTAAAAGTATAACCTTTTTGCAACCATTCTTAAAATCACTGAGTCTAATAACATATACCAAAGAGAACTGGCATTTTCAAGAAGCACATGTAAGCTAATTAATTAATCTTTAAGCCAACATCAAACTGGAGGGTCTATTTGAAACTATAATGAGAAACAAATGGGCTGCCAATGTCAGGAACTTTGCTTGTGAAAATGTGAGGTTCAAATTAAGTAAACTGTAATGTACAGTGATGTTCGAAATTTCATTCATTGGTGCTGCCATATTACAATTGTACATTTCTTTAAAAAATCACAACTGAACAATAAAAGTTTGGCTTCTCCTTTTGTAATGGTTCAAGTGATAATTTCACATTCCCTATTTTGACTCTCCTTCAGTTCTTTTCTCTTCCTTTGATCTTATTTTGAAATTAGCAATGTGTGTTAGTGATACACTTCCTGGTTGGGGGAAGGTGTTGAGATCTCAAAGGTTTTTTCCAAAGAAGGAGTTCATTACACTTCTCTGAAATCATTGTGACCTATACAGAGAAGCCCTGTTCTTTCTTTTTTAATAGAGGATCTTTATGTGGAATACCTATTTTACTATTACAGTATATGAATTGAACACGATGGGATCTATGAGCAATGTTTGCTTTCTCTGATTGAGCATATATATGTATCCAAGAAAGCTAAGTGTAGGTGGAAAGTTCTCTGTGTAAAAGATCTTAAGAAATATATACTAGACAGAACAGATAGCACTTGTCCACAGGAGCCAATGGTCTCACTACAAAATAAGGGAGCTTCAACAGTCATGGTATCTTAGGTATTTTGCTTTCCTTGAGCACTACTGGGAAAGGCATATTGAAGCTTCATAGATTTAAAATAAAAAATAATAGTGGTTCCTCCCCTCCTTTTAGGTAAGACAAAGTTCTAAAAGATTTTTTTTAAAGTACACTAAAAGAAGACAGTGCAGAAACCACAGTAAGAAAAGTAAATCATGTGACTCCTTGCCTTGTTCTGCAGTGGACTGATCCTCTGCACTGTACAGAGATTGATACGTACCACGAATGGTCTTTCTAGGAGGGCTGAAGGAGAAATCTCCATCCTGAGAAGGACAGGTTGCTTACCTGTAACTGCGTTTCTTTGAGCAGTCATTTCTGCCCTTACATAAATGGGATGAAATGCACCTGTGCAGTACTAATTGGGAACTTTCAAAGCAGTTTGCTGGTGTTTTTAGCAGCAGCCCCACCCTTCCATGCTTCCTTATATAGTCCCCTTCCAGTGTCCCCACCCAGCTCAAAGTCTGCAGCAGCAAGACCATAAAAGAAGTGAAAGTGACACTAGAGGGAAGGAAGGGCGGGTTGTGTAAGGGTACAGATGAACACTTGAAGAAACACAGTTACAAGAAACAACCTGCCCTTCTTTTTTGTGGTCTCTGTGCCTTACACATATGGAATTTTAGGGAGCTGTCTTACCTCTGTGGAGGAGGGAGTGTTACACAATAGAGGGAAAGAGGACAGTCCATCCAAATGCAGCATCTCTCTAAGACCTATTGTCAATCCAACAGAGAGAGATGAAGGCTTTTCACTAGTTCCGAGGTGTGTGGCATTGAAACACCACACCCCCTAAGTCACCCGGAGGCTGCCAGGTGTGTAATCACCAGCGTAACTTCCTGACGACTTGGGGATATGGTGCATGTAGCTTGAAGCCAGCTGAAGCTGCCAGTTTGTTTTAGCCCAATGTCTTGATTAAGGTGAAACTCCTAAACCACTTTTGGAAGGAAAGAGATGTCCAGGCACAGGATGACTTTACCCTTGTAGAATTGGGTGTAAGGAGGGGGGGGGAATGGGTCACAAGTGGCAAATGGGTTCAAAAAGAGGTTTGTGTAACTGAGACAAGACCAATTGAAGGCTCCCAGCGGGAGGCAGAGATGTGATCGGAGGGTGAAAGTTTTGATACCCTTTGAGGAAGGTCTTAATGGGAGTGGCGGAGTGACCCCATAGTTGGCAGTACCATGAAATGGCAGATAAGTAGTACCTGGTGGAAGAAACTGAAAGGTCTCTCTGTGCTAAAGAGAAGAGGAATTCTATAATGTGATGAGTGGAAAAATCATGTGGAGAAGAAGAAAGTCTTTGCAAAAAGGAAAAGAATGATTTGAATTTTTGTAATGACAGGACCGAGTGGTTGACAGCCTATGTTCTGCCTGGAGGATCTGTCTTATGGGTGATGAAAATGTTGGGTGACCATTCAATCATGAGGAAAAGCCTCTGGAGGTCTGGGTGCCTCACTGTCCCTTGGTTGATTATGAGGAGGTCTGGATGGATTGGAAAATGGAGGAAGGCTTCATTAGAGAGTTGAAGCAGAGGGGAGAACCAGGCCTACCACAGCGCACCGTGTCTGGTGAAGTTTTGAGATCATCATTATCAGAGGAAATGGAGGAAAGGCATAGGGGAGAGGTCCCAACCAAGTGAAAAGAAAGTCATCGCCAAGGGAGTGATTTGACTTGGGAAACTTGGAATAGAAAATCTCGCTCTGGTGGCTGTGGGATGAGGCAAAGAGATCTATCTGAGGAAAGGCCCTTTGGAGGAAGAGGTCACTGAGTATAGATGGGTGCAACATCCATTCATGAGAGGATAGCATGGCCTGCTTAAGGAGTCTGCGATCTTGTTGGATTGGACCACAAGGTGGATTGCCACAGATCAGATGGATCTCCTGATGTACCAATTCCAGAGTCGATAGATAGGTTGAGGAGAGTCAGGGACTTCATCCTGACCTCTTTGTTTATGCAGTATATGACCATAGTGTTGTTGGTCATGATGAGAATTGGGAAGCCAGTGAGAATGTCCTCCAAGGTTTGTAGGGCTTTGATGATGGCCTGAAACACCAGGGCATTCTGTGGAAAGTGCACTCTGTCTTGGTCCAAGTCCCTTGGACAAATAGGTATTTGGCGTGGGTGCCCCCACCCTGGAGGGAAGTGTCTGTTGTGAGAATGAGATGTAGTTGGGGTGGTGAGAAAGGCATGCCCTTGACTGAAGGGGCCACTGTAGATGTCTTGGTACTGTGAGTTGTTTTGATGCCAGTTCGAGGCCATGGTCAAAAGAGGCAAGGAACAATTTCTCAAGGGGGCGCATGCAGACCCGTGCGAGTGGAGTCATACCAGTGGTCGAAGCCATGTAGCCCAAGAGTATTTTCATTTTGTGTGCATGGGTTCACCTGGCACAAAGGAAGTGAAGGGTTTCCATGTGAATCTTAGAGGTTTTATCAAGAGAAAAGACAGTTTTCATTGTAGAGTCTATCACTGTGTCCATGCAGGTAGTGGTTTGAGTTGGAATGAGTTGGGATTTGTCTACATTAACAACCATCCCAAAATGACTGAAGAGATTGAGAATGAGATGGATGTAATGTAGGAGCCATGGTCTGGATCAAGCAACAAGTAGTCAACTATCTATGGAATAAAACACAGTGACTCCTTTCTGTCTGAGAAAGGTTGCAGTGACTGAAACACATTTGGTGAAAACTCTGTGTGGTGCAGAGGCCAAATGGAAGGATGGTGAACCGAAAAGCATAAAGGAAAGGAACCTACAATGTGAAGGATGTATTGCAATGTGAAAATAAGCATCTGTTAAGTCCAAGGTTGTTAACCAGTCCCTTTGTTGGACTAAGGGGAGGACGTCACCGAGGGACATCATCCTGAACCTTTTGGCTCTGATGTGGTCATTGAGTGGACTGAGATCTAAGACTGGACGTAGGCCTCCATCCTTTATGTCTACCAAAAATTAATGAGAGAGGTTGGTGCCTGAAGGTAGGAGGGATGATCTTTACGGCACCTTTAAGGAGATTTTGTATTTCCGTAAATAGGGTCTCTGATGGTATAGAGGAGCGAATGCATACTGTGGGTGGAAAGAAATTGGAATTTGATGACATAGCCATCCTTGATGATGTTGAGGACCTATGCATCTGTAGTAACAGAAGCCCATGAGGTGTAGAATGGATGAAATTTGTCTAAGAAGAATGGTGAACAATTTGGGGTACACGAAGCACCAAAGGTACTGTTTACCCTGGTAGTGAGGTTGTTTGCTTGACCGACCTTGCTTGGGCCTCTGTTGGTAAGAAGGTTGATGAGGCTGAGAAGGTTGGTTGGTGGATCTGGTCTGATATTGAAATTGGTTTGACGATTGGTTGGGTTTGTGTTGGAAAGATGGTTGAGGGAAACCAAACTTTCCTGCTGTAGTGTGCATTTCCTGAGTGTGGTTGAATTTGTTGTCTGTGGTGGTGCGAAACAGACTTGTATCGTTGAAGGGGAGCACCTCGAAGGTATTTCTGGCCTGAGGGAAAGGCCAGAGGAATGAAGCCAGGCATGGTGGCGGAGGGCTACTGTTGATGTTAATGATCTTCCGCTGGATTTGTCAAGGTGTCAAGCAGTGATGATTTATTGGTCTGCCAGGGTTGGCCTCCAAGAGGATGGTGGTGGTAATTCTTCTATCATCCTCAGGGAAATGGTCCAAGAAGGGGGCAGTTTGTCACTTAAGAACTGGTGCTAGCCATGCATGCAAGGTAGTTGGCCATGCAAAAATGGAGGGATGAAGTGTACTAGAACTTCTTGCCCAAGGAGTCAAGCTACTTGGCCTTTTTGTTGGAGGGTGTAATGTGTGTTTGGGTGACATCAACCCGTTTGGGTGACATCAACCATGACTGAATTAGGGTGCCGAGTAAGCCATTGGCAGTCAGTGTCAATCAGGCAGTAGACAGAGTCAATCCTCTGGGAGATGGGAGGGACAGCAGCTGGATTTGTCCAGGGACAACATGCTACCTTAAGAAGATGCAGAAGAGGTGGAATGGAGGCAGGTGGAGGGCCATCATTGTGATCTGAATCCTAGATAGGGTCATAGTCTTCTGCCAGTTGTATCTCAAAACAGAGGTCCAGGGAACAGGCCATCTGCAGCATCTGGTCCGTAAAGGATCTCAAATTAGATGTGGGGGATTGAGAGGTGTCAGGAAACTGTGAGGAGCTGTCATCCTCTGTAGTTGCTCGATAATAAGCAGGGTGCTTAAAGTGTACGTGGGACTTAAAAGACAGAGATAGCAGACCAATGTTGGGGTCTGACAGCATCAGTTGGAGAGACATGTGTCTTCTCAGAGGAGATGATGGCAGAGAAGATTGTTGATGGTCTAGGTCATGGTAAATCAGGGCTGGAGATTGGGGCAAAGGAGCCCAAAAGTAATGTCCTTCAGAATTGTAGAGCCTGGTATATTTTGGGGATGCAGGATTGTCCAAACGGTATGTGCAGTCACTGAGGTTGTCAAACATGATATGGCTGGCGATGTGTGAATGACGTGCAGATGGAGGAGCTTCCACCTAGTGCTGAAGGGGTTCATGGTACCAAGGAGGGCTCTGGAACCAGGAACAGCAAGGAGATGGTGCTTGAGATGTTGGAGAAGCCAAATGGTAGCAAGAACAATCATGAGGGCACATGGCTGGAGACTGATGATGCAGGTGGGACAACTGGAGAGTCAATGGCAATGATCATTCTTGGAGGGAGTGTGGGGAAGTCTGCTCTTGACCCATAGGTTGTGGGGAACCGTGGGTTCCAGCCGTGGTGTTGGTATCAATGGCTTGAGCCCAAGAAGAGAAGGGTACTTGGCCAGGGTTGGTGTCCTTGGTGAGTAGAGACGCTGAGGGGAAGACTCTTCTTCTTCCTCCTCCTGGTGGACACTGAGATGTCAGAGAGTTGAGTGACTCTGATACTGTCTCAACTGAGACCAGTGGTACTGATGGCGGTCTCACCAGCACGGCCAGTTTCAGGATGGAAGAAGAAGCAGAGTGCAAGTCCATGGCCGACTGTCATATGGCGATACGAACTGAAGACCCAAGAGACATTTTCCTGGAGCATTTGGGTAAGGCCGCTGACAAAGCCAGGTGCTCAGCCAATGAAGTCGGGGCATGAAGGGCTTGTTTCCAGAGGAGGGCCTTGAGCCTGGCAGCACGGTTGTGTTGCGACTGAGACCTGAAGGCCTAGCAATGGTGGCACAAGGGAATGTTATGGCATTTTCCAAGGCAAAGGAGACACTTGGAATGGCTGTCTTCTAGGATTTTACTCCTGCACTCAACACACTATTTGAAGGAAGCTGAAGCCATAGGAATTTAGAGAATTTTGCCCAAAACACCAAAATTAGAAGGATAAACCAGAAGAATAAGTCGAGTTGAAAAAGCAAAAGTGAAAGTAGAAATACACTACTCTGAAAGCTCTTTTTTGCCCCTACTTCTATAGTAGACAAAAAAGAACTGGGGTGGGGATGCAAGGAAAGGCTTATGTAGGGAAGCGTAGAGGGGCAGGGATATCAACAAAAACACCAAATAACTGCTTTGGAAGTTCCGAATTAGTATTGCAGGTGCATAACATCCCATATGTGTAAGGAACAGAGACCACAAAGAAGAATGGCTTTTTACTTGTCTCAAATGTATCTGTCTTCTCTAACGTTCTGACCTTACAATCAAGTTTATAGGTTCATTTATAAAAAGCAGCCCAGTTTAGAATGCTTTTGTTGTCCATTATATCATGTCAAACTCCAATAAAATAGCTTTCTCTGTGCATCTTCTCAGAAGACCATCATATTTATAATAGTGTGTAATAATATACTATATTTTTATGATACTAATTATGTAATAATAGTAATATTTTACATAACAAAACAGCAGGAATTACAAGCACACAGTAATAAGGCCACTATCTTGCTAGTGCTTTATTTTGTATGAAATACATACCGCTGGGAGATACAATTACTGGCTGAAGTAACCTTTGCTCTCCTCCTGGGGGTAAATTCAATGCAATGACTAAAACTGTGCCCAAAGTCGTCCCAACCCATAAGCATGGTGAAGGTGCTGTGTCAGCTTTTCGTGTGAAAGTCTCACAGAAGTGAAGAGCTGAAATTGCTTCCCGTGATTCTTTATCAATGCTTGTTACACTGGAACTCCTGGATCGGCTGAATGAGTTGTCCTTGACATCTGAAAGATTTTATATTAATTAAATGCACTGCCACATAGTAGCCAACCTATGCTTCACAACATAGAAAACACAGAAAATATGTTAAACCTAAATCACATTTCTAGGATCCAGTCCAGTAATATTAGGTCCATTTCACAGATTATATGTTTAGATGAACATTTAAGACTCTGAAAGTGCACACTTAAAAGACAGAATGTGAATGAGACAAATGTGTTTGGAAATACAGTAGAACACCCATGAGAGAGCCAACACTGACTGCAGTTCTCTGTCAAGTGCACACACAGTAGTGAATTACAAGGAATAGCTTCTAGCATATACCACACTTCAGATTACATTACGTTTATCTTTTTTGGACAGAACAAAACACAGCTAAGATTAGGTAATAGGGTTTGTTTAAAGGAAAATTGTTCAGTATTGCATGCTGGATTCCATCAGATCTCCTCTACCATTTTCTGTCTGACTGGTAATACTGTCTGCTATGACTTATATTGGAGAACTGTGTAAATGTCTATCACGCACACATACACACACAAGAGCACATGCACACAGAGCAATTAATAACCATTTTAGTTCAGACAGTAGTTGTGTGTTTTGATAACCTATTTACTCTAGATTTAGTAGAAAGAATCAATTTGCTGATACAAGTTATAAAGAACATGATTTTAATTTCTATTAATATCTGGTCATTGATTTTATTTTATATTATTCGTACATTGCTCCCTAGCCAGAAAAGCTGATCAAATGATTGCATATTTATTTAAAATAGCACTTAGCAAATCAATATTAACCCATGTTCCCAGAACAAAAATTATAGCCTAGTTATTCAAACACATAACAACATAGCCCAACCATCCAGTGTCCTACTGGATATGCGTGTGTGTGTGTGTGTTTTTTTTAAATTGAGAGACAGGAAGGGTATAGTTGTTTGTAGGATGATTCTATGTAATGTAAGAAATAAAATCATTTTCGTGTATTTATGGTATAACCATTCAGAACGTGACGACAATATTTTGATAAGCACATGAAGAGGCTTTTTCCCTGTTGGAATCACAATTATGAAGACTGTCCACTGTCCTAATCTAATTGGCAGGCATTTCACTGTTGTTTTTTATGGGTGCTGCTTTTAAAATATTTTTTAGATCTAAACTGTGTTTTTTAAAATGTATTCCCAAAATCAAGCTTTTAAAATGTATTGTACATGACTGAATATAGCTATAAAAATAACTAGGTGCTTCTCAGCTTCATAAACACTGTGATTCCCAAACTGTGATGAGGCAATAACCAAATGCCTTAAAAGGCCCTGAAGAGTAATGTGAAAAATAAGTCACTGTGTTGGATTCACGCACCAGTCTACGCTTCTAAAGCAAAAAGAACCACAAATTGTTTTTCCTCCCACCACGTATCAATAAATGAGCAGTGAGATCATCCTAAGCAAGAGCAGGAACACTGGGATCTGCCCGTATAGTTCACTCCATGTAAAACAACAACAACATTTAGATCTAACATCCACTTTAAAAAATGAATGAAATTATTCCTGACCAAATTAATTCATATTCATTGCCTGTGTGCTTTATAGGGTGAGACTGTTCAGTTCCATTTTTGGCAAAAAATGGCATCTAAATTCTCTTATGCACAGTTAAAGAAAGCAGGTTGTTTGAATATAATCATCCAAAATGTTAAAATCAGTTTAGCTCACTATCTCACTAATATGTGTACATGCACTGATTTTCAGTTGCCAATGGCCTAATCCAGAACTGCGTGTATTAAATTAGATTCTCATGGATCTGAAAAACAGTGGCCACAATACTGAAGTCAGGATCTGAAGAACAGTTAACTGCTTCTATAAAGTAAGGGTTGTGGTTGTTGTTTTGTACCTTCAAGCTTTTTTCAACTTATGGTGACCCTAAAGTGAACCTATCAACAGGTTTTCTTGGCAAGAATCATTCAGAGGGCTTTTCTCCCTTTGCCATCCTCTGAAACTGAGTTAGACTAAGGTCACCCAGTGGGTTTCCATGCCTGAGCAGGGACTTGAACCCTGGTCTCCAGAGTCATTTTCCAATACTCAAACTACAGTGGGCACTTCCCTTATGCGGGGGATCTGTTCCAGACCTTTCCATTGTAAGGGAGAAAATGTGTATGCTTGAGCCCCATTGAAAACAATGGGATGCGTGCATGTGGCACGGCATGGTGCGCCACCATGGGCACACATGCTATTATTTTGCCCACCAAGCCGCGTATGGTGCAGGCACACTGTCCTACACCATGATACTGCACTCTCACAAGGGTACTATAGATATATTTCTAGAATTGTATTCTTCATACCTCTTCAGAATAGTAGTGTCAAAGGAAGCTCTGTGTATCCATAGTTTGTTAAACAGTTTCTATGAAGAATTTCATACCAGCACTAACTATTGGTATTAAATTATTTACACTGGTAAATCATTGCTGAAATGTTGAGGAAGTGCACGTGGGTGAAAGCCTGGTGCGTTTCCTCAATGTCAGGAAATCGTCGGCACCCCTCTAGCGTCACTGAATTGTTTTGGGAAAGGGAATTGCCTCTGAACGGAAGCACTGTATTCAGAAGAAATTCCCTCTCCCCAAACGATTCAGTGACACTGGTGGGGAGCCAATGATTCCCTGATGTTGAGGAAGTGCACCAGGCTTTCACACATGCATGCTTCCTTAACGTTTCAGCAACAATTTACCAGCGCTTAAGCGCTGGTATGAAAACACCACTGTTTGCACATAGCAAAGAAACTTATCTAGGTAGTTGTTTACTGAAGCTATACTCTATTTGAATTAAGACTCCACTCAATTAATAATAGCTTTCCTTTAAAAAGGGGGCAGTGATGTGCATGTGTTCACATTTGCACATCTGCAAACGATATCGTCATTGAATAATATGAGGGCATGGTGACCTGGGGATGATACAGTAGGCAAGCCCACTGTATTTATTATGTGCCCTGGATACCAATCTACTTACATATTCTATATACTTTATTAATTATATTTATTTAATGCATATTTGCCCTGCATTTTGTGTGCATATATACATGATTTTCACCCCTATTTCATTCCTTTATCCTTAATAATCTTATAAAATACAGTACATTGGGCCAAGAATAACTGGTTAACCCAATATTATACAGTGAGCTTCATGATATAATGTGCATTAGAACTTGGGTCTTCCCAGTCATGAGCTGACACTCAGTCTAATCAATACATCACATTAACTTTAAAACAGCTACACAGGATTTCCTTATACTATTGTTGTTTGTCCCAACGGGAAATATTGTAGAGATGAGATTCTCTTTATGTGTGTCGATGAACAAAACTATACACCTTCTGTGGGTGACATTTCCATGTCTTTTAAGAACAATTTAGAAGTAGTTCCAACCAGAAGGGGAGAAATACTTGACAGACATGGATTTTGTATCTAACAAATACTAGAATTTAAGGCAAATGGACTCTTTTTTCCTTCTTAAAGGGTAAAGCTTCAAGTTGTCATTGTGTGTATGTCTTCGCTCATAGCCTTTTCAAAGATTATAAACATCATTAATATAGGCTTTGAACAAATACTTACCTAACTCAGGTTTCAGTTCAGTTGGTAAGCTTAATTTTCTAGACATCTTTGCTGAAAAATAATGTATAGTTTTATAATAAAGCTAGAATGATCACATTTTAAAAGATTATATGAAAGAATTAAAACTCTGTTTTCAAATTAAAAATTCATATATAATACTTCTATGCAAATAAGGTAAGCAAATTTATATACATATTTATAATAGATTTTAATTTCAAGTATACAAAGCGAGTATGACAATTTCTTTGAAATTTTGATCAGAAACACTATATTTAAAATTCTTAGTTTCATTAATATCTTTATGATGGTGTATTAAAACTATTATTGTAAATGACTACCAAAACTAACCCCCTATTTAAAAAAAAGCTTAGGAAGTCAATAAAAACCCATAGATACTTCACCATCTTGTCCAAATGCCTTTGTTATACATTGGAATACTGATGGAACAGGAAATTCCAGTAGGTTGAGACACAAAAAGTGGTATTTGAGGAAAAAATAACAGAAATTAAAAATGTAATTAAATTAAAAATTTGAATTTCAGGTAGTTCTCATGCTGGCTGTGCAGGTCCTTGGAATTACAATCCAAAAAGTAACTTCCCAAGTGCTGCAAATTATGCTGGAGTTAAATACTGCAAAGAGTGTAGTATAGTGGGTGAAAATCTATTCACAGATTATGAACTATATTTCTAGGGAAGAGGTGTTCTCTTTGCCCCACTGTCAAGCCAAAAGAGCTCAATTCACCACTAAAGTGGGGAAGGAGAAGCACAGTTCCTCCAAGCAGGGCTGCCACACACAGGGGAAAGATGTTTTGCAGGAGCAGCTCTGGTCTCCTAGTCAGGAGATGGCTATTGTTCCTAGAGTAATAGGGGGTAATGCTTCCAAGAAAAGATTGTTCTTAACCCCATTAGCTAGGAAGACAGACATAACTGGAGTAAACATGAGAGTGCATAAATCTGTTTCCTTGATTTGGAATGATAGATCTAAATGTGGAAGTCCATCCCTGCTCTTTATTCATACATATTTGTAAACCATTTTGTGGTATTTAAATCTTTTCAATAACTTTTTGTTGAAAAACAATACATAAATAAAAAGGCAATAATACAATGGTGCATCTTAAAGGGACAGGAAAGGAAGCTGGTTCTTACACCAATGATAGAACATATTGCACTGGCCTGCATGGCCAGATCTTTATTTGGAGGCTCTGCTATTAGATGGGTTACATACTACAGACATGATACTACAGACTGGTGTTTCCTGCAATAATAAAACTGTCTATGAGGAAAGATCTGTATGCCTCTTTTCTTCTTCACAAACACATAAATGTAACTCTGTTTTGGAGTTTATTTTGCGAGATGGGTAAACAGCTTGCTATAGCCTATTCATTTTGTTTTCATTTGTGCTTTATTTAGGTTCTTTTAGGCTGCTGTTTTAAAGTTTATTTTATTGTTTTATGAGTTATATGTTATGCTTTATTTTATTTGTTTACTGATTTTAAATTTACTAGTTGAAAAAATTAGGTGTGAGTGAATATACACTCTAATATACTCATATTACAAGCCATTATTTTAGTAGGTTAATTCTTAAGGATAATTTAAAAAAATATAATTTAGAGAAAAATATTTTAATAGCATGTATTTTGTCCTTGTTTATTAAGTATCATTATTATTGACCCAGATAACAATCAAGACCTTACAGCCATAGTGGAAGCAGCGACAGTGATTTGTACACACACAAATAAAATCTGGACCCACAAACAGTTTTCAAAGTAAGAGTAAAATATCAAGAGAGCAGTGAGGGCTGAATCTAAGAAATTGTTATAAACTCATTAGTAATGGAACATCTGAACCCACCTCCATGTAAACAAAATCCACACCAGCCATTATCAAGTAGTAATCAACCACAACCAGTCAACAGCTTGCAAACAAGGGGATGAGGGTCAGACATGTCTTAATCTAAGAGAGAGCAAGCCTGGAAGCATGGTCTGTAGTAGCTATAGTAGTGATACTGATTTTCCCTACACAAAACAATCTATTGTAAAATGAGGTAGAAGCCTGCCTTACACCAGTGTTCAGATCAAATCAAAAGAGAAAAATTATACTTTTTATTTCAACAAACAGCACCACTCATTATTTAATATCGTCATGCATGATGCTCAGAACCATCTGCTTAGAAAGTACTTGACTAGGCCAAGTATGTCATCCAAAAAGTCTGATACTGAATTATATGAAGTCAAATTCCAGATTCAAAATTAATATCAAGACATTTAAGAACAAAACATAGCCCATGAAACAGAAAAGGGAATTTAAACAACCACTTCCCTGGCATTGCACACTTGTAGTTTTTTTGTTGTGTGCCTTCAAGTTGTTTCTGACTTATGGTGACCTTATAGTAAACCTATCTCAGGGTTTTCTTGGCAAGATTTGTTAAGAGGGGTTTAGTCTTTGCCTTCCTCTGAGGCTGAGAGAGAGAGTGACTTGTCCAAGGTCTCCCAGTGGGTTTCTATGGCTGAATGGGGATTTGAACCCTGGTTTCCAGAGTCATAGACCACTGAAAATATTGACTACTACAATAATGGTAGCAAATATTATTCATCCAACATGGGACATTTTAAAGAGCAACTCTTCATGTATCAGAATTTTTGAGCACATGTCAACTATACTGTAGTGAAAACTGAGAAAGAACATAAGAGATGCTCTGAGGTTGCCTCATCTGCTGTTTTTCCTTTTTCTTACCCAGCCCTTTTCTTTCCCCAGTAGAGTTTGTGATATTCCAAGACAAATGTAGCTCTGTGTCCTCCCTCTTAAAACTAACAGCCAAATATGTAGCTTTTGTATAGGCACCTGCTTAACCCAGGGAAGCATGAGAAAAGCTACAGTTACAATTCACATTCTCTGCTATCCTAACAATTCTTCACAGGAAAGGCAACACTATGAAAAAAAAAAAACCCTCTTTAAGGTGTGCTAAGGTACTGTGAGAGAGCAGTCTACTCTCATATCCCCCAACAGTTGCTCACATCTACTGGAACTTCACCCTGGCGGATAGGTAGAGGGTATATATATATATATATATATATTAAAATGATTGTGTAAATCAAAGTTACTTGGGTTGGCATAGTGCCTCATTTAAAAAGGGAGAATTTTGGAGAAGGGCCAATTCTGATAAATTCAGTGGAGGTTAACTAACTGAACAGGCAAATAAAGACATAATTGATAACAGTTAGACAAGCACAAGAGTACTGCATATTCAACTGCTTTTAAATTCTTAAGCAAAGTATCTCAGAGGTGTCTACTGAATTCCTGGTGCAAAAGATGCCTAGTACCAGCTACTGAATTTGCTATGCTTGGACCAAAGATCTGGAACATAGCAAGAAAGAAGACTTGATGCAACTTTCTAAACAAAAATGAGATTGTAAGATCATCCCATTAAACTCTTCGTTGGAGCCTATTTTATATGTATTAAGACATATTTGGTGAAGAGAATTAATATTTGCCACAGGCCACTGACATAGTCGCCATGATTCCTTTTCCTGTAGCAGAAAGACATGCTTACTTTTTATATACAAAGTAGCTAATATTGCTAGGATAGAGAGAATATTACTGAGAAGTGTGCACACAAATGTTGAATTTGTTGCTATTGTTAACTAGCCTCAAGTTCATTTTGACTCATGGATGAGACATCTCCAAGACATTGTTGTTGAATACAACAATGCAAACCTCAGAACCCACTCTGGTAAATTACCAAAATAAGTAAGTTTATCACACTAGTACCTGTGTCGTTCCCAAAGTGTTCTTGTAACATACCGTGTAGAAACATATTGGAGCAGGTGTTACTGCATTTGATATTTTGTAATGTTATGGTAACATTATGAGAACCCATTTTATCACACTGCATGTACTGTTTTATCAGTACTATAGCCGAGATCGTTCCTAAGCAGTCCTTATTTTGCGCATGCGTACTGTTGTTGCAAGGATTTTAGTACCTGGAAATAAGCGATGTCATTACTCTATGAGCTTATCACTTAATGGGTTGGACACCCTCCCTGCCTGGCTCACTGGAGCCACCCATAAAGAGAGACAGGCAGGGAGAGGAAGGTAAGATGGAGCCAAAGGGAAGGAGGAGGAGGAGGAGGAAGAGAGCCAGCCAGACACCTCTGTTTTTTGGGGAACTTTTGGAGGACGCTGGTCCAAGGCTCTGGGGTAGTAGGGAGAGAAGAGTTGCAGTTTGGAAAGTGGGAGGCTGCAGGGAAACACACAGCAGACAGAGGCATCCCTGCCTGCCTACTACACACACACACACACACACACACACAGAGGCATCCCTGCTTGACACACATAAACCCCTGCCTGACACTCACAAACAGAAAGAGGCATCTCTGCCTCCCTGACACACACACACATGCACACACCCCTCTGTCTTATACACACACCCTTTGCCTCCCCATCCTTTAGAGGGCTCCTCCAAGACACTTCCCTCCCTGATCCTTTCTATGGGAAGCCCAAAGAGAGGATGGGGAGGAAAAGGCAAGAGGTGCCTTAGTCCCTCTGAGTCCCTTCTCCTCCCCATCACCCAATGTCTTGACAGGAACAGTAGTAAGGGAAGGAGATGATACACACACACAAAAACAGATATAAAGAGGCATCCCTGCCTGCCTGACACGCATACACACACACAGAGGTGTCCTTGCCTGGGTTACACACACACATACACACTCCTCTGCTTCTCCTGAGGGATGCTCCCTTTCCCTGGCTTCACTCTTGTCTATTAGGTGGTCAGTATACAGGGGAGGGGGAGTCTCCATCCAAAAACATGCTACCAAGACGTTTACATCATTATCATTCTTTTTCTCAGAAAAAAGTATTACATGAATAAAAATATAATTACATTTTAACACTACTTGTGGCACCCTCCTCACTTCATACCCGGAAGAACAGTAGAGATTGCAGACGTTCTAGGACAAGAGGGCAGGAAACTGACAGCCAATCAGAACACAAGGACGGAATGGGAGTTGTTGGAATATCGCACTGTGTTCACCTGGAACGGACCGATAACGTTCCTGCCAGCTGAGAACCCTTTTTAACAGTTCTCACTCTGGGACAGTTGTAGGACACTTTAGGCACCATATGGGAACTTAATGGGAAACCTGCTGTGCGATATACTGCGTTCCATTCCGTTCTCATTTAGAACCCAGAACATTGCCAGAACGCAGTGCAATAAACTTAATAATCTTTCTCCTTCATATTACAACTATACCAAACCTTATGGTACTCATATTCCAATGATTACTGGTTTTTATCTCCTCTTTCACTCAACAGGCAGAATAATCTGTAATCCACTCCATTCTGGATTACTTTTCGTAACCCGGAAATTTTCGTTTCCCGGGGGACCGCTTTAGTTGACGGACCGCGCGGCAAATTTAAAGGGGCCGCGCGGTTTTTCCGTTTCGCAACCCGGGGTTTTCTTCGGATCCTGGGGGCTTTTTTGCGGCCCCGGCGGTTTCGGGTCCCGGGGATTTCGTTCCCCGGGGGATTCGGATCCCGGGGGACCACTGTATTGCTCTTCTTTGGTATGTAACACAGTGCATACAATACAAATATACTGCTTGGTTTTCTTGGGTCTCTTTGAGTGCAATCTAGACCCTCCAATTTTACCAAACTCAACTGGTGATTAAAGAATGCTGCTGCTGTTAAATCTGTACCACAGATTATTTGATGGGACACACTGTTGTGTTTACCACAGACTAATATTATGCAGTAATATAGCAGGAGAAGGAAACAGTGTCTGTCCCAATCTCCATTTTCATCAGGACATAACAGTCACACTGAGTAAAAGAAAAGGCCAGTCTTGCTCACTGTCCTGTCAGCCTAACATGGCAAGTCAGATGTTTAGAATACAGGAGATAATAAGCAATAGAAGAGGGTAACATCCTTCTCCAAACACAGCATGCATGGAATATCATTTCTGAAACAGAAATTATATTTTGGGCTATGACAACTAGCAGCAATTAATTAAGTCTTTGGGGAGTCTTCTGTATTCTTTTTATAGCCACTTGTGCATAAGATCAGTGGGTTATTTACATATTGTAAAATGCTTCCTTCATTAAGAATCTGTTATTTATTCATTTTAGTGAATTAAACTTTTGTGAAAGCAATTTTCACTTCTCACTTTCTGCTCCTAAGATTAAAAAATGCAACATATTAATGGAAATTCATTTAAGTAGCTTTTGCCTTCAGCAAAATTCATACGAGTGTAGTATGACATAATTTCCTTGAAATATCATAATTTCTTTGAAGTTGCATCCTTTATTGCTTTGTTAACAATCAAATGACAGAAAAACAAGAATGGGCATCCCCTATGCCACATTATCATGGGAGCCAATGGTGCTGACAGAGGAAACTTGGTTAGATTATTCTGTGAAATTCTCTTGTCCAGCCTTACCAGAATGGCATGGAATCCACCCATGAGAAAACAGCAATTGTACTACTGGCTCTATATTGAACAAACTATCCTGGAGCATTTAAGTTACATGTGACAGAACATATCAATTAATCTAGCTGGTTTACTGTTAAAACTTTGTATTATCCATTGTGGGTTTTAGCCAGTTCTATTAGGATGTTTATCTACCTACTGTTCTGTTAGCTTGATTTACAAATATGTTCTTTGAAACACCTATAGTGGTGTAAATAATTTCAGTCTTATCTTCTCACCAAGTTTTAATTTCAGTTTAAGCAACAATGCAAGAAAGCATTTATTACACTGTGATTCCTTTGCAAACTTCAGATTACAAGGTCAAGTTGATAGTTTTGTCAGATTCATATCCAAACACATAAAATTTTGTTAGATGCATTGAAAATGTGCTAAATTGAGGAAGTTAGAGAGGAAGTGCAATTAAGAAATCATCAATTTATTAAACAACATGCTGTGAAAAGGCAAATTTAGAAAGGAGACAAGCCACTGGTTATTATGTAGATAATATTCCTATACAAGATGAATGATATTTCTGTATAAATAATCAGAAAGTGAATGATAAACACCAGAACTGTTCCTATGTAAGTGGATACAGGATTGCAATTAAATAGAAGAGCAATATAACAAAACATGATGATCACAGCCAAGCAAGAAGGTATTTCTTACTGTTCCATGTGTTAATCCACTATCCACCATATTTATGTTCATATGAGAGAAGAGTTCAATCCACTTTATGCATATACTGCAAATTGTATAAAATATTTTCAATTTACTTTCTGTTACCACATACCATTTACCAGTACAGAAGCAGAGATACAAAAATGCAAGGTTTTTTATTAAAAAAAAGAAGCAGACTCATTTATTTCATCAGAAACCAGTAATGCAGAATTAACATTAAACCAGGAATAGGCATATTTTTTCCAATTCTGAATTTAAAACTTGGAAGACCTGTGTTAAAATTGTGCAGCGCTGCATACAGGATTGAGCCCTTTCAATGATTCCAAACAGAAACCAAAACCTTTGTAGGAGGATGTGCATATGCTGTACAAATGCAGAAAATTAAGACCCCAGTATCACTGATTGTGTTAATCATTGAGCACAGTGTATTAAAAAGAATTAGCCCAAAAGAACACCACTTATGGTTAGAAGAATATTAAACAAAACAAAAAAAAAGAGGAAATGCAGATTGTGTTGTTTTACTGCATAGTTAAGAACTGCATAGAATAAGGTACCGGGTTAGGAGCAAAGGATAGTTTTTCTAGTTCCTACCTATATCACTGGCTACCATCTTGGAAAACTTTCTGCTTTTGGTCTTCACTGCAAATAATATTTTGATACAAAGTGTCAATTTACTAAAAAAAAGATGAGTTGGTGAAAGGAATGATAATGCTCTTAAACATAAAAATACTATACCCTTTTCTATAAAATCATTCAATTTTTGATCATCATCAGAATTGATGGGAGAACCAGAACCTACATGAGTAAAGACAAGAATGAAAGGAACATACAAATGGATATTTATAACAAAGGACGCATACAAAAAAGTTATGGTGATTGCAAAATTAAGAAGAAACACCATCCCAGTCTGCATCTGTACAATGGTTTGTATAATTATCCTCAACTACCACCCTTTCAGGACTAACAGAGCCTATATGAAGACACTTGCCCTACAGACAAACACTTGATTCTCTCCTGTTTTCTAGTAAAAATTCTAATCAAAGTAAAACTTCACACCTGACAGGGCAACACATGGTACACATCTTTTCTTAAGAAATTTGGGTAGAGAGGAAATATAGTCTGACAAGACTGCTGTTCATGTTAACAGAAGCATTCACAGTAACAAGAAATATTTTAAATTCCGTTTGAGTCATATGTTGTCACTAAAACTCAGAAGCATAAGACACAACATTGCTTGGGTCCAAAATATGCTCATTATGCTTCCATTGAAGGATTCATTGGATAATAACAAAGTGCTATTCCAGCTGAATGAAGAATGGACCTCAGGTATGGTAATTTATGTTTACATTAATTGTACTAATGAAAAACAACAAGAATTTGGTTTGGGGAAGTATTTCTGATAGTGATTGCCTCAATATCACATGTCATCTGATGGTCAAAGAATAGAAGAGCTGACAGGAATTGATTAGGACAGTTTTCAAAGTACAATGTATACTATATACAGAGGAAGCATATGGCTTATCAGACATACTAGAGATAAGGGAGAGGAATAGCTATTTCTATCTTGCTTTGCTTATCAGCTTCTGAGAACTATTTGCATTCTCACTGTTAAGAGACAAGTGTGCTGGATGTAATCCATTCCCAGTATGATCTAGCACAGGGAGTTCTTACATGAATAATAAGAAAATAAGATCTGTTATTTTCAATAGGAAGGCTTACTATTGTCAATTTTAATGTTATCAGTATTAAAATCATCCACGAATATACATATTTTTATCTTTCACTTATCCCTGAAATAAAGAAACATGAACACAATTACAGTTCCTAGTCTTATTTCAACTGAAAACAGAAAAATTTGAAGTAGTTTCTTATGAATGACTTAAGAACTATTGATAAATATATTCTTTACTTACCTGTAAAATGCATTTTAAAAGAGTATTTCCTAACAGTGATCACAGATTACACCTCTTCAGGCTGCATTTTAATTGGGATCGGCATAGTAAGGTCCCAATACTTTCACAAAAATCAGAAAACGGCTAGATTTATATCTCCTTACATGTGAACAGCCAACACCCTCTCCCTCTAGCAGTGAGAGCAGGGGGAATCACTGTCCTTCCTGTATTCCCTGGACCTCAGGACAGTTAATCAGGCAGTAGGGAGAATGGCAGCATATCTCCCCCCCCCCCACAACTACTGCATCAGCTACCACAATCACTGGAGGAGAACTCAGGTTAGCAAGATGGAGTTATTTGTTAGATCTAATTAAAATATGAGCCACTGAAGACCTCAAGAGACCACTTCATATTTAATAAAAACATGATGTCATCAAATTTTATATCATGAACCAAGGAAGTCTGAACTTCAGTGTCATCACTGTTTTCTCTGCTACTTCCCCATTTTTACACTATCACAGCTTCAACCTATTCATTGTGAAGTAACAAATAAATAATCAATATGTAGAGAGATCTTGTAGCACCTTTGAGACTAAATGAAGTAATGAACTTGGCAGTGTGAGCTTTTGTAGATTTCAGTGTACTTCCTCAGATTCATTTAATGAAGTGGAATAAATAACCAGTAATATCTGCAACAAATGCAGCATGACCTTCTTCTGTATAAAATCACTTTGAAAAAGAAGATGTTCCTACCCTTCTATGGACATACTATTAAAATATAAATTGGACCTTGTAACAAAATAAGCATCAGACTCAATTGCACACTAGCTTTTGAAGTGTTAGTGCTAGATAAATTAGTTCGAATTAGAGTAACAGAACAGAATTTATTTTCAGTATTTAGAAAATATTCACCTTGATAAACCCATAGTTCATGTGGCTGAAGAAGACTGCATGAAGTTTCTGAGACCTATGTTCTACTGTGAATATTCTCTTCTTGAAACTGATCAAGGAAATTAAAACATTTTCCCCTTATATTGAAAATTTCCATTGGCAATGCCGTCTATAAACTGTAAATAATAAATAATGATAAATATATAAGAGTACATAAGTGAGTGGCTAAAGTTTTAGGGCAAATTTTAAGCCAAAAACAAAATAGTCACCTGACAAAGATATAGGCTCATATACTTGAACTGTGTGTACAGAAAAACACTGTAAGATTCGGTGGCATCTTAGAAATACCTCTGCTGTGCAAACAGTAAAGCACAGAAATGTTTCTGAGTGTTTTGAAGCACTGTTTAATGTTACAGTGTTGCAAGAACAAATAATTACCTGATGTGGGTGACTTGCAACGATCCTCTTGTACTGTTGTACCTTCATTAATGTCACAAAGACCCGCTGTGAAATACAAAGCACATTTTGGAATTTCAAACAGATCAAGTAACAGTAGTTTATATTTTCTAATGCTGTAGACTGAAATATAAGGGTTTTCCCACTCACATTCCAAGAGGGGAATAACTCACAACTTTAACAGTCTTGACAAATAAGTTATATGTAGGATAGACAATCTGATGCATTTGCCATGTTTTAAACTACATCTTCAATAATCCCTGATTATTGCCCATGTTAGCTGTGACCAATGGTGTAGTTCAGAGCAACCTAGAGGACACCTAATTGCCTACTCCTTTGCCATACCTTTAAAGTGTCAATTCTAGAAAAAACACATCCTGAAAACCCAAGGACGGAGTGAATACATGTGCATAAAAAGTTTTTTCAAATGCACAATTTTGAATGCAGTGTTGTTCCTATGTAGAATCATAGAATCATAGAATTGGAAGAGACCACAAGGGCCATCTAGTCCAACCCCCTGCCATGCAGGAACTCCAAATCAAAGCATCCCTGACAGATGGCCATCCAGCCTCTGCTTAAAGACCTCCAAGGATGGAGACTCCACTACGCTCCGAGGGAGTGTGTTCCACTGTCGAACAGCCCTTACTGTCAGGAAGTTCCTCCTAATGTTGAGGTGGAATCTCCTTTCCTGCAATTTATATCCATTGTTCCGCGTCCTAGTCTCTGCAGCAGCAGAAAACAAGCTTGCTCCCTCCTCAATATGACATCCCTTCAAATATTTAAACAGGGCTATCATATCACCTCTTAACCTTCTCTTCTCCAGGCTAAACATCCCCAGTTCCCTAAGGCGTTCCTCATAGGGCATGGTTTCCAGACCCTTCACCATCTTAGTTGCCCTCCTTTGGACATGCTCCAGTTTCTCCACATCCTTTTTGAATTGTGGTGCCCAGAACTGGACACAGTATTCCAGGTGGGGCCTGACCAAAGCAGAATAGAGTGGCACTATTACTTCCCTTGATCTAGACACTATACTTCTATTGATGCAGCCTAAAATTGCATTGGCCTTTTTAGCTGCCGCATCGCACTGTTGACTCATGTTCAGCTTATGGTCTACTTGGACTCCTAGATCCCTTTCACACATAGTTTCATTCAGCCAGGTGTCCCCCATTTTATATCTGTGCATTTCATTTTTCCTCCCTAAGTGCAGAACCTTACATTTCTCTGCGTTGAATTTCATCTTGTTAGCATTGGCCCAGCTTTCTAGTATATTCAGGTCATTTTGAATTTAAGTGCACATGACTGATCTGCACTAAGAACGAAGAATACTTGTTATTGTATTTGAAAAATGGGCATTTAACAGTTTAGGTATCAAACAATTAAAATGAGCCAGTAAATCTTTACAAGGATCTAAACACACAGCCATGAAAATTAATGCAAACTCACAAATACATTTTAAACTAAGAAACACTGTATTCTTGTAACTGAAATACAAGTATAAGTATGAAATAACTATATACAATCTAGTTCCCCCCCCCCATTCAACTCAACAGCCACCCCTCTTGAACAGCAAATCTTATTTGAAAATCAGAAATTCAAAATGCTCCAAAATTCAAAACTTTTTACATGGGTGGCTGAGACAGTGACACCTTTGCTTTCAATGTGCACAAACTTCTTTTATGCACAAAATAGTTAAAAATGTTATACAAAATTGCTTTCAGGCTATATATCTAGGAAAAAAATGGATTTTGTGTTTAGACTTGGGTCCCATCTCCAAGATACCTTATTATGTATACACAACTATTCCAAAATCCAATAAAATAAAATAAAATAAAATAAATTCTAAAATCTAAATAACATCCCCTAAAGGACGAAGTTTGTAGTTTGGGAGTACTCCTGGACTTGTCTCTACAGCTAACATCACAAGTGGAGGCGATGGCCAGGAGTGCTTGGTATAAACTCTAGTTGATACGCCAGCTGCGTATATGCCAGAGGGACCTTGAAACAGTGGTACATGCAGAACACATGTTACAATGGGCTAAAGACCTTAAAAAAGAAATAGATTTGTAGAGCTGGACATACGCGAGGAAACACACAAATTCACTATGAGCCAGAATATCAGGGACAAGTACCATAAAATGGAATTAAGGTGGTACATAACACCAGCTAAATTAAACAAGATATATAAAAATCAGAGTCCCAAGTGTTGGAAATGTTATGTGGATACAGGATCATGGAAGCATATGTGGTGGACATGTCCCCCCATTAAGAAATTTTGGGAGAAATTCATGAATGTATATGTAAAATTCTCAATATAAAATTCATTATGGAACCTGAAATTTACCTACTGAACATGACTAATAAAATTAAACGCCTAGACAGAACTAATCATGGGAAAATAATTCTATATATGGTATCAATAACAAGAATTGTGATTGCTCAAAAATGGAAACAATCGGATACTCCTACAATTGAAGACTGGTTAATAAAAATGCACAATGCTATTGAAATGAATAGACTTTCTGGTCTCATAGAAGACAAATATATAGATGAGAAATGTTGGGACAGTTTTCTGAATTTCTGTAAAGAGTACTGGAAATTATGAAGGCAATAAGGCTAAAATAATAATAAAGCTTTAAAGGATTAATATCAAAAACTACAGAAATAAGACAGAGATATAATAAGTGCAAGCAATTAAAAGCATAACAACCTAATATAATACATAATACAAAAAAAAAAAAAAAAGAAGATGCTGACTGCCTTATCGGAAAAAGTTATATAAATTTCTGAAATATGGAGAATGAATGAATGAAGGCACAAACAAACAATATAGTGCATACTAATTGTTTTAATGTCTTGGCTGTGTATGTATGTAAATTTTGTTTATGTGTTTGTATATGTGTATTTAAAAGTTGAATAATTTTTTTATAAAAAAAAGAAACAGTGGTACATGCACTGGTAACCTCTCGTTTGGATTTCTGTAATGCATGTTACTTGGGGCTACCTTAGTACCAAGTCCGGAAGCTTCAATTGATCCAAAATGCTGCAGCCAGACTGATCACCAGAACACCTAGGTCAGATTACATTACACCAGTATTGAAATCGCTACACTGGCTGCCGATCAACTTCTGGGCACAATACAAAGTGTTGGTTATCAACTTTAAAGCCCTACATGGCTTGGGCCCAAGTTACTTGAGGGAACGCCTCTCCCTACACAATCCGCCCGCACGCTCAGAACATCAGGAAAGAAATTATTAGAATATTCAAACACTAGGCTGAAATCAACCTCTGATATATCTTTCCCACTGCTGCCCCCAGATTCTGGAATGGCCTTCTGGAAGAGATCTGTCTTATTAACACTCTAGATGCCTTCAAGAAGGCACTTAAGACAGATCTCTTCCATCAGGCCTACCCATTTGACCCACCATAGCCAACCCTAAGGAATATTCCAGCCGCCCGGACGACTCGAACACTGGATTGGCAGTGACATTCCACAATTGGTTTTTTAGGTTTGAATGTTTGATTAATGTTTTAATTGTATATTGTATTCTTGTTTTTATATACTCCTGCCTCGCTCCATGGGGAGAGGCGGGAAATATAAATAAAGATTTTATTATTTATTTATTAACACATCTGGTAGCAAGCATTTCAGATAAGGGGGAACTCAACCTGCATGTTATGTTAGTTGGTAAAATTGTATGTATGTGTGCTGTGCATGCGTGTGTGCTTTAAGGTTGCCTATCAATTTATGGCAACCTCATTAATTTCATGGGGTTTTCTTAGGCAAGGAATACTTAAAGGTGGTTTTGCTAGTCCCTTCCTCTAAAGTATAGCCTACAGAATCTGGTATTCATTGGTGATGTTCCATCCAAGTACTAACTGCAGCTGATTCTGCTTCTAAGATCAGATGGGATCTGGTGCATTTCAGGGAACTACTAATTACTAAACTAATAATAATTTTCTGATTATATATCATAATAGACACCTAATAGGCATGGTTTATTTGGCTATGACTTTGACAGATAAAATTAAAAGAGTAGAAGAAAATAAAAGAAGCAGAGAATTTGGAATTCTTTCCATACAGAGGTCCCTACCACTTGCCACTGCCTTCTTAGTAACTGACATCTCTGTGGATTTTTGTAAAGCTTCAGATTTAAAAAGAGAACAGTCAATGATTGAATTTCCTCTTGGAAAGCCTAAGGCAGAGGGAACTATATTTAGCTTGGTAACATGACAGTATATTGCCTACTACTGGGTCATCCCCCCCCCGCCCCTTTTTGCAATTCTACCTATCCACACATGCATCCTGAAGAGAGCTTACTTTTCTAAATTGTATGGAACTAGAAAAATCTTAACTAGCTGAACTGTCTTTAGAACATAAATGTATAACAGATGTGAACATTTGGCAAGCATGTGATCAAAAGTAATTACTCTAGAGCCCTAAAGATGCAATAAATATATGATTCTAAGCCATATCAAGTGTTCTTGCAATACATACACACACACAACCTACACAGTAAGGAAGCTTTCATGAGATGCCACTGATTTAGAGTAATGATAGTACAATAAAATCTTGGTGGATCAGTGATGTTTCATGGAACCATGGACTTCCAACACTAGGTGAAGTGTCCTTTTGCATGCAGGCATGGGTTAGAGGAGGAGGAAGATGAATTGTAGTGAGGAATGTTTTACAGTGACAGAAACATCTGGTTTGCATACAGTTTTGTGGCATAATACGTATAGGCCAGACAGTTAAGAGCTTCAATTAAAGACCAATGGATGATATTTAGTAATCTTTCTAGAATAATGTTAATGTAATGAGACTATATGTTTAAGTGGGGTGGTCTGGATGGAACAATTACATGACATCACTTAGAGAAACCATTCTGTCACAAGTGTTGTCAAAGATACTACTGCTCTTCTATATACTCTTGATGATATGTCGACCTCATGTATAAGTTGAGGGAAAGTTTTGTGACTAAAATTATGGATTTTGCTATGGCAGCAATGTATATGTGACACATACATTTCCAAGAGGAAAAAAGTGATTGCTCTTAGAACAACAAACTATTGCTGCATCACACCAATATCACTTCGAAAGATGCCCAAACACAAAGAAACATATATTCCCCTACACTATATAACTGCTTTGCCAAGCTGTTTCTTAACGAAGACTGTGTGTATTGCATGATTACTCAAGAACAAATACAATATGTAGTGAATGTTCTTTTGGGTTAAGCAAAAGGTTAAGAAAAGTGAGTTCTCTTTTCTTCTCCCACAAAACTAGCATAGTTGTGGCTGTAATGACTTCAAAAGCTGGATTGAGAAGTTTGCAATAAAATTTCAGAGACACATCTAGAACTGATTCTTACTTACTTGTTCTTTCTGCTGATTATGAATAGAAAAACAGATTAAGCAAAAGTATTACCTAGGTTTCATGCTCACTTTTAGAGGAAAATAATGAAAACATGGGTGATGAGTCAACATTGTAGTATCATGGGTAATAGTAAGTGTTCCCAAATACTAGCTTCTAAATCTGCTTGAAATCTCTTTATGTCAATAGTGTATATATTGCTGCTGTTCCCACAAATTTCAAGGATAGTTAAATTCTTTCACCATTAATTTAGAAATAATCAAGGTAAGTCTAAACAACTTACTAGATATGGTGCAGTGAGGAGAATTAGAAACAGAAATAATTATTATGTTAACTAGATCCTGGTGATCAAAGTCGTAAGGATGAGTAGCAAGTTTATGACCTTCACAACACCTGTTCTGAAGGCTTTATAAAAGAATGACAGAGCCCTACTCCTTTTAGACCAATATTGTCCTGTAGTGCTGTAAAACTGGAGGGAAGCTTTAGGCCAAGATCAACATGGATGTGAATAAACAGAGCTGCAGCTTATATTTTCAGTATGAAATCCTTTTTGGTGTCCGACAGCTTCCAAGTAGATGTTGTTCTTATGGTAAACATGGCTATACTAATCCAGTTGATTAGAAGTCCCTTTCACTTATCTGTTTACTGACTATAAAGAGATTGGTTCACAAACGATAATTATGTTTTAGTGCTGCAAGTGCTTGAACAAAGCTTTGGGCTCTTTTATTTTCCATACCCCTCCCCCCCCCCACCTCTCCTTTCTCATCATGTAGCCAGTAGGACTTTGGTATCATTTAGTCTTGTGTCTCCTAACTGTCCTGTCCTTCTTTGGAAAATTATGGTTAACTAAGCTATCAAATTTATTGTTCTGTGATTTAGTTGCAAACCTGAGCTTAAAATCACTGTATGTGGTTCTAACATAATGATAAATAAAAATTAATGAAAAGCTTGCAAACTGTTTAAAAGACAAATCTAGAAATGGTCCGAGGGTCATTTATAGTGCTGTTGTTCTAAGAATATCTTGCAAAAAATGTCCTTGTTTAGATATGTTATCAAAGGAGTGCACAGAAAAATGTCAGAAACAGAGCTAGGAAATGTGAAGTCGAAAGCTTTCATGGCTAGCATCCATAATTGTTCATGGTTTTTTCGGGCTATATAGCCATGTTCTATAGAAGAATTTATTCCTGCTGTTTCGCCACCATCTGTGGCTGGCATCTTCAGAACATTCTCTGAAGATGCCAGCCAGAGATGCTGATGAAATGTCAGGAATAAACTCTTCTAGAACATGGCCACATAGCTTGAAAAACCCATGAAAAACTATAGAGCTAGGAAAGTTTAGTTTTTTGTTAGTGATGTTCAGCAAAGATCTTAGAATGCTTAATTTCCAATTAGAGGAAGGTTTTGTCATTTGTTAGTTTTTGTGTTGTTTCATCTCAATGGAATGCTCTGCACTGCTGTGATTGATACATGAAGTATGAGGCTTACTGACATTACCTGAACCGACATCTCCTATAACATAACTTGGGGAGTTGTCACTCGGTCTCAGCTTTTGGCCTTGAAATTCAGTGCTGGGATATTTTTGAGCAGGCAACTCTAAATATAATGTTAAGACATATGGCAGGACTTGTTGGCCCACCACGTAGCAAATTGATACTGTGAATGCAGTCTGTGACCTTGCCGTGCAAGCAGGCAAGTAGAGACCAGAAGTCCCTCATGGCATGGCATGGGTTAGCAGTCTCTGGTCATTCAGATGTTGTTGGATTCCTGATAGCATAGCAAATCATCAAAGAATGATGGAACTATACTCCAAAATTTAGAGAGTCATAGGCTCCCATCTCTGCCTGAGAAGTATGCCTCAATATTATGCTCCCTCCCACTTACACTTACTATGGAACCAGCCAAAGTGCCTCTAGTACTTGCAACAAGTTATGTGACAAATATTTAATTATTTTCTTTATTAAAATTGTTCTATCCCACACTAAGGGTAAACTTGCAATAAAATCAATCTAAAACAATAAATAATTACGAGAATGATAAAAGATTAAAATATATTAAATGGTTTCCCAATTAAGAAAATCAATTTAAAAATTGATTAAAATACAGAAATGTGCAAGTAATGACGAAGTAGCAACACTGAAGAAGGCAACTCCTGCACCACTGAGAGAAAATGCAAATCTGTGTACAATTCCTTTCCATGCTTATCACGAGCTTGCAAGTGCCATAGGCTAAAACTAAGAAAAGCAGGCAGAGAAGTTAACAAAGACTAGCTATGTGCCAAGATACTTATTTATGCATCTAGCTAACCAGAGGAAATAACTAGAGGAGAAGCATCCTGAGAGCAGAGCCTTACCATCCTATATGGCTGTGCAGCAAGCTGTATTAGTAAGTTAATGATTGCACATCAACGATAATCTCAGTGACTCCAGATAGATGAAAAAAGAATCCTAGCTATGTTTTTAATAATGTTGATGCTTAATTCCTTTTTAGCTTTTGTAAATTACTATTGTAAGCCATTTTGCATCCCATTTTGAAAGAAAGGCAGGAGATAGGTAGATAGAGGTATATAGGTAGGCAGTTAGGTAGACAGACAGATAGATAATAATAAGTGGGAACCCAAAGGATTTTGTTTGTAATCACAGCCCATGTCCCATATCAATAGTATGACAGACAACAGTATATCATTGCATAAATGTCTATATTTACAAATATATCAGTGTGATAAATGCTTAATAGAAAAGGGTAAAGTAAAATACATGTCATGATGAAGGAAAGCATATAACTTAATCAAGCCAGATGTACAAACACATCATTGTTATGAGATGACTTACTTATATAAGAGGTGCGAAGTTGTTTCACAGACTCTGAATATAAGCTAGCGAGGCCACACATGCAAGAAGCCACAGCCAGCATGCCTTAATGAAGCAATGAGAAAGGAAACACAAAGACACCAACAAAGTATGTTTGGAGACAGGAAAATATGCTTCAAAATTTATAGATTTGGAAAGGTTCCTACATATTTTTGTCAGAATGAAACCTGCTAAAAAGCAACTAAATCAGTTTTTTTTTAAAGTTTGCAGTTCTCTGAATTCTTGGCAGAGTCACATAGCACATTTAAGATTGCATCTGAACAAATATTCATAACATTGCTCTGTCTGTGTTTTAAAGTCATGCCTGACTATAATTTCTACAATGAGACAGGTTCCCACTGAAGCGTGGCATGAATGTTATGGTATGATCTTCACAGTTACTCTACTTGCAATACGTACAGTTAAACAAACTACAGAGGTTTGAACTGCAGCTGTTTATTATGATGCCTAGTCATAGGTTGCTTCCCCTCTATTTGTTCTCTCCCAACAAATCAGAGAAAGAAACCAAGGACACACCCACAGAAACACACCCAATGTGCAAACACATCCAGTTTTAGAAATGAAGGAGCCTTTATGTTGATACTACTTATGAGAAATGAATAACAAAACAAATCATCCTTGCTACTTAAATATTTCTAATTAATTAAGAAAATTATGAATATTATATATCATTGTGACTGGTAGTATTCTTTTTCAATGAAGAATACAATTAATTGCTGTTGATATGGAACAATTTTGAAATATTGGAAAAACAAGAACAGCCATTCAAACATGAGAGAATTAGCTGCTATCTCTTCAATAACTATAAGTAAATAAATGGATAATACTTCAGATACTACAATTTAAATAAATCATTATTTGGCAACATCCAATGTAGCTATTATAGGTATTATTTATATTTGTGTGTATGCAGAGATAGAAAAGACAAAAGGCTACCTTTTTACCTAAAAATTATCTAATATGATACATTTACATTGAAAGGGTTTTTTTTTTTAAAAAAAACCAATTATGTTGACTTAAAATTGGTGTTGAATTTAATTACATTATTACATGAAGGCCTGAGTCCTACTCATTTTCACAAGTTGAACAGACCAATTCAACGAAGAGGATTTATACAGGCACTGAATCACCATTTAACAGGTGACTCAATGCTCTAGGTGGTGCTACAAAACAAGATTCAGGTCTATAAGCCTCACCAGAATGAGGTAAAAAAGCATCTATGATTCTATTCCTTCCCCCTCCCACCTCCTTCCTGTTTGAGCTTGCAAGAGAAGAAAACAGTGCATTACTTTCTGAACATCTAATTTCTTACACACTCCATCAAAAGCACTTCCTTTGCTTGTCCTTTCTCCATCCTTTCCATTTCATCTCCTTAACCTCTCCCTTTCTTTCGCTTACTGATTCTCACGTAGATCCCAATAAATGTTCCAAGGTCAAAAGCTTCTAGATTCAGTTTCTTGTGCACGGAAGAGACTTTATATAGTTGCACTTGTAGGATACAAGAGGATCATCTGAATGCCAAGAATACCCCCCCCCCAAACCTTTCCTTGCTTTCTGAAAGTGTTTAACCTTGGAATAAATTATCATGCTCTAAAGATATACTAAAACAAATAACGATCCCTATAGCTAATTCTATTCATTAAAATATCTGATGGTAAAATTAAAAATTAATAACACATTCATGTATGAATTCTCAACTGTTTTTAATCCCCATCTAAACAGAATGGGCAATTATTATTGGAAATTATTAACATTATTATTGTAAATTATTATTGTACTAAAATAATCTTAAATGGCTTTGATGAGGAGATATATCTCTATGGAGAAAGTAATTATTTTTCAATACAGAAAACTAATGAATTAATTATTCAATACAGAAAACTAGTGAATTAAGCAGAATATGTTGAAGTAAGTCTATCTAGAAAGGGGGAAGAATCATGCATGTTGAGCCTTCAGTTTGTCTGTCGACTTATGCTGATCCCATTAACTTCATAGGATTTTCTTAGACAAATAATATTGAAAGGTAATTTTGCTAATTCCTTCATCTGAAATATAACTTAAAGCACCTGGTGATCGTTGGTGGTTTTCCACCCAGGTACTAACCAGGACTGACCCTGCTTAGACAGGATCTGATGCCTTTAGGGTATTTAGGAAGATATGTTAGGCACCCTGGTGGCGCAGTGCTTAAATGTCTGTACTGCAGCCACTCACTCAAAACCATAAGGTTGCGAGTTCAAGACCAGCAAAAAGGGCTCAAGCTTGACTCAGGCTTGCATCAGGCTTGCATCCTTCCAAGGTCACTAAACATGAGTACCCAGATTGTTAGGGGCAAGTAGCTTACAGTTGTAAACCACTTAGACACTGCTTAGGTGGTATGAAGTGGTATATAAATGAAGCTATTTGTGAATGGTACAACAAAGCAATTAGCTCAAATGTTAATTGTACTGTATGGAGAATCATGGAGTAGAATGTTAAATCAGAAGGCAGTAGACTATAGCAGCCTTACCCAGTCTAGTGTTCTTCAGTTACTTGGATGGGGACCATGTAACTTTACAGATATTACTGCAACTACCAGCAGCACTAGCCACCTTAGCTAATTGTGAGAAATGCTGGTAGTTGCATATAAATATAATCTGAAGGGTTACATGACTTTCACCTGTTTTACATCCTCAATAATGGCCATGTAGGATTGCACTAACAGGAATAGTCGAAAACATCTGTATACCAGACGGAAGTGAGCAATGTGCACCTCTTTGCCCAGTGATTAGTAGTAGAATGTGACAATTTCTACAGATTCTTAGAAACAATAATCTGTAAATCTATAGGTCTAAATCCAATTGCTAGTGGCAACCAGAAGGAGCCCAATGAATCAATTGGGCTTGTTACATCAACATTTATGTAAGTCTCATTAATTCAGTAGTTTTACTCTTGCTGGGATTAGCAATCCACTTTAGAACAAAGTTTTTGGTTAACTTGTTATCTTCAAGTAAAAGCTAATCATTTGCATGCTTCACACGTTTACCACCAGGTAAGTGAAAGAGCAGTACACAATTTTATTAGTGAATACTGAGTGTTTAGTCTTACCTCCAGATGGTTGTCTACTTTTACGTGGAGATCGAGGTTCTCTCCTATAAGGATCATTAGATCCATACAACTCAACGGTGCCAAGATTTAAGAGTGTGGTCTTTTGAAGGTAATCAACCATAGCGATACCATTACAATTGCCAAAAACTACTCTGAAAGAAAATTTGTTGGAAAAAAATATGACTCCTATGAATGGCTGCTATTCAATTATGTTTTTACAATATTAGTTTATTTTACTGAGATATGCATGAATTTTTGTGTTGATTATCGTTAAAACTCAGAAACTTATTCTTAAGTAACACTCTGAAATGAAGGCTTATATTGCAAATGTATTTTAAAAACTTTTAATATTGATTGTGGAGAACAAACATTCAATTTGACTTATAAAATATCCAGAGACACCAGATGATGTAAAAAATGAATAATGCTACTCCACTCCCAGCTACATAGTGTGTTAAGGTTCTGTATCTCTGTTTGGGAAATAGCTTCTGCACATTTTCTTTTCTACAGAAAAAAATGATTCAGCTCAGAACATTTAGATTAATTTAATTTACCTGAGAAAAATTCAGAAATCAATTACTTAACATTTAAATAAAAACAGAACATTAATTACTGTATATTTAAATTGATGTCATATGAAAATCTTTCAGCTGATAGTTTTCCAAAATGTGTAAATTTAACTTATACAACAGTTGTCATACTGGGAAAACAGAACTGATACAATACTAGTCAAAGCTACAGCAAAAACCATTCAGCATCATTTTTCCTTAAATTTTTTCCACATAAGGGAGCTGTTTGAATTAAGTTGTCATTTTCAAGTTTGTACATTGTAACTGGAAATTCTGAGTTTGAGGTAGCATACAAAAGTAAGGCTACCCACACCACTGTTGTGCTATTTGCTGAATTTGTCTTTTGGGATTATGTTTTAGGTTACTGCTACCTAGACAACAAGAAACATGTAAGAAGATAAAACAAGCTTTCGAAAAAAAGCACAATACAATACAAATACAGTTATGAGTATATTGGGAGCAGGTGCAAGAGAAAACTCTTGAAGTATCTGTTTTAGTGCAAGCATGGGGATACATGATGTCATATTGCTCCTGCAACAGGCAAAAGACTTTAAACGGTTAAAGTAAAAAAATAACTAATACTTACAAGCCATAGGCAGAGTTGATTGCAAGGCTCGTTATTTGCTGAGGAGGTTCTCCACTCACCCATACTAGCTGAATAACCAGTTCAACTTGGTAGCCTGGAGATTGTTTGAGGGGAGAGTTTTTAACTCTGTAACATAAATGAAGGGCAGATTCATCCTCGTGAAAATTTGTCAAGATGAGGAAAATTTGTCAAGATGATAAAAACTTCATTAACATTTTATCAAAAAGATATACTCCTTTATAGGCTATGCTAGTTATTACAAGTTAGTACAAGCTTCCAAATCTTCACTCTGGAAGATATTTGGACTAAATATGCATATTCATTTATTTTTTATTTTTTATATATTCTACTCTTTTCCCAGAAATGGGACCCAGAGCAGCTCACAACATTAAAAGAAGAATACAGTTAACACATAAAATACATTAAAACAGAATTAAATTGTCACAATATTAAAATAGATTTACTTGTTAAAAGAATAAAAACAGAGTTTAAAAGATGACATTTTAAAACACTTAAAATGATACAACACCCTAAGTCAGTCCTTTAAGAACATTCTGTTTCAAAAGCCTGCCTGCATAAGTAGGTTTTAACCTGCCAGCAAAAGGCCTATAAGGAGAGGGAAATGAGTTCCACAGTCTAGGGGCAGCCATGGAAAAGGTCCTCACTCGTGTCCCCACCAGCCACGCTTGTGATGGTGATGGGGAGAAGGGCCTCCCCTCAGAGCCTGGGATGGCTCATATAGGGAGAAATAGCCTGGACCTGAGCCATATAGGGCTTTATAGGTCATAACTAGCACTTTGAATTGTGCCCGGAAACAAACTGGCAGTCAGTGGTCTCTGTAATCTGCCCATTAGCAGCCTGGCTGCAGCTCTTTAGTGCAGCTGAAGTTTCCAAACACTCTTCAAAGGCAGCCCCAAGTTGACAACATATATGCATGCATATTCTGCATTAAAGAACAGGATTAACTAAATGTAAACACTAAATTGCAAACCTTACCATATTAGATTAGAGGTACATCAGGGAATTTCTACCATTTACTTCTTTGAAAACATTTATCAGATACTGTATCATTTTCCAGTGGGATAACTGTGCTGAGCCTATTGCTGCAAAACCAATCAAGTCTTGCAGCATTTTAATGATTAACACACTTTATTCTGAACCAACTTTTAATAGCTTACAGCCCATTTCGCCAGATGATTCAAACAGCAAAAACTCTTATTTATTTATTTATTTATTTATTTATTATGCCACCTTTTTGCCAAGGCAGCTCCCAAAGAAAGTAAAATTTAAAAAAACCCTAATAAATCTTATAGAAACAATTAAAATTCCATACATTAAAATCAAAAACAAAAAACTATTAAAAGCATACAAAGGTTAAAAAATCAGACACATCCCAATCAGAAGCTCCCCTGCTTATACATTAAAAGCTTGCTTAAAGAAAAAGGTCTTTGCCCGATGGCAATAGAAATGCAGGTATATTTGATTCTGCAATGCTTATTTAGTAATTCTTTTCATGTATCTCTCAAACATATGACTTGGTTATGCCTAGTGATAGTTTCTTTTTGGAGAAAGGTCATCAGTTGAATTAATTTTGTTTTGGACCTATCTCTGACTTTTGTAGATTTTAATGTATTGTACATTATTAGCCCATATGTTAGAAGTTAACCTTTGGTCAATAAAAATGGATTTTGAGTGCCTTTTCCAATGTTTCTGACAAATGAATGCTGATCCAGTTGCTGAATCAATGCTGCAATTTAGGTCTTTTATACTGCAGACCTGGAAAGACAAAATACCACGCTTTATTCACATTTGTCTGGTACAATAGATAACTCTGTTTGGATGCTTATTTGGATATTTGGTTGTCTTTTCTAGAAGTGTATGCATATATGATTTTTTTCTGTTCCATTTTTAGTTTTGTTCTTTTTTGTTATTATGCAAACCAGAAAACCCAACCTAACTGCAAAAAATAAATAGACAAACTATAAAAAAAATGCTATTTGGCATAGATTTCTTTTTGAAGCACTGAGAATTTCTTTTTGAAGCAATGAGTGATACAATGCTTTAGAAGAAAAGCTGTAGTCATATAGAAAATGTGCTTTGAAGTATAGAGAAAACAGAAAGTGTCAATTTTGCACTACAAATTTATCTTTGACTACATATTAAAAAGGAAGTATTTTTAGGTTAATTACAAAGCTTTGTTCTAAGATGCCTAGATGCAAGTTGTGAAGAATTTAAACATGCTGAAGCTCAGTTTCTGTTCAAGATACAGTTGCAAACAATGGGAAATTGGCAAATGCAGCTATGAAACTACATAATTTTATATGCTCCTGTTAAGTGAATGTACAACTATACTGTATACACTGTACAGCAATGCACCATAATAATACTGTACTATAATGCTATGTACTGGAAGAAACATGAGCAACCATAACCAAAAGGAGTGCCTGCTAAAAGAAAGTTATAGCTGTTTTTACAAGCTGATAAAGGAGTCAATGAAAGCAATGTATAACACTGAGACACAAACTACCATGACACTTACTTTAAACATGGGACATTATCACGAAGCCCATCAGATGAGCTACTGCTAGTGGATGGATGAGATTGGGGAGCAATAGACTGAGGATTGGAACCTGTGCCTGGAGTAGGCAGTGGTGGTAATTGCTCAGGATCTGGAGATTCTATATAATTTATTTCATATAATAGCCGTACTTCAAGCATCTGCAAATAAAAATGAAAGAGACAAACCGCATTAGAGTTACTGACAACTGCAATATGATATTTTGATCCAAATAATCACCTCATAGCTAAAGATAACAACCAGAATCATAGTGAAATGTATTACTTACACAATGGTCCGTTATGTGAGCAGTATTTCTTTTTAATTCAAGTGAAAGTAGCAGTAGAAGATCACTAAAATCAAATGCCACTTACTGGAATAACTTCTGTTGTTATTTCTTGTTTGCTGAATCTGTAAACAATCACATGTGCAGAAACCCCTGCAATGCACAGCATCCTGCTTTCTGCACACCATGAGATGATCTGAATGGCATATGGGTCTTCATCGACTATGTCTGTGCTAGGCCTGTCATCTTTATTTCGAGACTTTTCAAAGACTTTAGCTGTTTTCAGTTTGTATAGCACTTGCAATGTTACTAGGAATAAACAAACATGTGGTTAGTTATCTGCAAAAATGCATTTTTGGACTATAAACATTTTTTAATAGAAGCAAATTCTGAATCAAACGTTGCAATGTATGATGCTCATCTTTCCCTGTTCATTGCCTGGGATCCAAAGAATCCAGTATACAAATTCCCACAGGTGAACTGTGTGTGTGTGCCACCGATACTTCCAACTGCTACATTCCCCATGCTAGAAAGGGAGCATATAAGGAATTGTGTGGGAAGTGGCAGTCAGGAAAATAATACTGAACATTAAAAACAGCATGGGATCCTGGGCATTGTAAAGTTGCACAGACTACAAAGAAGAACCAAAAATAGTATTTCAACATTTAACAAGGTTTCACTATATTGCCAGGCTTTCCAATTTGGGTGTATTTAGATATGTCACATCTGTTGTTGATGACAGATCAACTTAACTGTCTATGATTACCTCAACTACCACCTATTCATATTTAACCTCATTTCCTCTATCACCTGGCTTGCTGCTTGTCTTGTATATCTGCATATAACAGCAATTCAGTTAAGGTAAGTAGTGCTTAACATAGCTGCCCAGGGCCTTAACAGTCAAATGAGTAAAAGAGAAAGAAGGTATAGCATTGTTACATTCATAATACATCGTTTTTATAGGACCAAAATATTTTCTATAAAAAAACTTTTGCCAAAACACTCACTCGCAGAGGCATCCCAGAACTTGATTGATCCATCTGCATGCCTATTAAAAAGAAAATGATTTTTTAAAAATCTAGGAGAATGAACAAATTTCATTATTATTATTATTATCTAATATTCTTAAAGAATGATAATGAGATTTAGGGCTAAGTAGATGGGCCAGAAAGACTGCCAGCACTGGGACTAGGTGCGCAGTCCCGATCTGAGCTGCCACCATGTTCCTAAACCAGGCCACCAAAAGGAACTGATTCTACCATTCTAGGACCAGTTCTTTCCAGATAGTGCTGCACTGGCACAGCTTCTAGTCGCATTCAGGGCTTGCATCATCTAAACACCATGCCCTCAATGTGGCCCATAGCCAGCAGTTTTGGCGTGTCAGTTATACTCAGTTGTCACAACAACATTATATGGCTCTATCTCTCTTCTAGCACTAAGGTGTTAAGAACAAAATGCCTATTATTTTCATCTGAATGAGTAAGAATGGCTTGTTCATTGTATCATGTCCTGTACAGGTAAGATGTAAAGACATGTGGTGCCTCAGAAAGTGGGAAAATTGTTGCTACATGCAAAGTTTCCTGTTTCTTAATACAGGTGCATTGTACCAACTTACATGGGAGAGGTAACGGATTTTATTTAAGCATAGCATTAGGGCTGAGGTTAAGTTCTTATCTTGTGAAGTGACTTCAGAATCTAGCAAGAGAAATTTTGGGGCTCAGCAGACATCCCTAAGGGGCAGCTCAATGCTGCCTTTTTCCTCACTAGATTGAGCCTGCGACAACTGCACACCACAGCCCTCATCTGGCCTTTCCGTGGCACAAAAAGAAGCCACAAAAAGTGCACTGCGGAAAGCGCACCTTAGCTTTTTGCACTGCAGAAAGGGTACCTTAGCTGTGGCGGCAACAGCTTTTTGGCACTCCTTTGGCACAGCATTTAAACACTGCGCCAGCAGAGCGCCGTGATGCCCCCCGCTATGCCTCCCGCTATGCAGTTGGGCGAGCAGCATGACGCTGGTGTGGAGACGGCTGGCATGTATAAGCCATGCCCCTGGTCTGTAGAGGCTTTTAACTTCTTATAAAATACAGAGTGGATTGAAGACTATTTGTTTTGCTTCACTAAATTCAGTAGGGGCCAGTGCAAAGAATACAATCCTAAATCTATTTACAAGGAGTAAGTTCCTCTGAACTTCGTGTTTCTTCTTACTCTGTTCTGAGTAAATATGCAAAGACTGGATGGTAAGCCAATTATGTGTGTACTGCGCTCAAGTTTGCAAGAACTTTTATATAGCAATTAAAATAATTATTGATATACATCGTTTTTGAATTCAGAATAAAGTTGAAAAAATCCCCAAACATGCACAAAGGAATTTAAGCCTAATTGAAGTCCATTCATTTCTACAGCAGTTAAAGGTGGCTGATCAAGCCTTACTATCCAAGTGAACAAGACAGAGAGGAGATATATAATCTCAGTAATACCCTATTTGTCATACATCACTTTTATAGGAAAATCTTTTCATGGCTCCACAGCTTCAAAAACCTACTACAGAGAAATTCATCAGCTGTCAGAACAGAACTTTTGAGGGAAGGGCTTTGATAAAACATTTAAGACTTGTAAAACCATACTGACTTTATTAAAAACGGAAAAAGATTATTCACACATCCACCCAGATATTCACACAGAACATTTACAGGCATGCAAACTAAGGAAAAATTGGTGGTGTTTGAGGGCTACTGAAGAAAATGTATCTGCTTCTGCTTGTGTATTTTAATTCTTTTGTGCTTTGGTAGGCTTTACAACAATCTCATTATAGATTAAGTCCTATTGCTTTGTGAACAGGGCTTGGAGGCAACAGGATACAACTAATGTTATATTATTAATGTTGATCATTTATCCTCACCAAAACAGGGTGTAGCAAAGTTATATTTCAAAAGTAACACAAATGGTACGAGGATGAGAATAAAACTTTTTAGTCAAAAGCCTGTAACACGCAATGCAAAGTTATGTACATGGGTTTTTTCAAATTTTATATTGTCTTATTAATCTTAAAACATTTTTAAAAGATGGGGGAAAAACACAGCATGCAATGCAATAAATGCCCAAGTGTTGTTTTTTTTTTGGGGGGGGGAGGTAAAGTTCCTGATAACAATGGAGTGAGAATCTTATCAAGTTATATAACATATCATTTTTTAAAAAATTAATTTTCTAAGCTCTGGATTCTCAGACAGAATTCTATACACAGAGTAAAGATCTTTAGGAACATCTCTTCTCCAGTTTTATGAGAGGACAACATTTATATTTCTAATAAAGTTTTTTTTTAAAAAAAAATGTCAGCACTTGGTAAAAACGTGTAAACTTTTACAAAGAATGGATGGGTGGACTCAAGATTTTTTTTAAAAAAAAATATTTATTTTTTTATTTACAAAACTTACATTTATCCGGAGCAACAAAAGTAACAAATATAAACCTATTATCATACATGTATGTTTCTAAAATGTTCCATAGTAAACTATAAGTTTTATATGTTAACAAAAAAATTTTTTCAGCCCATAACCACTTATATTTACTCCCATAAAGAAATTAGTGTTTCTTAACCAACCTGTTTCTAAACAGCTTTCAAATAAACTGTCACAGCTTTCCAGTCCTTTTCCCATTTAGCCATTACTTAACCGTCTAAATATAAGATTGTATGTACAGCACTATGTAAATATACAGCGCTATATAAAGGTTAATAATAATAGTGATGTTAACCTGTCCAATTCTGTCATTTAGAGTATTTTATTTTGCCAGTCTTCTATACAAGGTGTAAATGGTAGTTTCCAGTTTATTGCTAGTATCATTCTAGCTGACATTACTAAATATAGTAATATCTTCCAAACCTTCTTCTCTTTCTCCTGGCTCAGTAATTGTGTCATATTTAAAAGATATAATTCTGCCAATAAATCAAAATCAATTTTTAACATCGATGTCATTTCCAGATGGATCATTATCCAAAAAGACTTTATAAGTGAGCAAAGCCACCACATATGTAAGTATGTGCCAGTTTTCTTTTTGCATCTCCAACACATATTATTCTTTATGGGTGGACTCAAGATTCTTTTCAGAGTTTTTTCTTCTCCCTGATATATTAATCCTTCTATGAGAGATTAAGCAATGCCCTTTCCTTTGAACAAAATATACATCTTCTTAATGTACTCCATGTTATTTTGTATGTTTGATTTTTTAGCACAATAATTAAGATGATTTATAATTACAATATATGTCACTGTGCATACCTTTATGTTTACAAGCTCATGTTCATATTATTACTTACCCAGTAATAATGATCTCTGGATAACTCTGTGTGACCAAACCCCAGTTTCCACCATTGATAGGCCACTCCTAATTAAACATACAAATAGATTAAAATGACATATATGGAACACTATTGCTATTAAAGAAGATATTAATTTCTTTTGGTACCTTTTTACTGTAACCTTGACGCTTCTGTCGTGCCCCAACTGAATAAAGTGCTGGAATAAGGTCCACAGGACAATCAGCAAAATATTCACAGCAGGTAACTGGAGATTCATGTATACTCAAGGGATAGGGATTCTCAAATATAGGATATCTTTAATAATGGAATGAAAACATAACACTAGTTATTTTTTTATGTACAAGTTTAACTATTACATTTTACTTGACATGACTCTTAATTATTACAGTTGTGTCAATAGAAGAGAGCAAGAATTAGTAAATTAGTGCAAGGGACCCAGACACCAAAGGAAAGCTAAGCTGTACTATTTATAACCCACTTGAACAAACACCAACATATGAACTTTTTAAACATTCTAGTATTGTGAGAACCTAATAATGAATATTTCGTTGTAAAAACCCTTTTTGTTATATTGACAACACACACACACAACAAGCATTTAAAAACAAATCATGTGAATTAGTCTATATGCTCTACTGAAAATTCACACTTCAACAAAATGCTCAATAGTCAGTAATCTTCAGAAACTACTTTGTGATCTATCACTTTAATTGTGTGTGTGATAAAATTTACCTAAAATCGCTTTAGTACAAAACTCCAGCAGCTATAACACAAAAAAATAGCATCTAAAAGCAAGAAGGATAAGGGAATCAGACTACCTTTATTTGACCACTTAGTCATTAGTTACTTCATTAACATAGTACATTAAAATAGGCAGTTATACAGTTATAACTCGCTTAGAACACAATGTACAATGGACAGATGATCATCAGGTTAACAAACTTGTACTCACATGCTGAGATTTCTTATTCTGCTTTTCCCACATATATTCTAACCCTCATCTCAAGAGCCTCAACATCTCTTTAAAAATGTCACCTATGTGTTAGAGCAAATCTGAGGTATGTGAAAGGAACTGTATGGAGGGAAGAAGGGGAATTTCTCCTACCAAATGATTATATAATTTTTCCCCCATAAGAAGGAAAAAGTGAGAAAGTCACCTTAATGAAAATGCTATCCTGGTTGACAGCCTGCTTTGTAGGCATAGGGAGAGACATTAATATTCAGGTTCGTATACTCTCCTCAGGTCTATACAAATATGTTAAGTGTGTAGACCAACTGAGAATGAAATTATTGTAATAATAGATTCTCCAAAAACAAAAGCAATACAAAAACCTGAGTAACATTTGGTTGAAAACAAAAGATTATGACTGGAATTATACTCCTAAAAGGATAAATAATCACATTTCCTCTAGTTCTGGAGCAACTTCAATTGTTTGGCATAATATGGTTGTGGTGAACAGGCCACGGAGACAGCCAATCACAGAACACCAGGTGTCCAGCCAATGGGGGAGTTGGCTGGGCAAGGCTATATAAGAGCCTGAGCAGAGAGTGAAAGGGGTAGTTGATTGGGGTTTTGAAGGGAAGAGACACCACAGAGGGAGGGTGTGCTCTTAGGTTCCTGAGGGGACAGTATAGGTTCATTCTTAGACCAGGGAAGGGTCTGAAGAGCCCAATAGGGAACTAGTTAGGCTTGAGGAGTAGAAGAGACTCATAACAAGCCGTGAGGTTGAAGAAAGATAGTACGCGTAGTAGTAGTAGTAAGAAGGTTGCCTGAGTGGCTATAGCAATTGAAAGGAACTTCTGTAACCAAGAAAAGACAAGCAAAGCTTTAAAATACTTTATTAGATATTTGTTTATTTTGTTAATAAACTTCATTTGTATTTGAAATACCACTTGGCATCTACTGAACATTTGTAACACGCTACCAGAGTTATCAGTGCCTCGTTGGAGATAGGTGGTGGCGAACGGGGACAAGTTCGTCACAATGGTATTGATCCATAGTATCAGAGATTGGGCACACATCTTCTTTCTTTTTCTTTTTTTTCCTTTATGACAGATTTAAAAAAGGAGGTTTGGCTGTTTTAGACTTCTCATATGGAATGCAGGGGTATTTTGAACATCCCCATTACCACTTTTCTTAGCCATCTTTTATCTAAGGAAGGGTTAGGATGTCGTTATATGTTTTTAAATAATTACTGTTTTAATCACTGCTGGTTTAATCTATTTTTAAGGGGTGGGAGGTTTGGAAACGGGTCATGGGATTGTTTTAATCTATGTTTTTTTACTTGTACCCCACTCCGAGTGTATGTACAGAGGAGCGGGCTATAAATAAACTATTATTATTATTATTATTATTATTATCTATGTAGAGGTCCTGTGTTTAACAGCTGCAGAAGCTGTAAATATAAAACAGGGGTAGTTTTCCAGAAGTGGTGATCCGTAACATTTTACAAATCATCCAAACACACCAATGCTCAGCTTCATGCCCACATCCTGTCTGCAAAGTGGGAGCAATCATATTGGCCTGACTCAGTATGCTTTATTTTAAATGTTATTAAACTGAAGCAGTTTAATAAATAAGCTAAATAAAAACTGACAATGCAGCTGACATTATTTGAGAATTATTTGAGAATACGTACAGAAGTCTAGCCATTTTTTTTCATAAGGCTACTTTCTTTCCTTTTTTTAAAAAAAAAGAAGTATATTTTAAAAAGTTTACTCAAAGCAGATAACACTGATGTTATAAACACAGATGGTGTCAAATTTCTTCTAGCTTCAGCTTATTTGACCCTTGGCATATTGTGAAGAGGGGCTTAGAGGTTAGGAGGAAGAGTGGAAAACCAATGTGGCTGTGAAACAGACTTTATGGGCAGCTAGGAAAGGAGGATAAGGGAGGGCATATGGTAGAATTCAGAGAAAGGTCAGAAAGGAAAATTTTGTTTTAGGTATAGTGATCCAGCTTTATATTGTTTATATTTGCAGAGAGGAATTGTTTGTTTACCCTGAAAATAAAGTTGTGAAGGTGGACACAGCCCTACTAGAGTGAACTCAGATCTGATCAGGCAGTGGGTGTCAGCCTAGTTCATAAGCCAGGCAAATTGTAGCTACTATCTACTTGTAAAACCATTGGTCAGAGACTGAAAAGCCCTTTCTAGGTCAATGATAGCATTGAGAGAGTGGGTCCTTTTGAAATTCTTTAGTCCTCACCAGGTAAAAAGCCAGAGCTCAGAGAGCATTTAGCATGTACAAGTTAGTCTCCAAGTCATGTATGTCCTCTGACAGCAACAATGGGTTTTGGTCACCTACCAGCACACCCAGAGAAGTCATAAACATTTGTGGTGAGTAAAACAATGATTTGGATTCATTTGGATTAATTCAGGCACAGGGAGTGGGATTGAGAAGGAAGGTCCTGAATCGGAGCTAAGATTGAAATCAGAGAGACAATGCTTATTATCTGGTGTCCTCTGGTGCTGTAGCAATTGCTTTATCTGTTAAGCCTAAAGCAGAAGGCCAACTTAGTTGAGGCAGATGATGAGCAGATGAAGACAAAGAAGTGTGAGTGTGCTTATTCTTTCCTCCTCCTCTTCTTCTTCTAACATTCCTTAGGTGATGAGGCCACTTTTAGCCCTTTTTTGGTTCTGCAGATAGGTTTTTGCACCTTGTGATCAGATGACAGGGTCAGAGTTAAAGCAGCATCCCCAAATGGAACCAGTGGTGTAGAGCCTGACAGGATTGGCTCTGATCTGTTCCTTTGTGGATAGGACACATTTTCAGACAACCTATTTATTTTTTCCCAATATGTGCACCCAAAGGCAGGTGGCCCAATTCCAAAAGGACTGCTTAGTGAATAATTGGTCATAGTGGCACTTCCCAGAGTGGGTACTTTTTAAATAGGACTTCATGGGCCATAAAGTGATGGCCAAGCACTACTGGGGGATGGAGGATGATGGAGACAATGAGATGAAGAGAAGCGAGGCAGAGATAAGGAAGACAATGAATAAAAAGCTCATTCTTTAAAAAGCAAATGCAGTGTTTACAGACAAGGGTTCCCAACCTTTCTATTTATGCTGCAGTGGTAAAGGACATGGCATGAAATGGCATGCGGTTAAGCACACTGCAAGGAAGTGGGGCTCTACCAAAATGCTGTTAAAAATGCTCTAAAGACCACAAAGAAGAACTACAGTTCCCTTCAAGACAGATTTACACTGATTAATTCTCTTTCTTTCCAGGGTAACTTCTGATTGTCTACCCAAATAATAAACACACAAAAATGCTGTATAGCATTTACTATTCTCTTCCTTTATATCAGAGGAGAAACCATGGAAATCTGCCATCAATCATAAACCACATATTAATAAAGGTGTTTTAAAACAGCAGCACTGGATTAATATTTATTGTAAAAGTACACTTTAAAGGTGACAATGCACAACAGGAATTCAAAAAAGCTCCAAGTGACTTGGCTCCAACGAGATGGGGAGTTCAACTGAGACTTTTATACCTTTAGGCCAAAATGGCTCCAAGGCTTTATTTCTTTCCTACTCTTCTTAAAGAAACATATACTATATGCTACAGGATCCCTACTCAGTATATTGATGTGATGTTCAAAAGATCACATACTCAGAAAAGAGAGATGTAGTAGTGATGGGTGACTTCAACTATCCTGATATTTGCTGGAAGTCAAACTCAGCCAAATCCTCAAAGTCTAGCAAATTCCTCACTTGCCTGGAAGACAATTTCATTGTCCAAAAGGTGGAAGAGGCAACAAGGGGATCAGCCATTTTAGATCTGATCTTAACCAACAGGGAAGACCTAGTTGATGGGGTGCAAGTGGTTGGATCCTTAGGTGGAAGTGACCATGTTCTCCTGGAGTTTGTAATACAATGGAAGGGAGAAGCTAGGCATAGTCAGACACGCACTCTAGACTTTAGGAGAGCTAATTTCAATAAACTTAGAGAAATACTGGGAGTGATCCCATGGTCAGGAATACTAAAAGAAAAGGGAGTTCAAGACGGATGGGAGTTTCTCAAAAGGGAGATATTGAAGGCACAGTTTCAAATAGTTCCAATGAGGAAGAAAAATGGAAGATGTCTCAAGAAGCCAGGATGGATGACTAAGGAACTTTCAACTGAGCTAAGTTTTAAACGGAACATGTATAAGAAATGGAAAAATGGAGAAATCACGAAAGAGGAATTCAAACAAATAGCCAGCACATGTAGGGGTAAAGTCAGAAAAGCTAAAGCGCAGAATGAACTCAGGCTTGCTAGAGAGGTTAAGAACAATAAAAAGGGCTTTTTTGGATATGTCCGCAGCAAAAGGAAGAAGAAGGAAACAGTGGGGCCACTGCGTGCAGAAGATGGCAAAATGCTAACAGGGGACAGAGAAAAGGCAGAATTACTCAACACCTTCTTTGCTTCAGTCTTCTCAGGAAAGGCAAAGGGTGCTCAACCTAAGGATAATGGAGACAGAATAGAGGAAATTCAGCACAGAATAAGTAAAGAGGTAGTACAGGAATACCTGGTTAACCTAAATGAATATAAATCTCCAGGACCAGATGAACTACATCCTAGAGTATTAAAAAAACTGGCAAATGTAATATCAGAGCCATTGGCAATAATCTTTGAGAACTCCTGGAGAACAGGAGAAGTCCCAGCAGACTGGAGGAGGGCAAACGTTGTCCCCATCTTCAAAAAGGGAAAAAAAGAGGATCCCAACAATTATCGTCCAGTTAGTCTGACATCAATTCCAGGAAAGATTCTAGAGCAGATCATTAAGCAGAGAGTCTGTGAACACTTAGAGGCCAATGCCATAATCACAAAAAGCCAACATGGGTTTCAGAGAAACAAGTCATGCCAAACGAACCTGATCTCTTTTTTTGATAAAATTACCAGCTTGGTAGATGAAGGGAATGCTGTGGATATAGTATACCTCGATTTCAGTAAGGCCTTTGACAAGGTTCCCCATGACATTCTTGCAAACAAGCTTGCAAAATGTGGGATAGACAAGTTAACTGTTACATGGATTTGTAATTGGTTGACTGGCCGAACTCAAAGGGTGCTCAACAATGGCTCCTTTTCATCCTGGAGAGAAGTGACCAGTGGGGTCCCACAGGGCTCTGTCCTGGGCCCAGTGCTATTCAACATCTTTATTAATGATTTGGATGACAGAATTGGGGGCATACTTATCAAATTTGCAGATGACACTAAACTGGGAGGACAGGACCCCAGAGGACAGGATCAAAATTCAAAATGACCTGAATAGACTAGAAAGCTGGGCCAGTGCTAACAAAATGAAATTCAATGCGGAGAAATGTAAGGTTCTGCACTTAGGGCGGAAAAATGAAATGCACAGATATAAAATGGGGGACACCTGGCTGAATGAGACCACATGTGAAAGGGATCTAGGAGTCCAAGTAGACCATAAGCTGAACATGAGTCAACAGTGTGATGCGGCAGCTAAAAAAGCCAATGCAATTTTAGGCTGCATCAATAGAAGTATAGTTTCTAGATCAAGGGAAGTTATAGTGCCACTCTATTCTTCTTTGTTCAGGCCCCACCTGGAATACTGTGTCCAGTTCTGGGCACCACAATTCAAAAAAGATGTGGAGAAACTGGAGCATGTCCAAAGGAGGGCAACTAAGATGGTGAAGGGTCTGGAAACCTTGCCCTATGAAGAACGCCTTAGGGAGCTGGGGATGTTTAGCCTGGAGAAGAGAAGGTTAAGAGGTGATATGATAGCCCTGTTTAAATATTTGAAGGGATGTCATATTGAGGAGGGAGCAAGCTTGTTTTCTGCTGCTGCAGAGACTAGAACGTGGAACAATGGATGCAAACTGCAGGAAAAGAGATTCCACCTCAACATTAGGAGGAACTTCCTGACAGTAAGGGCTGTTCGACAGTGGAACACACTCCCTTGGAGTGTAGTGGAGTCTCCTTCCTTAGGGGTCTTTAAGCAGAGGCTGGATGGCCATCTGTCAGGGATGCTTTGATTGCGAGTTCCTGCACGGCAGGGGGTTGGACTGGATGGCCCTTGTGGTCTCTTCCAACTCTATGATTCTATGATTCTATGAGAAGTGTTCCACCAAAGGCTAGTCCTACCTATGTGCCTTCAAGTCACTTCCAAATTAATGGCAATCCTAAAGTGAACCTACCACAGGATTTGTTCAAAGGGAGTTTGCCTTTGCCTTCCTCTGAGGCTGGCAGAGTGTGTGACTTACCCAAGGTCACCTAGTGGATTTCCATGGCTGAGTGGGGATTTGAACCCTGGTCTCCAGAGTCACAATCCAATGCTCAAACCACTATATCATGCTTGCTCCCCAAAGAATGCCTTAGTAAACCATAAATTTACCCTGTAATTAACATTATCCATTGACACAATTAGGGACTTCAAGCTTTCAAAAGGTTAAAGAATTAAGAGACAGAACTTCAAACTCATAGAATAAAAGCCAAAAACAAACGAACGAACAAACAAAAATGGTAACAAAAGGTTGGGGAGCATAGCAGCATGCTTTACTATCAGGAGGAAAAGATGAAAACTTGTCATCAAACACAGCTAGATTACTTTATAATTCATTGTGAGATATTTTTGGTTCTCTATTCCAAATCAGGAGTCAAAATGTTATCCGAGGTACTTCTTAACAGTTCCTTTAAAACTCCTTTCAATGGGGCTAGATTCATATGTTCATATAAATCTACCCAAAATAGAGAAGTCACAGGTTAAAACAACTAAGCAAACAGCTTCATTTGCTAACAATGTATTTAACAGCATGCAAAATAAAAAGAAAAACCCATTTTAAAAAAACCAAAAAACAAAAACTCAAACAAAAACAAGAGATACTTCCATATAATTTTATTATCTTAAATTCTTACCCATTTTGTGCTAGATCAATAAGTACTAAATCTTTTTCTAGAAGAACAACCACAGCATATGGCTCTTGGAAATCTGAATTAAAAACACAATAATACATCCAAAGAGTGTGATCAGTTACTTTTCATGTGTTAAACATTTTTCCGCTAATGATTTAAGTTTATGAGGTTTGATACAATATACTGTCATAAAAAGTAATATAAAAACTGGAGAGGTAAGATATATTTCAGGCTTCTCTGCTATGAATATGATAGAAAAAACTTGGGGAGACAGGACACATTGCATGTCTCCCGTATTCACATTTTTATACCACTTCCACGATATTTTTAATACCAGTTTCCAACCAATGGTCCCAGAAGAAATAGTTCAACCAAGCTTTTTTTTTTTTAAATGCATCAGCCACAAATTACTTTAATGCATCCAGCAGGAATAAATTCTGGAAAGTGCAACCAACAAAATAGTTTTCTTCTTTCTGCAGAACTAAATTAAATTGGAGCAGTAAAAAGGAAGAAATAAAAAAAAAAAGATCTCTGGATGTTACAAATAGCTCCCCCACCTACCACTTTTGATGTTGGAAGGAGGGCTGTGAAGTCTTACCCAGAAGACAGCTGCAGTCGAAATAACAGCTGCCTCCATTTCACTCCCAAACATTAGGTCTCTCTGTGTACTATTATCAAGAATGAAGGCAAAGGGGATTTAGGGCACTGCTGTTGCAACTTCAGAATGGCATCTGTTCACATTGAATATATTTGATAAAACCCAGAAAGACATTCTAGATTGACAACTACGGTATCATTTCTTGTGGATACCAAGTTGATGACCAGACAGGATGGTATTAGAAAAGGTTAATTCTCAAAATAGCTCCAGATTTTAACCCCAAAATGGTACAATTATTATTATTCATCTTTTTAGTAGAACCTGGATTATTTTCCCATATAATTAAAGGGCTTGGGAAATTATCCCTGGCACTTTTCTGTCCTCAAAACCCTCCACACAACTCTTTCAAATAAATTTTCCCTTATTTTACTTAGAATCATAGAGTTGGAAGAGACCACAAGGGCCATCCAAGCCAACCCCCTGCCAGGCAGGAACTCCCAATCAAAGCATCCCTGACAGATGGCCACCCAGCCTCTACTTAAAGACCTCCAAGGAAGGAGACTCCACCACACTCTAAGGGAGTCTGTTCCACTGTCGAACAGCCCTTACTGTCAGGAAGTTCCTCCTAATGTTGAGGTGGAATCTCTTTTCCTGGAGCTTGCATCCATTGTTCTGGGTCCTAGTCTCTGGAGCAGCAGAAAACAAGCTTGCTCCCTCCTCAATATGACATCCCTTCAAGTATTTAAACAGGGCTATCATTATGGTTATGAAAATCAATCCTAGAAACGGGCATGTATAAATGATTAGTAACAATTTGAGGTAATAAGGTCATATCATATCTTACCTACCAGTAATACAACCTCATAGACTGATTAAGGGCCATCTTATACCTTACTAAAGAACAGATTTATTCTTAGGGCCTTTCTCCTGCCTGTGTCTTCCCACCCATCTCCTTTTTATTCTGTAAATTTGTCAATTTATCAGACTGCTTCAGAGGCATATGCAGTTTAAGCATGATCACTATATAAAGCCTAATAGTTTTAGATTTTTAAAAAACATATTTAACTAATGCCCACAGACTACCTACATAAGCAAGACAGTTACATTCTTGAAAAGGGACTCATCCAAAATTCCAACAAGAGCCACATCCCTTGGCCATGTAATATCCACATTCCCAGAAGATAACTTAAAAAATCATGAGAACAATCTAGAGTTAAAATAGCAGATCTATCAGGAAGAAGAAAGAAGGAACTTATTTATGTAAGTGGAACTTTCCTCAGAAGTCACTTCTCCTTCCATCATCCTCAGCAACTGGGACATTGGGCAAAGGTTTCCAAAGCCACCCCTCCCTTATCCACTAGATCCTTCTTGTCTGGTTGTTTTCAGGCAATGTTATTTAGCACTGTTGGTTATTATTTTTCTCTTTTCTCACTGTCACTTTTTCTCCTGTTGTTTATTGGGCACTGCATCCATCCCTTCCCATGGCTCCCCGCATCTCTCCCAACCTGATCCCTATCCGACCTCTCCCTATCTCCCAGCTTCCATTCTTCTGCTCACTCTGGAACTGTCGCTCTGCCGCTCCGAAAGCAGCGGCAATTAACGATCTTTTCCTTTCTAGCTCACTCAGTCTCCTTGCTCTAACTGAAACCTGGCTCCCAGCCCACGATACTGCTACCTCTGCTGCCCTCTCTTTTGGTGGTCTTTCTTTCACCCACACAAGCCGCCCTGAGGGTCGAGGAGGTGGGGTTGGTATCTTGCTGTCCAATTCTTGCCAGTTTCAACCCCTTTCTCGTCCCACTAATTATAGTTTCTCTTCATTTGAGTCTCATTCTATTCGACTCTTTTCTCCTTTGCAGCTTCGGGTTGCTGTCATTTATCGCCCTCCTGGTTCTGCTAACCAATTCCTTTCGGACTTTGAGTCATGGCTCACCTTTTTTCTCTCAGACTCAGTTCCCTTTCTAATTCTAGGTGACTTTAATATCCACCTTGATGATCCTAAGAATCTTTCAACATCTCGCTTTAGCTCCCTCTTAGCTTCTTTCAATCTTCAACCTCATTCCACCTCTCCTACCCATTCTTCTGGTCACTGCCTTGACCTAGTTCTCGCTTCTAGGTGTGTCATCTCTGACTACTTGGCATCTGACTATCCATTGTCAGATCATCATCTAATTTCTTTTACTCTTACTTACATCCCACCTCCTCATAATGTTGTTCAACGCACTTTTCGTAATCTTCAATCTGTTAATTCTGATCATCTCAGTCAGACCCTGGGTTCTTCTCTCTCTTCTCTAAATCTTGGGGACTCCGCTGACTCAGCAATGTCTTTATTCAACTCCACTCTCTCTTCCACCCTTGACAGCTTTGCCCCTGTATCTGTTCGCACGTCCTCCTCTGTGTCTAGGCCTCAGCCCTGGCTCTCTCCTGTTGTTAGGTTTCTCCGGTCCTGCTCTCGAGCAGCCGAACGCCTTTGGAAAAAGTCCAGGGACTGGGCCGATTTTATTCATTATAAATTTGTTCTTTCATCCTTCTCATGTGCCTTGTCTATGGCAAAACAGAATTACTATAAATCATTGATCTCTGCCAACGAGAGGCGCCCGCAGCGCTTGTTCTCCTGCTTCAATTCACTGCTAAAACCTTCTTCTCCCCCTGTCTTTTCATCATTTTCCCCCACTGACTTTGCCAACTACTTCCTCACAAAAGTCAGTACTATTCGATCTGAAATTGTTCCTCCTGACTTGCCCCCTACCACTACTTTCCTGGTACCTTCTACTAATAAACTCTCTGTGTTTCCACCTGTTTCTCTGGATGAACTATCTACACTGCTAAATTCTTCCAAACCTACAACTTGTTCTCTTGATCCTATTCCCTCCCATCTTCTAATTTTTATAACCCCTTCTTTTCTCCCCTCGCTCCTCTATATCTTTAATCTCTCTCTCTCTTCGGGATCCTTCCCTTCGGATTTCAAACATGCTCTCGTTTCCCCAATTCTGAAGAAACCCTCTCTCGACCCCTCTTCTCTGTCTAGCTACCGCCCGATCTCTCTTCTTCCTTTTCTCTCTAAGGTTCTGGAACGGATAGTTTATTCTCGCTGTCTTGAGTTTCTTGAAGCCAATTCCATCCTGGACCCGTTTCAGTCTGGTTTCCGCCCACGGCACTCTACAGAAACAGCCCTCACCAAAATCTCAACTGATCTCTTGCAGGCCAAGGCAAATGGCCTCTACTCTATTCTCATTCTTCTAGATCTGTCTGCGGCCTTTGACACCGTGGACCACTGTCTCTTGCTTGACTTACTTTCTGACCTCGGGTTCTCCGACTCTGTTCTCAACTGGTTCAAATCTTACTTGTCAGACCGATCCTTTGCCGTGGTCACAGGTGGTCAGACTTCCTCCTCTGTCCCCTTATCTGTTGGAGTTCCTCAGGGCTCTGTCTTAGGTCCCCTTCTGTTCTCTCTTTACACACTGTCCCTTGGTAAACTCATCAGTTCTTTTGGCTTCTCCTATCATCTGTATGCCGATGACACTCAGCTGTATCTTTCAACCCCTGACCTTTCGCCGGGGCTCGAACAGCAAGTCTCCTCTTGTCTGGCTGCCATCTCTCAGTGGATGCGGCATCGGCGCTTGAAGCTCAACATGTCTAAGACAGAGCTTCTCATCTTCCCACCTAAGCCCACCCTTCAATACTCCTTTTCTGTTTCTGTTGACGGCATTTCTATTCAGCCGGTTCAGCAAGCCCGCAGTCTTGGCTTCATTTTTGATTCCTCGCTGTCATTTACTCCCCAGATTCAGGCCACCGCCAAGACCTGTAGATTCTTTCTTTACAACATTGCTAAAATCCGTCCTTTCCTCTCAGCCTCCACCGCCAAGACTCTGGTCCATGCCCTAGTGGTATCACGACTAGATTATTGTAACCTCCTTCTGACAGGGCTTCCTCTCTCTCATCTCCATCCTTTAATCTCTGTCCAGAACTCAGCTGCACGTATTATCACATCTGCTCGCCGCTTTGACCATGTTTCTCCTCTTTTATCTTCCCTTCACTGGCTCCCCTTCCCCTTCCGCATCCAGTACAAGCTTTTGCTGTTGACTTTCAAAGCCCTCCACGGACTGGCCCCTCCTTACTTGTCTGAACTTCTTTCTCCTCACACTCCTTCTCGTACCCTCCGTTCTGGTAGTCTAGGTCTCCTGTCCCAGCCGAGGATTTCCACTGCCCCATCCCGGATTCGTCCCTTCTCACTTGCTGCCCCTCACTCCTGGAACCTTCTTCCCCCACATGCACGCCTCATCACTTCCCTAACCAGGTTCAAAACTGAGTTAAAGACTATATTATTTAGGGAAGCTTTCCCAGGACTGTGCCATCCGCCCCAGGATGCCTCCTTTTAACTTTGTATTAAGAAGCCATGCCCTCCCTCCTGTCCATCTGCCTTGGTCCTGGCCCCAGAGGGAGAGAAGAACCACTGGACCTCACCCCCTTTCCCATCACCTTCCCCTCTTCCTTTTGTGTTGTCTCTTTTAGACTGTAAGCCTGAGGGCAGGGATCCGTCTAATTTATGATTGTATGTACAGCACTGTGTAAATTTACAGCGCTATATAAATAAAGGTTAATAATAATAATAATAATAATAATAATAATAATTATGTACTGCCCAGCATAATGACCATATTAATGAGAATGGCATAACATTATATTTTCTGTCAATACACCATGGAAGGACGCAAGAGAGGTACTTCTCTACTGGGGCAAACCCGATTATGCTTCCTCTGGAAGATCAACTGACACTGATGTTGGCATTTCACTCCAACACCAAGTAAAGCCATGGCTTTGGATTTTATTTTTTCCATTCTGTACATCTGCATGGTTTATAACTGACTTTACATATTTTCAGCTGTCATGTGATTTAACATATTTTAGATTGTTTAAATCGTATCTTATGTTTAAAATATTGTTTTAAATTATTTAAATTGATTTTATTGTACAAAGCCACAAAAGCTTTTCATACAAAGCGGGATATAAAAATTTTAATTAATTAATAAGTAAAAACCCCTAAATTTTTTACTAAGCAAGAAGGAGGAGAGTCATGAAACATCAAAATATCTCAGGCAAGGTGAACTGAAATTCATCATGCAACTAGGGCTGATGGTAGCTAAAGAGTTTTTCAGTATAAAATTAGAACTGATATCTAGCTAATTTTCAGGGTTGAACTAGAAATGGTATCTAAGAGAATATTGTAACAGCTTAAGAAAGCTCTGAAGAAATTTCTGAGAAAAGATCGATACAGCTATCTTCAGCAACAATACTACAAGATATGTATAGGTAATAGCATAATATATTTGTTCTACTGTGAAAATAAAGCTGGAATCTTGTTGTTCCATTAAGTTAGCAGTTGCATTTTTTCCAGTGTTGCACAGTAGTGGTAAGGGGATACAGAAAAAATCTTCCAAGTCTAAGCAGAATATATATCCGGTGCCTTACTTTTTCATGGCCACTGTACCTGTGTCTTGTTTTTCTCCTGCCACCAGTGCCTACACTGGCTTAGTTATAAAGTATGTCACTGCTCCTCAACTATGGTCCATTGAACATTGATCTAACCATTCACTTGCACACTCTTATTCCCCCCCCCCCTTCTTCTCTTCCATTATGTACATTCTATTCAAGATTTCCAGTTGTAATAACTCATCTTCCAAACTGGGAAACTTTAATTACTTTAATAATGATGATTTATGAAGAAATGTTGAATGCAACATGTACTGGGTACTAATAATAATAATAAAAAAAATAAAATAAAAAATATATTTATATCCCACCCCTCTACAAGATGCAATACCAGAGACTGAGAAAACAACAAAATCATGGACGTTTTTCTCTTGTAATTTACTATTTTCTTGGAAAATTCCTCAGTATGATTTACCTAATTATAACATTACTTGTGACCGTCACCAATATGATGATGGGAATGGAAAGGAAATTACTGTACATCATGGCTTTACACTTGCATTGAACTGGACAGTGCAGTAGTAAGCCAAAAGCTTAAGACCAATTATGTAAGAACTTACCATTAGGGTATGGAGTTTCACAAAGGGTTAGAAAATCAACTATTGAATAATCCATTTCTAGAACAGCAGTGCTCTTTCCATGCATAACTGTTAAACAGGGTCTTCTTCCTACAGTATCGTATGATAAGCCACCCGACAAAATGATAAAAGGTTCCCTGGAAAGACAGATAAATATATAGGTACGATTATGAAAGGCAGCATTAGAAGACTTACACTTCTGCTGTCATAAAGCTACCTTCATTAAAGAGAGCAATGAAGAGCAGTAATTTATATACCTTGCACAATATTCTAAGAATGTGGTGTTGTAGGCCTACTTGGATTATGATTTGTAGGAAAACACAAGCTTGCTCAATAGACTGTTGTTATCATAATTGACAAATTTATTCCACATTGTTCTTATCTGCATAATCGATGGAAACAGCTATTAGTGGTTTAGATTTGGTCTTTTAAGTCAAAATTTAAGTGTCTGGATAAAGAAATGTCAAAGATAAACATGAAAAAATCTATTCAAATCACTACTCTGAGTTCCAAATAATGTCACACAGCAGACTTCCACTCCCTCACCTTCTTCTCTTTCCCTCTTTAACATTCATTTATATGCCAAACAAGCTCTAGAAAATTCCTCAATACTTTGGAACAAATCCGACACCTTTGGAAACCATGGCAGTGTCCTTTGTGGTGCTGGAACCTGGTCTATGTTTTTGTTCTCCTTTACATTCAATAAATTATTTTATCCAAGCAGGAACATCAAAGTTCTTCTTAAAACTGAAAAGAGCAAAATTCCAGCACATACAAAAAATTACTTGATCTCATCTTACCTAATTGAAGGCAAACAGTATAAAGAAAGGAAAAGGGAACTACTACCCTGTCTACTTCTTGCACTTACCCCTTTTCAGATTTTTAACATATTTTACTTTTTGATTGTTTTAATGAATATTGTCATTTCCATTGGATTTTTATTATATTATTTCTGTTTTGGAACGGTCCTGATAATTAAATAATTAAATCTTGTGAGACAGAAACAGTTTACTAGGTTGTTTTAGATTGCTTAGATTGTTTTAATATTGTTATTTTAATGTATTGCAATTTTAAATTGTTCTACTCCCGCCTAGATCCATGGGGAGAGGCAGGAAATATAAATTATTATTATTATTATTATTATTACTAATCAACATGGACACACCTGTTTGAGAATTATAAACTATTTGTTTCTTCTCCCATGAGTTTCAATCTGAAGCTTTTAGGAAGAGTATTCATTATATCACAACTTTTATGAGTCCTACCCATGCCCTATTGACACAGCTGCTTGTCCACTCCTGATAACATCAGCAATGCTGCAGCATAAAGTGCCCCAGACCAACCTATAGACCCCTCGTACAGAAACATGCGACCAATAAACAGAATGGCTTTTACAACATTCTTTATTTTGTAATCACAAAAGAAACATCACCCCATCTTATCTCCTGAACAATCTGCATTAATGAAGGTTGTAAAGGACTTGATGCAGAGCTTAAAAGAAAACTTATGCACAGAACATAAAAGTCTGCTTACTTTATTCTTTTCATTCTCTTCATGGCTCTTGAAGAAAAACTGTGTTCCAGATAATATCAAAACACTTATACTCATGCTAATAAACATACAAATTATTCATTACAAAGCACTGGAATACTGAGATAAATCTATTATACTGTCCTTATGTGGAAAGGAAAGTAGCAATGACAGATAAACATTTTTTTTCCAATTTATTAATATACTCAGGTTGAGAAATCTGTATGTAAAACATCTTAGTTTGTAGTTCCGGTGCACTGGATCCAGACTTGTGCCCACCGGAGTTCTGCTTGTACAGGAGTAAGAGGGCAGGACAGAATTTTCTGGTAACTACTGCTTACCGTAAAACTGTGTAACAGGCATATACTGCATCCCTAAAAAGTTGCCTTGATGGCTGAGAAGTGGTACTACTTGCTCAAAGGGGAGAAACTAAGTAAACGGTGAGGAAAAAAACCCCACCCTATCAAATTAACATATTTTAGTGTAGGATTGCAATGATTCCTTGCCACCTCTGCTGCCCAGATTGATGATGCTGTAGTCCACCACAACCTGGAAGGCTACACATTCCCTGTATCTGTCCATTTCTGAAAGTGAACAAAAGGAACTTTGTTCTCTGCAGAAGGGTGGGGTTAGTTCAGTATAAATCCATCTATGTAATTTTGATTACTACAACGAGTCTTCAGTTAAAAAAATAGTTTATTATGGTTTGCTATCCTTTTGATTAAGGTTGTATCATTCATCTAAAAGTCTGAGAATCTATTTGCATTCACAATCTATCTGTCTAAAAGCCTGAGAATCTATTTGCATTCACTATTTGTATGCTTAAAACATTAGGAAGCAAATCAGAAGAGACTTCTGCATTCAAAGAACTGAAGGACTGGTAAATGTATAGTGTTGCTTTAACACTTTAAAAATCCTATTTCAATAGCTACTTCAGATACTTTCTCTTTGCAAAGTGTGGGTTGGATCTAGAGATGACAATCCATGAATAGCAGAATTACTAGAAGGAGAAGAGAGGGGTTATGCTAATTCTTCCTTCATCACCAGTCTTTCAAAAGCTCCTCCGTAGAGACAGGAGCCGCTGGAGCAGCATCACAGATAGAGGAGGGGATTCGAGGGAAGATATATGAATATTGTCTCTCCTTTTCAGTGAAGTGTCTTGTAAGCAAAACTGCACTCTTGGGAAGGCTGGGTCACACTGCTGGCATTCATTCACTATAAATACCCCAAAACAGAAGTAAAGAATTGTTTCTCAATTCTTACCCAGCTCTGGTAGTTTTGTATTCCACTTTAAGAATAGGTTTACAGGGCTCTGGCTTCTTTCCATCTTTTACCTGCTTTCCTAAAACAAAATATTTTATTTACATTTAAAAATAATTTTCAAATATATAAAAACCTTACAACCCACAGTTTAAGAATACTTCATGTTCAAAAGGTTACATTATACTATTCATTGCCATATATTATGAAAAATCTCTCAGATTTAATGAAATAATTTACTTATATCTTTTATAAGCCATGATTATTTGAAAATCTAAAATAAACTTTCACACTCCTCTATTCCCCACCAATGGCACTATCTTTCTATGGTGGTGGAGCTGCATGTTCCTGTGAGGCAAAAGGCTATGCGGACGGCAGCAGTGCTACTTACAGGGTCTCTTATGTCAGACAGGGTTTGGCTGAGGAGCCAGACTAAATGTGCTAAACAGTTACTTGGCAGCAGCAGTAGTGGAGGTGACACTGATGGAAGATTTCTCATAGTGGCATCATAGCTAACATTTATTAGTTCTAAGTAGAAGGAGGCATGGTAAAAGCCTTTTAAATGTCTTTTACCATGAAAATTCTGTCATGAAACAATTTCAAATGAAAGAAGAGATAGTGCCAGAAGAACTCCCAAGTCAGATGGCATTCAACAAGTGACTGGAGTAGAGCAGAGGACAACTACGAGTGGTGCTGTGGCTGAGCAACTGGACCCAAAACAAATACATTCAGATGCTGACATGCTGAAAGGTGAAAGGAAAGTCCAAAGCTGTACAACACATATTAGAAGAACATGGAATGTGAGAAGCATGAATAAGGGAAGCTATACATTGTAAAGCAAGAAATAGTACAAACTACTTTTCAATACTTGGAGTGAGTGAGCTAAAGTGGACAGAAATAGGACATTTTGAGTCATATCATTACAAAGGGTTTTACTCAGGAAATGAAAACCAAAGAAAAATGGGATGGCATTAACAGTGAGGAGAGATGCAGCAAAAAGAGTCAAGGGATAGAATGCAAAGATTGATGAAATAATATCAATAAGACTTCAGGGAAAACCCATCAATATAATGATAATCCAAGTTTATGCTCCAACCACAGAAGCAGGAGTAGAAGAAACTGAAAGATTCTATTCTGGAGTACAGAAGGAACTCAGTCACACATCAAAACATTGATTGTTATGACGCATAATGTGAACTCTGGACAAGAGGCTAATGTCGAAACAGAATATGAAAAAATAGGATACTTTCTAATTGGTTAGTGGCTTGGGCAAGATGGCATGTTATCACCTTGTTTAACTTGTACCCTATATATACCATACGTAAAGCAGGACTAGACTCAAAGGAATGAGGAATGAAAATTGGAGGAATAAACATCAACAGATGTCAACATATGCAGATGACACCATACTAGTAGAAAAATATATAAAAGGAAAGGCAAACACTGGAAATGTAAGCATTCTAGGTGCAAAAGATTTTCAATGTCTCACATTCCACAGTGCCGGAAATGCAGGTTGGGGGGCAGATTTTTTTATCTGGGGAGGCAATGTCTTCATTTTGCTGCCTTCCTGTAGCTATATCCCTGTTTCTACAACTGACTGCTCTCCCACTTCCATGGCATTCCCGTAACAGCTGCTAAGATTTGGTTCATCCCTGGCAGTTATCCTTTAAATAAAATTTAATATATAGCAACTAGAAAGTGAAAAGATTCAGCTTTACCTACTAATTTATACACATCACATTTCTGTTAAAGGAATAGCATGCTATCTCTTGACCCTCTGTCGGTAACATAATAAATATTTATTTTAGTCTTTAGTCAAACTCTTGATTTTATTCTAAGATGCCTTGAGAATTTCAGGTATAGGGCAGAATTTAAAGAGTAAATAAATAAATAAGCATGATCTATTAGCTTTTGTCTTCAATCACAAGAGGCAAGCCATACAAGTTTTCTTCTGCAACACCACCTGGAATATTAAAGGTAGAACTCTTCACAAACCAACAGAACTTCCAAGTCAAATCTTTGGCAGTTGGCACAACCACCACAGAGAGCAGATGCAAGCAGAGTTGGAAGAGTATGATAGATTTCCATAACTTAAGTTTGATGCGCTTCAAGAATGGAGTGGAAAACATTTAAAAAATAATAATAATAATAATAGGTAATTACCAGATAAAGTATATCTGATTAGGTAATCAGCTTAGGTGGCTTAGCTTGCAAATCACTGTAAAAGCACAGTTCAATGGAATTTACCCCCATGTAAAGTGAGCCTAGGGATCTAGCCTAAAGCACAGTGTAGTGTGTAGTCAGTATCAAATAACAACATACATATTTCTGAGCTTACCATGTGGTGTGATTGTCTGCAATGGCTTGGTAGGATTCCTTACATTCCATATAGTCAAGGTGCCATCTGAATGGCTACAAATAAATTGCTTTCCTTCATGATGCCAAGCTACAGAATGGATTGCCTGAGCAAAGGGAGAAAATTAGAATATACTGAAATACTGGACAGAAATGTAGCAACTTGAAAAAAAAACTGAAAATGTCTCATAGATGTTAGAATAAAAAGAGAAAACAATTAAACATAATATATCATTCATATGACCTGCACAAAATACTATTTTAATGCAAAACTCTAAACAAATTCTGATAATAATTTTCTCCAATAATGAACTGTATTATACTTATAATATTATTTGATATCACTTCAGATTACTCTTTAAAACTTTGCTATAAACCTAATGCAAATGTATCGTTTGCTAGTAAAACTGAGGGGAATTTTTTTTCAACTGCTTAAGCTACATGCATCAGTTTGATTGGTGCACTTTCCTGCATCTGTTTTTCTCACTTCAATCAAACTTGCAGTTTCAGTTTTGCAGTGAAATATGTAGTTACAATACTGGTGAAAAATGCACAGATGCTCATAACAACCTGGTCTGGAATGCTCTGCTGCTTTTACAATATACAACCCTAAGTTCTTTTTAGTGAATGCATTAGATTTTAAGACACATTTATCATGATCATTATATGAAGGCTACATTTGATGAGAAGTGCTAGGCTCCAAAATGTTTTCTAATTATTGATTTATAAAGCCTGAGACATCAATTACAACAGTATTATGCAACAATTTGTCATGTCCCAACTGGTTAAAATAACCAGCACTAAATCTAACATGGTGCCAGCAGATAGGACCTTTCCCTTTCCCCCCACCTTTGTAGCCTGTGTGCTTACCAGAAATCTGAGAATTTCCAGAATATGGAGAAGTTTGTGTGAGGTGTATGGGTGTGTGACAGAATCAGAGCTAACCAATGTGCCTTTAATAAAGAATTTAGCATTTTCCAGCTATAAAACAGCATTAACACTTAGCTAACTGTGAGTACATGGAAAGAACACAACTGATTTTACAAGACAGTAATAAATTTGAGTGGCATTAAAATGAGAAACACATAAAATACGTAGTACAAAGAATGTGTAGACCAATAACTTTTTAAACAAAACTTTGCTTATAAAAGTAGATGAACCTAGTTTCTGAAGTTATTAGGATTTTTGCATTCAAACACATAGTATTAAGTATATATTATGTTATTTTCTCATCAGGCTCAAACATTCCTGCAGATTTTATGGATGAAGTCATAAGCACACTATGATACACATCCACAATCAACCCCTTTTATCAAAGTGATAGTGGCAATGCTGTTTTTGGAAGCACAAGTGATGAAATAACGTAGGAAAATTATCGAAAGTAATTGTATGCCACAAACATTTCAGTAAACAGGTAATATTGTTGATTTTCTGGAACTTAGAGCATATTTAGAAATCTATTACTGCACCGTTGAGCTTAAATGGATAATACTCTTTAGCTCATTCTCTAAGGCAACTGATTTTACAAAGATTTTACAATGATGTCTACCACACATCCCTTTGAATGGATAAAATAAGTGGCCTAGGCTATCTAATTGTACATTGTCATAGACAGGTCCAAAAGACATCTATCACTTCCCAGGGACTGCACTTGGCAGGGAAAGAAGGATAGTGGCAGAAAGGTTAGGGAAACGTAGCCAAAATGACCAATCTTCTCATTGAGGAATCCCTGATAAGCATTAAGGAATACAGATTTACCTGGGGCATATTTTAAAAACCAGTGAAATACAGTAACAATCTTATTATGTTACTAGTAGATTTGAAGGGTTCAAACTATAAACCAGCAAAAGCCAGTGTGTTATTTAACCCATTAAAAAGATCACCAAAACACCAAAGGAGATCAATTATAATCCTTGTGAGAAAATGTATCTCTTGCAGAGGATATTCAATCCAACTAGACAAATGTTATGCTGAATAGGGAAATGCCAATTTTTATAAATAGGATCTTAAACATTAAAGCCTATAACCCTCCCAATTTCATTGCTTCCACAGGCATTGGTATGTCCTGGAGATTTTTGTGATCTGGAATTGCCCTGCCTACACCAGTTTACGTTGAAACTTGATTTCAGCATTGGGGTTCTTTTCCTTAAGACAAAAGTTTTACAGGCTAACAAGGACCACTATGTGTATTAATAACATGGGCTCTCATTTATTTATACAGGTTGAGTATCCCTTGTTTGGAATGATTAGGACTAGAAGTGTTCCATATTTTGGAACCCCCCCCCCCCCCCGATTTTGAAATACCTATATTTGCATATGCATAATGACACATAATCAGGCTGGAGAGAATATGAACATCTGTGAAATGTCAGGAATCCAAGTGTAGAGCCTGCCATAAATTCATGTTTCTCTCTAGCTGTGTCTCTCTTCAGCCAGGCAAATACAGTACAGGTAGGCAACTCAAAATGTTTTGGATTTTGGAGTATTTGCATCTTGGAATTCCGGAAAAGGGATAATTGACCTGTATTAGAAAGGAAACAAGACAATACTGATACAGTCTTGTAGCTACTGTCCATCTGGCCAGATTGTTCCATAAAGATTTCTATATTCTATAATGCAAATCAAATTGAAACTCTGAAGATGCCAGCCACAGATGCTGGCAAAACATCAGGAATAAACTCTTCTAGAACATGAGAACATAGCCCAAAAACCCCCACAAAAAACTATAAATTGAAACTCATTTGATTAACCTGTAGACAACATATTGCTATATTGGTATTTTTAGAAGACCCAGATGAAAAGATCCAGGCTATGCCAAGTATAATGAGGCAGGGAGCAGACAAAGGGAGAAAGCCACCTTACCCCAGGGGGGTTCAAACATTGGTAGGGAGAATGTGCTGACTGCACCACCACCTCTCACAATTAACTGACAGCTGATGCGCAGTCTGCACCACCTCTTTTTGCTGAGAGGACAGACCCACCAAAATGGAGCAATCATGGCTGCAAGCTGCACTGTGCCATTATTATTTTTTTCATTATCTTGCAAACACACACGCACAAGCACACAGTTTACCACAATCCAATTAAAACAACTTATTCAGCTGACAAATAATGATCCTACCCCATAGGTATCAATAGAATATCCAAAGCTTAAACAGCATCATCTCTCTTTACCAAATTATTATCCCCCTGACGGTATACATCAGAATGCCTTCTTTCAACAGATTTTAGGGATATAAACAAAGTGGGCACAGATTCTAGCCCCATCTCCATTTGCCTGTAAGTATTCTCAGTATCAGAAGGGAAGAAATTGTTGCATTTTTAGGATGTGAGACTTGTTTGTAAAAGGTTTAAAAAAAATAGGGAGATGCTTTTAAAAAGCTTCAATCCTTGACATCAACTGACTTCAGGAACTTTAGGTCCTTTTCTCTGCAAGATCTTCTTCAAAAAAAGAGGGAGCACCACACTCCTGCTGTATTTTAAAACCAATGCAACTAAAGGCCAAATATTACTAGTTCATCACTGCTTAATCCAAGAAATGTTCAGTGTGCTATCTGTTCTGAAAAAGACCTGTTTGGAGCAGAATATAAAACCCTCATTCTCTTATTTCTAATGGGTATAAATATGGATCTTTTCACAAGTAAAACCCATTTATATACACTACAAGGAAGCTCCTCTGAAGGTACTTCATAGATGGACACTACCTTTGTTAAGCTACACTGTTTCAACAAAACAATACCAACTACTTGATAACAATGATCTAGAGCCTTGGATTCCCTTCCACTATTTGGCTATACTGCATATAATCTTTTGGAACAATTTCTTGTACTCTATCATCCTTCTTGTATTTTATCTTACCCCATAAGACCTTGACTAAAATGCTATTTTAGAGTGCCTGCTTTCAGATTTCTGAATTTGGAAAATGGTTCTCTTCAAAATGTTTACTCACAACATGAAAATTCTGTGAAATAATAACAATGCATTTGTAAGAATCTCTTCTCTGTTCATTAAGCATGACAGTAACAAAGACTTTATAGTCCCACTGCTAACCTGACATTTTGGAAAAGTCTGTGCTTTTTTAAAAAAAGCTTCTAATTGGACTTCACTTGTTAGAAACTGAATTTATTTTTGATAAATTAATTAAAAATATTCAAAGAGAAGGTAAACTCCTACATTGAGTATCTCTTGTCTTAAGAAATATTACCCACTTTAAATAAAGATTGATTCATGGAACTAAAACCACTCAAAAAACCTAAAAAAAGGTCTTATGTCCTGAATATTTCAGATGTATATCACTCCCCCTGCACCAGAAACTATTAATTAAGAAAAACTAGTAAGCCACCCACTGTTTTTACTTTACTCTTTATACTTGCAATACTAAGGCACAAGCCAGGCCAAATGAGGAGAAACAGATGAAATAGTATGTATGTATGTAATCTGTCAGTGGGTGATATAGGGGCTTTCTAGATTGGCAGGAAAGGGAGACATGAAGTTGCCTTTTCCTTAATGCTTAGCAGCTACACTGCAAGCCCCAGTGTAATAAAAAGGTATAGGGCAGTTACACTGAGGTGGTGTGGGGACGACTTATCTGAAGTCTTTTCTGCTGCTCAGCAACTACATTGGAAGCTGTCAGGATGCTAGAAACACAGGCGGAGCAACTGCACGGGTGGCAATGAATGGGGCTTTTGGCCGCACTGAACCTTTAATATATATTTTTTGTTGTTGTTGTTGCCGGCTGCGAACTGTGCAGTTGCACTGCTACATCATACAGGCAATCATACTGCCAGCTGTGAACTGCGCAATTGTGCAGGTACATCACACATGAACTGTGCAGTTATGAAGATCTGTCAAATTACCATTGTGGTTTTGCTTCCCTTTTTTAAGTGCACAGTTGCATCGGTGCACCATGAATGAACCCCTTTATTTTATAATAATAGTTGTTGTTGTTGTTGTTATTATTATTATTATTATTATTACCCCACCCCTTTGAGATCAATTGAGGTGGCTTACACATTAAAATACTATTACATCAATAAAACAAACTGCATCCCTCCCCCCTTAAAAAGATATTAAATCTGTTACAATTTAAGTTTATGAATAAACAACTTTATTTTATGAATAAATTGACATTTTATGCACAGTTGCATAACAGTTACAGCATCCCAGAGTCCCTATTGCACATGTCTAGGGTTCGGATTAGGGCTGGAGCTAGGGTTTGGGAGCTTTAAAAGACTGCACAGTTGCACTGCAGCATTTAGATGCAGTTGTGCTGTTACACCCTTTTTAAAAAGAAGCTGGGGAAAGCAGCTTCTTTTTAAAGTTGCTTTTCCCCCACTAAAATGCAAAAGAAGTGCATTCATGCCAAACTTTCAGTGTGGGTCATCTAAAGGCTACACTTTCATGCAGGCATGAACACACCCCTTTTTGCCAGTCTAGATCAGCCCATAGACTCTAGATCATACACTTTGCAACTTCCACAGACCTTTACACATATCATTTGGTTCCTGTGGTACATGGCTTGGGACCATGGCAGCGGTCCACTCTGAGAGCATGCCATGTGGTCGCTACAGTCCCAGCCCAACTGCGACCAGACGCCACACCCCTTACAACCTGTCTGCTTTATCCCTGAGTTACATATTCAGTTTATCAGAAGTAAAAATGATAGGAATCCATTAAGATGAGGGACATGATACATCAGTGAGGCACTGATTTCCACGCTGAAACTTACCTTTGGGAAGGAAGTGGGATTGATCCATTTTCCAATGCTCTGACTTATTCCAAAGTGAGCAAGATGGATCAGGAGGAATATAAAGAGTAACCATTTGAATACTACCTGAACTAAACATCCTGAAAGATGCATGAATGAGGTACTGCAGGTGAGGATCTGTCACAATATGATAATAGTGAACTCCTACACATCTTTGATGCTATTTGCTATTGGCAAATCCTGGGTTATTTCTACCATACTTTTGTATGAATAAACGCATGGGCAATGCTACAAAGACAGAGGAAAGATGCTCATAAAAATGTGTAATTAGGATGAGAAATTTCAAAATATTTAGCAGTCAACACTTTTCAGAAATTTTGCCACTGGTTATTTACAATTTAAAGATGTAAGGCTCTTATTTCTCCAGAATATGCATCAAGATGAAGGTCAGACATGGGTATTTTTTGGGAATGCCATTGCTAACAAGCCTTCTGACAACCAAAGTAATGCACACTTTATTCAAAACATCAGGATTCACATTCTAGCTCAAGTATGAAATAATAATTTCTTGACCCTAACAAATGTGTTGGATCCTTATTACCTTTTATTTCAGGCCAAAACCTAAATGAGGCCTGACTCTATAATGGAACTACTTTCCCCAGTTAACTGTCTAAAATCTAACTAAAATCAATGGTCCCTACCATGTTCTATCTTCTCTACCATGTTAAGTAAAGGTTTCATTCCAGCTTCCTTAAAGAAAGCAATATGGATCGCAATTTCTTTTAAAGATCAACTTAAGGATTATTCAAACTATAATTTATTAATCTGCTGTCTATCACTGGGACATTATATGCTAGATGGATACCAAGCTCCAAACAGAATTAAATGTTGTTCTCACATGATTTACGTACAAGTGGCCTTCAGAGAATAGCATTCAACTTCAATTTCTATTTGGTATTAGATGAGAAATATTCAAGGTCTATTGTGGCAGAAACTGCAGAACATTCTATCTGATCATAGCGTGTTCTATCTCATTAAGGTTTTGTAAGTCAGACATAGTCAGAAATGGTCATTAGACAAGTTCAGTGAACTAAACACAAAGGGCATGCAACGGAATTTTATAGCATCTTTGAGACTAACTCAGCTAAAGAAGTTGTAGCATAGGCTTTCATAGACTTGGTCTACTTCCTCAGATAAAGAAGTCTACTACACCATCTAGCTAGCTGCTTTGTAGCTTGAACAATAGGTATGGATAGGGGCCCAGGAACAAGTCAGGATTAGTTGTGCTTTCACATGGGCAAGCCAAACTGGTCAACTCCTCCCCAACATCTGCCAGTGAAGAGGACTCAGCTGAGAGATTGTTTGTTTGCCCTACCTCCACCTGGGCTACTCCCATGCCTTGGCTCCTGGACTTGAGGGGGAGAAATGGGCCTTTTCCCCTCCTCCCCAACATCTGCCAGTGAAGAGGACTCGGCTGAGAGAGTGTTTGTTTGCCCTAGCTCCACCTGGGCTACTCCCATTCCTTGACTCCTGGACTTAAGGAGGAGTCTTGTCTCTCTCCCCCCCCCCCTTTTTTTTCTCTTTTCTTTTCTTTTTAGATTGTGTATAGTTCACATTGTTTTAGGATTGGGATGGGGTTGAGAATGGAGATTTTCTTTTTACTTGTTTTGATATGTTAATTGTTATGTATATTGCTTTGTTAATTTTATTTTTTTGTTATAATTACTATGTATTTTTGTTGTTGCTATAACTGCTTTGTATTTTTGCTTTGTTAATTGTTATTCTTTTTTGTACCCCGCCCCGATTGCTCATTCAGAGGTGCGGGCTAGAAAAAAATTAAAACGTATTATTATCTTGCTCAGGAGGGAGTGAAAGAACTGGAGAGGTCTAGCAACACCATCAGGCCTGGCCCCTAGTAGAAGAGCCCTCTCTCCATGCTACACCATCTTACCTGGAGGGAGTGAAAGGACAGACCAAACTCCATTGGGCCTATGGAGTAGAAGGCTTTCATGGCCGGCATCCATAGTTTTTTGTGCAGCTTTCGGGCTATGTGGCCATGTTCTGGAAGAGTTCCTTTCTGACGTTGGGCCTGTTCTAGAGTATGAAGCAGAGCCCTCCCTCCAGTCCATCTGCCTTGGTCCAGGCGTCAGAGGGAGAGAAGAAATTTTGGACCGGATCCCCTTACCCAACACCAGTCCCTTCTCCTTTTGTGTCATGTCTTCTTAGATTGTAAGCCTGAGGGCAGGGAACCGTCTAATTAAAATAATATTTGTAAGCCGCTCTGATAGCCTTTAGGGCTGAGGAGCGGGGTATAAATAAATAAATAAATATTATTATCATTATTATTATATTACTTTCTCAGATATAACAAGTCTATGAAAGCATATGCTACAGCTTCTTTCACTCAGTCTCAAAGGTACTACAAGATCGCTTAGCATGCTGATAATCCAGACACACATGGCTATGTCTCTGAATCTAAATCTGAAAGGTATATCAGAGCTTGGTACATGCCCTACTGTACTTAACCTTCATTTGAATAACAAATTAATTGACCTCATCAGGCATGTTCCAAAACTTTGGAGACAGAAAAACTCAAGTTTACTATAAACTAATAATTTTATTATTTATCATATTCTATATCCTGGCTTAAATTGCTTAAATCACCACCCAATGAATATTATGGGGCTGAAGCAATGGTTTTAAACACTGTAAGCCATTTTGACTGCTCCAGCAAAAAGCAGGGTATAATTTTTTTTAAATGTTTTTTTCACATTTGCCAGGAGAGGAGGACCTTAACCACACCTCCACTGATACAGTATCATTCATACAAAAATAAAATAAAATCAAAAATCAAAAGATATATCAACTTCTCCAAACATTATGTTACTCCAGCTTTTACAAAGTACTTTTGTATTTATATCATACATAATGTACCCTCTTTCTCAGTTAACTGCTAGTATTTTAAAAACTGTGTTACTATTTCCTAATCAATATGTTGCAAAAGGCTACTGACATATGAATGTGAAACTGAGTGTTTCAATATCTTCATACTCATAACTTCTAAGAGCAACTTTCAAAATATTGTTGAGCTTTTTATTTATTTATTTATTTATTTATTTATTGTTTTATAGGGGAGGGGTCATTTAAAAATCATTTCTGGAAACCAGCTTTAGAAAAGAAAAGCCCCAACTTTCAGAATATGGACTGATGAATTAGATGCAAAGGTTTTTCCCTGATCCAACTGTTGTAGAGCTTCTGAGGAAAGACATCTGCACAGTATACTTTTTATAGACTATACAGACTGTCCAATATGGTTACTTAATATTGGTATGTGGACATTAAAGAGACCTATCAACTCCTATCCTAATCACACTCACTAACCTTTGGGTGTAGGGCAAATTCCATGCTTGGGGTACAGCCGAGGGCCACATTAGTGACATCACACATCAAAAATAGGCTTCTGCCTCCTGAATGGATTGAAGATTCGGCATAAGATGTCCTAAAAAAGGAAAATATGTTCTGTCTTTTATTGATGCTCCCTTCAAATAGCCAATATGCTCCTTGCTTTGGAGTAATCATGGTTGCCAGGGCAGCATCTAGTATGAAATACCAAAAATTGGTATTTGTTTTTAAAATGTTAATCTCATTAACAAACTAGAAGCAATGTACTATCTTAGTTGTCATGATGGTTTCAATTTATCCAAAGGAGACATTCAGAAGTTACAGAAGTTTTAAGAGTAAAGATTGTTCTTTCGAGAATACAGGACTTAGCTTAACTATCATTTATATGTTTCTGTAACATCTATACTGTAAATAATATGGATTTATGTACTCTTAATTTTTTAAAAAAATGGTTCATGAATTCATATAAACAAACAAACAAACAAACAAAGCTCTGGGACCAACTTACTGTCTAAACTGTTTTTATCTACCATTGACTATCTTACTGGCAATTTGTATTTAATTTTGGTTTTGCTTCATATCCCATACAATCAAGCCCATGCCAAATATTTGTTAAAACAGGTATTTAAAGCCACAATATATTTGGTTCACTCTCTTCTGAATAGCAATTCACCTCTTAACTACCAACAAGTTAGCGCTAAATGTAACAAAGGGACACCATGATAGATTATGCCCATCTCCTTCCTTGCAACCACCTGATGGCTAAAGTATCACTTCTACTCAATGTCACTACCTAGAATAGAAGCAGATTTGACTTACCACTGGTCATAAATACAGTAGCCCTCTAACTATGTTAGTATGATAACAAGAAAGCCCTGAATTTAAAGCATTAAGACCTCTGCATATGAAACTAGGTGTCACGAAATTGGACAGAATAATTTTTGGAACAGATCTTTAAACAGGTCATCCAAGCTTATGGTTGAGCCAACATGCAGACTAAGTAAGAGAACCAGTTTTCAATTCTAAATATTTAAAGAACTAAGAAAAAACTTTTTTTAAAAAAAAAAAAATCAAAACTCAGTTTAGAAGAACGTATCTTTGTTATATGAATAGCTCAAGTATGCTACTAGCAGGTGGAAGGCTTAGACTACTCTTGCGTCTTTGCCAGCTGTGTAAAGACAAAGGAAATTTTCACTTACAAATTGTGTCTGTGTAGCTTCCATTATTCCCAAATTGTTCAGGCTACTGCCCCCTTTTTTCATGGGGGACAACCTTAGCCCACCCACCCCCAATGTGTGTTTCTTGATATTAGATCTACAGTTCGATTGCAAATTAAAAGCAGTCAATCTTGACCACTGTTCCCTTTGAACCCAATCACCCTGGCAGAAGCAACTGAGCAGCTGGCTGAGCAGGAACTGAGAAGCCTCTCACCTATGCCAGCCTTGTGGCAAAAGCCAGTGTGGGCAAGAGGCTTCTCAGCTGTTGCTTAGCCAACTGCTTGGCAGCTACTCGCAAGGTGACGAGGTGCAAAGGAAGAAGCTTCTCCTTCGCAAGAAAAGACTCTCAATCCATCATTGGGGTGGAGGGCGGAACAGCCAGTATGTGTGTAGGGAGTTCACAGAGGCCACATGCACAGAGCCCATATGGAGATAGACACAGGCAAGAAAAGGAAGAAATATTAACTATCTCCAAGTGCCACTCCAAGGCGGAAAGACTCTTTCCAAGAATCAACTCCAGATACTCCTCTCCCTCTTTCCCCAGACACATGTCTTCTACACACAACTTCAAGTATTCCCCCAAAACACAAACATTGTTTTTTCTGTTCCTTCTTCTTGTAGACTGTTCAATGAATGAAAGCAGAAGCAGCAATGCAGGACCATCTGCCAGCAAAGTCCTGGCAAAATTCACAAAGCTTAAGCGGGGTCCCAAATTTGAAAGCTCCTTTGAGACTGCTTCTTCCCCACTGCCACATGCAGTCAGTCAGTCTGTCCCAAAATGGTGCTGCTTTGTACCACAGAAGCAACGGCCTTTACCCAAGCTTCACAAGAGTTTCCCAGCTGCCGCCGCCACCACCACTAGTGAAAGACACAGTTAAAGAAGGGAATTAAGTCATGCAGGTAGGCAAAAAAAAAAAAAAAAAATCTGGATAGTCTAAGGGACCCTGAAAAGAAGTTTTATGTGACCCTCATCCCCACCATGTGCTGGTTCCCTGTGTCTTTCTGGTGCACCAATACTCTGACTGAAGGCCCCCCTACTGCCCTCTTTCCCCTCACTGCCCCCGTTCCCCTTCATTGCCTTCATGGATCCTTCCCCCGCCCCAAGAGAGGTGGGTACCACCAACTTTGAGATTCACAGCTTAGCAGAACCTGAATACAAATTCCCCAGGCATTTTCTAGAACAGTGATTCCCAAACTCTGGCCCTCCATGTGTTTTTAATTTCAGCCCCCTGATCATTGGCTAAGCTGGCTGAGGCTGCTGGGAGTCCAAAACATCCCAAAGACCAGAGTCACCCTGGAATGGTCACAGAAATGCAAACTTGGGGTTCCAACAGTCTACCCAACTTCTTTGTACACAGTTATTTCCAGAAAAGAGGGAAGTGAGAAAACAGCAGTTTAAGCTGGCTTTTAATGAATAAGCAGGGGAGCTTTATATTGGGATGATTTATCTTTTAAAAAACTTTTGTATGTCTTTTAACTGATTTTATACTATTATGTGGTGATTTTAAATGCTTTTAAATTTTTATTGCAAAGACTTTTTTAATCTTAATTCACTTTTTCTGGGAGGTGCCTTGGGTCCTACTCTGTGAGGAAGACAGCACACAAATGAAATAAATAAAATAAATAAGATTGGCTCATCACAATGTGTCCTCAATGTTCACACCTGGAAAGCATCTAACATAGGCATGGATAACTGTGCTCCTTCACAATTTTTTCCTGGATTTCTATCATCAGCAATAATTACCACAGATGACAGTGAAACATTATACCCTCTGCTGTTGACAAACACCAGCAGGACAGCGGTTGTTCAACCCTAATCTAAATTTCACTCAAACTAGATCCTATGGACCACTATCTATCTATCAATCTATCTATCCATCCATCCATCCTTAAATTTGTGTGTGTGTGGATGTCTTGATAGCTGAAGGAAAACGTATTTTCCATACAGTACACTGATAAAATTCAACTAAAATCTGGTTCAACTGACTGTTTCTGAATATTGTATTAATCGTGGGGCTGTAACAGCTTTTATAAAAACACACCCCAAACTATAGGTATGGTATCCAAGTAACTCATTTTTTTGATAGAACTGCTTCTGTCAGCAGAACTTTGAGGCTGGGAAACTCTGGGGCAGATATGGAAGTCATACAGGGGGGTATAGTTCCCTATGACTTGTAACTCAAACTGGGGCTAGTAAGCATTATTATTTTAGACAGTCTGTGTCTGTACAGTTCAATGAACTAAAGATCAAAATATTTTACCGATTCACACTCGTATCACTCCTGTGTTGGTATGGGGGAATCTAATATGCCAAAAGGCACTCTTTTAGACTGTAACATATGGCAAAGGCTGCGTCTTCACTGCAGAATTATTGCAGTTTGACATCACTTTAACTGCCATAGTTCAATCCTATGGACTTCTGGGATTCACAGTTTTGAAAGATATTTAACATTGCCTGTCAGTAAACTCTGATGCCACAACAAACTAAGAATCTCAGGATTCTATAGCACTTGAACCATGGCAGCTAAAGTGTTGTCAAACTGCATTAATTCTGCAGTGTAGATGTAACCAAAGCTATTAATATTGGATAGTTTAAGAGTAGCCTTGACAAGGTTAACACTGCTGTGAAATAAAATATTATTAAACTGTCATGAAATGATGTATTACACACTAGAATAATTGTTAAAAATGGAACTTATAAATACTATAAGGTAGGGATAGATATATCAGTGTTTTTCTAGCCCAATTCAATTTCACACCATTTCTATATTGTTTTTAAAATACCTGTAAGAAAATATGAGTATAAATGCATTATTTCATAGAAGCATAGAATTATAGAGTTGGAAGAGCCCTCGTGGACCATCAAGAAAGTAAGAGCAAATTCAAGGCAATGCACTGGGCCTGCAAAAAGAAGTGGAAGAAGCTGGATTTCATCCAATATTTTATGAGTGTGATGTAAATACGATCCATTTTCAGTTTCAGAAATTGGAATCATCTGAAAGTAGTCATTTAAAGTTAAACATAAAGATTAATCCTGTCAAAAATGACACAGACATTAAAAACAATATCAGTTTATCTTGTAAGATTTTGTATAGATATAGTTACCTGCACAGAATTATACAAAAGTGGAATGCAAAAGATCTTCATATATAAAAGTTGGAAGGAATGGGTTACCAATTTGGGAGAGCTAATTTTAACTGAATGATGTATATCTGCTGAGTTCTATGCCAAAGTCCATATACATACACTCACACACAAATATATATATACACTATAACATACATTGACTGACTCATTCAGTAATTTGAACGCTCATTGAAAAACATTACCACTTTACTTTATATTCAAGTTTAATTTGTATTTTGACTTTATAGAAATATGAATATTTCTTTTATACCTGAAAGCATTAACAATAAAATATCTTAATATTTTGCAATAGGTTCAGAATTGTTATATATTACATTCATTTTTATATGTAAAATTTAACATATCGATCTTTGCAGATCAATACAGAAGATCCTTTAAAAATACAAATTGTAGATAATTACTGAATTCTTGAATGTCATAAAAGAGCTGCCAATGACAGCATTAAAATAACCTGGAACATTCTATTTAGATCCAATGGACTTAAATCTGAGGACTGTTTCATTGATAAAACTTAATTTTAGCAGTTTTGATACACAAAAGTTGACTTATATAACAAACTTGGGCATGTGACCTAAAAGTTTCTTAAATCTCTACGTATCGGGAACAGATACAAAAACCATGTTAAAATGCATGTTCTTTCTTTGCATTTATAGTTTTTTAAATTAAAGTCTTGATGCTGTTATTAAAAAGAAAACAGCAGAACTTTGGAATTAAATATAGAAAAGGGTGTAATGCTTTCATTTGACAGTCTTGAACAAGCCAATAAATAAAGGGATCATAGTTCCAAACCATGCCCTATCATATCATGTAACAAAAACTGTAGCAGTCTCGTACTAACAAAAGATAAGGAATTAAGCTTGGAGCAATACTAAAATATTGTATACTGCAGACTACCTTAGAAAATGCTATTGTTTTGACCTCTGATAGAGAGCACCTTTAAGTACTGAAAAAAAATCTTATAGTAGTTGTGTGCTAGGCAACTGCAGAGGAAGCAAGTACTAATTTTTCTCCTTCCACCCCTACAGTTGTGTGTCAAAGCCCTAGACCACATTAGTTATTTTCAAAAATATTTAGGCATTGAATCTCTTCAATGACCACCCTTTGGGAGCTCAAGAGCCACATGCTATCCATGGCCACACTTTGCCCATCCCATCTTATAGCAACCGCATGACATTGGTTTTAAAGAAACTACATTGGCTTCCAATACACTTTCAGATTAAACTGAAATGCTTGTGGTGACATATCAAGCCCTAAATGGCCTGTCAACTTAATACTAAAACAAAATACAAAAAACCACAACTTTCCCTACCTTCACCTGAACCAGAATTGAGGTCTGTTGCTGGGGCCGTCCTCTATTGTCCCAGCACTAGGAGTGATACATCCCACTTTGCATCCCATTTTGGGAGAAAGGCAGGATATAAATCCAATAAATAAATAAATACATTTGTCTGTGGTTCTGTGGTTTTATTGTTTTAAGTTATTTAAACTGATTCAATTGTATGCTATACCCTCTGGTAGCATGATATAATGTGGGGCATAACTATTATAATAAACAAATAAAGAAGAATTCACATTTTTCTGCAATTAAAATGAATCATGGTGAACCATGGCCTTGAACACTCTCCCTCTTCTCTTCATTTTCAGCCTCAGAGGAAATACAATTTTTTTATTTTGAAGTAACCATAACTCGATGTGGAGTTGAAGGCTTTCATGACTGGCATTCAAGCTATATGGCCATGTTCTAGAACATGGCCACATAGCCCTAAAACCCCACAAAAAGCTAACCACAAGTCCCTGTGCTATTTGAAGAAGCTAGGGAATTATAGCTGAATCATAGCTTTTTCTCTCTAATTGTATTACAAAAACTGCTTCCCTAATTCAGTCATTGTGTGGAATCGTGGTTGATTTAAATAGAAAACACCTTGTGATCACAAAATAGAAGAGTGCAACAGCAAGAGTTTCATGACAGCTTGTTCTCACAGTGAAAAGCCATTGCTTTCCATTTCATCTGAACTGTGTCTTCATCTTCTCAAGCTAAATTGAATCACTTTATGCCTCCTAAAAGTTACTTTCCTTAATTTAGCCTTAACTTAAATTTTGAGTACATTCTCTTAAAGTTTTCTCTATAAAGTAATGATTGACAATCAATGCATTGGTTTACAGTACAGTACTTGCAAAACTGAATGAAATGGGCCTCTGTGTCAAATACTTAGTAACAAATTAAACAGAGGAATTTAGCAACACAGGGTGAATGCAAGGTAGCATTAATATGAACCAAGTTTACCTATATGAACTTGAAGAAAATTTGGTCAGATTTGTTTCTTCAACAACAGCCACTTGTTTACAGGTCTTCATATGAGTATATTGCTTCATACAAATATACATGCCAGTGTGGTTCGAGTAAGAATGTAAAATATAGTTCTCTAATTATAATGCTATCAAAGGAATAGAAAAACACAAACTTCCAATTCATCGTAACTTAAAAATTATTCCAAACAACAGAGTGGTTGGATCGAATATAGTGTGTAAGATGGTGCTTCCTTTTCATCAGGTCAAAATAATTTTTTTCACTGAAAAAACAGATATGAGGTGGTAGCTGAAAATTTCCTGACCAAAAGTACTACTGCTTAATCCAAGCACAGATGGATCTTATGCTTCTTTCAATATTTTCATCATGACATTTATACAGATGTAGCTAATGATGTTTCTCACTTGCTGTACAGTTAGATTCACTTATCTACTCTAAGACTATACAAACCCAGGTGGAAAGGGTAGGAGAAGAGATACTGAATTTTTTTTTACTCTTTTCACTTCTTCCTGCATTTTTTCTGCAAATCTCTCTCATTCTTCCAATCCATCCCCCTGAGCTTTCATTTCAGTATCTTCATTCAGATGTCAAAGTATAGAAACAGAAAAAAATTCAGCCCACATGCAATATACAAGTTCAGTAACCTCAAAGCTATCCAAAGTTCAAGGTTGCTATATTATTCAAAAAATTTCATCCAACAACTGGATCATTCATATAGCTTCTTCTTCTGAAATTTCAGCATGATGACTCAGTATGAAACTATGTAACTCATATTCATGTGTATTTATTTAGACATTCCAGACAATTATTAGCAACAGTTATTGATAAAACTGTCAAATTAAAATATAAAGTTACATTAATTCTAACACAGAAAATTAAATTATGATGTAAAAAGTCTTCAAAAAATACAATTGCTGGTTACCTCATCATGTGTGTATCTGTACTCTGCCTTCTTAGATTTGAGGTCCCATAATGCCACCGTTCCCGATTCAAAACCAATCAGGAGCTGTAATAAATCACAAATGAAAATGTGTATAACTGGCATTAAAAATAAATTACTTATTTATTTACAATGCTATGGAGGAGTTTAGAATAACTGTACAAAAACAAAACTGAAAGAAATATTATAATGTTGCAGTTACACTACTGCAATCTACCAAAAAGATGAGATCTTATATTAACATAGTTCTGGAACATGTCAGCTGACTGAGTGTTCATCCACCACACATGTATATTATGATATCCAATTTCAACAAATGCCTAAAAATCATATTTCCAGAATGATTTGCTTCACAGTTCACAGCAGTATCAATCCATCTACAGATAAACAACTAAGAGGTATTAAAGCTATAAAACAAAACAGAAAACTGGTACACGGTGTACAGCTGCCCTTTCAGATCATTCTGAAGCTATCAGCTTGTGTTGAACCATTCATATGAAGCATATGCCATGCACTGAACTGAATTGTTTTGCATGCATAATCTGATTACTTCACCCTGAAGGAAATATGAACTTAAACAGTGAAAGAAGTTGATTTTAGGAAATAAATTAACTTTGTCCCTTTGGTTTTCTGCTAATTTTTTCTCTCAAATGGTTTGTCTTCTCTTTTTCCAACATGCAAATTGACTTCTAAATCTTCACCTTGCAACTGGCTTAAAATGTAACACTAAAGTACTCATTGCCAGAACAGGTAGAGGAAGAATAATAAAACAGTTCAGATCACCAAGCACAATATGTCATAGTCCATATGATAGCCTTTACAGCTGAAGAGCGGGGTATAAATAAATAAATATTATTAAATATTATACCAATTCAATTTGTAGGTAGACCACTGCTTACTTGAATGTACCCCACATATGTATAATCTAGGGCTATACAATTGTTTGCTTACTAAATTCAGAGTGGTTCTCTATTTGGGCAGATCCATATCTAATTTGTCCAGAGTTAGACATGAATTAAAATGTTAAAATATACAATTTCTTGCTTATCAATTAATTGTACTAGGAAACAAAAACTGCCTCTTTTCTGACATACAAACTGTAGACAAAATAGCACCCTCAGGGAGCACTGACAAACTGCAAGCAGATAGGCCCAGTGTGTGTGTGTTTGTACCAAACACCTTTAAAATTGACCTTAAAATGTCTACAATTTTTTTGGTTTATCTCAAAAGTGCAGGCCATTTGAAAATATTATAAAAAACCCTCTCCTTTTGAGAGTGGATTAACCATGACAAAATGCAGATGAATAGGTCCAAGGTTCTTATGTCAGCTCAATTTAAGTTGTTTTTAACATGTTTAAAATTTGCTAAGATGTGTTGATTTTGAGCCCTGTGGTGCTCCTGCCTATCATGTGTATGTGCTGCTTGTATATTGCATGTTACTAACATACACACAATACTGACAGCTAAGCATAAGAAAGAGGAGAAACCAAAGGACAAACACACTAGCCAACACAGCTTAAAATCAAACACAAACATAACCTAAAAGCCTAGGAACAAAATGGATAGTGTGGGGTAGGTAAAGGGACAAGGGTAACGAGGGAACTATCAACTTCTGATAAACTGATACTAAAATAATACTGGAAATAATACAGATTTATTCAAATAATCAATAAAAACAGAAGGAAACATGGAGCTACATTGAGAAAGGATTAGGAGGGGTGGATGAAAAGGCTCAGGACTTCATGTCTGCCACACACCATGGGATGGAGTGGTTCAGAACTTCATGTCTGTTATGACAACCATGGCGCTGTCCCAAATAGTATCTTGTGCCATCCATGCTGCTGAGCACCCACTCTAGACCTAGTTTTCTGTGCAGGACAGGATGTTGATGTTCTGGGTGTGGAAGAGCTTTCAGTAGTTCCGTTGTCATGAACATATCACTATCTAGTGGATTTAGACTCACTGGAATTCAGAGCCTCTGCAGGGGTGGAAGTCCCAATTAAGATGGTCCATTCCAGGAGGTTTATGGATCCAGATGGCTCTTGGGGAGTTTCCTGTTGCTTCGGCAAGTGATCCTGCTGAAGACCTGGTTGATCTCTGGAATAAGGAAATGGCCAGGGCTATGGACACAATTACTCCTAATTGTCACCTCCCATGGAGTTGAACCAAGCAGTGGTTTACCAGGAAGCTGATGGTGGTGAAATGAGTAGGATGGAGACAAGAGCAACAATGGTGGAAGACATGGAGTGAATGTGACAAAACATGGGCTAGAGCTCATTGGAAAGTCTAGGTCATGACAATGTGTCAGTACAGAAATCCTTCTTTGCTGTCACCATTGCATCTGCACAGTGTCATCCAGCAGAGCTCTTTCAAGTGGTCAGGGGCCTTCTGCAATTGCCCCCCCCCCCCCGCAGTGCAGTATATAAACCACTTGGTAGCCCGCTGTGAACAGTTTGCACAGCACTTTGGGGATAAAATTGCTCGGATCCACTCCATCTTGGATGCTATAGTTGATTCAGGTCTGGTGGGTGTAACATTGGCACCTGCTTGCCCAGTGTTACTGGATATGTTTCCATTTGTGCAACCTGATGATGTGGACAGAATCTTTGGAGAGGTGACAGCCACCACATGCATACTGGATCCATGCTCAGCATAGCTGTTGAAAGCAGCTAGAGGGTGACTGGCTGATAGGGGTAAGGGAAGAATGCTTCATTATACAAGGCAGGTTCCCAGCTTATCTAAAAGAGGCAGTGGTGAGGCCACTCCTGAAAAAAAAAATCTTTGCTAGATCCCACCAGACTGGAGAACTATCAGCCAGTTTCAAATATCTCCTTTTTGGGCAAGGTGTTGGAATATGTGGTGGCCTCCCAGTTCCAGGGATTCTTGTATGAAACGAATCATCTAGATCAATTTCAATCTGGCTTCAGACATGGCTACAACTTTGATCGCCTTGGTGGGTGACCTACGTAGGGAGCTGGACAGGGAGAGTGGGTTCCTGTTGGTCCTGCTGGATCTCTCTGTGGCTTTCAATACTATCAACCATGATATCCTTCTGGGTCACTTCTCTGGGATGGGACTTGGGAGCATTATCTTATAGTGGTTTCAGTCCTTCTTGGAGGGGTAAACACAGAAGGTGGTATTAGGGGAAATTCTGTTCAACCCCCTGGCTGTTGGCCTGTCAGGTCCCTCGGGGGTGATGTTCTGCCTCCTAACCAGTTTTGGGGTGCGGTGTCACCAATATGCTGATGACATCCAACTCTATCTCTCCTTTCCATCTGACTCCAAAGAAGCTGTCTCTGTACTGAACCAGTGCCTGCTGCCAGTAATGGACTGGATATGGGTGAACAAATTGAAACTTAATCCAGGCAAGAAAGAGGTGTTCCTGGTCAGTCATAAGGCAAATCACCCATGTGATTCAGCCTGTGATGGATGGGGTTACACTCCCCCTGAAATTTCAGGTTCACAGCTTGGGTGTGCTCCTGGATCCAGATCTGGATCCAAGTTTCAGCTGTGGCCAGGAGTGCATTTGCAGAATTAAAACTAGTGTGCCAGCTGTGCCCATTTCTTGAGAAAACAGATATGGCTACAGTGATACATGCCTTGATTACATTCCATTTGGACTTTTGTAATGCGCTCAACGTGGGGCTGCCCTTGGAAACTGTTCAGAAGTTGCCGCAGCTGCAAAATGCTGGCTACATGTATCATGTACTCCCCTGCTGAAACAGCTAAATTGGCTACTGATCTGTTTCTTAGCAGAATTCAAGGTCTGTTTTTGACTTTTAAAGCCCTAAACAGCTTGTGTCCAGACTATCTAAAGGACCGTATCTCCCTACACAAGCCAGCCTGAGTGCTAAGATTGGCAGGAGAGGGCTTTCTCTATGCCCCATTACCTTTGTATGTGCAGCTGGAAAGGACTTGGGAAAGAGTCTTCTCCATGGCTGCTCCCAGGCTGTGGAACTCTCTCCCGTGGGAAGTGAGGTTGCCCCCCCCCCCCTGCTCTCTTTCTGCTGGCAGCTGAGGACATTTTTGGTGGGTAGATTTTGTTTAAGTAATGTGGTGCTGTTTTAATGTTTACTGATTACTATGAAAACTAGGCTGTCCCAGACCTCCCAGAGGGCCTTTTCAGCTACCGCACCTAACCTTTGGAATGGCCTGCCGGACGAGATGCACCTCATTACATCACTGGCTAGTTTCAAAAAGGCTTTAAAGACGCATCTTTTCTGGCAGGCCTTTCCCTGAAAGAGGAAATAAATGGAACATTTACTCCCTGTTCTGAAAACATAGATAGAACTGGGAATTATCTCAGCTGCCCTTTGCCTAAACCTGATGAGTTTACTTAATGCGGATTTGCACGTGGTTAGTTCATGAGATTGCACTTTGTTTTAATAATTGTTGACCAATTTTAACTGTGCTAATTTTAATTTGTCTTGGTTTAATTCAGTTTTAAGGGAGGCGGTTGGGGAGGGATATGATTGTTGTTTTTACTCTGTATCCTTTTTAATCTGTTGTACCCCACTCCGAGTATTTTATTAGAGGAGCGGGCTATAAATAAACATTATTATTATTATTATTATTATTACTACTACTACTACTACTACTATTTTACTGTTTTTAACTATGATTTTTTAATCTCTGTTTAAATGTTAGTAGTACTTAATTGTGTTTTTTTAAGTTTTGTAATCAATGTTTTAGCTCTTCCTTTTTTAAAATATATTGTAACTCGGCTTGAATCTCACTGTGGAAGAAAGGCTGATTATAAATCCTGGCAATAAATAAATACATACATAAATGGAAGGTTACTAGTGGTGGGAAGATCAAAAAAGAAAAACAAGTTTCAACAAATATAAACTATCACTAAGCTTCAAAATACTTGTAAAGCTTTCAAAAAATTTCCTCTTACTAAAAAAAAAAAAAAAGCAAAAGAACTTCATTGTTTCCCCCCCCCCCCCCAAACACTGTGACTGGAGAGTGTTGCTGAGATTTTTGCCCAGGGTTAAGGGATTGAACAGTTCACAACTATTGAACTTTGACTCCACTTGGTCCCCAAGCTGCGTGGTGAATGGCACTGCAAGAGAGGTGTGCTTTGTTGGTTTCCATGAGAGGAAACCAAGGATGCTTCGCATTTGGCCCATAGGGACAAGCAAAATCTTCATGAAGGGGGTGAGAGGGAGGCTATTCAAAAGCTCCTTCCCCCTTATGTACTTCTTTTCCCTATCTCTGTGAGAGGAGAAACAAGGAGAAACAATGAGAGGAGAAACAAATCGGCTGTTACCTGGCTAAGTTTGCAACTGTGTCGGCCACAAGGCCTGCTCCTAAAGTGGGCTGTCGCCACAATCCCAAACAGGCTACTGACAAGAGTAATTTTTTACTGCTCCTTTTACTAGCAACCTCGGGCTGCCTTAGGCAGCCTCAGAGCAGCTTCTAGCTGGTCTGTGGGCATAGGTTATCTACATGTCATGCCACTGACATGGCCAGAAGCCACTCCTTTTGGCCTGTCTGCTTTGGGCCTTTGTCTCATTCTGCTTTACTTTAGCTTTCTTTTAGAGTCCAAATTGCTGACTTGGCCCACCGAGACTTAGACTGATCCATACCCAGTTCAAACTGGGCTGCCTCAATCGAGATTAGCCAAAATTGGCTTGTTCAGTTCAGGATTTTGCTAAACCAGCTGCACAAATATCAGGATATTCTCTCACATCCGATCAAGCCAGGAGACCAAAATTACATATGTGTTTAAGCCACTGCCTATTTCTCTCTCCCCTTCAGTTTTGTTACAGAGCCTTTCATACTTTTACCCTGCTGAGTTATTAATAGAAAGAATAAGGTATATTTATCTATGCACAGATATTTTTATTATTATAGCCACAGGTGAGGGTGGATTGCTCCTTTAACTATCCTATAATGATAATTCATGGTAGATATCAATGCCTCATTCTCAAAAGGGCTCAAGGAGCAATCAATAACCACTGCGATAAACCTAAGCTAAACTCTTATGGGTTGGAGTGGCAACCTGTTTTTTTAACCACTGCATATAGAACAGTTCGTACAAAGGCTGCCTGCCCTAAAAATGTCTGCTTTATAATGTCGGATAAATGTTGATGGTTCCCTCCATTCAGCTGCTTTACATACTTCAACAAATTAAGATGTTACTCTGAATGCTGTTGTTGTGGCTATTGACCTTATCAAAAATGACCCATACATGCTGTGCTTTTGGAATGTGGGAGTAATCATAGCACAGGTAAATACAGCTTTCCAGCCACCTGGAAATGACTGATTTAGTTGCCTTGAATCCTAAGGTTCTAGGACGGAAAGAAACAAATAAAGCTTTTGTACATCTTAGGGTTTTTGTCCTTTCTATATAAACTTTTACTGCCCTCCAAATATCAATCAGTGCCACCATCTCTCTAGAAGATGTGTGGGTTTGGGAAAAATCTTGGTAGTTCTAATCATAGAATCACAGCATCATAGAATCATAGAGTTGGAATAGACCGCAAGGGCCATCCAGTCCAACCCCCTGCCACGCAGGAACTCCAAATCAAAGCATCCCCGACAGATGGCCATCCAGCCTCTGCTTAAAGACCTCTAAGGAAGGAGACTCCACCACACTCCGAGGGAGAGTGTTCCACTGTCAAACAGCCCTTACTGCCAGGAAGTTCCTCCTAATGTTGAGGTGGAATCTCTTTTCCTGCACTTTGTATCCATTGTTCTGCGTCCTAGTCTCTGGAGCAGCAGAAAACAAGCTTGCTCTCTACTCAATATGACATCTCTTCAAATATTTAAACAGGGCTAACATATCACCTCTTAACCTTCTTTTCTCCAGGCTAAACATCCCCAGTTCCCTAAGGCGGTCCTCACAGGGCATGATTTCCAGACCCTTCACCATCTTAGTTGCCCTCCTTTGGACATGCTCCAGTTTCTCCACATCTTTTTTGAATTGTGGTGCCCAGAACTGGACACAATATTCCAGGTGGGGCCTGACCAAAGCAGAATAGAGTGGCACTATTACTTCCCTTGTTCTAGACACTATACTTCTATTGATGCAGCCTAAAATTGCATTGGCCTTTTTAGCTGCCGCATTGCACTGTTGACTCATGTTCAGCTTATGGCATATTGGACTCCTAGATCCCTTTCACATGTGGTCTCATTCAGCCAGGTGTCCCCCATTTTATATCTGTGCATTTCATTTTTCCTCCCTAAGTGTAGAACCTTACATTTCTCTGCGTTGAATTTTATCTTGTTAGCATTGGCCCAGCTTTCTAGTCTACTCAGGTCATTTTGAATTTTGATGCTGTCCTCTGGGGTATTAGCTACTCCTCCTAGTTTAGTGTCATCTGCAAATTTGATAAGTATGCTCCCAATTCTGTCATCCAAATCATTAATAAAGATGTTGAATAGCACTAGGCCCAGGACAGAACCCTGTGGCACCCCACTGGTCACTTCTCTCCAGGATGAAAAGGAGCCATTGTTGAGCACCCTTTGATGTAATCGGTCAACCGATTACAAATCCATGTGACAGTTAACTTGTCTATCCCACATTTTGCAAGCTTGTTTGCAAGAATGTCATGGGGAATGTCTGGTATCACTTGTGTGTGACATAGACTTCAGAAGAAATGAAGGATCAATTGCCAAAGATAATTTGTCTTCTTCAAGCAGGCACAAATCAGGGTTTACTGACGGATATATCATTTTCAATACTCTCATGCTGATGTAATTGCTGTATGAAATGGCACTTTCAAAATCATTAACCTCAGGGTTACCTCATAAACTGGCCCAAAAGAAACTTTTGCCAAAATACTCAGTACCAAATTCAAATCCTATATAGGGAATCAATGAACAATTAGTTGATCTTGTAAAGTTGCTCTGCTCAAAAACCTCTTGACATGAAGATGGGCAGATAAGGGCTTCCCATTTGCTACCAGCACAGATGACAGAGCAGCAACCTGCCTCTTTAAAATATTCGGACTAGACCTTTGTCTATTTTACTCTAAAGCAAAGATAAGGCATCATCTCTCTGAACTTCTTCCATTAACACTGATTTCTGCCTATACCACATCTAGAATCCCTGCCAAGTGGTTTCATTTATTCTCTCTATCAACTGCTGCCTAAATGCTAAAATGGTGTTTGCTCAGTGTGCTCTTATTTGCTCAAAATTTTCTGCTCAACCTCCACATGGTTAGATTTAACCTCTGTGGGCTGGGGCAGTAACTTGGACTTCGAGTGATGTGCAACCAGTGTGAAGCAATTAAGATAATTTCTGCTTTCTCTACTGTGATTTTTTTAAAAATAATTCTCTAATATTGGAAAAGGAAGGAACACATGAAGTAGTTCCATTGACCATTCCACTGCTGATGCATTTGTGCTTTGATGTACCTTTCTGCATTTGTGCTTCTACTGTTGAAAAATATATTTTTACTTTGAAATTCGGACCAAATACAAAAAGGTCCACCATAGTTGTTCTGTAAATTGTAGAATTATCTCTTCGTTCAAACCACAGTTTCCTGGTTGAATTTTATTCCTGGTTGAGTAGTCTGCTGTCATATTCAAAGATCCTTTGAGATATACTGCTGTTAGCAAATGCACCCATATCTCAACTCAAGCCAGAATTTTTGTGGATTCTTTTAGAAGATGTTGGGATCTTGTTTCTCCTTGGTTTGACAGATATGATTTCACAATAATGGTGTTCATGCAAACTGTATGTTCTTGTTTATATTAAGATTGCTAACCTCACTGCCCTTATCTTTAATAAATTTATATTGAGTCCCTTTTTTGGCATTGTCCATTCTTTCTGGACAATGTGACCTGAAAATGAGCACCTCATCCACATAGTTGCCCTGTTCAAACTGCTTGGTCTCACCCACCAAAGCAAGTATCTCCTTACTTTCACTGGTATAGTCAAAATGCTATGCCGTTTCCTTATTTGATTCTGAAATGGTCTCATGAAAATTTGCAGCATTCTTGTGTGCAATCTTGCCCACTGAACTAACTGAATCGTTGAAACTATCGTTCCTAGTGCTCATGCCAAATGCATTAGATCTACTGAGTTCATCTTTCTCAACTTCATAATATCCGCCATTAAGTTGTGTTAAGTTTCCTAGAAAAAGAAGATATGGCCGCTTTGTGTATTTATTTCTGCAGCCAAGTGAATTAATATTCTTGCAGCTGTCAACTGAAATTTCATGAATTTCATTAGAAATCCCTAAATCTATAAATCTTGCAATGTGACACTGAGGTCACTTCTGCTTTCTGTTTGCACATGTCTTTCAGCAAAATACAGTATTGTCTAGATATAGAAATAACTGCAGTCCCAAATAACTGCCTCAAAAAAGCTATCAAGAGGACTAGTACTTTGGTGAAAACCCTGTGTGCAGACACCAAGCCATACAGAAGACCTTTGAACTGGTAATGACAGCTGCTATAACTGAACCTCAAGTACTTTCTATAGCTTCAGTGCATAGAGTCATGCAAATATGCTTCTCTTAAGCGTATGAAAATAAAAAATCATTTAGGACCAAATTCTCTAGAGCAGTTTGTAATTTCTCTATCTTGAACTTTCATTACTGCACATACCCATTCATTTACTTTAAGTCCAAGACAAATCTGTGCTCCCATTGTGTTTTGGGTCCATAAAGAAAACTGGACTAACTCCTTTGAATTTCCAATGGGATGGGACCTGCTCTATTGCTCCCGTTTGAACTCAATTGTGTATTTCTTTTTAATTACATATTATATAGATACATTAAAACTGGAAAAAAAAGGAAAAATATAGACGGCCCTCTGTATTCATAGATTCTGCATTCACTGATTCAACAATCTACCACTTGAAAATATACCTCTCCAAAAAAACAAAACAAAACAAAAGAAAGAAAGAAAGAAAAAAACAAAGAAAAGAAATCCAAAAAACCAAATTTTGATTTTGCCATTTTACATAAGGGACACCATTCTATACACCATAGTATAGTGTATCCACAGATTTTGGTATCCACGAGGGGTTCTGGAACCAAAATCCAGTGGATAACATGGCACACAGTATAGAACAAGATAGAAAGATTAAAGGACAAAGAAAAAGATGACTACCATTCTTCCTTTGGGAGGGTATAAAACAGGAATTATCTTGCCTCTCTAAACAAAATCCAACAATTCTCTTCTTCCCCTACCCTATTCTCATTATTTCCCAAAACTAAAAATCTTTTCTCTTTCGAAGAGAAAATCTTGGAAAATAGTTTACTATATCATCAAAATATCATACCAATTAGACTGTTACATCATATAAAGAAATATTACTTCAATTTTTACTAATAACTATCTTACTAGCATAATTGTATAATACTATTTCTTCCAGTTAAAACTGTGAGTCTGTTACATATAATAAACTATCGCTAAATCTAATCCATCTTCTATATTTCTATCAGATTTGATTTTATACAATTATTTACGAAACTCAAGTGTAATTTATCTTATAATCAGAGCCCACTTTAAAGCAGACACTACCCCTTTAATTTTAAATATTATTTTAGCCTTTCTCCTCAGCCATACAAACCTCCCCCTCCCCAGATGATCAAACTCTCTTCCCCACATTTTGTTCTTAGTCATCTTATTTCCACTCTGCTGAGAGTGGTTACCTGGGAGATCATGCATCCCATGTCCTCAACGACTTTTCAGTCCTCTCTTCCATGTTGCTAGCTAATCCCTCCCTCTGAACCCCTTTTATTTTTCCATATATGTATTTCCCATAGACATCATTTAGAAATTAGCCTCCCTCTTATCCTCCCAACCCCAGATTGTAGTTACCATTTTTAAATCTAGCATTTCTTCAACCCTTGTCTCTTCTTTTTAGGCTAATCCCACCACGAAATGAACTTTAATTTGTTCCACCATGAGTCTTTTCCATACTCATCCATTCATGATTAGCTTCATCTCTCTCCTCACCTTCATTTGTAGTTTCCATACTAGGAGCCACTATTTTCATTTCATCTTTCACTGCATCCTACCAGATCTGTCATAAGGTTTTTATATCCAATAGTCTCCAGTCTCAAATCCTTTATCACACCACTTTTCAGATGCTTCATCATATGTGGGGATTTTTCAACAGAGTTATCTCTGCCAACAGCTTCAGTAAAAATTATTGGGAAACTTCCACCTTCTTTCCTTATATTCAGCACTCAGGTAGTTCCACAAACTAAAACCTCCACTGTGTCTCTAGCTCTGTCTGGTTACAGTCACTTATCTATTTCTCCACTTTCTCACAATGTAATTTCCTCTTATTAAATTCAATTCCAATCAATCTTATATGTAATAAACTCCAGCCCATCTATAAAATTACATGATCCCAATTGCTTTGTTATAAATCTTTGGGCACATTAACCAGCTTTCCTTATACTTAAATCATGATCTTATAGGGTAAAGTTCACTTACTCAGTTTTTGAATGCACAAAGAAGGCAGCTTAACAAAGTTTCTGTTCTACCACTTAAATCAGAATTCTTCGTGTTTATAATCTTATGGTCTAATTAAAAGTTTGAAGAAAGCATGTAGATGGCTCAGTGTCTGTCAGATCCATCAAATAAGTTTGGCTGCTTTTCATGGCTTGGGCATAGATGTAGTTCCCATGGCTTCCCCTTGCTCACTGAGCATTCTACTGCCCCAAAAGGTGGCTTACTGATGAGTAAACAAGGGATTTGCTCTTGAAAGTCTAGAAACCTCCTGAGTAAAGAAGTTTCCAGATATTCATGGGCAAATCCCTCATTTTCCCTTTGGGCCAGGAACATTCCACCAGTCAGAGAACTCTCTGACTGTGCTTAATTAAAGTGAAAGTCCTCCTTGTTGTGGAGCACTGACAAGGAGTGTCATCCAGCCATATTCCTGCACTTAAGTCCCTAAATATTGCATTTCCATTTGCACTGTCTCCCTCTTGATTTAGTTCTATGACACCAGTGGTGAAAGATAGCTTCCCATTGGTCATTTTGCGAAAATGATTTCAAACCCTTGCTTAACTACTTGAAGTACCCATTACTGCAGTATACATTGTTATGGCTTCCCACAAATGGTCAAAGTGATATTACCTTCTTCCTGCTGGCAGTTCCCTCATGTCAGTATTGGTGCCTGCTAACCCTGTTGGAGCGAGCATCTCCTCTTCTTGGCTGTTGATGACCCTGTTTGTCTAAAGTGGAATCTTTCTTTATTTCATTATTGTTTGAAATTTCTAAAGACTCTTCTTTTTGAGAAACTTTCTTCTCTAAAGAAGTAGTATTCTCCTCTCCTGTCTACTTTTCTTTTTTTGAATTGCACTTGTTTCTTGTTTTTTTCTTCCAGCAAAATTTTCTCTAAAGAATTCTTCCGAAATAACCACAGGAATCTTCTACCAACCATAGTTGGAGATGAGGGGACCTTCTCTCCATATTGCTCTCACTAGATTTTTTCCCCCTTGGGACAGACTTCAGTGCCTGCAAAGAGGTACACCGCTCAATGCCCAACTGAATAGCTGAACCATTCATTTACAATATCCTGCTCTAGCTTGTGTACCTGCAGCTGACTGAGCAGTTTTCACTGAGCAATAATTTCTTCATCTGGCAGCTTTTTCTTTTTCTGATGGAATAAAGACAATTTCCCTGTCCACATCTGAAAACATTTTTCCTCTTTTTCTTTCACATTTCCTGTTTATTCTATGCTTCATTTTCTCCAACCTAATGTCCAACTAACTAGAGTTTAATATTAATTGTATGGTTATAGAATGAGAGAAAGAGAGAAATTGCCAATCATCTGGTAAGGCAGGAAAAGTAAAAGGAAAGGGAGACAGAATCAGGTAGCTGGTAAATGGATTTGACATGAGGGAATATCCCAATGTTGTGGATTGCTCCTTCAAGCCTGAGAATGTAATATAATGGTCAAAGGACAAAACAAACACAACTGACAAAGTGGAGTAGTATTGTCAATATATATCCCCTTCCAACAAGTATTTTATATTACATTGGAGGAAAACATTACTAAGGGGAGCATGCATTTCTGCATTCTACATTGTCATTAAAGAAATGAACCAAAACTGAGTATTTGTAAATATGCTGTGTATACGACTGTGTATGTACATACACATACACACACGTGTTTGTGCACGCACACATGCATTATTTAGGAAATAAAAGCTATTTTATAGTAATGCTACAAATTTAAAGATTCAGTACTGGTAGACTACTGTAATAAATTGACATTGCAGAAATACAAATAATTTTAAAGTTTTTAAAAATAAAATTAGAGCTTTTAAAGAGCAATACATGAAATTTATTATAGCTGTATTACAGACTTCACAAAACATCTACTGCTGTTTGGGGATAATCTCCAACAATCTGGTATACTTTCCAGCCAAAAGTGTTAAAAGGTATTATGTAAGTCCCCCTTCTTTGCACATAAATATCTTCAAGATCCAATTTTAATCCTAGTATCAAAGGGGATATTCCAATGTTTCTCATAATCCTGCTCACAAAAAATTGTAAAATGCTAAATTTGATTTAATCTGGTTACTATGTAAAATTAGACATCATTCTTACATAGTGATGTCAGAATATTATCAATTGCAGGCAAAGATTTGAATTGCTAGAATGCCTGCATTACTAAAAATGGAAAGGTAAACATTTGGTTTTTGAATACAGGCTTAATACATTTATGTTTGGAACAGCAGTATCTCATAAGCTGCTAGTACAGTAAGAACAAATATCCAATAGCTATGTTTGCATAATATTCCAAAAACTCAGAAAAATTTGCCAGGAACTGCTATTTTCCTAGTGAAATGGTATGAGGAATATCTGTCTCTTAAACATGTGGCATCAAATTTTGCAGCAAAAAGAAAAGGAAAAGAAAAGAAAAAGAAAAGAAAAAGAAAAAAGAAAAAGAAAAGAAAAAGGGTAAATGAAACGATGTACAGTTGACCTGCCATTTCCGTGGATTCTGCATCCACGGATTCAACTAGCCACATGTTTGAAAATACTCACCAACTCCCCTACCACAAGGGGGAAACAAACAAAAAAAAAGGAAACCTTGATATTGTCATTTTATATAAGGCATGTCATTTTTACTACATCATTGTATATAATGCGACTTGACCATCCATGGATTGTATCCATGTGAGGTTCTTAAATCAAAACCCAGAGGATTCAAAGTATAGTTTATAAATCAGCTATATGTAATCATTTGTTTAAAAAAATATTAATTGGAAGAAAGTGCTTGCCTGTCTCAGTGTTCAACCAAAAAGAAAAGGGGAAAAAATCTGTAAAGCTGATTTCTAAACGATTCCATTAGATCAGTATGTAAAGCACAGAGCTAGTATTTTTAGTAAGGAAAATCTTCTTAGCAAGAGAAAAAAATCAAGTAGCCATTTCCAATGTCAATGGCAGTGTATCTTAAACCAATGTGATAACTGTCACTTATATTTAATTCCTTTAACTTCTCTAATTTCAACTAGATTAACCAACTACATTAAGGTAGGCATACAAAAGCACCCCTTTCCTCTAACAGTACTCCAGTGCCATTTTAAGAGCAAGCTAGGAGGAGGAAGAATCAAGGTTTAGAACAGACAAGCAATAAGAGCAGTTACATTTTTCCCTAGCAGAAGTTTTCCCAATCAAAAGTCATCCAAAGCCAAGCTCCTCCCTTTGTATTGGATTTCCAAGGTAGTTCACATGTCTCTCTAAATGTATGTTTGTATTGTTTATTTCTACAAAGAAAAATATATCATCTGAATACATATAACAGATAATGCCATTCTGACATTTTTTTTTTAAAAAAATGAACAATTATTCATCTGAGCATCATATTCCTTTTTTAAAATACAAACTACTAGCATATGAAAAAGGAAGTGCAGTACTTTCATGGTCAGATTCAATATTCTTATAAATGTCTAGTTTTTTAAAAGAATTTTTTATGTTTTAATATATCTTTTATTAGGTCTCTAAAAGAGACTTGTAGAGACTTTACAAGAGACTTTACTAAGTCTCTACAAAAGAAATTTAAATACATACAATAGGGAATGAAGCTTGTTGCAATGGTTGTTGAACAGTTACTTTCATTAATATATACATACAAAATGCCACAAACATATCTCACTGACAAATGGGACGTGTGCTCTGATTTCCCAGTTAATTTTTTTCCACAATCAGTTCCATAACTTGAAGGCTCAGCTGTATTGCTTTTATACACTAATGTTGTAAGTAAAAAAAAGAAGAAGCTTACCTTGCCTTCATCCATTGGATTGTCACTAATATGGACAACAGGCCCAGGATGAGACTTGGATGACCTGAAAATGTAAATATTATCTATTTTCAAAACTAAAAACAGACATGTAGTTATCCTGTTTATAGTTCACAAATTTATTCATCTATAGTATTTTCAGCCAACTGGCAAATTATTATTCCCAATTCTGTTACATTTGTTCTTTTAAGTTTTCCACTGTTATACTGTTGTTGCTATGATAACATTTTTTTAGAAAAATATTATTCTGCCTTTCTCCCAAAAATGGGACTCACTGTGGCTTACATATTAAAAAGATTACAACTAAAAACACATCAAAACCAAATTAAACTATCACCATATCAAAACATAAACCAAAAAAATATTTTAAAAATTACACAATGTAATTTAAAACAGTACAGCACTTACAGAACTTTGTTAAAATCTATCTGATTTTTTTTAAAAAAAGGGGGGGGTCTTCACCTGTTGCCCAAAGGACAGTAAGGAGGGGGCCATCCTACCCGCTCCAAAGTGCAGAGACAGCCATTGAGAAAGCCCTCACTTGTCTGCTTCAGATCTCTGTGGCCAGGCAGGTTCTTAACTGGAAATATGGTCAAAGACAGCCTGAATCTAAGCCATATAGCCATATTTACTTAAGGTCTGCTTTTGGAGGGGGGAGGGGGACTCAAGCTGGGTTATAACAAATTCACAGCATACAAAAGTTAAAAGACAATTAAACTATCATAAAATTAAAACTAGTTAAAAACATAAACCATTTCTCCATGCTTTCAAAAGGCATCTTTATGCCTGGAGGAGGTAATAGGGTGGATGAAGAAAAACAAACTGAAACTAAATCCAGACAAGACAGAGGTGCTTACTATCAAAGGTCTTAACTGAGATTGGAGGCTGTGGATGGGGTTGTATTTCCCGTGAAAGACAGTGTTCACAACTTGGAAGTGCTCCTGGATCCCAATCTCCAAATGTTAACGCAGATAGAGTAGTTATTATCGACTTTGGCTTCCTAGAACTAGAACCTAAAGATGATAGTGCATGAAGTGGTAACCTCAAGGTTGGACTTCTACATTACGTTACCTTTTTATCAAGCTCAGAAACTTCAGTTAGTTCAAAACACAGCAGCCAGACTGATTGCTGGTACATCTAGGAGTGATCATATTACACCAATATTAAAATTGTTCCACTCCTTTCCAATTAGTTTCCAAATGAAGTACAAAGTGTTGATTATTACCTTTATGACATGGTTTTGGTCCAGATAACCTATAGGATCACCTTCGTCCCTATAATGCATACTGTACATTCAGGTCCTCTCAGAGTATGTTGTATTCAATAGCTAAGCATGCTGTCTGAACTTAAAACAGTATTAAAGACCTATCTCTTCCAGCAGGCCTACTCAATTTTAAAACTATGTATTTTAAATTGGCATATTCTAACGGATTATTTTAATGGTAATGGCCATTTTAATCCTATGTTTGTGTGTTTTATTTGACGTGTTTAATGGTAAGTTATATATATTGTATTTTAATCTATGTTGCATACCACTTCAAGTCTTGGGGAAAGACAGGCAATCAATCAATCAATCAATACCATTTAAAAAAAAAGGAGTCCAGTACAGTATACAAGGCCTTTCCCTCAAAAAATAATTCTCAAAGGCCCATGAGAATTAAAGATTGGGGAAACACAGTAAGAAAGGTGAAGGCATAGTGTCTAGGAGAAGGGTGTTCCAGAACCTGGGAACAGCTACTGAGAAGACACTCTCTGCTTTCTACCAAATGCATCTTGAGGGTGGTGGGACAAAGAGAAGAGCTGTCCCAAAAGATTTCAAAATACAGATAGGTTCCTTTAAATAACCTTAACCTGAGCACATAGGTCTTCACAGGGCATCACTAGCACAGTCAATTGTGCCCCAAAATAAACAGACAGACAGACAAGGGAGCTGTTCCAACAAGTGAGTTGTGTGCTTCCTGTATCCAGCCCAGTTAATAATCTTGTGGCATCTCTTTGGAACAGCACAAGTTTCTTTACACTGTTTAAAGGCAGCCTCACAATGAGCTTGTCACAGTAATCCAAATGGGATGTAACTAAGGTAGGAATCATCATGGACAGGTCTGACATCTCAAGGACAGAACAGTTGGCACACAAGCCAAGTGTACAAATGTACTCCTGGCCACTGCCAAGACCTGAGCTTCCAGGCTAAGCCTGAATCCAGGAGCATACCCAAGCTACAGACCTGCATCTTTATGGGGAGTGCAAGTCACATCTAGCACAGGCTAAATCTCTATTATGTGATCTTCTTTTCAAGTGACCAAAGGCAGCCCTGTCTTGCCTGGACCAAGACTCAAATTGTTTGCCCTCATCCAATCCACTCTACAAACAGGCACCACTTTAGCACCAAAAATATTTATATATATGTACACAACTGAATTTGACTGATTTAAGATTTTTAATTCTTTAATAAAAAGTTCCCATAAAGCAAACATACATAAGGCTAAATCCAATGTTAATTGTACATAGCACAGGCCTACTGAAACAAACAGACCACTTACAAGAACAGATTTCAATAGGCCTGTTCAAGACAGGACTAACAATGGATTTAGCTCCACAGGATTATAAACAGACTTTTGCTTGTTTATAATGGATCCAACCCATATGACTTTGAAGTTATGTTAATAAATCAGAATGGATGATCTACTATGTATTTTCTAAGTGATTCAACACCTGCTTGATCTTGGAAGCAAAGCAGAGTCATCACTGGTCAGTACTTGGATGGCAGACCACAAACAAATACCAGGTGCTGTAGGGTACATTTCAGAGGAATGAACTAGCAAAACCACCACTGAGTATTACTTGTCTAAGAAAACCCTGTGAAATTGATGAGGTTGCCATAAGTCAATAAGCAACTTGAAGGAATAAACAGATCAGCACACACCCATTGTTGTTGATATTGTTGTGTGCCTTCAAGTCATTCATAACTTAGCATCATTAAGGCAAGCCTATCATTGAGTTTCCTTGGCAAGGTATATTCAGAGAGAGTTGGTTTTGCCTTCTCTGAAACTGAGAGGATTTTTACCTCCCTGACGTTTCCATGGCTGAGCAGGAATTAAAAACCTGGTCTCTAAAGTCACACTCCAATTCTCAAATCACTACATCACGCTGGCAGCTGTACACACATGCATATACACATAAATTGGCCCTCATAAAAACATTGAAGAATGTATTAGATACTGGAAATATCTATCCAAAAATACAAAATTAAAAAACACACAAGAAGGGTACAAAATATATGGAAAACAATTCTACAACTACACTAAAACTATGACTCTGCTAAAATCTCATCACTGAATACCGTATAAACACGACTATAAGTCGAGAAATTTATGCCCCAAAATTGCCCCTAAAATCTTGGGGTAGACTTATAGAAGGGTCAACTGAGTAGCAGTGCTTAGTAGGGTCCCAAAGCAAGCCAGCCTGAGTCGCCCCAACCTCCCTTGGGCACCCGTGCCTTCCCCCTCCACTCCGTTTCCAACTTCCAAGCCTTGGCTTCCTAGCAGAAAAACTCCCTGTTTAAAAGCACTTCCCCCTCTCTCAGCTCCGTTTGGCAAGCCTTTCCCTCACAGAGGACAAATTCCCCATGTAAAAACACTTACTTCTCTCTTGGTCCGTTTTGCAAGCTTTGCCTTCTCTAGGAAAAAAAAAAACTCTCCTTGCAAATCCACTTGCTTTTTTGCAAGACCTGCCTTCCCCAGGAAAAGCCCCTCCACTTAAATCCACTTCTTGTTGTTGTTGTTGTTGCTGCTTTTTTTTTGCAAGCCTTACTTCCCATCCCAGGAAAAGCCCCTCCACTTAAATCTACTTCTTGTTGTTGTTGTTGCTGCTGCTGGTGGTTTTTGTTTGTTTGTTTTTTGCAAGCCTTACTTCCCACCCCAGGAAAAGCCTCTTCACTTAAATCCACTTGTTGTTGTTGTTGTGTTTGCTGCTGCTGCTGTTTTTTTGCAAGCCTTATTTCCCATCCCCAGGAAAAGCCCCTCCACTTAAATCCACTTCTTGTTGTTGTTTGCAACACCTGGCTTCCCATCCCCAGGAAAAGCCCCTCCATTTAAATCCCCTTGTTGTTGTTGTTTTTGCAAGACCTGACTTCCCATCCCCAGGAAAAGCCCCTCCATTTAAATCTCCTTGTTGTTGTTGTTTTTGCAAGACCTGACTTCCCATCCCCAGGGAAAGCCTCTCCATTTAAATCCATTGGTTGTTGTTGTTTTTTGCAAGACCTGACTTCCCATCCCCAGAAAAAGCCTCTCCATTTGGATCAACTTGTTGTTGTTTTTGCAAGACCTGACTTCCCATCCCCAGGAAAAGCCTCTCCACTTAAATCCACTGGTTGTTGTTGTTTTTGCAAGACCTGACTTCCCATCCCCAGGAAAAGCCCCTCCATTTAAATCCACTTGTTGCTGTTGTTTTTGCAAGACCTGACTTCCCATCCCCAGGAAAAGCCCCTCCATTTAAATCTCCTTGTTGTTGTTTTTGCAAGACCTGACTTCCCATCCCCAGGGAAAGCCTCTCCATTTAAATCCATTGGTTGTTGTTGTTTTTTGCAAGACCTGACTTCCCATCCCCAGAAAAAGCCTCTCCATTTGGATCAACTTGTTGTTGTTTTTGCAAGACCTGACTTCCCATCCCCAGGAAAAGCCTCTCCACTTAAATCCACTGGTTGTTGTTGTTTTTGCAAGACCTGACTTCCCATCCCCAGGAAAAGCCCCTCCATTTAAATCCACTTGTTGCTGTTGTTTTTGCAAGACCTGACTTCCCATCCCCAGGAAAACCTCTCCATTTAAATCCACTTGTTTATTGCAAGACCTAATCCATTTGCTTCCTTTCTCAATCCAATGTTTTAAATCGGTTGGGAGAGGTCCAGAGAAGGAAGGACGTAAGTGGTATTTCCCCCCTTTCCATCCTTCCTTATAGAAGTTTTACCCTCGACTTATCCACGGGTCATATCAAAATCCAGGATTTTGACCCTGAAACCTTCCCTCGACTTATACATGAGGTCGACTTATACATGAGTATATACGGTACATTGGAACATACTGTTCAATAAAGAGGCATATGACTGTAATGTTCCAAATGAACTTAAGAATGCAACATTTCTCAGTATTTTATACATAGCAGTGATATTGCCTTGAAGTACTTGTATCATTTTAAATATCCATGCACAGCTGACAGATTTTCAGCAACAACAAAAGAAGCTGCAAACTTTTATATTTAGCATTTTCTGTCAGTTAGAACACACTGATAAAAGTTAACAAATGTATCACATTTGTTTTTAACTCAAACCATACTCACAGTTCAATGGCTTTATTCCACATGATGACATAGCCTGAGAGAGAGAAGGACTCCACATTGACAATGTGTATATTTCCTCTTTCAGTGCCCACGTACAGCCATTTACTCTGGAAAGGCAGATGGCAAAATGTTATCCTGAAAGAGAACACATACAAAAATGGAATTTACAAAAATACAACTTCTCTAAATTGTAAGGTCAAATACTAAAAATCAACAAAGGAACACATGTTTTGTTGTTGTTGTTCTGTGCCTTCAAACCATTTCTGACTTATGGCAACCCTAAGGCAAGTGGGATATCCTTGGCCAGATTTGTTCAGAGGTCGGTTGCCTGTGCCTTCCTCTGAGGCTGAGAAGAGGGTGACTTGCCCAAGGGTTTCCATGGCTGAGTGGGAGTTCAAACTTTGTTCTCCAGAGTCACAGTCCAATGATCAAACCACTATACCACACCAGCTCCTACACATTGTTGTACTTCACATATATTCTCATAAAGGTTTTATCAAATTCACACTCAGATAATTGACTGGAAATGAGTGAAATGTGTCACTCAAATATCCAAGATGGTCAGTTTCGCCTTTCTTAAAAGCTTTTATTTTGACAATGATTTCTTGGGAATAACACACAATAATGGGGAGCATAAACTTGCTATATCTAATCTATGTTTTTTCACTGAGAAGCCATGCACAACTGAAATAATTTCTCAACCCCAACTTCAAAACAGTATTCTGAATGTGTGTGTCTACTGTACAAACAGAACACTAGAAATATAATACTGATTGTTCAATTCCAAACAAGAATGCATAATATACAGTAATAGGTCTTGGTTACAATGTCATTATATGGTACTGAGCTGTTCCATGGTACTGAATTGTTCCACAATATATTTAGAACAAATTGCTAAATATGGAGATTTAAAACTATGTTAGAAAGTGCTCTGTTGTCACATAAAAAGGACACCACAGCCAAATGCAACTGCTTGATTTAAAAAACCCTTTATTTTCATATGATAAATAAACCAGACTCCTCCCATAAAGAGCAATCTAAAACACCTACATTCTAAATTTCCTTCAAAGGTTTTAATTTTAGGTAGTTGTACCTGAAAAAAATAAGCATGAAACATAAAAATAGAGACTCAAGCTGCAATACTTGTTGCTCGTATAGTATGTAGGCCCACTTTCTGAGGGTCTTCTAATTGACTGGAAATGAGTGAAATGTGTCACTTAAATATCCAAGATGGTCAGTTTCTCGTTTCTTAAAAGCTTCTATTCTGACAATGATTTCTTGGGAATAACATACAATAATGGGGAGCATAAACTTGCTACATGGAGGTAAAGAAGTGATAAGAGATTCTGGCTACTAAAATTACTACTGTAATAGTAAGCAAGAGTCAATATTCATTAGAAGAAAAGCTCTGTCTGAGTTCAATATTTGTGGCATGAATCTGACTAATGAAACAGTAGACCTAAAGTGGGACTGCCACAGTAGAGCACTAATTCAAGCAAGCAATAATAAACTCCTATTGAATCTAAATGCAATTTGAGTAATTACTTACATAAATGTATGAAGAGTGAGGCAAGGTCACTTGAGAGGCAATTTGTAGATGCTTGCAATGGATTTCCTTTGCTAGTTGTAGGCCATATGTCTCCTTTGATAAAACTGTCAAAGCTACTTAAGTGAAACCTTTATCATGATTTGCCGAACTTAGTGTAGTGCATAACAATTAAACAAACAGTACTGTTCATTAAAAAAAACTTCACTGTGACATCTCAAACACTGACGCTCTGATAAAGCAAAACTGTAGAATTTGGCTAAACCACTTTTATACAAGATTTTTTACTGGCTTACATGTCTGTTAAAACATTTCTGTGATGTTTTTATTCTTATTTGTTGTTTCACTATAACTGAACATTTTTTCTTTTATAACACCTTTAAGAAATTTTCATTACAGGAGACCTAAAAATATTGTATACAGCCAACATGATGTAGTAATCTCAGTGTTGCACTAGGACACTGGGGTTGAATTCCCACTCAGCCATGGAAATCTTCTGGGTTACGTTGGGCAAGTCACACTCTCTCAGCCTCAAACAAAGGTAAGGGGAAAACCCATTTGAACAAGAAAACCCAGTGATGAGTTCACCTGAGGGTAGCTGTAAGTCAGAAATGACTTAGAAGCACACCACCACCACCACAAACAAATACTGTTTAAGTTAAATGAAAAAATATAAACAAAAGCAAAGAGTGGAAGATACAGTGAAAGATTTTTTCAGTAAACAGCTGCTGATAGAATTATAGAATCATAGAGTTGGAAGAGACCACAAGGGAGATCCAGCCCAACCCCCTGCCATGCAGGAACTTTCAATCAATGCATCCATAACAGATGGCCATCCAGCCACTGTTTAAAAACCTCCAAAGAAGAAGACTCCACCACCCTCCGACAGTGTTCCACTGTCGAACAGCCCTTACTGTCAGGACGTTCCTCTTAACACTGAGGTGGAATCTCTTTTCCTAGAGCCTGCACCCATTGTTACAGGTCCAGTTCTCTGGAGAAGCAGAAAACAAGCTTGCTCCCTCCTCAATATGACATCCCTTAAAATATTTGAACAGGGCCATCATATCACTTCTTAACCTTCTCTTCTCCAGGCTAAACATCCCCAGCTCCCTAAGGCGTTCTTCATAGGGCAAGGTTTCCAGACCCTTCACCATTTTAGTCGCCCTCCTTTCGACACACTCCAGTTTCTCCACATCCTTTTTGAATTGTGGTGCCCAGAACTGGACACAGTATTCCAGGTGGGGCCTGACCAAAGCAGTGTAGAGTAGAACTATTACTTCCCTTGATCTTCTAGACACTATACTTCTATTGATGCAGCCTAAAATTGCATTGGCAATTTGTAACTGGTTGACTGACCGAATCCAAAGGGTGCTCAACAATGGTTCCTTTTCATCCTGGAAAGAAGTGACAAGTGGGGTGCCACAGGGTTCTGTCCTGGGCCCAGTGCTATTCAATATCTTTATTAATGACTTGGATGACAGAATTGAGAGCCTAGTTATCAAATTTGCAGGTGACATCAAATTAGGAGGAGTAGCTAATACCCCAAAGGACAGAATCAAAATTCAAAATGACCTGAATAGACTAGAAAGCTGGGCCAAAGCTAACAAAATGAAATTTAACACAGAGAAATGTAAGGTCCTACACGTAGGGAGGAAAAATGAAATGCACAGATATAGGATGGGGGACACCTGGCTGAATGAGACAACATGTGAAAGGGATCTAGGAGTTCAAGTAGACCACAAGTTGAACACGAGTCAACAGTGTGATGCAGCAGCTAAAAAGGCCAATGCAATTTTAGGTTGCATCAATAGAAGTATAGTGTCTAGATCAAGGGAAGTAATAGTGCCACTCTATTCTGCATTGGTCAGGCCCCACCTGGAATATTGTGTCCTGTTCTGGGCACCACAATTCAAAAAGGATGTGGAGAAACTGGAGTGTGTCCAAAGGAGGGCGACTAAAATGGTGAAGGGTCTGGAAACCTTGCCCTATGAAGAACGCCTTAGGGAGCTGGGGATGTTTAGCCTGGAGAAGAGAAGGTTTAGAGGTGATATGATCGCCCTGTTTAAATACTTGAAGGGATGTCACATTGAGGAGGGAGCAAGCTTGTTTTCTGCTGCTCCAGAGAACAGGACCTGTAACAATGGGTGCAGGCTCTAGGAAAAGAGATTCCACCTCAACATTAAGAGGAACGTCCTGACAATAAGGGCTGTTCGACAGTGGAACACACTCCCTCGGAGGGTGGTGGAGTCTCCTTCCTTGGAGGTTTTTAAGCAGAGGCTGGATGGCCATCTGTTGGAGATGCTTTGATTGGGAGTTCCTGCACGGCAGGGGGTTGGACTGGATGGTCCTTGTGGTCTCTTCCAACTCTAAATTTCTATGATTCTATCACACTGTTGACTCATGTTCAACTTGTGGTCTATTGGACTCCTAGATCCCTTTCACATGTGGTGTCATTCAGCCAGATGTCCCCCATCCTATACGTATGAATTTCATTTTTCCTCACTAAGTGCAGTACCTTACATTTCACCATGTTTAATTTCATTTTGTTAGCTTTAGCCCAGCTTTCTAGTCTATTCAGGTCATTTTGAATTTTGATCCTGTCTTCTGGAGTATTAGCTACTCCTCCTAATTTGGTGTCATCTGCATATTTGATAACTACGACCCCATACTGTCATCCAAGTCATGAATAAAGATGTTGAATAGCACTGGGCCCAGGACAGAACCCTGTGGCACCCAACTTGTCACTTCTCTCCAAGATGAAAAGGAACCATTGTTGAGCACCCTTTGGGTGCGGCCAGTCAACCAATTACAAATCCATGTAACAGTTACCTTGTCTAGCCCACATTTTACAAGCTTGTTTGCAAGAATGTCATGGGGAACCTTGTCAAAGGCCTCACTGAAATCAAGATATACTATATCCACAGCATTCCCTTCATCTACCAAGCTGTAATTTTATATATTAAAAAAAAAACAACAACCAAACAAACAAACCCCAAAACAGATCAGATTTGTCTGGCATGACTTGTTTCTCTGAAACCCATGTTGACTTTTTGTGATTATGGAATTGCCTTCTAGATATTCACAGACTCTCTGTTTAATGATCTGGTCTAGAATCTTTCCTGGTGTTGATGTCAGGCTAACTGGAAGATAATTGTTGGGGTAATTGTTGATGCTTATATTGAATCTAAAATTTCAAACAAGACTAAGCCTTCTGAAATCAGTTTCATATGGCAGGCAACAATGTTGTATAACTCACAAAAAGATACTGAGACAATCCACATAAATATGTTTGCTGGAGTCATTCTGATACAGAATGTAATACAGACTGAGACCTGGAAAAATATTCCATGTTTTCTGACAGGGTGACTCTTGATACAAAAAGAGAGGTAACTGCAAGCATGCTGGAAGTCTTCCAAAAAAAACTTAAAAAAAAAACAATTACAGAACAATGGATCTTCTGGAAGCAGGTATTTGAACACCACTGACAAATCCATTCTGTTTTTCCCGATTTCTTTCCTCATGTACATTTTGCAGTATGGACCTCATAAACCTGCTCTGAGAAGACTAATTAATCTTGTTAGTACAACAGCACTGCACAGAAGTACTAACTCGACACAGTTGGATATCACTGTGACTTCTGCCTGTCAACATGCTATTGCTATTGCCATGGACAATCCATCACTGTATTCATAAAAAACATAAGTCACAACAGTACTTCTTTCACACAGACGTTAATTCTTTCATAATTTCTTTAGAACAATTTTGCTAACATCTAATCTCACCTTGATTATCCTGATTCTTTTGGATCTGTCTTCCACCACCACCCTCATCCTAAATCTGTTTTAAATTGCTTAAAAGCAATATTCTATAAATGGAAAACAGACGTCCATATTGTCACATATACAGTAGGTGTGTAAAAGTTCAAGTGTTCTACAACTGCTTTCTGTGTGTTCTCCAAAAGAATGCTGCTGGCATGCTTGTACAAAGGCTTAATGGAATAAGGTCTGAAAAACCACTAAAAGCATACATAAGACACAAAAACAGGATGGAGAGATAAAAGAATAAGCAGCTACCAAATATAATTCATAGACAAGCACCAGCAAATAAGTTAAATCTACTTCAAGGGGGGAAGAACTCATGGCCCAGAAGTCTAATGGGTGAGGGATGGAGTTCCTCCTGAAAGACCCCTGCTTGAGTCCCAAATAGAATTATTCTGGGTCTCGTTTAGATACATTGGATAGTGTTCGGTAATGATTTCAGCAGCCATAAAGTCTTGTACAAAAGAAGGAAATTTTTCACATATTCAGACAAAAAAATAAATAACTTTAAAAATCATTACCAGCACTCTGGAATTAGGTCAGGAAATAAATATGTTTCAAAAAAAAAACCTATTAAAATTGGGACTCCATGTTGTTGGTCAACTGTAGTTTCCAAGCACCCTTCCTAGAAAGCCCTTTGTAAAGAGCATACTATAGTAATCTAGACTTAATATACTGTAATTAAAATGTGTTTCACCATTTTACTGTCCACAGACCACAACAATTTAGGTCCACGATATTTTAAAGACTGCTTTATACTACATGAGAATGCCAATAATCTGAGATGTTCATCTTAGACCCAATTGTGTTCATCATCAAGAGTGGCTAGGTTGATAGATGGACAAGACAGGACTTTCTTCTGTAGCAGCACTCAGACCACAGAACTCCCACACCAGGGAAATCTGGGTTTCTAAGGCAGTAAAAACTGTTTAGTCAGGATTTTGGCTTTGTAATTTTTTTCTCCTTTTAAAAAATGTTTACTTTTTCTGCTCTGTTTTGCTAAGACTATACATTCATTCAAGGGCCCTCTATCTAAGTATTTTGAGTTAAAATATAAATGAAATAATTTGTATCATCCAAGGAGAAAATGACGCTAAGAAATTACTACTTGCTCAAACACCTAAAACTGAGAATACCTAGCACAGAGAAAAGGAGGCAAGCTGTTCCAAATCATGACATTCCTTCATATTTGAATGTCAAAATATGGTTTGTTTCCTAATCCATTAGTGCAAACTTCAGTTTGGGTGTTACCTGAACTGAATCTGAATAGAAAATTATAATGAATACAAGAGCTATATTAAATGGGAAAAGCTATTTGGGAACATAAAGCTTGTTGAGTGAAAGAATACTTTTAATATAGACAAGAACTTCCACTTAATGTTTAAATTTAACATTAAGCCACTATGTTAATAACTTATGGATGTGCCTACCATGTAGTGAAGAGCATTTTAATTGACTTATTAAAAATTCATAGTCAAGCATTTATGTGTCTTTATAAAAATTATGTACAGTGCTGGTTAATGGAAAATACTGTAAACTAGGTCACAGCAGCTGGCAGGAAGTTTTCTGTTAAGAGTCTCACAAACCTGATCAGGACAGCTTTAAACTAAATAATGTGGGGGAAGGAGACAGTATTTTTGAGGGCAGGAGTTCATCAATTACTGAATGTTATTTAGAGAGAATCGGGCAAATAGTACAAGAACCCAACAGTGGGAAGGTAATCATCAGTTAAGAGGAATGATCAAAGGTCTTAGATATCTCTACACCAGTGGTTCTCAAACTATTACAGATATTTTGGACTTCAACTCCCATAAGCCCCAGCCAACATGGCCTGTAATCAGAAATTGTGGAAGTTGAAGTCAAAGTCACCCGGCGAACCAAAGTTTGGGAACCACTGCTCTATACTAATGCAGTATAGAGTGTGGGAAATAAACAAGATGAGCCTGAACTCTTAGCACAACAAAGCAAACATGATATAATAGGCCTCACTGAAACCTGGTGGGGTGAGTCTTATGAATAGATTATAGTAAAAGAGGAGTATAGCCTATTTCAAAGAAACGGACCAAACAGGAAAGGAGGAGGAGGAGCTTTATATGCCAAGGATGCTTACACCTGTGAAGAGATCCATGACCTAAATCCTGGGAGCCAGGTAAAAATTAAGGAGGAGAGAAACAATAGTGATGTCATTGTAGGAGTGTACTACAGATCCCAAATCAGACTGAGAACTTAGATTATGCTTTCCTGGAACAGATTACCAAACATTCAGAAAAGAGAGATGCAGTAGTAATAGGGGATTTCAACCTTCCTGACATTTCTGAAAGTAAAACTACGCAAACAATTAAGGCTCAACAAATTTCTCACTTGTCTTGCAGACAATTTCATTGTCTAAAAGGTGAAAGAGGCAACAAGGGGATCAGCTATTTTAGATCTGATCCTAACCAACAGTAATGACCTGTTTCATGGGATGGAAGTGATGGGATCCTTATAGTGGAAAGGGAAACCTGAGACTTTAAGAGAGCTGATTTCCACAAACACAAGGAAATACTGGGGGTGGGGGTGATCCCATGGTCAAGAATACTAAAAGAGAAGGTAATTCATGATGGATGGGAGTTTTTTAAAAATGAGAGATTGAGGCACAATTTCAAACAGTTCCAATGAAGAGGAAAAATGGAAGGTACCAATGAAGAAATCAGGATGGATGTGTAAAGAACTCTCAACTGGGATAAAATTTAAAATAGACATGTGCAAGAAATGAAAAAGGGGGAAATTACTAAAGAGGGATTCAAACAAATAGCCAGCATGTAGAGGGAGAAGGTCTGAAAAGCTAAAGTGCAGAATGAACTCGGGCTTGCTACAGAGGTTAAAAACAATAAAAAGGGCTTCGCTGTTGTTGTTGCTGCTATGTCCATAGCAAAAGGAAGCATAATGAAATGGTAGGGCCATTACTTGAAGAAAGTGGCAAAATGCTAACAGAAGACAGAGAAAAGGCAAAACTACTCAACACTTTCTTTTTCTTGGTCTTTTCCCTTCTTCCAAAATGAATCAATGCTCATCCTGTTGAGCCATGATTAAATACCTGTAAAGATGTCAGATTGATGATAGAGTAAGCTTATTTTCTGCCTCTCCAGAAACCAGGACATGGAGCAATGGAGCAACAGGAAGAGACTCCACCTAAATATTAGGAAGTACTTCCTAACATTAAGAGATGTTCAGTGGAATATGCTACCTTGAAGGGTAGTAGTTTTTAAACATTTGCAGGTTTTTAAACAGAGGCTGAATGGCCATCTGTTGGGAGTACTTTGATTGTGTATTCTTGCATAGAAGAGGGTTGAGCCTTTGTGGTTTCTTCCACAGTCTATAATTCTAGTCCCATCTTTTTCTTCAGAATTCTTCCTTTGTATCAGTGTTCTCAGTAGCTGACATTAATTCCCCAGGACACGGAAGTATTAGAAGGTAGTTAAAGGACATTTCAGTTTGAATTTGTAAAATTCTGTGCAATTCACTGGATTTATCCATTCCTATGTGGTAATGGCAACAGGTCAAGGAACAAAGATTCACACCTATACTTATCTCAGTTTTACTTCCATTCCAAAAACTAGTTTTTAATACTTTAGCAAATTTTTTTCCCTCAGATCCTATTCTGCCAACAATTAAGTTATTACAGTAGGAAAACACTCTTATTTTCAATGTGGAGTCGAAGGCTTTCATGGCCAGCATCCATAATTTTTTTGTGGAGCATTCAGGCTATGTGGCCATGTTTTAAAAGAGTTCCTTTCTGATGTTTCACCAGCATCTGTGGCTGGTATCTTCAAAGAATGATAGCCTGGAAAAGGATTGGAGATATATATCCTGTGCATATCCTCCCACCCTGAGGACTGCCATTAGCAACAGAACAATACATTTGCAAATTACTCCTTCCTTCCCAGGGTCACACAGGATATATATCTGCAATCCTTTTCCAGGCTATCATTCTCTGAAGATGCCAACTACAGATGCTGGCAAAACGTCAGAAAGGAACTCTTCTAGAACATGGCCACATGGCCCAAAAGCTCCACAAAAAACTCTTATTTTCATTAATTTTCCACATAATACAGTTAACCTCCAGATTAAACATACACTGGCTTTGATCCTAAGTTTGTTCTCAAGTTATTCCACAGGATACTCCTGCTAGCAGAAAGGGTAGGTGAGTGGGAAGAAACTACAGTTCATAACTGCGGGACTGTTCAAAATGCAGAGGGGGAGAAGCTGAAGATGGAAATCTGTGAAAGCTGCTTTCCTTTTCTACAAACAGGGTGCTTTGCCAAACTGAAAGCCTTCTGTGAACAGAAAAATCCCCTACAATCACAGAAAACAAATATCAGTATCAAGCCATCAAGCATAATGAATTACATGTTAGGACCTGTAGTCAGATTCATGAATAAGAACTGGGAGCTGGAGGAATCAGAAAACAGCTCAAGGAGTTCAAGAGTGGCTTTGTTAATTTTAGTGTTAGTAATAAAGAATTAGGAAAGTAAATATTTATTTCTGATGCTTTGAAATTGTTACTATACAACAACAATGTTTGACAAATAACTGTTTCCATACATATCTATTAACTTCTAATTTTATACATTGTCTGCCTTCACATGACAACCAAGAATCCAACTACAAATCCACTCTTCACTTGTCCTTTAATATTATAAGAGATAAATATTTAAGACATACATTTGTAAAACAGCAAGGGTTGCTTTCTTCCCCCCCCCCCCATTTCTGCTTAATCATTTTGTCAACAGCTTGACTTCTTGTGCCTTAACAAACAAGACGATGACGATACTTGCACTAGTGGCTTACTGACCTAGATTGGCCATAATTCTTACAACAAAATTTCACACTGAGAACTGGGAGCTGGAACAGCAGTGCTCCAAACATTCATACACTTAATATATTCTAATATGTTCCCTCTTTTCTATTCCCCCTTCCCTACTGCCAGAATTCCATACCAACTAAACAAGCTCATTCTTCACAGTCCTGCTGATATCCCTCAATCCTCCTTTATACAAAATCTTTTTTTTTCTGTGGGCCTATTTCAAGGCATTTCTATTACTGGTAATGAATAATATTCAGATATATTACTTATAATCTAAACACAGGAGATGGGCAATAGTTGAGTAAACACTGCCAGGTTTTAGTCAGTATATTAATTCTAGCATAAGTGCTATTTGTCCATTTATATCTTTTGGGTCAAAATACAATATAGGTGCCTTGAAACACCTCATAGCACTGTACAAAGGAGTGTGTGTCCATTCTGTGAGTGGTATAGGTTTTACTAGTTTTCATAGATTTTCTTAATTTTCAACATTGATACAGCGTATTCTCAGCGAAGAATATGAAGTAACACTGAATACTGCAAACTAGATTCCCAAATACTAGAAATACTAGAAAATACAGGTTTCCTAGTGGCCTATGGGATTTCACTAGATATTGCCTAGGGAAATAAGTACCATTCTGCCTGTGCATTTTCTACAGGCAGTTCCTTCTACCTGTATAAAATGTATACTTACAAGCAGAAGCAACAGCCACTGTACAATCTGCTGCAGGAGGATACAGGAAGCAAGGAATACCCCCATCTTGCATCTGCAGTGCTACTGCCTTTTCAAGAACCTACAAAGCAAAACCTGGAGCCTTCTCAACAGCCGGCTTGCCAGGTGTCTGCCTGGACTCAATACCTTTTCCTTTCTCCACGGAACTGCTGGTAGATCCTGGCATCCACCAGGACTCTTTAGTATTTTTAGTATTTTTAATTCTGTCACTTTTAATTTGTTATTTTCACTCTCACTTGTTGAGAGTCATATTCATTTTAATTTTTCGTTGTCAGCCTCCCCAGAGACATGCTGGGCAGCAGTTTCTCAGCAGTCCTTTGCAATTTTATTTTCCATTTTATGTGCTTTATTCATCTCTGTGTCTTTTCTTGCCATTCCTTTCCCTAATTTCCTAACTCTTCTTCTATCTTTCTGAGAAGGGACAACTTTTGTCTGTCTTTAGGGCAGAAAATATAAAACTAAGGAGAAGGAGTTGAGTCTCAACAGAAATAACTGAAAAAAAACTGGACTCCTGCCTCATGGTTGGTGCGCATGAGGTAGAACCCAGAGGAGGTGGACTGATGTCTCTTGCCATCCTGAAATGTAAAAAGAGCCAGCCCATCTTGTCAGAATGTCTCTTGGAGGAGGCTTCGCCTCTCCCTCCCCTAATTATTAACATTAATAATTTTTACTTTATTGTTATTAATATGGGCTTTGTACAGGCTTTCAATGTTATTTTCTCTCTTGATGCATTGTCCCAATTCTGATTGGCAGTTTTGCTATTGGTTTGGATCTGTTTTGAGGAAAGATGGGTCCAGTACACACATCTCCTCCAGTTTGAGTTTCTCCTTAAGGCAGTGGTTCTCAACCTTCCTAATGCCGTGACCCTTTAATACAATTTATGATGTTGTGATGATCCTCAACTACAGTCGTCCCCCGGGTTACGAAGGTAATCCGTTCCGGATTACCTTTCGTAACCCGGAAGCTTTCGTTTCCCGGGGGACCGCTTTAGCGGACAGACCATGCGGCCGATTTAAAGGGGCTGCGCGGTTTTTTTTCTTTGTATCCCGGGGGATCTTTCGGATCTCGGGGGATACGTTAGCGGTCCCGCTGGTTTCGTACCCCGGGGGATTCGTAAGCCGGGGGACCACTGTATAAAATTGTGGTGTCTCAGTTCCTAAGACCATGTGTGTTTTCTGATGGTCTTGGGCAACTCCTGTGAAAGGATCCCAAAGGGGTCGCAACCCACAGGTTGAGGCTGCCTTAAGGGATCTTAGAAGGGGAAGCAATCAAGGAATACCCAGATTAGCAGGTCCAACTTCCTTATTCCCAAATGGTGCAAGAAACATGCAGTGGTAGACACCCATGTGCCTCTCCCCATTGATTTCCCAGCAGGTGGGATGGAGGTCTGGAGTACAACAGTCAGCAGGGGGGATTGGAGGATGTCTCGGAACCATTGCTCTATGGTGTATCAAGGATCCAACAGGTATAAAAAAGGAAGCTGTGGCCATTTCAATTTCAATTAACTGTGTTGTGTATGCTTTTATTATATGGACTAAAACTGTCATTCCCACAATTGCTGGAAGAGCAAAGCATGTACCACTCACACAACTTTACTGAACCACTCTATATATTATAGGCATATATAACATATATGGGATCTAACATTAGCCCATCTTGGCTTATATTTAAATGTTAAATGTTCTATGGAATTTTCTGCTACCCCACTACTTAATTGTCTTACTTTATTTCACATGGCTAGAATCAGATATGGCAAAGGAAATGTGAGGCACAGCCAGACACTAGGAACTCTAGAATCCAGGGTTTGGGAATGAAAAGGGACCCACAACTCACCAACAAGAGGAGCTCCTGAAAGCAAATATGGGTGGACAGCAAGAGCTTACTTCTTGTTTTTGTTATGTGCCTTCAAGTCAATTCTACTTACAGTGACCTCATCATAGGGTTTTCTTGACAAGATTGTTTCAGAGGAAGCTTGTGATTGCCTTCTGAGAGTGTGTGACTTGCTCAAAGTCACCCAGTGAGTTTGCATGGGTGAATGGGGATTTAAACCATAGTTTTGGGGAGTTCTAGTCTAACACTCAAACTTCTACACCAGTGGTTCTCAAACTCTGGTCCTCCAGATGTTTGGGACTTCAGCTCCCAGAATTCCTGACTGCTGACCAAGCTGGCTGGGGCTTCTGGGAGTTGAAGTTCAAAACACCTGGAGGACCAAAGTTTGGGAATCACTGCCGTACACCATACTACCACTCAGTGAACGAGAGCTAATCTGTACTAATAGGAGCAAGTCAGGCTTCACAGTTCCTCCTTGGTCCCTACTAAAAAATCCAAACACAGCAGCAGTATTCATTGTTTATTCCATATCAACCTACAGTTTAAAACAAAACTGTTTTAGAAGCACTGGAGGTATGATATGTTGTACCTCTTAAGCCATAAACTAGGTTGGTCTGTATATACAGAATTAGTGACTTTTAGTAACATCCATAATTAAACTCTCTCAAATGTTCAGTAGAGCTGGTCAAAGCATGATAAAAGATACATAATCAACAGTTATATCCTACAGCTGAGAAACAGCAAGGCTGAAAGATAAGTGAAGGAGGCCAAAGGCCAACATGGCAGATTTTTTGTTGTTATTGTTTCTGCAATTTTTAAAAGAATGGCAGATTGTACCAACATATAAAATCAATATTAGCCTTTCTGCTTTTCTCTCATTTGGAAATATTTCCCCCATACTCATATAACCCCCTTCTCTTTAGTATTTCTCACACACTTGCTCCCTACCACCCTTCTGGAGTGACCCTTATTTTACATGGAATGGAATGAGCAACCACAGAGGAAGGCACAGACACTGTCACCACCATCACCACAGAAGAATGTGATCAAGCATCTATAAAACTGGTCTGAAAAAAGGATTAGAACATCCATCTGCCCATAGAAAGGGAATTTAACATCTCATGCATTCTGCTGATTTTGACGAATATTGAAGATGAAAACAAGTAACTCTTACCTTTCTCTGTTAAATTTTAGAGAGTGTAGTATAGCAGGCCTCTTCTGACGCAGGTTCCATAAGTGTAAGGTATCATCAGCCAAGGCACTCACAAGGGCTCCCTTAAAAAGATAATAATTGCGGTAAGTTTTGTCAGGAGAGCCTGCAGATTGGGCAAGCATTTAAATTTTGTAAGGGGTTTTTTTTGGGGGGGGGGGTTTGATAATGTAAGTGTATTCCTATTGGTCACATTCTAAAACACTTGAAATGTTTTGCACACAGCTGCTCAGTTTGGCATTACAAAAGGATCCTCTATACATTACTGTCATTTAAGACAGGTAATATATCAAACATCCTTTTTCCTGTTATGCCTGTTAAATTCTATGCATAGCTACACACTACAAATCAGAATCCCAAAGCTGCTTTTCAACAAAACAGTGCATTGCAGTTTATAGAAAATCATGAAGGGAAAGTTCTCATCTCTTTCACTCGTACACAGAAATGGAATAGAGAGCATGCCAACTCAAGTCTGCTTGTGCTCTTCACAGCAAAGAATGTTTTACATTTGAATGCAGCCATCAACAAAAAGGTGTTCCTATTTCAAAAGCCATGGATACAATTCATTATGCCACAAATGGTTTCATTGCAGCTATTTTCATAGAACGATGTCCCTCTGCTTACTCTGAATGCATGTACTCTTTCTACAGACAAATAAAATTGTATCAAAATTTAATTTACTCAATTTACAGTTCCTGAACTACCTTGCTGACCCAAGTATTTTACAGAAATACAAGACAAGTATACCAACCTCATTGATCAGAAACTGAAGCTGGATTACTGCAGCACCACTATCATGTTGGCAGTAGCATTCAACTCCTGGACGACCAAAACTGCATCAGTTTAATTAAGGTCATTAGCTGAACATGAATTTGCATGGAAAACAAAGAATTATGCAAAACTTCAAATTACAGTCATATTCATTACTGTGTTCAGTAGTAGTTTTGACAATGTCAGGATAACTTAATAAAACCTACACTGAAAACCAATGAACCAGTCTTCTCTGACTGATTAAGGCTGGATTTCTAATTCATACCTGAGGCCGCATCTGCACTGCAGAGATAATCTATGTTAACACCACTTTAACTGTCATAGATCAATGCTGTGGAATTCTGGGATTTGTACTTTGTTGTGGCACCTGAGTTTATAAATTTGTATTATTATTTGTAATATTTGCATTATAACAATACTGTAAATGTATATTTATTATAAATATATAAACTAATTTTTAATGCTCTCTGTCTCTCTCTCTACATATATATTATTGTTGTGAACTGCTTTCAAGCTGACTTTGACTCATGGTGACCCTGTGGATGAGACATTTCCAATATTCCTCATCTGAATTAAATGTTGTGCATGTATGTACAGAATGCACAGAAATTAACCTCTTTTAATTTGATATACTTGTTTACACACAAATGATCACAATAAAGGAGTTCATGGCATATTTCATTCACACCAAAAGAAAAAAATATTTAATCTCAATTATTGTTTCTAAATTCCCAGAAGTATCTAATTTTTCTAGAAGGGAAAATGTCATGGGGGGAGGGGAAAACTGCTCCAGGTCTTCAAATCTCTATGGTGGGATGCATATTCTTTCCAAAAATATGCGTGTTGAATTGTTGCATCCAAACTGTACATTTCCTATATATCCAAAGACTTACATCACACAACCCCCCCCCCCCCCCTGTAATAATGGCTCTTTTCAGGGTACCAGCAAAAAATGTCAGATCTTTAAAATATCTTTGTTTAACTTGAGCTTCACAACTTTGTGAGTAAATAAAATTAGCAATAATAATTTGAAAATGGAGTTTTGACAAATGCCATCTAAGCTGAAGTCAACATATTAGAATAATAACATTACACCTGTCCCTCCACATTCCCTGGGATTAGGAGCACAAAACCCCTGTGAGTGTGGAAAAACTGCAAATAACAAAAACACAATGTTTTTAACTAAGAGAACTCATCTCTATAAATCTTTAGATCTCACAGTGGAACTCTCTGGTAAACATTTACCAGACATTGACCATGGAATTGAACTGGAGGAGCTACAAATTCCTAGTGGAGTGTTCTCACTAGGAATCTCTAGGTCCTTCAGCATGACTTTTGGTTAAAGTTGACCACAGAGTTGCACTGGAGGACCTAGATGTTCCTATAGTGAACATATTAATAAATATCTGTGAATAATCAAAGCCACAAATGTGGAGGGACAAGCATAAAGTAATCCATTCCAGATCCTCCCGCGTAAGGGAAAAAATGTGTAAACTCAAGCCCCATTGGAACTAATGGGGCTTGTTCTCCCAGTGCACGCCTGGCGTGCCATGGGCCATGTGCCATAGGCACGCGCCCCATTGCTTCTTCCAGTGCACAGAAGAAGTCTTTCCAGAGCGGCTTCCAGCATATGATGGAAGCCACGTATGGCGTGCACGCATATAACACAGATGCTCTGTACAGTATATTCTTTCATCAGTCTTAAAACCAGAACTGCAATGCATACCACTACACCAATAACTCATTTCCTCAGCATTTCAAATGCCAGCAGCATAACATCTAGAAAGATTAGCAGACAGCACCACATTAGTGCTAGTGCAGTTAAAAGAAATCATAGCTAAACTAAACACTTCAAATTGAAAATCTACTCCCATATACATCAGTATTAGCTGCATTCTGTACAAGTCATAAACCATGATGAAGAGAAATGAATTGTTCTTTAACAATGTGCTAAGCAATGCAAGATATAATAAACAGATGTCAGGAAATCCATCATGCTCCATGATAGTGCTACTTTTGTTTTATGGTGAACTTTGTAAACTGTAAAATCATGCATTTGTTTTAACTTTTCAATGCAAACAAGCCACTGATGGGCATGTTATATGTTTTACGTAACACTTTTTTATAGATCAGTGATTAAGGTTTGTAAAGCTTAAGAGCCACACCATACAGAACAATGCATGATCCTGTTCACAAATGGGACTTCACTCTTTTTAAAAAATAAATTAAATAGAAGGTCCACAAGGCTGTTTCCCAGACCCAGAAGGACTCTTGGAAAGGATATGTATCCCACTATCTAAATTCTTGCCAAAAATAGTAATAGCTCAGGGAATGGGGTGAGAGACATAGATGTAGATGCTGTACACTTGCTCAGTCTTCAAAGTCTGGGTTATTAATTCTTTTTTTTATATTCTTTTGGTTTCAGCCACATAGTTTATGTCAGCACAGTTATTATTTGATTTGAATAACTACTTACAAGATTAGATCAAGTTATTTTTAATTTAAAAATAATTAATTAAATTCTAGTAAAATCAAGCAGACATGTTTAAGTGAATATGATTAGGGCCAGGCCACTGTTTATTTTTTTAGCTGCCAGAAATGAATTAATTAATTCACTGTGGTTTATAACTCACATATTAAATGGACCAAGAATGAAACTGAAGTCAGCCATGGACACACAGAGCAAAGAAGCACCTTGCGACTCCTTTAAGAATACAACCTGCATTTTAGCTTGCATTTTTGTAGATTACAATCTACTTCCACATATGCATGATGTATAATATTTGTGATTCAAGTATATATGGCAATGCATACATGGTTATCAGTTAGATTTCAGTAAAATTTCATGCACTTGAGAATTTGAATTTTAATCCACAAAACCTCATGCGTAAATAAACCTGTTAGTTTAAAAAGTACCACAATATGTTGTGTTGTTTTGCTAAAACTGAACAAAACAGCTCCTTTGAAAATTCTATACAGAGCTACCTTGAACCTTCTGTTCTTACTGGAAGTTGTATCTGACTAAACTCATTGTGGCACTCTCTGTGATAATGGCACTGCGTGCTTCCAAGAAGGCAGGAAATTATAGTGATGGTAGTAGTGCCTACAAACAAGACAATTGTTGGTATAATATGCTAATGTGATAGAGATTTTCGCCTAGCAGTTGATCTTTTTTCCATGATTGCACAGAGATGATAAGGAAAGGAAGATTATACTGTTGGCTGTTGATGGGAGGGAAAGGTTCCCAGCGGTCTTTTTTCCCCAGTGCCTGTCCTATGACCAAGTGAAACTTCTAAGAACACTGTGACTCTGTGGACCCACCCAGAAGCCTGGCATTTAATAAACAGGTGGCTTGGAGCTGGCAACCCTCCTCTCTTAATGGTCATCAATATTTTTCCTTATTGTCACTGCACCTGCAGCCTTTTCCCTCCTCCCACTGTGCCACCACCTGCACCAGCATACTTCTGCCAGCACAGTGCACCAACAGGATTCTGTCTAAAATATGCCGAAATGAATACTAAACTGAAATATTGTAAATAATGTATTTGAAATATCTCAATGGGGAAAATACAAGGTTAGTTATCCTTAATTATCCAATGTGAAAGCATTCATTCAGCTTTGAATATATAATCATCGGTGGTGCCTTTACATAATCAATGTCATGATTTATCACACTCTCATTTTAACAGCAGTAGAAGCCAGAAGTCTGTTGCAAGGCAACATGTCGCTCATATCTCTCCTTATTTATCAAAATAGTAAGTGATCCAATGCCATGCAAATGATAAAGAAAAACTTCACATATGTGATTACACAGAACCATTAGAGAGAGACAAACTGCAGTAGACTTCAGCATATATCATGCTGTTCAACAATAATGAAACACAAACAGCCATTTCCATCTAATTTCAGCATAATATAAAGCATGCTTCTTCACAACTATTTCAGTTTGCTCAATGGGACTTCACCAAAGGATGTTTTAAGACTGAGCCTTTCTCTGCTCAAATAACATTTGCATAACCTCTTAACAAAACTAAATGTCCAATAGCAACTTTTAAACAGAAGCTGTACACATTTAAACACTGACTCTGTCTTCCTTCACAACGTATACAGATGGTCAACTGCAGAACTAGGCCAATGCTCAAATGTCTGTAGATATAAATACTGGGGAAATCTCAATTCTGAACATGTAAGTAGCTCACTGTGACTTCTCCCAGATAGACACATTCTATAGTTACCAAACAAATTTATTATTCATATATTTTGTTTTCCACTGCTTAATAAGTTGTTGCTGTTGCAGCTGTTGATCTGAAGTGGACAAACACAGCTGGGCCACATATAGAAGATAATGAAATCTGGACACACACACACACCAACAATAATATCCAGTATTTGTGGCAAGTCAACTGCAAGAGAAAATTGTTATTCGAAAACACTCTGTATAGCAATTTTTTAAAAAGAGATCAGTTCCACCTTATCCCAAGACCACATTATTTTATCAAAAAACACTCATTTTTCAGGTACATGAAAAACAGTAAGCTATTCTGAACCACTGTATAACTATCAAAGCATTTAAAATCATAGGATTTTGTCCTGCAAGCTCAATTGGCTCCTTCACTTACTGTGACTCACCACATGAAAAAAAATCCTGCTTCAGTGGACAGAAGTTATCATCTAATGTCTGTTTTATTTGCTGCACCATACTGTATTTTATTGCTTCTATAGCTGCTATGAGTGCTGTGTAAGCACAAGAAGGGTGGGATATATATTTCTGTATAAATAAATACCAGTAGTTGTTCTGCAGATAAACCTATCTTCTGCACTGGACTGCTTTTGTATCCACTACAACATGCCATTCTAATTAGTGAGAGTGTGCTAGGTAGAGAACAGGAAACGGAAACCTCTAGTCTGCCAGTCTGATGTGGTCTACAAGAGATTCCTAGGCAGTTTGATGCAACCTCATCTCAGTTTAGTGAACTGAGGAAAGAAATGTATTATTCCCAACTCCCACACTGTATTAAGGCTTTTAAAAATGCTTCCACTGCTATAGTTGGAAACATTTTAGGGAACTGCAGTTTGGAGGGCAATTCCAGAAAATGCTGAAGGGGGGTTTACCATCCCTTACCTTCCATTCCCTTGGAAATTGCCCAATTAGAATCTTAAAAGCTTCCACTGAGGTTACTGGAAACTTTTAAACAACTCACCACAGCAAGGGAGTAGGAATGACAGAGAAGGCTGAGAGAGAATGAAATCTGGGCAATCAGGCTGGACCACCCATATCTCCACCTTTTTAACTAAAGCCACCACAACCACCAATGGCATGAAGGGCCCTCACTGATGAAACTCTCAAACTAATTCGGAATCAACCTGGCCTTTGAGCTTTGCAGGTTTCTCAACCCAATAAGAGACTATAAGAATATGAGTTTCAACTAGTTTTCCCCTCTAGATTTATGTAAGGTTTTTTCCAAACACTATCAGTCAGAAGGTACTGTGCAGCAATTCGAATATATGGATCATGTAGATTATGACTTCTGTATATTTATGATAGGATCGCAAGGGTATGGATATGCCGTTTATAAGCAAGATTAATACAACGGATAATAACAGAAGTAAATGTTATATACCTGTTGGGCTGTGGTTGGAGTTGTGGTGAAGCCCACGCTGTATTTGTTTACTATTTGTTGTTACGCATCTTAATTAAAAAAACACAATGTGTAACAAAAGACACAAACAGTTAAGTCTGGCTTATTCATAAAGATGTACTGATCTCGCAGGCAAGTGGAGACTAAATATTTCACACAGTTACAGTTGTATGTATCAGGGATAAGCAGTTCTTGCTTATGTAGCATCCCCTATTAAAGTTAAAACAACCTGCCTTATCAGTATGTTAAAATGCAGAGTCACTGGGTAAATGCAGCAGCAGCAGCTGAACTATAACCTACAATAAGATAAGGGATTTTAGGGGGATATAACACTCCTAAAATCTCCTAGAAGAGCAGGTGTACTGGTAGCATAATGGTATGCCACCTAAAAGGCTGACACCACACTATGGGATAAAGCAAATGTACTTCCACCAACTGTTTCCTAGTAAATGTATTGTCCAGGACTGGAGGAGAAAAGCCCACAAAACTCAGAGAGAAATGTGAGTCTCTAACCTTCTGTTATTCAAACAGCTTACTTAACTCAAGTCATCATGTCATCTTGAATACATATTAATGTAAGTTGAGGAAAGCAGCCAAAAGGGTGTCTAGAAATGCAGCTTCATACTTGTTCTGTGCTACACTGTCACATTTAGGATATGCTATTCACTGTGCTGGAAGATGCATTAAAGCTCCTTCATTTATAAGCATCTTTGAAAGATTCTGTTTTTCAGCAGGCCTTTAACCAAGCTGTCTGATGATATATCTATCCCCAAGATTATTTTTATTTACAGCTTTTCAACTTGACACATATTGGTTTATATTTTGATTACATATACTGCTTTGACTGCTTCCACTTTAGAAATAAAGTGGAAAGGCAGGAGACAAATACATGGATTACATTTTAAAACTTCACTAACAGTTTCTTGTGTGTGGAGGCAACCTACCCATCCCGTCCCCAGCACTCATGCTCTAATCATTCGTAAGTGCTGAAAGATTATTTGTAATCAATACTACACATATTATGCAATACCACAAATGTCGATGGGAGCAGATGGGATACAAAGGTAAATTTTTAAAAAAAAAATGCATTTAATTTTTACGCCAATCCTAAATGTGCTAACCTTTTATTTTATAACACGATCAAAGGCTTTTAGAATTGAGCATTGTGTATATCATATTTATTATAAGTATCTAGGGCAGCATAATAGTATAACAGTAGGCCCTACGTGAACACTGTAGGCCATTTTGATCAGCACAAGAGAAACAAGCTGAAGCAGTGAAGTACAGTGGGACATTGTTATCCTCTGGGGTTTGCTTTCAGGACTCCCCGTGGATACCAAAATCTGTGGATGCTCAAGTCCCATTATATATATATATATAAAACAACATATGGTGTAGTAAAATGGCATCCCTTACATATGATGGCAACATTAAGGTTTGCTACCAGGAATATATACTTTTAAAAATATATATTTTCAAGCCATGGTACCTGAATCTATAGATAAAGAATCTATGGATAAAAAATCCATGGATACAGAAGGCTGTACATAAATGTTTTACAGGAAATTATAGAAGAAGATTCTACTGGTAGCAGCCCAGTTCAAAGCATCTTGAATTTTTAAAGGAAGTTTTAAAATGACCTGCAAAAATAGCTCTCACATGCCAAAAGGAGACTCCTCTTCTAAAGCACTCTAAAAACAGTTGGAAAAGTTTAGATTTAAAAAACAAAAAAACAAATAGAGACAGGAGGAGAAAAAGATAATTCTAATAATTAACTGATTGACAAAGCAACTAGCCTACCCCTCATGTTTTTGACAAAAACTGCAGCTGGGAGCAAAGTTCTCACTCTCTGGCTATCTCTTTATCTTAAGCTTAAATTTTCAGTGGGACTACTTAGGCTGGCTTCAGCTAGCTATTTGCATAATTTCACATAGTGAATTTAAATAAACTCAAACTTGAGCAGTAGCAGTTGTTTTTGGAAGCAAAGATATTTTAAAGACTCACACATTCATAATACTTTAGAGCAAATGTTAGGCGTCTCCTTCCAGTTTGATCCCAAAAGATATTTACTCTGTATTAATGAGGAAAAAATATTGGAAGAAAAGCATGGAAGACTTATCTTTTACCTAATATTGGCTGCAAAAATTATATATGCAGCTAAATGGAAAGGAAAAGACATTCCAGAAATAAGAGACTGGCTACTCAAAGCATATGATTACATGAAATCAGATAAATTAACACAACTAATACAGAAAAGAGATACAGAAGCATTTAAAAGAGACTGGTACCCCTTGACTACTTATTTGAAAAACAATTGGGGAGGAAATTGGAGTTTGGGTTTGTTATGAATGTTTATTACCTTTTTTTTGTATACTTCAGTATTTGATAGGATGGCAATTTATTTCGAGGTACAAATTACCTTTGTTTTCCGTGTGTAGGTGTATGTATGTACAATATATGGGTATTTCAGTGTGTGTATGTATGAGTATTTATAATAATAATAATAATAATAATAATGTTTTATTTATACCCCGCTCTTCAGCCAAGACTATCAGAGCGGCTTACAATTTGTTAAACAAACAGCTTCATTTACAATTGTAAGCTATTTGCCCCCAACAATCTGGGTACTCATTTTAGCGACCTCGGAAGGATGCAAGCCTGAGTCAAGCTTCAGCCCTTTGCTGGTCTTGAACTCGCCACCTTCTGGTTTTGAGTAAGTGGCTGCAGTACAGGCATTTACCCACTGCGCCACCAGGACTGATTTATGTGCGAGTATACATATATACATGTAAACTATAGACTCATAAGGTACCCATATAATACTTTTAAAATAATTCATTTGTCTCCAAGAGGTTTGATTATCTTGACAGGAAGCTATTTGTTATAAGTCGTATATATGACAAATTATTGACAAAGTATGCTAATTTGTGATATGTAGTTTTTAATAACAAAGAAATTAATAAAAAAAATTAAAGAGAGAACTAGTCAGGATTCCTTTTTCAGGCATATATTAAATTCTGGAATGTAATTTTAAATAACAGATGTTACCAGGATGTACTTTGTATGATGGGTGCCAACCATCATATGTACAAAAAGGATGGATTTGTGCATAGTTAAAAGAAGCAATGGGTATCCATAGCCACACAAGAAGTCAACCTGTGAAAATTCATTATCCCAGATGCTTGTCAAACCCAAATTTAGGATGTGTATAATAGTACAAACTTCTCCTGGTGCATCATAAGAACTCAACTTTTGCTGATCTCATATGTGCTACATTTTTTAAAAAAATCATTCACCCCCATAAAGCAAGAGCAGACAACTATGGCCTTCCAATCTTTTGGGACTGCAGCTCCCATAATTCCTAACCACCAACTGAGGGGGATAAGGCTCAAAGGAATTCTAAATCAAGAAAATGAGGCACAGTTATCTACCCCTGCTATAAAAGCATGCACTCTAATATAAAATACTGTATTAAAAGGAAATTTAAAACAATTACCAAAAATTTCTTATTATTAATTCTAAAGATTTTATAAAACCAATTTTGAAAAATACCTAACAGATGAAAAAATACCCTCCCCATCCACCATCTTCCAGAGGGGAAAAAGGTATGCCAGCTCCATCAGACCTTGCATGAAAGTGAAAGAGCCCTCCTTGCCTGGCAGGGAGTGAAAAGGCCTTGCTTAAGATGAAGTGCCCTCCCTCCTTGGATCTGCCTTGGTCCAAGTCTCAGAGGGAGAGAAGAACTTTTGGACCTGATCCCCTTCCCCACCACCATTCCTTCTCCTTTTGTGTCGTGTCTTCTTAGATTGTAAGACTGCGGGAAAGGAACCGTCTAATTAAAATACTGTATGTGCAGCGCTGTGTAAATTTACAGTGCTAAATAAATAAAGCTTAATAATAATAATAATAATAATAATAATAATATCATCTATCCACATTAAAACATAAAAGTGGAAGCTTACAAAAACTACATTTCTGGATTTCACAACTGAGTATCTCAAAATTGTCTTTTGTGAAGTTCTTAGACTTCCAATGATCGGTTCACAGAATCAGGAATTCCTTTGGGTGAGCAAAATGGAGACTATATGGAACCCAGTAGAAGGTTTTTTTTTTTCTTAACCAGGAAGTAAACTAGAAGCTTTGGCCCATGGGAATTTATTTCCAGGTTAGAGAAAGGCCTCTCATGAGTCCAAAACTGCCGAAGCCTAAAACATGATGAAATTTTCCCACACGCTACGTAGGATGGTACCACTTTTTAGAAGTTCAAGGTGGTATGTGTTGTGAGATGCAGCTCCACAAAGTCCTGTGGAACACCAATGTGCAACCCCAACTATAGCCATTGTTTCTGAAGTTGGCAGCATATCTCCATTCCTACACATCCCCATTTGTATTATCTTGTATATCTTAATTTCTTTCTCTCTCTCTCCTTTTTTTTTTCCTTTGTTCAATTCTGGGACCATGTCTGTATGTCTCACATAGAACATACAGCAGGATTAAGAATACCAGAAAGCAGAATAGGAATTCTAGGTTAGAACAAATGGATTACTAGATCAGCCTTTCCTTAGCAACCCCTTAATTTCTAAAAAAAATATATTAACCATTGTGTTTATGTATTAGAAAGCATAATCAAATCAAGATATGGGCAGGGGAGAAATTGCTGGTTGTGTGATCTTATTGCATTTTGCTAACTCAACCCTCTTCAACAATTTTCCTTCATCACTTAAGGCAGGTACGTACCCAAATTTTAGAAGGCACACTTTCAAAGTATTTTTATAGTTTTAAAAATGACTCAAAATTTCTCCCACTTCAGGGGGCGTCATCATTTCTACACACACACACACACTTTTCATTAAAAAGCCCTGAGATTTTTGCACCCAGAGAGTACTCTTCAATTCCTATAAACAGAGTGTTTGAACTGAGGTCAAATTAGATACATATAGAAGTGCTCCTTCAAGTGGTAAAAGAACCTGTTTGTCATATTACGATTACCTTTCCCTATGTATTTTACATTTAGCATATTTAGCATTTAGCATATTTAGGCCTGATCTAGATTGGCAAAAAGAAGTGTGTTCATGGCTGCATGAAAGTCTAGCCTTTCATGGGAAAAAGGGAAAGTGTGCCATGAAAATGCTTTTTTTGCGTTTTAGGGGAGAAGAAGCGCCTTTAAAAAGGTGCTGGTTTTCCCAGCTTCTTTTTTAAAAACTGCGGAACAGCGCAGCTCCAGCTAAAGGCTGCGGTGCAGCTGCTAAGCATTAAGGAAAAAGCAACTTCATGTCACACTTTCCTGCCAATCTAGAAAGCCCCTTAGTTTGTTGATAGGTCACTGGTGGTAAACAATGGCTTACTTTGGAAGTGTGATTGTCATTGAAGGAAGGTTTATCAGAGCAAGCACACATCCTCCCAATGTCCAATTGGACCCTCAGGAGCTGTTTCTTTATGAGAAAAAAGTTATCGCCTCTATTGGGAAAGTGAGAGAATTTTAGTGTAATTCTTAGTTGTGTTCAAGAACTTTCTTTTAAAATCCTCAGCACAGTATGGTTGTTAAACCACCATTTAAGACCCAATGATTAATTTTACCAAACAAGACAACTTATATGGGGGTTTCATTTTTTATTTTTATTTTTTTGGCTGATCTTAGTTTTCAAAGAAGTAGCCACGTTAATCTCTTCCAGCATAAAAAGGATGAAGGAAGGGGGAGGGGGAAAAGAAAGGAAAAGAAATGTGGCAGCACCTTTAAGACTTTAAGACTTAATGGTTTTTATTTCACAGGATCTTTAAGCCTAATTGGTTTTATTTTTGCATGACCTTTTGTAAATATAAACCCATTTCTTCAGATGCATAACAGACTGATAATAAATGTTCAGGAATATTAACATAGTTGGGAAAGTGGGATAGAAGGTAATATACTTGAGGAAGATGTAAATCATGACCTGTGCCCTAAATTACAAACCTCCTTTTTGGTTGACCTTAGCAGCAAAACCAAAAATAGTAGTAATTAGGAACCTGCCCCTCTCCTTTTATACTAGCCTTTCACCATATATTCATACAAGGTAAAAGATAATCACTGTTTCTGACCCCATCTCCCCTTGAATGGGGAGGAGGCTTATTACTTTGACTACCATGTGGTCAGCGTACTTCAGCCATGTTAGAAATGAAGTGACAAAAGAATTGCCAACCCTCCCCCCCTTTCCTACAGAAAAAAAAGTTCTAGGACCACTTTTGCAGTTCCAAATTTGGGAAGAAGTAATGGATGCATGATTCTTGCCAGACAACAAAAACACAGAAACTGAAAACATGGAAAAGCTGAACATGAATTTAAGAAGTCTTTCATAGCATTTGTGAAGTCATAATTCTAGGATCCTAGGCTACACTTTTTTTTTGTCAGCAAAATCTCGGGAGATACAAATTGAATAAAGTTTTTTTTTCCAAAGCAGATGTTGCAAAGACATAAATGCAAATAGTTTATTAATATGACTAAACTTTACAAGAAACAAACTGTAAATAACTTGCTTGAAGAAACAATTTATTTTACATTGTAACAAATTTTAAATGTACTAAATGACAATTGCTTCAAGTTTAATGAACAATTGCTCTTCCAGTACAATTTAAAGGTAGAACTCCACGTAGCTTTCTACACCATCTGGTAGTATTAAGCATTTTGGAGTGCACCTCACTATATGTTCTCTTCACACCAGTACTCTTAGTACTTACTATCTTGTTAAGGGCCATAGGTTTAATATGAGTAGTGACTTATTAAACAGCTTAGCACATACAGTTAATTTTACAGAGAGTGCCATTTTTCCACCTTTCTGAAACAGATCTTTAAGTAACACCCACATTTTTCTGGTATTTTTAAATAAAATATTAAGATAGCAAGAAAATTAAATGAAAGAGGGTTATAGCATTATATGCAATATAAAAATGAAAACTTTCCAGTCAACCTGTTACAGAAAGGTGGTTAATAGAAGAGGTGGCCTGAAATGTGAGGTGTTAGGGTTTTTTTTAATTAGCATTGCGGAGAGATAATTATTGGCTTTGCATCCATAATAATAGTAATGGACTGCATCCAGTGCAGGATGCCCACTTGCCATCAGCAGAATCCAGCTATGTGGGGGAAGACAAAATCCCTTTGCACTACGACCTACTCAGTACTCCCTGAATCCTTTTTCAGAGGGCTAGCAGCCCTTTAGATCTGTTTTTTCTGGTGGCTCCTACGTCTATAACAGTAGAAGAAAAGAAGAAAATTCTGTGATGTGCACAAAAATTTCATTGTTTTAATAGCATAATTCAAGAAAAAAATATTCAAACAATGGGTAACAAATTTAACTCAAGTTTCCCAGTTGCCGGCACAAATAAGAAAACAAGCAAACAAACTCTTTTCATTATCCCAGACATCAAAAAAAAACCCTTCACTTAAGTTAAATTCTTCCAGAGCCTGAACTCAAAATACTTTTCATCTGGGACCATATAATGACATTAAATGACACAGTATCCTCTTATTTACAGTATAGACAATACAGTTCCAATGATTTCTTCTTAGGATAGGTTTCTACAAAGGAGACGGTTCAGTATAATATATCTTAATTCCACAATAGCATTCCTGTAAGAAACTAGCAATCCTAGCTCACCTAAAGGGCCAATTCAGATGACATAAGGCCAACTGCAGCTCTGTTTAATCTACCTAAGGATATTATACTGACAGCCAGTGTGGTGTAATGATTTCTTAGACTATAGCACTGTGGTGGCAAACCTATGGCACATGTGACCTCTCTGGCATGTGAACTGATTTCTGAGGGCATGCGGAGAGACCGGGGGGTGGGGGAAGAGGAAGAACAGGCCTTTAGCTGCCTCCCTGGAGACAGCTAAAGGATCAGGAAGGCAGGGGGAAGAGGAGGAACAGGTGCATGCCTGTTCCTCTTCTTCCTCCTGCCCTCCTGAGCCTTCAGCTGTCTCCAGGGAAGTCCCACCCCTGGCACAGGTATTAACTTGTATGGAAATGCCTTTCAGTTTGGGCACTTGGTTTGCTATCACTGCTACAGCATGTGGACCAGGGTTTGAGTCTCTGCTAGGCCACAGAAACCCACTGATAACCTTTGGCAATTCCAACTCACTCAGCCTCAGAGGGAGGCAAAGGCAAGCCCTCTCTGAATAAATCCTGTCAAGAAAATCTTGTGAGAAGTTGGCCTTATAGTCGTCATAAGTCAGAAATGACCATAGCATGTTTTCAATTTATTATATCTTCTGTTGAGTATTCCTTGCCTAAGAAAACCATATCAAATTCATGGGGTAGCAAATTGAAGGAACATACACACACACTACCGCTTTCAATTTATAATAGTTACTATAGTTTTTAGGGTAGTTAATTAATTTTCCTTTTCCTTTTTCAGTTTTTAGTTTGTTTTAGGAGAGCCAGCATGGTGTAGTGGTTTGAGCCTTAGACTGCAACTCTGGAGATCAGGGTTCACACTCTCTCAGCCTCAGAGAAAGACAATGGCAAGCTCCCTCTGAAGAAACATGCCAAGAAAAACCCGTAATGGGTTTGTCTTAGGGTCACCATAAGTAAAAAAAATTACTTAGAAGCAAGCAACAACATAGGTTTTAACCAGGCTTATTTTAGCAATCCGTATTAAATCCACAAAAAAATGAAATGAAATGCAAGAGACAGTTGAAGTAGATTACAGAAAATCCACTGTCTGTTGATACATATTTAATGGAAAGCTTCTTCAAGGGACAGTAATAACAAAGAGTTAAGCAAACACTCAGGCTGTTGAGTATTTTTATGTGGGGTAAATACATTAAACAAGGCTCTACTTAAGAAGTGTTACTTTTTATGCTTAAGTCTTTCTATACCAAGTAGTTTCCTGTTTAGTATTGTTCCCTCTATCTTTGAGCAAAATCACAAAAGAAATCAAAAAGACATACCTCAGCAGGCTCCTTTTATTTCAGGAACTCCCACATAAAGAAGTCAGAACTTCTAAATCCTTTCACCAAATGTGGTGAAGGCATATCTTATGAAATTTATGAAGCAAGTCAGACTTTTAGAAACACTCTGTTAATAAGGTGTTTGGGTTAATCAGTAAAGAGATACTATAAGAGATACTATAAGACAACCTCAGTCCTAGACCTGGAGTGGCAGAAAATATCAACCGCAGCCCAATCTACATCACAGCCTTCTCATAACTAGAATAATTTTGCCCCCCAACAGTCATACAGGCTTCTTTTATATAACATCAATATCTCAACTGAGAGCCATACAGAACGTGACTTCAAGGCAAATTGATTGGGTTATTATTACACAGGCCTGTGTTGAAAAAACATTTTTCAACATTGTAGATTTTTTAAATGTATTTTTGGGTACTAAATTTAAAAACACAATAAAAATGTTGTTTCATACACAGTTCTTCTGCAAATTCAGTATTTTTTAAAAATCAATTCAATTATTACTCAGCTTTGATTAAGTGTGGATGCTGATGTGCCAGTGCAATTTCTTTTAATACTTTTGAATGGATTTTTGTGTTTCATATCAGCAAAGTAAAATGTTTCAAAAGTTTATTAGAAAACTTTAACCCCTTTCTTACTCTTTGCAGGACAATTCTTTGCAGTATAATTTCATTCAGTCATATATTACAACATAGAAATGTCTAAGCAAGTTGTGAAAAAAAACTGTACATGATGGAGCAAATGTGAGATCATTTTTAGATTTAAAATACCAAATTCCTATAAAACCAGCATATATTTTTTAAAAGTTTTAATCACTCTCAATTTTACAGGTCTGTGTTGCTGTCTAGTTGCTTACATTCATGTACAACATCAAACCTAATGGGATTGTAGTACTGCACAACAGCAGAAATAAGAACTTGTTCAATAGACCTACGTTAAGTGTATATGTAGTTCTGGACGGAGCTGTCAAAGGAGGAAATGCTGTTGTAGAAGCACAAAGGCATGTTCATACAGAGCAATATGCCTGATATTTTGCTTCAATGCAACATTTCCCCATATGTGTTTCTTTGTAGTCATTTCCTGAGTAAATGCCCCATAACTATTTAACCATTTAGTGGCTCAACAGAAGCTTTTGCAAGATTTTCCACTCGTCCCCAAAACAGGCAGGTTCTTGTTTTTATTCTTCCTCCAGTTACATCCATCCACCTGCTAAATGCAGCATTGGCCATTATTTCCCAATTTTTTAAGCAGAATAAAGAAATGTGTGTGCAGCTCCTTGGGAAGCAATCTATATTAGAATTCACAAACATGGTGAAGAAAGGAGAAAAACTGGTAACAACCTCCTGTTCCTAGCCACCACCATCATCAGTTACTGAAACCCAGATAACAAAACATACCCAAAAAGATGTTCCTAGAGGCAACACTGTGTGCCCCGTGAAGGTTACAAGCAAGATTAAGGGTCGCAAGCAGGCCGGGTAAAAAGAGCGTCCAGAAGCTTCCCCCCCCCCCCATCGCTGCAAGACTGCTGTAACAAAATGCCACAATCCCAAAGCTGACTGCTGCCATGGTCCCAAAAACTGTTTTTGCAGCTGGGTTTGGGGCACCTTAGGTGGCATAACACGGCTCTCACACAGTTTGGGGGTATGTGTCATCTAATCACCATGCTCCCAAATGATATGGAAAGTGCCTTTTTTGCCTTTCTGTTTCAGGCTTAAGTTCCATTTCTAACCTCATCTAGACTGTGCTAACATTTCAATGCAAGACTGCCAATATATTCATCATCAATAACACCTCTTTAAAGATACAGTATGTCTTGAAAGAAGGCATGTTATCATAGAATCACAGAATCCTAGAGTTGGAAGAGACCACAAGGGCCATCCATCCAACCCCCTGCCATGCAGGAACTCCCAAAGCATCCCTGACAGATGGCCATCCAGCCTCTGCTTAAAGACCTCCAAGGAAGGAGACTCCACTACACTCCGAGGGAGTGTGTTCCACTGTCGAACAGCCCTTACTGTCAGGAAGTTCCTCCTAATGTCTAGGTGGAATCTCTTTTCCTGCAGTTTGCATCCATTGTTCCATGTTCTAGTCTCTGGAGCAGCAGAAAACAAGCTTGCTCCCTCCTCAATACGACATCCCTTCAAATATTTAAACAGGGCTATTATTATGGTTATGAAAATCAATCCTAGAAATGGGCATGTGTAAATGATTAGTAACAATTTGAGGTTATAAGGTCATATCATATCTTACCTAATACAACCTCATAGGCAGATTAAAGGCCATCTTATCCCTTACTAAAGTAGGATTCGGCACAGATTTATTCTTAGAGCCTTTCTCCTGCCTGTGTCTTCCCACCCACCTCCTTTTTATTCTGTAAATTTGTCAATTTAGCAGACTGCTTCAGAGGCATATGCAGTTTAGGCATGATCACTATATAAAGCCTAATAGTTTTAGATTTTTAAAAAACATATTTAACTAATGCCCAGAGACTACCTACACAAGCAAGACAGTGACATTCTTGAAAAGGGACTCACCCAAAATTCCAACAAGAGCCATATCCCTTGGCCGTGTGATATCCACATTCCCAGAAGATAACTTTAAAAATCATGAGAACAATCTAGAGTTAAAATAGCAGATCTAACAGGAGGAAGAGAACCCTCCCATTTATCACATGGGGGTTGGGGCATCCAATCTGTGCTTGGTCCAACAACATTCCACAGGAGTATCCCACTTTACCTAAACATCACCCTTCAACAGCCTAAAAGCCCAAAACAACAAATGTAAGTACAGTATTTTTCAAAATAATTTACAGCAGTATATGGATACAGTGCTGTAATTTTTCAAATTAAAGCAGAAAAATCCTTTATTACTTCTTAACGAATTTTTAAAATATTTAAAAGAAGGTAAAGATGAAGCTCAACACCAAGTATGTGCCGAATGTGTGGTAACCTTTGATAGTTTCACTTGCCCAAGCAGCCACTGCCAGAACCAAACAGTATTTCTCAAAAGTGACAGAAGACTAGCAGAACAAAATGGACACCTTGGAATTGTTACTGTTCCAATCTTCTTGAAGAAATAACATGTTCTCTGGTATAAAGAGACAGAAGCAACACTTGGAAAACAGAGGACAATTATAAATAGATGGAGTCACCTGCCCATTATCAGTAATGGACTAGAGTAGGGCTAACAAATTGATCTTTAATCCAGAGAAGACAGAGTTGCTCCTGGTCAGACAAAAGGCAAATTAGGAAAAAGAGATTCAATCTGTGCTGGACAGGATTACACTCCACTTGATATCTCGGGTTCACAACTTGGACTTTCTCTTGGACTCATGGATGCCCAGGTTTCAGCAACGGACAGGAGTGCATTTAAACTGTTAAAACTAGTGTGCCAGCTGAGCCCATTTCTTGGTAAGCCAGATCGAGCCACGGTAAAAGATGGCCTCAACTATATCTCTACTGTATTACTATAATGCACTCTACATGAGGACACCTATGAAAACTATTTGTGAGCTTTTGCAGGTTGAAAATGCTGTGGCTAGACTCCTCTGACTGGGGTATGTAACTTCCTGGATGAAACAGCTTCAATGGCTGTTGCTCCATTTCCAGGCACAATTCAAAGTGCTGGCTTTGATCTGTAGTCTCCATAAGGTTTAGGTCAAAACTATCTGAAAAATTTGAGACTTATGATTTTTCAGGAGAGGGCTTTCTCCCCACCCTCCCTCTCTCCGAGGTTTAACTGGTAAGGACACAGAAGAAGGCCTTCTTGGCGTTCCTAGAGTTTGGAACTCAATTCCTGTTCCTAGGGTTTGGAACTCAATCTCGAGGGAGGTTCGATCTTCCCCATTCTGCCATTTTTCTGCAGACAAGCAAAGACCTTCTTGTTTAAACAAGCCTTCAGATTTGGCTGACCAGAATGGAGTGTTTTATTTTAAAAAATAATGTTTTAAAAGCAGTGTTTTAAAGGAATCTACAGCTTCACACACTTTTAACTTTTGTACTCCATAATATTTTAGATATTCTGTTTTAATGCATATTGTAAGAAAAGAGGAATATAAATTAAATAAATACCATCTGAATTTCTACCTACTGGATCTTCTACAAAATAAGAGTAAAATGAGCCATGGCAATTTCACAGTAAGTTGTCATTGCAAAGCAGCCAAGGATCTCCAAATTGAGTAAGACAGCACAGCAATACCTGAGTGCAACACATGGCGAAAACTTGTACCATGAGTAATTCACACAGAAAGATCATTCTTCAACAGGAAGTAAAAGTTCTAAACTAGTTCAACCAATTATATTAAAACTTTAAAGCCCTTTAATGTCGAGAGCAATAGATGTAATTATTTCTATTCAAAGGAAAGTCCACTAAATAATTACTCTTCCACAGTACGCATTAATAGAAATATTAACACAACTAATAATGCAGTTAGGTTAAGATAAAAAACAGTCTTCAACTCTATATGGAGGCTGGCCTAGTCACTTTTTACTAGTTTCACAGTATAACAGAATTCAACTGAATTTAACTACAGTATATACTCATAGATGAATGGAGAAATTTTAGTCAAAAAACTGACCCCAAAAAACCTCAGTTGACTTATCCATGGGTCAATGTAAGTACTGTACATTAACTCTAACTAAAAAAATGAGCCACCCCCTGGTAAAGGGCAAGAGCATAATTGGTCCTGGGAGAACTAATCCCTCTCTATTATCTCATCCAACTAGCCTTTAGGGTGAGCACAAACAGTTATGCCTGCTGGAATTTTTTAAGTTCTTTGGCACTGCTTACCTTTGCTTCATCTTTTAGATCATTTGTTACATGCCCATAAGTTTTACGCTTGACTTATCCACGGATCATATCAAAATCCATAATTTTTGCCCCAAAACCTGACTTTGACTTATACATGAGGCCGACTTATAGTCAAGTATAGTGGTTTCATTAACTAGGGTGAAATGTATTGAGGACATATGAAAAAGTCACTCAGTGAAAGGGGCACAGTTGACTGAAAGTGAATGGTCATTCTACTTATTTGTAGAAGAGAGACCTTACTTAAATGAACTCAAAAACTGAAACAATATTTAGCTAGTTCTGCAAATCAACTGCAGTGCCAAGGAATCATGAATAAAAAACACAACCAAAGAATACATGCAGTTCAATTGGGCCCTCGTGTAACTATTTGGACTAAAGTGCAAAACTTAACCTAATTAAAGTGTTTTATACAAAGTTTTCAAAACATGTAGACCCAATGACTGGTAAAAACATTGTTCAATGCTGTATAAACTGGACTGGGAGAAAACAAATTTTAAAAAAACCATTTCCATTACAACTGAAAACAGAAGGTTGGGATTTTTTTTTTCAGAAAGGCTACAGCTATACTGAAGGCTGAGGGGATAGGAACAATTACAAAAATCTAACTTCTATTGGTACTACTAACATCACCAGTTATTACTTCCAACTTCCCCAACCCTGAGATTAAAGGCCACAATCCAACAGGAAAATTAGGAAGGAGCAACCTTCTTTCCCCTTTGCAATTAACTGTGCATTCTAAAAATTTATTCTAGAAGGCTGGAAATCCTTGACAGCTGGTTTTGAGCAATATCTAGACTGAGGGTCAGGGAGGGGGTGAGAGATAATTCTGTTGCACTGATGATGCAGCACTAGCACAGAACTTGTGTTAAGCCAATTCATACAAAGATGCATATCTGCTTAATATATATACCAATTAGGGAAAGATTCTGTATTAGAAAAGGCAAACACAACTGGTAAAAGCTGGTGACAATTCAGGTACAATTCAGTACAAGGCACCCCAAATACTCCTCTGGCTGTCCCTCCCAAAACAATGTTGCAACAAACCTGGAACAATCATGGACTAGCCACTGATCTCACTAGTTTGTACCTGCATGCAGAGTTTGCTCAAGGAAGATGTGAAGCCCATTTAATAACGTACTTGCAAGTACCAACTTCTCACCTACTACTCTGGCCATCCTCATCACACTTTGGCAAACTCAATCCAAAATATATGTTTATAAGTCTGCAATTCAAATTAACCACAATAAGAAAAATCAAGTTTCACTAAACTAATTGAGCTAATTAAGCTAACAGATCTAATTAAGATTTCACACCACTCTTTCACACATACAAACAAATATTCAGGAAGAAACATCAATTCATAAGGTGTGTGAAAGTAATATCAAATGTAGTCATGACAAGATTTATTGATTTAGATCCAATGAAACTTTAGGAGAGGGACAGAGGTGACTAAGCTTTCAAGGGCCAAAAATGTTGAAACAATGTTTTTTTTTCTTTTTCTTTAGTGTAAATGGTTAATAGTTACAACTGGAAAAGTAGGAGGAAGATTTTACTGTAACACCTTAACTGAGTGCAAAGATTAAGATTCTTTTTGTACAGTTGTTTCCCCCATTTTAGTTATAACAGCTAATTTTAGCAAATAGAAATAAGTTGTGTTAGTAAACTAAGGGGCGAAACAGATGGGCAGGAAAAATGGCTTAAAGCTGTCTTTTCTGAAGCCACATTGAAACCCCACCAACTGCACCGTTAGCTCCCAAGGCAGCTGGAGTGCTCAAGTCACAACCACATGACATGGCTTCAAGCCAGGATGAAGTACAGTAGAAATAAACTGCTTCTTTTTGAAATGGCTTTCCTCTGCATAAGGGCACTTTCCTGATGGCTTCAAGGAATGTGTCATCTTAACACCACGCCTTCAAGCCAGCCTAAAAGCACCTCTTTTTGCCTGTCTGTTTAGCCCCTAAGCTTTCTACAAAGTCATTTTATTTGTAAATCACAGTTCTGGTGCTTCAGACTGGTACAAGAGGGCAGTATGTGCATCAAAAATATGGGAAAAAAATGTGAAGGGGTTTTGAAAGTTTGCTTTGGCCTTTGTGTTTTACTCTGCTTGAGAAAATAAAAATAAAAGTTCCTCCTCATGACTTCAAACAACTTCCTAGATTTTAAAGGTCCACTGTTCACACCCCCTGCCTCCACAAAAGGTAAAAAGGTAAAAAGTAGCCATACCAAGTTCAAACTTCAATCAGACTTGTCAAATCTCTCAAGAAGCATGCTAAAGATGCTGTTTTATAAGGATAAATACTGTCTTATCCTGAAGACAGGCTGTTTCATCTTCACATCTTAAAGGTACAGATGGCATGAAAGGCAACTATCTTCATGAAAATGTTTGCGCAAACTGTACTTCCATTTCTTATTTAAGAGACCTTGAAAAGCATGTAAAAGCTATCTAACAAAGATCAGTAATTCTGATTCAAAGTATGGCACCAAGAATGTAGATTACCCTTTTTAAGTAGCTAAAATGCTCATCATTACAGTAACAATGGCTAGATTAACTACTACGTCAAATTGCTAAAATCTGTCTGTTCATTTATGTTAATGTTTTCAACATTATTTGTTGCTTCGTCGCGGAGGAGGGATGGGTTAGGGTTATAAGAATGAGTATAAGAATGAGCCATGTTTGAAAGCCTGATCATGCCCTAAAAAAATGTATTTCAGGACATAGTTATGAGCTTCCAGCAAGCTGGTTATCTTATTCCAACATTTGCTGCACACTACATAAATTGTATTATTTTAGTTTGTAACGAAAGATATATATGTTCAATTGAGCCAGCATAAAGTTACAGATACTTTAGACGTACAAGCTGCTTCTATCAATGCTTACTCATTTTTTTAATTTTGCAATTAGTTAAAAAATAGCCTCGATTTTTCTCAAAGAAAAGTGGGTTAAATGCTTAATTAAAAATAAATAAATCCCACCCATTTTAATAAAACTGTCTTAGTTAAGTGCACACAGAGTTGCATACTTTGTAATTTTAGACGTTAATGCACTAGAGGAGATCATTATTACATTTTACTCCAAACCAAGATGAACTGTTTTTATTTATCTCATTACAACCACCTACTGAAAGAAGATCATTTAATAACGCTGTCTGCTCATCTCATCTTATTAAGCCAGAACTTTCTACTTTTTAAAGTTTTTCCATTAATGGACATAATCTACAGCCAATTAACATACAATACTTTTAATCTCTTATTTATTGCTAAGAGAACATCAGAAGTATACTTAGTGTTCTACTATCACAAAGACACAAGCTTTCTTTTAAAGCATTTCATCCATATTAATAGTCCTCCCTCTGTTCTTGCAGACTTGGGATCCATGTCTGAACGGAAGGGGTTAAAATGGGGTGCGAGCCCATGGCGCATGCCCACCCCCCCATGGCGGTGCTTCTCCATTCAAGCCAATAGGGCTTCAATATGCACAATTTTCCAATTTCATGGGGGGGGGTGTCCAGAACGGATTCCCCCATGAAAACAGAGGGAGGACAGTAAGTAAAAATATGCATTTCAGAAATATACATTTCATCCATACTAGGAAGTAAACTCATACAGCATATGCAATACACCCATTACTGAATTATTTTTTATACAATTCTACAAGTAGAAAGACACACCCAAATATCATTTCTGATACGAACAACTAATAGTTAAATAAATAATAGAAACTCTCCTTTCTTTAAAATAAAAAATAATAATTTGAACTTCATTTCCAGGTACAATCTGAAAAGCAAGAATTGTTTCATTATACAGTATTTGTTTCTTTAAAAATAAGTGCCAACTGCAGCTTTATAAAGTAGAGATGAAGTATGAGGGATTGTTTTTCATATTTTCTAGGTTAAAATAGAGGTGGAGAGAAAGTAGATATGGATCTACTAGTTGATCTCAGTGATCTGCAGTAGATCAGAGAGAGAGAAAAGACTCACTCCCAGCTGTTTCACATTAACAGTGACAAAATGACTCCCACAATGTAAACATACTCTTTGCTGCTGAAGCAAAGACAAAGGTAAACAAGAATAATTTTTTCACTTGAAACTCCTTTAACTTCTGATATTCAAAACAAATTGCTGGGCTTAGAATGCTTTACTTTTAAGTGAATGTCTTTTGCACCAGACTTGGGATGACAGATCTCTGGAATATCATTTTAAAACAAATAAAAAATTCCTGTCTTTTAAAAAAAAACTAGATCCTGGTCTACTTCTCCATGGCTGACTGCACAAAAAAGAACTATCCTATATTAGGAGGTGCAAATAGACCAGACAAATTGTTAGCCCAAAGAAAATAACATATTCTCCCAGATAATTCTAATAACATAGTCATTCCAGTTTCTGTACACTCATATCAGAAGTAAATGTAAATGAACGATAATAGCAGTTTTCCTCCCTTCCCCCATTCAAATGCATACCTGACTTGCAGAGTGCTTTGTCACAGTAACTCCAGTACTACAGCGTATGCAAGGGCAATCTTCTTAGCAATTTTCTTTTTAGAACGTAATAAAAAGGATACAGCCTTAAAGCTCCAGTCTGAGTCCCAATAGCAAGTATCTTCTGAACAGGATCAAAAGCCAAGGCCGAAGGCTGATAGGGAAAACCATGGCGTACAGTCTGTCAAGTCAGGCCAGTGAAGCAATAGTGGAGTCATGAAGGAGAAAAAAACAAAAACCCAAACATATTAAGCGGAGGCGATTTCATTCCTCCCCCCCCCTCCATTTAATCAAGTAACCACAAGGTATTTAAGAAAACAGAATTATCTAAATGGATCTTTATCACTGGGGGGGAAAAAAAAACTAGGTGTAGATTTTACTCAGCCCTCACTGACCATAAAAATGTTAAAATGAAATAATTTCATCCTTATGTATATTTAAACAAAGCAATCCACTCATTCACCTCTCACCTACATGGCATTCCTAACCTAGTATTTAGCACTTTGCACAGATATAGCTGTAAGTTAGGACGTTTGTAATAGAATTGAAGTCAGTCCCTGGGAAATGTCATGATGCAGCCAGTCCTGTAAATTACAGGACCACCAATTCTTTCAATGGCTCTTCAGAGAGCCATGGTTCTTTCTCAGAAGTGGACCTTGAATGACACGAACTTGCTGTTCCAGTGTTGCTATCAAGACACCTCTTTCACACATACACTTCTGCACCTTTCCATTGCAATGGGAGTCTAGGTCTTCCTCCTCATTACAGAAATAAGCACACCTCGGTTCAATATTCTGTCAAACCCAAGTGTAGAAGAACCACACGTATCTAAACCTTTTTAAAATGGAAAAACAGTATTCAACCTTCAATCAGTCTAACTTGTGTAAAGACTGAGGGGTGGGGAGGACTCAATGCAGGTCATATTAGCCAAACAAGAATGATTAAAAAAAAAAAAATTACGATAGCACACACTGCAATATTGAAGGGATGCATTGGACCATCCACAAGCGAGCCATGCTACAGCCGCTTAGGCCACAGGTGTTGTGAAGGTAGCAATGAGCGTTAACGTTTTTGCGTTCCTATTTGGCACAGCTGGGGAATTAATCTGCTGCATCATCCTTTTGGAATTTAGACTTCCAATGGCATTCACTGTACCCAGAGACAGAAACACTGTCATCAGGCGCTCTTCTGCACACCTACCCACCCACCACCCTCAAAGGACTGAGCATGCATTTGCTGAAGCCTTTCAAAAGGCCTCGTAATGCAGATAATTTGGGACCTGATCCCCACATCCCACCAAAGGCATCCTACCGGGCTCCACCACACCAATGCAACCCTTAGAGCCTTCACCCTGAGGGGGGAGGGGGAAGGGTATATATTTATGTATAATAATAATAATTATTATTATTATTATTATTTATATACCGCCTTTCCAGAAGATCAAGGCGGTTTGCAAGTTAGATAAACAAATACATAAGGTACATAACCCAATTTACATAAGCAAACAGATAGAACACATACATAGGTAGAATACGTGAACAAAAAATTGTCATGGGCAGAGCAGGATGCTTCTGGAGAAATAACCCGGGTTGGCCCCGCTTTAAACGCCCTGGCTCAAGGCTATGGAATTCTGGGAGTTGGAGTATGTTGTGGGCCCAGAGCGGAGCGGAGCTCCGCTCTGGGCCCCACAACATGCTCCAACTCCCAGAATTCCATAGCCTTGAGCCAGGGCGTTTAAAGCGGGGCCAACCCGGGTTATTTCTCCAGTGTGAACGCAGTGGATGTCTCTGGAAATAAAGGCGAGGAGGATCCCAGCCGAGGGAGAGCCTGCAGAAGAGCCCATCATGGCTACATCATCCCCATCCCCTCCCTCTAGTTCCCACCCGTCTGCAGCAGCCCCTCCTTCCTTGGCCTTGGCCTACCTTGCAGAGCTGGAAGTGCTCGGACTGGAGGGTCTCCTGGATGTCGTTCTCCCGGGGCCCGGCCTGGGGCTGCTGCTGCTGCTGGGAGGAGGAGGCCGAGGAGGAGGAGGAGGACGAGGAGCCCGCCGTCAGGCCGTCCAGCACCTTCCTGATGTTGAATTTCCTCATGGTCGTCTCGACGGCGGCTGGCCTCCCCTCCTCGGCCCAGGCCCTCCCTCCTCCTCGTAGGCCGCCTTCTTCTTCTCCTTCTCTCCCCCCGCCTCGCAGTCGTCGTCGTCGTCAGTGTCACACACTACACCACCTCAGAGAACACACCAGGCTCCCAAGGAAGGAGGGAGGGAGGAGAGAGGGAAGGGAGGAAAGGAAAGGAGGGAGAAGGAAGGAAGGAAGGAAGGGAGGAAAGAAGGGAAGGAGGGAGGAAAAAGAGGAGGGAGGAAGGAAGGGGGAAAAGGAAGGGATAAGGGAGGAGAAAGAGAGGGAAGGAGAGAGAGAGGAGGAGGGAGAGAAGGGAGGCGAAAAGCAGGCAGAAGGAAGGAAAGGGAAAACAAAATGGAAGGAAGGAAGGGCTCCCAATGGGCGAAGTCTCTCTCTGTGTGTCTTCTCTTTCTCCAGTCCCTTCATCCAGCCATCCTCCTCATCCTCATCGCCGCCCTCGTAACCAGGGGAGCAGTCAGTGTGGGGGGCTCCCTCAGCCTCAGGACTTAGGCGCTTCCTCCTCCTCCTCCTCCTCCTCCTCAGTCAGGCAGGGAGGACTCAAGCTCAAGCAGCCCCCTCCCTCCTTCCCTCCCTCCCGACGGAGCAGGTGGAGACAGGGGAGGGGACCAGGCCCAGGCCCAGGAGGAGAAGGGAGTCAATACAGCCCGGGTGGGATTAAGCAGCCTCCGCAACGCTTCACGGCAGGAAGGAAGGAAGGGAACACAGAGAGAGAGGGAGGCTGCGGGGCGTAACGCTGCTGGGCCTCCTCCTTCTCCTTCTCCAGAGAGAGAGTCCTTAATGCCAACGCCGCCTCCTTCCTTCCCTCATGAGCCTAGAAGTGACAGCAGCGACGAGGAGGAGGGCGCCGCCGGGCCTCAGCTCCCCACCCCTTTCCCTTCCTCCTCCTCCTCCTTCTTCCAGCCTCGCAGAAAAGGAGCCACCACCGCCGCCGCCGCCGCCGCCGCCTGAGTCGTGGCTGTCATCATTCCCTCAGATGACGACGGGGACTGTCACACGCCCCCTCCGCAGCCAGCAGCGCCATCCTCTTCCCCGGCCTCCGCCCAGCCCTTGTAGTAGTAGTAGTAGGCCAACGCGGGAACTCAGCCCCCACCAGCAGCAGCAGCAGCGTCCCCCCTTGCCCTCCTCCTCCTCCGCCCCCACCGCCGCCACCACTGTGGCAGCTGCCGCGGTGGCCTCTCCTTTAAAACCGCTGCTGGTGGCGGTGGCCCAGGCGGAGCGCATGCGCACTCCCAGGCCTAGTCCTTCGAAAGTACCCGGATGTAGCGGTTTAGTTAGTAGTGGTGGCTGCTTTAGGGGTGGCTGAGGGGGAAAAGGATAGGAGCCCCTCGAGGGAAGGTCTAGGCACGGGGTGAGGGACTCTATGACCCCCCATATAGGCCTTTATTTTGGGTCAGGAAACTGAGGCAATCCGGTTTGGCACCTCTTTCACATCATAGTCGATAAGACCCCCCCTGAATATGAGGGGGAAAACCCACAAATAACAAAAACATTTTTTAACCTGAGAGGACACCTCTCTAGGAATCTGTAGGTCCTCCAGCACAACTCTGTGGACGATGTGTGATAGATACCATAGAGCTGCACTGGAGGAGCTACAAAGGCCTAGTGGAGTGTCCTCTCTAGGAATCTAGATCTTTCAGTGCAACTTTTGGTTAAATTTGACCATAGAATTGCACTGGAGGACTTAGATATTCCTAGAGAGAACATATTAATCAAATCCCTGAATACTCAAACCCACAAATATCAAAGCCACAAATATGGAGGGAAGGGTGTATTTATACCCCGCTCTTCAGCCAGAAAAGTCCAAAACACACTGCACAAACCATCCGCTTTGAGACCACTCTAACTGCCCTGGTTCAATGCTAGGGGAGTATAGTTCTGGGGAGTATAGTTTTCTGAGACATTGAGCCTTCTCTTTCAGAGAGAGCTCTGGTGCCACAATATGCTGCAGTTCCCCCAGGAGTCCCTAGCACTGAGCCAGGGCAGTTAAAGTGGTCTCAAACTGGATTATTTCTGCAGTGTGTTTTGAACCAAAAGCTCTCAATAGTGGCTTACAGATAATTAATTAGACATGCTCATGAGGTTCTGGGGACTGCAGTTTGTTGTGGCATCAGATATTTAGCCGCCTCTCTCTGTCAGGGAGGTCTGGTGCCACAGCAAACTGCAGTCCCCAGAATCCCATAGTATGGAGCCATGGCAGTTAAAGTGGTGTCAAACCAGATTATTTCTACAGTGTGGACGCAGCTCCCTGGGAGGCCTTCCCTCAAATAAAGGCAAATGGGGATCACAGACCCTGCCATCCCTTGTCTGCGCCTTTATACAGTTTGTGATATGGGTGATAAGGTCTGGAGGGTGCAAACCTCTTTTATTGTGCTTTTAGGCAGGGTGCAGGTTGGCACCGCTTTTTAAGTGCTGTTGGTGGTTGTTGTATGCCTTCCAGTTGTGATCCTATTCTAGAGTTTTTTCTTTTCTTGGCAATATTTGTTCAGAGGTGGTTTTGCCATAGCCTTCCCCCCTGAAGCTGAGAGTGTGTGACTTGTCCAAGGTCATCTGGTGGGTTTCATGGTCAAGCAGGGAATTGAACCCTGGTCTGCTAGTGTCCTAGTCCAATGCTCAAGCCACTGTGCCACACTGGCTCTCCTTTAAGTGCTGTAGTTCCATCCTATGGAACCCTGGGATCTATAGTTTCACAAGGTCTTTAGTCTTCCCTGCCAACGAGTGCTGGTACCTCGCAAAAACTGCAGATCCCAGGGTACTGTAGGATGGAGCCCTGGCAATATTTCTCCCATGTAGATGCACCCATTTGGGCTGAATGAGGCTGGGCGAGGGTGACTAGACGTCCTCCTTTTCCAGAACATGCCTTACATTTCAGCTTTCTTTCTAGGAGGAATTCCAAAATGTCCTCCATTTTGAGCATAACTAAGAAGCATGAATTTATATGAGTGTTTTTAGCTTTTATTTGGTAATGCCCTACATTTTCTTGAAGGTCTTCAATTTTGCAATGCCGTGTCCTCCTTTGTGGTGTTGACATCTGGCTACGTTGTTCTGGCCGCTCTTTGCTGAAAGTCACCAGCTCTTAAAACAACAGTGGGGCTTGCTGCAGAGGGGAAAAGATTGCATAGGATCAAGCTGCTTCTCATCTTGTTAAAGCATTGTATTTTAAAAATGTAATAAAGGAAGAGTCACGCAGGTCCAGCCCGTCACTGCTAATCTCAGGCCAATCCTTCCTATGACTTTCCTGCTCCCAAAAGGATGGATATGCTGATTCAGTTCACTATACCCCTGTCTGCTCACTGCCAAGGAGAAGAGCAATGGCCTGTAGGGCACTGCTGCTGCTAGAACTTGTGTGTATATCTAGCCTCTACATCCACACTGCAGAAATAATCCAGTTTGACACCATTTTAACTGCCATGGCTCAATACTATGGAAGTTTTATGGCTCTGGTACTACAACAAAGCAGAGCTCTGGTGTCACAACAAACTACAGTTCCCAGAATTTCATAGCATAGAGCTATGGCAGTTAAAGTGGTGTCAAACCGGATTATTTTTGCAGTGCGTGTGTAGCCTATCCATACAAACGGCCAGATTCGCTTAACTGTTTTTCACGTTTCTTCCAAGTTTGTAGTGCTCAAGAAATGACCTGGAAGAAACTCATTTGGAGAGGAGGAGTTACAAAACAGCAAAAATAATGTGTTTGAGGTTGTTTTCAAAGGAAGGTATCATTGGGGTGAGCTGTTGGAAGAGGTCTCTGCCTTGAAAGGGAGGAGGGAAGTGTCCTGCACATTGAAGCAAGGATTTAACTATGAGGTTGATGCTCAGAGATTGTTTATCGTGGACAGAGTCCTACTGTCCACCAGAAGGATCTTGGGCATGAGTACATTCAAAGGTAGGGTGGAAGGTTTGGTTCAGTTTGGGAACTGCAGGTGTGCAGTTTAACTAGTTTTTTTTTTCCTCCAGCCACCTCCAATCTTTTCAAGGTGTTTTTATACAAAAGCAAAGATCGCCCTTACAGCTGAAAATTTTACATGGTAAAAAGTAAGATTAAATAACTAGACTTGTTTCAGTTACTGTACTCACAAGAACTGCATAAGACACTTCTGTGAATTTCAAGTTCTTAAGGTGGGCGTTTGGTATCCAGTGGGGTTTGTTTCCAGAAAAAACCCAGTGGATGGTCAAGTCCCATTAAATACAATGGCATAGTAAAATGGTGTCCCTTGTATAAAATGAGAACATCAAGGTTTGGTTTGTGGAATGTATTATTTCTTTATTTTTTGGAATATTTTCAAACCACAGATGGTTGAATCCATGGATAAAGAAACTGGATACAGAGAGCTGACTGTAGAAGATCTGAGTTTGTTTGATTTGTTGGGCATAAATGTGCTGTTCTATGCATATCTACTTAGATAAGCCTGATTCAGTTCAATAAGCCATACTTCTCTGGAAAATAAGTAGCAGCTTGCGGGCTAAAACCTTTCTTGTGCATCTCCAGGTGTCTGGGCTTTTTGGCCACAATCCACAACAGAGTTACATACATGTAAACTTAATTTAATTTAATGGCTGTAAGTATAATTAAGTCTGCCCTGGTAAACTGTATTATGGGTAAAATGGCCCTGAGCTACTGAACAGCCTTTGCTATTTCTATTCTATTTCTGACACTGGACTTCTAACACTGGCTATGAAGTTAATTTTAAAGGCCTGAAATCAAATGGTCTAAGGCTTAGTTTTGGAGTCTCAGCAGAATTATTTATTTATGTATATGAAATATTTTTACCCTGCTCTTTAGCCCTAAAGGCTCCTAGAGCAAATTACATACATCCTTAGAAAAGACAATCTCCCTCCTCATAAAAGTACAGTCTAAAAAGACATGACATGCAAGGCAGAGAAAAAGCTGAAACCAAGCTTGACCACCAGTTCTTAAAGAATCAGATGGGAATAAAGGAACAGTATCGGGACATGTTGAAATGGCCTGAGCCATTTAATTTGTATCTGTAGAATGACATTTTTGAATGCTTCTATTTCTTTAGGTTCATTTTTAACTTGTTGCAACAGAAATAGCACAAGGGAGAGCAGGTTGGCTTAGTCTCTCCCTGATGTACTAATATTTGTCTCTAGAAATAAAAGTGTGTGAAAATCAAAAACTTGCCACTACCTGTGATTCTGAAATGGCATAGTGCACTCTTCTGCAAATCCTCTCATTGTGCTGCATGTCCAGATTAGGTCACTGTGAGAAGTGAAGGTGTTAATAGTCAGGTAAAGCATGATTAAAGTTAAGTAAATGTTGATTTAAGATGATGCAAGATAGCATTGGCACAGAAAACAAAGAGAGCATAAATGCAAATACATTCATGCAAATATAAATATAAATTCTCAGATGTGGAGGTATATTGGAATTTGAAATAGTATAGATTCTAGTGTTGGGAAAAGTCCCATTTTGATTCAAACCTTTTGATTTCTTAAAATTATACTTTGCTTTTCTGAGAAGGCATCTAGCAGTAAAACAGTCTAAACCAAACCAGCAATACAATTAAAACAGAAGCAGATATAGAACGAGTTAAAACATAAGACATAGCTCCCAAGTAGTGGAAAACACTTCAGCAGCCCTATTGTTATGAGCCTTCAAGTTTTTTCTGACATGATGACCCAAAGGCAACTCTATAACAGGTTGTTGGGTTGTTGTTGTTTTTTGGCAGGATGGGATTTATGTTTTCCTTCCTCTGAGCCTGAGAAAGTGTGACTCGCCCCAGGTCACCCAGTGGGTTTCCATGGCAGAGCACAGATTCAAACCCTGGTCTCCACAGTCACAATCCAACATTTAAACCACTATACCATACTGGCTCCCTCTACAGCAGCCACCCAGTTTAAACTCTTTGGCAGGGAAAGCCCCCCTTTTTATACACTTCAATGGAACTAGAATATTAAATGCAGTCAGGACCCTTCAGCCTTGTCGGGGGACTGATGGCATTTAGCCTGTCATATACTGGGATGTTGGGAGCAGCACCAGCACCCTACACAATCTACACATTTAGGAGCAGGGTGACCAGACATCCTCCTTTTCCAGGACATGTCCTGCATTTCAATGTTGTGTCCAGCAGGAGCTCCAAAATGTCCTTCATTTTGAGCATGACTAAGAAGCATGAATGTACATTTATATTTGTGTTTTTAGCTTTTATTTCATAATATCCTACATTTTTTCTTGAATGTCCTACATTTTGCGATGCCTCATTTTCCTTTGAGGTTATGGCACCTGGTCACCCTGTTTAGGAGTAGCAGTAGTCCTTGAATCTGACTTTTGTATGCACATATAGTTGCCTAATTTTTACCACGTATGACAGTACCTAATCCCAGAAATAGATTGTGAATAGTGTGTGCACATGTATGTGTAGACATGCAAGGGCAAGTTTCCCTTGTCTGAAATGCTCGGGGCCAGAAGTGTTTTGAATTTCAGAGGGTTTCTGATTTTGGACCATTTGCATATACCTAGTGAGATATCTTGGAGATAGGAGCCAAGTATACACATGAAATTCATTTATGTTTTGTATACACTTTATACATGTAGCCTGAAGGTAATTTTGTACATTATATTTTTAAATAATTTTGTTCATTCAACAGTTTGTGTACACTGAACCATCATAAAGCAAAGATGTGACTATCTCAGCCAACATGTGGACAATTGGATGGATAAGGGAGACTTTACCTGTATTAAGATTTTATTGACTATCTCTGTTCATTCTTCATTTGTACTCAGGCACAAAAGTCATTTTAAATCCAGAGTACAGAGCAGGCATATAGACAGAATGAACAAAAGTATGTTTTTTTGTGAATTAATAAACACACATTCACTTTATGTAATATGCAGCACCCTCCAATTTACATGGAACCTGCCCCCCCCTTTAAGAAATTCAGAAGAGAGTTTTAAAGGAGTTAGGAAAATGTGAGAGAACTGGGGAGTGTTCAGAATATGGAGAGAAAAGAACAGAAATGCCCCAATTTTTCAGCACAGCCTCCATACAGAAACACCTTTTGAGACCAGAGACTGGTAGGATGCAGCCTGCTGTTTTGTTGTAACCCAAGGCTGTGCAGCAGAAGACAAACTCAAGATCCTAAACTGACATTGATTTATTGGTCCCATCCAATCCTTTTTTTAAAAAATGATTTTAAGACTTATGTTGCCTGAATTGTTCCTATTTTTCCCCTTCTTTTCCTCTTATTAAATAAATACTTGTCAGAATATATATTTAACCATTATGAGCATTTTTATTCTGTTTTTATAATTTTATATAGTGTTTTTGTTTCATAGATAATTTAAAAAAAACAAACCACCGTATACAGCTGAATTTACAATGGATTAAGAAGAACAATTAAGAATTTACAATGGATTAAGGAGAACAAGTAACTGTTCTGAAGAGTGTGCTCCCATGCAAGCTCCACTGCACACACTAGGAATTACTTCTGATAGGGTAGCAACAGTATATTCATGCATAAATGCTTAAATTTTCAAAAATAATTTTACATCTCACTCCCAAATTCCTTATTTCTATTGTTTGTTAAGGAAGAAACATGAATATATGAACAAAAATAATGTAAACCCAGAAACTGCCATTATGAACACATACGGATGAATACCTATAACATCTGCAATCTATAGAGTGCATGCATGTAAATGTGTGAGCAACAGACTCCATATACAAATTGCACCTGTCCCTGTGTTGAATGTAATGTCTGAATGCCCCTTTTGTTTCCATGTAAAAGGTAATCTTTTTGGCTGAAAGGAGCTGCCATGGGAAATTCTGTGAAAGTATGTGTGTGTGTGTGTGTGTGTGAGAGAGAGAGAGAGAGAGAACTGTGGGAGTAAAAAAAAAAAATGAGAGGAGAGGGCTAGAACTAAGCATCACCCTACAGGTATTCATCCAGCAGTAGCTTTGAGTTCAGAATATGAACAGGCAGAGACACCTGTTCCAGCTCAAGGATGTATAAGCAGCTGGTGAGCCTGACATGATATACAGTACAGTAATCACTTGGGAGTTGATAATGGATATATTAAACTATCCTTTCCTATATGTGTTATTTCTTTTTGAGATGTACAGTTGGCATATCTGCCGTGTATTCAGCCATCCACAGCATGAAAAAAAAAATTAAGTCCACAAAGCAAACATTGATTTTACCATTTTATAAAGCATCCCATTTTACTACACCATAGTATATTATGGGCCCTTATGGGAACTAAACCAAGTACCAAAAGCTTACTGTACTTTACTTTATATGATTATCATTGTTCCTGTTTAAATATATAGCTGTATTAGTCTGGAAATCTAGTATGCAAAAGGATCTTGTAGCACTTTTGAGACTAAGAAAGAAGTTGGTAGCATGAGCTTTCATAAACGATAGCCCAAGCCTACAGTCTATGAAAATTCATGCTACTGACTACTTTCTTTCAAACAGTTTCAAAGGTGCTCCAAGATCCCTTTCCATGCCATTATTCCTATTTGATTCCTCCTTTCTTTCCACCTTATATAAATATCAACAAATGCTTCTGATTTTTATTAACATTTTTAATAGTTTCACAGTAGGTTTGGGGATTTTTTGTTCAGGAGACTCATATAGATAAACATGCATACACACATTTGGACATGGACAGCTATTTAAAACCGTTTAGGTAGAATTACTAACTTAACAGAGAACACAGTACACCACAACCAGAAAGGGAATCCAGTGGATCACGAGATGCCACTGGACTACAGATTTTAGCAACCCTAGACAGCATAGCCAGTAGTAAGAATGAAATCAACAGCACCTAGAAGGCTCCATGGTTTTTGCTTCAGAACTAGAACTTATTTCTACATAGAGCAGCAACAGTGCTTTTATAAGAAATTGCTTGTATTTTTTTAAAACATGCAATTTACTCTAGACCCAACTATTTTTCTGTTCTTGTTAAGATGCTTGATTACTATAGCAAACTTCTGCAACAGCTATGTGACTACTTCAACAGCTGTGTAAGGCTTATAGTATTCTCTCTTGGTCTGTCATGTTCTTTGATGGACAAACTGGATACTGGGGCATAACCTAGAATCTGCCATGTTAGTACATACATACTCCACCATATCTGCAAAACTTTACAAGTATACAGATCAGCAATCCACATACAGCAGGATACAGTTCCCACCTTCCATCACAGTAACAATCTGGTTAGAATAGATGGGATTTGTCATCCAGCATTTGAAAACTGACAAGTTGCCCATTCAGGTGGACACTATACATATAATGGATATATATAAAATGTTATACATATGTACACAGACTACATGTGTTAAATGAAATTTGTGACTCCCCCTTTAGTCATGCTTAAGTCACAACACAGAAGCACAGACAGAAATAACTATTGGTTTATTTTCATACTGCTTTTCCACAGAATTTTATCCAAATAATCTTATAATTTTTAAAAAATGATAACAAAATACACAGAGACATTCAAAATATAGTTCCTGACCCGCTATAATTAATTGCTTTACAAACTTAGCAATGCAGATGGGAAGGTTAAATTTGACTTAATTTTCTTATTAAAATCCTTACACATTTGATCAAAAATCCCGCTCACTTCAATGAAGACTAATTCTGTCTCTCTGAAACCTTATATTACAAACTGTGAGATCAAATAGTAGGTAGATGACTACCATGCTAAACTACTTGTCTTTGACTGAAAAATACAAATGGTAACTGGAGGGACTGAGTCCCATAAGCCTGGTGGTTGTAGCCAGCTCTGTATGTTACAGGGTAGGCTGTCATTATGTTGTGGTAGGATGTGGTGGAGCTTTTTTTTTTTCCTGTCAGTATTTATCAAAATAGCATTTACTACAATCCTATTTCCTATAGTTAGAGCTTGGCATATGAGCCCATGCTATTACACTGGCATCCAATTTTTAATTAGAAATATTTGCTAAGCTATTACCCACAGGTGAATCTTATGAATATAGAAATTCTGCTTAAGCCTTTTAAAAAAAAAAAAAAGAAGAAGAAAGAAAGAGGATGAATTTCATACCAATGCCATATGGTTTTACTGTAAGCTGTTATTTTTAGAACTGTATAATATGTATAGTAATATGACATTAAAATGTCAAAGGCAACATATTCATAACCACACTGTGCACTTTATGTGCCTTGAAAACTAGAAGGGAGCCATCTTTATAAGCCACTACACTGGAAAAACGAAATGTTTAAGATAAAGGACAGGTAAGTGTCACAACCTGAGGGGTTGTACAGGTGTTGTGAGTCTACTGAAGAATCCCTGTGGACAGAGCAATGTGCTACGTCAGGAACATCACAGCTAGAGTAATGTCACTGAAATTCTTCCCTAGTGCAATGCTGAATGCATCAGGGGACAGTATGGGTATCATGCGTCTTGGTGGTATCATAAAGACATTGTAGCCATGATGAAACCATGAAATAAACACAAATCTATGCACAGCACAATTTGTCCTCATCTTTTTATAACAGGATTGTAATAGGCAAGTGGAACTGAACAGCCACCTCCCTTACTAGTTGTGACAGCACAAGCCACTTTTTGCCACCACTTTTGCCACCACAAGTAGACATATCCGAGGGACAAGAAATATGCCTGAAATCATGAAATAAACACAAATCTTCCTTTTTTAGAGAGCTACATTTACTCTGATAAAGGGAGCATCTGCTGCAGCCAAAGGGAACAGGGAAAGGGAGGATTTCACTGTTTTTGAGGTTCAGGCTGCTGAAACGATACACCGATTTTAAATTTCCTTGACTATTCAGTGATGCATTTATATTTGGAAAGAGACAGGCAAGGTGGAAGTTCTGCCATATTGCACGTATCCAAAACAGGCTTCTTGATCCCTGGCGCGCACACACACAAAGCAGTGATACATTTGCTGCACTTTGTTCAGTTTAAATATTGACACAGATAATGCAGTGAGGGAACAAGTCTGTTGTAGGGCAAAGGAGCTAGAAGTGAGGGCATGTTTGCAAGACAATTAACCAAGCACTAGAGATGGATGGATGGATGGCCAGGTGATAACTGCAGTTCCAGAGTATGGTAAATCCACATCAGTTTTCCTCAGGCTACTTGGCTGGCATTTATGTAACTCTCAAACCTGCCAGAATAGCAACTATTTATCCTTCTCTCCTGCCCTCCAATCGTTTTGTGCCAGCCTAGTGCAGGAGCAGCAGGAGCCAGCCAGCCTAGAATATCAGACTGTATGCTTGAATTCAACTCCCCCCCAACACCAATTCATTCTTCATTTTCAGTGTTTTCTCCAGGATTTAAGCTTGATTGCCTTTGCAGTGAATTCCCTGAGGTTCCACTGTGGCTATTCCTGTAATTCTATCAGTGTTTGAAGGAGTAATTTATTTTTCTGCTTATCCAAATCTTCTTTTGGCCAGTGCAAAGACTTAATTAATTTCCTTCCTTCAGTCTAGAAATGCACAGTACTCTGTTTCCTTCCCTTTTGTTCACATAGTCCATTGAGTTCTGCTGCTTGCTGTTCTGTGTTCCACTAAATATCAGCTTTGGCCAGCTTGGAATTGACAAGGACAGCTTTGTCAAGGTGGGATCTGCTGCCTTTCCTGTCACCAGCAGGAAAAGATAATAAAAGTTGTGTCTGGTGGCAGTACCATCTAGATGTAACCTTCAATTTTTAGCATACATTGGCCTTTCAGTATTACAAAGCACATTTATAAAGGGTTGGAACTTATGTAGCTCTCCAGATCTTGCTGGACCCCCAAAAGCCCTAGCTAGTAAAGCCAATGGTAGGGAATTGCTGGAAGCTGCAACTCAACAATTTGAGAGGGCTGCATGAATGGTGTTTCTTCGTCCAAAGGGAGGAATACAGAAATCTTAATATAAATTAATGCATTTAAAAAAAAAAAAGAAGTATGTTCATCAGCAGTTGAGTCCAAAATTCTTCTGCTTCAAAGCTACCTTTTTATTTTTCTGGTATCATTGCATTCTCTTAGGTGCTGTAGAATACCCAGAGTAGGATAAGGCAGAGTTAATAAATATTGTTAAAGTGTGAGCATCTTTCCATTATATTAGGTGGCTTGCTGGTATAGGCAACTCATCTGGTGTTTCTTCAGAAGGAATGCAAGATTTCAGCATGGTCCTGAGATAACTGAATTTGACATCTTTTTTTTTTTTAATGACACAGTCCTAAGAAAGTGGTGAGGACAGGGGACAGATGTGTGTGAGATAGCATTGCACAGTGGCAGTCCTGGAAGTCACAGTTCATTTTCACACCAAGTCCTTTATATGGATCTAGAAGCATTACTTTTCAACACCCAGGTGGGACCAGATTCCACATTATATTTATCATGGTGTTACGTTTCCCATGTCATGGCTACATTCTTTCACGTGCCCCAGATAACAGTCACATACATAGCTATTGAGAAAGCATGCACTAACGTTTAAAGAAAGTTGGGTAGTCACTTGAAGCTACAAGCAGAACTGTCAACTCCTCCACATCATACTCGAGCCCTTCTGCTTTTTAAAGCAGTACCTGCTTTTTAATGCAGTGGTTTGAGGGTTGGACTGACACTTGGAGACCATGATATGAATCCCCACTCGGCCATCGAAACACCCACTGGGTGATCTAGGACAAGTTGGAGTCTCTCAGCCTTACAGAAGGCAACGGAAAACCTCTGAATAAATATTTTCAAGAAAACCCTATGATAGGCTTTTCATAAGTAGAAGCCAACTTGCAGGCACATAGCAACACAACAACAACATGGCATGAGATCCTAGGTTTAGGACAGAGGCTGGAAAAACTCTACGACCAAAGTTTGGAGCCGGGAAGTATTAAGCATCTTCCGTCAGGCCTTCCTGGAAAATGCTTAATACTTCTTGGCTCCAAATTTTGGTTGTAGAGTTTTTCCAGCCTCTGCCCACCCATATAGCTCAAGGACTTTTAGCTTGATACTGCTTATACTGTTTATTTTATACTTACTATGTTTTAACTCATTGCTTGATTTAATTCTTTTTTAGGAGTGGGGTGGGGCTGGGATTGGATATTTTAACTGTTGTTGTTTTAACTTTTTTCTGTACTCTGCCCCAATTGCTCGCTCAGAGGGGTGGGCTAGAAATAAATTATTATTATTATTATCTCAATTAGATACAATAACCAATTACCATTACCCTGTGTGGTAAGCATCTGCCAAAAAGAAAACAAAGTCTAGTACTATCAGCAAAATGGCAGAAAAGCCTGATTTATCCATTTCTAAATGGTTATCATGATACATTTTAAAAGCCATTCCAAAAAATGAGATGAAGAATGTTCATCTCATTTTTTATAATTTTACATTGGTTGTGCAGTTCCACATAATCATTCATCAGTGATTCGTTGTAAATGACTGCCTACACAATAAAAAGATTATCCAGCATTATATTGTTCTCACTGTAATTGCAATGTATTTCATTGACAATATCTTACAGCACTGTCACTTCAGTTTACATTGACATGTCATGCTAATATTCTTCCATAAAATAAATATCAATGGAATTTCTGTGCAAGTTTTTGATTGCTGGTAGTTCAAACCAGAAGGTTAAAATGAGAAATGGACAGGATATTAATGATGTGAAATATTCTGGAGTTTCATAGCAACTAGCCCTTGATCATTACTTGTGTGGAAAAATGGCAAAGGTCTTGAAATACGCATGTTGGAAATGCAGCTTATGAGCTAAACTATCAGATGACTAAAATAGTAGTTTTCTCATTTAAAATCCTTTGATTATTCAATTATGCTTATTTAGTTTTAGATATGAAACAATATTCCATAATCAAGAAAACAGGACCTGTTAGTTCATCTTTTCATGCTTTTCATGTGGTGGGCTCCTTGAATTGTGTTTTAAAAATGATTTTCTAGAGGTGGGGTGGGGAAAAGCTATATATCCCCCATATACCCTTGCCAACACAAACCAGTGGGACTTTGAAAATACCATTTACTCCCATCCTGCTTAGGATGGCCCTACTTGTTATAATTGTTTGAGGAAGATTGAGACACAAGGACAGATCCAGAGGAAGTCCTTTAAATATAGAACTTGGTAGGGCCTAAATACTGTAAGGGCACCAGATCCTGTCTGATCTTGGAAGTGAGGCAGGGACAGCCCTGGTTAGTACAATGAGAGGCTGACTACTGGTGCTGTAGACTATTTCAAAGGTAGGAACTGGCCAAACCACCTCTGGGTGTTCCTTGCCTAATAAAACCCTATGAAATTATAGGGTCACCATAAATTGACAAGCAACTTGAAGGTGCACGCACACACACAAGTTTCTCTTAAGAACAAGCATAACGACATGCTGAAGCCATCTACAAGTGCTGCTCAGCTATGCCAGTATTTCAATTCTTCTTAAAAGTAACTTTGCAAGCTCTGTTTAAATGTGACTGTCCTCAAGGTGAGCTTTTTTGCTCCTGAAAACAAAGAGTCAAGGGCTCCTTAGCCATTCTCAAGAAGCTCTTTGCTTGAATGGGTGCAACAAAGTTTACAAGAAATGCTTAGCTCTGTCATCTAAGGCCTCTAAGATCAATAAAGATATCTATGTGTCTATCAACAGATAAGTAGATAGAGGAGCCTTAAGTGTGCAGAACACTTACAGCTACTACCTTGTTAATCCTCACATGGCCATTGTTAACTTAGCAGCACATCCTGCTCTCCTTGCTTGTATCAGGCTGCTATTTTCACAGGATATAAAGGATTGAATTATCTATGGCAGTTACAAATGCATAATGTAGAGTTACGTGTTTGTGACTGTTACATATTCACCTTCCCTACATAGCCTAACCTAGGGGCTACATAGGAAACAAGAGAATCATCAGGCAGCAGCCACTACAAGGGACTGTTCCCCTGTTGATCGGGAAAACACCAACTGACTCTCACCCCACCCTGCGCGAGTGATCTCTGCCACAAGGTAATTGTGACAGTGACTTTGATTGTGCCTGTTGTATTGGAGATCTCTCTCTCTGGCTTTTCTTGGCTAACGAAGATTCAGGAAGGACTCATCCCATGCTTTCTACAAGCGCGTTGATGACTAAAAAGGCCAATCCAAGATAAACAAGTCCGGTTGCAGAGAGCACAGCAAAAAGTCTCCTTGGGTGATGTTTCCACGTTGTGGTTCTTTCTGCGTTGTTGTTTCTCTTTGAGACTCATTCGGCATGAGTTCTCGAAAGAGGCTGCAGCAATGTGGATACTGCGTCTCCATGCCTCCCGATGTGAGGCCAGGGTAGACCATTGTTGGTGATCAGTTTGGCCGAGCTTGAGACGTTGTTTCAGGGAGTCCTTGTATCTCCTCTTTGGGGCGCCCCTCTTTCACTGGCCCATGGCGAGTTCACCGTAGGGTACTATTTTTGGGAGGTGATAGTCCTCCATTTTGGAAAGGTCCCTGCTTGTTCAAGGACAGCAACATTCGTCACATAGTCGGTCCAGTGTATATTTAGGATTGTGTGTAGACAGCGCTGATGAAAACATTCGAGGAGTCGTAGATGTTGGCGATAGATGACCTGTTTCAGACCCATAGAGGAGAATAGACAGTACAATGGCTCTGTACACACTGATTTTTGTGCTTCGCCTCAAGTGTTTGTTACTCCAGACTCTTTTGTGAAGCCTTCCGAATGCACTATATGCCTTTGCAAATCTGTGATTGATCTCTTTATCAGTCTTGGCATCTGTAGAGATAATGCTTCCCAGGTAGGTGAACTGCTGAACGGACAAGCACAGATGAGCCTATGGTGACGTGAGGATGATAGTGCTCTTCCTGTGGTACAGGCTTGTAGAGAACTTCCGTTTTCTTCAAACTCTTCAGCTGTTACAAAGCAGGATGTTAGGCGCTGAAGAGATGCTTCTCTGTGGGTCACAAGGGCAGCATCATCAGCGAAAAGCAGCTCACGGACTAGATAGTTTAGAGTCTTTGTGTGAGCCCCCAGACGGCTTAAGTTAAACAAGCTACCATCAGTACGGTAACGTATATAGATGCCATCTTCTTCTTTGAGATCTGCTGTAGCCCTTTGGAGCATCATGCTGAAGAAGATTGTAAACAGAGTTGGAGTGAGAACACAACTTTGTTTCACTCCATTGGTTATTAGAAAGGACTCTGGGAGAGCATCGCGATATCTGACTTGTCCGTGCTGGTCCTCATGTAACAAGATAATCATTCTTGTATAGGATACATATACATACATATACATATACATCCTATGCAAGATTCTAGCCAATGCTAGTAATAAATTGCAACAGATTAGCATTTCATTGGTTATATAGTTTATGTTAAAATCTCTCAGATAAGAACCAACTTAGACGCCAGTCTTTTAACAGAAAGCATAAATGAGGTTTCCAGCGACTCTGTCAATGAAGTTATTCTGGAACAGTTCCAGTCTATGAGTACCAATGACATGGACAAGCTCCATCGTAGGATGAGGAAAACAACTTGCCCTCTCGACCCTTGCCCATCATGGCTGGCCATCCGGGGGGGGGGGGATGCACTGATGAAGTTCCTCATGGACATCATCAATGCATCCTTCAGGGAGGGTCATATTCCATCATGCTCTTAGGCTGCTTCTGAAAAAACCTTCCCTGGACCCCCTGGATATGAATAATTACAGGCCAGTCTCTTTACTACCATTCTTGAGCAAGGTGTCTTGGAGGAAACTGATTATCTAGACGCATTTCAAACTGGCTTCAGGACAGTTTGGGGTTGAGACTGCCATGGTTGCCTTGACCGACAATTTGCAGTGTGACCCTGTTGGTGCTCCTAGACTTCTCAGCAGCTTTTGACACTATAGATCATGGCATCCTCTTGGACCGCCTCGGGGGGTTAGGTATTGGAGACACTGCATTACAGTGGCTCCGGTCCTTCCTCTCAAGCAGGTCCCAGAGGGTGCTGCTCGGGGACAGTTATTTGAGTAAATGAGAGCTCACCTGTGGCGTCCCACAAGGTGCCATCCCATCCCCAATGTTATCTGAAGTCGCTGGGTGAGATCATTAGGAGTTATGGGGCTGGGTGTTATCAGTATACCGATGACACCCAAATCTAATTCTCCATGTCTTGTTCGTCAGCCTCGAACTCTAATGGTGTCTCCTCTCTCAATGAATGTCTTTGGGCCGTAATGGGCTGGATGAGGAAAAACAGATTAAAACTGAATCCGGACAAGACAGAGGTGCTCACGATAGCAGCCCAGAAACCAAAAATCGGGTTGCAACCTCCAATCCTGAATGGGATCACACTCTCCTCCAGTGACTGTGTTCACAGTCTCGGAGTGCTCTTTGAATCGTCACTCCTGATGATGAATAACAGGAGCGCCTGTTATCATCTTCGGCTGATACGCCAGCTGCGCCCTTTTCTGGAAGTAAGGGATCTCGAGACTGTTGTACATGTGCTGGTAACCTCATGTCTTGATTTCTGTAATGCACTCTACATGGGGCTACCCTTGTGCTTGGTCCGGAAATTGCAATTAGTACAGAACATGGCAGCCAGAGCAGCGTCGGGAACATCGAGGAGGGACCACATTACTCCGGTATTGAGGTTCCTCCACTGGCTGCCTATTAGTTTCTGGGCCCAGTACAAGATGTTGGTTATCACCTTTAAAGCCCTAAATGGCTTAGACCCAAACTATCTCAGGGACCCCCTTCTCCCCTACAATCCTCCCTGTGCACTCCGGTCCTCTGGGAGGAACTTGCTACAACCTCAAAAATCTAGGCTCTCGGCTACCTCCCAGAGGGCTTTTTCTGTTGTCGCCCCCAGATTGTGGAACAGCTTGCCTGACGAGATCTGTCAATTGACATCTCTAGGCAGCTTTTAAAAAGCTGTCAAGACGGATCTGTTCTGGCAGTCCTTTCCAGTATAGATAATCCCGGCCTCAGGAACTCTTTCTTTAGGATAGTCCCCAATGGTTTTTTCCCCCAAAATTGAATTGTATTGCTGCCATAGTTTTATTGTTATTGTTGTAATGTGATATCTATTGTTGTTTTAAATTGTTTGTTTTTAGATTTATAATTAATTTAATAATTTTTAAGGGGGGGGAGAGAAGTAAATTTGATGTATTATGTATTATATTTTTATTATTGTTAGCTGCCCCGATTGCCCTAAAAGGGGTGGGATATAAATATTGTTGTTGTAGTTGTAGTTGTTGTTGTTGTTTTGACATATGTCACTGGCCCTGTGAAGCCTTCTGAACAAGAGGTAACATATAAATAGTAAACTGCCTTAGATTAATACATCATACTTTCTCAAGAACATATGCATCCAAACAACACCTAAGGTAGTGTGGACATGCAGCTCCCACAGAGTTCCCACCCTACATCCCCCTCAGGAAGCTTTCTTTTAACCATAAAAATGTGTTTTTCTTCCACTACTGAGGCCCTCCAAGAATGAGGCTTTTTGCACAGGCAAATTACAAAACCCTCCTGCCGAGTCCCTCAAGTGTAAAATCAAAGCTGGCTTTCCAATCTCTTCTTGTTTTGATTTTTAAAAAATAATGTTAAAGCATTTCCAGGCCTGCTGTTGCCTACAGAAGATACAAGGGTGAAAATTTGCCTCCCAGTCCTGCAAAAGTCTTGCACCTCTGATCTAAGCTGTCTACATATTTCATGTGGGATTACCACAACAATTTCACTTTGTGCTTAGTTTGTGCCTACCCTTCCACAGCACAAACAGAAGCAACTGGGGGGACTAACACAGGATGTGCAACATATTTGGTGTGATGTGAGATTCTCTTGGTGCTTGGTAACTTTCCACTGTCCACTTGAATGGTTTCACATGAATGAATGAACAAATCTAATCAAGGACTAATTAAGATAAAAGGAGCAGTAAAAGAAAAGCTATGTGATAGAACATATGGTGGTACACAGAGTGTCTCAGGAAAGATGTTAGAGGACTGTTCTCAATTAAAGTAGGTAACAGGAGACAAGATATTATGTGCCATCTCATTCTTACACCAAAGAGAAATGAATTAATCCTGATGTGTAGGGATCATGTTCTCTATTACTTAATTACCACAAGGTTTTCATTCCCACAGGATTTAGAAGTCCTAATAAGCCAAAGAGCTCTATCCAAGCATCCCACTAAGAATTAAAGCTTTTTCTGTGAGTTCCCAAGTCCAGCATATTATCTGCCTAGGGAAATCAGCCCTATGTTTACAGTAGAACTTGATTAAACTGTTAATCTCTTAAACAAATAAAACGTTGAAACTAAACCATATTTCAATTCTGTTTTCAATGTTAAATCTTATCCCACATATACTCAAATCAGTGACAAAGAAGTTGTTTTTTTACATTTGTAAAAGGTTCCCCCTCACAGCTGAGCATCAATTGATCACTGTCATACACCTGTGATTATAAGTAAAGCCCCTGTCTGGCGGTGAATTCCAGGAATGCTGGGACAATTATTTTAATTCAGAAAACAGTTGCCTTTTGTGTTTGGAATAACAGTTAGAAAGGAACTCAAAATAGCCTTCATATTCACTGTAGTCTTTCCAAACATCCAGGAAGAAAACATTTTTTTCCTCTATCTGTGTGTGTTGTAGTAGTGCTGGCAAATATCTGTGTCATATCTTGTCTCTAATTATAATAATATGTGCTTCCAGGTTTATATTTCTACCAAATAGTGAACAGGACTGGAGACAGACCATGTACAGTACTACAGATGCTAAAGAGGAGATTGGTCATGTCCAGGAAAGTAGCCAACAAATACAAAGCTTTGTCCTGATGGCGCAGTGGTTGAATGCTTGTACTGCAGCCACTCACTCAAAACCATAAGGTGGTGAGTTCAATACTAGGAAATGGGCTCAAGCTCGACTCAGGCTTGCATCCTTCTGAGGTCGCTAAAATGAGTACCCTGATTGTTGGGGGCAAGTAGCTTACAGTTATAAACCGCTTAGACACTGCTTAGGCGATATGAAGCTGTATATAAATGAAACTGTTTGACTGCTGTAATCCGCTTTGATTCCCTACCGGAAAAAGCAGAATAGAAATAAATTCTATTATTATTATTATTATTATTATTATTATTTGCAGCAGCAAGAAAGCAAGTCTAAGAGTACAAATCTGATTCTGAGGCCAGTGTCCAATAGAGCAAAACCATGGGCAAGTCCAGGGTTCCAGAGAGTAGGTCAGCGAGTCCACTCCAGGGTCAAGAATTCTAGGTCAATCCAAGGTCTAGGAAGCAAGGGTTCAGCCAACAAAGTCCGAGGGAGTCAGATCCAGATGCTTTCACCACTTGGCATTTCACAACTGTTTATATTAGCCCAGTTCCTGTTTATATTGGCCCAGCTGTTTGGCAATTGCTTAGCGTTTCCCATATAACTTCTGGGAATGCTGGAGGCACACACTTTCTGTCCTTCTTGTGCTGAAGATAGGTACCGGCTTGTCCTGATCCTCTATGTCTCCTAGGCCTGGAATCTCTGCTGGGGGAAAGCTCGGCTGCTGAGGCTCAAGCTCTGCTGGAGGTGGAAAAGCCTGACAGTCAACTCTACTGAAGCTGGCAGGGCAGAGCTAGGGCCTGGCTCAGCCTCTGGTTCCACCTGCACCCGAGGGACAAACACAGCCTCACCCTCAGCCTCACCCTCTGAGTCCTCAACCTGGCCATGACAGGTCACATGTAGCCTGTAGTTCACATGTGGTCCTTGAAAAACACCAGGTGTATGTGGCCACCACTGCACCCCAAAGTCCTACCTACCCCTACCACCACTACCAATGATCCTCTTCACCAGGTGTACCAGCTGCATTGTGTGGAGTCTGATGTTGCTGAAAGAGAAGACACAATGAGGAGAGTTATCCATATATATCTCCTCGCAAGCAGATTGCTCTGAAGAAGATCAGAAGAAAGATTGTCCCTGCTTCTAGAAGTCTTTAGAGAGCCAGGATGATGTAGTGGTTTGAGTGCTGGACTATGACTCTGGTGACCAAAGTTTGAATCCTCACTTGGCCAAGGAAACCCACTGGGTGACCTTGGGCAAGCCATACTCTCTCAGCTTCAGAGGAGGGCAAGGCCAAACCCCTACTAAACAAATCTAACCAAGCAATCCTATGATAGGTTTGCCATAGGATTGCCATAAGTCAGAAACAACATAAAAACACACAACACAGATAGCAGTCTTGAGCAGAATCAGTAGGATGGGAAGGAGGTTTTTTAGTCTCATCCACTTCCCAGCCATTTTGGCCCACTTTTATTGTTGGGGAAAACCCAAGTCTTCCTCAAGCACACCTAGAGATCCAGAGCAGGATTTCTGAGGTGAGGGAAGCATTAATTCAGCACTGTGGTTTTAAACCCCCAACCTTCTCCTGACAGTCTAGATCAAGATTGCTGAACTGGAGGTGAAAAGTACCCTAACAAACTTGGAGAATGATTGCTGGGACCTTTTGGGGGGGGGGGCAGAGTAGGCTTTAATCCATCCTACCCTGGCAACCCTGCTCAGGATCTCAGGGGAAGGAAAGGGTTAAAATTATCATTCTTCCCAGAGAACATGATCAGGGTGGATGGTGTGTGAAGGAGATTACATCTCCTGGTCATTAAGCCAAGGCCACATGCAACCCCAACGGCCCAGAAGATTGCCCACCTGATGTTTAAAGGGGTGGGCAGAACACAGAAAAAAGGTGAGAAAAGAGTTAATGAGATGGTTGAACTATTTTTGGACAGAGTGGGAAATGGCCTTGACTGAGTTCTCCCTATGTTATCTTGTCACATTTCTCTTACATCCCTCCCCTTTCATGTCAGTATAAAAATAATATCCAATATTATTACTATTTATTTATTAAAACATTTCAGTTCTTCCTTATATCTGAAGATCTCAGTTTGGGTTTCCAAACCATTTTAAAAAATTATAAAAAATAGTTTTCACATAATCAACCAAAATTAGAAATTAGTCACAAGAAAAACCACATACTTTCCCCAAAATACTGCTGCTCCTTATACAAGATACCTGGTCTTCCTTCTACCTACCTGAGCAAATGGATCCATGTTTGCACTGGAACCAGAAAGCCTAGTCTTGTATAGTATTCCTATTCAATTGAGCTGGAGAGGAAAAAGAAAGAGAAGGGGAAATTCTCTGTCTCTTTGTTTTCCTTATGTACTCATATTTTTCTCAAGATTGCTTTACTTGACTATCAAGGAAGTTCACTGACAGGCTAAATAAGCAATGAGGACTAAATATTGATCTTCCTCACAACTTCTCAATGTTCTTAAAATGTACTGATTTCAGTATGTGCTTGAGCCACAGAAAGACTTGAGAAAGATATTAGCTCTGCAGCAAAAATGACTTGTCAGTAAATGCAGGCAATACTGGATTAAATGAGAAAGCACATTCTAAGGTTGATGTCCAGTCACTGAAAATGCATTACCGTCATCCTTCTTCTGATTCAAACTGGAAGGCTGTGACTTTTAACACTTGGGCTGATCTTCTGTGGTATTAGGAGAAGATAGACTTTCTTGTGTGCATACACATTCAGGTATTAATGATGCACTGAAAGTTCCCTGGATAACCTAGATTTACAACTCACATTTGGTGAGTTTTCTTTGGGAGGTCTAAAAATGATGTCTTCTCTATTTGATTGTGCTCTTTTTCTTCCTCTTTCACTTTTCTACATACGCATGAATAATACAAATGGCTTTCACTGGCCTAGAACAAATGGTTTTACCTTACTTTTTATTCATTACAAATTTGTTCTTTTATCCTTCTCACGCGCCTTGTCTATGGCAAAACAGAATTACTATACATCCTTGATCTGCGCCAATGAGAGGCGGCCACAACGTTTGTTCTCCTGCTTCAATTCGCTGCTAAAACCTTTCTCTCCCCCTGTCTTCTCATCATTTTCCCCAACTGGCTTCGCCAACTACTTCCACATAAAAGTCACTACTATTCGATCTGAAATTGTTCCTCCTGATTTGCCCCCTACCACTAATCTCCTGGTCCCTTCTACTAATAAACTCTCTGTGTTTCCACCTGTTTCTCTGGATGAACTCTCTACACTGCTAAATTCTTTCAAACCTACAACTTGTTCTCTTGATCCTATCCGCTCCCTTCTTCTAATCTCTATAACCCCTTCTTTTCTGCCCTCGCTCCTCCATATCTTTAATCTCTCTCTCCCTCTTCAGGTTCCTTCCCTTCTGACTTCAAACATGCTCTCGTTTCCCCAATTCTGAAGAAACCCTCTCTCAACCCCTCTTCTTTGTCTAGCTATCGTCCGATCTCTCTTCTGCCTTTCCTCTCTAAGGTTCTGGAATGGGTAGTTTATTCTCACTGTCTTGAGTTTCTTGAAGCCAACTCCATCCTGGACCCTTTTCAGTCTGGTTTCCGCCCATGGCACTCTACAGAGACGGCCCTCACCAAGATCTCAAATGATCTCTTGTAGGCCAAGGTGAATGGCCTCTACTCTATTCTCATTCTTCTAGATTTGTCTACGGCCTTCGACATCGTGGATCATTGTCTCTTGCTTGACTTGCTTTCTGACCTCGGGTTCACCAACTCTGTTCTCAACTAGTTTAAATCTTACTTGTCAGACAGATCTTTTGCAGTGGTCACAGGTGGTCAGACTTCCTCCTCTGTTCCCTTATCTGTAGGAGTTCCTCAGGGCTCTGTCCTGGGCCCCCTTTTGTTCTCTCTGTACACATTATCCCTTGGTAAACTCATCCGTTCGTTTGGTTTCTCCTTTCATCTGTATGCCGATGACACTCAGCTATATCTTTCCATCCCTGACCTTTCGCTGGGGCTTGAACAGCAAGTCTTCTCTTGTCTGGCTGCCATCTCTCAGTGGATGTGACATCGGCACTTGAAGCTCAATATGTCTAAGACAGAGCTTCTCATCTTTCCACCTAAGCCCACCCTTCAATACTCCTTTTCTGTTTCTGTTGATGGCATTTCTATTCATCCGGTTCAGCAAGCCCACAGTCTTGGTTTCATCTTTGATTCCTCTCTGTCGTTTATCCCCCAGATTCAGGCTACCGCCAAGACCTGTAGATTCTCTCTTTACAACATTGCTAAAATCCGTCCATTCCTCTCAGCCTCCGCTGCCAAGACTCTGGTCCATGCCCTAGTGGTTTCATGACTAGATTATTGTAACCTTCTTCTGACAGGGCTTCCTCTCTCTCACCTCCATCCTTTAATCTCTGTCCAGAACTCAGCTGTATGTATTATCACATCTGCTCACCGCTTTGACCATGTTTCTCCCCTCTTATCCTCCCTTCACTGGCTCCCCTTCCCCTTCCGCATCCAGTACAAGCTGGATGCAGTGCCGGAGGCACACCATGATGCTGCATGCTATCTGGAGTGGCACGTGGCATAATGGTGCCCTGGGGGCAGAGTCAGGGCATGTGTCATCAGGATGCTGCATTTTGACTCTGTCCACAGGTTGGCTTTTCCAGCTAGTCTGTAAAGGGCCTTATTTTCTACATTCTTTCTTAAAGCATGGGGAGACACTTCAGTTGGATCAACTGTGTGGGGAAGATGATTGGTGCATTCCCTTCTGCACTGCATCCAGATGATGAAAACTAGGATATGTGTGGCTAAGCAATATCAAGATGACAAAAGTTACTAATGAGGAAGAGTACACAAGCTACAAGTGCCTTCAGCACTTTGCTTTTGCCTGAGTCTATAGGGCAGGGTGAAATTCCACTCCTCTCTCCTCTTTCCCCTGCTGAGTTAGCTGAGTGCAAATTACTTTTGTATTTTGAACTCAATTTGCAGCAATTGAAGTAAGTTCAGAGAAATGGGATTTTCCCTGCCAAAGGAGGACAGTTGTAGTGATGGATACCTAGAGTTTGACCAGGGGAGAGCTAGGTGGGACTTTGAGGAAAGTACCAGAATTTATATATTAACACGGTATGATTTTAGCTGCATTTATTGTATTTTAGCTGGATTTTAATCAGAATAGGGTTCTGATCTTGTACCTCCTCAAATGTGTTGGATTCCAGATATCATCAGCTTCATCGGGCTAATGGTTAGGGATAAATGGAGCTGTACTCCAACAACACAATCATTCCCACTCCTTGTACAGATGAAAATGTTTTATTATTTGGGTGCCAATTGTTTTCCCTTTTACTTTTTATGAAGAGCTGAAAGTCTTTCTAGACAAACATATTACCTCAGAGAGCTGTACTAAACCAAGTTTAAATAAATGAATAAAGATTAGTTCCACTACTCTACCTGTACAATTACAAGCAAGAACAATCTCATCAACCATTCCTTTGGCACTTAAGTTTGTTCTTATGTGCAGGTAGCAAGGAAAACTGAACATTAGCTCTGCTGTTTTTCCTGAGGAAAGTAAGCAATCAGTCTATGATACTACATTCAAGATGTACAGTCCATATAAACTTCACTAAATCATGTCTTCAGAGAAGGGAATAATGTTGAATAATATGATGTGATTTACTCAGTCTTTGTGCTGGAAGTCATCTCTCTTTCTTTTAGTCATGACTGCCCTAAGGAATCCCTCCTCTTCCCACAGAGACCTCTTTTCCAAATTCCCATGTTATTTTCTATTCTGAAATGATTTTCCAAGATGATTCTTCTTCAGATGATAACTATTTATATGTCTCTGAAAGGCTGGAGGAGTACCTATCTTCACAACTAATACAGTCAGAAAAGGTCTTCCTGAAGATTTTGTGTGCACATTGCAGGAGTAATTTAAAGCTTGCTAAATAGGAATATTTGAAACCAGATTGTCTGACATTTAAAATCTTATTACTATTTGTACTAGGATTTCGATAAGATAGTTGAAATTTATGCAGTGGTCCTCTATGGAGTGTTATTATTAGGAACAGAAGAGCTGCTTAATCTATGCAGTACTTCCAGAATATTGATCTAAGATTAGGTTAGGGTACAGTTCAAACCAGTATAGTTTGTGAACCAAAATCATTTCTCCAATAAGAAATCTGACAACATAAACATGGAAATGATTGCATCCCTCCCCACTTATCACCCATTGCAAAGTCTTGGCTTGGCTGCTATGTTGTTCATTTAAGAGAGGAGAGGATTTTGGTCAAACCCCATGCCATCTGCAGCCCTTGCATCATATTTCCCATAACAGAAACAATGAAGTCCTGAATACTTAGCATCTGAACAGCAGGAGGGGCAGGCAATGTGTTACTTAAACATATTCCAGTGGTCCCTTGGTGTCCCCTGGGATTTGGTTCCAGGATCCACCCCCCCGGATACTAAAACCCATTGATGCTCAAGTCCCATTAAATACAATGGCATATAAGATGATGTTCCTTATATAAAATGGCAAAATCAAGGTTTGCTTTTTGGAATTTATACATTTTTAAAATATTTTCAAACAGTGGATGCTTGAATCCATAGATAAAAAAAATATGTGGATATCAAGAGCTGACTGTAGTTTTATTTCTCCTTAAATTATATCAATCATTTGTAAAGTAGCAAGCATATTTATAAATTATCATATGCAATATACATTGCTGCACAACCATGTCATCTTTTTAAAAATGATATGATTCCTGATTTTGGGCACTGCATAACTGATTACCCTGAAGGATAGTCAGGATCCAAGTTAATATGTGTTTAATATTTATTTCATATGAGAGGGGAAATCCAACTGTAATAAATAAAGCACATTGCAATTATTGCCTGTATGTTCCAAACATATTTTCTTCCCCCTTTCAATCATATTTTAAAAATAATTCTGTTTATATGAAAGTAGAACAGTGCATCTAGACATTACAATGCAATCCTAAATGGGGTTGTAGGGGGAGGAAAGTCACAGATCTACTGCTTCATCCCATGCCCTGCCAGCTTATACTGGCTGTGGCAGAAGATGTGCATAGTTTTGCTGAGTTCTTCCTTTTAAATATATCCACTGAAAGCAATATGGGAGACAGTCATCTATGCTAGCTCTAGAATGATGTAACTGATCAGACTGTTTTCCCTGGGGGTCTTGGCATTGTTCTTAAGAGGAAGGGGTGCAAGACTGGCAGGCATGTGATTATGAATTTGTCATACTTGCATATATGTTTTTACAAAACAGTAAAAACACAGAATACTGTAGACAATAATAACACTACAAACTGTTGACAGGATTACTGTTGTGAAGACAGTGACAAAATAATAAATGAAATGTTATAAAATTGTTTAAAGCATAAAATTAATATATCAAGGAAAGGAGAAAATATAGAAGATCCTGTTAAACAAATACAAAATGGCGACAAACTAGAAGATTTCTGATTCACAATTCCTGAAAGGGCTTAAGTACAGTACACAGCAATGTTGGTGGTCTTGAACCTTGGTGCCTGATCATTTCAGAGGGTGCAACCCCCTGAATCTAGCTTTAGGTGGGCTCAAGCTCCCCTGATCCTCTCATGCTGAGGTCCATGGTTTGGAATCTAGTTTTGGCTGCAATGGATGAAAAGTCATCTCTAAAACACCTCCAGAATGTCCCATTTCTGAGCTTTATATTTCTACTACTGGTGAGAGCATCACCACTAAGGATATTTGATGTTTATGGAGCTTTCCCCAGGCAGAGTGAGGCTGAGATGGTAGAGCTGAGCTAGTAATAGAATCCCATGGATGCCAGTGGAAGAGCATTTCCACCTAATTTTAACCCCCAACAGAAGGTATAAGTGAGAAAAACTTCTGGCAATTAATTGTGCCAGTTGCTTCAACTCATCCTTAATGTGTGTTTTTCTTCTCCTTCTAGATCGTCTCTACTACAGGACCTATTGAATTCAGCAGGTATTCTTGTTGTTAACTGCCCTTACATTGATCTCAAACCATGGATCTTGAACTATGGTGACCCTGCTGATGAGATATCTCAAAGACTCCCTGTCCTCCACTGCCTGTCCAGCTCCTGCAAACTCAATACTCACGATCTCTTTAATAGAGTCCATCCATCTAACATTTGGCCTTCCTCTCTTTTTGCTACCTTCCATCTTTCCTAGCATTATTGTTTTTTGTTTTTTGTTTTCCAAATCATGCTTTCTCATGATGTGCCCAAATTACACCAGCCTAAGTTTTGTCATCTTGGCTTCCAGGGAGAGTTCAGCCTAGGGCTCATTTGTTTGCATTTTTGGCTATCCATGGAATCCTCAGCACTCTTCTCCAGCATCACATCTCAAGTGAATTGATTTTCTTCCTATCTTCTTTCTTAACTGTCCAGCTCTCACATACTTAAATGGCAAGGGGGGATACAATGGCTTGTACAATTCTAACTTTTGTGCTGAGTTGTATATCTTTGCATTTTAGGATCTTTTCTAGTTATTTCATAGGTGCCCTTCTCATTCTTAATCTTCTTCTAATTTCCTGGGTGCAGTCACTGTTTCTTTCAGTATTTGATCACACATATGAGAACTCTTTTATTATTTCTATTTCCTCGTTATCTAGTTTGAATTTGTGTTAGTCCTTTGTGGTCATTTTTTTTCCTTCAGAGATTATCACATTATCTTTGCTTCTGGCATAGATGCAGGATGCAACTTTAAGAAGGCAGATTTTATCATATTCACCCATTGCTGGGAAGCAGGCAGCCTATTTGCAACCCAGGCTTCTGCCACATCTTTTCAAGAATGGGAAAATCCTGTTCATGAAAAGATGGGAGAGAAGCCTGAAGAAGCCTGGTTGCAAATGGGCTGCTTGATGCCCAGTGATGGGTGAATGCGATAAGATCTGTCTTCTTAAAGTTACATTCTGCACCTATGCTGGGAACGAAAGTTATGTGATAATCTCCAAAAAAAAAAAAAAAAAGAAAGAAAAATAATGACCAAGAAGAACTTACACAAATTCAAACTAAACAATGAGAAAATAGAACTATAGTTGTCCCTCCATATTCATGAGGCTAAGGAACACAACCCCCATAAATATGGAATATTTGCAAATACTGGAAGCCCACCTACCTCCTCCTCTGGCAGTCAGCTGTCCCAAGCACAGGAGGAGGAGGTGGGTTTCACACTGAGATCATGAATAATCAAATTTGTGAATCCAAAGTCTGCGAATGGGAAGGGATGACTGTGCTATGGATGCTGGCTGTGAAAGCCTTCAACTTTACTATCAGTTGTGTTGGCACTCCCATGTCTTTAAGGGCATTTCATAGCCTTTCAGGGTCTATGCTGTTGAAGTCTTTGCTATAGTCTATAAAGCACATGCTGATTTTCTTTTGAAATTCTTTGGTGTTTTCCATTAGCCATTGTAAATTTGAAATGTGGTCCCTAGTGCATCTTCCTTTCCTGAACCCTGTTTGGACCTCTAGGATTTCTTTCTCCATATATTGTTGGAGTCTATGTTGCAGAATTTTGAGCATAATTTTGCTTGCGTGCGAGCAAACTGCTGAAAACCCACCTCCTCCTCCTGTGCTTGGGACAGCTGGCTGCAGCTATCTCAGGCATGGGAGAAGGTAGGTGCTGCCCTGTCCTCTCCTCCCGTGCTTGGGACAGCTGGCTGCCGAGAAGGAGGCGGGTGGGCTTGCAGTGCTATGGTCCAATTAGTGCCATGGTCCAATAGTTGCTGCAGTCTCTTGTGTCTCCTTTTTTGTGGATGGGGATATATATTGATTGTTTCCAATCTGTTGGCCATTGTTTTGTTTTCCATATCTATTGACAATATGTTGATTAGCACTAGAGTTGCTAATCTCTGTCAATGTGGATTGCAGCAGTTCAATTGGAATATCATTTGTTTCTGGAGATCTGTTTTTCACCATTTATCTTATTGCAGCTTCCACCTTGCTTTTTAGAATTTGGTGTTAGGATAAATAAGCAGAAGTGCGCAGTTCAAGCAATCTCCGATGCCTCCAATACCGCAACCCTGGAGCTTTGGCTTTATCAGGAATCCTCCCAGTTGATGAAACAAACTGGAGCCAAAACTCTCTTCTCAGAGGCTTTATTCTTAAGTTGCTGTATTTACAAATATACACACGCTCGTCCGACAAATCTCTCCAATCATTCATTACAGAACACAATTACCCAACAATCCTCACTGAGGTGTGTAGGCTTGTTATAGACTTGTGTCATGTGGTCACAAAGCCAGCCTCATCTGGTGATTCTACTTCTGTTTGTATAGCCTGCTTTGTTGTCCCCTCAGTTAGGAAGACACAGTTTTCATTAGGTTTACAGCCTTCAGCCGTAAACAAGTCTAGCCATAATTCCTGTTTTTCCTTTTGTGCACATCTGTACATTTCATACTCAGGCCTCAAAGCCTAACATTTGAGGTTCATCTTCATATGGCTCTTCATTCTATGTGTCCTTTGTGTTGTCATCTCTTTTATATAACTCTTCTGTGTATTGAATCCAACATCTTTTTATTCTTTCCTGGTCTTGTCATAGATTGTCCTGGTCCTTGGTTTGAACTTTCCTTTGATTTCCTGAATCTTGTAGAATAGGTTTCTCGTTCTTCCCTTTTTGTTGTTGTCTTCTATTTCTCTGCATTGATAACTGTAATAGTTTTCTTTATCTTTGCACATTAGCCACTGTACTATTGCATTCATGCTTCTTAGTTTATTCTTGGGCAGGTATCCTACCCAAGTGCTTTTCTTTAGGTGGACAGAGCTATAGGCAATTGTTTACTACTAAAAGATTAAGGCAATTCCACTGTGTTCTTACAGTTCTCTATATTTAAGTCAGACTTGGTTGGAAAACTCTTCAGATAGAAGACTGACTTCTGACAGTTCTTCTGATAGCAAAACATAGTACATGAATTTACTAATCTGAACTTTGGATGAATGTTTCTGTCATATGCTCAGTGGAAATAATGAGAAATTTAGTGCAAAAGGGAGGATTTCCAGGTTCTGGTCACTAAGACAGGTAAGGTACTCAGGATAAATAAGGTTGCAATCTTATACTAATGGACCCAGGAATGAGCACTATCAAATTTAATGTGGCTTTCTTCTGAGCAGACATGACTAGGATTACGCTGTAAATTGTGACTGGGAGGCCATTGCCTAATAAAATTAGGAAGGCAGTAGTATCCTTAACTTAAGATTTGAACTTAAGAACAAATAGTGTCAGAAGGGAATCAATAAGTAAAGGCATAATCTCTTTTATTGAGCATTTCTTCCATAACTTTCGTGACTTCTTCTTGTGGTATGTTAGGTTCAATCTTGGGTACAATCACTTTGGAAAGTGATCAATATAAAAATTAGTCAGTGGGGTAAATAATTCATTTAGTATTCAATAAAAGAAAATGGGGAAAAGAGACCATGGGAGACCATAAGGAAAATGTGGCCCTCATCCATTTTTTGTAGCTTGTCCCAGGTCCCCATGGATTCCCCAAGCCCCATGGATCTCCATCTTTTTTCAGATAAGAAAAATAATCCCAAATCACAACAGATGTCTTAAAAACACAGCCCCAAACATGGCAGCTCAGTTTGATTATACCTGACAACCTCCCAAACCTGGGCAAAATGGGCATCAGCTGAAAATGCGAGTGTTAAAATTGGAAGTTACTTTGATCATTTCCAGATCACAGTGTTGGTCAATTTTTGGCAGACAGTGCAACAATGGATCCCATAAAGGGGAAGAAGCCCCAAAATTGGTTCCTGGATCCACTGAAGCTTCCCAGTCTTGGCCTAAACATAATTACTCTTTGATGAAACAAAAAGTAAAAAAAGGAAAAGGAGAGAAAATTGTGTGTGTGTGTGTGTGTGTGTATGTGTGTGTAGTACAGTATAAATATATAGTGATTGTACCAGTTCATGTCCAGTATCCATAATTTTCTCTGCTGAACATTTAGGAACTGTTAGACTTTTTGCTACACTAAATGAAAGTAAATGAATTGTTGGTTTGTTTTTGCATTGGTCGTCACTGCTAAAGAGGTTGGGTAGCACCGTGCCTGAAATGCTTTTTGAAGAGGGGATATCAGTCAAGAAGTCAAACATGAGGTGACAAGGGATGCTGAGATATATACCTTTCCTAACTTCAACATATTGTAAAGCCATTGTGATGTGACAAATAACAGAGAAGCACCTGGCTACATCCCCATAATCCTGGAACAATGGTTGCAGGGAAAAAAGGAAAAGAAAAGAAAAGAAAAAAAAAAGACCCCTGGGAGACCCTGGCAGATCTCAGCACAATGACATGATTGCCCATCTAGTTATAGGGAAGGAGGCAGAGGCTTCTCAAATCCTGCTCACTGTGGCCCCATTCCCACTACATTTTGATTCGAAGTGGGAAGCGGGCTATACCACCCTCGTTCACACTTGAATCAATTTCCGATCCTCATTGGATCGATCAGTGGAGGAAAGGACCGGGTTAAAAGCAAATAACCCGGGCTTTCCTGACATTAGTTTCAAAGTGGTCTTTTTTGGAAAACGCGATTCTGAAGCGTTTCCAGTAAATGGGAATGCTGGTCAGAATCGTGGTTTTTTAAAAAATTTTTTGGGTATTTTTAGGGTATTGATCGCAAATGCAATCTTGTGCATTTGTGAAAGATTGCATTTGCGATCACTGTAAAGGAACCCCCCCCCCACACTAATCCCCAGTTCCTTTTGGCAGGGAGGGGGGAATCCTTCCTTCCTTCTTTCCTTCTTACCCCCTCCCTTCCCCTTCCTTCCTTCCTTCCTCCCTTACCAGGGAAGGGCTCTAGTCTGCTGCCACTGCCTCCACTGGCTCCCTCGCCGCTGGGCCCGGGGCTTGCGGGGCTTGTGGCGTTTCTTCCCCGCTGCTCACTGCCGCTGCTCCTGCATCACACAGGCCCTCCGACAGGGAATGGAAGGCCCAGGAGCCCGGGGGGTCTGGCAGCAGCGGCAGCCAGCAGCGCAGCGCCTCCTCCTCCTCCTCCGCTGGGCCCGTCCTGCTCCCATCAGCCCCAGGAGGAGCACGAGCCCTGGCAGCAGTGGCAGCCAGCGGAGTAGCGCCTCCTCCGCCTCCATCAGCCCAGGGACGAGCACGGGCCCCGGCAACAGCACAGCTGTGTGTCATGGCCAGCCAAGAGATGGAGTCAGAGGATGAGGAGGAGGACATGGCTCCTCAGGAGCAAGAGGAGTTGGAGGCTAGACCAGGTCCCAGTTCTGCCATGCCAGACCCCAGCCCTGACATTTCAGCCCCAGGAGTGGGAGCCCAGCCAGGCTCTAGCACTGTGGAGCTCCCTTCAGAGGCTAGGCAGCTGAGTGAGGTTTCAAATTAAGAATCCAGTTTGGTGGTTCCCTCCTTTAAGGAGACGAGGGCTGAGAGTGCTTGTGTATGTCGGTCCCGCAGGCTTGCTGAAAAGCAAGCTGGTAATAAAGCACAGCTGCCAACAGGGAGGGTGTCTCCTACTTAATCACCTGTGGGACGCCATCCCTTTGCCAGAACTTATTGTAAGTCTCTTGGTGTGACTGTGTGCTGGCTTCGTGTCTTTGGAACTCTGGTTTGCCTTGACTTTGGAACGACGTGGACTTTTGCTGCTTTCTCCTTGCCCTGACCTCGGACTGGACTGACTTCTGTGATTTCCCCAACCCTGACCTCAGCTCTGGCTTTTGGACTATTCTTAGGATCAACGTTTAGGTTTAGGTTTGTGGAACTGCCTTATCAGCTTTTGTTGGTGTGTGCTGGCCGCAGTCCGGGACACTGTGCCATGCTGCTGCCAGGGCCCGTGCTCCTCCCGGGGCTGATGGGAGCAGGACGGGCCCAGCGGAGGAGGAGGAGGAGGAGGAGGAGGAGGAGGTGCTGTGCCACTGGCTGCAGCTGCTGCCAGACCCCCGGGTTCCCAGGCCTTCCATTTCCTGTCGGAGGGCCCATGGGATGCGGGAGCAGTGGCAGTGAGTGGTGGGGAAGAAATGCCGCAAGCCCCGCAAGCCCCGGGTTCAGCAGTGAGGGAGGCAGTGGAGGCAGTGGCAGCGGATTAGAGCCCTTCCCCTGTAAGGGGGCAGGGAAGGAAGGAAGTAAGGAAGGAAGGAAGGAAGAGGAAGAGAGGGAGGAAGAAGGAAAGAAGGAAGGAAGAGGATAGGGGGAAGAAGGAAAGAAGGAGGGAAGGATTTCCCCCCCCCAAAGGAACTGGGGATTAGTGGGGGGGGGTTCCTTTACAGTGATTGTATTTGCGATCAATACCCCCCCCCCCAAAGATTCTCCTGCGGGAAGGGGGTAGGGGTGGGGGTTAAGGGCTGTCATCCTTCCCTGGCAGCTCCAATGGGAACGACAAGCATTCCTGGCTGAGAAAGCGATTCCAAACAAGGCCCTTTTTCATAGTGTGAACAAGGGGCCTTTTGGAATCGCTTTCCTAAGTGGAGCACAGCCCGATTCCAATGCAGTTTTTTTCCACAAGTGGGAATGGGCCCTGTGAAGCATGGAGTGGCTGCACGAGGCTTTTCAGTAAGTTAGGGAAAGGGGCTTTCAGTGCTCCAAAGGAAAGAAGGGAATACCACCCCCCCCCCAGCACCTGCAAAAGGATATCAGCAAGCACAGGAGACACCTATGGATGTTTTATGTCCCTAAGAGAATTCTGGAGGAGAAATTAAGTTACAGAATTAAATGAACTCAAGAGTGACACTGGCAGTAGAATCAGGGGATGAGCAAAAGAAAATACTTCTTTGCATAAGCTGTAATTAATTAACAGTGCTTCCTGCCCCAAACTGTAATGATGGCCATTGATTTAAATGATGTTAAAAGGGAATTTTAGAGAGACAGGCCTTGTAATGGCTAAATAGAGAAGGCACAACAGCTGAATAGTTGTTGTTTTTAAATCATTTGCCAATATTGCTTTTGGGCTTTCATAAGAATCTTGCTGGCAGAGTTTGGTAAGTTACTTTTCAGTAGCATTTTTTGCCCTTGCTTGTTTTAGTGTTTGAAAGGTAATTTGTTGCCTTTGCTTATTATCTAAAATTAGATAATAACCAATTGTACTATGGCCAAAAGCTTGACAAATCTGTGTCTAAGGGTCTAAAAATGTCCTTTTGTGATAACTTTAAAAAGTAAATAGAAAGCATTACTTGTTGTGCCAATTAAGTACCTTCAGTCCCACTTGTTGCATTACTTTCAAAATGTATCTTTGTTATGCTGCCAGGTAACTCTGTTAGTTACAAATCTCAGCTTCTAAGGTCTGTTCTTTGTTTGTAGCATACTGGAAAAGACATATCTTTGATCTGATCCAGGAGGGCTATTCTTGCATTCTTATGTTCTTGGGAAAAAGTGTTTCCACCTGATACGAACATAACTCACTTATTTGAGGCTCCAACCTAAGAAATCCTTATTTTTCCTTTGTGAAGTGTTTCAAAGTTCAATTTAGATTCAACATGCCAAGGCCTCATACACTTCACATAGACAATAAAAAGTTCTTCAAACAGAATGTAGCAAACAGAGTGCAATTCAATATGTGAATATTTCTTTAAGGATGTTTGATATCCTTCATTATATAATAAGAGTGCTATTTACAGCAAGCTTCTTCTGAAGTACAGCTGTAAAGTTTGTGTTGAAAGATGTCTTCCATAGGGAAAAAAATCTAATCAAGATACTGTAAATGGCTGCAATTATGCACTTTCTGATGCTTTTGGTTATCTTAAAGATAAAATATGACATCAACACTATTTCAGGAAAGGAGATCTAATTTCCTTATTGATGTTTTGTTTACTATCATCACCAGATGAAAAACAGCCATTTTGCCAAGTAATGTGGACCTTGCCACATTAATTAAACATATAAGACTGCAGCATGTGTATCTTAGTTTAAAAATAAAAGGTAAGGCTTGAATTAAGTTGATGAATCTGCCCATTTGAATGCATACATTTCTTGTCTATTTCCCATTCCAGGCAGAAATTAGACAGTACTTGATTACAAATTTGCCCAGCTCCTCTGCTGACTTTGTAGTCTTTAAAAAGTATCCACTTTCCCCTTTATCATTGCCTCTTTGTGTTGGTTGATCCAATCAGCTTCTGTGTTGGTAGAACCAGGGGCATCAGTAAGGTGTGTGGGGTGTGCAGGCTGCACCAAGTAACCCAAAGGGGCGGTTGATACCACTGCTCCCAAAATGTCTGCCTTTTGGCAGAAATGGACATTCACCAACATCCTTTTCAAATCCTGGAGCTTAGAGGAAGAGAAGGCATGAATGGGCTCAGGCTCAGTGGGCAGAGAGACCTATTAATTATTCTTTTAAATACTCTTTCATTATTATTATTTTTTGTTTTAAAACATAACAATTTACCAAGTTTTCACTTTAATTACATGAAACTATTCAAAGATATAGCTGTGTTAGTCTGTAGAATCAGTCTGTAGAGAGATCATGTAGCAGCTTTTAGACTAAATGAAAGAAAGATGTAGCACCTTTGAGACTAGAAAGAAAGACACTACAGGAAATTATGTACATGTACATTTACTTTTGCTTATGATATTGTAATTTAAAGGTATAATTTTAATTTTGCTAGTTATGTCACAACTGTCACCATTACATTCAATGCTAAATGGGAATTATGATTTAAGTATAAAGTATTTAAGTATCTCCAGAGGCAAGCCCTGTCATCCCCAATAGTGGTCCTGTGGTTTGTTTGTTTGGTTGGTTTTTGTTTTGTTTGTTTGTTTGTTTTGTATCAGGGAGTATCTGTATGGTGTGATATGGCAGGAGGTCAATGGATGTGTGTGTGGCACTATAGCACTATGAGTTATTTCATTGGTTCATTGACACCAACCCTAGTGATGCCACTGGGTACAGCCAATCAAATGATGTATTATCCATGCAGAAAATGTCCCAAAAAGCTTCTCCTTAGGGCAAAGGTGGACAAAGTGCAAGCCTGGGGCTGCATGCAGTCTCCAAGGCTGTTTTTGTGGCTCCTGAGCCCTCCACACTCCACTGGTTGTCTTTTTCTGTCACCTCAAAATAAGTGAATTACCTCTCTGAGAAGACTCTAGAGCTAACTCAATTTGGCTTTCAAATAGATTGCAGCCCCCTGTGCACTATTTAATATTTTTTGAAAATCCACATTTTGGAAGTGGACCTCCAAACCCTTCTTGGGTTTTTTTTTTTTTTGTTGTTTCTTTGTTTGTTTTCTTTTATGGCAATCTATGCAGCCCACTGCAGGTCCAAGGGCAACAAAATGGCCCCTACATTCACTCCAGTAGCCTGCTGTGATATCAATAATCTCCCTTTTGTTGCATGTACTGGCCTGATCATCTGGGGAGTCATTCACACATCATTTTTTTTTTTTTTTAAATCGGAATGAGGCAAATCAGCTCACTCATACATTCCCGGTTTGTTATTCACACCATGGAATCATGTCTTTTGGAAAACCACATCTCTGCGCATTCAGTTGCTCAGATGTGCCAGCATCCTTCCCTTGCCCCCATAGCCATCGGCACCCCGCAGCAGGGCAGAGGGTCCTCCTCCTCCTGCCACTCAAGGGAGAATTGTAGTTTGCCAATGAATGCCAGGTACTGAAGGCTTTAAGTTTGGAAGAAGGAACCGCAAAACCACCTCTGAGTCTTCTTTGCCTAGGGAAGCTTCTTGAAATGTAGGAGGTTGCCAGAAAATGGCAGGCAACTTGAAGGACACGTGCATGTCTGTACCTGTGTGTGTGTGTATCGCACATACACAGGCACAGACACACATGTATGAATTCCAAAATGACCTCAATTTTGAGCACCACTAAGAAGCAGGAATATATCCCTTTAGATCAATGTTTTTAGCTTTTCTTTGGTCATGTCCTCCACTTTTCTTGAACGTCCTACATTTCATGTTGCTGTGTCCTCCTCTGGCATGAAACATCTGGTCACCCTGAGTTAACTGTGTTTTGTCCCCACATCCACCGGCACCCCTCAGCCAGGCAGAGGATCCTCCGCCTGCCACTCAAGGGGATTGGCATCAGCCCATCCAGCCCTTAATCCTTATCTGCTCCAGGCTGTTGAATTTTTTAAAAAGTGTAATTTGTTGCAGCAACAAAGCTTTTCCTCCCATTTTCCCTCTTTTGTTCACTTGGCAGCTGTTCCTCTGCAGAAAGGGTGGTGCTTTCGCGACTTGACAATGCGAATGTATTCGAAATGGATTATTAACACTGCTGATGATGCAGGATGGTGCAGATTTTTTGAGAAAATTTGGAAAAAATCCTGGGTTCATTTGCCCTAGGTTAAGTGGGGATTTTTTGTACGCCCCCCCCCCCCCAAACCTGCACCAAGTGCATTTGGGGTGTGTGTGAATAACAGGGATTTAACCTGAATTCAGGATGGATTGCTTTCATGATGTGACTAGAGCCTGGGTAAACTACACATCAGCAACTTTACTGGCTGCCAAACATATGCAATAGTAGAGATTTAAAGAAAAGAAAGGCTTTGTCTGTATATCAAATACTACTGGATGGACAGTTGCTTAAGGCCTAGTAAGTTCTAGGATAAGGAAAGTTTTAACACCATCACATAACCTTATCCAGTACATTCTACTAGGCATAGTGTTTTGTTTTTTTTGGGGGGGGGGTTCCCCCCTGTTTTTTATTTCCTGCTTTTTGTTTTTCTGTTTTCTTCCCCATTTTTTAGGATAAAAACAGAAGTAATGATGAGTCTAATAGCTCACTGCGCCCTCACAACCATAGAACTAGCTTTTTGGAATGCTTTTTATTTGGTTATGTTGTGCTGCTTATATAGCAAAATCCAGAATGACTGATTCAACCTGACAACCACTTGATAATTAGGGGTGCTTTCAGGGCCTGTTCACACAACCTTTGGGGCATGTAGCCAGCCATTTCTTTTCGCTCTAAGCTGACACTTTCATCAGCCTGAGATTCTAGCATGTTCTTGTTAAAGCAGCCATCCAAAGACTGTCAGAAGTATACATTGTGATCCAATATTATTGCAATGAATGAATAATTAAATACATTCTGTTTAGCTACAACATGCACTGCTACATTCTGTTTAGCAGCAGGGTAAGCCAATAAATTCTGTTTCAGCAGCAATGACTGAGGGATAAGAGAACCATTTCACCAGAACCACATCAGAATTCAAGCTGACAGAAAACCCAACAACTAGAAACAATGCACTGTAGCAATACGTGAATCAGTCCTTGTGCTCCCTCTTTCCTGTGCAATACAATAAGAAAGGGAAAGCAATTGAGTCCCAGGGTCATATTCACTTTATAAACATACATATATATGTATAGGGCAGTCTCAATTTACATCAGGTTTTTGATCCTAAACTTATGATGTATACTGAGACAAATTTAAGTAGGGGAGTCGGTTGCACAAGAAAACATTGGCAATCAGGAGGATGTGTTCTGGTGGCACTAAAGTGCCGCAAAGGGTGCATCAACACAGTAGAAATAATGCAGTTTGTCACCACTTTAAGTGCTGTGCCTCCATCCTATAGATTCCTGGGATCTGTAGTTTTGTCTTTAGCCTTCCCTACCAAAGTGTGCTGGCAACTCACAAAACAAAAATTAGCAGTTTTCTCAAACACCCACCAATGCTCTCCAGAAGAGGTAGCAACTGTTGATCCCAGGGGTCTTATCTGGGTTTAGCTGCCTTGCCAATGAGACAATAATTTGTCTTCAGAGGAGCACAGAGAAAGAGGATAATGAATAGGAATTGTGTTCTTCTGCTGCACCTTCTCCAGCAGTCTTCCCTATTGCAGAAAGAACATCAGGAATGAGAGACAGAGAGAAAGAGGCAGCACATCTCTGGTTTGTCATTTACTGTAGATGCAGAGATCACAACAGGAGAAGAGGCAGCACCTCTCCTGCTGTGCCTTCTCCTGCAGGCTTGTCAAGTGACGAAAGCAGACTAACAAGATTCTGGTTTCTTCCTTCCCCCTCTTCACAGCCCTCGTTCTCTTGGCTCTCCCTGCTTTCTCAACAGGACAGATGTGCTGGGAGAGCAATGCATTGTGGATGAACCTTTTATTCATTTATTTATTTATGGAGAAATGTTGTAAATTTGAAATGTTTATTTATCTAATTTAGATCCCATCTTTCTGCCAGCACTAGATTCAAGGTGGCTTGATGCTGTAAATTGAGGCAACGGCTAATTGAGACTCAGATGTATTTTAGGCATTTCTTTGTTTATCAGTTCTCAGCCCGGTCCATTAGGCAATGTACAACAGGCAATATGCTGATCAAATGAGAACAACACTGGTCAACATAGGCACTTCTGATCACCATTTTGAGTGGGTCTATAGAGGGAAAATGGATGTATTTGTCTGTAGAGTGGGGATATTTTCATTTATTTGCATGTATTCAAGGATTTTCTGCACAGATTTCAGGCAAAAATGCCTGAATATCATACTGTTTTGGATTTTTTTTTTTAATGAAGAGGGTTTGGAGGGTTGATGGGAGGGCTTCAAGGAAAAGAGAAGTCGAATGTGGAGGCAGCAATCTGCCCATCCATGATGTATAGCTGGCCCCATGTTTTGACTTTGCCACACTGTAAAGAGATCATTCACTGTAAAAAACTCTACAAGACTAGTATGTATGTATGATGCAATGAGGTGGTGAATTTTATCATATCATGTATGGGCACCTGTCTGTGAATAATAAATTTGCTTTGTGGCTGTCACAAACAACAGATCACGAAATATCTGTTCTTCCATGATGATTCTAAATATGTCCCACATGTCACAGAGTTGCTATGTTAGTACCCCTTCTACCCAAACTTAATTCTTGATTCCTTATGATAAAATAAATAACTATCCTATTTTTATTGCTTATTATTGTTTATTACAACATTGTTTTTATTGTCTCATTACCCTTATACAATCTCTTCCTTTATTCTCTGTTCAGAATTTTTAGAAAACTTTGCAGTAAAATCTACTGCATTTTAAATTTCACATTGGGCAAGACTGGTGCCAGGAAGCTCCACCACCCACCTTTGGTCAATAAATATAATTACTGCAAACAAGCATGAATTGAAACTGCAGAACAAATCAAGAAGTGCTTTTGACAGGCTTCCCTGGCAGTGTAGGAGGATATTCTACAACTCTAAAAATACTTTCATCAGTTTTCATAGATAATTTGCAATGTCTCCCTAAGTTCTCACTACAGAAGACAGTCCCAGAGCCCACTGCCGAATCTGACAGATGGCTGATAATAATCTTTTTGAGCAATATATTAATTTCATATATTCCAGCTGGGGAGCAGAACAAAAATGTAGAACCATGACCAGTGTGGTTTCTTTTCTCAGATTCCTAGATTTATATAAGGCTGTGGAAGCTCTCCAGCCAACTGACTCACTGCATCTTCCTCCCTAAAATACTCCTCATACCAGCAATGTGTCTGCATCTTTCTCTTCTGCTGCCAGCAGCTGCCAGTACTTTGATCCAGGTTGTGACATTTCCATCTATTTTGTCACAAAAAGCACCAATTTCTCCCCACCTCCAATTTAAGAAGAAGTCCTCCATTTTACCCAGGAAGGATCACTGGTAATGTTTACTATAGCAGGACAAGGGAAGTCCTACCTACTACTTCCATCCTTGAAAAAGCAAAACCATTCTTCCCTTCTAAATTCATTCAGAACAGCACCATATTTCTTTATCAGTTAGCTCTTGAGACTCCTTACTTGTTCTGTAATCTTCCAGTTAACACCAAAACACACGTAACAAAAGGAAGGCATGCCACACTGTGAAGGAAAAGAGTCACTTATGGTCCTCCTAAGAGGCATCAGGGAGGCAGTTGCCCCGGGCAGCAGATTTTAGGTGTCATGAAAAGATAGCCAGTTGTGAGTTATTTACTTTGTTATTTTTTATTTTTACTCTAGGGGAAATGGAAAGCTAATTAAGAGATTTTCCTGCCTCTTTTGTCAAGATAATGTGGCCAGCCTTTGGTATTACTACCTTGACTGGGGTTGAAGGCTTCACCTCAAGTGACAAATTGTCTTGGAACTACTGGATCACCTGGAAATTCTCCATCCTTAACTGGATCTGCAGAAATAATCTGGCAATGAGGGATTCTGGGGCAGGTCCAGGACTCTTTTTTAAGAGAAAACTCTTGTTGGCATAATTTCAACCACCTGACTGAACATCAGCCAGCATTAGAGGCCTGTGTTTGTATGCTCTAGTGAAGTATTAGAGCTTTCTGGCTAAAATTTCAAAATATTCCCCCTTACTACATCCATAGGATGTTGGCATGTCAGCTAAATTGGAATCAAAGCACTATAATTGTGTAGGGTGAACAGGTCCTGGTCTTCTTTCCATTTTACTGAATGCAACATTATGCTAATATGGCAGATGATTTGGGTTTTATCTTTAGTAGCCCAAAACAGGACGTTCCTCAACATTGTGACACAGGTAATTCCTGAATGGTTACACATCTCATTGTTCATACAACATTGTTTAAAGTGTATATTCGTTTATACTATAACTTGTTTTGCGGAGGCTCTTTGGCTAGAAAACATGGGAAATTAAATATAAATAAATAGTGGGGAGGGAGCGCATGGAAAGCTCCCAGCAACGGTTGCTAAGGAGATTGGAAAGTTGGGGAGAGTGACAGGAGCGTGATGAAAAGTGGCAAACTCAGCGGGCAAGCAGGGAAGGGGCCATGCCAAGTTGTCCCTCCTCTCATGTGGTGCATGCCATAGATTCATCTCCCATGGTTATCCATGCTTAAGAGCAAATGCCTGCAGGAGGAAGGTCCTTGGCAAGGACTGCTGTCCTCACAACGGCTTCTGTATCATTCAGAACTCCTGCACTTTTGGGATTCTTCTGAATCATGTGGAAGCCTGTGCATGTAACATAGTAAACACTGGCTCCGAAGAAAGAAAAGAAGCCAGACCAGAAAGAACCAAAGTCAGCAGGATTGGCAGAGGGTTTCAAAGTTGTGACAGAGTGCCAAGTATGAGTCAAAAGATTTTTTTTTCCTGGAAAGGATTTCATATGATAAAAACCAACCAAAGCTGCAGTCCAGCTGTGCTGGGGAAAGTTACAAAGAAACGGGAAAGCAGAAGGAAACACAATTCAAGATTTCTAAGCTGGAGGAGACCACATTCTCCCTTCCTCTGACGATCCTTCTCCCTTTTTAACTGCAGACAGTATGTAGCTCAGACATTAAGTAATCCTCACCATATTGAAATAAAGTCTCTTCCGCACTGAAGTATCTCAGCCATTAACCAATGTTCTCCCATTTTACCATTCCAGCCCTAAGATTATAGCAATGCCTATGCTTTTTTTCATCAAGGCTTAATACCTTCCTAGGGATTGTGGGCAGCAATTTTGCCATTTTTGAGGATCCCTTTGTCATGATAGTCCCAGGAGAGGCCTTCTTCCAACAGGAAGAGACCCCAAAATGTGACAACATTCCTAGTAAACATGGCAGTCTAGGGATGTGGTGGAGCAAACATGTTTTCTAAATACAGTTGGTCCTCTGCATCAACGGATTCTGTATCCGTGGATTCAACCATCCACAGCTTGAAAATAGTCTAAAAGAATATAAATTCCAAAAAGCAAACCTTGACTTTGCCATTTTATATCAGGAAAACCATTTTACTACACCATTGTATTTAATGGGACTTGAGCATCCTTGGATTTTGGTATCCATGGGGGGTCCTGGAAGCAAACTCCAGCAGATATCAAGGGCTCACTGTATATTTTTTCAGGTGGATGCAGCTGGAGTGCAGCCCTCCATCATCTTCAGAAGCGGGGAACGTGGCTCCCTAGTTTCTGCATATGCCCACCTCTGTCCTAAAGGATCCTATTACTCTCAGGTTATGCTTGTAGGTTTCCTTTTGGATTTTGACCAGCCAACATGTGAACAAATTTATGGACTCTGTATACTTTTTATGTGATCCAGCTGAGCTCTTCTTCTGTCCTTCAGCTTGTTGATATTTCCAGCACCTTTTGAAAGATGCTTTTTAAAAATACAACCTTTCTGTCTTGTAACTATTTTTTTAAGTGGTAGCTGGTACTGAATAAACCAAATATTTTACTAAATACTATAGCCAGTAGGCACCAGCATTTCTTAGACAAAAACTGGGACACATGTGGCTAAGCAATATCAGAGTGTAGTCAAGATTTCAAAAGGTATTAATGAGGAAGAATGCACAAGCTAGGATAGGCTGCAGCAGTCTGCCTTTGCGTGAGTCTACTCGGATTCTGTTGCTGACTCTTCTCTGCTCTCTGCTGAGTTAGTGAGTGCAAACTACTTTTGCACTTTGAGTTCAATCTGCAGCAACTGAAGGAAGTAGAGGACAAAGGTGTGGGGAAGTCAGTGAGATGAAGAGAGAGAAACAGACATATTATGAGCAGCTTAAAAGGGGATGACAAAGGATTGCTGCAAATGGGTCTGTCCATACCAAATTTGGACAGTTGAAGGGTATGAAATATAGTAATATCTCATTTAACAAATACTCTTGACACAGAAACTTCATTTTAGAATGTCTTGTTTTGTCTACTGAGTCTCCTTTACTCCTTGTTCCCTGTCTAGTTGGAAGGTTTCTTAGCAGCATCAGCACTGGGAGGGTGGTGAAGAAACACTGAAGAAACATACATTTTCATTGCTGGCTTGCTGCAGCATGTCTACAGTAAACAATGCAGTAGGTTGAACTGGAGGCAAATGGGATTCTGCTCTGTAGAGGTGTGTGCCTGCTTACATCAGGCAAGGTAAATAACAGTTGCCTTCAGAATCCCTTGCTGAGCATGCAGAAGGCGCAAAACAAAAAGAAAAAGGAAAAGAGATAAGCCTCCCTCATCAGCTACCTCCAGTGTGTTTTGAAAAGCACATACCTATATCTTTGGCCACCAAAACAGAAATATTCAGAAAAGTGGAGACTGGTGAAACAAACAAAGCCTTCCCTCCTGGGTGCACTGTGGAAAACACCTTCAGGTGAACCCTAGAAGAGTCAAAGTGATTTTGTTTACTTATGCAAAGTTTTCTTGACTGGATTGTTTTATTCACATGTGCATGTTGTTAATTCTGAACAAATAGTTCAAAATTTTGATGTAAAAATCTATTCCTAATCTTTCCATGTGCTTTCTGACTTCCCTGCCAAATTGTCTCTTAGAGAAGTAATGTCCAGGAATACATCTGCTTTGTTATGAGGCATACCTATAAAAAGCAACAATGTACCTTAGATCCAGTATTGCATGCTGCTACCTCAAAAGCAGATACAAAAATTGTGCAACAGAACAGGCGTTTTTTAAAAAAATGTTCATATGGTGATATGCACATCACCAGAAGGTGTTTCAAAATGTATTAACAGCTATTCATCATATTCTTCCTGAGTTCTCACTCTGCCAATAATTTAATTAATCAGTTTGAAAAGAAGCAGCTTATTCATTCATGCGCATTGTTACAATTCCTGAGCCAGATAGTTGTTATTCTATTGTTTCAACTAAATTAGCAATGATGGATATTCCATCAGGTCCTCTGGGAAGGAGCTTGACAGCATAAAGAAAGCCAAAGACAATATATTTTCTCAACAGTGTCAATAGTGTAGTGTACAAAGGGTGGGCTATTCTGACCCATCTGGAACAGATAATTAATAATAAATAATAATTAATAAAATTTATTTGTATTTCCAGCCTCTCCCCATGGATCGAGGCGGGATTCCAGCAGCAATAAAATTTACAAGTCCAGAAAAACATAAAGTACAACTACAAAATCCAATACACTCATAAAAACAGTTAAAACTCACTAATTCTTAATCAGCATTACATCGCTGTTCCGTTGTCCGTCGTCGATTCCATTTGTCAGTGGAATGATCATAGCAAGTCAGGTGGGAAAGCTCGCCGGAAGAGATCCGTTGTTAGTGCTTTTTTGAAAGCATATAGGGTGGTGATAAGACAGATCTCTTCCGGGAGATCGTTCCATAGTTTCGGAGCCACAACAGAAAATGTTTTATTGGAGTTTGACATCAGTCTGGTATTCAGACTGGTTTCCAAGAGCTTCTTACCCGATGTTCTGAGGGTGTGGGGCGGATTGTACAGGAGAAGGTGTTCCTTCAGGTAGCTTGGGCCCAAGTCATATAGGACTTTAAAGGTAATAACCAACACTTTGTATTGCGCTCAGAAGCTAATTGGCAGCCAGTGTAAAGATTTTAGTATGGGGGTGATATGGTCAGATCTTAAAGCCCCCGTAAAGTAATCTGGCTGCCGCGTTCTGGATTAATTGAAGCTTCCAAACCTGGTACAAAGGTAGCCCCATGTAAAACACATTGCAGAAATCTAGACGAGAGGTTACCAGTGCATGTATCAATGTTTCAAGGTCCTCTCTGCCCAGGTAGGGACGCAGCTGGCGTATCAGCCGAAGCTAATACCATGCAACTCTGGCTGTCGGTTCCACCTGAGCAGTCAGCTGGAGCGACGAATCCAGAAGTACGCCCAGACTGCAAACATTGTCCTTTAGGGGAAGTGTGACCCCTTCCAGGACAGGTTGACAAATCTCCATCCCTGGGAGGGGTGGACCTATCACAAGCACCTCCGTTTTCTCTAGATTCAGTCTGAGTTTGTTTTCCCTCAGATAGTCACAGAGGCAGCAAGGCAAGCCAAAGGTGGCAACACCATGAAAAAAATCTGATCAATAAGCTTTCTTGAGCAATGGATGGAAGTAGCAGTAGGCTCTATGAGTCTCACCATTCAATCCATCCATCCTCTGCTTGAACTATCTGGATTTTTTACAGGTTCCTGGTCCAAAGGCAAATGTTGTTCTTCCTCTATGTGGCAGTGCTCATGCGAAGATGTCTGCGAAGGTTTGGGCTTGAGTTACATAGGCTCCTGAGCACCAGTTCCAGGCCCAGCCAAGTAGTACATTAGTACAGTAGTACAGGATATTACAGCAGTTCTGGATACTAAAAGTCTGAATTCAAATTCAGAGTCATGAATCAGGGTGTGCCTATATTGACAGGAAAATACAGCTTCCCTTTATGTTACCCTGATCGGTAGTGATCATAGGCTTGTTTACACACACTGAAATGAATCTACACATAGTTCTGCCTTTCAACCTCATTCTGGTCCAATAAATCACAATATATGTGACCAGACAGCCATGGCTGCTCCAGTTTTCTCTCTTCCCCAGTGCTTGCAAATGTATGTATTGCTGAACTCCTTCCCTGACCTTCTCAGTGTCACTATGGAGCACAGTCTACAGGTATGTGCGAAAATCTGGATTTTCTGCTCAAAACCAGAATAAATCCCTACTTTTTCTCTCTCCAGATTAAAGCCCTGAAGCATTGAAAATGCCTGGATTTAGTGTGTTTGCAATTTTTGAAAAATGACACAATTTTTGCAAGAGTGGGGCTAGTGTGGCAATGCTAGGAGTCAGGTTTTTGGGGTTGCTGTAGGTGTAAGTGCCATGATCCATCCATATTATTATTCACAACATATGGAGTGTTGTGAAGACAATGAAAGTACTATCATTCAAATAAGACTTCTTCATATTTTAGATATCAAAGCAATTCACCACTTCAGAAACTTTTGTGGTCCTTTCGAAGTGCTATCTAGTCTTTGCTTCCCATGAAATCACCTTAGCCTGGAGATAGTTTTAAAGTATAAATATGACTAGGAAAACATAGCCTCTTTGCCATAGTTGATATCTCCACTTTGTCAGTGGCTGTTGTCCTCAGGGTTTGGTCTGAGTCATCATTCCACTCTTTTGGTTTTTGACACTTCATCTGTTCCCAGTAGTGTCCCCGGAACTGGTGGTCTCAGACATCAGAGTTTGAGTCACTATTGCTTTCTGTGGATCACTGTTTAGGAAAACTAAATATTACCACTCAACCCAGTCCTCAAACTCCACTATCTTCTTTCACTTTTCCATTTTGGTTAGCTCTGTATGCTTGATATTAGAGTGAGTCAATCTTGCATGTGTGCTCCTTCATTTTCTTTTCAAATAATGCCTGGAGTCTTCATCAGTGAGTATGGCGATAGTTGGTTCTGTCGGGGGAGAGTTGGGGGTTGGCCTTTCAATTATTATGCTATGTTATGCTTTATTTGCTATGCAATGTATTCTTAATTTTTTTGTAACTACTTTAACTGTTACTGTGTTTTACTATTAAGTAATGGGGGTGTAAGAGGATAGCATAATGCATTATTGTTTGTACTTTGTATTTTTAATCCTGTATTCTATTGTTATTGTTTTGTAATCTGCCTTGATTCCTTTGGGAAAAAGCGGAATATAAATAAATAAATAAATAAATATTATTATTATTATTTAGATCCTAATGTTAACCCTTCCCCCCACAAGCCAAGCTAAATTCCCTCAATTTATTAAATACAGACTATTACTAGTGATGGAGGCTCTCAAAACCTCACATCTTTGTGGGTGACACAGGTACTTTCTGGGAGGTGCCTCACTAAGAATAGGAAATGAGCTGTGTTAAGGGGCACAGGCACCACAAAACTGTCAAAATTGAGATCATCCTATTTGGGATTCAACTGAGAACACCTACTCCCACCCCACCCACACAAAGCCTTTCTACCTTTGTCCGATACTGTGGCAGCCAATAGGCTTGTTTCTGTTGAACTCAATTAGGTCTCTTTGGCAATGTGGACATTTCTATGTGATTTTTTTATATAGGCAAAGTCAAACCTACCTGCTTCCAAAGTCAGTGGGAGGAGAATGTTACCAATCTTTTTTTTTTTTTTTTTTTTGGCAATGTGCTTGAATTAATCCACGTGCTCTTTCCCGTTCTCTGTGCCATTCAAATCTGCAGCTTTGTTTTGAGCAATCTAATTGTATTTGGGCCTGAATGTGCTTCAAATTGAACTGTATATATTCCAATTAGTCTGAGGCCTTGTAGCAAAAGGAAAAAGTGCAGCACAACACTAAACTGGGACTACAGCTCCCTATCAGGAAAAAGTGAAAAAAAATAATAACATATGTTGTCACCATACTTCCATGCCTCGGTGATTGGAATCAGTGTTCCTTAAAGGGGGGCAAAGAGCCAGATTAGAGTCAGTCTCTGAAATGAGTTATGAAAAGCCTGCTAATTTGAGGCCATTCTGGTTATTCTGAACAAAAACACTCCATTGGGGGGGGGGGGGAGAGATATGGCTTCTATTTTTAACCAAAACAATAATTTCCAGTTTCTCAGACTTTCAAACCCCAATCACAATTGCATAACATCTGCAAAACTCTGTGATTAAAAGAAAACCCAATAAACAAAGTGATTCAGGGAAAGGAATGTGGCCTGCAGGGCTCTGGATGGAATCTTTCCTTCCTGACTCTTCATCTTATGCGTAGAATAATTGTTTAGATTTATTTCATAAGGCGAGCTATTTCTTCTGATGCATTCCTTGCTTCAGGAGAAGCGTTTGCTTACTTCTCCCAGGCCAGGCCACCACTTAGGGCAAGTTGCTATGCTGTATGGGGCCATGGCCAGATCAAACCCTATCACCATTAATTTGAATTCTCATCAGATGCTTAGCCTAGATTTGAGCTGAAATTTCTTTGAAAAGGTTTTCTGAGAAAATTTCAGACAGACTTTCTACAACCATGAAAGAGGTGGACACTTTTGAGAGTAGTCTCCACGTTCTCATTTTCTTGTGGTACCCATCAACAATTGACTATGTTGACTTCCATGTCAGTGGGATGATGAACTTTCATCTTTAGGCCAGAATGTAAAGGAACTATCCACAGTGCTGAACCTATTATGGGAATCAGGTCCGACAGCTCTTTTAAATTTTAGAATAAAACACAGAACAGTTTCATTGCCCCACTGACTAGGAAGTGACCAGCCATCTGGGCTGCCGACACCACCATTCCAATGTACAGAGCAATATTACACAATGGAAATTGTGATGGAAGATTCAGGACTGATTTGAATCCATTTATTTATCTTTTAGGTATTCACAGAACCTTTCTCCAGCACCACATTTCAAATGAATTGATTCTTTTCTATTTATCACCTTTCTTCACTTTCCAACTTTCACAAACATATGCAGAAACCAGTAATATAATAGTATGGACATTGATCGGTATTCAATGATACATTTTTACACTTGAAGATCTTGTCTAGTTCTTTCATAGCTGTTATTCCAAATCCTAATTTTATACCAGTGTTCAAAGAGAGTTTGCAGCACCTTTGAGACTAACTGTGTGAAAGAAGTTGTAGAAAGAACTTTTGTAGATCTGAGGTCTACTTCCTCAGATGCAAAGAGCAGACCAATTCTGTGAAAGCTTATGCTACAACTTCTACATAGTTAGGCTCAATGGTGTTGTAAGATCCTTGTGCACATTGATATTCCAGACTAACAGAGCTACGTCTCTGAATTCTAATCTTATATATTTATACAAATCACCATATATTTTGTGAGAAGAGCAATAAGAGGTAATTATTAATTGTTGTTTGCCCTTAATCATGCCATGTATCACATAGGTATTGTTCTGTTCCAGTCTAAATAGATAAAAAATAATATTTTGCATATCCACCAACATTTCACAGATGGCTATGCAACATCAGAGTGTGGTCTTTGTGGCAAAAATAATTAAATATTTTCTAAACTGCACTGAGAGCCAGCATAGTATAGTGCTTTCAGTGTTGGATTAAGACACGTTGAAACCAGTGTGTTCAAATCCCTCAGTCATGGAAACCCACTGTGTGACCTTGGGCAAGTCACACACTCTCAGCCTCAGAGTAAAGCAATGATGAATCCTCTCTGAATAAATTCTACCAAGAAAACCCTGTGCTAAGTTTATCTTAGGGTCACCATAAGTCATAAATTACCTGAAAGCACACAACAAACTGCATTGAGTCCCACTACAGGGGAAAATATATGAAATAAAAGGAGGAGGGGGAGGAGACACAAACTAAGAAAGGCTGCAGCAATTTGCTTTTGCCTGAGCTTCCAGGGAACGGCAGATTCTACCCCCATCTTTTCCTCTCCCCTTTATTGAGTTAATTGAGTGCAAACTATTTTTGCAGCTAAGGAAAATGGGGAAAAGAGAGAGAAACGGGGACATTTTACAAGCATTGAAAATGTGGGACAACAAAGGATTAATCAGGGTTGTTTCTACCAAAATATGACAATTGGAGGATATGTAATGTAATTCTAGAGCATTCTAGGACAGTAGCAATGTGTGTGTGTGAATGGGGGGGGGGGTAATTGTTGCCTGCTAGTGAGCCTAGTTCCTATTTTAAAATGAAATATCAGTCTCTATACAATGATTACTTATAGACTCCAGAAATGATCCATCTACATTTTAAACTTAGTCACAAAAAGGGGACATTCAAACTTTTAGATTGTTTTAGACCGTTCTATTTAGACTGTTGTCAAACATATTCAATGATCGTATTTGATGATCATATTGGTTACCTGGGGACAAAGCAGCCCCTTAGGCCTCTGTCAGCCCTACAGGAACAAATGAAAGAAGAATTGATCTTATCCTGCTAGTTCTCTTTGCCTTTTTCGTAATGAATTTGATAAGTTTCTCTGACCAGAAATCCTTCCCTCTCTCCCACTCCTATGTGAATGAGAGAAATCTATTTCCCTACAATAGTGAAACATATTATTTATATTTGCATTTATCAGTAAGTTTGCACCCTGTTTGTAAATATTTACATATATTCTCATGTCATTTCCCATAAAATGAGAGTTATGAGCAAATTCAGGGAATGTAGTGTTTAGCCAAAATCTGAAGCTATATTTACAAACCCTCATGAAGGCAAGGATAACAAAGAATGAGGCTGCTAATTTTTTTTGCTTAACATTTTTTCTGCTAGAAAGAAAAATTCCCTCAGTATGCAAAATTGCATTTTTATTCCTTTTTTGCTTCTTTGCCATCTCATATTTCTGTATCCATTTATATTACTTTTTAATTTTACATAGCAGATAGTGCTGGAGGGCTGTCACAGATCATGTTCAAGTGAAATGTATTTGTGTCAGCTTCTTCAATTTATATTGGCAAAGAAGCTATATCCCATTCCTTTGAGAACCTGTTTGAAAGTGTTAAGGAATGCTTGACTTGTTACTTTTTTTTTTTTTAAAAAAGTGCATCTAATATATATATATATTAAAAATACAGCTGAAATGCTAAAGTGAATGAGATTAAATAGATCTGCAAGCATGTGTGTTACACAGGAATAGTCCAAACTAGCTTCAACTTTTTCTGAAGTACATATCAAGATTATGTGTGAAATTGCCCACAAATGGCATCTTAGCTTTGGGAAGTAAGATGAGGAAGTAAGATGAGGAAGTAAGATTTATCTCTGTTCTACTTGCCAATAGATATTTCTACTTGCCAATACATCATCTGCTTTTATATAATATATAATATCAAGGGTATTGTAATATATAATACCAAGGGTATTAAAAGAACTGGCAAATGTAATATCAGAACCACTGGCAATAATCTTTAAGAACTGCTTGAGAACAGAAGTCCATGCAGACTGGAGGAGGGCAAATGTTGTCCCAATCTTCAAAAAGGGGAAAAAAGAGGATCCCAACAATTATCGTCCAGTTAGTCTGACATCAATACCAGGAAAGATTCTAGAGCAGATCATTAAGCACAGAGTCTGTGAACATTTAGAGGCCAATGCCATAATCACAAAAAGTCAACATGGGTTTCAGAGAAACAAGTTATGCCAGACAAACCTGATCTCTTTTTTTTAAATATAAAATTACGAGCTTGGTAGATGAAGGGAATGCTGTGAATATAGTATATCTTGATTTCAGTAAGGGCTTTGACAGGGTCCCCCATGACATTCTTGCAAACAAGCTTGTAAAATGTGGGCTAAACAAGTTAACTGTTACATGGATTTGTAATTGGTTGACTGGCCAAACCCAAAGGGTGCTCAACAATGGCTTCTTTTCAACCTGGACAGAAGTGACAAGTGGGGTGCCACATGGCTCTGTCCTGGGCCCTGTCCTATTCAACATCTTTATTAATGACTTGGATGACAGAATTGGGAGCATACTTATCAAATTTGCAGATGACACCAAATTAGGAGGTGTAGCTAATACTTCAGAGGACAGGATCAAAATTCAAAATGACCTGAATAGACTAGAAAGCTGGACAATGCTAACAACATGAAATTCAGTGTGGAGAAATGTAAGGTGCTGCACTCAGGGAGGAAAAATGAATATAGGATGGGGGACATCTGGCTGAATTAAAGTATGTGTGAAAGGGATCTAGGAGACCATAAACTGAACATGAGTCAAGCAGTGCGATGCAGCAGCTAAAAAGGCCAATGCTATTTTAGGCTGCATCAATAGAAGGATAGCGTCTAGATCAAGGGAAGTAATAGTGCCACTCTATTCTACTTTGGTCAGGCCCCACCTGGAATACCATGTCCAGTTCTGGGCACCACAATTCAAAAAGGATGTGGAGAAACTGGAGGGTATCCAAAGGAGGGCAACTAAAATGGTGAAGGGCCTGGAAGCCATGCCCTATGAGGAGCGACTTAGGGAGCTGGGGATGTTTAGCCTGGAGAAGAGAAGGTTAAGAGGTGATATGGTAGCCCTGTTTAAATATTTGAAGGGATGTCATATTGAGGAGGGAGCAAGCTTGTTTTCTGCTGCTGCAGAGACTAGAACACGGAATAATGGATGCAAACTGCAGGAAAAGAGATTCCACATCAACATTAGGAGTAACTTCCTGAAATTAAGAACTGTTCAAGAGTGGAACACACAATCTCAGAGTGTAGTGGAGTCTTCTTCCTTGGAGGTCTTTAAGCAGAGGCTGGATGGCCATCTGTTGGGGATGCTTTGATTGGGAGTTCCTGCATGGCAGGGGGGTTGGACTGGATGGCCCTTGTGGTCTCTTCCAACTCTATGATTCTATGATATGTATACCCCAATGAAGCTATATGGGCATTATATTCCTTCCTTCCTTCCTCATACTCAATTGCTGTAGCTGCACACCATCATCATATATCAGCAATTGGTGGTAGTTTTGCATAGTTTGGGTAGTTAAAGAGGTGTTGTTCTAGATTGTCCATCTGCCAGCACAGTGCAATTATCTTTGAACAAATATACAGTTGGTCCTCCTTATCCATGGATTCTTTATCCACAGATTTGAGCATACAAGGCTTGAAAATATTCTCAAAAAATATAAATTCAAAATAATAAACCTTGATTTTCCATTTCATATATGGGATACCATTTTGTTGTGCCATTATATTTAATGGGACTTGAGCATAGACTGGTTTTTTTATCCACGGAGGGTCCTGGAACCAAACCCCAGTGGATAACAAGGGCCCACTCCATTAGCTAAGGTGGGATATATTTGTGTAGACTGGAAAAACTCCAATGGTGTAACAGCACAGAATCTGGCTGAGGGTGGAACAGCAGTCTTTTAATTCAAAGTGAATGGGAAAGAAAATGAACAGGCAGATATGTATACTGGATGCTTTTTCTACACTACATAATTATAGCATCATGACTTCACTTTAACTGTGAACTTCACAGTTCTTCAGTGTAACTTCATTTTAACACAGGAAGCATAGTATGGAGCTAAATTATGTAGTTTGGTGAAACACTAGAGCTTTCTAGTTGAGAATTACAAATCCCAACCATAAATTGCAAATCCCAAGATTCCATAGTATTGAACCATGACACTTAAAATACAATAATGTGTAGTATAAACGTTACTCAAACATGAACCAAACAAAATCCTCAGCAATCATACTCATGGCTAGACCTGAGTGCAAGCATCTTTCTGGCTCAATCATACACCTTTTAGCTGTGCTCTGGCTGGGCAGAAAAAGTGTTTTGCTGTAGCTTATGGTCATACCATTGGAATATTCATACACATTCCTTGGCAGTGTAGCATCATATTGTGAAACAGCATGATTCTGTTTAAGACTATTATGGATGTTGAAGTAGATAGAGAGCCAGCATGTTTACTGGTTTGAGTTCTGAATTAGGACTCTAGGAGACAAAAGTTTGACTCTCTGCTCAACCATGGAAACACTCTGGGTCACCTTGTGCAAATTGCATTCTTTCAGCCTTAGAGAAAATAGTGTCAACCTCCTCTGAGGAGCCAGCGTGGTGTAGTTGTTTGAGCATTGGACTATGCCTTTGGAGACAGGGGGTTTGAATCTTGGTTCAGCCATGTAAACCCACTGGGTGACATTGGACAAATCACACTCTTTCAGCCTCAGAGTACAGTAATGGAAAACCCCCTTTGAAGAAACTTGCCAAGAAAACCCCTTATGGCTTTAGGATTGCCATAAGTTGGAAGGTACGCACCACCACTAAAACTAGCACCAACAAACCTCCTTTGAATAAATCTTGACAACAAATCCCTAGGATGGGGTTACTCTTAAGTTAGAGTTAGTTTGAAGGCTCACAACAAGAACAACAAACTAGACAGACTGCAGCAACTAGCAATTTAATTAATAATTTTAAATTTTGCAAAGCCAAAATGATCTTCAGACACATGATATGCCAAGATGACATAGGCTAGGACAAAACAATAACATAATCTAGGCATTTGCTTTAGTTTACAAGAATGATGCTGTTAGTTTTACAACATCCCTGTCCTGTGTTCTATGTATGACAGCCATAATCTTAACTAAGAAGTAACTGCGTTTGAGCTGCTTGGGACAGAATTCACTTTTGTTTAAATCTGACTAATAGTAATCATGATCTGCTAGGAACAAAGAGATGATTTGAGCTTGTGATCATATTAGTTCATACCATGTCATTTTCATTTCAGGACATCTAAATTGGGTACAATTTAGAGTGAACCTTTTTTATAGCCCATTCCTGATATTAGGATCCAGTCTTCACAAGCAAATGTGAAGAAATACTACAGCATCCAAAACTCCAGACGCGTGCAGGCTTAACACAATCACCTTTTTTTTTATTTGTTAAAAAGACAAACAACCATACACATACACAAATAACAAACAACATAATAAACACCATATACCTAACTCATTCTACACAATCACCTTTTACAGCTTTAGGAGAAGTGTTTTCACTCCCTTAAAACCAGGAGGAAGCCAGTGGATCCATTGCCTGGAGGCAGCAAATCTAGTCTTGCTTTTACAACCATTCTTTCCACAGCTTTTCTAGGTTGTGCTGGATCATGGGGATGATTTAGGATGCTTTGGGAGCTTCTGCACCAGAAGAGCTCCTGTGCAACTCAGAACAGATGGTGGAGCAGCAGCAATAAAATCAAGGGAGGATTCACCTGACCCACAATGGCAGATCCACTAGCCACCCCTGCCTACAATGCTAGGGACATTGGAGACAGGACAAGATGGAATTGTTGGAGGCTGAGGACATGTCTAAACCGAGCAGAAAATCCAACTTACCTTTGGACCTTATCACATGTGGAAAATAGGGCAAAATCAGGAGTTTAAACAGTGAATATCCAACAAAAACGCAATATCACAATTAAGATTTTCACATGACATCACTATTAAACAGGTAATAAACAGAAAAAAAGGCAATAAACAGCAACAAATCATTTGGGGGGAAATCCCCAAAATGATTTGTTACTGTTTATTGCCTGTTCTTTGCCTGTTTACTGCCTATTTGATAGCAATGTGTGTGAAAATATTAATTGTAATATTGCATTTTGCACTGGACAATTGCTGTTTAAATTGCTGATTTCCTCCCAATTTTCGCCATGTGATAAGGTCCTTTGAGTTACTCTGATCCACAGCAACCATAATAAGCTTGTGTACACATCCTGAAGCAAAGTCGGGAAGACTGTCCACACAACTGTCCCTTTCAAACACACCCTGGTGCAATAAATCTCAGTAAGTGTGACTATACAGCTGTGGCTTTTCTGGATTTTCAGTCTCCCCCTATGCATGTGAATGTACATATTTCTTAACTCTTTTCCCTGGCCCCACATCAATGTTGATTTGTAGAACAGTCCCCATAATACATGTGGATATTTGCATTCTCTGCTCAAAACTGAGATACATTTACCGCTGTTCCCTCTGGATTAAAGTCCCGAAATTATGAAAAGGCCCAGATTTAGCCCAAAGACATCATTTGGACATCTTGCTGTCAAAACTATGTGAGACCATTTTATTTAGCTGGTGTAGATGCTTTGATGGAGAGAGGCAAGTACTCTTTTACATGAACAAACTCAAGTTTCTAGCACTCATGATTGTGAAGAAAACTCTGTTGAATTATCTGATACACAAGTGAAAGGTTAGGAGGTCAGGTGAGTAGGTGTTGATTACATTTAATTATCTAACACTAGATGAACATGGACATGACTGAAATCTCTTTCTAACTATGTTTGTCTGCCTAACCATATCCTATAATTAGGAACTGTTTGCTAGTTTAGTCTGTGCCCTTGTTTTAAAATAGGCCAAGTCTATTCATCAAAGATAATACTCTTCTTAGATCCTGAACTCAGAAATGCACACAAGGAGAAATGAGACAAGGATTTTAAATTAATAATATGGCATCATGATACTGGCCTACTTGAAATGTAATGAAATGTATTAGTGGCACTGTGGTTAGGTTTAATTAACTGTATGTGGTTAGAAATGTTTTTTTTTTTTAAGAAGTGGCAAAAACTCTTGTGCAGTGTACCTTTAAAAATTAATTTTTATCAGTAGCCTTTTCATAAAATATGGGTTATTTTTCTATCTATCTATCTATCTATCTATCATCTATCATCTGTGTTTAACAATAATTATTTGGGGGAATATGTTAAAGGGGCATCTCCTATCAATGGGATTATTTCAGGTTATCTCAGATGCATGGTCCTTTTCTTTTGAACCAAACTTTAGATCCTGCTGTTCTGTTTTCAACATGGAGGGCCCCTTGTTCCAGATGAATAGGTAGCCGAAACCAGAAAAGACACTAAGCATCATCAGACAAGCAGAGGGCAACATAACACACAAACATGGCTCAGTATGTTTGAGTACCCTCCAGGGTATACTAGGTCTCCTTGGGCCTGCTCAACAGTATGGCATAGTGATGTAATAATTTCCATCCTAGAAACAATTATTCCTAAGCAACACTCTGTATTCCAATCCATTTTGGTGATGTAAACATAGGGTGCAATTTTACTGTTCAACCATTCCAGTTGTTATTATGCCTCCTTCAGCAGCTTTTTGCACTGACAGCTGAATTGACCTGGCAATGAAACCTGCTTTTATCTGTGATTAATTCCCTGGATCAAATTATCAGGCTTCAATTCATGCTTAGCTAGGTCCCACTGCTGGACTTAAAATGTAAAGAAGTTGCCCCTTGGCAGTAGTGAGCTACTGGGATGACCATGTAGTGTGTTCATTTTCTGCTTCTCTAGGAAAACCTCACAGGAGAATGTATAACGGAGTCTGGCAGGACAATGCCAAAGGCAAGAGGAAGTGTCCATGTTGGTTGGGCCCAAACTTCCACTTAGAAGCAGTGGTTCAAGGAGAAAGAAATAAGAAAAAAAACCCCTATGAGACACATTAGCAAAACATAACCAAAATCTACTTGCCACAGTGCTAGTAGTGCAGTGCCCAGGTGGCACAGTGGTTAAATGCCTGTCCTGCAGCCACTTGCTCACAAATCATGGAGTGGCGAGTTCAATACCAGCCAGGGCTCAACCCAAGCTAGCATCCTTCTGAGGTCGCTAAAATGAGTACCCAGCTTGTTGGGGGCCATTAGCTTACATTTTGTAAAGAGCTTAGGGAGTGCTCAAGTGCACTGATAAGCAGGATAGAAATGTACTTGCTATTGTTATTGCTATTGCTAACAATAATGACAGAAAAAAGGTATTATATTTCAACTGCATTTGTCTTTTTGAAGCCCTGCTAGCTTCACTCTTCTCTATTGGATGTATGTACATGTCTCTCCAGGAAGTAAATCACAACTTTTAAAAGATACTGTGAGCTGCTCTACACAATTAATATACTTCTCATTCCAGTCGAATAGAATGCGATCCAGACACATGTGATTTGCAGGAGTTTTGTGCATACACAGTGGGAGAGAAATGCCTTAAACTCCACAGAAAAACTCTTCACAGCTTCCCCCCGAGTATTTAAGGAAATGCAGAAATGTGCATGATTGCAAGTGTGACTATCCACCTGCTTGGCATGGATTCAGATGGCTGAGCATTTTCAGCAGAAGGAGAGTGAACAGATGCAAATAGATGCAAATTTGCACAGGAAAATGAAAATCATTAACCATCAATATGAATATGCAAAAAAAATCACAACACTGCTGTTTAATTCTATTTTATTGTTTTTGTTTTAATGTTTTTATGTTTGGGGGAGGGTTGGGGTATGGGATGGTTTATAATTGTTAAATTTAATTCTTATGACATGTTACTGTTATCCTTCTGTTGTAATCTGCCTAGATTCTTTCAGGAAAAGGCAGATTATAAATTATTATTATTATTAATTAATGTGCATAATAACTTACACATAGACTAGCCCTGTGAGAGACTTAAGAATTTTCTAAAGGCATCTGAGGATGTAAGCATATATCTATTTGGGGAGCTCAGCTAGTGAAGCAGTGAATTTACTGGTTGTCTGCAGCTATATTCAACATATATAAATAAATCTGAATATCATGTTACAGAACGGCCTAGAAGCCAGTGATTTCTCCTCCCAAAAAGGAACCAAATGCAAGTAAGCATCACTCCCAGGAGTTCTCACTACCTGGGTCAGGTTAAAACTGAGTAGATTATTCCCATTTAGAGTATGTAGGGGAGTGATAATGTGTGGAATGACTTTAGGTGGATTACAAATGCCTAATCCCTAGGATAGGATTAGAAGTACCCATAGAGATGGAGAAGAGTAGGTATACACAGGCATGTTCATCACTTAGGGATGTGCTTGTTGGATTGTGCACCTCATTGTTTTCAACAGTGTATTCGTATTTTAACTTACTGGTCACAAAACAGAAATTTCACTCTTTAGACTGACCTTGTAGGACAGGAGGTCCCAAACTTTGGTCCAGGCATGTTGGACTTCAGCTCCCAGAATTCCTGACTGTTGGCAAGTTGTTTGGGTTTCTGGGAGTTGAAGTACAAAACATCTCAAGGACCAAAGTATGGGAACAATTGATTTAGATGCTTTATGTTTACAGACATAAGTACTCCATTTTACGTAACTGCTTATTTAAAACAGGTGGCACTTTTTACTGTTAGATATTTTAAAGTGGAGCCAGTGTGGGGTTTGAGTGCTGGACTATGACTCTGGAGACCAGGGTTCGATTTCCAGCCATGAAATTCATTGGGTGACCCTGGGCAAAGTCACATGGTCTCAGCCTCAGGGGAACCTCCTCTAAACTACTTTTGCCAATAAAAACCTGTGATATGTTTGCCTTAGAATCACCATGAGTCAGAAACAAAGGAGTTTATTGCACCACCTCCAGTGCCTGACTTATCTCTTCCAAATTTGGCTCAAATTTGGAAGTTAGACTGATTTTATCACACAGACTTTTCTCTCAGAATGGCTTCCCATTGCCTCCAGTGCTGATTTCGGGCCCTGTAAGTCACTTCAGCAACAATTTTTCTAATTCTGAAGCTTCCGATTTGGAAAAATGGCCGCCGGAGCCACTTAGGGAGCCTGAATTCAGCACTGGAGGCAACAGGAAGCCATTCTGAGAGAAAAGTCTGTGCGATAAAATCAGCCTAACTTCTGAATTTGAGCCAAATTTGGAAGAGGTAAGTCGGGCACCAGAGGCAGTGCAATAAGCTCCAAAGATACACAACACACACACACAAACTGAATTTTGATTGATGGGGGAAAATGAGTTTGGGAAACCCCAAGATATATACTCCCACTCCTATTACTGTAGGAGGTACAGAGCAAACCCAACCAATGTCAGTTATTAACAATAAATCTGCAATAATATGAAATGTACTGTTGTGAAAAGATTCTCCTTTTAATGCAGAAAAGTTATATGAAAAGCAGTGTGTTGACAACAGCCTTCCATTTGTTATCAGACAGAATGCACAGGGATGGTTGTATTTGTTTGACAACTGTCAAGAAAATTACAAGGTTGGGCTGCCTCAGGAAAGGCATTCTTCCTTTCTTCTGCCAATATCCAGCCCATACACGGCTTAAATTCTGCTTAACCAAAAGTATAGTTTCCCTATTGGTTTTCAGATGCTAACACCGTCCATTTCAAAACTAGCTATGAATCATCTTCTGCTTGGGTGAGTCTTTTGTTTCAGTTCACTCCCTCATGTCATTGTTGATTCTCCTAGGATTTTCAGCTCTTGCATTTTTGCTGCTAGTGGCACTGTAACTCCCTCTTTGGCTCTGGCTGTACATGTACTACCTTTTTTCCCCACTCTAGCATCACAGGATTTATAGTATGGATGAATGTCTACAACTGGACAAAAAACAAAAGGCAAAAATCTTATAAGGCCTCCCAAAAGTCATTGAATTCCTGGTTACTCTCTAGTTTGCTAGACCCTTTAGGTGAAAATGCAAAGGGGTTTGCAAAAGTTATAGGGAGGAATTCATCCATAGGACATTTCCAATAAAACTGCTTCTAGGTGCCTCTGCATGTAAGTATATTATGCACATGGCTGCAGATTTTCACACATTGGCATCAACATTTAATTGCTTTAACTGTCCTGTGCAAATTTGCATCTGTTAACATCTAAGCACCCTCTCTCTGCTGAAAATGCATAACCATCCAAATTCATGTGAAGCAGATGATGATGATGATAATTTATTAGAGAGTTGAATGGAACAGCAGATCCTTTGCTAATCCAATGTGATGTTGGCTGCATCACATTGTATAAGGCAAAATATGGGTTGGGGAGGTAGGCTGATGATCAGTGACTCTTAAAAACAACACAGTCCCCTTGAAAATAATAGTAGTAATAATAATAATAATAATAATAATAATAATTTTATTTATATCTCCCCGACGCTCCCTACAGATTGAGGAGGGGTTACAACCCAATAAAAACATATAAATACAATCGCTAAAATACATTATTTCCAGAACAATGCATCACATCAATAAAAATATCAAGTAAAACTAACTTATCATAGTACGACAGTTTTGTAACAGTAGGAATGCACAGGATCATCATCATGGATTAATGGAGGGTGTCCTAAACAGAGTCTGATGGGCAAGCCCACTGCAGGAACTCCATCTTGACTGCTTTCTTAAAAGCATCCAAGGTGGTAATAAGACGGATCTTTTCTGGTAGGCCATTCCACAATTTAGGACCAGCAGCAATAAAAGTTCTTTGGGAAGTCACAAGCAATCTGGTCATTTGTGGTTTAAATAAATTCTTCCCAGATGTTCTGAGAGTGCCGGGTGGATTATGTAGGGAGAGGCGTTCACACAAGTAACTCAGGCCCAAGCCATGTGCCCAGAAGGTGACTGGCAGCCAGTGAAGTGATTTTAATGCCAGTGTTATGTGGTCAGACCTGGAAGTACCAGTGACCAGTCTGGCTGCCATATTTTGAACTAATTGAAGCTTCCGAACTTGGCACAAGGGTAGCCCCATGTACAGCGTGTTACAGAAATCAAGACTAGAGGTTACCAGTGCATGTATCACTGCTTAAAGGTCCCTTCGGTCCAGGTAGGGTCATAGTTGGCGTATCAACCAAAGTTATGGTTAGATTTTACTGCTCCAATTCAAGGCAGCCATAGTTGAGGGACCAAGTACCTTGGCTCCTCAGAAGATGAAAGGGCATTTCCATGTGTGTCCCTCCATGTTGTTTTAGGGCTGTATGCCAGCTACTGATGATGAGAATGCTGTCAATGGCAATTTTCCACCTTGGGAGATTTCGATCAGTGAAAGTTAGCCTCTGGGTTGGATTGAATCCCCTCCCAGCAGAGTTTCTATCCACTGTAAGATCTGAGCAGCCACAGTTATCGTGTTCTTTGTGAATAGCTATAATTGAAGCCTGCGTAACAAATGCAACTAATCATATATTGCCCAAAAAAATCAAAATAAATATTTTATAATACCAGACTGAAAACACCAGAAGTCTTTTTTTAAAAAAATCTGGTTAAGTGTTAGGGAAAACTCCTGTGTGTTTTGTTTTATTTAGTTATGTTAGCATTCATGAATTTTAAAATTATGATGAAGTGCAAATAAAAACAACAAATAAAAGCACTCTGTGATGAATATCTGTACTGAAGACCCTGAACATAACACGCAAAACACCAATATAGTATATTTTGAAAATAATCCACCGCCTGCCATCTGTTTTGTTATTGCATTTTCCAATACTGAAGTGTATGCGTATGTGTGTTTGTGTGTGTCTGTAAGTAAAGCTACATGTGGTACTCAACAAATAGAGTAAGTTGCTTTACATAACTGGCTGCAGTCCACCACATGTCCTTTCACTAAGCATTTTAGCATGTGTTGGAAGCATACATAATTGTGCACTGAATTGTATCCATTGCCATCTTGTGGACTTATGGCCTGTAAGGGAAATGCAGCCCCTTCTGTCAGTTTCTTGGGTCTGCCAGGGATTCCTTATTCATATTATGCAGCCCACCAACTACAAAGTAGCCAAGGGCAACAGCATACAAAGTGTTGTTGGAAGCACTGCCCTGAACGCTAAAAAAATATATGCTAAAAATGAGTGAGGACTCCAAAATTTCTACAGACTAGAGTTGCAATAGATTTAAATCTGCACTGAAATTCTGAGACGAATAGTTCCTATTCACTTCTGAAGACTTGGAAGGGAAAATAAAAGAAGTTGACATTAGACTAATGACTTTTCTCTGGGATTTCTGTACTAGAAATTAATAGACCAGTCTATTTCAGTGTGTACCTCTTTGGGATGTATTCATTCATAATTCTATTTTATACTGTTTGACTGATATGCAGTTTAAAATAATAATATTGATGATGATGATGATGATGTAGATGCAACCTTGGGTTGCTGGTACACTGAAGAATTAATGCAGTTTACCACTGCTTAAACTGTCATGGTTGAGTGCTATGGAATCGTGGGATGTGTAGTTTGTTGTGGCATCAGAGTTCTCTGAAAGAGAAAGCTAGATATCACACAGTTTCCAGCCTGATTCAGGTCAAACAGGGACTCTTTTTACTCAGAGGAATTGCCCTTAGTGTGGATTGGCCCTGTGTTCTCCCTATTTTGGCCCCATGTGTCATCTAAACAGGTCAGTGTGGGGTGGGAATGTTTCTTTTCCCCTGTGAGGACACAACCACAGTAACTGACAGTGTGCAAAAAAACAAAACAAACAAACAAACAAAAAAACCACCCCCCCCTTATGGTTATGGACAATTCACTGATAAATAGTTGCACTTATTTCTTGTAAGGTTTAATCATAGAATCATAGAATCGTACAGTTGGAATAGAACACAAGGGCCATCCAGTCCAACCCCTGCCATGCAGGAACTCCCAATCAAAGCATCCCCAACAGATGGCTATCCAGCCTCTGCTTAAATGCCTCCAAGGAAGGAGACTCCACCTAATTGGCAGTTCATATTCTTTCTCAATAGGAGACTTGAAAATTTTTGTTAAGTACAAAATTTGACAAATATATATATAATGGTGCACACGCTGGTAACCTCTCTTGTCTCAATTTCTGTAATGCACTCTACATGGGGCTATCCTTGTGCTTAGTTCAGAAACTCCAGTTAGTACAGAACATGGCAGCCAGACTGGTCTCAGGTAAAACTAGAAGAGACCATATAACACCAATCCTAAGATCGCTTCCCTGGCCGCCTAGCAGGTTCCAGTCCCAATAATAATAATAATAATAATTTATTATTATTTCCCGCCTCTCCCTATGGATTGAGGTGGGATTCCAACAGGCTAAAAACATTACAAAATCATCATAAAAATGTACATACATTATTACATACAGTTAAAATCTAAGGAGCGCATAACTTTAATAATTATCCATACTGTTATCACTTTCTACCTAATTAGCTACTGTTGTTCCTTGAACCATTCAAACTGTCATATCAGGTCAGGTGGATAGGCCCGCCAGAAGAGATACGTCTTTAGTGCTTTTTTAAAAGCATCTAGCGTAGTAATAAGATGGATCTCCTCTGGCAAGTCATTCCAGAGTTTCAGAGCCATGGCAGAGAATGCTCTCTTAGATGTTGCCATCAATCTTGTACTGGTGGCTTCCAGTAGATTTTTCCCTGATGTTCTGAGGGTGCGGGGTGGATTATGTAGGGAGAGGCGATCCTTCAAGTAACTCGGGCCTGAGCCATATAGGGCTTTAAAGGTAACGACCAACACTTTGCATTGTGCCTGGAAGCTGATTGGTAGTCACTATAAAGATTTTAATATTGGGGTGATGTGATCTGTTCTTAATGCCCTGGTCAGCAATCTGGCAGCAACATTTTGGACTAGTTGAAGGTTCCGGACTTGATACAAAGGTAGCCCTATGTAAAACGCATTGCAGAAATCCAGACGAGAGGTTACCAGTGCATGTATCAATGTTTCAAGGTCCTCTCTGCCCAGGTAGGGACGCAGTTGGCGTATCACCCGGAGGTGATACCACACGCTCCTGGCTGTTGCCTCCACCTGAGGTGTCAGCTGGAGCGACAAGTCCAGGAGCATGCCCAAACTGTGTACTTTGTCCTTTAGCGGAAGTGTGACCCCATTCAGGACAGGTTGAGAAATCTCCATCCCTGGGCTGGGAGAGCCTATCACAAGTACCTCCATTTTCTCTGGATTCAACTTAACTTTAAAGCTTAAATGGCTTCAGTCCAACCTATCTTTGGGACCACCTCTTTCCATATAATCCACCCCATGCACTCAGGTCCTCTGGGAGGAATTTGTTGCAACCTATAAAAACTAGATTGTCTGCAACCTCCCAGAAGACCTTTTCGGCAACCACTCCCAGATTGTGGAACAGCCTGCCGGACGAGATCCATCATATTACCACTTTAAACAGCTCCCCCCCCCCCAAAAAAAAACCTGTTGAAACAGATCTCTTCCAGAAGGCCTTTCCTGAATAGATAACTGGTGAATCTGGTAAACCTATGATTTTTGCAACAGCCACTGTTCAACCTGTCTGTCTGTTTGTTGTTATTTTAAATCATGTTTTAATTATAAATTGTTTAATTGTATTTTAGGAGTGGTGGTGGGATATTGGAGTCAGAGATTGTATGTTTTAACATGTAAGCCACCACAGTTGTGCTACACAGAGAGGTGAGATCTATCTATCTATCTATCTATCTATCATAGTCTGGGATACCTGTGAGGTAAAGCTTAAGAAATATCTTCCTGTTTACCAGGCTCTGATATAAAATATTTTGGGGATTGAAAAGAATGTAAAACAAATGCTATTAGTTGCTTTCTATTTGCACTAATTGATAAGGAACTCAAAATTGCAAAACTCTGGACTGTAACCATTGGTGAATTGGATACTCCAGGGCCTGCAAATCCTACCAGAAGAAACAGCAACCCTTGCTTTCTCTGTCTTTTGACACTTTACATTGCCCAGGGTCCAGGCTAAAAAATGCAGCTTAGACTTGCTTCTAAATCTCACATAGCCCATGATATTCACTCCCTCCTGGAGCAGTCTATAATTTCCAAATATTTCACAGATGAAAACCAGGACATGTGTGGCTGGACAATATCAGAATATGGTAAAAAGCTATGTAATTAGGCATCAAGAAACAACCACGATGAAATAAAAAAATGGAAGCAATACAAAGAAGAACTATATAAGAAAGATGAAGAGATGAATCATAAATGGGAAGAACAAACTTATGAAGACAAATCCCAAATTTTGGAAAGCAAAATGATAGCAACACTCAAAGCAACTGGAAGAATAAATTGAAGATGACATACCAATAGAATTGCTGTAATCTACAGTGTCAAAATCAAGTTCAGTTCTAACTTAAATATGCCATCAAATATGGAAAACAAAACAGTGGCCCACAGGCTGGAAGTGAGTAATATACATTCTTATCTACAAACAAGGAGACACAAAAGATTGCAATAATTGCAGGACCATTCCACTAATTTCTCACACAAGAAAATAACTACTCAAAATTCTATAGCATAGACTCTTACCCTATATGGAGCAAGAGAGCCCAAAGTTACAAGCAGGTTTCAGGAAAGGAAGAGGCACTAGGGATAACACTGTAAACATATGACAGATAATGGAGCATACAAGGGAATTCTAGAAGAAAATCAGCATGTACCTTATTGACTACAGCAAAGAATTCAATTGTATTGAAGATGCAAGAATTGAGATTAATTCTTAATATTAAATTGTTAATACTCAAGGAAACTTTAACTGAGAACAGAAGATTCTCTTTGTTTAACAAAGAGGTAGCAGGTGTTAGTTATCGAATATTCCATAATGCTATGTCTGTGAGAGACAGCTCGTTGGGATATTTCTGTCTATGTATGAAGTACATAGAATCATAGGAGACCACAAGGGCCATCCAGTCCAACCCCCTGGATGTCCCTTGTGGTCTCTTCCAACTCTGTGATTCTATGATTCTATGTACTTCATTTTGCTCTATTAATTAAAAAAATATTAAAAAATATTTTTAATTTTTTAATATTTAGTGATATATATACATCCTAACTTCAGTTATTCAATTTCTTAAAATGATTTTCCCCTTCAGCAGCCTCCATCTTTCTTATGATATCCATTTTGGTTGCCAAACTGATAGATCAATATTTCATCATGATCCCATGACCTGTTCCTCTTTTGATTATTTTGGCTGAAGATAACTTCTTAGTTTTGCTGCTCTTCTGCTTATTCATTGTCGTTGAAGGTTTTTCTACAGTAAAATGTAAACAACTAGGTTTTTTGAAACCCTTAAACTTAACAAAGTTTGCAAGATTTCTAGTGTTCTACTTATTGCAGTATGAACATATATCTTTACCCAGCATGATGAATGTTTATCATTAATCAGGAAAAAAGTTTTCTTTCTCAGATATGGCCTAACTGCTTGCATAAGCAAGAGGAAGGAAATGTGTTTTTGTAATCTTTGCTTTAAAAAATATTTCAGTTCCAAGAAACTCTTATGTCACATCCACAGTATCTGCAACCCCAGGACACAAACAAAATGAGACAGTTATTTGGTACTATAGTTATTCCTAATTTGTATCTGGGGACAACATTTGCACTATTGGCAGCAAGAACATCTGTTCTTTCTCATCTTCATTATTTTTAAACTTGCACTCATTATTTTTTGAACAAACCTCCCATGAGACATCTAATCTTGATATAACAGAATCTTGCACGCTTTTAAAAATATTCTAATTAAAATATTCTAACTAATATTCTCCCTTCCAAAAATGGTAAACCTGGAGTCTTGTAGATGCTGTTGGACTGCAGCTCCCATTATCTCTAACTCTTGGCCCTGTTGACCTGGACTTATGGGAATTAGAGTTTAACAATAGCTGAATTACAGAATCACCTGTTCTGGCCTGAATTAAATCTTCAGTGTCTTAGAGGTAGGGCTCTGTTACAAGATACGTTTCCAGAGTAAACTTCAGCTATCTCATAGTTTTTTGTGGAGCTTTCGGGCTATGTGGCCATGTTCTGGAAGAGTTCCTGACGTTTCGCCTGCATCTGTGGCTGGCATCTTCAGAGAGCTATCTCAGTCTGCTGCCATACTGCAGAATTAATGCAGTTTGACACCACTTTAACTGCCAGGGATACCTCCTACAGAATCCTGGCATTTGTAGTTTTGTTGACACCAGTATTCTTTGGCAGAGACAGATAAAAACCTTGTTAAAGTACAAATCCCAGGATTCCATAGGATAGAGTTCTAGCAGGCAGAAAGAAAGCAGTATTGACACTGCTTTAACTGCCATGGCTCAGTGCTATGGAATTCTAAGATTTGTAGTTTTGTGAGACATTTAGCCTTTTCAGCAAGAGAGCTCTGGTGCCATAACAATTTTTAAATTCTAGGATTCCATAGCATGGAGCCATGGAAGTTAAAGCATTGCCAAATTACATTAAGTCTGGAGTGCAGATTCAGCCTTAGTTGCACATCTACCACTGATCTATGTATGAGCGCTTTCCTGATGTTCTGAATTTCTTAATGTGATTATTTTGGTATATCAATATTTTCAGCACCACAATTGTGTTTATCTTTCCAAATTACCAGTAACTTGATAGCAGCTGGTAGAGTGGCCATTATGCCAAATTCATAGAACACCTCAGAAAATGTGTTAGTGATGTCGATATGAGGCTGTTACATGAAATTCATAGAACACTTTAGTAAATTAGTTAATATAATAATGGGGCTAGAAAACAATGCAGCTTTTTGTGAATGATTGAAACAGTTCTCCAGAAGAGTACACCGAACTAGGCTCCAAATGCCAGGAAAGTATCTGTAAGCCACATTGAGCATATGGCAATGCCATTCTCTGTGTGCTGAATACCATTTGGAAATCTCCTAAGATTTCTTTCACATCTAAAGCTTTTAAAGAATATGGGAGTTGTTCATTTGCATTTTCACAGTGTTCATCCTTCAATGGGCATCGTACTCAGAAAATGGTAGGTGAGCTTTAAATGCCAAAACACCAGTATCTTATCTGTTTTCCTGGATATAGTTTGGGAGACCTAATTTGTTGCTTTCAAACTGCACCAATTTGAAAAGGAAGAGACATGCCTATTAGAGTACAACATGCTACAAAAATAGGGAGAGATCATCAACAGAATTGACCTCTTACCCAGACATAATGAGGTGAAGCCGGATGAATACAAATGACTGTTAATAATAACTTATCACAGTGTACGTGCAACTGCACAATAAGCCAGCTGCCTGTATTGTTCTGCCAAGTGGTAAGGAGCATTTTTACCACTTTCCTGCCTCCTTAGGTTTCTGATCAGGTACAGTATGAAAATTAGCACAGTGAAGAGACTATGTAAGTGACAAAGCTGTCCCAGTATGAAACCTAGGGTAATATAAACATCTATGGCAGAATTCTATTGTTTGGTTCCAACTAAAGTAGAGCCATGGAAAGCCAGTGTGGTGCAGTAGTTTGAGTCTTGGACTATGACTCTAGAGACCAGGGTTCAAATCCCTGCTCAGCCACGGAAACCCACTGCATGATCTTGGGCAAGTCACATTCTCTCAGCATCAGAGGAAAGCAAAGACAATCCCCCTCTGAACAATTCCTGCCAAGAAAACCTTGTGATAGGCTCACTTTAGGGACACCATAAGCCAGAAACAACTGTAGACACACAGTAAGACACACAGTAACAACAACAACAACAACAACAACAACAACGTAGGCCCATTAAATTAATTGTGTGATGGGCCAGCTCTTAAGTAAATCACATTGATTCAGTAAGTCTACTTAGTTTGGGGAACAGAAGGATTAACAACAGAATCCTATAGCACCTTGCTGTGTAGTAATAAGGATTCCAATATACTGCAAGTGTAATTATTTGATACAATGTGTAGTAGAATGCATGGTAAAGTGTATTGCATGGTATCACATAGTATGGTAAGGTACAGTAGAATGTATTATTGTAGAGCAGTCTTAAGATATAATATTATGCACAATTAACTGAGAAGAATTCACATTTATATAAACTAAGTTTATCTCTGAATAAACAGAAATTAGTGTATATATAAGTCTAGAAATTTAGGTAAAAAATTGACCCAAACAACCTGAATCGACTTATCCATGGGTCAATGTAAGTACTGCATCTTATCTCTTATTTAAAAGAAGGAACCATCCCCTGATGAAAAGCAAGAGTATAATCTGTCTTGGAAGCACTGACCCCCTTTACTCTCTCATCCATCCAGTCTTAAGAAGAAGCACAAAGAGTTATGTCTGATGGACTTTTGGAAGTTATTTGACATTGTTTTGCTTTGCTTCATCCTTTAGATCCTTTCCTATATGCCCCTCAATTTTACCCTCAACTTATCCACGGGTCATAGCAAAATCCATAATTTGGCCCCAAAACTTGCCCTCGACTTATACATGAGGTCAACTTATAGTCGAGTATATATGGTAAGGAATCACTATCCACCTTATGGCAGCTTGGTCATCTTCATCTCTTGTTAAGTGCTAGGGCTGTTTTTCAAATTTATTGCAAAATTGCCATCTCTGTGTTGTTATGTGCCTGCAAATGGCCTCTGACTTATGGTGGCCCTGTTAGAGGATTTTCAGACTTAGTCAGAGGAAGATTGTCACTGTCTTCCTCTCCAGCTGAGAGAGTGTGAATTGTTCATAGCCACCTAGTAGGTTTCCATGGCTGATTGGGGGATTCAACCCTGATCTCCCAGAGTCAAGACCGACTACTGCACAACACTGGCTTGAAAATATCTATATAGTTTCTCAGTGGTTTCATGTATGTTTAAATGGTGCACAGTGATTACTAACCACTTAGGCAACATGTTCACCTCAGTCCTGCCAAGGGTCTGGATCTATCTCATGTAGGAAATGGAATCTCTGCTGTCATCTAGCAGCAGTCAGAAATAATGGGGACTCCCTTTCACACTTACAGTAAACCAGTGGCATTGCTAGGGTTTGTGTTAGCCAGTCTGGTAACTGATGGCATCCTCCCTCACCCCATTTGACCTCCCTCCATACCACACTATGCAGAATAAATCTTTGTGTATTAATGTTACTCATAAATCTAAATTCCCATATATCACTAAATGTAATGGCAATAGTTGTGACATAAATAACCAGGAAAATTAAAATTATACCTTTAAATTACAATATCAACTGTACAACCTAAGTGTATTTACATGTGCATACTTTCATGTAGTTAAGATGAAAATCTGGTAAAATATGACGTTTTAAAAGAAACAAATTTAAAATGTTTCAAAAATATTCTTTTTTTAAATTAAATTTTTTAAATTATTTTTTTTTTAAAAAAAATTGAAACCTGGGGCCTCTCCTTTATTCTCCCACTGAACCTTCACCTATTCAACATTTTAAAGTGAAGCAGGAGAATGCCACAGCCCCTTTCTGCTAAGATGCAGATCTTTGGGGAGCAGTGGTGTCACCCCTTCTGAGAGTGCCATCTGGTGTAGACTGCACCCCCTCTGTGCCCCCTAATGATGCCCTTGCAATAAACACTTCAAAGAACTTTTAGAGCATCAAGTGAGAATGCTTCACTCAGAGGCAAGACAGACTGCCCTGAAAGGATGGGCTGGAGCCACCTCTTTTTCCTCTGCATCGTTGACGCAGCAGCCAAATGACACGGCAATGATGCAGAGGAAAAAAAGGAGTGTGGAGAAGCTGCTCCTTTTTGCATCACAGTTGCAATGCCACAAGCACCATAGGTTGGGGTGGTGACGTTGCAGGTGTGCCACGCCATTTGGACATGGCATATGTGCGATGTCACTGACGCATGCAGTGTGCGGGCGGGGCTGCGCAATCATGGTGGCCCCCACACATACTGGGGTTAGGGAGCATGTGGTTGGTGCACGCTCCATAACCCTAGTATCACTGCCACCACACCGCTCAGTTGTCTTCTATTCTCTATCCTCCTGCTCCGTAAACTACTCTTGCAGTGTTAGATACTTGCTTTCTACCTAGCTGTCTTGGCTATTATAATGATAACATTGATAACATTATTTTTACTGGTTGTTGGTTTTGTTTTTTGTTTTTTTATCTTGTAATATGATATGCCTCAAAATATAAATTTGTGTTCAGAGCAGTGGGGATTTTTTAAAAATGTCTACATTATTTCTAATAAACTGTTAAAGACTACATGGCTGTTAACTGGCTGCCTGGCTGCAGCTTCATGTATTCTTATTATGGAATACATTTATTTCTAGTTGAAATAATAGTGTGGAATTATTTCATCTGCTTGAAAAAGGAAAATTTTAATATTCCCAAGCAAGTTTTTAAAAATATCATGGGAGCTTTGAGTTGTGGGTACACTGACAACAGTTTAAAGAAAAAGTGTTGAGATTTGACTAAAATTAAAAAAAACCTGTTGTACTTCTTTAAAATGTTGAGCTTCTGCATGTCACACTTGCTTTCTGCATTGCTTTTTAAAAACTTCTTGAATTAAGTTATGTTATATTGAGGTGGGAGTTCATTCTTTGGATATAGACTTGTAATACTGAGGCCCATCTCCTTATGTCGATGTCGCAGATGTACTCAGGGGTTATCCAGATGGTCAAAATAATCCAGGATGAATCTGGGTTGAATCTCCATTGTTTACACACATCCTCAAAGTACGTGATTAAGTTGGGGGGGGGGTGGTGCCAAAAATACACTTAATCTGGGACAATTGATATCAGTTTCCCCACCTGAATTTTTAAAAAATATCTGCATTGTTGGTAGTGTGAATAACTGATGCAAACAGAACTGGGATAAAAGGCTTCATGCCTTGAATGTGTTCCAAATGCATTTGCATAGTCGACTCCATTTTTAGTCGAATGATGGCACGTGTGAGCAATGGAACTTGCAGAGGTGCTCACTGATGCGGTTCCATAGTGTAAGAAACCTGGAATGCGTGAGTGAGGTGATTTGCATCATCATGCTAAAAAAATTATGTCTGAATGACTCCTTCGTTCAATATGTTTTGGCTACTGTATCCATTGTCCATAGTTTAATTCTTAATTAATTTCAGGTTGAAATATAAAAGTCTTCTAAAAGTTAAAGCAAATCACTCAAAATCTCAGTGGCAGGAGCTGGAACTTGCAGCAACAGAATAGAAGGAAGACAAATTTTGGGATCTTGTTACCCGTTGCTTAAAAGAAGTAAGAAATACACAGGAAGCTTCAATCACTGGCTCCACATGGATTAAATATTTTCCAACATTTTTTACAGTAAATCAAGCCTTTTGGAAGTGGTCTGGGTGGATAAAGACTTTTCTAATCTCCCTGAGTGGCAGCCAGTCACAGCCAATGAGATCATAGAATCATAGAATCATAGAGTTGGAAGAGACCACAAGGGCCATCCAGTCCAACCTCCTGCCATGCAGAAACTCTCCATCAAAGCATCCCCGACAGATGGCCATCCAGCCATAAAAAATTTAATTGCATCAATGAAACCCAAGAAAGCACCAGGAGAAGATATGCTTCCTCCTGAATTCTTTAAAGAATATGCTGAATAGTGGAGCCCCATCCTTGCTAGTCCTTTTACTACAATAAACTGTACTGGACAAATGCCTCATGGGTTGAAAAATAAGTGTTGTTTTCCCAATTTTCAAGAAAGGAGATAGGCATGATCTGCAAAATTATGAGCCAGTCAGCTTGCTTAACATCACTTCAAAGCTATATGCACAACATTTGCTTCACAAGATAACGGACTGACTACAAGAAAAGCAAATCATATATGAAGAACAGGCAACATTCGGAAGTGGATACAGTACTGTAGACCAGTGTTTCATATTAAGTCACGTTATCAGGAAGTATAATAAAGAAAATAAGAAACATGTTTATGCTGCTTTCATTGATCTTTCAGCTGCATTCAATTCTATCAATAGAAATAGATTATAAGAAAAGCTACATGGTTCTGGGGTTGATATTAGACTCTTAAAACTGATACGGGAACTATACAGTATATCCACACAGAAATGAGGGTTAGAGTTGGTTTAAATGGTTCCCTGACAGAAGCTTTACAACAACATGGGGAGTGAAACAGGGATGCCCACTGGCACCTACTCTTTTCAACATCTATATGAATGATCTGGTGCCTTTTCTATCTTTAGTTGATTCCCCTAAAGCTCTTCATTCTGATGTATGCAGATGATGTAGTGCTTATTTCCCTATCTTGTTTGGGTCTTAAAAACCTACTAAATGCCTTCAGTGTCCATTGTCAACAGGAATACCTGTCAATAAACTATTCCAAGACCATAGTTTAGTTATGATCATCTGGTTTGCATTCTAGAAAAGGCCAAAGTAACATATTTTGGAATAAAATAAAGTCACCGTTAGTTACTTTATTCATACACAATTGTGTGAATGCTTTGTTTTACATATATCTGTTGAAAATATAGATCATTCCTCTATTTATTTGCTTTCTTGCAAACCTGTGGTGCATACTCAGAATGCCCAATGAGAGGAGATGTTATATGTATGATGTGTGCATTAAAACCAATGGAGAACCACAATCAGCATCATAGTATAGAATTGTAGGTGGGAGGATTTAAAACTTGATGTAGCGGTGTGAGCACTGGAATACAACTTTGGAGACCAGGGTTCAAATTCCTGCTCAGCCATGGAAACCCATTGATTCATGGAAGCTTTGGGAAGTCACAGACTCTCAGGCTCAGAAGAAGCAAAGGCAAATCGCCCTTGAGCAAATCTTGCCAAGAAAATCCTATGATAAATTTGCCTTAGGGTTGCCATAAATTGGAAATGACTTGAAGGCATGTAACAAGATCGACAACAATATTCCTAAGGAATATCCCCACTTTGTAGCTGCTATATTGCTGCTTCTTCAGGACTACATTACTCTTCCATTTTTTTTAAAAAAAATGTAAATGGTGGTGTGGAATCAGAAGCTATCACTATTGCTCTGATTATCTGGGATCCCAAAATCTGGAGATGATATTTTTACATGAAATAAAACCATCCCTAATCTACCATCCAATTAATATTGATCTGCTGAGTGTTACAGCATTCTTTTACATTTCTTAGTGGAAGCATACATCAAATTGAGTTACCCAGCCTGGTAGCCCTCCAGAGATTTTAGTCAACATGGTCAGGAATGATGGACCTGTGGCAGGCACCAGGTTGGGCAATATTAATTATTTATTAATAATTAATAAATGAATAATAATAATAATAAATGATAATATTAATACTTAATAAATCACTGGCTAATTCGCAGCAATTCGAGATGGAAGTCAGTACCTACTAGGTGTAGACTTGGGTGTCTGAAAGTCTGGCTAAAACAGAACAACAGCCAAAAATTTTTTCCTCAGGATGACTGTGTTGAGATTGCTTGATGACTGTGAACAGCTAATTTATGCTAATGATGTAGCTTAATGACAGCTTATTTAATATCTAGAGCATTTTGTGCTCAACTGTTTGACAATGTTGCTTCTTCAGTCTCCTGAGTCATTGGACACGGCGAGCCACTTCTTGGAGTGCACACGCATGAATAGTTCAATTGATTTCTGTATGTGTACGCTTGAATGATGAAACATGGAAATATACCTAAAGATGCAGATAACCAAACCCAATTATGCTACATTGTTTCCATGTTCTTGACTTCAGCATTTTTAATTGTTTTTCAGTCACAAATTATACACGATAAAGGTCAACATGAACATGAGTTATACCATGTCATGCTGCTCTTGCTAACTAGAAAACTGGTTTGTCAGCATTTTTCATGAACAGCAGCTGTACAGAGGTACTAAATGGAGCGAGATTTCTCTTCCCTTAAAAGGGGAAAAAAACAAACTTCTCCTAAAATCTATGTGAAATTTTGAAACAAATAACACTGAGGTAACAGTAATGTAGAGTCTATTTCTTTAAATGCTGGGATCACTCCATTCTTATTTTAGAAACAGTAATATTTACATTAATATTTTCTATAGTCAAAGGTTAAAGTAGATTATATAAAATGAAAATTAGGTCCCTTGGCACAAAGAAAACATAGTGATTATTGATGGCATGTGCTCATGGCTTCTGAGATAAATACTACAATGAAGTAATTTGCACATTAACAGTGCAATCATGTGCATATTTATTCAACCTAAGGCTGCAGTCTTATGTGTACCTACCTGGGAGTAAATTCTACTGGAATCATTGAAGTACACATTAATAGACCTATGCTGTATGAATACATTGGTGACTGAATACACTGGTAACATGAATTTTGCATGATGGGGCATCATAGATTGTTTGTTTGTCCTGCATCCTGTCTTTCCATCAAGCAGTTCTCAAGATGACTAGTGTTATGCAATGCCCAGAAAGCAAGTGGAGTTTTGTGTATTGTGTCTCATGGCTCTACAGAGAGACTCTAGACAACAGCTCAAAGGAAAATGTAATCACACACTGTAATTACTCAGACATGGATCAGGAAAAGATGGAGTCAGAGAGTTTAGGTAAGCAGGCAAAGACAGACCACACTAAAGGACACCACCCTCACCACTGGCTTGGCTGATGGAACTCAAGTCCTGAAGCCCAGATCATCCAAACAGTCAGCTAAGAATCCTCTGAGGAGTCACCTCTAATCAATTGCCTCTCAACCAAGAAATTTCTGGTGCTTTGTCAGTATGCTGTCTTACTGTCTCTCTGACTATGGCAACAAACATCTTTGTGCAACAAAAAGAGAGACTGAATGGATAGGAATGTGCATCCATATTTATCTGATCATCTTCAGACTGTGCTGTGGAATATGAAAGCTGAATCTTATTAAAAGATTGCTGTCTAGGACCTGTGCATAGGGCTAACTCTGTAGGTTTGTAGAGAAGCAATGCTGGATCACAAGTTATTGAGATAGGACAGAAAAACTAGTTGATGTCTCTTAAGAGCTCAAGACTCTGCCTGGAGGCTGGCCACTTGACAAATGAATGAGGGGTCTAGAGAATGCCTGGAATTCCTGGTGTCCTGGAATATTGGAGAAAAATAACAATCTTGTGGCACATTCAAGAGTAACAAATTTATGATAATAATAATAGTAATAATATTTTATTTCTAGCTCACCCCTCTGAACGAGCAATCGGGGCGGGGTACAGATACGTTTTTGTGCTTTATAGTCTGTGCCATCAAAAATGTTCTAGCAGTGAATGTGTCACAACATTCTTTGTTATTTTTGCTGCCATCCTTTTAGAAGCTTTTATTCTGGAAAAGGTGTATTATTTCTTTTTCTCACAAGAAGGCACACACTCTCATAACAATAAATGGGTCTTGAGATCTTTGTCTGAATAAAACAACAGAAGTCTTTTAGAATGAACTAGAAGAGAGACAGAAAGACTGAAAGGTGAAGGGAATCACAGAATAGGGAAAGTGGTGAGGAAACACAACCTTCAAATGGTTTACAAACTGATGAAGAAAATCCAGCAAATGCTTCACTCAGCTAAGGACAAGAGAGACCCTTTCACAGCCGCAGGAGTTTACCGCATACCATGCAGCTGCGTACAAGTCTACATAGGGACCACCAAATGTCGTATGCAAACAAGAATCAAGGAACATGAGAGAGACTGCATGGGTCAGCTGGAAAAATCATCAGTAGCAGAATATGTTATAAATCACCCTGGGCATAAAATGCTGTTTGAAAACACTGAAATTCTGGACCATGCCAACAACTATCATGTCAGAATGCACAGGGAAGCCATTGAAATCCAGAAACACCTGGACAATTTCAAGAGGAAAGAGGAAACCCTGAAAGTAAACAAGGTTTGGCTACCAGTCGAGAAAAATAGCAAGCTGAAGACTCAACAAATGCAAACGAGAAATCTCCCAGGGTCAGGGGTTTCCCAGAAGACAATGAGTACTAATCAAGCAGACACTAATCCTCTTTTGCATATCCTCCCACCCTGAGGCCTGCCATTAGCAACAGAACAATACACATGCAAACCACTCCTCCCTTCCCAGGGTCACACAGGTTATATATACCCAACCCTTTTCCAGGCAAGCATTCTCTGAAGATGCCAGTCAGAGATGCTGAGGAAATATCAGGAAGAAACTCTTCTAGAACATGGCTACATAGCCTGAAAAACCCACAAAAACTATGTGAAGGGAGTTGCTTTACTAGGGATCTGATATGGGGCATGGGAAAGTTACATTTTTGTATTACAGCTCTGTAGGATTCTGTAGTTCAAAAAGTAACTTTCCAGAACTCTGTGCTCAGCATATTGTTAGGTTCTCTACCTCCACAGGCACACAACTTGTGGATTTGTAATAAACCCAAAAATTGCATACATCTTCAATGCTCTTCCTTTCCAAATGAATCTAAAGCCTGTAAATTCCATGCTTGAAATCTCTGTTCAGCAGGAAATTGGGAAGGTTTTGTTAGTATGAAACAATCAGAAACAGGATAAATGATTTTTCCTTCTCTTCTCAATAATTTTCCTAAGGAGTCTTGGTGGAAGTGTGCCCAAATTTTTAATTTTCCTCCTTTTTAACTTTTTGCTCCATTCTCCCCAGCCTTTGTATTTACATCCCACAGATTCCCATCTGGGTTGGAAGAAAATTAAATATAAAGCCCAACTATTATTTTTCTTTATAAATTAGCACTTATGGAATCATAGAATCATAGAATAGGGTTGTTGTTGCTACAGCTGCATCCAAGAAGGATTATATATTTTTATTATTTAAATAAATTAAATATTTTAAAATTAAATATTAAATAAATAAAAATAAATAAAGAAGGATGATAGCTTTTTTGAGGATAACAGGGAAATTCTCAGGACGCCTCTGCCCTAATTCAGTAGGCCAAACAATGGAATTTACAACACATATTCAACCTATAAATACAATGATCCCTGCAATACAGCTTTCTTTATGATCCAAGTTCAAGATGATTTAGAATCTCTTCACATATGTATATACATGCAGTTTTAATCTCTGCAATTCCAACACAAGACAAACATAAACTTTTTTGATGATGTGAAAATCCAGTTTTCCCACCCCAGCATACAATGAAAGAATTTACATGTTGGCATCTTCATTCTCTGAAGATGCCAGCCACAGCTGCTGGAGAAACATCAGGAATAAACTCTTCTAGAACACAGCCTCATAGCACGAAAAAAACCACAAAAACTATGGATGCCAGTCGTGAAAGCCTTTGACTTCACAATTTACATGTTATTACTACAAACCTTAGCCCACCATGGACTGAAGGCAGGGGACATTGTCAGGAAGGAGTTCAAAAAGACACTATTTGTAGCCCTAAAGAAAAAGAAGCCAAAATGGATAACAGATGAAACTCTTCAAGCAATTAAGAACAGATGAGAAGCAAAAGTAAAAGGGGACAGAAATTGGGTCAGAACCTTGAATGCAATTGTTTAGCAACTTGTGTGCAGGAACAAAGACAAGTCTTATAATAATCGATGCAGAGAAATAAATGGTGACAACAAAAAAGGAAGAACAAGAGACCTCTTCCAAGGGTGGGTTGCTAAACATCTAGCAGGGAACACATTACATGACCATGTAAAACTAAAAAGCTATGGGAAACAAAATTGAAGAACTATATAAAAGAGATGAAAGGATGGCAAATTCATTCAAGGAAGAACCATTTTTATTCAATTTTATTAATAAAGCACATACACACATACAGAATATATATAAATATATGTACAGACATGTATATACAACAACCCTCCCCCCCCCCCAAAAAAGAGAAAGAATAATAATAAGAAACTTAAGACACAATCGTACCAAACTAATGTTCTATAAAACTTAAACCTCCAAATTCTCACAGTCATCCTTATTAAAGAAAAATTTCACATTTTCTGTACGTTTAGTTACATCAAGATCAAGATCTCTATGCATACACCAGTATCAATGTGTGTTTTTTGGAAGAACCATTTGAAGATGAACCCTGGTGGTGCGGTGGTTAAAGGCCAGTACTGCAGCCATTCACAACCACAAGGTTATGAGTTAGATACCAGGGACTCCAAGATCCGGTCAGCCTTGCAGCTTTCCATAGGTCGCTAAAATAAGTACCCCGCTTGTTGGGGGCAATTAGCTTATACATTGTAAAACACTGATAAGTGGTATAGAAATGTACTTGCTATTGCTAAGCTACAGTTTTAGAAAGTGAAATGGAAGCTGCTGTCAGGGCACTTTGGAGAAATAACTAACCAGGAACAGACGGCATACCAATAGAGCTGCTTCAAGCAACCAAGACAGAATCTACTCTAGTTCTAACTAAAAACTGTAAAAATATGGAAAATAAAAGAATGCCCCATAGATTAGAACACTCTATATACATTACAGTCTCCAAGAGAGTGGACACCAGAGACTGTAGTAACCACAGTACAATTGCCTTAATTTTCCATACAAGCAAAGTGATGCTCAGATTCTACAACAAATATTTTTATCACATACAGAGTGAGAACTGCCAGATGTCCAAGCTGGCTTCAGGAAAGGAATAGGCACTCAGGATCATACTGCAAACATAGACTAGATAATAAAGTGCACCAAAGAATTCTAGAAGAAAATCAGTCTGTCTTTTAAAGATTACAACAAAGCCTTTGATTGTGTAAATCATAAAAAAACTATGGCTAGCTCTTAAAGAAACATGTGTGGTACAGCATTTGATTGTGCTGGTACATAACCTGTAGTTAGGACAAGATGCTACAATCAAGACAGAACATGAAGAAACAGAATGCAGGCCTTCCCAGAATAAAATACCCAGACACACAAGACTCCCCACACACATGTGATGACTCGGCCCATGGTTATCAGTATTGGTTATCATTTTGGTTTTAATTGTTGAATGTTTACCCTTATACTGTTTAATCCTTTTTTGGGGGGGGGATATTATGTATATATTGGGGTATTTTAACCTTTGTGTGCCGCTTTGATTGTCTCGATAAAAAGCAGGATAGAAATAAAAGTTTTATTTATTTATTATTTAGAATAGATTCCAGTTGGCAATGGGGCCAAGCAAAACTGCATATTATCACTCTATCTGTTTAACTTGTATGCTGAACGTATAATATGTACAGCAGGATTGGAGTCCAGGGAAGGAGGCATGAAAACTGGAGGAAGGAATATTGACAATTTAAGATACGCAGATGACACCATGCTACTAGCAGAAAACTGCAGAGACCTGGTATGATTACTGAAGAAAGTCAAGGAAGAGGTTTACAGTGGAACATTAAGAGAACAGGAGTTGGATGGCCATTTGTTGAGAGTGCTTTGATTGTGTATTGCAGGGGGCTGAATGGTCTCTTCCAAGTCTATGATTATATGATAATTTCTTTCACTCTAGTGAAGAGAAGAGGGGTGACATGACTGCACTTTTTAAATACTTCAAGGGCTTTCATGGGAGGGAGCAAGCCTGTTCTCTGCTGCCCCAGAGGATAGGACCAGATTGAAGGGTTTTAAGTTACAGGAGGGTAGATTTCAATTGCACTTTAGAAGGAATTTCTTGCCAGTAAGAAAGGTTCAGCAATGGAACCAATTGTTTAAATAGGTGGTGGACAACTACCTGCTAGGGATCTGTAGCTGGTGTTCCTCCACTAAGCAGGGGGCTGGACTGTAAATGTTAAAAATATATAAAGAAACCTTGATTTTGCCATTTTATATAAGGGGCACAATTTTACTATCTGTTGTATTTAATGAGACTTCAACATCCCCCAGTTTTGGTATCCACAGGGGGTCCTGGAATCAAACCCCAGTGAATATCATCGGCCCAGCATACTTTGATTTTGGAGGCCAGGTCCATCATGTGTGTTCTGATTATGGCTTCACAGAAGGCATAAGAAAATTTTAATGTATTAGCTTTAAATATGTGATCATGCAAGTAATACTAATATTCATGTATCTGTGTAGGGATGGGGGAAGAGGAGCAAGAATGGATGGCATATAAGCCGCTGGCAATTTAGCAGGTTCACCAGGGTGAGGGCAGAGAAGGAAGAAAGAAGAGTCGGTAATTGCTGCTGCCTGGAGGGTTGAGCAAAAGTCTCATTAAGCCAGATTGCTCCCACTCCTTGCCTAGAGTACCAAAGGTGGCCCAGCAGTTCCTTGGTGCATCTCCATTATGGTTCTTATTCAGGCCAACAATTAAAAATGAGCTATAGAAAAGTAAGATAATAAGGGAGGCAGTCAGAGAGCTCTTTCCTGGAGATGCTAATAAATCTGTCCTTTCAGAAAAGTGCAGCAGGAAGGCTGTCCTGCCTTTCCCAACCTCCTTTTCACCCAGTGGATTGCATGCTGCTGACTGGCAGATAGACAAACAAAGTGATCAAACACCTGCTATTATGTGCCAAACAGTAGGCACAGTTGCATGCTTGTTGTGATACTGCTCCCTTGGCAGAGGAGGGTGATGGGGAGGCAGAGGAAATGAAATGTCATTTGTTTGACTCTTGCTGGGTTGATATTTCACAGCTTTCATTGTGACTCTTGCACCCTCCCCCCCCCCATTTTTTCTTCATCCTCAATGTATGGCATGTTTCCATTTGCAATAACAAGGGAGCCTGCTGAGGAGCAGTGAGAGGGAGAGCAAGCGAGCAGTGTGAGACAAGTTTCATTGTAATGGCAACATAATGGGGTCCCCAGAGGCCTAGACCTGAGCATATTGAGATTCTCTCATGAGGTATACTTTCCTGTAATGTAGCAGGTCACCCTCTGAAATGAGTAAACAGACTGAGGATGGGGAGAGAAAAAAAGAACCAGCTCTGCTATTTGGATTCAGTTGCCAGCTGAAAATCTGCACAGTGCTCACCAAATTTCAGCATTAGCTAAGTAAATAGCAGCAGAGTCCATTGTCTTGAAAGTATCTGAGCTGCTTTGCCACTTATAAAGCACTCATCCATAATGCATCACTTCTCCACAATGTAACTTTTATCTATAGTCTCTTACACTGACATTTACTTTCTTACTCAATAGGTACACATAAGAATAGATAAAGATATATAGCATAGTTTTGGGCAGTATATGTTCATGTGGTTTTTCATTCATGTGGGCAGATTGGTTTGCCAGATGTCCCATATTATAAAGGATGCCATCTGAGGGCTGGAAAGATTCTAGGGCTGACAGAGCTCCCTTATTACAGAGGATGCCACCTATTTCAGGCTTCAAAAGCGTTTCCTTTTATATAGATTGAACAACATGCAAAACATTCCTTTATTTTGAGATGTGGCCCCTTAATAAAGACAAATGTGTGCACTGTGTAATTTATTGATGTGGACAATATTTTAATTGTCGAGAGCAATACATGTCTGAGTTAACTGAAATCAATATTTTCATTTGGTATTTAGGTAGAACACAAACTTGTTAATCGCTGTTTCCTGATTGTCATCCCTGCACGTGATGAATTTCAACTGTCCCTTATTTCTATTTTGAAAACCTGGCAACACTATGGATGAAGACAATTCACTTCAGACAGTGCAGGAGTTGATTTCTCCTGATTAAGTGGCAATGAGCCAATGAATTTCTGCAACGGCCTTAAAAAGAGGAGTAGTAAATCCTGCTAAAAACAGCAGCGGTGATAATGTAGCATTTGGAAGCAAGATAACCTGTGGAGAAATCAGCACTGCCCTCTGGATGACATTCACATTCTGCATGGAAATGTGTCATGCTTAGAAGATGATTTACTGTTAAGCAGCCGAGAGAGGGAAATGGCATTACAGTGCCAAGATGGGAGGCAAACTTGTTGTTGTTTCCATTTATTCCTACAAAACAAAGAAAACCCTCTAAATCTGAGCACCACTATATTAATGCTGTTTGCAACCAAAATTCCCAAGCTTTCTGGTGAAGATATAAATAAAACACCCATCAAAGGAATAATTGTGAGGGCTGTTTGTAGCAGTCTGGGCAGGAACCAGACCTTTGCAGGAGAAAATGTGATTTGCATATACAAATTACTTGTATACTAAAGAATTGGTATAACCTAGTCAGAAAAACTTGGGTAATATTACTGGAAAAGAGCTCTGTTCAAAAGAGCTGTCTGAGATGCTTACCTCCCTTAGCCTGGTCCTGCTGCTTGACACTTTGGAGAACTACTTTCAGTTAGACCTAGACTACATCATGGCAAAGTAGTTTGAGTGTTGGACTACAACTTTGGAGACCAAGGTTCGATTCCCAGCTCGGCCATGAAGCCCACTGGGTGACCTTGGGCAAATCACATGCTCTCAGCCTCAGGGGAAGGCAACGGCAAATCTCCTCTGAAGAAATCTTGCCAAGAAAACCTCATGATAGAGCTATCTTAGGGTTGCCATAAGTTGGAAATGACTTGTAGGCATGCAACAGTAGCAACAACAATAACAACAACAAACATAGGACACAGTCTAGTAGTGGTCCGTAGCTTAAGTGGGGGGAGAGCACAAGAGGAGGGGGAGATACCTCATTTTGCTCCTTCTCTTCCATGGACCACAGACTGCCATGTACTGGATCTGTGGTTAGTTTCCCTTTTACTTAAGAGGGAAAAATAATCCTAGGAAACTGAGTAATTCCCAAGTGCCATTCCTCCAAATGCCATTCCTTTAGCAGCCTCTAAAGCTGCTATTAGCTTGGTGAAGGGGGGAAAGACTGGAACAGTAGAAACATCTATCATTTTGTCTGTTGGGACTAATAGTAACGGGGGTTGATTGGAGGGCATGTGAGCTCCCCTGGAAGCATAGCATTTTAACAAAGTTTAGCCTTACTGAATCAACAATTTTGTTTTAAATCTCATCCCTGCCCCATTGTCCCACAAGGACTAACCCCCCCCCCCCCCCAAAAAAAAGGTCCACTGCTCACTGTAGCCATTCTGTGGGCTAGCTTTTAAACTCCATACTAGCCTTATACTGTTTGGTTTAGCTTTAGCATAGGCTTCAGAAAACATTAATCAGGCCTAACTGCTGCAACAGAGCCCAGAAGTTTTAAGTCTTCATAAACCATATTCCCAAGACCCAACTCTTAATCTGTCATTATTTTTGTGTATCTCAAATTAACATACAGTATTCTATTCTGAGAGAGGGAATCTTGTACAGCTTCATTTATTCTGAAACATTAGCCCAGTGAAGCTGATGACAATTGGAATCCAAAACATTTGAGGAGGTGCAAGATCACAACCCTATTCTGGTTGAAATCCAGATAAAATACAATAAATGCAGCTAAAATCATCCAATGTAATGTACTATTCAAAGATGGGTGATGCTCCCTCCCCACCAGCTCTAAGCAACCATCATCTAAGTAACTGTCCTGCTTTGGCAGGGAATATCCCAATTATTCCTCTGTTATCTCAGATTTTCAGTTATTAAATGTCCTAATTTCTCTCTGTTGAAAGATTTTTACATTCTCTTTCCCTCTCCTTAGAGAGATAGGGAATTCCTGCATGCAAGCTCTCCTCTCTCACATTCAAATTAACCATGTGATTTAGGTCACTCCCCCTTCAGGATTAAGTGGCATTCTCTCAAAATATTTTCAACTGAGCTGTTGTGTTTTTATCTTCATGCTCTCACAACTTTCTTCTACCTGAACTATTCACTAGCTAGATCAAGAGAAGTCTGATCTACAGGAGGGCAAATGTTGTCCCCATCTTCAAAAAGGGGGGGAAAAGAGGATCCAAACAATTATTGTCAAGTTAGTCTGACATCAATACCAGGAAAGATTCTTGAGCAAATCATTAAGCAGAGAATCTGTGAACATGTAGAAGCCAATGCCATAATCACAAAAAGTCAACATGGGTTTCAGAGAAACAAGTCATGCCAGACAAACCTGATCTCTTTTTTTGATAAAATTACCAGCTTGTTAGATGAAGGGAATGCTGTGGACATAGTATATCTTGATTTCAGTAAGGCCTTTGACAAGGTTCCCTATGACACTGTTGTAAGCAAGCTTGTAAAATGTGGGCTAGACAAGGTAACTGTTACATGGATTTGCAATTGGTTGACTGGCTGAACCCAAAGGGTGCTCAACAATGGCTCCTTTTCAACCTGAAAAGAAGTGGCCAGTGGGGTCCCACAGGGCTCTGTACTGGGCCCAGTGCTATTCAACATGTTTATTAATGACTTGGATGACAGAATTGGGGGCATACTTGTCAAATTTGCAGATGACACCAAATTAGGAGTAACTAATACTGCAGAAGACAGGATCAAAATTCAAAATGACTTGAATAGACTAGAAAGCTGGGCCAAAGCTAACAAAATGAAATTCAACGCAGAAAATTGTAAGGTACTGCACTTAGGGAGGAAAAATGAAATGCACAGATATAGGATGGGGGACACCTGGCTGAATGAAAGTACATGTGAAAGGGATCTAGGAGTCCAAGTAGACCATAAGTTGAACATGAATCAACAGTGTGATGCAGCAGCTAAAAAGGCCAATGCAATTTTAGGCTGCATCAATAGAAGTACAGATTAAGGGAAGTAATAGTGCCACTCTATTCTGCTTTGGTCAGGCCCCACCTGGAATATCATGTCCAGTTCTGGGCACCAAAATTCAAAACGGATGTTGAGAAACTGGAGCGTGTCCAAAGGAGGGCAACTAAGATGGTGAAGAGTCTGGAAACCATGCCCTATGAGGAACGCCTTAGGGAACTGGGGATGTTTAGCCTGGATAAGAGAAGGTTAAGAGGTGATATGATAGCCCTGTTTAAATATCTGAAGGGATGTCATCTTGAGGAGGGAGCAAGCTTGTTTTCTGCTGCTCCAGAGATTAGGACATGGAACAATGGATGCAAATTGCAGGAAAAGAGATTCCACCTCAACATTAGGAGAAACTTCCTGAAAGTAAGGGCTGTTCGACAGTGGAACACACTCCCTCGGAGTGTGAAGGAGTCTCCCTCCTTGGAGGTCTTTAAGCAGAGGCTGGATGGCCATCTGTCGGGGGATGCTTTGATTGGGAGTTCCTGCATGGCAGGAGGTTGGACTGGATGGCCCTTGTGGTCTCTTCCAACTCTATGATTCTATGATTCTATAGCTTCTTTGTAAATATAGATTAAAGCCATCAGTAAACTCTTGTTTTAAACTACACACTATGTGTTTGCTGTGTTTTGGAGCCAGCCTCAGTTCTTAGGAAAGTTCTTAGGAAAGAATTCAAAGATATAGCTGTGTTAGTCTGTACAATCAATATGTAGAAAAATCTTGTAGCACCCTTGAGACTAATTGAAGAAAGAAGTTGGTAGCATGAGCTTTTGTAGACATCAGTTTACTTCCTCAGTCTACTTCCAAAAGCATCTGAGGAAGTAGACTGAAGTCTATGAAAGCTCATGCTACCAACTTCTTTCTTTTAGTTAGTTTCAAAGATGCTACAAGACTTCTCTACATAGGAAAGCATAGTTAGACAACAGCACATCTCTGCTACCTTGCTAATTTAAAACTAGGCCCTAATAGGCTTGGCTTTGACCTTTTTGGTATTCAATATTTTTGTTTCCTTAGCAAAGGCTAAAATCTTAGGAAACTTAAATTACCTCACAAATCCACTCCAGGTTTTCATTTGAACTTCAACGAAGCTGTCCAAATGCTGAATCAGACTCAAATGGGTCTAGCACCTTGGATTGTTCCTTTAACCTATTCCAGTTATCTGAAGGACTGTATTCTGAGGTCTTCAGAAAAGACCCTTTTCTCCATCCCACTAACTCACAGGTTCACCTGGTGCGAAGATGTCAGGGAGCCTTCTTGGTGGCTGCTCCCAGACTCTGAAATCTTCTTAATAAGGCTGGACCTACTTTGCTATCCGTCTGTAGGTAGATGAAGATGCTTTTGTTCCAACAGGCATTTCCAACGGTTGCTCATCAGGGCCTTTAATAATTTGCTGGATTTGTTGGTTTTATATTTTAACTGCAGAAAGATGTGAACTTTTATTGGAATCTTTTTAAAATAATTCACTCTGCTTTGAAGTCCAGGGCTGAGAATAAATGAATAAATAATTTTAAGTTGGAACTAAAACCCACAGCAGATTCATCACCCCACCGACATGAGACCTACCAGCTGTCACCGATTATAACTTTTTTTTTAACTAAAACTTCCTCACAAAAGTACCTCTAAATATATACCTGCAGACAGCTGCCCACTTGCATGCCAAATTCATTCTGTAAAAAAAATCAGGGTGAGAGATCTAGCTTCTGTGAGGGAGGTTGTGTGTGGCTAACTTGCAATCTCAGGTTTAATTTAGTATAGCCAGCTGACTCACTGTTATGGCCAACTTCTCATTCTTAGGGAGAAAAAAGGGTCTTGAGACATGAGGATATCCATACTGTAAAAGAAAAAAAAAAATCCATTTGGGTTTCCCATCCCCTTCCAGAGAAATTTATAACCCTCGTATACTAAGTAGACTTTAAATACCTTTAAGTTTGGGGTCTTGGTAATGGAATAATTAGGAACATAAAGAGATTTTGTGATGCACTGACTGACGGAAAATTTCCAGACAGCACATGCCATCTGAACATGCTTTTTGACAATGCAGGTGAGGAGTCACTGGCCAGAGTAAATACTGGCACCAAGGGCATTCAGAAATGTACCTGTGAAGTCCTGAATGGTGAATTTAGGACTCATGTGTAAAATGCTGAAACCCAGGTTCAAGTGCTGGGCAAACTAGATAGGAAGGGGATCAGGGCAAGAATGGGCAGCATGCAATTACCATGAGTCCATGCAGTCCCCTCACCACTGTCTAAGGCAGCATCTTCCCCTGCAGTGGTTAATCAGTGTCTGGATGAGAGAGTGGTGTTATGCAGGAGGGATTAGTGTTCTGAGACTCTTCAGGATATGTTGGAAAAAACACAGCGGAACTAGAACACTGACATTTAACATTATAAATGTTGTAGAGCAGCTTATAAACTGATCTCTGGGGGAAATTACATTAACTGGAAACCATCTGATATAAGACAACCTCACTCCTAAAGAGTAATGGTTTCCAATCCCCAGAGGAGGGATGAGTAGATAAGGAATACACAGATATAATTTGTTGTTGTTGTTGTGCACCTTCAATTTATTTCTGGCTTATGATGACCCTCAGGTGAACCTAATGGTTTTTTTCCCCCATTGGCAATATTTGTTTAGAGGGGATTTGCTTTTGCTTTCCCCTGGGACTGAGAGAGTGTGACTTGCCCAAGGTCACCCAGTGGGTTTCTGTGGCCAAGTCAATATTTGAACCCTGGTCTCCCAGAGTCATAGTCCAGTGCTTAAAGCACTACATTACATTGGAACTTAAAAGCATTTTAAGGGACCCATGAAGCAGAGGAAAAAGTGACCACAAAGAGGATATTTCAGAAAGGTACAGTGTACAGGTTTTAATATTCTAACATCTTGATAGGGAAACCAAAAAAGGGAGACTTGGACAGCATGATAGAAAAAATGAGTATAGTTTTATGAGTGAATCAGTGCATTCAGGATATCCCTTGACATGACTTTTTCTAGACCCTCTGTGTGTGTGCGTGTGCGTGTGTGTGTGTGTGGTTCACCTCATAAGAAAGAGACAAAATTTCCCAATATGATAAATAGCTGCACCATCAAACTGTTATTAATGGAACCAACTAGAAGAGGAACATTCATGGGGATTTATTTTTATAAATTTGACAGAGGTTTATGAAGAACTATGAATACTGTACTGAAAGTAGATTAGGGACATTTTTCTTTCACTTTCATTTACCAAGTGAAATTGACATGCAATTGTTGTTTTTATCTTTAAAAAAAATCCTGCCCCTTCCTCAGAATTGAGGAAACTGATATAATAAACATTTTAAATTCACCCCAGCATATTTAACCCAGGAAAATTCAATATGTTAATATTATTTAATGTCACTTTCAAAAATCATGGAAGATAAACCAACAGCTGTTGGGCATGGTGGGTAATGGAATCCCTTATGCCTCTGAATGCTAGTTACTGTGGCATAAGGGCCAAGATCCCATGTGTCCCTAGCAGAATGTCAGTTTCACCAAATGCATCTGAAGAAGTAGACTTTAGTCTACGAAAGCTGATGCTGCCAACTTCTTTCTTTAGTTAGTCTCAAAGGTGCTACAAGATCTCTCTGCATACTGATTCTAAGACTAACACAGCTATATCTTTGAAGTCTCAACTAGTGTACTTATGAAAGCCTGCAGAGGTGGCGGAGGCTCTTCCCTTGGCTCTTTGTGCAACAACTGCCAAGGAGCAACCAGGTGTAGTCCTAGCTGTTGGAGATGGAAGAAAGCACTGCCTCCATGAGAATCTGTAAGGGTGTGGAGGATGTGTGGAGGATGTGGACTACACCAAGTGACATTACCTGCTGAGGTGGTACACCCAAGGGGACTGTCATGGCTACTGTGCAAGCAAGAAAGGGTGCTTGCTCACTTGCCCAGCAGCTATACCAGAACCTTAAAGGGGCCTACGGAGGCCACACCACTTCTTCCCTCAGTAGCGGCTGCATGGAACTTTGGAGTTCCATGCAGCAGCCACCATGCAGGACTCTGAAGGCTTTGCAGGGGGCCTGCAGTGGTCTGGCCAGGTGACAGGGAGAGCAAGGCACTTTGCTCTGCCCACACTAGGTGACACCCACGTTAGGGGCACCACTTCTTCTTTTCTTTTGGTGCTCAAGAACAACTAGAATGAACCTGGGCACACCCCTGAAACTTAGCAGGACGTGGCTGGGGAGACAGAGCTGCAACCTGTAACCCCCCAATGTCATTGTATACCAAGCTGGGGGCTTTCCAGAATGAGGTACAGGGCACCTCATGCCACAATGTCAAATACAACATGCACACACATAACCCTCTATTAGATTAGATATATGAACGGGTCCTGTCAGTTTCCCTTGCCCTGCGGATGTTTGCTGCCTCTCTGCTGGGATCCTAGGAGCTGGAAATGTTACTCTTTCAGCTCTTGTGCCTGGCCAGTGTTTCCTCCAGAGCCTCAGCAGCAGCCATGTTGAACAGTAGGATATTTCACATATCTGTGTCTCTGGGTTTCTCATGTGGCTTAGGAGGATCCAGTTCTTTCCTCTCCTCTGACCCTCTCACCTCTCTGCCCTTCTTGTCCTCTCTGGTCTCTTATCATTCTCCCCCCTTTTCTGCTCCTGGTTCTGTTTTTAACCTCTGCAGCCTCTGTGTCTTTTAAAGAAGTTAACAACCAATTTGAACAAGCTAAATGAGACCAGTGCCTCTGAGTGAATCAGTCTGTAAAAGCAGTGAATCCATTACATATCTTTCAGCCTATGCATGTCTGCTCAGGACTTTCAGGTGTTTCCCCCCATGCTTCTTTAAGGCAATGCCTCCAGAATTTCTTTAAAATTCAGATTGTTTTGGCATGATATAGGTTAACTGAAAAAGATGGCATGCTTATTCTTCGATACACATTTGCTAGCAGAGGTGCTCCCTACATCATTAACTATGCACAGATTTAATTACTTTGAAGCTTTAAAGCAGCTGTTTGATTGATCACCACATTAGTACTGTCACATTGATTTTATTAACATCACACTTTGCTATTGTTGTCAGCCCTTATATTGTAATTGCCTATTTAGTAAAGGTGAACTAAAAATGTTCTTTACCAAAAATCTTTCAGAAACTCTGTACAAGTGTAAGTGTATGTTTCTGAAACAGACTGTGCTGTTATATAAAGAGAATGGAACTTTGTAAATGTTAGATTGGCTGTAGACTGATTTATGTATTATAAGAGTTTCAATTTGCCTTAAAGGTAGTACATTTGGTTCTTATTCATACTGGAAAACACTGACCGAAGAAAATGAATATAGCTGAAGGGCAATAATGTTATGTAGGTAGGATGAAATTTCCTAGCCTGGAGGAATGACAATTCCTTTGCAGTGCTTTGCTGCCACCTTTAAAATTGCTTTCACGCTGGTCTGGATACATGCCACTGAGTGTGTTACCTTTATTTTATATTTACAAGGCATGTAGGTGATCCAATTTGCCCTTTGGGATGCTTCATTACTGCATAGGTATTAAATATGCCTGTGAGTTGAACCATGTGAGAAGCCATCTTGACATGTCTCCAGATCAACATGGCACTGTTCTTGGAGGGAGATGTAACCGTTACAAAAAAGGTATATGTAGAAAGGTTGTGTCTCATAGAACTAGGAGGAGGGGGAAAAAAACACCTATTTTTATTTTGAAAGAATATTTCAAAGAATCCAAGTCATGCCATGTGTGGAAAGGAAGACATTTCTGGTTAAATAAAATGAAAAAGGTCATCCAGTTCTGATATACACATACATTGCAACTGTCCTGATTTGGCAGTAAGCATCCTGATTAATCATCTGTTATTCCACTTTCATAGACTCATAGAGTTGGAAGAGACCACGAGGGCCATCCAGTCCAACTCCAGCCTCTGTTTAAAAACCTCCAAAGAAGGAGATTCCACCAAACTTTGAGGTAGCGTATTCCACTGTTGTGCAGCTCTTACTGTCAGGAAGTTCTTCCTAATGTTTAGGTGGAATTTCTTTTCTTGTATTTTGAATCCATTGCTCCATTGCAGGAAACAAGTTTGCTTCATTTTCAGTATGACATGGGAGTTTATCACATTACCGCCCCCCCCCCCAATCGACTAACACCTGCTGCGTTGAAGTCTATTTCAGGATGCAGTTGGGAATTATCACATGCAAAATGCTGCCACTGCCGCTGCCCAACTGCATTCCGACTAAAACCCACCTACAAGCCATGCTCAGATGGCCGATTTGCAATGTCAGGAGCTTTCATAGGGAGTGATGCCAACAGCCAGGACTCGGCATCTCAATGGCCACAGAAACGGGGGCAAGGCAAGCCAGGGGGTGTGGCCTAGTGGAGCCCATAAAGCTCCACCCTCCCGACCCCCCCCCCCACAACACCTGCTTGAGCTGCTTGGACCCAGAGGGAGACAGGAGGGACACCACTTTTTTCCCCTGAGAGGCAGCACAGAGGGAGATCATCGGGTACAGCTTTAAAGTAAGTCCCAAGCTTTCTCCCCCTAGTGCTGCAGACTAAATGCTACCTGTTAGATTGATTTGTCTGCGAATTCTGGGACTAATAAAGCAAACAATAAGATGGATTGTAATAGGGGAGAGCCAGCAGAGGAACCACTGGGAGTGGTGATCGAGGTAGCAGAGGAAGATATGGCGATAACAGTGTGAAATTTTGTTACAAAGGAAGACAGCCTCGATGTCTGAAAGTGATCCTGGCCGTCAGTTCACTCTGTTACCCAAGGGAGGTTGGGGAGCTTACCAACCATACCAAAGAACCTTACTTTGCTCCTCTACAATGCCAGGTTGGTAAAAAACAAAAAACAAAAAAACCCACATCATCCACAACCTCCTCGTGGATGAAGAAGCTGATCTGGCTTGTTTCACAGAGACCTGGTTGGGAGATGATAGTGCCATCACTTTGCATGAAGCCCTCCCAACCGGGTACTCTGTTAGTGAGTAGGTAACGGAAAGTGGACGGGGGGGGTGGGGGTGGGGGTGGGGACAGAGTGGCTCTGGTTCATAGAAACAACCTCACCTTGACTGGGATACCTATCCAAAAACAGACCACTTCAAATGTATGTACTTTAGCCTGGAGACCAGGGATAGTATAGGGATTCTGTTGGTATACCATCCACTGCATTGCCTAACAGACTCCCTATCCGAACTGACACAGCTGGTCTTGGAGTTGCTGCTGGAGTCGCCTAGACTTTAGTTCTGGGTGACTTCAACATTCCTCTCAAGACCAGTTTAACAGGTGCTGCTCAGCGGTTCATGGTTTCCATGACAGACATGGGCCTATCCCAATTGGTCTCTGAGCCAACACACTGTGTGGGTCATACCCTTGATGTGGTCTTCAGCACGGAACAGGCATATCCTGTACTAAACACCACCGCACTGTCATGGACAAATCATTTCCTGGTCAGGGTTGGACTGAGAGCCACTGTGTGCCCCACCGGGGGTGGAGGACCCATTAGAATGGTCTTCTCTAGGAGGCTAATGGAGCCAATTGGATTCCAGAAAGCCTTGGAGGGTTCCTTGGTTGGTAATGCCGGTAATCCTGTTGAAGCCCTGGTTAACACCTGGAACACCAATCGTTCCAGAGCTATCGACATGATTGCCCCTAAGCGTCCTTTCCAACCCGCTACTGATATACGGAAGAACTCAGGAAGATGAAGCAGGTTGGACAATGACTAGAGTACGTCTGGTGAAAAACTCGACTCTTATCTGACAGGACTCGTCATAGGAACTTCCTTTGTTCCTATAGAGGCAATATATGCAGTACAGAGAGCCTTCTCCTCTGCACATATTGTGTCTGTAGAGTAATGTCCGGCAGAACTGTTAAGGGGGTAGGGGAACCAACACAGGTTCCACCTGTGCAGAACCCTTTACTTAATCTGACAACAGCCTGCTGTGATGCTTTTAACAACTACTTTGCAGATAAAATCTCTCAGATAAGAGCCAATTTTGATGCCAAGATTACACCAGAATCAACTGATGAGGTGTCCAGTAAACCTGTTTTTGAGATTAAAGTGGATCGGTTTGAGCCGATGAGTACCAATGACATGGACAAGATCCTTGGGACAGTGAAAAAAACAACGTGCCCCCTCGATCCCTGCCCATCATGGTTGGCCATCCAGTGGGTGATGCCTTGATGGCATTTCTTAAAAGTGTCATCAATGCATCCCTTAGGGAAGGTCATGTTCCAACTTGTCTAAAGAAAGCGGTAGTTAGAACGCTGTTGAAGTAGCCTTCCCTGGACCCCTTGGATCTGAAAAATTATAGGCCTGGATCACATCTGCCAGTTTTGAGCAAGGTGATCGAGCGGGCCGTTGCCTTTCAGCTCCAAGTGATCTTGGATGAAACCAATTATCTAGATCCATTTCAAACCAGCTTCAGGACAGGATATGGGGTGGAGACTACCATGGTTGTTCTGGCTGATGACTTTCGTCTAGGCATTGACAGGGGTAGTGTGACCCAGCTGGTGCTTCTAGACCTCTCAGAGGCATTTGACATGATAGATCATGACATCCTGTTGGAACACCTGAGAGAGTTAAGAATTGGAGGCACTGCAGTGCAGTGGTTCCATTCCTTTCTCTCAGGTAGATTCCAAAGGGTGATGCTTGGGCACAGTTGCTCCTCAAAAATGGAGCTTAATTGTGGTGTTCCTCAGGATACCATCCTGTCCCCGATGCTATTCAATATTTACATGAAGCAGCTGGGGGAAATCATCCCTAGACATGGGGTGGGGTGTTATCAGTATGCTTATGACACCCAAATATACTTCTCCATGTCTCAGTCAGCAGCTATGATGACAGATGGCATTTCTCCCCTCAATCAGTGTCTTGAATCGGTAATGGACTGGATGTGGAAAAACCGACTTAAACTGAATCCAGACAAAACAGAGGTACCGTACTTACAGTGGGCCCCCCAAACCAGGTATTGGGTTGCAACCTCCAGTCCTGGATGGGGTTACGCTCTCCTCTAGGGATTGTGTTTGCAGTCTGGGGGGCTCCTAGACTCATCGCTTCACATGAGAGATCAGATGAATGTGACAGTCAGGAGCACCTGTTATCAACTTCGGCTGATATGCCAGCTGCACCATTTCCTGGAAGTAAGGGACCTAGAAACTGTAGTATATGCACTGGTAACCTCATGACTCGATTTCTGCAATGCACTCTACATGGGGCTGCTCTTATGCCTAGTTCGGAAGTTACAATTAGAGTGGTCCCCCGGGTTACGAATCCCCCGGGGTACGAAAACCCCGGGGTACGAAAGAGCCAGGGCTGCAAAAACGGCCCCAGCTTATGAAAAAAACCCCGGGTTACGACAAAAAAACCCGCGCGGCCCCTTTATATTTGCCGCGCGGTCCAGCAAACAAAGCGGTCCCCTGGGTTACGAATATTTCCGGGTTACGAAAGGTAATCCTGACTGCCTATTGGTTTACGGGCACAATATAAGGTGTTGGTGGTTACCTTTAAAGCCCTACATGGCTTGGGCCCAAGCTATCTAAGGGATCGCCTCCTTCCATGCAATCCGCCCTGCACCCTCAGGTCCTTTGGGAGGAATGTACTGCAACCTATAAAAAACAGATTAAGAGCAACCTCCCAGAAGGCATTTTCCACTGCTGCTCCCAAGCTTTGGAATGCCTTGCCGGAAGAGATTCATCAAATAACGAGCTTAGACAGCTTTAAAAAAGCTGTGAAGACTCTTCTGGCAGGCCTTCCCCAAAAAGAGCAATCCAACTCGCTCTGAGCTCTCCCTACTCCATCCAACATCATGTACCAGAAAATTGGTGATTTTATATTATGTTGTTTTTAATTGCTGAGGTTTTTTTTGCTTTTAAACAGTATTATATTTAATTCTCTTTTAAGGGGGGGTCTATCTTTTTATCCAGGCAATGTTTTATCTAAATCTGTTTTATTTCATATAAACTGCCTTGATTGCCCAGGCAGAAAGGCAGGATGCAAAAATAAAGTTTATTATTTATTATTATTACTGTTACCAAGCCATGCCCATCCTATGTCTGTGCATTTCATTCCCCCCCCCCGGCCTAAGTGTATTTCTCCCTGTTGAAATTCATTTTGTTAGTTCTGGTTCTGCTCTCTAATCTGTTGAGGTCATTTTGCATTCTGATCCTCTCCTCTGGGGTAGCTGCACCTCCTAATTTGGTGTCATCTGCAAATTTAATAAACATGCCCCCTATTCCATCATTCAAGTCCTTCATAAAGATATTGAATAGCACTGGATCCAGAACAGAACCCTGTGGACCCTGCTAGTCATTTTTCTCCAGGATGAAGAGCCACAATTGGTGAACAACCTTTGGCTTTGGTCAATCAACTAACTGCAAATCCACCTGATAGTTGTATTGTCCACATTTTACTAGTTTTCTTTGGCAAGGATATCATGGTAGACCTTCTCAAAGATATGTTACATCCACAGCATTCCCCTAATTTACCATGCTTGTACATTGGGCCCCTTGGTATCTGCAGGGGATTTGTTCCAGATCTCCCCGCAGATGCTTGTTCCAATGACTTCAATGGTGGCATATGACCATCACTGAAAGCAACGGTACTTTGGAGGAACCTCCTCCTCCTCCTCCTCTTCCTCCTCCTCCTCCTCTCCTCATCACCTCTTTCTCCTCCCTTCTCCTCATCTATTCCCCACTGCTGCTTTCTCCTCTTCCTCCTCCTCGTGCCACACTACTCCTTCCTCATCTTCCTCTTCCTCCCACCTTGCCTTCCTCTTCCTCCCACCTCGCCTTGCCTTCCTCCTCCTTCTCTTCTTCCTCACACTGTAGTGTGCCTTACTCATCCTCCCCTTTCTCCTGTCTTGCCTTCCTCCTCCTCCTCTTCCTCAGCACACCCTCCTCCTCCCCTCCTCCTCCTCCTTCTCCTCCTCCTCCTCCCTCGCCTTCTTCCTCCTTCCGCCTTGTGCTGTGTCACACCTTCCTCCTCCTGTTCCTCCTCCTTGTGCTTCACCATGTTGTGCCTTCCTCCTCCTCCTCCTCACGCTGCGCCACGCTGTGCCTTCCTCCTCCTCTTTCTCCTGCTGCATCTTCCTCCTCCTCTTCCTGCTGCACCTTCCTCTTCATACCATGCCTCACCTTCCTCCTCCTCCCACCTTGTGCTGCACCGCACCTTCCTTCTCTTCCTCCCTCCTCATGCTGCACTGCATATTCCTCCTCCTCGTCTTATGCTGCACCTTTCTCCTCCTTTTCCTTCTCCTACTCTTCCTCTCCCCCTGCCATGAGCTAACCATACACAGGTGCTCAAACCTGCTGATGGCAAGTTTGTGGATAAGAAGGGCCCACTGTACTGTAATTCTGTCAAAAAAGAGATAAGATTAGTCAGGCATGACTTGTTTTTGAGAAACCCATGTTGGTTTTTAGTGATCACATCATTCCTTTCTACATGCTTACAGACTGCCTGTTTCATGATTTGCTATTTGCTGTTTCTAGCATTTGCCCTCCAGTCTGCTGAAACTACTTCTGTTCTCCAGAAGTTCTGAAAGATTATTGACAGTAGTTCACAAGTCTTGCCAGTCTCTGTTGCCACATAGATATTTACCCCAAGAAGACAGCACACCTCTCAAGACATCTTGTCAGTCCCTCAAACCACTGATTCTGTTCCCTTCAGCAGGGAGTCCCCTACCACCACCATATTCCTCCTCCACTGTTTGACAGAAGCCATTCCATATGCTGAACCTTACAAGATCTTGTGCACATTCTCTGAGGACTGACTCTGGTACTCTTTTTGCTGCCCCTGGTCACTGGTGATGAGAGAGCGAGCTTCAAATCAATTCTGCAGCTCCAAACCCTCAGAATAATGGTCCTTTTACTTCTATGTGTCACCTTCCTCCAAATGCCCACCTTTTGTCTATGGGAGGTGATCTCCTTCTGAGAGACATCCCTTGTGTGTTTCTTAACCAGGAAAGTCTTTTCCACTCTGTCAAAGTAAACCTCATACTTCCTAATATGCTGAAGAGTGGATAAACATGCCTCAACTTGCTGAACCTTCTCTTCCAGTAAGGCAACCAACTCACACTTGCTGCAGGTGAAGGTAATCATATGCTTTGGCAAGAACATAAACATACCACAGTTCTTGCAGGGGATTGCAGCAGCTCCCTCATTGTGCATATTCAGTAGTTTTAAGTAGGCACTGAAACAGAACTCTGGTCCTTCCTGCAAAATAATTTTTTAAGTTGCTTCAAAAATGTCCCAGTATCTTTCTCCTTTCCCCACTTTCTCCATTGTCCTCATCTTGCTTCAATTGCAGCAAACTAATTCTAAAGTGCAAAAGTAGTTTGCCCTCAGTTAATTCAGCTGGGGGCAGAGGAGAGAAGGGGTAGGATATTTCCCTCTTAATAAGCTCAGGCAAAATCAAACTGCTGCAGCCCCTCTTAGCCTCTGCATTTGTCCTCATTAATAATCTTTGCCATCTTGATCACAATCTGATGTTGTTTGGCCACATGTATCCCATTTATGATCTGTGAAATGTTGGAGGCTATGTCTTTATGACTGGGGCCCCATTCATACTAGCCCATTTGCCCTGGTTAGATCTGGATCAGATTGTGCATGCCATTATCGAATCTCTCCGGAAAAGAGTTCATACTACCCTTTGCCCTGATTGATGCTTCCTGGTGCATTTTACCCCTCTGAAGTTCATACATGCAAAAGTAACTATTCAAGACGGAGCCTCCTAGTTGTCAATCAAATGATGTCATGGTGATGTCTGATGCAGCCATTGGCTGTGCGAGTGCTCCATCTGCGCTTTGCTTTTTTTAAATACTTTTTAAAATTTGACAGAATATGCACATGGAGCATAGGGCTGGGAACAGTACGGCTTGTGGGGATCCCTTCCCCCCCTCTCCTCCTCCTCCATTTTTCTCAGCATCAGGAGTGCTTCATCGGGCACTTCTGAATTTTTTAAATTATTTTTACAATTTGACAGATTATGCACATTCTACATGGGGCTATTTAAATGGGAGGGGGAACCCTCAACCCATATATGGATAGTTGGCTTCCATATATGGATTGGGGTTCCTTCTCCCTTCGTTTGAATGCTCAATATGAATGGGGCTCTTTCCTACTCCCATTTAAAGAGCCTCATGTAGAATGTGCACAATCTGTCAAATTGTAGAAATAATAATAATAATAAAAAAATCAGAAGTGCCCCATGAAGCACTCCTGCTGCAAAAACTATTAGACACACCGGATCAAAGCCAGTGGTTGCAGGGAGAGGAGGCATGTTCCACCCCCTGGCCTTTACGCCTCCCCTGAACTTGTCCCGATCATGACCAGAGCCAAGTTCACATTGAATAAGTTTTTCTGAAAAGAAACGGTAAATATCCTGTTTTCGGAAAACCCAGGTTTAGGGGGCTTTGCGCCGCAACGGGTGTGCAAGATCCAGATTCCCTAGTGAAAAAACCAGCGCCAGTAGGAACTTCTCGATTTTAATCCAGGTTAAAAACCGGTTTTTATGGTAGTCTGAATGACCACCGGGCCAAGCTAAAGAAAGGACAAATAAAATGACAAACCAAAACTTTTAAAAAGTCTTTGTGCCACTGAAAAATAAGTGGAGGCTGATTATTATAGAACAAGGTGCCAAATCTATAAAATCTTGCAGGTCACAACTGCTTTTGGAATTTGAGCAACAAAGGGCTTTTTGTTGCTCAAAATTCCACTGTTTTTCTTAATTCCACTGCTTAAATCCACTGCTTTTCTTAAATCATAAATATTTGTGTTGAAAAACTGCTGAGATAAGAACCATTTCTCCGTTATGTTTACTTTTGCCTCAGTTATACCAAGTTGCTGTTATTGAAGACCTTCCCATGCTTGTAGGCCAAAAGATAGGATTAGTGCCGGATTTCTTTCTGTGGAAGCTTCTAGTTAACTAGGTCTGTTCTGTGGTCAAAGGGCATAATCCCAGGAAAGACAGGCATGTCTAAGTCTTTTTGAATTTAATTGGATTTAAGAGCTTAACTGCACATTTTATTCAAGTGAACTGCTATGGCACTAACGATATATGTAACATCTCTGGGTTGTGCTCAAAGATTCTAGAAAATTTGCCTCATTTTAATTATCTCCCCAGTTTCCAGTTCCCAATAGTCTTTTTATTTACAAGAAATGTTCCTTTAAATCTTTCCTGGAAGGTTGATTCAGAGCACTACATCATATCAGTGGTTGCTTGTTTAAGTGACATCTAATCCAGTTGGATCTAGTAACACTCATCCTCATCTGTCATGAGTATTGACATGGACCAGTATTACCCCTGTGGCCTGGAGTTAGAAACTGTGAAGCCAAAATTTTGCAGTGAATGACTAATGGCACTGGGAATGTTACATCGAAGGCCAAATGTTCTACCACAGGACTTGGATCAGCAAGATTATGATGTGATGAGAAATAGTAAGAACAAAACAGCATTGTTGAAGATTTCCATGATGAAATGATTTTCTAAAGATGACACAGGCCCTCCACTGCCAGAACTGTTCTGCTTCTTTGGTTTGCTTGCTGAGAGAAAAGCTGGCTTTGCTACTTATACCTTTGATAGTTTCTGGAGCTTCACAGTGTTCTTTGATAAATCGATAAATCTATGTGAGATTGTTGTTGTTAACAGCCATCAAATCAACTTTGACCTAGGGGGACTGTATGAATGGGGGACCTTCAGGTCTCCCTATAATGAACAGGTGTGCTCAGGTCTTACAGAATCAGGGCTGTGGCTTTCTTGATTGAGTATATCCATCTGTAATGCAGTTTTCTTTTTCTCCTACTGCTTTTTATCATAACAAGCATTATTGTTTTTTCTAGTGAATCATGTGAGCCTCAGAGGAAGGCAAAGGCAACCCCTCTGTAAAGAAATCTTTACAGAAAAAAATATTTTTATTATTAAACTTTATTTATAAAGTGCTGTAGGGTTACACAGCACTGTGCATAAAATAGAAAAAAAAATAAAGTAAAATAAAATGGACTTGCCAGTGGCGTACATTCTAGAAAATTGAATATAATACAAAATTAATACACAATCTCATTTAATAAAAATATACAAACAACAGATTAAAATAAGCATCAAATAACAATCAAGTAATGTCTGGGAACAATTCCCTGAACAGAATGGCCTTTACCTCAGTTTTAAAGCTGTGTAAAAAGGGGGTGAACCATACTCGAGTGGGAAGGAGGTTCCAGGAGTGAGGAGTGGCCAAAATAAAATAAAATAAAAGTGGTGAGTCCAAGCTGGAAAAGTGGAAAACCTTGGCTGGGACAACAGTCCTTGGTTGCCAGAACAGAGGGCACGAGTGGGAAGGTATGGGGAAACAAGATGCAATAAGTAAGGAGAAGCCAGCACATGCAGGACTTTAAAAGTTATCAATAGGAGTTTATAATGAATATGGAGGGGGAAAGGGAGCCAGTGGAGGGAAAACAACAAAGGAGAGATATGACCATAATGGTGAGCTGACATAATGATATGTGGAGCTGAATCATGGACAGAGATCAAAGGACGAAGATGAGAAAGAGGAAGCCCCACCAGAAGAAGGTTGCAGAAGCCCAGTCATGAGACTACTAAGGCATGGACTAGAATCTTGGCAGTGGAGGCTGAAAGAAACTGTCCAATTTTAGCAATGTTAAAAAGAAAAAAAATCTATAGCTATACAGTAGCTTGAATCTGGGTGATACATGATAGGGAGGAACCAAAAGTGAAACCCAGACTGTGGGCTTCCTGCACAGGGAGAATAGAGATGTCATCCACAATAATTGAAAAGGAGTATCAAACTCTGGAGGAAAAACAAGAAGCTCAGTCTTGGACATATTGAGCTTTAAAGTGCCAGTTCCACATCCACTGAGAAACAGCATCGAGACAAGAAGATACTTGCTGTTCAAGATCCAAAGAAAGATCAGGGGTGGAAAGATACAGCTGGGTGTCATCAGCATACAGACGATAGGAAAAGCCAAAGGAACTAATCAGCTTATCTAAAGACAGTGTGTAGAGAGAAAACAATAGGGGACCCAAAACAGAGCCCTGTGGAACTCCAACAGAGAGCAGAACAGAAGATGAAACCTGACTATCAGTGACCACTGCAAAATATCTGTCAGACAGATAGAATTTAAACCACTTAAGAACAGAATCCAAGAACCCAAGGTCAAAGAGCATATCAATTAAAAAACAGTGGTCAACGGTGTCAAAAGCCACAGACAGATCTAGGAGGACAAGAACAGAATAAAGGCCATTAGTCTTGACCCACAAGAGATCATCAGAGATCTTTGTGACAGCCATCTCTGCAGAGTGCCGTGGGTGAAAAGCAGACTGAAAAGGATCTAAAATGGAGTTAGTCTCAAGAAACTCTAGACAGTGAGAATAAACAACTCATTCCAAAACCTTAGAGAGAAAAGGAAGAAGAGAAATAGGACGATAGCTAGACAGAAAAGGATCAAGAGAAGTTTTTTTTTCAGAACAGGGGAGAATAGAGCATGTTTAAAGACAGAAGAAAAAGTGCCAGTAGAGAGAGAAAGATTAAAGATATAAAGAAGCTAAGGCAGAACAGAAGGAGTGAGAGAAAATAAAAGACCAGAAGGAATTGGATCAAGAGAACAAGTTGCAGGTTTGGAAGAGTTCAGCAACGTAGAGAGTTCATCCAAAGAGACAGGAATAAGCACAGAGAAATTTTTGTTTCGATGAGGATGCTTGACAATTATAGCTGAGGAAACAGGAGGGACAATCTCAGAATGAATAGTAGTAATCTTAGTGATGAAATAAGTAGCAAAGTTGTTAGGAGAAAATAATGAAGAGACAAGAGGGGAAGAAGGTTTTAACAAGGCATTGAAAGTGGAGAACAATCACTGTGGGTGCCTCTCTTTGGCACTGATCAAAGATTTATAATATTTCTGTTTAGCCATGGACAGAGTGCGCAAAAAGGTAGATAAAACAAATTTATAATGAATGAGATCAGCCCACTCCCTGGATTTTTTCCACAAATACTCGAGTGCTCGAGAACAAGAACGGAGATACCAGATTGTGGGAGTAAGCCAGGGCTGAGGCCTAGATGTAAAAGAAGACACACGTATGGAAATTGGGGCAAATCTGTCAAGAGTTGATGAAAGTGTAGAGTTAAATAAAGACATTGCAGAGTCAGCACAGTCCCCAAAGTTTAAAAAAGAAAGAGAAGAATCCAAGGTCTGACTGAGATGGTCATGATTAACAGATTGAAGATTGCGAAAATAACGTTGAACGATATGACGAGGAAATGGCATATGAGCAAGACTAAAGGGATTAAATAGTGATCAGATAATGGAAAATCGTTGGCTAGAGATGACACATTTTGCATCAAGAACTAGATCAAGACAGTGACCAAATGAATGTCTAGCAGAATTAGAATGAGGTTGAAGATCAAAAGAGGCTAAGAGAAAACAAAAGCGAGAGGTTGTCAGATTGTTGGAGTTGTCCAAATGGATATTAAAGTCACCTAAGATCAGAGAGGGGATGGAATCCCATAAAAAGAATGTCAGCCATGAGTCAAAGTCAGAGAGGAACTGAGTAGCAGAACCGGGTGGATGATAGATAACAGCAACCCGCAACCGTAAAGGAAGAAAAAGTCTAATAGAATGAAACTCAAAAGAGGAGAAGCAGTAGCCTGAGGGAAAAGACAGCACTTGAAACTCGCAGGAATTTGGCAGTAAGATGTCGATCCCTCCTCCTCTACCCTCAGAATGACTAGTATGGGTGAGAGAGAGACCACCAAAAGAGAGGGCTGCAGAGGTAGCATGATCATGGACCGGAAGCCAAGTTTCAGTAAGAGCAAGGAGATTGAGAGATTTTGAAAGAAAACGGTCATGAATTGCTGCTGCTTTAGGGGCTGGGGAATGATAATTCGAAAGCGAACAGAAGAATGGAAACTGAGAAAGAGGAAGAGGCCGGATGGGGATCAGATTAGGAGAGATGGAAATGGATTCTCGACCCAGATATCGGCAGCAAAAAATGTAACAAAGACAAATACAGAAAAATATCAGCTAATAGTGTTCAGTAACATTGCCTGCACCATAAGATAATATAGATAAAATAGTCTGATGAGAAAGGAACTTACAGAAGGTTACACTAAATCCCATTTCCAGTGGGTGAACTAACCTCTGAGTAGCTGCAAAAGCTACAAAGCAGTAGTCAAGTAAATTTCTGAGGTTAATTCAGGGAAATTAGAAATGAAGTCCAGGCAGTAATGACTTCCAAACCTCTAATGTTCCTCTTCTGCTGTAGGTGACTCAGAGAGAGAGGAGGAGGATGGATGGCTGTGAAGCCTGTGAAGCTCTGTGAAGCTCTTCTTCCACTGCAGGTGACTCAGAAAGGCTGGAGGGTGACTGGCTATGAAGCCTCTGAAGCTCTGTGAAGCTCCTTTTCCATTGCAGGTGACTCTCTGAGTGAGCTCCCTTAGAGTTGTCATAAGGTGGAAATGACTTGAAAGCACACAGTCATTACAATCATGTCTTCTCATGATATGTCCCAAGTTTTGGCAACTGAGAGATTTTGCACAAGTCAAGCTGTCTGGTTGTATTGGGCAGAGATTGTGGAATCTTGGCTGGCAAGCTCTCCATTTTAATCGTTTCTGTGGCTCCTTGCCTGCTTGGCAAAGGAGAAGCATGGGGTTAAACCACTTGACTGTTGGTTTCTCTGCCTGTTTCTTATGCTATTACAATTTTATAATTGTGTTGTAAATATCTTCCATAGCTTCAGTCTCTCTTTCCAGCACAATGCCATGGTGGAAATGATAGGAAAGAAGAAGGTGGAGTTGAACTCTGCACAAGATGGCTCCAGGTTCTGAACTATATATGTGTACTTCTGTCCAAAATTTTGTATTCTTTTCCTGACCACTTGGTGTAAGCTTATGTTAGCTAAAAATATCTGACATTAATACATCATTTTTGATCTCATTCTGTAAATTAAGCCCTTTAATATTAGTTTTAACAACATTGCCTCTTCCCAGCTTATATATCTTTTGAACTGATAAAACCTTCAAACTCATTTAACTTTTGAACTGATGGACATTACTACAACCCTGCTGATTGGTATCCGTGCATTCTGGATGTTCTAAAATGGCTATTCAAAAATTATATATAGTCAGAGCCTATAGACTATTTATCATGTCTAGGCTCTGACTATATATAATTACACAGAGACACACCAACAGAAATATATGAATCATTTGTATTTAAAATGGATGATCATGCTACATTAGATCTATTTTAATTTTCATTGTCAATATTGATTAAGTTTTCATGGCAGTCATCCTAAAATATACACTGCTTATATTTCAGAAATACTAGTTTCACTTACTGGCATTTAGATTCTTTGTTCCTGGATACATCTTGGAAGTAATACTAAAATTTAAAAAAGATGGGAAAGCAAGGGCACAACTGTATTTCTTCTAGCTCTCTGAAAAAGCCATCATCATACATAACTTCTGTATCTCTCCTGTATGCATGGTAAAGAGAGGAATGATGCAGTAACCTTTCTGGGAACAAATTGCTTCCCTAACTCTCATTAACTGCTTTTTGGAAAATGGATTTTTAATCAAAGCAACTACGGATTAAAGCCAACTGGTCCAAGAAAACTGTAATGCACTTATGAACTGAGGTACTACAGGAAGTGTGACTAAATGGCATCACTGGTTTGGAGTCCAATTAGCTTGTTCTAGACCAATTAATTTTTCTCCATTGCTACAAGATATTATTCCATGTCATAACTTATTTTTGCAACACACACACACACACACTTCTCCATACAAGTCTTCATCAGTTATCTCTGCCACTGGAAAAATTTAGTGCTACTGATTCTCCCCAGCTGTTGAAGTGAAGGAATATTATTATTTTTAGGAATGAAAACACCCAGCTTGGTTGTAAACTGCCATATTTCTGGGAATGGTGTTTTCCTCTATGGTCACCATGGAATCTTCAAGGAGGAACAGTAGGACCTTGCACTAAAAGCCAAGAAAATGGACATTCTGCAGTAGGAGTGGGGAACCTATGGCTCTTCAGATAGTTCAAAAACCTTATCACACTAGAGGAATCCCACTGAGAAAAGTGAGTGGACCTAAGATAAATACTGTCTTTGGAACTCATACTTCACAGTTAAATTGTTGTTTTGATAACCTCAGTTTCATCAAGCCAATATGCTGAGATGTCATGGTTTTATTTAAGTACATGAGGTTTACTTGTTTGCAATCAAGTTGGTATTGCTTTTTTAAAAAATAAAGTGAACATAAAAGGGACAAAAATGACAGTTTTTTACTTTTGGGAAGTCCTGGAAAGTAAAAAGGTTTTGTTTTTGTACCCTTTACATTTGCTTTAATTTTGCATTATTTCTGTTTGGCAGAAACATGTGTGAAAAACTTCCCACATTTGTGGGGTTTTTCTACTTCTAAAACCCTGTTTCTGAGCAGGATTTATCTAAGTGTTATAAGGGCCTAAGTGAGGGAACAGCCATTTTAGAACTCCCAACATGAATTCCCCCTTGTTAAGAAAAGGCAATGGATTATCAGAATTTGAACATCCCTTCATCCCTGGCAGGACAGAAGCCCAGTGTCACTGACATGTAGAGAGAATAGATAGTTTATGGTTCTCAAACTTTTGTTCTTTCAGTTTTTGGACTTCAACTCTCAGAAGCCTCAGCCAGTTTGACCAATAGTCAGGGACTCTGGGGACTGAAGTTTAAAACATTTGTGAACAAAAGACTGAGAACCACTTGTTTAAATAGATTCAAATCCCCCCGCCCAATCTATCAGTCTTTGGATCCCATGGAAATTTGTTAGCATAGGATAACCAGAAATTTGTTAGCATAGGATAACCAGCATATGAGATATGCTTCTCATATGTTCACATTTACTTGCATAGCTGTCATTTCTGTGAGGAAAATGGCACATACTTATCTATGTGATAAATCCACACTTTGTTGCTTTATGGTGTATTTCACTATGTATTTTGCTGTCTCATAAGTCACACATGCTGAGGCATCTGTCACAGCATAGCTTACAAATGGAATGTGCAACAGATATACACAGATACTCACCAAAGTAACTCACTATTACTCACTGGCATAATGGACATGACAAATATGCACAATAATGTTCATACAGGGCACTCAAAGTATCTTGTGCAGAACAGATATTTGTAGAAGAAATTTATAGGAATTATAGCCGGTAAGCATGATGTACATCTTATAGTGGAATAAGAGACAATATTTCAGTGAAGTTCAGTTCTGAGCTGTACCTTATACTGTTACATACTGATAGAAATTAATATACTTGTATACTTAAAACTAATGGGTACTTATATCTTCCCTAGGGGAAAATAAAAAAAAATCTTCTATAGTGATCATGATGATCAGTCCTTCAACAGCAGAGTTCCAATTAGAGAAAGTTCTTTAAATAGTCTAGAATACCAACTACAGCAGGTGACCTTTTATTACCTTGGTTTTCATTGGCTATATATAGATGATTGCCTTGTAGACAAGGTATTTAATTGCTGCTACATTGATTCATGGAAATAAAAAGAGTAAACAGATTAAAGTCTAACATCTAAATATAATACTTGACAGGCAGAGACATACTGCTGAAGTTTACCAATAGAAACTGCATATAGCAGAGTTTTTCAGATAGCTAAATGATCGGTGTAATAAAACATGTTTTTCTTGTCCATCCTCAATCTGTCCTCTAATGCAGAATGATACAAATGCTCTTGCTTTCAGAAAAAAAAATCACCTGAATAATGCTGACCACAAAAAATAAACTTCAGAATCAGAATTTAAAAAAATGTCATCTCAGTAATGGCAACTAGAAAGAAATTAGTGCAGGATGCCTGTTAGTTTGTCACAGAGAAATGTATAGTCAAGCATAATGTTGCAATTTCTGCCATTTTGGAAAAATGAACACAGAATTGCAGTAGTGCAGTGTAAAATATTTTGATAAATGTGCATAATTTTTAAAAGTACACAAATATGTACAAAAGTCATACAAACCTGTGCGCAAATTTCTTTTAAAAAACTCCACAAGCTTACAGAACAAGCCAGAGAACAATCTTACCCTTAAAAGTCCAACAATTTGAAAAGAACAGAGATTTCCACATCTGCCCATTCCTAGCTATGTTATTAGTCACATTGTATTCTTGCTTTCTTCCTTACCAATATTCTTCAATGAGCAAAATAACACATGCATCCCTTTGTAGATAAAATCCTAGACGAGACTATAATGTATACAAAAAAGTTGTCGTTCTGTCAATTTCATGTGTGTCCATGTGATATTTACCCTGTGCCCAAGGCCCTGTTGGCACAAGAGTTCGTGTTGTTCAGATGGTCTCATTTCCATTTCCTATGCACACAACCCTTTATTTTTGCCCAGTTAGAGGATGCCGAGCTTCCGATGAGAACTTTAATTCATTTATCTAAAAAGCTTGTGAGAACTTCCTTTTGCCTCGCAGGTCAGGCGCCACAATAAAGCACAGATACACAAGGCTGGAGTGAACATGGCCACAACTTTATTTTAACCAGCACAAACAATAGGGTTGGCCCAAAGCATAAGGTCTGGATCTGGACATCAGCCAAACCCCCGTTGGCTAATGAATGGTTGCTTGTTGCCAAGCATCGGGATGACGTAGGTGCCAAGCCCCGCCCTAAAGCACAGTCGGGCAACTGTGCTCCACCCCATCGATTTGCAAGGCACTCTAGTCACCGGGTGTCAACTGACTGTGGCCCCCGCACTGGCCACATCAGCACGCTCCATACACCCGGGTCGCGAGGACTCCCGATCCAGAGCCATCGAGCCCTGGAAACCCCTCACCCCAGATCCAGGCCTATGCTGCCGCCAAACAGACGGAGAGGAACGAACCGCCTGCCGCCAACCCTATCAACAACGCATTCGGGCTCCAAACAAACCCAATAGAACAGCAAAACAATCATTGTTGGCAAGGTCCCGATCAGGTCGGATATAACCCAGAAAAGCCCTGGATTTCCAACGTCCCAATTGTTTGATAGAGTCAGATGACAGTCCAATTTGAGCAGCCGAAGTAGCTGCTCCAATCCGGAAAGAGTGTCCCCCAAATTCCTCCGCTGGCAAACCCAAATGTCTGAGGGCCAAACGCAGCACTGCCACTAGCTGATAACGCGTAACTGGAACTCCGTTAGAGTGGCAGAATAAAGAACCTGTGCCTGCCGGTCGTACATCCAGGAAGTCGTGCAAGGTACGGACAGGGCACACCAGCGATCCCCTAAAGCGGTTCAAAGTGATAATGGACCCCTTCCCCAATTGGTCGCATTTGGACCTCCGAACCAATAAAGAAACAGAACTCGTAGTGAAACAAACATCCCCAACCTGGAGAGAACGCTCGGAGGTGTCATTGGCGGAATTAGGAACAAGCTCCCCCAACCTCAGGGCCCCGAAAAATGCAGTAACGAAAACAGCACGAAAAAGGCCGGCCTCATAGAGCAAATAACAGGTAAAGCAGCCACAAGCTGCTCGAGCAGCGACAGTGTGATGGGACGTCTGGCATCCAAGGAAGGACCCTGGGATCGCCTCCAACCTTCCAGGGTCCGCCTGACTTGGAAGGAGGCACAAGGATCACCTAGGCCGGAGGCTTTTGAAAAGAAAGATATGCCCGCCAGCATAACCGAAATGGCCCGAGGGGAGGACCCATTAGAAAATAGCCAGGCCATGAAGCCAAGGACAATAGGGGACTGAATGGGCCAGTGGGCCGGGATATTACAAGCTCTAAAATATGCAGATAACTTGGGAAAAACCCTCCGATAAGCCTTTTGAGTGGAAGGGGCAATAGACGACAAAATGCCCTTCATAATGATAGAGGTCCAAGGTCCCACAACTCCTGAGGAAACGGAACAGGGGAGGGGTCCGCCTCCGGAGCCAAACGACGAAATCGTTCCTCCTGGAAGCGAGAGAGAGCATCAGCGATGTTATTCTCAAGTCCAGGCACGAACCGAGCAGAAAAAGAAATGTTATGAATTAAGCAATCAAGAACCAGTTTCCTGACCAATAACATGACTCTCTCAGATGAAGAAGACATACTGTTGACCACGTTGACAACCGCCTGGTTATCACACCAAAACGTGATCTTCTTGTTGGCAAAATCTTCCCACCAAATGCGAATCGCAACCACAATCGGAAACAATTCCAGAAAGGTCAGGTCCTTCAACACATTGCCCTGAGCCCAATCCTGCGGCCACCTTTGTGCGCACCAATGGCCCTGAAAATAAATGCCAAAACCTATACTCCCGGCTGCATCGGAATGAACTTGCAAACGGTCACATAACTGCCAGGACTTTTGCCATATGGCCACACCATTAAAATTGGAAAGGAAAGATTCCCAAACTCTGAGATCGTCTTTTACACCTTTTGAGATCCTAACCCTATGGTGTGGGAGGCGAGCGCCAACTGTCGCCCTGGCCAACCTAAAACAAAATGCCCGCCCCGGCGCCACCACCCGGCATGCAAAATTAAGATGCCCCAGTAAGGATTGGACTTGCTTTAAAGTGGCTTTTTTGGCAACCAGGAAATCCGCCAAAAGGGCCCTGAGCGCTAACAGTTTAGTCTGGGGCAAGGATGAGGTGCCCCGGACGGAGTCCAATTGAATGCCCAAAAACGTGAGAGATGACGCAGGACCCTCAGTTTTTTCCTTAGCTAAAGGTACCCCAATCTCCAGGGCCAAGGCAGAGAAAGTGTCTAAGAGCTTCTTACACTCATCGGTGCTCACCCTTCCTACAAACAAAAAATCATCCAGATAATGTGTCACCAACGGTGAGCATGCCCGTCGTTTGAGCTCCCATTCAAGAAAAGTACTAAAGGTCTCAAACGCCGCACAACTAAAGGAGCACCCCATTGGCATGGCCTTATCAAAATACCACCCTTCCCCAACTTTGAAACCAAGCAAACGAAAATCATTAGGGTGAACCGGTAACAAACGAAAGGCCGATTGAATATCACATTTGGCCATTAACGCCCCTTTTCCGCAAGAGCGAACCAAACGGACCGCATGGTCAAAAGAGGCATACTTCACCAAACACAACTCATCAGGAATGGCATCATTCACCGAAGCCCCAGGTGGGTGAGACAGGTGGTGAATGAGTCTGAACTCCCCTGGTGCCTTCTTAGGAACAACCCCAAGCGGAGAAACATGCAGATCAACAAAAGGGGGAGAACTGAAAGGCCCTTCAATCCGTCCAGCCTCAATTTCTTTATTAATCTTGCTAAGCAGGACGTCAGGCATATCTCGGGCCGACTTTAAGTTTTTTGCCACCGAGGGGGGAGGAGGGGCCACCACTGGAATACGAAAACCGGATGCGAACCCATCTGCCAGCATACGAGCAGCTTCTTTATGAGGATAAACCTCCAGAAGAGGTAAAAGGGCTCCCACATTAACGGGCGAACGAGCCATTGCGAACCCCTGCGGAGGAATTGAAGGCACCTCATTTTTGGCTCCCTGACCCACCGGCATCAGAGGCAGGGGCCCCGTCACGTTTGCCAGCTGCCGAATGGGCAGGGCGCCCCTGTCGAAAGGGCTGAGAACTATTGCGAGAGCAGGAGCTCTTGGGGTGAGAACCTCTGCATAATTCGCAGCAGTGTTCATACCTACAATGTGCCCGCGAGCAGCGGCCCGCATTGAAATCCCAGCAAGCGAGCCTGCGATCCCTCTTACCAGATGACTTAAAGGCACCCTTGGACTTGGCTAGAGGGCCAACTTCTAGAAGCCAAATCTCGCTGTGGAGTTGATCCCACCGCTCGCGAGAGCTGAGAGATGCCTGCTGCCTAAACGCTGCGTCGTACGCAATGGCTGCTGCTTCCCCTGCTACAGATCTTGCCCGAAGGACATGCAATAAGTGGCAATCGAGATGCCAGGCCCTCTCGGGGAAAGCCATAGAAACCACCGCCTTAAACACAGTATAACCCTCCAGCCAGTTAGAAAAATTAGGCTCAGCAGGTGGAACCTTAGGGTGGCTCTTGGCACGTTTTGGAGACGTGACGGCCCACGCCTCCTGACCCTTCGGCTGGAGGAGGGTGAAGACATCCACATAACACCCCCGCAGAATGAGCTTCCGCACTTTCTTGGAAAGGTGTGAGCCCGGAGGGCGGTCTCCAGGAGCAGAAACAGGGATAGAGGAGGCCTGAGCATCGACCCATACCCCTTGCAGACCAGGCCTCCAAGCCCGCCTCCTGATGGCCCACAAAGGTAAACCGGGAGCCCAGGCGTGTTCAACCCAGTATCCATCCCGACCATCAGGGGCGCCCGAGGACATACCCTCCTGCCCCACCACAGACCCCATTGCACGCGAGGCGGAACGCCTCGACTTCTTCTTCTTTTTCTTTGACTTCTTCTTGTGCTTTCGCTTCTTCCTGGACGAATCAGCTGCAGACGCCGACGCCATAACTTCGTCGTCGGAACTGGACGAATCCGACGAAGAGCTGGAGCTGGAAGATGAGCTGGAACTCGAATCCTCCAACTGCACAGCAACCCTGGAAGCCTGGATCCCTGGAGTAGAGCTGGACGCCTGGACCGAACCTGTCGCCCCGACCGAAGCTTGATTGCTTCCATCAGTCGCCGATGGTGCCACACCAGCCACCGATGGAGAACCACCAGCTGCGAGTGCCTTGGAGATAATATCAGAGAAAGACCGCGCCAGCTCCGCCGCCATCTTTTGAGAGATAACCAACGACGCTTGCGAGGAAGGCCCGACGCCTGACGAAGAGCCCACTCCAGCTTGACCGCCCGTCGGCACGAAACTTTGAGGTTCCACGTTCAGCTGGGCCACAGTCCCCGAAGCATTCCGACCACGAGACGTTGAAGAGCGCCCAGTGTGAGCCGACGGGGCCTTCTGCTGCTTGCTAGCACCTTTTGACCTAGAAGGCATCGTGGCCCAAAGTTTAAAGGGCAATCTGCAGAATAAACTGGACTTCCAGACAAAGTCAATAAAAGGATGAAGGGGGGGCGGGCTCAGCAGGGACGGATCCGCGATCACCGCCCCCACAGGCGACAAAAGTCAAAAGGGGCAGGCTCAGCAGGGCCGAAGCCGCGATCACTGCCCTCGCGTAATGCCCGAAAGCAATGCAGACCGAATCAGGAGGCTAGAAAAATGCTCCTCACCCCTCAAAATTGAAACAGAAAAATATGGGGGAAGGGCAAAGAGGGCGGGCTCAGCAGGGCGAAAGCCGCGATCACCGCCCTAAAATAAAATAACCAAAGGAGGAATAGGACTACCCTCCAGGCGAGCTGTGGCTTATGCCTACCACAGCTCGCATGCCAGCACAAAAAACCCCGCAATAAACCCCGGTTAATAAAACCGCAGGGGGGGGACTCCCCAGCCCACCCTAGAGAACCGTGGTTTAACTGTTTAACCACGGAGGGGAGGGGGGGCGAGGCCACCCCAAAGCGCCCACAGCCGCGTGTGGCGCAACCGCGGCTGATGATACCGCGGGGGGAGGGGGCGGAGGCCACCCAATGCGCCCACAGCCTTGTGTGGCGCCCTCCCGCAATGGCCACCCTGACCCTGGCTGCCTGCCAGGGCAGGGAGAATGGCCGCGAAGCAACCTGGGCCGACTCACCCGGAGCTATTCGGCTCGGCTCTGTACACCTCAGAGCCGAGCGAGGCAATGGCGAATACTCCGAGCCCGCAGCCCAATTTATAGGCCAATGGGCCAATCCGGGGCTGCCACGTCATTGCAGCCCCGCCCCCATGCTGGCCAGAGCCAATCAGATGGAGGGGCGGGCCGCCACGGGCCAATCAGGCAGCCCGCCTCGCCGAATTGCATTCTGGGACTTGGAGTCCGTCCCAGGGAAAAAAGGCCGGCTGCCTTCCCGCGCTCCCTTCCACGGCAGCCAATCGCGAGGGAGCCCGCCCTCGCAAAGGCTGCCGGGAATGAGAGCGCGGCGGGAGCCCAAGATGGCGCTTCCCGCGCTCTGCAACTGCGCCGGCCCGGTGAGTCGGGCGGCGCTAATTACTTTCTTCATCATGTGGTATTGCTGATAGGGTAAAAGAGAGGAATCACTGATAGAAAATCTGCATTTCATATTTTGTTCTTTTTACTAATGCTATATGGTTTGTTGTTATTAACTACCGTCAGATGACTTCAACTTATGGAAACTCTATGGATGAGAGACCTCTGAGTTTCTCTATGGTTTACAATGGCACAGTCATAGAAAAGCAAGAAATCTAAACCGCAATGTATACCCGCCAACATTTCACAGATGAAAACTGGGACATGTGTGGCCAAGCAATATCAGAGTGTAGCTATGATGGCAACCTTTATTAATGAGGAAGAACACGGAAGGTAGGAGAGGCTATGGCAGTTTGCTTTTGCTTGAGCCTACTGGGAAGAGAATATTGCACCCCCCTCTTCTCCACTCTGCACTCTGCACAAAATTGGTTTGAATGGTGCAGCAGCTGAAATAAGCTAAGGAAAAAGTGTAAAAAGGGCAGGAAGACTGAGAAACTCTCATATTTTAAAAGAAGCTGAAAAAGTGGAACAACAGAGGATTAACCAGGACAGTGCCTACCAAAATGGGACAGTTGGAGGGTTTGGAACATTCTAGCCAAAATGAAATATCTGGCAGTTTCCTTGGTTTCAACAGCTAATGTGCACACAGGAGCATCAGAATATCATGTTTTGCTCCTTGCTTTGTTTCTGTCCTGAAGCTCCTGACACATGTGTGGAATGTTTCTATTATGTACAGTACACACTCAGAGTTTGGAAAATATTACTTTAAACATTACTTTACAACATTACATTCCAACTCCCAGAATCACAGAATAGTAAGGTAAAGGTAAAGGTATTCCCCGATGACAAGGTTGCCAAGTTGTGTCTGACCACAGGGGGCAGTGCTCATCTCCATTACTAAGCCAAAGAACCAGCATTGTCAAAGACGACTCTGGTGGTCATGTGGCCAGCATGATTGCACAGAATGCTGTTTACCTTCTCACCAGAGTGGTTCCTATTTATTTACTTGCATTTGCCTGCTTTCAAACTACTAGGTTGGCCGAAGCTGGGACTAGTGATGGGAGCTCACCCCATCATGTGGCACCTGCCAACCTGCCAATCTTGCAGTCAACAGAGCCAACGTCTTAACCACTTGAGCCACCACATCCACATTACCAGTACGTACATGTACGTACATTTCTTTCCCCAGGTTCAAGAACTTCGTAAAGCCAAATCCTAGTCATGGTAGGCACTCTGCAAATGTGTAGAGTAATATAAACCGGGTTTTTTTTGGGGGGGGGGAGGGGCAGAGCTTGTCAACACAAGAGGTACATTTGTTGGTTGTACAGTGCCAGCTGCACATCTGAAAGGAGTTTTAATCTCAATGTTATCTATACAATTTATACTTAATTATATAAATGAAGTGAGTGAAAGGACTCTAGGAGAGGCCTAGCAATACCATCAGGCCTGACCTCAAGTAGAAGATCCCTCCTTTCATGACAACACCATCTGGTCACCTAGGAGGGAGTGAAAGGACAGGCCAAACTCCATTGGGCCTGTCCTAGATTAAGAAGCAGAGCCCTCCCTCCATGCCATCTGCCTTGGTCCAGGCCTCAGAGGGAGAGAAGAACTGCTGGACCTGATCCCCTTCCCACCACCATTCCCTTCTCCTTTTGTGTCGTGTCTTTTTAGATTGTAAGCCTGAGGGCAGGGATGTTGATGTAAACAAGCAGATGCACAGGTAAAGCAATCTCCGATGCTTTCGGAACTACCGGCGACCTTGGAGCTGTTTCGGCTTTATCAGGAATTCCTCCTGCCCGCTGCTGATGAAATAGACTGGAGCCAAATCTCTCTCCTCAGAGGTATTTATTCTTAAAGTTGCTGTATTTACAAATATATACACGCTCGTCCAACAAAACTCTCCAACCATCTATCCACTCCGACTACCCAACAACCCACACTGCGGTGTGCAGGCTATTTATAGATTTGTGCCATGCGGTCACAAACCCATCCTCTTCTGGTGACTCTTTTTCCTTGTGCCACCAACAATGTTGTCCCCTCAGTCAGGAAGACTTTTGATGTTACCCATGCCTACGTGCAATCAAGCACATATCTGACCTTGAACACTGTCTACTGTTCCAGCCTTCAGCTGCAGACAATTATGCCCATGATTCCTGGTTTCCTTTTGTGCACATCTGTACATTTCATAGTTGGGCCTCAATGCCTAACAAGGGAACCGTCTAATTAAAAATAATAATTGTAAGCCATTCTGATAGCCTTTGGGACTGAAGGGCAGGGAATAAATAAATAAATAAATAAAATAAAAAAGAAATTCAGCTGATCATGCCACTGTTTGGTGCATTTAGTAACACAGAAGATATAGATGCTGTATCTCACATATTCATTCTAAAGTTTATCTCATATACTGTTTCTGACACTGGACATATCTACTACAGTCACCCCTCTGTATCCACAGATTCTTTATCCATGGATTCAACCATCCACAGAATGAAAATATTTTTAAAATATATAATTTCCAAAAAGGGAACCTTGATTTTGTCATTTTATATAAGGGACACCATTTTACTATGCCATTGTATTTAATGGGACTTGAGCATCCGTGGATTTTAGAATCCATGGGGATTCCAAGGGCCCACTATAAATATTTTTCAAATTTGCAGTGGTTCAAGTTAAACCTTGTGACCATATAATGACACCTTGCAAGACCTAGAATGGGGTAGGAACCTTTGAGCATCTAGATTCCTTGGTCTGCAGCTTCTAGAAAGACCAATGAAACATGGCTAATTGTAAGAAAAAGATGGGAGTTGCAGTCCAAAACTTTTGCTGAGCTAAAGTTTCTTCTAGATTTAAATCTAGATTGGTATTTTTCACACTGTTGAACTGAACAAACCTCTACTTTGGATTACTTGTGTGTGTGTGTATACAGCTATTATTTGGAAGGCTTCTGAGTTTAAATAAAGCACTGCACCTATCCTTTGTACTGGGCATGATTCTGGAAAGCAATATGCTTACATGGTGGCATAGATGTGAAAAAGGCCATACATGTTTCTACTGTAGCATCTGGCCTCTTATCAGGTAATAGAAATTGCAAAGAAAACTCAGGACTGTCTGCATTTTATTTTCATTTATACAATGATTAAATTTTAGTTTTAGAAACTTCTTGAAAGTGCTCCAGGAACCACTGAGAGTGAAACCATTTCTTCTTTCTTGACAGCTCATTGATTATTGTAGCTTTAAGTAGGGAAAACACAGAAGAAGTTAATTGTTATCATCCACTATTTGTTTACGTAGGTCACAAGCTGTGCAGGTCTTGATCTTACTTCATCTTCTGAATGTGATTTTCAAACATTTTAGCCCCATTGATTTTAATAAAATATTTAAGTAATTGTTCAACACTCCCATTGTTATCAATAGGAATTAGATTCTGAGTGTGTGATGTACAGTTCCAGTCACTTAACTATTCTATTAAAAGCAATTCTTATCAAAACAAATAGAATTTTCACTGAAAGTTCACTTCATGGCCTTTGGGGTCTTAATCTTTTAATTCCTCACAGTTATGTTAATTACTATATTATCTGAAGTATCAAAGTAATGTCTTGATGCAATCTTGTGTCCATTAGTGCTCCCTGTTTACTTTAGCTTTTGAAAATCTTTCTAGGTTGCAATGGGGAGAAATCATTCACTATCAATAGTTATTATTGATTATGGTATCTTTCAAAACTGATCAAGTATAAATAAAGAAGAGGGAAAAGTGCCACAAGAGCTGACATTGCAAGATATTTAGATCATTTGTTGTACATAAATCTTGTATGAATAGAAAAAAGTTGCAGAAAAAACCTGATGAATTTGCATGGTGACTTCAAATTGCAATATTATTTTTATGCAGTCCAATTGTATGGCATCCAACTAGGTAATAAGCACCCCAGAGTGAAGGTCTCCTGCATAGTCTCCATTGAAATGGTCATGACCAGTGAAAGGGTGCTCTTGTGCTGCTTCCATTCATTTATGCTGGCCTTGTGGAGCAAAACTTTCCAGTGAATTGCACAGAGACTCTTATATATCACTAATGTTTTCACTCAGCAACCATATTAGCCCTTACCTGTGACTAGCAGGCATTTTATCAACTTCTAGATGTCAGCAATTACTGTCCTCTCTCTTTTGTTCACTCCATAAATGAGACATTGCTCAGACCTTTTATAGCTTCAGGGATAAGCCACTTGTAATGTTGTACCGCTTCCCCAATAAAGCCCGGTGACAGCTTCAGTTAGCGCAAAATGATGCAAGTGGGAACATGGCACTCCAAAAACACTATATACCTCTTGTTTAAAACTTCTGTGGATCAAACCATATATAATCAGCAAGCATTGCACATGATGTACTACTTGCATAGCTTTTCTTTAAGGCAGGACATTGGCTCAGAAGTCTGTCGGTCATTTTTGCAAGTCATGTCATAGGTTGTGATTGGCATCAGGTTTCTTCCTTGGGGTTGAGTTCAGATTTTCTGAATTACTCTCACACTGCCCTAGACAAACCCAACCCTGTCCAATTTTGAAAGTGAAGCAGGACTAGGCCTAATCTGTACATGAATGGGTATCATTCCCAGATCTTAAGACCTGACTGTTATTCTCTAGTTCTAAGGGGAAAGGAGGAGGATTCTCAGGATGAGAATTCTTCCTTAAAAATTGTGTTTCTATTGTCCTCATTTGTTTACTTGGTGTTTTATATTTGAATGGTCTGCTATGTGCAATCGTGGCTGATATTTAATGCATTATATTTTATGATTTCACCAGGACTTCTTCTTGTTTCAACACCAGAGCCTTCCCACTTTGATATCACAAGGGGTCATCCCTAAGGCTCAGGTTTGGATAGTCTTGAGCTAGTAGCCCTGCACAAGGGAGACAACAACTGGGAAATATAGGTGATCTCTAGGCAGAGCTGGGGAAATAGCCTGCCTGCCACTTGAGAGAGCTACCAGTGTGACATTACTGGGCTAGCTGAACAACAACAATAACAACAACAACAACAACAACAATAACTTATATCCCACCTCTCCCTGTGGATCGAGGAGGGTTACAAAGAGAAACAAAAATAACAGTAAAATATATTATTCATTTAAAATTCAGCACAAACCCTTACCCCTCCACCTCCCTCCCTATCCTAAAAGACATATCAAAATAAAACAACACAATATAAAATACTGATTAAGATTAATTAAAAATCAAGTACTTGAGGCAAGCCGTCTTTCATGGGATTGACAGGAGCTATCAGTAATTAGTACTGATAATACTTCGCCCCATGTCTTCAGATGATTTCACCCACCCGCTTCATGTAAATGTTAAATAGCATAGGAGACAGAATGGTGCCCTGGGGGGCAGCCCTCTTGATCATCTTGCTCAAAAATGGTAAAAGAGATAATGGCCTATAGTTGTTTTTCTCCAGGGAAACAAGGAAGGGCTTTTTCAGCAGAGGTGTTAACCACTGCCACTTTTAAGGTAGATGGAAAATGGCCTTCTCTAAAAGATGCATTGATTATATAACTAGGAAGCTACTTCCTATGCTCTTATGAATTTCACCTTGGGTTCTTTTGTTTGATTCAGCCAAGACTGAAAATCTCTCTCTTTTAAAACTGCTGCTAAAATCACCAGCAAGCCTTTGGTATAAAAATGGGGAAGGGGGGAATAAAATAAAAGGTGTCACAAACTACTATGTTATAATACACAGTAATTTTGCCGACACCCATTCTGTGTATAAAGAGTATAAATGGTTTTCAAAGATCAACACTTTTGAAGTAGTCCATCTTCTACAAAAAACAAAACAAAAACAAACAAAAAAACAAAAAACAAACCACCTCAAGCCTTAAGATTCAGTGAACGTTTGGTATAATTGCCCAGTTTTACATTCTTTCTATTTTGAACTAATCATTCAGTTTTACACTTAAATGGTTGTGTATTGCCTCTTAGAGGACTCAGCACTTCTTTAGGAGAGGAATACAAGGAATTTGCTTGGGGCAGAGCAGCTGCTGAGAAGCGGCTGGACCTGCCTCATCCCAGCAGAAGACAATCCTGGGCTTATTTCAATTAAATTTGAAACTTTTTAAAAGTCCTGTTTGCCAGGAAGTTTCAATAAATAATATTACTTAGAGCCCTCTTTGTGTACTGCTGTTTCATATACAAAACTCTTATTCTAAATGAGAAATCAACATTCTGTTCTGGTTCACCTTCCATTCTACATTTTATATTAAACAGAATAAGCCCCCAACTATTGTAATGTGGTAGTGTGTTTTAGGGAAAGTAAAATAGCTGAAAGTGTGTTCCCATGATTGTAAAAAATATTTTAATGCATCTCCTAAGTCATGGGATAGCATGGAAAAAGCTGTCACAGACCAACACAAGAGCAGAAAGGACTAAGATTTGGCTGACATGACATGTTTTAGCTTTGGGAAGGGAAATTGGTTTGGCACCAAGGGCCAAATCAGAAATGTATTGTGAGTTGAGGGAAAGCAGCTTACTATGTACATATCTTAATTGTTATCTAATTACTTGCTTGTCATGGCTATGGCAGATGTCAAGCTACAGCTGGTGGACATGCTGCTCTGGTGTCACGCTATTCTCATTCAGAACAAGTTAGCATAAATATCTGACTTGACTACTTGTAACTGTTTGGTGCTGCGGTCCGACAGATATATGCTATTTTACTTTCGGCATTCAGCTCAACTAGAGTTTCAGTGCTTAGGATTGTGATATTGGTTAATGTCACTTCTGTTTTTGTTTTTTGTTTTTTTCTTCTTCTCTTTTCTTTTAAGAATTCCTTGGCTAACTCCAATTGCTTTTTTCAGCTTGAGTAGACCCATTCAATCAATTGCTGGAGATTAAGGCTGTATCTCCACTGCAAAAATAATGCAGTTTGACACCACTTTTCTGTGGTTCCAAGATGGAATGCTGGGATTTGCAGGGTTTTTTTTGAGATATTTAGCCTTCTATGTCAAAGGGTGCTTGTGCTACAACAAACTACAAATCCCCGTATTCCATAGGATGGTGCAAGGTCTGTTAAAGTGATGTCAAACTGCATTATTTCTGCAGTGCAGATGCAGCCAAAGTCAATCATATGCATTGATTCAGTGGGTCAAACCTAGTTCAGACAAGCAATTGAATTTTGGCTCTTGTTATAATATTTTGCTTACTTTAAATAAATAAATAATTTATTTATTTGATATATATTCTCCCTTTTTCCTGTCCAAAATGTCATTATAGGACTCAAACACTGAACCAGAATGGTGCATAAAGAAGTGCTGATATTATGCTTCTCTAGGAGGGGATGCCGGTAGAATGTGAAGTCCTCCAGAATCTTCTCCACTGCAGTTCTCAGCAGCCCTGGCCAACATAGCCAACACTGAGGAATTCTGGGAGTTGCCATATAACTGATCTGTGTATACAGCTACCTATTTCATCGAGTGTTAAGCAGATTGTGTATAGAATGCTGTATTGGTGGTATTGTTGCCCTGGCTGTGCATAATTCGTGCCATAAGAGGAATCTTTTCTTTAAAAAAATGAAAACTGTTTCTAGCATAGAATATTTACAAATAATCTGAAAGTTACAGCAAAAAAGGTGAAAACTGCTAAGATGCTTGTTTGAGCAAATTTAGTTTTCTTGACAATTACTATTTTTATTATTATTACAAGGCAACTTTAGGACAAATCAGTATAAATTGTAATTTCTAATCATATTATAAATATTTATTAAATATTCGTTTTAATCAGGTACCCTTACACTTTATAAAATTATAAATTATGTAATTAGATTTATACACAATTATAAACAATTATAGCACGGTAAGTATAGCCAGCATGGTACAGCAGTTTGAGTGCTGAACAATGATTCTGGAGATTAGAGGTCAATTCCCCGCTTGGTCATGGAAACCCACTAGTTGACCCTGGATGAGTCACAAACTCTCAGCCCCAGAAAACCCAGTTTGCTGTCCCCATAAATTGGACACAACACCAACAACAATTCCACCTCCATGGCTGCATCCTATGAAACCCTGCAATTTGTAGTTTGGTGAGGCACTAGAGATCTCTTCAAACTGCAAAACCCAAAATTCCATAGGATGTTGCCATGACAGTTAAGTGAAATCATAGCACTATAGCTGTGTGGTATGGAATGCTTACTGCTGAAGTTGTTGCATGAGTCTTGAGAAAGGAAGACTATTTGCAAGGCAGAGGTTGCTCCCATTTCCATTTATTATGCAGTATTTAATACTATTTTCATGGGGAATTAATTCAAATGCTGTACATGTTGCATGTTTTTGTATTGAACTTTTGCATATGTTTACAATAACAAATGTAAACACCCATGGAGAAGAAAAACCCCCATGGGGGAAAAAATCGGCACAAACTAATTTGTTCACTGACATGTTCTGACAAGCTGATGGGAAAATGTAGCATATTTCAGTAATTTGAAGGCATGGTACTTCCTGGTCCAATCTCAACACAGCAGGCAAGAAAAAGATTTTGCCTCCTGTGGGAACTCTTCATGACTCCACAGTTAGGTTCTGTTTCTGCTCTGTGAAACTGTATCACTCCTATGAAGTCAAGATGAAATAAACAAGGCTCAATAAAGCTCTGTACCCTTCCTGCACAGACACATCCCCCCCCCCATTATTGACAGCCAGATATCATGCAAAGCTTTTCCATCGAATAAGCTGGAGAAGTTAAATATGAAGCAGGCTGAGGTAAAGAGCCCATGGCAACTAATAAAAGAGGCACAATACACAACCATGTGTCTCTGCTTACCAGAAACACAGGAACTAACATCAGGCTCCCACCATGCCACCCCCTGTCAGTGGTCTGTTTGCTTTTCCCGTTAGCTTATTAGCTGGCTGAGAAACCAAAAGGAACATGGATAGTCATGCTGGAAAGATATTTTAAAGGATCATGGTGAAAGTGCTCCTACTTGTTTGTGCAGTCATACTAAAAATCTATGGAAGTGGTCTTAAGGTGCTAGAAAGTGTGGCTCTGAGTATATCCACATGTTTCATTTTGGTTAAGTCAAGTGGTGTTTATAGTCCAAACATTTCCATGTTGTGCCCTTCATTGTGCTAAATTTCTTACAGGAGCCCTTTCACCCTATGTACAACTTCATTCCTGAAACCATGTTACTAATCTTATTTTTGTGGTCTTAAATGTAACATCCTGCAGTCAGCAGTGTTCTGCTTTGGTTTGGTGAATATATGTCAACAGTAAGAATATTCAAATCGAAACCTATTGTTAATCTGGACTAGAGTAGACCCTTGTATCAATGGGATTTAGCTATGTGATCCTCACTATTTGAAAATTGATTCACTGAGTAATTAGGATGAACAGACAGGATTTCAGTCTTGGTATTTATACTAGCAAGGCACGGCAGTCAGTGTTGTGAATATTGTGGGTTTATAACTTTAAAATGCCCACAGCAAGGTTTTTAAAAGGAAAAGTAACTTTTATTGTTTCAGGAAATCCAGCAAAGACAGGACAAGAAAAAACAAAGGAGCCAGGGCGCAAAAACTGGCTTGTACACATAGAATCATAGAATCATAGAAATTTAGAGTTGGAAGAGACCACAAGGGCCATCCAGTCCAACCCCCTGCCATGCAGGAACTCCCAATCAAACCATACCCGACAGATGGCCATCCAGCCTCTGCTTAAAAACCTCCAAGGAAGGAGACTCCACCACCCTCCGAGGGAGTGTGTTCTACTGTTGAACAGCCCTTACTGTCAGGAAGTTCTTCCTAATGTTGAGGTGGAATCTTTTTTCCTGCAGTTTGCATCCATTGTTCCGAGTCCTGTTCTCTGGAGCAGCAGAAAACAAGCTTGCTCCCTCCTCAATGTGACATCCCTTCAAGTATTTAAACAGGGCGATCATATCACCTCTTAACCTTCTCTTCTCCAGGCTAAACATCCCCAGCTCCCTAAGGCGTTCCTCATAGGGCATGGTTTCCAGACCCTTCACCATTTTAGTTGCCCTCCTTTGGACATGCTCCAGTTTCTCCACATCCTTTTTGAATTGTGGTGCCCAGAACTGGACACAGTATTCCAGGTGGGGCCTGACCAAAGCAGAATAGAGTGGCACTATTACTTCCCTTGATCTAGACACTATACTTCTATTGATGCAACCTAAAATTGCATTGGCCTTTTTAGCTGCTGCATCACACTGTTGACTCATGTTCAACTTGTGGTCTACATGTTAATATTCTGGTAGCTAGGTGGCCTAAATACCCTAAAGGCATAAGATCCTGTCTGATATTGGAAGCTAAATAGGGTCAACCCTAGTTAGTACTCAGATGGGAGACTACTAGCTAATATCATGTGCTATAGGCTATATTTTAGAGGAACTGACAAAATCACCTCTGAGTATTCATTATCTAAGAAAACCCTATGAAATTCATGGGATCACCATAAGTCAATAGGTAACTTGATGGCGTGTGCACACACACACCCACACCCACACCACATCACTGAAACAAGAAATGGAGGACAAAGAATATAGACCTGAACGTAGCAAACTGCATGCCAAATTAGTAGTTACTTATGGTACTCAAGTATAGAAAAGAGGCTTAACCCCTTCTATCTTGCCCTCCATGTTTCCCTCCACTAGTTACTTGTTATATTTGTTAATGCCTTTGAGTTATACCATGGTTAAGAAGGCCTTCACTTATTCATGTTTACCCAGAAATATGTATTCAGTGGGCCCTTTTTGGAACTAAGCAACCACACAGAATTTAGAATACAGGATGCAATCCTGTACATACATACATACTGGACAGAAATGCCCATTAGCCCAACATGATGTTATTTCTGAAGAGACACAAAGAATTTCTCTGTTAACATCCAATTTTTTACTCACTTCCTGGGAAAATGTCTTGTTCTACTAATTGAGAGTACAGGTTTAGATCTGAGTAGTCATATATAGGATTGCACTATAAATCATTGGTTAATTCTCCATCGCTTATGGCCAGTACTGCTTCCAACTCCACTTTTAGGCCCAGTACACATGGGCCATTAGCGGTGATATTAGGGCTCAATAATGCTCGGCATCCATATGTGCCAAGCCCTAATATCACCATGCTGATGTCACGAGGCTGCAGCCCCATCTACACAGGGCACAGCCTCATGACGTAAGGGCACCCGAGCACCCACATGCCTGGGGGCAGAAGAGACATGATAGGGCTGCATTGCAGCCCTTATGACATCCCAGAAAAGGAGCCACCTAGAGCAGCTCCTTTTAGACAGCGCATCTGTGCTGCAGTGAGTGGATGCTGCAGCACAGACGCGGGGCAAAGATGGGCGGCATGGAGCCACCCGTCTGTACTGCCCCTTAGATTCTCAGAATAAGAATTCTAATGGTGAATTATTTTGAAAAGCAATAAAGTCTGAATATAAAATGAGAATATTTTTTGTCAGTAATTTTGGGATTTAATGAAAGACTATAGTGACTTCCCTTTTATATATCTTTAGTTAGTACACTCATTGGGTGATGATCATATTACTGCTAAAAGACCTTTGTCTCTTCAAAATTATGTATGAATTAACACCAGCATTTTACCCCATTCACAAATTGATTAAACTCAAGATTTTGGAATTCAGTTTAGACATAAATTATTCAGCGATTTTCTCTTTGTACATAGGAGGGAAAATACTTCCAATTTATAGTCACTGTTCCAGTTAAATTAGAAACTGATAATGCAGTTTTTTGACCAGCTGCATAAGCTAGCACGTCCTTTCAAGGGAGGCACTGTCCTTAATTTTACAGTATAGAAACCAAAATAAACAGCATGCCTAGCAGCAAGGGAAGTTTCTTTTATGGGTCTATTTCTTATTCAAGCCATACAAAGGAGAACCTACACATATGGAATGTCTAAGATTCACTCAGCAATCAGAAAGACTTTCCTGGCATAAAGTAATGATTTCCTCAAATTGTGACTTGATGATTTAGCAGTTGTATTTAACCAGGTAACTGTGCTGCCTGAATTTCAAGCTGTGCTCATCATCACATAACTCTCATATTATATCTTGGAAGCTTTGTTGGTTAATCTTCTATCCTTTTGCTTGGCAGTCAACAGTTATGCTTAATTCATGGTGCTTTCTTCTGTTATTAATTATAATGCAGTCTACCAAAAAAGAAAAATCTAGAAAATTTTTATGCAAAGCCACACAAAGCAAATGTCTGGAAACTAAAGTGGGCAAAGTGTCAGGAAGATTTTTAAAAACATTCCTATTTCCTAGCAAATCACTGGTTCCACTGGTGGTGCAAAGGGATGACTGGGACTCAAGTCCACCCTCTTCTCCTGTTTTCCCTAGCTGTCAGACAAAAAGCTACAATTTAGTAGGTAGATGTGTGGTCTTAGACACAGAAAATCCAGAGATCAATCCCAGTCAGAATCTGGAAATATCTACAGGTACACTTCAGTTGACAATGTAGGTGTGCTCCAAGGCATAACTTCTATAAATCAAACTTTGGTTCTACAGGTAGAAATAATACAGGTAGAAGTACATCACCCACCCTTTGGTGAAAAGGGCAATATAAATAATTGCTGTTGTTATCATTAGCATTATTAAATAAATAAGACCACTTAAAATTCCTTCCAAAATGTATCCAAGAACTTTTTATTTGTGTATTTCACCAGTGTCCATCTTGCTTATGATTACCACTTTGTTGGCTAAGCTTATAGATCTATGATCTCTCTTTTTAATATATTCAGTGAGGAGAGGGGAGCTAGTAAGGCAGGCTTATCTGTTCTCTTCCTTTTGCATTTCATGCATGCTCAGTAAGGAATTCTGGAAGGCGCTGCTGTTTACCTTGCCCATTGTAGGGCAGGCACACACAGCTACAATAGGATTGGCTAGAATAGAATACCACTTTTTCCCCACCTTAAGCTTTGTTGCATTGCTTACTGCAGACAAGATGCTGCAACCTGACAAGAAAAACTTATGTTTTTGTTCACCATACTCCCAATGCCCCCCCCCCCATGCTCCCAGTGCCAATGTTGTTAAAAATCTTCCAGCTAGACAGCAGAGGAGGAAAAGCATTGGTGGGTTGGCAGGCATGAAAAGACCTTGTAAAAAGGAGCTTCTTTGCCAGAGTCTCTGTTGACTGAGGTGTGCCTCTAGTTAGTTGTACTTCTGCAATAACTAGAGCATAACTATGTAACATTATAACTACAGCATACTGAGGGATAACTTCACGCTGATTGTGATGCAAACACAACTGTTTTAGCGTAAAAGGAGAATTGGGGAGAAGAGGAGAGAAGGAATGAAGTTTCCCATCTAAAACTAACTACCGTATATACTCGACTATGAGTTGATCTCATGTATAAGTCAAGGGAAAGTTTTGTAGCCAAAATTATGGATTTTGATATGATCCGTGGATAAGTCAAGGATAAAACTTAAGGACATGTAACAAGGGATATAAAGGACAAAGGAAAGCAAACTGATGCCAAGGAACGCCGCCATTTTCCCACACAGGCTTTTAAAAAGGCCAGAAGCATAGCAACAATGGAGGGAGCAGAGGGGGGTAGTTCTTCTTTTAGATTTTCTCAGAATGGACTAAGCTCTCATAGGTCACTATTCAGAGAAGGGGATAGTTTCTATTTTTTTTTAAATACAGTAAATACACTGACCTGTAGATAAATCAACCCAAGTTTTGGGGGTTATTTTGACTAAAATTTTCAGACTTATACATGAGTATATATAGTAATTTATTTTAGCATAAATTCTTAATCTAGTGCATTGATATGGACACAAGACTAGTAAAGTGTTGTAATAAAGCAGGAATGAGTAGTTGGAACATCAATGAGAGTTGTGTAGTGTGCAAAGAAACCATTGGCTCTATTCTGACCACTGCCAATAGACTGGAGTTTGTGAATTATGCATGTCAGACACAGAAGATTTTCATACCAGTGCTTGCCATGGGGTAAGCGCTGGTAAAACACCAGTAAAACATCAGGAAAGTGCACGAGCGTGAAAGCCCAACGTGCTCCTGAAACATCAAGGAATTGTCCTCTCACCTCTAGAGTCCTTGAATCATCCACAGAGCAGTAATTTCCTAGGAATGGAAACTTTGCATTGATAGGAAATTGCTGCTCTGTGAACGATTTTACTAGTGCTTACCCCACAGTAAGCGCTGGTGTGAAAATCTACATAGGCTATGGGATTTTGCCTCTCTGCATGGGATACTATGTATTTATTTATTTATTTATTTATTTTACTTTACTTACATGTCACATTCCTCCCATGCTGGGATCCAAGGCAGCTGACAAGAGGGTTAACATGTCCTTTCGAAAAGAAATTGATTTTTCAAAGGATCCTAACCAAAAAAGGAATTTCTAGCTCTCTTCTGCTTTCTGGGTAGATATCTGTGCTTTGGCTATTTTTTTTTTAAAGGAGAGGAATAAATCAAAATCTATAATCATTCACTGCTGTTTCACAGCTTGCAAGATGTGTGTGCACTTTCACTTACAGTTGCTCTTCATCATAGCTTTTGTAACGTCAAAGCTGCACAGAGCTTGAGTCAATCTTACACACAACATAACACTTGGTTTCATACTGTATTGTGGCTTTTGTCATTTTTAAATGCCTGCCCTTCTCACTCTGCAATAGCAATGGACTATAATAATGAATATTAATTTTTGAAAGATGTGTCTTTTAGGTCTGGAAATCATGGCAATGCAGTTTGGATCGATTCTAGGCAGGAGACATTTGTGCTTTCAGTTATACTTCCAGATGGGGAGTTATAGATAGATGCCTTCCTCGTGGAATATAATCTTAGCTGTTGGGTCAGGGTGCATTTATTTTAGTGGTTATACTTGCTTTATCTAATAACTATCTCTTTAGGTGACTAAGCAGAACTTTTCAAAAGGTAAAATCAGTGTTGATTATATCTTTTCTTCATGGTATGCTACAAGTGACTAATATAGGCATGTGTAGGCAGAAAGGTTAATACAGTTTTTGAGTAGTAACTTTTTTGAACTTGCAAGGCTACCCATCCATGTTGCATGAATATAGATTAACTCTCCTTTGTGAGAATACAGATAATGTAGAAATACAAAATGGTTATTCTAAAGGTGCTTTATAGTTTTGATGCAAGTGTAGTAAAGCTGCCAACACTTTCTGCCACTTCATTGATCTACAGAATGGGAAATAGGGGGCACTTTCAATCATCTTCAACAGACCAGCATTTCAGCAGTCAGAAATTTAACATTAAAATGCAAGTTGTGCAGTTTTACTGAGATGCATTTACAGCACTTTCTGTACCATGTTAGATCTTAGTATGGAATTGAAGGCTGATTTTCCAGAACAAAAAACATACAGTTTGGGGGGGGGGGGGAGAGAGAGACTGTATGCTAACCATAAGTAGAAACTGTAAGTTTTTATGTACAGTCTTTTTTTTCCCATTGAAGAGACATTGACCAAGCTGCTCAGAAGATATATGAGGTACAGGGCAGATTAGATGCTGGAAGCCCTACTGTTTTTTTTTTTTGGGGGGGGGGAGCTTTGGAAAATATCCTGGGATAGTCAAAGAAAGGGACAGAGATGCACATAGCTGCTGATGGAGAGGGCTATAGGCCTGTGGGAACCTGGCCAAACTATCTCTGCTGTCTTTGCCACTACCCTTTCAGCATTGGGAACTAGACTGCATATCTAAAGATTGTGATTTTGGATTTCTCATTGTCCTGCAGAGGTCAACCATCTTATGGACATTTCACACTTCAAAATCAAAACAATGTGTTACCATTTCAACTGCCATGGATCCATCCTAGATAACCCTGAGATTTGTAGTCTGGAGAAGTATTTAGATTCTCGGCAAGAGAGAGCCAGTACTGCAGTTCTGAGAGTATACTAGAGAATTCTAAGTGCTTGACTGAGCTACAAATCCCAGGATACCATAGGATGACATCTAAACTGGAATAAAAATGCTATAATTCGACATTGTGATGTTTTAACTGTTCTTGATTTTAATCCGTTACTAGTTTAATTTAATTTTAAGGGGTGGGAGGTCGGGTGGAGGGTATGGTACTGTTTTTACTCTGTTTGTTTTTACTGCTGTAACCTGCTCTTATTTGTTTTGTATTCCCTATATTCTGATCAGAGAATCAACATAGTCTGGAAGCCATATGGCTTTCAAATTAAAAAAAAAATCTTCACATTTTGAACAGAGAATAATGTCACTTTACAGCTCTATAGGAATTTATTACTTGATTAAACCTGAGATTAGGCTAAGCGAGTCAAGCCAATATGCAGTCCCCAAGGAGTTAAATGCATGTAATTTTATATCATAGCAAGACATTACACTTAAAACAACAAAATGTATGTAATTTATATCATAACAAGACATTACACTTAAAACAACAAAAACAAAGCAAGTCAAAGATATAATAAAAATAAAATTTTATTTATAGCCCTCTCCTCTGTCAAGACAATCAGAGCAGGTTACAGCAGATAAAAAAATTACAGAATAAACAATTCCAATAACCCACTACCCAACCTCCCACCCCTTAAAATTAGATTAAACTAGCAGCAAGTTAAAACCAAAAAGACAATTAAAACATAAGCAATATTAGAAGCAAACAAACATTCTGTGAGCGGTGTAAACTGTGGTGTCATAGGTCAAGGTATCAGGAGCTGGTGGGGGAAAACATATCCCAACTCAAGAGCCGGGAATTAAGGGGTTTCTGGGAAGGCCTGCTGGAAGAGATGCATCTTGATCAAGAGATGTAATAAGACACATCTCGTCGGTCAGGCCATTCCATAGCCTGGGAGCGGCGGCAGAGAAGGTCCTCTGGGAGGTCTGCGACAGCCTAGTTTTCATAGGCTGCAGCAGATTCCTCCCAGAGGACCGGAGTGTGTGTGGGGGATAATATAGGAAGAGGCGGTCTCTAAGATAAGTTGGACCCAAGCCATGTAGGGCTTTAAAGGTTAAAACCAACACCTTGTACTGCACCCTGAAACTAATCGGCAACCAGTGGAGAGACTTAAGCATGGGTGTTATGTGCTCTCTCCTCAATGTTCCAGTGAAAAGCCTGGCTGCCATGTTTTGAACTAATTGTAGTTTCCAGGTTAAACATAAGGGTAACCCTATGTAAAGCGTGTTACAGAAATCCAAGTGTGAGGTTTCCAAAACATGTACCACAGATTCCAGGTCCTTCATATCCAGCAAAGGGTGCAGCTGGCGTATCCGCCGAAGCTGATAGCAGGCCATCCTGACCGTCACATTCACCTGACTAGTCATGTGAAGCAACGAATCTAGAAGTACCCCCAGACTGCGAACAGAGTCCTTTGAGGAGAGTGTGACTCCATCTAGGACTGGGATTTAGCTTCAATCTGTTTTTCCTCATCCAGTCCATTACCGCCGCAAGACAGTCATTGAGGGGAGAGACGCCATCTGAAGTCTGGGCCGATGATCTGGTCATGGAGAGAGATATCTGAGTGTCATCAGTGTACTGAAGACACTGAGCTTCATGCCTCCGAATGATCTCACCCAGCAGCTTCATATAGATATTAAATAGCATTGGGGACAGGATGGCACCCTGAGGGATGCCACAATTAAGCTTGATTTGGAAGAGCAACTGTCCCCGAGCCTCACCCTTTGGGATCTGCCGGAGAGAAAGGATCAGAACCACCAAAGATAACACTTACTTGTTATCTGTGTGGCTCTTATCGAGCATTTAAAACTGTTGTAGCTGCTTTGTATATTACATCAATATTTTTTGGGTACACTGTCAGAGAACAAACATAATAAAATAAACAATAACTAAATTCATCTTGTCATAAAGTTGGAAAACACCAGAAGGACCATCTGGTCCAACCCAACCAATACAAGAATCTGCAGCTAAAGTACCCCAGGGAGGTACTCACTTTTGTTTAAAAATCTTGAATGAGGGAAAGTTCACCATTTTCTGTTATAGTCTGTTCCACTACTGAACATCTCTCATTGTCAGGAAATCCTTCCTAATTGAAATTGCCTTTCTTGTAATTTGAATCCATTGGTACCCCCAACATAAAACAAGTCTGCTCCTCCCATTTACCTGACAGTCCTGAAGATAAATAAAGATGGGTCTCTTCTCAGTCTCCTCTTCTCCATGCTAAACATATCCATTCCCACTATGTTGTTCCTCATAGGGCTTGGTTTCCAGAGCCTTTACCAACTGAGTCACCCTTCTCTGGATGTATTCAGCTTGTTGATATCATTCTAAAACAATGGGGCCCATAAGTGGGCCTAGAACACCAGGTGAAGTTGACCAAGTTCTTCCTTTGACTTTGACACTGTAGTTCTATTTGTGCAGCCTAGAATTGCATTGACCTTCCCTGCTGACAAACACACTATTGACTCATGATAAGCTTGACTTCCATTAAGACACCTAGATCTTTTTTCATGTATTGCTGCCAAGCCACCTTATGTTTGTTTATCTTATTTTTCTGTCCGTAGTATAATATTTATATATACAGCATTTACATTTTGTTGTTGTGTGCCTTCAAGCCATGTCTGACTTATGGCAACCCTAAGGTGACTGCTATCATGAGCTTTTCTTGACATGTTTCATCAGAGGGGGTTTGCCATTGCCATCTGCTGAAGCTGAGAGAATTTGACTTGCCCAAGGTCACCCAGTGGGTTTACATGGCCAAGCCAAAATTCAAACCCTGGTCTCCAGAGTCATAGACCAGTACTCAAACCACTATGCCACATTTTCTGTTGAAATTGTTTTTGTTAGTATTAGCACATTTTAATAAATCTGTTAAAGTAATTTTAACGTTAATTACTTCTCCCTGCAGGTATTATTGAAGATTTTATGATCAAGTTTACTCTCCTTCATCAAAGTTGAAAAGTAGATGAAAATGAGGAACATAGATGGGCCCAGGACAGAACTCTGTGACATACCCCATTGTCATTTCTATTTAGAACAACTGGATTAGTTGGTCAACCTGTTACAAATCAGTCTAAAAGTAGCATTGTCTACCATTTTTTCTGCAAGAATATCATAGAGAACCTTTTAAAAAGTCTTACTGAAATCAAAATACTCTACATCACAAAGTGCCACTCATCTGCCAGATTTGTAATTCTCTGCCAAAAAAGAGCAGTGTTTGGTTCCCCATGCTCTCATGTTCAGTTATCTAAGATCCTTGGAAATGCAGGTATTGATTCTTTTGAAGGCCTTCTGCCTTCAACGTAAGCAGTAGCAGAAGAGAAAGGAATATGACATCCATGCACCCTGGAACAAGACTTAAAGCCCCACTTCAGGCTAGGCTAGGAGGGGCTCTGGAAATACTCAAGTACCACCAGGACTCATGTGTAAGACCACTGCGGAAGGAGCAATCAGAAGTCTATAGTTATTAAGTATTGAACATTTGCTTAATAGGGCCTTATATATTTCCTCCCTTTTCTTGATATATTAATTTAATGCTTTAAACAATTTTATACTTCATTTATTATTGTTGGTATTATTATTCACTGCATTCAGGTGTTCACTGTTCTGTAAAAACATGCATGCAAGTATGGAAATTAATAATGACCTGCCTGCCAGTCTTGAAACCACACCCAACTTAAAAATAGTATTGAGGTCCCCCATGTCATCTCAGAAAAAAACCACAACTATGTTTAGCAAAAATTATTTCTGCCTGCTTGGTATGTTAACGAAAACATATCTCTGTTATAATACCAATCATTATGGAAGACAATTTTCTGTAGCAGGATCTCATCAGCAAGGTAAATTGTCTGTGACACATTCATGTCAGCATGCGTAAACTGAGTTTGTTAATTTTTTTTATTACATAACCTGTACATTTTAGTAAAATGTAACCTGTGAGTGTCTGGGGAGGCATTACAAGGAGGTGGTAAGGTTAACTTTGTTGATTTGCTAGTGCTTTATAAAGGATAATTACTTATTCATGTTGCTACAGTAAACTATACTTCAGAAAACAATATCCATAATTGGGTAGTTTCAACTAGAATAGACTCACTGAAACAGTTGTACTGTCAGTCAACACTTAGACAAATCCTACTGATTCAATGGGCCTACTCCAGTTGAAGAGGTAGAACCTGCCCTCCATTGGTAGAAGAGCTCTGTTCACAGAAGGTGTCTCCAATCCATATTTATAGATCTCTGTCATCATGGCTCACTTAATTTGGTCACCTAACCTTTTTACAGCATTTTATGAGGACCAAAGGAGTTGTAGGGAAGGATTTTTCCACCTGCCCACTTGTATGCAACTGAATGTAGACCCAGCCTCTTTTGAAACTTGTTTTATCCTATTCGCCCTTCTTTACTTGTGGAGCAATAATAATGGATACTGTTTTATGGTTAGTCTCTCCTTTGTATGATACAGATTGCACATTTTAAAAAAATTCTAGAATGAAATCTGATATTTTATAACTATATGGTGCCTACCCTCCAATTTTCACAGGAATTGCACAGATTAATCCTCTGTCATCTCATTTTTAAAAGGTCCCAGTTTTTGGAGCATATCGCTTGACTTTTAAATTCAGGCTACCTCTATCCATCTTAAAGTTTAATTTGAGTGGCATCCTGATGTTATCAGAAAGTTTTTGCTGCTGAATTTGTTGCCCGAATACAGCCTGGGTCCATCCCCGCTTCCAGGAGCGCTACAGCTGCCATTTTCTTAAGCTGGAAAAGTCCTGGATCCAAAAAGAGCTGTGATGAGTTGTCCTGGAAGCAGGGATGGACCCAGGATGTATTCAGGAGGCAAATTTGGTGGCAAAGACCTTCTGATAATATCAGGATGCCACCTGAATTAAACTTTTAGCCAGATAGAGGTAAAGTCAAATTTAAAAGCCAAATAATAAGCTCCTCTCTCTGTTTCTTCCACTTTTCACTTTGTTCACAACTCACTTCTATTGCTGCATATTGAATTCAAAGTGTACAGGTAGTGTGTACTCAGTTAACTCAGTGGGGGGACAGGAAAGGAGGAGGAGGAATCTTGCCCTTCCCTGTATACTGAGGCAAAAGCAAAGTGATGCAGCCTCTGTTAGCTTGTATGTTCTTCCTCATTAATAACTTCTGCCATCTTGACCACACTGATATTGCTTGGCCACACGTGTTCTCTGTTTTCATTTGTGAAATGTTGGAGGGTATAATAAAAATTCACAGCACAGTCCAGTCCCCTCTTCCCTTTCCTGAGAAGGGCTCACTACTCTCCTTTATTGTTTCAGACACCAGTTGCCAATAAGGCAAGGATACTGCAGTTGGAGGTAAAGGCCACAACTTTATTAACCAACAGCAAAAAGGTAGGGTTGGCCCAAAGTATAAGGTATGCATCTGGAGCATCAAACAACACCCCGGTTGCGACGTGCAAGGTTGCTTGGAAAACCAAGCATCGGGATGACATAGGAACACGAAAAACGCCCTTGAGCAATTATGCAATTGCACAATCCAACTGTGGTATCTGATAATGCCTCTAGTCACCGGGAGAAAAAGCAACATGGCCCCCGCAATGGCCATTCAACAGCTTCATTTATATACCGCTTCATACCGTTAAGGAGTATCTAAGCGGTTTACAATTGTAAGCTATTTGCCCCCCAACAATCTGGGTACTCATTTTAGCAACCATGGAAGGATGCAAGCCTGAGTCGAGCTTCAGCCCTTTGCTGGTCTTGAACTCGCCACCTTATGGTTTTGAGTGAGGGGCTGCAGTACAGGCATTTAACCACTGCACCACCAGGGCTGAACTCAGTGCTCCCAGGTCCGAAGGACTCCTGATCCAATGCTACAGAGCCCTGGAAACCATGCCCACCAGATCCAGGACCTATGCGGCTGCCCACAAAACTTGTGACAAAACACTCAAGCTGAGGGAGGGAGGGTGGGAGAGCCAAGCAAAAATGGTTCCAAGCAGTGCATGCCATGGCCTAATAAAGGCCTGTCCACCAATGGGGAATTGGGAAGATGGAGGCACTGCCTCCTGGGCTCTCTGACCCAATGAGCTGCACCCAGCCCTCTGGCCCAGCCAGTCGGCTACCACCAGTGTCAGCAGAGCAGTCTGACCAGCCACAGACAGAAGGAAGGCCACTTCTGCCCCGATCAGACCATGGCGGGCCTTCCCACTGGCGTGAGGGTTGCTAGGGTGGAAGGAACTCTGCAACAGCAGAGTTACTATTGGAGTCTTCCTGCTGCAGCAACAGCGCCAGCCCGGTAAGTCAGGCGGCGCCATTTTTTGTTTGTGAAATGTTGGAAATTATCTCCCGGTGACTAGGGGCATCTCGAATGGTGTGCTTTGATACACACATGTACATACAAACAGAAATACAGACAACTTTATTATGGACCTTATAATGTTACAGTCACCCCACATATCTATGAATTTTGCATCTATTCAACTATCCACAGCTTGAAGATTTTTTATTTTTATTCTTTAAAATTCCAAACATTGATTTTGCCATTTTATATAAGGGACACCATCTTACTACTCCATTGTATATAATAGGACCTGAGCATCCATGGATTCTGATAAAAAGAGTCTGTTGTATCATGCCACATCACTCACTCACATACACATGAACATATATCATATCATTAAACCACTGTGCAATATATTTAAATTCCTGGTATTCAAACTGATACAGGTGAAGAAAGTTTAAATAGTGCCATTGGAAGTCAGAAAAATCAATGTTTGGCTCAGGTAATAGATGCAAATAGCAATATCATTTGTTTGCATGCACTTGAGAATGTAGACCATGCTAGCTTTACTAGTAGACAGATTGGCATATCAGAAATTGTTCCAATGAATTATTAGAACTCTCCTTCATATATAAAATGGAAGCAAGTGCAGTTACTGCCCATTAAGGGACAAGTCAGAGAGACATGGAGATAGTATAAATAGGATTTTTTTTTTAAACTGAAGAATAACCCATAATGTGTTGTTAACAATAGATTATACATATATGCAGTTTTCTAAAATGTACACAGGAGATTCAACTGGAAAAAATGTAGTCTTTTCAGTGGTAATGCTGATTCCCATGGCATTAAACCAACACAGACTGTGAATCCAGGAAGCAACAGCCTGTCTTCCTGGGTAGTGAAACAGCACTGGGATGGAGCACCACAGTCTGGTTAGATTTTCTAAATATATGTTACCGCTAAAACTGCATTTCAGTACATAATCAGAGGTAATAATGTTAAATCACATCTTTCAGTTTCCCTGTGTTCTGCTAGTAGAATAAATCCCAAACTCAAACCCCAGCATTAGGACTTATTTTACCTCTTGATCTTTTCAGCTTTCTTTAAAGCCAAGAAAAATTGACGGGGGATAGAAGCCTCCATTGTGCTTAATCCAAACTACAGTTGTTTAAAATGAAAAGCTGAACTGTAAGTCCCAGACATTTATGGTCAAAAATAAACTGGATATTTATGTTAGTCATAGGGTACAATTGTTTAGGGAGTGAATCAGCTAGCACATTGGAGACTCACTGGAAGGATGTGGCAAAAGCTTCTATAGGTTACAGCCTAATAAGCATCAAAATGATTCAACTTTTAAAAAAAACATTCACAGGCATGACACAGAATATGTGATTAGCCAATATGAAAGAGAATTTGTAAAGGATAGTCTTTAATGTGATAGTGTGGACATCAGACTATACTTTTAAAATCTTCTCTAATCAGAACTGAAAAGTTACAAATACCTAGTTACTTGTTACTTTTTGCAATAACTGAGACTTTACTAAGGAGCTTATTGCTCAGCATTTTAAACTGGATCCAGCCTTGTGGGCTGGGCTGGAGCTCGAATGTGGGATGGAGGCGGGGATTATTGCACACTAAATCACTGCCGAACCGCCAGCCACCATCAGCCCAGGTCCCAGCCTGGTCCAAGCTGCTCTCCACCAGCACTTTTTAGAAGTTGGAAAGCTTTCTGATGTCTAAAAGTGCTGGCGGAGCGTGGCTCTGACCCAGGATAATGGTGGCTGGTGATTTGATAGTGATTTAGTGTGCAATAATCCCTACTTCCATCCCACGTCCTGGTTCCAGCTTGGGAGGCTGGAGCCAGTTAAAAATGCTGAGCAAAAAATCTCCTAAATTATGTTATGGTTGCAATTTAACAATGGACTAAATCCTATTGTTAGTCCCAACTAGAGTAAACCTGTTGAATCGGTGGAATTTACTTATGTATTGACTCATTGAGAGCCAGCATGGTGTGGTGGTTTGAGTGTTAGACTACAAAACTGGAGACCAGGATTTCAATCCCTATTCAGTCATGGAAACCCACTGGGTCACTTGGGCAGGTCACACACTCTCACCTCAGAAAACCCCATGATAGGTTTGCCTTTGGGTCACCATTAGTCAAAAATGGCTTGAAGGCACACAACAACAACAGCAGGAGCAACAATTGACTTGTTATTGAACAATTAGTTCAATAGATCTACTCTAGTTTATTCTTTTTGCTATAAAGCTGTAAATTTTAGGCCTGAGACAAACAGGCCAAAAGCAGAGTGCAGCCACAGATACTAAAGTTACAGAGCATGCAGCAACTGCTTGCTTTGGAACCCTAGCATGTCACAATGGCAGCCTAATGGTGGCCTCTTGTCCACAGCGGGGGGGGGGGGGTGCCATCTTGACATAAGTGATGTGCAGTGTACAGATGTTGCTGCGTGTCACTTACATCACCAGCATGCCAAAGCCACACTCGTAACAGGCACCGCACACCTTTAAAAGAACCTGCTGCACAGTTTGGCTGCTGCGGCGTCCCTCCAGAGGGAAAACAGGCACTTCCAGCCCGTCCTTTTGGGGCAGTTTGTTTTGCCCCTTAGTTATGTTTATAGTTACAAAGACATGACTCCATTAAACAGTGGACGAGATATACCAAGTGGTTGAAGTGTTGGCTTGTGCTGTGTCTCCAGTTCTGCTGCGGGTATTGCAGCAACAACAAAGTAGCTGGTAGAACAGTTCATTTTGTACTACCGTCCATTGGCGTGTAACATTCAGGTTAAAAAAAGAGGAACTAAAAGTAACTATGGTCCAAAACACACTGCAGAAATAATCACTTTATCTGCCTTGGCTCAATGCTATGAGATTCTGGGAACTGCAGTTCTGGGAGACATTTAGCCTTCTCTGCCAGAGGGCTCTGGTGCCGCAATAAACATGTTGTCAGCCTCAGGGGAAGGGAACAGCAAAACTCATCTGAACAAATCTTTCTAAGAAAACTTCATGATAGGGTTTTAGGGTCACCATAAACTGGAAATGACTTGAAAGCACACACCAGCAAACAGACTACTTTTGAGTCTTGGAGTTATAACAATTTGATTCTCTTGCTACAGAAACCCTGGTAGCACAGAAATGCCTGTACTGCCGCCACTCACTCAAAACCATAAGGTTGTGAGTTCAATACCAGCAAAAAGGCTCAAGAATGACTCAGGCTTGCATCCTTCTGAGGTAGCTAAAATGAGTACCCAGATTGTTGGAGGCAATTAGCTTACAGTTGTAAACTACTTAGACACTGTTAATTCAGTATGAAGTGATATATAAATGAAGCTTTTTGTTTTGTTTTAAAGAACATTCAAAACTCTACTTTTGGGGTAGGAAGAGAGAAAAATGGTAAGGAAATCTGTTTGTACTTGTATTTCTGGTAGTATGAAACATCAGTAAAACCTGTCAGGTTCTCCTGCTGTGTTTGTGAATATGTGCCTTCATGTTGCCTGTTAACATATGGCAACTCCATGAGCTTCATAGGGTTTTGTAGCCAAGGAAAACCATAGAGGGTTTTGCCAGTTCCTTCTTCTGAAATATAGCCTATGGGCCCTGGTATTCATTGGCAGACTCTCATCCAAGTACTAACCAGGGCTAACCCTGTTTAACTTCCAAGAGCCTTTAGGGCCATGGTGGTGAACTCATGGAACATGTGTCAAAGATGGCATATGAAGCCATTTTTCAGGGCATGTGGAGGGTGGGGAAGAGGAGGAGGTACAGGTGTGCACACCTGTTCCTCCTTTTCCCAGCCATCTCGAGCCTTCAGTCATCTCCGGAGAGGTAGCTGAAGGCCCAGGAGGGTTCAATGGGAGGACGAGGAACAGGGTTGGGAAGAGGAAGAACAGGTACACTCCTGTTTCTCCTCTTCCTGGTCATCCCCAACCTTCATCTGCCTCCAGAGATGCAACTGAAGGCCAGGAAGGATGGGGGGAGGAAGCCTTGGCTTGCAAGTCCCACTCCAGGAAGGCAGAAGTCCTGCCCTGGAAGTCCCATCCCTCACAGAAATTCCACCCCCAGCATCAGGTAACACCCAGTGCCAGAAAGCCTTTTAGTTTGGGCACTCAGTCCCTAAAAGGTTTGACATCACTGCTTTAGGGTATTTAGTTCTCCTGCTACAGAAACTAAATTCTTTCACTCTCTTTTAGCTGTGCATTGCCTAAATTGTTTACCATTCCAGTAAACTCATGTATGTTAGTTTAACTCAAGTTCATGGGCTACAATCTTTTGTATACTTAACCTAGTAAAATCTATATTCAAAAATGTGCAAAAACAAAACAAAACAGTCATATCATTTGATAATTTAATTTTACATGCATATGACACTAGGCTTTCTTCCTTTTCCAATGTGCAAAATGATGCTGGCAGTTGACCATGAAAGTTGACCATGATAAAACATTTGCTGAACCATACTTTGATGGGAGGGAAGGGACAACTTGCCATCCTTTCTTCCACAAATTTACAACGTTTTTACCAGCAGTCTCAAGAATCTGATCAGGAGGGCTTTAAACTGAGTTATGAGGGGGAGGGAGACAAAAGTGCTGGAGAAAATAGTCATATTGTCATAGAAGGAACAAGGCAAACAGTGAAAGGACGCAACAGTAGAAGGCAAAAATATGTGCACAGGTGGCAAGCAAAGGGGACACACGGTCTTAGATGTCCTTACACTAATGCACAGAGCATGGGAAATAAGCAAGATGAACTTGAACTCCTAGCACAACAAGGGAAATATGATATAATAGGCATCACTGAAACCTGGTGGGATGAGTCTCATGATTGGAAAGTAGAAATGAAGGGGTATAACCTTTTTAAGAGAAACAGGCAAACCAGGAAAGGAGAAGGAATAGCATTATATGTCAGGGATATTTATATAAGTGAAGAGATCCAGGACATCAGTACTGGAAGCCAGGTGGAGAGTGTCTGGATAAAAATTAAAGGAGAGGGAAGCAACAGGGATGTTACTGTGGGGTCTACTACAGACCCCCAACTCAAGTAGAAGAATTGGATGATGCCTTTCTAGAACAGATGACCACACACTCAGATAGGAAAAATATAGGAGTGATGGGTGACTTCAACTATTTGCTGGAAGTCAAACTCAGCAAAATCCTCAAATTCTAGCAAATTCCTCACTTGCCTGGAAGACAATTTCATTGTCCAAAAGGTGGAAGAGGCAACAAAGGGATCAGCTATTTTGGATCTTATCTTAACCAACAGGGAAGACCTAGTTAATGGGGTGCAAGTGGTTGGATCCTTAGGTGGGAGTGACCATGTCCTCCTGGAATTTGTTATACAATGGAAAGGAGAAGCCAGGCATAGTCAGACACACATTTTAGATTTTAGGAAAGCTGATTTTAGAAAACTTAGAGAAATACTGGGGGTGATCCCATGGTCAGAAATACTAAAAGAGTAGGGAGTTCAAGATGGATGGGAGTTCCTCAAAAGGGAGATACTAAAAGGACAATTTCAAACAGTTCCAATGAGGAAGAAAAATGGGAGATGTCTCAAGAAACCAGTATGGATGACTAAGGAACTTACAACTGAGCTAAGTTTTAAATGGAACATGTATAAGAAATGGAAAAATGGGATAATCACCAAAGAGGAATTTAAACAAATGGCAAGCACCTGTAGGGATAAAGTCAGAAAAGATAAAGCACAGAATGAAGTCAGGTTTGCTAGAGAAGTTAAGAACAATAAAAAGGGCTTTTATGGGTATGTCTGCAGCAAAAGGAAGAAGAAGGAAATGATAGGGCTGCTGTGTGGAGAAGATGGCAAAATGCTAACAGGAGACAGAGAAAAGGCAGAATTACTCAACACCTTCTTTGCTTCAGTCTTCTCAGAAAAGGCAAAGGGTGCTCAACCTGAGGACAGTGGAGCAGGTGACAGAATAGGAGTATTTCAGCACAGAATAAGTAAAGAGATAGTACAGGAATACCTGGTTAATCTAAATGAATATAAGTCTCCAGGACCTGATGAACTACATCCAAGGGTATTAAAAGAACTGGCAAATGTAATATCGGAACCATTGGCAATAATCTTTGAGAATTCTAGGAGAACAGGAGAAGTCCCTGCAGACTGGAGGAGGGCAAACGTTGTCCCCATCTTCAAAAAGGGAAAAAAAGAGGATCCCAACAATTATCGTCCAGTTAGTCTGACATCAATTCCAGGAAAGATTCTGGAGCAGATCATTAAACAGAGAGTTTGTGAATATCTAGAAGATAATTCCATAATCACAAAAAGACAACATGGGTTTCAGAGAAACAAGTCATGTCAGACAAATCTGATCTCTTTTTTTTGATAAAATTACCAGCTTGGTAGATGAAGGGAACACTGTGGATGTAGTATATCTTGATTTCAGTAAGGCCTTTGACAAGGTTCCCCATGACATTCTTTCAAACAAGCTTGTAAAATGTGGACTAGACAAGGTAATTGTTACATGGATTTGTAAGCGGTTGACTGACCACACCCAAAGGGTGCTCAACAACGGTTCCTTTTCATCCTGGAAAGAAGTGACCAGTGGGGTCCCACAGGGCTCTGTCCTGGGCCCAGTGCTATTCAATATCTTTATTAATGATTTAGATGACAGTATTGGGGGCCTAGTTATCAAATTTGCAGATGACACCAAATTAGGAGGAGTAGCTAATACTGCAGAAGACAGGATCAAAATTCAAAATGACCTGAATAGACTAGAAAGCTGGGCCAAAGCTAACATAATGAAATTCAACACAGAGAAATGTAAGGTACTGCACTTAGGATGGAAAAATGAAATGCACAGTTATAAGATGGGGGACATCTGGCTGAACAAGACCACATGTGAAAGGGATCTAGGAGTTCAAGTAGACCACAAGTTGAATATGAGTCAACAGTGCGATCCAGCAGCTAAAAAGGCCAATGCTATTTTAGGCTGCATTAATAGAGGTATAGAATCTAGATCAAGGGAAGTAATAGTGCCACTCTATACTGCTTTAGTCAGGCCCCATCTGGATTATTGTGTCCTGTTCTGGGGACCACAATTTAAAAAGGATGTGGAGAAACTGGAGTGGGTCCAAAGGAGGGCGACTAAAATGGTTAAGGGTCTGGAAACCATGCCCTATGAGGAATGACTTAGGGAGCTGAGGATGTTTAGCCTGGAGAAGAGAAGGTTTAGGGCTGATATGATAGCCCTGTTTAAATATTTGAAGGGATGTCATAGTGAGGAGGGAGCAAACTTGTTTTCTGCTGCTCCAGAGAACAGGACCTGGAACAATGGATGCAAGCTACAGGAAAAGAGATTCCACCTCAACATTAGGAGAAACTTCCTGACAGTAAGGGCTGTTTGACAGTGGAACACACTCCCTCGGAGAGTGGTGGAGTCTCCTTCTTTGGAGGTTTTTAAGCAGAGGCTAGATGGCTATCTGTCAGGGATACTTTGATTGCGAGTTCCTGCATGGCAGGGGGTTGGACTGGATGGCCCTTGTGGTCTCTTCCAACTCTATGATTCTATGATTCTATGATTAAAAGAGGTAGGGGAAGGGAAAGTAGGATTTTAAAAGGGACGTGGTATTCCCTATACAGTTAGTAAGCTTGGTGTGAAGCATGATTAGTCATTAAATGATTCAGGGACTTGCAGCCAAAACCACATGAATAAAATTCCATTCATACACAGGCTTTCTTCTCCCTCTCCTTTGCCTGCTCCTCACATGTGTACATGTAAATAATAATAATAATAATAATAATAATATATTTCTAGCCCGCCCCTCTGAACGAGCAATCGGGACGGGTTACAACAAGGTTAAAAAACAATACAATTAAAATATACCGTCCCATCACCCAACTCCCTCTCTTAAAACAGGATTAAATCACAACAACATTAAAATCAATAAATGAGCATATAAAAATAAAATAAAAACAGTGACAGAAGTTCCAATCTGGAAACCTTAGCTGTATAAGGGTGAAGTAATGCTGGAAAGAGAGATGGAAAAGCTCAAAAATGCATTTCAGGGCCGGGAGGTGTTACATTTCTTCTGGAAAGGCCTGCCGGAAGAGATGCGTCTTTAGGGCTTTTTTAAAGACTTCAGTGGATGGAATAAAACGCATCTTGTCCAGCAGGTCATTCCACAGCTTAGGGGCAACAGCTGAGAAGGCCCTCTGGGAGGTCTGAACCAGCCTGGTCTTCATGGGCTGTAGCAGATTCCTCGCAGAGTACCAAAGTGTGCGGGGAGGTTCATATATGTTTTTGTGTCTCCAAGTTGACTTACAGCAATCCCATGAATTCCACAGGGTTTTCTTAGGCAAGGAATAGTCAGAGGGAATACAATATTATTAGAAAGCAGATTCATTTTGCTTCTCCTGTTTGGTTTCATGTGGTCTTTTGTATCAAATGAATGCTATGTCAACTGCAGGATTGTGTACATTGGCATAAAGTTGGCATAAAGTGTAACACATACTCTCCAAATGCCAAGGATAGATTGGGGTGGTCAGGCTCTGCAATGTTAGTTTCTTACCTGTGTTAAAATGTCCCACTCTTATCCCTTTGCAATTAATTAACTGAGCAAAAGGAAGAGGAGAAGAATGGTCAGAGTTGTGCCCTTTGCAGTAGGGTTAGTACAAGAGCAAAACCAGCAAACAGATGCTGATACAGCCTCTCGGAAGTTTGAAACCCTGAATTGCTTCCCAAAAGCAAAAGACACAATCTGTAAAAAGCACAGAAAACTAGAAAAGTGAGAACCCTGGCAAATAAGAAGTGCTTTCTTTGATGAGAACCCCTTTGAATTGCAGCACCTCCAGAACTGTGCACCAAGCTGTCTCTCAAGTACAATCTCAAAATCCCACAGATTTCTTCACCTCTAGTTTCCCCAAAATAGCATTAGTTTTACAGAGACGTATTTCTGATCTGAAAATACTTTTTCTTGCTTTCAGTTCTGATTTTTGTTTTTGAGATTTGCACAAACATTACTTTTAAAGCTTAATATTATTGGTTTTCTTCTCTCCAGACTCCTTGCTTTGGATTTACTAATATTCTGTTTGTGCCAGTACCATGGGAAAGAAACTGTAATGCATAGGAATCCAGCACTGTGGACTTACAACATTGGGAGAGATTAACTGGTGGCATAATTTTAAATCTTTCCATATAGCAATATTCTATTCACATTACCAAAACAATTATGTACATATTGACTCAGAAGTAACCCCCAATTAATTGAGTGGGTCTTATTCCTAAGTAAACAAGTATGGGATTATTAATCAAATGAGACTTTCTAAACAACCACTGGAATGCATGGATTTTATTTATTTATTTATTTATTTTGCATTCATGGTGTGCTGTTTGGTATGCTTTGATCGAGAGTTCCTGCATGGCAGGGGGTTGGACTGGATGGCCCTTGTGGTCTCTTTCAACTCTATGATTCTATGAATCTATGGGGCTTTCTAGATGGGCAGGAAAGTGTGACATGAAGTTGCCTTTTCCTTAATGCTTAGCAGCTGCACTGCAGCCTTTAGATGGAGCTGTGCTGTTCCGCAGTTTTTAAAAAAGAAGCTGGGAAAACCAGCACCTTTTTAAAGGCTCTTCTTCTCCCCTAAAATACAAAAAAAGCGTTTTCATGGCACACTTTCCCTTTTTCTCATCTAAAGGCTAGAATTTCATGCAGCCATGAACACACTTCTTTTTGCCAATCTAGATCAGGCCTAGAAAGCCCCAAAGTGTACTATATAAGAGAGGGAGAGAGAGAGAATGAAAGAGAGACATTTGGTGTTTCCTACTTTTTCTTTTCAAGATTTTCTAAATGGAATACTGTACATATACTGTATTTTGTGAGTTCTTCTACATTGATAATGTTTGCCATCTTGTTGCCTGGCCACACCCTTTTGATTACACTGTGATGTTGCTCAGCCACAGGTGTCCCAGTTTTCGTTTGTGAGATGGCTGTTTTTAAACAGCAAAATCATTTGTTTTTGCAGTCATCTTGGCATATATTTGATCTAGAGCACTGCAATTGCTTCAGCTGAATATTTCCCTGCAAATTATAACAAATAAGTGTCATCATTTCACTGTCCACTGCCTTGGCCTTTTTATGAAATCGTGACTTTTTGCCCAGCCAGAGTAAAGCTATTCACAATCCTTCTCAACATTCATTTCAACTTTCAGCAACCGAGAGAGAAATGGAGAGAGAGAGAGAGAGACTGTCCAAGCTGATCAAGCAGGCAGAGTCTCCTCTTATATCTGCTGACAAAAAGGTCACTTTGCTAGCTTTTATTATTCAGCTTCCACTCCAGATCTTGATTTTTAACTTGACACAAATAAGTCACATTGCGCTCGCCAGATCTCCAAGGTTGCCAAGCTGTTTTTGGATTATTGGGGATAATTTATTTTGAAGGCAGCCTGCTGAGTCTCTTTTTGTGCACAGAGTATTTTAATGCTCTTTTTGACTGCCCCAAGTAAAGTAGACCCACTGACTCACTGGTTTTTACATTTGTGTTAACTCACTATTCAATAGTTCTATTCTTGAAGGAATTACCAATAATATTCAGAACAATATGAGCAATGAAACTTTCTGAGGTTGTTTCATATAGAATCTGTTTTTCTCTCCATTTTGGCATACATTTTTTGTGGAATCAACAAACATTCACTGAAGGTGGGCAGGAATATTTCATGCTCTTCCCACCACTGAAAAATAGTTTGCAAAAAGTGCTCTGCTTTTGTCTTAGGGCCTTATTGCAAAGTAAAGAAAGACAAAACGCAGAACAGAAGTGGCTTTATGCTTACCTTCCTGCAATGAAACCATAGCACTTCCATTCTCCCTCCAGAGGGAGCTGTGGTAAATGCATGGTTTTTGCCAAATTGTTTTTTTCCAGCAAAACAAAAGGTACACATTTACACTCATCTCCCTTGGCAACAGAGCAAAAGTACTTCATGGACATGCAGGAAGGTAAGCATAAAACTGCTTCTACCTCATTGCCTCTTGTCTTTCTTTTGTAATGGCCTAGAGTATGTACGAAGATCTATATGCTGATGCTGCAGAACTTTGAAAAGTTCTTTTTAGACTAAAACTCCCCAGAATGCTCAGCCTATATAGATACTGGCTATGTTGTTTGGGGATTGTGGCACCAAAAAATTACATGTTTTTGTTCTTGGCGATAAGCTATCAAATGTCAGTCTCATCTCCTGGAATAAGATTACTGAAACTAAATAGCCAGCATGTGGTTAGCATTCTATAAACATTTTGAACTCCTTACAAGCATCAATAGAGGCTATGCTTACTATGCTCATGGAACAAGGAAACCAACTAATATCAGGATGTGTCTTTATTTGAAGAATTTTTCTACTACCTTTCCATACCTATGTTCAAGGTGACCGGGAATGTTAAAACAATGCAACAAAATCATTCACAATAGATTAAAAGGGCAGAGAGAAACGGGGGGGGGGGGGGGGGGAGGAGAGGGCATTTTTTTAAACATCTGAGGATTGACAGGACAAATGCCCTGACACACACACACACACACACACACACACGAGAGAGAGAGAGAGAGAGAGAGAGAGAAAGAGAGAGAGAGAGAGAATTATTTGGAAGATAAGCCCTAATAATGTCTAAATACTGGTGTGATGAGTCACCCCCCTCCCCATCCAAGCATCATCAATGCATTTGCATCCATCCTCCTCTTATCTTTATATGATACAGAATTGAGATGAGCATGCTATCAACACACTGTCAAAGGAGGAGTTCATGGCAAGAGGGTCACTGCATTATGTACAGAGTACAAGAAGCAGCATCAGCTCATCCAATGTTGCCATGCCATTGTATGCCAAACTGACTGACAATAAGAATAAGTAAACATTGGATTTGGTTCCTTTCATGATTTCTCCAAAATGTACAGAGTTCTCCTACACAGGGTTTATGAACTGATTTATTTTTTTAAAGAACATGGGCCCTTCAAATTTAAAAGAACATTGGACTTCAGGAAGAAGCATGGGAGGGATAGAGAGAGGCAGGAGGAGGAAGAGATAATTAAAAAAAAAAGGAAAATAAAAGAAGGAAGTGGATCCAGTAAATATATGACTAAATAAGATGAACAACTAAAAACTGAAGATACCAAGAGGAGATACAGCATGGGAGTAAGGTTCTGGACTAAAAGATAGGATTGCTTCATAACTAAACCTTCTCAGCATCTTCATGCTTCCTCCTCTTGCCATAAAACATAAACAAGCCCCCTTATAGGTAGCATGCCCATTTTTATCCCTTGTTCTCTAGAGTCACTGTTGAAACTGGAGTCTGCAAAAGTGTTCGCTACTGAACCACTGTCTCTCTGGTATATTGGAATTTTTTTACAATGTTGGTTGGGACTCAGTTCAGAAACAGATCTCATTTTCTTTTAATATGTGACTATTTAAATCAGAACTTCCCAAATATTGACACTCAAATGTGGTTCTTCAACCTCCAGAAATCCTAGCCAGCAAGACTTTTTGAAAGCTGAATTTCAGCAGCTTCTGGGAACTTCTGGTGTATGTATATCTTCACTATTGGTGAAATTTGCTATAAGATGCAGCAAGTATAATAATAATTCTTGTGAGCAAAAAATAGTAATAATGCAATTTTGGTGGACATGTCATATATGCATCCATATGGGGTATAAGATTATATCATTTTTAAAGACAAATAATAGAAAGTATAATTTGAGTTTCTTCATGTGTAACACTAACCTTTAGAGAAATATAAAGATTATAAAATATTATTGATTGGAGAAATATAGTAGAAAGTATGTCACATAGTTGAAAGCTTCCAAAATAACACTTGTTATTTATGGCTCATGGAAAAGAGGCAGTAAAACAGAAATAATTATTCAAAAATATGCAGCTCTATGTTTTCTAGCAGGTAATCTTACTTGTAGGCACTATTTTATGTGCATTCTCTAGAAAGAACCTGTAACCAATACTCTACCTCTAAGCAGTACAGAAAGCTATCAAACAATTGCTGCTCTTCCACATCCTCAAACATCTCACATATAAAAACCAGGACACATGTGCCCAAGCAGTATCAGTGTGTCGTCAAAATACTAAAAAGCTACAAATGAGGAAGAACATAAAAGGAAGTGTGTAGCAGTTTGCTTTTGCCAAAGTATACAAGGAAGTGCAAGATTCCTTCTCTTCCTTTTCTTTCATCTCCCCTCTGTTTTGTTAATGAATTGTGGACCACTTTTACCCTCTGAATTCAGTTTACAGCAATTGAAGTGAGGGAAATGGGAGAAAAGGAGAGAAACTGGGACATTTTAAAAGTAGCTGGAAAAAGTGGGACAAAAGGGGATAAATTGAAACTGTTCCTGTCATATTGGGGCATTGGGAGGATATGTCTCCATTTGTTTAATGGATAAAAAAGGAGATTCAGAGTTTCCCATCCCTCAAATTTATTGGACTAAAATCATTATGATTCTCCAAGTAGCCAAAAGATCATTTTGCTCTCCCCCACTTTAAGAAAAAAAAAAAATGTGTTAGAAACAGAAATTCTTGGTATTTTGCAGCTGGCTCATGTTGCCGGTATTTGCTTGACGTGGTGAGAGCTGGGAAATCAGGGGAGTATTCTTGTAATCTCCAATCCCTTCGCACACCCACAATGAAAAGGAAGGAAGATCTTTTCAGGCTACACCAGGCTAGGAAAATGTCTCCCTTCCAAGCCAGCTTTCCTATAGAATTAGAAATAGCCGGAATGGAATATCTATGCGATTTCCTAACTGAAATGTTGTTAACTGCTGTAAAAATGGAAGGTAGCCAAAGCATAGAAATTATGGTGATTAGAGGTCAGCACTTGGCAACAATGTAATGCTGATCCTGCCCTAAGATGGAGATGAATTGCTGCCTTGAGGAGGGCTAACTTTGGTCTTATGTCTACCTCATCCCCAAGAGGGGACATATTATACTTATCTTGCTAATGAAACAAAATAGTTGTGTTAAACAGCCTCTAGCTTCCCACACAAGAGTTCATTTCCTCTGCCACCTTCACTTGTCAGCATGGCTTCTAATCTTAGCTTTACAGACTATCTTGCCTTTCCTGAGTAACCAAAGTGTCAGAGAAATATGTCTTACAGACACTTCCTGAAAATACTCAGAGTCCATGTAACTGTTGACTTGCTGCTCCTTCACCCCAGGCTGAACTGCAGGCATGAGTCAAAGAATGATTGATTATATCAAATCAGTTGTCAACACAATTTAAGTCCAAGGGCGGGAATCCTTCCACCTTCCCCTGCTGACACTTCTTGGATTGCTTATGCACTTCTGTTGTTGGCCTGTTAGTTAGACCAAAGGGTCTCAGATGGATTAAGATAATGCAGCTCCTGCAGGCACCATATCAGATCATAAAATATATGTATTCTGCACCACTAATACTGCTGCTAAATATGATGGCAAATTCCTCTTTGCCGTTGCAGTTGTAAAACAGCTTTCCAGGTCTCATATCTCAATTCTCAATATCTGGTTTCAAGCACAGCATGACATTTGCAGAGGGAGAAATGAGATGCAATCATACATCATAAAACTAGAGGAAGAAGTCCACTTTAAAAAAGACAGGTTTGCAGGGAGACCATTTCTAGACAGCACTTTTCTTTGTCTGCAGCTGATAAAGCCAAAGTAATATACATCAGCTAATAAGGAGCCCTTATTTGTATCAGTCAGAAGGAAGTCAGCGGGTAGCATTGATCATAGCATCTGCCTTATTAATACACTTGCTGGCAGAAAAATCAGCTTTTTTTTTTTTATGAAAAGAAGTATTCCATGAAACCACTTGATATTTAGAAACAATAAGCTAGATCTCATGTCCCCAGCTGACAGGTGGGAATCAAAGGGGGCAGTACCTTTTGTTAATTTCATCCCCCCTGCAGAGGACTAAGATACATTCAAGAGGCCCTTCCACACTACACAGTTATAGTGCTAGGATTTTACTTTATCTGCCATGGGTCCATACTGTGGAGTTGTGGGATTTGCAGTCTAGGACCAGGCAGATTTTGAGAATTCAGCAGCAATGAAGGCTGGCAACTGATGCCAGTAGGGCAGTGAATCCACTTTGAAATTTATCACATGAAGGAGATCAGGAATTTATCCTGTTAATATCCCAGAAAAATCCCGTAATTATGCGAAATGATTTCATACAATGTCTCACAGAACGTGCCATTAAAGTAGTCACAAAGAAGCATTAACACGCATCTTTTTACTTTCAGGATTTCAGTAACAATGCATTTCTAATATCACTTTATTTGCATAATTGCGTGTGATAATCATTAGTACAATTACCTGCCATTTTTGCTTTATTTGCAGGATGCTTTAAATGTGCTTTAATCTCTTTTTAATGCTAAAATTAGCCCCAGTGTGATAAATTTGGGTTTCATCCCAAACTTTAAAGGTCCTGTGCAAGGTGCTGGACCTGTTTGGAGGAAATAACTCAGGACTGAAGTTGGAACTAAAATCTGGGGAGGATTGTTTTCTCAATTGCTATGGACACCCTCAGCATTCATCATAGAAAGACACACTATGCCTACAGACTTGTCTACATGTTGCTCTCTATATTTCTGCCCCAAAACAGTGCTTAGTACTTTCATTCAGGGGTGGCAGTGGATGGGTGAGTGGGTGGCTGCAGGAAGGTCACCAGACCTGATTTCTACGAAATGGGTCTGTTCCTTTTCATCCCTATGAGCACACTGCTTTCCCCATCATGACATGAATACACCCTATTTTCCTGCTGGTGTATTTAGGCTGAAACAATGTATTTTCTGTTTTCTGCTAAAAGTATGTTCCCTCTCTTTATTCCAGTACTTCACTCTTAACCTTTTTGGGGCCCTTTCATAATACAGAATTATACTACTCTGGTCCCACTTTAACTGCCATAGCTGCATCCTATGAAATCCTAGGATTTGTAGTTTAGGGAGAGGTATTAAAAATTCTCAGCCAGAGAACTCTAGTGCTTCTCCAGAACTACAGACCCCAGGATCCCATGGGATGCAGCCACAGCAGTTAAAGTGAAATCATAGTGCAATAATTTTCTATATCAGAGAGCCACCACCATATTTTTTTCCTTCCATTTTCTTCAGTTTTAGTATATATTTTATACACTGAAGCATGACCTTTCCACACACATGTCTTTATACTGCATATATTCTTAGCTCTTTATACTGCATTTGTGGAACACATCATCTGCATTGTCACAGAAATGGTCAAGTAGCTGTATTAGTCCATTAGGGAAAAAAATCAATCAAACTCCACAGTACAGTAACAAATTTTTAGTAACAAACTCTCATAAATGAATGCGCAATATTTCAAGCGTTTTTGGCTAGAGATTTCTTTTCTTACAGCTCATTTTTTTTTATTTTTCCTTGTCCAGAAACCAGCACAACATTTCAAAATGTTCTAGGAATCCAGTGTGACATTTTGAGCTACTAGATCTAGCAAATGGAAGCACTTTGCTCCTGTCAAACAATGTTGCAGACCTGTTATTTACCAAAGCATCTGGCATCTGATGATATATATTAAAATGTCTAGCAGTAGCTAAGGAACAACATTAGGCAGCTAAGATTCTACATTTAAAATATGAAGAAAAATAATGTGTTTTGCCACATACATCTGAAAAAGAAAGAAATATATGTGGAGTTGAAGGCTTTCATGGCCGGCATCCATAGTTTTTTGTGGGGCTTTCAGGCTATGTGGCTATGTTCTAGAAGACTTCCTTTCTGACGTTTCGCCAGCATCTGTGGAAAGCCCCACAAAAAACTAAAGAAATCTATGTTGGAAAATGAGAGAGGAAAACACAGTTGATTGGAAAATCTCTATGGCCCATTTTAGATTGGCAAAAAGAGGTGTGTTGAAGGCTGCATGAAAGCCCAGCCTTTAGATGAGAAAAAGGGAAAGTGTGCCATGAAAACACTATTTTGGCATTTTAAGGGAGAAGAAGTGCTTTAAAAAGGAGCTGGCCCATTTTAGATTGGCAAAAAGAGGTGTGTTGATGGCTGCATGAAAGCCCAGCCTTTAGATGAGAAAAAGGGAAAGTGTGCCATGAAAACGCTTCTTTTGAGTTTTAGGGGAGAAGACGTGCCTTTAAAAAGTAGCTTGATTTCCCCACTACTTTTTAAAACATTGCTATTGCATCTAAAGGCTAAGGTGTAGTTGCACAGTTAAATGGGGCTCTGCCTCTTTAAAGCACCCATTTAAAGGTAGCGATACAAGTGCGGAGGGAGGGAAGGTGCCAAGACAAGAAGAGACCTTCAGAGCCCGGCCAGAGTGCGCCTGCACCTTCCTTCACCTCCTCCCTTTGGTTGAGAGAGTGTGACTTCTAGGGAGACAGCAGGGCACTGGAGGCGCTCAGCCAGGCCAGGGCAAGCTGGCAAGAGGAGGAGGAGAAGGGGAGGGACCTGGAGCACCTCCGCTGCCCTGCTTCCCTGCAAGTCACATTCTCTCAGCCGAAGGGGGGAGGAGAAGGTAGGCCCAGGCACACTCTGGCCAGGCTCCAAGGCTCTCTCCTGGCTGCCTTCCTCCTCCCTTTGGCTGAGAGAGTGTGACTTGCAGGGAGGCAGGGCAGCAGAGGGGCCCCATGTCCCTCTCCTCCTCCTCCTGTTTCCAGCTTGCCCTGGCCCAGCATCAGGAGGACCTGGAGCACCACCGCTGCCCTTCCTCCCTGCAAGTCACACTCTCTCAGCCAAAGGGAGGAGGAAGGCAGCGGGGAGGGAGGGAGGGAGCCAGGAAGAGACCCCCAGAGCCTGGCCAGAGCACGCCTGGCCCTCCTGCTTCCTCTCCAGAAAGAAGGCTGGAAAAGTAGGACGTGTCCTGGCAAAGGAGGACGTGCCTGGTCAACTTGGAAAAGGGGGGCCTCTGCTCAAGAATGGAGGACATATGGGAATCCCTCCTGGACAGAGGGCTGAAACCTCAAGACAACTCAATATAATGCTCTGACAGAACACAGACTACAACTCCCACGAGCCTTTGCTACCATTTCCCAAGATGCCTTAATTTGCAACAGAAAGCCGACCAGTATGTTCACATGTGATGAATTCTTTCGTATTGACTCTGCATTTTCTTTTTGTGTAGATGCTCTCTTGTCTTGTGTGTGATGAGCTTGTGCATAATCACGTGCATTTCCGAACTGACCTCACTTTCTCCCTCTTTTGGAATGGTCCTGTACTCCCCCATGTGATAAGCTCCGACTGTATGATGTACCTGCACAATTGCGCAATTTGCAGCCAGCAAGGGAAAAAAAATGTTTAAAGTGTGGCTAAAAGCCACGTTCCTTGCCGCCCATGTAGCTGCTCCGCCTGTGTTTGTAGCGTTTTGACAGCTTCCCATGTAGTTGCTGAGCCACAGAAAAAACCTCAGTCTAGCTGCCCTGTACTTTTTAAATGCACACCTGGGGCTTGCAGTCTAGCTGCTAAGCATTAAGGAAAGTGCAACTTCATGTCACACTTTCCTGCCAATCTAAAAAGCCCCCCCTCAGTTGCTGAGGAAGGATTGTTGCAGTAAAATATTTCTATGTAATAATTTATATGCTTTTGCATTTCATTAACTAGTTTGATGCTGGATACACCTTTTATTGTTGTACTTTTAATTATTTTGTTTTAAAAATCTATATTTTAGTTAACATTTTCCTAATAATCAGTATTTTATAATTGGAATCTTTTTATGAAGGCATAAAAGATAGGGTGCAAATAAAGATAGTTAATTAAATAATTATTTAAAAAAAACTTTTCTGTTTTAGTACTTGGATGTGAATACCAGATGCTGTAGGTTAATTTCAGAGAAAGGAACTGGCAAAACTTCTTCTGAGTATTCCTTACCTTTAAAAAACCTATGGAATTCATGGGGCTGCTATAAATTGACAGGCAACTGGAAGGCAATTACCGTACATACATGGGGAGAATGGTGAAAGAAAAAGTCATGCCTAGATACATTTTGGAAGAAGTATTCAGATTGTCTCTGGACAATCCAAAATGGGAGATCCAGCATGGTGAAGTGGTTTGATTGTTGGCTTGCAAGTCTGGCGAACAGGGTTCAAGTCCCCATTTGGCTATGGAAACCCACTGGATGACCTTGGGCAAGTCACATTCCTTTCACTTCAGAGGAAGGCAAAGGCAACCTCTTTCTGAACAAATCATGCCAAGAAAGTCATGTGGTAGGTTTGTCTTACAACAGAAAAGGCACACAACAGTAACATCAAATTTAGAGACATTTGACATTTTGACATCTGAGGAAGATGATCTTGGAAATACCTTTGTAACACATTGATAGTAAAACTAGAAGAGGAAGAAGAAGTTGTTGTTACATTATATATCATAGAATAATAGAAATTTAGAATTAGAAGGGTGCACAAGGTCCATCTAATTGAGCCACCTGCCAGAGTCTTAAGCGAGGAGGGCTTTCTCTTGGCTCATCGGCTGAGAACACAGGAGAGAGCTTTCTTTGTGGCTGCCCCCAGGCTCTCTTCCACAGGGATTCTCTTCCATGGGAGGTTTTTGGGTTTGTTTTTGTTTTTACATTTAACGGCATTTTATTATGATACCTTGATTTATGGTGTTTTAACTTTTTAATTATCATTTTTAATTATTGTTCTTGTTTTAGCATTTTTGTAAGCTGCCTTGGGTCCCCAGATGGGATAAAGGCAGGAAACAAAACAAGCAAGCAAGGAAACAAATATTTTGCTTTGTTTTGTTTTTTAAAATAAGCCCACAGTTATTAAGTAACTAACTATTGGCTGTTCTTGTATGACAGACCAGATCAGCAGCCTGAAGCAGCCGCCTCACACTGTTTTCTGGCAAGGCCAGCCTGACAAGGACCAGAGATTTCCACTGTGTACAAAACTGAAGGAAAGCAGGGTTTTCATCTGCTGATTTGCATAATAAAAAGGAAATGACTGCATGAGGGAAAGTTCAGGGTCATTGTGGAAGGCTTAATGTGCACCAGCAATGGAGTGGGAGAAACAAATTCTAGGGATTATTAGGAAAGGGATTTTAAAAAGACAACTGCCAGTGTAATAATGCCTTTACATAAACCTATGCTACGTAGAGAAATACTGCATATGGTTCTGGTTGCTGAAGCTCTAAGAAAGATGAAAAGGTGAAGAAAAGGGCAGTTCAGATGACCAAGGGGTTGGAAGCATCTTCAGTACAATTGGAACCTAAAATGTATGGGGCTTTTTAATTCTAAAGAAGATGAAGTGAAGGATGGAGTGGAAGATCATGAACAGATAAAGCTCACAAAAAACAAAAGTTTTGCTTCATGCAATACATTATAAGTATCTGGACTCCGCTGCTATGTTGATGGTAAGAATGGACAAATCTGTCAATTTTGGTATGTCTTGGTTTTTCACTTTCACTAAGAACATTTTAACCCATTTCTACATCAGCTTGCAATTTTTTTTAATTAAAAAAAACAAAGCTGGAAAGTATGAAGATATATATGCACCTCTGAGCATATTTCTTCTGTTGTACACATCGTTGTATGCAGTGTTGCTCATTATACAAATTTTGGGAACAGTTTTTTTTCCACATTGGTGCCTTTCTTCTGCACAAGTTTCTCTAATGTATGCAGAATTCAAAGGGGGGATATGAAATGACAACTATGCTTCAGATTGCATAGTGGTTTGGAAGTTGAAATTAAGAGGTTTTGCATTAAAATATACAGTAATCCCCCATCCCCTAAGTGATGACTCTTGCCCCAGCTAGCTTTAGAAACAAATTAGAGAGAAAAGTGAAGCAGAGTTCTATCCTTTACTATTTGCCTTGTAAAGTAATATGTCACTGAATACCAGTTAGTGAGGAAGGGATAGTGGCTACAATGCTGTATGGCTCAGTGCAGCATTATAATTACACATGTGGATCTATGCTAGGCTGAATTATATACCAGCCCTACCTCTTGGATTTACCACATAGCTTCTGAAACACACACACACCCAACATGGCCATTTTGTGCCTCATGGGGAGCAGGCAGGACCAGAGAAGGATCTGGCTACATCCCCATAGTCAGATGCAAAATAATTATATCAGTGCTGAGATCTGCTGGAGTCCTCCAATGGACTTGGCCTGGCTACAATCATTACACACCTGGCTATTGGGATATAGCCAGATGCTTCTCCAATCCTGCCAGCTCTCTTATGTATGGAATGGCCATGCTGCTTGGTGTGGGGCTTCAGAGACTGTACAATAGGTTGGGGGCACTTAGGGCACTGCAGAGGGAGAAAGAGACTACTTGCCTATGCCATGCCCCCCCAAAAGGACATACGCAGATGTAAGGGCATATGCCACAAACAGGATGCCAGTCATCCAGTGTTATTTTATGTGTCCTTTTTAAAAAGTAATAATGTATATTAGTCAGCCTTTCACATTCCAGTTCTAAAAATCAATGAAAATGTGTTCCCATTTCTTTCATTTAGCAATGATGTTGGATAGAAATGCAGTTCAATTGGCTATTACAGGACAGGTTAAATAATTTCTTATTGGAAGATTGCAAAAGGACAAAAAAAGAAATAGTCCCAATGCAAATGTCAAAGGTTAAGGTGAATGGAATGCCTAATAAATCTGCATTTTTTCCCTCTCAGAATACAGTATCTGGTTCCAAATACCTGCTAAGTAAAAGGAGTAAACGACTCTGAAGCTAGAAGGTGTCAAATCATCAAGCTGAATGCAATTCTACTGAAATTGTTTTTTTTTTAAATGTACACATGGGAGGGGGAAAATATCAGAAAACCACCTTGCCAAGATCAGCTAAATGTATTTTGAAATGGCAGTGGATATAGCAAAAGATTCTGTCTCTTACTGGGCTCTTTTTTATCTTTCCAAAGCAAAATATTGAAACTGAAAATCTGGAATTCTTAATATGGCAGTTATTTTTCTCTATTAACATTTCTGTAAACCAAATATGAGCAGACTGCAAACCACAAAATGATAAGACAGTTCACATATGGATAGTCATAGGCTGGCAAATTCATTTCCCCCCCTACTGCGGGGGAATGTAAAAGTCAATAAAGACTAAAGACAGGCAAAGGTTTTAAAGGTTTCATGAAGGTCATAAAACTGTATACAGTTAGTTCTTTTTACCAAACTATTATATCTGATGAAACAGGTATTTAGAAGAGCTACAAACTATACAAAGTTTATGTGAGTGAAATGAGTGTATGATAAATGTTATGTTTTTCCTGCTGAAAAAATAAATGTGCAAGTGTACAAAAGGAAGATACTTTAAATCCATTCTTGTTGCTTGTACAACAGCTATATCTAGTGCAAGATTATGTAAATAGAGTTGCATGAGCATGATGACACTTGTGAAAACAGATGCAATGTTTAGGTCAATGAATAATTGTCATCACTGATCTCACAGGATCTGAGAACTTAAACTTTCCCTTCATTACACATTCTGCATGTCTCATAATAAAGGCAGCATCGTGCAACCATTGTGCATCTCTGTAGGTGGTGATTTATGCTCTGCAAGCCCAAAGTAATACCTTGGCCAATATATTCCAGATTTTGTCTCTGGACTCTCCAGGAAAAGCTAAGAAAGACTCTTGACTAAAATTCTGGGGAGCAACAGCTACAGGTTGAGTCTCCTTTAACCAAAATGCTTGGGACTAGAAGTGCTTTGGATTTCGGATTTTTTTTGCATTTTGGATTTGCATATATTAACATAATGAGATATCTTGGAGATGGGAATCAAATCTAAACACAAAATTCATTTATGTTTCATGTATACCTTATACACAGTTACTTAAAGGTAATTTTATACAATATTTAAAAATAATGTTGTGCATTAAACAAAGTTCATGTACACTGAACCATCAGAAAACGAAGATGTCATTATCTCAGCCATTTCTTCTCAATGAGGTAGTCCCTATCATAGTAAGTGATAGGTTCCCGTATCATAATTTAATACCAGAAAATAAAACACAAAATGTCATATATTCCTAACATAGATTGCTGCATTTTATATGAAATATTAAATTTAACCTAAAGATCTATAATTTGTACTAGGAATTTCACTTGATGAACAAAGACCTAAATACTATTGGCAATCCCAATTACTGAAGGCCCATTGTATCAGTTCTTGAATGGTGGGTCAACAACTATGTAAAGCTAATTAATTCAGTGGGTTTACTGGAACTAGGCCTACCAAGAAGATTTTGGTTAGACTATGTATAGTCCAATCTTGGCAGTTATTACAACCACCTAGTATCTCAGACTGATTCAGAAAGTTTAAAACTAACTTACTTTTGAAGGAACAATCTAATATACAGATGCATACATACAAAATGAGCATTACCTGAAAATGTTTGAAAGGAAGCATTTCTACATTAAGTATAGTTGCGTGTTTTCTTGTTTTATAATTTGGGTATATTGTCAGGATTAGCAATTGAGTAACTGTTACCCCATAAATAAATAGATAAATAACACTAATAATTGACATGATTTATCTTTGTCTTATTTTAAATAGCTGCCATTGATTTCCAGGCTAGTAATCCATGGAGTTGACATGAATCAGGGTCAATCTGAGAGCAGTTAACAACAATAGCAAGTTTGATATGAGATAATAGGATAATGGAAACTATTACACTGTCAAGCAGTTCTTACCCGCAAGATGCTCTTCCTATTGACATAATAGCCGTGTTTAAATATTTGAAGGGATGTCATATTGAGAATGGGGAAAGCTTGTTTTCTCCTGTTCCCGAGACTAGGGAGTTTATCATACGAAGGAATTTTGGGGTATAATGCAATGGCAATCCGAACGCAATCATGGGGTTTCAGGTTATTGCAAATAAGTGTATCTCGCGCAATTTCGGGCAAAAGGGAAGTCATTCCGAAAGCAATCATGGATTTTACGTTATTGCATATTAGAGTATCTCACACAATTTCAGGCAATGGGGGGTCATTTTCAGGAAATGGGAAGTCATTCTGAACGCATTCCGAACGCAATAGGAATTCACGTGAATTCGCTAAACTAGCAAATTTATGTAAATTCAAATTGGCTCCATTCGCAATAAAGAGAAATTCCTCCCATCTGATAAACTCCTAGGACACGGAACAATGAATTCAAGCTACAGGAAAAGAGATTCCACCTAGATGTTAATAAAAACTTATAAGAGCTGTTCAACAGTCTAACACACTCCCTCAGAGAGTGGTGGTTTTTAAACAGAGGCTGGATATGCATCTGTCAGGAATGCTTTGACTGTGTCTTCCTGCATAGCAGGGGGGTGGACTGGATGCCCTTGTGGTCTATTCCAGCTCTGTAATTCTATGATTCTAATAGTTAACCTATTATTAACTTTATTTTATATTTTAAAGACAAGCAAAATTATGTTGGTGGGAAACCAAATCAGAGCCATTTTGTTCTGAATTATAAAAAGGTAAAGGTTTCCCCCTTTGACATGATTGTCTAGTCCTGTCCAGCTGTAGAAGGCAGTGCTCATCTCTATTATTAAATCAAAGAGTCAGTGTTGCCAAAGACAACTTTGTGATCATGTGGCCAGCATTACTAATTGCCGAGGTGCATGGAATGCTGTTACCTTTCCATTGATGTGGTACCTGTTTATCTACTTGGAGTTTTACATCTCACTCCATCACACAAAACTTGGGCCTCGAACTGCGGATCTACTGACCTTGTTGTTATCAGAGTTAGTGTCTTAACCACTAAGCCACTGCAGTCTTGATGTATACTTACAGAAATTTAAAATCATCTTCATAAAAAATGATAACCAATTTTGCAACTCACAAGGAGTTGTCATTATGACAACCATTGATTACTTATGGCGCAGAGACTACACTTTTACAGAGCGGATGGGTCATTACTTCAGCAGCTGGTTTTATTTAAAACCCCTCCTAAGAAAGGAGATTGAATGAAGCAGACTTCCTAAAAATATTAAGTCGGAACCCTAATATTTAAACAAAAATGCCAAAGAAATCTTTTTTTAAAAAAATGATTTTTTTTCTTTTAAGAATTAGAATATTTGGAAAAACATGTATTTCAGATAAAGATAAAGAATTCAAAATTTACTGAATGCTGCCGTGTATGTGCGTGTGCGTGTGTAAAATTGAGAGAGATCTGAGATTAACAGTACCATCTTGTGCTGATATAATCAAAACTAAATCCTAATTCTGGAATGGGCACATGTACAGTTTGTGACAGCTTCCAGTTTCTTCTGTATATCCATTCCCACCCCCCACCCCCACCCCCATTTCAGTGACTGATCTCCATAATGCCTGCATGCACGAAATAAACAACTGTGCAAAGAAAAGAAAAGAAAAGAAAAAAAGAGTCTGAAGGAGATTGCATGCTCTGTTACAGCAAGAATCCTTTTTGACCTGATTTTCATCAATGAGTCCATGCCCTTATGTGGCCTCATAATCTGGAGAGGATGGAAATAACTCCAAAGAGCAATGAATGAATGGAAAGGACTAAAAAGCCTCCAAAAATCTTCAAAAAGAGAATAACAACAGACTGCTGATATATAAGTGCCACTCTCTAAACTGGGGAAAGAAACTTTGGTGGATTTTCTGTGCATCAGGACTTTTTAAGAGCCATATGGACCATCAAAAGTGCCAAAAAGACCTTTTTTTTTTTTAAAAAAGTAGAAACTAGAAACATATTTTCTTCTTACTGTAGGAGGAACATATTTTTTGTGATTTTGTGGAAAGGGGGAAACTTGTGACGTACCTGAAATGTGATTTGCAGCCCTTGTAAGCTTCTAGATGCCACACATCTTTTTTTTCACCAGAAGACTACTTTAGCAAAGATGCCTGGGGCCTGGGGGGCTGCAAAAACAGCATTAGAGCCCCCCATGCAATAAACCTTTAAACCAAATCAGGTGTCTCAGAACCCCAAAAGACAGAGGATGTTTGGCTGACATACATTTTATAATCATCCTAACAATCACAAGAGCTTTTTTTAAAAAAATACTATTTTACATAATTAAAGCAATCTGACCTATGAGGAATATCCTAGAAAACATATTTCCTCTTGTTTTATTCTAGCATGGGAGCAGACAGCTGTTTTTTAAATGCTGAAAGCTGCATTTTTAAGGGGTAATCTGTTGGAGCGCTGTGTTATCTGTGGGCATGGCTGAAACCAACAGTCATTAGAGGCAGTAAAAACTGAGCTTAAACCCTTTCTCTCTGTCTCTGCCCCTACACAAACATACACCTCTCTCTGCCACCAAATTAATAATAATAATAATAATAATAATAAATAAATAATTTATATGCCGCTTAATCTCAAGGTATCCAAGCAATAAAAACAATAAAGTACAATTCAAAGAACGATGCTTAAAAAAATAAAATCCCATCCCTCATCCCAATCATAAAACCAGTTAACACTAAAAAGAAATTAAACCTAGAAAGAGTATAAGACCATTAATATACAACCACAATTAAAATAGAAGGAAATATCAATGAGAGTTCCACAAAAAAGGGGTGTGTGTGTGTGTGGAAAGGCAAGAAAGATGTTCTAGTCTGGAAAGGCCTGCCGGAAGAGATCCATTTTAATAGCCTTCCTAAAGGTCTCCAAGGTGGTAATTTGATGGATCTCATCCGGCAGGTTGTTCCAGAGTCTATGAGCAGCTGCTGAAAAGGTACGCTGAGTCACTGTTGAGAGTTTAGTCCTCTTTGGTTGGAGCAGATTCTTCCCAGAGGAACAGAGAGTGCGGGGAGGATGATATGGGAGGAGGCGCTCCCTCAAGAAGCCAGGACCCAGGCCATGTAGGTTAAAGGTTAAAACTAACACTTTGTATCTAGCCCGGAAACTAATAGGCAGCCAGTGAAGGGATTTTAAGACTGACATAATATGAGCAGATCTTGAAGTGCCAGTGACCAACCTGGCTGCCATGTTCTGAACCAATTGAAGTTTCCGAACTTGACACAAAGGTAGCCCCATGTAGAGTGCACTACAAAAGTTGAGCCGAGACGTTATGAGCGCATATCTTTATCCCTTTTTCTTTTATAGCTATCTTATTTCTGCTTACTTAGTGGGCTTGTGGAGCTCATTCTTGCAGAAGCCTGAACTGATCATTTTTAAAGGGGCTTTTCAAAGTAGTCCAAAGGTCATATCAGATCTGGCCAAGGGCTGAAGTCTGCCCACCCCTGCTCTATGAAGATTAACTGACCATATATTTTATTTCAAAAATTAACCTGAAATCCCAAGAAGATTGATTTTTTTTGGATCATTATTCTTTAAATTTAAATAAATAATTGATGTAATGACAACCCAAAACCCTCCATAACAACAACAACAAAACAACTAGGTATTGGTTGATGCATTTTACTTACCTTTTTACAAGTATCCATAACAATCACTCTGTGAAAACAAATAAAGTAATATTTCATCTACAAGAAGAATGATGCCCAAGTACTTATTTAGCTCACTTTACAAGATTTTTGCATGTGTTCCTGACAAGCCCATGTAAAAAACAAATAGTAGTAGTAGTAGATGATGATGATGATGATGATATTTATTTTATTTCCCGCCTCTCCCTTCGGATCAAGGCGGGATTCCAACAATTAAAATACTTATACAATTCAATTCAATACAGTCTTAAAACAATTATAAAACCAATAAAACACACTATGTGTTTTGTCATTAATCTGACAGTTGTTACTATAACTGTTATAGATCCGGTGATGTGTGTTCATTCCTGCTGGATTAGAATAGGTCAGGTGGATAGGCCCGCTGGAAGAGATCCGTCTTAAGAGCCCTCTTGAAAGCATCCAAGGAGGTGATAAGACGGATCTCCTCTGGCAAGTTTTTCCAAAGCTTCGGGGCTACTGCAGAGAATGCCTTGTGGGAAGTTGATACCAGCCTTGTATGGATGGAATCTAACAGATTCTTCCCCGATAAAGCAATGGTGGGCATCTAAAAGATCTATAGACAAAATTTCAGAGATGACGAGGTGTGAATTTATACAATATGTTAGTGGATTACATAAGGAAATTGCAAAAATGTATTTTTTATTTCAGTTTCAACAGGTCTTTTATTTTTCTCTTCATGACAGTGAGATTCCTCTATTGAATGCCTTGCAGACATGTATAACATGAACACATTTGTGGGGAGAGCAAAAGCCCCAAAGCCAATCTATAGGTTCTGAAATCTGTTCAGTGTTGATCCTGGGCTGTTACAGCCTATCCTCTTTAGGGATGCGATTCATTGCTAATTTCATTCTTAAAGCATGCAATGAGTAATTTTCTTCACATTATACAAAAGTCTTCAAAATCACATACTTTTTGAAGACTATTTGCAGTTTGAGAATTATTCTGCACAAAATGTGATTGTTTTGTGCAGAAAGTGGCATTTTCTGTGCAGGAAAAAAATATTTTCTGTGTAGAAATCTTATTTTTGTTGCAGAAAATGGTGTTTCCTATGCAGAAAGTGTTGTAGTTCACTACTTATTCTGCCCAAACTTTGCCCCTTTTTGTAACAGAAAACAGCATTTTCTGCATGAGAAACAGAATTTTTACACAGAAAAATAATATCTCTATTAAGAAATATTTTTTTTTGTGAAAAGAGCTGTTTTCTAATCAGAAAATAATGCTTTCTGCTGAAAATGAGTCCATATGTGAATTTTGCACAGAGTAAATCCTGAACTGCAAAATTTACAGAGTAAATCCTGAACTGCAAAATTTCTCATCAGGGTTTTGTTGACACTCAAGTAACATGATTTTCTACCATTTTGCAAATATTTTAAAATATTATTTCCTTACTTAATAACCTTATTTCTTCTTGACTTTCCTTTGCAAAGGCAAACTGCTGAGCCATTTTCAGTGTACTTGAGGAGTTAGTTAAGTATAGCAAGCAGGATAGCAATATCTTCATTGTACCACATCATCAATAAATCAGGCAAAGACCTTTTCCCCTGCTATGGCATTTTAAGTATCTAGGAGAGTAGGTGTATAGAAGTATGAATTATACAAGATGTTTTAGATGTATAAATGACATACATTGCAGACATGGTATTGAACCCTGGTCTCCAGAGTTGTAGTCCAAAACTCAAGCCAGTACGTCATGCTATCTAAAAAGTTCATAGGTCACTTGTCATGTACTTTAGATTGCAATCCTACATGATCCTACTTGAGAGTAAATCCCATTGAAGTCAGGGGCACTTACTTCTGAGAAGACCTGTATAGGATCGCAAGATCAAGGATTAAATATAAATAAAGTTATGAGTCAAGAAGTAAAGAATGGTTCTGGGTTTTAACAACCACAGGCATTTGAGCATAATGTCTAATTCTCAAAGTGAGTAATCCATCTGAGTACTATAGGCTCCCCACATTTTACATGTTAACTACCGGTATGATTTCTTCTGCCTTTGAAAGATCAAAGAACAATTCACTTTTATAGCTAAGTAAATATAATCAGAAAGCAGGAAAAATTACAATTTTTGACATGTGAAAGCTCTACCTAAACCAGGAATTATGTCAGGCTGTTTTAAATTCCTCTTGCTTTGCAATCATGTCAGGCAGCCAGTGGCATGCTAGCCTTCTCTGTTCCTTCATATCTGTGCCCTAAAAATCAATGACATTATTGTCTTGATTAGCCAGATGATATTAATGGAAGATGGCACCGCCTTTCAAAGGACACCACCGCCTTCCTCCTCAGAGATTTGTTATGAGATCCTCAGAAAAGCTATGGTTGAACTGGAATGGAAAGATCTTCAGAGGCATATTAGGTTGTGCCTTATTCTTTGAGTATTTTTGAATGACTGATTTCCATTGTCACTGAACAGTTTGAAATGGGGGCTCCCAGGAGATAAAGAGCCCAGGGGAAAGAAGAAAGAACTGAAGCATTATGTTAGACCTATTTGTCTGTAATATTGGTGGGGAAGTGGAAAATAGAAAAGACTGATTTGGTAACACAATAACGTTAAAAAATATTAGCCTACTTATAGAATTCTTTCTGTATTTCCTAATTGGCTGCAAGCTAATCTAGTAGTAAGTACTTCGCATCCTGCACATTTACACAAGGCACAGAGTCACTTGTATTATGTTTTATGTGGGATGAAAAGAAAAGAAAGAGACAAAATAGAAAAAAGGGACCTATTTATAAAGATGAAATTGCTAAACTAATTTTGTTGTTGTTGTTGTTGTTGTTGTTTACATTTATATCCTGTCTTTTCCCCAAGAATGGGAATCCATTATATATAAGAACATACTTAAAAACAATACAAATTACAAATGATACAAAATCATTAAACAAAGGAAAATGTATGACTTATTTAAAAAGCAATTCTTGGCTGTGTGAATAGCCGATGTCAATAGACCCGGGATAAACTGGGATAAAACTCTTTATGCCTTGCTCGTGTTTTCAATACATCCACACCGTCAATTCTGTCTTTATTTGAGTGCTGGCATGTGTTAGCAACAGAACTCACAGAGATGCACATAAATGCAGTTCTGTAGTGTGAACAACAAATCTGGGATGTGTGAGTGAGATTATTCTCATAATAATCTAAAGAAAAAATGTCTAAACAATCCCTTTGTGGTAGTTATATCTATTTTTAACTGTCTAAGATTCCCTAGGAAGATTATGGAGGCAAGGTAATGTATAATCTAATCTAGTCTAATCTAATCTAGTAATCTAGACTAGACTAGTATTCTAGTGTAAACAAATGCTCTGCCTAGTTAACAATCTCTAGGGGAAAAAACACTTTAATTTTTTCCTTGATTGAGGAAACAGATGACCCTACACCACTTGGCTGCTGCTCAAACAGCACTATATTATAGCTATAGTAATGTGACAAGCTAGTTGTCTTGAGGCTAAATGTACAATGTGATGCTAGTGATATATCAGTGGAAATGGAGGATTTTAGAGATGGCATACAGAGAAGAAACAGCTTGATAGCAACTGCAACTGTGCACAGGAAGGATGGCAACTACAACTGTACAACTATCCATCACTAGTTGTCCCCCACCAGGAATAATAGATTTTTCTAATGCTCAGGAATCCCTTCCTGAGAAGAACTGTGATATTCTTTGCATTTTTTGAAGTCTCTTGCGAAATACATGTATTTTTTCTATGCAAAATTCTCATTTTTCCTACAAAAGAATATTTCCTGGTCATGAAACTGTATTTTCTGCAGGAAAAACACCCTGCATCCTGTACAGGAAAGATAGTTTATACACAAACTCCTTTTTTTGTTTGCACAGAAAAAAAATGCACGTATTTCTACACAGAATTTCTCAAGAACTGCACAGAAATCTTCATTTTTTTCCTCATTGGTAGGCAAAACCTGTGGTAATCATTTGTCCTTGCAGAAGGGGCAGAAGAATAAAGCAGGCTTAAGATGCTTCTGAGGTTTTGCACCAAGCTTTAATATTTAACTAACTAAAATTTAACTAAAATTTAAATGATCAGATATGATCATAGGATCATGGAATCATAGAGTTGGAAGAGACCACAAGGGCCATCCAGTCCAACCTCCTGCCATGCAGGAACTCTCCATCAAAGCATCCCCGACAGATGGCCATCCAGCCTCTGCTTAAAGACCTCCAAGGAAGGAGACTCCACCACCCTCCGAGGGAGTGTGTTCCACTGTCAAACAGCCCTTACTGTCAGGAAGTTTCTCCTCATGTTGAGGTGGAATCTCTTTTCCTGGAGCTTGCATCCATTGTTCCAGATCCTGTTCTCTGGAGCAGCAGAAAACAAGCTTGCTCCCTCCTCAATATGATATCCCTTCAAATATTTAAACAGGGCTTTCATATCATCCCTTAACCTTCTCTTCTCCAGGCAAAACATCCCCAGCTCCCTAAGCCATTCCTCATAGGGCATGGTTTCCAGACTCTTCACCATTTTAGTCACCCTTTTTTGGATACGCTCCAGTTTCTCAACATCCTCATTGAATTGTGGTGCCCAGAACTGGACACAGTATTCCAGGTGGGGCCTGACCAAAGCAGAATAGAGTGGCACTATTACTTCCCTTGATCTAGACACTATACTTCTATTGGTGCAGCCTAAATTGCATTGGCCTTTTTAGCTGCTGCATTGCACTGTTGATTCATGTTCAATTAATGGTCTACTTGGACTCCTAGATCCCTTTCACATGTATTCTCATTCATCCAAGGGTGTCCCCCATCATATATCTGTGAATTTCATTTTTCCACCCTAAGTGCAGTACCTTACATTTTTCCATGTTGTATTTCATTTTGTTAGCTTTGGCCCAGCTTTCTAGTCTATTCAGGTCATTTTGAATTTGGATCCTGTCTTTTGGGGTATTAGCTACTCCTCCTAATTTGGTGTCATCTGCAAATTTGATAACTATGACCCCAATACTGTCATCCAAATCGTTAATAAAGATATTGAATAGCACTGGGCCCAGGACAGAATCATGTAAATATGATAATGATAATGAAATTATGGTTTACTTGAAGATAGGGTGCTTTACTGGTGGAACCCTCTACCACTTCTTTAAGACATGTGGTGATCAGACTTAACATTGGAAACTTACCCCACAGTCCCATACGTCCCCCCACATTATCATTTCCATAGATGCTTGCTTAAACATTTTGGGGGAAATAAAGAGAATGAACGTCACTGCCAACAGGGTATTTGGCGCTCCTTGTTCCTGGATCAGAAGCCTCTTCCTGCTGCATGACAACAACTAAGATTTTTCTCTGTGTCCTCCTGAACAGGACTACTGTACTTGGTTTTTTTCTGTGTCCTACCTGAACAGATTTTTCTCTGTGTCCCCCTGAACAGGACTACTTGGTGCCTCTACAGGTGCTTCAGAAGATGCTGGTGCTGTTGTAATGCCCTATCCATTTACTTCCTGCTAATTTGTTGCCTTCAGTAAAGGCACACAGCAGTACTGCGATCCCCTCCCATCTGAGAGTGGTCCCAAACAATTCTCCAGATTTTCTCACTTCAGCCACACTACAAAAATAATCCAGTTTGACACCCCTTCAATTGCCATGGCTCAATGCTATTGAATTCTGGGCATTGTGGTTTTGTGAGACAGTTACCTTTCTCTGTCAGAGAGCTCTGGTGGCACAACAAACTATAATTCCTAGAATTCCATAGTACTGAGCCAAGGCAGTTAAAGTGGCGTCAACCTGGATTATTTCTGTAGTGTGGATGCAGCCTGAGATTACTTCTCAGGGTCTGCTTTTGTCGTGCGTTCTTTTGATTTTCAGGTTCAAATAGATCCCTCCTGATGGTGGAATCAGCCTTGCTCTCCCCCCCCCCCCCCATCACCCTGAACACTTGCAACTCTTACTGCAAGTGAAGCAGCCTTGTCCCCACTACTCCAAAACTGTTGGCTCTTACAGGTCTTAGTAGAGGTGAAGGAAAACCATCTGCTTCTTTTTTCTTAGGAGCATTCTGTTGATTTGAATTATTTTTCAGAAGATGCCTCACAACAGATTAAATTGGACTAGTGATCAGATATAACAGTAGCAACAAAAATTTTAAAAACTATTAATGATAATTTTAGGTAATGAGGAGATCTAATAAAATTAAATCTAGTGATCTGCTTGCTCTACTTAAATGGGCAATAATAGTTGTGTTTCATTTTACAATGTAAATTAAATGTTCAACAGAATAATAATAATAACATATGTGCTTTGGGAATAAAGCAAAGGTGCTTGTTGGAAGATCCAAACTCCATATATACACACAAGAAGCAGAGATCACTTTTTTAAAAATGGATTGAGATATTTAACAACAAGAAAAGGCAATTGAGGAGTGGAAAAGTATGTTTTGCTATGTAAAACATGTAGGCTCATGTACAGATTACTACTGAGATTATGAGTGTCAGTGAAAATTGTGAATTTACACTGGGTTTAGCCTGAACTTTAAAGAACCTACTCAAGGTTCTGAATTCTATCTCAAAAAACATTGAGGTAGCCTAGAGGCTGCTTTTGCTGCCCTTAATCTCTCTAGACTTTGCAGAATGTCCCAGTCTTGGTTTAAATTTCTCAGAACTTGTGGAAGAGGTCTGTCATATTTTCTTTTTGTTGTCATCTTATGTTTTTCTGTACTGGTTGTTATAGCAATTCTCTTTGTCTCTACACACAAGTTTTTGAACAGGTTCTTTCAATGTTCTGACTACTCCTGTCACCCTTTACTTTTGCTTCTCATCTGTTCTTGACTGTTAAAAGTGTTTAAACTGTTTTCCATTTGGCTTTCTTTCTCTTTCTTTCTTTCTTTTGGCTATTGATAGTAGTTTTTTGTTTTGCCTTCCTCTCTGACAATGTCCCTGGCTTCAGTCTTGATCATATAGCAGCTTGGCAAACAATTACTCATCCAGTTTCAGGGAAGCCAGCATTTGACTACATTCCTATATTTCTTTATGTTGATGTAATCTTGTACTTTGCAGTATTTTATGATGATGTAATCTCTAAATTAAATTTTTGGTCAGTTTTATTGTACTCATTATATTAGTGAATTGGATTACTCTTCTGAATTCACCCTGATTCAAATAAGACAGATGTCAATGTTTTGAATGTAAAAAGTCACAGTTTTCTTGAAGGACACATTTTCAAAGACTGACCAAAGGGCCAACTGACTGGGACCTGGCATTTCCTGATTCAGGATATTGTACCTTAGTTTAAACTCAGTCTTCCCATAAGTGCTACCTTAGAGGTAACATTATTGATGCGTCCTCATGCATATGCAAACAAGGTGGCTTGCCACCCATATTCATCTGAATAGGCCATCATGAGATCCATTCCTCTTAGATACCTACAACCTAAAGTGGATAACCCTACCAAATACAGAAGTACCGTATATACTCAACATGTATAAGATGAGGGCAGGTTTGGGGCCAAAATTATGGATTTTGATATGACCCATGGGTAAGTGAAGTGTAAAATATAGGGGCACGTAATGAAGGATGTAAAGGATGAAGCAAAGAAAATAATACGAAAGAACTTATAAAATTCCAGCAGGGATAGGAAAACAATACCAAAGAACTTACAAAGTTCCCTGCAGGAATAACTATTTGTGCTTGCACTAAAGGCTGGATGGATGAGAGCGTAGAAGGGGGGCAGTGCTTCCAGGGCAACTTAAACTCTTGCCTTTCACCAGGGGATGGTTATGTGTGTGTCTGTGATTTAAAGTACAGTACTTACATTGACCCATGGATAAGTTGGCTCAGATTTTTGGGGTCAATTTTTTAACCTAGATTTCTAAACTTATACATAAGTTTATACTAGTTCAGGTTTTTGATTGCTCTGCTGCTATGGCTTTGCCAGCAGAATATCCCAGGCAGAAATTCTGGGAAGGGCTGGGGTGGGGAAAAGAGTGAAACTCTAGAGAGCTTTTGCCAATCAGTGTAGACAATATTGAGTTAGTTGGTGTGATTACTATAAAGTATATTTATATCTGGGATTCGCAAATGGATTCCAGCACAAGTCCCAGGGTGAAAAGCTTCAAAATTAACTTTCCCTTACATTGTTTCTGGTGAACAATATAGATACAGAGAAAATTATTTGCTTCCGTGCTGTCCTTGCTACTTGTTGGTTTAAAATTGGTTTATATTACTTAAATCTTTCAATTAACTAAGCTGCCATACTCTAATCAAGAAATAAAATATACAGTTTTGAACTCGTGACTTAAATGTCATAATTACCTCACCCTGAGAGGCAAACAAAAAGCAAGACTATGGTTCAAAACACACTGCAGACATAATCCAGTTTGAGACAGCTTTAACTGCCCTGGCTCAGTGCTAGGAAATCCTGGGAATTGTAATTTATTGTGGACCCAGAGCTCTTTGAAAGAGAAGGCTAAATGTCTCACAAAATTACCATTTTTGTAGTTTTACAGAATTCTCTAGCATTGAGCCCGGGGAGTTAAAGCCATCCCAAACTGGATTATTATTGCAGTCTGTTTTAGACCAAAATTTAAAAACAAATCCAAAAGAACTAGAGTTTCAGGCAAAGAACCTATGGGAAATGTAACATTTGTTGGCCCAGTAGCATTGTCATACTTAATTAATTAATAACTTGATCCTGGAATTAGTTAATCCTGAAATTCCAATATGTCAATTATTCCATAGTTTAAAATTAAATGTAATCAATTTGCCCTTTTAGCTTAAAAATGTTTAATTTAGGACAGAAACAGAAGGGCAGATGAGGGTAGCTTCTAACCATGCCAGGGGCATGGCATTTAGATGACGCATACCCCTGCAGCACTTGGAAGCCACCCTGGGGCTGTGCCGGTGCTGCCTATGGAAGCCTAAAACTACCCCCCCCCCAAGTAGTTGATCTTTTGCACAAATTGCTGTGATCCATATGAGACTGTGGCAGGAGATGCCCTTGGGGCCATGGCATGTGAGATTGGGCCAGGGCAATTGTGCCAGGAGGGGCTTCTGACTGCTCCTTTCTATCCATCTGTCCCACCCCTCAATTGGTTTAACTAGGCCGTTCACACTGGATTAGAAAAAAACCAAAGGCTGGCATTCTGAGGGTTATTTCCAACTATCAACTGTTGAATGGTGAATCGAAATTTATGTAAATCCCACTGATTCAATGGGTTAACTTCTCAGGATTATTAATAGAACTTAGGCCAAAGTCAAGCAAACACTCAAATTCAACAATAAGTTACAAAGAGAGCCACAAGCAAGACGATTCCACCAACAAAATGTCAGCTACTGTCTTCTCCAAGCAGCTGTGAAACATCATTTCCTGGCTATGAAAAAGGATGGCAAACAATGCTCATAATCTTTCTTGAACGATAAGAGGTCACATTATCTGTCCAAACTGTGCTGAGCTACAGACGCCCAATTCTTACTTTACCCTTTAGAATCTAGATATTTCAGGCAAGGCTTAGTCTTTGACCAGCAACCCATGTCTTCAACCCTCATTATTTTAAAAAGATTTTGGGATTTTGCAATTCCAACTCTTCCAACACCAGCCTGAGGTGGAAATAGATCTACTTGTTCCAGAAATGAGGATTTGTTTCAATCTATTACTATATAACAACTCTGGGCCAATTTCTGTATGGATCTTAAACAATGAGGTTTCACAATGACAACTGTGCTCAATGATGTGGCTGTAGTGACACCTCCTTAGATAGAATCATAGAATCCTAGAGTTGGAAGAGACCACAATCATGTCAAAGAGAAAACCTTTACCTTTTTATAATTCAGAACAGAATGGCTCTGATTTGGTTTCCCGCCAACATAATTTTGCCTGTCCTTACAATATAAAATAAAGTTAATAAAAGATTAAATATTAGAATAATAGAATTACAGAGTTGGAAGAGACCACAAGGGCCATCCAGTCCAACCCCTGTCATGCAGGAACACACAATAAAAACACTCCCACCACACTCCAAGGGAATGTGTTCCACTGTCAAATAGCTCTTACTCTCAGGAACTTGTTCCTAATGTTTTGGTGGAATTTCTTTTCCTGAAGTGTGCATCTATTGTTCCATATCCTATTCTCTGGAGCAGCAGGAAACAAGCTTTATCCATCCTCAATATGACACCCCTTCAAATACTTACACAGGGTTATCATATCATCTCTTAACCATCTCTGGCTTGGGTCAATGATTTAAGTAGCATTTCATCGACACATACAAGCACCAACTCACTAAAAAACATCAGCCAATGTGCTTTCAGAAATTCTGTTCCAAGACTGTGTTTCATTTTATTTGGCCACATTCAGAACATACAAACAGTTACTGTTATTTATTTACTTCTTTTAAATAACTGAATTACCAGTATTGTCGTTCTGTTTCTTAGGTTTTGTTGAGCATTTTCCTTGGAGGAGGCAAATGGATTAGAAATGCTGCAAAAACAAAGTTGCAACAGGGATAAGACTGATCAGCTTTTCTCCTGTCTGTTGTTTTAACTCTCAGATAGAGCTATCCTAATTCCAAAATCTGCTCATTGTGTGTGTTTGTGTGTTTAAGATTCGGCCCAAAACTTTTCTATGGGCAAAACTGTCCAATGGCAGAACCTCTCTGCTGGCTAAGATCTGCCAAAAGAACAGAGGAGAAGGGGGGCAAGAAAGGAATGAGTGAAGAATTGAGTTCTAAAAAGGCTAGTTTAGAAAAGATGTAAATTTACCACAGCTTTAGTATGTCTATTGTTGGCTCAATTGATCTTTGGCCATCTTGGCCAATTAGAACTGTGATCTAAATTTCTGTTTTGAGCCACATTTTGCAACTGAGACGTTCTAGCAGTCCTCTGCTGTCACGGGTTTGTGTCATGAATTTGCTTAAACATAGTTAAGGAATGGGAAACCCTTGTTGGACTGTAAACCTCTCAGTTATAGCAAGCACAGGTGTAATGGTGAGGAATAATGCAGTCTGAAATCATCTGGAAGGCCACAGTTGCCCACCCCAATGCAATTATTCCCTGAAATTTCTGGTAATTTGTTCTCATCCATTCCTAATGCAAATTCTTTAGCTGTACATGTCCCGTTTTGGGAAAATACAGTTTATTCTATTTTGACACGCTCAATCTGTTCTGGACTTGAACCAGCAACTTTAGGAATGAAAAGTTCATATCAGCACATGGTGAAGGAAGCAAAGAGAAAGACAAATAGCATCTGCCAATGTGCTGTTAAGAGCACTGCATTTTTTTTTCAAGTACTCCAGTAATGTTTTTTGGCAACCTCTCTATGCACTGATTATGCAATGTAGCAGGATTAAGCAAACTGGCATACGGTTGCTTTAATTCCTGTGCGTGCCTGTGTGTTTAATCCTAGAGTGTCTATTTATAAGACCTGAACACAGTTTAATCATAAATAGGGGGAGGGGATTTCTGTTATTAAGGATAGGAAGTACAGACTTTATAATAGTCCAGTGTCAGCAGCTAGAATACTTTTTAAACTGTAGTTTGTAACATGCCACATGTTGTGAAAGTATTCAGAGGAATATATCTGAATTTCTGATGCAAGCTTTCGATGATGACTGAGTGGCTCATACATATTACTCCTTAAAAGCAGATTGTCCATGATTCTGTGTTTTGGAGACAAAGCAAAATCAATATTACTAGCGTGTTGATTTCCTATAATATCTGTGACCTGTGTTTTGGCTTAGAAAGATTTTCATGGTGGCTATCAAAACTTAAAAATTTGTAACAATGTGTATCATTGCACATTGGAGTTCTGTCATCTCTGGAAGATGATAGGAATATCAGCAGAGTAGAAAGAGGTAACATGCTTGTTCTCCACATTCCTTCCCCACAAAAAGAGCCTAGATGCTCCTTGAATGCCTGGAGAGGTTTCCAAAAATATCACTATTAATTATGCACAATGCTTGGAAGACGGTTTTCAGTGTTTGTGTCTGTATGTGTGTGTCTGTGTGGTGGGGGTAGATTCTGGAGGTTATAGTCCACAAAAGGGCTTGGTTTCAAGCTCTAATTACACATTAGGAATTGCTGGGCACATAGGCATCAAAATAAGCTTTCTTTGTAGCTATTTAACACATACTTATTACAAAACATAGCTTTTGATGACACAGAATGGCACCCTTGGATAACTTGTAAGTTAGAGAAAGGAGCAATTCCATGGCACAATATTCCAAAGGGCCAAATTTGTAAACCAGCAGCCCACATCTAATCCAAGCAAGGCAACACTGAAGAACTTACATGAATAGGAATCCCAATTCCTATCCCAATTAAAGTTATTTACTATAGCAACAAGTGCACAAAGGCAGATAAAAAGGCAACAATAAAAAGGAGCTAGATAATCAGTTATCCAAGTATTCCTGAAGCTCATTCCCACCAATGAATAGTCTTTTCATGAAATGGAACCAAAATATGCTGGCTGTGATTAGGATAAGTATATGAAATAGGAAAGATTTGATATCTGTAGATAGATTTTGGTGACATTGTAATTCCTATGCTGAAAAAATAAACAAAATAAACAGCTTCATTTATATACCGCTTCATACTAAACTAGCAGTGTCTAATCGGGTTTACAACTGTACGGTAATTGCCCCCAACAAGCTGGGTACTAATTTTAGCGACCCCAGAAGGATGTAAGCTTGAGTCAAGCTTGAGCCCTGGCTTGATTGTTTGAAAATGTTGTTTGTTTTCTTAAAAATATATTGTGTATGGAATGCATATCATATGATTATTTACATACCTGTAATTCCACCAGCTGAATCTAACATCTTATTTCCCTCTGATTCAGGAGCAGTATACCTTTATATTATATGGGAAATATTCAAATGGCAACTGGATACTAGATAGGTACAAGTGAATGTCACAGAATAAACAGAATGGAATCAATCCATTGTACAACAAACTAACTCAAGTCCCTACAACCAAAGAACCCAGAATGTATAACCAAAACACCAACCAAAAGGGTTCTGCCAAAGATAATAAATAAACAGGATAACTGTGGTCCCACTTCCCAATGTTAAAAAACAACTTTATAAGGAATAAACAAATAACTAATCTAGGGAGCAGAAAAAACAGTGTAATTTCTAAAAGGGTAACTATCCCATTGAGAATTGTGCAAAAAATCAAAAGCAAATAGTATTTTAATAATAATAAAATATCCAAACTTCAGGCCAGATGCGTTTTGACTGAAAGTCTTCCTCAATGGCCTGTCTATGAAGTATTAACTGTATATAAACATTTTTTTAAATCAATTCTTCAGCTCACACACTGTGACTCTGCTAAATCATTATTACCTCTTGATTTAGCAGAGTCACAGTGTGTGAGCTGAAGAACTGATTTAAATTTATATATATTTACAGTTAATACTTCATAGGTAGACCACTGAAGAAGACTTTCAGTCGAAATGTGTCTGACCTGAAGTTTGGATATTTTATTATTATTAAAATACCATTTGCTTTTGATTTTTTGCACAATTCTCAGTGGGGTAGTTACCCTTTTAGAAATTACACTGTTTTTTTCTGCTCCCTAGATTAGTTATTTGTTTATTCCTTATAAAGTTGTTGTAGTGAGCAGGCCGTGGAAACAGCCAATCACAGAGCTCCAGGAGTCCAGCCAATGAGAAGCTGGCTGGGCAGGGCTATAAAAGAGCCTGAGCCGAGAGTGAACGTGGGGTTTATTTTGTTGGAGTTTTGAGGGAAAGGGACACCTCGGAGGGAGGGTGTGCTCTTGGGGTTCCTGAGGGAACATTTGTAGGTTACTTGATAGACCAGAGAAGAGTCTGAGGAGTCCAGTAGGGACTAGATAAGCTTGAGGGAGTCTAAGAATAGAGAGGCTCAGAATAAGCCAGAGGTTTAAGGAAGAGTTTGGCCATAATACATGGAGATAAGGTTGCCTGAGTGGCTGTAGTGTTATAGTGTTAAGGAACTTCTGTAACTAAGGAACAAGACAAACAAAGCCTTAATTATATTTTATAATTTATTTTAAATTTTATAAATAAACTTCATTCTTGTTTTGAAATACCTCTTGGCCTCTGTTAAACTATTGAAACACGCTACCAAAGATATCACTGCCTCAGTAGAGATAGGTGGTGGGCGGACAAGAGAGGGTTATCATGTTCAGTTCGGTTCGCACCACATATAATAAAAGTGGTGGCAGCGGTGGGATCTAAAGGCCCAGGGTGCTGTCCAGGAAACGTAGGCGTGAACAAGAAAATGTTCACTACAGTTGTTTTTTTACATTGGAAAGTGGGACCACCGTTATCCTGTTTATTTATTATCTTTGGCAGAACCCTTTTGGTTGGTGTTTTAGTAATCAACCCAATGTACCATTTTCTTTACATGTTGTATATGTGGCACTAGACTGAAGATCATTTTGTTTGTTCTTTTTAATCTGGTTGGCATATAGAAGAACAAAGTTTAATCAAATTTAACTATTTCTGAAATTACTTTATAACCTGTTTTTTTAAAAAACCAAAGACACCCCCGATCCTTGTAAGAAATGCATGCTTTGTCAAAAAAAAAAGGGGGGGGTGTCACATTTGGCACTCTTCCTTATATTGCTCTCTTTTAAATAATTTAAATTAAATTGAATTTAATTATGTAATGCAATCCTGTGCATGTCAACTTGGATGTTAAGTCTCGCTGCATTTAATGCAGTCCTATAAGTGGGGAAGCATAAATCTTAGTCAGCAAAAGTAGCTTCATAAACTGGCACATGCAGCAGTCTCTGCAAGGAATATGGGCCAGATTGTTTGTTTAGCCAGTGCTGGAAAACAGGAGGAGCTGTGTACCTCTCTTATCAACTTACCTACCCAGATAAGGGTGCAAGAAGCAAAAGGTTTAGACCACTCCCAGCGATTAGTAGACACTAACGACAGATAACTTACCTCTCAGTATGTATTTCTAATTTTTCTAAAGTCTGGTCCAAAGGCCTGCACACAGCACTTTATTTCTGCATTAAAACAGTGAGTTAAATCAGTGAGCACAAACATATGCACACAGGTACACAACATGTGTTAAGACCCACAGGGAGGCAGTCTGCTTCCTGCCATCACAAACTGCAAAGAAAAAATGAAAGCAGGAGCTATTCACATTGTGGAGTATTATGGAAACATTTACTTTATTATCCACATTAAACTAGTTCTCTCTACTTGTTTAAAGGCAAATGTGCCCATTGCCTTTCTTAATGCTTAATTTTACTTCTTCCAACAGAACCCTAAAATAAATCCATCCCACAGGCTTGGCAATGTTTGCAAAACCCAAACTCCTGTCAGCTTTAGGCTATTTGCGGTGACGCACTGAGTCTATCGATGCTCACAGCCACACACTGCTCATTGTGACCATGTGTCACAGCACCAAGTAGGTATGGCAGTGGGCATTTTAATCATTCAGGGCTCACTCTTCCCTGTGGCATCCCTGCTTTTTCCCTAACAGCCCACTCCAGACATGGAAATAATTAGCAAAAAACAAAAATAAAAGCCAAGACCCAGGCTGCAAGTGCAATAATGGCAAGGTCCCCGGCCATACACACACATAAGCACACACAATGCCCTGACAGATCATATTCCAACTATGACTAAACAGTGCTTGCGTTTCCATGAGCTGTTTAGCCGGAGGCCAGGCAGTGTGCAGGGAGTGTGTGATTAATCTCAGCAAGAGACAGATAGAGGGTGACAGTGAGAGGCTTTGCCTTCTCCGCACAGCCACAACACAAGAGAAGCACCAAGCTGCTTTACTCTTGTCACAATGCCCATTGCCACCCCCACTCCCCAGAGCACTATGGGCTACAGTGTGTGTGTGTGTGTGTGCACATGTGCTTGGGAAAGATGTCTTGGCCTTGTTTAACTTCACTCTGGGCTATGGTTATGAGAACGTGTGTAGTGCAAGCTCAGAAAACTGAGCTCCAAATCAGGAATTCCCTGATTAGAATGTCACATCTGCCATAAGCTTCCTGGGTGGTTACTGATGAACAATGGAACCAAGAAACATCAGAGTGTGACCAGGATGACAAAAATGATGGGGCAAAACTACTGAAGAAAAACACTCAAGCTAGGAGGGGGTGGCAGCAGTTTGCTCTTGCCTGAGTCCACTGGGAAGGGTGAGATTCTTTTCCTCCCTGCTGATGTAATTATCACACGCCTCTTTTTGCCCAATTGGGGTACAGGCTGGGCATGTGCTTAAAAGGATGAAAACAGAATTTATTGCACACCTCCTTGGCCACATTGTGTACCTGATCTGGACTCCTGGCATACTTTTTGAAGAATGATACTTTCCTGTTCTTTGAAAAGTACACCAGGAGTCCAGATAGGGTGCATGATGCAGTCTAGTTGGGCACAGAGGCATGCTATAAGATCTGTTTAAGCCCATGTCCAGCTCATGCCCAGATCGGGTGAAAAGAGACATGTGATAATCTCCTTATTTGAGTGCAAACTTGTACTTTGAATTCAGTTTGTGGCTACTGAGGTAAGCTGAGGGCAAAGGGGGGAAATGGGAGGATTGAGAAAAACTGGAACGTATTAAAGGCAGCTGAAAAAATGGAAAAAGAGAGTATTGATCAGGATTGTCCCTGCCAAATCAGGACAGATGGTAGGTATGATGGTGAGGCTAGTCTCAATCTTTTGCCCAGAACTGAAAGTTTGGCTATACTGAGTAGCCTGAGTTTTGGAGCTGTAGAGCAAAACAGTAATTTTTCCAAGCTCTGATATCCTTGTCCCAGCACACACATTTACAGCATGAAGGATAATGATACTATATACCTTATAAGACAGTTGCAGAGACTACATAATAGAGATGGAGTGGAGAACCTTTAGCCCTTCAGTTGATTTGATTCCATACAAGAATACCCAGCTTGAATGGCTAATGGCAAAGAATTATGGAAACTGCAATTCAAAGCATCTGCAAGTATTTGAAAATGTATGTGAGAGTAGTGGAGCCATTTAGAAGAATAAGCACATTGGTGAGGCAGAAGCTGAACAGAACCAGTTTCATTTGCTCAACCCCTGGGTCTTATAGAGAAAAGCTTGTGATTTTTGTAAAATATACAAAGTAGCCTGGTTTACAAACTTCTTAGGCATAATCAAATACAATGGTCTCATGTAGGAAAGAGGAGGAATAAGAAAATGGCTGCAGATTAGAATGCAGGAAGAGAGAGGGTATGGCAAAATAAGCAGGAAGTCTGCAAACAGACTACAATTAACAGACTACAATCAGCTAGCCCAGGCATGAAAAGGTTGCTAATGCTAACTGTTGCGGGAAATTCAAAAGTTTCCCCATCCTTGTATTAGTTAATGCATGTTAATTCTTTGCTTGAAATCCTAAGTATAACTATCATCACAAGGTTCAAATGTAATGAAAGGGAAGGAGATATTATTTGCCAGGAGGAGTGGGAAGCATACAGTCTGCTAGATGTTGGACTGCAGGTCTCATGAAGTGGAATGCTGGGCATCACAATCTAGTAACATCAGGAGGTCTACATGACTTCTTCCATATGACTTCTACCTGTATTTGGTACTGAGCCATACCATTCCATCTCTCTGTATGATCTCCTCAGAAGATCCTGGGGATATTTTTGGAACTACATGTCCCAGTATCCCCCATCCAGTGCAGCCATGTCTAAAACAGAAACTTTACCACATTCTGCTGTGAAGACTGGCATCAGTTTTTTCCCAAACATTTCAGCCTTACTACTTGTCAATGTTTTCACATGAGTACTGATGACTTGAAGGATCTTGGATTTTTACAACTAGAAGGTAAAGTGGTTGCATCTCTGGAGATGCACGTTTCTGCCAGCTTTAGAGACGAACCCTATGGCCATGCATCCTGGGACCTTATCAGATGGGAGGAATTTCTGTTTATTGCAAATGGAGCCAATTTGAATTCATGTGAATTCGCTAGTTTAGCAGATTCATGTGAATTCGCCAGTTTAGCGAATTCACGTGAATTCCCATTGCATTCGGAATGTGTTCAGAATGATTTCCCATTACTCAAAAATGACCCCCCATTGCCCAAAATTGTGTGAGATGCTTTAATTCGCAATAACGTAAAACCAATGATTGCCTTCAGAATGACTTCCCTTTTGCCCGAAATTGCGTGAGATACTTTAATTCATAATAACATGAAACCCCATGATTGCATTGGATTATACTTCCAATTTCCGACGTCTGATAAGGTCCCTGGAGAGGGATCAGGGGATGAACCTATCCTGCATACAACCTTCTGTATATTCTGGTAGCTGGATACTATGAAGCAAAATTTCACGTAATCTTTCTGCCTCCAGATTTTTCTTTTTGTCCTCCTGATCCCTGACACTTCATTTTGACTGCTCTACATGTATACATTTAAAAAGAACAAAATGCCATAGACTAACTTTATTTGGAGACCAAAGAGAATGTAACTGCATAAGGGAGGATCCTTACTGCAGGGTAGATCTTTAAAATGTTCTGCCAGCTATAGCACACCGAGAGCTTGTATAATAACTGAAACTTACAATTGTGATAGTGGCTCTTAAAGATACAGCCGCTCTTTTATGACAGCCAACTGTTCACTGTACGCTACAATTTAGCGCAGCAGGAGCAGTATTTAAGGAGAATAAGGAAGGAGGTTCAGAAGTTGTGTGACTGTTCCTAAGGAGAACACAAGTCTGTGGTTATCATCATGAAGGTTTCTTTTAAAGTAATTAAGCATAACAATGGTTAGAAATGCATTTTCTTTTTACACCTTAGTCCTGAGCTGTGAATATCTTCCAACTGTTCTGATTTGGCTGAAAAAGTTCTGATTAATTTTCTGTGATCCCATTTCTTCACTGCCTTCTAAAATGTTCCAGTTTCTCTCTCTTCCTCCCACTTTCCCCCTTTGTCCTCAGCTTACTTAAGGGCTGCAAACTCAGTTCAAATGCAAAAATATAGTTTGCACTAAGGGCCAAAACATAAATAGAGCGGGGTCAGTGCTTTTGGGCAGATTATATTCTTACCTTTCACCAGGGGATGTAACTTTTTCAAAATAAGAGTTACAGTAGAGTACTAACATTGACCTCTGGATAAGCCAACTCTGGTTTTTGGGGTCAATTTCTAGACTTATACATGAGTATATGCAATATTTCCCCCAAATGGCATACAATACATAGTAAAATATATACTGAGCATAATTTTAATTTTAAAATTAACACAACAGTGTTGAGGAGAGAAACAGTAAATCAGGATATTTTATTGAATTGAATTCATGTTTGTCCTGTTGAGAGCTAACAACAGCTCACTGAGAAAAAATAATAGTACATTCTACTTTAAAATAGTTGCCCAACAGCCTAGTCCACAATAATGCAGATTTAATCTGCAATAATGCAGATTTAAGTTAATTTTAGTTCCACTGAACGCAGCTGAAATCCTGCCAAAGATTTTACTGATTTCTGGATACCCAGTACACAGTAGATACTATTTTGAAGGTCATGGGTGGCAGCAGCAGGCATAATCTCCCAGAGTCAAGAATGCACAGAAATGTTTCTCAGGAGTATCTGTATTTTTGGGCAAGTAACTGACTGTCCACAGTGGCTATTTTTATACACATAAGAAATTCCTATTATTATATATACTTCTGTACTGTGAAATGTATGGATAATAAAGGCATCGACGTCTTTGCTTTTAACAAGGATGATTTTATGATATTTATTGGCAGTTTACTCTTCCTATATTTCATGACAACACTGCTCCAATTATGAAACGACACATTTATTTTAAAATATTTGTGACTATATCCAGGACCAATCATTTTAACTTTGCTAAGAATGACAAACCTACAAGTACTTCCTCTCTGCACTCACTTTGTTCATAGCACAAAGCAAAGCCACTTTGAGTCCCATTCAGGAGAAAAGCAGGATACAAATCAAATCAATCAAAAGTACTCAAAACTTGGTATAGTTTTATTTTTTTTATTATTATTCCTTCCTTACCTATCTCTCTCTCTCTCTCTGTGTACACAGATATTTTAAATTGCGCTTCTTTGGTAGGACACACTGTTTTTGGTTATTTTACTTGAAAAGTACCATGTACATAAATGGTGTTATATAAATAAATGATAATAATAAGAACAACAATAATAATAATTAGTACAAATTATGCAGAATGTTTAGGAATTCTTGGCTAATTTAGTAGGGACATGATTCGCAGGTATCAGGGCAAGGTCCTTTTTGTCTGATCTTCCAGGGAAGAATCTCAGGGCAAGGGCAGTGTCTTGAAAAGCATGTCTACATTTATTTTCCTCATTTGATTGACTTAGTGTTATAATTCAGAGTTTTCTAAACTTTGGTCCGCCAGATGTTTTGGACTTCAACTCCCAGAATTCCAGATTGTTGGCCAAACTGGTTAGGGCTTCTGGGAATTGAAGTCAAAAATACCTGGAGGACCAACGTTTGGGAGACAATGATTTAATTGAATAGCATCCTCTGCAACTCTGGTTGATCCTTAAGGTATCATGCTTAGTGACATTAGCAGGGGATGCCCACACTTTGTGACATCAGAAGTGGTTATGCCTAGGTTTTGACCCTGAAATCTGAGGCTCTGGTATGGTATTGACCTGGCAATTCTAAGTAGGAACTAGCTCACTTGCATTTTGTTTTTGGTGGCTACAGTCTATGCAAGTGAAACAGGTGGATTTCAATATGGTGATTTTTTTTTAAAAAAAATGAATCCCATAAAATTACAGTAAATTGTGATTTGCAATGTTGTTGTTCAAAAGTGCTTTAGCTCTTGTTCATTAATCTGAGTATACTGCAAACAACCAGGCACCTTGGGAGTGATAACACTTTTATTGTATTTTGTTAGGAGCGTTAAAAAAAGACTGTGCTACTGCAGTGTTCTGTGCTGCTTCTGCTCTTATCAATCCTGATCCCTTTGCCTTCATTAACTGTTAACCTTTCCTAAGATAACAAGAGGAGACTCTTTAATTTTCTTTTGCCTGATGAAAAAGATTGGAGAGGCATACCAAGGCCATGCATTTCACTCACCTGGAATCTTTTCTTCTCCTTTCAGCTGCTAGTTATTGGCACAGCCTATGCCTGTGACATTTTCAAGAAAAGATAAGGCCACTCAAAATGGTGACACATTTGTGCTTAGTTCACTCATACGTTGCTCTGCGCTGAGCTAAAAGTGAATAAACTGAATCTGAATAAATGCCATCTCACTTTTTTCTGTCCTGAGTAGCTTTTCAAGGCTGCTGTAGTCCTAAACATCTTTGCTCAGATGAATTGGGCATAAGGTAGAGGCAGGTGGACCTATAAAAGTGTTGCAATAAAAATAATAAAGGATCTTGTAGCATTTTAAAAGCGTATACATCTTATTTTGTACATGCATTTGCAGAACCTAGAAGGGTCCCCCCTTCTTTAAGTACACATATTAGGTGTTGTTATTTTTCAAACTAACACACCCCCCATTACTTCTTATGTATTACTCAGTGAGTAACACATTAATAACTGTCATTTTCATTTTCATTTTTATAAATATTTAAAAGACAAAAATGACCAACCTCCTTCCAATAACCTGGAAAATGATGCTCTAGAATTAATGAGTAAACATTATTTGTTACACAAAATTAAAAACAAACAAAAACTCTCATGAGTAGTATCAAAGATAACATGTCTTCATATTACTCCAACTTAATGTATTACAGGTAACATCCTCACATGTAGCATGTCTGGAGTCCACCAGAGTTTATGCACAAAATGTGTTCGTTTTGAATTGTTGTGTGCTGTACTGTTTGTTGTTTTTGCTCAGGAGGAGACTGGTTTCTATTTATTAGGATTCTAGATTTTTAAAGGAGAGCAGAGCACAGCTCAAATCAGGTGGACTTGTAAATGTCTGTAATATCTGGTATTTTGAATGGTCATGATTTTTGCATGGTATGCAGTTTTGCTAAACTTCTAGATGCCAATCAAACAATGTCTACGAACACAGAAGATCATCCATTGGTAAAGTACGTACATGAGGTGACTCCTCTGGATGGTTTTTCCCAAAAATTAATTAATTAATTAATTAATATACAGATAGGAGGCTTACCCTCTGATCTTGTTCTTGATGTTTAATTAAGGGTCTGTTGTCTTAGGAAGGAAATGCACTATCCAGTTATATAGCATTAGAGGCCCCTTCATATGTTTCAGATTTGAGTGTTTGAATACCATGATTGAACTCTGGAACAAAACTCTGTTTTTACTTCAATCCTATAAAGTCAAACTGGAATGCGTGGCCTGAAGAGATGAACACAAAAAAAATTATCTTGCACTGAAAATCAGACAATAACTCTAATATAATTCTTTCTGTAGGATAGTGGTGGGAATAGTGCACCCCTCCAGATGTTGTTGAACTGCAAATCCTAGCAATCTTAGCCAGCATGGCAAATACTAAGGAATAGTGGGAATTGTTGTTGTTGTTAACCACATTCAAGTTGATTTTGACCCATGGCAGCACTATGGATGAGACATCTCCAAGGCCCCCTGTCCACTGCTCTGTTTGGTTCCTGCTAACTCATACCTGTGGCCTCCCTAGAGTCCATCCACCTAGCATGCAGCCTTCCTCTCTTTCTGTTTCCCTCCAACTTTCCTAGCATCATTGTTTTTGCCAATGAGTTGTGCCTTCTCATGATGTGTCCAAAGTACAACAGCCTCAGTTTTATCATCTTGGATTCCAGGAAGATTTCTGGCTTGATCTGCTCTAGGACCCATTTGTTTGTCCTTTTGGCTGTCCATGGGATTCTCAGCACTCTTCTCCATTTTGAATGAATTGATTTTCCTCCTATCTTCTTTCTTAACTGTCCAGCTCTCACATTCATACATGGTATCAGGGAAAACAATGGCTTGTACAGTTCTGGCTTTTGTGCTCAGTTGTTATCTTTACTTTTTAGGATCTTTTCTAGTTCTTTCATAGCCACCCTCCCCATTCTTAATCTTCTTCTGATTTCCTGACTGCAGTCCCTGTTTCTATCAATGTTTGACCCCAGGTATGGGAACTCTTTTACTACTACTATTTCTTCATTTTCTAAGGTTGAATTTGTCAAGAATCTCCATTGTCATTATTTTTGTTTTCTTGATGTCCAACAGCAGACCTGCCTTTGCATTTTCTTCCTTGATCTTCCTCAGTAGTTGTTCCAGGTCTGTGAGGTTTTCTGCTAGTACTGTGGTGTCATCTTTTAGGTATTATCACATGTTAAATCTACAACCCATCCCCCAGCCATGTGTAGCCAGCTGATTTTCAAGTACGGAAGCTCCCCATTCTTGAAAATCGGTGGGTTAAGCATGGCTGCGAGACAGGTTATAGTCGCCCTCCGACAACGTTGGCATTCTAGCATGTGATAACACCCGATAGGAAACCATAAGGCAACCATATCTCATCAGGGAAAGGACGCTTTATTTGTCCATGTGATAATCTCCTAAAATATGCAGTTGACACCATAGTACTAGCAGAAAACATCACAGACCTGGATAATCTCGTGTGATAATCTCCAAAGATTATCCTTCCTCCTATTTTCACTCCCCCTTCTTCTGTGTCCAAGCCTGGTTTCCGTACAATATGTTCTGCATATAAACTAAACTTGAAGTTCAGAAATATCCAGAAGGTCATGTAGTTCCCATCCTGCTGTAAAACTTTGGTAGGAGCACTAATGTTTCAATTCTATACTAATTTGCCTAGGAGAAAACCCAATTGATTGCAATGGTGCATACATTTGACTCTTGACTAGACATTTACAAGATTGTGCAGTAAGTCACGAGGAAGCTCAGTACTGAGATCAGAAGGCCTCAATTTTTATAGGCCAATATCTCCTCAAAGCTTGAGACAAAAGAGATATATAGGCACATTAATTAAATTGATTTGTTCTGTGCACTGGCTTGGGGTAGGCAGAGACACAGAGGATGAGTTTCATGAAGGATCTTTTCTGTCTGCCAGCTTCTGTGTTCCTGGGGGTTCTGTACCATCCTTGCCAGTATACTTAGACAAATGGCAGGAAAATGACTGTAATTTTATTTTATTTTTTGCATTGTTCAACAGCAGGCTGAAATTAAATTGTGCTGGGTCCCCCTGTATTGTCACCCACATATCTGTTTATTTCATCCTAAAACTGCCTTCAGAGGCAGCTGGTACCTCCAGTACCCACTTCTTTTTTCCCCCTTGCAATGAATCAGCTGGCCCTGAGAGACATAGATCTCCAGATTTCCATCAGTAACAGAAATGTCACTGTATCCACAATACATGACATTATAGGTCTACAGTGTTCCTGCCTAATTACTTCTCCAGTGATTAAGGTTAATGCCAAGCACTAATATTGTGCCTTCATTAACTGGTGCTCTCTCTCCCTCTTTTCTATAGCTAATATGGGAGTAAAGTGCTTATGCTAGTACACTATAACCAGACAGAGTTTAATATAACTATAGAAGATTGCGACTGACTCAGCTTGGGAACTATCCTAATTATTCTGGCAGGAAGACTGAGGAAACACATTTTTGGCATTGTTTATATATCATTGTCTGAAATATATTTATTACCTATCCATTTAAAGAATCCAGATTTGTGATAAAAATATATATTATTTTTTCAGATCAGGTAGAATGAAATTAAGGAGGGGTAGTCTAATTGTTTCTCATAACAAAGATTTTCCATGTATTATGATATAGACTGTGTTGAACTTGAGCCATTTATTTTCTAACCAGCTTTGGTGGTCTATATGATCATTCAGATTAAGCAAATATCATTATTTATTTCAGGACTCTTGCTTCTATTCTTTCAAGCAGAGTTGGAATAGGGATTGCCAGTTGCCAGAATTTGGGGCCAGCTTTCATTTTGTTGGCATCCTCTTATCGAAGATGGGAATCATGCAGCACTCTGGAATGGCACTGAATTGCAACTCCCTGTGATCCTTAATATTGAGAATGCTGACTATGGCTGCTGAGACTTTCAGTTGAACATTGGGAAAACCACATGATTTCCACCACTGTCTCAATCTTTTCTAACTTTTAGGCCATCCAGTGATGAGCAAAAAAAAGTTCAGAGATGGGGTATCAAGCAGCAGATGTCTCCTCTGATGACGATAGAGTACTGAGCCCCAAACACATGATTTTGTATGTAGAAAGTTTCAGGAACAATCTTCAGGAGGGGAAAGGCAGACTGAAGTAGTTGAGGCCTGGGAGCAGTTCCAAAACAGTTCCAGAGCCCTTTGTGCACATATGCGCACTTTGTGTGCATGTGTGAGCTAGTCTAGGAGTGGTGGCATAGAAATAAGTTAAACGAACAGATAAATAATAAATAAAATTCAAACTACAATGCATGGTACAAAAATCTCCTTTTGTGAACCAATTTCTTTGCATTTCAGCTCAGTGAGAAGAGCAGCCTGATTCCATGTGTTTTTAGCACCCAAAACACCAATGACAACAAAAACATCAAGAGATTTAAGAGGTGGCTGGCAAAGAAGTAAGCTATCCCACTTTGCTTCTCCACCCAGATACTAGCAAATAAGAGTTCTGAAGCAATTGCAGCCATTGAATCTTAAATAAACTGCCCTGCTGGCTGGTCTAAGAAAGAACTCTTTTACTCTAAATCAGGCCATTTTATTGTCCCATGGGGTAGCAACAGCTTTCTAGGGTTTCTGAACTGCTGGTGAGGCACTGAAAGTCCATGAATACACACTGGCCTTACTCAATATCAGACAGCTTCCCTTAGCTCTTGGCAGAGATGCTGTTACTTGCGTTATTCAAACCGCTCTGGGTTTTGAGCAATTTATTGGAATATTCAAAGGGCCACAGCCATTTTGAAATGAGGGCACAATGGACCAGCAACTTTCCATATGCACAACCTGTTGGATTGGGAATGAGGAAGGAATATAAATGGCACATGTGTGGTTCCCAGCAACATCTGTCTTCGAGAACTGCATGATCTCTTTATGCCCTACATCAAAAAATAACCCAAGTATAGCCCTACTTGGAAAGGCTGATGCCAAGTCTGATACCCTTGTTTAGAGTTTCTCCTAATCTGTGATTGGTGCCTTAATTGCTTATTTAAATGATTTACATATCACCCTTCATCGTATTAGATTTCAAGATAGTGTAAAAGAAGAAAATAAGTAGTGCCATACAAGACAAAAGCAAAAGTAACAGAACTAATAGTGCTACCCCCCCCCCCCCCCGAGGAGCAGGAATGCACCGGGAGACATACCAACTGCTTGTATGGGAAACTGCATTTGGGAGGGATGCTTCATTTCAGCCAAGATCACTTCTTTTTACAAAAATGCAAAAAAAAATGCATTATGTATCCAGGAAAAACATCCTGGTGATCATTTGGTCTTACCTTTTAATTAGGATTTAAATATAATTTACCTTTTTTTCTAAATTAGAGCCATATGATTTTTTTTGGTTGATTATTTTTTATTCATCAGTTGTGTAATATTTTATTTCAGAAACAAACAGCAGTAATATGAACACCCACCCCACCCTCCCCATTTCCACATTCAGGAAGTAGCCTGGAAACTTCTTCTTGGAAGTAGCTCAAATCAAAGGGGATGAAAAAAGGAGAGAAAATACAGTTTCCCCAAAAATAAGACATCCTCTGAAAATAAGATCTAGTAGAGGTTTTTCTGAATTGCTAAATATAAGGCCTCCCTTGAAAGTAAGACCTAGCAAAGTTTTTGTATGTGTGTGATGATGATGATGATGATGATGATGATGATGATTTATTTATATCCCGCCCAGTCAACAAGGAATCAGGACGGGTTAGAGCAGTGAGAAAAATACAAAGCAAATAACAATTAACAATGAAATAATAAAACAATTTCAGCATAACAATAAATAACAAAAATTACAACACAATTAATAAAGCAAAAATTAATAGAAAAAATTACATTCAGTTCAGCAGTTATTAAAGAAAAATCCCAATTTCTAACCCCCCCATTTCAATCCTGGAAAAGAAACAACATCAATAACAATAATATAAACAACAAACAATCTTAACAGATCACAACCTAAAACCGTGAAAAAGGGGGAGACTAAAAATTGTGAAAAAGAAAAAGCTCTTAATTTCCTAGCGAGGAATGGGCTGGAGGCTTATAAGGACTCCACCCACGGTGCCAAGTCCTGGGCTGGAGGGGAGGCCCCGGTGTTAAAGGGCCAAGCCAACATAGGCTCCATGTCCTCCAGAGGTTGGCTCCCTGTCCTCCAAGATGGTCCTGGGCTGGAGGAATGGGCTGGAGGCTGTGTGTATGTGTGTGTGTGTATGTATGTGTGTGTATGTATATATATATATATATATACACACACACACACACACACACACATACACACAGTATATAATAAATGTTCATTTTTTGTTGTTCAACAATAAATGTGAATTCTTCTTCATGGAAAAATAAGACATCCCCTGAAAATAAGACGTAGCGCCCTGATGGCGAACCTATGACACGCGTGTCAGCACTGACACATGTATCCATTTTTGATGACATGCAGCCGCTGAGCTGGCCGCATGCTGAAAAGGATGTTTCATCCTCGGCTCCTGCATGGCCAAGTGCAGTAGCCGAGGATGAATAAGACTCTAGTCGCAAATTTTTTATCCTCGGCTACTGCACTTGGCTGTGCTGCATTCCACTGCTCCCTGCTCTGCCAGCGGAGGTGATTGCAAAGATCCCTTCTTAACTGGAAGTCCCAGAACTAGATGTTTTGTGACGGACTTCTGTTGTTTTGACTTACAGACCCCCGGCACAGAGTGTCTAATAGGGGAGGATGAAACATTTGCTGCTCCCGAGGATGAAACAAGTCACAAGTGTTTCATCCTCCCCTATTAGACACTCTGTGCTGGAGGTCTGTAGGCCAAAACAACAGAAGTCCATCACAGAGCATCTAGTTCTGGGACTTCCTGTTAAGCCAGGATCTTTGCCCTCACTTCTGCCAGCAGAGCAGAGAGCAGCGGAACGCAGTGGGGGATGCATCTCTGGGGGCCCTGCCATTACCAGTAACCAACAGGTCACCACCGCAACCATTATCTACTGTTCTGGGATGTCATGGATTTCTAATCCATCATTACAGAGAGAAGTTATTTAAAATATATAAACTATAAAAATAAAGGATTTAAACTATAAATATCGCAAAATAATGTTTTTTCCTCAAAGGGACACATTACCCGAGTTATGCTCAGTTTTTTGGCGAAGTTTGACACACCAAGCTCAAAAGGTTGCCCATCACTGACCTAGTGCATCTTTGGGAGCAAAAATCAATATAAGACACTGTCTTATTTTTGGGGAAACACAGCATATATAACACTTAACTAAGAATCCATGCATGGCATACAAAGAAGAGGCAATAATGCTCCAGTTTTTTTCTTTTTTAATTCAGCAGCCTACATATGTAATTAAATATATGATTAAATGGAATAAATTTCTATTTTAAGGACCTCCATAGGCCTGAAATTTCTATCAGTTTCAGGATGCACGTAGCATGGACAAATTACCTCTAAAAGATTTGCAGACATATGCTGGAGTCTAAATTATCTTTTACCTGATGTTACTTTACACATACTTAGCTGAGTACCAGAGGTGCTAAGAAACCCTGTGTGAAGAGTGGAACTGGCCAAGCCTACTTGGTACCAGCCAGTCACAGCTCAGGGAATGCTGTGGAGATTGTACAGGGGAGTAAGGAGATAGGAGCAAAATGCCCTAGACATAGGGACAGGATTGCAGAAAGATAAGGGAAGATGGTATAGAGATAGGATAGCATTGTGAAGAACTTGATAGGGTTTGAAGAGTTGTGAATCATCAAACCATTCAGGGGTTCATGTGTTATCTAAATGAGCCTTAATGAACTTCTACTTGTTTATTCCATTTTACAATTGTGTCTGGCCATTCCTATTAAGTTTGATAAAGAGTCTGGTCAAATTTACAATAGTGAACCCACAAAAGAAAACATTCACTGGTCCATATAGGGATCACCTTGAGACTCAGATACCCAGGGAGGGATTTTGAGGGGAAAGGAGGGAAAGTGAGTGAAAGGAGCCCAGATCTGGAGACAGGATCAGTCATACCCTGTTAGTGAATTGTGAAGATGCATATATGGACAATGACAAGAGTGCCTCATGTGCACTGATTCCCCGATGCCCAATGTGCCCAAAGTGCATTGGTGCCTGATGCATAGTGGTACTGATGTTGTGTCAGCCTTGTTGTGTATCAGTCACATTGCCCAACAGTCACCTTGCTGGCTCTGCTATTTAGCAATGTAACATCATCTCACTCATACCGAAGCTTCCCAGTATATGGGAAATGCTAATTCCTGCATATGTAACTCCACTTACGAAGGCATAACTTCAATACAGTATTCCAGCCTAGGGATGTAAAACTTCACACATTTGGTTATTGCATACAAAAATGAATTCTGCCAAGAGGACTTCTCTCCCCCCCCCCCCAAGATATATTAAAAGAGCTTTTATGCCTTTTTCACTCCTAAATTGTCAGAGTGATATGATTCTTGGATTCCTTCCATCAGTCAGTTCTATAGTTCATTGAGAAAGCTTAGCAGTAGACGTCACTTGAGTAAGGATGGAAGAGCATTCTATTTTGATGACCATCTAGTGTAAACTGGTAGACATGGTTTTCCAGAATCTTAACCATGTCAAATGTCTGGATTCCTATATGGAATTCCCATATGGAATTATGATTTGAGGATCAAGTACTACCATGAAAGATATGTATTTACATCTAATGCTGGCTCAAGGTTTTTTTACCTCATTTTTATCAACATAGTGCAGGATTATGTTGAGCCATTTCCTCACTTGGAAGCCCTCCAGGAGTAGGAGCAGGAAGGGCTGGTTACATTACAGCTGGTTTTGGTACCACCCTTTCAGATCATGTGGTATGTTAGCTATGGCTAGCATCAAATAAAAAAATGAAAGCAGCCTTGTGGTCCATATCTTTAAAAAGAGTTGCGTAATATCTTTATAAAGGTCCCTAAAATGTCTCATAATGCTTAAGCTTTTGATAGAATTTTTTATCAGGTTAGGGTGTACAAAAATACTGAGATGTGAGAAGAAAGAAGGAAAAAAAAACATCCTGAAATCACCGGATTTGCTGTTAGCCAAGATGAGACTGCAAACTAGAAGAATCAACAGCAGGTGCAATGATACTGGGTTACATCATGGGGGATGTAGAGTCTGTGGTTGCTCTTCATCTCTGCAGGCAAAGGTCTGGCTGGAAGTCAGAGCTCATTGATAGAAGCATGGATCCATTAGCTGGACTCTAGCCCTGCTGGCAACCATTTGTACTGTGCTATTCCTGGCAACTACTCTTCTTCCTGGATGTCTGAGCCAAGTGTTGTTTAGGCCTTCTATCACTACCTAAAAAGAGAAAATGACAGAAGGTGCTCAAATGAAGCCACCACAAAATGCTAGAAATATACATCACCACAGCTTCTTCTTCTCTGAAGAATAAAATGGTTTTTCATAATGCCTCTCCCTTCCCAGTTGCTAGTCTGAGGCAATATACATTTTTAAAATGTGATGTTTATTTGTATACAGTCCATTAAAAAAAAGTTCTCTGGGAGGTTTGCAAATAAGCATGTGGCAGAGTATGTCTGCATTGCCTATCAAAGAGTTGTGTGGTGCCAATCCTGGCAAAGGTGCCTGTCATTATGAATACACACATAAATAGAAGAATCATCAGAGCAGTAGTGAATGGATAATTTATGAGCTAGGCAGCAGGTCTATGCATACAATTCTCCCCAGAGGATCTGCAGAGCATTCTGCCAAAATGAACAGTTCTTAAGACGATCCTAAGCTTGTCTGAACCAGGGCAGGGTAGGGGAGAAACATCTCTGCATATTTTATAATAAAAACAATGAAAGCTGGTTTTCCTGGAGGAACACAGCTTTCATTTCTCATAAGGCAAATGCATGGGATCATCAGGCAGAAATGATTTCGCTTGCAATATAGCAGCCTGTGTGCTGCACAAACTGTTTGAGGGAACGCTGTCCAAGTACTCAGCCCTTACAGCTTTACCTGTAGCACTTTTACTCTTTGTCCAGAGGAGGAAATCAACACTGTGATGGTTACCACAAGGGGAAATGAGAAATCTGGAAGTCCTGAAATGCCATTCCAAATATTGCTTACTGCTTTATTAAGCTTGCACATTTTGCTTGATTTAAAAGAAACAGGGGAAAAAACATCATTCAGATAGCATAAATACATCTACTCAAGAGAAGAGTTTGGGATCCTATGACTCTCCAGATGTCACTGAACTGCAATTCCCATCAGTGACTTGCTGGCCAGACATTATGGGTATTGCAGTCCAACGTGCACTTTTATTGGGAAATGTGAGAAACAGTGCTAAATCTCTCAAGCAAAGTTACCAAACTGGAAAGGCAGAAGCAGAACAATCTGTTTGTCCTCTTTTGCTCTTTGTTTCAGAGGGGTGGGTGGGTGGGGTGTCCTCCATGAGCCACAATCTCCTCTTTCTAGGAAAGGTTGATTTTTCAAAAAAAAAAAAAAAAAAAAGGGGGGGGGGTTGGTCCAAAATAGGAACGGATGGAGGAGAGTGGCATATTTAAGGCCAGAAATGTGTTCCCTGGTAGCTTCCAGAAAGATAATTTTCCATTTTTTTAGAGGGGCCAAGAGGGAGCCTGGGAACACAAAGTGGCCTTCACAGACCAAGTGCAAGCCTTATTGTTTCTACCCATGCTTTATATGCTAGGGATGAATTTTTGTTGTTGTTGCAACTATTCATTTTGAGATCTTAAAATGGTATTCCAAGAGTTGGGAACAGCCTCAGGGGAGAGGAGCAGACCAGTGAGAACTCTGTGCAATTTTCTTTTGGTTTTGACATCCTGAAACGTTGCTCTCTTTTAGTTGCCCCAGTCCACTCTTCCATTCTTCAGCTTCATTAGCAAAAGGGAATTTCTGAATGTTGGCTGAGTCATGTAAAATATATAGTAGGGATGTAAACCCTCAGCTATTTTGTCCTGGCATCTGAAGATGAATAATTAAAGTAGCTTTCTCCCTGCTGCAGAAGAAAATGAATATTCCTCTGAAAGAAATCCTTCCTTGTTTTGTTTGTTTGTTTGTTTATTTTTTATATGAAAACATGTGTTTTTCTCTGCAGAATAATTCCTGCACAACAGGATGTTCAGATACATGGAAAAGACTGAGGAGACTTTCTCAGTATGGTTCATTGTATAATAATGACCAAAATGCCAAAACTGAGTCCCTTAGGAAACATATTCAGGTTTTGTGTATTTGTCCTTCACAGGACAGAGCTACCAAGAAGACTATAGCTTGATATATTCTGATTTTCACCCTGATCATTTATGTAAGTACTTCTTGATAGTAACAAAGGTAGCCACATTGTTTCTCCTCACACCATTTATGATATTTTATCATGATATAAGCCAAAAAAAGAACTGATCATAATATTGCAGTTTGAGTTCTGGACTAGGACTCCAGGAGACCAAAGTTTGAATCCCTGCTCAGTCATGGAAACCCAATGGATGACCGTGAGTAAGTCAAACTCTCTCAGGCTCAAGGGAGGGCAATGGGAAATCTTTTCTGAACACATCTTGCCTGGATAATGCTATGAGAGAGTCACCATAAGTTGGCATTGATTTGAAGGTACATTACAACAATAAAAAAATTGTTTTCTTTTCTACTTCTTTAATGCATGCCACTTCTTTATTTCATGCCCTTAAGAACTGGCTTGTTTGTAAACCCTGGTAGGTTGGTGGAAAGCAGAAGATCCTCAGCCATATCCCCCAAATCCAAAGAGATAGCAACTTAGCCGACAATTTGCCAAGATTCCTCTGTGGATGTCCTCAGAAATCAAGTCAGTGGTACTCTTCTCAGGCAATTCATATATCTGATAATTTGGTAAATAGCTTGGTAATAAAATCCAATTGTTATCCTATGCTGTACACTATGTTCATTATTCATGTCCTACTGAAATTTTATCATGAGAAGCTCCTTCACTCAAGTGCTAAGCCAAGGGTGGGTTAAGTTGCTCAAGTGAATTTCATATACACAAAAAGAAAAAAAGACTAGTCAACAGAGTGACACGTGTCCTACTTGCCATTATTCTGCCCCCTCCTTCTTGAAAATTTGGTGTAACAGTTTCTAGTTTAGTTTTGGAACAAGGTTGGTCCATTTGTAGACCACTAGGCTAGACCATTGTCTGGGGTGCCAAAGTTCCAAAGACAGCTTTCTCAGATATGTACAAAGGAGAAAAAAATTAAAACAAAACAGAAAATTAAAAACCTAAGCAACTATTTTAAGAATAATGAAAACATTCAAGTGATCATTCAAATCATCCATCCTTTAGAATAATCAAAAGACTAATCTTAAGTTTGACTACAGATCTTCATTAGGCAATTTTTTTTTTCTAGGATAATCATAAGAGGTTGCCTGAGGATTAAAAGGGAAGGTGCTATTGTATATCCCGAGGGAAAGAGTTTAATAGATGAGAGCCTACAACTGAGAAGATTTGATCTTCATGCCCACCAGATGAATCATTGGTAATGGTGGGTGAATAAGCAGAGGCCCTCCAGCAGATCTTAATGTCTAGTCAGGTCTTTAATATAATGCTGATTCTATAAAGCTGCCCAAGGCCACTAAAAACATACATACAAATCAGGAAGCTTTCCTTTCTTGCTAATCTTTTGCAAATACTGTATATCAATAATGATTTTCCAATAGCAAGTGACCTTACCTTACAGAGAAAGGTGTCCATGAGAGTACAGTGGTCCCCTGGCTTACGAATCCCCCGGGTTGCGAAAACCCCGGGATCCGAAAGCGGCGGGACCCCTACTGTATCCCCCAGGATCCGAAAGATCCCCTGGGATACGAAATAAAAAAAAACACGTGGCCCCTTTAAATCGGCTGCGTGGTCCATTAGCGAAAGTGGTCCCCCGGGAAACGAAAGTTTCCGGGTTACGAAGGTAATCCCGGAACGGATTACCTTCGTAACCCGGGGGAGCACTGTATAAATAATGAGAAAGACATCAAGTTATTGAAATATGTGGGAAACATGCAACTGTCCAGATGTTGTTGAACTCTAGGATATTTCACTATTGGCTATGCTAGCCAAGTCAAAACTGGGACTTGTAGTCCAACAACATCTGGAGGGCTATATGATTCCCACTGTTTTATACCGATTCTCTATTGTCAACATCAATTTACAAAACAAGAAAAATATAACTGGCACAAGACTATAATCATTATTATCAAGCAATAAAGGCTCAATGAAGGACCATAGTCAATGGCTTTTATCCTGTAAAGCCATGCTAAACATAAAAGGATAGGTCTTGCAGCCATTGTAAATAGAAAGGAAAGAGACCAATGTCCTAGCTTCTATTAGGGATTTGTTTTACAAAGCCCTAAAATGAGCTGCTGCAGTTCATACTTTATTGCAAAGTTAGCACAGAACAGATGGGATCTCAGCAAGTCTCTGGGCAAGATGCAAGGGTCCCAATGCAAGCGTGTCTTTAAAGGCTAAAGGCAGCATCTTTGATTGGACTTCAGAAACAGAGTGGCAACAAAAGAAGCAGACATGGAAGAAACTGAACATCCTTATGGCTTCCAGCACCTGATAGAAATTCAGCACTACTGGTGGTTTTGACGTGTCTTCAGTGGCAGCCCGACTTACAGGTCAATAACAATTTGTTTTTTGTAGTGGAATGATGCAAATAACCTCATTCCCGCATTCTGGTTTTGTTATTCCCACTGACATGGCATCGATCCACATCTCTTCAAGTTTTTTGTGGGAGCCAGCAGCGGAGGGGGGGGGGGCTATTGCTGGTTCTGGGCTTGGTCTCCGCAGTCTGAGGGAGTCTGAGGGAGACAGTGCTTTCTTTCTGGGAAGCTGCTGGAAGCCAGTACTTAGCCATGAGTATGGAAGGAAAGAGTAAGAGGAGGAATGTCTCCTTATAAAGCCAGCCAGGAGGAGCCTCGTCCCTCTGAGGAGCCGGTGATGTGAATGTATTCAAACTATGTTCAAGGTATGTTGAGTTTAATCTGCGTCCATTCACATCATTATTCACACTGCTGATGATGTGAATCCTTTTTAAAAAAAACTCAAGGGAAAAAACGGGTTAAGGGGGGGGGGTTGGTAGCTACCTCCGCCCTAACAGATTCAGGTGCATTCAATGTATGTGTGAACAACAGAAATTCAACCTAAATTTATCCCGGATTATTTTCACCATGTGAATAATAATAATAATAATAATAATGTTTATTTATATACTGCCTTTCCAATTAGATCAAAGTGGGTCTTAGAGTGTATTGCTGTGGAAGTAACAGAAGCATATCTGTGTGACATGATCTGACCTGTCTAAAAGAGAAAATGGCCTTATTGACGGGATGTGGAGAGGAAAGTGTAGAGCAGGACCTAAGCTAGGCCAGAAGAATGTTACTTCTGTTCAAATCAATGGGATTAAGTCACAGTTAACTTTTCTTGTTGCTTTCAATGGGACTGAGTTAATTACACTGCATTAAACTCATGCCTATTTTTGATACATTAAATTGTGGAATGGCCTGCCGGATGAGATCCGTCAATTGACATCTTTGGACAGCTTTAAAAAGGCTGTTAAGATGGATCTTTCCGGCAGGCCTTCCCAGGATAATTAATCCCGGCCTCAGGAACGCTTTGTTGAGCATTCCCTGTTGCTTCCCAGGAACATGCTGCACTATTCTGTGTTGTCTATTGTTATTATATTGTATTCATGTAGTTTTTAAATTATTGGTTTTAAATTGTAACTGATTTAATATCTTTTTAAGGGGTGGAGGGGGAGGCATGCAATCTGTTTTATTGATGTAATGCCACCTCGATTGATCTCAAAGGGGCCCCACCACCCCAGGAAAGAGATGTGTAGTACCTTCTGCTGCTGTGTAGTCTTGTTGCTTGCTACCTGCATGCTCCATCTCACCTGGTGGATTGCTGGCCCCAGACTGCTTCCTGCCAGGACCAGGCCCCAGGTACCCAGCCAGGAACCCAGCTGGGTGCCTGCTAGGACAGAGAGGAGCCAGCACAAAGTGGGGGAAGAAGAGAGAACACCAGGCCACCCCACCACCCAGGCTGGGTGCCCGCTGTGGCAAGCTCCCCACCAGTGAGCTGCTTCGGGGGGAGGGGCCAGGACATTTGGCTTGTAGAGGAGGATATAGTTTAATATATTTTTATGTCTTTAATTTAACTGTATTTTGATGTTGGTATTTTAGTTAAGGTAAAGGGGATGAACTTTTTATTCATGTATGTATTAATTGCATATTTAATTGTTTAAGCATTTTTGTAAACTGCTTTGATCCTTTGGAAAGGCGGTATATAAATAATAATAATAATAATAATAATAATAATAATAATAATTTTAAAGGTCAAATGAGAACATGAAGGCACACCTCCTGTCAGAAAGTGCTGGATCCAAGGATACACCTTAGTTCTTACTTGATTACAAAGAAAAGAGAGAAAAATGAGGAAATAATTAAAATGAAAGAAAAAACTCTTCCTCTTCATTTTTCTTTTTACACTCATGCACAATGTTGCCTATCTCTGCCTATTCTCACCTTACCTTCCCCTCCCTCCCAGACATCTCCAAACAGAGAAATATTGAGGCCAAAGCTGAGTTACTCATCTTAATTTCCCTTTACTGCACTTTTCCCTCTATACAGTATTCCAAATGTAGTCACACCACAGATTTGCATGGCAGTTTTATTTGCAATGCCTATCTTTAAAATGCCCAATGTGAAATTTGCCTTCCCTGCTTCCCAGCAGCAAAGGACTGGGCTGATGTCTTAGGGAAATGACGATGCACTTCAGTTCCAATTATTCTATTCAGGATTCGGATAGTATAAAAAACTCCAAGAACAGAGTGAGCTGTTTCTAGGAGAAAGGAGGGGAAATGTGAGAATTTCATTTTGATGTTCAGAGCTGCTGAGGCTTGTAGGCCAGAACCTAGAGACTATTAAGCGGAAGGCTTGATAATTTTTGGCAAAATCCAGAAAGCTGTAATTCACCAGTGATTTTGTTGAAAGCGACAAAAGAAAGCTATCATCAAGAACAGCCAACTTTTCTATCTGTCAGCTTGTCTTCCCTTCTTCCTTTTGAGAAAGGGGGGAAATGACCCAGGGGTTTCTGTGGGGGAGCTTTCGTATGCCAATCCTCCTGCATCAGCATTAATGAAAGGAACTCAGCTGCTGATCATCCCTGCTGATATCATCTCAGGAGAAATTAGAAAGGCAGGGGCCTGCTTGTGAACAGACTAGAGAGAAGGGACTGAAGGAAAGCAATCACAGGAGCAGTGAAGAGGGAAAATTGAGCATGTAAGAGAGAGAATAGGAAACTGACAAGCTCAAAAGTATATTGTTGGGTATTGTTTGGCAAGCTCAATGCAGTACCTATAGCCAGTCCAAATCGCTGCCACCCCACTGGAAAAATATTCCCTAGTGCTTTTGAAATTCAGCATGCTGAGAAGAACAAACAGAGTAGCCATTTTGGATTTCAGGACTTTCCAAACATCGCTCCTAAAAAGAACAACAAGCTATGATGGGCACAGTCCAGACTATATATAGGCACTCAGAGCATGTGGAGGGGAAATTCATTTTGATGTCCAGAACTGGTGGGGCTTATAGGCCAGAAACTAGAGACTATTAAGGAGGATGGAAAGCCAAGTGGATATGGAGGAACAGTGGCTAGAGAAGGGTCCTCATCTCTGATGGCATGGTGGGGCTTTGTGACCATGGAGGAGGGCCTGGAGGAAGGCCTGGTAGAATGGAGAAATACTGCCCTTACCAGTCTATTCCCTTCCCAACCAGACATTTCCAAGTTGTGAGCATCTCAAACACTGGTAGGAATGTGAAAACAGGTGAAATGAACATTGCTCACATTAGGTCTCCCTGTGAGTACTATTTGAAAACTGACTTGCACTAACTTGTTTTCCCTCAATGTGGAAGAATTAATTTTGTCTGGTGAGATAAAGACAACTCCAGGAGTCAATATTGCATTTGGAAGAGAAGCAAGGGAGGAAAAGGACCATATTTTGCCCATATTTTGTCCATGGCATTAGTCTCTTGATTCGCCTTTCTACTGTCATCCATTGTTCTCCCATCATCACTTTTATCCCTTATTCATTCATTCCCCTTCTTTCTTTTCCTTATTGGTTTTGCTTCTAACAGCCAGTGCTATGCTAGGTCCAGCTGTAGGAGACCCACTGAATTAATTTCTGAATGGTAATATCTGCCTGAATACCCTAAAGTTGCCAGATCCTGACCTTGGGAGCTAAGTAGGATCAACCTGGTTACTACTTGGATGGGAGATGTCCAATGAATAGCAGGAGATATAGATTATATTTCTGAGAAAGGAACTGGCTAAACCACCTCAAAGTATTCCTTGCCTAAGATGTCCAATAAAAAACCTATAAAATTCATGAAGTCATTGTAAGCCAACAGGCAATTTGGAGGCGCATGCGCGCACACACACCCACACCCACACACACACACACACACACATCAAGACTTCCATAAATTCCAGGGATTCCATGGGTCTACCCTAGCAGGGATTACCAGTTAGACTTAGGCCATGTTTATCCTTAACAGCAAGTCAAACATTCTTCCCTCCAGAAGCTGAGCTATAAAGTCACATTTCCACAGACCCTAGTTAAGGGACTGATGCTGACTGTGAAATAGACTTTAAATAATAAATTATTTGGAAGCACCATTTCTACCCCAACACCCAAACTCTTCTAACAATAGGAAAAGATTTATCTGTTTCATATCTGTGCATTAAACAGTAGAATATTAGAATAAAATTTATTTATACCTCACCCCTTTGAGATCAATCGAGGCAGCTAGAAGACCCAGATTTTTATTTTTATTTTTTAAAAAACAAAACAAAACAGAAAATAGGGGACTAGCATATACAATAGACCCTCCACATTCACTCGGGTTAGGGGTGCAGGAACTCCATGGAAATGGAAAAACCACAAATAAAAAGAACGTTATATTTTTTACTAGAGAGAGAACACCTCTCTAGGAATCTCTAGGTCCTCCAGCACAACTCTGACATCTGGAGGACCTCCTACTGGAGGACCTACAAATGCCTAGAGAAGTGTTCTCTCTAAGTCCTCCAGCGTGACTCTGTGATCAGCTTCCAATATAGTTGTGCTAGAGGACATAAAGAGAGAATATTAATAAAATTTGTGAATAATCAAATTGGTAAAAGTCAAAACAACACATGTGGAGGGCTGACTGCACTACCCACTGTTTGTTTCCTGCCATATTCCAATCTGGATAAAGGTATGTGCAGTGATAAAATAAGATGTATTATAAAATTGCATGCCACATAAAATCTCTCTGTCAGGCAGAAACTAAAGGTCTGTTAAGGGCACTGAGCAGAAAGTTGCTACTGAGCTCTTTTGTAATTTTAAAGAAACCTTATTTTTTTTCAATAGCCACTAGATGTCAGACTAAGTCTTTAGAAATGATCCTCACATTGGACTGAAGTGATCTTTCATCAGGACTTCCCACACTGTTTACCATAAAGAAACATCTCAGATGTGATGGAAACTATTCATCAACTACTTTGTTTGAGATTAAAGATTTACCATCTTTAAGAGGTACAGTGCCCAGTTTTCACATGCATATTGGATTCTGAGTCAATAATAAATGAAAATGGCTTTGACAATAAATACATAAGCACAATACAATCAGCTCCTTTACATACAGGGATTTGTATTTATTTTATTGAACTTCAAACTCATATTTCCTTTTAAAAAGCTTGGAAATTATTAGTTACAAATAAGTTACAAATAAGCCAAGGCCTTTGATACAATTACATCTGCTCAAACCCACAAGGCAGGGACACCAAAATCATGGAATTACAACAAGCGTTCCTCAAGCTACAATGCCCACCACATGAAACAAACAAACAAACAAACAAACAAGGTAAGACTTGTACCCAGGACTAATCTATTACAGATCATACTGAGGACAGAACATGACAGAACCACACATAGCCCCCAACTGAGACTGGTCAGACATACCATCAAAGAACTACAACCTGTTCTAGACAATATTCATGCCTTCTCAAGAGATCTTGGTGGCTGGCCTTTAGTTGCCTACAGCCAGCCTCCAAACCTCAAACAGTTGCTTAACTACAGAAGAACACACAACACAGAAGTGGACCTGGCTACAAACCCAGATGCTAACTCTGTCCATATGTCTATTTAGGAAATATCATCACAGGCCCTTATGACATCACCCACCATATTGGGGGAGCTTTCACTTGCTCATCCTCTAATGTGGTTTATGTCACACTATGTCAGAAATGCACTGCAGCACTCTACAATGGGCAAACAGGCTGATCCTTGTGCAAGGGATAAATGGACATAAATCAGATATTAGGAATGGGAATATACAAAAACTGGTTGTAGAACACTCCTGGGAATTCCACCTTGGACATCAGAACAGCAGTCCTTGAACAAAAAGACCACAAAGGAAGATTTGGAAGAAAAAAGGCAGAATTGGAGAATATCAACAAACAGCCGTCCATCAGCAGTGGGTAGAACATAGACAATGGTTTTCTGCCACACTACACACATTTTAACACTAGCTTACCAACCAGCCTCATGAGGGTTCTCTTGGCCAGTTCATCACATCTTCTTTTTGGCTTCCACACTACATCCCAGTATTCATGTGCTTGTGTACTAAGCTTGGTTTTAGGCAACATCCTTGCCTTGTCCCCCAACGACCATCCTATCATTAAAATGGAACTTGTCACCTCATCTCCATACCCACAAAGTTTTGCATTGCTATGGTCATCCTCACACAGAGACTTCTATATAGGTCTATCCCTGGGCTTTCCGTTTCATGCATCTGAGGAAATAGGTTCAAGTTTGCAAAAGCTAATGCTGCCAACTTCTATCTTTCTGTTAGTTTCAAAGCTTCTGCAAGATCACTTTGCATACAGATTATCTAAATAGACCTTTGAACCTAAAGAGAAAGCAGATTCAGCCCAAATCAAAACCTAGACAGTGTTGTGTTTTTTTAATGTTGTTGATGGTTATTCTTTTGTGAGTCACCTTGGACCCTAATCCAGCATACAAGACAGCATACAAAGGAAGACAGCATACAAAGGAAGGAAGGAAGGAAGGAAGGAAGGAAGGAAGGAAGAAAGAAAGAAAGAAAGAAAGAAAGAAACTTCAGGGAAGTGAAGCCCGAGAAAATCACACAGAATTGCCTCAAAAGGAGTGAAATATTGAAACCAAATAGATTTATGAAAACAACTTATAGGTTGCATAGTGTGATCTCCACTTTGAGAGGTAATGTGACAGGTAAAGCTGCACAGAATATGGGCAAAGTAAATGCTAAATATTGGAAAGCACAGGAAAAAAAAACCCTGGAGAATAATTCTTGCTTTAAACAAGAATAATCCACTTGGAATGGAAACTCAGAGTTTATCTTCCTGATACCTGAGGGATCAGAATCTGAGTTTAATTCTGAATCAACCATCTTTATTTAGACAAGCTGGGAACCTGAGGGTGCTTTTGCCACACACCCTTAGACTTCATTGCATGTCACAGTGTGATTGCATCTCTTTGAGGGTTGCTGAAGGCTTTGTGCTTTAGTAGCCGCGTGACTGATAGACATTCAGTAAATGGGTCTTTTTTCCTTAGCACAGAGATACCGTGAGGAGAAAGCCATACCTGTCAAATTTCTGCCCATCATACAGCTGTTAAAGGCATGGACACTTGTCAAAAAGCATCAGCACTGAGGAAATGCCAAAAATACTAATCCTACATATACAAAAGCAATGCTGATGTTGTCAGGGATGATGATGATGATGATGATGATGATGATGATGATGATGATGAAGATGATGGTGATGATGATGATGATAGGGCGATACAGACTCAATTCTTCCAAAGAAGAAGAAGAAGAAGAAGAAGAAGAAGAAGAAGAAGAGAGGTAAGTCAAAATCATTCATATTCCAGGCCTGTGGATACAGTTTTCACTTTCTTAATTACTAAGGTGAGTTTTGTTGCTGTGCATTTAATGAACCAATAAGAAAATGCATATGACTGGTGCACATATTAGTTGCTTTCTTTGCTTGGAGGAAGAGAGAAAAACAAAGGAAGCTCTTTAAACCAGGCCAAATAATTTGTCCAGCTAGCCTTGTGTTTGTTGACTCTGATTGACAATAGTTCTCCAGGGTCTTTGGCAGAAAGGTCTCTCCCATTCCCTGCTAGCAGAACCTTTTAGCTGGAGAGGCCAGCAATTGAACTGAGGACCTTTTGTATATAAAGCATATGCTGTACTCTCAAGCTTATGACCTTTCCAACTGCTGTGTAATAGGTCCTCACATTGAGAATATACTGTGCAAATCAGATTCTCATGGACTTCATCATCTGAACTTGAAAAAAAAATTTGAGAATTGCAAAGGTGCCATAATTAAGTACTGTTCTTGTTGAATATATTTCTATACTGCATTAAAAATACAGATTGCAATCATAAGACCTAAGAAAATACAAAAAATCTAAAATACTAAAACAACAAAACAGTAAAGCATTTCATTAGAACCATGAACAGCATGAGGGAGAAGATTAATGATCAAGAGAATGGCTTCTCTTTATGGGCATGAAATAAGTCATCAGCTGTTAGCCGAAACATCTGATATTTGAAGCCCACACACTCATTCCACATTGTGGGTACTAGATGGTAAAAAGCCCATTTCTGCTTTATATGAAGCTTACTAGGCCATTGTATTGTAAGTGCACACATACCTCACAATGAGATGAGGTGGTCTATCTCAGGGGTGGGCAACCACATGGGGACAGTGCCCAATTTTCTTCACAGACCACCCCACTCCAGCATGCTATACCCTGTCCAAGGCAAGCCAACTACTGCCTCCATTTTCCCCTGAAGTCTCTCTCAAAATTGCAATCAGAAACGATATCATGCCACTTTCTGTTATCATTTTTAGAGAGACTACAAAGAAAATAGAGATGTCTGGGGGTAACAACGAGTTCTACGGAGTTGTATGGGTGGATTGGTTACGTTTTCCATTTTTTCTGTTAGCTAGGGGAACATCTGTACAGTTTTCATACCAACATTGTTCCCAAAATGTGCTGACTTTTTTAAAATTAGGGGACTGAAGCAGGCTTTGGGAGACTGACAATGATCCTCAGGAACCACAGGGTTGAATGTGTCCAGGGCTGGATGTGGCTTGCAAGCCCTACCCTGCCCATCCCTGATCTTTATGTAACAACATTGGAAGGCTTATGGAAGTAGATTACTTCCAAAAATGAGATAATGTGACCACCCAGATGTTTTTCTTTATCCTAGGCTGTCAGCCCACATAGCCAAGGGCAGACTACCCATCTATGTGATACTGTTCTGAGCCCCTCTTTTCTTCTCTTCTTCCAGCCTCAAGCACAAAACAGTACCACAAAAGGGTCTGGAAACCATGCCCTATAAGGAAAGACCTAGGGAGCCGGGTATGTTTAACCTGCAGAAGAGAAGGTTAAGAGGTGCTATGACATCTCTGTTTAAATATTAGAAGGGATGTCATATTGAGGATGGAGCAAGCTTGTTTCTGCTGCTCCAGAGAATAGGACCTGGAGCAGCTCATTCAAACTACAGGAAAAGAGATTCCACCTAAACATTAGGAAGAACCTCCTGATGGTAAGAACTGTTTGACAGTAGAACACACTTTCTCAAAGAGTAGTAGACTCTCCTTCTTTGGAGGTCTTTAAGCAGAGGCTGGATGGCTATCTGTTGGAGTTGCTTTGATTGTGAGTTCCTGCATGACAGAGAATTGGACTGGATGGCCCTTGGGGTCTCTTCAGCTCTATGATTCTATGAAAATGGAAGAGGAGACTTATTTTGCTTCTGCTGGATTTTCACTGGGAGCTGGCTGGCTGGCTGATTTCACGGGGAGTGGTCATAAGCTGCTTTAGACCTGTTTTACTGTAAATGTTGGCAGCAGAAAAAGTGCCTTTCATAATAATAAAAGAGAAGGGGGAAAAAACAGCAGTGAGAAAAGTGACTAAAGAGCAACAAAATGTGGCTGGAATGGCCCCGCTCTTCTTCTAACAAACTGCCTGACTGCCCTCTGAGCAGACCTCCAAGCTTTGAGCATCTGTACAAATTTATAGCAACATTTTGCTCCATTAGAAATGTTTTTTTAAAGAAACGAATATACCCAGATTTGTTGCTTAAAATAGGAACTGTAAATCCTTCTGCGTTTCTACAGTGTGTCCTTAGACTGCATGAATAAAAAAACACATCACTGTTCCAGTGATGTCAGTGCTAAGATGGACATTGAATAGAACCAACAATTCTTTCCGTTCTCTTTAACAATAAAATGTACCTCCCAGAAGTTTATTGTATTAGTACAGGGTAATTGACTATCAATGTGCCATCATTAAACTGCACTGCAGTGAGATCAATCCCATGTGTCATTGTCTGGCATGTAGGAGGAGGGAAGCCACCTAAGACATTCTTTGCCTGAGGACAAAACAAAACAAAAAAATAGCTGCTAATTACACTCAAACCTCAAAGGTCCATAGCAATTAGATTCAAGGACCATAATATTTCACACCAAGAAAGTTAATTATATTCTTTGGTTCACATAACAATTTTTGGGGTGTTTCATGAATAATTACACCCATGCCAGACTACCTCCATGTGTCAAACTGCAATTATTTTTGCTGCAGTTTTCTGGGTGTCTCCCCTTGGAAAATTTGATTGACATTCTTTAATGTCCTTGGCTACAGCTATGGATGCAGTGCAGTCAAGAGCCCAGGCTGGGCTACACCTTCCTAATTCCTATTAGAAAGGTGTAAACCTGATGTTTGATGCAGAGTATTTGCTGCTGCAATGTAGTCTGAACTATGTGGAACTGCTCTGGGTGGCTGAATGGTGTGCTTTGATCCAGTATTTACACTGAAGGCATGCAGCATCTTTTGTCAGCTTAGTTTGATACACTATCTGTAACTATCTTGCTATGCATATGCTGTTGCACAAGCCTCCCATTTGGATTACTGCAATTTATTATGCATGGCTGTCAAAAACCATCTAGAAACCTCTTAGGCCAAACTGGAGGAGTGAGGCTGTTGAATGGAACTGACTGAGATGTCCATATAGCATGGGTACTTCAGAATCTGCACTGCTTTCCGGTCTGTTCTGCACCTGCTTTCGTGCTAATATTAATCCTTTAAAGCCCGACATTGTTTAGGGCTAACATATTACCTCCTCTTCTTGTGTTGTTATTCTTGTGTGCCTTCCAGTCATTTCTGACTTAAAGCAACTGCAAACTGCTTCTGATCAAATCTTGCCAAGAAAGCCCATGATAAGTTCACCTTAGAGTTTCCATAAGTCTGACATGACTTGAAGGCACACAACTTATCATGGGAGTTTCTTGGCAAGATTTGGTTATAGGAGGTTTGACCTTGCCTTCCCCAAGGTCATCAACTGGCTGAGCTGGGAATCAAACCCTTGGTGCTCAAAGTCATAGTCCAGCACTCAAACCACAATGCCACATTGGCTCTTCTGTATATCTACCTGGACTTTCATCTTCGAAAGTCCTTCACCAAGTGCCTTGGCCAAAGGGGTTTATTTATTTTGACTTTATTTATTTTATTTATTTGTATGCTGCCTTTTTTCCAGAAGGGACCCAAGCCAGGTGACTAGCAGGGAGAGGGGCTTTTCAGTCTTGACTTCCTGCTTATAGAATACCCTATTCAGAAAGGCTTGTCTGGAACTTATTATGTGGTTTCTTAGCTACCTTTTTGCTCTCTGTTTTTCCAACATTAAAATGTTTCACGTTTTCAGATATTTGCACTAATGTGATCTCTTCTTGGTGGTTTTCATTATTATTATTTTTTACCTTTTGTTTATTTTGTTGTACTCTTCTTATTTTTATTTCATGTCTTTTTAATGATCTTCCATTTTTATTGAAAACAGTCCAGAGCACCTTATCAAAGGTTGCTCATTCCTTCATGCCATAGAAGGCAAGAAAAATCTATGTTTGGGGAAGGATTGCATTTGTGAGGAGCATAGAGAATACAATGAGTAATAAGATTACAATATCTTCTTAAGTAAATACTGTAAGGTGCAGCAGTTGCATCCCAAGACTCTGGCTCCAGGGTATTATACCAAAAAAAAAAAAAAAAATCACAAACAAACAAACAGAAAATGGGATTGCAGTTTTGAAGAGAGAAACAAATGCCAGTAACAAGATTACTAAAATGTTATGTTTCCCCGTAACAGTGTCTTCTTAAGGTGATGTTTTAAGGTCCAGCAGTTGCATCCCAAAAGCCTGGCTCAAGGGTGTTTCTACAAAAACGAGAACAAAAGGCCTATTCACACTGAAAAATGAACTGGTTTACAAACTGATATAAATTGGGGAAGTTCACACTTGTGCTGGTTTTTCCTGGGGGAAGTTTAGGGGCTGTTCAGACTACCTTTTGAACTGAATTGCAAGCCGGATTAAAACTGAGAAGTTCTCACTGGATTCGGTGCTTGCACAAACAGAACTGGGGCTTACACTAGAGAGGAGGAGCAAATGCCCCTTGGCCCGGTGTATTTGAAACTGGGGTTTTCCCCGTTTCTTTTGTTAAAAACCGGGGCCAGGCCAATGTGAACTTGGCCCCGGTCATCTTCGGCTCCTTCAGGGGGAGGGATCAAGGGCAGAAGGTGGGCAGTGGGCGGAACATGCCTCCCCTCTCCGATTGGGAGCTGGGGCTTCTTGACAGCTTATGCGAATGCATCGGGGCTGAGTGAGAGGGAAATGAAAGGGCTTTGAGACTGTGGCAGCCTGGGCTCCCCTTCCCCCCTCCTCCTGCTGCTGCTGCTGAGGGAAGACAGGGCCTGTGGTGGGCTCCCTTTCCTTCCTCCTCCTCCTCCTCCTCCCTCCTTTGTGGCTGAGAGAGTGTGATGGCGCCTCACTCTCCTTTCCTCCTCCTCCTCCTGCCCAGCTGCTGGCTCTCTTTCCCCCATGCCCCCTTTCCCCCAAGGAGGGAGCCTGTGGTCTCCTTGGAAGGAGGGAGGGAGGGGGAGGACCCAGGCAGAAGATCCAGGCAGGATTGGAAGGCCTTCCGTCTCTTCCCATAGGAAAGCCTGGGAGGGAGATCCCTGCTTTTGCCCTGCTGGCCCAGGGAGGGAAGGAAGGAAGGAAATGATCTGGCAGCCGTTTAGAGGAAGAGAAGGGAAGAAAAAAGGCTATGGATGGACCCCCCCCTTGGGCTTTTAAACATCTCTCTCTCTCTCTCTCTCTCCACTCCTCCTCCTTCTCCTATATTCCTTCCCCAAATCAATCCACTCCTTGCAAAGGCATGATGATTGCCAGAGACAGTGTGGCCTACTGGTTGGAGCCTTAAGGGGAAGATGCTGGAACTGTTGCTCCTGGGTGCCTTCCCTGCTGTCCTGGGCTTTTCCTGGCAAGTTAAAAAGAGGCTGGATGGCCATCTGACAAGGATGCTTTGATTGGGAGTTCCTGCATGGCAGGGGTTTGGACTGGATGATGGCCCCTGGAGGTCTCTTCCATCGCTACAATTCTGGAGGCTGAGAGAGTGTGACCAACCCCAGATCGACCCATGGGCTCCCAGGGTCCAGCCAGAATTCGAGCCCTAGCCTCCCCCTAGAGTCCTCCTCAAACCAGTCCCCCATGTGGGCTGTGTCTGGAGACCAGGGGTCCAATAACAGCTCAGCCATTGCGGGCGGGTGGTGGTGGCAACGACCTTGAGTCACAGCCTCTCAGCCTCCAGAGGATGGCCCTCTTGACAAACCTTGCCAAGCTACCCCAGGTTCCCATAAGTTGGAAAGGGCTTGGAGGCACAGACTGGAAGAAGCAAAGGGAAGAAGAGCCAGATCTGGCTTTGGGAAGGAGGGACAGGGCTTCTTCTCCCCACCCCCATCGCCCCCTTCCTGGTCCATCCTTCGCTTCCCAAAATCTGTTTCCCTTCTTCCCACCTCTCCCACCTCCTCTCTCTCTCTCTCTCTCACTCACACACACACACACACACATTGCCAAAACACTGCCAAGCCCACTCTTTTCCCATCTGGCTGGCATTCATACGTAGAGGAAGGGGCATGGGGTGGTGGTGAAGGGGAGGCGAGAGGGGAAAGACAAGGGCACCAGGCAGAGGAGGAAGGGAAGGCAGGATCCGGAGGGAATGCAAGGGCATCGGGCTGGGAATGCAGGCTGAAAAGCTGACAGAATATGCGAATGCTGCCCCCAGGTTTTTCAAATAAAGGAGGGGGGAAGCACCCATGCTATTGGCCAATGACTGCATCAGACGTCACCATTGACATCATTTGATTGACAATCAGGAGGCTCCATCTTAAGTCGTTACTTGTAGAAGTGTGAACTTTGTTGGGGTAAAATGCACCGGGAAGCATCAATGGGGGCAAAAGGTAGTATGAACTTCTCTCTGGAGAGAATCGGTTTGCCATGCACGATCTCCATCTGGATCAAACCAGGGCAAATGGGCTAGTTTGAATGGGGCCTTACATTCACACCGGGTTTACTTGACCCGAATTGGGGGGGGGGGGCGGTGCAAATCCCCCTTAACCCAGGTCATTTTAAAACGGGGAAATCAGAGGTTCTTTTTAAAAGAACTGGGTTTTTTTTGTGGGAGCCGCCAATGAGAATGTGCAAATCGACCCCATTCGGAGCCCCTCTTCCTCCCTCCCTGCCACCTCCTGTCTTCTCCTCTTCCTCTCCCCGATCATGACCTCCTTCCTCTTTTTTCTTCCCTGCCACCTTTGACTACATCCTTTTCCTCTTCCAATCGCATCCCTGATCGCATCCTCCCTCGATCCCATTGGGGGCGCCTCTTCTTCCCTCCCTGCCACCTCCAATGGGGTCTTCCTTTCTTCCTCCTTTTCCTCCCTGCAACCCCAGATCGCTTCCTTCCTTCCTCCTCTTCCTCCCTCCCTGCCATCTCCAATGAGGTCCTCCTTTCTCTTCTCTCCCTGCCAGCTCCAATCAGGGGATCAGCCTTCTTCCACTTGCACTCTTTCTCCTCTTCCTCCTCCTCCTCTGCCCCCGCTGCCATGGCTGAATCTCTCCATGGCATTTTCAGTGGGAATGAAAATCCGGCATAAAATGCCATGGAGAGATTTGATTGTGGCAAATCAAATGCCATGGAGAGATTCAATCGTGGCAAATCCATGAAATAACATGGGTTATTCCTTTAGTGTGAATGGGGCCAAAAAAAAAAAAAGGGTATGTGGGGGAAGTTGAAGAACAGGTTCTCAGGACTGAGATTCACCATAAAATACAGAATTGAGGCACAGTCAGGAAGAGATGGACCCAGGAGATAGATGTAGGCTCAGTTGCTGCTTCTTTATGTATATTAAAAAAGGACACAATTCCATCTATTTGTTCATTGTAAAATAAATCAATTGAAACAACAGAGCTTTTTTAAAAAGTGAATCAAATTTCCATTGATTTTGTGGATCAACTTTATTTTAGTTGGGATGAAACACTGAGGTCTGGTTAGACACTGTAGGATGGTTTTGTAATGGGAATAATGAAAGGGAACAGGAAAATTGCTGCTGCTACACAAATGGACCAACTAAACTGCAGAGAAATAAGTTCAGAGTCGTTGAAGGTTTCTGCTGACAAACTGCAGGACCCAGTGCCTGTCTCCTAATAACAGTGAAGGAATGCATTCGCTTTTGAAAACCCTCTTTACCAAGACCAGATCATGGTGAAGAAAGGAACATAGTTGTAGTATAGAGAAATCTGAGTTATAAGTCTTTATGCCTGGGAAAGGAAAGTGTTCCATTGGTCAAAACAGAGTATAGCTTTCAATTGCTGGGACAGCATAAAACTTTTGCTTTTTTGCCAGCTAATGCCATGCTACTTTTTTATTTAGTGTTTGGTTTTTTAAATAGTCTATTTATAACCACTACTCAGCAGCACCGAGTACACATCTTCCTGTACAGAAAAGCTGAGATTCAAAAATCATGTTCTGTCCAGAGTGCATCAGAAACAAATCTACATTTTGTACAGAATCAGCATCCCCCCATTTTTTAGGGGGGGTGGGTGGGTTATTTGCTTCATATTCGTCAAGCTGCCTTGGTTTGTTTGGGGAAACTTACCTTTGAAGGAGGCTTGGAAGAAATCTTTTCTGCATTGAATAATCTTTCACAGTCTGGTTGTTTGCAATAGTTCAGTGTGTGTAGGTGGGGGTAAATGTTACCTGTTCACTCAAAGTGAAAGTGCTTTCTTTTTTGAGATCAAGATGTTTCTATGCTGAGCACATATAGAAATACCTCCCTCTAGTGAGTAAATATGGTAAATGGTGGATGATTTCAACAGGCCACCTAGTAAAATGCATCCAAGGACTCTATATTTAAGAAAGTGTATTAGCATGGTATAATGGTTTGAGCACTGAGTGACCTTTGGTAAGTCACACACTCTCTCAGCCGCAGAAAAACTTGTGAGAGGTTCACCTTAGAGTTGCCATAATGAAGGCACACAACAACAACAATTAGTGCCCAAAGTGAAATAAAATTATTTTAAATCCAAATACTTCAAGTTTAATGTGACTAACAAAGGCAGCAATACTTTTCAGATTCATCTGGGAGTAAACTTCATTGAAGCCTTATTGAACTTACTGAAATGTACTTCTGAGCAGATCTGCATAGGGCTGCACTATGAATTTCTTTGTGCAGATAATCCAAGGATGGTTATGTCTTGAATTCTATATATATGATTCTCAGCAGTGGACTTGCTTGGAAATTCATTTGCTGTTTCAGATGTCAGATAACCCTGCAGATAACTAAACATCTGCCATTATTATTGATTTACTTAGGATGCATGTCTCCATGCCACCTTTAGGTTTCAAGGTCAGCTTGTTTAATTATAATATCAAAACCACACATAAATCTTTTTTAAAAAAATCAAAAAATGCAACATAAGCACAGCAGTGTTTATAGACCACTGATTTGAACCTCTGGACAGGGCCTGTCTTTCTAATCAATATATACTGCTTTGAAAAAATTTGTATACTTTAAAGATTATTTTGGTGATGGTGATAGTGATCATTATAACATAACATATTTATTCTCTGTTCCTGTTATGTAGTATTATTTTCAAAGTAATTAGTAATCCTGATAAGTCTGATCAGAAAGGCTCACAACTGCAGAATTGTGAGGGATCCTAGCTGTACTGAATTAGGGGAGGCCCAACATTCTTGAAAAAGTTTGGGCAAGGATCATAGAGTCATGGAGTCATAGACTTGGCAGAGATCACAAGGGTCTTACAGTCCAACTCCCATGCCATGCAGAAGCTCACAAACTAAGCACCCCAGACAGATAGCCATCTGGCCTCTGTTTAAAACTTTCAAAGGAGATTCCACCACACTTTGAGATAGCATATTACACAGTCAAGTAGCTCTTACTGTCAAGAAGTTCTGCTTAATGTTGAGGTAGAATATCTTTTCCTGTACAGTTTGAATCCATTGCTCTGAGTCCTGTTCTCTGGAGCTGCAGAAAACAAAATTGCTCCATCTTCAGCATGACATCCTTTCAAATACAGTGGTCCCCCGGGATACGAACCCCCGGGGAACGAAATCCCCGGGACCCGAAACCGCTGGGGCCGCAAAAAAGCCCCCGGGATCCGAACAAAACCCCGGGATACAAAGAAGAAAAACCGCGCGGCCCCTTTAAATTTGCCGCGCGGTCTGTCAAAGAATGCGGTCCCCCGGGAAACGAAGATTTCCGGGTTACGAAAGGTAATCCGGAATGGATTACCTTCGTAACTCAGGGGACCACTGTATTTAAACAGGGGTATTATATCATGTCTTAATCTTCTCTTTTTCAGGCTAAACATACCCAACTCCCTGAGCCTCTCCTCATAGGGCATGGTTTCCAGACCTTTCACCATTTTATTCACCCTCTTCTGGACCTGATCCAGCCTCTCAATATCCTTTTTGATTTTGAATTGTGGTGCCCAGAACTGGACACAATATTCCAGGTGAGGCCTGACCAAGCCAGAATAGAGTGGCACTATTACTTCTCTTGATTTACTTCCCCTGACACTCTTCTTCTATTAATGCCGCCTAGACTCAATTGGGCTTTTTGCTGCCACATCACCCTGTTGGTTCATGTTCAACTTGTGGTCTACCAGGACTCCTAGATCCCTTTCACATGCTCTGTTGTTAAGCCAGGTATCCCAATCCTGCACCTATGGTTAAACCACTTCTGAAAAAGCCCTCCCTGGATCCCTTGGTAAGAAACAACTATAGACTGGTCTCCTTGTTACCATTATTGGGCAAGGTGATCGAAAGAGCAGTTGCCTTCCAACTCCAAGCTGGCTTGGAAGAAGCCGATTATCTAGACCCATTTCAAACCGGCTTCAGAAGGTGATACAGAGTCGAGACGGCCATGGTCGCCTTAGTCGATGATCTCCATCTGGGCATCGATGGGGAAAGTGTGACCTTATTGGTGCCCTTGGACATCTCAGTGGCATTCGATACCATTGATAGTGGTTCCACTCCTACCTCTCGGGAAGATTCCATATGGTGTTGCTGGGGAACAGCTGCTCTAGTAAGAGAGAGCTGACATCTGGCATCCCTCAGGGCGTCATTCTGTCCCCCTTGCTATTCAACATTTACATGAAGCCACTGGGAGAGATCCGGAGACATGGGGCGCAGTGTTATCAATATGCTGATGACACACAAATACACTTCTCAATGTCTCCGACTGATGTAGTGACCATCTCCCCTCTGAATGCCTGCCTGGAGTCGGTAATGGGCTGGATGAGGGAAAACAGACTCAAGCTGAATCCATAGAAAACGGAGGTACTTGTGACAGGTTCACCGGGCCCAGAGATGGAGATTTGCCAACCTGTCCTGGACAGGGTCACACTTCCCCTAAAGGACAACGTCCGCAGTCTGGGCATATTCCTGGACTCGTCGCTCCAGTTGACGGCTCAGCTGGAAGCAACAGCCAGGAGTGCATGGTATCAGCTTCGGCTGATATGCCAGCTGTGTCCCTACTTGGGCAATGAGGACCTTGAAACACTGGTACAAGCACTGGTAACCTCTTGATTAGATTTCTGCAATGCACTTTACATGGGGCTACCTTTGTACCAAGTTCGGAAGCTTCAACTGATTCAAAACACGGTGGCCAGGTTCCTTAGAAGGGCACTAAGAACGGATCATATCACCCCTGTTCTGAAATCTTTACATTGGCTCCCAATTAGCTTCCGGGCGCAATACAAAGTGTTGGTTGTCACCTTTAAAGCCCTATATGGAGTGCCTCCCCTACACAATCTGCCCCGCACGCTCAGGATTTCAGGGAAGAACTTGTTAGAGTATAATAATGTTAGATTAACATCAACTTCCCAGAGGGCATTCTCAGCTGTGGCCCCGAAATTATGGAACAACTTACTGGAAGAGATCTGTCTTTAATGCCTTCTTAAAGGCTTCTAAGTTGGTAATAAGACTCTCTTCCGGCAGGCCTATCCTCCTGACTCACTATAAGAAATACCATCACTATTGTGAATCTGATCCATACCAGAATATTGACAGTAATTTAGTAGGTCAAGAATTAAATTGTATTAGATTAATATGGTTTTTTATAATTTTAGATAATGTTTTTAAGATTTTATATGATTGAATGTATACACATGTATTTTTTCTATTGTTGGAATAGAAATAAACTTCTTCTAATTCTTCTTCTTCTTCTTCTTCTTCTTCTTCTTCTTCTTCTTCTTCTTCTTCATTTCATTTTTTTTCTTTTTTTACGTATTATGAAATTTATTGCCAAAGTTTGCTGCTAGAAATATGGAACTGGTTTGGGGTTTGGCTCAAATGTCATGTCTCCAACTTTTACTTTCTCAACTGTTGTAACTTTTCCTTTTTTAGCAATGAAAATAATCTTAGTAAGGATTTGCATTAGATAAAATGTATAACATTACAATGTTAGCATTACAAACCAGTGAAGCATGGTGAACAGAAAACAAGTTCTTTTCAAAGTTCCTTTCAAATCCAAACAATTAAACATTCAATAAAAGGAATTCAAACTACATTTAAGGTACTTCATTTTTAAAAGCATCTTCAGAAAATCAACTTTCCAGTGACATCTCTAATATGATTAAACTTCAAGAGGAATTAGAAATGAGAGTACCAGGCTGAAACAAAAAGAATTTCACTATGTTATGCAGCCATATTAGCAATTCTTTTCAGATCTTAGGGCTTGCATTTGATGTTACATAATTTAGAATAATCTATGCATTTCATTTTTTTCTGCCTAAGTGCAATTCCTTATATTTTTCCCTGTTGAAATTCATTTTGTTAGTTTTAGCCCACCTAACTAATTTATGAGGTCATTTTGAATGTTGATCCTGCCATTTGTGCTATTAGCTATCCCTCCAAATTTGATGTCATCTGAAAATATTATAAGCATGCCCTCTATTATTTCATCCACATCATTGGTAAAGATATTGAATAGCAGATTATTGCCAATGGCTCTGGGATTACAGTACTTTTAATACCTTTGGAGGTAGTTCTGTTGGCCCAGGAGACTTGAATTCATTTAGATTGACCAGATATTCCTTGACCACCTCTTTACCTTTCTGTGCTGGTATTCCCCAACTGCATCATCTACTCCATTTTTCTCAGGCTGAGAACACTTTTTCTTTTGTGAGAAGACTGAAGCAAAGAAGGTGTTGAGTAGTTATGCCTTTTCTCTGTCCTGTTAGCATTTAACCACCTTCTGCGCACAATGGCCCTACCATTTCCTTCTTCTTCCTTTTGCTAAAAAAGCCCTTTCTATTGTTCTTAATCTCTTTAGTACGCCTGAGATCATTCTGCGCTTTAGCTTTTCTGACATCATCCCTACATTTGCTAGATATTTGAATTCCTCTTTGGTGTTTTCTCCTGTTTTCCATTTCTTATACATGTCCCTTTTAAGATTTAACTCAGTTGCAAGTTTTTTTAGATATCCCTCCTGCTCTCTTGAAACACCTCCCATTTTTCCTTCTCGCTGGAACTGTTTGAAGTTGTGCCTTCAATATCTCCCTTTAAAAAACAAACAAACTCTAATCTTTCCTTAATTCCCTTCTTCTTTTTTTTTTTTTTTTTACTATTCCTGGGATTGTGCCAAGTATATCTCTATGTTTACTGATATCAGCTTTCCTAAAGTCTAAAATGTGTGTCTGACGATGCTTGTCTTCCTCTTTCCAGTGTATAACAAACTCCAAGAGAACATGATCATTCTCTCCTAAGCATCCCACCATTTCCAGCCCTTTAACTTGGTCATTAGTGTTGTTTAGGCTCAGATCTAAAACAGCTGAACCCCTTGTTGCCTCTTCCACCTTCTGTTATATGAAGTTATCCGGAAATTTGTTGGACCTTAAATTTTTAGCATAGTTCGACTTCCAGCAAATATCAGGATTGTTGAAATCCCCCATTACCACTATATTTTTCCTTTCTGCATGTATGGTCATCCACATTCCCAGTCCATCTTGGGGGTCTGTAATACCCACCCACCCAACCACCCACCCCATGATATCTCTGTTGTTTCCCTCTCCCTGAATGTTTAACCATATGCTCTCAACCTAGCTTCCAGGATTCTTCACTTATAAGGCTACTCCTCCTCTTTTCCTGCTTGGTCTATTTTTCTGAAACAGGTTATACCCCTATATTACTACATTCCAATCATAAGACTCATTCCACCAGGTTTCAATGATATCCAATTATATCATATTTTCTTTGCTATGTTAGGAGCTCAAGTTCATCTTGTTTATTTTCCATGCTCTGTGCATTACTATAAAGATAACTAAGACAATGGACCATTTATCCTAGATACCTATTTAAGTTTTTTCTCTCCTACTGTTAGGTTCTTGTATTATTTGCCTGGTTCTTTCTATAACAATTGGGCTAATATTTCCAGCACTTGATGAACCCCTGCCCTCCAGAATACTGTCTCCCTCATACATAAATCAGTTTAAAGCTCTCCTGATCAGATCAAAAATATTCCTGCCAACAACTATCAGGTGCCCTTGCCAGAAACCCATCCAACTCAAACCTCAGACCATGGTCCAAGAAGTCAAATTGTTCTTGGCAGGGGTAAATTTGTTGCTGCCTGCAACGTGGTGGGCTTTGTGGCTCTGCATTATAATGATACTAGAATTCCTCTCAGAGTAGCTAAGGTGTGGCAAGTATTCCCTTCCCAAGTTTCCTGCATATTCCATGCTCTCCAATATTTCATACATGAAAACCAGGATGTGTGTGGTCAAGAAGCATGAGAGTGTGGTCAAGTTGGCAAGGGTTATCAATGAGGAAGGATACACAAGCTAGGAAGGGGGAGGGCCAGCCATTTTCTTTTGCCTACTGGGAAGGGCAAGATTCCACCCATTACTCTCCTCTCTTCGTGCTGACAAGAGAGAGGGAGACAGCTGCTGCATGCTTGTTTATAGTACAAGAGAAATGGTGAGAGCCACAAGCATGCAGCAGCTATCTCCCTCTCTCTTGCAGCCATTGTGCTGCCTTCAGCTCTCTTCAGCTTCAGCAGCTAGACCACTCAGATGTACAGACTGGGTCTGATGTGGGGTTTGGAGGCTGGTGAAGGGTTGCCATCCACTTAATGCTCCACTGAGAGTAATTGTGAGAGGTTTGTAAATACATTTACAAGGATAAACAGTTTATTATACAGCTTCTGTTGGAATGGATGCAAGAGAGACCTGAAAGAAACAAGCCTAACTAGCATATTATTTCTCACTAGCGCATCTTTCCCAGATGTAATGGGGTAAATTATACCTTTAGAAAGCATCAATTAACATCAATTACTCACATCTGAAACATAATGTGGATTACTGTGGTGTTTTAATTAAGAAGTAGTGTTTCATTTTTTTTAAAAAAAGAACCTCACAGAATTCTTCTAATTTAGGAAGGTAAACAATTGTGTAATGCATGCCAGAGAGAGATATTGATCACGTACTCATTCCAGCCTATTGATTTTGATGCATAGTTATCATAGATGCATAAATTCTATTTTGTTTTGGAAGGAAGAGCTGCGGAGCAGCTGCTGCATAATTTTCTGAGGCATGAAAAATATCTGTTCACATCGTGGTGGGAAAAGGTTGAAAGCAACTGAGAGCCATTTATGTGCCAAATAGCCTTTTATTATATGCCTGAAGGTAGGGACTTAGTATCACACTTTGTAAACAATGTTGGAAGCCTCTTTCATCTGAAGAGCAGAGTAAAATGCTTCAAAATAAAAACAAAAACTTCAGAAACCACATCATATGGATATGACAAGGAAACAGAGTTCTGCAAGAAGCAGGATGTCTTTTATTAGAAATTTGGGCCAGGAGGGCAAACAACCTAGTTTAATGGTGGAGTTTGGGAAGGGGGGGGATGCTGGTTGGGGGATTCTGGGAGTTGTAGTCAAAAACCATAACATTTTCAAGACTTGTATTAGTCTATGAAATACATGGGATCACCTTAAGTTGGCAGGTGACTTGAAGGCTCATACAGACAGGTATGGTTAAAGCATTCATAAAAATCCCATCATGTGTTATGGAAGAGTCAAAACCTCTGCTAAGGCAAAAACAGGGGAAAGTGTCATTAATTCAAAGTTCTGATAACTATCTGTTAATACAGCCTTTCAAGCTTTATCCTTTGAGCTGTCATTCACTTGTATATGTGAAACTTTCATTCTATATTTTTGGAGGCACTCATGCAAAATCAGAGGTTGTTTACCAGCATCTCTGTCTACATCATTTGGACCTTTTGACTGTTTGGTTATGAAAGACTGTAGCTGCTTTACTGTGTTACAGAAATGCATTACTGTACTCACTGAAGTCAACCAAGTATTTTATTCTATTCAGGTCTTGCTCTCTTTTGTTCTGGAACTCATTTTTCCTTTCTACATTGTTGTATTTCTCCATTGATATGGGTCTGTGTACCACCTAACAGAGCTGGAAATAGAAATGGCACTGAATTGCACCCTGAATGGAAATTGTCAGGGAATTTGCACTAACAATATAATCCCAATCCTTTTAAATCATATTTACTCCACTAATTATAAGCATCCTCCATGTGTGATTTTTAATATTTTGACAGCTCTATCCTGTTCTCCCACTTGGAGTTGGGGGGCGGGGGGGGGGGAGGAACTGCCAATATGAACAAAGCAGAGCATATTACCTAAACACTGGCTCATGAGGCTCCAGGAATCTCAATGCCCTGGATCTTGAGTGGAAATGTCAATGTAGAGGAAGTGTCAGCTGCTTTGATGATATTAAGCAATGATAGATTTTCAGACCAGATGGCAGGTGGGCAAGGCATCTGCATTTGCAAGGCATTTTCTTCACTCATGTTAACTTACTTTTGCCAATGGAAGTAGAGCCTAATGCCAGTAAGCAACACTATTGTTTTAGTTATGTGTAAGAACAGGAATTGGGACCTGGGCTGTGATTGGGAGGCCACCTTCTTATCCTTAAAATGAGCATAAGAAGCTGTGTGCATATCAGGCCAGAAGGATACTTTCTCACTGAGAACAGCTGTTAAAGTAATCAAGTTCTCAGCATGTGCCAGCCATGCCTATCAGTCATGTTAGCCTGTTGAGATGAATGCTGATCATACAGGCCAAAAAAAAAAAAAAAAAAAAAAAAAAAAAAAAAAAAAAAAAGGAAAAAAGAAAGAAAGAAAAAAGGACATCTGATCCAAATAATCTCAACATTAAATACAAATGTAATTAAAGTTTCAGGATAAAGATGCCTAGCTTGTAATTAAAAATGAATATTATGACAAGCAAAGATCCCCATTATCAATTTACTTGTGAAATTCCTCTTGCTTTTATTATACATCAACTTCCTGCCAAGGAGGTCAAGGTGACATGCACAGTTCTCCATACCTGCCCCTCATTTTCATCGCAAACAGTCAGGTGGATCATTGTGACCAAGCTGAGCTTAATAATTAACAATCTGAACATGCATCTCTGTAGCTCTAGTTCAGCACTTTATCTTTACACTGGATCTGATTTGTACTTTTACCAGAGCAGATCTTGAATCCAGGAGCTTTTGCTGAAAGCAGGAAGGCTGCCTGAATTCTATATCCTACTTCTACAGAATCATGTGCCTTAATGTGACAACTTCACATGATGTCAGCACAGGAAACAGGAAATCTTTGTACCTGTGAAGGCTTCAGTGATGACGTGGCCAACATTGTAGCTCACATAGGTACAAAAGATGGAATACAGAAATGCACATGTATGGCACAGAAGGTGCTGAAGCCAGTAAGTTCATGGGTGGAAATGGGCACCTGGAATAAAGAATAAATGTTGAAATAAGTGGCAAAACACCAGCAGATTTTCAGATGGAAAAAACAGTGCCTGCCAAATATTTTCCAAGATGGCCACTTCATATGAAAGTGACATTACTAGGAAAGAATATTAGCTTATTAAAGAAAAAAGAACTGAAATCAGTTTCAAGAACCACCAAGACATTGCCATTTTGGTTACTAGCCATTAAATATCTGAGACAATACTTTTGGAAAGGCTCTAGCTGCATACTGAGAAAAGCCTTGACAAATGTCAGCACAAATATAGTACTATCAGCTGAATGATAGCCCAGATTTTTATGGAGAAACAGTCTCTGACATATGAAGAATAAACATGGTTTATTATGTAAAGTTTATTGAACCATTCAAAAATTGTGGTGAAAAAACAAATACTTTTTTTAATACAGGCTCTCAGTTATTTAAAGAAAACAAGAGCTAAAACAAGCAACTCATGCTGAAAACAGTTTAACTCTGCATCAGAATTTATTTCTAAGGGGCACTAAATTGAAAGATAAATAGCAGATATTTCTCAAGGGTGAGAATACAAATTTAGTTGCCTCAAAGTCTGTTATTCCTATTGTTCAAATCTAGGAAAGGAGAATAGGATATGCAGGTGATCTGAACAATCTAGCGAGAGAACAGTATGAACTATGGTTAACTGATTTCCATTTACCTTTGTAGATGTTTCTGTGATTTTAACTCTTCTCAAATGCATTAGCTGCCCAAACCATAGCATGGCCATAGCAAAACCATTACCACATCATCCCATCAGAAGTACAGTTGGCCCTCTCCATCCACAGAGCCTGCATCCATAGATTCAACCATCCATTGTTTGAAAATGTATTTTTAAAAATACCTAAAATCAAACCTTGATTTTGCCATTTTATATAAGGACATCATTTTACTATAACATTATATATAATGGGACTTTAGCTTGTACGGATTTTGGTATCTCTGGGGTGGTAGTGGCCATGGAACTAATCCCTGGTAGATACCAAGGCCCACTGTATTTGATGTCAGTAGGTGAGGTACTTTTAGCAACCTTAATGGATGGTTATTATTCTTGTCTTCCTCATTTCTGTATGGACACAGTTTGTTCTTCTTGATTTTTTTTCCTTTCAGTTTCTTATTTCTCTGAGGAGTGTTTACCTACCCTTGTTGTACTGTATTTCTTATTTTTCTTAATAGTAGGAACAACTGTCCTGTCATTCAATAACTGATTGAGCCTAGTAACTGGATTTAGGCCAGAGGCTTTAAAGAGCCACAGCCTAAACACAGCCTTCTAGCAGTGTTGTAGCAAACTTAGAACTTACCCTGTCTCCCTTGATAGTGCCATACTTAATTTTGCTTTGGTAAGAATTCATGTTGGGTAAGGCTCATCTTGAAAACCATCTGGTCTATCCATGTGTACACTTGAAAAATTCTCAAACCATGCAATTTTTTTTAATCTCTTATTGTTTTCTTGTAATTTCTATTGTGCAGATCTATTTTTGTGTAAAATGTTTATTTTTTAAAGGAAACATTTTCTCTGTTTTTTCCCCCCTTTAACACTGCTTGTTAACGATATGGGCGATCTACTGGACTACGAGATCTACTGGACTATTCTCCTGACCTGGTACTTTGTCCAATAACCAGGCTTCACTCCCCCATCCTTCTCCTCAGAGAAAGGGAAGCAGGAATGAAAAAGTCTCAACAGACTGGAGGAGAAAAATACATTTCACTGACCTGTCCCCTTCTGAGAAAGTTGGGGAGGTGTCCTTTTGCAGCTGGTGCTGTCGGAAGCTCCCTGAGAAATCTATGCGGGGAAAGAGGCATGAGAAGAATCCTGCTGACTCTTGGACTGTACTGTCTGGAAGCACTGGCAGGGGAAGCCATACTGGGAGTGATCCTGCTTCCAGTAGATGGCTGAGTCTTGGACTGGGATTCAGTTGGCTCATATAAGTGATGACTAACAGTGGGATGGGAAATTTCTCCTCGTACAATCAGAGGGATTAGCAGGAATTCTTTTTCAGACACAAGGGAATCTGTGCTGACACTTGTGAGAAATCCTCTCCTTTATGACGTTGTCCAGATTCAATGGGAGCACTAAGGCCAGCTGTTAAGGGCGATGCTTTCCTCTTTGGATCTGTCTCTCATTTTGTCCATCTCAGACCAGCCAGACCATTCAACAAAAGATGCCCAATACTAAATCATCTTTTGGTCCCAGTATTGTCACTTACATTGATTCTGTGCAGGAGTCTGTTCCTTTGGAGACCTCTGGTTTACTTAGCCTTTCAAATGTACACAGTACTACACTGGTGCACATTTCATTGTCCCTACTCTAGCATTTGTATCCAAAATCACAATATTCTGCTGGCCCTGTCTATTCTACCAGGTTTCTCTTTTGTGCTCTATATCTGTACCTTTCTTTCTCTCCTCCTTGATGTTCTAAGAGAATATCACAAATCTTACACAGGAACAGAAAAAGCAGTGTAGAGAGAACTAGTGCAACTGCACTACTACTACCATTTAAAATTAGTCAGGGCTCCCTCAAGGACTGGAAGCACCAGAAATGTAAGAAATGATCTGGAATCTAATGTTTGTGCCACTGGAGAAAAATGAAACCCAGGCTTAAACTTCTGCAGCTCTACTAAGCAGAATTATTTTTCTTGGGTTTCTTTCCAATTCAGATGAATCAGACTTGTCTTGACACACTGACCTTCATTAAGCAACTTCTGTAGTCATTAGCATTACCTTTCCTGGAAAATGATTTCAGAGTTTAGGCACAAGTAGTAGGCTATATATGAAGTATGAGAGCAAGTGTGATGTAGTGGTTATTGTACTAAGACACCGGGAGGCCAGGGTTTGAATCCCTGCTCAGCCATGGAAACCCACTGAATGACCCTGGACATGTTACTCTCTCAGCCTCAGAAGAAGGCAAGGGCAAACCCCCTCTGAACAAATTATGCCAAGAAAATCCCATGATGAGTTTGCCTTAGGGCTGCCAAATATCAGAAATGACTTGAAGGTACACAACAACAACATATTAAGTAGCCAAGCAGAAGCAATGGATGATGTGCTCTCTTGCTAACTGAGAGGACCATTCATATTTTAGTGGAAAGAAATTATTCTGGAGTTTTTTTGTAAAGAGCACAGTGTGTCTCCAAACACATCAAATATTATCTGACAGACTATATTAAAATTTTTATAAGTATCTAGGGATATTCCTTTTGCAAAGTCAGCAACAGCTTCCTCCATCCCTGCAGAAATGATTTAGTAAGAAAGTATATTGTTATCTATCACAAATCAGGATATCTATGCAAAATTAGCTGTTGGAAAAGCTGAATCTAACAGACTCTTCCTTTACAACCAGATCTTTTCCAAAAGCTAATTTTGCCCAGATATCCCCATTCACTAGAAATTAGAGAAGCTTCTTGGAAGAAAGCTATTCCTAGATATTTGTTCAAACTAATGTCTGAAAAGTCTCTCCTTAAAGAGCTAGTTATTCCTGTAGTGTGGGAGCAGAGCAGCAAAGCCCTAAACAGGAACAGTGACAGATCACTGCAGCAGAGTTAGATGGCACCAGCTCCATTGGCTCTTTTCAACTGCTCAGTGTGCAGAACTGAGGTGACAGAAAAATACTTTTTAAAAAATCTGCTTGGATCACTTGTATAAAAAGCATTGGCGAGGGAAGACTGAACTGTCTTTCATCGATTTGTGCCTTAATAACACACTCACTTCTTGGCCAAACTTAACAACCTAAGAGGTGATATCCAGATAACTATCCTCTCTGCTCTCACTATACTTTCTTCTTGCCTTCTTATTAAATCATTTTCCCATTTATTCTGAAAATTGACTGGAAATAATGAAAAGCATGCAAACAATTTCCTTGCAAACATTTATTGCTCTTAAAGTGTAAAAATCAATTGTAAAGTTAACCATAAAATTTTTAATCAGTGGCATCATATTAAAAAGAATGATGCAATACTAAGTAGACTTTAAAATAACACTTGAAAACAAGCCAGAACTGTATAATCATCTGCTGAAGATGTGTACATTGAAAAATACTGTGGAAAACTTATACTCTGTTTTTAATCAGCAAAGCAGTTTGTGCAGTTGATTGTCAGGTAAAATTATTTTTTCTTCCCTTTACCTTTTCCTCCCTTTTTTTTCTGTACATCTGGGGTTTTCTTCTCTTGCTCTGCTCGAAGGGCGGCTTCTTCAGCGGCTAGGGCTTCTTGTCTTAAACGCTCAGCTTCTAATAGCTTAGCTCTGTATGTTTCCCGGATGCTAAGAACCTTTCCTCGTGCTTCATCTAAGGATGCCTAGCCAAAAACAAATATACCCAATGAGTGCCAAATCAGTCTCTAAGTATGTAGGAAGTGTAGATGGGGTCTCTCTCTGCCCACTGACCCTCATCACACTCACACCATCTCTTCAGCATTTTAAAGAGATACAGCAAACACCACAGCCTGTTTCTGCCAAAATGTAGATGTTTGAGGAGCAGTGGTGTCACCCCCCTCCTTAGATGTCACCTGGTGCAATCTGTACCCCCCCCCCCCCGCACACCATCTAGTGTATAGAATCTAGAGGCTTGTAACTTTTTATGCCTAGAGCCCAAACAGATTTTTCTCACAAAGTTATTAAGAATCTAATGAGCAGATGCATTACACTAAAGATGCATTACACTAAATTTTAACATGTGTCCTTATGGGATGTTTGTTCGTACATGTCCTAGTTTCTGTTTTTGCTGTAACCACATATTGTACTTCTCCTTCCTCTTCACTATGTCAGATTTGGAGAGATGACAAAAGTAAAAGTAGGGAAAAATCTATGAATTCATGGAGGAAAATACCAATTACTAACAGTCTCCCAGCCCAAATTGGTTTGCATGCTTAAGAGGAGAAAGCCACCTCAGATAATTAGGAGACTTATATAGACTTACCTGAAGATCTTCGTACATCTCAAACACATTTTGCTTTAACTGATTCCTAGCCATGAGTTCTTTCTGCCTATGTTCCAGAACCAGCTCCCGAAATTGTCTGAAGGCATTGATTTCTTTTGCTTTAAGCATCTCTTGTTCTTGAATAATAGTCTCATTCTTCAGCACAGGCTCAGGCAGTGTTTTTCTGAGGATAAAGATGAGATTTTAGAGCTCTCTTCAAAAAACTGCTATGTAAGAATTTATTTTAGGACTCTAGTTGTTGTTGTTGATTTTATTTTCTTATATCCCACCTTTCTCCCATTATAAAGACTCAAGGTGGCAAACAACAAATATAAAACAATACAATTTAAAAACAGTACAACATTAAAATATATAAATATAAAATTTAAACAGCAATTAAAACAATTTAAAGAGTTAAAACAGTTATAAATTAAAATGTAACATGTTAAAAATACAAATCTTAAAAATTTTATTGCATAACATTTAAACCCAGCTCTTATCAGCTTAAAAGGCCTGACTGCACAAAAACATCTTTTCCTGGTGCTGGAAGGATAGTAAGGACGGTGGGAGTAGCCACTGAGCAGGTCCTTTTTCTTGTTCCTGCCAAACACATCTGAAAGGGTGGTGTTGTAGCCAAGAGCCTAGTTGGGGAATTTTACTATTAGCTCAAATTGCGAGATGGGTCGGCTACAACAACCCTGCGAGGTCACCTCCCGCTGTGTATACCAAGAGGACCAGGGTTCCAAGAAATTGAGCAGAGACAGGCTAATTATTATCTACTTTATTAAAGGGGGAAAAAGACACTCATACAATGCACTTACACACACACAAACATAGAAGGCTAAGGAAAGTCAGTAGTTAGCATTGGGGATAGTTTGAGGCTTGACTAGGGTGATGCTTACCAAAGTGTAGATTCTCCTCTGGGAATTAAATGAGACAGTTATTTCAGAGACAAGTTCACTCTGCAATGTGGGTTTGAGCAGCTCTTGTTGGTGACCAGTTCAGAGATCAGACTGACATGGAGTATGGAGACCTCTGGGCTGGCACACTGAGTGCCCAAAATTGGGGGTTTTATAGGGGAAAAACCCCTTCTGGCAAAGGTGCCTAATGGTGGACTAAATGCCTGGACAATAGGGTCTGATGCTCTTAGGAGGATTAATCTATTGTGGTGATATCCTGAGGAATGGTATCAGGATATCAAGAATTCTGAGGAAGAGGGGAGTCAGCGGATTAAGGAGGACAAACATTACACCTCCTAATGGCTAGGTGATGATCCCATTGCGACTTCCTAGACAATCTGGTGATGGTATTATCTGAGAAGATCATTCCAATATGCTCTTATCCTCTCTTTCCTGTTTGACCAGTCTTTTCTGGTCTGGCCAGTTTCCAGGTTTGACCAGCAGCCAGGGTTCATCTAGGGGTCATGTATTAATGTATAAAAATTATACAGTGCACTTCTGGTAACAGTGTGACAGAGAGAAGGGCATCTCCAGACAATCTCAAGACTCTAGTGGGCTCATAAAGGGAGATACAGTCCTTCAAATAACCTGGATCCAAGCCATATAAGGTTGTATAGGTCAAAACCAGCACTCTGAATTGTGCCTGGAAACGGACTGGCAGCCAATGGAGCTGTAGCAACAAGGGAGTTGTATGCTTCCTGTGGTCAGCTCCAGTTAACAGCCTGGCTGCAGCTCTTTGAAGTTTCTGACCACTTTTCAAAGGCAAGCCACAGTGCATGACAGTAATCCAAACGGGATGTAACCAAGGCATGTACCACCATGGCCAGATGTGACTTCTCCAGGAATGGGTGCAGTTGGCACACACGTTTTAGTGGTGCAAAAGCACTCCTGAGCTTCCAGGCTCAGCACTGACTCTAGAAGTACTCCCAAACTACAAACCTGAGTTTTCAGGATAACCCACCTAACACAGTATGTAGACTATATTCTACAGACTAACATGGCTATATCTTTGAATTCTACCATCTAATATAGGCTGAATACCTATTCCCGGATCTGTCTTTCAACTGACCAGCAGCACCTCTGTCTTGTCTGGATTAAGCTTCAATTTGTTTGCCCTTATCCATTACAACAGCCAGACACCAGTTCAGCACAAGAACAGCTTCTTTGGAATTAGGTGGAATGGAGTGGTAGAGCTGGGTATCATCAGCATACAGGTGACACCTTTCTCCAAAGATGTCCAAACTCTCCCAGTGGTTTCATATAGATGTTAAAGTACATAGGGGACAGGATTAAAACCTGAGGGACCCCACAGGCCAATGGCCAAGGAGTCGAACAGGAAATCCCCCAACAACACCTTCTGAGAATGCCCCTCCATGAAAGAACAGAGCCATTGTAAAGCACTGGCTCCAAGCCCATCCCAGAGAGGTGACTCAGAAGGATAACAGACATAGTCGATAGTACTGAAAGCTGCTGAGAGGACCAGTAGAACCAACAGAGACACACTCCCCATGTCCAGTTCTCTGTGTAGGTCATCCACCAAGGTGACCAAAACAGTTTCTGTCCTACAGCCAGGTCTGAAACCAGACTGAAATGAATCTAGATAATCCATCTCATCCAGGAACCCCTGGAGCTGAGACACCACAACACACTCTAGCACCTTGCCACAAAATGGAAGGTTAGAGACAGGCCTGATATTTCCTAGTACAATAGGATCCAGGGAAGGTTTTTTTTTTTTCAAAAGAGGTCTTACCACAGACTCATTCAGGTGTGTTGGAACCCTGCCTTGTTGTAAAGAAGCATTAATCACTTCTCTTACCCACTCCACCAGTCCTCCTCTGGCCTGTTTAATAAATCAGGAAGGGCAAGGGTCTAGTATACATGTAGTGGCTCTCACCTCCCCATGGATCCTGTCCACATCTTCAGGCTTCACAAACTGAAAAGTATCCATCAATACTGGACAAGCAGGAGCCAAGGTTACTTCCACCAAAAACTGTAGCAACTCTGGTATCTAAGTCAGAGCAAATCCAGGTGATTTTAGCAGCAAAATGGTGGGCAAATTCTTCACAGTGAGCTGTTGAGTGGCTTACATTCTCCTCAGGACCAGATCATGACAGATCCCTGACCACTTGAAACAGCTCAGCTGAATGGCTCTGTGCAGTTCAAGTGTTAGACTATGCACAAATGTGAAGACACAGTGAGTTGCTTAATATCAAGGCACAAATATAGGGCTAGATCAGCTGTTTAAAATATTTCTTAATTTTTACATTTGAAAGGTCAGTAAAAAGTGTATCAGCCCAAGGTTACAATATGACACTTGCCGCAATTTACCTAATGTAGGGGGTGAGATCAAGAGGCTCCCATTCCTTCCTCTGAGTTGCTGAGCTGGCTTCAGTTGCTACTGGAGGGGACACCACTGGTTCAGAGGCAGGAGAAGCAGGTGCTGGCAAAATTGTCAAACAAACATCATTCTCATCATCATCATCTTCTTCATTATTGTCCGTTCGGCAAGAGAATAGCATTCCCCAGATGGGTCCTTCTCTTTCTCCCAAAGCTTTATTACAAAATTATCCCAAAGTGACATTGAAGGAAATATATATTTACATTTGTATACACAGTTAGCTATTGACTGTGATCCAGTTTTGTCTAAGAAGGACATGGTCAGATAGAAAGTGAAATTAGCCTTGAGTAAACTCCTAATAGTTCAGTAGAAAGAAACAGTACTGTCAAACTGCCCCTCTGGTAGACACTGCCTCTGTAGTCCACATGCAACACTGTCCATATATGAGCCTTGGTCCCACAGCAAGTTTTAAGCCCTTTCCTTGCAGCCCTATTAGTGGATGAGTGCCTTCCCAACCCTTAAGTCAACTGATGCAAATTGAAAGCCATGCTTCCTCCTCAGTCTTTTTTCTCACTGTGTCAGAAGGATTGCCTGCAGGTTGCTGCTGGCTGTCTTTGGATTGTTTGGGCATTCAAGCCCTGATGATTGACATGTTGGTGGCTGCCTTCTTGGTCTAGCTGTCATTAGAAATGGCTACAAGCTTTACTTGAATTGGTGATTGCCCTCTTACTCACTCCAGAAGGAAGAGGACTTTTTGATATGTGACACTGACCTAACATGAGAAGAAGGGGGGATACCCACAAAGATGTGCAGATTGTCTGTCCTTGATGTGTACTGGGACTTGACTATGGCAAGGATTCTGGCCTTAACTCTGCCTATGTGTCTATCAAACCACAAGTTGGCCAGAGACACCCATGACTCATATTTTGTGGCTAAGAAACACATGCTATTTTCCTTTGCAGGAATTCAAAACCTCTATGAAAATTCTACACCTGGAAAGTTTTCCTTTTAATCATTTATAGGCAAGAAAGCTTGTGCTGTAAGCATACACTTGCCCGTTTCTCCAGAACCCACTGCTGTGCTGGTACTTTCAGCTTCAGAGATCACAAAGCCTTTCTTCATGCATTTCTTAGCAAACTGCATGCGCTCCTGAGCAGCCTGAGGAACAGAAAAATTGTTACAAATAATTGGAAGAAAAGATACTGCAAGCAGTATTAATTATCAAGCCATTGTTATCAATGAGAAAAGATGCATTCAAAACTATGTGAATTTTATGTATGAACAGGGATTTATAGGTTGTACATGTTTATCAATGCAATCAAGAAGCTGATATAATTATCTCAAAACTGTTCTGTTATTTTTCCATTTTCATGCATTTTAAGAAGGTGTTTTCAAAGACAATAGCCCAGTCACTGGCAACTGAAGATGACCGATTCAATCCATTTTGTGGCTAGTACTGTGAGCAAACTTAAAACTGTAGGGTGATCTTCACTGGCAAGTACTGATTCTTTGGGCTGATTGTACCTACCACACACATGCATACTCCATTTATCTGGGTGAAGTTTATCAGATGTTGTACTCCCAAGAAGAAGCTCCTGTGTCGATCCATTTCTTCCAGTTTTTAAAAAATGTTATACTCATTTGCTGATTATAGTCAAAGTCAAGACATACAAATCATCAGTTTTTGGGAAGAGACAGTTCACTTCAGTCCTCTTATGAATTGGTACTTGCCTAAAGCAGTCCAAAGTGAAGTGATTGGGATCGAAAATTTCTTTTTCAGTGTATCCCCTGCCTTGTTGTTCTGTAGTGAAACAGTGCTACACTGTGAAGGCTTTTTGCCTACTGGAGATCCTTCTACCATCAGTGCAAACTGCCATAGCTCACCATACCTGGTAGTAAGTTCTTATAATCATGCCCCAATTGATATGCAGCCTATGATGTTGAGAGCCAGCATAGTGATCTGAGCATTGGACTGTGACTCTGGAGACCAGGGTTTGATTCCCACTTGGCCATGAAACCCACTGGATGACCTTGGGCAAACCACATATTCTCAGCCTCAGGGGAATGGCAAATCTCCTGTGAATCATGATAGGTTCACCCTAGGGTCACCACAAGTTGGAAACTTGTGCAACTAAAGCCCATTGTAGAGTGCAGCCTGAAGAACTACTGCCAGAGTAGATAATACTAGCCACCATGCACAAATAGTCTGACCTGATGTACGGCAATTTCCCATGTTACCCATTATGTTGTGACTGCTTAAATGACACATAGTTGTGGCAGCAAACGAAAGCACAGTGACTTTGGAACTGGATGTATACTATAAGCATGTGGTTATACACCACCACCAGCATGTAACATATGGCAAATTTTAGAACTTGGACTGAATAGTTTAATTATTTTAATATGTGATGAAGTCTTCTCTGATGACTGGAAGATGAGTCACTGAATTAAAACACACACGTGGGTGAATGATTCATGTCACAACATTGAGCTGCTGGGCTTGGAATGACAGCAGAAGAAATAAAGTCAAACCAATATTTCTCCCTTATATTATGCAAGTAAGAATTGTTTAATGGTTAGCAGTTAAAAACAAACAAACAAACAAAACACACAGACAGTATGACAAAATATTTTTAAACCATTTGTAAATGAGAATGGATTAGCAATGTTTACTAAACACTACTAATAAGGTCACTGTTTGCAATCATAGCTCTGCTGTGTTTCTGCAACAATGTTAATGCTCATTTAAGAATATAACTGTTGGAATGGACCAAGGGTCCATCTATTCAGCATTCTTAATCCAACAGTAACCAGCAGGATGACATATCATTGGAACTACATGACTGATTGTTTTGTAGAAAAGCTACTGACAATCTGGTTCAAGTCAGAAAGCAAGATAAAGGTCAGGCAAGGAAAGCAGCATCATAATGCTGAAGGAAAAAGATGAAGATAAAATTAGTAGGCTAAGGTAGGGAACTGCATTGCTAATATAATGAACCATATCAGATCATGTTAAATCTTAGTACAGTGCAAAGTTATGTATATTTAATACACATTCATAGCTTTGCAGTTTTATTATATGAGCTTATGAAAAACCCTTTAACTTACTATGAAGTTTTCAAATTTATTACCAGTTTGTACAAACCAGTGGCGTGGCTGCCTCTGGTGTCACCTGGTGTGGGTGCACAGCTTCCATAGTGGAAGGGGCAGGTCTTCTGCAAAGGAGGTGTGGGGAGGCCAGGCTCAGTCTTGCTGCCTCCCTGCCCCTCCTTGCTGAGGCTTAGTTTTCCTCAGAGGAAAACAGAGCCTCAGCAAAAAGGAGTGGAAGGGTACACACACACATGCATGTGCTCAACAAGGCTGACCCTGGCCTCCCCACACCTCCTTACAGAAGCCCTGATGCTTCCGCTTGCCATGGAAAGGAGGGGGGCATGTGTGTGCTTGCCCTGGTTCCTTGCTGTGGCCCATTCTCCTTTGAGGAAAACTGGGCCACAGCAAGATGGGGGCGGGGGGCAACTGGGTGGCACTCCCCACGTGCCCAACACCTGCCAGTGATGCTACTGGTACAAATAGTACTTTTTTAAAAAGTTGGTGTATTGGGGTAGGTCCATGCCAGAGTAAAAAGGGCTGCAACACCTAATTTGCTGGAGCTCTGGACAGCCACAGCATATCATACTGGCTGACACTTGGGGACAACTGAAAATGACAATGTGTTCACTTCTGGTATCCTCCTAGGCTATTTTAGAGAATTTTTGGGGGGCTATTTGGGGATGGGGAGTCCCTTGAACAGTTTAAGGCCCATATGTTTTTTTTCCACACTGTAAAGATGTTTTTCTGACGGAAAAGCTACATATTTTGGTAGAATTTTGGGAGTTAGGTGCCATGGACTTTGGAAATCCCAAGCACCAGACTGGATTCCTCAAAGATCCACATGCAGTCCTAGGGATGCATTATTCATAATCCTGTTAAATAAGACATCTTTTTCAGTCAGAAGTAAAGACACCACAATTGCCATCACCACCAACCTGGGTTATCTTCCCAAGTGAAAGAAAAGCCTAAAGGCAGCTTCAACATTTTAAATGTTGGTCATGTTCAAACAATCTGTTCTCCTGAAGTACAGAAATAGAAGATCAGGATGAACAAGGCATATTTTCCTATTATTTAGTCATCTAATGTTTCTTGGTCTACTCTCAGCAGCAACTCCAACTCACCTAGAACTGGGATGGCATTTCTATGAGGCAAATCCTGCCCAGAAGTATTCATTTTAAATGTTTCTGTAATAGGATAAGCCCCTGATACCTTGACAGCTCTTCCAGGCTCTGCAGCCTCCCATGCTTGCTTCATTGCTTTGATCTCATCTGCTCTCTCAGTGTCTTTCCTCAAATCCAGTGCTTCCACTTCATGCTGTTCTGCAACTAGACGCAATATCCAGAAGGGCTTGTTTGGATCAGACTGCTGGAAATGAAGACACAGATCAGGACCAGAGGAGCATACAGAGGTCTGTATCTCTCAAAATGAGTTTAGTGCTAATACATGCCCTGTAGTAGACAGTTATGGCCAAATAATGTAATGCATGCATGTATGTATGTCCAGTTTTGTAAAACAAGTCCTCAAAACTTACCATCTCACAAACAAGCCTAGTTCGCTCACATGACCTAATGGATGCTATCATCTGAAAATATCCTATGGCACATAGCATCAATACTGAGTTATGAAATCATGGATATGAAATTAAGCCATGTTTGACTTCCAGTTTTAAAATCTAGTGTCCAAGATGGTGTTTAAGTGTACTTCCAAACACCAGTTTGCACACTGGATTTTAAAAATGGAAGTCAAACCTGTCTTAATTTCATATCCATGCTTTGATGATTTAGTACTGCTGCTACTAACCATGATTGATAGAAGGCTAACATAATGCCAAACCATGATCAACAGGGTCAAGAAGAATTTATACATGATAGGTGGGAGGAATGAGTCTGCAAACCTGCATCTCCCAGTGACTAAATTATTGGTATTTTGGTGGCATTATGTCAACGTACTCCACTAATCATTTTTAGCAAATCAGTAGCTTGAAAGGGGAAAAAAGTAACCACTTTCAGCTTATGAAATTCCACCTTCCCTGTCTGATGAAAAAGAAATTACTTCAAGTGGCTGTTCATAAGCCTGATACGGTCACCAATGACTGGTTTGAAATCCAGTAACTTTACCAAAAACAACAACAACAACAACAACAAAAAACAAAAAAAAAATTATTTATCCTTATTTGTATGTCTCACTTGCAGCTTATTTTCTGTGGTACACAAAGGGTAAGGTACTGAAGACATATGTTTAAGGCACTTGGGATTATTTCCACTCTTACTTTCTCTTAATAGTGCCAATATGATATCTATTACAATGTCACTGAAATGGGATGCTTGAAGTACTAAGAAGAAATAAGAAAGGCAGAGGGAAGCCCAAGGAGCTCTAGTGAAAAATTACCCTGTCTGGCTTATCACCAATTGACCTGAATAAATATGGACAGAAGGATGTAATGAAAGGTGAATTTGAATAGATCCTACACATATGAACAAAAACAACACTGCAAAAGATAGCAATAATTTTCAATCTAATAAGCAGTGTCATACAGAGGTGGAAATCTTAATCTAATAAAGGCCATTGTTGGGGCAGAGGAGATGATAACGACTGTGGATTAAATATTTATTTGGGCTATGTATTGGTGTGGAGGGATTTTGATTTTTATCATTGTGACATCAGTGATGCAAATAGTGGTTGGCATTAAAATTTAATTACTTCAGCAAAATTAAGAATTACATAATATGCTTTCAGACAGGAGAACATTTTGCACTCCATTCCATTACACAGTATGTCAGGTCAGCTACCTAGAAGTGAATTATGCCACAAAGCAATGTGAGTTTTAGAACTTATACTAATCAGAAAAGGACAACAACCATCAAGAAAACATTTTTATCAGATTTCCTATCCACTCCTGGGCAGAAAATGAAGAAATACAACCAGAGAAAATAGAAAAAAATATACTACATACATTTATTTGTACCTACCTGTGATTCTGGTCTACTGGCAGATGGAGGCTTTTCTTTAGCTGTCTTTTCTGCCTTGTCTGTTGTTTTTTCCTTTGTTTTCCTAGTTGTTTTGGAAGAGCCAGCAGATTTTTGCCCTTCCAAGTTGCTGTGAATATCTGGACTTAGGAGTGATATATTCTCTTCATGTTTCTCAACAGGATGAGCTTCACGTAGTCAATAGAGTTTACATGACAACAATGTCAATCTTATTGACAACATTATAGGAATTAATTAACTTTCATTTAGATGAACATTATTTTCGTTAAGATTGACACTCTCCTCTGAATCATCTGTGCTGGAATGTTTACTATCAGACCAGCAGAACACTGGTGCATTGATAGTCCTTGAAGCTGCATCCAACATCTCATGGTCTTGCTCTTGCTCCCCACCCCTACTTTCTGCACCATCTGTACACCCACACATCTAATCTAGAGAGTATCCCAGGCCTCCAGAACAGGGTGGGTTGTATGAACAGGGAACCTCTTCCATCATTTAATGTCTGTGCTTCTGGTGCACTAACACCAATTGATACTACCCATATTTTCAGAATCTGTGCTGCTGACATGGTTCAACCCCAAACAGATAAGCTGCTATTGCAGCATCAACCTAATTAGCACCATCAAGCAGACAGAAAACTACCAAGGTGTGTTTCACATGAGCCAATAGAACAACCTTCCATTTCGAACACAAAAACAACACCCCAACACAGAATTACTATATTGTACATAATATATTTTGTACTTTTGCTCTTCTGGCAGTATTTTCTGCAGCTACCCACAGGCAGAAAAGGATAATCTAGACAAAGTTATACATATTAAGTTTCATTGATTTCAATGGAAGAGATTAAATATATATAACTGACACTGACACTGACAGAGGGTAAAAACTCATGAATGTGGCTTATTGTGGATGTTGGCTCTTCACCACTATCTAAATTCTACATATTTCTTTATTTGCACTGAGGATAGGCTGTGTGATATTGGAGATAAAACAGCCACAAAACAAAATTTAAGCAAAAGAGTAAATGTGTGATAATTCACTTTGTCAGTTAAACTAAGCATAAAGACCAGGATCCTATATTATGTAACTTTACATATTCTTAGCTACATAGCAGAAGTGCTAAGAAACCCTATTAGTGAATTGCAAAGAGGTGTATCGGAACACTGACATGAGTGCATTAATGCCCTATATACATTGGTACTGTTGTGCATCATTCCCATTGTGCATTGGTCCCATTGCACAATGGTCCCATTGCTGGTTCTACTTCATCAGAACATAACAGCAGCCTTCTACTTGATACAAACATTATGAAACTGCCCGATTCTGATTTCCACCTGCATAAGTCCATTCATGAAGAGGTAACCTCTTCTGGCCAACATTTTTTTGTATTCATTTACAATAACTGTTCATGAAAAATGTCCTTTATCTGAGGTTTTAGGTAGATGGCAACTAGTGAAGTATGGCTTTCATTATTTTCAAAAGAAATATGACTAAATAATATGCATGAAGTCAGTAGCAGTAAACAGAAAATGATTCAAAGCCAAGAAATATTTTTTTAAAAAAATGAAAGCAGTTGTGGTTATTTAAAAGTAAGAAAAAAAGCTATGGGGATAATATTTATGTGGAATAAATATTGATGGTATAATTCAAAGGAACAATGTGATTACATATATGATTCTGTATACAATTTTATATTATTATAATCTCATGATAAATCATATTGGCACTGTAAATTATATGTAATAAATTATTAAATTCTGAAGATTAATGCAAGCATTAACAACTTCTCTATGGGTAACCAGTGCTAAAAATTAATGAAGACATGCGATTCTATTTGGGTCTTGAGATATTCATGTTTTTGTTGGTACTTAAAAAAAAAAAAAGCAGAAGTAATTACAATAGCAATAGCAATAGCAAGTTCATTTCTATACTGCTTATCAGTGCACTTAAGCGCTCCCTAAGCAGTTTACAATGTGTACATTAATTGCCTCCAACAAACTGGGTACTCATTTTAGTGACCTTGGAAGGTTGCAAGCCTGAGTCGAGCTAGAGCCCCTAGCTGGTATTGAACTCACAACCTTGTGGCTTGGGAGTGAGTGCCTACAGTACAGGCGTTTAACCACTGCGCCACCAAGTTAAGACTAATAGCATAAAGATGTTTCCCTTTCTGATCTTGATTTCCTGGATTCTTCTCATGCAACAGCTGCTGCACATGCACAGAATCAAGCATAGGTGTTAGATTTTACCAGGGACCATGGGAGAGTCCTGGCACACAACAACAGCAACAAGGTATCATGAGGCAAAGCAAGCATGCAGATGCTTGACAATGTTGTATTTTGTTTTGCAGACTTATTTCCCTTTATGTATTGTATCCAGTATTTGCAAGATTTGTGGGAGCCAGTCAAAGCATTACCAGATACAAAGAAATCAAAGTTTGAACAGTGAGTGGGTGGCCCAGGTTTTATCTTGTTGTTGTTGCTAAACAGCAATAAAATGCTGTTTGGCTCTCTTAGGTATGTATATGAAGGGCCATGTAGGGACACTGTCCAGATATCAGATTGGGCATCAGCTTTTCCTATGTGGCAGCTTGAGCCAGTACCAATGACAGAAGAAGAGAGCTGTAGGGTTTGCATTCCTTACAGAAAGCTTCCCCAAAGCCTGCTCCACTTTTGCAAGATGGGTATTTCTGACCAGTTTTAGGTGGCTGGTTATGAAATCTAAACAATAGCATGGGAAATGGAATTGCCATTTTGAAGAGGCAGCAGAAGCATCCATTTAAGTTTACTTTCACTGAAAATGCTTTTTTTGAATTTACACAAACCTTTGCTGCTGTTTTAAGGGGTAGCAGAGTGCATGAAATGCTACCCACACTGTCCAAAATAACTGTTGCAAATATCACTTTTAAATATGTTTTGCCTGAACATGTTAATCTGGATACAAATCTTCTGTAGATGGCACTGCTGTCTTACATAACTGAAGAACTGAAGCAATTTTCACATATGACAAAGGTTTCTAGAAATTGCCAAGTGACAAGTAGGTTTTGGTAATGCTTTAGCAATATCTCCAAACGAAAAATCATTCTGAGTTTATATCTGGTATATTTTTCAACTCTTTTTGACAACTTCTCTCTGAACAAAAGCTTTTTACACTAAAGCAATACAGCTGCTTTTCCACACTAATGACAGATTTCTATGAATAATTTTTTAAAAACAAATAGGGTCTTGACTCCTACAAACAGCAAATGGAGCAGCACCTATAGAATACCACCTATAGGCTTTATCAACATCTGTTTGGGGTTGAACTTTTCCCCAGGCATCCCTATCCCCCAGGATTCTCCCCATAGTCAAAGGTTTTCCAGAATGAAATTCAGTGCAACATTGGTTGCTGTAGCAGTTAAAATGGTAAGAAATGCCAGAAATCAAGCAGACTCATCCACTGTATTGCCACCTATCAATGTAAATACAGTCCTCCCTCTGTTCTTGCGGTCTTCAGACTCATGTCCCTCATGCACCCATGCCAATAATCAAGCCAATGGGTCTTGAATACAAGCGAAACAACATTTTCATGAAGGGGTCCGGAATGGATCCCCCACTAAAAAGGAGGACCAACTCTATTCTCCAGGTGGCATTCATGCCATTTATATGAAACATCATATAAATATCATCATAGTTTTGATACAGGATGAGAACCCATTATCAGAAAATCCAAAATCTGAAATTTTCTAAAATCCAAGTGTTTTTATGAGTAGCTGAGAGTAACACTTTTGCCTTCTGATGGTTCAATGTACACAAATTTGTTTCATACACAAAATTATTTTTAAAATATTGTACAAAATTACCTTCAGGTTAAGTGTATAAGGTGTATAAAAAGTATAAACAACCTTAATGTTTAGAATTGAGACCCATTCCCAAGATTACATATATGTAAATATACCAAAATCTGAAAAACTTTAAAATCCAAATCACCCATCCAAAAAAACAAAGAATTTTGGGTAAGGGAGACTCATCTTGTAATGGAAGTTTCTCTATATGCAATTAATTTACCTCACTGAACTCAAAGAACACATTTTAAAAATGTAAGGCACTCACCTTTGATTTCATTTTTTTCTAATTCTTTTAGTGCTTGAACAAATATCATTTGACTCTCAGTAAGTGGCCAACTATTATGCAGCACTGAAGCTTGAATAATATACTTGTGAGGCTGTAAAATGCAAATGGAATATATTATTATTTCATAAATAAAGACCATTATTCTATATTAGTACCATGATTTTAACCAACATCCCCTTGACAGTTCAGTTGGATTTCAATGGTTAGAGGAAAGGGGGGGAACGAAAAAGGTGGCAAAGTAGTGATGTTTCAAGAATCTGATTGTTGTGAATCTGTAAGAAATAACCTTATTGGCACCACTCATCTTAATGCTGAGGTTGGAATTTAGCTATCTACTGGATTGTACTTTCCCCTGAAAGTTGCAGTGTAGTTGTTGGCAATTTCAAACACAGCAACACTGAAATATATTGAAAAAGAAAATAGACATTTAAATACATATTTTGATGGTTCTTTTTAAAAATAAAAAACCTGATTAATTTAGAAATAACATGAAATTATAGGTAAAAATTGGGGGGGGGGGGGGAAGACATGATGGGATTTGGAGGGACCAAAGAGAAATGGAGTAGCTTCTGGACACTGTAGCTCTCTGTAAGCAAAGAGGGAACCAAGTCTACTTTTTTGTTAATTTCTTTCTTTGATGATTTTTGGCTAGATACCTTTAAGACTGTAGAAGAATGGGGGTTGCCTTTAATTCATTGCAGAACACAGCTTCTCCACACCCTATTCACACTCCTCTCAATCTTGGTCTCTCTCTCTCTCTCTCCCATTCTTATTTCTGAGTTATACAGAAGAATGCAAGAACTGTGGGACTCAACCTACATCCCATATGTTGGGGTGGTGGTGAAATTTTGGGCATTTCTGCAGTTTGAAACTATACATATACCCATCCTATGTCACTGGAAGTCACTACTTACAAAAGGTACTATACATAGCATCATAGAAATACTAACACAATCCTACCCAATCCTTATCAAATTTTTCTTTTGGGGTGCCCAGAAGTAGTGATTTTAGTCATTTTCCATGCAGTCATACGTTTTCATCTTCCATTCTGATATATCTGGAATCTTTGTCTCTTTCCATCTTTTTGCATATAATATCCTGGCAGCTGTGACCATGTAATGTAATATTTTCCCAAATTCTTTCTCATATTTTTCTTCTGTCATGCTTTAAATGCAAACCTTTTGATCTTTTTTCTTTTTTTAATCTGTAGGATCTCCATTATCAGATTGTGAATTATTGTCCAGTATTTTCTTGCTTTTTCATAAGTCCACCACATGTGGTACATGGTTCATTTATCTTTCTTATACTTCTAACATCTGTTGTCCAATTTTTTTTATAAATTTTATTTAATTTCTCAGGGGTCAGATACCATCTAAATTGAATCTTGTAATAATTCTCTTTTAGCTCTGTTGATAGAGTGTATTTTATTCTTCTTTGCCAATTCTTCTCCCAGTCCCTTAATTGTATATTTTCTCCAGTTTCTTGAGTCCATTTGATCATGCAGTTCTTTATTAATTCACTTTCCGTTTCCATTTTAAGTAATTATTTATATAAAGATAATCTTTTAGTTTTCTTTGACCAGTATCTTTTCCAATTCAGTTAGGTTTGTTGAAAATCCTACCATGTCAACTATCCATTTTGTATCACTGCTTGATTTGTTGGTATGGGAACCAATGTATTTCATTGCCTTCATTCTCTATTTCTTCTCTTGCCTTTATATTAACTGTCTGCTTGTTATCCATTTTTTAATTAGAATAAATTTTAATATATCCACATATTTTAGCAAATTTCCCTCTGATATTTTTTCAGTTCGATGGAAAGTTTCCTCTGGAAAGATCCATAGGGATAGTTTTTGTGTAATGTTTCATTTGTGTTTGTTCCACACTCTATATAGTGCCTTCGTTAGGACATGATTCTCAAATTCTCAGTTTGTTTTAACTATATCATAAATTAGATAAGCGTGCCAACCGAAGCAGTTGCTTGCCACCTCTAGTTCTAAGAGACTTTCATTTGTCAATAGTAGCCATTCTCTCAGCCAGTCCAGGCAACATGCTTCATAATAAATCTTCAGGTGTGACACTCCAAGGCTACCTCTGGTAATCTCATCCTGAAATAATCTTACTTTTATTCTTGGTTTGCGACCAGCCCAAATAAAGTCAACAATATCTTTCTGCCATGGACCAAATGGTTTTCATTTGCTATAACTGGAATGTTTTGGAAAAGGAAAAGCATTTTCGGTAAGAGTGACATTTTAATTGCTGCAATTCTTCCCATTAGAGATAGTTTCAGGATTTTCCATTTTATCAGTTCAAGTTTGATTTCTTGCCAAGTTTTTGGTAGTTATTTTTAAATAGCTAATTGTTCTTTATCATAATTGCAATACCAAGGTTTTTGACCTTTTTCTCTATCTTGAAGTCTGAGATCTTAGTTAATTCTTCCTCTGCACTTTCAGTTTTTTCTCTTTCACTTTTAAATGATTCCAAAATCATTCAATTTTTTGATCAGTGTTTGAATATTTTCTGATGGGTTTGCCAAATATATCACCATGCAATCTTCATATAATTTTAGTTTGCATTCTTGGTCTTTAATTTTGACTCCCAAAATAACTTTCTCCCCTCTAAGTTTATCTGCCAGAATTTCTATTGTTAATATGAAAAATAAGGAGGACAGAGGGCAACCTTGCCTTGTACTCCTTGTATTCAATACCAGGAAAGATTCTGGAGCAGATCATTAAGCAGAGAGTCTGTGAATATCTGGAAGATAATTCCATAATCACAAAAAGCCAACATGGGTTTCAGAGAAACAAGTCATGCCAAACAAATCTGATATCTTTTTTTGATAAAATTACCAGCTTGGTAGATGAAGGGAATGCTGTGGATATAGTATATCTTGACTTCAGTAAGGCATTTGACAAGGTTCCCCATGACATCCTTGCAAACAAGCTTGTAAAATGTGGACTAGACAAGGTAACCGTTACATGGATTTGTAACTGGTTGACTGACCGAACTCAAAGGGTGCTCAACAATGGTTCCTTTTCATCCTGGAAAGAAGTGACAAGTGGGGTGCCACAGGGTTCTGTCCTGGGCCCAGTGCTATTCAACATCTTTATTAATGACTTGGATGACAGTATTGAGAGCCTAGTTATCAAATTTGCAGATGACACCAAATTGGGAGGAGTAGCTAATACCCCAAAGGACAGGATCAAAATTCAAAATGACCTGAATAGACTAGAAAGCTGGGCCAAAGCTAACAAAATGAAATTTAACACAGAGAAATGTAAGGTCCTACACGTAGGGCGGAAAAATGAAATGCACAGATATAGGATGGGGGACACCTGGCTGAATGAGACCACATGTGAAAGGGATCTAGGAGTCCAAGTAGACCACAAGTTGAACATGAGTCAACAGTGTGATGCAGCAGCTAAAAAGGCCAATGCAATTTTGGGCTGCATCAATAGAAGTATAGTGTCTAGATCAAGGGAAGTAATAGTGCCACTCTATTCTGCATTGGTCAGGCCCCACCTGGAATACTGTGTCCAGTTCTGGGCACCACAATTCAAAAAGGATGTGCAGAAACTGGAGCAGGTCCAAAGGAGGGCAACTAAGATGGTGAAGGGACTGGAAAGCATGCCCTATGAGGAACGACTTAGAGAGCTCGGGATGTTTAGCCTGGAGAAGAGAAGGTTAAGAGGTGATATGATCGCCCTGTTTAAATACTTGAAGGGATGTCACATTGAGGAGGGAGCAAGCTTATTTTCTGCTGCTCCAGAGAACAGGACTCGGAACAATGGATGCAAACTGCAGGAAAAAAGATTCCACCTCAACATTAGGAGGAACTTCCTGACAGTAAGGGCGGTTCGACAGTGGAACACTCTCCCTCAGAGGGTGGTGGAGTCTCCTTCCTTGGAGGTTTTTAAGCAGAGGCTGGATGGCCATCTGTCGGGGATGCTTTGATTGGGAGTTCCTGCATGGCAGGGGGTTGGACTGGATGGCCCTTGTGGTCTCTTCCAACTCTAAATTTCTATGATTCTATGATTCTATGATTCCTCTGCATCAGAACAGAATTTGTCTTCTCTCAATTTATAATGATTTGGGCATCTTGTTCTGCAGATAAGCTTTCTATCATCTTTAAAAATTGTTCTTCAAATTGTATTCTCCTTAAATAGGCCAACATAAAATTCCAGTTTAGGTTGTCAAATGCCTTTTTGTGGTCGAGGAATATTATAGCATTTTCTTGCCTATTCCCCATAATATTTAATGATATCAACTAGATTTCTAATGTTGTTTTTCATGTATCCTTTTGGCAAAAAACAAAACAAAACAAAACCCAGCTTAATCTTCAGCAATGTATGTACTAGGTAGGCTTGCCTTCTGCAGATTTGAGCTTACGCGGAAGGTAAGCCCCGGCAGAAACAATCCTTCTGTAGGATGAGTTATTTATGCTCGAATGAAACAACTTAGCAGATCTTTTCCAATTTAAAATCTCTCACCTGATGAGGTACATTTTCTTCAATAACAGGTAGAGTTACCGTTTCTTCTTCTGTTGAAACTGGACCTTCTTGTGAAGTCTTCACTGAAGATTTGATATTTTTCTGAGTAGCTACAGCACCTTTTTTCTTAGGGACTACAAGTTCAGCTTCCTTTTTGGGAGAGCTTGGGACCACCCCACCCTTACTTGCTGTTGCTGTAGAAGACAAACAAAGTTTAAAGACTGGTGCTTAATAATTTGAATACAAGTGCTTAAGAACTTACACTTTAAATATATTTATATAAGTGTCTCACTCTCTTTCTCTCTTTCTACCTGACTAGTTTTAAGGGATATATAGCATATTATTAAACTTTAACCTTTATTTATATAGCGCTGTAAATTTACACAGTGCTGTACATACAATCTTATAATTAGATGGTTCCCTACCCTCAGGCTTACAATCTAAAGCCTACCTATGATAACTTTTCCAGAGTGGAAATGTTGGACAAATTTCGGATGGGACAAATAATTCTGAACAAAGTAATAGTTCAATGCATTTATGCTTTTTATTGGCCATTTGGGGTGAAGTGAGAAGACAGACAAACACAGTAGATGAAATAAATAAAATATTATAGTTTGCAAAAAACAATGAGCCTAATGATGATGATGATGATAATAATAATAATAATAATAATAATATATTTTTCACTCACCACTCCCCATGGATTAAGATGCAGGACAATAACAATTAACAAACAACAACATCCATTAAAACATATTGGTTAAAACACACTTCGGTTTAAAAGGACAAATAAGATGTGCTGATATTAAAAAAATCCAGATCTAAAATTTATCATTTAAAATTCATAATTTAAAAATCATCTAGATAAGCCTGCCTGAAGAGACTACTATTCAATGCTTTTTAAAATTCAGACAGCATATTCAGCTGTCGAATCTCTTCTGGCAGGTCATTCCAAAACAGTCTAGGGGCCGCTGAAGAAAAAGTCCTCTGTTTGCCAACCTAGTCCTCACTGACTGGAGTAAATGTCCACCAGAAGACTTGAGCATATGGGGCGGATTATATGTGAGGAGGTGATCCTGAAGGTGGACCAAACCATGTAGGGCTTTAAAGGCAATAACCAACACTTTGTACCTTGCCCAGAAATTAACTAGCAGCTAGTGGTGTGATTTTAATATTGGTGTAATGTGTTCACTCCTGGATGTCCCAGTAATCAATCTGGCTTCTGTGTTTTGAACTAAATGAAGTTTCTGAACTTGGTACTGAGGTAGCACAATGTACAGCACATTGCAGAAGTCTAAACTTGAGGTTACCAGAACATACACTACCTTCTTTAGGCCCTTCAACTCTAGGTAGGGGCACAGCTGGCATAACAACTGAAGCTGATAGTAAGCACTTCTGGCCATCATATCTATCTCAGTGGTCATTTGGAGTGACGAATCCAGAAACACCTCCAAGCTGTGAACACAGTCTTTCAGGGGGAGTATAGCCCTATCCAGAACTGGTTGACACACCTCCAAATCCAAGTTAGGACCTTTTACAGTAAGCACCTCTATTTGTCTGGATTCAGTTTCAAGTTGTTTTTCTTCATTCTGCCCATTACCTCTTCCAGATATTCATTCAGAGGAGACACACTATCCTTAGCTGAAGCTGTATATGAAGGCACAGAGAAATATATTTGGGTATTATCACCATATTGATACTACCCCACCCCATATTATGCATAGATACGTGTGATAGCTAGAATTATTTTGCAAGCTATTTAGTGCCTGAGTATAATTCTACTGGAGCAGATCACTGGATTATCACTTATTTTTGGCAGAAGTCATTGTCATTGGATGGATCTATACTTAGGCTATGGGAACACTCCATGAGCAGAATTCAGCTTGGGAAATTTGGTCAGTGTGAAAGGGAAGGAGGTGATTTTTGTGATTTCTCCTTCCTACGCCAGCACCACCAGCCACCATTACAGTTTGTGAGAGAAACAGAATGCTGAAGAAAGAGGTGACAAGTCTCTATGCAGTTGATATCAGCATCTCACAGAGGTAAGCCAGACTGGATGGAAAGTACCCATGTTTCTTCATTCCCCAAGAAGTGTGTGTGTTTTAGCATGGGCTCACAGCTAAAAAAATGCAGTAATCAGGTTTGCATGTGATGCATGGTCACCTTGGTCGATGATCTCCGTCTGGGCATCAACAGGGGAAGTGTGACCCTGCTGGTACTTTTGGACATCTCAGCGGCATTCGATACCATTGACCATGATATCCTTCTGGAGTGCCTGAGGGGGATAGGAACTGGGGGCACCGTCCTTCAGTGGTTCTGTTCCTACCTCTTGGGCAGGCTCCAGATGGTGAAGCTGGGAGACAGCTGCTATTTAACATTTACACAAAGCTGCTGGGAGAGATAATCCGGAGACACGGGGCACAGTGTTATCAATATGCCGATGACACACAAATATATTTCTCTATGTCTCCGACTGCTGTAGTGACCAAAGATGGCATCTCCTCTCTGAATGCCTGCCTGGAGTCGGTAATGGGCTAGATCAGGGAAAACAAACTCAGGTTGAATCCAGAGAAAACGGAGGTACTTGTGATGGGTTCCCCTAGCCCAGGGATGGAGATTTGTCAACCTGTCCTGGATGGGGTCACACTTCCCCTAAAGGACAAAGTTCACAGTCTGGGCGTACTTCTGGATTCGTCCCTCCAAATGACCTCACAGGTGGAGGCGACAGCCAGGAGTGTGTGGTATCAGCTTCGGGTGATACGCCAGCTGCATCCCTACCTGGGCAAAGAGGACCTTGAAACATTGATACATGCACTGGTAACTTCTCGTTTAGAATTCTACATGGGACTATTTTTGTACCAAGTCTGGAAGCTTCAATTGATACAGAATGCGGCAGCCAGATTACTTACAGGGGCACTGAGGATGGACCACATCACCCCTATTTTAAAATCCTTACATTGGCTGCCGATTAGCTTCCGGGCCCAATACAAAGTGTTGGTCATTACCTTTAAAGCCCTATCTGGCTTGGGCCCGAGTTACTTGAAGGAACGCCTCTCCCTACATAATCCACCCCACACTCTCAGAACTTCCGGGAAGAATTTACTGGAATCGAACAACACTAGATTGGTGACAACCTCCCACAGGGCATTCTCGGCTGTGGCCCCGAAACTTTGGAACAACTTGCCGGAAGAGATCCATCTTATTACCACCTTTAAAAAGGCATTGAAAATGGATCTCTTTCAGCGGGCCTACCCACCCAAACTGTTATAATGAATTATTGAAGATTGACTCTGAACTAGATCTAGCTGAAGAAATTGATAGCAACTGATAGTAAGGTTTAAATTGCATTATTTTAGAATTGTCTGTATAATAGTTTTAGATAACGATTAAGATATTTTAAATGCGATTGTAAATTACTGTATTTTATATGTTGGAATCCCGCCTCAATCCAATGGGAGAGGCGGGAAGTACAAATAAAATGTTGTTGTTGTTGTTGTTGTTATTATTATTATTATTTTAGTAATATCTAGAATCAGTTTTCCAAATTCCACTGCTTGGTTTAATATGTAGAAAACTGATTCTAGATTTTAACAACATCACATGCAAACCTGATTACTACAGTTCTTAGCTGCAAGCCTGATAAAGTAATAAAATTTAGACAAGTACTTAGCACAAAATGGAGGTACAGGTCCACATTCAAATCTATTGCAGGGTTTACCTTCCCTTGTATGATACAGTCATAACCCAGGATACAACATATGATGCTTACAGAAACAGCTTGAAGGCCTTTCAGAAGATATGAAATTAAATGCTGGAATAACAGCATGGCCCTTTCCAACAGAATTCACCATTTCTTCCTCAGAATCCAGAACCTGTAGTTTAATTATTGTATCTGATTTAGAGGTCTGCACCTGGACAGTAGCAATAAGTGGTATGGTGACTTTTACTGCATACCTGAAGAAAAATATCAAGACTAATAATTAATGGAGCCAGATATCATTATATTCTGAAAGTCAAAAGAATGTCATTATTAAAAACATTGTTATTGGGAATTGTAGATTTACGTAACCTTGTCTCAGTGTGTTCTGAATGCAAGTCACCATATACAATCAGTTCATTAGAAAACTAACATATGGAAACGCAAATATAGAAAAATAGAGCATGATTTGAAACAACCCTTTTCTAATCATTTTGTTTGCATACACAGGTGCATTGTTAATTATCCTGAACAAACATTCTCACCATGTTTTGGGACACTTTTGCTTACATTAATATTAAAATTTTCATGCCAATTTCAGTCTCTTTAACTATTTCCTGACTATTATCACAAGTCCTAATTTACAAGTCCTACTTTAATCCAAAACTCCAAGCAAAAAGAAAAAAAAAGGGGGGGGAGTGAGTCAAAGTGAACTGGAATAGCTTCGGAGAACCTCTCAGCATTTCTGGTCAATTTGTGGTCAGGCTTGCACTTGCTTTTTAGTCACATAGGTTTCAGAAACTAAGGGGCTCTCCAGACTGCCCCTAAGGGGTGGCATGCAGCCGCCCCTTTCCTGGCCGGATTGGGCTGTGGCAACCTCACACCATGTCCCCAATCGAGCCTCTGGAGAGTGCAAAAAGGAACTGCAAAAAGAAGGTCCTTTTTGTGACCTCAAAGGAATGCCATAGCTGTGGTGGCCCAGCTTTATGATGCCCCTTCTTCAGCACTGCGTTATTTGGACGCAGCACCAGAGGTGTGTCATGATGGCGCACGCTGTGTGGACTGGTGCATGCCAAAATGGCGCCATGGGGCCAGAGTTACAGAAACCGTCATCAGGACATTGAGCCCTGACTCTGCCCACAGGGGGCGCTTTCTGCCGGTCTGTACAGGCCCTAAGGCCCATATGCAATGTTAAGACTAGTTTACTATGTACTTGTATAACCATTACTGAACATCAGATACATTATGTTTACTCTTATTTTCTAAAAAAAACCCCAGTTTGCATTATACATCATAGATACATTCAAGAGTGCTAACAAATTACAGCTATATCTTCATTTGCAAAGTATTTGTCATTTAAGTGATTTTCAGTTTCTTTAATTGTTTTCCAAGAACAGGAAGAAATTCCACTGTATTTGCTAGGGATCTTTTCCCAGCATTATTTATTAGTATTTCTCATGGGCCCCTTTTTGCCCCCTGGTCCAAAGCAAAAATACATTATTCACCAACATATTACATGGCTAAAGTAACACATACAAATGTGCACACTCAAAACACACATACACACACATATATGCAAATATCCTAACCAATTCCCCAATTTTACCTGAATATTATATGCTTATCATTTGGTACATAATAGTCCTTAACTTCTTTAATGGAATACAAATTGTTTACAGTTTCACGAGACAGAACAGGAAGGGGACTGCAGGAACCTATAAGCCGAAGCCTCCATTTTCCTGCCATCACAGGCGATTCACCAGTTTGAACTTCGGCCATAAAAGTATATCCTTTCTGTAATAAAATAGTTAATTTTGTAAAAGAAAAGAAAAGAAAAGAAAACCCATATAAAAATGATAGTTCATTTACAAAATGCATGGATAAATATACCGTCCGTTCTGGACCCCCTCCCCCGGCGTATGGGGAAAAGAGCATATGCTCAAGCCCCATAGAAAATATTGAGGTGTATGATCTCTGCGGTGCACAGGTGTGTGGGGCTTGCCTTCCACATAAGCTCAAAGCCGCAGAAGGCAAGCCTGCCTATGGGGAGGGCTGACTGTATTAACAGAGAGAAATATTGTACAGTGGCCCTTGGTATCTGCTGGGTTTAAGTCCAGGAACACCACAAATGCCAAAATCCAAGGATGCTCAATTCACATTATATACAATGGGGTAGTAAAATGGTGTTCCTTATATAAAATGAAAAAAAAAAACAAGGTTTGCTTTTTAGAATTTTTAAAAAAAAATATTTTGAAACCATGGACTGTTGAATCCATAGAAGCAGAAACTGCTGCCAAGGCATTGTGTGCATAACCAAGGGTTGAAAAAAGGTAAACATAAGAATCCCATTCGTGAAACCATGTAATATCCAGTTTGAGAAACATGGGGGTGGAAGAGACGGGCAGGAAAAAGTGAATCAAACCTGCTTTTTCTGAAAGCAGTTTGAAACAATGGCTGCTCCCAAGGTGGCCCAAATGCACGCAGCCAAACTGCACAGTGCAGCATCAAGCCATGCCACTGGGTACTTTTTTTGTCCCCTCCCCACCATCCATGCGCACCATTTCACAAACACACTGCCAGTGACTTCCTACTGCCTAGATAGTATGCCCTTGGACAGTCACCCCTTTGAATGGCCACAAAGTTGTACCTACAATCCTCCACTGGTACAAGGCATTGGAGCATTAGTGTGCTCAGTAAAACACTGGCAAAGCACAATGGAGCAACGCCCCCCATCCCCTCTTCACCACCCTTTTCACTCCATACTCCCTTTTGGACTGTCTGGTTTGTGTATGCTGTACTTAAATCCATTGGAGATGTCACACTTTCACTTTTTTGCATTGCCATCTGGACTGCTTGGGTATGGCAGCTCTGTCCTTTTTTGATGCGCATTTATATGCAGTGCATTTATATGCAGGTTTAGGTGCATTTATATGCAGCTTTAGGGTTAGGGTTAGGATGGATCGCTCCTCTAGAAAAGCTCTTGTGTCATGGCATTTATATGCAGGGTTAAAGGTGCACATTTTCCCAGCTAAGTCGGAATATCCCAGGTTGTTTATGCTCCGGTTTTTCGTCCTGGAGCATGGCTTCAATCCAATTTCCACCCACTGTGCATAATCTAAGCATCCTACCTTCAAAGAGGTTTGAAACCACTTTATTTGACCTGTGTGTTTTACCCCATGTTCCAAAAAGTAAATTCTGTTACTGACATTCTGTAGCAATCTTGAAACCTCCTGTAATTTCAGTACAATACTGTATATATGTAATATCAGTATCATTTGAGTTAACATTAAATTAACTGCAGGACCCAAATAGTGTCAACTCACAGATTCTGTGGTGCTTGCCTGAATAGTGACTTATCAAGTTCTCACTGGATCAGTCAGTCTACTCTAATTGAGAATGGCAATTTAATTTAGACTCATTGGGGTGATACAGATTGCTCAAAATGGCGGTCTGGCACCACCTCTTTCTGCTGCAGAACTTCGCCCCAGCAGCTAGATGCAGCGGTGAAGCTGCACAGCAAAAAAAAAAAAAAAAAAAAAAAAAAAAAAAGTGGGGAAACCCTGCTCCTTTTTAGTGCTGCAGTTGCAGTGCAATGAAAGGAAAAGGCACCATTGGGCGCCTTTCCACCGCTGCAATTGCACAGCTCCATCTAAAAGCTGCGCAGTTGCGGGGGATTGCTTATGCACGTCGTCTAAACAGCATTACGTGATGATGCAGGTGTCGTCATGTGCTAGGGTTAGGGAGTGTGCAAATGCTGCGCACTCCCTAACCCTAATTCTGCCATCTGTATCAGGCCAATGTTCCACATTTCAGGTTTACATCCATTATGAAGATGCCCTAATAGTGTCTTTAAACAGAGAACACATTATAGAGCATTGCAGTTAAGATGCTGAACTACTAGTGATTCTTACCTTATTCTTTGTATAAAGATGTGGTGCAACCCTGAGAAAGATTCTCGGTATTTCCAACAATGTGTCATTGTCTACAACATGCAGTATACAGGTAGGTATGGCTGAATAAATTTTTGGCACTATGAACATATCTTCAGGAACATAAAATACTTCCCTATGGAAAAAAAATGGGGGGGGGGGTGCAGAATCTATTAGACCAGAGATGATTTTTCTGATCTATGTCAATTTAGCACATGCTACCTATATATCTCAAAAAGCTTTCTCAAAATACATATTAAAGGTGCATTTTATCTTAAATGTACAGATTCACATAAGCATTTTGGCTTTTTAAATCACTGCTTTGAAAGAATGTATAATAATGGTGTTAACTGTAATGTGTTAATTTGGGGGATAATGAGGGAACAACACTTTTAATGCTATGTAGTGAGCAAAATTTATTCATTAGTCCTAACCAAGTAAATTTTAAGTAATTTTTTAAGTAAATACAGTAGTACAATACTCTTGAAATAATGAGTAACAAGCCATAATATCATGTTCCCTCTTTAAAAATAACATCTACATAATAACAAATAACTCTTTCAAATGTACCATTTCAAGACCTAGTTTAAATAACTCAAGAATGCATTGGAACATCCAGTCTTGGAAACCCAATGGATAGCAAAGATCTGATGTGCAGAGTAGTCAGAGAAGTGTGGATCTGGTAATTTAGTACAGATTCAGGAAAGATAGATTTTTTAAAAAGGACTGAAAGAATCTGTCAGAAGGATTCATGATTGCTTGTTTGAGCAGAGTAAAGGGAATGAAAAAATAGCAATCTAGAAAAAGATTTTAAATAACTAGATATGGGGGCACACGTATTTTTCACTATAGAGGAGGAACATAAAAAGTTGACCTGTCTCAACAAATATGGAGCAAATGCAACAGGAACTTTCATTCAGTATGTGAACTTCAGCATATAAAAAGAATGAACTGTAAAATTAAGTTTACTTGTGATTATACAGAGTTCATATGTGACTGAACAATAAAGAAATTCACCTGAAGACCACAAACCAAAAATTTGAGGGCTGATCCCCATATGTAACGGTATAATCAGCAAAAGATGTCTTAGTCCATTCATCTTCATAGCAACGATATTTTTCTATTGATTTGCATTTACTTTTAAATATATCTCTGCGAAAGACAACAAGCAAGTTTGAAAATATCTATCAATACAATTTTCAGTACTTCATGGTTCAGGCTAGTTTCAGTGTATATAAGGAAAATATATACAGATAGGTTCCAAGTAAACAAACAGCACTTCTCATAGGTTTGTTCTGCACCCTATGGTAGAATGATGCAGTTAATAACTAAGAATATATATATAATATGAGTTATTAATAAAATAACAATGAGTTTAGAGCCAGTTTAGAATACTCCCTACATAAAGAAAATATATACAATCTGTTATGAAAAAACATCTTCCTCACTAAATGACAGACTATTTGTGACATATTAGAGGAAAAGATCAGTTTTAAGAGCAAAAGCGATGTGCAAGTAAAGTAGGGATGGATAGAAAATTAATTTGCTATTTGTTTCTCAGTCCAGAAAAGAATTTCCTGACCCTCATTAAAAAACACCAGGAAGAACAGAGGCAGTCATGAGGCTACTGTGAGATTCTTTCCATTTCCTGAAGTATTTGTCTGTGATTTTCTGTACAGAAATGTGTTTTCTGCAGAGAGCAAATATATGTATTTCTGCACAAAAATTGTTTGCTACACAGAAAAACCATGTTCTATACAGGAAGAATGTTTTCTGAACAGAAAACATGCTTTTGAATAGGTACTAATCTTCCAGAACCATGAACAGTGATTGGGAACTAAGATCTCTTTCTGGTCTAATCCAGCAGGGAGAATTGTGTAGGAATTATTTGTTCTTTCTGGTGAGGTTGAAGAACATGAAGATATACATCCACAGAGTGAAGGATGTCAAACTGTTTTCTGTTCTGTGGCTTACTTCTCTGCAGTTGTGCCCTGATGCTGCTTTTCAGCTAGACTTTGATAGCAGAAGCAGCAGGATGTGTGTGTCTGAGGCTAAAACATCAGGTGGTATTGTTCAAACCACCCAAGCTTTCCCTTTTTTTCCCGACTTTAAAACAGAACTGCTGCTTTATACATGACTGAAGTAGACCTAGACATGACATGGGAGAATATATTTTCTGACACATTTTCCCCAATTAAATCAGATCCGTGACATGTGTGGAGAGGTCATAGAATGACAGAACTGTACAGATGGATATTATCCCCTGCTGATGCAGGAAATCCACAGCTAAAGCATCTTTGAGAGAATGATATTCTAAAATATCCAATGAAGGACAGCTACAGTAGTTCCCTTGCCAAACAGCTCTTAATTACCAGGAAGTACTTTTGTATGTTTAGCCAAAATCTCCTTTGTTGTAATTTGAACCCACTGGTTCAGATCCTACTCTCTAGAGGAACAGAAAATGAATTTATTCCACTTTTGACACAACTTCAAATATTCAAACATTTGAAAGATATCTATTATATCTCCTGACAGTTTTCTCCAGGCTAAACATACATTACTTATTCCTCAAAGAACTTCATTTTGGACACATGCCAGCTTGTTGATTTTTTTTTTTAATTTAGGTGCCCAGAACTGGACACAGTACTCCTGATGCCTGACCCCTGACCAAAGCAGGATAGAATGGAACTTCTAGTGATTTGGTCCTTGCACGTTGTTGAAGCGACCTAGAGCAGCACTAGCCTTTTTGCTGATGCATTCCATTTAGCCCTTGATCTACTAACAGCCATAAATATTTTTCACACACAATGCAGCTCTCACCTGCCTTATATTTGTGTACCTTGATGAAATTAATTTTGTTCATTTTGGCAAAATACTCCATTTTCCTATAGACATCTTAAAGCCTACACTTCCTAGCATGGTATCCTCTGTCAACCTCATGAACAGCCCCTCTATTCCATCATCCGAATAATTGATAATGATGTCCAGGGAATAACATTGAGACCATGACTTTCACATAGTTTTTTAAAACGTTCTTTGAATATTTTGAAACAGTCTTGTTATTGATTATTTTATAACATTTTCTCCATGATTTTTGTTGTTTATATTGTATATGTGTGTGTGTGAACATAAGGTTGTCAAAGAAGTGTGTTTAAACAACAACACTAGCAAGCAGTTTCCAACTGATTCTCCTTGGGCTTTAGTCCAAGCCAATTCACAAATCCCCTGTTGTTTCAGCTATGAAGAGCCACAGTTTGTGGAAGGTTATGCCTGTATGTATTCCTGTCTACTATTGATAGCAATTCTCCAGAGACAATAGAACTTGCAAAAGCTATTCTTCTGGACAAATCCTACAATGACCCAGTCAGCATGAACACTGTATTTGGATGAGATTTGTGATCCAAATCCAATTTTCTATATAGCTATTCTTGCAAGAATAATAGTCAGCAAATACATTCATACATTTTTCCTATCCTATTTTATTTGGCTCTGAAGTGTCATAGATGTTCAAAGTAAGTAGCAGTAGACCACTTCAATCATTAAGCTTTGTCCATGGACACAAGTAAAATTACCAATACTGTTATTATTTTTAAAGCTACTTTCTCCAGATCAATGTACCACCATTAACACTTTTGGGAATGGGTTTGCTCAACCCAACCAGACAACAGTCCAGTTTCTGAATTCATTGCTGAATTAATCTCTTCCAAGGCTCATTTATTTGAATCAATACCCTGGTCTCTTTAGAACTGTGGATGTGAACTGAAGATATATGGGGATCTGTTTATCAATAGGCACATACCTCATCCAGTTATTTGAGAAACAGATGTAATAGAACATTCAGAACAGGGTAGATTGATTTACAGCAAAACAAAGTAAATTTTGAGTAAAACAAGAAAAACAGGCCAATTTATAACTGATATAATCAAGCTGTGTGTGTATGTGCCATCAAATCACTTGCTAACATCAACCCCCCCCCCCATTAATTTCATAGGGTTTTCTTAGGCAAAGAATACTCTGAAGGTGTTCTGCCAGTTCTGTCCTTTGATTCATATGTCACTATTTGCTAAACAAAGGCTGCAGTCCAACAACGTCTGGAGGGAAGCATTTTGGGCACTCTTGATCTAAAGAATAAACTTAGTGTTTTGGCTCATGTGGTAAAATGTTCTTCAGATTGGGAATAAGTGTTATAATGTATTTGGACCCTATCTGGCCTAGTAAAGCTTTCCTTATAGCATATGAAATGCTATTTGGGAAATGAACAAGGAAAATAAGCTTTTCTGAAGCAAAATGTGAAACTGACATCTGTGGCATTACAAGAATCACAGGACATATTACCTCAAAAATGTCAAAGAATGTTGTTCAAAATTTGGCTCAATTAGAGCCCACAATTTCTGGAGTGTATCTTTGACTCTAGTGTTCTCCTTTGTACCTGAAAACGAATGAATGAATGAATGAATGAATGTTATTAGCAGATATTCAATATATGGACTATTTTTCAGCATATTTATAATATCCTGGACATTTGTTATCAGATACCACTCCAAGCTGAAACCACTCAAAAGAACTGCTGCCTATCTTGGACAATGACAATTCCCTCTCAAAGGCCTTGGGTGATAGGTCTGTGCTCATTCATAGAAAGTATTTCAATCATCAACAAAAATTCACTAGCAATGACAGCCCTCAGAACAAAAATCATCAATGAGCACTTGGAAGTCCACCATGCCACCAGAGATCCTAATGCGTCTTTGAGGTGAGCATAGTAGAGTCCCAAGACAGCATGGGGAAAAGAAGCATTAGGATCTCTGATGGTATGGTGGACCATGCAAGTAGGGACTCTGACAATACAATTACAGGAAAGAATAATAAAAAGTAAAACAGGATAATAATAAAAAGTAAAACAGGACACAGTGCTCCACATGGTTCAAAAGTTATAAAATAATCAGATGAGGAAGGAGGTTGTGATACGAGACTTTGTAGTGTACAAAGAGGAAGCTCTTCCCTAGCTAGATCATACTGCTTATGTGAAAATAACCAGTTGAACATATTTCCAAAAGTATAAGAATTGTGGCTGAAGATGGGATTCTCTAGGCCATATAAACAGATGAAGAAAAAAAAATCCTACTAAGAACAAATCCCAGGATACCACTGTTTTATGTTCTCCCTAAGGCTATATCTGCAGGTTTAGCTACCTTCGATTGCCATGACTCAGTGCTATGGAATTCTTGGAACTGTAGTTTTATGAGATAGTTAGCCTTCTCTGTCAGAGAACTCTGGTGCCACAACAAACAACAAATCCCAGAATTCCATGGCAATGAACCATGGCAGTTAAAGTGGTGCTAACCTGGATTGTTTCTGCAGTGAAGATGCATCCTAAGATTCATAAAGCCATGGATCCTTCCTTGAGTACACCAATAGTATCAGAGGTGTGGCTCAATTTTAGAACCATTATCACAAGTTGTGGACTATTCTTTGGAGCCCTTTATACCCTCCATTAACAAATTAACATCTTTAAGGCTAGAAGTAATAGACATATTAGGCACTATGGAGGTAAGAACATTGTATATTAGTATACCTCAGGATAAATCCCTGGTAATTATACAATCCAATCTGGGCAAGAGGAAAATCAGATATCCTCCAAAACATTTTTCTGGTTTCTGTAGCAGAAATAGTATTAAGTATTTAAAACAACAACAACAACTGGACACAAATATTATTGGCAAATTAAGTGGGTGGGCATGGCATGCCCCTTGGCTCCAGAAAAAGCAAATCTTTTTATGGAAAATTTTGAAAAAGAATTAACTAATCCTAATGCATGAAGATGGCCTAAATATTTTCACAATACATTTAATTCCATTAATGCTAACATATAGTTTGAATTTGAACACAAAAAAACAAAAACAAAATAGAGGTCCATTTTTTGAATCTGAATATCAGGAAAGAAAGAGATAATCTAATCATCTATCATATAAAAAACCTACAAATGCCAACATGTATTTCAGATCTGATAGCAATCATCCTGTAACTATGAGGTATAATATCCCATATGACCAGTTTTTCAGAATAAAACAGAATTGTTCTTGTGAAGAAGAATTTAAGGTGGAATCCACAATACTGACAAAACATCTGAGGGCAAAGGGCTATCCATAACATACAGTATTTAATGATTTAAGAAAAGCTGTGGAGAGACCCCATTCCAAACTGTTAAAAATAACATCACACAGCTCAAAGTAATCACTCTCTCACATTTAATCACATAAAAACCCTACTGAAATGTATAAATAGTCCTTGGTTTCTAGTGAAAAATATACCAGGTTGTAAGGAGAAACCCCATACATCGTATAAAAAAAACAGAAATATCAAAGATATTGTGATGCATAAGTAATTTAATGGCCCAAAACAACCACAGAATAATACTATACTGTAATGGATATGAAGAAACCAACAGGACATCATCCATGTGGATGTTGTTTGTACTCTACATATACAAGTAAAACAATATAGATCATAACCAGTACAAATAGAAACATTTTAATACTAGTAACCCTAGTTATGTGATTTATGCCATTCAATGCATGTGTAAAAAACTACATGTAGGGAAAAAACCCTGTAGATCTGCAAAAACAAAAATAGGTGAACATCTTTCCAGTTTTGAAAAATAAAAGGATGGGTGTTCCCTTGCTTAAGCATTTTTGAGAAACCTAACATTGTACAGTGTACCCGTGAAAGCCGCGTGCCAGAACAGGCAATGGCATGTGCATCGATGGCACACATAAAGCACTTCAGGCACAAACCCCATTGTTTTCAATACGGCTCCAGCATATGCAGTATTTCACTTACGCAGGGGTCCAGAATGGATCCCCTGCATGAGGGAAAGGTGCACTGAATATCCTATTGGTGTTATTTGTAGGTGATCTACACTTTGAATCGTAGAATCACAGAGTTTGAAGAGAACTCAAGGGCCTTCTAGTCCAACCCCCTGCCATGTTGGAATGCAAAATCAAAGCACTCCTGGCAGATGGTCATCCAGCCTCTGTTTAAAGACCTGCAAAGGAGGAGACTCTACCACACTCTGAGGCTGTATATTCCACAGTCAAACAGCTCTTACTGTCAAGAAATTACTCCTGATCTTGAATTGGAATATCTTTTCCTGTAGCTTGTATCCACTGTTCTGTGTTCTAGTCTCTGGAGCAGCAGAAAACAAGCTTGCTCCAGGCTCAATATTACACCCCTTTACATACTTATACAGAGCTATCATATCACCTTAGACCCTTCACCATTTTGGTCACCCTCCTCTGGACATGCTCCAGCTTGTCAACATCCTTTTTGAATTGTGGTATCCAGAAATGGATACAGTATTTCAGATGAGGCCTGACCAAAGCAGAATAGAGTGGCATTATTACTTCTCTTGATCAAGACACTATACTTCTATTGATGAAGCCTAGAACTGCATTGGCCTTTTTAGCTGCTGCATCACACTGTTGACTCATGTTCAACTTGGAGTCTACTAGGACTCCTAGATCCCTTTCACGTGTAGTCTTGTTAAGCTAGGTGTCCCACATCCTATATCTATGCATTTCATTTTTGTCTGTCTAAGTGCAGTACGTTACATTTCTTTGTATTGAAATTCATTTTGTTAGTTTTGGACCAGCTTTCTAATCTACGGTATTCAGGTCATTTTGAATTTTGATCCTCTGGGGTATTAGCTACTCCTCCTAATTTGGTGTTGTCTGCAAATTTGATAAGCATGCCCTCTATTCTTTCATCCAAGTTTTTGATAAAGATGTTAAATCACACTAGGTCCAGGACAGAACTCTGTGGCACCCCACTGGTCACTTCTCTCCAAGATGAAGAGGAGCCATTGCTGATCCAAATAACAGTTGCATTGTCTAGCCCACATTTTACTGGCTTGTTTTTAAGAATATCATGGGGGACCTTATCAAAGGCCTTACTGAAATTAAGAAACCCTGTGTTATAATCACAGCCTTCCTTTAATCTACAAAGCTGTTGAGAGAGAGAGGATAGAGAGAGAGATCATATTAGTCTGGCATAACTTGTTTTCTCAGAAACCCATGTTAATTTTTTGTGATTATGGCATTCCCTTCTAAATGTTCACAGTCTCACAGACTATCTTGAGTCCAGTCCCAATATCAGGGGGTAGCATGTTTAGGACTTACCTAACCATCTGGATTCCCAGCCCTCCAGAGTAGTTTTTTGGGATGAATTTTAGGGGAGGGTGCTGCAGAATGGTGAAGGTTTTGTTTTGTTTTGTTTGAAATTGAACCTGGGGCATCACATCCCTTAGCAACATTTCAACTCTAATGTTAAAAATGTGATGATCAGGCAAGGGTGGAGAATCCCAACCTGGTTTTCTGCCATTCATTAACATCCTGACGTAAGTCCCTCTCCAGGCAGCCTGCAGTTTAAGTGCAGCTTCTTCTTCCTCAACTGTGGGTTCCTTGTTCTGCCAAGGAGAAACATTTGTTTCTGTCACCTCTGGAGGAAGAAAAAGAACAAAGCTTAACTGCTAGAGTAATGCCAACACAGAGCCAGCATGCTGCAGTGGTCTGAGTGTAGGACTAGGACTCTGGAGATCAGGATTCAATTCTCCACTTGGCCATAGAAACCCACTTGGAATCATAGAATCGTAGAGTTGGAAGAGAACACAAGGGTCACCCAGTCCAATCCCTGCCATACAGGAATTCACAATCAAAGCACCCCCAACAGATGGTCATCTAGCCTCTGCTTAAAAATCTCCAAAGAAGGAGACTCCACCACACTCTAAGGGAGTGTTTTCCACTGTTGAACAGCTCTTACTTCATTTTATTGCTGTTGACTAACTTCAGCAGCACTGATTATTTATATTATTTTCATTCTTTTAAACACAGACAATGAAGAGCCTCATCCAATATAACAAAGCAGATTCTGCTAGAGGAACATCCTTTTCCTTGCCTTTTCTCTCTCCTGTGCATACCCTAAACCTCCTTTTATTAACTCTATGGAGCAGATCTGAAGGTTGTGAAGGCAGGACTGAGAAGGGTTTGGGTGGTGGTGGTGGTGGAAATCTCCACAGGATGGTCCTCTGAAAGGCCTAGGATTCTGAGGGGTGGAACAGTGAAAAAAGAAACAATACATTACAAAATAATTTTAAATATTCCAACACACCAGAGAGGGGCTGCAATGTCTGTTTCTAAATTTAGGAAGCGAGTCCTAATCACACATCTTGCCCTGCCCTATGGTGGAGATGGAGGAAACTATTATGCAAGCAGTGCCCATTCCACTGTCAGACAGACAGCACTGGATAGAACCCTAAAGGGGCTATACACATACTAATTAATGGACTGTCTACATGCCATTTCTTAAAAAGAGTTATGGAAGGGGTCCTTTTCCCTCCCTGTGTGATGATTAAGCACACAGCGATGGAAGCCTATTTATCTTGTTCCATCCTGTGCTGTTCTTGATGTTTGCCTCCATTTTTGTCAGGCTCTTGCCTATGAATGACTTAGAGTACTATTTTGTTTTCAAATGTTGTATGTGCGTTTAGGTTAACTCCAATTTATGGTAACCTATCATGGAGCTTTCTTGACAAGATTTACTCAGAGGAGTCATGCCATTGCCTTCCTCTAATGCTGAGGGTGTGTGATTTGCCCAATTTTACCACTGGGTTTCCATGGCTGAATGGGAATTTGAACCCTGGTCTCCTGGAATATAGCTCAACACTCAAACCATTACTCCATGCTGGCTACCTCTGGATTTTTCATATATCAGCACACAAATCCTAATAAACAACTGCATTCTAAATAGTAGGATTCAAGGTCTTCCAACAGAAATGGTTCTCTTTAAGGCACATAAAGATTTTTTTTATTTACACAATGCGTAATTAGCTAATGTGGTTTATTACCACATGTAAATCAGATAGCCCCTCTGTCATCTATCCCTCAGATCCAGGCCACAGCCAAGGTCTGCAGATTTTTTCTCTATAATATTTCCAAAATCCGTCCATACCTCTCGGCTTCTACTGCAAAGATTTTGGTCCATGCCCTAGTGGTCTCACGATTAGACTACTGCAACCTTCTCTTGGCAGGGCTTCCTCTCTCCCACCTCCACCCATTAATTTCTGTTCAGCACTCAGCTGCTCGTATTATCTCACTCGCTCGCCGCTACGATCATGTCTCCCCATTATTGTCATCCCTTCACTTGCTCCCCTTTCCCTTCCGCATTCAGTACAAGCTTCTTCTGCTCGCTTTCAAAGTCCTTCACGGACTGGACTGTCCCTTTCTCTCTGAACTTCTTTCTCCCTACATTCCCACTCGTTCCCTCCATTCTGGTAGCCAAGATCTCCTGTCCCAGCCCAGGATTTCCACTGCCCCGTCCCGGATTCATCCCTTCTCGCTTGCTGCCCCTCACTCCTGGAACCTCCTCCCCTTACAAGCACGGCTCAACACATCTCTAACCAGTTTTTAAACCGAGTTAAAGACCATATTGTTTAGGGAAGCATTCCTAGGGAGTTTGTGATTGTGACCTGTTTGTTTTGATGCATGATTCAATATTTGATATCTGATGTTTTAACTTGTTTTCTTATCATGCTGTTAACTTCTTGTTTTAACCTCTAGATTGTACGCCATAGGCAGGCTTTTTACATATTTTTGATTTTATTGGTTTTTGTACAGCGCCGTGTACATTTATGGCGCTTTATAAATAATAGCAAGGAGCCCAGATGGCTTTTAATTGTATTATGCTTTTAAAATGTTGTACACTGCCTTCAGTCCTGTGACAGAAGAAAAGTGTCATATAAACTAAGCAAACAAATTAATAGAAAACTGATCCATCATTGGATATTAACCTCTAACTACTAGAACAGATTTTCAGAGATAATATATTATATTTTATCGGATACATGGAGCAAACAAAGTGAATACTTGTAATTTTGCTGGCAACTTTGAAATGTAATACAAAATGGATTTCTTGCTTGATTCAGCAGAGTCAACTTGGACAGCTCCATTCTCACAGCAGGTTTAATGTGTTTAAAGTTAGCAGTTTGAGAACATAAAAGAGAAATTGTATTTTCACTATGTTTACTTTTGTACTGAGTGCGAGACATATGTTTTGCAAGTTTAGATAACTGACACACTCTTCTCTTTGTGTCAGAAGCTAATTAAAACTGAAATCCAATAAAAGTTGAAGAACACATATAGGACTCAAACATTTTCTTTGATCTTACCACATATACTTAAATGATTATATCAGTGTTGCAATCTGAAGCTCCAAAGGCATGGGAAGAAATGGTTAAACATTTTACAAAGTAGAAATTTCAGATTACATTTGAAAATCTGAATTAAAATCCATGAATATTTTTCTGTAAATTATGTTGTATAAATCATGGCTTGACTCAGTTAATCCTAGCTGCACTACTAATATCTTCAGTATCTTCAATGTGTTCTGTGTACTTTGCAAACAATACCAGGATGACAAACACAAAAATTCTCAACATAATGAAAGACAAGATGTGTACTATTATTATTATTATTATTATTATTATTATTATTATGTCTCTGGGTTTGTAGTGTTATTTGCAACACTTAGTAGATTTTTTTGGCTAAGTTAATTATTAATAAAATATATTATTATTATTATTATTATTATTATTATTACAACAACATAAATTATTAATAAAATACATTAAGGTAAAGATACATTATATATATATAAAAAATACCTGAAGATTCAGTGTCTTCAACAGATACTTCACTATGTTTAAAATCCAAAGTGAAACTTTTGTAAGCAAATGCATAGTTAGGAGGAATATTCCCTAATATTTGTTTCATCAAATGCCAAAAAGCACTATTGAACACCTAAAAAAAAAGCTACTGTCAGCAAATGAATTTAAACAAAAAATTGTATATGTTTTATTTCTCATTTTGAAGCGAAACAAAACATAGAGCAGAAGAAATATATACTGTATATACTCATGTATAAGTCTATCAATTTAGGTTAAAAAATTGACCCCCCCCCAAAAACTGAATCAACATATAAACATATCCATGGGTCAATATAAATACTGTACTTTAACTCATATATAGATATAGATATAGATATCCATCCATCCCCTGATGAAAAGCAAGAGTTTAATCTGCCCTGAAAGCATTGACTCCCTTCTACTCTCATCCATCCAGCCTTTACTATGAGTACAAATAGTTATGCCTGCTGTCATTTTGTAAGTTTTTTGGCATTGTTTTCCTCTGCTTCGTCCTTTACATCTTTCATTACATGCCCCTAAGTTTTACCCTTAACTTATCCATGGATCATATCAAAATCCATAATTGTGGCCCCAAAACCTGCCCTTGATTTATATATGAGGTCAACGTAAAGTTGAATATATATGGTACACACCAAATAATGTATTTTGGAAGTAGGCAAGAACAGTTGCTTTTTCATACTACCAACTCTTAGAATTCCCCTGCTGGCATGGCCATTTGCCACAGTATGCTGGGGGAGTTATGTGTTTAAAAAAGTAACTTTTCCCAGCTCTCTAATACACAGAGTAAATAACCAGGATCTATAAAATGAGTAATTTCACTAAATGAAATTTCTGTTTGATACCAACCCATAGGCCTTAGGTGCTCATTGTCTTAGTACAGTATTTAAAAAAGATGATAAATGATATTTGTACTTGTAACTTAGAAATAAATCATTATCATGTTAGTAAATTAAAGCCTGATCTAAAAATTAGTTACTCCAAAGTATTTTGCTTGGAGAAATGTACTTTCCAACCCCTCTTTAGCTACTGCAATAGAAGAATATACAATAGTCAACCACATATCAACTTATCTAATGGTCATCCAGAGACCCCTAAGATGTCCTCAAGCAATATATGAGGGCAACAGTTTTCTCTTGATGTTGTTCACCAGCAACTTGTATTAAGAGCTGGGTTGCCTCTCAAAGTAGGATGTAGTCATCATGACTAGTAGCCACAGACATCTTCCACAAATTTGTCTAAACCTCTTTCAGCAAAATCCTATACATATCTATCCTGAAATCTGTCCTGTTTAATTCACTAGCCAGATAAGAAGATTTATGATTGCAGCCTTAAAGGAGCATTATCAAAGTAAACAGAAATTCAGCTGCCTAGTGTGGTAAATCTGTGTTGCCTCATAAAACTCTCTAATTTCATGGTACTCATTGGGGCATCTGAAGGAGTTCTTTAATATCCACAAATGCTCATGCTGAAATGAATAAATTAATTTCAAAAGTGCTAGTATGAGTCCTTCCATCATCCCCACTTTCTTCGTTATGTGGGTCCCTATTGTTGAAATAATGTATTGAACAGTTACAGCACAAGGACCTATTCTGAATAAACTGGCTTCTCTTCATCTTGTCTGCATTAGTCACTTGTGGCACAATGGAACAAGATATTTGTTCTTTATTTATAACCGAGATGATGAAATATCACCTTGTGAGCATAGCATTTGATCTATGTTCTTTTGTTAATGAATATCCAGGCATAGAAATTAAAGAGATTAAGCTATTACTTCTTTTGAAAAGGGTGTTAGGTTTTTATTTTTATTTTTTCCAGTACTGAGTAATATCTCTAGACAATTCAAATTATTTGCCACATAACTATTGAGAATATGTTTATTTGAGTGGGAAACAAATTCTGAATTTTAGGAATGAGCCAATTCAGTTAAAGGGCTACATTTAAAAACAACAACATTTGGATAGCATATATGAACTAAAAGGAAACAAACAAAGGAACAAACTGTTTCCTTGTGGGCCTTTGGTATCCACTGGAGTTTGGTTCCAGAACCTCCCATGAATGCCAAAATCCACAGATGCTCAAGTTCCATTAAATACAATGGCATATGGCAAAATCAAGGTTTCCTTTTTGGAATTTATATTGTTAAAAATATTTTCACACCATGGATGGTTGAATACGAGGATGAAGAATGTGTGGATACAGTGGGCCAACTATACAATGAAATGTTAGGAATAGTTTTCTGTTGCTTTACCTTTATATGCTCTCTCAGTATTCCTGTGCCACTGAGGTCAGGAGGACAGTGTGTTAATTCCAGGGACTTCATGGCTTTGGGGAGGTTTTCTGTGTGTCCAAAATTAATTATTACATTTCCAATGGCTTTCATGATAGCTGAAGCTTGTTCTATAAACCGGTAGCTCTCCTGAGAAGAAAACATGAACTATCATAAGTCAAAACCATTAAGAGTTCATTAATACTCTAAAACACATATACTGAATTTGGAATTAGTAAAGTATTACATTGATGGTACTGACTATTCTTTTTAAAATTAATACAAAATTGCTTTTATGTAAAGCAGCCCAAAGTGTATGCACAGATGAAGAGAATGAAAAGGTAACATGAGCTGTCTTCCCTGCATGAATTTATTTGCTGATTTGGTCAATCTCCTGGAAAGCAAATCCTACAAAAGAAGAGTTCACAACTGCTCATTTCTTGAGCTGGACAGAATCTTTGTGCATCTCAGTTTACAGCTGCTTCTCAGGATTTTGTTCTCATGTGATTTGCAGGAAAAAAAGAGTACTTGCTTGCACACAGTTTAAGTAAAAGAGCCAATAACTAAATTTTTAAATTCTTCTTCCAATTTACATAAGCAAATCTATTTCTTAGCAATATTCTGTGGTTACGCTTTCCACTTTTAAATAAAATTTCAAGACTATCAAAGTCCTCTTTTCTTCACAGATCTGCAGTTAATAATTTCATACTCTGGCCTTTACAGTTCTCAGGGTCCATCAGTCTAGACAGTAGTGTGCACTTTTCTACCTAATTCAAATAGCAATTATTTCTTTTATCCTCCCTCCCTCCCTCCCTCCCTCCCTCTGGTCCATTCCAGATTTATTAATGCAAAAATAAAATAAAATAAAATTGAAGGAAATGGTTTACCAACCATATTATATACAATGAAAGATGCTGATCAAGCATAGAGTTTTACACTTAAGTGTTTTACAGCTACTTAACTACCATGAAGGAATACAAAACTTATTTGCAAAGGGGTGCTTGTGGATTAATCTCAACTGTCCCCATAGCTGATGGGTTTTTAATTTTGGGGGGGGGGTGCAGTTTCAAAATGTATATCCACTAGATTATTTGTGTACAAATCTAGATGTCAGTTACTTATAAATGTTGTTCCTGTGAGTGAAAAAGAAAGACTACCATAATATCAATTGAAGTAAATAAGCTAAAGAAGACCAAACTGGTTGAAACATGCAGTTCAAGATCCTGGGAACAGACGTCCAGTTATCACCTCGTCTGAGTTCCTTATATTATTAGTTTATTATTGTTTTCTGATTTTTCTGTACATATATCAGGACTCTATGCATGAGTAAATTTAATGATTATGGAATCAATTGTTTTATGTTTGCAATTGCTTATCGTATTGTGTACTGCATGTCTTTTTTGTGACACCAACAGGACATTTTTGAAGTTTCGATACTTTTGATTATTGTACAGTCACATCGATTTATTTATTCATACATACTATACCTTGATCATTACTGGAGGTTACAGTGTTTTTTAATGCCAGAGGGGTGAGTGCTGGGATTTCCCCTATGTGTAATTCTGTTACAGTGTAAGTGTGTACTAGCAGAATGTACATAATACTTTCTTAGTATAAAATGGAATCTAAGAAAATACTGCAGCATGAAAACTTTGCTGTGTTATTTTTCAAAGTCAAGCACAGACTTTTAAAAAAAAAGTTAATGGCGATCAAGAAGAAAATAGTTCCAGTTCCTACAGGAACAAATACCTTCTCAAGATTTGGCAGAACAATATCTTCTTCACCAAACACACATGGCACCATACTACACAGAAGGATATGGTGCCCTATGGGGGAACTTGCAGTGAAGATCAATACATGGCGCCTACATTTTAAATAATAAGCATACTAATTAAAAATCACATCAGCAATCAACAAAGAAATAGAAAGAAAATATTGGAGAGTATTATTATATATGGTTACTGCAGCGAGATTGGTGCTAGAAAAACAATGGAAAAGTAATGAACCCCCTGTAATAGAAGAATGGATATTTAAACTCCAAGAATTAAAAGAAATGGATAGACTTACGAACTTGATTAATAACCGATCCAAGGAGAAGTGAAATGAAGAATGGTCCCCCATAGTTCAATTTTGGGAGGTTATATTTGATATTCAGAAAGAGTTAATAACTTAAATACCAAATATAAGAACAACAAGAATCTAAATACTCTCTACACTTGTTTATATTTACCTTTGTTTATTTTTTTGTATAAATGTACTGCATGTTTTATTTACCTATGTAATTCCCATTGTATATATGTATGATATGAATCAATAAAATGCAATTATTATATAAAAATAAGCATACTAATGAGCCAAATAACTCAAACATCACAGTACTTTTAACAACTTTTAAAATAAACAGAACCTTCTTGTGTACACTTTGGTTGGAGTCACTTCAATCTCAAAATATTTAATGCATTGGTGGGCAACTATTCAAGGTCCAAGGGTCACACATGCACCTTAGAAGTCTTCACACGTCTGCTTCCACCCCAATTTATATATATCTTTACATTAAAATGTTATTTTTACTCAACATACACCTATGCTTTCTAGGACTATGAGGCAGGGAATTCAAAAATAGTTTTGACCTTTCCTGGGCTGCTTTAGATCCAAAAGAGGCCTTTTTTGAAGGGCCTCAAAGTAACATGGGAAAAACCTCCAGTGAATTTTCCTTAGAAATCTGTGGACTGCACTTTCCTCACCCACGACTTCATGGACAGCATGAAAGGAAAGTTTTTATAACTATTTGGTGGCTCACAGATATAATGCAATTTCATCTACTTACTGGTAAATTCAAGAAATCGATTCAGGGGTAACTGTGTTTGCCATGCTGCAAAATGTGACAAAATCCAACATTCACAAAAGAATAAAACCTTTATTGGCCAGATGAAATGTATAAAATACATTATGCCATTTTTCAAAGTTCCACTGCTTTTTCATCAGGCAAAAGATGTTTAAAAAATCATACAGGTAAAGACCCTTTGTCCTTGGCGCACACATGGCCAAGAAGGAGAGTGACCTTTGCCTGAACTGAGATCCTTCCAAAACAACTGAACTACGACACAACATCTGATACAAAATGTAGGCCTGTGAATCTAACATCATCACTTTTTTCTCCTGTATGTTTTTTTAAACATCTTTTGCCTGACGAAGATACCAGTTGAGCTTCAAAAGCTTGCATGATGTATTTTGTACATTTCTGTTTATTGGGAAATAAAACTGTAGCTTATTTGTGAAGTGAGTATCTCCATGTAAAATATGATGCCTAATATCAAGTAATGAAACTGGTCAAATGAACATTGAAGTAGGCGGGAAAATGAGTTGGTAAGTCCCCTGTTTAAATCTCATCTCAGCAGCTCACTAGTAGTTACTTGGTCATTTTAGCCAAGCTGCTGTTCTCTGAGTCTTGTCTCTTCTACCTATAATATGAGGAGAGAAAAAAAACCCTACCTTAAATGGGTATTGTAACCATTAGTACAGTAGAGATCTACTGACAAATAGTGACTAAGGTCACAGTCCTAAGCAAACAAGGCAGTAAAGTCTATGCAACATAACAGGAATGATTTCTCGAGTAAACAGATAGGCTTGAGATGTAAGGGAATGACCGTCACCTGGCAATTATTGAATTTCTGGTACAGCATTTACTCTGCTACAAAAGTAAGGTCTAGATAAAACAACTTTCTCAGCTTCAGCATATATATGAATAATGTGCCAATCTACTTTGCAGTATAGTTGTAAGAGTTAAGGATTATGAAGTAATATATGCAATGTGCTTTGACCACTTGAAGTACTAACGAGAAATACAAATTATTTCTTTTACTGTTGCATTGGAAAGGTGTAGTACACTGACACATACCCAGCATGAAGACTTATAACAGCAGCTTTGGAGGCATAGGTATGGATCTTTAAGATTAATTGTCCTGGAGCCAGATTCTTCCATGAGTAACTTTCAATGATGAGAAATCCCTTCGGCAAATTGTGTCCTACTTTTTGTGCAACTGCTACACAAAAACAACATACACATAATTTATTTTTATAACTAAACAGTAATACTGTAGTCATTATGTCAGATGAAAGCAGGATAAAAAAATGAATGAATGTATTAATTCCACTAAATACCAAAGACTTTAATTATTAACTTACAAAGGCTGTAACAGGGTTTTTTCTAGCATAATACATTATTAAGATGAGGGATAAGGGTAGGAAGCGAAGCAGGAAGGGGAAAAATAACTTCTGTTTTCATTCATTCTAGAACACAGAATGCCAAGAGAAGCTGTAAGCAATTTCAGCAACAGTTTGAGCAACAGTTTCTAATCAGGAAAATGAATGACCTTCAGTGTCACTCTATCCTCATCTGTCCTGATGTAACCCCCATTGGGTTCAGTGGGGCTTACTACTAGGTATGTAAATACAGGATGGCAGAATAGTATTTTTTTTTCTTTTGGGTTTTACTGTTTTGAATAGGACTCTGCTATAGAGGACATGCCCATATCCAACCATTTTGATATCCATTAAGTGAGTATCCATTTTAAAAAAAGATAAATTCCAAAAAGCAAACCATGATTTTGCCATTTTATATAAAGAGTGCCATTTTACTATGCCATTGTAATTAATGGGACTTGAGCATCCATGGGTAGAATTTATATGCAGAGCATATCAAACGGAAAGTAGGGTTAGAGTAAAAGAAAGGAGATATTGGGGTGAAACAGACACGCATGAAGAAGTGGCCTGTGGCTGCTCTGCCCACAACTGAGCGCTAATCAGCCTAGGACCATAGTGACCAGACGGCCTGCTTTTAAAGTGGGCCACTGCCACTGCAGTCTCAAACAGGCTGCCTTAAGCAGCCTCAGGGCAGCTTCTGGCCACATTTGGGGGATGCATCATCTGCACACCATGACCCCGAAGCGTCCGGAAATTGCACTTTTTGGCACATCAGTTTCAAGCCATTCTTGAAGGAGAAATAAAATATTTAAGATATGGATATGGCACCAACCATATTACTAGCAGAAAATATTAAAGGCTTGGAATGACTATTGATGAAAATTAAAAGCAAGAGTACAAAAGGAAGATCACAGCTGCATATTAAGATTTTAAAAAATGTCCATAGAAAATCTATGTAATTTTAAAAACCATGATGAAGACATGAAAATTGTTCAAGATTTTCTATTCTTTGGCTCAGTCATCCACCAATATGGATTAGAGAAATGAGAAGATGACTAAGGCTTTGTAGGGCTGCTATAAAGTAACTAGATAAAGGTCTTAAGTGTAAAAATGTATCACTGAACATCAAAATCAGCCTCATCCACTCCTTGGTATTTCTGTTTTTATGTTTGGTTTTGAAAGCAGGAGAAGCTGTCAGAGCAAGGCCAATAGGAGCTAGCAGCCACTAGCTAACTGTATAGCTATACAGTTCCCGGAGCTCAGCTAACAGGAAAGGCCAAAATGCATTTTGTGTGGGCGTTCAGCAGGGGAGTTTAAACAAGGCCCAGACTTCTATTTCATCATCTGCTTAAATTTACTGAATATTGATGGTGAGGGAGCTGCTGTGGTCACCTGCAACAGATGTGGTATTTTTGTGTTCTTGCTGGAGGATGTGAGTAGCTTTACCTGCATCAAGTGTAAGTTGGTTGCCCTGTTGGAAGAGAAGGTCCAGCAACTTGAGGTCTGTGTATCTACTCTTCAGCATATTAGGAAGCATGAAGTTTTCTTGGAGAGAGTGGAGCAGACTGTCCTGGATGAGGAACGCAAAGGGATGCCTCTGAGGAGCAGATAATTTTCCCCAAACAGGAGACTGCCATTTGGAGGAATGTGATACACCCACACAAAAGGGCCAGATATCATTCTGTGGGGTTTGGAGCTACATGATCTATTCAAAGCTGATCAGTGATGAGAGGCAGCAACAAGAGCAATAGTGTCAGTCCTCAGAGAATGTAAAGGAGACCTTGGAAGTCTCAGCACATATAATGGCCCTTGCCAATCATCAAAATAGAGGTTTGGGGATGTTAGGGACTCTCTGCTCAGGGGAAAAGAAACAATGGTTTCTGGGCCTTGAGATATGTGCTGTCTCCCTGGGGCAGAAATATGTGATGTAAGAGAGATCGACATGACTCATCAATTTCAGTGACCATTACCACCTTTTGATCCACAGGTGAACCAATGCAAGACATAGCCTTGATGATACCACGAGGGATTACAAGGCTCTGAGTAGGAAGCTGAAAGACCTTGATGCAGAGATGTTCTCATTTTGTCTTTCCTCCCAACTGAAGAGCACAGCCCAGGAAGGGAAAAATGATTAGTGGAGGTGAACAACTGATTCCGCAGATCATGCCACCAAAAACAATTTGGCTTCTTGGACCGTGGTGTGCAGTTTCATGAAGATGGAATTCTGGCAACTGATGGTTTGCACCTCACAGCAGTTGTCTGGAACATTTTTGCAAAGAGGCTTACAAACCGGATCAGGATGGCTTTAAAGTGAGTTATGTGGGGGAGGAAGACAGTGTTCTTGAGGACAGGAGTTCAAGTGCTGGAGATAATAGCCCAAATGTTATTGTCCAAAGGTTACCGACAGCACTGGGCAAATAGTACCAGAACCCAACAGTGGGAGGAATAAACTCTTAAATAAACAGGAGGAGGAATGACCCATGGTCTTAGATGTCTCTAGATCAATGTACAGGGCATGGGAAATAAACAAAATGATGTCATGGTGATGATCTACTACAGACCCCAATGTAGATAATGCCTTCCTGGAACAGATGATCAAATATTCAGAAAGGAGAGGTGTACTAGCAATGGGATATTTCAACCATCCTGATATTTGTTGGCACTCAAACTGTGCCGGAAACATAAGGTCCAACAAATTCCTCACTTGCCTTACAGACAATTTCTTTGTCCACAAGTTGGAAGAGGCAACAGGGAGTTCAGCTATTTTAGATATGATCCTAACAAACAGTGATGACCTGGTTAATTGCAGGGGGGGGGGGCAGAATCCTTAGGGGTGGGGGACTGACAGTGCTCTCCTGGAGTTGGTTCTGCAGTGGGAAAGAGAAGCCGTGGTAAAACACACATTCCAAACTTTAAGAAAGCTGATTTCAGTTATCCCACGGTCAGGAATACAAAAAGAGAAGGGAATTCATGATGCATGGGAATTTCTTAAAAGTGAGATGTTGAAGGCACAACTTCAAACAATTCCAATGAGGAGGTAGGCTCCAATACAGTGAATCTGCTCTATGATATAACTTAAATTTTAAATGATATACTCAAAGTATTACAGTGGTCCCCCGGGTTACGAAAGTAATCCGTTCTGGATAATAATAATAATAATCATCATCATCATCATCATCATCATCATCTTTATTTCTAGCCCGTTCCTCTGTGAGTACAATCGGAGCGGGGTACAACAAGATTAAAACATACAAATTAAAACACTTCATTGACCCATTTCCAGCCACCCTCCCCTTAAAAATAAATTAAATTAACAATAGTTTAAAACCAACAACATTAAAAACATAATTCATACTCCATAGTTCTTAGATTGAGGAGAAAAATAGCACCAGGCAAGGGGTCAAATTCCATTTATAGGTCCCGTTCGGAGCTGGGATCTAAGAGGTGTCAGGGAAGGCAAGCCGGAAGAGATGTGTCTTCAGAGCTTTTTTAAAGCAGTCAAGAGATGTTATAAGACGCATCTCATCCGGCAGTCCATTCCAAAGCTTGGGTGCGGTAGCTGAAAAAGTCCTCTGGGAGGTCTGCGACAGCCGAGTTTTCACAGGCTGTAGCAGGTTTCTCCCAGAGGATCGGTGTGCCTTTCGTAACCCGGAAGTCTTCGCAACCCGGGGGACCGCTTTGTTTGCCGGACCGCGCAGCAAATTTAAAGGGGCTGCGCATTTTTTTTCTTCGGAACCCGGTGTTTTTTCGTAAGCCGGGGCCGTTTTTGCGGCCCCGGCTCTTTCGTACCCTGGGGTTTTCGTACCCCAGGGGATTCGTAACCCGGGGGACCACTGTAGATGATATATCCAAAATTTCTTCAGTACTCATGGCTAGTTCTTTAAAATTCAGATTAAAACCCAGAGTGGATTAACTGGGAATAGGTTTTCTATTAAATACTCTGGGTAAAATGGACTGACTATGTGTAAATGTATCAGAGTACAATACATAATATTATAGCTCTAGGACATTGGTGGGCAGGGTTTAATAATAATAATATTATAATAGTTTATTTATAACCCGCTCCTAAGTAGAGACAATCAGAGCGGGGTACAACAAGTTAAAAGGCATAAGTTAAAACAGTCCCATAACCCACTTCCAAACCTCCCACCCCTTAAAAATAGATTAAACCAGCTATAATTTAAAACTAGAAATATTAAAACACAAGACATCATCCAAACCCTTCCTTGAGTAGCCACATCATAAGTTAGGGATCGGAAACCTGGGGGTAGACGAAATCAGAGTCTGGATCCGGAGCCAGGGACCATTCTAATGGGGGGGGGGGGGGGCAGAAAGCGGCCTTAAGTTCCATCTTGATCAGAAAGTGGTCCGTCCATGACAATGCGGACGTTTTGGTTACCTCCGCCCACAGACACTCCTGTTCCGTACTAAAAATCCCATCAAGTGTATGACCCACACAATGAGTAGGCCCGTCGACCAAGTGGGATAGGTTCATGTTTGTCATGGATTCCATGAACTCCCGCACTGCTCCAGATAGATTGAATGGGCTGGTCTCTAGAGGGATGTTGAAGATCAGAAGTCTGGGTGAGTCCAACAACAACTCAAGACCAGCTGAGTCAGCTCGGTTAGGGAGTTAGGCAACGGGGTGGCCGGTATACTAACAGAATCCCTAAACTATCCTTGGTCTTCAGGCTAAGGTACACACACTCGATGTGGGTTGTTTTCTGGACAGGTTTTCTGATCAAGGTCAGGTTGGTCTTATGGACTAAGGCCACACTATTGGACTTCAGGCTTCCCTCAGGGTCAGCATATCTTGGGGAGGGGTGGGAGGGCAGGGACTTAAATCCTCCCGGTAGGCCACGCCCCCTGGCTTGCCCTGCCTTGCCTGGCCTTGGCTGTGGAGCCTCAGGTGGAGTGCTGGCTTTCAGGCTGCAGCAGGCACCCCTTCAGCAGCAGGCGTCCCTTCATGGGAGATCTACTTTCTTTTATAACTAGAACTCTAAAATGCCACTACCCAGAGCCTATTGCAAAAGGTACAACATGATGACTAAACTACACATTGTGTTAAATATATAGCAGAGAAGAAATTTTGTTGCTTCTTGTTGATAAATTGGGAATAAGTAATATTTGCTAATCCACTGAAAGCGCCCCAAGATCTCCAAGTTGATTAGGGTGGTCAAAGTGGCTGCATCTAGCTACTCAAGGCCATTTCTGCAGCCCTTCCCACCCCAATTTTTTTCAGTTAAAAAAGGTGGATTGTTGTTCAAAAAAAGCCCCTTTAATTTCATTTAATTCTAAACCTAAAGAGGATTCCCAGCCACTTCTGGTTTCAGATTTTGGAATTTTGTATCTTCTGAAAGGTTGGAATGGCAAAAAAAAAAAACAAAAAAAACCCCGAAAAAACTGACTTCTGTACTTACATGGTTGCCTTTCCTGCAGTTACCAACCTGTTTTAATGGATTTCTCTCTGTCTTCTCCAATTTCTTCTCTGCAAGAAGAAATCCAATCAATATTAACCCTGTTTTTCTTTATACTCATCTTACCTCCTAAGTCTCCCCAGTGTACTAATGCAGAAAAATTAACCAGGATATCAATCGGCTTCAAACTGTCCACACATAAATAATATAATACACGCTCATCTTGCATCTGTAAAGAGAGAGAAGACTCATGTTTAATTTCTGTCTTTTCTATCTTGCAGCAACTAGTCTTTGACAACATTTGAGTTCTGTTCCAAGTTCCTTAGTTCAAGGTATGGTATAACGTGAATACTGAGAGATCTCTACACCTTTTTATCAGAGCTGTGAGCAATTAGATTTTGTGTTATTCTATTGACAAAAGGGTTAATTTTCTTCTATGAAGGTTTTTATGTATGCATCCCCAGTTACTATTTTTAACTGAATGTCAGTATTTAAAAGACACTAAGAATACCAGCTAACATAATGAAACACTAGGTTTACAAATGTTGAAATTGTATCTTAATTAATTAGAAAAAATTGCTTAAATGCAACATAAGTTTTGAAGACAAAAGGAGTCTGCAGCACAATTATATTAGCCTTTGGTGAATTCATTACTTTGATTCACTTCAAGAACTATGAGAGATGAAGTACATTAAAAGTAGGGTGCACAGTTTAATTATATAACTGGAGATCCCAGATGAAGTTTGAATATAAACAACATATTTGGGATACTGAGAATTTCTGTTCAGCCTCATGGCCACTAAACTAGTTTGTGATATAGAGCTCCATCTTATTCCTCACACTGTTTAATAGCCATATGAACCCACTGGGTGGAGTCATTAGAAATTTCGGTGTGAGCCACCATCAATATGATGATAATGCTCTTTTCATTGGAGTCAGTTGGGGCTTTGTTGCATGTTGTAAAGTGCTGAAAAGGGCCAAACAATTTAGTCTCAGGTCTGGTAACTGGGAAATATCTGTGTTGGATGGGATTGCACTCCCCCTGAAGAAACAGGGCCATAGCTTGTGGATATATCGGGTTGCAACCTACAGTCCTAGAGGGGCTCACGCTCTCCTCAAAGGACTGCGTTTGCAGTCTGGGGATGCTTCTTGATCCATCGCTTCAGATGATTAATAATAATAATAATAATAATAATAATAATTTATTTGTATTTCCCAGCTCTCCCTGCGGATCGAGGTGGGATTCTAACAATAACAATGAAACATTTAATACAATGTGCAATACATCAATTAGTGTGTAATACAATTTAAAGTAAACAACATTAAAATCAATCCTTAACTCTGGCTGTCACAGCTATCTGTCTGGTTTACAGCTGTTCTTAGTCGTTCACGGCAGTCTTGACAATTCATTAGATGTCATAGCAAGTCAGGTGGATAGGCCCGCAAGAAGAGATCCATCTTAAGTGCTTTTTTAAAAGCCTCTAAGGTGATAATAAGACGGATCTCTTCCGGCAAGTTGTTCCTTCCCTGCTTCTTAAAGATGGGACTTGGAAGCCATAAATAAAAGGAATTGGTGCCCTAGGTTTGAAAGCCCAACAAACAACAAAGAAAATATATTGAAAGAATATAAGAAAAAATACCTGGGATAAAGCAGTAAAGAAAATAGAGAAGAAAAAATCTAAATGGCAATAATGAAGGGAAGAAAAGGACTGCTTAATTCAATACTCTTGGAAGCGAGAAGTCCCAATGTACTGCTGGTGCTGTGGTAGATGAAAAGGAACAGAGGGAAAACATAGATGTATTGACACATATGTGCCGATGAGAAAGGGTGGGGCTACCACTAAAATGCTCTGCTCAGTTTTGGAAGCTCCTGAGTATGCTCTTCACAGGCATGGAGCAACCTCTAAGAGTGAGTCACAGAGACCACAAAGAAGAACCATCTTTTTCACTGGGTAAACAAATGGATTCCATGGCTCAGGATGCTCAGCACCAGTTTTAATTGGTCTACCAGTTGTGGAATTTTTGGATAAGGATGATGTAATAATAATAATATTAATGAGTGGCTTACAATTACTATTTTTAATTAGATGTTTCCCTGCCCTCAGGCTTACAATCTAAATAGACACAACACAAAAGGAGAAGGGAATGGTGGTGGGGAAGGGGATCAGGTCCAGCTTCTCTTCCTCTGATGCCTGGACCAAGGCAGATGGCATGAAGGGAAGGCTCTGCTTCTTAATCTAGGACAGGCCCAATGGAGTTTGGCCTGGCCTTTCACTCCCTCCTAGGCCAGATGGTGTAGTCATGGAGGGAGGGCTCTTCAAAATGTAGGCACAGTAAACCACGAATAGACAACTTCTCAATTAGACTATAATGTGTTCTATGTCATCCTGTTCTTGAAGATGACTCAGAAGCTACACCTAGTGTGAAATGCTGCAGTAAGATTACTGACTAGAGTATTGGATAGACATCATATAACATATATACTTGACTATAAGTTGACCTCACGTGTAAGTCGAGGGCAGGTTTTGGGGCCAAAATTATGAATTTTGTCATGATCCATAGAAAAGTCAAGAGTAAAACTTGGAGGCTCTGTCAGTGTCCTGAACATTAATCCTAGCATTTGCAAACAAATTAATAAAGCAGCGTCCTATTCACTTACCCTAAAATCTGACTTCTGATAGGTGTAGGCATAGGTATTTGGTTTGTGAAAAATATATAGTTTCCTAAGAAAAGTGAATATAATTATTTTAGCATTAATTATATAGCAATCTCACAGTGTCACCATATGCTGAATTATAAGAACAATCAAATTAACATTCCTTCAGCTGAACAATAGATTATTTTTTGTTATTACTAGTAATAATAATGGTAACAATGGTACTGCATAGCTTATTAAGTTCAAAACATGTGAACAATCTGTCTCCATTAATAACAGTCAATAGCAATTAATTAGATTGCATCCACTACTGATTACTGAAGCCAACTGATTATTTTGTATCAGCTCTAAATAACAAAAAATATAGAGGGTAAAAAGGGAAATCATGGCAACTGTTCTGCACGCAGAGGTTGCTTTATGTTTTTGTGTCTGTTGACTGCATTTGGAATGTTACCTAGGTTCTAAATCAACTGTGTTGCAGGCTTTTCAAAGAATAATTTTGTCACCATCAGCCCTACAATCAAGAACTATGTGCTGACCAGAAAGAGAAGCAATGTTAATCACCTCTGTACTTATGCCTGGCAGTTTAACATCTGTCTCGGCTGAGACAGAATTACTATGATTTACCTTTGTTGCTTGTCACAGACATAAAATGCAGATTAGCATATTACAGTAAACATTCAAAATGTCAGTTAGAGTTGCATCCATTACAAAGTTCTTCTATGACTCCATTATCATGTTCAGCTTAAATTCAGAATTAAATATATTAACCTGACAGAAAAATAGAGCCATCAGCTCATGATGGACAAAACTACAACAATGACAATGTCATGCATTCTAGGCTATAAACAAGACATTTTCACTTCTCTGCAACTGCACTTTCATAGTTTGTCATTATTTGCTTGGCCTAAAATATTAAATCCCTCCTTGCCTGGTAAAAGACTTCTTAAAATATCTGGGAGACAGAAATGTGTGGCAAGGACTTTTTCTATTCAGGCACTTTTATCACTCCCTTTTTACAAGAGGCTTAAGGTTGTTATTCAACCCATCCTGCAAAATCCTTAGAGCACTGGCTCATTCCCCCCTTCTTTTGTCTTAGGAAGCTGCATTGATCCAATTGTTGTGCTACAAGAGCACAAGTGTTGCCTTAGTCCTTAAGCATGGATGCCTGGTTAGGAATATAACTTCTTTGCTTTACTGATTTCTGCTCCTTTCCTTCTAGATGCTCCTCCTCTGTAACTATATTCCTTCTGCCCCATCTCTTTGACCTCAATTTTACTCCCTCTTTTAAGTTTGTCCTTCATGTTGGCTTGTCATAGGGATGGGAAGAATATTAGCCATTATTTATCTCCTGGCTGAAAAATATTTTCCCCAACACTCAGAAAAGCCTTTCAGGGAGCATTATACAAGGATGAAAATTTTGTGCAGTTTTTGCATGTTGTGCACAAATCTGCACAAATGTATCAGGAAATTACTCAGCACAGAAATAAATATGGGCTTTTTAATCAAATTTGTGTAAGACAAACTGTAACTTCGGTGTATTTTATTGTTGTAACCTGCCTGGATTCTTTGTGATTGGGTGGGCTAGAAATAAATCTTTATTATTATTATCTTTATCCTTCTATATGGTCATGTGTGTTTTCTGTGCAAGATTGCTGTTTTCAATCCCCAAACACCCAGCAATTGTGCACAATAAAAGACTTTTGAATATAAAACAAAATGAACTGCATTGGGAATACCATTTCTTTCTTTTGATGTTGAGTATGTCTAGATGAAGGTATCATTATCTAAATGCCCTAGGTCTTTTAAGAAATTTCATGGGGTAGTGCAAATGATGAAGTCTTTAATTTTCCATATTTTTCCACTACTGCATTTATCTTATCAGGCAGAAAAGATAAGAGACATAATAGGTGCATAATGGTTTTTGGTTGGTCAGAGCCCTCTGTATGGAAAAGCTCTTAATTCGAGGAATCATAGAATCATAAAGTTCAAGAAACTCAAAATCATAGGCATGCCTCTTATCATCTTAATGCAAAAACATAAAGCAAAAAGTCAGCAGAAAACACTATTATGTGTTTATAGGAAAATCTAATAAATTATCCAGTCCATGTTGCTGGACTGTAGTGCAGGGGATGAGAATACATTTTACAAATAGCAATGGTTCAGTTGGTTTCAGATGAAGAAAGTCCCACAAGTCCCAATGAAATTAATGAGATTAAAGTTAGTCATAACTGATATTTTACACTGATTATAACTTGGGATTGATGTGTAACTAACTTCCACCAGATAAATTACTGTTTTTTGCACAGTGTGGCAAAGCATAATTTTCCAGAAATATTGCTCGAACCACAATAAAACACCTCTTACTGAAAAGAAACACAGAAATCTTCATAGTCCATCCATATTTCCTTGGAAATTGGGTTCTTTTCTGCTTCAATTTCTTCTAGAGTTTTGTTTACTATTTGGCTGCCGAAAGCCACTTCTGTTGATTCGGGTAACTGAGCTGCTTCACTGCTTATTTTTTCAGTTGATTCACCTGTATGGGGGAAAATGTGAAGATTTCCTGAGTACTATTCTGGGCAGTGTAGAGAGATGATACTATAGTGGTGAATTTGTAAAACATAAAAATCAAACTGTGTTCCTCTTAATAACTTCATAAAACAAAGCAATAGCCTAAACTCTCACTGACTGCTGTAAAAATACGTAAACTACAAAACCAGCTCCTTGTATGGTATGTGGATAAAATTTTAGGCTCTTAGGCTCCCAGGCTCTTAGTCCTGGGAAACTTCAACATCCCCTTCGCGGCCAATGTAGTTCCAACTGGTGCGGCTCGGGAATTCATGGACACCATGACAGCCATGGGCCTGTCTCAGCTAGTCATGGGCCCAATGCATTCTGCGGGGAATACGCTTGATTTGATCTTCTGTACGGACATGGAAATTCCGTGGGTGGAAATTGTCAATATTTCCCCCTTGTCATGGACGGATCATTTCCTGGTAGAGGCAAGCATCAAGGCATCAACCCAGATCCCCTCCGGGGGTGGCGGACCTATTAGGATGGTCCACCCTCGAAGGCTGATGGAACCCGAAAGGTTCCAAGAAGCCCTAGAGGGATATATGGTTGGAAGTGACGGCGACACTGTTGATGCCCTAGTTAACATCTGGGATACGGACCTCTCCAGGGCTATACACAGTATCGCTCCCAAGCGCCCTCTCAGGCCTGCTTCCGAAAGGAAGCCCTGGTATAGGGAAGATCTCCAGGCCAGGAAGCGGGTTTTGCGACGGCTAGAGCGCACCTGGCAGAAACACCAGCGTTTATCCGACAAGGCTCTCCTAGACCATCTTTTGAAGGACTATGGAGAGGCGATACAAGCAGCTAAGAATTCGTTCTATGCTGCTCGTATCACGTCCGCGGAGTCGCGTCCAGCAGAGTTGTTCAGGGTAGTGAGGGAGCTAACTCAGCTCCCTCCTGCCCCGAACCAGATCCTCGAACCCACTAAGGCCTGCTGCAACCAATTTAACAACTTCTTCGCGGATAAAATCTCTCGGATAAACGAAGGTCTGGACGCCAGTGTTATAGCAGAAACTAGAGTAGAGGCATCCAGAGCCTCCGTGGACTCGGTTGTACTGGATCAGTTTGAGTCGGCTAGCGAAGGACAAGATCCTTCGAAGTGTTAGGAAAACAACCTGCTCTCTTGATCCCTGCCCCTCGTGGCTAGCAGTGCAAGGGGGGCCGGCGGTTACATCTTTGCTATGCCGGATTTTAAACGCATCTTTAAGGGAAGGGCATTTTCCTGATAGCCTAAAATTGGCTATCGTAAAACCTTTATTGAAAAAGCCCTCCCTTGACCCCCTGATACATAACAACTATCGACCAATATCACTGCTGCCTTTTTTGGGGAAGGTGATCGAGAGGGCGGTTGCGATCCAGCTTCAATCGATCTTGGATGAAACGGATTTTCTAGATCCATTTCAAACCGGTTTTCGGGCGGGCTACGGGGTTGAGACTGCCATGGTCGCCCTGGTCGATGATCTCCATCTGGGCATCGACAGGGGTAGCATGTCCCTGCTGGTGCTCTTGGACATCTCAGCGGCTTTTGATACCATAGACCATGGTATCCTTCTAGAACGCCTGGTAGAGGTGGGAATCGGGGGCACTGCGCTCCAGTGGTTCCAGTCCTACCTCTCTGGGAGGTTCCAGATGGTGCAGCTGGGGGACGTGTGCTCCGATAAGAGGGCCCTCACCTCTGGGGTCCCTCAAGGAGCCATTCTGTCCCCCATGCTCTTTAACATTTACATGAAACAGCTGGGAGAGATCATCCGGAGACATGGGGCGCGGGGTTATCAGTACGCTGATGACACCCAAATAGTTTTCTCTATGTCTCCGACTGATGCAGTGACCAGGGATGGCGTCGCTCCTCTCGTGGCCTGTCTGGAATCGGTAATGGACTGGATGAGGGAAAACAGACTCAGCCTGAATCCAGAGAAAACGGAAGTACTGGTGATAGGTTCCCCTGGCCCAGGCATGGAAGTGTTTCCACCTGTCCTGGGCGGGCTCACGCTTCCCGTTAAGGACACTGTACGCAGCTTGGGGGTGCTTCTTGACTCGTCGCTTCATCTTACTTCTCAGGTGGATGCGACGGTCAGGAGCACCTGTTTTCAGCTTCGGCTGATACACCAGCTGCGTCCCTACCTGGACCAGAGGGACCTTGAAACGATAGTACATGCTCTGGTAACCTCTCGATTAGATTTCTGCAATGTGCTCTACATGGGGCAGCCTTTGTATCACACTCGGAAGCTGCAATTAGTGCAGAATATGGCAGCACGGGTGGTCACTGGTGCTCCCAGGGCCTCCCATATAACACCCATATTGAAAGATCTTCACTGGCTGCCTATTCGCTTCCAGGCTCAGTACAAAGTGCTGGTTATTACCTATAAAGCCCTAAATGGCTTGGGCCCAGGGTACCTTAAGGACCGCCTCTCCCCACATAATCCGCCCCGCACACTTAGATCTTCTGGGCAACAGCTACTTAGGGTTCCAAAGGCTAAACTGTCTATGACCACGAAGAGGGCGTTTTCTCTCTCGGCCCCCAGCCTTTGGAACTCGTTGCCCCCTGAGCTCCATCTGGCTGCCTCCCTTACTTTGTTTAAGAAGAGGTTAAAAACATACCTATTTGAGCTTGCATACCCCTGATCTCCACCCCCCCCACTGAGATCCTTCCCCCCTCCCTCTCCATACTACAAGCTGCTCTGCTATATTTTTAATGACATGTTTTATTTGATTTTTAATCTTGTATTGTTTTTATATAGCTTTGTTTTAGTTTTTTTAATTGGAATGTTTTAACTATGTATGTTCTTTATGTTGTTCACCGCCCTGATCGTAGGAAGGGCGGTATAGAAATAAAATTATTTATTTATTTATTTATTTATTTCAATCATTAAAGAGTATAAACTCCCTTTCTCTAGGCAAAATGCCCACTCAGCAAAGCTTACTTATTTATTTATACCCTGCTCTTTAGCCAAAAGGCTATCAGAACAGCTTACAAACATTTCCCTGCCCTCAGGTTATATGCTATTTTATTATGAGCCCAGGATTCAGGGTTGCTTACAGCTATTTTTTAAAAAAACCAGACAGTACAACAAAACTATTAATACAAAAGTTAAAACACAATTAAACCTAAGTTCTGTTTTAAAGACACATGTTGAAAACACAATAAAATAAGAATACAACACTTACTCCATTGAAAGCTCCATCTGCCACAGCAGATTAAAAACCAACTGCCACACACACACACACACACACACAAAGGTTTTTACCTGGTGATGGAAAAACAGCAGGGAGAGGAGACACCTGGACTACCAAAGGGAGTTCCACAACTTGGGGGAAACTCTCTTCTGTGTCCTGAGTGATATGCTTGTGAGGGGACCAGAGAAACTCCTCCCTTGGAGGTCTTAGAATTATGGAATCATAGAATCATAGAGTTGGGAGAGAACAAAAGGTACATCCAGTCCAACCCCCTGCCATGCAAGAATACACAATCAAATCATCCCTGTCAGATGGCCATCTAGCCTCTGTTTGAAAACTTCCAAAGAAGGAGACTCCACTCCACTCACTCCCTTGAACAGCTCTTACTGTCAGGAAGTTCCTCCTAATGTTTAGGTGGAATCTCTTTTCCTGTAGTTTGGATCCACTGCTCCTTAGTCTCTGAAGCAGCAGAAAACAAGCTTGCTCCAGCCTTAATATGACACCCATTCAAATATTTAAACAGAGCTAGGATATCACCTTTTAACCTTCTTTTCTCCAGGCTAAACATACCCAGTTCCCTAAGTAACTCCTCAAAGGGCATTGTTTCCAGACCCTTCACCATTTTGGTCACCCTCCTCGGGACATGCTCCAGCTTGTCAACATCCTTTTTGAATTGTGGTGCCCAGAACTAGATGCAGCATTCCAGGTGAGGCCTGACCAAAGCAGAGTATAGTGGGACTTTTACTTCCCTTGATCTAGACACTATACATCTATTCATGCAGCCTAAAATCACATTGCCCTTTTTAGATGCTGCATCACACTGTTGATTCATGTTCAACTTATGGTCTATTAGGACTCCTAGATCCCTTTCACATGTAGTCTTGTTAAGCTAGGTGTCCCTCATCCAAGATCTATGCATTTCATTTTTTTTTTGCTGCCTAAGTGCAGTACCTTATATTTCTCCCTGTTGACATTCATTTTGTTAGTTTTGGCCAGCTTTCTAATCTATTGAGGTCATTTTGAATTTTGATCCAGTCCTCTGGGGTATTGGCTACTACTTCTTATTTGGTGTCATCCATCTTAAAGCTTTGACAGGTTTATATAGTACAGCTCTATTATGTTGTAGTCTGGTCACATCTGGAGTACTGTACCGGTATTCATTTCTGGGCTCCACATTTTAAGCAAGACATTGACAAACCAAGGCTGAACCAGAGAAGGAGGGCCAGATTGGTAAAGGATCTAGAAACAGTCTTATAAAAATGGATTGGAAATGCTTGCTATTTTTACCTGGGAGAAGAGAAGATTAAGGGTACATATTTGACAGTAGACTACAAATATATAAAAGGCTGCCAGGCAGAAGAGAGACTGAATTTGCCCTCTTTAATAAGACTAGAACCAATATGTAGAAAATGAATGAAAGTAGAATTTGGCTAAACATATGGAGACATGTCTTGTAGAAAAATACTGTTCACCAGTGGAGCATACTGCCATAGGATATCACAGACAGACTGTGAGAAAGAGGGAAGGGATGGAAAAAATTAACTAAACAATGACTTATGAAACTGCAAAATCTGAAATTTTCAACATATACTTTTCAAAAGTGAATGCAGTAGCAATTAAACCTTTCTGACTCTTTCATAGTGTGGATGCCATAATGGGTGCATTTCCCTCTTTCCTGCCCCTTCAACCAAAATTCAGTTGCTCAATGGGGAGGACAAGGAAGGTCTCAGAAAGTGAGCAAAGTTTTTGCATAGTGCCCTAGGAAAGTAAGTGATTTAACTTCTTAGTACTGATAAAACTGTCATTGATTAACTATTTGCCCAGACCATCTGACAAAGGAGTCTTTTGTTTGATGAACATCTTTCTTTTTACATTGGGCTGCAGTCCTCATAAAAGAATGCCTTCTTCCTTGGAGTGTCCTTGTTTTTGCTTGTTTGGAAGAAACAGTCAAACATCCAGGGCCCAGTAGCAAATATAATAAGGAACATGTGTCCAGAACCTCACACACATACATCTGCTAACATTACAATAGCAGATTCTCAGAAACAAATTTCCCTCACTAACTGCTCATATGGGTTCTGTCCTGGGCCCAGTGATATTCAACATCTTTTTCAATGACTTGGATAACAGTATGGAGGCATAGTTATCAAATTTGCAGATGACACCAAATTAGGAGGACATGATCAAAATTCAAAATGATTTGAATAGACTAGAATGCTGAGCCAAAGCTAACAAAATGAAATTCAACACAGAGAAATGCAAGGTACTGCACTTAGGGTTGAAAAATGAAATGCACAGATATAGGATGGGGGGCACCTGGCTGAACAAGACTACATATGAAAGGGATCTAGGAGTCCAAGTAGACCACAAGTTGAACATGAGTCAACAGTGCAATGCAGCAGCCAAAAAGGCCAATGCAATTTTAGGCTACATCAATAAAAGTATAGTGTCTAGATCAAGGGAAGTAATAGTGCCACTCTACTCTGCTTTGGTCAGGCAACACCTGGAATACTGTGTCCAGTTCTGGGCACCACAATTCGAAAAGGATGTGGAGAAACTGGAGCGTGTCCAAAGGAGGGTGACTGAAATGGTGAAGGGCCTGGAAACTATGCCCCATGAAGAATGACTTAGGGAGCTGGGGATTTTTAGCATGAGGAGGAGAAGGTTAAAAGGTGATGATATGATAGCCCTGTTAAAATATCTGAAGGGATGTCATATTGAGGAGGAGCTTGTTTTCTGTTGCTCCAGATAACAGGACACAGAATAATGGATGCAAGCTGCAGGAAAAGAGATTCCACCAAGACATTAGGAGGAATTTCTTGACAGTAAGGGCTGTTCAACAGTGGAATACACTCCCTCAGAGTGTAGTGGAGTCTCCTTCCTTGGAGGTCTTTAAACAGAGACTGGATAGCCATCTGTTGGGGGTGGTTAGATTGAGAGTTCCTGCATGGCAGGGGGGTTGGACTGGATGGCCCTTGTGGTCTCTTCCAACTCTATGTTTCTATGATTCGATCTAAAATGAGCCAAAACAAATTCCTCTAGCCTTCCTTGAAACAGAAACTTAAAGCACTGCCCTACAAAGATTGTTGGGTTATAATTACCACCCTTCCTCACCACTGGCTATGCTTGTGAGGGCTAATGGATGTTAGCCAACAATATCTGGAGCACCACAGGTTTTGAATATTATGAATTAATTGAAATTAAGGTGTAGAAAAAGCTGTGAACATTTGATCCAATACAGAAAAATCTGAAATGAAAAGCTGTAAAGTGTGCTTTAACCTCTAGAGGTCTCTCTAGGCCAACATTAAAGTATGCTGAGACCAAGTGCTTGCTTATTTCCTAAAAGGCAATCTATGTAATATATGCCGCCCTGTGCCAGTAATGCCCTTCTACACTCTACCGGTATACAGGACAAACAGGACAGACTCTATGTATAAGGATAAATGGAGATAAATCTGACATTAGAAATAGCAAAGTCCAAAAATCCGCTGCAGACCATTTTGACCTTCCCCGACACACAGTAAGGGATTTACAGATCACAGGTTTTGGACAAGGAAATTACAAAGGAAGACTAGGAAGAGAAACAGCTGATTTGAATTATATTCACCAATTCCAATCCATTACCAGAGGTATTAACGAGGACAATGCATTCATGGCACACTCTATCTATCTATCTATCTATCTATTTATCTATCTATCTATTAATACAAAAGTCCTCAGTGCAGCACATTTAACAAAAGAAATCCTTTCACATACTGTTTTGAAACCAGGGAAACTGACTTTCAGTAGGCAAATTTATTGTTTTCATACATCCACACTAACTGACCACTGTAAAGATCGGAAAGATCTGTGGTACCTAAACCAGCCCTTTGAAAATAGGGCAAGGGACATGATTCGTATGTTTCTGAATCCTACAACATTCTATCCCACTCTCACAACTGTAAAAATAAGCTTTATAACCTGAGAGTGTAATATCACTCTGTTTTGCATCTGAAGAAGTGGGTTAATATGTATGAATGCTCATTCTAAAATAAAAACCAGTTAATCTTAAAAGTATTGCCACATCACATTTTCCCTACCTCTCCCTTCTTTCTTTTTGGGTCCTAGTGTTGTCTTTTCTAGTCAGTGCAGGGAATACATGTGGCAATATCCCCAAGAGGCAACATGTTGTTGATGTATGCCTTCAAGTCATTTTTTACTTATGGAGACCTAGGGCAAACCTATGATGGGCTTTTCTTGGCAAGATTTCTTTAGAGAAGGTTTGCCATTGCCTTAACCTTAGACTGAGAACATGAGACTTGCCCAAGGTCACCCAGTGGGTTTCATGGCTAAGCTGAGAACCAAACCCTGGTTTCCAGAGTCATAGTCCAACACTCAAATCATTACAGGATATATAACACAAATGTAAATGTTAGGGATATGAGGGGGGAACAGAATAGAGCCAGCAGCACTGTGTAAGTTCACTCCAGAGTTCAGAAATGTACTTCTGGGAAAAATCTTTGTGAGGACCTGCCCTTTCAAAGCTCCTTATGCCTACAATCAAAACTTGTAAAAGACCCTAGGAAAAGGCAAAGTACTCAGTCCTGAAATACATACTTTTAAACTATACTTGCTAAAAAAATTATTCTAGCCTTTCACGTTTCCCATCTTATTTGTGCATCTTTCATACCATACGAAGGCTTCCCTGTCAGCCAAGAGGGTATAAAGCACAATTCACAATTATTAAAACCAAAATGCCTCAAATAAATCAGACTTCTCAAGCCAAATAATTAGTTGCCATGGAAATGATGGGCATTTCTGCAGTATATTCTTATTTTCCCTATCCTGTGTTGGATTCATAGCAGTTGTGACTATTGATTACATATAACAACCATGATACTGTAAAACTTGTTTATTTGCTTTCTAGGTTTCTTATATTAATGTTTGTTTCTGTTATTACTATTTTATGTACCATTGATTTCAATGTTTTCAGATACTGTTTGATGATTTTATTGATCTAAGATACTGACAACTCCTTTTTTCCCCTAGAAAATGTGTGGGAAACATTTAGCATCAGCATCAGTAGTAGACTGAGAGCAAACCTTCCTGAGACTCTGTCATAGAACTTTAATATCTGAAACAGAAATTGAAAACAGTGCAGGCAGAATATCCCTTATCTGAAAATCAAAAATCTGAAATGCTCCAAAACCCCAAATCTTTTTTTCATGAGTGGCTGAGACAGTGACACCTTTACTTTGATGCACACAATCATTAAGAGTAGTGTATAAAATGACTTTAAGGCTTTGTATATAAAATGTTTATGAAAAATAAATGAATGTCATGTTTAGACTTTGGTCCCATCTCCAAGATATCTCATTATGTATATGGAAATATTCCAAAATTTGAAGAAAAAAAAATCTGAAATTCAAAACATTTCTAGTCCCAGGCATTTTAGATAAGGCAGACTCAACATGTTCCATATTTAAAAGTAAGACACATTGTCAGAATTTGCTTGCCCACTGAAGATTAATTCAAATGGGAAAGGGTGTCACCTTTCTTCCGCAAAATTTGAAAAAAAAAAATGCTGCGTGCAATGCTTCAACCTGACAATTAAAAATATTAATGAGACTTAAGTGGACTGAAGTCAAATCTTTCTAGATTCTACTTTCTGCTCTTTTAAAATAAACTGAAGGTTAGCATTCAAATCCTACATCATTTAGATAATACAGTTTGCCAGCGCAAATGTGCAAAGTGATTTACAATCAAGCCTTTAGCCAGCATATATTTTCTGCACATGCTGGCTTGAGAACATATTTTGGGGGGATGAGTGATGTCCATGATGGACTGTAATTCCGTATCACTGAACAATGGCAATATGTAAGGTATTTGACAGGTGGTGTCTATTATCACAAATTCCAGTTCTAAGCTTCAGCAAATGGAACACACTCCCTCGGAGTGTAGTGGAGTCTCCTTCCTTGGAGGTCTTTAAGCAGAGGCTGGATGGCCATCTGTTGGGGATGCTATGACTGGGAGTTCCTGCATGGCAGGGGGTTGGACTGGATGGCCCTTGTGGTCTCTTCCAACTCTATGATTCTATGATTCTAAATGACTTTGTTGACTAAAAAAGCTTGTTGATTTCAAAACACTTCTATTAAATAAATGAGTATCTTAAGCAAAACCCATTATTTCACTTTTCACCCTTTTTGATTTACGATTTATACCCTGACATTATATATGAAGCTGAAGTTACAGCAAAGCATTTTGACACAGCACCATTTCCTGATTCAGTGTGATGTTATACTGTTTGACAACACATACCATTAAGTCAAAATACATTATGAAAGAAGCTTTGAGGTTATATTCTTCATAATCATCATATTGAAAAACAATATTTTGTAAGAATAAGAAGACAGTGATGTGAGCATCTACTCAAATATTAAGAACAAATAAGAAAGTGAATCCAGGAAGACACACTAAACTATATACCACAAGCCATCAATAACATCAGGAATAAACTGTTCTCGAACGTGGCCACATAGCCTGAAAAACCCACAAAAAACTATGGATGCCGGCCATGAAAGCCTTCGACTTCACATCAATCAACTATTTGACTGGTATTACAAACTTTTATATGCAAATGTAATTATGAGTGAAATAAATAAGCATATGTCAAATTGTTGAAGTAAGCATCTTTAAGGAGTAATCTGCTGAAGCTTGGCTAAGGTTTACTAGAAGAATGAAGCAGGGGAGAACATGCAGCAGGCTGCCTTATTTTTTGTTACAGTAATTTTTGATCATGTCCAAGTGTGCTGATCGCAGTGAGCTTTTTCCCACCCCCTACCTCTAATAACCATCATCTTCTTGGCTGGTGTGGAATATAAAGCAGTAACTGTCACTGGGACTAACTTGAGAGACTAGACACAGAGGGCTGATCTAGACTGGCAAAAAGGGGTGTGTTCATGCCTGCATGAAAGTGTAGCTTTTAGATGACCCACACTGAAAGTCTGGCATGAACGCACTTCTTTTGCATTTTAGTGGAGGAAAAGCAGCTTTAAAAAGGAGCTGCTGTTCCCAGCTTCTTTTTTAAAAAGGTTGTAACTGCGCAGCTACGTCTAAATGCTGCAGTGTGACTGTGCAGTTTTTTAAAGCTCCCAAACCCTAGCTCCAGCCCTAATTCAAACCCTAGACATGCACAGTAGGGACTCTGGGGTGCTGTAACTGCTATGCAACTGCACATAAAATGTCAATTCATTCATAAAACAAAGAAGTGTATTCATAAACTTAAATTGTAACAGATTTGATATCTTTTTAAGGGGGGAGGGAGGCAGTTTGTTTTACTGATGTAATAGTATTTTTTTAAACTTTATTTTTATCAAGTATATACAAAACAAGATAAAACAAACATTTAACATAATCTATTGGATTATAATGTATAAGTCACCTCGATTGATCTCAAAGGGGTGGGGTATTAATAATAATAATAATAATAATTATTATTATTATTATTATTATAAAATAAAGGGGTTCATTCAGGGTGCACCGATGCAACTGCACACTTAAAAAAGGGCAGCGAAACCACAATAGTAATTTGACAGATCTTCATAACTACACAGTTCATGTGTAATATACCTAAGCAACTGCGCAGTTCGCAGCTGGCAATACAGTTGCCTGTATGGTGTACCGGTGCAACTGCGCAGTTCGCAGCCGGCAAAAAAAAAAAAAAAAAAAGGTTCAGTGCGGCCAAAAGCCCCGTTCATTGCCACCCGTGCAGCTGCTCTGCCTGTGTTTCTAGCATCCTGACAGTTTCCAATGTAGTTGCTGAGCAACAGAAAAGACTTCAGATAAGTCATCCCCACACCTCCTCAGTGTAGCTGCCCTATGCCTTTTTATTACACACCTGGGACTTGCAGTGCAGCTGCTAAGTATTAAGGAAAAGGCAACTTCATGTTGCCCTTTCCTGCCAATCTAGAAAGCCCCAGAGGCACTAATTCCTTAGGTTGAAGGGGGCACAGAGAACATGGGTGAGAGGCAAGGTCTGGTAACCCAAACTGAGAATGTGATTGATTCTGTTGAGGGTCTGAGAAGGAGGGAAGAACAAGCATTACTCAGGGGAGAGCGGAGTGCTGCAATTGATGCATTATGGTACTCGTTGTTATACAGACATATGTTTGTCTTGAGTGAATCTCAAGAGAGCGGGGAGGAATGGGATGCTTCCAGTGGGACAGGAAGGTATAGTACTCAGGGTTGAATAGCCAGAACAGGAGGACACATGCCCTATCTTTCAAGTTCCAGGTTGCCCTGTCAGCTCACTGTTTGCTCTCTTGGTGTTGGTGCTGAACACTATCAGACCCCAATAAAACCATCTGCCATGTCCTGCTTTTGAATAAAAGGGCTGACCTGACATGTGTTACAGAGACATAGGAGAATGAACCTGGCAAGAGTGGATTTAAATGGTTTTAAAACTCTTTTTATACCATCAGGTTTCAAGTGTTAAATGGTTTAGTACAGCTTTAACGTTTTAAAATTATTCTTATTGGATTAAATTGTTTTAAACTGTTCCAACTATTTATTCTATACTGCCCAGAGAACTTGACAGAAAGTGTGGGACATAATTATTTTAATAGAATTTAAAATAGGTTAATACATATAGTGAACATAACCCATAACAATAACAATAACAAATGGGTTATTCCCTCATGCCAACTGATTGAGGCAGGAGTCCAAAGTTCTAATCTGCAGTATTTCAACATAGCCTTGTCCACCAAGGCTATGATCACTTGTTACAATGTAAGTTGTATTCATAGATAAAGATTATGACAGAATATATTGGATAGAATAATGTCAAAAGAAAGAAGCGATCTCTCTTTTCAACATGCAGCCCCTGGGTGAAAATGTATTGTCCCTTCAGACTTCGTAAAATGGCCATTCATGATAGGTATCAACTTCTCATTCTCAGGATGGCTAACTAGTGCGATATAGTGCCACAAATAGTGCCTCACAACTCAAGGATGGGAGTGGCTGCTGTTGTCCTGTACCACTAAGACACCCTAAATGCTGCAGTTGTTGCCATAGACCTGTTTGAATGTGCTTATACCTGCTGAGGTCTTGCAGTGTGGGAATAACAACAACATAAATGAAAACAACTCTTTAACCATCTTGAAATCATCAATTTGATGATCTGATGTTGGGTAATTTTTTGTTGTTGCCTCCCCACCATATATGCGCACCATCACACAAACATACTGGCAGTGACCCCAAATTACCTCCCTCTTCCTGCTCAGATGTCATCCCCTTTTATTGGCCACACAGTTGCATATGTGATGATCCATCCATACAGGGCATTGGTGCATCAGTGTGTGAGTGACAGATAGCCAAAGCAATATCATGCAAGTCCTCCCTACATGCCCCCTTCACCTCCATTCACTCATTCACTCCATGCCCCTGTTTTGGACTATCTGGTTTGTGTATGTCATAATTACATCCATTCAAGTTGTTGCACTTTCATTTTCTGCCTTGAGCCAGACTAGAATCATAGAATCATAGAGTTGGAAGAGATCACAAGGGCCATCTAGTCCAACCCCCTGCCATGCAGGACCTCCAAATCAAAGCATCCCTGACAGATGACCATCCAGCCTCTGTTTAAAGACCTCCAAGGAAGGAGATTCCACTACGCTCTGAGGGAGTGTGTTCCACTGTCGAACAGCCCTTACTGTCAGGAAGTTCCTCCTAATGTTGAGGTGGAATCTCTTTTCCTGCAGTTTATATCCATTATTCCGCGTCCTAGTCTCTGCAGCAGGAGAAAACAAGCTTGCTCCCTCCTCAATATGACATCCCTTCAAATATTTAAACAGGGCTATCATATCACCTCTTAACCTTCTCTTCTCCAGGCTGAACATCCCCAGTTCCCTAAGGCGTTCCTCATAGGGCATGGTTTCCAGTCCCTTCACCATCTTAGTTGCCCTCCTTTGGACCTGCTCCAGTTTCTCCACATCCTTTTTGAATTGTGGTGCCCAGAACTGGACACAGTATTCCAGGTGGGGCCTGACCAAAGCAGAATAGAGTGGCACTATTACTTCCCTTGATCTAGACACTATACTTCTATTGAGGCAGCCTAAAATTGCATTGGCCTTTTTGGCTGCCGCATCGCACTGTTGACTCATGTTCAGCTTATGGTCTACTTGGACTCCTAGATCCCTTTCACATGTGGTCTCATTCAGCCAGGTGTCCCCCATTTTATATCTGTGCATTTCATTTTTCCTCCCTAAGTGCAGAACCTTACATTTCTCTGTGTTGAATTTCATCTTGTTAGCATTGGCCCACCTTTCTAGTCTATTCAGGTCATTTTGAATTTTGATCTTGTCCTCTGGGGCATTAGCTACTCCTCCTAGTTTAGTGTCATCTGCAAATTTGATAAGTATGCTCCCAATTCTGTCATCCAAATCATTAATAAAGATGTTGAACAGCACTGGGCCCAGGACAGAACCCTGTGGGACCCCACTGGTCACTTCTCTCCAGGATGAAAAGGAGCCATTGTTGAGCACCCTTTGAGTTCGGCCACTCAACCAATTACAAATCCATGTAACAGTTAACTTGTCTATCCCACATTTTGCAAGCTTATTTGCAAGAATGTCATGGGGAACCTTGTCAAAGGCCTTACTGAAATCGAGGTAAACTATATCCACAGCATTCCCTTCATCTACCAAGCTGGTAATTTTATCAAAAAAAGAGATCAGGTTCGTTTGGCATGACTTCTTTCTCTGAAACCCATGTTGGCTTTTTGTGATTATGGCATTGGCTTCTAAATGTTCACAGACTCTCTGCTTAATGATCTGCTCTAGAATCTTTCCTGGTATTGATGTCAGACTAACTGGACGATAATTGTTGGGATCCTCTTTTTTTCCCTTTTTGAAGATGGGGACAACGTTTGCCCTCCTCCAGTCTTCTGGGACTTCTCCTGTTCTCCAGGAGTTCTCAAAGATTATTGCCAATGGCTCCGATATCACCTTTGCCAGTTCTTTTAATACCCTTGGATGTAGTTCATCTGGTCCTGGAGATTTGTATTCATTTAGAGTAACCAGGTATTCCTGTACTGTCTCTTTACTTATTCTGTGCTGAAATTCCCCCACTCTGTCCCCTTCTTCACTGTCCTCAGGTTGAGCACCTTTTGCCTTTTCTGAGAAGACTGAAGCAAAGAAGGTGTTGAGTAATTCTGCCTTTTCTCTGTCCCCTGTTAGTATTTTGCCATCTTCTGCACGCAGTGGTCCTACCATTTCCTTCTTCTTCCTTTTGCTGAGGACATATATCCCAGCTTGTTTTGCTCTGAGTTTTTAGTGGAGGTGTGTGTCATCTAAAGCAGCTGGAAACTACTTTATTTTGCCCATCTGTTCCATCCCTTAGTTAAGATAGTCAGTACCAAGTTCAGATCCAATGCAAGAAATCTATGAATTTTAGGTGAAGATTGCAATGTTTGTCTCCTCAAAAATGGCAAAGTCCTTGTATGAAATCTTGCCTAAGGTACTAACTGTAAACTAAGAACCATAAGACTTTTGCAAGATGCATTAAATCTGTAGACTTTTAGTAATTTTACTATCTCCTGCTTTATGTTCACCTTCATTTCCTTTGAAAGCAATACATAGCCCTTCCTTGCACCTATCTGTGCTCCTAAATGCATCAGGATATTTTATTGTTTTTAGGTTACTCTCCTTAAAATTTATTAGAAACCACATTTTTTAAAACACTCAAATGTTAATGTCAGATTTTCCACAACCTTCTCTTTGCTACCCAGATTTCAACCAGATATCATCCAATTAGAGGAACAATTGGATTCCTGTTGTCTCAAGAAGACTATTATTGGTACTGTACTAATACATTGGTGAATACCCTAGATGCAGAAGCAAGACTGAAAAGAAGAACCTTAAAGTTCTAATGACTGTTGAAATCAGATCTCAGGCATAGTCTGCAACTTTGAGTCATAGGCACATATAAATCTATTGAGAGTACATAATCATGCAAACTCAATTTTTGAAAATGTTTTTCCAGGTCTCCATTTTGAATTTCTGATACTGCATGAATCCATTTAGGAATTTTAGGTCCAAAATCAGTCTGTGGCCCCACTGTATTTAATCACTGAGTAAATCCCTTTATTTTTGAATAAGAGGCACCTGCTCTATAGCTCCAATTTGCAACAAACTGGTTGTTGTGATTCTTGCTGTTTGAAAAGAAAATCCTGATTTATTCCACCATGGTCTGAAATATCTATACTCCCCTTGTAGTGAAATCATCTTCTTACTTGAAAGGAATAGTTTTCATTTCTAAACTATCTCCTACCCTACTTTCTTTCCTGCAGTGTTTATAAAACTTCATTTAAAATCTTTTTCGTCCATCAAAACCTTTGTAAGATTTTTTTCACCAAATAATAACTTGCCTTTAAAGCAGAACCTATGGCCCTCTGGGTTCTGACGAACTACCATTTCCATCATGCCTCACCATCAGCCAAGCTGAAGAAGTTTTAGCCAGGCTCATGAGGGCTTAGTTGTAGCTACTCCCCTTATGGAGCCTGACTAAATCTTTCTTCAGCCTGGCTGGAGATGAGGCATAATGCAAATGGCAGTTCATCAGAACCTGGAGGGCCGTAGGTTTCCCACCCCTGCTTTAATGGGAGTTCTTACCAAATTGGTGCTAGCTTCCAAGTGTTTCAACCAAAGTGATCCTCTCCCTATTGAATATATACAATAGCTTCATGTTCTACACCTGCTACATATCATATCTTGTCTAGTTTACATAGCACATGTTGCAAAGTATAGCAATAGCAAAAACAAGTACATTTCTATAGTGCTTATCAGAAAACTAGCACTCCCTAAGTGGTTTACAACCAAAGTGATCCTCTCCCTACTGCAGTTGACATGATTGATTGTGATACATATACAATAACTTCATGTTCTACACCTGCTACATATCATATCTTGTCTAGTTTACATAGTGCATGTTGCAAAGTATAGCAATAGCAATAACAAGTACATTTCTATACAGTGGTCCCCCGGCTTACGAATCCCCCGGGTTACAAAAACCCCGGGATCCGAAACCGGCGGGACCGCTAATGTATCCCCCGGGATCCGAAAAAAAATCGGAGGGGAAGGGACGGCCTGCCCGCGGGTCTGCCAGAAGGCCGTCCTTTCTCCTCCGCCGCCGGCCAGGCCTCGGAGGGGAAGGGACGGCCTTCCCGCGGGTCCGCCGGAAGGCCGTCCCTTCTCCTCCGCCGCCGGCCAGGCCTCGGAGGGGAAGGGACGGCCTTCCCGCGGGTCCGCCGGAAGGCTGTCCCTTCTCCTCCGCCGCCGGCCAGGCCTCCCCCGGGTTACGAAAATTTTCGGGTTACGAAAGGTAATCCGGAACGGATTACTTTCGTAACCCGGGGGACCACTGTACTGCTTATCAGTAAACTAGCACTCCCTAAATGGTTTACAATGTGTAAGCCAATTGACCCCAAGAAGCTGGGTACTCATTTTACCAACCTATGAAAGGATTAAAGGCTGAGTGGACCTTGCAGCCCTTCTCTAGTATTGAACTTACAACATTGTGGCTGAAGTACCATTTAACCACTTTGCCACCAGGGTTCTTTATGTCTTGTGTTTCTGAAAATTCTTGAACCTATAACATGCCAGCTGTTAAAACATTGAAGCTGCTACTTATCATCTAATGAATAATGCTGCAACCTCTTTCTAAGAGTTAAATCCACCTTTTTCTCCTCTATATCTTAATTTAGTGTTATGTCACCTTTCTTTGGAACAAAATATTAGAAATTAATGTGGAAACAGAACCATCAACCAAAGGGTCTATTATTGGTCCATCACTTTTTTATATACAGTGGACCCTCTGTATCTGCAGGGAATTTGTTCCAGATCCCCCCATGGATATCAAAATCTGCAGATGCTCAGGGACCATTGTCCTTAATGATGGCATGGCCAGGCAGTCGCATCACTATTTGAGACAATGGGATTTCAATGTCCCATCCCCTCTGAAGCCCGCCTTGCCGCTCTCACCGTGTCAGGGGGCTGCCTCCTCCTCTTCCTCTCTAACTCCTTCTCTCATTCCCTGCTGCTGTGGCCTCCTTCTTTCTTTCTTCTCTTCTCCTCCTCCCCCCCTCCCACCTCTGCCTCCGCTCTTCCTCTTCCTTCCTACTTCTCTTTCTCCTCTTCCTCTCATTAGCCCTGCCACTGCTGTTCTTCATCCTTTTCCTCTTTCATGCATCATCCTCTTCCCCACCTCCTCCTCCTATTCCCCCACCTCAGCCACCGCTCCTTCTATTCTTCCTTTCTCCTTCTCCTCTTCCCCCTACTGCCATCGCCGCTCTTCCTCCCTCCTCCTCCTACCATCCACCACTGCCGCTGCCACTCTTCCTCTTCCTTCCTCCTCCCCCACTGCCTCCTCTGTTCTTCTCCTTCTCTTACCCCTCTGTCACCGCTGCCCACTTTTCCTCCTTCCTCCTCCTCTGCTGTCCCCAGGCTTGCCATCCACAGATGATCAAATTCACAGATGGCAAGTCCACAGACTTGGAATGTATAAATTTACTATAACTTAGAAACTGCTTTATATAAAGTGGCATCTTCCATTCCAACTCTATAAAATATGTGATTATGTCTGGCATTGATACCTCTCCATTTTTTGTAACACTGCTGCAACATTGTTCCCTTTTTGCTTATCTTTATTTTCATCCTGACCTGAACTCTGGTTGTTTTCTATGCACAGGGTTATCAAGATTTAAAAGGAAATTTCTGAATTCATCAGCCTCATTGATTCCATATCTGAAGAGTCATCATCTTCACTGTCTACTTCCTTTTTTTCTGCTCTCATGCCTATATCTTGGAATTTGTTGTTCTTGTTATCAGAATCCAAATCTGAAAGTCACTGAAAGTATTTGGTTTACTTTTGTTACACAGGATATCCTTATCTAATTCATGCCTCCCCCCCCCCCCACACAAACACATTTTCTGAGTTTCTCTTATTGTCTGACTAATTTCTGACTCCTGAGAAGCTAAACTATTAATCTGCTTCTGAGATACCCCTTGCAGGGCATTACAGTAGTGTATACAGGACATCACCACTGCATGAACTAGTTCAGCCTATACCTTCCTAGTGAGGATGTAGTTTGTGGGTCAGCCATCAGTCTCTAAGAGAGTCCAGGAATATTCTCAAAATATGCACCTGCTTCTTCAAGGGGAGTGAAGGAAAGGGCAAATTGCTTGCTGAATTTCAGGACCTGGCCATGACCAGTCCACAGAGCTACTGAGCCTCTTGCCTTACTGAGATTCAGCTTCAGTTTATTGACCTCCCTACACTCTACCCCATTATAGCATTGATGCTCCAGTCTCACTTGGCTTTGATGACAAGGAAAAATAAGAGTTGGATGATTCTAAACTACAGACCCTCAGATGACCCTGATAGGGTTGCCTTAGGGTCGCCATAAATCAAAAATAACTTGAAGGTAGACAACAACAAAGTGGTGTGAGATCTGAACTAATGACTTTCTGGCACAAATCTTAAGACACTATAGTACACCAGACAGAAGTGGCTTTCCGGTGGTAGCACCCAAAATTTAAACATATCTCCTCAGACATGTATATTTGCCAGCTGTAAAGAATCACCTGCAGTCTATCCTGGTTGTGTGTTTAATATTAACTACTTTTAAAGTTGTTTTTTTTTTTAATTACTCCAACATCCAATGTTATGTGAATGGACCACTGCCCTCCCCATTCCTCTTTTTCTCTCTGCTCCTCCTGCATGTTCCACTAAGTTGCTCTGGATGATTCAACACACTAGAGCATTTTCTGGAAGAGTGAAGGAGTCCATTCTGCTTGCAAATGAACATAGGTGGATTACAGTTATTATCATTATTTTAAACTGTTTTAAAACTCATTTTCTGTTCATTATTTTTATTTCTATACAGTTCTCTGCACCATTTTTAATTTTGTGCTGTATGCCATCTTGAGACTAGATATGAAGAAGTAAAAATTCCATACAGAAATAAACACAATTTACAAATAATTACATATTTTATATTAGCCAACCAAAAGGAGCACACAAATTTCACAACTATTACCTTTAGTGGATCCTTCAACCGTATGTTGTGGAACTAAATTAGAAAGTAATGTAGATTCCTACAGAGTGAGAGAAAATCCTGTTTAGAACATTGTTGACTTAATAACACAAAGCAATTTATTTTAAAAGTTTAGTGCTTTTCCTCAAACATGGTCCTTCCCTTATGTCTCTTTAACTACCATATATACTCAACAATAAGTTGAGAAATTTATGCCCCAAAATGGACTCCAAAATCATGTGTAGACTTATAGATGGGGCAATAAGTTAATACTGTTTATAAAGCACATAAAAGAAGTGCCCATTTCCTCTGTAGCCAGAGTTCTTTACACAGCTCCCTGTTTTGAGTCCCTGGCACGCTCTCCTCTCTCCCCCTCTGTGTGTGTGTGTGAGTATGATCCCTCAGCCTTCCCTAGCAGCCAGAGTTAACAAGCTGCTGCCGAGGCAAGGTAGAGAGAGAATATGCCCTGGTTTGTGTCTTGTTTTGCAAGTCATAAACCTGGAAATGCTGAGGCAAGGTAGGTTCCAACATGTGGCAAAACCACATTTTCTCGCTTGTGTGGACAGTCTCTAAATCTCCAAAAAACAAGGGCAATGACAAGTTCCAACTCATCATTGGGGTGGGCTACATTAAGCTTGGTGACTTGAGACTTACAATACAGCACAGATGTTGTAATTCATTTTATGATATGACGGTATACCTACAAACCAGTGTTTTCTGATTCATTCATATGCAAAGAGCTTCAAAATATTTTTTTAAGAAAATGATTCTACAAGTATTAAGAATTATAGCTCTTTTACAGTTTTCTTAAAGTACAAAATAAAATCTTAACCTGAGAATTCTCTTCTGTACTCATGGGATTCGAGTCTCCATACATTTCAATTATGCTTTCATCACTTTCCGTGACAGAAGGGAGGGTGGATGCTGGAAGTGATCCCCTTTTGAAAGTAGATGGTGGGAAGTGGCTAAATAAAACACAAGCAAATCAATTTCCATATCTAAAAATTAAATAATGTTCAGTTCTCATTGGCATGTTCTGAGGGTTTTTGCTTTCATTTTGATTTTTTTTCAGTGGGATAGGTGAAAATGACATAATTGTCTCTACTTCCAGCTACATCATTACAATTAATTTCTCCACTGAATTCTCCATTTCTAAGGGAGCATCTCTCTTTGTTCCCTAGGGACATTTAAAAATAGCTTCTTGGTGAACAAGGAAGTGGAAATGAATGGTTCTTTCTGATCAGTATAATTAAGTGTTATGCTTCTGCACTGGCCATTTCTTACTATTCCCCTGACCATTTAACATTTTGTATCATTTGCAGGACTGGGGTGGAAGTCCTTATCTTAGATTGTATCTTCATTATCTGCTAAGCTTTGGATAGTTCCAAATACCTCTCTCATTCATGGGATAAATTAGCTCAAGCCCAACCATGGGAAAACTTAACATTGTATTAGTATATTTGACAGTGTCTGTCACACAGTAATTATATTCCAGTAATAGTGTTAAATACAATAAAAAGAAATCCTACTGAAAAATAGTTTCTGTGTCCAAAGAATAATGAAATTGACTTCAAAAATGATGTTCCATTATGCTTCAAATGTACTTCCTTGCATTCTAATGAGATATCAGTCAATACTAAAAATATTTTTGATGAGTTCATTCTGAAAATGAGCTGTTCTTCAGAAAAATGAAATACCACCTCATTAAACAAGTATCTGTAGTTGAAGGGCAACTTCTAATAGAAAACTAGTTGTACAAACTTTCAGTTTTTCAAACATATAAGCAGACAATATTAGGGCCATCCTGCCAAAGTACACAAGTAATATTGAAGTGTCATGATGAACCAACATTTCATTGTCTTTAAACATTAGAAATTTTTATATTTCTCAGTACGATATGGACATTCATATTTGCATTTTTACTACTAAGCAATTCACCTGTGTAAGACTAATTCTCTTTTTATACTTTCTGCATTTGTCATACTTTAAGTGTGGGGAAGCCACTGTTAGCTGGAGTAAAAGTTAAAGGGTGTTGATATGTTTTGTGCTGAAACAAGAAGAGTTGAAAGAGTAACTGACATGTAAAACAGAACTGTATTGTACTGGAAACCAGGACCACAGAAGTTTACAGTGTTAAATGTCAGGGTGGTATACTGCCTAACAGCAGGTATACTGTCATATGGTAGCTGATGGTATACAGATAGTTAGATATATGTGAGGGATTTCTGCCTTGTGTATAAAGATGATAGAAATTAAAAAATAGTAAATTCTGATTGGGTGTCATAGAACTGTCTGTTAATCCTTTCTTTGAAACTAGAAAAGGATATGGCTGGGAGCTGAGCACTTGGGAAAAAGTTGTCACAGAACACAGAAAGAAATGGAGGAAGAAACAGGAAGAGACCACATGAAGCAGATTGGTGAAAAGCCACAAGCAATGGTTTAATCAGGTGAATGCGGTGGTCAGGAGCACCTGTTATCAGCTTCAGCTGATATGCCAGTTGCGCCCTTTCCTGGACACGAAAGACCTGGAATCTGTCGTACACGCTCTAGTAACCTCACGTCTGGATTTCTGTAACACGCTCTACATGGGGCTACACTTGTGCTTAACCCGGAAATTTCAACTAGTTCAGAACATGAGAGCCAGGCTTATTACTGGAACATCTAGGAGAGAGCACATTACACCTGTGCTCAAAGCTCTCCACTGGCTGCTCATTAGTTTCCGGGCACAGTAAAAGTTGTTGGTTTTAACCTTTAAAGCCCTACATGGCCCAGGCCCATCTTACCTCAGGGACCACCTCTTCCCGTATGAACCCCCCTCCCCCGCACACTTTGGTCCTCTGGGAGGAACCTGTTACAGCCTATGAAAACTAGGCTGTTGCAGACCTCCCAGAGGACTTTCTCAGCTACCGCTCCCAAGCTTTGGAATGGCCTGCCGGACGAGATACGTCTTATTACATATTGGCCAGTTTCAAAAAGGCTTTAAAGACACATCTCTTTCAGCAGGCCTTTCCTTGAAAAGGAATAAATAAAACATCAATTCCCGGCTCTGAAACTGAAACTGGGTAGATAACCTTAGTTGTCCCCTTTGTTTAATTTCTGTGATTTCATCTATTGTGTATTTGCACAAGAACTGTTCATGAGACTGCACTTTGTTTTAATTGCTACTGATTTTAATTTTAACTGTCGTTGATTTTAATACTTGCTGGTTTAATTTAATTTTAAGGGGGGTGGTGGTTGGGAAGGGGTATGATTGTTGTTTTACTCTGTACTTTTTAACTTTGCTGTACCCCACTCCAATTACTTTGCTAGAGGAGCGGGTTATAAATAAACATTATTATTATTTTATTATTATTATTATTTATTTCACTTGAGACAGCTTATGCTGTCCCATGATGAGCAATATCTGAAGCAGTCTTCAAGACAAGGCTGTGCTCACAGCATCAGTGAGTAGAAATGAATCTGAGCCAAACACTGGCTATTGGACCAGAGTGGAGAATGAACTACTATGTAAAGAAGCCTCATATGCACTCATGTAAATAAAAACCCAACCAACAAGAAAGGGAAAAAAGAACTAAGGCTTCGTAGCCAGTCAGTGAATGAGGGTGAAGTTTATAGGCCCACTGGCAAAAGGCTGGTCACTTTCTTCAAAGGATATGTACTGTTCATGAGTGTTAAAAACAGCAACCTAGAGGAAATGGAAGCTTATACAGTAGTAAATCCTTATATCATACTTTTTACACACACACACACTACTACTACTACTACTACTACTACTATTTTAAACACCCCCATTGCCCCTTGAATTTAATTATTGGAACCTCTGTATGTTTGTTCTCCATGCATAAATTTATCAGAAATTAGCAGCTCCTGGAAGAGACAACAGGTAACTAGGAAATGAAAGTTCTTTTAAGTATATATACCAATCCCTAAAAAGGAGATGTCCCTCATAAATTGGTGATATCCACCAAAAGGATGTCAACAAAATTGGTACTGTTATATGCTGTTATTAGAACTACTTTTATTGTACAGATTGCCCAAATCCAATGTAGTACTAAATTTTAATGAGATCCACTAATTGATATGCTTACGTATCTCTTGGTATGGGCATTGCAAAAAGTTTGAAGTTCACAAAAGGACTAGCAAGTTCAATAAATTGTTCTGGCTTTTTAATCACAGGTTCTGAAAAATAAAGGAACAAAAAAAGGAGATCTCTGTAATTCAAAAAATATAACTTTTCCTGTTCAAAATAAAATTCTCATATGAAAGTAATTGCACAAAATCATCCAGAGGGTATTTATTTATTTAATATGATGCTTCCCCCCCTCGCCAAATGGGATATGTTTTCTGGAAGTTCTGTGCATATATGCTGCCTCTGATTCTAGGGTATACAATGTCTATAATGGAAATTTTAAAATAATTACTACGTTTTAACTAAAAACGCAGTACTTCTCATCTTAGTGTGAGGTTTTCACAAGTATACATTTGTCCTGCGCAACTGCGCAGGTTTGCCAGCTGTGAACTGCGCAATTGCGCAGTTCCCAGCCGGCAATGATAATTTGACTGTATGGTGTAACTGCGTTTGCGCAGTTTGCAAACCTGCGCAGTTGCGCAGCACAAATGTATACTTATGAGGATCCGTGAAATTATCATTGCGGCTCCTCTGCCTTTTTAAACTGTGCCGTTGCACTGGTGCATCATGAATGAACCCCTTTATTTTGTGAATGAATTGACATGTTATCCACAGAAGAATAACAGTAACAGCATCCCAGAGTCCCTAGTGTGCATGTCTAGGGTTCAGATTAGGGGTGGAGCTAGGGTTTGGGAGCTTTAAAAAACTTCGCGGATAAACCCCAGCTTTTACACCTGCAGGGCATTGAGGAATTGCGTAGTTCGCAGCCGGCAAGGAAAAAAAATTTAAAGGTTGACCGCGGCTAAAAGCCGCGTTCATTGCCGCCCATGTAGCTGCTCCGCCTGTGTTTGTAGTGTTCTGACAGCTTCCCATGTAGCTGCTGAGCCACAGAAAAGACCTCAGATAAGTCATTCCCACACCCCTCAGTCTAGCTGCCCTGTACTTTTTAAATGCACACCTGGGGCTTGCAGTCTAGCTGCTAAGCATTAAAGAAAGTGTAACTTCATGTCACACTTTCCTGCCAATCTAAAAAGCCCCATAGTACATATATCGTGACTGAAGGAAGCAAGACCCTGCTGCCTTTTTTGAAACTGAAAAGTATCAGCAAATGCAAGAGACTCTGTGGGCACAGCTGTACTGCTGTTTTTCAGCTATAGCCAAAATATAGTGCACTGTAAGAATAGATCTGAGATAACTCTCTGGGTCTTAGCTTTAATGATGGTTGATGTCCTTGAGGGGAAAAGGCAGGAGGAAAGATATTGCCTTTAACCAAAATGAGTATGTAACTACTGTATATAAATGGTGGATGCAATTGTTGGAATTTAGTGGGATGCCTGATAAGAACCAGATAGAAAACGTGATAAACAGAGCAAGGGAATCCCCATGAGGCTGGCTTATTAACTAGTGTTATAATATGAGTAGCATACCAGGAAACCATTGTCTATGAAACCTTATGTTGCCGACATCTTTGTCTCAGTCGTAAAAGTGCTGCAAGATGCCTTTGCATACTGAACCAGACTAACGTGGCTATGCCTTATACTTTGCATCAGTCATTTTTCAAAACAACCTTGTGACCTCAGTTGATATTATTTTACATTATTCATGGGATGCTGCACAAAGCAGGAAAATGCTAAGATAGTAATACTTTTTCTGCCAGCTACATATTATTGAAAAGACACAGCTGGAGATGCAAATTAGTAGCATCTATGCAAATCCATGTTGCATGTAATGTAGGCTTTAGCTGCTATGCTGTCCTAGCATATTATACCTTCATTCATGTTTTTTTATTAACAAAAATTAATTACAAACGGTATGCCAAAAAACAATAAATAAAAATGTCAGAGACAATAAATCCCTCAAATGTGGTTATTTCACCGAAAAAATAGAAACTAAACAATAACCCAAATAATGCCCTGAAAGTTATAATCAAAAGGTGCATTCAGGGATACTGAAAGATATTTTTCCATAAGAATTTAACTAAGACTGGGGGATGTCTAGAGACCAAATCCTGCTGGATGTACTCAATAAGTGGGTGCCAAATCTTATGAAAGGCAAGCCAGAGTGTAAGCCTCTTGATCTGTTGTGGTTATCTGCAATTTTCTCCATTACCCACAGGTCCCAGACTCTAGTCCACCATCCAGCAATATTCAACTTTCAAGTTTTCCAGTTCTTAGTTATATCAAGCCTGGCTACAGCCAGAAGGAAACTGATACGTTCTTTGTGCTGCAAGGCTTTATTTTCATTCATAAAAATGGAGAACAGGAGCAGGAGTGATAATAATTGTATACTTTGTTTAGTGATCTTGGAGATGAGCTGTAAAATTTCTGTCCAGTATTGATGCACTAAGGGACAATCCAACCACATACAATTGGCCCTCCTTATACACAGGTCTGCCTTCCACAGCTTTGAGCTCACATGGAAGGCAAGTCCAGGCAGAAATAATGGGGTCTGTACTCAAGCCAAGTACCCTGTGCACCGCTATGAGCATGTGCCTCATTATTTCCTGTGGGGCTTGTGCATACACTCTTTTCCCCATACGCGGGGGGGGGGGGGATCTGGAATGTATCCCCCACATATGGAGAGGGCAGACAAAGGTTTCCCCACCTTCACAACCCCTCCAGCATTTTGGATTAGCATTGTAGACATGTAAGCCAATTTAATTGGGATAAGGTACTATCAATGGACCAACTTAATAATATTCTCTTTAATGGTTATAGATCTAGTTTTGAATGGTAAAAGAGTCCACATGCTTTCTCAAATCTTACTATCAATTGAAAGGTTTTGCTTCCCATCCTGCTTTATGGAGAGTTGAGTTCCCAAATGTTTCTTTTCCAAACAATTATATATGAGTGCTATTTGGCCTTTAGAATATATATACCCGGAGAGATGCACATGTTTTTTAAACACTAAGTGGGCGAGGATATTCCTGAATCTGGAGCAGTTTCTTTAAAAATAATTGTATCTGTATTCTTTGGTATCAGCACTGATGTTCAGGGCCCAGAGCACAGGTTAGTTGTGATAGGTGCCTCATCGTGGAACAGGTCTCTAACTATATGTAAGCCATAAACCTTATTTTAAAGTTAGCTTGTTGTATGCTAAAACTAAATTATAGTGCAGAGCCTGTAAAGACAAACCTTGGGGTTCATCTGTCACAATTGTTTCCTTTTTTTGGCGGATAAGTTTCCAACGTGGTACAAACGGTGGTTTTGGAGGTGCCACCAGTGGGCCTGACCTTGTTCTAGTAATCAGTGCAGGATGGCTGTAAATGTGAGAAAGACCATACTCCCGTAACTTCTCAGAAGAATCAGCCTACAAAATACACAAAAATGTCAAGAAAGTTTTTTCATTTCAGTCTAACTGTAAGCTTTGTTAGAATTTTAAGAATCTAATTCTTAAATGTGCCCATAAGATTAGAAAAAAATAATGAAGGGCCTGGTGAAAGGAAATATGCCACCAGTGTTGATATGCCTGTGCGCAGAACAAACCTATGTATAAATGAAACGGTGGAACAGGATTATACAGATTGGATATTCTTCTAAAAGTCATATCAAGACCCAGGATTTTTATCTTTTGTGTGTGTGTGCAGTATGTTTTGAGTTGACAGATTCTCTCAAAGATAATCAGCCAACTTGGCTGGTCTGAAGGTTAATGATACATTTGGATTGTATCTCATTATGCTAGACATTCAGAATTTGGCATGTTCCCACATGGAAAGTTTCTGGTACTACTGAAAGATTTCCTTGTCAAAGATAAGAATACTATAAATAATTATGTTTTAAATACTCATGATCTATTGCACTATGCTTGTAAAAGAAAACATTTTTAAAATATTAATGTTACTTTTACAAGGTGAAGTGCTTGGGTTTTGTTTCTTTTTTTAAAAAAAATAACAAGAACAAGGTATGCATAGATGTAAAACCTTTCAGAACTATTTTTGGTTCTTCAGTACTAATGTACTAAGTAGCCAAATTCAAACTGCATTCTTGGATTCTTTGAAGAAGCCCATCAGCAAATTATAGAGGAACAGATTCCTTCTCTTTAAGCAGCCTCCACACCCCCTCAATATTTGCACCTGGAAACTCCCTACAACAGAGATATTTGTGAGTCAGGAAGGAATAGGAGGCCATTCCAGGCAAAGGCATCATTATGGGGTGTGGGGGATTCGCACCACACTGGGTGACATATAGAGAAGGATGAACATTCAGTGGGTCAAGTTTTCCAAAACTCTACAGGCCACCCCCCTCCACCAACCGGGGGGGGGGGGGAGAGACTAGGGTGAAGAAAGAGCTTCCGACTGTGGTGACACCATATCTACGGGTGTAGATATGCAGGCGCTGTAAAGAGGGAGAGGAAATGGACTCCACTATAAACCACTGACTAGTTTCCTTTGCCATCATAAGAACCCAGTTAAATCTTGGCTGGTATTTTGATACATCAGGTGTTTTGATACATTAGTTAAAATTTAAAAGGCAAATTATACAAATACTTACCATTTTCTCTAATACAAAGATCTTTCTTTCAGACACGTACAGAGGCAAGTAGTAAGCATAGGCCACCATCTGAGGCTGCAGTAGTGCTGCAGACCCTATTAAAAAGAACCCATTTAAAAAAATTAAGATGTTAACACTGTATAACAGACAATATATTCATAGTAACAGGCAATCTATTCGTTAATAATGAACAATGTATTCATTAGGTCCTATGATGCTATATGGCAATAAAAGGAGTTATAAAATCACTTTCTCCAATACATTTCCAAGGAAGTAATCCGTTCCAGTGAAGTAACCTAAATGAAGTCATAAAAATCACTTTCTTCAATTTTCTCTTCACTTAAATTAACCAGTGGTTTCAGAGTATTAGTAATGATCAGTAGAGTCATTTGAATAGCCATTCTCCCCCCCCCCCCCCCAGCAGGGAATCTCCAGGGGATGATATGGACTGCCAGACATCTAAATCCAACCTGAAAGGTGCCGAAGTCCACTTCCAGTTTTGAAAATATATATATTTTTAATGTTGAAAGAGAGGGTGGTCTTGGCAACTTTTTAAAAAGGTGATTTGCTTTTCCAAAAGGAAAAGGCAAAAAATACTGCTACATGAAAACTAAGAAAAAAGGAATTGGCAGTGATCCCTAAAATAAGAAGCTACTCTAGTTGATGACTGAAGATTACCAAGTAAGGTCACATCTACACTGGCCACTTAATCCAAGGCCAGCCAGTCCTGAGCATTATGCCCCAGACTAACTACCTGTACAATAACAACAATTTATTACGGCACAGAGCCAGTATAAAAATACCATAGTGACCAAATATCCATATAAACACAATATAATGTCTATACATATCAGCGAGAGATCAAGAATGGCATAAAACTCTCTGTCGTGTGTTAATTGAAAAGGGGATTTGGGGGGGGGGGGGGCAGAGCCAAGCCAATGGCTGAGTAGGACTGTTCAGTTGGTCTTATTGATTTTAAAACAGACCCGTTTTTTCCTTGCAGCTTGCAGCACGGAGCGGACGCCCTCGCGGAGCTCTGCGAGGACGCTCCTCCCACTTCCGCGCCAACCCAGGAAGTCCCCGTTTTAAAAGATTTATGAAGCAGCTAGAGGCATCGCAATTAAAGGAATTCTTGAGATAAGAGGACTTAGCCTTGAAATTGCCTTGGAACTGCTTTATAAAATAATAATGTTTTTTGAAGGAGGACATCTGTTTAGGAATAAAGATTGATGTGAAGCAGTGAGGGACAGAAAAGTGTAAATGCCAAAAGAGGAAAAAAAAACTCTTAAAAGCAGAAGAAGCTTCGCAAGCTAAAGTTGGCAAACAGAAACCTTCAGAAACCTTCCTTTCAAAAATTATCTAAAACAGAGGCTATTAAAACTATGATTAGGAGTCCAAAGAAGGGCCCCCCTCTCTCCCAAAGGCACAGCGTGAGCAGGCAGAGAGCATTGCTCCTGCAGCCATTTTAAAAAAAGATGGTGAACAGACTGAGAAAGAACAGGAGGAAAAGAAGATGGATTTTAAAGAGATGATGAATGCTCTTACAGAGACCATGAAACAACAACATGATCAAACACTTATAGAGTTCAATAAATTACTGGCATTTCACAAGGAGTAAATTGAAGGAAAAATAGACAGGAACAGAGAGGATTTACATTCAGCATTAAGAAACCAACTAGGAGAAATTAAAAAATGCTTTCAACAGCAGGTGGAAAGATCAGACAATAAATTTTTGAAAATATTAAATTGTGTGAAAGATTTAAAACAGGACGTTCAAGCACTGCAATTGGACAACAAAGCTTGCAAAGATAAACAGGAAGCACAACAGAAAGAAATTCAAATAAATTTTATCTGAAATAGATAAAAGGCTTATATATTTACAAGACTATCAAAGAAGAGCAAACTTTGTCATCAAGAATATACCAGAAAGTGGGAAAGAAGACAGGAAATCACATCATTAGGATGGTAACATATATAGTAGTCATTAGTATCAGCAAGTATAAAATGTTAGCAGTGCATTTAGTATATGAGAAGTGCAATGTATATTATATAGGTGGCCCTCCTTATAGGTGGGCTTGCCTTCTGTTGCTTTGAGCTCACGCAGAAGGCAAGCCCAGGCAGAAATAATGGGGCATGTACTTGTGCTGTGAGCCCCATGCACTGCCACGAGCATGTGCCCCATTATTACTATAGGACTTGTGTGCATACGCTCTTTCCTCCATACGAACAGATCCCCCGATTATGGGAAGGGCAGACTGTATATGGCTGTGCTGGAGGGCCAGTGACTTCAGGTAATTTATAGTAAAGTAGAAATTTGGGGCAATATTTACATTCTACCATGTAACCATTTATGAAGTCCTTGACAGTCATCCCCCGCCATTGTTTGCTGTTATTTACTGCAGACCCCTTTGTCAAAGATGGCAGTTTTTATCAGCTGTACATTACAATGAATTACTACCAATAAAGTGTACCATATTAAGAAGAACTGCTACATATGCCCAGGACCATTTATAATTTACCATCAAGAAACATCTGAAGAGAATTTGGAAAGTCAGCAGACATTCGTCCAGCCTTAAGCTTATCTCTTTCACCATCTTTGCTTTTCTTCTTCGCAATTTCTTTTTGATCTGGCTTTTCTGCTGAATGAAATGAATATACATGAGAACTCAAGCATATCTGATCACACACTATGCAGTAGTGCTTATCTCAAGTAATAGAGTCCTAAAATTTGAAATGCTTGTCCATGTTGCAACAGGCAGAATTTCAAGGGCACATCCACCATAATAACTCATCACTCATTAATTTATCTATATCAAGGGTAAGCAGCTGCATAAGAGTGGGGTGAGGCACTTTTCTACCTTCATTGCTCTATTGGCCACACCTAAGGTGGGCAAAATACCTAACCATGTAAAAATGGATTTAAAAAATGAGAAGGTTCAGGGAGTTCTGAAGAACTGGCGAGGGTTTCAGTACCCACCAAAATGAAGTCTAGATCTGCATGTGGCCCATGAGATTCCCTTTGCTCACCCTGGTCCAAGATATATTAATGAACATCACCTAGAAGGAACTATGGAGCCTAAATAATCTAAAAGCAACAGATCATGTCTGATCTTGGAAGTTCAGCCCTGGTTGGTACTTGGATGGGAGACCGCCAATTAATACCAGGTGTTGTAGGTTATATTCCAGAGGCAAAACCACTTCTGAGTATTCCTTGCCTAAGTAAACCCTATAAAATTAATGGAGTCACCATAAATCAACAAGTGACTTGAAGGCACATACCCACACAGTAGCAACTCTAAGAATGACTAGCCAACACAGATTTTGCATTAGGATCTCCATGCAGATCACTAAGTCACAAAATAGCCTAGACAGCTGAATGCAGAAGCCTCAGGGACAGATACAGCAATGCCTGTTTATTGTTTATTGGCTTTCGTAGAAGCCTGCATAGTGAGTAACACACAGCAAATTATGAACAAATTACTAAATTATTCTGTAGAATCAGTATGTAGAGAGATCTTGTAGCACCTTTGAGACTAACTGAAAGATGCTTTTGTAGGCTTCAGTCTACTTCCTCAGATGCTTTTGTTCCACTCCACCAAAAGTATCTGAGGAAGTAGACTGAAGCCTATGAAAGCTCATGCTGCCAACTTCTTTCTTTCAGTTAATTTCAAAGGTGCTACAATCTCTCTACATACTAAATTACTCAGTTGTTTATTAATAAAATAGGTCTATGCTGCACTTTACTTTCTGAATAACTTGCAAAGAGCCAATCAACAACTAGTTTGTTGCATACTGATTTTTAAAAATCATTTAAAGGGCTGTGAAGTCAGAGTTGTGGGGTTAGAACCAGCAACAATTGTGGGTGGAATTGCAGAGGGTGGAAAAGTACCAACCTTGGGTCTGTCTTCAAAATAAAAACGTTTAATATTATAAGAATATATCATTTTAGACTTATATTTTATCTTTTTAAAAATTTATTAAATGCCTAGTTTGTTGCAAATTTACCGTACTTTCATAGGAATTTAGGAAATTTTTCTTGTTCAGTGGTCCAATACAATACTTGTTGTGCATATTGAAAATCTACTGATTTTAAAAGGACTGAATGGTACCTTATGGTACATTGAGGGCTAAAGCAGACTGCCCAGGAGGAGATGCCTCTGACTGCTCCAGTCCCAATTGGGCCAGGATTGCGGTGACCACACAGCCCAGTCCTGGATCAGGAGCAGCCGTCAGCAACTTTGGGGGCATACGTCATCTAAACACCACGCACCCGAACTAGCCAGAAGCCACTTCATTTGGCCTGTGTGTTTTCGGCCTGAGTTACAACCATATGCTAAGCTGTGTTCTAATACATTCTAACATTTTTCAGTACTATCAATTCTCTGTAGAGTCTAAGAATTATTTAGTGGTTATTTGGTGGCACATGTATTTTCCTTTGAAAAAATCCAGAGTCCATTACTTTGCATTCCACCCATCCTAAACAGGACAGTAGTCATGGTCTGTCTTTCAATAATCAATGCCACACATTGTTTGTAAAATCGTATACCTTTGCCAGTTCTCTCTGCCTTTTCTGGCTTCTCTGGTTGCTTAATTACAGGTACAGTGTCATTTTTGATATCAGAGCTTTTAAGATCTTTTTTGGTATCTTGAAGAGATACTTTAGTTTCAGGGGGTGATTCTTCTGGCAGCTTAAATTCTGGCAATATTTCTTTTAAGAAGTCCCAAACTTTATCCAAATATCCAGACCTTTAACAATATAAATACATGTTATTTTAAACCACAATTGCTGTCCACTATTTGTTCTCTATACTATACTATACTATACTATACTGTATTCTATACATAGTTGATTTTTTAACATGGGGAGATAATTAATGAAGCATTCAAACCATATTTTCCTACTCCATGTGATACAATTAAAATTTGATTTAATGTCATCCTCACATTTCTGATACTAATTTCTTGTTTGATAATGCAAAAATACAGCTATTACTTGAAAAGAAAAGAAAAGAAAAGAAAAGAAAGAAAAGAGGCAAACTATTTTTTCTATAATACTGAGGGGAAGAAAGGTGAATCAGTAACTCCAACTTCTTAAAACGTAACCAATAATATACAATGAATACATTGAACTGAGCAGGTTCAGGGTCATATATCTAAAAACTACAATTGCTGTTTTGAATAATATATTTTTCCTATATACATTAAACAAATTTCAAATGGACATCATATACACAACAGACTCAATTATTCAATCAGACATGCATAACAACAATTTTCAAAACCTAACTTCTGCCTAAAGAAAGCATAATGTATTTCAACATTGATAGCTTTAGAAATAACTTTACAGATGAGATAGCTTTACAAATGAGATAGCTTTATAAATACGTATCCAGCAGGAGACAGGAACACAACAGTTGGATCTAGAGCTAGAACAAAATCCTAAATGGTAAAGATGACCAAGGACCAGCTGAACTGATATTAGGACTGATAAACCTCTGCTGAATCCCACAATCCAGAAGTGGTGGAAATTCTAGGACTATCTTTGCCTGGTCCCAACTTTGTGCCAGCACTGCGGTTGTGTCCCTGGGCTAGAGGAGGTATGGATCTTTCTTGCTGGCTACTCTGCTAGCAGAACTTACTCAGCAGAGCATTTTCATTGGTAAATCACTCTGGCCAGAATTCTGTTAGTGACACATAATGCAAATGCGTGGTTAACACACATATAGGTCTCTTTTGAAGGAAGGACAAGATGGTTTTCTGCAGCCATTTGACCAATGTCTAAAACTCTCCTGCTGGGCCCTGGGAGGGGCTGCTGCTGAGGCAGATTACTGCTCACATGTGCAAATATTAGAATAAAGATGGAGTCAATAATGCAAATGCTGTATGGAACATGAACAATAGCAATAGCAAGTACATTTCTATACTGCTTATCAGTGCACTTAAGGACCCCCTAAGCTTTTTACAATGTGTAAGCCAAATGTCCTCAACAAGTTGGGTACTCATTTTAATGACCTCAGAAGGATGCAAGGCTGAATCGATCCTGAGCCCCTGGCTGGTATTGAACTCACAATCTTGTGGTTTGCGAGTGAGTGGCTGCAATATAAGCATTTAACCACTGCACCACCAGGGCTCTTAAAGAAGGTATGCAGTTTTTTTTATCCTAGGTCTATTCAGGTCTAAGCGCAACAGTTATTCACACTACTGATGATGCTGATGTTTTTTAAAAATTTGGGGGGGGGGGACCTGATATTAATTATCTCAGATATTAATTAAGCCCTTGCCCCCGACTTAATTGCATTTGGGATGTGTGTGAACAACCAGAGAGGGAAACTAGAAAGCAGGGAGGTAATTCAATCAATGCAGCTCTGAGAGGGAGGTACAGAAGGATAAATTTCCATTTCCTTCTCCCTCCAAGCGAAGATGAGATGGTTTGTCAAGGTCTGAGAAGCCTCTTTGCTCTCTCTACTGCCCACTAGTAAAGAGAGCAGCAGCCTCTCCTGGGGTGTTTTAATGTGATTCAGAAGACCAGAGAACAGCCCTTGTGCCCTGGACAAAAAATAAAAAATAAAAAAAATGGACATACGAAGGATGAGGGCAAACAGAGAACTGCAGGGTCAGAACGTTATATATTGCCCACGTAATATGGGAACTCAGCCTCTGCCGGCAGATTTCTATGCAGTGGGATCAGCCAGCAGAAAGGCCCAAGAGGTTTGTGGCTAATCTTAAAATACTACAGCTAGTGTCTCTTTGAGTTAGGATTGCATCAACCATTAGTGTAGGCGTATTACAAGGGGTCTATTTTATATAAGACTAAGTTTGGATCCAACTCATCAAAAAGATTTTAGCAATAACAGTTTTGATCTCCTAATTTTCAAGACATAAAGCATTTGAGTTTTTAAAAATGGCCTTTCACAGGATTGATTTTGACTGCTCTTAAGGTCTGAGTCATAGTATAAATCTATTTTTTCCCAAAGGCCAGATAAATCAAGTACAGCAGAAACAAAGAAAAAGGCATGCCTTATAAAACTAGAACTTACTGGAGTGGAATAATTTCTGGTATCCATCCAGTAAGTGCATGCAGAACTGTGAATTCTCCTAGTTCTCTTTTTCCATTGTCATGTATACTACAAAAAATAGAAAAATATGCAACTAAGCATACCAATATTCAAAGAGATAATTTTATATATGCATTTACTGTTTACTGCCTCCCCCCATATTTTCCATATATCATACCTTTATTTTCTCCGCTAGCCATTCTACTAGCAAGTAAACAAGAATACTCAGAATTCTACTTACTGCTTAACTGTAATAATAAAAGCACTACAGGTCTCCTTTCTCATCTTTTTAGAAATAACAGATTGCAACAGACAGACAAGTACTATGCAGCAACTCAAGTTCTCAAAGGTCTAAGGAGATCAAAATGGAAAACAAGAGCAAGATCTTTCTCTAGGCAATATAATTTGATATAACCTAAGTCACCCACTCAGTTATATTCCAACAAAATGTAGCCACGTTGGCCAGAGGCAGTAACATCAGGTAGTATTAAAATATCTGAAAGGCAAACCAATTTACCTTAAGGTAGCATCATCATCATCATCACCATCACCATATTTATTTATATGTCCTTTCCCCCAAAACCAGGATTATATGTTTCATTATAAAATAAATTGTATTTTATATTTTAAGTAACTCCAAGATATAAAATTATGGAATGTTTTGTTAACAAGCATAGATTTGTAGACCAGCAAAGCCACAACACTTATTAGGGGCTTTATGTTTAGTTTCAGTTACCAATACAACACAAGATCCAGAGTGCTATCTATAACCCATTATAATCTGAACACCATGAACATTTTTCATTTTTAGAATCATTTCCTTTCCTTGGTGAAAGCTTAGGGTTCCTAAGTTCACAATATCAAACAGAGTTCAAAAAGACAGGCCATCAGTTAATTAATTCATAATAAACAATGATCCAGTCTATGTATTTGATTCTTCCTTTAGTACTAACTGTTCTGTTTTGATCTCAAAACCAATAGATAGGAAGCTTTAAAAACATACTCATTGTTTGCTAGTTTAATGATGGCTTTGGATAATATAATTGGCCAAAGTTCAATTTCACATGTTGTGGCTGGAAGCAGCATGTAATTGTCTTCACTGAAAGGTATACTGTCATCTACAATGATTTTTCTCCAGCAGCCCTACAAGAGAGAGAGAAAAGAAATTATATATTATGTGATAGCTGGAGTGAAAATCTGTGACACTGCAAGAACTTGACCCTAATTATAGGTAATTTAAATAAACAGAGAGAACAAATGTGCAATTCCAGTACAGTCCAAATGAATAATGGTCATCAATACAGCTAGCATTTCAGAAAATATTTGTGTGCATCAACAAGCTATATTCGAGTTGTCAAAACTGGTGTGAATATTAGCAAAGAAAATGTATCCTTTCAGAACAATCTTCTTATGTATAACAGTATAGTAAAGAAACAGTTTGTCTTTATTTATCAAATGTGTGCTATCAGAAGATGCTACTGAATAACAGTCAAGGAAGGAAAGTGAGCCTGTATTATTGTCCAAAAGTACTAAGTGGGGGCAGAAAGAAGACTAGATACTTGGCTGCAAGACAATTATGTGGAAGTTTCCAACATTAACTGAAATCTGATAATGTTATTACCAAAGCCAATGTGAGATACTTCTGGTCATTTCCCACATACTGCTATTGTGACAACTGCATCATGAGAGACCAAGACCCAAAACACACAGGCCAAAAGAAGCAGCCAGAAGCCATTTCAACTCTGCCCTCTGGTCCAGATCAAAAATGAGTTGGTTTAAACTTTGGGAGCTTTGGGAGCAGGCCATGTGGTTGCCCAACTCCATGCCCAATTGCAGCTGGGGTGACCAGAGGCTGCTTCTCCCCAGACATATGCTTCACCTGCAAGTCTCTCCTCTCTCTTTTAACTAAGAGGCATATGCTCCATTACTCTACAGTTCTTCTTTCCTCTTGATCCTAGACATATTTCAATAGCATCAGTGAAGTGGTACTGTCCATCCTTGCCTTATACAATGTAGAATTTATGTGCACTATCACTGCTATCATGTTAAAAAGGAAAATTTAAGTCTATTTCACCAACTTTATTATAACAATTAGACAAAAAGTTCTTCATTTTAAAACATTTTAAATGCTTTTCAAATAAAAACATTTAAATAAGGTCCCAAACAAGAACATTTTCCATGAGTATGGGGTCTGAGGAATTCTTCAGGTGTCTACTAGAGTATATCCCACAGAAATAAGAGCAACAGGTGCAGGAGTGTATTTCAGTCACTCTCATGCAAATGATGTTATTTTTCTCTTCTAACGATAAACCATTTTCGTGTTTTTTTCATCACATGGGGATATATCAAAGAAGCCAGTGCTAGCCATATTTCCTATATGATGAACAATCAACCATATAGAGATGGGCAAGGCTCTGCCAGTGAACTCCTTAGCTATACAAAAGCATACAGCTGCATAATAACCACTACTGCCAAGTATAAAGTGACCCAGGCCAAGAATATATATGCATATAAAGCAAATTGAAATATATAATGCATGTTTTACATTAAGAAGTTCCTTTTGTTTCTTGGTGTTACATACAAAACTGTAACCATACCGTTTATAGCTGTCAAATAAAAGTTCAAATAAAAATTATGTAGCAATACTAATAATTATGAGTTGTCTCCAAATATATTGCTCAGCTGGTGAAACTGTGGTATCCAGAGCAACTGGGAAGAGCCATCCACATTCCCAAATGCATCTCTCCCAAAACCCTAAACCACATCTGGAGTGCTGAAAACCTCCCTGAAAGTGTTAGTTGGGGAGGTGCAGAGGGCTGGTGGGGGGGGGGCAAGAAGAAAAGTTCTGCTATAACTGAAAGCAGATAACTGGACCAGGTAAATAGTGCAAGAACACTCATGACTAAAAAATTTTGATGTTGGTACTATTATTATCATTAGTATACACACATACAACTATATCTCCTGCATAAGTAAATAAATATTATCCAAAGTTCATGTAAAAATAAAACATACATAAAACTTACCATCCAGTACAATTTTACAATGTATTTTCCATAACTATTGTACAATGGCATATGTCCCTTGACAGCTTTGCATAATGAGTATATATGTTCCCATGGTTTCCACAAAAGTACAGGTATTTCATTGGTGTTAGCTTTAGCATCAGGACTTAAAACCGCTGCATTATATATTTTCCAAACTGCATAGATTTCACTTATTATCCATCGCATCAGCTGAAGCCCGTGTGGTGTAGTGGCAGAAAAAAAAAATAACCAACGTTAGCTAAGCTTTGTTTGCAATCTACTCATTTTGGCTCTTTTTTCATAATGCAATACACAATAGCAATAACAGTCATTCTATTTGAACAGAAGATAATTAACAAAATACTATAGAGAATAGTTTTCTACCTCTAACCGCCCCGATTGGTCTCAGAAGGGTGGGATATAAATAACAACAACAACAACAACAACTATTATTATCATCATCATCATCATCATCTAATCTTCATTTAAGTACGGGTGAAACAGGGCATAAAACAAATAAATTTGGGTATGAATAGGAGCTATTCATACCAAGGAATAAATAAGGCACAATACGAAGCAATTTCTTTCATTATAATCCAAATGAGAATAGTATAAAAATTTAAAACAGGCTTCTTAAGCATAATATAAATTTTGCTTATCTGTGAAATTATCTTTTGAGCTTTGAACACTTCATATTTTAAATTGTGTATGTTCTATATAATGGTATATTTTAAAGAAGCTTTAAATGCATTTTGGTATTTGTGATATATAATCCTGAACTTCTATTTTTCTGAACTGTATCAGTATTGTAATAAATATAGTTACACTAAGTATTATTCCCCAGCAAAAGAAATTAAAAATTGAAGTTATAGGAGTCTCTCTAGTTTTCACTCGGTGACACTGTTTCCAATATTTCCAAAGCTCTGTATGAGTGCATCTACACTGTAGAAACAATGCAGATTGACAGCACTTTAAGTGCTTAGCTCAATCTTATGGAATCATGGGAGATATAGTTTTACAGGTCTGTCAAAGAGCTCTGGTGCCTCACAAAGCTAAAAATCCCAGGATTATGTAGGCTGGTGCCATGGCAATTATAGTGGTGTCAAACTGCATAATTTCTACAGTGTAGATGCACTCTGTGTGTTACACCACAGACCAGTAACTTCCAGTCTTTGGTTGTCCAGATGATTTGGACTCTTAACTCTCAGAAATCATGGACAGCATTTCCAATAATAAAGGTATTCTGGAAGTTGTACTGAAACATATGTGGAAGATCAAAGGTTTAGAACCACTGCCATATGCCTTCCAAAACTTATTAATCTATTTTTAGATCAAATTCACACTTTGTCAATTCTGTCAAATACACACTACCTAAACTGTACATGAAACAGAACACTAATTTTTCCAAAGTCTGCATTCAAAACTGATGCTAAGACAGTACGGAACAAACTTAACATTAGCAAAATGAGAAAGGAGTAAAACTGAACTTGACAGACTTATTAACTTATTAAAACAGACAGAGTGTAATGACCCCATCTAAAATGTTACACATGTATGATGATTGTGCATTCACAAATACATTCTTCTATTATAACCATTTTTATCACATGTAACTTTAACTGAATTGTAATGAATATGAATGGTCAGATGTGGACTGTAAATGGAATATACTATTGTTTTATACCAATATGATGATTATGAAGGTATTGTGGTTTGAGACTTTTCTCAATCTGTGTCAGTTGTTCATGGGTGCCTTTTCTGTTTTGTATACACAAGATACCATCTTATTCATACACTACCTCAGTGTATGCTGGAATAGCCATGAAAAAAGTAAGACAAAGAGCCAGGACAGACAGACAAGAAGTAGTGGCTTGATCCTGCTTTTTCCAAAAGCAGGTTGAAATCCTGCTGCCAGCATGGTTCACTCCAAGGCAGGCTAAATAAGCACAAGCCAACAAAATGGCATGGCATGGCATGGCATGGCGCCATGATGCTGGGTAATATTTTTGGTTGCCTCCTCACCATGCATGTGCACCATTGCACAAAAATGCCACCTCTGACTTCCAAGTACCCCCCACATCTGCCCAGATGCCATCCCATTGGATGGCTGCTCCTTAGATTAGCCACACAGTTGCGTGTGCGATACTCTACCCATACAGGGCATTGGTGTATGAGTGATATGCTGCAAAGCACAATCACAGAGCCCTCTCCCCCATGTTCATCCCATGTTGGACTGTCTGGTTTGTTTACATTGTAATTACATCCATCAGAGTGGTCACACTCATTTCTGTGCTTTGCTGCAGCCCTGCACTCGCATCGGGGCATATGCAGGTGTAAAGATTTTCTGCCTTGATCATCCCAGCTTCTTTTGCTCTTGTTTTTAGCATGGCTCTGGTCTGGTTTCCAGACACTTTCAAGGTGTGCATCATCTAAATGGCCCACCTTCAAAGTGACTTGAAACTGCTTTATTTTGCCTGTGTTTTACCTCAAAGTCAATGGTGCCATTCAGGAAGGAAGGTTGCTGGCTCCAAGGAGTCTGTCTCTGGAAAGGCTCACTTGGAAAATCTCTTACCTCATTGTACAGGCAGTTTTCTAAGCCTACATTTGTAGAGCAGCCTGGTATTGAAGAGTGCTTGGAGAGACAGCCTTCTTCTCCCAGCAGTGACAATGACAAACTCATTTGCCTTCCTTGGAAAAAGTGCAGCAACTGTTTGCTGTTGTTGTTGTTGTTGTTGTTGTTGTTGTGTGCCTTCAAGTCATTTCTAATTTATGATGACCTTAAGGCGAAATTTTCAGAGGGTTTTCTTGGCAAGCTACGTCAGAGAGGATTTATCATTCCATGTTCTGAGGCTGAGAGTGTATGACTTGTTCAAAGTCACCCAATGGGTTTCATGGCTGAGTGGGGATTCAAACCCTGCTCTCCAGAATCATAGTCCAATGGTCAAACCACTGACTATGTCATGCTCGAAACTGTTGTACAACCCTGGAAAATGTGTTGCTATGTGCCTACCACTGTGTAACTCAAGGGAAAGTACAACTATTAGCTATTACCAACTGTTAACTTAATCATAGTGAACAAATAGAATATATTGTGTCTAACACAGAACATTAGCAGGATACAGTGCACTGACAGAAAATTGTTTTCACAAAATAGATTTTTTTGTGCATATAAACATCTTGATACATTTTAAAGCTGAAAAATACCTTAATCTATCCCTCCTTCCATGGTGCTCCCTGATGCAAGCTACTTTATTCTGCCACTGAAAGGGCTAGTCCTGCCTGTTTTCATATTTTTTTTACAACAACAAATGCATTTTTCCATTCACCTACATAACAAATATGACTTATTTCTTAATAAAAAGTTATTATTCACATACCTCACTGTTCATTAAATGTTCATTGGATGGAAAGAGGTCAAACCAAGTTTCATTTTTTACTACCACAGGCACCTAAGAGAAATTATTTTCATTAAAATACCTGTGAAAAATCTTTCTACACTTTCTAATATACTGGTAATTTTAAAATTTTAAATGTATTTATTTATTTTACACACACATATACATATACATACATACATACTTTGGTTAGGTTCCCAGTCTAGTTGGGGGGGAAATTAGAACTGTATATACCAAAAAAAAAAAAAAAAAAGAAAGAAAGAAAAAAAGAAAAGAAAAAGTAAAAGTCACAAAAATCATAGGAGAATAAATATTAGCAAGAATAAACTATATCTAAAAAGTAGGCACTCACAAAAAGGGGGCACTGATAGGGCAAGTTTCCCTGGCCCTAGGAGGACAAATTAATAGATTCAACTAACTAGAAAGCAATGAAAATAAAAACAGAGAAAATGACAAAGCAATTTCAAATAACAACAAATTCAGGATCTTGATGGAAGGATAAAAAGAGGAAGTGTTAATAGGCATTGTCAACACTAGGCACACAGGGCACTGGTTGCACAGCTGTCCTCAAACAAGATATGGTGCATTTCACCTATTTCTGCAGCTATTTTTTAGAAATATAAATTATATTCAACCAAAGGTCTCTCTTTGTTATCAAGTTCTCCTTCCCAATCTTCCCGATTTACACGCCCAAAGGATCACTAGTAACAAATTGCTCTTCAAAGACTGGAAAATCAAGCATCACTGCCAAACAACCCTACATATATCATACAGAAATCGAACCAGAATTTGTTTGAAGACAATGATTCTGTTCCTTCCATTCTTTCTTCATGGATTGTGGAGGAAAACAGAAGTCTGTTCTAGTGAACATGAATTTGTTAATAATAAATAGTAGTGTAGATGCTTATACTGTATCAGTATTCTGATCAACATGTACCATTTTTTCCTGGTTCCTGGCTATTAATTTATTTTTGTACAAGAACCCAAGAGATCACTATTTTAAACAAGTTGTTGGTTTTTTTTTTACTTATTACAGTTGGATCTCTCTGTCAGTGTGCTAAACATCCACGGGTTGGAGAATGTGTTGATGGCCCTGCCCAATAGTCATCAATAACAGTGCATGCAAGCACCTGGCCTTCCACACGCCAGAACTGATTGGCAGTAATGGGACTTGAAGTCCCACATTTTTGGGGGGAACTTTTGCTGAAAATGAGGGCCAATTGCAACATATTGCAGTTGACTTGTCTTTGCTTTGTAATAGATCCAAACAAGTACTTCTTACCTTATTGACTAAGATTTCTTGTGGCCTCTTCCAAGAACTCACTTTTAAAGAAGGAGGAAGTTCAATTTTTCCTTCTGGGTCTTCAAAGAAATGCTGGGTGAAATATTAAATTATAAAAACAATGTATGATGTTACATGTTGTTAAACTGGATTCAATTTACGGTCACCTTGTGAATATGTATTTGATGAATTAAGCAAATAATTATGACTAACTTGTCCCAGATTAATTTTGAGCAGACTGGAGGACTGTCTGCATGAGTGATAAAATGCGGTTTTACCCCATTTTGAAACCTACCTTTTGAAAAGATGCACATGGCCAACATGGGAGGAATCCAGAACAAAGCTGCACTGCAGGGTTAAACACCAGAGCAAAATAAATCCCACCTTGTTTTGGTTCAAGCCGAAGTGAACTATTGGACTAATGAGTGAACTGTGCGTCAGTGTGGAGATGAGGGAAGGGGCCAGGGGAAAGGGGGCATGTATGGGGGCCCTCCATGATCATGTTGTCCCAATGTGTCACTAGGCACACAAATGCTCCATGCAGAAAGTCAATTGTGCAATGAAGTAGGAGGTTGCAGAGACAGTTGCAGAGGGTGTTGAATGGGCTGGCAGCTAGGTAAGATGAGAGAGGCAACTGGTGGCGCATCCATGCACATGTGTGCATTTGTTTGAGACAGAAGAGGAAAAATAATGGTGCTGTACAGCTTGTACTCGCAAATACCCCATTTTGTCAGGTCCAAAACGTGTCTGTCCTATTAGAAGAAAGACAGTGTGGACTGCCCATGGATGTCTGGCCCATTGTGGAAGCTGGCAGTGTGGTCAGTGGGTTTTCCCTGAGAGTCAGGAAAATCCGGAAGCAAGCCTGCTTTTTGCCTGTCTGTCCAGGCCCTTAGTCTTGCCTATTTTGAATGCCCAATACAAGAAAAAACACTACAAGTTGCCATTTAAATGTACAAGAAGTTTGGAGAGTGAAAACAGTTTAAATAATTAACTAATATTAGGGAATCTACTACAAGATTACTCAGGTTTAGTAAGCAAACTTACTAAAAGAGGACTTTTTCCTGATTTATCTTTTTCTTTTCCACCTTTCCCTGCATCCCATTTCTCTGCATTGATATCAGCTTCATTCCATTCTGGCCAGATAGGAAATCTTCCCCTCCTTCCCTCAAATAAAGCACCCTGAGGGCTCACACCTGAGGCTGATCCAGAAAGAAACCAAGGTCTGAAAAAAAGTGAGAACACAAAAAAATCTTGCATTTCTTTTGGAGTTTTACATGACAATAATATTATATATTTATTCAAATTTAAACTTAATTAATGTTGCTAATGTTGATTTCTTTTTCAAATCTCAAGTAATTAGCATCTCTAAAAATGAAAGAGAATGCTTTACTTCAAGAGTCTACCATGGCCAGTACATTGTCAATGATAGAAGCATCATAAAATCATACCAATGGCCTTCTTAATAGAATCCATCCATCTAGAATGCAGTCTTCCTTTCTTTCTACATCCCTCCACCTTTTCTAACAATATAGTCTTTTCCAATAAGTTATTCTTTCTCATGATGTGACCAAAATATGACAGCCTCAATGTAATCATCTTAGTCTCAAGGGAGATTTCAGGTTTGATTTGTCTTGGATCTGTCTTTTTAGCTGTTCACAGTATTCTCAGAACTCTTCCCTAGCACCACATCTCAAATGCATTTATTTTCTTCTTATCTGCTTTCTTAACTGTCCGGTTCTCACGTTCATACGTGGTAAATACAGTGTGCCACGTCATACGCGGGTGCACCATACACAGTTTTCAGCACACGCTGAAAGCCACAACGGAAGTAAAGCCAGTGTGCCCCAGTGCGAGCTTGTGGCATGCGTGCCACCGTGCTGCCATATGCACAAGCCCCATTCATTTCAATGGGACAAGAGCATATGCGGAATTCCCCTTACACAGGGGGATCCAGAATGGATTTCCCGTGTAAGGGGAGGGCCCACTGATCAATGTTTGATCTAAGGTATGGGAACTCTTTTACTGTTTTGATTTCCTCATTGTCTAGGAAACCTTGATTTTCCCATTTTAAATAAGGGATGTCATTTTACTATGCCATTATATAAAATGGGACTTGAGCTTTTTAATCCACAGATTTTTGTATCTACAGGGGAGGGAGGAACCAAACTGCAGCAGATACCAAGGACACACTGTATACAGATCTGCACTCTTGTTTCTTCAGTAAAATGCACACAAGCAAAGACCAACCAATCACAAGGTGGAAAAAAAACATCCTTTTTTTGCCAAGAGGAGGGATAGTTTTTCTTGAAATATGTCTTTATAGATAAAAATGTCACTTAATAGATGAGAACAAGCTGCCATCAACCTCTTGATTTAAATTTGCTATCTACAGTTCAGCAGAAGCTAAACTTAAATATTTCTTGACAGCTGAGGCCAGAAGGCTTAGCTGGTGGTTTGTTGAAGTAAAAGAGAGATATGTTGTCCTGACCTGACATTCTTTCAAGTAGTATTTTGTAAAAACCCCATAGATCCCTAAGATCTCAACCATGTTAGAGGTGGACATCTAATAACCTGGTTAACATCAATCAGTAAAGCAATGAAGAAATGTTTGCTGTCACTGGGTTCTTGGTTGAATGGCTTCTTCTTTTTCATACTAGAAGACAGTGATATATTCTCCTGGTACAAAAGAAACCAAGCCTGGAGGTCACTATATGATAAACCTGAAAGTGACAAATGGCATGGTCAGTCACATGAAAAATATGCTTTTGGTAGGTGGGCTTCAGAAAGGGTAAATCAGCTGGTCTTCAGCTACCTTGCAGAAAAAATATACAGATTATTCTGTAAATGGAATATACACTCACAACTCAGTTAATAAGTAGATGTGTTTCTGGGCATTACTTCTTTAACAGAAAATGTGGTACCAGAGGCAAAAATGACATGGAAAAAATATATATAGGTTGCTACAGCACTAAAAAGAACAATTCAACATGTTTCAACAAACTTTTTATTCAACAATTAAAACATTGTCAGGGGAAATGAAACAACCAGTTCAAGCAAATCTTTTATCAGGGGAAAACAAAAACATTTTGAACCTTCTACAGACCACTAGAAGGCTTTTTCAAAATTGAATCCAGGCACTTCTACCAGTCTCCCACTTTTCTTATGATCTCCATTCTGGTGGCCAAACTTACATGCTTATCATACTGGGAGTAGCCAGGAAGAAAGGCTTTTGTTTTTGTTGTTGGTAGTGTATAATTCTATTCTTTCCTAGCTCAAGCTTTGTATCTTGCCTGTTTACCACACACACACATCTGCAATCTGACCCTAAATGTAAATGGGCGAGTCAAGCATTCTATAAGTTGTTGTTGCTGCTGCTGTTGTTGCTGCTGTGTGCCTTCAAGTAATTTCCAACTTATGACAACCCTAAGACAAACCTGTCACAAGGCTTTCTTGACAAAACTTGTGTCCTTCAAGTTGTTTTTTACTTATGGCAACCCTACGGTGAATTTTCCTGGGCAAAGAGTGTGTAACCCACCCAAGATAATTGTAATCCTGCCTCGATCTGCAGGGAGAGGCGGGAAATATAAATAAATATTTATTATTATTTATATTATTTTTATTATTCAATGGGTTTCCATGGCTGAGAAGGAATTCAAACCCTGATCTCCAGAGTCATAGTCCAACGCTCAAACCACTACATCATGCTGGCTCTATATTACAGTGCACATAATATAGTCTAGTCTTGACAAGAAAATGTTAACAGTGACTTTTGAAAGTGGAGTGGATAAATGCTCAGTAGACCAATGTATCAGTGGCAACTAAACACACACATGCTAAAAGTGTCTTTTCCATTTACCAAACACTGGGATGGCTATCATCATCTTGCCCTAAGACATCTGGCTAGAATCAGATTGCTGGGATTGATGGATCTTTGGCCCAATTCGAGCAACTCTTTGGAGCACCTCTTAGTTTCTTACCAACCAGGCACTGATTTGAGTGACTCAGATTAAGCTATAAAATCACATTTCAGTACTTCTAGAGAACAGCAAAATAGGTCATTTTCTAAGATTGTCCACAAGTGCTTCCTAACCACATGGACACTCTTACCAAACAAGCTTTCTTTTGGATGAAAAGAGATATATATATTCAAGAACTAAGAAATGGATTAGACAGCTTTCTGATGTAGCAACGTACTCAGTTTTCAATTAGTATAAAAGGGATCAAGCAGCAAAGAAATAAAAGGACTGGTGACCTCCTCTAACAGTACAGTTTGAGAACTTCATGTGACTTTTAATCAACACCAAAGCTGCTGAAAGTCAAGCTATTTCTGTATAGATTAATTAAGTCTCAGAGGAATCCAATTTTTTTTTTAAAAAAAAAAAGCTTATTATAAATGTTCATCCAGACATCCCTAGAGAATAATGTGCCATCTAGCATTTTTAGATACCAAACTAAAAGTAATGAAAACCAAAGATAGAACATAGGTCCAAGCAAACTGTTGTGTTTATACCAGTACTGTATCTCTCATAGGGTGCACGTAAATGTGACACATATTAGTATGCAACCAGGCAAGAGATGTACAGTATACAGGAGAGTTTGTAGTTACAAGATGTGGAGTTCTGGATTTGCAACCATAAGGAAAGCTCAGTTCAATGAACAACAGATCATACAGCTCAGCGATCTACTGTATTTCCAAGAATTGCCAGACAGCTGTTTCTTGGAAACCTACAGAGTGCCAAGTAAAAAAGTTTTTCCACGCGGCATGATGGTTGGGGAATTCTGGGAGCTGTAGTCCAAAACGTATCTTTTCCAGGTTCTGCTTCATATGAATTGAAGCATTGAGGTTCCTCTCAGCTATTATAGTCAATAGTCATTAATATCATTGTAGATTTTGATAAAAGCATTTCAAAGGTATCTAAGCTACTGACCATGCTGGGTGATGGATTCCATAAATTAAGTATGCTGCCCTGAACATATGGGCAGAAAATTTCACTGGCAGTTGGTGAATCTAATAGATTTTTGACTAATTTGTAACTCCTACAGCTCTCTATTTCTGTTGGCTAAAATATGTGTCTCTGGTTTAATTGCGGGATGAATTGGCCAATCTGTTGTGGATTTTGTGATAAAAGCATGGCAGTTGGAGAAAAAAGTATTTCTGTTGGCTAAAAGATAAGGATACTGGAACACAGTTGCTTTGTCCTGTGAAGGCTTAAGTTAGCCATTTTTCAAAATGTCCACCAAACACACTCTTATCTTTAAAGAAAAAGGAAGCAGCAGCCATGAATTTATCTGCTGCAAAGAGAGTTGTAAAAACAATGCAACTGCAAGGCTGACCTTCCCCTACAGTGTGCTTTTATAAAGAATGTTTTCAGCAATGATACATGGTAGCTTTTGCTGAAACAATCAACTCAAATTTGGGCACAGACGCTGGTATTGTATTTATTTTTTATTAAAATACATTTAACCAATAAACAAATGTGGTTTTTTTTATTTAAAAAAACCCCAAGGTGATAAAATTGCACTATGAAAATGAAGTACATTGCTTGCTTCATTTTCATTTTATGCTTTTGAATCTCTTTGATAAAGGTGACAATGTAAATGCATGAATTTAAAGACATGCATGATGCCAAATGATCTAGACTTGAATATTAATTGTATTGTTGGAAAGGTCTTACAATGTGAAACATCAAAAATATCAATTTAAACAAATAAAAACCAGTGCCTAGATGTATATTCTGCTCAGTAAAATTGCTATAAACAGAAATGAGCCTTCAGCTTTATTAATGTGCAGGTTCATTGAACAAGGTACTGGGTAATATCATTTAAACACACTGTATAACATGTGACAAATAAATTCATCCTCATTTTTTTCATACAATGCACTTGTGCTGGCTGCCATTTTCAAAAATTGTGACCATCGATTTTAGGAGTCAAATTAATCCCTTCAGTATCCAAATCTGTTTAATATTCAGTAAGTAATCTTTGCACCAGATGTCATGCTTTTGTAAAATGCACAATTCTTTTCAGTTATTCCACCCTGACTATAAAGCATGTGGCAGACACTGTACAAATCATCCTAACTAGGTTTTCTTGGAACACAGTACAATTATTTGTACTGTGGCTATATATTCCAAACAGGGAGGGGAAAAACAATAATGTTTTCAAAAAGAAAAAAAAATAGTGTAAGGGAAGGAGAACTGATCTTAAAGACAAAATCTTATATGCACACTCACTTCTCAGCTATGACAATCAATAAGATCCGTCACTATATTTCACCCTAACCTATCACTGTTTTAAGGATAAAATGAAGAGAAAGACATATATCGCTCTAAGCTCCTTCCAAGCTCCTGCAAGGAAGGACTAATGGATATATAAAAGGATTTTCCAAACCCTGTTACCGTAACTCATTCAAGGTCTTGAATACCAGCTCTAAATCCTAGGTGAACAGTTGTCAGAGCAATAAAGTGGTTTACTAAACACCTCCGAAATATATATGGAGGATTGCAAATAAAGTATTAACAAAAACAAACATTAATGGACAAGAGCTAGTTATTACATATGTGTAAACAGAAGGGATTTGTTTAATGCAAATACACCCTTTTGGCAACGCAAAAGATTATTGTATACAATGCACTATACCTGGGCATCACTGGATGACCAATAAAGAAATCAAATAAACAACATAACTGGAAGCAGTAAATGGAAAAGCTCAATCCTCTCTGCAAAAACAAGACCAGGAGGAGAATCATAGAATCATAGAGTTGGAAGAGACCACAAGGGCCATCCAGCCCAACCCCATTCTGCCATGCAGGAACTCCCAATCAAAGCATCCCCGACAGATGGCCATCCAGCCTCTGCTTAAAGACCTCCAAGGAAGGAGACTACACTACACTCCGAGCGAGTGTGTTCCACTGTCGAACAGCCCTTACTGTCAGGACGTTCCTCCTAATGTTGAGGTGGAATCTCTTTTCCTGCAGTTTGCATCCATTGTTCCAAGTCCTGTTCTCTGCAGCAGCAGAAAACAAGCTTGCTCCCTCCTCAATATGACATCCCTTCAAATATTTGAACAGGGCTATCATATCACCTCTTAACCTTCTCTTCTCCAGGCTAAACATCCCCAGCTCCCTAAGGCGTTCCTCATAGGGCATGGTTTCCAGTCCCTTCACCATCTTAGTTGCCCTCCTTTGGACATGCTCCAGTTTCTCCACATCCTTTTTGAATTGTGGTGCCCAGAACTGGACACAGTATTCCAGGTGGGGCCTGACCAAAGCAGAATAGAGTGGCACTATAACTTCCCTTGATCTAGACTCTATACTTCTATTGTTGCAGCCTAAAATTGCAGTGGCTTTTTAGCTGCTGCATCGCACTGTTGATTCATGTTCAGCTTATGGTCTACTTGGACTCCTAGATCCCTTTCACATGTGGTCTCATTCAGCCAGGCATCCCCCAACCTATTATCTGTGTATTTAATTTTTTTCTGCCTCTAAGTGCGGTACATTACATTTTTCTGTATTGAAGTTCATTTGTTAAGTTTTGGCCCAGCTTTCTAAACCATTGAGGTCATTTTGAATCCTGATTCTCTCCTCTGGGGTATTAGCTACTTCCTCCGAGTAATTTCACTTTGGGCACGTCCTCATGAGTCAACATGTTTTTATTACTGTTGTTTGCCTTCCAAGTTGTTTCTAACTTACAGGGACCCCTAAGACAAGCCTGTCACAGAGGATTTTTGGGAAGGACTTTGCCTTCCTGCGACGCTGAGATAAGGAGCAAGCAACTTGTCCAAAGGAGTTAAAGCGCTCCCAAACCGGGTTATCTCTCCAGTGTGGACGCAGCCCTTGGTCCCTGCCTGCAAACTGGCTCCTTAGGGAGGAAAAAAGCGCCTTACTCTCTGTTAGGGAGGCCTGGCTGGAGGACATTGTTGGTCCTCAGCACTTCTTTCTTCTTGGCCAACTTCGACATGATTCGCAGCAGAAGAAGAAGGCCTCAAGAAGAAGAGTAGGCCTCGGCGTTCCCTCCGTTGCTAGGATACGCTCCCGGAAGTCGCCTTGGACCATAGAGATAGGAAGGAAGGGCAACATAGCCGACAGTGTACAAAGAGTATAGAGCACTTCCGGTACATAGAGCTAGGAAGGGGTAGATGGCACATAGAGCTAGGAAAGTATAGACAAGAGCACCATTTCACACAGCTTTGTTGTTGTTGTTGTGCTTCTTGTTCTTTTTGTGTGCCTCCAAGTCATTTTTGACCCCCATAAGGTTTTCATGGCAAAGGTTCTTCAGAAGGGGCCCACATTACTCTTATAGTGCTGCTATTCCTTTTTTTACTGCCTCCTCCTGTTGCATTCTGGGATTTGTAGTCCAGGGGGGCCTAAGAGCTCTCTGGCTGGGGGTTCTAAATGCCATTTTCCCCCTAAACTGCAAATCCCAGAATGCAACAGCAGGCAGCCCTAGCAGCACTATAATGATGATTTTATAATCACACTGGGGCTAATTCCGGCATTAAAATGAGATTAAGGCGCATTTAAGGCACCCTGCGAATGAAGCGAAAGTGGAGAGTAGTTGCGCGAATGACTATCGCACACAGTTGCATTGGAAATGCATTGGCACTGAAATCCCGAAAGTAAAAAGATGTGAATTAATGTTTCTCGGTGACCACTTTAATGGCGGGTTTTGTGCGACGTCGTATGAAATCATTTCACGTCATTCCTTGATTTTTCTGGGATATTAATAGGATAAACTCCCGGTCTCCTTCGTGTGATAAACTCCTAAAGCTGGGATTTGAACCCTGGTCTCCAGAATGATAGCTCAACCCTTGTGCCTTGGACTCATTTTTGGCTTATGGGGAGCCTATCAAGGGGGTTTTCTTGGCAAGATTTGTTCAGAGGGCCTTTACTTTGGCCTCCCTCTGAGGCTGAGAGAATTCAAAGACTGGAAAATGTAGGAAACCAGAGTGTAAAGGGATCTATAGGGCAGTTCGGACATACTGAAAGAGAAAAGTTGGCAGCATGAGCTTTGGTAGATAACAGGTCCAAAACACACTGCAGAAATAATGCAGTTTGAGACTGCTTAAATTGCCCTGGCTAAGTGCCAGGGGATCCTGGGAACTGTACTGTTTGTGAGACCTTTAGGCCTTCTCCGTCAGATAAAGCTCTGGTTCCACCATAAACTACAAAACCCAGGATTCCCTAGCGCTCAACCAGGGCATTTAAAGCAGTCTCAAAATGGATCGTTTCTGCAGTGTGTTTTGGACCTTGAGTTTCAGGTCTACAAAAGCCTGATCAGGTGTTATAACCACAAAGGAGGACGAGGCAATGCTAAATGTAGGACCTTCAAGAAAAATAGAGGACATGACCAAATCAGAGCCAGAAACACTCATAGGACCTTATCAGACGTTGGAAATTGGAAGTATAATCTAATGGCAATCCAAACGCAATCATTTGTTTCACGTTATTGCGAATTAAAGTATCTCATACAATTTCAGGCAAAAGGGAAGTCATTCCGAATGCAATCATGGATTTTACGTTATTGAGAATTAAAGCTTCTCACGCAATTTGGGCAATGGGAGGTCATTTTCGGGTAATGGGAAGTCAATCTGAACGCATTCTGAACGCAATTGAAATTCACGTAAATTTGCTAAACTAGTGAATTCACATGAATTTGAATTGGCTCCATTCACAATAATGAGAAATTCGTCCCATCTGATAATGTCCATAGAAATGTAAATTTATACTTCTTAGTCATACTCAAAAGGGAAGTATGAAAAAGGAGGATCTCTGGTCATGCTGCCAACTTTGTAGAGCGCTTAGAGAATGCTTAAGTGCACTGAATAGTGGTATAGAAATATACATGCTATTGCTATTGCTGTTGCTAATTTTTCTCTTTCAGTTAGTCTGAGACAGAGAAAGTGTGCCTTACCCATGGCCACCAAGTGTGTTGGGATTCAAACCCCGATCTGACTCACCAGAGTCATAGTCCAATACTTTTTTTTAAATCAGCACTTCTGGTCTGGAACAAAACTGGAGCTCCACTGTATTTCTTTTATAATTTATTTATTGAACTTGTGTACTGTCTTTCTTCCAGTCTGGCTCCTTTGTTTCCTTTGCCTTCTTCTGTAGTTTTGTACTATTAACATTTACAGTGGCTCTTGTTATCCACTGGCATTTGGTTCCAAGACCCTCCATGGATAACAAAATTCATGGTTGCTCAAGTCCCATTAACAACGGCATAGCAAAATGGTGCCCCTTATATAAAATGGAAAATTAACATTTGCTATTTGGAATTTATACTTTTTTGGTGTGTGTGCGTGTGTGTGTGTGTGGGGGGGGTATTTTCAAGCCGTGGATGCTTGAATCCATGGATAAATAATCCATGGATAAGGAAGACTGACTATACAGTTACAATAACATTTAAAATCCACTAAATAGTGATATATTCATTGGACCAACCCAATGCACAACATTGGAAGCTTCAAGCTACAGCTCCAATGAGCCCTGGGCAGGGCAGGGAGGCAGAAAGTCCAAACCTTGTGGCTCCTTTCACTTGAATGTGGTGTAGGTGTGAGTTAGAGGTGACAAGATGATGCTTCTACACTGTAGAAATAATTCAGTTTGACACCACTTTCAGTGCTTGTATTCTCTGTTACCATGTATGGATGTGTGAGCTGGACAGTGAAGAAAGCAGATAGGAAGAAAATCAACTCATTAGATGTGATGCTGGAGAATGTAGCTGAGGATACCATGGGCACTGGCACCCAAAAAGACAATCACATGGATCCTAGAGTAGATCAACCCAGAATTCTCCCTGGAAGCCATGGTGACAAAACCTAGGCTGTCGTTCTTCGGACCTGTCATGAGAAGGCATGAATCACTGGAAAAGATAATAATGCTAGGGAGTTTATCATACAAAGGAATTTGGGGTATAATGCAATGGCAATCCGAACGCAATCATGGGATTTCACGTTATTGCGAATGAGTGTATCTCACACAGTTTCGGGCAATGGGAAGTTATTCCGAATGCAATCATGGGGTTTCACGTAATTGCGTATTAAAGTATCTCACGCAATTTCGGACAATGGGGGGGGGTCATTTTCGGGCAATGGGAAGCCATTCTGAACGCATTCCGAATGCAATCAGATTTCAAGTAAATTCACTAAACTAGAAAATTTACGTGAATTCGAATTGGCTCCATTCAAAATTGAGAGAAATTCCTCCCATGTGATAAACTCCTAGGAAAGGTTGAGGGAAGTAGAAATTGAGGAAAGCCCCATGCTAGATAGATGGAGGTCATAGGTCCAAAGCGGCAGGACTTGAGCAGAGTAATGGAGGACAGGGAATCTTGGAAATGTATCACCCACAGGGAGATTTACTCAAGGGCAATTAACAACAAACTCCTATCCTATGGAATCCTGGGATTTGTTATTTCACAAGGCCTTTAGTCTTCTCTACGAAAGAGTGCTTTTGTCTCACTAAGCTACAAACGCCAGGATTGTGCAGGATGGCAGCTAAAGTGTTATCCAACCGCATTATTTACAGCATAGATGCTGTATTATCTTGGCATGAGATTTGATTTTGATTTTTATCTTTTTGGACTGTTTGATTTTTTAAAAATTGTATCATAGCCTCAATGGAGGACAGCACACTGCAAAATGTGGGGCATTCAAGAATGTAGGATATTACAAAATAAAAGCTAGAAGCACTCATACAAACATAAATTCATGCTTTGCTATGCTAAAAGTGGAGGACATTTTGGAATTCCTCCTGTATAAAAATGTAGGACATGTCCTGGAAAAGGAGGATGTCTGGTCACCCTAGATGGAAGGAAGGAAGGATCCATAGGCATTTAAATAAGGCAGCAGCAGGTTTGATGGTTTCACTCACAACTGCCCATGTTCCTTGTGAGGGTAAGAACAAAAAACTTCCTGCTAAAATAAATATGTTAGTCTGAAAGTGCCACAAAACTTTTTTCTACACTCATACACACACACACACACACACAGCAATAGATGTACCTGTCTACCGATCCAAAAATCATAGTGACAGTTGTCAATAGCATTATTGAATAGCATTAAAAGGGGATTAGATAAATTCATGGTAAGTAAAACCATTGCTGGCAAAATGGCAATGTATCACCTGTGGTAGCAGAGATAACATGATTCCATGTATCTATTTTTAAGATATGTGAAATAAAGGGTTAGCTGCACTCATGCCTTACAAGTGCACTCCCTATATTATTGGTTGTTCTGCAAACAGAATATTGTCATCGTAGTTGTGTGCCTTCAAATCATTTCTGACTTATAGAAACCCTAAAGCAACCCTATCATGGGGTTTTCTTGGCAATAATCCCATTGGGGGAGATAAATCCCACAAATACATAAATAAAGACTTGTTCAGAGGAGGTTTGCCATTGTCTTCCCCTGAGGCAGACAGCATGTGACTTACCCAAAGTCACCCAGTGAATTTTATGGCCAAGCAGGGTAAATCAAATCATGGTCTCCAGAGTCATAGTCCAACACTCAAACCATTATGTCACCATGGCCCCCCATACATGCATATAATTTTCAAAACAATACTCTTGCCTTGAGATTCCTTTCCCTCCTCCTGGGAGCCAGAGAAGAGGGTCTGGGTGCTGATGTTGGACTACCATATAAGCCTCTGGTTTGATCCAGCCTGACTCTTCAGTTCTTATGAACCTCCACATGCTACAATCTTATTCCGATACATTTGCAGACCAGCCCTAAATGGCTACAATAAAGAATTGTAGCAAGTTCCAGTTTTGAAGGGTGATCCAGTGAGATACTATTCCCTGTGAAAGTGAATCACTTGTTTGTTTTGGTATGCCTTTCTTTTAAATTTTAATTTGTTCTAGTTAATGGATACAGTTATAGTAGGGAGGGAGGGAAGAAAACAGAAACATGTATTGGCTCATCTTCTGAGGCTTGTCCCATGATAACTCATAAGGTTAAGTTGAATCAGTTATGGGACTTTAAGAAAACAGAGCAACTCCCAAGAAATGTCTCTCATCTTAATAATGTTATTTCAACAACAACAGCAGACAAATACCTACAGTGGGCCCTTGGTATCCATTGGGATTTGTATCCCCCATGGATATCAAAATCAGTGGAGCGTCAAGTCCTATTAAATGTAATGCTATAATGGTCTCCCTTATATAAAATGGCAAAATCAAGGTTTGCTGATTAGAATATATCTATATCTATCAACACATATAAAATATCAGTAGATTAAAAAAAAAATCTATGGATACAGAGGGCCAACTGTATTTTACACAGTGTGCGTTTTAATAATAAACACACTTTCATCTGTTTATTTACACAATAGTTTAATATCTTATACAGTAACAAATCTAGATTTATGAACAAATATATACCTAACTAGTTCTAATCAAGTTGATGTATGATAATCAGCACTTTGTGGTGGGGGAGCACTACATTTTTGTGTTGTCTGAAAGTATACAGCATGTATGCAAGTAAATTTTAGAAATGAAGGGTCTCTATAAGAGACCCTTCATTTCTAAAACTCTTGTTGTTATGGTGTGCCTTCAACTCATTTCCAAATTATAGTGAGTCTAAGGTGAACAAGGCGTTCTTGGCAAGATTTATTCAGAGGGGGTTTGCCTGTGCCTTCCTCTGAGGATGAGAAAGTGTGACGAGGTCGGTCAGTGGGTTTCCATGGCCAAGCCAGGATTCAAACCCTGGTCCCCAAAGTCATAGTCCAACACTAACCACTCATCACATTGTTGTTTAAAAAAATGGAATGCTTCACAAATTTGTATCATCCTTACTGTGTGGCCTTGCCAATCTTTGTATCATTCCAGTCATATGGGCTATGTGCTGAACTCTCACTTTCTATAAAGCAATGGTTCCTAACCTTTTCTATGCCCTGCACCACTAGGAAATGTTTAATTTATGTTTACAACACTTACAAAAATAATAGGACATTTGAAGATGAAGAAATCTAATTCCTCATTTTTGAACCAAACAATACTGAGGTTGAACAAATTGAACTTAAAAAAAAATTAAAGCTTTTAACTGAGTGCATAAACTGCAAATCTAAATGGAGCAATTACATTCAGAAAAAGTGAGTGATGACTATAACCCAAAGACCAGGTGGAGAGCGGGACAGTGGAAGTCCCTCACCAACTATCAGCATTACTTAAAATGTTGGAAAAATTAGCTTTTGCAAGAGGCTTTGGTAACCTTTGGAACATTTGCACCTGTTTATACCTGTTGTAGCTGAGGAGAGCTCCAGGTTTGGAGTGAAGTAAGAATGTTTTATTCAGGAAAATGCAGAGTGCAATCACACATACAAGAAATACTAAAAATAAAAAGCAGCACTTGAAGGACCATTTAATATCCATCTGGGTTAATGAGATGTCCCTCACTGTGGAGCAGAAGGAGAGCAGTCATGAGGGGACATGTCTCAAATCTGAAGTTACTTCTACTTAGCCTTCAGCTTGCAGCTACCCACAGAATCAGGATTATACTGCAACTAAAGACATAAGACAAATGCATTGCCTAAAAAGTTGTACTAATATAAAGACAACATGAAAGATAGGTACAGAACTATACAGGGTGTTTTACCATGTGATTCATTAGTGCCATCTCTTCCTGTCTCATCAACGGGTGCAAAGGGAAGTACAGATTAGTAGTGTGTTGTTGTTGTATGCCTTCAAATCAACTGTCTTGTTATGATAGTCTCATAGGATTCTCTTGGCAAGATTTACTGTTTGTCATTGCCTTTTGCTTAGGCTGAATCTGTGTGGCTTGCTAAAGGCCACCCCATGCGTTTCCATGGCTAAGTTAACAAATAATGTTGCCTTCCTTGAACAGAGAGTAAGACCACCATTTTCTGCATTTTCTCTCTTAGCGAAGAATTTCAGAATGTGGTGCTGGAAAACAAATGCACTGGCTCATAAAAGGTAGACCTAATTCTTACAACAAAGTACTGTCCCACCCCTTGCTCTTCTAATGGTTTTTGGATCTGATAATCCTGTGTATTAAAATGAATTGTCATGCTGAACATTTGCCTCTATGTAGCAGGATGCTTACTTAAGTTGGCAAAAGGACTGAACAACAGTACATGAACTGAAACTTAATCTGGAGATGATGAGCAGGCAGTGGCTGAAAGATTCAGAAAAGGTGCATAGTAGTGAGAATCAGTGGCATCACTGTTTGGTGTCAACTGGTGCAGGAAACCCACCTCCCTCAATTGACATCCTCCTATACTACACCATACAGAATCCTCTAGTAATGTTTTTTGTACTAATGTAAATTGTAATTCTCATATATCACTGAATGTAATTGCAATAGTAGATGTTTGAGGAACAGTGGTGTCATTCCCCCTTAGGGTGTCACCTGGTGAGGTTCATATCCCTCGTACCCCCTAGTAATGCCACTGGTGAGAGTACCATGCATGGGTGTAGAGTGGGTCAAAGTATGGGCTACCTCAGCTGCGTTTGTTCTCCCTGAGATTAAAAAACAAAACAAAACATGGTGCCTTTTAAAAATTCAAAATGAGTTTTGTTCCAAAATGCCATTTGGAGGTGGTGTCACTTCATGTGGTTAAAAAAAATAAGAAGCTTCTGGGCCTAAGATTGCCCAGGGTAACTAAAAACATGGCAAAAATGCCCCCACCTCCCCATGGCAAAATTACTTATTTCATTATGAATGCAACAGGGAGTATGCAGCTCTCCAAGTTTTCTTGGGGGTCTAATATGTCCCCCTAGCCTCCCACAGTTACCTGGATGGTTTCAATGGTAACAGTCATGTTTGGTATATGTGTTCTGTAGCCAAGATGACAATATCTCAAGTCACTCCCAGCAAGCCAAGTTAGTGATTCAGAAATTCAGTTAAGAAATATGGAAAGGGGATGCAGCTGACATTGCTTGAACTCACCTTTTTCTAGCAGTCACAGAAAACAGTTTAAAAAACTGTACAGAAACCATATACTACTAATGGCTCTGTTGTTTGAACTTCAATTGTTGGATACAGAATTTAAGTTCCACCTCAAATATAAGGAATTGTTTTTAAAATGAAAATTTATCTTAAGCTAAATGCTGCCACTAATATTGTATTTCACCACACACAGGCAGATCCAGGTATTAACTCTGGTCAGTATAAACTGAAATACATTACCATGTGACACTCCTTTGAATGTTGTCTCTTAGAAGATTCCATAAATAGAAAAAGATTTTGACCAAACAAAATATCCCTGAAATTGGGAAGCAAGGGATGGCAGGAGGCCACCCTTTTTCTGGCTGGATCGAGGCTGCAGCAACCTCACGACTTGGTCCCAATCTGGCCTCTGGAGGGCGCAAAAAGAAGCCGCAAAAACTAACTCCTTTTTACACCCTCTGATGGGTGCCATAGCTGTGGCAGTGCGGCTTCACGGTGCCCCTTCAGCGCTGCATCATGTGGAAGCAGTGCTGGAGGCACGCCATGCTGCCACACGCTGTCTGGAACAGCACGCAGCAGCATGACGCCCCGGGGGCAAAGTTAGTGAATCGATCGTCAGGGTGCTAAACCCTGACTCAGCTGACAGGCCAGCCTTTCATCTTCCTTTTAATATTATTTTCATCACTCCATCCATCATGATATTGAACTTCTGAATGTTAAGTATTTTAAAATTCTTAAGCTAATCAGGTCTTCAGTTTACTAATTTCACTGTCATCAGAAAACACAAGTTAAACTGAGCAAACTATGACACAAACTCCTCAGTTTAAATTTCTATGAAAACGTGACTACTGAATATACTCATGTATAAAGTTTAAGTGGGCATGCTTTTTTCCCCAAGTAAGTAAGGCTACACACACTTTCTAGCTTTCATAGTGTCTGTATTTATTTTCTTTTATAAAGCATACAGTTTGATTTTTAAAATAAACACCATGAGTTACCTGTGTTCAATACAGAATCTTCACTTAATGTATTCCAGTAGCATTTTCTTTATTTTAAATAAAAAAAAGTAAACAGGAATGGCAGAACTGTTAGGTAAATCACAATTAAAAGATGTTGGACCTTAGGGGGCTTTTAGCAAAGGTAATACAGGCCTAGAAAAAAAGCATAACAAGAATGAGATGTGGTCTTGGGAATTTTTTTAAGTGACAAAGTGCCAAAATGTATCATATAAAATCTCTAGATTTTTATTTTTTTTAAAAAACAAACAAATCCCACTTATATGGCATTACATTTATCATCAGGCACATAAAAATGTATGACCCATTTTAAACCTGTAGAAAGTTTGGGTGGACATATTTGAGGATATTTAGCTGTTGGCGGGCGATGGCAGACTAGAATAATGTGCAGATTTAAAACCTTACTAAAGCAGGTTTAACAATAGCATGCAATTAATGAAAGTATTTCTCAGAAGACTTTCCTTCACACTTCCACAGGTACCATCAGAAACAGTCAATCCCCCCACCCAAAATAGATACATTAAATCATTTTCATATTTTTACAACCTTAAGGCTGGTAACAATAATTATAAAACAAGAATACATTACACATTTGGATGCTGTTCTGGTGAATAAGATATGACACCCTTATCAACTTTGAATCCCTGTGTCAAAAAGATAAGTGGCGAGATACATGTATTCCAAAAGCACCATGACTGAGGAAAGGTCTTTACCACCACCTCAACCAATGGAATAAGGAAAGGCCACCAATATTCTGTATTGCAGTCTGGTTTCATAAAACAATGAGACCATTTACTCAAGGCCATTAGTTAGTTCTGGCCCGAGAATGAAAGAATTTCTGAAATATTATTGTGCTTGTGCAAGAAAATGTAACTTGTCTTTAACATTTAACTGGGTATAATATTACTTACCATATACAAAAGTACTAAAGTTGGATTATTTCTATTATCTGAATTTGAGAAACAGAAATTATTTGTTACTCATATGTCAGATGGATATTACTAATATTCTTACACCAGCTTAATCTTTGTGTTCTCACTTTCCAAGCAATCAATTCTTACATATTTCAAAAGGCACTGTTGACAAGAATAGTTTCCATTACTTAATATCAGTCCTGTGTTATTCAAAATAGTTTGGAGGTTGCCAGGTGTCTCACAAAAAGTTTGTGCAGGCATCCTGTTACAGAATGGGCATTTGAAGGAGGCAGAAGAAAGGCAAATGAAAATTGGGTATATTACAAGAGAAACAAGCAACAAAGAAAAATAGTGCTTATCAAAATGAACACTTCAATTCAGAATGACAATTTCTATATTGAAATTGCACTGTGAATGACAAAAGTGGGGACAAGTCTTTCATACTGACTTTTGCCCTCAACTGCTTCTTGGCAGATAATTACTTTGTTGTTGTTGTTGGACACAAGCTTTCAGACTGTGCTACATAGTTCACAAACACAGACTTGATATATAAGGCAATTTTGAAGTCCTGCTTGATAAGAAAAAAAGTGTAAACACCCTGGAGTGTCACCAACTCAAAAGGAAACAATACCTCACTAGGATTGTCACATGGAAGCACCATAGCAGCTGTCCAACATGAAGAGCAAGCACCCTTGCTGCTCTCTCACGGTGTGTCAATGCAAGATAAAAATGTAATTAACAGCACTGAAATTTACTCTCTGCTTTCAAGGGATCTGAGTCCAGTTTTAGTTTTCCCACATCATTTTCTTCATTAGGAAAGGTTTTGATATTTGCAAGAATGTTTTCAACCAAGAACCGAGCAGCTTCATCGATATGGATATTATCCTGGAAAAACAAGACAATGCATTAACGCTTTCCTGTACAGAAGACTCTAAAATGTGACTGCTTCAACATACAGGTATTCTATACCTGTTGTTACATTTATTTTAGGCACTTCTATAAAACCCAAGAACCATGAATAAAACTTGGGGTGCCAGTGTTTTTAGTGACTTTAGTCTTTAGTGACTTTAGTCTTTAGTGGTGAGTGACTTACTCATCAACAGCTAGAAAGCTCCTGGAGGACATATTAGTACAGATGTGAATGAATATAGCCAGAAAATAGAAGTCATCAAAACAAATCAACTCATTGGACTCAAGGCATTAGCTGAGTTTCAGCAAGAGGAGTACCTTAAAAGGCAAGGGACTTGGTAATTAAGGATCATAAGCCTGCACTGGTTCTGGTGCACATAATCTTCATATTAAGAGCCAGTGTGGTGTAATGGTTTAGTGTTGAAATAGTAATCCAGGAGATTACAGTTTAATTCTCCACTCAGCCATTGGTTGGCCTAAACCCTCTCTCACCCTTAGAAGCTGGTAAGGACAAGCCACTTCTGAATAAATCTTGCCAAGAAAAAAACCTATCATAGTGTTACTAGAAGCCTAAGTCAACTTGAAGGTACATCATAGCAATCATATCAATCATCATATACTGTTGCAACATTTTTATTTCAATATAGTTCTCAATTAGCACCATTTGGTTGTATGCTACAGTTGGCCCTCCTTATCCATAGATTTTTTAATCTACAGATTCAAGCATCGATGGCTTGAAAATATTTTTTAAAAAAATATAAATTCCAAACAGCAAACCTTGATTTTGCCATTTTATATAAGGAGCACCATTTTGCTATGCCATTGTATTTAATGAGATTTGAGCATCCATGGATTTTGTTATCCACAGGGGGACCTGGAACCAAACCTCAGCAGATAACAAGGGCCCACTGTATTTTATAGTAGAGGGATGTTTGGTGGCTGGTTAACAAATTACCAAAACAGTAATTTGTGGGTATGTATTATCCCCCAAGAAAATCCTGTCATAGGTTCACCTCAAGGTCCGATGGGTTAATAATTACTTGAAGGCATACATCATCATCAACAAAAACAAAATTATTCTCAAAAAGCTTTTATTTATATATATATATATATATATATATATATATAAAGGTAAAAGGTAATCCCTTGATATGAATGTTTAATTGTAACTGACTGTAGGGGGTGGTGCTCATTTCTGTTACTAAGCTGAAGAGCCAGAGTTGTGCGAGGACTGCTCTGGTGGTCATGTGGCCAGCATGACTTCACTGTATATTGTCACCTTCCCACTGAAGTGGTACACATTTATCTACAGTGGGCCCTTGGTATCTGTTGAGGTTTGGTTCCCAGATCCCCTGTGGATACCAAAATCCGTGGATGCTCATGTCTGATTAAACACATTGGCATAGTAAAATAATGGCCCTTATATAAAATGGCAAAATCAAGGTTTCCTACTGGAGTTTAAACTTTTTAAAAAAAATATGTTCAGGCCAGGCTGTGGATGCTTGAATCCGTAGATAAAGAATCCGTGGATACAGAATACAGACCATATACTTGTATACTTTGGAGCTGCTAGGTTGGCAGAAGCTGGAACTAGTGACAGGAGCTCACCCCATCATGCAGCACTCAGACCTCGAACTGTCAACCTCCTGATCATCAGAATTGGCATCTTAGCCACTAAGCCACCACATCCCTCCCTTTTTAATAGAATGCACATATTTTTGTATATTTAGATGCCAAGATGCAAATTGAGAAACAGATTTTTCATGTATGCATACAGATTTACATAAGCAGATGCAACTTTAGAAATAACTTTTGTTGTTGTTGTTGTTGTTGTTGTTGTTTGCCTTCAAATTGTTTTCAGCTTCTGGTGTTCCTACCATGAGGTTTTCTTGGCAAGATTTATTCAGGGGAGGTTTCCCATTTCTTCCCTCTGAGGCTGAGTATGACTTGACTAATGTTATCCAGTGGGTTCCCATTGCTGAGCAGAGATTTAAACCCAGCTCTCCTGGAGTTCTAGTCCAACACTCAAACCACCACACCATGCACAACCAGACTGTAAATTATGTCTACACAAACAGACTGTAAATTATGTTTTTGAAATGAATTTGATAAAAACTTATTCACTGCATGACAGGGATCAAACAGTTATATTTGGGTTTGACAAGATTGCCAGTGAACCCAATGAGTGCCACCATTTTCAGTTCAGAATGGATGAGGGAGCATATTCCCCTCTTACTGTGCTACCCATTTTATTGCCTCACCATTTTGCAAGACACTTTTTTTTGCTGACTGTTTCTATAGCTGGGGAAAAATGTAGATGCATGGTGGTGTTTTGGCACACTTCACTGAAGGTAATGTACTATTGATGGAAGATATTTTTAATTCAAAAGCATTTCCTTTCCCAGGATTCTCAAATATGAAACTCCATCCCTGTTTGGTCCCAATTAATTCCAGATGAGAAAAGATCTGATGGAAGCACCAGTCCTCCTACCAGAGACTGGAACTTGAACATTCCAAAAAATGTACTCAGCCATTCAGATAAGTTTTTTAGGAGGAGGTTCTCTTGGGATGGACTAAGCCAGTGATGGCAAACCCTTTTGGGGCAGCTTGCTGAGGACAGGGGTTCTGCCCCCAGAGGTGGGCTGCATGCTGGGGGTGGGACCTCTGCCCTCTGGAGATGGGGCTTCTGGGGTGGGACTGTTCCACCCGCCCTTTCTCTGGCCTCCAGCTGTATCTAAGAGACAGCTAAAAGCCGGGGAAGGTCTGGGAGGGAGGGTGACAGGTGCGAACCTGTTGCTCCTCCTCCTACTGTCCTTCCCCTGGACTCCAGCTGTCTCTGAGAGACAATTGGAGGTCAGGAAGGGCCCATGGCGAGGAGGAGGAGTGGGCATGCACCCATTTCTCCTCCTCCCAGATACTTCCTGACCCCTAGCTGTCCCTGGGGAGGCAACTGGGGGTCAGGAAGGGCCCTTGGGGAGGGGGGAGGAGAAATGGGTGCATGGCCATTCCTCCTCCTCACCATGGGCCCTTCTTGACCCACAGCTGTCTCTCTCGAGGAAGCTGGGGGACAGGAAGGGCCCATAGAGGGAGGAGGAGTGGGCTCATGCTTTTCCTCCTCCCCCCAGACCCTTCCTGACCTCCAGATGTATCTGGAGTGGCAGCTGGGGGTCAGGAAATGAAAATGGGGAGGAGGAGGAATGGGCACACACCCAATCCTCATCCTCCCAGACTTTTCTTTGCCCCCTGGAGAGGAGCAACTGGTGTGCACTGGTCACTCCTCCTTCCCCCTGCCATTTTCACAGCCCCCAGTTGTCTTGGAGAGGCAGCTGAAGGCTGGGAGGAGGAACCAGAGGTGCATGCCTGTGGCTCCTTCTCCCCTGAGCCATTTTCTGGCTTCCAGCTGTCTCTCCAAAACAGCCGAAAGCCAGAAAATGGCAGGAAGGAGGAGGAAAATGGTGTCATGTGCCACCTGTGGTATGCGTGCCATAGGTTCATCATCATGGGACAAAGACTTGCCTTTTAATTAATTTGTTCACTTCCTCCCACATGACTAAACACATTCAACTTCAGAAATTACACAATTACATGGCAAAAAGAACAAGTGTTCATAGTAACTTAAACATCCACAAAGAATTTAAATTTATGTAAATGAAAGCTAAACAACTGAAAATATAAGAAGACTTGAAAAGATTAGCTTATTGTTTCCCTGGATGTCATAGGATCACTTTGTTGGACTCTTAATGAGCATTAAATGCTTCTAGCTGTGTTCATTTGACCATTTCTACATTTTAAAACCAAACAGTGAAGCTTTTGCCTAACAACTACGCCAAGAAATTTGAAGTCAAGATGATGTATATCTGGCACAGGTTAGAGTTAGTCATCCCCTGCTCATTGTACATATTTCGCGACTTAATCCTGTACTCATTCAAAGCTGCTCCAATTTGTAGCCAAGCAGTTACAAAAAAACACACACTGCAAAATTCCTTAAGAGCTTTGTCAGATCAATATCACTTAAGATCAGCACACTGAATCAAGGAACTGACATGGAAAACTAAAAATGATCTTTACTTTTTATAGACATTAATGTTTGGGACATTTGGCTTTTTACAAAATGAAAAATATGTTGCCCTTATTGATAAATATTTTGTTGTTGCTGCTATTTGCCCTCAAGTGAACTTCAACTTATGGCAACCATTAATGATAAGGGCTCTTGGGGGTTTCTCATTCATAGGGATAATGTAAGTTGAAGTAGGACTTGAAGGCAAATAGCAACAACAAAAATGTTGATCTAATGAGAGTTCAGGCCTAATGTGCTCAAGACCCATTCATTTTTCTTTTTTTATCTGTAGAACTCTCTCCCTGCACCACATTTAAAACAAGATAAAAAATTTGCAGTGCATGATAAATGTTTCTCAGAAAAAGTGATAAAAGAAGACCTCAAGAATTTAAGTGGGAGCTCTTTATTACTATTCTGTTAGAACAGAGATAAAAAAGATAAAAGCCTTGCTTTTAATGGAGCAGAAGCTGATGTTCACAGTATTTACCACCACGTTAAAAAGTCAATACACAATACAACATAATGAAAGAAAGAAACAGTAAAGAGGAGTCTTGGGTCTGTATTAGAATAAGCTTGTTTTAAACTCCTCCTCTAAAGTTGAGTAGTGAGGTAGCCTAGCAGTTCTCTAAACCTGTTTAAGATTAACAGATACAGGTGAGAAATTAAATAATTACAACATTTATAGTTTAGTAAGTTGCACAGACTAATTATCAAATCTATAAGGTAGTTTTATTTACTATAGAAACACACTATAATAGCAAAAACATTTAGAATTATTCTTACCTTAGCAGAAGTTTCAAACCACCCAACAAAACCTCCATCTTTGCAGAACTGTTCCATTTGAGAAGGATTTGGGCCGCTGTCTTTCTTCTGGTCACATTTGTTGGCAAGAAGAACTGCAGGGATTGGGCTGCCATTTGGCAGAAGCACTTTACTGTCCAAGTCATGTTTCCATTTGGAAACTGCCTCAAATGTTGATCCTCTTGTAACATCAAATACTACAAAAGCACCTACAGCTTCTTTATAGTACACTCTGGTCATATTGCCAAATCGTTCTTGACCTGAAAAACAAATGGACAAATACTATAGATCATATTTCTAAGCACTGATTCCCTTATGAAAGCAAAAGTAAAATGTTTATGAATATGGTTGTCCTTTAAAAAAATTCTGATGGCCAAGGTATGTAGGTACTATATGTAAAGCAATCCTGTAGCAACGTTTGAGGATAACTGTGTGAAAGAAGTGGTAGCATAAATTTTCATAGACTTGATCTACTTCCTCAGATACAAATCTCAGACCAAGTCTATGAGAGCTTGTGCTACACCTTCTTCCACATACCAGTAGTTTCAAAGATGCTACAAGATCCCTTTGCATACTGATATTCTGGACTAATAAGGTACAGTATATTCAATGGAAGATTCTCATCTACAATTCTGCAGAATATGCATGGCAACTTGGTGCAAAAGTGACACCTGCATATCTTAATGCTCTAGTAGCACTTTTCAATCATTGACATTTATTTATTTCTAAACTATTTTTGAAGTGTAAGTCTTTATCAGCCAAAAGTATTAAAAATAATACACAAAAGGAAAAGTCATAATGTCAAGTTACAAGCCTGCCTGGTCTTTTACTACATTTGTTCTCTGTCCCCACATGACCAAGCATGGTTGGAGTATGTACCTGATCCTCCTCCAACACCATTTTAATCCCATTTTATGATAACATCTCAAACAGGATGCAGGCCTATATGATGATGATGATGATGACGACTCTTCTTCTTCTTCTTCTTCTTCTTCTTCTTCTTCTTCTTCTTCTTCTGTGATTTTAAACCACTTTGCCAGAAGAACCAGTCAGTGAGTTTTGAAAGCTTGGGTAATGTATTTTGCATCTTTTGGTTGGCCGAATAAAGGCTATCTCCATTATGTTTCTTTTCGATTTTGGTATTTTCCTGCTCTGTGCTAACTATTCCTCTCCTACCACCACCACCCTTGACATTTGATCAGATTATAAAACATTAGAGAGGACCTAGTTTATCTATACCTGAAAAAAACAACAGAACCCTAAATCAAATACACCTTGTGTTTATACCTTTATTAAATCAAACAGAAAGTCCAGAGTTTATCATGCTAGACTTCAAAACCCATTGGTTTCTTTGTCAAACCAATGTTTTTAAAAAGGGGGTGGTATTTGAATCATAGGTCTGCATGGGGTTTCTATGGGAACCAGGGGAAGAAGAGAAGGATTCATTCCTAATGATAATGGGTCATTTGCCCTCCTCTCTACACCAACATCCAACAGTTTAAAGAATTACAAAACAGTGGTCATCATAATACATTACTGCCTAAATCTCTCTGTCAATTTTGCTGGTTGGAAAATGGGTCTAGATATGCTGGAATTCACGTACAGCCCTAAAGAACTCTCCTGGTGGGATTATCTGGTGGTGGCCCTTTGAAATCCACAGTCAAAATACATCCAACGGCATCCCTAAAGGTCTTTATAAAGATTATGTCTGAATCAGCATGATGGGGGACTGACTTCAGAATCAGGTAGAATATGACAAGTCCCTTTAATGTTCCAAGTCTGATTCCAAGAAAGATACACCCAATATTTGCCATCAAGCCTGTCTCTGCAACAACTGAAGCATGCAAACCTACTTATGGATCAATCATCCAAGCAAAAATAATATTTCACAGCAAAGAGAATTCATAGATGTTTATTATTCTACTACAATATTCAGGCACCTTATTACAAGAGATGAGTACAACTGGCATTTTAGTAACAATTGACTCATGGCTACTTAAAGAATTCTGACTGAAAAACAGGCAGGCATGCTGCAAGCACTGCTTTTTCTCGAACCTCTCAGTCAACAAGCACACTGACAGAGGTGTCAAAGTAACAAAGGTCAATTTGTTTCCAGATTGCATACCGGTTTAAAGTAAACAATGACCATATGTATAATTAAGGGATGAATCCTTCAAGATCCCTCTAGATAATGTGCCAAGGCAGTAAGCAGCTAAACTGCTTACCAGATATCTTTGGATTGCAACTGCCAGCATTCTTTGCTGCTTGCTATGTTGGCTAAGACTCCTGGGAGCGTCAGTCTGACATAATGATTTTCTACTTTAAGATCCCCTTTTCAAAACCATCTACTACTTATCTCCCCCAAACAATTCTTTTTAAAATTACCAAATTATTTATTAAAAATATTTATTAATTTCTCCCAAACAGGATGTAAAGTGGCTTAAAATGAACAGTTTTAAAATCATCATATTTTAAGAGGAAATTTAAACAGCACTAATTGCTTGCAACACTTAGTACTGAAACCAGACTGTAACTAATCTGGACCAGAAACTGGCAGGTTGAGCAAGCTACACATCCTGTTTTAAGGCCTTATAACAGTATATGTGTAACAGGCATCTGCACCGGTTAAAAATTACGTATACCACTAAGAGTTCAGTCTCCTTCTAAAGCTGAAACATGTAGGGTTGTCATTTGCAACCATGCCCTTTTACTGTCTACATCATATACAAATTGAGGTTCCCTTATTTGGAATTCCAAAATCGAATATACTCCAAAATTCAAAATAGTCCTCATGGGTGGCTGTGATAGTGACATCTTTATTTTCTGATGGTTCATTGTACACAAGCTTTCTTTCATGCACAAAATTATTTAAAACATTGTGTATAAAATTAGCTTCAAGCTATGTGTATAAATATATACAAAACATAAATGAATTTCATGTTTAGACTTTACTTCCACCGCCAAGATATTTTTTTATGTACAATTCCCCCCCCCCCCCTTTTCATAGATTCATCTATAGATTCAACCAGCCATGGCTTGAAAATATTCCAGTTTGTAAATAAATATTCCAAAAAGCAAACCTTGATTTTGCCATTTTATATAAAGGACACAATTTTACCTCAGGTGGGGTCCTGGAACCAAACCCCAGTGGATACCAAGGACCCAACATATATGCAAATATTCAAAGTTTTCCCCCTCCCTCTGGAAATCCAAAACACTCCTGGTCCCAAGCATTTCGGATTAGAGAAATTACAGAGTAGTCTCTATACAAATCTGACATTTAAAAAAAACAAACCACCTAAAAACAGTGAGAGGGCATTTTACTCTCCCAGAACATATTGATGTTGAGCTCCCATCTTTAAAGGGAGAACCCAAAATGAAACATTAGTTTTTTCTACAAGTTTAATTCTGTTGATACCAGAGACTGAGTTCCCATTATAGACATACATTACTACAAAGCTATAAATATCATTACCACTAGCCATCACCGTTTTAGTCAGGATTTTTTCTTGCATACACTCAAAACTTTTGTGAGAGCATCACATACCCACTTTTCTTCTTATTTTATTTATTTATTCTTTATTTCTTTATTTATTCTTGCATTTCACTGTCCATTACCCTGTACCTATTTATCATCTGACAGGGCAACATTTCATATACATTGACTAAATGGACTTTAGTCAATGGAAACTTGAGGCACCATGAAAATGTCTGTGTTTTGGGTGTTACATTGAGGTTCTTGCAAATATAGCTGAAGTTCTGTATCACAGATTGTGTCTTTTGTACTTTCAGTTGAGAAAAAAATAAATAGCCCTCTGGCTTTTTATACACTAATGTTTGAAACCTATTATTAGTTCCAAATAAACCCACTGAATCAATGAAAACTTGGTAAAGAATTGTGTATATTCCATTGATTTAAAAGGTCTACTTTAGTTGGGATTAAGAATGAGATTTAAACCATAGCAAATTTATTATAGCATAAATTTTCATGGGTTACAGATCATTTCATCAGACAAAACAAGTGTTATTCAGACTACACATGCTTAGGAGTTGGGTTTTAGACAGTGAGTTTAGAGGGAAATTAAATGCAGGGAAGTATTTTATGACTATTTGTAAAACTATTTCTGTTAACAAATATGATGGCAGATTGTAAGCAAAAACAGTGAACAATCCCCTGGAGGTATGAAGACAGAGTTATATTTAAGGATTAAGTATTTAAGGTTGTAAAAACTTAAGTCATGTGTCCTTGTTCAACAAGTCTGAACTGATATGGTTCTCCAGTAGGGCTGGGATGTAAACAGTTTTGTGATGTCAGCTGGATGGAAAGTGCAAGCATATAAATGTGACTCATCTGTTTATATCAAGCCACAGAAACCCACTGGATGATCCCAAGGACAAGTTACACTCTCTCAGCCTCAGAGGAAGACAAATACAAGCCCTCTCTGAACAAATCTTGCAAGAAAATCCCATGATGTCCCATTTGCTTGGCCAATACACATTAGACTGTGTTTGCTACATTAGATTTGGCTGGCCAATACATATTAGACTGGAGCATGGCAAGAAGCTGAAGTTTCACTGTCAGTTTAACTTGCATGTACAGCATCCTCTGCAAGGCTACAGCACCCCTGGAGTTTACAACACCAAAATGGGAGGTTTCAGAGACCATATAGTTAATATACTAATTGATTTTCAATAGGGAGTGGCCTGAAAAGATACAGCCTGGTTACATAGTGCCTTCCTCAAGTGCTAAGATCACAATCAGCTTTCATAAAGTCATTTACCAGACAAACAAAACAAAACGCCATACCTATACAACACCTAAAGGTTGTTTTTTTCCCCCCAGATTCAACATTACAGAGGCTTTTTGAGAAATTCAATGTTCTCTGACAAAAAATGGGGCAGGCAGCCTCAGCCAGGACAGAAACAGCCTGGACCTCAAGGGAAGTTACTTTTTCTGTTGGATTTTACGACTCTTCTTCTCCCAGAACCCATTTGGCCAAAGACAGGAGTGGCTCCTACTCACATTGATATCCCTCCAGACCACAACAAACTGACAATAATAAAAACAATAATCTTGAAAAAAAGTACGCCTGTGACTCTAGTATCATTACTTCTTCTCCTGTCTGATTTTTAGCTCATTTGTTTGATGAAGCCACCTGTGGAACTTTGACAGACTGCATGATGTATTTTATGCATTTTTGGTGGGTCCAATAAAGGTAGCACTGTTTTGTGGATTTTGGATGTTATTCTGAAACACATTTGAAGTCTGAATACCAGCTTGGACTTGATTCTCCATTTTTATACAGGCCGTACTTTCTAAAATAGAATCTACATGGGAATGGTGTTAGATATTAAAAGAAAACTGCACTGTGTTAGTACTTTATTACTAGCAAATTATAATAAATCTGCAAACATCGCCTTTGGCATAGATCAGAATACCTAGGGCACTTTAAATAAATAACTAAACTTGTCTTCCCCTATATCCAAATCGTCATCCTCCGTGCCATCTGTGATTGCAATCCACATGCAGAGATGCACTCTTAAGTTCCAGCAGCTGTCAGATGACAGACAGCCTGTCATAGCAAGCAAGATCTTCCCTCTGGTAGTGCTGGGAAAGGACTGCTTATATTGCTTTGCTGCACGCATTGTTAACAATAGTATCATGTTTTGGAATACTGCATACCAGCATGAAAGCATTTTGAGAACATAATTTTCATTAAAAAATTTTGACCTGGCTTCTGGCAAGGTGTTTAATGCTACTGACTAAAACCCAGTTGAGCGTGATCCTTCTACTGCTAGGGAATTGTTTTGACAACATATTAGAGGTAGCCAACAGTCCAGTGATCTCAAGAGTTAAAAATGTCACAATATTTTCTACCTTTTGGGAATAAAGAAGCTTGCATAATTAACCATTTTAATATTATTTGATGTTTGGAAGATTGCTAGAAATACTGCACCCAGCAAAACCTCTTCTGTTAACACATTCCATGTTGTAGCTTTGTTGTTGCTACTGTTAACTGCCTCAAGTCAGCATCAACTTATGGTGACCCTGTGAATAAGATGTCTCCAAGCCTTCATATCCTAACTTTCTGCTCAGGTCCTGCAGACTCTCTGATTAAGTCTATCCATCTGGCATGTGGGTCTTCCTCTCTTTCTACTGCCCTCTTCCTACTCCAGCATTTTTGCCATTTCTAATGGATTGTGTCTTCTTATGATGTGGCCGAAGTATGACAGGCTCAATTTAGTCATCTTGGCTTCCAGGGAGAATTCGGGCTTGATTTGTTCTAGTACCCAATTATTTGTCTGTCTTTTTGGTCATCAACAGTATCCTCAGCACTCTTCTCCACATCGTAAATGAATTAATTTTCTTCCTGTCTGCATTCTTCACTGTCCAGCTCTCACATCCATACATGGTAATAGGGAATACAGTTTTTGAATGATTCTAACTGTAGTGTTCAGCTGTATATCATCACACTTTAGGATTTTGTCTTGCTCTTTTATAGCTGCCCTTCCGACTCCAAATCTTTTTCTGATTTCTTGACTGCAGTCTCTTATAACCTTTGTATTTATGAACAATGAAGTAATCCCTTCTCACAACCACATGCATATGAATGCAAAGACTTTTCTTTTGTACAAATAAAGCTAAATAAGTTGAATACTGTAGATATTACAGTCAAGACTCACTGGAGCTCCAAGGAGCAGTGCATGGAACAGTTTGTGAGTGGGGGACAAAGAGAAAAGAAATGGGCCAGAAGACAGTTTCCATGTAGTAACCCACTGGGTGACCTTGGGCAAGTCATGTTCCCTCAGCCCCAAAGTAAGGCAAACACCCTGTGAATAAATCTTGCCAAGAAAACCCCTTAATAGGATCACATTAGAATACTGTAAGTTAGAAGCATATTGACGGCACACAACCAATGTTTCTGAAAGTACGACAGAAACAAAAGTATAGCAGTGTAGCATTGAAAGCGTCTGACAATGGGTGGTGAGTCTTTGAGTGAGAAGCGAAGCAAAAGATTCTGCAAAAATGGCCTCCATTTTCTGGAATGATATGACAAACAGTATCAATATGTACAGAGATCTTGTAGCACCTTGGAAACTAACTGAAAAAAAAATGTTAGCAGCATGAGATTTCATAGAAGACACAGAAGTTCTGAGAGTGCCCTAATGGGAGCTAGTGTGATATGTTTGTCTGAAGCAGCTTGCAGGGCTCCTGTAAGCCCTTAGCAATTTCAGAAGGGGAAGGTTTTTATGCACAAGATGGATGAATGGTGTGCATGCAAAAACAAGTACCGGTAAGTACAGATGGAGGCTGTGGAAATTGTGTACAGTGTTCAGGATTGAAAAGGGCCGAGTAGTATTTATATAAAAGAGAGAAACTTGAGGGGACATTTTCTTTTTCTCCTCAAGCAGCAAATTGACTTGGGCTGACCCTAGACAACACCAATTCCAATCTATTTACCGTTTCATGTGAAATTACAGGCACACATGGCTAAAGCTCAGCAATTCATAGTCACTGGAAACAAGGGCCATCAGCTGAAGTAAAGCAGATATTGCTTCCAGCATGTACTCTAGTCCACTTCCAGATAAAACCAAGGTTCAGTACAAAAGACACTTCACCATTTGGATCCTGTGATATCTTCTACAATGCACAAAGCTAAAAGAATCAGCAAGTCCTCCAGTCCATGCAGCACTATTTAAAGGTGTGTACAGTGAGAGTAAATTCTCATATGCACATTCACTAACTTGTTAGCTTTAGGTTCATGATAACTTGTTTATATGAAACTGCCCTCATAGTTCAAAAGGTTCAAAAATAATTCATGTCCCATTTACAGATTACACAATACTTTCAGTTGAGACAGTTCACATGTTACTCTCAAAGGAGTAACAAAGTAACCCCTTGCTATCAATTTAATCTCTGGGGGGTTTTGTGTGTGTTTTTGTTTGCTTTTTAGATTGTAAGCCTGAGGGCAGAGGAAATGTCTTAATTAACAAATTGTAAGCCGCTTTGCCTGTACAAAACCAAGTATTGCTTCTGAGTATCTATATATTTATGACAGCTGTCACTATGAAAGCATGGATGATTCTTTAAGTGTTTATTTCTCTCTACTTTCAATCCCAGCTCACTTGCCTACAAAATAGCATAAATACCACATAAACAGCCAATTACTTGTCAGCACATAAAACCAGACGGCTCTATTTTAAATGAGACACTGTTATTATGAATGTTCACACATCTGACCTATTCACTTGTTTGCTTTTTACTCTTAACGCTGTATTTCCCAAAAATATGCATGGCCTTCTCGACATCCATGTTGGAGTGTCTATCTAGAAGACATACTGTGAATGGGACCAGGAGTATGGATTCTCTACCTGGTTCCCCACATATAGCTACTACACGTAAACAACCTCTGAACAGGGCATATATTTGTAGTAAGGAGTGGCAGCAACATATATACATCTGTTAAAAGCACCATTGTCTACAGGCCAAGTCTGTATAACATTCTGCTTCATTTTAGGCACACCCTGGCTGAAAGAGACAGCTAGCTACAATGAGCAGCAGTTACAACAGCACAGTAACAAGCAGTGCTCCATACACTGCCTCTCTCCCTCATTACAATCCCCTTCTCCATCTGCTCTCCACAAGTTCCTTGGGAAGCATCCAAGTCCGCACAGTGAACCTAACAGCTCTTCACATGGCTATGTGGCATTTCACAGCCTGTACTGAAGCAAAACTTTCATTTTTCTGGTCTACCAACTGTTCTGTGTCACACTTAAAAAAACAACAACAACCAAATATTAACCTAACCCCTCAACTGGTAGACATGCCAGGGCACAATTTCATTCCTTTTCTGCCTGATGAAATTTTAAAAGCCCATTAAAATTCTGAAGCAAGACAGAAATACTGGCTAGAACGGTTAGAGGAATGACCCAATTTACACCAAAGAGTGTTGTAACCTCTAATATGCACTTCCTCCCAGTTTCTCTAATGAGACTGAACAAGCTGCTATACTGTTCTAGAAGGTATCTGGTAGGTTTTTTTGTCCAGTATAACTGCATGGCAAGAATTAATATGGGTCTTTTCTGCCATAAGGTCTATCACTTCTTTGTCCTCCCCCCCTCTTCAAAATCCACATGAATTCAGGATTTTCCACATGAAAACTGTAGTGGTTTCAGTGCAGGACTCTGAAGATAAGGGTTTAATTCTTCATTTGGTCATGACACCCTCTGGATGACCTTGAGAAAGTCACACTGTCTCAGCCTCAGGGAAGGACAATGGTAAACCTCCTCTGAACAAATCTTCCCAAGAAGGCACACATCACCCCCCCATACAAGAAATTGCGCAAAACCATCCAAGCCTCTATTCCAAGAACTCAGAATGAATAAAGAACGTTTTCTCACTGATATAGGTATGTTATCTTCAACACCTTCCAAAGGTGAGGAAATAACAAGCTGCCAGAATCTGCAACACTATGGAGTTGGTTGATATATATATATTCTGCACTTTTAGACTAAACCGTATTTGCATGGAAAGAAGAGTAAAGATTCTACAGACTCCTAGGTTATTATCTAGGACAGTGATGGCAAACCTTTTAGAGACCAAGTGCCCAAACTCAGTGGCATTCCCGCACTAGGTATCACCCAGTGCGGAGGGGACAACTTCCTGGTGGAGGACTTCTGGGGGTGGGACTTCTCCCCTTTTTCCAGGGTGGGAGGGGTGGAGAAACATAGCACTGTTTTGCTGAGTTCCTGCGATCTTCTTAATAAGAGTCCATCCATAGCTAATACCCCAAAGGACAGGATCAAAATTCAAAATGACCTGAATAGACTAGAAAGCTGGGCCAAAGCTAACAAAATGAAATTTAACACAGAGAAATGTAAGGTCCTACACGTAGGGCAGAAAAATGAAATGCACAGATATAGGATGGGGGACACCTGGATGAATGAGACAACATGTAAAAGGGATCTAGGAGTCCAAGTAGACCACAAGTTGAACATGAATCAACAGTGTGATGCAGCTGCTAAAAAGGCCAATGCAATTTTAGGTTGCATCAATAGAAGTATAGTGTCTAGATCAAGGGAAGTAATAGTGCCACTCTATTCTGCTTTGGTCAGGCCCCACCTGGAATACTGTGTCCAGTTCTGGGCACCACAATTCAAAAAGGATGTGGAGAAACTGGAGCGTGTCCAAAGGAGGGTGACTAAAATGGTGAAGGGTCTGGAAACCTTGCCCTATGAAGAACGCCTTAGGGAGCTGGGGATGTTTAGCCTGGAGAAGAGAAGATTAAGAGGTGATATGATCGCCCTGTTTAAATACTTGAAGGGATGTCACATTGAGGAGGGAGCAAGCTTGTTTTCTGCTGCTCCAGAGAACAGGACTCGGAACGATGGATGCAAATTTCAGGAAAAAAGATTCCACCTCAACATTAGGAAGAACTTCCTGACAGTAAGGGCTGTTCGACAGTGGAACACACTCCCTCGGAGGGTGGTGGAGTCTCCTTCCTTGGAGGTTTTTAAGCAGAGGCTGGATGGCCATCTGTCGGAAATGCTTTGATTGCGAGTTGCTGCACGGCAGGGGGTTGGACTGGATGGCCCTTGTGGTCTCTTCCAACTCTAAATTTCTATGATTCTATGATTCTATGTAGTATGAGGCCTTGCTCTCTTCTGCTTCCTTCCACCTTTCCTAGCATTATTGTTTTTCCAATGAGTCATGCCTTATCATGATGTGTCCGAAGTACAACAGCCTCAGTTTTGCCACCTTGGTTTCTAGAGAGATTTCTGGTTTGATCTGCTCTAGGACCCATTTGTTGTCTTTTTGCTGTCCATGGGATCCCCAGCACTCTTCACCACCACCACAGCTCAAATTAATTGATTTTCTTCCTATCTTCTTTCTTTACTGTCCAGCTCTCACATCCATACATAGTAATAGGGAAAACAATGAATTGTACGATTCAAACTTTTGTGTTAGTTGTATATCTTTGCATTTTAGAATCTTTTCTAGTTCTTTCATAGCCACCCTTCCCTTCTTAACTTTGTTCTGATTTCCTGACAGCAAAACCCATTTCTATCATTGTTTGATCCCAAGTATCAGAATTCTTTTACAACTTCTATTTCTTCATTGTTGAATTTGTCTAGATTCTCTATTGTCATTATTTTTGTTTTCTTTATGTTCAACTGTAGTTCTTCTGCCTTTGCACTTTCTTCCTTGATATTCCTTAGCAGTTATTCTAGGTCTTTGAAGTTTTCTGCAAATATTGTGGTGTTGTCTGCATATCTTAGACTGTTGATATTCCTTCCACCTATTTTCACTCCTCCTCCTCCTTTTTCTTCTTCATGTAGTATGAGAGCAAGGCCTCATACTACATGGATATAAAATATGTTCTGCATACAAGTTAAACAGGTAGGATGATAGGGATGCAGCCTTGTCTGACCCCTTTGCCAACTGGGAACCATTCTGTTTCCCCTTGTTTTGTGCTGACAGTGGTCTCTTATCCTCAGTACAGATTTCTCATCAGGACTACCACATGTGTTGGCACTCCCATATCTTTAAGGGTGTTCCACAGCCTTTCATGATCTATGCAGTCAAAGGCTTTGCTGTACCACACACTGAATTACTGTACTAAAAAGACCCCACACATGAATACTCACCCCTGGTCTATGAAGCCAAGAAATTGCCCATTTATTTCTTCTACCACAATGTAAGATTAGGCAAAAGTTTCATGTCTTTTATAGAAAGACCATCCCTGATGAACTTAATTAGCAAGTTGCATAAATATAACAAAGAGGTTAGCTGCAATGCAGTTAGATCACTAAGAACAATTACCATAGACAAGATCTGAAAAGGATAGCAGGCTAACTCAGAAAACATCAATATACAATATACCAACGCTGACACTGTCTATATACTGTGTGAATAAATAGTGAATTAAACAAGGTGATTTTTAAGGAAGGGCTTGTGTGCACTAGATGGTGGATTGCTTGAACGCTTTCTTAAATCCTTTATTGTTGATTTCATTAATTAGTACTGTTCGGCACACCAGTGAAAGGAAGTGCAACTTTGCAGTCACCATCCACACTGCATATTATATAGCCTTATTACTCACAAAGAGACACAAAGGTGAGGCATGCAGTACCAGCAACAGGGAGTTCATTCTCTTCCAAGAATGATTTCCCTCTTCCTTTGGTTCCCTGATTAGTGTGTAAACATTGGCAGGGCAGCATATAAGCTATTGTACAAAGAAATTAAACAAATAAAATTTTAAAGTAGTAATCTATTTAAAATACCCAGTTCAGTGAGCCAGTGTTGAATTCTGTGACTCGCCGAAGGTGAGTAGGCTAGTAATGCTCATGACCAGGGAATCTCCAACACAGTTCTGTATAAAGACCTATTTTATATACCAGAAGTGACTGTCATAGGAATAATGACATTTATTTCATTCTTGACTCTTATAATGGAAGTCTTTCCTTGAGCAAATAGCTTGGTCATTCACTTCCCTTAGTTCTAGAAGACTTTAAATTTTAATCTTTGCTTCAGAGGCTAACACTTCCTTTCAGAAACCAAGACTAAACCTTTTTTGGCCCCTACATATCTCAATATTTCTTTGAGCTATAAAGACAGCAGATGTCAAAAGTTGAGCAGAATGACTATCACATGCTCAAGCTCTTTTATACCCTTTTAGAAAAGAACATGCTTTATTGAGAGCTCACAGATTTGGTACAGTGAAGGCAGCTGGTTCTGAAATTAATTTGTAGGAATATTTTGAACTTTACATTAGCAGGTTAAAAAAATCCAAGTATCAGTACTTATGATTTTAAAGCTAGTGGTCAGTACATTAGCTGTCAGAATACTTAAAAGGAGATATCCAAAGTGAAACACTTCTGCTTCTGGATCTTTAAAGCCTCATGGAAAAATATTTTTACTTTATTTTTTATTATTTTTGGACTACTATAGCCGCATGAGAAAACCTTTCAGAATACATTAATTTTGCTGCTAATCTCACTGGGTGACCTTGGGCCAGTCACACATTCTCAGCCCCAGAAAACACTGTGATAGATTTGCCTTAGGGTCACCATAAGTCAGAAATTGCTTGAAGACATACAACAACAACAATTCTGCATTCCATCTATGAAGCCTTTTGCCCATTCTTTCCATATAACAAAAACTTGCTCCAGAAAGTCAGCTTTCACGATTCAAACCCTGCATGTCAAGCACTGCAATCAGATAAGCAGCAGCCCCACCATAGCAACCCCACTATTTCCACCCACCACCTTCCTGCCTTCCTTCTTTTTTCCTTTGCTGTTCACAGTCCAAACTACAGAATGGTTCCCTTGGTGCAGGGGCTCTCCTAGCTTTTCCAAAGGCACTACGGTGGTTATATACATTGCTATGCACTCCCTTAGAATATGTACTGTTGTAATATCCTGTTTGGATTACTGTAACACACTCTACACGGGGCTGACTTTGGAAACAGTTCAGAAACTTCAGCAGGACCATAATGCTACAGCTGGACTGCTGTCTCAGGCCAGTTTCTGGGAACATATAGCTCCCTTTTTTGAAATACCTTCACAGGGTACTGGTCTGTTCCCAGGAATAAGTGGTGGTTATGACTTTAAAACCCTGTATGGATTATATAGGAGAGCCATCATGGTGTAGGTATGAGGATTAAACTAGGACTCTGAAGACCAGGGCATGTATGCTGGCTCAGCCATATAAAACCAGTGTGTGACTTTGAGCAAGTCACACTCTCTCAGCCTCTGAGGAGGGCAATGCCACCATTCTCCCAAAAGAAACTTGCCAAGAAACCCGCATGATAGATTTGCTTTAGGGCCACCATAATGTAGAAATGACTAGAAGGCACACAACAACAACATGGCTTAGAAAGCCTTTATCTTTCCATATGAGCCTGTTCAAGTATTAAAATATTTAGGAGAGAGTTTTCTGTCTGTCCCACCACCCTCCCAGGCTTGCTTGGTAAGGACACAAGAGAACAGAGGCTATGGAACTCCCTCACAAGGCAGGCTCAGCTGACCCCTTCAGTTGGCCAGCAGGTAGAAACTTTCCTCTTTAATCAAGATTGCAGCCTTTTACTGTTTGGTAGAAGGGGGTGTTATCGCTGTGTTGCATGTACTATCTAGATGATGAAAATAATAATAATAATAATAATAATAATAATAATAAAAATTTATAACCCGCCCCTCTGAACGAGCAATCAGGGCGGGGTACAACAAGTTAAAAAGACAAATACAGTTAAAAGTAACAGCCCAATCCCTACCTCCCACCCCTTAAAATGAAATTAAACTATCACAGAATTTAAAACAATCTCAATAAAACACTACAAAGTATTAAAAACATCATTCTTGGGTAGCCTGAAAATAGTGAAAGATATATGGCCAGGAAAGTGCTTATAATTCTTTTTTTTAAATTGTATCTCATAAGCTGCTTTGAGTCCCATTTTGGGAGGAAGGCATGGAATAAACTACAGTAACAACATAAAATAAATACAGTATCAAGCATTTTAAAAAACTTTGTATAGTACTATTTCAGCTCCATGTTATTTCAATAGCCAGTAAGCAAAAATGGGAAAAGTCCTCATTCCTTTGCTTCGTGTTGCATTTAAATGGCCAAGTATATCTCTGAATACACTTTCTGACTTTGAGCATTAGTATTTAAAGAGGCTCTCTTTTTTGACACCATATTGATAATTGGCTTTGCTTTAGTACCTGGGCAAATACTGACCAATAACGAACAACACATTATATGGATATGACTCACTGGCAGTTCTTCTAAGTACCCGGGAGGAAATTTTAGACTGAGCAGACAAGACTCGTTTAGCAGTATTGATTGCTACAAAAGCATCAATAAAGCTTCCCTTTGACTGGCCAAAAACAAGCAAACAAGCACTCATACTTCAATGGCTTTTATAAAGCAACACAATGGTCCCAAATACCCTGAAGAGACCAGATCCCATCAGAACTTGGAAGCTAAGCTGGGTCAGTTTTGACTGGGACCATCAGGGAATACTAGATGCTATAGGACCTGTATAGGCTATATTTCACAGCAAAGTACAGTAATAGTAAACCACCTTGGAATATTCCTTACAAAATCCCAGTAAAATTATGGGGTGACCATAAATCGACAGGTGACTTTTAGAGAAAAAATTGCTTTTACAAAGTTTTGTAGAAACTCAGATAAAGTCTTAATGTCAAGGGTGGTTCAACCGTTTGACTTTTATGGACTAATTCACCTGGACAATTCATATTTTCAATGCCCCCCGCCATCATGTTTGGAGAGGTTTTAGAGATTCCCAAAATCTCTGGAGGATTTTGTTGTATAATTCTTATCCAGTAGCTGTTTGCATCCCATCAAAACATGCTAACCTGGAATGAAAGCTGAAATCTTATACCTGCTTGCCTGAGTGTAAAACTCATTGAATGAAGCTTTGTGAAGACTACCATGTCTAGGACTGTCTGATTCGCAACATCATAGTGAGATTGAGAAACATGTAACAGCGTGTTTCTTCTTTACAATCACTCCTGCTTGACTGCTTCTGCCACCAAAACGCAGGTGCCAATGATCCTTTGAAATTAGCAAACAAAAAAGGAATTGCTGAACTAAACACAACAATGAGCAGATATAAAACTCAAGTCCCAATTCTCAAAAAGATGAATGTACATGTTTGCTAAAATTGTGTTTCTGACATTCATTGACATTTGCAACAATAGTAACCTAGCAAAACCACGTAGAACTGTGATGGGAGTAACCACAAAATCCTTTTTTTCCATTTTTGGGATATATGGCCATAAAACTTCATTAAATATACAGTAACGGGAACTAGAACCTGGTTAAGGGCTGGACCCTTTGCACTCAACATTCACAAAGGGTTTTCTTGCCCCTCCTAACCTGTCACTCTCTTGAACAGCAAAGCAAGACAGAATTGCAGCCAAAGTGGAGCCAGTGAGAAAAAAAGGGGACACAACAGCATTCCCAAGATTTACAAAAGCACAAAAAATATTTTAGAGGATTGATAAGGCCCACCTAACAGACCCAGTAAAGTACGAGTAAGCATGAACAGAGGTACAGATTTTTTTTTTTTAAATGAAATTGATAGACCAGAAAATCCTGTTACACTGCCTGCCACGCTGAAAAAGAACATTCCAAATTACAACATTTTGATGCAGAGCTCACTTGTTTCCAAGAGCAATCAGACATCCAAAAGTTAGAATGCTTTAGGGCAGACACATTTCATCATTCCTCTGGATACTATCTCAGCAGTCTTTTCATCAACCTGACCTGGACACTTGAAATCCTTAGATTCTAAGGTCATAAATCCTCTAGTAACCTACATGAACTTACAGGTAATGTCAGTATACAACAGGCTTTTATTATAGCACTGAGGAAGTGCAAATTGGTGGACATGGACAGAAAAATGAGAATTCTTTTTGTGAGCAGATGAATGTATTACTGCCGCTGTGTCTCATTACATGGCACTTTATATCTTTGGACTTTGGAAGAACTTTTCCTAGGTATTTCAATATTTCTTATGTTGTCTACATTTCTGTCATGGAGGGTTCATTCTGTTCTATTCCATTCTTCACTTCTATCAGGTAGAATTCATAATTTCTGGAAAAAACACAACACGAACATACAGCTGGGCCTCAGTTAATGAAGCAGGCACACTCCTAAGCATTGGTTCTGTTGAATAAAATTTGGGGCCACAGGCACAAATCCCACAAAAACAACAGAGAAGTTCCCAAATCAACAAAAAGAAGAGCAATTCAACTTGTTTCAATGAACTATGGCCCTGGGGACCAGGGTCTGAATTCCTGCTCAGCCCTGGAAACCCTTTGGGTGACACTCAGATTTGGAGTGTCAGACTTTACACTTTATACAATGTAGTGTTTTCACACTATGGAACCAACAGGATGAAGAACTTACACTACACAAGGCTTCCCCAACACAGTGTCGTCAAAACATTTGGGACTATAACTCACATTATGAAACATAGTCTGACTGAGATTGATCAGCAGTAGCTGGCAACAGCTATGTCAGTGAGGAGCTGAATCCAATATAGGTTTTGGTCTAGGTTGAAAGGAACTAAGGTACTAAATCATACCCCCAGAATAGGTGTGGCACTTTGGATAACTTCTTTAAAGTTCTAATGAACTCCAGAACAGATTCACACACACCCTGATGTGGGAGCCAACAGCTGCCACTGCTAAAGACAGCTTATAGTCCAAACACCTGGAGAATAACTAGACTGATTCTCTGATTCGAGTGTGCCTAAATCACAATACTCTGCCTCCATTTCATTCCTGGCAGATTCAACTTGCTTTCTGCTCACCTGTCAAAGAAAATGGCATGCTCACAAGGTAGATTTCCCATTACTAAAAAAGCTTAGATCACAGAAGGTTTTTTTAAAGGCCATGAAGCTGGAAGAGCAGTATTCATCACTTGAAGGGACAGAACTATTCCAAAATCTCACCTTGAAGAAATTCAGAAATAGAGGGTGCATCTACATTGTAAAAATAATGCCATTTGAAACCACTTTAAACTGCCATAGGTTTGTCCTACAACAAAGGGACTTACAGTTTTGTGAGGCAGCAGCATGCTTTGGTAGACCTTGTAAAACTAGTATCAACTCCACAGATGTACCCTGAGAAGCACAGTGTGCAGTGATTAACATGATGGATTGAGGTTTAGGAGACCCAAGTTCAAAGTCTCACTGAGCCATGAAAACTCAGGAGCCCATTCACACTACAGAAATAACAGTGTGAAACCAGGTTATTTCCGCAACATTCTCAATGGCCCCGAATGCACCTGGCGTCATTTGTGGGGGGGGGGGGGGGGGGGGGAAGGAAACCCTCGTTTAATCCAGTGTATTTGATACTGGGTCCTTAAGCACATCTTTTTTTAAAGCACCACAATGACCAGGATCTTCGGTAGTGTGAGTATGCTACTGAATCAATCTGTATTGCACTGCATCATTCCTGGAAATTGAGGCACCTCTGTTTTAAATCAAGATACATAAAAACAGGGTTAAAATGGCACAGAGAGATTTGGGACAGGAAACGTAGTGGAAACATTGATCTGGTACTGCATCACTGTAGAGATCTGGATCTCCTCAGGACAAAAAAATAAGTATGAATGCCCCCTCAATGTTCTTGGGCCAGTTCTGCACAGTTTGACCTTACTCACACAGTTGTTGTCACTTCTTCCTTTCCTCTCTAAGGTTCTAGAACGGGTAGTCTATTCTCGCTGTCTTGAGTTTCTTGAAACCAACTCCATCCTGGATCCTTTTCAGTCTGGTTTCCGCCCTCGGCACTCTACTGAGACAGCCCTCACCAAGATCTCAAATGACCTCTTACAGGCCAAGGCAAATGAACTCTACTCTATTCTCATTCTTCTAGACTTGTCTGCAGCCTTTGACACCGTGGACCACTGTCTCTTGCTTGACTTACTTTCTGACCTCGGGTTCTCCGACTCTGTTCTCAACTGGTTTAAATCTTGTCAGACAGATCTTTTGCCGTGGTCACAGGTGGTCAGACTTCTTCCTCTGTTCCCTTATCTGTTGGAGTTCCCCAGGGCTCTGTCCTAGGTCCCCTTTTGTTCTCTCTATACACATTGTCCCTTGGTAAACTCATCAGTTCTTTTGGTTTCTCCTATCATCTGTATGCTGATGACACTCAGCTGTATCTTTCCACCCCTGACCTTTCACCGGGGCTTGAACAGCAAGTCTCCTCTTGTTTGGCTGCCATCTTGCAGTGGATGCGGCATTGGTGCTTGAAGCTCAACATGTCTAAGACAGAGCTCCTCATCTTCCCACCTAAGCCCACCCTTCAATACTCCTTTTCTGTTTCTGTTGATGGCACTTCTATCCATCCGGTTCAGCAAGCCCGCAGTCTTGGTTTCATCTTCGATTCCTCTCTATCGTTTATCCCCCAGATTCAGGCCACCGCCAAGACCTGTAGATTCTCTCTTTACAACATTGCTAAAATCCGTCCATTCCTCTCAGCCTCCACTGCCAAGACTCTGGTCCATGCCCTAGTGGTTTCACGACTAGATTACTGTAACCTTCTTCTGTCAGGTCTTCCTCTATCTCACCTCCATCCTTTAATCTCTGTCCAGAACTCAGCTGCACGTATTATCACATCTGCTCGCCGCTTTGACCATGTTTCTCCCCTCTTGTCCTCCCTTCACTGGCTCCCCTTCCCCTTCCGCATCCAGTACAAGCTTTTGTTACTGACTTTCAAAGCCCTCCATGGACTGGCCCCTCCTTACTTGTCTGAACTTCTTTCTCCTCACACTCCTTCTCGTACCCTCCGTTCTGGTAGTCAGGGTCTCCTGTCCCAGCCAAGGATTTCCACTCCCCTGTCCCGGATTCGTCCTTTCTCACTTGCTGCCCCTCACTCCTGGAACCTTCTTCCCCCACATGCACGCCTCATCACTTCCCTAACCAGGTTCAAAACTGAGTTAAAGACTATATTGTTTAGAGAAGCTTTCCCAGATGTGTGACTTTGTCTGGCCCGTTTTAACTGTGCATTACGAAGCCAAGCCCTCCCTCTAGTCCATCTGCATTGGTCCAGGCCTCAGAGGGAGAGAAGAACCACGGGACCTGATACCCTTCCCCATCACCTTTCCCTTCTCCTCTTGCGTCGTGTCTTTTAGATTGTAAGCCTGAGGGCAGGGAACCGTCTAATTACAAGTTTATATGTACAGCACTGTGTAAACCTACAGCGCTATATAAATAAAGGTTAATAATAATAATAATAATGTGAGGGGGAGCAAATCCATGTATGCCATCTTAAGGTCATTAGAAAGAAGACACTGTAGATGTCACATGCATGACTAAAATGATAGCTATAGTGATCAATACTGACATTCATTTTTTCCCCTTTCTATTAAGCCAGGGGTTGGAAGTATATGGCTATACAGCTGTTGTTAAACTATAACTCCCATTCGTCCTAGCCAGCACTGCCATTAATAAAGAATGCTGTGAGATGCCATCCAACATCATCCGTCTACAGTTGCCATCTGTCTAATTATAAGATTGTATATACAGCACTGTGCAAATTTACAGCGCTATATAAATAAAATAAATCATCATCATCATCATCTGGAGGGCTGCTTGAATCCCAGCCCTGCATTAGGCAGTAACACAGAACTAGAGGTGGAACTGATAAAAATGTGACTAAATTATAAATATCAGAATCACAAGTAGAAAGTTTATGCTAATGGAAAGATAAGCAAAATAGTGGCAATATAAGTACTGCAATAAGTTAGCAGCTGCTTTGTTAACAAATAAAAAATAAAAATCACTCATACTATGTAGAATAGTCTTGTTGAAACTTTTATCACAGTTCTATCAGAATCTGAAAGTTGAACAATTTGTTAAATTGCACCCTGGTTAAAGAAGGCTAACTTTGTGTGTATGAAGCTGAAGTGATGCTGTCAACAATCTGTCCTGCCCAAATATGTCACCCAAAAGCCTACAAAGTGTTGCAGTTACCTTTTGGACTATAGATCCCAGAACCCCCCCCCCAAAAAAAAAAGATGGACAGTGGCCAAACTCTGTCTACACCAAAGTCACTTTGAAGTTGTACCTGTTCAGCCAAGTGAGGAAAGAAATGCTTCTACTCTTAGTGCAAATAAAGTAAATGTACATTTTTAGCTGTTACTCCTAATCCTCTTGTTCCCATTATGAGAAATAATGGCTGCACCTCAAAATAACAGTGTTGAGAACAGAATGCTGATCCCACACTGGAAGATTGTCAACTTGGCAAAATAAGGGGGAAAATCCTTCTTGTTTTTTTCTGCTACACAAAATGGCTTATAATTCTAAAAGCAGGCCAAAATGGAAGCTGACAATTCTCTAAACTTGGGGAAAGAGGAACCAAAGAAAAACTTAAAGGAAGTGTTAAAAGGCAGCCAGAGGAAAGCTTTTCTTCCCAAAAAAAAGAAAAGAAAAAAAAAGTCATACTTGCACAGGATACTCACAACAGAACAGTGATGTAACTAAAGAAATGGCACATCAAAAAGCTCTTTGTAATTTACAGTTGCCCAAACATAAAATTTAAAAAAGAGAGAAAAAGAAAGCACTCCTTTTGATTGAACTGAAAGAGTACTGCAGATTCTAAATGATGGCTCTAATTCTAGAAAATATACCATTTTTGACAGATTGCCAGAATCCCAAGTTTGGAAGCAGCACATATGGAAAGAAATTTCCTGCTACTGAGGTGTCATTAAAAACTTCTGGAAAACGTACAGGTACAACACAAAACTTGGAGAAGTACTTTCTGGATGACAGCCCTCAGAATCTACAAAGCCAGTGCTGTCTCCAGTTTCCTATCTCTAAAACAACATAATTGGGCTGATCTAGACTTTATGTGTTTATGTTATATGGGAAAAACAAAGAATGCAAAGAATTTAGTAAACATTATATTAGGAAAGGTCTCTTAAATATTTGGATGCAATGTTTAAAAAAAGATTTTATATTAAGCTACCAAGCTGGACTTTGCCACAAGAACCCTTTATGGGCAATCAAAAGATCAGAGAGGGAAAATGGATTACATATAAACAGCTATTGAAACAGGGGAGTAATATAAAAGGCATAATTAAAATGAAAGAGGAATTGGACAAGGAAGGTATAGAAATAAATTGGTTTCTTCATAAACAACTTGTAGAGAGAGGGAAAAAAGATATAAGAAATGAAGGAGTGTCAATGGATAAGAACGAATTAGATGTAATTTTATTAGATTGTAGTAATAAAAAGAGAAAAATTAAGAGATTCTATGAAGCCCTCCTGGGAAGAGAGCATGAGCAGGAACAAATTAAAGATACAATGATTAGATGGAGTCAGTTTTTTCAACACAGCATAGAACTAGAAAATTGGGAAAGATCATGGCGATATATGAATAAATTTACTTTAGCCCAAAGACTGAAAGAAAATTATTATAAAATGTTGTACATGTGGTATCTGACTCCGGTAAAACTGGCAAAGAGATACAAAAATAATAAATCAGGATGTTGGAAATGTGGGGAAAAAGAAGGAACTTTTTACCACGCATGGTGGGAATGTGAGAAAGGGCAAAAATTTTGGGAAGTTATTCATAAAGCAATCATGGAAATTTTAGAGATACAATTTCAGATGAAACCAGAACTGTACTTATTAAATATGACTATGATTTTAGAAAAAAGAGATGAAAGACAATTAAGAAATTTGTTACTTTATATGGTGACATTGGCGAGAATTTTATATGCTCAAAAATGGAAAACATCGAAGTTAGAAGAATGGTTAAAAAAACTGCTAGAAATGAGTGTAACAGATAGATTATCAAGACAAATTAAAGAAGATAGCAGAAAAGAAAATCTGGATTTAGAACATAATTGGAAGTTGATATGGAATTATTGGAACCAAAAAATAGAAAAAGAACAACAGAAGAAGATAAAAGTAGAATAAGGTAAAAGTATAAAGAAAAGGAAAGAGGGGAAAAAAGAGAGAGAGAAAGGGAAAAGACAAACAGGCTTGGAAAAGGTGAGACAAAGGAGCAAATAAATAAAGAGTCCCAGCTTCTTTTTAAAAAGGGTGTAACAGTGCAGCTGTGTCTAAATGCTGCAGTGCAACTGTGCAGTTTTTTAAAGCTCCCAAACCCTAGCTCCAGCTCTAATCTGAACCCTAGACATGCGCAGTAGGGACTCTGGGATGCTGTAACTGTTATGCAACTGTGCATAAAATGTCAATTCATTCATAAAATAAAGAAGCTTATTCATAAACTTAAATTGTAATGGATTTAATATCTTTTTAAGGGGGAGAGGGATGCAGTTTGTTTTATTGATGTAATAGTATTTTAATGTGTAAGCCGCCTCGATTGATCTCAAAGGGGTGGGGTAATAATAATAATAATAATACCCCACCCCTTTGAGATCAATCGAGGCGGCTTACACATTAAAATACTATTATTATTATTATTATTATTAGGGTTCATTCATGGTGCACCGATGCAACTGCACACTTTAAAAAGGGAAGCGAAACCACAATGGTAATTTGACAGATCTTCATAACTGCACAGTTCATGTGTGATGTACCTGCGCAACTGCGCAGTTCGCAGCCGGCAACAACAACAACAAAATTTTTAGAGGTTCAGTGCGGCCAAAAGCCCCATTCATTGCCACCCATGCAGCGGCTCCGCCTGTGTTTCTAGCATCCTGACAGCTTCCAATGTAGTTGCTGAGCAGATAAGTTGTCCCCACACCTCCTCAGTGTAGCTGCCCTATACCTTTTTATTACACACCTGGGACTTGCAGTGCAGCTGCTAAGTATTAAGGAAAAGGCAACTTCATGTCTCCCTTTCCTGCCAATCTAGAAAGCCCCAAAAGGTCTCCATCCCTTTCTTTCCTTCTCAACTGTTTGACATTCAGAGTGAGAGAGAGAAAGAAAAAGTAATTCCCCATACTAAGGGTGAATCTACACTGCAGAAATAATGTTGTTTGCTGCCACTTAAGTGCAGCAGCTCCATCCTACAGAATCCTGGGATTTGTAATTTTACAATGTCTTTATGGGAGTTGCAGCTTTACAAAGGCTTTATCCTTCTCCATCAAAGACTGCTGGGGCCTTGCAAAACTACAATCCCAGAATTCTGAAGGATGGAGCCCTGGCAGTTAAAGTGGTGTCAGACTGCATATTTCTACAGCATAGATCAATGCTTCCCAAATGTTGGTCCTCTGGGTGTTTTGGACTTCAGCTCCCAGAAACCTCAGTCAGATGAGCCAAAAGTGAGGGATTCTGGGAGGTGAAGTCCAAATCATCTGGAAGACCAAAGTTTGGAAATCACTAGTGTAGATGCACCCTACGTTTTATAGCTGCAGTCCTCCTAGCCCCATTCAGCATGCTGTATGAACTACACCACATTAACTTTCCATGTGGAAATTACTCAAAACCAAGAAAAGAAAAGCCCTTAAAGTTCATGTCCACACTCTGGTTCCACAACAAACTACAGTGGGTCCTTGTTATCTGCTGGGGTTTGGTTCCAGGACCCCTGAGGATACCAAAATCTGTGGATGCTCACGTCCCATTAAATACAGTGGCATGGTAGAATGGTGTCCCTCATATAAAATGGCAGAATTAAGGTTTGCTTTTTGAAATTTATATTTTTAAAAATATTTTCAAACAATGGATTGGTGAATCCGTGGATAAACAATATGTAGATATGGAAGGCCGACTGAACATTTCCCAGAACTCCATAGCTCTGAGCTCTGGTAGTTGACATAGTGTCAATGGAGATTATTTGTATAATGTGGATGCAGCCCTGATCCCCCTGTGGAGCACTTCCTTGCTCCTCACCTGTGATGTTGCACAGCTGCAATTTCATTAGGATCTTGCTTGGTGTGGTGGTTTAACTGGGAGCCCAGAGTTTGAATCCTGGCTCGGCCGTGGAAACCAGGTGAACCTATCTGTCCAGGTGAAGCTATCATAGTCTCAGCCATGGAAGCAGGTGAACGTATGTGTCCAGGTGAACCTATCCATGGAGTTTATCACACGAAGGAGATCAGGAGTTTATCCTGTGCATAGCCCAGAAAAATTGCATAGTTATGCAAAACAATTTCACATGAAGTTGCACAAAACCCACCATTAAAGTGGTTACAAAGAAAAAGAAGCATTAATGTGCATCTTTTTACTTTTGGGATTTCAGTAACAATACATTTCTTATTTATCACTTCATTTGCACAATTGTGTGTGATAATAATTTGTGCAATTACTGGCTATTTCCACCTTTATTTGTGGGATGCTTTAAATGCACTTTAGTCTTTAATGCCGAAATTAGCCCAAGCATGATAAACTCCAGAGGCTCAGCCATGGAAACCGAGTGAACCTATGTGTCCAAGTGACCCTATCTCAGGCTCGGTCATGGAAACCACATGAAGTTATGTGTCCAGGTGAACTTATCCTAGGCCCAGCCATAGAAACCAGGTGAACCTATCATAAAGTTTTCTTGTCAAGTTTTTTCAGAGGGGTGACCTTGGTCAAGTCCCACTCTCTCAGCCTCAGAGGATGGCCCTGATGGCCAACCTCCTCTGCAGAAACTTGCCAAGGAAACCCTATGAAAGGGTGGCCCTAAAGTCAGAAACGACTTGGAGGTACCCAACCACAAGATGACCAGCAACCCTGGCAAGCCAAGACCCCCCCCCCCTCCACCCCAGAAAGGCCCTGCTGGTGATGGTGATGGTGGTGTTGCTCACCGGCGATGTCCCAGAGCTGGAGCCTGACGAGGGTGCGGCTGTCCCAGTGGAGGACCTTGAGGGCGAAGTCCACCCCGATGGTGGCCCGGTAGTGCTGGGAGAAGAGCTGGTGGACGTAGCGCTTGATGATGCTGGTCTTGCCCACCCCCAGCTCCCCGATCACCAGCACCTTGAAGAGATGCTCCCGGCTCTCCGAGGAAGAAGCAGCCCCAGAGCTACTGCTGGTGGTGGTGGTGGTGGTGGTGGAGATCGTGGTGGTGGTACTACTCCCACCCCCAGCAGCACTATCACCACCACCTTCACTACCACCTCCTCCTCCTCCTCTCTCCCCTCCAGCCATTCCTCTCTCCAGCCTCTGATCAACTCCCAGTCTGGACTCCTCTGGAGAAGCTCCCTTTGTTGTCTGCCTCTGCTCCAAGGAAGTCCTCTCTGGAGGGAGGGAGGGAGGGAGAAATGGAGGAGGGAGGGAGGACCAGCCCCAGGCCAGGCAAAAGGCAAGGCAAGGCAAGGAGGGAGGGAGGGAGGGAGGGCAGCACCTGACTGGAGTCACAGGACGCGGAAGCCCAGCAAGTTCTTATAAAACTCCTCCAAAGGGGAGGAGGCGCAGGGCCAAGCTCAGCCCAGCCTCAGGGACTCAGAGGCCAGGGAGAGGGAATGGGAGGGCCAAACTGGGAAGGGGGTTGGAGGAGGCTGCTGTGCTGCTATGGGGTAGGGCAGGGCAGCTCCCCTAGGGGGACCAGGGGTCCTCCTTTTGCCAGGGCTTGTCCTCCTCCTCCATCTCAGCCTCCTGCCCAGGAGGAAGGCCCAAGTCCCCTCCAGTTTGAGCCAGCATTTCTGGTTCTTTTGGTGTTAGTAGAAAGATGTTGTTGTCCCTTTTGCGGCTACAAGAAAGAAGTTGGCAGCCTGAGCTTTTCCTAGCCTTCAGTCTCCTTCCTCAGATGCATTTGGTTTATTATTGTTGTTGTTGTTGTTGTTGTTGTAGAGAGATCTGTAGCACTTTGAGACTCACTGAAAGAAAGCATTTGGCAGCCTGAGCTTTGCTAGGCGTCAGTCTCCTTCCTCAGGTGGCTTTATGGGCGAGCATCTGAGTTAGGAGGCTTTAGTCTTCCAAGCCCACGCAGCCAACTTCTTTTCTGAAAGGTGCTACAAGATCTCTCCACATACCAATCCCACAAACTGACACGGCTCTACCTTGATGAGTTTACCTCAGGGGTGACTAGGTGTCCTCCTTTTTACAGGGCCTGTCTTCCATTTCAGCCTTCTGCCCTGGAGGAATGCCCAAACGTCCTCCAATTTGAGGAAGGATTTATATTTCTTTGGGGGTTTTTACGTTGAGAGATCCTGTAGCACTTTTGAGACTGTGAAGTGAAAGAAAGAAGTTGGCAGCCTGAGCTTTCCTAGACTTCAGTCTGCTTCCTCAGATGCATTGCCTTGCAACTGAGGGAAAGTCAACTGAAGTCTAGGAAAGCTCAGGCTGCCAGCTTCTTTCTTTCAGTGAGTCTCAAAGGTGCCACAAGATCTCTCTACATATTGATTCCACATAGCTATATATCTTGGTGTTTTTAGCTCAGGGGGACAAGGCCTCCTCCTTTTCCAGGACCTGTCCTCCATTTCAGCCTTCTACCCAGGAGGAATTCCCAAATGGTCTCCATCTGGACCATGACTAAGGAGCATGAATTTATATATTAGTGTTTTTACCCAGATTACCCAGAGTGACCAGGCATCCTCCTTTTCCAGGATCAGTCCTCCATTTCAGGCTTACGTCCAGGAGGAATCCCCAAATGTCCTCCATTCTGAGCAGGTCTAAAAAGAATGAATGTACATTTCTAGGAGTGACCCAATGTCCTCTTTTTTTCAGGACCTGCCCTCCATTTCATCCTTCCATCCAAGAGGAATGCCCCAATGCCCTCCATTCTGAGCATTGCTAAGAAGAAGCAGGCATTTCCATTTCCAGGAGTGTTTTTGCCTCCGGGTGACTGGACACCCTCCTTTTCCAGGACATTCCTAGGAATGTTTGGAGTTGTTATTTGGCCATGCCCTACATTTTTTTCAGAAGGTCCTGCATTTTGAGGAGCCTTGTCCTCCTTTGCAATGAGGACATCTGATCACCCTGAACTTTTCTCTTTGCCAGGGGCATGTGGCAGTGAGAGATGTCGTGGGTGACACCTTAAAGGGGTGTGTGTGAGAGGCCCTAAAGTTTTGTTTTGTTTTTAATTTTCAGTTTTAAAATTTCAATTAAACAAAATTAACATTTAAGGAACATTGCTTATAATAAGGGACACCGGCACTCTGACTGCTATAGCTCTGGCCAAAACTGAAAGAACAGGTAGGAAGAGAGACAGGTTGAGAGAAACAAGGCTCCCCTTCCACCTTTTCCTTGAGCCTTGCCATTTCTGTGGCAGAGAAATGTGCAAACAAGAAAAGTTGGCAGCTGTTTTTACCTGTTCCACATAACCTCTTTGTGCATCACAGCATTGCCTGCCCCTTTAATGCTGAGCAAGAGCACAGCCATCTCTGCCTACTCACTTGCCCTCTCCCTCTCTGGGCAGTAAAATCTAGTGGGTTGATCACATATGGCCCTTATCAGACAAGGGTTTTTGCAGCCACAATCCAGAGTCACTCCACATCCATCCAAGTGAATTCACGTGAACGTGCATTGAATTGGGGGCAAACAGGATTTAAAACGCGAGTTAAACAGGAATTAAATGTCCTTATGTTTAACATAGGACATTTCCTGTTTAATTCCTGTTTAAATCCTGTTTGCCCCCTGTTTGCCCCCTAGTGTGATAAACCTCCGAAGCCATTCCAAAGCCAATCCAAAGTCACCCCAGAATTCAGTGAATTCAGTAACAACCAAATTCTCAGAAATCAGTTCCAAGGTCACTTCAGATTCAATCCAAATTGGTCTGGTGTGATAAGGAGGAGGAGCTCTTCTCATCTTACTTCTACACTTGTGGTCCCCTTTTGAGGGAAGTGGTGGTAAGGATTAGGCCCAGCTAGCCCAGTCCTCAATATTATGCACATGCAGAGCTTGGGTTGTTTGTTTCAAAGAGAATAAAAGTGACAATGTGCTGAAAAAGCTGTACATAACTGAGCAGTAGTAGCCTGGTCCCAGAACATGGTCCTATGACTGCTTTGGCACTGGTACGATTTCAATATGTCATGTATTTCCAAGGTATTTTCCAAGATTTCATTCATTCCTTCATTCATTAAAATAGATACATCCCATCATCTGTTGAGAGATCGTAGGGGGGCATACAATAAAACAGTGCAGATAATTAAAGCGGGGCCTTGGTATCTACTAGAGTTTGTTTGCAGGACCTCCCATGGATACTGAAATCCATTAATGTTCAAGTCCCATTAAATGCAATGGCAAAATCAAGGTGTGCTTTTTGGATTATTTTTAAAAAAATAATTTTCAAGCCATGGATAGTTGATTCTATGGATATATGTGTGTGTGTGTGTGAATAGTCGTGTTTTTACATGGCACCCAAAGAAAGCTAGCATTGGTGCTTGTTCTGGGGAGGGCATCCCTCAGTTGGGGTGCCACAGTGAAAAGTACTTGTTTCTATCTGACCTCTCATTCTCTGTGCACAGCAGCAAGGTGGATAATACTGTTTGTGCACATGTCCCTCAAGTTGCCTATTGACTTATGGTGATCCCCTGAATTTTCAGGGGTGTTTTTGCCAGTTCCTTCCTCTGAAATATAGCTTACAGCACCTGGCATTTGTTGGCAGCCTCCCATCCAAATACTAATCAGGGCTAGCCTGCTTAGCTTTCAAAATCAGATGGGATCAGGTGGATGATACTACCTAGAGAGAAAGTGAAATCAGCCCCATCTGTCCACTTGTATACTTTTTCTTCCCGTGGAGTCATGGCAACTTACAGGATTGAGAAGCAGCTGACTTATCCTTGCACACGTGAATTTTCCAGCTCGGTAGTATTTCAGTGGGAATTCATTTCTGTCCAGTGAGGCAATTCCTGACTGCTGTGTCATCCAAGATAGAGGGGATGGCTTTGTCTTTCTTTCTCTAACTCCTTAGGAGTTTATCAAATTTCTCCCAATTTCAAATGGGACCAATTCAAATTCATACAAATTCACTAGTTTAGTGAATTTACGTGAAATCTGATTGCGTTGGAATGCATTCAGAATGACTTCCCATTGCCCGAAAATGATCCCCCATTGCCCGAAATTGCGTGAGATACTCTAATATGCAATTACATGAAACCCCATGATTGCGTTTGGATTGCCATTGCATTATACCGCCAAATTCCGTTGTATGATAAACTCCTCAGTAGCAAAAACTGGGCAAGTTGTAATTGCTACTCTCACTGATGGCTCATGTGACTTTTTGTCATACTTCTTCTGTTTACTCTTCCTCTCTTGGCTATGCTGCCAAGGCACACGCCAAGTCTAATTCTCCCTTCTGCATATTGGTTTTGGTTTCAGAACTAGAAAATATATTTGTAGCATCCACACTGTTTTTAGAATCATAGGGTTGGAAGAGACCACAAGGGCCATCCTGTCCAACCCCCTGCCATGCAGGAACTCCAGATCAAAGCATCCCTGACAGATGCCATCCAGCCTCTGCTTAAAGACCTCCAAGGAAGGAGACTCCACCACACTCCGAGGGAGTGTGTTCCACTGTCGAACAGCCCTTACTGTCAGGAAGTTCCTCCTAATGTTGAGGTGGAATCTCTTTTCCTGCAATTTGCATCCATTGTTCCGCGTTCTAGTCTCTGCAGCAGCAGAAAACAAGCTTGCTCCCTCCTCAATATGACATCCCTTCAAATATTTAAACAAGGCTATCGTATCACCTCTTAACCTTCTCTTCTCCAGGCTAAACATCCCCAGTTCCCTAACGTGTTCCTCATAGGGCAAGGTTTCAAGACCCTTCACCATCTTAGTTGCCCTCCTTTGGACATGCTCCAGTTTCTCCACATCTTTTTTGAATTGTGGTGCCCAGAACTGGACACAGTATTCCAGGTGGGGCCTGACCAAAGCAGAATAGAGTGGCACTGTAACTTCCCTTGATCTAGAAACTATACTTCTATTGATTCAGCCTAATAAAATTTATTTATATCTCCCTACGAATCGAGGCAGGCTTACAACATGATAAAATACAAAACAATAAAATCACAATTAAAACAATATCACATTAAAAACAACATATTACATCATGGGGCCTATAACTTCAGGGAAAGTACCATACGGGAGAGATCAGGTGGATATGCCTGCCGGAAGAGATTCATCTTCAGCGTTTTTTTAGAGGACTAGTTGCTAATACATGTGTTCAAAAATATCTGTCACCTATGGCAAATTATTCATAACCATTACCCTGACCTACTGTAATTAAATCACAATGTGGCTCATACTGAAAAGGATTATGTTTCCATCAACCAAACAAGTCATTTTATTTGATTCATTTGATAAATGCCAAGCAGTATGGCAAAACAGGAACAGAAATACTCAGACAATTCATTGTGTTTATTACATCCACTGTTTCTGGATCACTTTTTTCCTGTTTCATAGTAACAACTGTTATGCACATGATTCTCGGTGGGGTTGGGGAGGGCAGTGTACAGCCAATGCAAAAGGCATGGGAGGGTTCTTTTATTTTTCATGCAATTTACTAGTAACATAATTACTTTCAGTGCAATGTGGCTGAAGTGTAGCTGTATAGTCAAGTGCTTCATATATGTGCTACAGTAAAGAACATATTGAGTCCTCTGGTGGGTTATAAATATTGCTGTTACATTGGAGCATTCTGATAAGGTTTCCCCTCCATTACTTAAAGCGACTCAGAAGAGTGTGCCTCTTTAAAAACAGAAAAAGAACAAATGTAAGAAATAGTGTAATACTGTAGTTTTTTGTGGAGCTTTCGGGCTATGTGGCCATGTTCTGGAAGAGTTCCTTTCTGACATTTTGCCAGCATCTGTGGCTGGCATCTTCAGAGAATGATAGCCTGGAAAAGGATGGAGATGTATATCCTGTGTGACCCTGGGAAGGAAGGAGTAATTTGCAAATGTATTGTTCTGTTGCTAATGGCAGTCCTCAGGGTGGGAGGATATGCAAACAAGGATTAATGTCTGCTAACTGTGTAATACTGTGTTAATTCTAAAATGTTTGGTTAAAAATGTGTGATACTGTGTTAATTCTAAAATGTTTGGTTAAAAATGTTTGAATGGACCAAAAACTAATAGAAATCATTTAGTGGTAAGCCATGCAATATCTAGTTCCTTACTTTTCTGTCTCAATTATTTCGACCTGGTTGGGCAGAACCCTGTCTAGCTCCATCTACAAATGCTCTCCCTGCTAATGAAAATTATCTAGAAACCATCAGATTGGGTTTTGCTGGAAATCCTTAATTTCAGATGAAATGTAATTTCCCCTGCCCTCAAATCTCCTATTTCCTCAGGAGATTAAAGTAACTCCTTTTGACTAGACTGTTCACATATCAAATCTATCTGGTGTGGTGCATGGCAAAGGGTTTTTAAACGTTTGTGTTGTTATAGGCAAGTTTTAACACATTTTAACCATGAAGAAACTTATATAAATAAACTGAAGAAGAATTTCTGAAAGAGAAATGGCATCCTGGTATTACAAAGTAATTCTCATTGTGGACTCTTTCAAACGGGAGGAATTTCTCCCAAATCCGAATGGAGCCCATTCGGATTCATGTAAATTCGCTAGTTTAGCGAATTTACATGAATCCCCATTGCGTTCGGAAGGCGTTCGGAATGTCTTCCTAGTACCCGAAAATAACCCCCCCTTGCCCGAAATTGCGTGAGAACCTTTAATGCGCAATAACGCAAAACCCATGATTGCATTCGGAGTGACTTCCCTTTTTCCCGAATTTGCATGAGAAGAATTAATTCGCAATAACGCGAAACCCCAGGATTGCGTTTGGATTGCCCTTGCATTATACTTCCAATTTCCCACGTCTGAAAGAGTCCTGTGTTGCAGTTCCCATATATACTTGATTATAAGTCAACCTCATGTGTAAATTGAGGACATGTTTTAGGGCCAGAATTAGGGATTTTCATAAAACCCATGGATAAGTTGAGGATAAAATTAAGGAGCATGTAACAAAGGATATAAAGGATGAAGTAAAAGAAAATGATGCCAAGAACTTACAAAATTCCAGCAGGAGTAACTGTGCTCATCTTAAACGCTGGATGGATGAGGAGGGAATTCTGGCAAACTGTGACTGTGCAATGTGTGAAGAAGGCAATAAGTACAGGTGAGACTAAGAAAACACACATGTCAAAAAGGATGAAAACTTGAAAAAGCAAAGCAAAGAAAATGGTGACTACTTTAGCAGTTATTATAGCCTTTAATGTGCCAACTTTGCCTGATTTTAACTCAGAAAAGCTGACATACATACACAAATGCCTTATTCAGATACTTTAAAGCCCTCTTCCTCTTGGCACATCTTTGAGGTGATGCACAAAAGATCTGGCACTAGCAACATTTTTCCAGCCTGGCGTTCAAAAAAGTCAAGAGAGAGTAGAGGGTGTCAGTGTTTTTGTGAGTTCTCCTGGGACATACTAAGTTCTTACCTTTTGCCACTCTACAAACAGACAGCCATGAAGGGGTGGCTTGAAACTATCCTCACCGAACACACTGAGGGACTTTGGCAACCATATGCCACAGTCTTGAACACGCATTCCGCCACTGGCCCACAGAAGAGTGGAAAAGATTTGCTCCTCTTTGGACCAGGTTTGGGCACACCGAAGTAGCTTCAGCATGGTTTCCATGCATCTTGGAGGTATGCATCATCTAATGGTCATGCCCTCAAGCTGCATGGGTTTTTTGGCATGTCTGTTCAGGCCCTCAGAGAAGGGGATGGTTCCTTAAAGTACAGTACTTATGTAGACCCAAGTTCTGGGGGGTCAATTTTTGACCAAAATTTCAAATGTATCCATGAGTATACCGTCATCCTTTGAGATTCATGGCTTTCAGATTTGTGGTTTTGATTATTTGCGACTTTGTAGCTGATGCTTATCAAGATCAACCTCTTCATCCCATCCTCCTTACCATCCCTCTCAGCCAGGAAAAAGGAAACTCCCTACTTTCCCCACTTTGCCAGACTTTGCACCCCCCTCATTTCCAAGCCCTTTGGCTTTCAATCCAATGCTAGCAGCCTGATCGGTATGAAAGAACCACCCTCTCCCTCTCCCCCTCCCCTTCCTCCTCCTCCTCCTCCCCTTTCCACTCCTGGAAGGTATACAAAGGCTTAAGATCTCGGCTTTCCATTACTGAAGCCCTCTCACTGCTTCCTATTGAGCCAAAACAATTCCCCTAACTGAATACAATTTGTGAGTGCCCTCTTGGAACCCCTTATAATTTACCATAGGTAAAAAAATCTTTCAGGAACTCCTGTTGGGAGAGGAAAAAAAATGGATTGGGTTAATTGCAGTGCGTACATGTTCTTTTTAACATATAATTTGACCACATCTCTACTGAGCTACAGCATGTTCTCCCAATTTCTTTTGTAATACAAGAACTGCTGTTCTAACCTTGGGCATCCTTGTTGTTTGGAGGTTTACCCCAGCCAAGAAAAACTGACTGCAACCATACAGTATCACATGTGCTGATAACATCACACTGTACATTCTTGAGCCTTTGGGTAAGATCTCATGTCTAGCAGCTTCCTGGAAAAATGCTGTGGTTATCTGTGCTGTCGTTTAACAGCATAACTTCCATAATCAAATTTGTGAAGCTCCTGCTGACTTTACAAAGTTGTTAAGCCAAATTCTTTTGATACACTTATTGAACTGGGATGAGAAGTGGCTGGGAAGACAACTGAAACTTTCTCCCCCCTCACACATACACCCAAGGTGTCCCTTAGGAGAGCCAATCATGATACTAATCTGTGAACAAGAGAACAGTTACAGGGTGCTTTGTAAGAAATGGAGACATACAGGTATAACACATAGAATTAACATATGCAGCAATTGTACAGCAATTTCTTACTCCATAAAAAAAGCAAAATAGAATTCATGGTCCCAGGTAAGTGGCTCTTCCATGGGAGTGGTATCTCCAACCTGTAGATTTAATTCAGCCCACAAGCAGTACCCATCCTGCATGTGAAAGGTCTTCTTTCCAAAACCCTCTCCCTGGGGATCCTAAACTCACTTCAGCACCCTCTGAACTAGAAATAGGACAGGATGTGTGTGAATTTCTCAGAGAGTTCAGTGGGAACTCTACCTACCCCACATTCTTCATGATGAGGGAAAGCACAGAGCAGATGACATTTTTGAGAACCAAGCACTGGTGGCAGCAGTATTGTAGGTTCTGCACAGCAGTGGTTTGGAGAGATGGCCTTTGTGGTATCTTCCAAGTCCAACTCTATCATTCTGTTAATATTCTTTCAGCATGCTGGAGCTTGAGAGTAGAGAGGGCAAAACTTCACAGAGTCATGCCAGCTACAAGAATATTCCTGCAGCCAGCACTTGGGGCTACATGCACAGTTTTGCATATTTGAAGCTTTGCTTCCATCCTATGCACATTCTCAAAGGAGCAGAGCAAGGCCCTTGGCTGCAGTGCTGCTTGAACATAAACTGAAACTTGTGAAATTCTATATGTGTGTGTGCGCTCATGCCTGTGATGTCAGGAGTGTGGCCACACATTCATATATGATCCAGCCTGTGTAAGGTTAGAGGGCTGGGGATGTAGCTGAACACTCAACCAGTTCCTTATCCCTGGGGTCTTGCCTGGTTGTCAATGCAATTTCCACTCATCTGACTCCACCGATCAATCTATTGCTGTGTAAAGGAACACAGAGGAGAGAACCTGTGTGTGACCTACCAGTCTCATGCTAGGTATGGTAGCAGTATAAATGTAGTTGACCTTTATCGTATTTATGAATTTGTTTAGAATGTTAGGATTTTAAATAAAATACAGGGTTTTAAAAAGAAACCTGCAGCTCATAGACTTCCAGTAAGCAAACTGAAACTGCCAAGGAGTATTTAGAGTGTGGTAGTGGTAGTGGTAGTGGTGGGGCAGTACACATTTGTCTTGGTTGGAATCACACAGCAGAAAGAGCAGACATTTTCCATAGTATATGTGAAAAGCAGAGGTCAGTTTAAAACAGTGACTCATATGGAGATCCAAATATGCCTATTCCATCATCACAGGGTATTCCCATGAGGGACTTTTCTGCATGATTGGGTCCCCATCATCACATCCCATATCTTCCTCATGGTCCAAGAATTTTCCTTCAAAGGAACCATATTGTCGTAGAGATGTCACATCACATTTGATAAGCGTTCAAAGCACAGTGCTTTAACCTTGAGAAAATGCATTTACAAAAATTCAGGTATAGATTTGTTGCTGTAACATTTTTGCAGCTGCTCTACACAATGTGATTTTTCAAGTGACTGGACATGGAGAAATATGCAAAACTGAGTGAAATTCCCCCATCTCCTTGGAATTTTGTGAATATTTTGCTTTGTTCCATTCCCTTATTCCCCCTACCCACATAATAATTCTTTGGAGATTGTGTGCCTGTGTACTTTGCATGCAATATGCAGGAACAGACACCAGGACAGGTTTGGTTTACATAGCATCTTAGAGGAACAAGTCTTTTCCTGCACAACTATCTCCTTGCATGTCAATATGTCCCTGTATTATGGCAAAGATGGTCCGCTAGTCATGTAGGATAACCTACCAGGAGCCAAACTAAAACTCCTGGTTTTGTTGTCTGTTTGGGACCGTGAAATTAGAGACTGCAAATTCAAGTGTCTCTGGCTATTGAAGCAATTCTAGTTACAGGGAGGGCCCTGGGCAGAATCAAAGTTTGGAATAGTTAATTTTAAAAGAATTTCCAGAATCAGCCAGCCACTTGGTCAAGTTGATTTGAATTGGCCTCTACCTGATCTCTACTGTATTTCTATTTCTACTCTGCCTTTCGTCTCAGGATGCAATCTATCTAACTGCTTAGATGGAGAATGTAACCCTGGAGAAGGATTCTGCTTTACCCCCTCAATCTTATCATTGTTCAGAGAGGGCAAAAAACAAACTTGGTTTACCACTAAGCAGAGAGGGATGTCTGCCCCAGGCAGATTTGGGATGCCAGTAAAGTGTAACAAATGGTCAGTTATCTATGGTCTGTTGACTATAATAAAGGCTTGGATTGTTGTTGTTTTTACTTTGTTATTATTTTAGTTCCCCTGCCAACTGGAAGCAGATATGCTGGTAAGTTTTTCTGCCACAATTTTTACTAGGCTGGATTTGGGTGGGATGCACATTGACTTCTATGAAAGTGGAGAAATATTTGCTGTTTTGCCTCCACCACCCAAATGATTTTGACTGTCCTCAATGGGCAGACATTGTTAACTGGGGCTGGCTACAGGGAGCAAACTCCCTTGTTGCAGCAGCTCCACTGGTTTGCTAGTCCATTTCTGTACACAAGTCAAATTGCTAGTTATGAGTAAAGCCCTATACAGCTCGGGTCTAGGTTATTTGAAGGACTTTATTCTCCCATTTGAGCCTGCCAGTCTTTTAGATCTTCAGGGGAGGCCCTTCTTTCTGTCCCACCACTCTCACACATACATCTAGTGGAACACAGGATGTATTCCTTTTCTTGGTGGCTCTCCCCAAGCTCTTCAATTCCCTTTAAAGAGATGTTAGAGAGTGCCCTCCCTGCTTTGTTTCCACAGGCAGGTAAAGACTTTTCTGTTTAATAAGCTTTGAAAGACTGATTGCTCAAAGGGAGAGGGCCTTGCATTAATGTATTGGATTTGCTGTTTTCCTTTTAATTATTTATGGTTTTTTTAATAGTTTAATTGTATTTTTAACTTTTTATATGCTACAATTTTTTAGCAATCCTTTTTTAAATCCCCACCCCACCCCGCAGAAATGAGTTTTGGCAGATGTCTATCAGTACTATTTTTAATGCTCGTCCTGGGTAGAAGGGAGCTATCTTTGGTATTACAAGTTGCACAATCCCAATTTACTGTCAGCTGTTTCAAAAGCATAATGTGCCCATTAGAGTTAATAGTGAGCCACTTTTTGCTCAGGTTTTTCCAGATTTAATACATAAATTCCAAGGATCCTTGGCTTAAAATAGTTTTTTTTTTAATTCCTCCTCATTAATAATGTTTGCCCTCTTGTGCCTGGCTACACCCTTTTGGCCACACTCTGATATTCAGCCACATGAGTCCTGGGCTACATCTGTACTGCAGAACTGATACAGTTTGACATCGCTTTAACTGTTATGGATCAATGATATGGAATTTTGGGATTTGTTGTTTTGTGAGCTATTTAATCCCAAGATGTCATAGGATGGATCCATGACAGTTAAAGCAGTGTCAAACTGCATTAAACTACAGTATGGCAGCAGCTCTGTTTTTCACCTTTTGGACTATGCTAGCCCAATTGAATGTGATGCCAAAATTTCCACTACTGCTTAAACCTACCTGAACAGCATTGGAGATGGGGGGAAAAAGAAGGACTGTTAAAACAGAATTGCAGCAGAATTATGAGAAAGCACTCAGAGCCTTGTTTGGTCTAAAAGTGCATTCTATTATCTGTATGCTTTTTTTGCCCTAAGTTTGTAATGGTAACTATTCTATTCTATTCTATTCTATTCTGCACAGATCAGTAAACTGATCAAGACCGACTCTACTATGTTTGGTTTGCTGTCCTGTCACCAACCCTTGCTGTGGCTTGGCTCTTAATCAGTTTTAAAAAAACAAACCAAAACCTAATTTCCTCTTTTCAGGAAATGAAATGGTGGTGGAAGAAAGATGTGGCAGGGGTTGGCGCTCTAGAGAAGATTGGTGTGTGAAGCAGTAGTGTTACAGTAAATTCTGAGGTGGAGGTGTTCATCATGATAGTCCAGCTATTCCATTAGTTGTGTTAAGTCACATCAACAAAGGAGCTTCAGCAGTTTTCATCTCTGTGCAAAATGGGGGGAACGGTCTTAGCTGACTGTTCAAGACCAAGCCACCCCTAAATAGTGTTAATTGCAACAGGGATAGCTCACAAATATTGTTGCTGATAAAATCCAGTTCTTTTCCTTGTTGCTATGAGGATTGAACGGAGAAAAAGTAAATTTTAGGCAGCTGGCAGATTACATCGTTCAAATCCGCCAAAACTTCAGAGATGAAAACCGGGACACGTGGGGCAAGACCAGAATATGCTCAAGATGGCAAAAGTTATTAATGAGGAAGATTTGACAAGCTCAGAGAAGCTGAAGCAGTTTGCTTTTGGTTAGGCCTACTGGGAATGGCAGGCTTCCAGCCACTCCTGTCTTCTGTCCCCTGCTGGGTTAACTACTTTTGCACTTCCAGTCAGGGCTTGATTACACCAGGAAAAAACACCAAACTACCCCAGAAGCCAGTGCTGGCAATTCTCATGATGCACAAAGGCATTCAAGGAGATACTGTGGTTTTTGACCCTTAATCTGACTTTCCTCCAAACTAAGCAATGTGGGGAAAACCCCACAGCTTCCTGGGAAACCTAGAGAGACCATGGGTTCTTTTGTCATGTAGACAGCTGGTCAGGTCCAGTTCAACCCAATCCATTGTCTATATGTCAAAAGCCATGCCATCCCCCTTGCCTGTACTGAGCAGTGTAGGGAAAAGGGATAGCCTGTTTTCAGAGCCACTACCACCACTGCTTCCTTGTGGGCACGAGCTCTGTGTAAAGCCTGCCTGGCATGCCATTGCTTCTGCTGAGGTCAGAACAGGGCACCTGTGTGATCAACAAGAAGGGGGTAAAGCATGGAGTGTGTGTGTGTGTGTGTGTGTGCGTGCCTGGTTTTGACCTCAGCAGAAGTGACAGCAGGCAATCTTTCAGGCTCTCAGGTGCTACTGTAGTGTTGGTGGAGAGTAGTGATGACACCAAGGAGGACAGGCCAGTGTGGGGCCAGTGCAGTGTCTGCTTGGATGGCCATTTGCACAACTGTGGTGTGACACCAGCTTCACCTGGTGCGTGTGTCACACTTGTGGCTGGTCCAGGGCATAATGCTCCAGATTGTCCCCTGATTTAGTGGCCTGGGTAGGCATGCCCTCAGTTTGAAGTGACTGAAGTAAGCTGAAGACAAGCGGGAGAGTGGGAGAAGTAAAAACTGGAAAGTTTGAAAAGCAGCTAGAAAAGTGGCACAACAGAGGATTACTCAGGACTGTCCCTACAAAATTGGCACAGTTGGAGGGTATGCATTATTGTCCCTGCTAATCAAATAATCCCAGCTCCATTTCAATTCTGGTGGGTAGCTTTGCTTGAGCTTCTTGTGTTCTTGGTTAGGAACGAGATGAAATCTAGTGCTTGAAATATGACCAAAGTTAAAATAATTCACATTGGTCCTAATCTGAACTCTGCTACAAATTTCTCATTTTAATAATACGCAAACAGTAACAGGTACTGAACACAGTTTGAGACATTTTTTTCCAAACTGAATCCAGAGAGCCTATCCATCAGTGACTATGTCCTTCTGTTTCTTATTCCAAGTGGAAGTTATATAAAGGGGAAAAAAAGGACCAGAACATATTTGAAGAAAACAATGTTTCTAGCTGCTACTCCGTTATAATACGGCATATCATATAATAATTGAATCACTCTCTAATGACAACAAATTAAAGGATACAATTAAGAAGCGATTACCACATTTAATTATTTTCAGGGATGAGGCAGTGCTGAAGGGGGAGTGATAATTCTGCTGACTCCAGAAGTATTATCCTCATATGGGCCTAGTTAATGAATTATTTAACAGGCGTTGCATAAATTTTTTAAGAATGTTCACTTTTAACAGTCTACCAAGAGAAATGTGAAATTCTTTTCTTTGCACATAAACTCTGCAGCTCACATCCTCCTGTGTTGAATCACACATGTTTGGGACCCATCTCACTGATAGGATATGGAAACATTAAATATTATGAATTGCACATACAGTGCAGAAAGAAACATCTGTTGTTGTTATTGCTGTTACTGTATATTTATTTATATCATGCTATCCCCCCAAAATTCAGACACAAAGCAGCTTACAAATTAAAACAGTACAATTACAAACATACAAAACTGCATATTAAAAGAGAATTAAAATAGTACAGTAATAAAGCATCACTCATTGCAAGAGTAAAATGCAATCATAAGATAGAAGCACTAAAAAATACATATTAAAACAATTAAAATAAAATATATACATACCCATAAAAGCTCAAACACCAGCACCATGCAGCATTAAGAGTCCAGCCTCAACTGTCTGTGAAGGCCTGGTGCCATAAAAATGTTTTAACTTGCTGTCAGAAGGAGAGCAAGGATCGGGCCATCCTGGCCTCTCTGGGGTGGGAGTTCCAAAGTCTGGGAGCAGCCACTGAGAAGGCCCTCTCCCATGTTCCCCCCAAATGAGACTGAGAAGTGGTGGAATAGAGAAGAGGGCCTCTCCAGGTGATCTTAAAACCTGAATGGGCTCATAAAAGGAAATACAGACTATCAAATAAAATGTGTTTTCTCCTTTTCTCACTCATCCAGCAGCCACACTAGGGATGCTGCAGCAGTGCACCATAGCAGCATTTACATAGCAGCGGCTCACCCAGCAGCCGCACCAGACCTTAAATGGGCAATTTGAAGGCCATCCACTGTGAGAAGGGTGGTGACCCCTGTGCAAGTTCTGCCAGGGCTGCTGGGTGAGCAGCAATACTAGACCCTGAACAGGCCATCTGGAGGCTTCAGCACTTCCCCCCGGCTTTGAATTTCTTGGGCTGTGGCCACCCAGCCAAAGAACAAGCAAGTAAGGCAGTGGGAGGAAAGAAGGGTGGAGGAGTCCTCTTCCAAAAAAATAAATAAAAATAAATTAAAAAAAATATTTCTGAGTATTCCTTGACCCAGAAAACCCTATGAAATTCATGGGATCACTATAAGTCAATAGGTGTGTGCACACACATGCATATCATCTTAGTCATAGCTTTCTGTCTGTCTGTCTGTCCGTCCTTCAGGCCCAAGATGCAGATCCTTCCTGACAACTGTTGCTGAAAAAAAAAAACCTTTAAAAGCAACACACATCTGCTGCTTTCTCATTCATTGGCATTAAGTGCTGCAAGTCAGTCAAAGCTATTTGAACAATCACATCCTACAAAGATTTTAGGATTTGTCATCCAATTAGCAGTTACTTGGTTATGTTATCAGTCATCTCCATTTCCATTTAAAATATTCTCATTTATTTCTCATTTAGTTGTTCAGATTGTAATTTTTAAAGCATTTGTTACTGTGTGCCTTCAAGTTATTCCGAACTTGTGGAAACCCTAAGGTGAACACGCAAGGTTTTCTGGGGCTGAGAGTGACTTGCCTAAGGTCATCCAGTGGATTTCCATGACCCTTTTTTCAAAAAAAGTCTACATCATCAGTTTTGTCCTGGACTGTGGCCAGCACACACAAACACACACCGATAAGAAGGGCTCAGCAAAGAACTAGTTCTGCAGCTGGGAGAAAGTCTACAGACCTCAGTATTGTCCGAAAGGGTAAACTAGAAGCCCAAAGCCAGAGTCAGGATTGAAGAAGTCACAGAATCAGTTCGGTCAAAGGTCAGGGCAAGGAGAAGGCAACAACAGTCCAGTTTGTTCCAAAGTCGTAGGGTCAAGGCTAACAAGAGTTCAAGAAACACAGAGCCAGTGTCAGCAAGCAATCACACCAAAAGATTTTGCAATAAGTTCTGGCAAAGGGATGGTGTCCCACAGGTGGTTAAATAGGAGACACCCTCCCTGTTGCCAGCTGTGACTTATCTGCAGATTGCTTTTCTGCAAGCCTGCGGGATCGATGCAGGCAAGCACTCTCAGCTCTCCTTTCCTTAAAGGAAGGGACCTTCAAGGTTGGTTCTTCCTTAGAGGCCACACTCAGCTGCTGAGCCTCTGAAAGAAGCTCTGCAGTGCTAGAGCCTAGCTGAGCCTCCACTCCTGGAGCTGAAATGGCAGGGCTGGGGTCTGGCAGGGCAAAACTGGAATCTGGTCTATCCTCCAGCTTCTCTTGCACCTGAGGAGCCATATCCTCCTCATCATCCTCCGATTCCACCTCTTAGCTGGCCATGACAGTTTGTGGTAATTACTTTGATGCTGATGATTATATTCCCACAGTTCACAAGAGATCACAGGAATTCTGAAATGACAGAGCCCAAGGCAAGTTGCCCAAGCTTTAGCTTTGATATCAGCCCTGGTTCGATAATTAAGATCAAATGTCTGATAGTCCTAAAAACTATCAACAAAAACAATTCTGTAAGTTGGGGAAGAGGAGTATATCAGGGCCTCCAAGGGCTCCATTACTTCAGAAGAAATGTGTCAGGGTCTATATGTTACATGGCAAAAGTGAGTTTTGGTCAAAGCATGCTCAGTAAAAGTTAATGCTTTTCACATTCTCACAAGCACATACAAAAATGTACCTCACACACATGCATATTCACCTTCTGACCCACACAAATGCACACTCCTATTCACATTCTCTCTCTCTCCCTCCCTCTTTCTTTCTCTGTATCTCACACAAAGCCAATCAGGTTTATTTTCTCACTGTTTCACTTGCCATATTGACCTTGCTGACTGTGAGAAAGGGGACCTTATTTCGTCAGTGGCTAGCACAGGAGAAAATCCTGCTAAGTGCTTCTGAAGCCCATCTCCCAGTCTTAACCATCTGATTATTCCCAGAAGCAGTGCTTAAGGTTTTCAGCTCATCTTGGTCACTGCAGCTGGCTGTTAACCCACTGGGCTTGCTCATCAACAATTACTTGGCCTCCATCTGTCACGTTTCATGTCAACAGAATCTGAAAGCCATCTAGCTCAATGTGCCAAGTCAAATGCACCTACGGGTGGCTTGGGTAGTCCTTCATAGAGGACAGTTACTGATGTGAAAGCCTGACCAGTCCAAGTACACTGGAAGATAAAGCTCCTCCTCAGCTGTGACCACTAGATTGCAGACTGAGTCATCTAGCCACAGTCTTGCCTATAACATTTGAGATATATATCCCTTGGAATGTATACTATTTCTATTTAGAGTAATTAAGTTATATCTATGTGGTATGCATGGATAAAAATCTGTTACCAATTCATAGAATCATAGAATCATAGAGTTGGAAGAGACCACAAGGGCCATCCAGTCCAACCCCCTGCCATGCAGGAACTCCAAGTCAAAGCATCCCTGACAGATGGCCATCCAGCCTCTGCTTAAAGACCCCTAAGGAAGGAGACTCCACTACACTCCGAGGGAGTGTATTCCACTGTCGAACAGCCCTTACTGTCAGGACGTTCCTCCTAATGTTGAGGTGGAATCTCTTTTCCTGCAGTTTGCATCCATTGTTCCGCGTTCTAGTCTCTGCAGCAGCAGAAAACAAGCTTGCTCCCTCCTCAATATGACATCCCTTCAAATATTTAAACAGGGCTATCATATCACTTCTTAACCTTCTCTTCTCCAGGCTAAACATTCCCAGTTCCCTAAGGCGTTCCTCATAGGGCATGGTTTCTAGACCTTTCACCATCTTAGTTGCCCTTCTTTGGACATGCTCCAGTTTCTCCACATCTTTTTTGAATTGTGGTGCCCAGAACTGGACACAGTATTCCAGGTGGGGCCTGACCAAAGCAGAATAGAGTGGCACTATAACTTCCCTTGATCTAGAAACTATACTTCTATTGATGCAGCCTAAAATTGCATTGGCCTTTTTAGCTGCTGCATCACACTGTTGACTCATGTTCAGCTTATGGTCTACTTGGACTCCTAGATCCCTTTCACATGTGGTCTCATTCAGCCAGGTGTCCCCTATCCTATATCTGTGCATTTCATTTTTCCTCCCTAAGTGCAGAACCTTACATTTCTCCGCATTGAATTTCATTTTGTTAGCACTGGCCCAGCTTTCTAGTCTATTCAGGTCATTTTGAATTTTGATCCTGTCCTCTGGGGTATTAGCTACTCCTCCCAGTTTAGTGTCATCTGCAAATTTGATAAGTATGCCCCCAATTCTGTCATCCAAATCGTTAATAAAGATGTTGAATAGCACTGGGCCCAGGACAGAACCCTGTGGGACCCCACTGGTCACTTCTCTCCAGGATGAAAAGGAGCCATTGTTGAGCACCCTTTGAGTTCGGCCACTCAACCAATTACAAATCCATGTAACAGTTAACTTGTCTATCCCACATTTTGCAAGCTTATTTGCAAGAATGTCATGGGGAACCTTGTCAAAGGCCTTACTGAAATCGAAGTATACTATATCCACAGCATTCCCTTCATCTACCAAGCTGGTAATTTTATCAAAAAAAGAGATCAGGTTCGTTTGGCATGACTTGTTTCTCTGAAACCCATGTTGGCTTTTTGTGATTATGGCATTGGCCTCTAAGTGTTCACAGACTCTCTGCTTAATGATCTGCTCTAGAACCTTTCCTGGAATTGATGTCAGACTAACTGGACGATAATTGTTGGGATCCTCTTTTTTTCCCTTTTTGAAGATGGGGACAACGTTTGCCCTCCTCCAGTCTGCTGGGACTTCTCCTGTTCTCCAGGAGTTCTCAAAGATTATTGCCAATGGCTCTGATATTACATTTGCCAGTTCTTTTAATACTCTAGGATGTAGTTCATCTGGTCCTGGAGATTTATATTCATTTAGGTTAACCAGGTATTCCTGTACTACCTCTTTACTTATTCTGTGCTGAATTTCCTCTATTCTGTCTCCTGTTCCATTATCCTTAGGTTGGGCACCCTTTGCCTTTTCTGAGAAGACTGAAGCAAAGAAGGTGTTGAGTAATTCTGCCTTTTCTCTGTCCCCTGTTAGCATTTTGCCATCTTCTGCACGCAGTGGCCCCACTGTTTCCTTCTTCTTCCTTTTGCTGCGGACATATCCAAAAAAGCCCTTTTTATTGTTCTTAACCTCTCTAGCAAGCCTGAGTTCATTCTGCGCTTTAGCTTTTCTGACTTTACCCCTACATGTGCTGGCTATTTGTTTGAATTCCTCTTTCGTGATTTCTCCATTTTTCCATTTCTTATACATGTTCCGTTTAAAACTTAGCTCATTTGAAAGTTCCTTAGTCATCCATCCTGGCTTCTTGAGACATCTTCCATTTTTCTTCCTCATTGGAACTGTTTGAAATTGTGCCTTCAATATCTCCCTTTTGAGAAACTCCCATCCGTCTTGAACTCCCTTTTCTATTAGTATTCCTGACCATGGGATCACTCCCAGTATTTCTCTAAGTTTATTGAAATTAGCTCTCCTAAAGTCTAGAGTGCGTGTCTGACTATGCCTAGCTTCTCCCTTCCACTGTATTACAAACTCCAGGAGAACATGGTCACTTCCACCTAAGGATCCAACCACTTGCACCCCATCAACTAGGTCTTCCCTGTTGGTTAAGATCAGATCTAAAATGGCTGATCCCCTTGTTGCCTCTTCCACCTTTTGGACAATGAAATTGTCTTCCAGGCAAGTGAGGAATTTGCTAGACTTTGAGGATTTGGCTGAGTTTGACTTCCAGCAAATATCAGGATAGTTGAAGTCACCCATCACTACTACATCTCTCTTTTCTGAGTATGTGTTTATCTGTTCTAGAAAGGCATCATCCAATTCCTCTGCCTGAGTCGGGGGTCTGTAGTTGGTTCTTTTTTTGCTTCTTCACATATGAATAAGCATACAAATACCTGTTCATTTTAAAAATCTTTTTTGGGTGGTACTGCATGTCCTCTTGTTTTGGTAATTTGTTAAGTGGCGACCCAGTGAATCCCTCTGCTATAACATAGATAGCATACAGCCAAATTGTGCTAATTGACAGCTACTATGAAATAGTAATAATAACAACAACAATAATAATAACAATAACAAATAATAATAATAATAATAATTAATAATAATAATGGCAGCATGAGCTTTCATAGACTTCAGTCTACTTCCTATGATACATCTCTCTACATGAAGATTATGTCCACCTAAACCAGTGCATGGCTTTAATTTTAATTAATGAGTCCCTTGCATTTTAAACGAAAACTCTTGCTGAAATTCAGCTGGAGCCTTATGCCCAGTGAGTTGATTTGTTTTGATTACTTCTATTTTCTGGCTATATCCATTCACATCTGTAATAAGATGGCCTCCAGGAGCATTCTAACTGTTGATGAGTAAGCCACACACATGCAGTTTAAGATGCTATTTTTATTTTTATTTTTAAAAAAGTCACTAAAGACACTGGAGCATCCTTCAGTAGCACCCAGAGGGTTGCTTATGGCTCTTGGGTTTTATAGAAGTGCCTATAATGAACATATTAACAGCCTTGCATGGGGGAAAGAGTACATGGTATGATATAGAAGAAAAACCTAATAAAAGCAGCTTTCTGGGGAGGGGATCACTTGACATAGAGTGAGGAAGTAGCAGCAGGGACAGATTTCTTAACCCTCTTGTTACAGGGGATCCTGTTGTGGCAAATTGCTTCTGGGGTCTCCTATTTCATGACTGCATAGCTTTTGGGATCCTTGGAGATTCCGAATTATTGGGGTGGTGGTTTGGAAAATCAAGTAGACTGCTTTCCCAGAGCTCCAAATATGTTCAGAGAATCACATGTATATATGAAACCTTACTGGAAAGAATCAGATGACATTGAGCCACCCCCCCCCCGGCACCTGCCAGCACTTCTTCCATCCTGAAGATCCTATTAAGATCTATTATGTTTGGCGACATTAGCACACTGCTGAAAAGAGTGACTTTCCACTGCCACATTCAATTGGAATTCAGGATACATCTGGCTTGTATCATATGGATTTTTGCTGCCAACACTGCTGGGTGGGTGCATCCTGGGTAACATCTGGCTAGAGTCCAAGCTTAGCCAGCCGATTTGCAAAGCCGGGAAGCTCCCGGCTTTGAAAAGAGGCCAGCTGAACTTGGGTTCTAGTCAGATGTTACCCAGGATGTACCCACCTGGTAGCATCGGCAGCAGAAAACCATGAATAATAATAATAATAATAACATAATAATAATAATAATAATAATAATAAAATGTATTGAATTCCAATTGAATTCAGCAGCAGTAAGTTGCTTTTTGTAGCTGTGCACTAATCTCCTGGTTGTGACTGGCATGCAGTTAGGCCCTAAGCTTGCAATTAACGCACATAATTAGGAGTAAGTGCCACTGGACATTGCATACTTGCACAAGATTGTGCTGTCCATTGGAACATCTATCCTGGTATTGTCTCTTCTAGTTATTTTCTTTCTGAGCATTGGCTGTATGTTTTTTTAAAAAGGAAAATGTGGGACACTACAGATACAGGGTCTCTCTTTTGCATATCATACCTTATCATACAACTTACTTTAAGGATGAGGAGAAAAAGGAGGAGAAAAGCAGCAACAACAAAAATGGGAAACGTGAGCGACTGTAGCTCAAGCCAGAAACATGTGAAACATCTGTGTCAGGGTCTCTCTTTTGCAGTATTGTACTATCACCCAAATTATCCTGCTAGAATGGGCATGTTTTTGGTTTTTACATTGATTAACAGACACAGTCCACCAACACTAGACATTGTTCAATATTGTTCTCTGTGTTAGGAATCCTGTTTCTTAGGGGAATTATAATTAGCTCAAATATGCAGAGAGGAAGATCCTAACAGTCTTACGCCGAGATCGGGTCCCGATATTGTCTACCAGAGGTCCGCCGACAAACCCCAAGAGAAGTGACACTAGTCCAAATAAGTCTAATAAAATACACAGTTTATTAGGGGGCATAAATATCATGCAGCAAAGGGGCACACACACACACACGTTCAATGCTAGAGAAAAGGGAGGTGTAAGAGTGGGAGTTGGAGACCGCTGGAATAGTACCATAAAAGTCTTCTCCTGGAAGCCAGATAGAGATGGATGATGACGATGGACACGACCGCCGGAATGAGGGGGGGTTGGCCACGGGAGCTATAGGCAGAAGTCAAACTGGCATGGACCAGCCTGTCCTCCAAGAATAGCATCGGGGAGCGATTCAAAATGGGAACCTTATATAGTGCTGAACATATCCAGAGGCTATGTATTTGCTAGACAAAGGTGTTGATTGCCTGGGCTTTCTTAAGCCAAGACCAAATAATCTGTGTACAATGCGCTTAGGTTTTGGACACAATGCGGAGGGGAAGCTGCCTTAATGGCTGAGTAGTTAAGTCAATCACTGGCTCATCAAGTGTGAAGCCAAAGCTATTGTCTTTACTTGTAGGACAGTGGCGAAACCGGTCTGGCGCCTCCCTACTCCCTCTAGAGAGCTGTTTACTATGAACTCAGTTCCTCCAAGTGGGGCCTGCCTACGTGACCTTCTTGCTTGGGACTTATGGAGGGCCTTGGAATGGGTCAAGTAGGGGTCATGATACAGTCCACATGTCTCCCAAAATTTTATATCAAATGTAGGTATCGTAACACCTGCCTTTTGCACCAGAAACTTCAATATTACTAGTTTAGGAAAGCTCTCAGAGGGGCAAGTAGAGTGGCTGCTGGGATGAATAGGGGAAAGAAGACACTGAGCCATTGAAGGGGCATGTAATACCCTGTCCTTTGTGCAAAAAGCAGCAGCAGGAGGAGGCATGAATGAATATGCTTCTAAAGAAGAGGCGGGCCATGTTTTTGCTACTGAAGCCTACATGTTCTTGGGGATAGTATGTCAGCAGCCTCATGCTGGTACAGAGCAGAGCTGCAGCCAGCAATTGATGGATAGATGGATGGATGGTGGGGATTGCTCAAAAAGACCATCTTGTTTCATCCTCCATTTTCATTCCTTTCTCTCCCTTCCTCTTCCTCCCTGCCTAACAAACCTCTGGGGAAGGGATTGGTCAGGACTGCTGGGCCAGAACTAACAAAATGAATTTCAACAGGGAGATATGTAAGTTACTACACTTACGGTCGGTAGAAAAAATGAAATGACCCTGGCTTCACAAAAGTACATGTGAAAGGGATCTAGGAGTCATAGTAGACCACAGGTTGTGATGCGGCAGCTGAGAAAGCCAATAAAATTCTAGGCTGCATCAATGGAAGCAGCTGCTGCTGCTATTGAAAGTATAATGCCTAGATCAAGGGAAGTAACAGTGCTACTCTATTCTGCTTTGGTCAGGCCTCACCTGAAATATTGTGTCCAGTTCTAGTTACCACAGTTCAAAACAGATGTTGAGAAACTGGAGTGTGTCCAGAGGAGGGTAGCAAAATGGTGAACGTTCTGTAAACCATGCCCTATGAGGAGTGACTTAGAGAGCTGGGTATGTTTAGCTTGGGAAAGAGAAGGTTAAGAGGTGATATGATAGCCCTGTTTAAATATTTGAAGGGATGTCACATTGAGGATGGAGCAAGCTTGTTTTCTGCAGCTCCAGAGAACAGATCAATGGATTCAAACTACAAGAAATGAGATTTCAACTCAACATTAGGAAGAACTTCCTGACAGTAAGAGCTGTTCAACATTGAAACATTATTAAACAGTGAAACACTGTTCAACAGTGAAACATCTCCAAGAGTGGTGGACTCTCCTTTGGAGGTTTTCAAGCATAGGCTGGATGACCATCTGTCAGGGGGGCTTTGTTTGTGTTCTTCCTACATAGTAGGAGATTGGACTTGATGGCCCTTGAGCTCTCTTCCAACTCCGTGATACCATAATTCATGACCTATAGTGGTCCTTTGCAGAAGTCTTTTGAAATTGATTTCATCTCAAATTAGTGTGAATCAAAGAGGTGTAAAGGGAATGATAAAAACAAAGATGGCTTACTGTGTTGAAACAGAAATGACTATTTGGATATTTCTCAGGAGTTTATCACATGGAAGGAATTTCTCTCAATTACGAATGGAGCCAATTCACAATTACGTGAATTCGCTAGTTTAGCGAATTTACATGAAATCTGATTGCATTCAGAATGTGTTCAGAATGACTTCCCATTTCCCAAAAATGACCCCCCATTGCCTGAAATTGCATGAGATACTCGCAATTACGTGAAAACCCCTGATTGCGTTTGGAATGACTTCCCATTGCCTGAAATTGCGTGAGATACACTCATACGCAATAACGTGAAACCCCATGATTGTGTTCCAATAGCCATTGCATTATACCCCCAAATTCCATCGTATGATAAACTCTAAAGTGTTTTTTGCTCCTTTTCATTTTAGCTATGTATTACCATTGGCTGTGATTTAAAATGGATACAGATACTTTTCACCTTCTCCTCTCACTTCTTCCAACTAATATGGAATTTACCAAGGGAAAACTGTTCATGTTGAGGCTTGCTGTTAATGGTTAACTTGACTAGGAGTCACTTGTAATTATACCAATTAATTGAATCCACACCTCCATGGCATAACGATCTTCCCAAACACGTTTGCCTTGGTTGCACAAGAGATAGGAGAATATTTGAGCAGAAAGGGGAGTGCCAGGTTTTGTCATCCCTGGGAGATGGGTGGCACAATATTTCCCAGCTACCAAAAATATGAACAAGAGCTGAGCTGGCATTATATGCATGTGAGTGTATTAATGTAATACTGAGTTGTTTTTGTAGTAGTAGTTGTTGTTGTTGTGTCTTCAGGTCATTTCCGACTTATGGCAACTCTAAAGCCAAGAATCTTCTTCACACGTTTCTTCAGAGGGGGGTTGCCATTGCCATCCTCTGGGGCTGAGAGAGTGTAACTTGCCCAAAGTCACCCAATGGGTTTCCATAGCTGAGCAGGGATTTGAACCCTGGTCTCTAGAGTCCTAGTCCAATGCTCAAACCACTACACCATACTGGCTCTAACTGACTAATGTTGTGATTTGTTGTGTATCCTGGGATTTGCAGTTTAGTGACGTTCTTTCTCTGATAAAGAGTTCTAGTCCCTTCCTTTGAGCTACAACATTAGAACTTTCCAGCAGAGAATTATAAGAATACAAATCTCAAGATTACATAGAACAAACCCAATTTATCACTCTGAAGTGATTCAGTCTTGAAAGGTGCAACCCAAAGTTTTAATATTGACTCTCAGTTTTATGTCAAGTATATGCTAATTTCAGGTTTGTGAGATTTACTTTGTTCAATTACTAGACTTCTAAGATTCTTAAGACTATGACCAGTCTTACCCTGGCAGAAACAGTGGCTTGGAGAAAGGTGAGAGATGAAGCTAAATACAGAATAGTGGGTTAGAGAGCGGCAGTGATTTTTTAGTTCTTGAATTCCATAAACTGTATAGTGTTACAGTATGTCAATAAAAATGTGTATGTACATGTCAAAATATATATGTACATTATTACAGCTAAAGTAGTCTAACACTCTTATTTAAACAACTTGGTGTCAAAACAATTGCTAATCTACTCTAACTCATCCATTGATCTACTGGTAGAGTAGACCTTAACCTACTTTCTTCCCACAAAGTTGTACGTGACAATTCACAACAATTCACAACATACAGTGCAATTGTGTATGTGCCTTCAAGTCTCCTGTTAACTTATGGGGCTTTCTAAGGCCAGGAATACTTAGAGGTGATTTTACCTCTTCCTTCCTCTGAAATAAAGCCTAAATATATTGGTATTTGTTGGCGGTCTCCTATCCAAGTGCTAACTAGGGCTGACTTTGCTTAGCTTCAAAGATCAGATGGGATCTTGTGCCTTTACAGTTAATGAAAAACAGATATTGTTAATACAGTGGGGTCCTTGGTATCTGCTGGAGCTTGGTTCTAGGACCCCCTTGTTCCCCGGAAAGTTGCAAGGCTACTACTACTAGCCTATCTTTAATAAACTGGAGAAAGTTGGCTTGGCTTATGAGTGAGAGATAATGTCAGGACTGGAACCATCAACTGTTCCAGTACTCATTAATGGAAACTCCTGGCATGGGTTAACTAAGAGAACTTCTATTTGGAAAGAATGTGAAGGAACATACATAAGAGAATAATTCACTCTAACATCCAGCATACAGAGCTAACTGAAATGGAAAGGTTAAAAAGGATAGTGGAATACAAGGGTTGGATTGATATCTACCTATGTTGAAGAATGCTCCATGGAAAGCTGGAACTGGGAGTCTGAAGGTGATAGCCACTGGACATAACAGGGGTGTAAAATGTGGCATCGAAGCTAGGCTTCCTAGTCACATTTATACTTTAAAACTAGCCCCGGGCCAAGGTGAATTTATGAGAAACAAAGACTTGGTAGACCTTTGGCAGGTTTCTGCAGTGGTGGGTTGCTTTGATATCCAGAAAGTGAAAAAGACTAATTTGGTTGATTACACACCAACAAGACCTGGAATACCCCAAAATGGATAGATAGGAAGGGTATTTGTGAACACTGCAGTGGATAAAAGGGACTATGATCTTGTTTGATCTGTTGGCAATGTCTGACTTTCAATTTTTGTAACCACCCCCCCCCCCCCAAAAAAACCCTGGACAGCATGGGGTGGGGTGGAAGCCCCTGCTTCAACCTTTGTTCTCAGCCATCTTGTCTGGGGTCTATCTTTTTCAGTGTTTTGTAGCTCATCACAACATCCACTGCTCATGATGGCATCCAGCAATGTGAGATCAAAATATAGCTGGATCTTGGGGATAACAGGGCACTTAAACTCTGTGGATACCAAAATCTGTGGATGCTTGTCTCATTATATATCAAGGTTTGCTTATTGAATTTAAAAAAAAAACATGTTCAAGCCATGGGTGGATTAATATATGGATGAAGAATCCATGGATATAGAAAGCTAACTATAAAACCATGTAGTTTCATTCTATGTAACTATTCTAATACATTATGTTTACAGCATATTCTTTGGTAGGATGTTGAACTGACTCAGTAGCACAGAGGTTTAATGAAACCTGTAATGTGAAAGAAGAGGAAATTGGAATGTTGAATGCTGAACACTGAAGAAACCTCTTTAATGTTAACAGCTTTAGGAGCCAGTTGTTTAATAAACAATGCACATCTCATGAAACTAATGGGCAGTTCCACAAACCAATTTACTAAGCAACTGAGAACTACAAGGCATGTTTGAAGAGCTGCAGCAATAACATTTGGACATGGCCATCAGTGTTTGCTACAGAGAGAGAGAAAAAAAAATCACTAATGCATTATGAGCCCACATGGTTGTTATTAGACTAAATCATCCATGGCACTGATGATTTGGAAGTCTGCAGAAGCAAAATAACATTTAGAAACACAGCTTTGTTCATAACACCGAACCAGAATACTACACAAATAATGCTTGAAATAAAATGTAATGTTGTCACCGTTTATGTACTCACAATATCTACATAAGAGAGACCTTCTCACAGCCACAGTAGTTTACTGCATACCATGCAGCTGTGGACAGGTCTACATAGGGACCACCAAACACAGTGTTCAAACATGAATCAAGGAATGTGAGAGACACTGCAGACTGGGTCAGCCAGAAAAATCAGCAGTAGCAAAACACGTTATAAACAATCCTGGGCATAAAATGCTGTTTGAAAACACTGAAATTCTGGAACATGCCAACAACTATCAGGTGAGAATGCACAGGGAAGCCATTGAAATCTACAAGCACCTGGACAGCTTCAACAGGAAAGAAGAAACCCTTAAAGTTAGCAAAGTCTGGCTACCAGACCTGGAAAACATTAAAATCAAGACCCAGCAAATGCAAATGAAAATCATCCAGGGTCAGGGGTTTTCCCAGCAAACAACGAATCTCTAATTAAACAGACACAAATCCATACTCATTTCCATACTAGCATTCTCTGAAGATGCCAGCCACAGATGCTAGTGAAACGTCAGAAACAAACTCTTCTAGAACATAGCCACATAGCCCCCCCAAAAACCCACAAAAAAGTATGGCTGCTGGCCATGAAAGCCTTCGACTTCACAATGGTAATCTTGTTCCTACATGGAGACTCTGCATGTGTAGAAGAGAATCAGGTAGACTTAATTATTTAATTAATTAATTAATCTTGGAGTAGGACATATGCACATATCCTTCTGTTATCACACCTGAATTGAGCAAGGTGTCTGTAAATTCAAAACCTCACTGTGCCTCCTAGGATCCTCCAAGACATTAAGGAGAATACGGTTGGCCCTCCATATTTGTGGCTTTGACTTTTGTGGATTTAAGTATTTGCTATTTTGATTAATATATTCTCTCTAGGAATTTCTAGGTCCTCCAATGCGTCTCTGCCAGAAGCTGACATAGAGATGTGCCGGAAAACCTAGAACAGTGATGGTGAACCTTTTAGAGACCTAGTGCCCAAACTCAGTGGTGTTCCTGCACCGGGTGTCACCAACTACTGGGGGGTGGGACTTCTGGGGGTGGGATTTCTGCCTTCTGGGGGAGGGACCTCTGGGGACAGGACTTCTGCCTTCCAGGGGGCAGAACTTCTGGGGGGGGTGGGACTTCTGGAGGGAAAACCCAAGACACACACTCCCAGCTACACACAAGCAATAGCAATCCCCCTCCCCGATGAGACTTGCAAAGAAAAATCCATGATAATTTCACCTTAGGGTCACCATAAGTCAGAACCTCTCATACAAGTCACACTATTTCCCATGCCTGGGCTCCTGGACTTAAGAAGGAGGAATGGCCCTCTTTCCCTCCTTTCCAACATCTGCCAGTGAAGACCGGCTGAGAGAGTGTTTGTTTGCCCACCTTCTACCTGGGCTCCTCCCATGCCTTGGCTCCTGGACTTAAAGAGGAGGAATGGCCCTCTTTCCCTCCTTTCCAACATCTGCCAGTGAAGACCTGGCTGAGAGAGTGTTTGTTTGCCCTCCTTCTACCTGGGCTCCTCCCATGGCTGGGCTCCTGGACTTAAGGAGGAGTCTTGTCTCCCCCCCCTTTTTTTTTTAGATTGTGTATAGTTCATATTGTTTCTAGGATTGGGATGGGGGGTTGAGAATGGGGATTATTTTCTTTTTACTTGTTTTGGTATGTTAATTGTTATGTATTTTGCTTTGTTAATTTTATTTTTTTGGTTTTTTTATATAATTACTATGTATTTTGTTGTTTTTGTTATAACTGCTATGTATTTTTGCTTTGTTAATTGTTATGTATTTTGCTTTGCTAATTTTACTGTTAGTATGTATTTTTGTTGCTATAATTGTTATGTATTTTGCTAGTTATTGTTATTGTTATTTGCTATCTGATTTTATTGTTATTGCTTAATACATTGCCATTTGTTTTTTAATTCATGTATATTGTTATTGTGTGTATAATCCCCTCTGTTGTAACCCGCCCCGATTGCTTGCTCAGAGGGGTGGGCTAGAAATAAAAATTATTATTATTATTATTATTATTATTATTATTATTATTATCTCAGCCTCAGAGGATGACAGTGGAAATCCCCCTCTGACAAAGCTTGCCCCGTGATAGTTTCACCTTAGGATTGCCAGGAACGACTTGAGGCACATGTGTGCGCGTGCATACACACACATTTTCTCAGCCTCAGAGGATGGCAATGGAAATTCCACTCTGACAAAACTTTCACCTTAGGGTCGCCAGGAATGACTTGACGGCACACTCTTTCAGCCTTAGCCTAGCAATAGCAGACCCCCCTCTGACAAAACTTGCCAAGAAAACTCCATGATAGCTTCATCTTAGGGTCGCCATAAGTTAGAAATGACTTGAAGACACCACACACCCAAGTCACACTCTCTCAGCCTCAAGGAATGGCAAGGGCCAAGCCCTTCTAAAGAAAATGGCCAAGAAAACCCCACTATAGGGTTGCTACATAGGTCAGAAAGGACTTGAAGGCGCACAGCTACATAACAACAGCAACCCTTTACAGCTCCTCCTTGGATTTAGTGGGGCAGAGTCTGCCCCCACCCTATACACACACACACACACACACACACACACGTATTTATATATACAATATCCCCTTCATATTCACAATGGTTAGGGGTGAAGGACCTCTGCAAATATGGAAAAATCATGACTAACCCCAGCTCTCACATGGAAGCCAATTAAAGGCATGGAAGAGGGAAGAGGCATGCACCTGCTCTTCCTCTTCCCTAGCCCTTCCATGCCTTTAACTGCCCCCCCACCCCCCAAGAGCCAGTGAAAGGCACAGGAGGAGGGGAAAAGAGGAACAGGCATGACCCCACAGGATGTGGGGGGGGGGAAGGAACAGGCGCGTGCCTACTCCGCTTTCTCTTCAGCCCTCCCCTGCCTTTAACTGGCTTCAGGAAAGCAGTTAAGGGTCAGGAGGGTGGGGGAAGAAGAGGAACAGTTGCATGCTTGCTCCTCTTCTTCTCCCATCCTCCTGCCCCCTTAACTGCCTCCCTAGAGACAGTTGAAGGGATGGAAGTGTGGGGTAGGAACAGGCGCACATCTGCCCCTTTTCTACCCTTGCCCGCCTGTCTCCTTAACTGCCTCCCCAGAGACAGTCGAAGGATGAAAGGGTGGGAGAAGAGGAGAAACAGTTGCACGCTTACTCCTCTTCATTCCCTCAACTCCCCCCCCAGCCAGTTGACGGGGGGGGGGGGGGAGAGGAAGAACAGGCATGCACTCCTATTGAAATAACAGATGGCATATGTGCCCAGTGCCGACCGAGAGAGTGCTGCATGCCAGAGGGGGCATGCATGCTATAGGTTTGCCACTGGGGACCTAGAAGTTCCTAGAGAAAACACTTCACTAAGCATTTGTAAGTCCTCCAGCATGATTCTGTGATCATTCTGGTGGATGTTGACCATAGAGTTCCACTGGATGCCACTTGGATGCCCTTACTAGAGAGGTGCTCTCCAGTAAAAAGAATGTTTTGTATTTGCGTTTTTTCAATATTTACGAGGATTTTTCACCCCTACCCCAATGACTATGGAGGGACCATTGTATATATTTCCTATGATTAACCCATTTTATTTCCTACAACCAGGTTTGCCTGGAGATTCATGCATTAGAAATCAGATTAGCAAATTAAAACAAAGTATGTTAAATGGAAGATACAGAGGCAAGGAAAAGCACATATTATGACTAACAGATGTCTTTTGTCTCTTGGGAAACCTGGAATATGTTAATTTAGTTACTGGAATATTTTGGAAATAAGCATCATAGGTTGCTGTTTGTGTATGTGTGTGTGTGTGTGTGTGTGTGTTATCTGGAATGGGCCTGCTTTCATAATAGAGTCCTAGAACAGAATGCAGCACCATCTTATTTTTCACCTATGTAATGTGTAACTCTCAGTGATTTGTTTACATTCAATAAACAGATGTGGTAAATTTACTTTCAATAAATTGTTTGCTTCTGGAGCAATCCTGGAATTTGGATTCTACAAGTATTTGATATGGCACCATTCAGTACTTTGTGGCAGAACTAGTTATGTTGTGAGGGTGCATCTTGTTCTATGAACTGTTTTTGTATGAGATGAACTTAGTTAACTGGGCATTCTGGTTTGGGTGTTTGTTTGTTGCTAAGAGTTTACTTCCCAACAGATACTTGAACGTTTTTCTTCACTGGCTGATAGAATGCTGTATCATTTTTAAACCAAGTAGCAATTTGTTTTGAGAGTGAATAGCATGTGATGTACTTAGGTTTCCTGTGATGTATTTCTGTCTGCCTTTTTTGTAAGCTTAACTCCATTTTAACCCCCACAGCAGCTACTACGGGCCTCTCCTGTGTTCCCACCAGATATACTTGTGAGGATTATGGAACAGGCATAATGATGAAACAGGAAGAATATAGTCCAACAAAATACCTGTACCTGACCACGTTGACTTTTATAGATCATTATCAGCACTTTGAATTTTGCCTGAAAGAACACCAGCAGCCAACAGAGCTATTGGAAACAGGAAGTTGTGTGTTGGCTGTACCCAGCCAGTCCCAGTTAAAAATCTGTCTGCACCTTCTTACCAAACCAGATTCCACAAATGGGCCCCAAACTAACCTAACATCTCTGAAGTATGTCATACCCAGATTGCCTTTTGCAAAATGTGCTGATGTGATGCACTGCAGTGAAAAAAAAAACTGTTCCTTTCACATTGTAAAATTATAGGAATTAGGTACCACTTTAACTGCTCCAATTGCTGCATCCGGTGAAATCCTGGGAGTTGTAGCTTGGTGATGCATTAGAGACTCTAAATAGCTTGTGCAATTACAAATCCCAAGATTCTACAAGATGAGGCCTTGCAAGTTAAAATAGTATGACAGTGCTGTAATTGTGAAAGCAATCAAGGAAGCCTTTCTGGGAATTTTCTATAGCTAAGTGGAAGATGCCAATCTTAAATTTCAGTTTACCAGTGTCCTATCTAGTTGTTACTCTCCTTTCAAGATGAACTATATGTCATTTAAGAATGTGTCAGACTGTTTTACTTGATTAATTGTGATGACTACAAAAGCATGCATAACATCACTTATACTGTCAATTTGCTCTAAGATGAGCAAATTTCCTGACAATTCCCAAATTAACAGTAAGTGCTGACAGAGTAACAGACAAAACATGGAAATTTCACACCTGGCATATTATCTCCCATGGTACTTCATAACTATTTCCTTTTCATTTAAAAATGTGAAGAAAAGAAGTGTATTAAGAGCTTAACAAATAATGTGGTTACAGAACATAGAAGTATCTTATTATGTAGTATCATGTTTTGTTCACCACTCAGTCACATTTTGTTGTTGGCCAGAGTACAGTTCTTTCATAAGTGAGCAGAGAGAATTTGAGATTTGCTTTGCATTAGGAAATGTATTTGCATGACTGTGATAGGAACACATAGGATAGTGCCTGCGAATGCTTTTTTAAAGAAATGATGTATTTCTGTGATGCAAACTTGGAATTTATTTATTTTTATGCTATGTGTTAGAATGAAGGCTGGGCTTCTCAGAATTTTTCCAGGATCCAGAGTGCTATCCTCCAGAATCCTGGGATCTGTAGCTTGATGAGGAACCAGAGCTCTGTGACAGACCAGGCTGAATACCTCACCAAACTACAAGTCTCAGGATTCTGTAGGATAGAGTTAAAGTGATGTCAAACTGCTTTAATTCTGCAGTATGGCAACACCCTCAGACTCAATTTATCTGACTGAACACAGTTTTCACATTTTGCTTCAGTTGCACATGGAGGTGGGGGGAGAATGAACCACTGAGGCTTTATTTAACAGATTAGAAAGAGAAACAAACTCTACTGTGTAAATAAAATATAATACAACCATCTTCTTTTATTGTGAATTATTCATTTAATTCTTCTGGGCATTTGTGAATCCTGCCAGTCTTTTCTTGCTGAGCTAGGGAAGTGGCAGGGTGGTGTGATAGAAATGATGGGGAATATATACACCGTCTTAATATCAGGCATGTCAGTCTTGCTTCATACTCTCCTGCTTTCATACCAGCAAATCTGGTTTGTGACTGTAACTGCCCTAGTAACAAGAGACCCCCTCTTGGGAAGGCACAAATGTCACTGGAGATATTTTGAATGCATGAATTCCTAAAGATTCCCCATTGCCCCAAGGCAACAGGAACCAAGAAGCTGAGAAATGAGCCTGAGGTTTGTTTAAAGGTGAAGATAGACATGAAGTTTCATCCAGAGCTTTTCACTATACCCATTTTTGTCCCCAGCCAGCTGCTGTCAGGCGAGAACAACATATAGTTCTTATGAGAATTCTGATGGAGGAAATGAGATCTGTAAATGCAGACATTTTAGGACAAATAAGACCTTCAAGGTCTGATTTTGGCAGTGATTTAGAGTCATTTGATGATAGGACTCTTTTGTTTTTAACAATCATTTAAAAATGTTACAAATTTTGTATTATATTTTTTTTAAAAAAATAGTATGGAGATGTACTGAATAGGGAAAGCTCTGCCATCTGTTGGTTGATAAGATAAGAAACAGAATCCTAGGGGCTTTTTACATTGGCAAGAAAGTGTGATCTGAAGTCGCCTTTATCTTAATGCTTAGCAGCTACATAGCAAGCCTCAGGTTTGCATTAAAAAAGTGCAGAGCTGCTACACTGAGGGGTGTGGGAACGACTTATCTGTGTGGTCTTTTTTGTGGCTCAGCAGTTACATGGGAAGCTGTCAGAACGCTACAAACACAGGCGGAGCTGATACATGGGCAGCAATAAACGCGGCTTTAAACTGCGATTTTAATTTTTTTTTTCCTTGCCGGCTGCGAACTGCGCTGTTGCGCGGTTCGTACCGCCGCGAACAGCGCTATTCCGATGGTCGAGTCTTGAACTGCGCTATTGCGAGGGTAGAGGCTTGAACTGCGCTATTGATAGGGTCGAGGCTACGAATTGCGCAGTTTTAAATGATTTAAAGGGGGCTCCTAAGTGATTTTGACAGCAGCCACAGACCGAGCATCTGCAAGAAGACAAAGGAGGAGGAGTGCTGGCCATTGACCCAGTGACGTTGGCATTCGTCAGCACAGGGTCACTGTGGGCATCATCACCAACATGGATGCCTCCTCTCCTTTGTGGTCGGCACTTGTCGTCAATGTTCAAAGCACAGCCAAAGCTGCTGCCTTTGCCTCCGCTAGTGCTGCCAGGATCGTCGAAGTGACCACTGAAATGACTGCTGTGACCACTGAAATGACTGATGTGACCACTGAAATGACTGATGTGACCACTGAAATGATAGCTGTGACCACTGAAATGACTGATGTGACCACTGAAATGATAGCTGATGATGATAGTGATGATACAGAAGAGAGAATAGCTGCAGTTGGTGTCTCACTGCTTGAGCAGTGTGAATTAGCCGGTGGCATTGCTATGTCCGAGAAAAGGAAGACCCGGCTTTATTGGACGCTGGAGAGAAGTGATCACTGGTGGTCTGTCATAGTCACTCGCACCTGGTCTGAAAGCCGATGGAGGCGTTACTTCCGAATGCCCCGTGCCCTCTTTCACCGGCTGGTGGACATCCTCCGTCCAGAACTGGAAAGATCTGATTCATTGATGAGAAAAGCCATCCCGGTGGAGGAGAGAGTGGCCATTGCCATCTTCATGCTGGCCCATAAAATGACCTACTTGGTGACTTCAGAGCTCTTTGGGGTTGGCATTTGCACTGCAGGGCAAATGATGCTGGAGTTCGCCTTGGCCATGGAGAAGCTCCTGCTGTCCCGGACTGTGTACTTGGGAGATGCCCGGAAGGTAAGGCACTGTCCAAAATATATTTCCACTTGTCAAACTATCCTATCCTGTATGTGGCATATTTCATGTGTGGGTTGTTTTGTGGTGTAATTGCATGGATGTAATGAATTTGTCATTTATTCACCTGTTTCCCCCCCTTTCCTTTCTACAGATCATGGAAGGTTTCGCTGAGCTTGGATTCCCACAAGTAGTGGGCGCTGTGGATGGGTGCCACTGTCTCATTGTGCCACCCCTGGGGCAGAGGAAGAGTTATCAAAACAGAAAGGGGTCCTATTCTGTTATCCTGCAAGGGACATGTGATCACACTGGTCGCTTTGTGGATGTGGAGCTTGGATGGCAAGGATCAGCTCATGATGCCAGGGTGGTCAGAAATTCTGTCATTTTTGAAACTATGGAAGCTGGCATCTTTGTGCCAGGCAACCCCACCATTACCATCCAGGGTCAGCAAATTGGACCCCTCCTGCTGGGAGATAAAGCTTATCCTCTCAGAAAATGGTTAATGTCGCCCTACAAGAAACCTACCACTGCCAAGTGGAAGCTTTTCAATAGGAGGTTGAACAGGTGTAGAGTGAAGGTGGAACATGCGTTCGGGCGTCTCAAGGTCAGGTGGAGATGTCTGAAAGGACCACTTGTTGTGGCAGAAGAGAGCGTGGTGCCCATCATCGCCGTTTGTGTCATCCTACACAACATCTGCGAGACCAAGGGAAAGGTTTTGGATGAGGGGCTGCAGTACAGGCGACGTTTTGTGTTGCCTACCCTGGGGGCACCTATTCCGGAAAATGACCCTGGCACACAAGAAGGGCACAAAGTGAGGAATGCATTGGCAGAGTTCTTCCAGACAGGGAGAATTTGAACTTGGACTTCTCCTCCATTTGTGATACCACAGCATAATTGTTTTGTATAATCATATCAGTAGTTGAATAAATGTATCCCATCAGCCACAGTCTGTGTGTGCCCATCATTCATGGTCTGCTGTGTGGGCAGTCTCTGCCATGTGCTTGTTGGCTTGACACACACAAACACACTCACAGAAGGTCATGCATAGGTGTGCCTGGCGCCAGATTTCCTGGAAGATAAAGATACAAGCCCATAACTGCCAACCGTTTACTCTGACAATGTATCAATACCCCTTGAAATTCAGGCTTCCCTAATGGCCCATTCAATTGTAACAATATGAAGCCCAGAGGCATCTATTGGGGGAAAGATTCAAAATTCAGCTCTGAGGGGACTTCATTGGCCTGAAGCCATCTCTGCCCACCTTGCCCTCACCCACAAATTTCTATAAAGTCCAAAGCCCCTGTCTTTTTCCTCAGGACGGCGACCATGGCTCCCAGGGTGAGACCTCCAGTTCGCAGGGCCTATTGGCAGGCTGAAGAGCTGGAGATCCTCCTGGAGGCCCTCATGCCAGAGCAAGCTGCTCGGATTGTGATGGCCTCTAGCAGCAAGCCGAACAAGGCCTTTTTTATGGATGCCGCCAGAGCCCTCCGGCGACGAGGGTTTCAAAGGACCTTCCTACAGTGTCGGAGCAAGTTCAAGGACCTGAAGAGAAGGTTCTTTGAAACCCTGGAGGACTATGGTCCGCATCCGCCTGTTCGGAAGAGGCCACCATATTTCGAACAGCTTCGGGCCCTCTGGCAGAGGGCCGGAGAGCCTCGGTGGGAAGATCGCCGTCCTCAAGGTATGTCTGGGCCCCTTTCATTGTGCCTGTGTCCCTGTCACTGACCCTTCCCTCCTGTTTGCCAATGTCCTCCATGGGTCCTCATGCCTGTCCTCCACTTTGCTTTTGCAGGCATGCAGCCCAGGCGAGGACGGAGGGTGCCTGAGCAGGCCCAACAGCCCAGCAGGGGGTCCCCCGCTGCTGCACCTCAGGGAGAGGCTCGGGATCTCCCTGAGGATGCAGCACAGCCAGGGCCCTCTGATGCCGCCCCTCCGCCCAGAGAACAGGCTCCTCTGGCAGCAGGTTAGTGTCCAAGGGGTTGGGGGGGGTGTGGACGTTGCAAGCCTGCAGCCTCCACAACACTCCTGTCCTGTCCCTTCCCTTCATGTCACTGTATTAACTTCTCCCCTTTCTTCCCTTTTTCCAGTAGCTCCTCCGTCGCCGGATGCTGCTGCTGCCAATGAGGAGCAGCCTGGGCCAAGCCGCCGCCGCCACCGCCTGGAGAGGGGACCCGAGGCCCAGGGTCCCCAACCCAGGGAGATGCCTGAGGCACAGCGCCACAGGGGAGGAGGTGAGTACAGGCACCCAAAGAACCGGAGAAGGGAGTGGAGATGCCCATACACCCTGCCTGTGGGAGTGGGTGTGTGGCTCCATTGTCCCCTCCTAACCATTCTCTCTTTCTCTCTCTTTTTTCTTTTGTCCTCTACAGAACGCCTGCTGCATAGGAGGGTGGCAGCGCTGGAGGCAGGCCAGGAAAGGATCTTGCAGCTCCTAAATAACATCTTGCAAGTCCTTCCTGGCGCTGCACCTCCAGCTGCCCAGTAAAGCTGCTTCCCCCCCCCCTTTCCCTTTCCTTCCCTTTCCCTTTTTTGCTGTTCCCCTTCCTTCCCCTCCCCTTCCCCTGTAAATAATGTGTAAATAGTTTGTGTTAATAAAAAAGTTTATTTTTTAAAAAAAATTTGTCTGTCTTGAACTGCGCAACAGCGGTAGTACACCATTGACCCATTTGTATGAATGAAATTCTTTTTTTATGAATGAATGGGGGTGTTGCGGTACTGCGCTGTTTCACCATTTGTTAGTGTTAAGATTTGAAGTAGGACAGTGGTGTTCAAAATGTGCTTTTGAAGAGATGTTGAACTTCAGCTCCCAGAAGCCTAAGTCCTACATCTCATCAACAGCGCAGTTTGAACATCACTGCCATAGGGAGTTAGTGACTTAGCTATAGCTATAGTGTAGTGCCTGGTGGAAAAGGAAGTGCAGGGAAGGAAGGAGACCCTTGGGAAGAGAGATAAGTGCAGTAGAGGACACCACAGTGCTTAATGGGAACTCAGTGCTTGTCACAACACTTCCCTCCTTTTCCTCCCCTGCGCCTGGGATGGCGACGAGTCGCCATAGGAACCGCCACTTGGCTGCTGAAGAGGCCAGAAGACTCCTGTCTAGGTTCTTCCTGACAGACCTCCAGATCCAGAATGACTTCGCCAGGAGTGACATCACGACCCCTTTCCCCACCCTGATGCCCAGATGGCCCCTCTACAGCCATGGGAATGGCCCTATGGGTAACACTCTCCTCCTCACCACCCACTCTGCCACTCTGAGCTGATCTTAAGATCCCTACTATCTGTTCCAGCAGGCCACTCTGCCCTTCAAGAACAGAAGTGAGTCGCCTCTGCTCCTGGATGGATTCTGCCTGCTGCTGAAGTGCCCTCTCCTGCAGCTGAAGTGCCGTCTCCTGATTCTTGAGGGCCCTCTCCTGATTCTGGAGGGCCCTCTCCTGATTCTGGAGGGCCAGCTCCTGCTGCTGAAGTGCCCTCTCCTGATTCTGGTGGGCTCTCACCTGCACCTGAACTGCCCTCTCCTGATTCTCGACTGCTCTTTCTTGAAATTCTACGCTCCTCAACCTCAGCTGATAGAAACGCTCTCCCTGTTGTGTGAGTGCTGTCATGTGTTCTGAGGTGGCACCAACGAGACGATCAATAGCCCTGGCGGATGTTGCTGCTGCTGAGCGACGCACCCGTCTGTGTCTCATGGCAGCGAGCCGCTCCTCCGGTGGCATTGCAGCTGTGGGATTGGCGGGTGCTTCTTCTTCTTCTGAAGGTGGTCTTGCTGCACCTTCTCAACCTTCTACAGGACGAAGCACCAGAGATACACAAAAGCATAGAGTTAGCACATACTCCAGAGGGCATCCAATCCATCCCTATTATGCCATGCAGGAACTCTCGCTCAAAGCACCCTCAATATGTCACACAGGCCCTTGGACAAATGTAAGGAAGAGGAAGAGTTGAGGAGAAGCACAACACACACACACACACACCACAGTCATACAAAGGAGATCTTACAGCATACACTGACATAAACGTTGTAGCCCCTACCCAAAACATGCCATCATGCCAACAAAAACCTTCGCCAGCGCCTGTGTTCCTCTGCTGTAACTGGCCCACTATAAATCCCCCCCTTCCCATGCCACACACATGTCTTACCCTGCAAAGCTTCCTGACCGTCACTATCATCGCTGTCTCTCACAGTCCTCTGTCCTACAGGCGACCGATCACGGTGGCTACTGACGTTGGCAGAGACAGTGCTTGTACGGGAGGATGGCCTGCTTGAGGAAGCTGTAGATGCCAACTTTATGGCACGGGCTTTTTTTCTGAGAGCTTCGATGTCCACAGCTTGCTGACTGTAGGATGTCTCATCAGAGTCCGGGGACTGCTCCCGTTCCTCTGCATGACAAAGGGACAGAGTGACTTCTCCCCTATGCCCACCCTGATCCCACATCTTCCCTATGTCCCCTAGTTCCCTTTCCCTCAGAAGCCGAGGCACATCTTACCTTGAGAAGGCAGCAGAAAATGTTGGGCACATTCCATGCTTGTCTGTGGGCTTGGATCAGGCTCTGGCTCTGATTCTGGCTCTACCTGTGGTTCCGGGGTGTCCTCCATAGGTTCAGCCCTAGCAGGCTGGCCCACTGGGACCCTCACAACCTGTCCGCTGGTGGACAGTCTGTTGGGTCTGATCCTCCCATCCTTGCTAATGAACTCATGAAGCTCCTTGTAGAAAGGAGGACGGGGGCCTGCCTGGGTACCTTTGGCCAAATTGTCTCGATATTTTTTATATTGTGCCTTTAAGGCTTTGCACTTTCGCCGGCACTCTTCCCAAGTCCGCCGGTGTCCCTTCCCTCTCATGGCTTGGGCCACCTCATGATAGGTATCCGCATTGAGGTAGGTGGACTCCAGTTTCTCTAAAATATTGGGCCTTGACCAGATGGAAATGAGGTCTGAGGTCTCTGCATGAGACCAAGACATCCCTCTCCCCCTTTTTGGGCCACTTGTAGAAGTCTCTGCCATTGTGCAAAGTGCCACAGCAAAGCCTCGGCAAGAGTGTCCCTAGGAGCGGCTGACTTGGACAAATGCAAGTGGGAAATGGCGCTGGAATGTGTGTGGGGGTTCGTGTGAAAATTGAAAGTTTCCTCTTATCACTGCACCTGTTAAAACATCCGCCACCAAAACTGTCAATATCCCAGAGGCGCTACTGCGCATGTCTAGGGTTAGGATTACGGGCGGAGCTAGGGTTTGGGAGCTTTAAAAAACTGCGCAGTTAAACCCCAGCTTTTACACCTGGTGGCCTTGGAACGTTTTAATTAGGAGTGGAGTCCACACCACGCATGCTCCCAACTACGATCCATTGTGATCCGCACCAGCAGCGCAGCCTTTAAATGGGCGCCTTAAGGAAACGGAGCCCCATTTAACTGCGCAAGTACACCTTAGCCTTTACATGTACTAGCGCTGTAACGCAGTTATTAAAAAAGTAGTGGGTCAACCGAACTACTTTTTAAAAGCGCGTTTTTTCCCTTAAAACGCCAAAATGGCGTTTTCATGTCACACTTTCCCATTTTATAATGTAAAAGCTGGGTTTTCAACCAGACTTCAAAACACCTCTTTTTGCCAATGTAAAACGCACCCTAGAGTTGGAAGAGACCACAAGGGCCATCCAATTCAACCCCCTGCCATGCACAAAAACACAACCAAAGCATCCCTGACATATGACCATTCAGCCTCTGTTGAAAAACTTCCAAAGAAGGAGACTCCACCAATCTCTGAAGCAGCATATTCTACTGCTGAACAGCTCTTACCACCAGGAAGTTCTTCCTAAAACTGAGGTGGAATCTTAATCATGACAAATGTGACTATCATGTTATCCTTAGACTAGTAAAAACCTAAGTGCGGCTGAATTTAATGGCGCACACGGGTAATTTTAGGCCAAGGTGGGCTATAGCAGTGGGACTGCAGGCCATTCCTCACCTGGAAGGCTCCATGGGTGAACCCAAAGTTTTGTCATCTTGGCTTGATCTGCAGATTTCTGGCTTGATCTGCTCTAGGACCGATTTGTTTGTCTTTTTGACTGTCACCAGGTTTATTTTTCAAATTATGATTTGTCTAGAGATTTGCACCAGGTTGCATTTGATAAAAACCTCCTAAAGAAGGAAGGATCACTTCATTAGAGAGAAAAACAAATGGTCTGGGATTCCATCTTGCTCCGGAAATTTCTTTTTTTTTTACATTTTAATTTTTTATTGAACATTTAAAGTATTATCAATTGCACATCACTACAAATATAATCAGCATTTTAAAAAAATTCCATAAGCATTCAAGAAACATACAATAATTATTCTCTACTACTCTAACTCTACCCTATTCTAACATTACTCACTAATTAATCTTCCAGGGAACTATACTTACATTCCATCATTAGTATTCAATCTTCATATCCCCTTCTTTCCATTCCCCTACATAACTTTAATATCAGCTAGAACTCAGCATTTTGATACTCACATGTGTGTATAAATTACAACAGACACCATTTTCTCCCATGAACAGGTGCTTCCTAAACCATCACCACTTTACAGGACAACCTGGATTACCATATTAGTCATTAACAGGGCTGGCTCCAACATTAGGCTGCATGAGACAAACACCTCAGGCAGATTTTCAGTGTCATGAAATGGCAACAGACTGTTAGCTATTAAATTTCTTAAATTAATTGATTCCTGTAGTATTGCTTGGCTGATGTGCCCAAATAACTAGGCTGGCTTGAGGTGGGTGAGCTGGGTGTGGAGGTTGCATTGGGAACCTTATTGGCTTCTTCATCTCAGGAAGTGAAGTGTCTTGCACCAGCCATGCCCATGACCTGCATTTATGTAAACAAAATCTGAAAAGAATAGCAGTGAGAGGTCCCGGCAGACTGGAGGAGGGCAAACGTTGTCCCCCTCTTCAAAAAGGGGAAAAACGAGGATCCCAACAATTATTGTCCAGTTAGTCTGACGTCAATTCCAGGAAAGATTCTGGGGCAGATAATTAAACAGAGAGTTTGTGAATATCTAGAAGATAATTCCATAATCATAAAAAGTCAACATGGGTTTCAGAGAAACAAGTCATGTCAGACAAATCTGATCTCTTTTTTGATAAAATTACCAGCTTGGTAGATGAAGGGAACGCTGTAGATATAGTATATCTTGATTTCAGTAAGGCCTTTGACAAGGTTCCCCATGACATTCTTTCAAACAAGCTTGTAAAATGTGGACTAGACAAGGTAACTGTTACATGGATTTGTAATTGGTTGACTGGCCAAACCCAAAGGGTGCTCAACAATGATTCCTTTTCATCCTGGAGAGAAGTGACCAGTGGGGTGCCACAGGGTTCTGTCCTGGGCCCAGTGCTATTCAATATTTTTAACAATGACTTGGATGACAGTATTGGAGGCCTAGTTATCAAATTTGCAGATGACACCAAATTAGGAGGAGTAGCTAATACCCCAGAGGACAGGATCAAAATTCAAACTAACCTGAATAGACTAGAAAGCTGGGCCAATGCTAACAAAATGAAATTCAACCCAGAGAAATGCAACGTACTGCACTTAGGATGGAAAAATGAAATGTACTGATATAAAATGGGAGACACCTGGTTGAATGAGACCACATGTGAAAGGGATCTAGGAGTCCAAGTAGACCATAAGCTGAACATGAGTCAACAGTGCAATGCAGCAGCTAAAAAGACCAATACAATTTTAGGCTGCATCAATAGAAGTATAGTGTCTAGATCAAGGAAAGTAACAGTGCCACTCTATACTGCTTTGGTCAGGCCCCACCTGGAATATTGTGTCCAGTTCTGGGCACCACAATTTAAAAAGGATGCGGAGAAACTCGAGCGGGTCCAATGGAGGGCAACTAAGATGGTGAAGGGACTGGAAACCATGCCCTATGAGGAACGCCTTAGGGAGCTGGGGATGTTTAGCCTGGAGAAGAGAAGGTTAAGAGGTGATATGATAGCCTTGTTTAAATATTTGAAGGGATGTCATATGGAGGAGGGAGCAAGCTTGTTTTCTGCTGCTCCAGAGACTAGGACCGGAACAATGGATGCAAGCTACAGGAAAAGAGATTCCACCTCAACATTAGGAAAAACTTCCTGACAGTAAGGGCTGTTCGACAGTGGAACACACTCCCTCAGAGGGTGGTGGAGTCTCCTTCCTTAGAGGTCTTTAAGCAGAGGCTGGATGGCCATCTGTCGGGGATGCTTTGATTGGGAGTTCCTGCATGGCAGGGGGTTGGACTGGATGGCCCTTGTGGTCTCTTCCAACTCTATGATTCTATGATTCTATAAGATCTGAGGAAATCAAGCTCCTGGAATGTAAATTCAATTTTTCTTTTCTTTTCTAAATGTGGGTTAAGGAGAAAGGGAAGATTTTAAGACAGGTTCAAAGAACACCAGTGTTAGATTGTGCTTAACTACCTGAGGTAAAGTTAAGATCTGCTTTGGAAGCAGATCTTAACAACCTCTCAAAGAATATTTTACAATCAATGGATAAGTAAAATGATACTTGGCAAGTACCAGAGAGCAAATGCATCAAGCGAAAGAAGCAGCCAACCTGAAGCAAATCTCTCTTAATGATATATTTAACAGACACTTTTAAAAAAATGACATGCTGGCAAGTGATCTATGTTATCATTACATCATCGTCTCCTGGAGCAGAGCCCAGAGACTTTGAGAGCCCAGCTACTTTCACAAATATATTAGAAGAGCTCTCTTTTGAAAGTTTGCAAACCAATAGGAGTCAGTATAAAAAGGATAGCTTCATCTATGGTGTTTCTTGCTCAGTTTCTGGACAGAACAACTAACAGAATTGCACGCAACCCAATCTGCAGCACAAAAAGGAAGCTGAATAACTCCAAATATGAGCTTACAAAGCTGTCTGATCACTAATAAAGCCACTGGTCCATTAGTTCTGTGTTAGTTCCAGCAGTCAATAGTACCCCAAGGTCTTAAATAAAGGAAGGATTCTCATATCCAGTATTCAAGAGTCTTACTGTGCATTCATGTGCATCCATATGCTTGTTGTTGTTGTGTGCCTTCAAGTAACTTTCAGTTAATGGTGTTCCTAAGGTGAATCTATCATGAGGTTTTCTTGGCAAGTTTCTTCAGAGGGGGGTTGCCATTCCCATCCTTTGAGGCTGAGACAGTGGCTTGTTCAAGGTCATCCAGTTGGTTTTCATGGCTGAGCTAGGATTTGAACTCTAGTCTCCAAAGTTATAATCCAAAGCTCAAACCATTACACCAAGAGGCGTTCAAATCACCTGGATAACTACATTTACATTATTATACTCAATGTAGGGAGAGAAAAGGCCTGGCCCAGTATTTGCCATGTCAATGTAGATAGATCTAGCATTTCATGAATAGCTGGACCAGAGACTAAAGTCCTATGTACATTACTCAAGCAGTCATTTAACTTAATGGCACTTACTTTAGTTACTTTGATGCATTTGATGCATCAGAATTACCTTCTCCCCTCCAAAATAGATATACAAATATTTATTGCAGGAGTAAGCAACCTCAAGCCCTAGGACTGCACCTGCCCATCTTTGGTGTTGATCTGGACAACTTTCATGTCCTTAAATGGCTATGCTCCCTTCCACACAGTACCACTGTTGGATGATTTCCCAGCATTTGTACTGTTTCCCAACTTTTTCCCCATTCTAAAGGAATGGGCTCTACTAAGGCTTAGTTCAGAGCTGAGAATTTCCTCAAGCTTTCAATACCACTTTGCACCAGCAACACCCCACTGTCTGGTAATGGGTGTCTGCTGAAGTGGGGGTCTACATTAGGGCGCACAATTGTGCTTCCCACCTATGGTGGCAGAAGAACTTGCAAGCACACCTTGATCTATTTCCCTTTTTATTGCATACAATGAAAGACAGTGACTCCCAAGAGTTTCATTCTCCCAGTCCTTTCTCTAGGTATCAGGACCTGGATTGGGTTATTTTTGCAGGCATCATTTGTTCTGCCATTGAGTTCAGGACCTTCTTTTTGTACATGCTTACAAAAATATAGCCATGTGAAGCTTCTCTACTATTTTTGTGCAACTTCTCACTGACTATGAAGTGTGAGCCTTTTTTGAATGGACACATTGTTAGCAACAAGCAGTTCTGAAGTGGATAATCGTCTTGTGCCCTGCCCTTCCTCTTCCCCTTTGAAATGTATCACAAGTATTTCTGAGATAAGATGCTCTCTCTCTTTTGTATTCAGTCTCAGAATATGCATAATAGAATGATAGACATTTCCACAGCAAATTGAAGACAGAAATTGAAGAAGAGATAGTCAAAGATGTGATGGTGAAATGGATTAAAAATATGGGCCACCCAATACAGTTATCTCAAGGGGAGAAGACAAGGATAAAATAAGTTAAATATACAGTGTCACAAAATATTTGGTATTTGACACCTGATAAATTATCAAGAATTTATAACGCAAAGGACGCAAAGGACAATAAGTGCTAAAAATGCAAAGAGGAACCTGGAAATTTCTGCTGCTGTTGGTGGTCTTGTAAGGTAGTAAGGAAATATTGGGTGGTAGTAAATGATACAATAGGGAAGATACTACATATCAAGTTGCAAATGATACCAGAAATGTATTTGATAGGAACGTTCGAATGCAAATTTTATTTTATTTCGTCTCTTTGGTGAGAATAATGCTAGCACAAAAATGGAGAACTCAGTCAAGAGGAATGGTTGCTTGAGTTATATGATATAATTGAAATTGATAGGCTAAATAAGTCTTTAGACTATTTCAATGTGGAATGATTTACAGTATACAAATTTTTGAAGGAGAAGTGAGGGATAATAGCAGCACCTGACACCTAAAATAACTAAAAAATAAAATAAAATAAGTGGAGGTAGAAGAACAGATGAGTCAAATTTAGAATATTTAAGGAAAGTCAAAGGATAATTGAAATAAAACCAGCACTTAAAGGAAGGACGTTAGAATGAATGGTAGATATGTATGTTTAGGGGTGAGTGTAAAGTATGTTGTGGACAGTGAGAACATGTACAGAAGGAGTATGACGATGTGGGGGAAGAGCTTGAAGTGAAGGAGAATGTGAAAAAGTAGAAGGGAGGGTAAGTAAGGAAGGAAACGTAGAAAGGTAAAAGAATAAATTTGGATAAGAAAGAGTGAAGAAGAAGATGGTATAGGGGTCTGCTCTACAAAGTATGTTGTGGACAGTGAGAGCGTGTACAGAAGAATCATGAGAATGTGGGAGAAGAGTTTGAAGAGAAGGAGAATGTGATAGATTTTAGTAGCTAAGTATCAAATTTATAATCACAACACTTACAAACTAGGAGCTAGTATACCAAGCATCATTTTAAAAAAGAAGAAGATATTGTTTATGAATGGATTTGGTCCAAGATTTGTTTTCTGGTAATGGAATAGTTCCACTAAAAGAAGATAAACACTGATTCTTCTCCCTTGTACCATGTTCTGAAAAGTTCCACAACCAACTGGGTATTATTTTCAGGGGACTGAAGGGGATGCTGTGGATATGAAGATATAGGAAAGTCCATTTCTTTTAAGGTATCTGTTATACTTATGGAAAATAGGTGCTTATTACGTTGATAGGAGAAGCTATCATCTGTCAATAATATTCTTACTCATGCTTAGCACGTTGCTCTTTCGCTCCCCCCCCCCTTTTTGAACTAAAAGTGTACCTTAGTTAACAAAGCCTTTGACAAGGAAGGTCACTTTTTACAAAGTCTTTTTATGCCCACTCAGCCATGCCCCCCTTTTTTCTTATCCTCTGACTAACTGGCATTTTAAAAAATCAGCATTAAAATTAGGAAGATGGTGAAGAAGAGCTGGAGAAACAGAAACTGTGGGTGTTGGTTTGTAGCAGTGTGTGTGCAGTAAACAATGCAATAAAGCTTCAGGTGGGACATGATGGAATTCTATTTTGTCACATCTTCAGTAGACACATGTGATTGCCTATAACATGCAAAGTAAATAGCAGCTGTTATTTACTGAGCACACATGAACTGGAAAACAAAGAGAAAAGGGAAAGCAGACATTTTTGCTTCACTAGCTAACCCTAGCATGTGAGGATTATCACACCAGCCTGCTATATCAACACAATCATGCTAGTCTAAGATTGGGGAAATACCAGTTTGGCATCATTTTTTTTTTATTATTATGCTTGCCCCCATGATAGTGCTTTGGTGATCCAAAGTTATGTGATCTGTTTTATACACTGTCAAATGCAACCTTTGGGTAGGAGGGAGGGAACAAGTGATTGATGCTGCCAACTACTTCTCGAAGCTGGCTGATACGTGAATATGCATATACTAACCAGCTTCAGGAAAGTGTTGGCCACAATTGCTGCAAGGGTCAGGGGAAAGAGGCCTAGAGGAACAGAATCACACCCACTCACATCCCATGACTGCCTGAGGAGTGGAAGTGCAGTGGAAGGAACCTGTCATGCAAAGACAGTAATAGAATAGTGGCAAGATCAAGAGCCTATTGATGGATTTTGCACATCAACAAAAAAGTGCATTATAGTAACAAAAGGAATGCAAAGCAACAGCAGGATGGACACACTGTTGTGTGATAAATATCAGCCCAAAACACTTTTATCCTGTTAAAATCCCACTTTTTAAGCCTCATGTGACAAAGTCCTTGGAAAGACAGATCCATCAGTTTGGCCACCAAAATGGAAATGAGAAGAAAGTTTGAGCCTGATAAAAGAAAAGAAAAAAGTCTGGATGCAATTTGGAAGATGTTTTAAAGCAGTATACAGAAAGTTCACAAGATTTTTATTTAGTTATGCAAGGCTCACCAGATGTGATTGTTTCATTTCACTTGTGAATATTGCTAATTTTAGGTAAAAGGTCTGCTGAAATATGTTGAACTGCTTTTCTTTTTTGTGGTATAGGAACCTATCCCTATTCTTTCTATGTTATCTCTACTCCTGGTATCAAATTTTCTGTTAAAGAAGTAATGCCTGGGAACACATGTACTTAATTAATAAAGGGATATCTATACTGATTTTGTATTATAGTAACATAACAGTAACAAAAAGCAGGCAAATTAAATAGTGCCTTCATAACAATAACGTTTCATAAAGTTCATGTCTTTCTCTTTGCAAAGCCAGAGCAGTTAAAGTGTGTATCATGCCATACTGCACTGTGATATGGTCCCCAGAAGGAATATATTGTGAATTTGTTCAGTAGCTTATGTAAGGTATGGTTTATAGCTAAGATAATTCATTTTGGGGCAATAAAGTATATTGTATCCAACTAGTGTTTCCCAGTGTTGGGAGGGTTTTTGCAGTTCAGGCCCCTTATCCTATTTTTGGTGGGTATGATGACCATGTGGAGCAGATTTTATGAGGAGAAAGGAAGGTTCTGCTTGAGCAGATGTTTGTTTGTGTTATATTGGAACTTGTCCCTTTTGTTTGGAGTTTATAAGTTACCAAGGGACAAAGAAAAACTGCAAATTGGACTTTATGAAATATAGGGCAGTAAACTGTGAAGGTCTTGTATAAATCCAAATATGGCCTTTCAGAAATTATCTTCCTGTGACTGATTTTAATACTGTGACAGTGCAATCGTGTGTATATTAGAAGTAACTCTGACTGACAGCTGAGAGGCTTCAGTAATGGAGAACATGTAAGGCTGCCTCTTACCAAGTGGACACCAGAGGCAAATTACTTCAGCACTCTAGCATCCAGAGACAAATTAATTACTTCAGCACTTTAGTATCTGTCCTTGGGCTATGGCCTGGAAAATTTGCTTTATTAAACTGTATGTCCCACTCTTCCCCAGCCTGCATGGCTGCTACTGCTGGCTGGGGTATTCTCAGAGGTATAATCTCGAATTTACTTGTAGCTCCCTGATTATAATGCATAGTCCTGGTTTGGACCTTCAAAATCCTAAAAGCTCTCTCTTTTTCAGGCTTAACTGGTCTGTCTAAGGCCAACGTGCATTAAGATTGCTTCTGTGTCTGTAAACAAACCCAACAAACAGTGAAAGAAAAGCATGTTTCTCTTTCTGTCTCCACAGAAAATCAACACACCTTTGTTCTCTTCCATTTGTAAAAGTGTGGGAGGGGGTCATGAAAGTGTCCCTTTTGCTGGGTAAGAAAAGTCTGTTCGGCAAAAGGGACACTTTTACAATCTGTCCCATGCTTTTATGACTAGAAGAGAGCAAACGTACTTAGATGTCATGTGGAGACAGAAACAGGAAAAAGAATGCTTCTTTTTCACTGCCTGCCAGGTTTGTTTGCAGTGAGAGAAGGCTCTGAGTTAGAGTGCCAATGTGCGTCGTTTTGGCTGTCTTGAATATTCTCCAGGTTTCTTTCTCCCAGGAACCAAACCATTTCCACAAATATCTGCTTAGTGTCTGTGTGAGCACTGAACCATGCTACTAGCTCCTGGCCCAGTCCTGTTCATTGCCAACATACTGGGTGGCATGGCTGCTCTTGCTGCTCCTTCAGTGCCATTCTTCTCCCTTCTTTCTCCTTTCTGGGTTACAGACTGAGGTCACTAGGCCATTCAGATGCTGAATCTGCATTGCAGAAATAAGGCAGTTTGGCATTGCTTATCTGCCATGGGTCAGTGTGTAAGCATTTGTCGTTTTACAATGTATTTAGCCTTCTCTGCCAAAGAGTGCTATGCCTTTACAGATCCCAGAATTCCGTAGAATGGAGCTGTGGCAGTTACAGCAGTATCAAACTGCATTATTTCAGATATTACATAATATTACATAATAAATGATATCACATGTTAGTGCTATGTATCACCAGTCAGATCTAGTTGTGTTTCATAACATTATTGAAGGCATAAGAAGTAATATAAGAGTGAAAACAAGAGAAGCAGCTTCTAGTCCTATTGAAGATATTTACCACCACCACTACCACCACCTTTCTCCACTTGTGCCTGGTTTTAAATAAGACCTGCTAGCATCATCAAGGGGAAGTGCTCAGACCATCTCAAAGTAATTATTTGTGGATGCTCCCTAGAAATGAAACTTTCTTCTTCTGCAAGCTTGTCAAGGCTAACTTCATGCAAGATGGAACCATTCAAAAGATTGTTTGGTGATTAAACATAAATGTCATTCACTGCACATTTTAAAATGTGACTTGTTTTTATATCTTTTTTTTGTGTGTGATGCTACTGTAATATCTCAGTATCTTACCTGTCCTGTGCACATGTTGAAATGATGAGTTGGGTCCATTTGCACCATTCTATTGATGGAATACTAAAATTTCAGAAACCCTCAGAACTAATTTTTGGAGTTACAGATGGCTGTGTGGGATGGGAGATAGAGAGAGGCAGAATGCTCACTGTGCAAAAGGACTTCTGTCTTGGATTTAGCCCACTGTGTCATAAAACCTTGATACATGGATTGATGGATGGATGGACTGTGAGAAGCACATTAATCTTGTTATTGTTGTGTGCCTTGAAGTCTTCACCAACATCATAACCTTAAAGACCTCTATTGATGGCAAGCACATCAATTTCACAGGGTTTTCTTAGGCAAGGCATACTCGGAGGTGATTTGCCATTGCCTCCCTCTGAAATATAGCCAGAAGCACTTGGTATTGCCTGGCAGTCTCCTATCAAATTACTAACCTGTACTGACATTTCCTACCATCCAAAATCAGATAGTCCTGGAACCAAACCCCTGTGGATTTTGTTGTTGTTGTTCTTATGCTTCTTGGACAACTCAGACTTATAGCAACCCTATCACAGGGTTTTCTTGGCAAGTTTTGTTCAGAGTGGGTTTGCCATTGCCTTCCTCTAAGGCTGAGAAAACGTGACTTGCTCAAGGTCTTCCATTGGGTTTCCATACCTCAGCAGGGGTTCAAACTCTGGTCTCCCATAGTACCAGTGAAACACTTAGGCCACTGGACCACACTGATTCCTAATCTTAGACTCCCAAATATTGTGCGTATTTAAAGTTCAGGTTTAAAGATGCTAGTTACAAGTGACCTTTCCCTTTCCATCTCCTCACTGCAGCCCCATTAGTCTCTCGACTCTTTCAAACGGGAATTTCTCTCAACTCCGAATGGAGCCAATGCGGATTCATGTAAATTCGCTTGTTTAGCGAATTTACATGAACCCCTGCTCCGTTCGGAATTACTTCCCATTACCCGAAAATAACCCCCTCCTGCCCGAATTTGCATGCGAAGCTTTAATTCGCAATAATGTAAAACCCATGATTGCATTCGAATTGGCTTCCCTCTTGCCCGAATTTGCGTGCGAAGAGTTAATTCGCAATAACGTAAAACCCATGATTGCATTCGAATTGACCTTAAATTATACTTCCAATTTAGCCTTGTATGAAAGAGTCCTCTGAGGATGTTATCACACGGGAGAAACTGGAAGGTTATCCCAGGGTGAATGAGGAGTCAGGAGCCAGAAAGAGGAATCCATCCCAGCCGCTGCCACCACCACCCTCCTCCTCCTCCTCCACTTGCTTTCCCGGCCTCTGGAAACACTCAGCCAGAGGAGGAGGAGGAGGAGGAGGAGGAGGAGGAGGAGGCAGAAGAGGGCCCAGGAGCGAGGAGGAGGAGGAAGGTGTGTGCCCTTGTTTGCCCCAGGATGCTTCGTTTTAACTATGTCTTAAGAAGCCAAGCCCTCCTTCCAGTCCATCTGCCTTGGTCTGGGCCTCAGAGGGAGGGAAGAACTGCTGGACCTGATCCCCTTCCCCACCACCATTCCCTTCTCCTTTTGTGTTGTGTCTTTTTAGATTGTAAGCCTGAGGGCAGGGAACCATCTAATTAAAAGATTGTATGTTCAGCATTGTGTAAATTTATAGTGCTATATAAAAAAAGGTTAATAAGGTGGCAGGAATGGATTCCTCTGAGGCCCCGCCCCAAGATAGCTTGCCAGAGAGTCAGCAGGAGAAGGAGGAAGAGGAGAGGCAGAGAGAGAGGACTGTCGCCATACCGCTCCAACAGTCACACTCTCTCAGCCAAGCCAAAGGGACGAGGAGGAGGAGGAAGCAGTGGAGGGCCCAGGGGCGCTCTGCCAAGGCTCCCTGCCACCATGGACACAGAGTTTCCTTTCAGTAGCCCCAACAAAACAGCTGCCCTTCCCTCCCTGGATCATGTGGGGGGGGGGCACTTGTGGAAATGACATTTTGGAGCATGTGCCGACAAGGTAATGCTACATTAGCAATGGGGATTTGTTTTTCTTCTTTTGATAGCCAAATTTGACTCTGACCATAAGTAATGTGTCTTTAGCCACTTGTGGTGCTCTCTGTGTGATAACCATTAGCAAATAGACTTGTATTTCTGGGATGACAACACTTTAACCATTTTCAGATTGGAAACATATAGGCCCCCATGTGATAATGTCCTGAGAAGCTGATCCGAATCCCCCGGGAACGAAATTCCCAGGACCCAAAACCGCTGGGGGAGAAAAAAAGCCCCTGGCCAACGAAAAAAACCCCGGGTTGCGAAAGAAATTCGCAACCCGGAAGTTTTAAAACAGCGCGCTTCCGGCGTGCTGTGCATTGGCGAAAGCGGCCCCCCGGGTTGCGAAAACTTCCGGGATACGAAGGTAATCCCGGAACGGATTACCTTCGTAACCCGGGGGACCACTGTAGTTGGGAGTTTCCTTAATGGCATGGGATTAGAGCAGAGGCTAAAGTGGGAGGGTGGGTTGGCACAAGGTGTCTTGGGCTGATTTCAGTTGATTTCTGCTTACAATAACAGCCCTACATCCCATCCTATACTGTTCTAGAGAATCCTCTGATACTGGGACACTGGTATGATGAAGAAAAAGCATGCAGCATATGAATATCCACATGCATAAACAGCTCTGGGACATTTTATTTTTCCAGAGCAGGACCAGTGAGGCAATCTAATGGAATGGCAGAATAACAGACTGTTCTCCCTTCTCTAGCAACTAAATGATGAAATAATGTGGTTTTAAAATGTTAATATTGTTTGTTTCAGGTTGGCATGGAAGAATGCAGAGAATGAGGAAAATGGTTGAATAGGTGATGGATACTTTTTCCTTTCTTTGATGAACTCCCTACTTCAGGCTTGCAACTGCACACCTTTTCAAGATTGCTTTCATTCCTTTCCAACAAAAAGTTAAAGGTTACATTTCATCTGGCTGGAGATAATTTTGTTAAAGTTGAATCTGTTTTACCAGCTGAATCTATAAGGTTAGACTTAGCAGGATTACTGTGTTCAAAGTAAAGCTTGTGAAACTTACTTTTTGAATACTCCAGGCAGCATGGCCACTGTCTTTTAAGGCTCCATCTATACTTCAGAATTACTGTAGTTTGACACTGCTTTAACAGTCATGGCTGATGCGATGGAATAGAGAGCTCTGGTGCCACAGTAAACAACAAAACCCAGGATTTCATAGATGGCACCATGACCATTAAAGTGGTGTCAAACTAGATTAATTCTGCAGTATGGCAGGAGCCACACAGTGTCCAAAAGGAACATTTCCAAGCTCTGGTTCAATGACGCTTACTCCAAGATATGCTATACACAGGAAGGATAACAATCATGCTCATCCTAATAGAATGTTTTCTTATCTGCTGCTCCTGTTTGGTGTGTTGGTGCATGTGTACATATGCATACACGTTGTGATGAGTTCCTGCCCTTCAGGTGTGGCTTTGGCAGGGGGAAGAGGAAAAGTAGTGGGAGTGATAAAGGAACAGGGAAATCTTGACCACACTTGCACACACCTGGCCTACACCGAATGTGACATGATGAGTGGATCCCGAGGACAATATGATTTTCTCTTCTCTGTCTTCTGCAGCCTGCTTCAGGTGCTGCCTGATAATCTAGATTAGGCCCCAGGCCTCTGGGATTTAAAACATGTGTTTAGGAGTTGACTGGGAAGGCAGAATCCCTCAGCCTTTGATTCCATTGACACGAATGGTCCATTAGCAGAACAACCAGCTAGATCTTGACTTACCTTTGGATTTCATTTTCAGTTGAGTTCCTTCTTTCTTATATGACAAAGGTGAGAGAAGAACATAGAAAAGAAATATAATGGGCAAAGAGCTATTCATAGCGTGGTAATAACCAAAATTATTTCCATTACTCAAAATGTGGAGAAGGACAAAGACTGAAATTGCAGATCACAAGGATTGTGCAAAAAAACATGACAGTGGTGGACAGAGTCAGGTGCAAAGTGTGCATGTAAAGCACTGAAGAAAATTGTTTCCTATGGATAAAAATATCTTTAAATTATCTTCCTCTGTACATTTTTAATACTGGCATATGGAAGATTTTTAAAAGAGATGCATCCTTTATTAACCACATTTGTTTGAAATACATGAAATAACAAATTATTGGAGCACTGATTATTTTCAATAACATAATTCCACATGGCAAGAATATCAGCAAAATCAAGCACCCTATTATAAGGGAAGGCTTAGCTTTTTAAAAATGTTTCAGCACAGCATACAAACCTCCAAAGATCTATAGTATAATTTAAACAATGCAATATAAAACATGGTTGAAACATAAAAATATCAATAATATACTTGTAGGACAATTATCCAGTGGCAGTTATTAGATGTTACACATCACATGTTCTACACAGTTATACACACACATACATACACACAAAGACACAAACATACACGCACTCTCTTGCCTCTACCATGAATCTAATGAGCCACGAATAAGAATTGCTTTTTGCTTTAAAGTAGTAGTAATTGTTGCTCAAAATATATAATTATTTTATATGTACTTGTTTCCATAGTAACACAAACAAACAATGTAACCACATGGCAGATGCATCTGATTATGAAAGTTGAGTTGGTATATATTCTTCTGCTACAGGGAATGTTGCTTTAACAGTTATAGTCCCCTGGCTTGCAATTTTCTACAAAAGGGCACATCTAATGTTGACTACTACAGGGATTTTTTTTTTTTTTGCCTTGGTTCATATCAGGAGACTTTTTGTGTCTTTGTTGTGTTTACTGTGCCCCTTTAAAAAAGTGACCATGGGGGGGGGGGGGGGGAATCTAAATTGGATGTTCTAAATATTCCTTATAAATGATATACTTGCATGCTATTTTTGCTTCTCCAACACAAACTTCAGAGGAGAATTCTTGTTTCCACCTAAGAAAGCATAACAAAAGATAAAGCTAGGTGTACAGAGACAAGAGAACACTTCCTCCTTCCTTCATTCCAATATAGATGTTGCTGCATTAGAGTCTTCTGCCTTCAGTGTCAATGCAGAGCCATGAAATGTGCTAACACCTTGTCTGTAGTTGTGTTACAAGAGTCATATTCAAGTGTTGCCAAGAGAGTGTGTGACAGTGTGTGTGAACATGTGTATTTTACCTCTTTAAAAATTTTCTTTTTGCTATAGAATTTGTATATGGGGTTTGTGCTTTGTCAAGATTCCTATAGTCTTCTCAGAATACAATACTTTGAATACAATACAATACTTTCCCTTTTTTTAAAAAACACAACAAATAAAGAACTGGAGCCCTCTAAAATTGATTCAGTGCAGGATACACGTTTGCCCCATCATATACACAACACCACATTTGTTCTCCTTCTCTTGCATGGCTTATACTAGATCTCCCCATCAATTTAAAGCTGACAGAGAGACTTGGTCCACTCACTTTCATCACAATATCCTCTGTTCTACAGGGTGGATGAGCTTTGTTTATAATCCCGCAGGACAACAGAGGCATAGATTGCATTGGGAGGTGTGCAAAGTACAGATTCTGATACAGGGGAACTGGGCACAGAACTGCCTGAAGCCACCGAATCTCGAAAAGGAGATGGGGGTGTCAGTGCTGGTGAGTCTTCTAAAGTCAGTTTGCTGGTTCCCCTCTCCTCTTCCTCTTCTTCCTCCTCTAAGTTCCCTGGCCTTTCATACACATACTCTTGAATGAGCTTAAAGTTTTCATTTACTTCTTCCTCTTCTTCTTCCTCTTCCTCCTCCTCCCCCTCCTCTTCTTCAGCAGCTTTGGGGGAAACTGGCTCTTTATTGAAAGTGCCCATCTGGATTGGCAGCATTTGTTGCTGCTGCATCAGTGGAGGATGATGGATAGGCTTCACTCCATTCCCTGTGCCAGGTGCAGGGATCACAGAGTTGAAGTCAGGAATGCTAGTGGCAAATTTGTTGACCACACCTTGCAGCTGCTCCATAAAACATCTTGGTGATTGTGGTTGAGCTTTGGGACTTTGTTCTGGCAGGAACAGATGGGCTTCCTCGGCTTTTGCCGGCAATGGCGGAGTCACCATCATTCGTCTGTGCACAACTGTAGAAGGACTGTTCAGTTGGCTAAAGCCCACTGGCCCACTCTCTTGCTCTTCCACCACATTATACAGAGTCTTGCTGCTGATGTCTGAAAAAGTTTGGCTGCTTTGGCCTGGATAGCTTTTAGTTAGGGGCTTGATCACTGCGGTCTGGTTGCATCCTGGTTCCTTGTTCTTCACATGCACTGAGAGTCTCTGCCACATATGTTGTCCTTTGGAAGCTTGTCTCCCTCCTGGTTCAGACCATGACATAGACTTGCCATTTGAACTATGAATAAAATAAAGATGGGTTTATTTGCATTTGCATTTGGCACTAAGTGTCAGCAGTAATAAATAAAGCACACACACTTCTCTTAGATAATTCCTTGTATGTTTTCTGTAATATTAGCTTGTCTCAGAAATAAATGCACTGAGGAGCATCAAATGCTCTTAAATCTAATGATGCTGTTTGAAGGTGAAGCCAAATTTATTGTCTGTTAGCTTCAACTGCAGTGGGTGGAGTAATTTCAGGGAATGTGTAGCTGTCACCTAAACTAGAAACCTGGCAGTTCTTCTTTCTGTCTCTATGTGGTAGAAAGGCAAAGCACATGATGTGGTGCCATATGTCCAGTTTTCCACCCTTCATCTACTTTATCCAGTGAAGCAGAGTGAGGGCAGAGAAATATGGACAGCAAGAACAATCACACATTCTCTTCACTATACATTACAAGTGGTGAAAGTTAGTGTTCCTTTTGATTACATCAATAGGTTTCCCTAACATGTAACTATAACTATAGCTATGTTAGTGTGATTGCATGAACTGAGCTCCACCATGCAGGAGCTGTGCACCTGGATGGCCACCAAAGAAGGGACATGAATCTCTGTGCAGGTTGGAGAATTCCCTCTCTTGAGCAAAAGATTTGATCTTATAAGTGGAACTGAAAATTGTAGCAATGAGTGAATGTTTGTAATTGTTTGGTTTCAAAGAGGTTTTGTTGCACCAGACATTCTAACCTCACATATCATGAAGGTTTGTTCAGTGCAGTCCAAAACCCTTAGACAAGTGGTTCTCAAACTGGCCCCTTTACATCTACATGTGGATGCACAGCCTCCCCTACTTGAATAAATGTAGTATATGAATAAAAATATTGTGTTTGTTTAGTGTGCATATTGTCATTCACACTATTAACATTTTACTAGGAAATAACATTGTTCAAATTAGAATAGACTTAGTTAAGCTCAATATTTAACGGGTAAATTTCTGACATAAAAAAGGGGAGGAGGAGGAGGAGGAGGGGGGGATTAGGGCCTCTCTTCCCCCACCCCTTGAGCAAATTTCATGCCCTCCTCCCACAGATCCTGCTCCACTGTTTGAGAATTACTAGACCTTTGATCTTACAATATAACTAAAGTTTTTTGTGGAGCTTTCGGGCTATGTGGCCATGTTCTGGAAAAGTTTCTTTCTGACGTTTTGCCAGCATCTGTGGCTGGCATCTTCAGAGAAACGTCAGAAAGGAACTTTTCCAGAACATGGCCACATAGCCCGAAAGCTCCACAAAAAACTATGGATGCCGGCCATGAAAGTCTTTGACTCCACAATATAAATAAAGTTACTCTAATTAGTTACACTTCATTAACATGTTTTAAGTACATGTTTCCACAGGATATCTTTATAATTTCAACAGTGTTCAATACTTTATCATGCTTTCTATTTCTTACACTTCAGGCTATTTTGTGATATAGAACAGTAACTTATTATGTTGTCCTTTTTGATTTTGTTTAAAAAGTTAAACTGTAAAAAGAGGGGACAATTTGATTCCCTGATATCCATAATACCCTGAATCACTAGATCTAAAGCATTCCCACTTAATATACTGGCATTTTTAAAAAAATCCCTACAGCAAGAGATTTTCTGCAGATAATCTATTCCATGGGTTGTGCCTTTCTAATATTCAAAATGTATGTATTTTTATTCCAACTTGAAACTATCACAAAAAAAAAAATATTTTTGTTTTTTTCTATGGAAAACATTAGGCTATTTTGAGATCTCCTGTCACAATCCATTATACTCTCTCACCTCTCAGCATCAGAGTAACTTTGTGCCTTTATGGCATCAAAATTATGTCTTTGAGAGTGTCATGATTATTTTTAACACCAGCTTAATAGCTGCAAATCAAAAGTGAAACAGCTTACAGCAACAGACCAGGCTACTTTCTTCAAATCCTTCCTAACAGCCCTAACCCCCTTGGCATGTGCACTTGCACTGAAGTCCAGTGACTTATATGAAACTTACTTCTAGCAGTCATAGGCCTGAATTCCATTAGTAGTCTCAACCAGAGTAGACCTAAGGAACCAGTTATTAAATAGTGAGTCATTCTTTATGTATATCCCATTGATTAAGTGGGTCTGCTGCACTCAGAACTAAGATTTACTGTATATTCAGGTTTTAGAGTCATTTAGGATAAACTCTTGATCACAGATTGATGTAGAGATAACTTCACCAGAAATGCTCTTTCCCTATTGTTCCATGTACCTTCTGAAAAAGCTGAGGTGAATATAAAGAAGAGAGGGATATTTCCACTGATTTTATCATATGACAACACCAATATGACATACAAAGCACAGTCATGAAAATACTGCCTTGGGGCAACCAGTGCAAGTCTGGAATCTGCAAAGTCAATTGTGTGCATTTGAACTACAACTTTGTAACTCTTGCAAGGATAAGAGATAAGAAATTGTTTTCCCAGTCCAAAATTTATGTAGGGTAGAATTCTATCAATCAAATATGAATTCTAGCAGTCAAATCCCACTGGAAACATGAAAGCTACAGTAGCACTTGCAGTTGTGTCCCCTCTGTCCTCCAGTTCATGCTCACTACAGGTACACACATCCCAGCACACAAATTTAGTCCCAATAATCCCTCTAATGAAAAGTGTATTAAACAACAAACAGAGACATAGCTGATACTACAATGTTCATATGACTTTAACCAGGACTCTTACTGATTTGATAATACTCAGAAGTAAAGAGGATTTTCCTACTCCCATTGATTTCATGTGATGGTGATAACAACAACAATAATAATAATAGTGTTCAACTTGATTTTTTAAAAAAGAGATCAATCTGATTCAGATTTAGATGCCACCTTTATTTGCCAAGCTCCAAAACACTTTCCTATTCTTATTATTACTTTCTCCCCATTCTCCCTAAGTACCTGACTTGTTTCTCTTGAGTAATAACCACAGAATATGCTTCAGGTGAAATTTGAAATGAAATGGAATTTTGCCAACTGCATGGAAAGGTAATTCCTAAGTCTTGAACTCTTAACAGGACACTGCATGCTGGTGAAAGATTGATTTTTCCTTCAATGCTGGTAGAACAGCAAGCATACCTACTGACAAACTAGGTATTTTTTAAAATGGTTTGAGTAGGAGACACAACATTTTCTTTCATATGTTGTTTCTCTTAAACTTCTGTGGCAACTTTGTTTACTCTTCAGTGTTGAATTCACCATTGTACCAGTGAGGTGTCTTCATTTGGCTAATTGCTGTTTCACACCATTAAATTTTACTGGCGCCTGTCATTTGTTTATTTCGTCTTCTCTGTTCCATCCACTATTATGGCATCTCCATGCTTTTTCTGCATGTTCAGTTTTCTATTCTTTCCCCAGCCAGACTTTCAAACTTTTAGAAAAAGTTTTTTTTTCACTCACTATCCCTTTGATTTATTATATTAATAATTTACTTGAGTCCCATTTTCTTTTTCAGGCTGTTTGGCTTCCTGAGGTCAGCCAGTGGGGCTCCATGGCTGAGAGGGCAGTTGAACCCTCATCTCTCAGAGTCTTAGTCGTACCCTTAATCCACTATACCGTGCTGGTTCTCCCATTTCCTACCGCCAGTATAAAATTAGAAAATAACAAACTGTAACTGTAGCACTTGGTGGTATTGAACTCATATACATAGCCTTATGCCTGCAGAGAGCTATGATTGGAACATTCTAGAGCTGATTAGCTTTTCACAGTAAATGAGCTACTCATGTACAAGCATGTCTGTACGTGCCCAAGATAGAGAGAAAAGCGAGATAAGCAGAGAGCAGGCACAGCTCCATCATGGCTAGCCCCAGAGGAAGATGAAAGACCCTTCCTACATCTTAACTGCTGTCACCCTGGCCTTGGAGGGAGAGAAGAACTCGCAGTATCTGCTGGACTTGAACCCTTTCCCCACTGCCATTCCTTTCTCCTTTTGTGTCATGTCTTTTGAGATTGTAAACCTCAGGGCAGGGAACTATCAAATTAACAATCTGTAAGATGCCTTTGTGGCTGAAGAGTGGGGTATAAATACTCTAAATAAGTAAGTAAAAACTTCTCTTCCATCAGTTCTACTGCTCATTGCCAGGTTTTAAGAAAACCAAGGCATGAGAAAAGGGAGGTAAGTTCACAGACAACAACACAAAAAAGGCACAGTTATAGGTAAACAAAGTGCTGGTGTTTTCATGGGCTCTGTGACACATATACACAATTAATTAGCTATCTTACTGGAGGAGGGAAAGAAACAATGCTGGAAAGAAGACAAAACTGTCCGCAGTGAAGATCTGCCCTGAGCAAAGTATCCAGCCCTCAGTACATTATAAAAGTGGGTTGTTGAGACCATTTAGTGGCTTTGAATAAATCTAGAAGTAAGAAATGTTGCAAGAGTGCCATTCAGATGGTCCAGGTTCTCCGTGAATAATCCCACAGCAGGACCGGAATGGGCAGCTTAGCCATATTGCATGCCAATATGTAGATAACAGATAAAGAAATATTATAGGTATAGGTAAGACTCACTTGGGGCCTCAATAGCAAATGAAAAACCTTGGAGAATGATGCAAGGACGAGTTTGAATCAACATAGAATGCCAACACAGAGTACCAATAACTGGAGAATGTAATGATAGTTCCAAATAGAGAAAAAAGTTTCTGCATGAAAGTTGACCTATATGGCTGCTCCAAATGCAGTGCTAACATTCTGGAATATAATTCTTGGAATTCTAAAATGTACCATTTGAGCTCACAATAACAGTGTGAAATGCTTGAGGGAGGCTTCTAGTTTGCAATGAATGTCTATGTGCCTGGAAATGGAGGTTGAAGCTGAATAATTTGTAGGCACACATGACAGAGTTTGCTCACAGCCTATGTTAAGAGGCCTGGGTGAATCAGTAGCCTGTGGAAGGCCCTGTGATAATCGAGTAGGAGAAGGGTGAACCAAGGTTATCTGGAATACTCCAGGATGACAAGAATGCAATTTCCCCCCTAGTTTTTGATCTTGAACAGTACATTCATGATATATGGAAAGAAAAGGAACAGGCAGAAGAGTTCCCTCATCAGTAATGAAGAAAAGTGTTGTTGGAGGAGTCATGTGCACCAGCCACCTGGACACAGAAGATCCTGCACTTCCAGTTGTGGCATATTACAAACACATTCACACATAGAATGTCCCAGCAGCTGGGATATCTCAGGTGAATGACCTCCACAAACCCGCTGGAGGAGCCTATGATGTTTGCTTTCCCACAGGACGGAGAGTGTTGGGAGGGTTATTGTCTTTGGAATAATCAGTTCCACTGGTCCAATTATAGCCAAAGGACACTCATAATCTTATGCCTACTTGCTTGTTCACATAGAACATCATGGTGTTCTTGTTTTGCAGTGTGAATTTGTATACCTATCACTCAAAAATTGAAAGAGCTTTGATGGCTACCAGAACGGTTCCCAGCCCAGGAGAGAGACATCTGTTGTCAGCATGAGAAAGGACTGAATCTGATGGAAATTGGGAGAAATGTCCACCACAGAATTTCGCAAGAAACAGCCTACGGATCTGCTTGTCATAAGGATGTGAAGGCAACAATGGAGTCATGTCACCCACCTGTTGATCAGGAGATGGCATGAGTAGTGAAAGAGTTGGCAAAGGGTTTGAGTGCATAGACCATCCACCCTACTCACCAGATCTTGCTCCATCTGATTATTTCCTGTTTCCAAACCTTAAAAAGAGTTTGAATGGAAGAAATTTTCAAGGGATTCAGATGTAATAACAGATGCAGAGCAGTATTTCAGTGACCAGACAGCATAATTTTGGGAGGGAAGGGTTAAAGAAGCTTGAAAAATGATGTGCCAAGGCTGCCAAACTTCAGGGTGAATATGTAGAATAGCATGTAAGTTTCATGGCTGTAAGTCATTCCCTTTTTAGGGCCAGAATAGACCGACAAAATATGCCAGCTTCCTGGTGGCTTGGGGATGTGGTGTATGCACAATGCATGGCCCCAAGCTGGCGGGAAGCTGCCATGAAGCTGTCTGGCCTTTTACATGGCTACAGTTTTTCAGTCCTCCAGCTGAGCAGTGCTTAGATGCTGCACACTGGAGGGGTGCTGAAAAGCTGCAGTGGTGGTGGAAAGGGCACCCTTTTTTGGTGCAAAAAGGAGATGGATTTTGTCGCCTCTTTTTGCGCTGGAAAAAAGCTGGATTGGGGCCATGGTATGTAGTTGTTATGGCCCCAATCTGGTGCTCAAATGGGCGGCCTTTGGGCTGGTCTGTTTTGGGCCTTAACTGGGCTGCAAACTTTTCAGCAACACCTCATATGTACCACCATAACTAGCCAGACCCTCCCCCCCATCACATATCCACTTACTACTGAACAGCCACTAGGCTCAACCCCCTCTCAATCAAGAAGTGTCTGCATGACATTCCCAGTCTGTGAGTGATTTCTGACATGGCAGACAGACAAAGGACTCCATCACAAATCTTTCACACACTGGAGATTCCTTGCATGAGGGGTGTATGTAGGAACACTGGGCAGCAGCTTCTCAGTTGACAGGGGAATTGACTTCCATTGATCCCAGTGGCAGCTCCTTAGACCTCTTGGTGGCTTTCTATACCATTGACCATGGTATCCTTCCAGAGAGATCATCTGGAGGCATGGGGTGGGGTCTTATCAATATGCTGATGACACCAAAATATATTTCTCCATGCTTTCCAAAATAGCCTCAGCTACTGAATCCAGACAAAACAGAGATGCTTACCATCAAGGGTCCTAGTCTGGGAATGGAGGTGTGTCAACCAGTTCTGGATAAGGTTACACTCTCTCTGAAGGACCGACTTCACACCTTGGGAGTGCTCCTGGATATGTCTCTCCAAATGTCAGCCCAGGTAGATGCAAAGGTCAGGAATGCTTACTATCAGCTTTGGCTGCGCCCCTTCCTAGATCTGGAGGACCTAAAGATAGTGGTGCATGCACTGGTAACCTCAAGGTTGGACTTCTGCAATGCATTTTTCATTGGGCTACCTTTGTGCCAAGTTTGAAAACTTCAGTTAGTTCAAAATATGGCAGCCAGATTGGTCACAGCAACATCCAGGAGTGAACATATTACACCCATACACAAGTCACTCCACTGGCTGCCAATTACTGTATATACTCATGTATAAGTCTAGAGATTTGAGTAAAAAAATTGAAACCAAAAAACTGGGTCAGCTTATCCACAGGTCAATGCAAGTCCTGTACCTTAACTCAAAATAGGATCCATCTCCCTCTCTGAGTAGAGTGGCAAAAGGTAAGAGCTTAGTCCATCCTAGGGGAACCAATCTCCTCTATTCTCTCCACTGTGGTACTGCTTCTGGCCCTTTTGAATGCTTGGACAGGAAAATAGAAGCACTCTTTGGCATAATTTTCCTTTCCTTCATTCTTTACATTCTTTGTTGCATGCTCCTAAGTTTTACCCTTGACATATATTGCTCACTCAGAGAGGCAGGTTAGCAATAATAATAATAATAATAATAATAATAATAATTACATGGGCCATATCAAAATTCATAATTTTGGGCCCAAAACCTGCCCTCAACTTATACATGAGGTCGACTTATAGTCGAGTATATACAATAGTTTCGGGCAAAGTACAAAGTGTTGGTTTTGACCTTTAAAGCGCTACATTTAAAGCCCTCCCTTCAACCACCATCTTGAGGGGAGAGAAAGGCAGGCCACCTCCTGCTGGAAGCAAGAAGAGCCCTCCCTTCAACCACCATCTTGAGGGGACTTAATTGTCTAATTAACAAATTGTAAGCCGCTCTGATAGCTTTGGCTGAAGAGCGGGGTATAAATAAAATGTATTATTATATTATTATTATTACATGATTTGGGGCAAGGTTATCTACAGGATTGCCTTCTCCCACACTATCCACCCCAAACATTGAGGTCCTCTGGGGGACAGTTGCTGCAGCTTGCAAGAACCCAACTGGCAGCCATTACTCAGAGGACCCTCTCATCGGCTGCCCCAACACTGTGGTGTTCAGCTGGAAGAGATCTGACACCTAACCAAGCTGTCGGAATATAAAACACATTTGAAGACCTATCTCTTCCGGCAGACCTATCCCGGCAGTTTTTAATCATGAATTTTAAAAATTAATTTTATATTTATTGTCCTATGTATTGTAATAGAAATATTGCATAGAGATGCAGCTTAATATATGTATTTTTGTAATGATTGTGTTTTAACTTGAGCCATGAGAAGAGGTGGGTAAGAAATAAAAATGTGGGAGAATTTCAGTCATTATGTAGCCCCCTAAACTAGGAATCACGAACACATAGCAGTTATGAATGTGTAACTGCAGTGACACATATATTCATAGCTTCCCACAGGATTCTAGCCATGGATAGTAGCTTTGGTGATCCCAATGTGGGGAACATCTGACAGACCATTCATGGTATTAAGACAACCAGTAACACAAAGGTCACCCAAATGTCACTGACAGCTCAGAAACCTTTGGTCTTTATAGGTTGGAGGATAGCACTAGGAGTGGGATTTCTCCATGTGGACTCTCAATGATATCAATATTCCCCTAGTGATCTGGATATCCAGGGCTGTTCTCTGAAGGAATTAAATTTAGTTGGATCCAGTGAAGGTCATTGGGCATTATGAGCCTAGTGAAGGTTGGAGAAATATCTCACCTTCAGAACAGTATCCCACACAGACAATTGTATCCAAGGAGTAATGCACCATTTCCATATCAAATCTCTATAGCAGCAGCCTTGAGGGTCGGAGATCAACCTGTTGTGTATGGGCAAGTGCTAAATTGTCAACAGCTGCTAAGACATCAACAGAATCTGAGATAGAGCCTTGGGAATCTTGTCATCAATCAGTCTTGGGCCACTTTGATATTATATCCATTACAGAATGGGCTGATCAGGCAGAGGCAGGATTATGGTCTCAAATGGGTCATGATGAATTGGTCTGCCTTCCTATCTTTCTTTCATTTTTTTTCCCTTAGGGTGTTCTTGGCTTGGTTTTATCTCATTTATGACCTGTTATCTTTCTCTTTGTTAAAGGACAAAGGCTTAACAAGAGAACAACCAAGCGAAGGAAAGTGCTGGCATTCAGTATGAATATTCAGTTTGTTTAAAATGGACACAGTCAAAGAACACTGCGGCCAAGCTACTAAGTACTTTGGTACAAGAGGATAGAGGCTGCCTGGGCCAAATACTTGGACTGACACTCCGATTTCATTCTCCAAAGGAGTTGGAAAGTTTCTTTTCAAGAAAAACTTTCAAAATACTTCTCTTATATGAAAAACAGACAGAGAAAATGCTCCTATTTGTTGCTCTATCTGTTGCTAAAGTTCTGGGTTTTTTTAAAACCAGATGACATTCTCTTTTTTACAGAACAGCCAGATAAATTCCCAGCACAAACAGAACTATTGTACAGTTCAGAGACATAGCTTTGATAGTCTGCATATCAGTCTGCAAAGTGATTTTGCTGGCACCTTTGAGACTAAATGAGTGAAAGAAGTTGTAGCATAAACTTTCATAGACTCAGACTACATCTGCACTGAAGAAATAATGCCAGAATCCTAGAATTTCATGGCATTGAACTGTGGCAGTTAAAGCGGTGTCAAATTGCATTATTTCTGCAGTGCAAATGCAGCCTTACTCTATCTACTCAGATGCATGGACTGGACTAGTGTCTAAGAACTAGTTCCCAGGTCTGTGAAAGCTTATGCTGCAACTTTTTTCACGCAGTCCCAAACATGTGAAAAGATCCCTTTAAATACAGAACTATTGTATTCCTACTTAAGGACTGGGTTCTTTTTATTTAAGGATAAATTTTAGTAAAAAGCTCCATTTTTGTTAGTTTTTATTAAAAGCATTTTCTTTTTCTACTCTGGATGGGAGGGTGAGCACAGGGTATTTATGCTAGAACCATAATGTTTCTTTTTTTAAAAAGAAGGCATGTCCATCCAAGTTTCCAGAGCCAATAATGATCATACACAGAAGAGATCTCTCATTAGCCAATTGACTATAGCATTATAAAATCTGAGGCTTTTTAAAGTGAACTATGTTGGTTTTTAAAAAACAGATTGGATGGGCCCTTAAAGGCAACCCTGGAGTTTAATCCCAAATGAAGATGATGAAAGCAAATGATAACAAATCAAAGAAGACAGGAAAAACGAGAAAGTACAAAGAGGAAAATGAAAGAATTAGGAATTTAATAAAGAAAACTCAGCGGGCCATTTAGCACTCACTTACTGAGATTCTGCTTGAAACACTGTCCCTGGTGCTAGGGATGAAGAGGAATTTAGAGAAGGGTAACTTGGGTATATCTGAGCATCTGCTATGAAGATGTGGAGTGGGATTCCTGCAAAAACTGATTTGGTTCTAGAATGTTCTGGTTGAGGGTCTGTGCAAGAGCGTGAGTCACAAGCTACATTCGCACTGCAGAAATAATCTAGTTTGGCATCACTTTAAATGTCATGGCTCAGTGTTATGGAATTGTGGGAATTGTAGTTGTATGAGACATTAGCTTTCTCTACCAGAGAGCTCTGGTGCCCCAACAAATTACAATTCCAGAATTCCATAGTACTGAGCCATGGCAGATAAAGTCATGTCAAACTGGATTATTTCTGTACAAAGAAGAGCATATACTTTTACAACAGTGATTTTTTTTTCATTTTCTAACATAACTCTACTTGCAAAATAGATGTTATTAGCCCCATATCTGTGATCTTCAGCCTCCACTAATTTGTGAACCTATTTTAATATGCTATAACAGAGTGAAAACAAACAAGGATTAACAGGGTTTTATTGCTACTTCCTATCTCCATTCTCATTACTTAAGGGTTTTCCCCTCCAAAATTCCTGTGTTGCTAACTTAAAAGGCTAATGGTCCAAGACATGAAACACTGTATGTTTTACAATCCATCAAACTAATCTTTTTTTGAAACCATCCTCGGTGTGCAGCCTAGATTCACCAACCATGGCTGTAGAAAGAACTGGGCAGAGCAAACTAGTTGTCATTGAAAGAAGATGGATCAATGCAAAACTTCATGCAAAATTGTGAAAAGGGGAAAAGTGTCAGCTAAATGAGGGAAAGATAAAACGAACAAGAAATATATATATATTCTTTTTGCAGACACTGAAGTGACAACCATGGAAAAACAAACCAAAAAAACTCTTTCAAAAATTATTTCACAGTGTCCTTTAGAGAAGACATGGGCAAGCAAGCGTCAAGGTAGTGTGAAAAATGGGACACACAACGCAACTTTTCCATTATTAATGGCATGCACCACATTATTGTCCCATTATTAGAAATGCAAAAATCACGAGAAAGAGAAAGCAATGTGTTAAATTATATATATATACACCACTGTTTGTCATGCAGCTTCTCTTACACATTCACTGCAGTTTGGGTTTTTTCAAAGCTGCACATGTGCCGACGGACACTGGTTGGTGGGCGAGAATTCTGGCTGCCTCTTCCTGAGGATTGAAAAGAAAAAGACACCCAGTGAGTGGTTATCCACATGCACAGCCATGGCAGTTGTACCACTCAGTCGGGTGCCTGGCCTTGTCCTACTTCCAGCCTTCCTTGGGTCTCCAAGGATTTCTTCTTCGCATCTGCATTACTTAGTGATTTGGCTGCTTCCTTGGTTGGTCTACTCAGTAAGATCAAATGGTCTCCAAACACAGTCTGGTTTTTTCTCCCCATTGACTCATTATAAGTGTTGCAAAACCAGTGGTAGTTCAGTGCATCAGTGTTATGATGGGGGCAGCTGGGCTGTGCAAAATCTCCTGCAACATCAAGGGGCTAAAATTGAGGAGGATGTTTAAATAAAATGGAACTGAATAATAGTGATGGTGCCCTGTATGAGCAGGAATGTCTTGATCTTGTCTAAACAGTTGCACAATGAGCTATTTGTATGATTATGTATATGGTAGGCAAGTATGGATTGAAAAAGTAGACTGGAACATGTGCTTTGGGGAGCTATGATTCCTGAAATCTCACAGCCATACTGGCTGAAGGATTCTGAACTTTGTAGTCCAAATATAAGTAACTTTTCAAGTGTTTTGGGTTTTTTTTTCCTTCCCTGGGCTATTGATCTGTCAAAAAGGACTGACAAAATTCACAAGTGCAGGACTAATCCAATTTTTTTTTTCATTTTTTCCCACTTGCGGCAAAGGGCAAGATCTTCCTCTGAGCCTTTTTTATATAGAAATGAACTGACTTAATCTTCCACACCAGCAAGAAGCCAGTATCATTAAGGTGAGGTCAGTAGGTGAATTTAGGAGGTATTGAATAGGCTGTGTGGTGCACACACAATGAAGTAAGCACTTACCTGTCTATCTTTGAATCCCTGTCCACCCCAGCCAAAGGCTACTGTGATGTTATGAAATGCTCACAAGCACTGTATGCTCTGTTGACAAAATTTCTCCTTCTGGCCGGAATAAAATAAATAAGAAACTGGAAAAGGACTAAAGCAGCTTGACATCAGTGACTAAACTTCAGCAAGTTTTTAAATAAAGTGAATGTGTTCCTTTCCTTTTCTGTTCTACTTTTTTGGGGTGGGTGGGAGGAAGATGATGCTAATTTGTTATTATTGACATAATCTATATTTTATAAATTGTAATATATTCTCAACCTGCTACTATTTATTACACTGCAACAAATATTCTTTCTACTCTGGGGGTAAAGTGCCATCTTGAAGAGCATTCTGGCAGAGAAGATATGTGCTGTTGGTTCAAGCTACTAATGAAATGATGAGAAATTAATTTGGAAAAAGTGGCAGCTGACGGCTTTGGTACCATTGGTGTGGTGAATCTTCTTTGGATTTCAGTCTAAACTTTAAATGAGCTATCTGAGGTGCTGAAATCTGCCTTTAAAATGGGTTCAGCACCTTTGATATTGCCTTTATGTCCAGAAGAAGAATCACCACTTTACTGACATCAGAACTATTAGTTGCTGCTTTAAAAATATATTTTGTTGCAAAGATTTCTGGACATCCATGTCTTACATTTCAAGCTGAGGAAAGCTGTTACTGTATTTGGCACAGGCTGTGTTTTAAGTATATAAAATATGCCCTGTAAAGTTAGACCTGACATTTAAATAGATTTCACTTTTTTAATGCATCTGATTGGAATGCTATATCTGGGGAGATGCTAATTACATTTCCTCTCAGCTGTCTTTGCTTGGATCTAATGCATAATAAAACAGTTGAAAGCTGCCAAAGCAATGTTCACCAAATTAAGATATTTTTGAAGAAGTCATGATTCCTAATTTTTTGCTGACTTCAACTACCCATATGAATAATCAGATGCAAAATGTGACCTAGCAGAAGATAATGGAGTAGCTGTTGGATCAGTGCAAGCATAATTAAATACACTATATGCTGATATATTTCTCTGAAGTCCCCTGGAGAATGATCATGTTTCCCACTTCACAAAGAACAATCCTCTGTTTGTAGGGCTGTTCACAGTCCAAGTCTGCTCTAAGGATAAAGGATCCCCAGAAGGAAGAGAAGGGCTCTTGAGTTACCTGTTAACTTCATCTGCATCTTGATTTGCATAAGAAAATTTATATGTATAGGTGGAGACTGGAAAATAGTTAGTACAAACCAAAATATCATCCATCTCATCATAGTAGGGAAGTCTGTTACAGGGTGACCTGCATATTCCTGTTCAGGCTGCTATCAAGGTTCTAACTGTTGATGGTCACCTTAAGGCCCCTGCATTCTCTGCATTTGACTAGAAAGTCTCTTAAGCCCAGGAATGTTTTCCATAAGATGGAGTTCATGCCCACCCTAAGCACTGAGCCATCTGATTTTATAGTCTATCAGACATATTCTGCATGAATGTAACTGAAGCATGCCAAACCACTGCTGAACAACTTTAAAGATGCTGCTCTCCCTTTTGATTTCTCTCTCCATCTTTAAACTGGACTCACAGTGGACAGGCCTTAAACTGGACAGCAATGTCTTTCAAAAGAGAACTGTCTTTTGACAAACCTTCAAAGGGGGAAAGTCCTCTGTAAAACAGGACACATGTCTGTCATATATATATATATATATATATATACATATAATCAGCATGGCATAGTGGTTTGAGCATTAAGACTACGACTCATTTGATTCCCTGCTTGAGGAGAAGAACACATTGAATGGTCTTGGGCAAGTCATTCTCAATCTCAGAGGATGGTGATGATAAACCCCCTCTGAAGAAATATTCCAAGAAAACCCTATGACACAGGTTTGCCTTAGGGTCACCATGAGGGGAAAATGACTTGGAGGCAAACAACAACAAACCATAGATCTGCCTTTCCATGGTGGAGGGATTGCATGCTCCTGTGAGGCAAAAGGCTATGCTGATGGCAGCAATACTGCTGGTAGGGTCTCTCATCCTAGGCAGGCTTTTGCTGAGGAGCCACTGCAAACATGCCAAACAGCAGCAGTAGTAAGGGACGACAGTGGCAGAAGGTCTTGGGGATTCAAAGCCAGAGTTTGAGGAGTTAATCATTCAAGTGTGGATATATGAGTTTATTAGTTTCATTTTCCCAACATTTAATTCTCAGATTCTTGCCACCTTGAATGTGAGGATATAAGTGAATGTTGGTATTATTTATCCCTAGAATATTTCGTTTTGTGTAGTAGGAAAACAGCTGCATGAGCAGAACTGTGTAACACTTGCTCTGTATGTGTATATGAGAGTTCTGCTTTGTTTACATATAGCTATTTTTTCACCTTCTGTGGAGTCCAGGGGACTACACAAGAGTAAAGACACGGTATACAATAGATGACATCCAGGCACCTTGTGTGTGTTGTGGAGGGTTTGGTCCTACATGCTGAAGACATAGCATAGCAAATAATTTATTTCCATAAGTTGACAGTGCTCTCATCTGGTACAGATCTTATGCCAAACAGATTTCTACAAAAACAAGTCCTTTTGCTTTTAAGGGAGGGAGGGAGAAGAGAAGGAAAGAAGGAAAGCATGCAGAACAAAAAGTCATCGTTTTTGCTTACAGTCCGTTTACATTATAACCATGCTGTATTTGGCTAAAAATAAAATATTGCTTGATGGAATTACTACTTGAAATCTTGTTATACTTCTAATATATTAGAAGTATGTTAGAAGTATATCAACATTTCAAGTATTAATTCCATCAAGCAATATTTTGAACTGCTTGTGCAAATCTGTTTGGGATACCATCCTTGCACAACTTTCTAGAATGTGCAAACACATGAGTAACTACATTTATGACACCATTAAGGCACCAGCAGGATTCTAGTCCCTGTTTTCCCTGATCTGAACAATACAGAAAATAAGACATGTGATGAACAACCATTTCTAGTAAGAAGTCAAAATGATCTTCCTCTTTCTGCTTTATTTTAAGCTTGGAATATTTAATTGGAACCATTGGCCATCTTGAAAAGGCAAAGAAGAGAGATCATGCTTACTAAGTGTTACATTGCTGCAACATTTACAGTTTAGTTTGGATACTGGATTCCTTTTAAAGATATTAACTGCCAATGAGATATCACAAAGAAGGGACTAAGTGCAAGGAAACAATCTGAAACATGGCTGACCTGATTATTAGATTACAGTTTGCATATAATCCTTATTTATTGTGTCTGACAAAATCTCTGTTTGTTAGCTCCTCTGACAAGCCTGCCCTTACCAGGAAACTTTCCATGTCCCAAAGCAGACAAGCCAAAAGCACTAGCCTTGGGCCAATATGGGGGCATGGTGTTCAGTTGATGCATGCCTCCAGATTGGGCTGAAGCCATGGTGGCCCAAACCCGGCTGCAAAAGGAGCGCAAAGAAGCACTCCTTGGCAGTGGTCCACTGTGGACTGCAGCAGTGGCCAGCCTTTGGATCCCAGTGGCGGCTAGCCTCAGGACAGTGGATTCTGGTCATCACAGTCCCATGCCACTCAGGGAGTGTGGTGGAGTCTCCTTCCTTAGAAGTCTTTAAGCAGAGGCTGGATGGCCATCTGTTGGGGATGCTTTGATGGAAAGTTCCTGCTTGGCAGGGGGTTGGACTGGATGGCCCTTGTGGTCTCTTCCAACTCTATGATTCTATGATTCTAGGGCATGCTTGAGCTGGACTGGACAGAGGGTGCTCCAAGATGCCCTTTGGTTGAGGCCCATGCCATCGGAAAGTACACAAGAAGTATACACTAAGGTAATCTTATCATTTCTGTGGCTTCTATGGTGCAGGTACCAGACAATGAAGTGGGTGGTGATGGAACTCTGAAATGGGCCTCTGACTATAGAAGGTGTGGTAAAAAGACTGTTATCTGGGTTCAGGATCTGCCTTTTACTGGTGAAAGCCACACAGCCCTCCTTAAGGAAGGGCAGACACTGGAATATCTCCCTTCCTGCTGCTCATCTCATTTAGCAGGATCTCCATTCTGACATCTTCTGTATAGCATTTTCAGGAGGCTGGAGGGGTTACTGAGGGAAGAAAGAGGTGAGGAAGTCATTTGCATGCCTGGATTCAATCCATAACTAATTGTAAAATAACAACCAAGCTATGAATGAAACACATTAGTTCTGGCACCTGGTCTCTAAACATTTTGTTAGTATATTCAGAGTCTTCAAAATACTGCTAAGTCAAGATAATATAATAGCAAGTTTCATTGACTTCAGTGCCAACCTTTTCACTCTAGACAATTATAATACTATATTCAATTTTAACTGTCAAGGCTACATCCCGTGGAATCCTGGTGTTTGTAGTTTGGGGAAGTATTAGAGTTCTCTGGCTGAGAATTCCAAATAACCCTCCATAAACTACAAATTCCAGGATTTTATAAGATGTTACCATGGCAGTTAACATGGAATCACAGTGCTACAATTATGTAAGGTGGGCCCTGGGGTTGAACCATATTGAACTCTCAGAGCCATGTAAGTTTAAAGCAAATGATTCTTACACCCTGAAGCAAATTGTTTGTTTTGCTGCATCTTGTTGTTGAACTAACATTTAGAGATGGAGGGAGAGGGGATAATGAAAATATTATTTCTAGCAGAGGAAAGTAGAACATGACTGGATCTCAGGAACTCTACATTAGACAGTAGCTTCCAGCTGTCTTTGAATCCTTTTCCATTTTAGGTCTAGATAGTCTGGTCAGTGGCAAGATATGATTTAAGAAGTTAGTTCTTCTAGAGTATCTATGGGAGTCCAGAGGTTGTCTAGGAACTTGCAGTCCTGTAATCTTTGGAGGGTAATAATTCCTATCCCTAGTGTAGAAGACTGATTCATACAGAATCCAATCTAGAGAAGCTGCCTACCTCACTCTGTGAAAGAGAAACCACAAGCAACCAGAAGGTATGAAGACCATTCCCCTTGTTATTTATTGCAGGAAGCATCCATATTCATGAGATGTGACTGTGTCACATCTATCATTGTTTTGAGAAGCATACATTCAAGGATGCCTTGAGTGCAATGTGAAGAAACTGTGGGAAACAAACATTTCAAAACCATTAATTTTAGACTGTTATTACTACTCTTTTTGTTCAGGAAGAAAACATACTTTTAAATTGCAAAGCAAACAGGCTCTTATGAGAGTCCTTACCTGCATATGACATTTTTGCACGTTCTACCAATAAGATCCATTAAAGAGGAAAGATTCCCACAATGTATTCCCACATTAAATTTGACTCCCTAAGTGCTATATCCTCATCTTCAAGATTAGGTTTTTTTCGCATTCAGTGGGGGTGGGGGTGGTAGTGGATGTAAGCTCTACCACATACAGACAAACATCCATGCCAAGTTATGAATTTAGGCTTGCTAACTGTTAAACTAATTGGATTATTCTAACTTTCTTGCTATTGCTCAAGCGAAATGAAATAAATGATAAATATTTACAAGTGTACCTACACAAGGAAATGCAATACAACATCCAGTCAACCAAGAAATTAAATTATAACTGGGCTGTAGACTGAGACTTTATGCCAAAAGATAACAACTTTCCTTATGTCTTCTCAGTAATGTATGGCATCCTTCAACTCAGAAAACACATACATTTTGTATAACTGCAAAACTTCTCTCACATGTACCTTTCTTCTTTCCTTCTAAGTACTGAGATTTATTATGTAATTTTGTCCAGTATTATTATGAAGTAAATAAGCCCTGGTGGCTCAGTGGTTAAATGCCTGTACTGCAGCCACTCACTCAAAACCATAAGGTGGTGAGTTCAAGACCAGCAAAGGGCTGAAGCTCGACTCAGGCTTGCATCCTTTCGAGGTTGCTAAAATGAGTACCCAGATTGTTATGGAGCAAATAGCTTACAATTGTAAACTGCTTAGACACTCCTTAAGGGTATGAAGCGGTATATAAATGAAGCTGTTTGTTTTGTTTGTTTAAGAGCGTGTATACATATTTTGTGTAAAGCCCAGGTCAGAATTTTCTTAGGTAGATCTAGGGGGTCTGTATCATAGTATCAAAGTATGGAATCGTACAGTGGCTAGTTTTGAAGTGCAGATGTTCATCATGAGAATTCATAACACTCCACCCTCAAGGAGAACACCTCAAAGGCAAGAGCAAATCTTTTGTAAAATGAATGGGTTGCAATTGCCTATTGAAGAATAAGTATAGGGATGGACTCATATCAGCTTCTGAGATAGTGAGTTATTATGCAACACTTTACAAGCATAATAACCCTGTGTAGGACACTCCCTTTCATGGGATTGACAAAAAAGTGCAGTTTTTACCCTGGGATGGCAGTAGAAGGCAATAGGCCTTGTATTTCTCTTTCTCTCTTTCTCTCTCCCCATTCCTGGCACCATGTTATAAAAGAAACTGTTGCAAAAGATGGAGAAGCTTTAGAAAAGATGGGGTCATACATGGATCCACAACATGCCAGCAGCATATTGTACATGTATTATCAACAGTGGTATTAGTTGCTAAAATGAAGAAAATGCTGATAGCATGACTATCTGAAGAAGTGGGGGGGGGGGGGAGCCAGAACTGGGAATCCATTGAACTTACTTGTCCACAGGTATGAAGGAAAAGAAAAGCAAAACCCAGAAAACCAATCACGTTATAGGTAAATTATCACTGACTCTCAAGCACTTGCATTTCAAACTGTGCCCACTCATTACTTTTCAATAAGCTCAGAGATGGAAATCTGCTTTGAAAACACCCTGGACACTTCATTCGGATTCAGAGACAGAGTGAACTTAAGGATATTTTGAATTTCTCAACACAATTCTACTGGAGACTCTGTTGAAAAGAAAAAGGAGCTAAAGAAATGGATGCAAGTGTAGCCAAGAGCCTGCTTTGGGGAATTTTAATATTAGCTCAAATTGCGAGATGAGTTGGCTACGATACTCTTGCGGGATTTTCTCCCGTTGTGTATACCAAGAGGCCGGGTTTCCAAGGAATTCAGCAGAGACAGGCTTGTCTAATTAATAATGTCCAATTTATTAAAGATAAAGACAATCACACAATGCTCTCTCTCACACACACACATACAAGGCTCAGGAAAATCAGTGGTTAGCAGTGGGGATAGTTTGAGGCTTGACTAATGGTGATGCTTACCAAAGCAGAGATTCTCCTCGGGGATCCGAATGAGACAGTGATTTCTGGGACAAGTCTGAGTTTGAGCAGCTCTTGTCGGTGTCCAGTTCAGAGATCAGACTGACATGGAGTATGCAGACCTCCAGACTGGCACACTGAGGGCCCAAAACTAGGGGTTTATATAGGGAAAATATCCCCTCTGGCAAAGGTGTTTAATTCTGGGCTGATTGCTTGTACAATAGGGTCTGATAGACTCGAAGGGACTAATCCTTTGTAATTATCACCTGGAGAGGATGTCTCAAAGCTCCCCGGATTATGAGGAGATGCCCCAGGAGGACAAACATTACACCTCCAAATTGACTAGATTACAATCTGAGGCGACTCCCTTTGACTATCTGGTGATCATATTTGTCTGAGAGGATGTGTCCACTATACTCTAATCCTCTTTTTCCTGTTTGACCAGTCTTTTCTGGTCTGGCCAATTTCCAGGCTTGACCAGCAACCAGGGTTCATCTAGGGGTCATATAAGTGTATATCATTTATGCCATGATTTTATACAGAGCACTATGGATAACATCTCCCCCCCCCTCGAGAGCTTTCAGACCCGTTGCAAAAAGGGGATGGATGCTCTCGCAATGAACCTTTGCCATAGAAAATTTTGGGGTGTCAATTTGGAGGGGGATTCTTGCCAAGGGAAGCATGACCGCTAGTGTTTTAATGGTAGGGGACAGTGAGTATTTGTTCAGGAACCCATTCATACACATCACTCACTCACAAAGGAAACATAAAGCAAAAAGAATATTAAAGAGAAACATAAGCATCAATAAAAGCATACACTACGCAATGAAAAAGCAGTCGTCCATCAATATGGGTTTGATGTAGATTGCATTCAATATGCAATATGAAAAGGCATAGTCCAATGTGTATCTGAGTCCAATGTTCAGGGATTTGGAGACCAATGACTGAGAGAGTAAATGCAACATGAGTCCAAAACAGTTTGCATAATAATATGGATGAAGAATTCACTTGGGAATGGTTATGAATGTCCCTTTTAGAGTCTTTGGGGGTACGTCTGGGAATACAGGCATATAGATGTACTGGGGGGGACAGTGGTGTGTAGATTGCTTGCAGAGAACAATTCCCTTGCAAGCAGTGTCCAAGTGGCTGTGGACTTTGTGGATGCGGGCTGTATGGTAGTGATGGAGGACAAGCCACTGTTGGCGTCTGGAGAGGCAGAATCTCAGTGTAGGATCATTGAGGACAGTTGGTAACAGGAGGAGTAGAAGACACCGACTGTGTCTCGAAGCAATCTGCATGGCATGGAGGACATCTCTGGAAGATGAGGGCATGATAGTCTCTACCCTGGAATGGGGAGCCTCTGGTGGACTGGAGGACAGCTTGGAGGACCTGACATCCCAATTGGCGTCTGCAGGGTCCAGTCCGGTTCACTTCAGACTGTTGGGGGCTTACCTTCCCCATGGAGAATTTTTAGAGGACAGAGCCAAGACGGAATAAAGTTTACATGCTGTAGAGCGAAGGGAGACAGATTCCTCCCCCCCCCCCTGGTCTCCGAGAGAGGCTAAGGAATGCATGGCATAGAGATTGCCTGAGTTTAGAGTGTCTAGAAGAATCATCACCAAAAAGAAACAAACAAACATGCATATGTATTCCTTATATGTATATCACCATCACCATAAAGATGCATGCAAGAGACGTACACATCTATAACTACACTAAATACATGCATGCTAAAATCTATTTTGAGGGCTTAAGGCTCTAACAACAAAATCATTTTGGGCTGAGAGAGTGTGACTGCCGCACCGTCTCTCTGCCCAGTCACTTACTTGCTGCGAGCTCCTCCCTGGGAGTCTCGATGGCGAGGCCCTGCTCTTCCAGCCAAGATAAGGTGATTGGCTGGTTCAGGTCATGTGGGGCCAGCGTGTGAGCGCAGCGGCTGTTCTACTTTGGGCGCTGAGTTGATTTGGCTATCACCGCCCCGGGCTGGGGTATGCTGGGAAAATATGCAAAGTGGCCGCTAAAGCTGGACAAAGGGACATACAGCCGCCCATTAAACCATTTTTGAGGGGAGAAAATTTTGATTCCAGATGACTTGGGGTTCGAGGGTCAGGATGAGTAAATCGGGACTTTGGGTTCTCCTAACTTGGGAGGTAGTGCGAATTAGTGGGGTCAGTTGTGTGCCTTGGGATTCATTGCTCCGTCGGAGCCCTCGTAAGGGGGCCACCGACATGCCGATCAAGTTCGGCATCCTTGGTGGTGCGACAGTGTGCAATGCCAAGGGCGTTTCCTGCTGGCCCTCCCAGGTGAGCCATCTCATGAGATGTCCCACCGGGCGTGCCGACCCGCCCTAGCACCACCTTGTCACAGTGGCCCACCTCCAAGGATGCTGAACTAGCTCAGCCTGCACACACAAAGGGGTGGGGGAAAAAGACCCCCATCCCGCTCTCTTGGTCAAAGAAAAGATTTTGGAAGTTGAAGGAGAAATCTCTCTCTCTCCCTGGTTCTCTCTAGCGAATCGACCCGGCTCGGGTGGCTGGGCAGGCCGTATGCAAATTTGGGGGGTTGTACTGGTGGGCCTCCAGTGCCGTCTATTGGTTGTGTGCTGGGTTGTATGCAGATCCGTCAGCCACAGGCCGACTCACTCTCATATGAAGGGCAGTTCGTGAAAATGAGGCCCTCTTCTGCTGAGGGGTTAACTCCATAGCGCTCTGGTTACCGGAGCTGTGCTGAGGCAGAAAGCAGTCTTCCTTGGCACTGATGCCAGATGTCACTAGGGTGGTCTCTCCTTGCCAGCTGACCTGTTTTAGCAAGCCGGCAAAACAGCCCTGTGGCACCCCCAAGGATGACAACTTTCTACCTCACTCCAAAAGGTGGGGGGGACCCCCCCCCTGCCTTGCTGAATGGTTAAAAGGAGACTGAAGCGGTGAGGGGGAGCAGCTTGGCTGCCAGTTTAGTAAATGGACTGCTGGTGTGGCCTGGTGGCCTGTGAGGGAAGATCTAGTTCTCCCCGGAGGGCTCTAAGTTCAGCCATCTGCCTCCGCACTATCTCCAAGCCTGACCAATTATTTTGGGCACCTTAAGGGTAAATAAACATTCCTTGAAAGAAAACAATGAAAATAAACAAGAGCAGCCCAGGAGACACAATTTTAACTTTGGCAAAATTTCTAACCATTGGGCTTGCTGATCAGCCGAAAGAAAAAGGCAAAAGAAAAACAACAGTACTTAACAGCATTGTAAAGTAATGTGCCTGGAAATAAAATTCAAAACAAAAGAAAGTCACACCAGCAGGTGACTTTAGCCACTAAGCCTTCTGGTAACACCAACACATGTAAAAAGACTTATGAATCAAAAAGGCTAAACACTGATAGCCAAAAGGTGCAATGCAAAACAAAGGGTATTGCCTTGAAATTCAGAGGGCTAACAGCAAAAATAAAACAAGAAAAATGAGATGCCAGAGCTACTTTTTGGGCTGAGAGAGTGTGGCTTTCACTCTGTCTCAAAGTCACAAGAGGGAAAAATGAACACAAAACAACATACATAAAATGAGTCTCCACTGGAAATGGATGGAGTCTGGAGCAGGGTGCTGGGAAGCACAATATAAGGACACATGAAACAAAAAGTTCTGAGAACATGGCCTTGTGGAAGAAAACTATTTGGTCCCTCCAGCTTCTGGGCATAAGCCAAGAAAACTGGGTTTATTTGCAGCATGATCCTAGTCTCTGAGCATATGCAGAGAGCAAAGCAAAAACCTGCAGGAGGCACTGTGGAGAGGAAGATAACTCCTGAGCATTTTTAGAATACAGCAACTGGGGGAAGACAGGATCTAAAACACATTTCATCACTTAGAACAGAAGGGGGAAGGCAATGGAAAGAAAAATTATTTGTCAACTGCCTGGTATCATGCCAAGCAATTTGAACTGAGAAGAGGTATCGCCTCTGAAACCGACTGAAAGGACAAAACTGAATTTGTATAGCCTCTGAGCATGTGAAGAGTGCAAGCAGAAGCAACAACTTGGGATAGACAGGGGGCGCTGGGCAGCCTCTGAGCATGTAAAGAGAGCAAACAAAGAGAAACAGGAAACGACAGCTTAAACCTCATGCAGCTCCAAGCACATGGTGACAGGCTGAGCAGAGAGAGTTGCTGGATCTAGACCATGTGTTTCCTCAAGAATTGGGAGGGGCACAACATAATAGACACAGCAATACCCCAAAAGACAACATTCTAACAGCACAAACCAACATTAAAGAAAAGACAAAAGGGATTGGTGGTTTTAGTCTGAGTCAAGAGCTTGTGTTCAGAGGTGGGAAAGAAAGGACTAGCCTCTGAGCTCAAGCAGAGTGCAAACTGCTATACTGTCTGAAACCACAAAACACATAGAATGACAATCTTGACTACACAAAACTATGCCAAGAAACTCAAAAGAGACCTATGAAAACAAATACAAGGGAGAATGGATTTGAAGCCACACCCGCAGTGAATTTTAAAATTCCAAATTACTTTTATGGAAACAAGGGCGCCACAAACAACTTGAGTCTGCAGCTTTGAACTATGGGTTCGGTATGGCATCTGAGCACATGCAGAGTGCCAAAAGCAAATAGTGAGGCACATCTCTGTTTCTGTCTTGCAAAGCAGCAGAAAGAGGAGGGGAGTGTCTTCCCTCCCATGCTTCCTTGCTACATTTCCTCATTTTTCTTTACTCAGTTTGGAAATTTTTGCCAAATCTCTTTATCCACTTGCCCCATGGGCACAGAGGGAAAAGCAGAGCACAAAAACACAAACTGGAACTGCTGAATGGGGGCACAGCAATGGTGGGGAGCAATCAGTCTCTCAATATTTTTAAACAGCCAATTTCTCAATATAGAAGGATGAAGGAATGTAGGACATCACCTTGTGTTCCCATCCTCCCATCCCTGTAACTTTAAAATCACACCAAGGTGAAACAAGGACAATTGGTCATAATCCGGATGATGGGCTTTGCAACCCCCTTGCCCATTATCCAGTTTTCTTGGCTTCTAGCAGCCAAGTCTTCCATGAGGTGGCAGTTCTATGCAAACCAGACTTAGGAGAGGGGAAAAGAGAAGTTCCTGTTTTCTACAATCCCAGCATTTACACCATCTGCAAGATTTTATGTCCCTCTTAAAGGGCAGTCTCTAGGAGTCCTTTTCGAAAGCTACCTTCTGGGTCTGAGGCTGAGACAGTGTTGCTCACCTCTTGGTCCAGGGGCTGGGCTGTGACTGGGGCAATGTTATTCGTTCTAGGAACACATCTCCCACTGCCATTCCAATGTAAACCTCGGGGATGGGATGAATGACCTCTAGGGTTCCCTTTCTCTGACATGCCTGACTGGGAAGGTTTGCAATTCTTGGAGTTTTCTGATTGAATCCATGCCACGTTTCCTGGGGTTTTGACCCTCTTGGCCCATGGGTGCTCATATGGAGCGTGACCATTATCCTCTTGCTTGCGGACAGTAGTCCGAACTGCAGCAGAAGTGTTTCTAGGAGGAGGGACATTTTCCTTTGGATGTGGGCTATGAGGGTTTGCCTTTCTGAGGTTTGTGGGGCTGTTGCTGGTTTCTGGCCCTTGAAGCTGAGGGGAAGGGACCCTCTCAAGAGTCTCTGGGAGCTGTTGTCTCTTAGGGAGACTGGGGCCCTTGGAAGTCTCCATTTCCCTTTGAGTGGGGCTTCTTCGTGGGAAACTCTCCCTATTCTTCTTTTTATTCTCCCTTCTTATGGCCTGAGCTTTTTCTTTCCTTTTTGCTACCTTTAAGCGGAACTCACGTGAAAGACACTTTAACTTTCCTAAACAAGTGTCCAGCCCCTCATATGATGTTGTTTCTAAGCAGTCCAAAACCTCCTTGCTTTTGGGATGAAGTCCATTATATAGCTCACTGATAAAATCCATCTTCCTTTCCCCAGAGGGAAAACCTATCTTAGCCAGCAACTTCTTTCTGGCAAGGTATGCCTCTGGATCCTCATTTGTTCTTTGTTCTTGTTCATAATATAGATCCCAAGCCTGTTTTCCTGGCCACAAGAGGCTCAAAATGTGGCTCATCCAAGGGTATCTTCCTATGGACAGAAGATCCCAACACATCACTGTTTCCTCTAGTTTATTTCTATCTAAAGGAGACATACAGAATCTGGCGATCTGGGTCAAATGGAAGCCATTAACTGATGGTGGCAGACTATTTGCAGCTCGCAACATCCAAACGATGGAAGTTTCCTGATTCAAGGGACCTAACATTTCTGCCATTGCACGGACTTCTGAGATGGGAAAAGGGGCTGGTTCTTGTTTGCATGTTTCTTCCAATTTTTGGATTCTGTTTAAAGCATCCTTAAGGGAGGCTGCTAGATGGGAATTCTCTGCCTTGAGGTTGTTGATTTGGGCTGCCAGCTGTCTTTCCATTTTAGTAGGGGAGCCCTTGGAATCTTGGGAACTTTCTGAGCAGGGGACGGGAACCTGGCTGTCCTTTTCTTTGGAGGTTTGTCCTCCAAGTCTGTTGCAAAACACTTAAAGTCTTCTATGTGATGGGCTCTGGGTTTAGACCCAATGTCAGCCCGAGTTGGTGGGAACCTTAAAAGGTTTTTCCACTGTGGAGCTTGGGTTAAAACCACTTGCTCCAAATTAAAGCGACCAAGACCCTTTAAGGAGCTTCTTGGTCTTTTCTTCCCTTCTCTGCTGAGGGAGAAGTTCAAAGCCAGGCAACCTCTAGGGTTCTGACTTTTGGGGTTTTTCCTCTATACTACCCTCCAAAAATTACTGTTGGAGAGCAGAGCCAAATGTCCAGGGAAATAGCTAAGCCCTGATCTTTGGAGGGAAACTGGCTATTCTCTCCCTCCGCTTGCTTCCAATCCTTCAAAACACAGAGGTGACAGGCTGGGGTTAAAACCTGCAGCCAGATGGGGTGTTCCTTAAAAGGCACACAAGAAAAGAAGGCTCTGGGTTTTAAACCCACTGACCTGGATGAGCTGAGACCTTAAGAGGTATACCCATAGGGGAAGCTAGGAGTTAAAACCCACTGGCTTCAAACAGAACATGCCAAGACCTTAAGGGTTCCTTGGCTCTTCTGCCTTGATGCACCTTTCTGCGGCTAGCTGTGCTTCTTCCATTTCAAGTCCTGTTCTAGGAGGGGGGATCTTATTCTCTCCCAGCGGGTATAGGAAACCTTTCCTTATGGTCTCCCACGGACTCCTACCCGTGAACCTATTCTCTGCCTCTGCACAGAGCTATGGTTCCGTGCGCCTTTCTGGGGCGCCCACAGAACCTTTTCTAACCCCTGGGAATCTTTGTGATTCCCCTGGATTCCTATCCTGGTCGGCTCCAAATCCTTGCGGAGAGCCTATCCTGGTCGGCTCCAAATCCTTGCGGAGAGCCTATCCTGGTCGGCTCCAAATCCTTGCGGAGAGCTTATCCTGGTCGGCTCCAAATCCTTGCGGAGAGCCTATCCTGGTCGGCTCCAAATCCTTACGGAGAGCCTATCCTGGTCGGCTCCAAATCCTTACGGAGAGCCTATCCTGGTTGTTGTTATCCTGGTCGGCTCCAAATCCTTACGGAGAGCCTATCAAACTCTGGGTCAGGGCTACCACCCAATTCACGCGAGGGTCCTGCGCTACGGCCGTGAGCGTCTTACAAGTTGTCCTCCGCTTAGACCCAGCAAAAGTCGGTGAAGGGCACTACTTCACTTTCACTAGGGAGTTTGAAGTACTGCTGCGCTACTCAGTGCAGCCCGTCCAGCAATACTCAAACGGGGGCCCCTAGCTAGACTCCTGCCTGAGTTTTCCTATCCTGGTTGGCTCCAAATCCTTACGGAGAGCCTATCCTTTTTCCTCCCTTGCGCAAGGATTTACAGCCTCCGGTCAGGGACGTCTACTGCCTTCGCCTACCTCACTCGTCCAAGGGGGATTACCTGTATGACCAAGAGCACCCCTGTTGGAGCTGCTCCCACCCTTGCGCCTTGGCTTCAGGTCAAGGACCCTCTCCTTACCCTAGCCCGCCCGTCCAAGGGGGATTTTTAGCTGTGGGGGAGTTTGTGTGTGGACACGGGGGGCGGTTTATGAAACCTGGGCAGAACCTATTCCTGCACTCCCACCTGCCAGAAAATAACAAAAAGGGCGTCGGGAAAGACCTACTCCGACTTCACGCCCAAGGGTAGCCGTACGTTCCCCTCCGGATTGCTCGCGCCGAGCCGGCTGAAGAGCGTACGACCAAAGACAGAAAGGGGGATAGCCACCCACGACAGTCCCTTTTGCCCTTATGGCCTTTCACACAAGAACCACAATCACACAGCGTCCTATTTATCTCTGTGTCTGCAGCAATTCCTTTTGAATTCCCGTTCTCTCTACGTTCCGAAATCTGCACAGTCCGATTGCGCGGTCGGAGTGTTCAGATTTCGGGGGAGGTACTTGCCCAAGCTTTCTCCACCAATTGTAGCCAAGAGCCTGCTTTGGGGAATTTTAATATTAGCTCAAATTGCGAGATGAGTTGGCTACGATACTCTTGCGGGATTTTCTCCCGTTGTGTATACCAAGAGGCCGGGTTTCCAAGGAATTCAGCAGAGACAGGCTTGTCTAATTAATAATGTCCAATTTATTAAAGATAAAGACAATCACACAATGCTCTCTCTCACACACACACATACAAGGCTCAGGAAAATCAGTGGTTAGCAGTGGGGATAGTTTGAGGCTTGACTAATGGTGATGCTTACCAAAGCAGAGATTCTCCTCGGGGATCCGAATGAGACAGTGATTTCTGGGACAAGTCTGAGTTTGAGCAGCTCTTGTCGGTGTCCAGTTCAGAGATCAGACTGACATGGAGTATGCAGACCTCCAGACTGGCACACTGAGGGCCCAAAACTAGGGGTTTATATAGGGAAAATATCCCCTCTGGCAAAGGTGTTTAATTCTGGGCTGATTGCTTGTACAATAGGGTCTGATAGACTCGAAGGGACTAATCCTTTGTAATTATCACCTGGAGAGGATGTCTCAAAGCTCCCCGGATTATGAGGAGATGCCCCAGGAGGACAAACATTACACCTCCAAATTGACTAGATTACAATCTGAGGCGACTCCCTTTGACTATCTGGTGATCATATTTGTCTGAGAGGATGTGTCCACTATACTCTAATCCTCTTTTTCCTGTTTGACCAGTCTTTTCTGGTCTGGCCAATTTCCAGGCTTGACCAGCAACCAGGGTTCATCTAGGGGTCATATAAGTGTATATCATTTATGCCATGATTTTATACAGAGCACTATGGATAACACAAGGATGCTAGAGGAGGTGAGAAGGAGTTCTGGTTATTTATTTCAGTGCATTATCATTACACTCTTCTCTCATTTTGTAAACAGTCCACATTAATATCTGATCAGAAAGCTTTGACACCATAAGGTGGGTTTTCAGAGGTGCGAGTTATACCGGCAAAGGCTATCCACTGTTCATTTTTTGAAGGAAATGGACACTCTTTGCTCGGTATCACCTGATTCTCTTTCCACTTTGTCCTACCAATCCTTTGATTTAGTCCATGCTACTCATACCATTACCTTTTGTAAACAAGTTGAGAATCAATTTATGATTTAAACTTGCACCTTTTATTTTCCCTCCTTCCTAATCATTCATCTAGTTACTCATCTACTGCTCTAGAAAAACTATGAGGCAGCCTCTGAACCTACAATCTACTTGGACTATAGAACAAAACTAAATATTTGAACATCTCCCTTAGCTTCTACTCATGTTATAGGAAAACATACCTGTGTATGCCCTCCGTATTTACATATTTATATCTGTATTGCTGTCTATTGCTGTGATGCACACACACTCAGTGATAGCTAATCTGTTTTGTGTCTACTCTTTGTCAGGGTTCCTTTCCTTGCAGAAAGTTATCAGCCAGAATGCCTTGTGCTGGATGACTGGGTGTATAACAAAGAGGCAACGGCAGCCAGAGACAAGAGTATGAGTCACAATCTGCTTATTTGGTGGAAAATTGTTGCCAGAAGCAGAAAGAACTGCACTTTTAGACAGCCTCTCTCTCTCCTTCCCAGCAACCCTATTTCTCCTGGCAGCTCTAAAGAGACAAAGTCAAAGAGACTGGGGAAAGCCAGGCTCTTGGATTATTGTCTTCATCCTGGAAACTTCAGTGAACCCTTTGAGAAAAGAGCAGTAAACTCTTCACTGATCATGTAATTCTTTACTTATTTTGTCCCACACACAAGAACACAGAATTCGAAAAGTTTTCTCTGCACTGAATAAGGTTGTAAGAGGTTTTAAATATTTTTTTTATTTCAGAACTGTTTTACAAAATAATTGTGCAAAATAATTGTGCAAAAAGCAGTGGGCTCTTGCAAAAACTAACCATGTTTCTCACAGACATGTAAAGCCGTACATGGCTCTCTGCTTATATGAGCTTATCCAAGCTTTAGGTTCTGCACAAAAGGACTTTCTCTTGGTCACATTACCATCACAGGAACATTTGCTGATGACATGCTCCCAGACTGTGGTACTCCCTTCCCCAAGATGTCTGGTTGGCTCCCTACCTGCTGTCTTTCCACTGGCAGGTAAAAACCTTTTTCTTTTCTTTTTTTCTTTTGTTCTTTTTTGTTATTTTTTAAACAATTATAACATCTTTCATGTCATTATGTATATCACAAGTTGTCCCTTTTTCCAAATTGTTATAAACCCCTCCCTCCCTTCCCTTTATAAAATAACAGAAGCATAGTTGACAGCAGCCTAAGAAAAACTTTCCCCCCTTTTCCAAATTATTATAAACTCCCCTCCCTCCCTCCCTCCCTCCCTCCCCTTCATACAACAACAGAAGCATAGTTGGCATCAGTCTAAAGCATTTATCCCATTAGCAAATAAGTTGGCTTACCTTTTCCAGCTTGAATTCAGGATCTGGGATGCCCCTGGATGTTATCACACCTAAATTGCCACCTATCTAGCCAAGAACCTGCTCCTCAGAAGCATCCTGGATCGAAGCCTCGCTCAGCCAGCACTTTTTCAAAGTCAGGGAGCTTCCAACTTCAAAAATTTGCCCGCTGAGTGAGGCTTTGACCTGGGATGCATCCGGGCAGCGGCATCCCCACTAGAGAGGCAGTGAATTAGGTAAGATAACATCCGGGGGCATCCTGGATCCTTAATTCAAGTCAGAAGAGGTAAGCCAGGTTATTTGTTAATGGGATAAGCTCCTAAGAAAAATCTCTAACTTAATTCACTGAACCGAAACAATGTACATTTCTTACATAAAAGACATATTCTTTATAATGACTCAAGTACTGTGCATCTTATAAAATAAATATTTCTTTTATAGACCAGCTCCCACGTTTTATCCACATTCATTTGTTCATGTTAAAGATCTGACGTTCATCTTAACTAAAAGTTATCATGTTTCATTAATTTCATTTTAACATATATTATAGCATGTTCTTGCTATATCTTGCATTTTTTATTTAGGAAACATTTGGTTTTTGATATGCTGTGGCAGATAAAGCTTTGTGTGTGTGTGTGTTTTAAACTTTTTTTTTAAATTGTAAGTCAGGTTTAATTCTGTTTTAACTTTTGTATTAAAAGTTTTATTTTAGTTGCACTGTATTTTTAAATGACTGTAAGCCACATTGAATCATGTGATGGGAGAAAGATAAGATATAAATTACATAAACAAAAGGCACTGTGTTTTGTGTAAAAATGTTGACTGGCATTCAGTATTGCAGTTTTCAGTTCATAACCTAGGATAAGGATCCATAACCACTGTTCTTGAATGTTGGACTAGTGTTTGAATCTCTGCTGAACAAATCTTGGCAAGAAAAGTCTGTGATAGATTCACCTTAGGGTCATCAAGGCTGAAATGACTTGAGGGCACACAACACCAACAATATGTAGTCTTACTGTAAAATTATGTAAATGCTTCCCATCCAGTTTTACAGAGATCAGCCGGATTAGGTGAATGAAGTCTATTCAGCTCATAGTTGAAATGTAAGAAAAATTATGTTTCCACTGCCCTCTTGCCAATGAGCAAGGCTGTAACAAGGACATCTCACAGGGCTTCTGCTTTTGATTGTTTCAGCCTTGTTAGTTGGTGGGAGGGCAGGCATTGGAAATGTCATTCTCCTTGTGCTCCCTGTCAGTCACTGAGTAGACGTCCTTCATATGATCTCTTGGCTGACTGTTAAGATGGAGGGGGTGGGGGTGGGCCAGGAAATGTTATTTAGTTATGCATGTGTAACTAGACAACATAGAATATCAAGGGACCTAATTTATGTAAAACCCATGATTCCCCCACCCCACTAACATTTTTTTCACCATTTAAACAAATGTAACCAGATCCCTTCCACACTTTTTTTGGAAGAATGTCCTACTGTAAGTATATGAGTGTGTGTGTGTGTGTGTGTGTGTGTAACTATTTCAGGTTGAACTAGTTTGTTCTAGTATTATATTAAAAAGGGAAAGGGGAAAGGTTTTCCCCTTTGGTAAAGTTGTCAAGCTGTATTCAATTATAGGTGGTGATGCTCATCTCCATTACTAAGCTGAGGGAGCCAGCATTGTCAAAGACGACTCCATGGTCACATGGCCAGCATGACTACACAGAATGCTGTAACTTTCCTACTGAAGTGGTACCTATTTCTCTACTTGCAGTTTTACATGCTTTCAAACTGCTGGGTTGGCAGAAGCTGGGACTAGTGACAGGAGCTCACTCTGTCCTGTGGCCTTGAATTGCTGACCTGCTGATCTTGCAGTCATCAGAGTCAGCATCTTGACCACTGAACCATTACTTCTATTATAATTTCTAAGGTAATGTCATGTTACAGCTTTCCTGGATGGTGTACTAATATCTCCCAGTGCAGTGTCTTGCAAATAAAACTGGGTTTGTTCCAGTATTATATTAAACTTCCTATTCAGGAAGTTTATGTTTGCATTTCATAAGAGAACAACTTCCCTGTTGACCATATATTCATTCCCCCCCCCCCCAACTCAGGAAATCAGCTGGCAGCATTTGGCTGCAATGTGAGTGACCAGTGAATCCACTTTGGGTTCTATCTGAACAAGGAACTATCCAATAAGCTGAACATATTTTGGGGATAGAGCCCAGCACCTTGACAAAGCAGACTAAAATTCACTGCCACCACTCCATTGATACCAGCTAAGCCAACAGCTAATTAAGTATTTCAGTTGGACCAAATAATGTTAAGAGAACATTAACCACTATTTCACTTGGATCAAACCATGTTAATAGAACATTATGAGGTAGTAGTGTTATCATTTGAAAAAAATATATACCTGCTAGACTTTGTATAAGGCTGAAATACTATAAAGGAGCCAGATCCCATCTGATTTTGGAAGCTAAGCAGGGTGAGCCCTCATTAGTACTTGGATGGGAGTACTGTAAGCTATATTTCAGGTGAAGGAGCTGACAAAACCACCAATGATTCCTTGCCTAAGAACACCCTATGAAATCGGTGAGGTTGCCATAAGTTGAGAGATGACTTAAAGGCACACACAGACAGAGAGACTTTGTATGCTGCTCTTGAATGGTATAGCAAATGATTCCATATGAAAAATGCAAACACAGGTAAAGATAGAAAGCTCGGCTTCATCTGTATTTCATTGCATGTTGCCTGTTGTAGGGAAGAGGGTGCTGAGGAATGTGTGATGAACTGGACATTACATCCAAGAACTGATTGGGGAATAGCTTGGCAGGGACAAGCTAATGGATATGTGCAGGCCATAGCGCCGTAATGCTTAAGGGAATCATTTCAGGGCTCTTGTCAGATATTATGCAACCTGGTCACATATTCCCTTTTTCAGTAGGAAAGCTGTTTTCTTTGCTCAGTCTCTTCTCCTGATTGCTTCATTTCCCTTCTGAATCACTGCAAAACTTGTCAGCTGGTTCAATAATGCCCAGGGTGAAATCACATTTTAGTTGAGTGGAAAAAAAATGACACTCAGATCTTTTATGCTTATATTTCATTTCCTGATCTTCTCATGTGATATTGTGGCTTTCCTCAAGAAAAAAATAAACACATCTCTGTCTATATCTTTTTCTTCTGGAAATGCTATTCATTTGAGTAATTTAAAATGCATGAGTGGAATATCAACAGTCAGATTTAGGTGTTATATTCTGAGTTTGGGCTCTGCAATTTTTCCAATTATGGGGTCTTAGTGCCAGTCAAGAAGACCTAGGGATATCTGCATTACACAGTTTTAGATGTTTCATACAACTTTAATTGACATGGGTCCATCTCATGGAATTCTGGATATTTGGACACCATGTCTTAGAGAAGCAGCTTAGAGAGCTGTGTATGTTTATCTTGGGGAAGAATTGATTGAGAGGTGCTATGATGAAAATTTGAAGAGAAGCTGTATTGAAGAAGAAGCAAGCTTGTTTTCCGCTGCTCCAGAGACTAGGACACTGAACAATGGATTCAACCCACAGGAAAAGAAATTCCACTTAAGAATTAGGAAGAGCTTCCTGATAGTAAGAGCTTTTCAATGGTGGAACATGCTGTCTTGGAGTGTGGTGGAGTCTCCTTCTTTAGATATTTTTAAACAGAGCCTGGATGGCCATATGTCAGGGGTGCTTTTATTGTGTCTTCTTACATGGCAGGGGACTGAACCGGAAGGCCCTTGGGGTCTCTTCCTATTCTATGATTCTACCTTTCACTCCCTCTCTTTTTGGAGTGCCTTCTCTTGGCATAGCATTGCCATGAGGCAAAATGAGTCCTTTTCCTCTCGTAGCAATTGAAGCATCACCCTCATGAAGGCTTGCACACCACAACTTTTACCAGTATCTATTTTTGGGGTTTTTTTAACCACTACTCCTTGGCTCCAGACACTTACTTCTATCCCCAGCAATAGTGCACACTGAAGAGCACTCCTCCATGACCCTCTCCTTTCCAAAAAGACTGCCACTCTTCTTGCTTACACTGTGAGAAAATAGCTGCCAAAGTCACAATGGCAGCAGTGGTCTTTGGCAATGTTGGCTGGTGCCTACTCAGATCTTGCCCTAACATCTCACTCTTTAAGGGAAGATGCTTGTGAACTGTCTCAGAGAGGGGGGGGGGAAGGGAGGCATGCAGAAAAGATCTTGGCTTCCCACCAGATTCAGCTGTTGGATTGCCATTACTGACTTGCTGTGACAAACATTATCTAATTGTATAGCTCAAAGATCTGTGCTGGCAGCCTGTTAGTGACATGCACATGTGTATGTCAGCATTGTGCCTGTATATGTCTCTTTTAGGTCAAAATGGAGGTTGGCATTCTCTCCCTCCCTCCACACCAATCAAAGGTCTCCTGGACCTACTCCCAAGTCCACTCTGTGTGTAGTGGAATGTGTGTTTATATGGGGAATTAGATATTTGTCGGTCTATGTACCTGAAGCCAGACCAAAATGATAACATCCTCTTCTGAGACTTCTGGAGAGCCTCAGAGGGGAATGTAATCATTCTGTATCTGGCTACAGGGACATAGCCAGATGCTTCTCCAATCCCCCAGGAATGTCATGTTTATGGGGAATGAAAATGCAGCAGCTCAGTGGTAGGTCCAGGGGTCAGTGAATGAGCGGCTCTAGCATAGCTCTCCTAGTGGAAATGCTACACCACACTGGACAATACAAGATTGTAGTCATTATGTCCCAGAGCATTTGTGTATCCCAGGGAAGGACATAAAACGACATCTTCACCTTTCCCTTATAACCTGAGAGAAGGATGTAAAGAATATTTGCAAATTTTCTCATCCTTTATGAGAAGTACTGTCCTAACACATTAAGACACCATGTCAAAAGAGCAGCCTACTGCTGCAAGATTTTTCACCTTTGCATGAGAATGAAGAAACACAATTTTTCATCTTTTCTTCATCCCTCCCCCTAATTATAACAGACATACAGCCACACACACCTTTGAAGTGCATCCCTTCTCCTTTGCAAAAGCTCTTGTAATCTTGCGTTAGGGAAAGCTTGTGCAATTTTTCAATTTAATAAGAATAAAAAAGTGAAAATTTACATCCCTATTCAGGGCAGGGTATTGCAGACTGAGATATGAGATAGTGTTGGGATGCCAAACTTAATTGTAGGAATGAAGCTGCCATTTTGGTGTGAATGAGAAAACAAGACATCCTTTAACTTCTGAAGGACCTGAGGTAACAGCAATGAGCATCAGGTCTGTGGCTGCACCTCTGACTGCCGCAGACTGAGAGGAGGCTGAAAGCAGGGTAGCAAAAGCTGGAGGTAGCAGAAAAGGGAGAAACAGTGGCATGGGGATGGTCTATCAGGCTGCAAAATGTCTTTGACTGACCTAATTTAAATATTCTCTTAAATCTATACGCTGACAATATAAAATGTGTCTGTGCTTGTTAAGTGCCTTACTTGAAATTCATATCACACAAAAAGAGGAGCTGTAAAAGGGCTATTATTTGTCGCAGTCCTGTGCATACTGCAAAAGGACTGAGGTTGAGCCAGCGATGCCAGCAACAGTGTTAACTGCCTGTGGATAGATGTTCAGCATGTAAATATTTAATTATTGTGCATAGTCAGTCAGTGTGCATGTGCCTGTAGAATATTATAGTACCTGAGAAAAAAAAATATGTACAGATGTCAAGGCTGATAAATATGAAAATCAAACAACAAAATATCATCATGATTGGCACATGTATGCTAAAGATGAAGAAATGATTTCAGTTTAACATTTTGAGGTTTGTTCAGCATGGATAAAAATATTTATCTAAAAATAGTAATATTCAGAACCTCAAAATATTACTTTTTTTACTACAACCTTCAGATTTACACAGCAAGGGTAGCATTGACCATTCTGGCTTAGAGGCAGATGTGCTCCAAAAAATTTTATTCTGATAAAATTAAATAGAATTCATTTACACAACATAGTCATTTAATATACAGCGAGTGTGGTTTTGTGGTTTGAGTGTGGTGGGATCTACTTCTTTGTGTTTTTAAACAAAGGCTGGATGGTCACCTGTTGGGAATGCTTTGATTGTTTATTCCTGCATGGCAAAGGGTTGGATGGGATGGCTCTTGTGGTTTCTTCCAGCTCTGTGATTCAATGATTCTACAAGTGTCGGATTAGAACACTGGGAGACCACTGTTCAAATCCTGCACAGCCATGAATACACTGTAGATTGGGTGACCTTGGGCAAGTCATACACTTAGAGGAAGGCAAAGACTACCCACTTCTGAACAAATCATGACAAGAAAACCCAGTGATAGGCTTGCCATAAGTCAGAAACAACTTGAAGGTACACAACAACAAAGTCATTTAGTATCTTTTATACCAAGAAATACAAATTTAGTTTCTGCTAGTGTGGGCTTTGTTAATCACTTTGACAGGTAAAACTAGTGACATAAATTTTTGTTCCAAGCAAATAATGGTTGCACAATTCAGCAGCCAGTGGGACTCCAACTCTGTGTCTTCACTGTCTATAGTATAGGCAGTTCATTTAGAGCTTTTCAAAACTAGCAACAGAAAGTTTCTAGAAGTCACTGTAGGGACTGAATATCAGAACAAAAGCCCACCCACTGATATGATGGGCCTTGATTTTCTGTAGGAGCTAAAGCCTCCGTGTGCAGTACATTATGGTTATCAAGCAATTATGTCACAAAAATGAGCATTAATTGCTTGGTAAATACTCAGGAGAAAACAGAGGCATACTGAATTCTTGTAGCATTAACCAAAAAAAAAAAAAAAAAACCTCTCCAAAAACAAAAACAAATATGATCTTGCTGGTGGTGAAAAAATATATAATTTGTGTGATGATGTTGTTTCTATCCCACCATTTCTCCAGATTCACAAGCAGTGTACGATTTTAAAAAAATTGTTAAAACTTTACAAAATGGACAAGTTAAAACACAATTAAACAATCAGAAAAAATTAAAACTAGTTTAAAACATATATCTTTAAAACACACACATATACCTTAACACAACACTTAGCAATATGCTGTGCATTATGTAAGATGGGCATTGTATAATCACTCATCAAATGCCTGTTAGAATAGAAAAGTCCTTACTTGTTTGTGAAAAGAGTAGGGAGTGTGCCAGTCTAACCTCTCTGGGACCCCTTTGAATTTGAATTGCTACATCCTAAGTTCAAGTGAAAAAGTAGTTTGTGGTCAATTAACTCAGCAGGAGGGAGAGGAAGGAAAAGAAAACTTGTTTTTTCCAATAGGCACTGGCAAAAGCAAAGGGCTGCAGCTTCTCCTAGCTTCCTCCTCATTAATAGCTTCTGCCATCTTGACCACATTCTGATGTGGCTTAGCCACATGCCTCCCATTTTTCATCTGTGAAATGTTGGGTACAGATGTGGCCAGATTGGCTTACATTATCTAGTTTAAATTTTTCTAGAACAATTAAGAGGCTCCAAATAGAGTCAGGTGCAAAATAGGTATTTGGATTGACAAACTTGCACCGTCTGGCATCCTGTTAGTAGCATACCCAGGCGTTAAGTTAAAATTATGTATCTGCATATCTGCCTTTGGTCACAGTGGAGAACCATTGTTGAGAACCACTGAAACCACCCACTAACAGGCACCTTTGCCTGAAGGAACGCAGGTGAGGGGAGAAATCAGAGTAACATCTAGTAGTATTCTTGTAGCCAGATGCAGAATGATTACACCATCATCAGATGCTGTTATCAGTTGAGACCTTCAAAGGACCCTTGTAGACCTCAGCAGATTAAATAACAGCTTTGTGGCTAGTTGCTGGGACATAGCTAGACACTTCTGCAATGCCTCCATGCATGAATAGCTGTGTGTAGAGACTTCAGTAGAACTACTGTGCTTCACTGAGCAATACAAAATTAAGAAAGAGGGTGCCTCTGCATGCTTGCTCAGCTCAGGAAATTGGGATCAGTACTAATACCAGGAAAGATCTTTTACAAAATGTCTACCTTATCTTTTCCCCCAGAAAAAAAATTCTTTTCTAGAAATCTAAGTTGTGAGGATAGGTCTTTAGTTACTGCTAGTATGACATAACCCTTGCTGATTCACAACACTTCAACAGATATCTACAAATAGGTCCTGATCAACTTACTGCATAGTCTGCACTAGTGGTGGCAAATGGGATGGAGTTATTGTAGGAAGAACTGGGGGCTGTACAAGGAGAGCCTCTACTTCTTCATCCTTAATATGGAGCGCATGCACAGAAAGGACAAACTGAAGCAACATAGCATCAAGGCAGTATCTGAAGACAGAGGAGTGAATGTGGAGTATATGTGGGGCAGTATATCAGGAGGAACTGGCATGGCTACTGGGTGAGTGAGAAGGGGTGTTTTTCTGCTCACCCAGTAGCCACACAAGACCCTCAATGGGTCATCCAGAAGCTGTAACCCCCTCAGTAGTGGTGGCTGATGAAGGGGCTATGCATTCAATGTTGCTGACCCTGAAGGACTTTTCAGGGGGTTTCAACAATTTGGTTGGGCAGGCAGCAGAGGGGGGGGGGGGGAAGAGGGCAAGACAGTTCACCCTCCCTCCACCACCACCCCTCTCCAGGGGACACCAATCAGGGATGCCACTGGCTCTGCCTACACTAGTGGGTGAGGTAACACAATTTATATAGTACTGCTACAAGTCACTGAAACCACAGAATCTGGAAAGGAGGTTCAGAAAGTCCCCCCCCCCGCAATAATTTGAATCTCTCCCCCCCCCCCCAATAATTTGGAAAGAATGGAACATCAAGACAGCTACATAGCTTAGTTTCCCTGGGAATTGTCATTCAGAAGTATACTAAATGATAAAGCAATAGGAAATATTAATAAAGTGATTGCCGTTAAACCCTTCCAGGAATAATAAAGGCTGCTTACAATTTATCCTGTGTGTCTGTACTTTGGAGTCAGCTACACTGACAGATCATGAAAAACTCTAAAAGAAATGTGATGCAGCCCCGCAAATTGTGGCAAGCTGCTGCTCTACTAGCTGAATTAGAGATTTGCACACAGCCCTTTCCTCTAGCCCAGAGCCAAGAATTTGCATCTGTGTTTCTTACTTGGAGATAACCCATGAAAATTGGAGACTCAGGGCCAATGGAAAAGGTTCCTGTCATATAGAGCTCTATGACATACTTGAAAACTCCACTAAGTGGAATGCACAACTGCAATTAAAGTCTACATCCCTGCCATAGGATTTCTAAGGAAATTTATTGGCTATATATTAAATGTATATCTGCGTTTTCCAGTTTAAAAAAAATGCTCAAAATACCTAACTAGAGTAACATGCAAGAGAGAATATGTCAAGTACAATTAAAATATAAAAGCAAATCAATTACAAAAGGGACATCAGAAATGTTACTTTTTGGACTATAACACCCAAAGACTCCCATCTAGACTCTGGACGTTATTCCATTAACAAATAAGCCAGTTTACCTCTTCCAGCGGCAGCATCCTTGCTAAATAGGCAACGATTTAGGTATGATAACATCTGGGGGCATCCCGGATCCTGAATTCAAGCTGGAAGAGGTAAACTGGCTTATTTGTTAATGGGATAAGCTCCTCTGTTAAACCCTATCCTGACATTCTCATCCCTAGAGTCACATTTTGTTGTTGAACTCACAACTATATCTATAAAATAGGTATTTTATGATATTGTCATCTGAAGAGTTGCAAAAAATATTCTTGAGTTTCAATTACAGTGGTCCCCCGGTTTACGAATACCCCGGCCTACGAAAACCCCGGTTTAAGAAAGAGCCGGGGCCGGAAAAACGGCCCCGGTTTACGGAAAAATCCCCGGTTTAAGAAAAGAAAGCGATGGGAAATTCAAATGGTGCGGGGGCTGGTTTAAGGGGCCCCGGTTTACGAACTTTTCGGTTTAAGAAAGGGGTGCTGGAACGAATTAATTTCGTAAACTGGGGGACCACTGTACCTGCCATGGACAGTTAAAAATGCACACCAGAAAACAACCTCCTGAGAGAAAAATTGACCCAATAAATCTATTTAGTCATTGGGATTTTGCCATTGGGTTATCTGTTGTCCAAATCAATGTGTCTTGGGACAAAAATGCTTCATATCATATTGTGGTTGAAACATAACATGAATAAGCTGCTATGAGTGCTGGTATGAGATTGGCTGCTGGTGGTGGTGGTGAAATCCTTAATCTAAATAGGCAAATGTGAAGAGATCTGTAACCTGATATTCTGCCAGCTGCAACCTATTGTTTGATAAGTAGCAAAGTGTCTTATTTGTATAGGTGCAAAATTGAATCAGTTGTTTTACAATCCTAGCAATGTTGACTTTTTGGATTCTTTTAGAGAAATAGAGTTCAACAGAGACTAAAACCTTGGCTGTATTTGTATAGATTTTCAGATTCCTTTGCTGTGTTCTTCTAGATGGGAGTGGGAAACAAGAAATACTACTTCACATTGCTTCATTGTGGAGTGGCTGGGGGAAGTCATTTCTCACTGGTAGATGCAAAGATGGAGGAAATCAAGTACATCTGGCCATAACCTGACAGATCACATCTCTCCCTATTACCCTACCCATGAGACATGAGATACGTGGCTGCTCCTAGACTTTGAGATACCTTTTCTAGGGAAGCTAGAATGCCCCCTCCTTGCTATCCTGTCAAAGGCAAAAACTTTTCCATTAAGACAGGCTTTTAGGAACAATATAAATAAATTATTATAGTATAAATAAATAATATACAATCATCATCATCATCTATTAACCAGTGTAGTGTAGTGGTTTGGACATTGGATTACATCACTGACAAATTCCTGCTTGAGCATAAAAACCAGCTGGGTGATCTTCAGCAAGTCACATTCTCTCAGCCTCTGAGGATGGCAATGGCCACCCTTCTCTCTGAGGAAATTTGCCAAGAAAACACTAAGATAGGTTTGCCTTAGGGTAGTGATAAATCAAAAATGACTTAGAAGCACACAGCAACAAAAACAACATATTGCATTTTGTATTTTGCTATCTAGAATTGCAATGAAATAAGCAGTGATATGAAGGACAGAATTGGAAGGACTTGATTCAGATACCCCCACCCCCCAAAAACTAAGAGTTGAAGACATCATTTGGAAAAACCCACAAAGAACAGTATGAGAAACCTTCTTGAACTGCTCTCACATATTTCCCGTGTAATCTGTGAAACCAAAAGAGAGGCACAGGGTAGGAAGAAGAGAAATCCTACCAAAGTCAAAGTCAAAGCTAGAAGTCCTTTGACACCACTTAGCTGAAGGCATATATTAGCCTAATGCTCCTGGCAGGGCTATAGCATGGTCAGCATGAAGCCTGAGAGGAATTGTGGCATCCAGTATTGAGGCACTGCCACTTCAGAGCAATGATAAGTCTGTGATGTGGTGAACTCAGAAGGCAATGAAGAAGCAAGAGTTCAGCAACGAGGAAGCAATAGTTACATATGTCACTGATAAACTGGCCGCCGTTGGGGAAATGTGAACTATGTTTGTTAAATTGCTTCAAAAGTAGTAAACTCTAAAGATCAGTCTAACTTGATGAACAGCTGGTTGAGCTGTAAATTAAAAGTTCTTTCCAGCAGTGTATGCCAAGTAAAACAGGAAATTTTGGAGTAAAAATGTGGTGCTTTTAGGATGCTAAGAAATTAAATGAATGGAGAGATTTACCTGGCACACCATGGGATGCTTAGCCTGGTTACAGTGTGGTGACTACATCTTTGCCTATTGGTGGAAAGGAAAAACATAAGAAGTAGCCTCCCCACTCCTTGGCCACAGTCAAGTTCCATAGACACTTGGATTCCATGTTTCTATTAATATGCACCTCCACTGATTATAAGATGGGTTCTCAGCTGAAAACCTTCTGATTTTTCATCCACTATGGCCTTTATCACCTTGCTATCTAAGACAATTCTCATATGGTGTTTTATTATTTGTCCACCTTCTACAATATTCTTGCTCTAATCTGTGCAGAAAATGGGACAGAGAATGATGCATGATTTGTAGTAAACAATTTATAATGAACTGAACTACAGAAAAAGAAAGGAGGAATCTTGGATTTAATTATTGAGCAGAGCATTACAATTACCCAGGCTTTTCAACATATAGTGTTTGAATCTGGCCAGACCACTTAATAAGATTATAAATTGCCAGTCTTTCTAAATACTAACTCAGAAAATCCTTATGGATAGTTTTCAGTTATTTTATTGGGCAGACTCACATGTTGAAATATGAAACTAGGAAGATCTGCCTGCACAGCTATTTTTTGCAAAGGAAATCCATTCTATAGTCTCAGTACAAAATAAGAATGGATCTCCTCTCCTGTCTTCCAAACTCTCTGTATCCAGCCTTCCTGTCAAACTTCTCCTTACCTGACACTTTTTACTTTGCTCTTTCTATTTGTTGTTAATCAAATTTACTGTATTTTGAAAAGCAGAAAACAGGGCACATTTACTGACTAACTACTTTGAAGCACTGATTGCGATGGCTTTCATTTTAAATACTTTATAAATGCCAGGCATTTGTAAAAGGAGCCATTGCTCCTCAGTTTAAAAAGTAGGAAGGATGAAGGAAGAAAAAAATGAAAAGAAAAAGAGAAACAACATATCATTCCTAACGGACTAAAGGTGAAAAATCCACTAGGGAAAACATATCACACAAATTACATTGACAAGTTGTGCCACCTCCTCTCCAGGAAACTACTTAACCATTCCATCAGCATGCTATACATTAAACAAGAGAAGTTCAGAAAGTAAATCTGAGATCTGGAACTACACATACAGAACCACCTGCCCAACACTAAACAGAATTTCTTCAGAAAAAGGAAAAACAAAACAAAACAACAACCACATATTTGATACAGTTTGCTTCTCTAAAGCAAAAGAAACTACTTTTTACTAAAAGCCCCAATGGCCTTTCCAGCTGCATACTAAGCCATGTAGAGGTGTTTGTTATCTCATGAGGGCTATCCTTCTGCCCCTCAAAATCTACACACACAATTCGGTTCTGTGGTTCTGTGGCAACCTGGAGGCTTCTATCTACAACTATCTATGATTCAAGGAATATTTCAGGGAGAGTAACACTGACACCAGTCAGTACAACAGCTCACAAGCATTGATTCAGTCTACACCACAAGAAAATGGTCACTGCAAAAACACACAAGAATATATTTGCAAGCACTGAAGAAAGAAGAACTATATAAGAAAAGACAAAGACAAACAAAAGGTCTTCTACAAAAAGAAAAAACTCTACATGAACCCCTCCAGAATGCTGGAACATGAAATTAGATCTCTATAGAATGCTTTCATCATTGTCCTCAAACTGAAATAATCAACAAGAGACATTATTTACTGCACAATCTGAGCTGTATGGAATAAGGTGTCATCCACAGTCTCAGAAACAATCCTAACATTATTATACAACAGGCTGAGAAAGGGGGAGCTGTGAGAACCATGAATAAGTCAGACTACATAAGGAGGCTGAGAGACAACTGTCCAACACAACATTTTTACAAAATCCTATCCAAAGATCCTGCTGACGAATATCAGAGGGAACTGCACAGAGACTTCGGAGTTTATCGCATGGACTTTTCAGACCAATCCGGGCATCGGACAGAATTGGGCTGGAATAGGGGAAAACAGGTTTTATTGTACACAAAATTACTGCTGCACTGCCGCCTGACCATCACCCATCCCTCATCTGTGTTCTGCTGGTTGATTTTGGTTGTACAGAAAGCTTCCATGCTAGCAAAATAGCTGGGAGAAGTGTGGCGGGGGGGGGGGGGGGGGGCGGGGACAGCTGATGGTTGGGTGGCAGTACAGCAGCAATTTTGTGTGTGATAAAACCCATTTCCCCCTATTCTAACCCAATCCAGTCCCATGCCCAGATTGGACTGAAAAATGCATGTGATAAACTCCTTCCCCACTGAAAAATGGAAAAGAACTCAAATGGGCACACCCCAGGAGCCCAAATTCGGCATCTACTATTTACTACCTACCAGTAAAGGCAATTCAGGAAGGCAATTCAGGAAGACCAATTGTCTCAAGCAATATTGACTATTGGAATATCTGGATATATGAACTCACTTCTCAGGCCATATTCCATCTAGCTACATGAAGGATACTGTGATTTCCCTAAGGAAACTAGAGTCCATTTACAATCTCCCAGAAAACACCATCCTAGAATCCCTATACACCAACATCCCATACCAAGATGGACTACAAACCATCAAGAATACCATCTTGAATGAGGCTACAGCAAATTAACCAAAAGATAAACTGCTGAATGGAATTATATTCTATTCCAATTCTTTAGCTGAGGTATGAACAAAGAAAATAGCTTCATGGCACATTACATGTATCAATACTACTGCACATGCATCAAAAGGAATCTTCTTGGGGGGAATTTTGAACCCTGGAAAACTGACTTTTGGTAAGCAGATGAATTGCTTTCATGCATTAATACTAACTGAACACTATAAAAAAAAAAAAATGAAAGACCTGTATCACATTCCACTGCTATTTGAAAATGTAGGGCATGTGCCATCTTTCTAGATTCTATTACATCCCATCCCACTCCCACAATTGTGTAAATACGTTTTGTACCTCAGCATTTATTATCATTCTGTAATGCATCTGAAGAAGTGGGTTTATACAGTATTCATGAAAGCTCATGCAAAAGATCAGTTAGTCTTAAAGGTGGTGCCACATTTATTTTCCTTTCTTTTCTTTTTTCCTTTTTCCCCTCTTCCTTCCTTCCTCATTTTTATACTGCAAGAGGCTAATGTGGCTACTTGTTTGAATGCTCCTCTGTGGAGTCAGTCCAACAAACTAGATTACACCCCCCCCCTCCTGCAAATGCAGGATGTTTTTCAGACTACATTTCTTCCAAACAGCAATAACATGAAAATAAACCAAATGGAAAGTGGACAAAACCAACACTTTTTCACTTTTGGAAGTTGTTGGGGAATTTTCCTTATCATATATTTTCCATTAATGTGACTGGAGCTGATCCTGGCATGGACACAGTTTCCCAGCATGTTCCTTAACCCCATTAATCTTCACTGACTCCCCCACCTTACCTTGCATGCCTTTTTATTTTCTTTCACTGTTTATTTTCTTTTTTTTAACTGAATCCAGCAATTATGACAATGTGATAGACAGCAAGTGTGGTGTAGTGGTTTAAGCATTGGACTACAACTCTGAAGACCTGCTGGCTGATCATTTGTGGACAGAGTTTCACTTATGCATTACATGTCTCCTTCACACTCTAGGTTATTTCCTGAGTTTCCTCTCAGTCTTTGGGAAGATGCATCTCCACTCACCAAGAAAAAAATGTGTGTTGTCACAATAGTAGATGTCATTTAGAAACCCTATAGCAAAGGCATATAACATTTATTCTACCCAATCGTGTTGAATTATTTCAGGTTTCAAAACAACTGGCAGATTCACAACAAACAACCCACAGCCACAGAGCTGCATGCAAACATGCATGCATGCACACACACACACACACACACCTGGTAAGTAACCTAAGGGTAGAATCCTGTTGGCAACTCATGCTCATGGAAGTCTCGCATACATTCATTTTTTGACTAGGCATAGTGGCAGCAGGGAGGAATAGCAGTGAAACAGTTTTTGTCACGAGACAAAGCTATCCTGCTAGATCCCAAACAACTGTCCTGATGGGACAGTATTTACTGCCACCTCTCTCTTCCCTGGTCACTGAGGCATCTGTGACATCTTTTACTCTGTGGCTATGCTGTTTTCTCTTCCTCTTGTGGCATGGTTATGCTAGTAAACCGAATATTGACCTTATGTTGTAAAAAAAAAGAAAGATGTACTATAGAAAGTCTTTTTAGATACATTTTTATAAAGTAAACCTTCAACCATCATGAGCAATATCATATCTGATCATATGATCCATTCCAGGAAACAGCAAAAAGTAACCCAGGGATCCAATCCACATGTACTGATTTGTCAAGTCCTATATATTTTCTTCCCCAAAAATAGTAAGTGTAGCTCATTAACCAATATTCCTTGTGTGCTTGATTAAATGCTCTTGTGTGCTTGATTCCAATCAAACATTCTAACCTTTGATCAATAATAATAACTTAATCAATTAAAAACACCTTAATCAATTACATGATTCTAAAACTGATTAAACTGTAGTTTAATACAAATCCCACATCACTAAAAACTTTGCAACATGACTTCCCCTTGGATAAATGCAATCATCCATAGAGGGATGATGACAGAAAACTCCAACTGTGGCAATGGCCAAAGAAAGAGCTTTTAATTTGAACCTGAGCCTGTGAATAAAAGGTGGTCACCAAATTCCGATGGGCCAATAGCTTTTGACATGAGCATGGGGCAGGGGTTTCATACACACACACACACACACACACACACACACATCACGATAATATACAGACAACAGTTTAGATAACAAAACACTAAGATTATATCATGTTGGAACTGGAGATCCACTGACCGTTGTAATAGACAGAGGAGCTGTGGGCTTTCTTTCCTAAAATAAGGCTAGATAATCATCAGTCAGAGATGGTTTAGTCATGACAAATCCTGCCTCTTTGACATAGATGATCATTAAATTCTTCCAATTCCATGATTATCTTCTCAAGAAATGCAAATATAGCTGCTTGGTCTCCTGAATCAATACTTTAAAGACAGTTTTATCTCCTGAGATGCCACCAGCATGTTTATGTTTGTGCAAAATAGTAGGATAATTGTCATTACTTGCACAGTGGCTTGCAGCAACCATAGCATATTTCTTCTCTTCATGCAAGTATGCATTAATGTTAAGACATTTAGTAACAGTCTGCTAGGAAGCTGTGGTTTCAGCGAGATATAAAGGCCCATGCACCCTGAACAAATACCAAATACGGACGATGTTTTCACAAATTAACTGGGTATTCTATTCAGGTCATAGTAAAATACAGTGATTCTTTTATCATTGTACACTTCCTGGACACAGAAGTGCCAAAAATATTAGAAGATAAGAGATAAGAAATTATCTCAAAAACATGTTCTTGCCAGTTTGAGACAGAACAGACACAGTATTCAGAAACATGTTCTTGCAATAAGTACTTTATGCTGAGTGTCACAAATAAATTATGCAACTACTATTACAGAAGGTGAATATAACTCCTCAAAGAGGCTGTATTAATACACAACAGGGAAATTCCATTCCCCTTCACTCTAAATGTGAGTTGAAATACAGGTTCATCACATCTTAGATCTTAGTTTGTAACTGTGAAAAGTCAATTGAAATTACTCATGACTTTCATCTGAAAAGGTAAAGCTATTATGGAAAGAAAGCTTTAAAGGCTGATATGAAAATGCAAATGCACCTCTTTGATCGACATCAATCACATCCTGTAAGCATTTCTTTAGTCTTTTAGCTAGTATTGTTGCAAATATTTTATAATCCGTATTGAGAAGAGAGATCGGTCTGTAATTAGATGGATCTAGTACATCTTTCCCTTCTTTTTTAATCAAGGTAATTTCTGCCTCTTTCCAAGTATCTGGTAGTTTCCCTCTCAGTGCCTCATTCATTACTTTCTGTAATGGTTCACTTAATTCCTCTGCAAATATTTTGTAGAATTTGGCAGTTAGTCCGTCATTCCCAGGGGCTTTCCCTACTTTACATTGATTTATTGCTTCCTGAACTTCTTCTTTAGTTATCAATTGGTTCAAATCTTTCTGTTGGTTTTAAGATAACACTTGAGTCTTACTACCTGCTAAGTATTCTACAATTTCACTTTTTCCTGTTTCTTGGCTTGTATATAGGTTTGTATAGAAGTCTACAAACACCTCCTCAATATCTTTTTGTTGTGTCAATATTGTATCATCCTTTTTAATTTTATTGATTAACTTATATTCTTTCTCTTTCCTTAACTTATAAGCTAGCCATTTTCCTGTTTTATTTGCCTGTTCAAAATTTCTTTGTCTTACTGATTTTAATTTCTTTTCTATTTCAGCTACAGCTTCTAATTCTAGCTGTTTTTGTAGGATTTTTATTTCCTTTTGTATTTTTTTACTCTGTGGGTCTCTTTTTAAGTCATTTTCTTTTTCTTTCAAAGCTTCATTTATCAATTGTACTTTCTGTTTTTTGCATTTTTGAAAAAACATATTCTGTTGAGTAAAAAATCCCCTTATGACTGCCTTTCCTGCATCCCAAATTGTTGCTAGTGGTATTTCAAATACCATTTATAATTTTTTCTTGAGAACTTATTATTCTTTTAAAGTACTGAATAGTTAGACAAATGCCATGGAATACATTTTTCATTTTTATCTCATATAATTGCAAATGAAAGGTCAGCTCTTTTGTTTGTGTCAAAATACTGAAATATTTCCTGCTGAAGCTTAGATACTCTTGGTTTGTGTGGGAAAGGATTGGGTTAAATCTTCATTCTAGATTCCTTCACCCTAGGTTCATCTAATTCCAATTAAAGGGAAGGTATATTGAACAGTGGTCTGAAATTGGGCTTCAGACTCAGCTCCTGGACTAGATAATCATTCCATGTAATCCAGTATGATTCTTCTACAGTATTCTTGCTCCAACATTGAACTATTTAACACACCTCCATATATAGCCATTAAAGTGGTCTGTGAACTTGCCCAAATTTCTTTTATGTCACATACTAAAAATCATACACGTGTATGCCAAGCAGTTAATTCTAGATAACTACCTCCACTAGTTGTGTATTCACAAACACTTGAAAATCAAGTTCTTGACAATTGAGAGGGGCATCAGTATGAGGGGGGAACATTAACTTCTGTTTAATTATTCTAAACCCAAGTTTTTTTTTAAAAAAAAAGGATGGAAAGGAGATTATTATGGAATAAATAATCAATGCGAAGAGATAATGGAACTAAGAATTCTGCTTCCTTTCCTTACTTACTGTATTCGATTCTATACTGACCGCTCAAGTTTCTTCAAGGCATTTTGTTACAAGATAGGCATGTTGACTGCCTGTTAGCTGAGCTTTTTTCCCCACCTCCTGGATCAAGCAACTGGGCAGGGAACCATGTTAACTGGAAGCCCACTACAGTGCAATTTTGTATTTTTTAGCAATTGTGCTTTTTAATGTATTAATAAAAAGGGGGTTAATGGTTTTGAGGAAACAATTCACAGTGGGTGCATCCAGTTTGATTAAAAAGACTGAAAAGTCCCAGATTTTGTTCCTGGGTTTTTTTTTTCCTTCAAATTTATTTTGGAGATCCACACACATTTTGTTTATCCCAGGTGTTTATCCTCAATGTTCACTCCGCAGTGCAATCAAAGACTTTTTATATCACTCCCCAGGCCAGTTTATTTTAACCCAGTATAAAATCAGAAAAAACAGAAGCAAATAGTGCCACCTGACTCAGCAGGCCAACCCTGTTGCTGTGGCGGGCTTGGTGCCCACCACCTCTGGGTATCCGGAGTTCCTCTCGACCCAGCAGCCATTGCAGCAGTGGGAAGCCCTGCAATTGGCTGGCTGGGATGGAAGGCGTGAGACTTCTGCCTGGCGCTGGGACTACAAGTCCCTGGCTACCCCACAGGCAGAAGTCACTTGCCATTGGCTGCCCTGGATGGCCGGGAGAAGCCAATTGGTCGAGGGGCCTGGAAGGTGGTGCCTTACAGGCCCCTGATTGGTTGCCAGGCCTATAAAAGACCTCGCATCACACCAGTCCGTGTCATTGCAAGCTTGACTCTCATCCCTTCCTAGGCTAGGATGTTTTTATCACAACTTCGTTGGGGAGGCTGCATAGGTCCTGGATCTGAGGGCATGGTTTCCAGGGCTCTGTGGCACTGGATCAGGAGTCCTTTGGACCTGGGAGCATTCAGGGCATGTGGTGTGGCCATTGTGGGGGCTACAACGATTTTAGCTCCTGGTGACTAGAAGCTTTATTATGTAACCTATTGTTTGTGCAATTGCTTAATTGCCTATGGGCGCTACGTTGCCTCTAGGTCATCACAATGCTTGGCGTTGCCTAGCAATCTGACATCAAGCAGCTGGGGTGTTGTTTGATGTGTCAGATCCAGACCTCATGCTTTGGGCCAACCCTACTTCTTGTGTTGTTATTCAATAAAGGTGTGGTCTTTTTTCTTCCAATCCTGTGTTTTGTCTTTGTGGGTGCCTACCCTTGCACTGCAAAATCTCGGACTTTTCAATCAATATGGATGCACCCAATGTTGCTTATTTAGAATAGGTAGTTACACTCCTGCTGTCATAAGAAGATTTGGTGCAACCTATAACAACATGGTGCTCTCCTGATATTACACAGATATTACACAGCAGCAGTGAAAACTTCAGAGCCATCAGAATTTGGTCCTCAGAAATCTATAATGTTGGTGAAATTCTTAGGAGAACATCCAGTTCCAAACAAATATTTTCCAGTATTAAAAGAAATCATATCTATCTTTACCTTCTATTCTAAGATAAATAACTCTTGTTAGCAGGTTAGCTTTGAAGTAAGACAAGCTGAAATCCTATTAGTTCAATCAAGTGTGAACACACTATGAGCACATTAGTCTGATAATAATGTTCAGAACAGTCTCAAGAATAAACTATGTACACTATAAAAATGCGTGTTCACCTTCAATTTTCCAGGCAAGAAATCTCTGCAGTTTTGCAGTTATTTGTGCATAAAATTTTTATTCCATCCTCTACATTTCATCTGTTTAAATAAAGACACAACTATAGGATTGCAAGGGTTGTATCTTTGCATAGAATAATTACTTGGATTTTGCATCTTGCAGTATGGAAATTGATGGGGGATATGCCATATTCATATATACATGAAATATTTATATTTTGAATTTATATCCCAAAATGAGATTCAAGGCAGCTACATGAAGGAGAACTTAATTCCTTAGTGAGTTTTGCACTCAGACTGAATCTTATTTTCAACTTACCTGTCATATACTGTGCTTGTCTAAAGAAAGTGGCTCAAATGAGATTAAGAATCTTTTAAATTCTACTTTTACACAAAGAATGACTAGCTGTTCTGAACTCATTCGAAAGGAACCCAGAAGGCTATAGTGAGATGGCAGATAACATATTGTTTCAAAGAAATGGAGAAATCTGCTTGCCAAGATTTGTTAGCACTTTACAATGTTAACCTGATTCTATGCTTTAAAAGTGCATATTGTTGTGTGTGAAAAAAGGGAAGGAAAAATAGGTACATAGGAGCAGAGATTAATAGCATAAAAGCATGCCAGGATACTACACTGAAACATAGCACTGGAGAAGCAAAGGAAGAAAAGAGCATTATTTCAGGTTATCCCAGCTCGACTGTCTTCCATTGCTGTAGAAGGGCTACGGACCTTGTGAAAATGAATCAGTTTTCTGAAAACAGGAGGAACAAGAGGGAGACTGATAGACATACAAAGTACTTACTTTGGGTTCCCAGTGACTGGCTTCTTCCTCCGGAATATGCTGAGGAAATTGTTGGACCTACATGGAGTCTTGCCATCTCCGACATGCATACGCACCACATCTGAAGTGGTGAAGGCACTGCGGACATTCCTCTCAGGCTTGGCAATGATGATGTACATCTTGGGTGTGAACATGCACCCCAAGGCTACTGTTACGCTCAGGCTCACTGCAAAACAAGTAGTGATGATCTTGTAGTTGCTCCCGAAGTATATAGGTACAAAGGCCAGCCAGATGATACATGTTGTGTACATAGTAAAGGCAATGTACTTGGCTTCATTGAAATTGGCGGGCACATTGCGAGTTTTGAAGGCATAGTAAGTGCAGCTCATGATGAGGAGTCCATTATAACCCACTGGGGCAACCACACCTAAGTTGCTCGTGTTGCAGATCAGGAAGACTTCCTTAATGCTGGGATAGGAAAGGATGGGGAAAGGAGGCTCCATGATGATCAGGGTTATCACCAATGTCAGTTGTACACTGATCAAAATGGAGGCAATAACTACTTGGGCCCAAGCACTCATGAATCGTGGCTTGCGAGTGCAAATTTTTTTCTTGCTCCCTGCCAGGATGCGTGCAATGCGGTTGGTTTTAGTTACAAGTGCAGAGTAGCACATGGCAGAGGAAAGCCCCACAAGAAGGCGCTGGAGGTAGCATGAAGTGTCAGTGGGCTTAGCAATAAGGGTGAAAGGACAGATATAGCCCAAGAAGATCCCAGCAAGTATGATGTAGCAGAGTTCCCGGCTAGAGGATTTCACAACAGGGGTGTCCCTGTAGAGTGCAAAGATAAGGGTAACAAACATGGTGACCAGGATACCCAGGCAGGAGAAGACAACAGCCACAATAGACTCTATGTCACTCCACTGGAGATATTTTACAGGAATGGGTTCACAGCCTGCAGGGTACAGAAAAGAAACAGAATTAAAGAGGTTCAAGAAGAAGAAGAAAGCCAAGATAAAGGGCCTACTCAGAAGTTACAGAAAGCCATTCTTATTGAGCAGAAATGTGTGGCCTTCACTGCTATGCAAGCAAACAGATGAACTGTGTTCATGCATGGAAAAGCAGACAAAAATGATAATTTGTATAGAAAAAAAGTGAGACATTTATTAATTTTTGGAATAACACATTTGAATTTGAGTAAAATATTTATTTCTAAAACATCTTTGTTTTAAACAGGCTGCAGTCTGAGTGATAACTGGGGCTTGTTACAGGGGCCACAGTACTCCCTTGTTACAGCAGCTCCACTGGCTGTCAGTGTGCGTTCACTGTGCTGGGTATGGCATGTAGAACTGTAAACAGCTTAGGTCCAAGCTATATGACAGCCAGACCATACCTCCATGTATGAACAGGCCCAGGCCTGAGAAACTCTGGAGATACAATTCTCTTAGTCCCATCCCTTTCACAGGCAAAACTGTTGGGATGGGAGCTACTGCTTTCCCTTTGACTGCCCTAGGCTCTGGAATTCTGTCTTAGGGAAACTAGAGTGCTCCCTTATTTGCAGTCCTTTTGCTAGCCAGAAAAACTTTTTATTCCAATGAACTTTTATGAACGGAATGGTCTGAAATGCATGGGCCAAATAAAGTGGCTGCTTTGGGGGATTGCTGTTTAGATGATGCACGTCCCCAAAGTGGCTGGAAGCCACACCAAGGCTGCAATTGTGAGGCAAGAGCTGGATCTTCCAGGTTGTGTGCTTCAGCCCAATGTTTTCTTAAAAAGGTATTTAAGGGAATGCTCAACTGTTTTTATTGTTCTAACTGCTTTTATTATTTTAAATGTATATCATAGCCCCACCCCCCACCCCCCCGCCCCTGGATGTAAAAGCAGACTGCAACAATAATCTGCCTGTAACCCTGCCACTGTCAAATGCCCTAAAGGCAGTGGATCTTGTCTGATCTTGGAAATTAAGCTGGGTTAGCCCTGGCTAGTACTTGGATGGGAGGCTGTAGGTTATATTTTGGAGGGGATAACCGGCAAGGAGTATTTCCGGCCTAACAAAACCATTTGAAATTCATGGGATTGCCATAAATCAACAGGTAACTTGAAGGCACATATACACACATAACTCTGTCAGTTATAAATGCCTGTTTTTATTCTCTGACGTTTTTTGCTGGCTTGATAATCTGGACTCATGACCCAGTAATTAACAGATGCAGAACAGTTTGACTCCATTCAATTACTAACCCCAGCTACAATAGATCAATTTCATCAATTGCCAAATGGTAAGCCAATACTGATGTAAATCCCATTGATTCAATGGGTCTATTCTAGTTGGGACTAGCAATTGGATTGAGGCCATTATCTGCTTGTATTTCTTTGCTTTTAAGGGTCACTATACTTTGTCCTTTTAGTGTGTTATGCCAAATTGCCAGGGCTAAATGCTAACATATTTGGCTAACAATGAAATCCTTATAGGACTACTCAGAATTAAGCCTCTGTGTTCAGTGTGGCTTACTCATAGATAGAACAGACATTTATGAAAGCGTTATTTTGAAATTGTACACATAAATATGCACAGCAATGTCTGTTTATAGTACTTATATTATATGTGCCTGCTGAGCAAAAGAAACTCTGAATCTTTTCCCAAGAACTGTATGGGCAAAATTATTCAAATAATTGTGGTCACACAGTTCTACGCCTTCACAATGTTCCAACAAATTCAGTGCTACTACTGCAAGTCTAATGATCACTGATTGTAAGTTTTTACCTGCTATTTTAGGCTGTTAAAAATACGCAGCAGTTCCAGGTTTTTGGAACAGAAGGGTTCTATAATCCTTAATTGATGGCCTCTAAGAAGGGTATTTGTCCAGTGATCCTTCTTTATTATTTTATTTATTTAAAATAATACTATTAAATAATTTCTAGGATAGTTCACAATAATTTGCAAAATCACAACAAAGGCAGTAAAAGTCAATGCTGAAATCAATCTTTGGCTTCCAAAACAGAGCATCGTAGCTCTCCTCCTAGAAGACCTTAAACAGAGGGCCTACCCAAGATCTTCAGCAGCACTTTGTGGATGTTGGGGCATTACAGACCGCCCAAAAGGGGCGGTCTGTAAACGCCCAAAGAAGGGCTGGGATGGGGCCAGGGCTGCCTCACCGGCAGCCCCAGGGGCCCCATCCCAGCGCCTCTCCAGGCCGCAGAGAAGTGGTGAACTGCCACTTCTCCGCAGCCTGATAGCGGGGTACAGAAGGCACCCTGGGAGCCTGCTGCACCCTGCTATCGCTGGCGCTCCTGAGGGGAGAAAGTGGCAGCTCCCGCAGCCCCTTTCCCCTCGGAGCTTGGTTTTCGAGCTCCTTTTAGCGCCGTGGAAAGGGTGCCCTTGGTGCCCTCCCACGGTGCTAAGACTTCAGGCACACACCGCATTATCTAAACGCAGTGCACGCCATAACATCAAAATGACACGCATGTATAGATGGTGTGCGAACAAGATGGTGCCATCCATACACGCTAGGGTTAGGGAAGGACTAAATGCTGTGCCCTCCCTAACCCTAATCGCGTTGTACAGATGGCCCTTTGGGGCCGTCTGTATCAGGCCATTGTTATTGTTACTTTTATTTCATTTTTATCTTACCTTTTACCCAGTATTGGAATTAAAGAAATTAAAACAAATTACATATTAAAATGGATACAAAGATATCAATAAAATATACAAATCAGGAGTCAGCAACTGTAGGAGGCTAGGGGGTTGTATTAGACCCCAGGATACCTGCAGGAGGGCACATGTTTCCCACCACAAACACCAGCATCAAAAGAATTGCTGCCAAATGCCCTGTAGGGAGTATTTTTGCTGTGTTTTATTGAGCTGAGGAGGGCATTTTTGTTGTGTTATCTCCTTTGGCTTATTTTAGACTGCATAGAGGCTTTAAAAATAAAACAGGAAGAGACCTGAAGTCACTTTTGTTTAAAAAAGGGCCTTTCTTGCGTCTATAATGGCCCAAGCCTGGCTCCAATATTGTGAAAATGCCACCTCACCCCCCCAGAAGGCATTTGGGGGGATTTGTGACCTTTGGGGTGCCCTGGGGGTCCATCTGTGATATAAATAATGCCTGGCATCTTGTTCAGTATTTATGAGATTGTAAGACAGACCTATTAGCTAAGAAATTCTGGGCTTCATGTTTGTTGCTGTTAATGACCAAAGAGGACTCCAAAAATCTATTCCTTAAGCCAAGCAGCACACCAGTAAAAAACAAACAAACAACAGATCTGAGATGCTGCAAAGCAGGACATTGGGAAATGATAACTGGAGCATTTTCTTAGTTTCAAAGTGCATTGAGAGGGGCAGCTGAGAGACCCTTCAGGGTCCTGATGCAGCTGCTTGTCTCAACTCACACCAAACTGCGAGAGTGCTGCAGTCTTCATTTCCCAGCACCTCAATCTGCAGCCCCTTGGAAACCCTTTGGGTGCTGCCTGGCTTAAGAGATAGGTTTTTTGGAGTGTAGCATCACTTGCAGCAGCTATGACAACAAAGCTCCAAGATCATCACTATTTCTAACAATGCAGTGCTGTTATTTTATAAAACACAATTAAGCAATCTCTAGCATTACTGATAACACTATTTAAAAATGGTTTGCTAAGTCAGGGTCTCTGGATGATCTCCTAAGGAACAAGGAGAAAGCCAGCAATAAAAGAAGATGATGTGGCATGACCATGATATTAGAACAGAAGATAAAAGCTCCAAGGCATTGAAAGAGGATTGTTGGGAATGATAGCAGCAAGCTCTTTCAAAGAGAGGCTACCATTGTACAACTGCTTCTAGTCCCTACAACAATATTAAGGGGAAACCCACAGTTACCTTTTAAAAAAATCATGCCAAGTTTTTCAGTTTCCTGTCTGGAGAGGGTGCCTGGCTTGGACGGGGAGCCTGGTGGGCTGGGAAGGCCAAAAGCATGGGAGAAAATTGTTACAGAAGTGGAGCAACCTGGTGAGGAACTCTATATCTACATAGCTGTGTTGAGGGATGTTGGATTTCTCATGCTTTGCTTTGCCCAAGAGCTGAATGAGTGGAGCAATAAGCACATACCTATTGGTTTCAAGATTTTCAGGTGTTTTTTTTTTCTGGATCTAGGTAAATGTTTTTATTCACTAGTAAGGGATGCTAATCATGCAAAGAAGTATTTACAGTGCAGGGAAAGTGATTCAGTCTTTCCTTAACATGAAAGGAAGAGACGGAAGCTATGTTAACATTTGGTCCTCAGTACTCCCACTGTCCAATTCCTATGGTCCTACCAACACTAGGCTAACATGTCCAGGATATGACTTGCCTATTCCAGGTTCTGTAGGGCTTCAAGGAGTTCATAAAGGATTTAAGATTATTGGCTCAGCCTGTTTCTATTACACAGTCCTGGTTGTGTGCCAACCCATTTCACTGATTCAATCCAAACCTGCAGCCCATGCAGCTGGAACCTATGGGAGATCTCCATTCATACTGACTAGACTAGAGTCTACAGATTATCTAGGAGAAGAAAGTAACCCAAAAAGCAAAACTCCTAGCAAGGAGCCATAAAGTCAGGGGAGGACATGGATAGCAGAGAAGTCTTATGAAGGCAAGCTATGAATTCTTTGTTAGTCTCAAGTCTTGTAAAATCACAGTGGCTAGGATTATGAGACAGTGTCTTCTATTTATGATGATAATGAGGGCCAGCCACAGTTTTTTTAATGTTTATGTTTATGCATATACACAGAGAGAGAAAATAAGAAAGATGGCAGATAGACTTTTGTTGCTGTCCTGGTTTTCAGTTCACTGTTGCTATAACTAGTGAGAAAATATTATGGCAAGGAATTGCCCACACCTGTCAAGTCATCATTAGGCCATTGTCCCAGCTCACACGCTTTGCATGTAAACTCATCCTGTACAAATTCATTCTCCTTGCATGCTGTGCAAATCCAGCAGCAGCTTACTTCTCCCTTCCTTATAACCTGTAATAAAAATGAAATAAAATAAAATGAATTCTTTCAAACTTTTTGGAACATCAGCATTTCATTCTGCATAACTGAGTCTATTATACACTCACTATAATATGAAGAAATGTGAACATAATGCTAAGGAATAATAACAACAGTTAGGGAAAATTTAAAATTGGTATTCATGCTTTGACTAGTCTGGGCTAAAATATATGTTTACAAATTCTCTATATATTGCCAAAAAATGAAAACACATTTGAGTGAAATAGATGAGAAGTCTGACACAGTGGGAGGCAATTTCATAAGCTCAATGCAGTTAGTGAATAAAAAGGAACTGGTAAAAAGGGGACCTTGATCTCTGTATTATCACATCCATACCGTATATACTCAACCATAAGTTGAGAAATGTATACCTCAAATTATGCCCCAAAATGGACTCCTAAATCATGGGTAGACATATATATGGGGCAATAAGTTAATACTTATAAACTTACTAAAAGAAATGCCCACCTTCCTCTATAGCCAGGGATCTTTAAACAGCTCCCTGTTTGAGTCCCCTCATACTCTCCTCTCCTCTCTCTCTCTCTCTTATTACTCAGCCTTCCCTCACAGCCAGAGCTAACAAACAGCTGCTGAGGCAAGGGACAAAGAGAGAGAGTGCCCAGGCTTGTACCCCCTTTTGCAAGCCATGACCCTTGGAAATCCTGGAGGTGAAGGGCAGAGAGAGAGAGAGGTCTTTCCCCCCTTTTGCAAGCCATGACCCTTGGAAATCCTGGAGGTGAAGGGCAGAGAGAGAGAGAGAGAGAGAGGTCTTTCCTCCCCTTTGCAAGCCATGAGCCTTGGAAATCCTGGGGGTGAAGTGCAGAAAGAGAGGAGGGGGTGTTTGACCCTTGACTTATCCACAGGTCATATCAAAATTCATGATTTTGGCCCCCAAAATTGTCCTTGACTTATACATGAAGTTGACTTATACACAAGTATATATGGTTGTATTATGTACAGGTTGAATATCCCTTATCCTAAATGCTTGGGATCAGAAGATTTTGAGATTTTGGATTTTGAGAGGATTCTGGAATATTTGCATATAAACAATGAGATATCTTGGAGATGGAACCCAAGACTAAACATGAAATTCATTTCTGTTTTCTATTTGAATTAAACATATAACCTTAATGTAATTTTGTACATAATATTTTAAATAATTTTGTACATGAAATACAGTTTGTGTACACTGAACCATCAGAAAGCACATCTATCACTATGTCAGCCACAAATGTGGAAGGAGTTCTGGATAAGGGATACTCAATTTGTATTTTTTAAAAAACAACAACAACAACACCAAAACTTTAAAAACGATGTTCAGTAGAAACCAAACTATTTGATCATCACTTATGCACATTTACTTATTAAACTAACACACTGTCCTTGACTTTAACAGGAGACTGTAAAAACATTATGAAAGGGAAAAAAAAGTGTTTTCATGGCACGCTTTCCCTTTTTCTCATCTAAAGGCTAGACTTTCATGCAGCCATGAACACACTTCTTTTTGCCAATCTAGAATGCCCTACTGTCTTCAGTTGCAGCTTATACATAAGGAGGGGATAAGAGAAACAGGTATCACATTAAATGAGCCATATTTCTCAAGCTCCCAACTTTCATTTAAGAAAAGAACAAAAAAAAATCTACTCATTGAAGAAGCCAATGAAGTAAGTATTCTGCTGGTTTGTTTTGCAAACAACAAAGTCTGCTCCTGCAGTGTCTTAGTCTTTCTAGTCATTAATCAAGCCCCAGACTACACCCTATTGACAAACCACTCACACAATGAACTGTAAAGTGAGTAGTTTGAGCCTCCATATTCCTACAGCACAAGAGCAGCAGTTCTGGCAGTAGTGGTGGAGAGAGGAGGAGGAGAATATCCTCCATTTTCCAGAAGCAAGCTCCAAGCTCACTATTTTTTCAGTGGCAGACCCTGAGTGTCTGGGAAATTACTGTCTGGAAAATTATTTGCAGAATAGCCTTTTCCATGGCTCAGTGTGGGGCTCCTACCAATCTCAGAAATAAGACACTATTGAAGGAAGGGGCTGAAATATTTTCCAAGGCAATCCTCCCGTACTGTGTTGGCTGCAAGGACCCCTAAAACCAAAGCTTTCAATAGATACATAGACAGATAGATATTTAGACATAGACATAGATATAGCTTAAAGCCAGCCTCCTGAGGGCAAATGGTGCTCATTGCCTCCTGCTGTTATTATCATAAGGCTGGTACAGACTGGCAATAAAAGCCACGTTGTGGACAGCATGGGGGCATGACGTATGCATGATACATGCTCCAACACTGCCCTGACACCGCCTGGAAGCCACCTGATTGCCCACAAATGGGCCAGCTTTACGGTGCTCTGGTGGCATTGCATTTAAGATGCCACATGCCACCCAATTGCCCCAAAACTGTGGCATGGGAAAAACCAGCTTTTTTTGCCAGCTCAAAGAGGAACAGAATTTTGCTGCCTATCAGATCAGGTTGCTGCAGCCCCATCTGGTGCTCAAAGGGATGGTGTCAAGCTTCCCCTATACAGCTGTCTGTTTCGGCCCATAATCTCCTCTTCCGCTTTCCGCCTACAGTCTACTGGTACAGATATCTGCCTGCTGGATTTCAATAAGATCTTATCCTTCTGCCCCTCCTTTCCACTAAAGTCGGACCTAAATTACATTGTCAATACGTGTAGAAAACATTTAACATTATGTCCATGTTGCTGGAAGAAAGGTTGTGGATGACAGGCTGGTTTTATATGGGCTCAACAGAACAGGCTGTTATACCTGTTACAATGTCATGCAGTAAGACAAAGAAAAAGCTGCTACTCTCTGGTTCAGTTTCCGCTTTCTTTTCATGCGCAATAAAGCTCTGAGAGACATGGTGAGGGAGAGAGAAACCAGATGAATTTTTTAAAATGCCTTCTTAAATCTATGGGTTTTTTATTCATCTGTTTTCTCTCTCCCTCACCATGTCTCTCAGAGCTTTATTACATGAGAAAATAAAGTGGAAATGGAACCAGAGAGTAGCAGCTTTTTCTGTGCCTTACTGCATGACATTGAAACACTTCTCTTCCTGCAGGTGATGGTCATAAAAAAGACTGAATTTACTGGCTAGAAAAAAAGACTAAACTTTATTTTTATTTATTTCCAGGATTTATATTCTGCCTTTCTCCCACAATGAGATTCAGAGTGGGTTACAACCATCTCTTGTGGGATGAGAATTGAAGAGCTATGCCATCATGCAGTAAGGCGTGGACAAAGCCACTACTCTGGCTCCTTTTCTATTTGTTTTCTTATATGATAACTCTTTTAGATTTTTAACAGATCCTTCATTCCAAACAAAGTTTTTCCTAATCTAATGATGCCTCTTACATGAAGCCAGAATGTAATATTCTTCTACACCAGTCATATCAAATTCCCCAGGTTTTCTGCTACATTATAGGCTTCTAATTGTGATGGAGTGTGATGCTAAGGAACACACACACACACACAAGGCACTGCAGTGGCATACTTTCCACACAGAAGTGGAGCTACATAACACTGTGCAGCTTTGCCTAGCCACATAACATTGTGCAGAAAAGGATCATGCAAATGACCATGCTTGTCTGCTTACTCCCACAAAAGACAGACCTAGTCACTCCAGCAGTACAGCTAGAGACTGTAGTAAAACTGCAACCGAGGAAACACTGATGATGATGATTTAAATAAATTGGGCCTTTGCCATAAATTGGGGACCACTAATGTCTAGTGGTTTGGGGTAAACAGCCACCAGCTGATAGCGACATCTACTGCAGATCTTTGATTTTCCCCGCAGAACTCAAAAGAGGCCATTCATTATTTTAGAAGACAATAAATAAAGCAACTGAGACTGGGAGGCATGTTACTAGTTTGGATGGGGGGAAGCTAACATTTAAAATTGCACTCTAACCTCCCCCCTCCTTTTTAGTGGAACATTTTGCTTTAGCAAGTTAAGTTTATAGACATTATTTGATTCTTGTGCATTGTTTTTCTATATGCCACATGAGCATGGCAGGTGGCAAATTGCTTTCAGCTAGATACAAATGGAGTCTCCGGTAGAGATTTTGTTTGCAGTTCAAAGCAGCCTGTGATGTGGGAGCACAGGGGGGCAAATATCAAACAGCTCATGCTTCAATTGTTCCACCCAAGGGAACTGCTGTTACACATCACAATTCATGATTATGCTGGTTATTGATCTTATTCAGTAAATTTCACACCACATGCACATGTAGAAATCACTTGCCCTTTGAGAAAAGACTAAGGCAAGAAACGAAAGTTCTGATTTTATAAATTAAAGCTAGAATTTGTGTACAAGATCAATAGTGTTTCATTTGTTCCAAAATGGAAAGGACAAATGCTAATGTTTTAAGAAAAAACACCGGCAAAATAAATATAGTTACTACAGCAAAACACAACATAAATGACATGCTGAAATTGTGTAATAAGGCATTCTAAGTTGGTTTCCAGTATTGTTGGAAGTAGCTCTAAACTAGTACTGTGAGGAACAATGCCTCAAGGAAAGAAATGCTAACCAATACATGATTTTGAGTCCCTAATCATACAGTTTTGATAGCATGACACTTGTGCCAAATGCCCCAATCTTGCAGAATCCCATGGTGCCAACATGCAGAATTTAGCAAGTAAGGTTCAAAGCCCCACTTCATAGAATCATAGAGTTGGAAGAGACCACAAGGGCCATCCAGTCCAACCCCCTGCCATGCAGGAACTCCCAAAGCATCCCCGACAGATGGCCATCCAGCCTCTGTTTAAAGACCTCCAAGGAAGGTGACTCCACCACTCTCCGAGGGGGTGTGTTCCACTTGGCAGGAGCATTCCCAAATGAAGCAGGGTTGCTATGCCACATTTTGATACAAGTGAGATAACCCTTCCCAATTTAATGGTGAGACCATTAAATCAGCAGGTTAAGCATTTCAAGATGCAGATATACAGACATAAATATTATTATTAGGAATCAAGCTAATGCTAAAGGCACAAGATTTTATACACACACACACTATATGTGGCTTCAAGCATATGCTGAAGCCGTGCAACAATGAAACGAGTGGCAGCTGTGCCTGTGGTGTGCACACCACACTGCACTGCACCGCTTGCACGCACCCCATTGTTTGCAATGGGGTGCAAGCAGATGTGGAATTCCTCTTATGTGGGGGGATCAGAAATGGATCCCCTGCACAAGGGATGGTCCCACTGTATATATAACGCCCCCCCCCCCACTATATTTTCCATATTATCTATCTGTCTGGGTTTTATTCAGAATCCAGGCATCCTACCTGATGCCTGTTTGAATCATTAACAGCCCTGGATTCCAAACTTTCATTTTTGTCAAAGTGAATCTTAAGTCCTGTAGGAGATAACATATGGAGGAGAATGTGTAGCCAATATTCATGCTCCATCTGCTTCCAGAACAGAGCAAGTGTGCTACATGTGCACCAAAGCCAAGACAAGATAAGGCAAGGTGAGGTATTGTGAGGAAGAACAGAGAAACAGAGTAACACCAGGCAGCAGTGAAAGAGGTTCCACAACAAAGAGGGAGTGGAACACTCTATTGTTGGGTGGCTGGCTAGTTGATGATGGCTGTAGCTTTCCCATTTACTCTTCTGTCTCTTGCAAGACACTGCTGCTCATAGGACCTGAATTTAACTGGCTGATGGAAATACAGTGCACCCTTACCTTATAAGGAGGATCCATTCCAGACCCCCCCCCCCCCGCATAAGGCAAATTCCACCTATGATGTAGCCCCATTCATTTGAATGGGGTGCATCTCTGTGGTGCATAGCATGGCACGCACCATGGGCATGCACCCCATTCACTATATTAAGGCTCACCATCCACGTGACCTCAAGTTCACATATGGTGAGCCTGTGTGCATCGCGGCCATGCTGTACTAGTATCAAAGGTCACACATTTAATGGTACAAACTATTGTCTTACTCCAAATAATTCTACACTCTCCCCCCTCATTTCTTTATACAGTGTTAAAGTGTTTTGTATGAAAACCTGCAATTAGTGAACAGTTTTTAAATATAGCAGTGCAATTATTTTGCCTGATTTGAAGAACATAGTTGCCCAATTTATTTATTCATATATAGTTAAGTTAGAAAAGTCCACAGAATTAGCATGGGGATAAAGACAACACATCATAAATAAGAATAAACCACAAAACAAAATATCACACAATTTGATTTAAAAAAAAAAACAAGGAAGAGAAGCAAGTTACACGTATGGTATGCTATTATGTAGTCAATGTGGAGTCGAAGGCTTTCATGGCCGGCATCCATAGTTTTTTTGTGGAGCTTTCGGGCTATGTGGCCATGTTCTAAAAGAGTTCCTTTCTGACGTTTCGGCAGCATCTGTGGCTGGCATCTTTTTTCTCTGAAGATGCTAGCCATAGATGTTGGTGAAATGTCAGAAAGGAACTCTTCTAGAAAATGGCCACATAGCCCGAAAGCTCCACAAAAAACTACAGTATTATGTAGTCAATTTACCAGTCTAAAGTGTCCAATATTATCTACAGGTTTAAGTAAGATCCAGATGGTCCTTTACAGGATATCTATTTGTACCAGAGATCATAATATAATGAAACCAAACTGATTGAAATTGTTTATTTCTGTCTTAAGTATTCACTTAATATGCTGCACCAATTTGTCCACCAAAGCTAGTGACCAAACTCTCCTGTACCATGCATGAAAAGATACTGAAGTGACTGTCATTTGCCCATCTTTTGACTACTTCCATTCTGCAGTGACTGGAAAGAGGACAATTAGTTCTTAATTTAGTGCTGTTATAGTAGTACTGGTGAAGATGGTAAGAGTACCAGTTCAGACATAAAGTTCCCTTTAAAATCAGGTTAATTATTTATTGCACCAACAGTGTACATGACAAATACATTACAGTATATTACACAAATACATTATACCAGCTCTCTTAACCAGTGCTTCCTAAAGCAAAACATACCAGCTAGACCAGCAATGGTACAGTTAATGGGTACCAATTGCATATAATGCTAATTAACACACATGTTAATGTAAAATAAATTGGCAGGATTTGGAAAACTAGAATATGGCAACCCTACTTTATTAGTGTCCTTTATCAGAGGGTTTCAACAATGTTGAATAAAAACATGGCAAAACTAACTAGAGGTATATAAAAATTCACTGAGGGCAAGCGTTGATCAGTGTTCTTTGAAAAAAAATCTTATTTGCTGCTATAGTGTTGTTTATAACAACAACAGAAACAAACTAATTATAATCTGTTCTGGACTACATTTGTTTAAGCCTGTTATCAACAATAACTTAATCTATCCAAGCTTTGCAAATGTGAGAAATTCAAACAAGCATTATACCAGATCATTATTTCCTCTCCCAATGCAAATGATTCCTATTTTGTCCAAAGAAATGGTTATAAAACCTGAAACTCCTTGGATCACATATGTAGTACAACTAAGCCCACCATTTTGTTTCTGTTGTACCACATTTTAAAAATTCAATTATAAAAATATATTTTCTACACAGTCTGTTTAATCAGGAAATGTCAAGCTGGAATTTCTATGTCAGTAACATATGAATTATGCTTCATAATTCAAATCTTAACTCAGTCATGATCTTGGTGGGCTTCAAGGAATCCACTATGCTTTCATTCAGATATTCAGCTTTTGGCTTAACAAGCCTATTAATATATTAACTGGATGTATTTGGTCACACACACTTCCTGTGTGCATTTTCATGAATGAGGAAACAAGCCAGGTAGCTGTAATTAAGCACAGCTCCCCATTTTGTCCAAAACAGGAAATCATTTTGGAAATCATTTCAATCCAAGCTATTTCTATGCTTCAAAATAGAAGCCATCAGATTAGAAGCCATCAGAACTAGTCTTCTAATCTAATTTTGCATCATTTTTTTTTTTTTCTACTGGAATTCCCCCCCCCCCCCCCCCATAGGAGGAAGAGCTGTCCACATACCTTAATTTGACCTTTTGAACAGGGATCACTACAAACTGATCGAACCATTCCACTTTTGTTCATCTGAATCTTGTCATCATCAATATTCAATACCCCTTCATGCCAGGTCCCAATATAGACATAATCATAATGGTTACCCTCTATGTGCTGCAGATTCATGATGTCATACCTAGGAAGCAAAAACATATGAAGCAAGAACAGAATGCAAATGTCAAAATGAAATTTCCATTCCAATTAGCATCTCCTTTGTCACTCCTATTCAGGTTCAAAATGATAACACCTTCTCTCCCTGATACTCCAGAGCCCCATGTCCATCATGTAAAGTCCCATAATTACAAGTGACTGTTCTGACTTTTGCTTTCTTTGCTAATCCTTGTTAGTTCAAAATCATGGTTGGATCAACCAGACTTTTCTTGTCAAATTCTTTGCCTGATGAAGAAGCTAGTGATGAAGAAGCTATTTTATGCTTTGGAGTTTGAGGAATAAAGGTGTTGCTGCTTTATGGATTTTGTTTCATTTTGCTTCATGGCCAACCCAGCTACCCTGGATATTTTTCCTGGATTTGAAGATAACCTCAAAAGAAGAGGGAGCCAAATGACTGGGACTTCACTCTTCAAAGTTTTCTACCTCCAACAAAGTAAAACCCTTTCATTGGACTGCAATTGGCATGTTTCACCTATACAGCAAAGAGACATTTTTCCAGCTGTAACAGTTCAGGGAATCCATGAGAAATTCAGTGTTTTCTGCTTAAGAATGGAGCAGTTAGCTGCACACAGAACAGGGACAGCTGGATTGTAAATGAAGTTACTTTTCTGTTGTTGGGGTGTTGATATTTGATTACCTGTATTTTATTGCCCTTCATCCCTAGTCCTCATATGGGCCAGAAGAGAGGTGGCCTCTCCTGTACTGAAATCTTTCAATACCATCTTAACTGACAACAGAATAACATCTGACAAAGAATGTAGACCTTTGACTCTAACTTCATCTCTCCCCTCCCACCAGATGATCTTCAACATCTTTGCCTAAAGAAGCCTGTGAACCTTTGAAAACTTGCATAATGTATTTTATGCCTTAGGGTTGGCTGAATTTTTGCTTCCTTGTGTATTTTGTTGTATTTCTTGTATGACTCATCTGTATGGGGTTAATTTGCAAGGAAAAGTTTCCTAACTAGCAATGTACTGGCAATATGAACTGAAAGCACTAGCAAAGAAAGTAATGTAATATTGTGGAGAACTCTTTGATCATTTAATGTGCTATTGTACTGTTTTGTGTTCAATATGACATGTTGTACACAAGATGTGTACAAAAGATATGACATATCTTTTCATAAGACGAAGGATGGGAACATCTTCAGCTAAACATGGCAATTACTTTTCATTTATATAAATTTCTTATGTCCAAGAGCAGGATTAGAAAAAACATCAGAGAAGGGTCAGCAGGGAAGATAGTCAGGTTAAGGGTGTAGAATTCCTGACATCTCTCCCCAGTGAACCATCAATATGCTTCCAACTGTAGAGAAACTGTAATTCAATCACCCTGTTGTGAAACTGAAACAAGGAGAAGTGGTTCCATGAAAGGTTTCCATCAACTCATAGGTTTTGCTTTGTTTTGCCATAAACCTGCTGCCCCCCTCCCCACTGACAAAAGGATGACATGGTCTGGCTTCTAAATCTTTGTTTTTGCTTTCAAATAAAATATTTAGTTTTAAAAGAATTTATTGTTGTGTGCATTCCAGACATTTGAGACTTACGGTGACCCTAAAATAACTCCACTACAGAGGTTTTTTTGGCAAGTTTTATTCAGAGAGGGTTTGTCTTTGCCTTCTCCTCCCAGAGTTCTAGTCCAACACTTAAACCACTACATCACACTCATTCTCTACATTCCTGTACAAAAAGGAGAACTAAATATTGAAAACATGACAATTTCCAGCCTAGGGACTAATTTGGGGATGAGGGAGAGAGAGTGCAAAAGCAGGTGAAAGTTTGGCCAAATCCCCATACCTCTTTTCCAGTTATGTCACCACCCTTACATTACCTCACCTGAATGGGGCAGACCTGTTTTAAAGCAGTGATTTTGTTACTGATGCATGTAGGCAAAGACTGATGGCTTAGGAATCATGAATTATTTTTTGTTTCTAAGGCCCTTTCCTCAGAGAATAGCAGGCCTGATCTACCAGATGCACCACCTGCCTTTGTTAAACCTGTGGAGGCTCGAAGAATATCCTCCTTGACTCAAGAAGCTTTCTTATGGTGGACTCAGAGGATCCTGGACATAAATTAATCAGAGTTACATTTAAAAATGAATGAAAGGCAGATTTGCAAGCATCTCATGAACAATTAGCAATCCAGGTGGAAAATCTGCTGCTCCTTTGCTCAAAGGAAGTAGGATATGCTTGTACCAGATCAAAACAAAGTTAGTGTACATGCTTCTGGAGGCTTTCAAAAAGTGCACTCTGTCCACCATCTTTGCCTCCCCTTGTTCTTCCTGCCTAAGACATAGAAGCACTTTTCTGCAAAATCTCTTGGTGCTACTTTGCTATGCTGCTTTTTTCTTAACAGAGAAAAGAAAGGCAGTGCTGAAGGGATGAATGACAGTCATGATTTCAAGGTGGGAGAGAAAGAAGTAGGAGTGCGTGGAGCAGAGTAAAAGGAGGAGGAATCACCAGTGAGTCTAGACAGACAGGCTGGCTGTTGAGAGACAGAGAAGAAAAGATCATTGTGGGTGGCAGGCAGGGGTGCATTTTGGTTTAAATTCAGAACGAGGAGAAAACCACAGCCTCAAACTGATATTTTTCTTTTTGTCAAGAATTTGAAAAGAGGTGTACTTCTTTCTGGGACACTACTTTGTTTTTCTGCTTGCTGAGTGTAGACTGAGGTGAAGGCATTTTTCCCTTGAGTGTCACAACCATAGACAACCTGAGGACAAGAAAAGCCAGACAGCTGTTTCTGTGCCCTGAATAGTAATGAAGAACAAGCAAATCAAACTGGTTCTGAAGAGCAGAAGGACACTGCTAGGAATGCTTTCTCACCTGATGCTGAAATAAGATAACTCATGTTTACTACTTTTATGTGTCTTTTGTAAGCTATATTTAGGGGAGGGATTTTTTAAAAAAGAATAACACCAAAGGATTTCAAGGGAAATTCACTCTATTGAGAACTACAGTCCACAAAGCCTGTTTAGGTAACTCAGAGAAATATCCAAAATATTGTGTGTGTGCGTGCATAAATATTTCAGATAGTTTTCTGGATTTCCTCATAGCTGGTTTAGTGGATCATAGCAGAACTACTAAGGAAACAAGGCATATGGAAAATGGTGCTTTGTGCAGATCATAGTTGGTTCTCATCAAACTACATCAGATCCTGGTTTGATATCTCAATTTTAAAACTAGCTTGGAGTACCAGTGTGGTATAGTAGTTGAGTGCTGGACTAACAATGCTGGAGACCAATGTTCGATGCCTCACTCAGTCCTTGAAACACATTGGGTGACCTTGAGTGAGTCACACTCTCTTAGCCTCAGAGCAAGACAAAGGCAACCCCCCTTGCTAAGAGAACCCATGATAGGTGTTCCTTAGGGTCAAGTTGGAAGTGACTTGAAGGCACACAATAACACCAAACTAATTTCGATTTGCAGTGAAAAACAGGATATTTTGGGTTTTTTAAAATAAACAACAAACAGAAACTGCGTGTCTCTTACTTTCACTTCCTGTGTATATATATCTGTGCCTTCAAGTCACCTGCCAGTGCATAGTAGCCCCATAGGTTTCATAGGTTTTTCTTAGGCAAGGGTGGTTGTGCCAGCTCCTTTCTCTGAAATATAGCCTACAGCACCTAGTATTCATTGGTTGTTCCATCTAACTACTAACTCATCTAAGTACTAACCAAAGCTGGCTTTGCTTAGCTTTCAAGATCAGACAGGATCTGATGCCTTCAGATTATTTAGGCATTTTTTACATTAGGCTAAAAATCTGTATGCTAGGTGGCGAAAGCAATAGTGAGCATTTTTCTTAGCAGCTTGTCTTGAGCAGTTTGGACCCTGAGTAGCAGTTGTGTATTCCTTGATCATCCTTGAGGTCTCTTCCAACTCTACGAGGTGATGCTAAGATGAGAAGAAGAGGGGCAACAAACAAACCTGAGAGACATGGTTTTTTGTTGCTTCTGATTGCAATTCTGCAACGTTACGTTATCCCTGAGTTATGTGTCCCTTCCCTGATAAGTAGGATTGTACCCTTAATGTCCAGCCCTTCTGTTATATGAGTTTGATGTTACTATGCTATTTTGAGTCCATGAAGCACATCACAACTGGCAGTAAATTCCACATTTTACTGAAGTACAGATAAATAGATGATCAGAAATGTGGCACAAGTTCATTAGATGTCCACTAATCATCAACATGGTGTAGTGGTACATCCTGAGGCCCAACATTCATCATTACAGTATCTGTAGCCACACAGCTTAGATTTGGCTGACCTTTGTTGGAAATGGTGCTGCCTTACAAGCTTGGTCTGATGCACCAGAACGCTTCTTTTGTTCTTAAAAACCTGCAGTTTCTCACAAGACTGGTGTCCAGCCATTGTGACAGAAGCCCTTTTCCATTACATTTCTATCCTTTTTTCTTTTGCTTCATATGTAGATTATTTTATAGCTCTCTTGGAAATACTGATTCACCAATATAAGTGGAAGCACTGCATTATCTGAAACTCAGGACCTTTTGTTTTCATTTAAGAGTGAGCATATCATCCCTGCAGCATCCAAAAGACAAGTCCTTGCCTGAAAATATGCAGTATATCACCTAGTCACACATCTGCTTGGTGCATCTTTAGCATGGGTTTTCAGACACAAAAATGCCCTTCAAATACTACAGGAGAGATATAGCTGATCCATGGAAGAAACACCTCTTTTCCTGTAATTGTATTTCCTGGCTTTGTTTTACAAGTAGCATTTACTTGTTTACTTTTTAAAATATTTCTAAATTCTTCAGTCACTCTTGATATAGAGGAGGGATAAGTATCATACAGCATTTATTTTAAAATCTGTGTGGGTGGGTGGGTGGACGTGGCTGTGGCTGTGTAGCCTGTGATTTGTTATGCTTAAGCCCTCCATACCACTGCCAGGGCCACAAGGGAGTAAATGTGGATGCATATAGAAACCAATAATATTTTTATTGGGTTCTTAATTGGTTCAGTGTGCTTGCTTCAGCTACAAGAGTCTAGCTTCTCATTTTTCTCTCCATTTAAGTAACAAAATGGCCAAGTGACTTGGACAGTGAAAACTGAAATAAATAAGGTGTGTCTAGCATTCTTCTTTTTAGTTTGTACTGACGTTTTCCTAGAATAATAGAATCATAGAATCATAAAGTTGGAAGAGACCACAAGGGCCATCCAGTCCAACCTCCTGCCATGCAGGAACTCCCAGTCAAAGCATCCCCAACAGATGGCCATCCAGCATCTGCTTAAAGACCTCCAAGGACGGAGACTCCACTACACTCCGAGGGAGTGTGTTCCAGCGTTGAACAGCCCTTACTGTCAGGAAGTTCCTCCTAATGTTGAGGTGGAATCTCTTTTCCTGCAGCTTGCATACATTGTTCCGCGTTCCAGTCTCTGCAGCAGCAGAAAACAAGCTTGCTCCCTCCTCAATATGACATCCCTTTAAATATTTGAACAGGGCTATGCTTTGCTATTATTCTAGATGTCACCCTCCTCAATTTTTATTCTTATTGTAAAAGTAGCCACTGAGGGAGAGTAGTATCCTTTGATAATTCTGTAAACAAAGCCAGAGACAACCTTCTGGAACCCCATTACTCATTAGAAACCAACCTTTCTATGTCTTGCAAACTGACTATCCCACCTAGTTACACCAAGTAATTGTCTTGCCTTAGCAAGAAGCCCTTCTGCTAGCATAAGTTGGAAGACATGATTCTTGGAATCTGACTTATGTGTGATCCTTCACTTATTTTACTGAAACAATGGATTACTATGTCCCTCCAGAAGTTTTTGGATGGCACTTCTCATAACCTTTCAGCATTGGTTGTGTTTGCTATGCAAGTTGCACGAGGCCAAAAACATCTGGAGAGAGACATTTTACTGAAAAAATAAACATAGCAGTGCCTCTCCATGGACCTTTTTATGCCCAGCAAATATGGTCTATTCTTACACTAGAGCACCATCCTAACATCTCAAGTGGCAAATCTAAGGTCGAGGACTGAGATTTTTTTAAAAAAATATGGCATAGCTATTTCATCAGCAAAGATAAAAGTAGTTAAATAAACAGAGTTATTTAAATCAGTAAGCAAATAAAATTACAGAGAAGGCATATTTGCTCAGATTCCACCCCCTGCCCCCTTTAGTTAAGCCTTTGATTCTGATAGAGGCCTGTTACAGAAATGTTGTCAGTTGTTTGTTTCTTTGTTTAAAATGCAGGTATACCTAAGTTAATGAAGTAGATGTATTCCTAGGCATGTATTCTAGATGTATTCTTTAACAGGAAATTTTACCAGAATAACATGGAATGATGAATAGGGATAGGTTCATGCACCACAAAAATGAGAGCAGTTCAACATATTTCACCTAAGGTTTTATTCAAAACTAACAATATGTACATGAGAAATAACCAAATCTAGCAGGTCTTTTATAAGTAAACCAAAACATTTTGAAACTTCTAGAGATCATTTGAAGATTTCTTTCAAAATGCATCCAAGGATATTTTTTTTCCTTTCACAAGCTTCCACTTTTCTTATCATTTCCACTTTGGTGGCCATAATTACAAATCTATGCTTTTTTAACATGCTGGGGGAAGCTGGTGCACCATGCTGATTTTCTTTCCTCTTTTCTCCCTGTTTTTCTTTCCTGTTTTGCTTTTCATGAATGCTCAGTAAGGGATTCCAGAGAAATCTGCTTTTTACCTTGCCGGCAGTAGTTAGGCACACAAAGCTAAACTAGGATCAGTTGAGGAAAACTTCATTCTTTTCCCACTCAAGCTTTATTCCATTGTTTACTGCAGACACTTTGCTGCAACATAGCAGCTGAAAGTCTTTGGTTCTCCAGTACTCTCATCATCCTCCAAACACTGTTTAAAAAACTTCCAACTAGAGTCTAGACCAAAAACAAGGAGGAAAAGAGAGAGAGAGAGAGCTGGGTGGATACTCTTTACCTTTACCTGGAGCAGAGCTGAAAATCATGCAACTTATGGGCCAAATATAGTCCCAAAGGAATTCATGGAGGCCTGCCACAAAATGTATTATTTTAATTTTTAACAATGTAATTAAAAAAAAACCTAACAACTCTATTCTTTGGAATTCTTCCATGGAGGAATTGGAAAGAAGAATTCCACTTCTGTGGAATGTGATTCTCCCATACATTGTTTCAGCATAGTATCTATTTCTTTTAATGGAAGCAACTGTTTTTTGTTTTTTGAAAAATGGAAGCAACCTTCTAATGATTGTTATAAAGCCTATTTTTAAAAATAAAAAGTCTAAAAGCAAACAGAATTTCAACTAAAATGCTTAGGCAACCGAAAAGTCTTAACCCGGTGGTGGAAAGACTATAAGAAGGGCATTACAGATTTGGGATGCCACAATGCTAAAGCCACTGCCCAGTGAAGGGCCTTTACAGATGTTCTTAAGATATGAGCAAGATAGTGTGGAAAGAGGTAATAATTAGGAATTTGGGACCCAGAGTGTTCAGACATTTAGTACTAGCATCTTCATATGGTTTCAGAGGTCAATAGGCAAACTACTCCCCCCCCCCCCCAAATAAGTAAACATATAACTAACTTTGGCTGAGCCTGTCAGGATTCTGGCATCTAGCCAGAGGCTTGCAGAGCATCTTTAAGCACAGCTCTGCTCTGTTCAAGGTGTAACAATGTATAGTAAACCAATCTGAGCCTATTGGGAAAGTTTAGTTTCCACTTTCTCCTGTCCTCTCCCCTCTGCTGAGTTAACTGAGTAAAAACTACTTTTGCACTTTGAACTCACTTTGAAGCAACTGTACTAATCTGAGGACAAGGAGGGAAAGTGGTGGAAGAGAGAGAAACTGGGACATTTTTAAAGAAACTGAAAAAGTGGGACAACAGAAGATTAATTTGGACTGTCCCTGCCAAACCAGGACATTTAGAGGGTATAGTGTAAAACTTGTCAGGGCTCTCAGACCTACATATAGCAATCCTGGCTCAAAGAGTATAACTTTTATGAATGTAGTACAAAAAGTGCTACAAAAAGCACTGCAAAAATAATCCAGTTTGAGATCACTTTCACTGCCCTGGCTCAATGCTAGGGCATTCTTGGAAATGTAGTTTTGTGAGACATTTAGCCTTCTCTGTCAGAGAGCTCTGGTGCCCTAATAAATTACAATTCCCAGGATTCCCTAGCACTCAGCCAAAGCAGTTAAAGTAGTCTCAAACTGGACTATTTCTGCAGTGTTTTGGACCTTAGTTACATCTTAATTTTTTATGTTGATTAAAAAAAGGTGTAGAGTGAAGGATAAGAACAAAGTATTTCGTTCTGTTAACCCATATGTCTTTACTGCATATAATTAAAATGTAAAGCATTATTTCAAAAGAAGATAAATAATTTGTTTTCCACGTACAAGGATTTATTCTCTTTGTATGCTGCACTTTTTGTTTGTCTTTGCTCAAATGTCTTTCCATATTCAATATATATATAAATAATGGACAGCTCTTTCATGTATCATTGGAAAAGATGATTTACTGAAACAAATCATTCAGCTGTGAAGGCAACATTGATAATTGCTTTGTGGTGTTTTGTTTTAATTTGAGAGACATATTGGGAATCTATATTCTTTTGAGACTGAAAGGCATACACAAACAAACCTACTCCTTGGCAGGCAGTTTCATTGTGTTTCTCCAAATCATCCATTCTTTATTTATATGAAGTTGTAAGATGTGTTTTTCCCTTCCAGCATGGGCATTCATATGTATTTCCTCAAATACACAAATTTCCTGTTGTTTGCATTTTTGTATCCTCCTTGAGAAAAGAAGATTTGTACACATTTTTCAACTGAATGCCTTCTTCTGTTTACAGATAGTTCAGTGCATATTTATTTTCTAAGCAATCCTTGCAAATGCATACACTTCCAAAGCAAGATACTCATTATCCCATGGGAAAGCCAAAATGAAATAGTTCAAGAGTTTCCATTCTTGGACTACATCAATGAGTGCAATCAAGAACTCAGAAGACGACTTGGACTTATAATGTCACCTGTGGAGGAACTAGACAAGATCCTGAAGTGTAAAAACAGATAACTGAATACTAAAGTTGGAATGGTCCACACCATTGCATTTCCCCATCACTATGTATGGCTGTGAATGCTGGCCAGTGGGGAGAAAAAAGCTGAATAATAATAATAATAATAATAATTTTTATTTCTAGCCCTCCCCTCTGAACAAGCAATCGGGGCGGGTTACAACAAGGTTAAAAAACAATACAAGTTAAAATATCCCATCCCATTCCCCAGCTCCCTCACCTTTAAAATAGGATTAAATCTGAGCAAAGTTAAAATAGCTAATTTAAACAATTAAAAATAAGCTAAAACAGCAACGAAAAGTTCCGACCCTGTGATCTTAGCTATATAGGGTGAAAACGCTGGAGAGAAGGTGAAAACGCACAAGACCAGCATTTCGGAGTCAGGAAGTGTTAAACATCTTCTGGGTAGGCCTGCTGAAAGAGATGCGTCTTTAGGGCTTTTTTAAAGCCTTCAAGGGATGGAATAAGACGCATCTCGTCCAGCAGGTCATTCCACAGCTTGAGGGCGACAGCTGAAAAGGCCCTCTGGGAGGTCTGCAACAGCCTCGTCTTCATGGGCTGTAGCAGATTCCTTCCAGAGGACTGGAGTGTGTGTGTGTGTGTGGGTTCATATGGGAAGAGGCGGTCCCTCAGATAGGATGGACCCGAGCCATGTAGGGCTTTAAAGATTAAAACCAACACCTCGTACTGTGCCTGGAAACTAATTAGCAGCCAGTGGAGGGATTTAAGCACTGATGTAATGTGCTCTCTCCTAGAGCCTGGCTGCCATATTTTGGACCAGTTGCAGTTTCCGGGTTAAGCACAAGGGTATCCCCATGTAGAGTGCATTACAGAAGTCCAGACGTGAGGTTACCAGTGTGTGTACCACAGTTTCCAGGTCCCTCATCTCCAGAAAAGGGCGCAGCTGGTGTATCAGCCGAAGCTGATAACAGGCACTCCTGACCGTTGCATTCACCTGACTAGACATGTGAAGCGACGGGTCAAGGAGTACCCCCAGATTGTGAACCGAGTCCTGTGGGGAGAGTGTGATTCTGTCCAGGACCGGAAGTTGTAAACCCAAAACTGGTTTCAGGCCAGTAACTGCGAGTACCTCCATTTTGTCTGGATTGATCTTCAATCGGTTTACCCTCATCCAACCCATTACCGCCGCAAGGCAGTCATTAAGACGCCATCTGAGGTCTGAGCAGACAATCTGGTCACAGAGAAGTATATCTGAGTGTCATCAGCGTACTGATGACACTGAGCTCCGTGTCTCCGAATGATCTCTCCAAGCGGCTTCATATAGATATTAAATAACATCAGGGACAGAATGGTGCCCTGAGGGATGCCACAACTAAGCTCAATTTTGGAGGAGTAGCTGTTCCCGAGTCTCACCCTTTGGGACCTGCTGGAGAGAAAGGATTGGAACCACCTAAGAGCGGTGCCACTAATCCCTAACTGTAGTGATCAATAGTGTCGAACGCCGCCGAGAGATCCAAGAGCACCAACAGGGTCACACTACCCTATCAATGCTCAGGTGGAGGTCATCAATCAGAGCAACCATGGCAGTCTCCACTCCATATCCCATCCTGAAGCCAATTTGGAATGGGTCGAAATAGTCAGCTTCATCCAAGACAGCTTGGAGTTGAAAAGCGACCACTATGTCGATCACCTTGGTAAGAAAAGGTAGGAAGGATACTGGTCTATAGTTGTTTCTGTCCAGTGGATCAAAGGAAGACTTCTTCAGGAGAAGCTTGACTGATGCCTCCTTCAGACAAGATGGAACAATGCCTTCCTTGAGGGACGCATTGATCACCTGCCGAAGGAATGTCCTCAATGCGTCCCCTCCCTGGGCGACCAGCCAAGATGGACCCAGATCGAGACAGCAAGTAGTCTTTTTCACACATCCAAGTAGCTTGTCCACATCATTGGTACTCACCGATTGGAACTCATCCAGTAAACTGACAGCAACAGAGTAGGTGGACACCTCACTTGTGGATTCTGAACAAATATTGGCATCTAAGTCGGCTTTGATCCGAGAGATAGGAAGAAAATAATTTGAGATGGGGTGCTGGAGAAGAGTTCTGTGAATATTGTGGACTGGGTCCTAGAGAAAATCAAGCCTGAACTCTCCATAGAAGCAAACTGAGGTTTTCATACTTTGACAATAATGAGAAGAAAGGATTCATTAGCAAGTACAATAATGTTTGTAAAAGTGGATGGTAATAGGAAAAGAAGCCCAGATGAATAGATTCAAAGTGGGAAGCCATGGCCATGTGTCTGCAAGACCTGAGTGGGTTGGTGTGGAAGAGGCAACTTGGAAGGTTTCTCATTCATAGCGTTGCCATAGGTTGAAGCCAACTTGAAGGCAATTAACAACAAGAAGAAAGAAGTAAAATGGGTGTTCTCTCTCATTTCAACTCCAGCACAATGAATTTCCATCCTTGCCCTTGGGTAAGCCCAGACAGCTGGGAAAGGGGCTATTGGTACAGACCATTTCTCCACCTAAAATACATCTACCTTACAAATGTTGATTAGCCAGCTGATTGACCCCTTCCTTGAAAAACAGCATAACGGAACATTCAGAATGGTCTATGGAACATGTAGAGGGCAAACCACGTGTTTCCATTTGCATACCTTTTCATATCTTCTTTTATTAATCCAAACCACCATCATAACCAGGTTTTCTTTCAGCCATCAGTACAAAAGTTGGTTGAATTGTTTCTACTCTGCAGTTAATATTTAGTATTATAAGTGGAAATGTCTAGCGATGATTCGGTCTAAATTATATAAGCCATGATAATTACCACTTTGATGGATAAAGCAAAACACAACGATATCTTACCTTCCTGGGGCATCTCCATTTTCATCAATTCGAACTTCCTCTCCCGAAACCCCAATGAAGGAAGAATTTAGGAGAAAATCCAAGAGCTTGCTTCCATCAATTGGTGTCATTGCATCACACAGTCCAACATGTCCTGGACACAGGGCATGATGCATATTTTGTAGCCCATGGGCCATAGCATAGATGGCATTGATAACAAATCCCATTTTACTGTCCTGGACATAATTTTCTTCTAAACTTTCATTGCCTGCAACCAAAAGAAGACTGTATTACTCCCGATATAAAAGGTATCACACAGTAAGACATTTGATGGACAAAAATATGCCTTGTGTATACATAACTATCAACATCAAGAGGACTTCAAGCACAACTAGAACAAGATACCCCTTATCCTTGGAACTGCCTCCCATAGGATTCTTCCCAGGGTTAAGCCAAGACATTTTGCTATCTTAAGCATAGCAGTTAATGATGTTCTCCATCCTCTGTAGACAATATACACAGCACCTAAAGTCAGTGAAATTATTTCATTACACAAGGTAGAAAATGCCACAGGGGTCTTGACAATAACAAAATAAAACCATAACAATTTGCTTCCTTTTCAAGGTATGTCAAAGTCTAAAGCTTGAGGCAGCTTCCTCACACAGTCCCAGAACTCTTCCTTTCTCAAAACCCACTTTTCCTTTGAAATCTTAACTTTTCAAATTTCAAGTTCAAATACTCTCCTATTACTAAGAGGAAATTATGTGGAACTGACATAATGATACATTCTTCCCATACATCACTGCCTCCATTTTCTTCACCTTCCTTCCCTGTCTCATTTGCAACTGTTTCTAGATTGCTCTCCTATTGAAGCAGACCTGTCATCTCTCTCTCTTTTTCTCTCTCTGGGTGAAAGATATTGTACATGGGCTATGCTAACTAAAATAATACTACGTTCTAATACTACTTCAGTTTATGATAATAACCTAACAGAGTCAGACCTAAGAAGAACAAAGAAAGAGTAGTGTAAAAGGAAAAGGGAATAGTTTCCCTTGGAAGAGTTGAAAAAAGTAAACAGACTTGAAAGAACACGATAAGCACTCTTGAATGAGAGCATGTCAGGCAATTTTAAAGAAGAAAAGAATCTCTTTGGCACATTTGAAAATATTTGCTTTGCTTTGTGGTGTGTTGGGACACCTTTCAATTTTCTACGGCAGATGCTTGCAGCAGGTGTATGATCAGGATTCTTTTAGCCTTAAAGCTGTAGGTGTTCCCACTGCAGAGTTGTATCACTTTAGTGTCACTTTATTTGTCATGGTTCCATCCCATGGAATTCTAGGATTTGTAGCTTCATGAGGCATTTAGCCTTTTCTGTTAGAGAGCTCTGGTGCCTCCTCAAACTACAAATCCCAGGAGTCTGTAGAATGCAGCCATCATAGTTAAGATGGTATCAAACTACTATAAATTTGCGGTGTCAATGCATCCATAGTCTTCAATCAACCTGGGCTGCCTTTTAATTATCTTACCACAGGATGAGCCAATGGCATGAAATCTGATACCATACTCTGCACTGTTCATGGACATGTTACTTCTTATCTCAAACATTTCACAAATCAAAACTGGGACACATGTGGCCAAAAGACATTATTGTGTGTTCAGGGTGGCAGAGGTTATTCATGAGGAAGAACACAAGCCAGGAGAGGCTATAGTAGTTTGCTATTGCCTGAGCCTATTGGGAAAGTCAAAACTCTGTACCTTCTCTTTTCCTTCCAGATGAATTAATTGAATGCAGACTACTTTTGTACTTTGAACTCAATTTGAATCAATGGACATACGCCAAAAACAAAGGGAAAGGATGAGAGGAGGAGAGAGAAACAGGAACATTTTAAAACCTGCTGAAAAAGTGGAATGTCAAAGGATAAAAGAGAACTGTCCCTGCTAAATTGGGACAATTGGTGGGTATGTTACTTTTTAAAATGCAATCCCAACTGCAGCACTTCAGTTGACTGTGGATAGGTACTAAAGGCAAATCCATTCAACACATAAAATTTGCATTTAGATTACTAAACCGTCAGTCAGTCGCAATAGATCTGACAGCTGTCACACACATTCTGTCTAAGCTAGTTATACCAGTTTCATACAACTTTAACTATTGTGTCTCCATCCTTAAAAATCCTGGGATTTACAGTTAGATGTGGCACCCAGAATTTTCTTCTATAGCGGTCTGGTGTACTCCTCAGAGCTATGATTCCTGGTGTACCCTGAGATGCCTAGCTCCAATACAGATTTTAAATGATTTATTCCTCAACTCTTCTTATCCCCAGGGTACCAGGGTTTATTTTAAGTAGATTTTCAAACTGCGAATCCAAGGATACCTTAGAATGGATGCATGCCCATTAAAGTTGTATGAGATAATTGTGTAAAGCACATGCAGCTATACTTTTGGCTGTTTTTCTTCTTTAATAATAACTAGCATTCCCGTATTCAGAGCCATGTCAGGAAGAGAAGGTTTTGTTAACCCTTTGACATTTCCCTATCATGGTTGTGATCAATATCAGACTATTTTGTGCTTCAGTTCCACAGTGGGAGGAAATGTCCATCAAAGCCATTAAGATATTTTTGGGCTACTGCAAACAGCTGGCATGGAAGTTGACCCTGACTGGAACTATGAGGAGTGCAAAGGGTCAAAACTGTCCCTACCCATGTTGTCAGGGCCAGCCCAAGACATTTCACTGCTTGAGGGGGAACTACAAATGTTCTTCTCTCCTCCTCTCATCAAAGTCAAGGTTCATAGCACCCCAAGCTAGCTCAGTTATTTTAGAATACAAGGCAGAAAATCCAACAAACATCTCTTCTCTCTGCTGGCAGTAGAAGTACAATAACAACTGATTAAATAGTTAAGAATGTGCTGCCCTTTCACCATATTTTAAGTCTTCTCCCCAAGGCAGTGCCTTCACCATGCTTAATAATAGGATCAGTTCTGAATGCTATACTCTAAATCTGGCTCCTCCTGTCCCTTTCCTCTGCCATCTGTTAAAAGTAAGTTTACTACCTGTGAGAGCAGACAACAGAAATTTAATTTTGTTTTCCTTTTTTCATTACAAGTCTTCTGGCAGCAGAAAGTAGCAGATTTTTGGGGCCATTAGATTCTTTGTTGTTTTGGTCTATATAACAAAATATGATGCAGTGTTGGGAAGCAGTAAAAATGGGAAGAGAATCATAGCTTTTTGAGTGTCAAGGCATGGGTAAGAAACCTCTTTCAGTCTGAGGTCCAGACTTAATTTCAGAGAAGATGCTGGGAGCAGCATTCTTCTGCTTGGTCCAGCCAAGGATTGAAAATATATACACTCTTGCTGGTAACTAACCATTAGAAGAAGTATTTCAGCCTTTTAGAATGGAGGGAAAGTGAGCAACAGCTGGGAAATCAACAAATGAGGTATCGTTGAGAAATAGGAATTGGGGAGTCCAGTGGGCCAGACTGGGAACCCAAGAGGGGTGTATTTGGGATCCTACCCCCCCCCCCCCCCAATCCAGCCCTCAGAGAGAGTGCAATGTGGAATCTCAGGGTAAGAATGCTGCCTTGACAAGTGTGTGCATATCAATTTTTGTTATTTGTTCAAATTGGTGTCTTTTATTTGAACGGCGTATTGTCTGCAATTGTGGCTGATGCTTAATGTATCATGCTTAATGACAACATCAGGGACTGCTACTTTTAAGATCACCTCTTCAGCATCTTCACATTGAGTCACCCCTTGAAATCACAAGAAAGCTGGCTAAGGTTTTGGTGATGAAATCTAAGAGCCTGAAACAGTTCTGACCTAACAACCCTACAATCCTTTCTCCTGTCCATGAAATACTACATGACAAAGCAGATTTTGAAACAGAAGAATCTGCTGTTCTAGAAAGGGGAGTTTACAGTGTGTGTTCATGCACTTCTACATGTCAACCTTTGCTATTTCACTTTACCAAATACCCTTATGGTTGCTTTCCCTTTGCAGTGTAAAAATGGGCTTAGAACTCCAGCAGATGAAGGAAACTAAGCAGACACCCTACTGTTTTTCTGCTAAAAATTCCAATTAGTCTTTCTATTTCTTTTTTCTCTCCAAAAACTAAGGGTTGTCGCACATGTTTGCAGGTTTTCTAGTACCACATCTACTTTTTGCATGTGTTTAAGTCCAATAGGAAAAAATCTATATCTCTCTATCATACAGAAGTGCCTGGACATATCACTTAAAGAGAGTCACAGAATTTATAGAGAAAATGCAAATAAATAAATAAATAAAAATTTTAAAAATAGCTACACAAGTGACTCATACATTAGCCTTTGCTGGTTCTGTGCAGTGCCTGAAGCCTCTCTCAGACCCTGGAGTTCCTGTCTTGTCATGCAGTATGCCAGAAATGATAAACCCAGGAATATTTAATCCTTCATGGGATAGCTCTTGCTTTTATGATACACAAAATATGATGCTTTTGTATCGATTGTCATGAGTTTATTATGTAAAATGTTTTCTAATTTTGCTTGCACTTCTGGATTATTATTAGTCACTACAAAACTATCCCCAAGTCCACCAAAATATTATTTACATGAGGTGTGACATTTATGTTTTTCTTCACTCTTTCAGATACGTTAGCCCCATTCACATTATGAAAATAATCCAGGATGAATCCAGGTTGAATTCTTGTTGTTCAAACATGTCCTGAATTCACTTGATGCACTTTTGGGGAGGGCTGGCAAAAAAGCCACCTGACCTGGGATATTCAATACTATCCCGCCCCCCCCCCCTCCGATTTTTCCTGAAAAATCAGCATTGATCTGCATCTTCACAATGTGAACAAGCTTCCAAATAGATTTGGAATACTATCATTCAAGAGAATGAAGGTGGTTCCATTTTATCCTGAAATGATGACAGGTGTGAATAACAAAAGGGTTGCATTTACTCAAAGAGATTCTTGAACCCAAAACAATATGGGAACAGCAAACCCGATATGTATCAGCATGGTGATCTGCATCTCCTTGGGACAATTTTTTTAAAAACAAAAATAAGTGGGAATGCCCTCATAGACATGCAGATAATGTTAAACAAAGATATAGATAAATGTATAGTAGTGGTGATGCATCTGCACAGAATTTTAATTTTTATGCAGAAGAAAGATAAGATACATTATTACTTGGGACTTTTTAGTGATGGGTCTGTAAGCAAAGGAACACTATGACCAAATTTCTTACTTAGGTTTTCTTTACATATACCTCAAGAATGGTGGTATTGCCTTCTCCAAGTTAGCTCCTAAACTTGGGGAAAATTGACTGGATTAAAGTTTTCAATGCAACTGCTATATGCATAGTGTAATAAAATAAATGTGTTGATATCTCAGTTGAAAATGCATTCAATTTCATGACAAGCCCATGGATTTCAATGCAACAACATCATCTTCATAGGTTGCCCCAGTATTTCCCTGGAAACATTTTATTCTCCATATGTTTTCAGTTTAGGATATATTACAGTGCACAGACAAAGCAGCTGCCAAGAAAAGGGCCATCAGCTGCATATTTTGTATCGTATTCTGAAGACAAATTGCATGATTTTCTGATCTCTGCAGTCTTCTGAAGCAACATGGGAGCAACCATGAAGATTGTTGTGTTGCCTCTGGACATGTGGGACTAATGCACAAGTAAATATTAGAGACTGAGATAACAGAACTTTTTAGACATGATGAACATAGGGAGGTTAATTGGAAACATTAATTTAGTCAGTGGTTTATGTCAAAACTGTAGAGATTAAATTGTCCCAAATCTCTGTACAGTGTTATTGATTCATGGAGTGATGGTGGTGGTGGTTTTATTGATTGTGGTACAACCTTTAATGATTTCTCTGCAAAGCTGTTTTGGCTAGCTAATAATAGCAAAAACTGAGTATTGCAAAACAGGGACTGATGTTGGCAAGCAAGAAAACAAGTCCCTGAGCTGCATGAAGGGCTGGCATTATTCCATGCACAAGAGTTATATGTAATCAAGTAGAAAAGAATTTTCCTATCTAAAATAGGGTTATAACTAAAAAGATAGGATGTATTCAATTATTGCTCTGTTGCAATATGTAATGTGACCCTGAGTCACATTACAAAGCACACAAGGTTATTTGGTAAATTTCATTTTAAGAGCTGTCATTACTTAAGAATAAAGGATGAAGACTTAGAGCTTTCAGACTTCATCCACATCACATGGAAATTACAAAAATAAAATAGAATAGAATGGGAGTGTTCAACTTAAGTGTTCTGTTTTATCTTAAATAATAAAGAAGAACAGAAAAATAAGGACCAAAAAATAAAGAATAGTCTCAATCAACTGTAAAAAGAAGCAAAACAATTCAACAATTGAAGATGTAGATGGAGGATTTCTCTTAATCACTGCTAATAGCTCATTGGGAAGGGGAATGGCACGCCCCATAGTCCAACAGTCATTGAATCTATATTTCAGGTTGCTGTTAGGACCAATGTACAATGAGTGTACCAAAAGAGATGAGCAACTTTTTAATACACTAATGTATTCTGCATTGGTTATAGCCAACAGCCTAGGAGCTTATTTTTACCAAGTATCCATGAGGATGTGCATTATCAAACATCCACTTTGTATGGATTCACACAGCAGCAAAGGGAGGGTTAATAGATATACATTTGCACAAGAAAGTAAAGAAAATAAAGCAGTGATGTAAATGTGCAAAAATCCTCAGCAATTTGCATTATAACACTTACATGTAGACTAGCCCCAGGAGAAGCAGCATGGGACTGGAAAGCATATTATCATGGTTTTCTGCCAGCATATGACTGAAGGGGTAGGGCATGACTGTTTGAAAATAGTTGGGCATGACTGTTTGAAATCCCTGTGGGATCTCAAAAATATTAGGTTTTAGATTAACACCTTTCACAATGTATGTTGAATGGAAGAACTAAAATAAAGAGTGTTACAAATTTCAGCAGATATGGCGAAATCAAAAATTATATTGATATTATATATAAATGATATTTATTTGTATAAATTATATACAACATAAACTTATATAAAGCATACAAATGCAGCCAACTGCTCTTTGGATTCTGGATAAAGTATACTTGGATCTGTATCCATAGGGGTATAGATGATTAACCTCTTAAGTAGAAGAACTAGGAAAGGGCTTTGACAGATAGCAGTTGGAATTGGTGCACTTCAGCTTATTCATTTTAACTCATATAGAGATTAATTTGCAAGAGATAGATTTGCAAGAGATAGATATTGCAGTCTTCAGCACAGAGAATCATGCAGCTATCTTAGTTACCAGGTTTGAAACTTAGGGGATGGGTTTGGCATATACCAATGGACTTAAGAGTTCCTGAATTCAGATGCTCTTTAGATGCAAACATGTCTCTCTGGAACTTGTTTGTGTGTGCTTGTAAGAAAGCACATGAATCTAGAACATGCTGCATGAAGTGCATCTAGGGGACATCACATGGCCATTTCTCACGCAATTTCTCTACTGTCAGGGTGCTAAATAATATTTTTTGTTTGTTTATTTTTTTGGAGTGGGGGACTATTGCATCATAAGGGGAAATACATGTTCACTGTATGGTAGCTGTATGTGAAGAGGTTATCAGAAGCAGCCAGGGTAACAATTGTCAATGGTTCCTGAAACATGACAGAAACAGAAATTTTAAAAATTACCTGTATGTCAGTGATGCAGAAAGGTTAGCAGCCTCATTGTGTCTTTCAGCCTTAAGGATAATAATGTGTGATCAGTGTGATGATTTAATTCTATTTTAATGTACAACTTTTCTATGTTTTTAATTGGACTATTCTTTTAATATTGTGAGCTGCTCTGGGTCCCACTTCTGGGGGGAAAAGAGGGATACAGATGATGATAATGATGATGATGATGATGATGATGATGATGATGATGATTGGCTTTGGAAAGGCAAAATGATTTGGTTTCATCCAGCTGACTAAGCTGTTAGCTTCAGTGGTATGAACACCACAGTTAAGGTATATCTGTAAAGACTGTTACCTACATAAAGATTACCCATAAAAATGACATTCTAATTAATATTACTTCTGTATTTATGATTATATAGTTAAAACACATTTGATTGGTAAGAACCATCGGTGCTACTGGAGTTAATAATCACCAGAACAAGTGACTTTCTTTTGAAATAACATGTTGCTTGTTCAAACATTCATGACAGCTCAGAATATTAATATATACAATAATAAAGTGTGAATTAGATTTTCATTCTCTTGAGGGTATCAAGAAATAAATCTCATTATATGAGAGCTGAAGGCATTGTGTCAGTCACATATAATAGTCAGAATTATTCAGACAGGCTCAATCTGAGCAAAAATGGCTTCTACACCACAGGATGCCTATCGCTTCTAGGTTCTCATTGACCACACACAACTTTTTATTATTGTACAGGATTGGTCTCCCTTATCCAGAGAAGTTTGGGATTTCAGATTATTATTATTATTATTATTATTGAATTCATGTATTTGCATATACAAGGTATCTTGGAGATGGTACACAGTTCTAACCACAAAATTCATTTATGTTTAATGTACACCTTATACACATAGCCTGAAGGTAATTTTGTACAATATTTTAATTAATGTTGTGCAGAAAACAAAGTTTGAGTACACTGAACCATCAGCAAGCAAAGGTGCCATTATCTCAGCCAAGCACACACACACACACACACACAAAGTTTGGTTCTGGGAATATTCTGTATTTCGGAATTCCAGATAAAGGAGACTCAACCTGTATTCCTGTGTAAAAAGATAATTTATTAAAACTTTCTAGGACATTGTTTATCTTATCACACTCATTAATTTATGCCTAAATTTATTGTGTTGGCCATACTAACAGGAAGTATTTTTTTACTGTAAGTCAACTCCATGACTCAAAACAACGTTAGATAATTAAATATGTGGTAAATTGTTCATTCCTTTGAATCTTAATGCCTAGAAAAAGGCTTAATACCAACATTTCTTGAATTCTGACTCAACATGCACAGGTTTCAACCCATTTCAAACAAAATGCATGGAAATATCTATTTTAGAAATATTATTTTTAAGGATTTATTTATTGCACCCCTATTAAAATCTAGGCTCCACTCACATATATTTGGATTAATCCAACAAGAAGGGCATTCCTAGTCATATCAAGAGAGGCATGTCTCTGCTCAGTCATGGCTGGTAGAACCACACCCTTGTCTTGTTTTTGGAATATGTCTTCCAGGCTCTGTCTTTCTCAAGAGGTTTTATGCAGTGGTAGCTGGTGGCTTCCATGTTAGTGGGCTAGGGGGTTCTTAACTTATTTAGAGGGTAGGATTCAGTACCCTGGATAGTTCATTTGAAAATCAGACTAAACTGCTTCTAGCAGTATACACAAATACTCTTACTGTTTATAATGTTATCTTGAATACATATAAGTTGTCATTTCTCCTGCTGTCTCCCACTAATTCATGGACTTCACACACGCGTCCTATATCTTCAGACAATATCAAGAGAGTGCTAAATTGTGTTATTATTAAAATATTTATTGTTTCCTTAAAGGTAACTGTTAGCACATTGATACCACTCTTGAGACCACCATAGTCTCTAGTCAGCAACTAGAGAAAGATGTCTTCAAGACCAGAGCTCAAATCACAATTCTTTCATGGAGTCAGTGGTTAACTCCAGTTTTTGCTATCTCATATCAGACTAGTTTGATGTGAGAAAAAGCAAGCAAAGGGTGATTTAAGGAATGCCCCACATGTATTAAAGCAGTCAACTATTTCAAGTTATAATGTGCTTTCAGCACCAGAAAGTTTTCTGTATAGGATACAGCAGAGTTAAACAGAATAAATGTTGTCTGCTGTGCACGAAGTCAAAATTCCTTTTAAGTCAAAATATGATAAACTTTTCTGAAAGCTTTTCTGAAAGCAAACAGTATAGAATGAAAATACTGCATGAAACCTTCAGGTACCTTTCTGAGCTGTCTAAAACACATTAAGAATCTGGAAGCTTGCAGGGCTCCTGAAGGTATAATGAGTTCAAAAGACTGCAGACTTTATCCAAGATGACAGTAAGTGAGAGAGATTTCATTTAAATTACATTCCCATCAAAGAAGATTCCCACCCCATATATTCAGGCTATTGGTATAAGTTGAGTTTGCTTTATCAACATGAAAACAGAATCAGGTTGTTTATGGAGCTTCAATCCAAATATTCCTCCCCAAGTGCCTCACATGATATTAGTATATTTTAGCAGGCATTCCATTTTAAACAGTATACTCTGCAACTAAAGTTTTAACTGAATTGGAAAGGACAAGAGTGTTTACAATCAGAAAATCTGTCAACATTCAATTTTTTTAATATCTCTTTTTTTAATTAAATTTTTTTATTAAACAGATATACAAACTTATGATTGAAAAAGCAGTTAAACCATTTGACATTTTGGCAGTTAATATTTTAACATAAACATAAAAAGGAAAAAACCCACATACACAGAGAAGGAAACAATAAAAAATAATATGGTAATTTGGTCCCAAAATATTGGTCATACTATTGACCTTTCTCAATGGGAATATACCTGGGTTAGGAGGGTAAAGTATACAAGAAGTCAAGATTTAAGAGAAAACTACTATAAAATGCTGTTTAGATGGTGTTTATCTCCAGATAAATTAGCTAAAATTTATGGGATAAATGACAAATTCTCCTTGGATGGACTAATCTCTTGCCTTTCCTTGCTCTACTCAGAGAAGGGAATTGTTCCTTTTTTGATAAGAGGTAAAGTACAATACTTACATTGACCCATGGATAAGTTGATCCAGGGCTTGGGGGTCAATTTTTTGATTAAATGTTCTAGACTTATACATGAGTATATACAATATGTTACATGCATTTCAAACCACTGAATCTCTGCAGCCCATTAGGGTTAAGAATTGCAAGCAAAATCTAAGGAGCAACAGCATGAGAAGCCACTCTTCCAGGCCAATCTGAAAGAGAGCTATTTTCAAATAGCATTCACAGAAGAGGAATTGTATATATTCTGTCCACAGGAGGGAGCACATCATTCTCTTCAACTATTTTAACAAGATATTTTATATGCTTAGATTCATAGCTAGAAGTTAGGGAAAGTAAAACATTCAATATTTCAGGGTTCTTCACTTGACACTAACTATGGTGTTATCAGGCTCTAAACAATGTTTGAATTAGAATGTCTCACAGACAGTGGAAAGAAAGAAAAATCATCTTAATGTCCATTCTGCTTAATTTTCAAGATACAGAATAAGAATCAGTGCAGTCCTGACCTCTGTGTAACTAGCAATGAAACAAATTAGTGATTACAAATAAAGACAAGCAAAAAACTGAATGTCAGACTGATTGGGCTACTATAGCCATGGTTCATGTAAATGACTCTTTTTCACTTCTGAGGTTATGAGCAACAGAGAAACCACTAGTTCTGATCCAGATGTGGGTGGACAAAAAGAGAAATGTTTCCACTTATAATCTTGTATGTTATAAAATCCTGCTTGAGCTGCCAGGACTCTGAGGGACCAGGGAAATGGCTGTATCCAGGACTCAGCACTCCTCTGAACCACCGAGGCCTCACTGGTCAGAGAGACTGAAGCAAGGATTCAGATTGCTACCAACTTCAGCTGGAGGAAGGATAAGAGGGACGCCGGTGGGAGCGGTGCCCCTTGAAACCAGCCTGCTGGACCCTCCAGAGGCCCAGGGTCTGTGCCAGAAACACCTGGCCACCCGCGGAGGAGATAAGAAGGACACTGGTGGGAGTGGCACCCCTTGAAGCCGGCCTGCCGGACCCTCCAGAAGCCCAGCACCTGCACTGGAAACACCTGGCTGCCCGCAGAGGAGATAAGAGAGATGTCGGTGGGAGTGGCTGCCGGTAGGAGCAGCGCCCCTTGTAGCCGGCCTTTTGGACCTTCCAGGCCTCAGCGCCAGCATTAGACCTCTCTTATATGACATACTGGTATATATACTAACAAACAGCAGCATTACTACCAAACGAACTGTAAGTGGAAGAAACTTTATTCCCACCCTCTCAGACTATTGAAATACTAGCATTGTGTCTTATTTCCTGGTGTTATGTATTATCCCATGAGGAATCAATTAGGAGGTTTACTGAGATGATAACAGCTGATAACCTAAAAACAAAATTATCAGAGCTGTCATTTTATAAGTGTCAGCACTGAAATGACCATTGCTCCATAATGATCATGGAAAGTTATATGTGCGGGAAGGGGAAAATTACTGTGGATAAACAAGACCAAGAGGCTGGAGATTATAACTGTGAAATGCCTATTGGAGTCATGCGGGGCAATGGGAGATACAGCGTTAACAGAGTGGTGATAAGACATGAAGGAAGACAAGAGTGATAGTTGAAATCTATCCCATCTTCCATGCACTGTGTTAATCCAAAAGAACCAAGGGTCATCCCATCAATACCACAGCCCCTCACCTTGCTACTTTGTAATGCCAGGTCGGTGAAGAATAAATCTCACATTATTCACGATCTGTTAGAAGATGAGAACGCCAACCTCGCTTGTATCATGGAAACTTGGCTGGGTGAGGACAGCAATGTGACGTGGGTCAAGGCCCTCCCAGCTGGGTATACCATCCAAAAGCAGGTTAGGGAAAGTTGGCAGGAGGGGGGGTGGCCTTGGTCCATAAAAGTACTATCAACTTGACCAGGAGACCTATCCGTAAAATAATAATAATTTTTATTTCTAGCCTGCCCCTTTGAACAAGCAATCGGGGCGGGTTACAACAAGGTTAAAAAACAATACAAGTTAAAATATCCCATCCCATTCCCCAGCTTCCCCCCCCCCCTTAAAATGGGATTAAATCAGAGTAAAGTTAAAATAGCTAATTTAAACAATTAAAAATAAGCTAAAACAGCAACGAAAAGTTCCGATCCAGTGATCTTAGCTATATAGGGTGGAAACGCTGGAGAGAAGGTGGAAACATACAAGACCAGCATTTCGGAATCAGGAGGTGTTAAACATCTTCAGGGTAGGCCTGCAGGAAGAGATGTGTCTTTAGGGCTTTTTTTAAAGCCTTCAAGGGATGGAATAAGATGCATCTCGTCCGGCAGGTCATTCCACAGCTTGGGAGCGACAGCTGAAAAGGCCGTCTGGGAGGTCTGGGCCAGCCTGGTCTTCATGGGCTGTAGCAGATTCCTCCCAGAAGACCGGAGTGTGTGTGTGTGGGGGGGGTCATATGGGAAGAGGTGGTCCCTCAGATAGGATGGACCCAAGCCATGTAGGGCTTTAAAGGTTAAAACCAACACCTTGTACTGTGCCCGGAAACTAATTGGCAGCGGACCACATCAAGTGTATTTACCTGATCCTGAAGACTAGGGACAGTTTTGGGGATTCTGTTGATCTACTGACCACCCCGTTGCCTAACAGACTCCCTGACCGAGCTGACACAGCTGGTCTTGGAGCTGGTGCTGGAGTCTCCCAGGCTTCTTGTCCTGGGGAACCTCAATATCCCCGCCGAGGCCGGCTCATTAAATCTGACTGGTGCAGCTTGGGAGTTCATGGATTCCATGACTACCATGGGCCTGTCCCAATTGGTCTCAGGGCCGACACATTGCACTGGTAATACACTCGATGTGGTGTTTTGCACGGATCAGGAAAATCTGTGGGCAGAAGTCATTGATACTACTGCCCTGTCATGGATGGACCACTTCCTGGTCAAGGTGGAACTAAAGGCCACTAACCATATCCCCCTCAGGGGTGGAGGACCTATTAAGATGGTCTGCCTGCGAAGGCTGATGGAACCCAAAAGATTCCAAGAAGCCCTAGAGGATTACATGGTTGGGAATGACAGTGACTCTGTTGATGCCCTAGTTGATACCTGGAACACCGACCTTGCCAGGGCTATAAACAGCATCGCTCCTGAGTGTCCTCTCCGACTTGCTTCTAATAAGAAACCATGGTATACCCAAGATCTTCATAGGATGAAGCGAGACTTGAGACGACTAGAACGCCGCTGACGCCAACACTGTCGTTTATCTGACAAGACACTCCTAGAGAACTTATTAAAGTCCTACGGAGTGGCAATCGATGCAGCAAAGAATTCGTTCTATGCTATACGTATTGCATCTGCAGAGTCTTGTCCAGCAGAGCTTTTCAGGGTGGTTAAAGAGCTAATTCAACCTCCTCCCACCCTGAATCCATTATTAGAATTTACCAATGCCTGCTGTGACGCTTTTAATGACTTTTTTACCAATAAAATCTCTCAGATAAGGGCCGATCTTGATGCTAGCATTAGCACAGAAACTATAGAAGAGGTGTCCAGTGACTCCATGAATATTGTTAGACTGGATCACTTTGAGTTTGTAAGTACCAAGAAAGTGGACAAGTTCCTTGTATGCGTTAGGAAGACCACATGCCCTGTCGATTCCTGCCCATCCTGGTTGACCACCCAAGGAGGGGATGTGGTGATGACATTGTTCCAACTTGTCATCAACACATCCCTCAGGGAGGGCAAATTTCCATCTGAGCTTAAACAAGCTGTGGTTAAACCACTTCTGAAAAAGCCCTCCCTAGACCCCTTGATAAGAAATAATTATAGGCTGGTCTCCTTGTTACCATGCTTGGGCAAGGTGATTGAGAGGGCAGTTGCCTTCCAGCTCCCATTATTATCTAGCCGATTATCTAGACCCATTTCAAACCGGCTTCAGGACAGGATACGGAGTTGAGATGGCCATGGTCGCCTTGGTCGATGATCTCCATCTGGGCCTCGATAGGGGAAATGTGACCCTTTTGGTGCTTTTGGACATCTCAGCGTCACTCAATACCATTGACCACCGTATCCTTCTGGAATGCCTTAAAGAGTTAGGAACCAGGGGCACTGCACTCCAGTGGTTTCATTCCTACCTTTCGGGAAGATTCCAGATGGTGAAGCTGGGAGACTGCTGCTCTCATAAAATACAGTTGACATCTGGCATCCCTCAGGGCGCCATCCTGTCTCTCATGCTATTTAACATTTACATGAAGCCGCTAGGAGAGATCATCCAGAGACATGGGACGTGGTGTTATCAGTACACTGATGACACTCAAATACATTTCTCTATGCCTCCAACTGCTGCAGTGACCAAGGATGGCATCTCTCCTCTGAATGTCTGTCTAGAGTTGGTAATAGGCTGGATGAGGGAAAACAAACTCAGGTTGAATCTAGAAAAAACGGAGGTACTGGCTATAGGTTCCTCCGGCCCAGGGATGGAAATTTGTCAACCTGTCGTAGACGGGGGTCACACTTCCCCTAAAGGACAAAGTTGGCAGTCTGGGAATACTCCTGGATTTGTCCCTCCAGCTGGTATTGCACGTGGAGGTGATAGCCAGGAGTGCATGGTATCAACTTCGGTTGATACGTCAGCTGGGCAGGGAGGACCTTGAAGCAATGGTACATGCACTGGTAACCTCTCGTTTAGATTTATGTAATGTGCTCTACATGGGGCTACCTTTGTACCAAGTTTGGAAGCTTCAATTCATCCAGAATGCAGCAGCCAGATTGGTTACGGGGGCATCAAGAACAGATCATATCACCCCCATACTAAGATCTCTACACTGGCTGCTGATTAGCTTCCGGGCACAATACAAAGTGTTGGTTTTAACCTTTAAAGCCCTATATGGCTTGGGCCCGAGTTACTTGAGGGAATGCCTCTCCCTACACAATCCAGCCCGCACTCTCAGAACTTCAGGGAAGAATCTATTGGAATATACCAACACTAGATTGTTGACGACTTCCCACAGGGCATTCTCGGCTGCGGCCCCAAAATTATGGAACAACTTGCCGGAAGAGATCCGTCTTATCACCACCTTAGATACCTTTAAGAAGGCACTTAAGGTGGATCTCTTCCAGCGGGCCTATCCACCTGACTTATTATAACGGATTATCGATCTCACCTGGGAACTAGAACAAAAACTGCTGCAATGGTAATTATACACACATTTGACTATGTCTAGGGGTTGACCTGTATTGTTTTATGAACTGTATTATATAATTATTTTAGGTTATGGTTTTTAATTGTTGTTTAAATTGGATATTGATTTAATAATCTGTTGGAATCCCGCCTTGATCTGAAGAGAAAGGTGGGTAAATAGAAATAATAATAATAATAATAATAATAATAATAATAATTTGTTTGCTCAGAAAATCCCTTATATATTTTATTCACACGTGGATGGGAAGATAGAAGAGATGCTTCAAACTATATACCAAACTTTTCTCAGGATACTGTTGTCTCTTTGGTTTTCCTACTCCAAAACAAACACACAACACTCTAGACTGGATCAGAACTACCACATATAGAGAAGGGGTAGGTATATTTCCTATCAAAAAATTAATCCATAGGATTGCCAGAGAGAAAACTTGAAAAGGCTCCTGTACCTTTAATGGTTGTGTAATGAGGGAATTCCAGCAGGTGGTATTACCTGGTTGTGTGACAAGCAACACTTGCTGAAAACCTGACTTCCACATAATCATTAAAGTAGAATTCAAAGATATAGCCATGTTAGTCTGCAGAATCAGTATGGAAAGAGATCTTGTAGCACCTTTGAGACTAAGGGGTGAAACAGACTGCCCCTTCCAAAAATGGATGGGGGCTGTGGCAACCACACACTGCTGCCCCAATCTGCCTTGAAGCTGGCTGAAAAAGGAGCAATAAATCTCCAGCTTTTCCCACCCTGCCATGGCTTAACCAGCTTTAAGATGCTCCGGTGGCATGTGGCGTGTAAATGCTGTGCCACCGGAGTGCCTGGAAGCCGGCCCACACATTTGGGCAGCTGGAAGATTTCTCTAAATCATTAAAGGTAAAGGAGTTGTCTCCAAATTTCAATCTGGAAACCCACAATACTTTTTTAAAAAGCAAGAAAGAGACTTAATTTTGGACTAAGTGCTACTTTTCTTCATTTTTTTTTTTTTAAAAAATCAACCTGTAGAGTAGTTGATAAATTTCCTGAGGAACTGTTGTATGTGTTTTTTTCTTCTCCATGTCTGTGGGTCTTTAACTAGGTAAGGGTCCTTTTAAAAAAGACGGTCCAGCAACTCCTTATGTAGTTAATACAAATGTGTGATTTTATTTGGGCCTTTGGCCCTAGAGATGTTTTGGCCTCCAACTTTCATAATCCTTTATCACTGTCAATGCTGATTGAGGATAATGAGAGATGTGGACCAAATCATCTGTAAGGACAAAAATTCCCTGTCTTTGTCTTAGACTAGACTTAGATGACACTAAAGCTGTTTTTTCTATTACAGGTACTGAAGAGCTGAGTCAGACACTGACATAAGCATCAAAATATGCATATAAACACAGTAATGCGTATTTTGTCTGTACTTATGTTCTCTTGACATTTCCCACTTTAATTATTATACAGTTATCCTAGGGACTTTAAAGCCAAAGCAGATATTTTCTAACATTTGAAATTCAAACTCAGCAGACTTTCCAATTTGGAATGTGACAGTTACCCTTCAAAATTTTAGTTCATTAGACTTTTTAGTATCTTTTGATCTGATTTTGTATCAAGAAGACACCAAATATGAAATCTCTGGTGTCGTCAGCTGTTAAACACACCTGCCAAATTCTTAGGATAGTAAATACCATTAGCTGTCAACAACCAGAGGCATTCAAATATGAAATACTTCTGTAAAGCAACCCTGGTGGCACAGTGGTTAAAATACAGTACTGCAGCCCCAAGGTTGTAACTTTGATCCAAAGCAGGGCTCCAAGGTCCACTCAGCCTTCCATCCTTTTGTAGGTCAGTAAAATGAGAACCCATCATTGGGGGGCAATTGGCTTAGAGAGTGCTGAGTTCACTATGAAGCTCTATAGAAATGTACTTGCTATTGCTATTGCTACTGTATAGCAGCAATAAAAATTAGTGCTGGTTTTTTCTACTGCCTTGCTCATGGTATACCAAGTATGGAGTCTTTAGTTGAAGAAGCTTTCAGCTACCTGTATGTATTGCTTCCTGCCCGCCTGTGTAGTTTCTGAGTAAGAATCTCCTTGTATTAAAGCTACCCTGGTCATATTATTACCAAACACTGCTGAATACTAAAGGGAAAACCTTATCACAAACTCTGTGACATAAAGATTAGATCCATCTGGATTGGCAGTTTGTAACCTACACCATGCTTAAACTTCTGACTACACCAGGCTAGCTTCTCTTCTGAGATATAAGACAAGCAAATGAGCAATCAAGAGGATGAGAAATCATGCGAGTTTGAGTTGCAGCCTTGAGGTTAGTTCTGTTCCTCACTTTCTCTGACATATCCTTGTAAAGGTTAGATGGTTTTGGCCATTGTGCCTAATTGCTCATTATTTCCAGCTCCCAAGGCTTCCTTTCTTTTCTTTTAGGTGACTGTTCACATTATTCAAGATGATGAGCTTGCTCAAGCTTCCAGATTGTTTATCTCAGATACAATATATGCAGACGTTGATGCAATCTTTCCCATGTTGCATTTTGTCCTCTGTTTGGTCAGCAAATTAAAACTTTCCAGTGGTGCCAAAGGCTGCCACTGTGCAAACTAACAGGCTAATCTTCATTTCCAAATAGCTGCTCAGAGCTGCAATGTGGATAAAGCAATCTCCTGTCCATTGCTCCTGACCTACTTAAGAGGTTTAAAGGGCAATACTGGGCTCTTCAAATGTGTCAATAAAACACCCAATAGCCAAAGTAGAAATAACATACAAAGTACAAATAACACACTAAAGCTATGTCCAAAAAGACAACCTCATTTAATGAACAGGGTACATCAGCCTGTAAACAGTTTTAATATTAAGATTGCATCAGAGCATACATACACAACATATGGGCCAAATCTTAAAGGAGACTGGAGCCACCAGTTCTGTATTATAAAACTATAGATATATATTCAGGACAAGAGTCAGCTATCAGAATAGAATATGAAGAAACAGAATGGTTCCCAGCTGTCAAAGGGATCAGGCAAGGCTGTATACTATAACTCTATTTATTCAATCTATATGCAAAAAATATCATACACAGAGTAGGTTTGGACACAGAGGCAGGATGAGTGAAGATAGGTGGAAGGAAGATTACCAACCTAGGATACACAGATGAGACAATACTACTAGCCAAAACTAACAAAGACATGGATCAATTACTGAAAAGGGTTAAGAAGGAACATGTCCTTGGATTAATGCTGAACACCTGAAAACCAAAACATTGGATTAATGCTGAACATCCAAAAACCAAAAAAATAATGACCACAGAAGATCTACAAGAAATCATCCTTGACAACAACAAAATGAAAACAGTGAAAGAGTTCCCATACCTTGATTCAAACATTGATCAGAACAGAAATTGTAGTCAGGAAATCAAAGAAGACTAGAGGACAAAACAGACTGGCAATAAGAGCTGGCTTGGGGGTAGTGAGGGGGCATGGCAATCCCACACCCCGACTCTGCCCTCAAGCCAGAGTCATGGTGCCTGCCCGACCAGAGGGTTGGTAGCATGGAAATGCTCCTGTGGTGCAGTGATTAGATGCTGCATGCCACAGGAGCAGAGAAGAGATGCAGCGGTGGCAAAAGGGGCACCCTTTCCCCGGTGCAAATAGGAGTGGCAAAAAGCCTGGAAAAGGCCAGATCAGGGCCATGGTGTGTGATCACCACAGCCCCAATCTAGTGTAGAAAGGGGCAGCATGATGCCACCGCTTTAGGGCTGTCTGTTTTTGGCATAGGAAAGGGCTGCTATCAAAGTACTGCACAAAATCATAAAATGTAAAGACATAATTCTTAACACAAAAGTGAGGATCATCTAAGCCATTTTATATCCCATCACCATGTATGGATGTGAAAGCTGGACAGTAGGGGAAAAAGCCAATTAAAAGGGGGGGGGGGAATAAACTCATTTGAAATGTGGTGCTAAGATAACTAAATTGAGGTGTAGTGACTGGGACCTGCCAGTCACTTGGGGGCTTTCTCAGACTACAAAGGGTTAATCTGGGAGGGGGGTGGTACATGCTAATGAGAGCTTGCAACACATGCTAATGAGTAATTACATCACAGATAACCTATGGCCCTTTAACCAATCAGTGAATTGGACTGGGACTTTTCAAGAACCTTCTATCTGAAACCTTTAAAAAGCCTTGAACCCATGTGCTCTTTTGTCTTCTTCTTCCTGAAGTCCAGTTGTGGAACCTCTGCCAGCAGGGCAGGCAGAGGCATGGTTGGGCTGGCCCAAAAGGTCAGCTCTCACACCCAAATCCAACAACGACTGCAATCCCATATCTCTGTGTGAGTAATTTAGAGTTGTGCTAGTTAGTGCAATTTAGGCCTTTTATTATGTGATCTATGGCTTGCTTGAATTGAACATTTGTGTAACTATGCTCCTGTACCTGCAAGGCAAGGAGGTCTTGCATGAATGAGATACCTCTATGCTCTATTCCTGTGTAGTTAGAATAAATCCATTTTCTTGAAATGCATCTGTTTGCTCTCTATTCCTACAACATGTGCCTTAGCTCGGTTAGTTGCTTGCTAATAGCAAGTGGGAAGTGGAAAAGAACTATAACTCCTTTTAGTAAGCCCTAGCATGTGCGAAACAGGGGAATTCAGTTGTAATTCGCTAGGTGGTGGCAGCAATAGGTTTGGAGGACCACAGAGAGAGGCAGAAAGAATCCACGACTTTCCGTTAAAGCATCCTAGCTAACTCTAATTCCCAAGTTCAAACATTGCTGCCACCATGTGATGATCCCAGGGGTTAAGCAGCCCAGCAACACTCTGCTCCTGGCCCTTAACCCCAAGGGATCTTCTTTTGGGTTTCCCCCTTAGAGTCCCCTGGATCCCTGTCTCCACTCCCTGCTGAGTGGAATGGGCACCCCTGTGGTCCTCCAAACCTATTGCTGAAAGCCCTCTGGGAGGTCTGCGACAGCCTGGTCTTCATGGGCTGCAGCAGATTCCTCCCAGAGGACTGAAGTATGGGCGGGGGTTCATATGGGAAGAGGCAGTCCCTCAGATAGGATGGACCCAAGCCATGTAGGGCTTTAAAGGTTAACACCAACACTTCGTACTGTGCCTGGAAACTAATTGGCAGCCAGTGGAGAGATTTAAGCACTGGTGTAATTTGCTCTCTCCTAGATGTTCCTGTCACAATCCTGGTTGCCATATTTTGGACCAGTTGAAGTTTCCGGGCTAAGCACAAGGGTAGCCCCATGTAGAGCGCATTACAGAAGTCCAGACGTGAGGTTACCAGTGTGTGTACCACCATTTCCAGATCCCTCCCATCCAGGAAAGGGCGCAGCTGGCATATCAGTCGAAGCTGATAACAGGCATTCCTGACTGTTGCATTCACTTGATTAGTCATGTGAAGCAACGGGTCGAGGAATACCCCCAAGCTGCACACAGTCCTTCAAGGAGAGTGTGACTCCATCGAGGACTGGGGTTTGTATTCCCAAACCCGGTTTTGGGCCTGTAACTGTGAGTACCTCCATTTTGTCTGGATTAAGCTTCAGTTTGTTTTCCCTTATCCAATCCATTACTGCCACAAAACAGTCATTGAGAGGAGAGTCGCCATCTGAGGTCTGAGCAGATGATCTGGTCATGGAGAAGTATATCTGAGTGTCATCAGCATACTGATGACACTGCGCTCCATGCCTCCGAATGATCTCGCCCAGCAGCTTCATAGAAATGTTAAATAGCATTGGGGACAGGATGGCACCCTGAGGGACACCACAATTAAGCTCGATTTTGGAAGAGCAACTGTCCCCAAGCCTCACCCTTTGAGATCTGCCAGAGAGAAAGGACCGGAACCACCACTGATCCCTAACTCTCTCAGCCGATCCAAAAGGATAGAATGGTCTATGGTGTCAAAAGCTGCTGATAGATCCAAGAGCACCAGAAGGGTCACACTACCCCTGTCGATACTCAGGCAGAGGTCATCTGTCAGAGCAACCATGGCAGTCTCAACTCCATAGCCTGTCCTGAAGCCAGTTTGAAATGGATCGAGATAATCGGCTTCATCCAAGACAGCTTGGAGTTGGGAGGCGTCAGCTCTCTCGGTCACCTTGCTTAGGAAAGGCATAAAGGAAACTGGTCTGTAGTTGTTCCTGTCCAGGGGGTTGAGGGAAGGTTTCTTCAGGAGGGGCTTCAGAGCCACCTCCTTCAGACAGGATGGAATGGTGCCTTCCCTAAGGGACGCATTGATCACATCCCGGAGGAATGTTCTCAGTGCATCTCCTCCCTGAACGACCAGCCAAGATACACCTGGATCAAGGGAGCAGATCGTCTTCCTTGTACTACCAAGGAGCTCGTCCAGGTCATCGGTACTCACCGATTGAAACTCATCCAGTAAAGTGACCACAACAGAGTTGTTGGACGCCTCATTTATGGACCCTGGAAGAATATTTGCATCCAAGTCAGCCCTAATCTGAGAGTTTTTATCTGCAAAGTGGATGGTTTACAGTTGGCTACAGGGGTCAGGCCAGACTGCAAGCAGGATTAGAATTGGAGGGAGGAGGAGTAAAAATTGGAGGAAGGAACACCAACAATTTAAGATATGCAGATGACACCATACTAGCAGAAAACAGCAAAAGACTTGGAATGATTATTGAAGAAAGTCAAGGAAGAAAGTGCAAAGGCAGGTTTACAGTTGAACATTAGCAAAAATAATGACCACAGATAATTTCTAGAAATTTCCATTTTGGCTGTGAAAATGATTCAACAGAGGTTTAGGAAACCAGAATAAGAAAACAAAGTTGTGTCATACACTGGTTATCCTCAATTAGCACATACAACAGAAGTAGTTTGCCTATATAATGCAAAGTGACATGAGATTTCCGGAACATGCAGATGCTTTATGTTGTACAGATTCCTAGCACAGCCAAGCCAACCGGCATTCTTATTTAATTGCTTTTGTGGTACATGCACAAATCCCTTTTGTAATTGGCACATGAAACATGTGTGGTGGAAAAACTTAATTCTTTTCCCATTAACTTCATCTTTCTCTTTTGATTTGTGTGTGTGGAGCAAAGCCCTTTCTAAACCCAAGATTTTAAAAACTGCTGGAAGGAAAAGTTGCTTAGTTCAGTTCCCGGTCAGCAGTTTATATTTTCCTCTTCTAGGTTAATGTTTCTCATCATCTCCTTTTCTTCTCTAGCTCCTTTTCTTCACCTCTTGCTTTGTTACTTTGTACTCAGTCTAACCCTAGATCCAGGGGGGCCATCCAAGACCCCATCCAATCAAAGTTCCAGAGAATACAAACATTAGGAGACCTTAGAGGATTCAGCTTCCATGCAGCATGGCAGACAACTTCAGACATTACAGACAACTTCAGCAACCTGGTGGCCTAACAAGTCAAGAGTATCTGAGGCCTCGAGGTTTAAGAGCTAAAGGTATAGACCTAGGGATGAACCTCGGTGATGTCACAGGACATAGATCAAGGTGATATTACAATGGGGATGTTACAAGGACGCAATCTTGCTGATGTCATCAATCATTAATCATTAACTACAATTGTTCAGAGAATTCTAGTTAAATAAGAAACACCACATCTAACAAATGAGAAAAATACATATGCAGATACCTTTTGAAGCAGTGGTCTTGCCCTGAGATTCTTTCCCTTCACCTTGAAAAATGGAAAAGGCCAGACTCTTTAGGACTGGCAACCCTATATACTAACCTAATGACCTTTCCAAGCTAGAGTAGCTTCTACAAAAGTCCTCCTTCTCCTTCCAAATACATAGCATATATATTCTGGTTTCCTCCCCCTCCCCACTCTTTTCTATTTTTCCTATTTTCTAAGCAAGTTGACAGTGCTTAGGAGCAACATTATGCCTTCATAAAGAGTGCTTATTGCATTTTCCCATAGGACACCTACAGTAGTATGCATGCCTATGGCATGCAAGTAAAAGTCTATGATGGAAACACTGTTCACTTGATTTTTAAATGGCTCCTGTATTCAAATAGCATGAATGACGTATACACAAACAACATGAAAGATGCTCAAAGGCAAATCTGAAAAGAAACTGAGGTATTGTTAGCAATCAAACTAAGTTTCTTCTTTATTCAGCTGTTTTAACCACCTGTACACTCATTTCAAAATCAAGCAAAAACTTCTGCTTCACCACAGCAGGGGAAAAAAAAAACAATTAAGAATTTGTTAAGCAGAGAGAGGGGGGTATCTAAACACAGCAGTTATTGTGGGACTGCATCTTTCAGTGTTAGCCCCTGGAATGTGAGAGCCGGAGTTCACTAAGGGGCTTTACAGACCGACATCAATGCACACCCTGTCTCTGCCCCTATGTTGGTGTGATGCTGTGTGCTCACCACACAGTGTGCGGTGTCATGGCACTCTTCTGGCACTGTGTCCAGATGATGCAGCACCAAAGGAGCATCGAAAAGCCATGATGCTGGCAGCTATTGTGTACTTTCTGCAGCACAAAAAGAAGCCACTGTGGAAAGGCCAGATCAGGTTCGCAGTGTGCAGTTGCTGCAGCCCCAATCTGGCAAAGAAAGAGGCGGCTGCAGGCTACTCCTTAGGGGCGGTCTGCTCAGCCCCTACGTCATCAAGGACACAGATGAAACTTGCTCCATGTTTGTTCACGAACATATTCTTAAATCAGAACAGTTAGAAAAGCCTCAGAAAAGTTTTTTTTTATTGCAATGCACAATACAGTAGAAGGTTAGAAAAATTGGTGAATGACAATGAAAGTGAGAAACCCTGAACCAGACTTGTTATGACCAAGAAAATGAAATATTTAATTTGTTACCAGTGCAGTTCTTTTGAAAGTTGGGGTTCTCAAGGGGATGTCCTGGAAGACGACACTGAAATCTGTGCTGCCAAAATTCTGGGAACCAGGGGTTTCTTGTGTTGGTTTCCAAACGTATCTTCAAAAAGTAGTCATCAAATGACAAGACTTCTGGAGACTGAAGCTTGATTGTGATGCCACCATTTGCTTCAGCTTCATAGCCTTCAATAACTTCATCTCTGTCTGCCCATCCATCACTGAAAAGCACAGGAAAAACTATTAGGAGATGCCACGATCTTATGCTGAAGAGCACCCTAATTTTATTTAAACTGGTACCTTTCAGTCAATCGATTCTAATATGCCATATAAGGAAAAACACAAAAATAAGAGTGTCTTATCCAGCACCCCATACTCCTATAACTTGACATTTATTAATCTTGTGCCCCTTCAGCATGCTAAATATTGTACGCTGCTAGAGCAAGAGAAAACCTCACAGAAGTGTCAAATATATATTCAGGTTTGTTTCTTTCTCCTACATGTAGTATTTCTCCATGATCATATATAAAACAACTTCTCAAGGTTGGAGACAATGTATGTGTTAATGCTAAGGACCATAACTTCCCTGTGCTGTTTCCCCACCATTATATTTTTACTGGAAAAGGCACTACACATGCTCAAGAGATTATGGGTGAAATTTCAGCAGATTTCTCCCACCAGCTGTTTTAGGTCCAGAAGGGGTCCTAAAACAACAACAACAACAGGAAATGAAGCTACTCCTGGATTTGGAAAAAGCCCTTTCCCTGGGACATTTAGGGAACAAAAACTTAGTGATATTGCCTGCCCCTTCTTACTGGAGTGCATGAGACTCTTTCCCTGTTTTTAAAAAATGTAGTTAAAAGTATTTGTGGATGAAAAGTCACAGTATGGCCCTTGGGTAGCTGGACTTTCCTTACAGTGGCAGTTTGTCTATCCTTCTTTGACTGCCAATAGCTGAAACAGCACTGTCTCCACACAATGAAAGTGCCAGATGTCTTCAGAGAATTAAAAAGTTTGAAAACAGAAAAAAACACATGTTGGTGGTGGTGGGGAGAACTCTATAGCAGGGAAGATGCCTAAAGATGATGGAATGCTGGCTGAATTGTGGCAAATCAATATAAAAGAAAATACTCTCTGATGTGGCAGGACTGGGGGATATATTTGTTCATATCATGAATATATTTTCATTTTAATTATTTATTTAGAACATGAAAAAGATAGGCAATAAAATATAGCCAATGGGGGAAAATCCTTCCTCTAATATTCTGAAGATAACTGGATGTGCTAAAAATGTAATAGAATGCTAATCCTACTAGGGTAAACTTTCCAGGGCCATAAGAGCTACATCCAAGGGTATTAAAAGAACTGGCAAAAGTAATCTTGGAGCCACTGGCAATAATAATTAAGAATTCCTGGAGAACAAAAGTCCCAGTGGACTGGAGGAGGGCAAATCTTGTCCCCATCTACAAAAAATAAAAAAATAAAAAAAGGAAAAAAGAGGATCCAAATAATTACTGCCCAGTTAGCCTGACATGAATACCAGGAATGATTCTAGAGCATCTCATTATACAGAGTCTGTAAGCATTTAGAAAGAAATACCATAACTGCAAAAAGTCAACATGGATTTCTCAAAAACAAGTCATGTCAGACTAAGCTTATCTCCTTTTTTTGATAAAATTACCAGTTTGGTAGATGACTGGTATGCTGTGGATGTAGCATATCTTGATTTCAGTAAGGTGTTCAACAAAGTTGCCCATGATATTCTGACAAACAAGGTAGTAAAATGAAGGCATTGCTCTAGCTAGATAAGTATTCTGTGTTTGTATTCCCTTGATAATTTTGTCTACCTCTTATCTTTGGATTCCTAAACTATTTCTAAATGCTCACCTGGAGTTTTAATTTATTGCAATATTTGAAAATTGGAGCCTGGAGAAAAATTTCTTGGGGGAGGGCAATTTCTTATTTGGAGGTAATGCTCTAATTCCCCCAGCCCCCATGACTACACCTCTGGTTAAATGTATGTATTTCTGTGTGTATCATTTCTGGTAAAAGCTTGCTTGATGTTTTTGGAAAAGACATTTCTGGCTTTGTAAAGGTTAGCTTGTGAACTCTTCGGATCACAGTTTAGTAGCTTTCTCTAAATAATTCTGCCATCCCTAAAGAGCAATAGCTGAAGTTTAATTTAAGTGCAAATGCAAGTCAGTCTGCATTTAATTTTTAATATGCATGGTTATGTCACCAGAGAAACAGATTATGCTGGCATCTATGAAGTGGCAGCCTCCATCTGGAATGATACCAGCAGTTCTTTCAGCCACAGAAAGCTTAATCTGCCTCCTTCTCACAGAAGCAACGAGTACTACAGAAATCAATGAGACTTCCATAAAGAATTTATATCTGACCTGGAGCAACTCTCAAGGACTGTTTAAGAAACCCAGAATATAAAGTGTACATGAATGACATTGTATGGAATGCTTTGCAATCTTAGAATGAATGAAGTGCAAAAAGAGATCAATACATGCAGAATCTCAAAAAGGTTGTACTGTTCCATCAACCATTGAGATGGCTATGGTGATTATTTTATCACCCCTGCTCTCTCTCTCTATTTATATGCCAATAATAAAAACTGCAGACAAGAAATTGATCAGTTCAAACTCCTATAGCCATTGCCATTATTGTGTGCCTTCAAGTCCTTTCTGACTTATGGCAATCTTAAAGTGAACCTATCATGTGGTTTTTTGGCAAGATTTATTCAAAGGGATTTGCCATAGTCTTCCTTTAAAGCTGAGAGAGTGTGACTTGCCCAGGGTCACCAAGTGAGTTTCCATGGTGAACAAGGATTCAAACTCTGGTCTCCAGAGTCATAATCCAGTGCTTTATACCATAGTGGTTCTTGGCCTATTGTAATAGGGCATTTAAATACAATTTTTCCTTTTAACTACTAATTTCTAAATGTTATCTTTTCCCCCTTCATATCTCAAGGATACTCTTTCAATACTTTAAGATTTAACTTTCCTCCTACTCTTAAGAGTTTTTTTTTAAAAAAGGATTTCCATTACTGAGTGTAAACCACAAACAAGCTGCTGTTACTAGTTATTTGTTAACATGTTCCCTGCTTTTTCATTATCAATAACATTCAAGTGGCTAACAATAAAATGCAATATAAACCTCAGAATTATAACTGCCACATAAATACAGATCAGTTGAAACACATCCAGAAAGAGACTAACAGAGCACCCACAGGCTAACATATTTTAAAGCAAAAATAGACAGCTTAAAAGCCAAAAGCCTGTCTGAATAAAAACATATTTGCTTGCCACTGGACGGGCAACAAAGACAGTGCTAGCATAGTTTGTCTTGGCTGGGAGCTGGTAGCATTTGGGAGGAGTTGCCAAGAATGCTGTTTCACCAAAATATATTTCTGATAATTACAGACAAAAAAGACTGAGGATTTTAAAACACCAAAAGGATTTTATGAGAAAAAGCCTTTGTCTGAGTAACATGCTTCCAAGTCATATCTGGTATCTGGCATAACCAGTCTAGTCCTAGACATGTCTACTTAGAAAGGCCCCTGTTATGATCAGTGAGGCTTACTTCCAGAAAAGGTAGTACAGGATTATTACAACCAAACTAAGGCCTTGTTCAGTCTGGCCTGAAAGGCCAGCCTGGGCTCAGAGTTGGGGTATTGCATCCAGATGACACACACCCCGACTCCGCCCCAGAGCACCATGATGCTGCACACTGCTCCACATGGTACACAGCACTGAAGGAGTGCCATATAGCCATGCTGCCACAGCTATGGCACTCTTTTGAGGGTGAAAAAAGGAGCTGCTCGAAAGGCTGGATTGGGACCCCAACATGCAGTTGCCACAGCCCCGATCTGGCTAGGAAAGGGTAGCATCCCACCGCCCCTTAGGGGCTGTATGTGCATCTCTTAGTTACTTCACCTAAATAAATAAATAAAACACCAACATGATCCACTCTGATCTACTAAATTCTAAATCTACTAAATTCTAAATCTTCACTCCAAGCCACTCTGATAGCCTTTAGGGCTCAACGGCAGGGTATAAATTATTATTATTATTATTATTATTATTATTATTATTATTATTAAATATGACTGAAAAATTGTCAACAAAGTAAATAACTACACAAAACTAATTAATTCACATTTAAAACCAACCTTCCTTATCTTCTTCACAGTGCAAACTTAGAATCCTTTTGCTTAGAATCTGACAACTTTTGCAACAATGGGAAGCACTGATGCTCTACGAAGGCGGTGAAAGTGTGAAAGCAGAGCGGTTGTTTGGAAGAGACCATGTGTGTGGGTGTAAAACCAGCATTTGTACTCCTTGCTGTCATGAAAAAGAGGCAACCAACTGTTTTTGTTGCTGTTTCATGCAGTGTTTGCCACAATTGGAGGGGGTGGGGGTGGTGTTGGCTGCCAGTATGTTACATGCTGCACTTGTTTGGATGCCTAATGTTGCACAACCATCAAAACAAATATATACTTTTACAAGCACAACCAAAAACTTATTTTTTAGAAATTGGCCAAACATAAGGATTACTCCCTGTTGTTTTGGATCTTCCACAAGTACTCATTGGCATTATTTCATTTAGTAAAAAGAAAACTTGAATGGGATTTCCTTCATTATTTTACTGCTGTGCTGCAGCTGGTATTTTTATTTGTTCCCACTGATAGCACTAATTAACCTGAGATGGAATACAGAGTGGGGTCTCCTAAGCCAAGACTTGGGGCCTCTGGACTTCCCAACTGATGCCTGTTTGGGAGAGGATTGTTGGCAAGCAGAGATCACATTTTTTTCTTCAGTTTCTCCTAATCGAAAATTTTGTTAGAGCTTTTGCAAGCATGAAGGCTAGAACAGTTATCTCCCTGCCTACCTCCTTTAAGCCAATACTCAGTATAGAGGCAGAACTTTTGTTTGTGAAGTGTTAGCTTCAGGAAGGCTCCAAGTGGCAAAGATTGCAATGCACATGATCCAACTGGCATGCAATCCTTGAGGTTTAGATCCGAGGGCCAAACAGAAGTGTAGTGGAGCCAGGGTTAGAGTGCTGGGACTTTTTATGCAAATTAGTTTTTCAAGGAAGCACCCCAAAGTGTGAAACTTTTCATGGTTGCTTGATGTTTTCATAATGGGGTGTTTCAATATGTCAAGATACCTGAGGACAAGAATGCTTGATAATATTTATGTCACTGTCTATATGTTGGTACTCTGCAGACACAGCTATTGGGACTGTCATGACGAGCACCTACACTTCAAATTTTCCCACTACATCATTGAGACCAAGTAACATGTTTGCCAACTTCTATGAGATTAAAACAAAATAGTTGCAGAGGCTCTGGTTTGGTCTGGTGCAACACTACAGGCAAAAGGGGGCTTAACCTGTTCTTTCCATACCAATCCTTCAACTTAAATTTCTGCCAATCCCAAAGTAGCTTGTCCTATTAAGCAAAAGGCATTGGCACCTATTATTTTCCCTCACAGGAAACTGTTGTGGTGTGCTAGTGACAATGGGTTTAACCGGGAAATTGGCATAGCAGTAATAAGTTAACTCCACCATCATGCACTGCAGTCCTTCCTTTCACAGATTACATTTAATAAAATTGTATTGTTCCAAACCTAAGACTCCATGTAACATTTCTAATAAAAAAAATTGCAAACAAGCCTGCCTTCACTGAAAGGCTACCACATTTTTATTGTTACAATTTATATTTTAAGATTTTAAATATTTTAATGCTTTAGTACTTTTTATTGTTACATACTCCTTCAGAGTGTGTGGAGGTCAAGAGGTTTATACATACTTAAAATAAAGGATGGAGAACCATAGATATGCTGGTTTTGGCCATAACACTCACAAGACTTGGTTCAAGCTGCTCATCTCTTAAACTTGCATACATAAACTTGAAGGAGATAAATATCTGAACTATACTTGCGTGAAATAAGAATCTCAGATGTTTGAATCTTCCAACTAAGTACATCTCTTCCTATGCCATTGGACACAAGCCCATTTCTCATCCTCCCCACAACTTCCAAGGATAATCTGTCCTTTCTCCTTACTGGAGGCGGCCCTTGTTCTCCCATCATGTCAGATGGGAGAAATGCTCCCATCTTCCTCATGTTACCACATCCCAAATGCAAACACACAGGCTGCATTGCTTAGTTTCTATCATCATCTGTCCTCTTGTGGAGAACACTGTTAGCTGCAGAATGAGAAATGCATTACTCTAAGGCATGCATCATGGTTGAGGCTTACCTGTGCCCATGTGGCCAGCTATGTTTTGGCCTGTAACACTTCCTGGAGGGTCAGAGACCTTCCTGTTGGAGTAGTGAGCATGATTTGTTACCCTCTGGCTCTGCTGCCTCAGAAAGAAACCTCATCCTCATTAACTTTCAGTTAATGAGAGGCTTTGTTGTTGTTAACTGCCCTTGTGTCAACCCCAGCTCATGGCAACCCTGTGAATGAGAAATCTTCAAGGCCCCACTGGACAACTTCAGTGTATCCCAGGGCCATTTTTTTGCCCCTGGGACCTTCCAGAGGCCACAAAGACTGCACAGAGACACTACCACAAGTTGTATTGAAACCCCTATAAGTATATTCAACTAATATAAAATAAAATAAAAAACTAAAATTCAACTAAAAGTATGATCTGGCGATGGTGGTCCACGCTCTGGTCACATCTCGAATAGATTACTGCAATGCACTCTACGTGGGGCTGCCTTTGAAGACGGTTCGGAAACTTCAACTAGCCCAATGGACGGCAGCCAGACTAATAACTGGAGCTTCATACAGGGAGCATACTACCCCCCTGTTATGTCAGCTCCACTGGCTACCGGTCCATTTCCGAGCTCAATTCAAGGTGCTGGTTTTGACTTTTAAAGCTCTATATGGATCTGGCCTGGCTTACTTGTCCGAACGCATCTGCCCCTACGTCCCGCCTCGTAACTTAAGATCTTCCGGGGAGGCCCTGCTCTCGCTCCCGCCAGCTTCACAATTGCGGATGGTGGGGACAAGAAACAGGGCCTTCTCGGCAGTGGCCCCCCGCCTGTGGAACACACTTCCGAGTGAGATACGATCAACCCCATCCCTCCTGGCCTTTAGGAAGAAAGTAAAATCATGGTTGTGGGGCTAGGCTTTTGCACATTAATGTAATGCAGCATTTCACTGGGACTGGCTAACGTTGATGGTCATAAGAACATGGATTACTGCTTTGGGATATGGAAGGATCATATATTGAGATTTTAAACTGTTTGATTGTTAATTATTGTTGATTGTGCTTGTTTTAATTTGCTATATTTATGTTTTAAATTGTATACTGCCAGCATGTAATGATTGCCTTGTAAGCCGCTCTGAGTCCCCCCTCAGGGGTTGAGAAGAGCGGGTTAGAAATACTGTAAATAAAATAAATAAATAAAACAGATAATGGTGAGCTTGCAAGCAGAGATTAGAACAAGAAAGCCCCTGCCCACAGTTGTGCCCCTAGTTATGCTATAAGGTTGCTGTCACACTGCAGAATTAATGCAGTGTGGCACCACTTTAACTGTCATGGCTCCATTCTATGGAATCTTGGAATTTGTAGCTTGTTGTGGCACCAGAGCCCTCTTGGCAGAGAAGGCTAAATAGCTCAGAAAACTGTAAATCACAGAATCCTATAGCGTTGAACCATAGCAGTTAAAGTGGTGTTAAACTACATTAATGCTGCAGTGTAGATCCAGTCTGAATGTGACAAGCTTAAAAATAGGCCTTAAAATGGAAATGAATTACTTTAGAATTAATTTGGAATGATTTTGAAGTCATTCACAAGAGTGGTGCTTCCGCCCTGCATAGAAAAATTTTGCACATTGCAGTGAAGCAGCAACAGAGGAAGCATAAATGATTCACACATAATATGGCTTTTGCAAAGTCTGCACATAACCTTTGTCATAGGAATGTGAACTTGACATGTATTTTGAACTAACACATCTTACAATAGGGAATATGTCTGCGTCTGTCTTTAAGTTCTTATACTACAAGCATCACCAGGCCTATGTTCTGAAAAGCTTTCCACAGAGTCATATCAGATATTTTGGACTACAAATACCATCGTTCCCCACCACTGGCCATGCTAGTGTGGCTGATGGGAAATAGTGAGTTTTAAAATATGTGGTGTGGAAATAGATTTAGACCTGACCAAAAGCGAGTTTTATAGGTGATTTTATAGACCAACCTAAGCAATACTAGTTCCATACAATTATAGTAATATAACTAGTTCTCTAAATATATATTTTGGGTTAAAGCTGGAACCTGCTCTGCATAGGTTGAAGGCTAGTACTCTACATTTTACTTCAATATTAAAATAAGTTTTTTTTAAAAAAAAAAACTAGGCTTTACTTTGCAGTTTATTTTAAAAAGCTTATTAGTACAGCAACAACAACAACAACAACATACCTTTATTTCAGCCAACAGGCCATTAGGCAACAGAATATATATAAAACATATAAAACATATTAAAATAGCACTGTAAAAACAAATATTCATAACATACTCGTGAAACATACATATGCATATATATGCATATACAAAGCACTCACATATACAGTAGGTGATACTAGGCCATATGACACAGGGACAAGGTGGATATTGGTATGGGTATTTAAGGAACAAAAGACAGGGCTGCTTGTTATGCGTGGGTCATAATCTTACGAGTTTTAGCAGCAGAGAGGAAGAACTTTGCCACTGCTTCTGTTTTACTTTTCTCAGAGTTGTTTAACAAGTACACCAGGTACCAATTAGTTGGTCTACCTGGAAATTTACGCAGGAGGGGTGAAATTAATCTTAGTCTCTCATCCTTATAAAAAATACAGGAAAATAGGACATGCTCTAGAGACTCAAATGAACCTTCACCACAAGGGCAGACACTTTCATTATAAGGGGTTCCCTTAAAGTTGCCCTCTAGCAAGGCAGAGGAGAGAACATTAAATCATGCTTTAGTAAACATAGCTCGGTATTTTGGGATGGTCAAATTTTGTGAGTAATGTGCCTCCCTCTCAAGATTGAACTGCAACCCTAGACTGATGGGAGAACAGGTTGTATGGGAAGAGGATAAAGAATATTGTATGTCAATATCTTTTATACGGCGTACCAGAATCTGCTGTGCCCTGGGCAAATCATGTGTAATGAGGAAGTTGTTTGAAAAGCCCAATCTCTGAAATTTTTCCTTGATATTTTTAGACCAAAGGGTGGTATACTTGTCTTTCATTACAAGGTAAAAATATCCTGACTCAGGACCAGCATAGAAAAGTTTAAGCCAATACTTTGAGGCCCACAACCAGGCTGTACATTCAACTGAATGACAACCTGCTTCAAGCCATAAAATGGCTGTTGGTAGACAATTGGGTACTCCGAATAATTTCCGAAGCTAGGCTGAAAGGATCCGTTCTAATACTAAAGAAAAACCTAGGATCCAAATAGGGATGCCAAATAACAATTGTGGCAAGATCTTAGCCTGGAACACCCTAATTGCAGCAAGTAGAAATTGCCCTCCTTTAGTGTAAAAAAGCGGACTAATGCTTTAACACTGCTATTTCTTCACTGAATAGCAGCAGACCGCTGGGATACCCAGCCACCCATCGATTGAAATATTACTCCTAAGTACTTGAAGGGCTGATCTAGACTGGCAAAAAGGGGTGTGTTCATGCCTGCATGAAAGTGTAGCTTTTAGATGACCCACACTGAAAGTTTGGCATGAACGCACTTCTTTTGCATTTTAGTGGGGAAAAAGCAGCTTTTAAAAGGAGCTGCTTCTCCCAGCTTCTTTTTAAAAAGGGTGTAACAGTGCATCTGTGTTTAAATGCTGCAGTGCAACTGTGCAGTTTTTTAAAGCTCCCAAAACCTAGCTCCAGCTCTAATCCGAACCCTAGACATGTGCAGTAGGGACTCTGGGATGCTGTAACTGTTATGCAACTGCACATAAAATGTCAATTCATCCATAAAATGAAGAAGTTTATTCATAAACTTAAATTGTAACGGATTTAATATCTTTTTAAAGGGGGAGGGATGCAATTTGTTTTATTGATGTAATAGTATTTTAATGTGTAAGCTGCCTCGATTGATCTCAAAGGGGTGGGGTATAAATAATAACAATAACAATAATAATAATAATAATAATAAAATAAAGGGGTTCATTCATGGTGCACCGATGCAACTGCACACTTTAAAATGGGAAGTGAAATCAGAATGGTAATTTGACAGATCTTCATAACTGCACAGTTCATGTGTGATGTACCTGCGCAACTGCGCAGTTCGCAGCTGGCAACAACAACAAAAAATATATTAAAGGTTCAGTGTGGCCAAAAGCCCCGTTCATTGCCACCTGTGCAGCTGCTCCACCTGTGTTTCTAGCATCCTGACAGCTTCCAATGCAGTTGCTGAGCAACAGAAAAGACTTCAGATAAGTTGTCCCCACACCTCCTCAGTGTGCCTGCCCTATGCCTTTTTATTACATACCTGGGACTTGCAGTACAGCTGCTAATTATTAAGGAAAAGGCAACTTCATGTCACACTTTCCTGCCAATCTAGAAAGCCCCGAAGTGTTTAACTTGCTCTAAGTTATGTCCATTTATGACCCAGTTGGACCGACTTTGGTTCTTGGAAAAAAACCATGATTTTAGTTTTACTATAATTTATGGTTAAGCGGTTTTCTACACAGTAGCCCCCAAACCATCTCAACATTTTTTTCAAGCCTATTTTAGTAAATGAGACGAGAACTGCATCATCTGCATACAGCAATAAAGGAATTCTAACTGAGCCCAGTTTGGGTGGGTGACAGGCTTCTGAGATGATAAAGGCTGAAAGATCATTAAGATATAGATTGAATAATAAAGGTGCCAAAATGCAACCTTGGCACACAACCTTATCAACAGGAATAGATTTTGTGAGGTTACCCTGGATACCACATCTCACTTGTATAGTCGTGTTTCTATACAAGTTCATAATCAGCCATAATAATCTATCAATTGAGGAGGCAATAAATTTGGTCCATAATGTCTCTCGTGGGATTAAATCAAAAGCTGATTTCAGATCAATGAATGCAGCATATAAACTCTTACTTTGGGAATTAGAATATTTCTCAACCAGATGGTTCAAGACTAGGCAATGATTGTAGGTTGATTTACCTTTCTAAAGCCAATTTGTTCATCACCAATAATGTTCTCATTCTCTATCCATTCAGAAAGACGATTATTAAGAAATAGAGTTTACCCACAACTGAAAGTAAACTTATAGGACAGCAGTTGGATGGATCATTCCTGTCTCCCTTCTTGTAAATAGAGATTATAATTGCTTGTGACCAGCTAGTAGGAAGTTTGGCTTTCTGATTAATGAGGGTAAAGCGGGAGGCAAGTAGAAGTGCCCACCATGAGATGTTTGTTTTCAAAAGCTTGGGCAAGATTAAATAAAGCCCTGGGGCTTTTCCAGATTTAAGCTGAGTAATTAAATACCTTTAATTCTTCTTGGGACACAGGGGGCCACTGGGGAGTATCCAGGAAATCCAGAGAGGATGGGTTGAATTCATTGGGGATAGCAGAAACCTGATCGCTACCAAAAAAACAAAAACAAACCAGCTTCATTTATATACCGCTTCATACCCTTAAGGAGTGTCTAAGCGGTTTACAATTATAAGCTATTTGCCCCCCAACAATACTCATTTTAGCAACCTCAGAAGGATGCAAGCCTGAGTTGAGCTTCAGCCCTTTGCTGGTCTTGAACTCGCCACCTTATGGTTTTGAGTGATTGGCTACAGTACAGGCATTTAACCACTGTGCCACCAGAGTTACTGTCTCTATACAATGCGGAGAAATAATCCTCCCATACATTTATGGGGATGTTACCACCAGCCACCAACCAACCACCAGAATTCTGTAATTTTTAATATAAAGAACCTTTTGAACCAATGAGTCTGTATATAAGAGCAAATACATCTAAAAATAGTGGCTGTGTTGTAAACATAAATCTTCTTAGTCACCATTTCATTTGAAAGACTTGGGAAAACTATGTGATGTGATTCTCTGTTTTAAGCCTGAGGGCAGGCAACTGTCTAATTTATAAGATTGTATGTACAGCACAGTCCTGGGTGATGGTTGGAGTTCTTGTGCAGATATCTGTCAGTATGCGTAGGTTTTCTTTGTGCCACACAGTATACAGAAAACCTACACATACAGATACCTGCACAAGAACTCCAACCATCACCCAGGACAAAAAAGAAGCACTATAAAAACACTAGTAGACCGGGCAAAACGTATCTGTGAACCCCACTTCTTGGAAGATGAACTGAAACACCTGGACCATGCTCTACAGGCAAATGGTTACTCCAGCACAAACATCAGAAGGGCTGCCAGACCCAGAAAAACCCAGAAGACTCAAGACAAGCAACCACCCAAAAGGAAGATATTTTTACCATACAAAGGAGTCACAGACAGAATAGGGAAAGTGGTGAAGAAACACAACCTTCAAATGGTGTACAAACCGACGAAGAAGATCCAGCAAATGTTTCGCTCAGCCAAGGACAAGAGAGACCCTCTCACCGCTGCAGGAGTCTACCGTATTCCATTCAGCTGTGTACAGGTCTACATAGGGACCATCAAACACAGTGTGCAAACAGGAATCAAAGAACATGAGAGACACTCCAGACTGGGTCAACCGGAAAAATCAGCAGTAGCAGAACATGCTATAAACCATCCTAGGCATAAAATGCTGTTTGAAAGCACTGAAATTCTGGACCATGCCAACAACTACCATGTCATAATGCACAGGGAGGCCATTGAAATTCATAAACACCTGGACAATTTCAACAGGAAAGAGGAAACCCTGAGAGTAAACAAGGCTTGGCTCCCAGTCCTGAAAGACAGCAAGGTCAGGACTCAACTGATGCAAATGAGAAACAGCCTAAGGCCAGGGGATTCCCAGCAGACAATGAGCACCAGTTAGCAGACATTAATCCTTGCTTGCATATCCTCCCACCCTGAGGACTGTCATTAGCAACAGAGCAATACATTTGCAAATTACTCCTTCCTTCCCAGGGTCACACAGGATATATTTCTCCAATCCACTTCCAGGCTATCATTCTCTGAAGATGCCATCCACAGATGCTGGCGAAACGTCAGAAAGGAACTCTTCTAGAACATGGCCACATAGCCCGAAAGCTTCACAAAAAGCTATGTTGCTCCATTGTTGAATAGATCATTGAAATGCATAACTATTGGGTGGGCTGTTGGTATGTTGGTTTTGTTTTATCTGAATAATCCTGTCCTTTTGCACTTACTATGTATGTGTGCATCACAAAGGGTAAAAAGACCAGTATTGTAAAGAGACTTCTTGTGAAGATTATGAAGACATTGAAGACGGGAAGTACTGACTAATTTGCTTCTGTGCTGGTGATTTGTCAACAGGGTGTCTTAGTGTTGCGGCACCCTTTCTCACTATTGGTGGAAAATATAATGAATAATATTTCATATCTCTAACTAGAATGTGTTTTTTAAAATGATACCCTAATTTTATCATGTTCTTCAATTACCTATGAGCACACATTCTCAAAACTTCAAATGATGAGAGATACTATCGATTTGTATTTGAGTGAATAGCAGCACAATATGAAAATATTTATGAAACTTTTGTTCTCTTGGTTGCACAAACCTGACAAAAGTCAGTTATTATACTTTTGCAGGATTTATGAAACCTCTGAGAAACCATGCTTAATATATTGCAGGGTTGGTGAACGTGGCTCACTTGGCCCAGATACAGCTTATAAATTGATGGTGTGTCTACATCTGCATGTTCAGCTACCATTAAACATAAGTAGGACACTGCTCTGAAGAAAAGTCACATTGAAATTAGTAATCTCAGTCATTGTGGCTGAAGGTGATTCTTGTTTTAAAGTATGTACCAATGAAGAAAATAAGATACCCATACGAAAGTTATGGTTTTTTTCCTTTAAAAGAAAAAAAAAAGCCTAATAAGTATTTTCCTGATGAACTTAACATCATTAATTTGAGGTGCCATGTTAAGCATATTAATGTTCCTTTGTATGAGAATTTATATAACACTGAAGAAAATGAAATTCTTTCTTTTTGTGGTAGTGATTGTGAATGATGAAGCTGTGATTCTAGCACAATTACTTGTAAGTAACATACCATTAAAAATAAAATTAAAAAAACAGGACAGCTTCAGACCAGCTTGTTAGATCTGACCTTTCTATAAAGCATAAATTCCTTCACCATATTGCCTGATAAAGTATTCCTAAGAGTCCTAAATTTTACTCTGAAGCTGTGTCCACCCATATTGTGTAAAGTATAGAGAGAGGTAGTGTGACATAGTGGTTTGAGCACTGGACTATGACTCTGGAGACCTGGGTTCAAATCCTGGTTTGGCCATGGAAACCACTGAGTGACCTTAGGCTAGTCATACTCTCTCAGCCTCAGAGGAAAGCTGTGGCAAAGCCCCTCTGAAGAAACTTGCCAAGAAAACCTTATAAAAGGGTTGCCATAGGGTTGCCTTAGGGTTGTCATAAGTCAGAAGTGACTTGAAGGCACACAACAACAACAACAACAACAACAACAACAATAAATAAGCTTGTAGAAGAGAACCAGTGTCGCATAGTGGTTTGAATGTTGGACTGTGAGTCGGGAGATCAGGGTTCGAATCCCCGCTTGGCCATGAAACCTTTTGGGTGTCCTTGGGCAAGTCACATGCTGTCAGCCTCAGAGGAAAGCAATAGCAAACTTCCTTTGAAGAAATCTTGCCAATAAAACCCCATGATAGGTTTGCCTTAGGGTTGCCATAAGTCAGAAATGACTTGAAGGCACACATTGTAAAAATGTAGGTTTTAATGAATCTGAAGCATTCTTTTCTTAACAGTAGTTTCTGAGAGATATTTAATCCTCAGTTGGTATTTCAGAGCATTAACATTTGCCTATACATCCTTCAGATTTTTTCACCGAGCATTAAAATGCAGGTTACAACCTCATTGACTATGACAGATAGTCTGTTTTGTAAATATGTGTTCAGGAATTTTAAGTACCATATGCACAGCATATATTTGCATAATGCATTTTTATCAGCCTATCACACCAGAGTTGTCTTGGTATGGGTACTGTGAGGATCTGTGACACTGTTAGCATCGTTAGCAGTTTATAAAATTGGCTGCTACACTTGCATACCAACCGCCCTCAGTGGCACATGCCAAGGGATGTCTTGCATGGATATGTAATCACAGTTAACTGTTATTCATTTCTATTCCAAGTTACATGTGTGTGTGATCTCATGTTCTGCTTACTGGGTCATACTGCCCAAACTCCTGTGATGTCCTCATTGACCATAGATTAGCTAAAATTAATTTCTTCGCTGTTTCTATTTTGAGTGTATGTGGCTGGGTAGGGAATGACTGTTCAGTTTTCAAAAGTAAATAGAAAAGTGAGCTCCTAGCACATCTGTTAACAGGTGTGTATGCTGAACAACTTCAAGAACTTGATCTGTATGTTCAGTGATGTCAATAGCCTTCAAAGGATAGTTTTGCATGAATCTTTAGTACATCATAGCCATTATTTTTTTTATCTGTGTTTCCAACTCTGCTACTCACCTTTTGAAAACTGGGTCATATACCCCTGTTCTGCTTGCCCTCATTTGTTTATTCTCTATTAATATGCTCATAAATACAGAGAAATTTGGACATGCTGTGTTTGTGCTTTTGAAATAAAGATAGAAATGCACACAGAGATCATTTAATTATCAGATAAATTAAAATCCAATGCAAACACTGTGTCTTTAGACATTCTATTGTTGCTGTACCTATAGGGAGAAAATCTATGCCATTAAATAATTGATTAAATTAAATAATAAGAAATATATGTATTGTTTAGAATAAAATGCTGCAATACAGAATGCGCTTCTTTCAGGTTTTGGTACTTTATTTTGTTCCCCCCACCAAGATACAGCCTTCTGTGCCTACTGAATATTTCTAGTTCTCAGCCAGCTGGTCTTCCTCTTACGACTTTTTCTATTTTTTAAAAAAAATTCTTCTTCTTGTGCATTGATGAATACGCTGTTTTGGCTGCATAGGAACAGGCATTTGGAGAATCAGGCCTATCCAATTGTTAGCCCCACTGAATAGACAGCTGAATAGTAAATAATAAACTGTGTGAATCCCATTGATTTGATAGACCTACCCACAACCACGTTTATGCCACAGTCTGCAAAGAGCACATTAAAATCAGGCCCTATGGAGGGGGGAAGGTTCCAATTTTCTCTGCAAAGTGTTCTACCTGTACTTGTGGGCTATGAAACAGAAAGCATGAAGTATACACGCACTAACTTGCATCTTACGTCATCTTCAAAATTAATTGATGTAGGTTTGTTGTTGTTAGTTTCCTTCAAGTCATACTCGACTCATGGTGACCCTGTGAATGAGACATCTCCATTACCCTCTATTCTCAACTTCTCTGCTCAGATCTTGTAAGTTCAGGCCTGTGACCTCCTAGACTGAGCCTATCCATCTGGCATATGGCCTTCCTCTCATTCTACTGCCCTTTACCTTCCTCTTTGTCTTTTCTGATGAGTCAGACACATCTCATGATGTGGATGAAGTATGACAGCTTCAGTTTAGTCTTCTTGGCTTCCAGGGAATGTTCAAACTTGATTTGTCCTAGGATCAAATTGTCTTTTTGGCTATCCACAGTCTCCTCAGCACTCTTCTCCAGAACCACATCTCAGATGAGTTAATTTTCTTCCTATATGCATTCTTCACTGTTCAGCTCTCACATCCATACATGTTAATAGGGAATACAATGGCTTGGACAATTCTGACTTCAGTGTTCAGCTGTATATCTTTACAAGAGTTTGTCTAGTTCTTCCATAGCTGCCCTTCCCATTCCTAATCTTCTGATTTCTTAACTGCCCTCTCTGATCTGATCAATGTTTGAGGACAGGTATGGGAAATGTTAACTATTTTGATTTCCTTGTTATCTAGATTGAATTTATGTAAATCCTCAATGGTTATTATCTAGGTAGTTTTTAGATATTCAGTGGTGGAATCAGTCTCCAAGGGATTTTTCAAACTACTCAATGATGATGCTATGATTCCACTTTAACTATCATAGCTGCATCCCATGTAATCCTGGAGTTTTTAGTTTGCTGTGGCAATAGAGCTCTCTGGCTGAGAATTCTAAATACCTTTCCATGAACTGAAATCCTAGGATTTCACAGTTAACTATGTAAGTTAAAGTAAAATCATAGCAATATGAATGTGCAATGTGGAAGATCCCCATCTCAAGACCTGATCAGAGTTATTGTTTTTGCTGCAGGCTGTGAGTCATGCAGCTTCCCTAAGAACAGCTACTTTATGCTTCTCAGTGTTCCCTCTGTGAACTGAGTATTCCATAAGATGGAACCATGGCACTTAAAGTACAGGTATAGTTCTATAACTGTGTAGTGTGGAAAAGGCCCCCAGGTCTTTGAGGAATGAGATTTCTGAAGGGGATACATTACCTCTGAAATGAAGAGGCTTCAGTTTTGGCTAACCAGCTGCTAAAAGCCTACCTAATGTGACAATTGGTTGAACCCTGAGTACAAAGAGCCACCCAACAGTAAGGGTATTGAGATTTTGTATAGTTTCTCAGGTTTGTGCTGGGATTTGTAGGAAAGATTACTATAGTGTTCTATACCAACTAAATAAAACATATTCTTTAAAAAAATGATAGCATTTTTGGTGCACGCCAAGGAGCTAGGTCATTCTGAAATGAAAAACATAAATGACAACTTCCTAAAATAAAGAGATTGACATATGTAGTACCAGATGAGCCACACTGATGAAGTAGTGGCTTCTAGCTACAATTCAATTCAGAGGTTGTTTGAAGTACAAACTAATTCTAGTAATCAGGAACTGTTACATAAATCATTCATCTTATTAACAGAAGTAGTACTATGAGACTTCAAACCTTCCTAATATCGCAAAAGTATTGCTACAGCTGCAATGAACAGCTTGTGAAGGATCCTCAAATGAATAGCTGAACAAATCAGGAGGAATTTCAGAATAATGAATTCATCAGAGAGTTGGGCAATCTGTTCAGAAGCAGATAGTTGTGGGTAAAGAAGTCAGATGGATTTCTTCTGTAGTTATCGCAGCATTCCAGTAATTATACCAGTATTCAAGTTATCCAGTAATTAGCTGTGCTAACCTGTATTTGCATCAAAGTCATAAAGGAATCCAGAAGCACCTTCAAAACTAACTGGGTTTAAGAAATTTCTAGCACAAACTTCAAGCTAAATTCATTACGTGAACTTGCTCAAAACTTTTTCCCACCTCCCTAGTGCTTTTTCTGAAATCTAAGATCTTGTCCCAAATGCCCACAACTTGGTAGTGGCCCAAATGCCCACAGAATGCTACTACATTAGAGATGAATTCTTCACTAATTTTGTTCTCAAAGGAAGAACTGAGTAATTTTAGTAATTTTTTCCCTCTGCAAGAAAACATTTTAAAACCATGCAGTTTCCAAAGACTATTAACTCTTTGGGACTTATTCTGTGCAAGATTTTCATGTCAGTTCCCCCACCACCACCACCACAAAAAAAATTATTATTTTCTGTGCAGAAATTTCTGTTTTCTGCATGGAAAATTATGTTTTCTACCAATTTGTTTAAAAGGCCATGTACAAATTTTGTGCATAGTATCTCCTGAACTGTGAAGATTTTCTAGACACCAGGAGTGTTTTCATCATGGTTTCCCTACTCACAAGAATCATGTTTTTCTACCATTTGGGGAAAATATTCTCAAATATTATTTCCATCCCTCTACAACACAGATGACCTAGCAGCAATCCTGTATTGAATACATTGTGTTTCATGCAATGTCAGAAGTGTTTCTCCCCCCACTTTTTTGGAAGCTTATTTATGTTTTAACAGAATGAGGAATATCTTTTTAAGTATGTAACAGACCCATTACCTCCCTTTCTGCTCAGTTTAGTGCTATTCAAAAATATTACAGGATAACTAAACATTGGAAATAGTGATGTTTAACTATTGTGAAAGTACAGGTGAACAACAGTGAAACCTGGATCGGCTTCCAAGAAAGTGGGGAGAGAAACACTTCTGACATTGCACTCAAACCTCAGCAACTATTTGTCAGTACATGGTGCTGAAATAAACAGTGTTAGAAACAGCACTCAGGTTAGTACAAAAATGTACTTATGTGATTTTCTCAGTGAGACTTCAGCTTTAGTACATGATCCCAGAAGGAGTCTATAGTTGTGTTTCAAAAAAGAAGGTGCAAGTTTTTTTTTCTTTTAAAGCAGGGGTGTGTGTTATTTTTAACTTTTAACCTCAAAGGATTCCTTATCCTAACATAATGTTTGACAATTTCAGGGTCCTACAAAGCACAGCATGATGGGGAAGATCTCTTCAATAGATAAAAACATGCAGTTCGTTCCAAGTTATCCACTAGGGATGCATTTGATAAAGGAGTTCTATATCTGAAGATGACATTGGGACACACTGATATCATTTCAAAGCCTCAAAACAAGAGGTAGAATGCCACTGCAACCATTTACATGCATGGGAGATGTACAAGTATTGTCAGATGGGCCGACGGTTATCTCAGAGGCCCTGTGCAGACCAGCCTTAAAGGCTGGCTTGGCGGCGGAGTTGGGCCATAGTGTCCATATGATGCATGCCCCCCAACTACACCCCTCCACAGTCCTCCTCTGGTGCTGCATCCACATGACACAGCCCTGAGGTAGTGCCATAAAGCCACAGCACTGTGGCTATCATTCCCTTTGCAAGATGCAAAAAGGAGCCACAAGTGGCTCCCTTTTGTGCCTTGCAAAGGCCAGATCAGGGCCGCAGCATGCTGTTGTACATCTGGCTGTAAAAGGGGTGGCTGTCTGCATAGTCCCTGAGTCAAACAAAAATCTGTTCAAACTGTTCAGATCAGAGGGATATCTTCTCTATATTTCCAGAAAAACTAAAGATTGCAGTTTTTGGTTTTTGGTTTTTTAAAAAAGCTGAAGTACGAGAGAGCAAACATTCCCTTTATCTTCAGACATTTGAGTTGCCAGCATTAGGGGGCTATGGGGCAGCTGTAGACACTCAGAATGGTTTATTTTCTTCCATAGAAATGAATGGCTGCCATTCATTTGTAACAGAGAAAGCGTCAATATATTTACTGAGAAATAGCATGGAATGGAAAACAAACTAATCACACTTTGGGGTTTTGCATTCCCCAACTGCACAGACCCATCATCAGTGTCAGATATTTTGCTAGTTTAATCCTGTGTGAATAGTCTAATCAGTCAAATGTGCACATATATCTACTAAGCTGCAATGTGTGTTATTAATTTATGACAAAAAGCAGATTTATCAAGTGGAAGAAACCCTAAGGGTTTTGAAACTGTGAATTGTGAAATCTTCATACTGTATCTCAGGTCACATTATACAAGGTGTGAACAATTTCTGAGAAGATTAGAGAGAAGAGACTATGTATGTGCTGGAGTTTAATTGTTTAGAACACTAAATTATGCACATACTGTGACTGTGAACAGTTGCACATAACACTTCACCATTTGTTCAGAAGATATTTGTTATCTAAGCAGGAATATTTGTTTTTGGATAAACCTGGGAGAATGCTACTTAGATCAAGTCCAACCAGCTCAGAGTTACATTAATGGTATCTCTGGGCTTTGTGCAGAAGCCCCCCCCCCCAAAAAAACAACAACAACAACAATGTGAACACACTAATGAACTGACCCAAAACATTTTATTGGTTCATGGTGCAATTCAAATTATTATGATACATGAGGCAGAAAATCTCACAAGTACTTCTACCATTTCCTAGTAATAAAAAAGATGAACTTTTTTTTTTTTTTTTTTGTCTTTCATGGCACCCACAATCTGTGTCTTCAGGCAACTGTGTCACTTTCTAAAAAATTAGGGCAAGCCCTGACTAATCTTATCTTGACCAGGGGAAATTGGTGACTTCCACATAAGTTGGATGCTGAATTCAAATTTTAATTTGAACTCTAAAGAAGCTGTCAAAGGTGCTAAATCCTAACCTCAAAATAGCATATTGGATATCACCTTCAAAGTTCAGAGCAAAACCCAGAGTAGATTCACCTCCCCATTAACATGGGAACCAGCAAACTGCATTGGTGTTATGTGTTGTGCTTTCATGACATCTGTCAATTTATGTCAACCCCATTCATTTCATAGATTTTTCTTAGGCAAGGAATGCTTAGGAGTGGTTTGCCATTGCATTCCTCTGAAATCTATCATACAGCACCTGGTATTTCTGGGTAGTCTTCTGTCTAAGTATTAACCAAGGCTGACATTGCTTAGCTTGTAAGACCAAATGGTATATGTTGTTGTTGTTTACCTTTAACACTTAGCACTTTCAATTTATATAATGTGGGAGAATATCTGCAGGTTTACTAAATATGTCCATGCAGCTTGAAACCTTAATCATGTGAGGGTTCTCAGGCAGATGCATACAAGAATTTAAAGGCATGTAAAAATGTATTTTCATGTTTTTCAGATGTCTGGCAGGCAAAAACAATAGTGTGCATGCAGCAATTACACTGTTCCTAAACTTAAGAAAAATTTGGAAGGAAAATTAAGGGTTTGAAGTGAGGAAGCTTGAACAATATATTAATTTGAATCATATTTCATTTTTGGGCATACTCATGATCATAGAATCATAGAATCATGTAGTTGGAAGAGACCACAAGGCCATCCAGTCCAACCCCCAAATGTAAATGATATGTAAAACAAAGTAAGTAAAGTTGGTCCATTTTAAGGAAGCATCATGCTAAGAAATGTTTTGTCTGGTTATGAATTTTGGGATAATGATATAGCAGTGTTGCATTTCAATGTGTTTCACTGTCTTTTCTGTATTCATACCAACTTCCACCCCTGAACTGAATTATTTCCATGAGGACCTCGAGGTTGAGAGGTTAGAACGGTCCCAAGGCCAGGCAGTGAATTTCTGCTGAGACACATCTAATAGTTTTTCCACAACTCTATGAAACAGTGTGCTATAAAAATGGCAAATTTATACAAGTACAGTCCTTCCTCCATTCTTGCAGTTTTGGAACTTGCGTCCCTCACTTATGCATGAGGGACAAATGGAGGGGGAAATAATGGGGCGCGTGTCATGGAATGTGAACGTGCGCTCCCACAGCCACATGCTTCTTTTCAAGCCAATGAGGATTGAATATATGTGAAACTCTGTTTTCACAAGGGAGTCCAGAATGGATCCCCTGTGAAAAAGGAGGGATGACAGTATTTTTAAAAAAGAAATCCTCATTCTACAAATTAGCACTAAATGCATGTTCTTCAAATTAGCACTTATTTAATTGTCCTCTTTCTCTGCTGACAATGCTACAGCTTCTTACCCAGTGACTCCTTCAGGTACTGTATACAATGACACTATAGAGGATAATTTCAAGTGCAGCCTGAAGTTTCCTCTGACACCTCACCCATTTTACCTTCATACTTTTAAGAACTGTTTATAGCACACAGTAGCACTTATTGATCTTTGGAAGGGCGGTATAAAAATAAAATTTATTATTATTATTATTATTGATAATCCCCTTTCAATACCTGCTGTGCTCAATGAATTTCATGGATAGTTAAACACTAATGTTTAGGCGTGACATCTTTGGTACTGAGAATGTTTTGCTTCCTAGCTTTGTCTCAAGAGAAAGTTTCTGAGTAAACATAAGTAGAAGGCTGCTTGTTTTCCTTGCCTGGGCATCTTCCAAACAATGTGAGAATGAACAGAAATAGTAGGAATGATATTTCTCTTTGTTCTGGAATTGATTAATTAGTGTCTAGTAAGAAGGAAGATAATTTAGCTGGAATGAGATGACAAGAGTGGGATTTCTTCAACAGGATAATAGGGATGGAATTGTCCAACTATCCCCTGAGAATTCTGCAAATAAGGATCATTTTACAATGTTGACATAATAATGATTGGGGGCATAAGTGGGTACATATGGGTGGTACAGACCGCCCAAAAGGCGGTCACCCCAAGAAGATGGGGCACCATTTTGCCGCTTCTGCAGGCCGCAGAGAAGCAGCGAACTGCCACTTCCCCACGGCCTGCAAGCGAGGTGCAGCAGGCACCCTGGGCACTCACTGCACTCCGCTCTCCCTGGCACTGCCGAGGGAAGAAAGGCGGCGCCACGGCCCCTTTTCCCTCAGGGTCCTTGGTGTGGTCGTTTAAAGGCCGCGCCAAGGACTAGGCAGAAAAGATGAGCTCTGTTGCGGAACTCCTTTTGGAGCTGTGGAAAGGGCGCCCTAGGCACCCTCCCGTGGTGCCATGATGTCAGGCGCATGCAGTGTTATGCAGTGACATTTTTATGGTGCGCCCATATGGATGCCGCCATTTTAGGGTTAGGGAGGGTGTGAATGATGCACCCTCCCTAACCCTAATCGCGCAGTACAGACAGTCCTTTGGGGCCATCTGTATCAGGCCATAGATCAGTTTGAAGGTTTTTCTATTTTGCTAGGAATAATGCAGTCTAATTAAATAGCTGAATGTGACTTTACTGTATTGAAACAAAGAGTGCACTTATAATCAACATGCATCTCCCAAACTAATGGGAAATCATTATTGTTGCCCCTGCCACTGAGATAACTACAGCCTTCCATGTATTATGGATTAATACTTGCAGACTGAGCTCTAGTCATCTTAACCATGCCACCAAGGACAGAGAAGGGCCAAGTAGGGAAGATGGAATGAACTTCCTTCCCTATTGTTTTTCACACAGGATTGCCCTTCTTGAGGTAATGTTACTATAGAAGAAAGATATGCAGGATCTAGATTGATTCCCTTGTGGCTGAAAAAGCAGCCAAATGAAAGGTTTTTGGCTAGGAAATTGTTCTGCATCTACTCCCCACTTGTCTTTCCTTCACATCCAATGGCAGCCTCTAAAGGCTGGTTCTTCGTTTTAAAAATAGTTAGGATGGAAATTACACAGAATGCCATAAAACATGTAGTTTGGTTCTCAAAAAAAAAAAAAAAGTAGTTTGGCTCTCTATAATCTCCCTGAATGGAGGACTGTCCCTCCTTTCTGGCTCATGGCACAATATATCTACGTATGTTCTGGCATGATCCCATTGAATGTTACTTTGTCTCTACCATGTGCAGTTGATGGTGTTGGTGTAGGGGAGTGCACACACAATGTCAGTGGGGAACAGGATGCACAAATTACATAGGAAGACACAAAAAGAAGGATACTTGTAAAAAGGAGAAGGGTTGATCCTGCTCCCAAGAATAAGGTCATCTGGATATATCCATAGAATGCTGGCCAAGAGATTCTGGGAGGTGTACTCCAAATAATTATTTTTCCATACTCTGTTTCTGTATTTTGTCTTCTGCCTTAATAAGGCTAGCACCAGATGTACATCTAGCTATAACAATCCAGAATCTTCAGTCTACTCATTGTAGAGTATGCTGTCAAAGCCCAAAACCAAGAGTGCCAGCCTTAGGCACTGGGAACCAATATAGTCCTAACCATAAGTCATTCTAATTAAGCTATCTTACTTCTCCCAAATGTGATATAACCAGTGAAGCTAAGCCCAATTATTTGCTAATGATCAGGCTTCAGGGCAGTACAAAACTTACTCATATGAAGGACATGACAGAGAATTTAAAAATAAAATAAAATAATAGTATAGAATTGATAAAAGGTTGAGTTCAAAATATGTTACTCCACACTCCCAGCTGCCATGTAAAATCACTTTGGATCTGATTTATAGATCAAATGCCTTTAAACTATCAAGAAAGAAAGCACAGCAATGAGAAGTGGGGAGAGAAGGAAAAGGGAGCAAGTTACATTCGAGTCAGACTGTGTACTGGATGGAGTGGTGGAAATTCCTGGCTAGACACCTAATGAAGCCTTTCAAATCATGCTGGAGGCCACTAGGAACAAGATAAATGAACCACAGTTATCACTCATTGGACAATTTCCCTTGTCATAAAAGAACCCCAAATTGCAACACGATAGCCACTTCTCTTTGTCACTGTTTTGGATAAACCAGTGGGGCAGGGGAATAAAGCTCTAGCAGCGAGGCTGAGGATGTGATGACGCACACAAGAAATAAGCAAAGTACAGAAAATTTTTAGGAGATTAGCAAATATATAACAGACATTAGAGTGCAAGGTGCATTAGGAAGCATCCGAGGAGCTGGATATGCTATGTGTACATATAGAATGCATAAGGGGCTGACACAAGCATTTTCAAATACTGTTAAGAGTACCATTAAAATTCAAAATAGCCAGTGATGACAAAAAGCAATCACTTTAAGCTTTCATCTCTCTGTCCTGAATTAAGGCACATTATCTTCAGAGCTCGGAAATGTTATTTTTTTCTTTTGGATTACAAGTCTCACAGTGCACCAGTCAGCATGGCTGCTGGGATAATGTATAGTCCAAAAAGGTAAATTTTCCAATTTGTGATCATCTCTCTTCTGATTATCTCATCAGAGTAGTCCATTATACAATCCCAAAAGATAACTTTCCTTTTTTTTTATATTGTTTTTTTTTAAAGACAAATAAACAAATAAAAACACAGGAAACACACCCATAGAACCCAAATGAGTCAAAAATAAATCATAAAACATAAGATATAAATCGAATCCAACTTCTTCTTCTCCATCTTCTTTCAGTCTTTTTTCTTCTGTCTTCTGTTTCCTCTTTCTCATTTCCTTCCTCTTCTTTCATTCTCTCCCCACTTCTTTAACTTTATCTACTATTGTTCTCTTAATTTCTTTATCTATACACTCCTTCTAACATTCGCCTAATTTTCTTTATCTACCTTATTTTTCTTACTTAAATATATCTACTTACTCGTACCTTCTACTACTTCTTACATCTAATCTTACCAATTTAGCATATCCAAAAAAGAACAAAAACAAAAACAAACAAAAAAACCAATAATAAACAAAGGAACCCCCCCCCCAAAACAAAGCAAAACATAGACTTACATCAGTTACTGAGTTTCCTCACTTTTGAATTTCTATCTCAAATCGTATTTTTCCCTCTCCCTATTTTTACCTGTTCCCTTTTTGATGTTATACTTCATTCCTATATTTTTTGTTATCATAGTAACAAATATTAATAATTATCCACTTAAATCTGCTAATTTGTTCTTTACCAATTTGATTATTGCTATAACTTTCCAAAACCTTAATTATTTCATCACTACAGAAATGAGTTGAAACTCTGGGTAGTTGAGCTTCTGGTGACCATCATACCACCACCACCCTGGTGGCTACCATTATGCCATGTTAAATTGCCCCCTAATAAACTATCATCCGATTGTTCATCTGTCATCCTTTCTGTCGAGTTGCTCTCTTCTGCTTGTCAATTTTCCACACCAGCACATTTACTGAGAATTGGCTTTCATCTCGATCTCTAGCTCCCATCAGAGCTTTCAGAATGGAGAACCAAATTATAGTGAACAACATTCAGGAGACATTGATGCTGATGGAGAAGAATGATGGTTTTAACTGAGAACACGTCTCATGCTATTTTTTGTCTCATTTTACTTCAATCACTAGGAGTGTATTCAATTACAGAGCAAGGTCAGAGGTAGCGTTAAGGTCATTTTACTGCCAGAGGTAAATCACAATGCTGCCCTCGCCCCAGCTTCCATTTTGCATAGAAAAGCTGAGTGGACTGGCAGCTGAATCTTACTTCAGCATTGGAAATAAACTAGACTCTTCTACCTTGTGCTTAAGGTCTAGCACCTCAGGTCTAGCTTAGATGGTGCAGATCAGGCTGCACCACACACACAGGTTATTCTTTGGCCTCTCATATCTGCTCCCCATCCTGCAGCACTTGCTGCCTGAGGTTACTGCCTCATTCTTCCTAATGGAAGGGCTGGCCCAGGTTAAAGAATGATTCTTTATAGTTCCCTATAGCTAATAGCTCTTAGGATGATGTGCAATAGCATCAAAAATAGAATCCATAAAATCAAATCAAAGCATAATGAAACAAAATTTTAAAAAATCAATTAAAACTGCATTTAAAAGCAGCAGAGAATAAAACAAGCACTGCAAGAACCTCACTAGAACTATGTCATAGCAGCAGAAAAACAAGAAAATTGGAAGACCTGAGAGAATAAAATTGTCTTTGCCTGATCCTTTTGACTTCAGTGTCAGAGGAGCAGTGATTCCACTCCAGTTCTTAGGCTGGATTTTAAAGATGCTGACCCCTATCCTCGAAATATCTATAATAACTTAGTTCAACTAAACTGGAATGGATTCACTGGCTCATTGACATGGAAGCCACTAATTGTCACTGTTGCCTGGTGCTGATGGAGTGGGTATGCTATAACAAAAATGGAGGAAAGGACCATTTCTGACTAGCCACTCACCATACATCAGCTTGTGAGGGCACTCAAACCACAGTCCCTTCCACACTGCACAAATTTAGTACTACAGTTCCACTTTCATGCCACGGCAATATCCTGTGGAATTCTGGGCTTTGTAGTTTGGCAAGAAATTAGAGCTCTTTGGCTTGCGCATTCTAAATCCCAGGATCTTAGGACAGAACCAGGACAATTAAAGTGGAATTATAGCACTATAATTGTGTAGTACTAATGAAGCTCATCTCAAGCCCCTGAGCAGAAGTACTGTTTGGTCTGGAATCTTGGTGCTGGAGGCAACTGGCGTATGTTTTTTTCCAGTACTGTCTAGTACCTTTTAATGTGAGTCTGTAAAAGTCTGGCTGCTACTACTGGGGGAAACCTGAAAAAAAAGTGGAAACACGGTTCATGGTTCCTATGTCTGTATTGCAGTCTTCGAATCGAACTTTTAAATAGTTATCCAGGTCTTGCATCTCCACCTCAAAATGTTCAAACTAAAACCTGGAATGAATTCCTCACCCCAATAACATTGGAGCAATCAACCTCCACAGCCTGATATTAACAAGCAAGGTCTGGAACAAGACGTTGCATAGCAGTGTTCCTATTGTCACAGTATGCCATTCCATTCCCTTCTGCCCTTGTTTTTCCACCAAGCCTGCTCACTTCTCATAGGATAGTATCCTCCATCCTGGGAGTCTTTCTGAGCCCACTGGTACCCTCCTGTTCTCCTTGGCTCCATCAGGGCTGGCACAGAACTGAGACCACAATATTGTAAGATCACAATTTCACGTTTTGGGTCATGTCTCTCCACAAAGACTGCATTGCATCCCAAAGCTGCACACACAGAAGGCCTGATAAACAGTGACAATAGATAGACAATAGACACAGATGAACAGTAACAATAGAACACAATGCTGTAAACGAGAATGACCTTTAAACATAGACTCACAATATGTTGTAAAATCACGAACAGAGAAATCAGGCCAGTGTCACCTGATGGTATCAAGAGAAATGAGACCCAGAACTATTTTTAAAAAAGAGGCTTTCAAAGGGATACATCCCAACTAGAGAGTGGAAATGTCAAATAATGAACTAGGCTTCAGAAAATATCAGCAAGATAAAAATACCTCCCCTTTATGGTATTTTTGAAAGTGGAAAATATGAAATTAGTAGAATAACCTTAAAGTTTGAAGTGTCCCAGTTTTTTTTTTTAAATTACCTGGAAAAGCAAGTGTTTGAGTTCCCAATGAACTCAATGAAAATGAGAAAGTTACAGAGGCAATGCAAATGCAACAGTTTCACAAATACATGAGTGAGCTGTCTAAGAGTAAAAAAATTTAGAGGAGAGTGAGTTAAAGAATGATTTCAAATGTTAGTATTTTGTGATGCCTGGAATCATCTCCTTCGGTTCTTCAACCATACAAAGCTATTTGAGAGCATTCATAGTGCAGTGATTCATGAAACAAAGGTAGGTTTTCTTCTTCTGCCAGAACTCAAAAAAGTTGGCCTGAATTTTGTTGCTAGCCCTATCTACAGTAGATCCATTGAATCAATGGCATTTACCCTATCAAAGCTATTCACTAATGCATAGACTTTTGAATTACCATTCAACAATTCATTAGTCTATTCTAATTATATTTATTTAAATCCCGCTTTTCTTCCTAAATTTGGATTCAAAGTGGCTCACAACTTAAAAGATCAGTACAATAAAAACATACAAAAAGTGAGCATTAAAACAATTTACAGTATTAAAATATATCACACACATTACTGTATTAAATATATATCACACATTAAAATAATAATCAGCAATATCAACAGTGTCAAACTGAAAGTCCTTGAGCTGTGTGGGTGGGCAGAGGCTGGATCACTCTACGACCAGAGTTTGGAGCCGAGAAGTATCAGGGATTTTCCGGGAAGGTCTGCCGGAAGAGATGCATCTTTAGGGCTTTTTTGAAGCCATCAATGGATGGAATAAGACACATCTCATCCGGCAGGTCATTCCATAGCTTAGGAGCGACTGCTGAAAAGGCCCTTTGGGAGGTCTGCACCAACCTGGTTTTAATAGGTTGTAGCAGATTCCTCCCAGAGGATTGCAGTTTGCAGGGGGGGGGGGTCATACGGGAAGAGGCGGTTCCTAAGATAGGATGGACCCAAAGAATAAAATACAACTAAAAAAGATAAAAGCTGTTAAGAATACTACAATTAAAACAGCCCAGCACCTCTTAGAAAATAACCTGATCGATAGGAAAGTGAACATAGGTCCCCTCAGCCCAAATCCAAGAAGGTAACCCCTATGAAATGGTGGCCAAAGTAAAGCCCTCCAAGGATGCTTTTGTGACCCTCAAACCCTTCAGATTCTTTGGACTGACATTTTTCTGGGGGTCAGGAAAAGGTAGATTGAATTGTCTGTGGGTGAAGCCTGGAGGAGTGGTAATCCACCTTTTCATTAAACTGCTTTATTTATTTATTTATTTATTTATTATAAAGCTGTTTTTCCAAAACCAGTAGGGGACTTCCATATGTTTGTATGTGCCTTCGTGCCACCTATTGATTTATGGCAGTCCTATAAATTTCAAGAAGTGCTTTTGCCAGTTCCTTCCTCTGAAACCTAGTCTTTAGGATATTTAAGCCTAGGGGACATCTGCCCCTTCTTGATTTGTTTTTGGCATGATTTGCAGTTCATGTGGCTCCCAGTAGAATCAGGGGCAGAAAATTAGGCCCTAGACCAGATTTATTTCTCCACTGGGCTTTACATCATCCCTTATCAGCTCATTATTCATCACTATGCTGTGATTTCAGCCAATAATATCAACCAGAGCCTGGAAGACAGGCAGGTGCCTATTTATTAGGGACAGGTGAGATTTTGCTAGAGTTCCTTTGTAAGTGGTACACATTTAATTAATGCAGACATTTTGGGTAAAGGGCTAGTGAGGATATTTTGGGGGCATGAATTCTATCAATTGTGCAATTGTATTTTGAAAATAACTTTTATAATTTTTTTAAAAAAATGCTTTTTTTGTATTTAATCTGTATTTGTTATAATTTGTGTAGATTGTCTTGAATCCCAATACTGGAAAAAGGAATATGTGTGACTATTATAAGCAATAATGCTAAGAATACTAACAACAAGAAGAATACTAAAATTTAGTTGCAGTAAACAATGTTGGACCCTGATAAATTAGTATGAATGGTAACTGTATAAGAGCTAAAGAGAGAGAGAAAAAAAATCAGAAAAGTAAATTTCTTAGATTTCTGGAGACAGAAGAGATTGTCTTTTGTCTGAAATTGCAAAATAATCCAAATTCTAGTGCTGGAGCATGCTAGTCTCTGTTCAGTTCCTTTCTGTAAATCTGATAGAGTTAGTTTTCCTCAAAGAGAGAACTTTCATAATTCCATTTACAAATGGGGCAATTAAATTACTTCGATCCTTTGAAAAGGGTAAAAGAAATTTTTAAAAGACAGAGAAATTGATTTCCTACTTTCTTCCACTCATTGTTCCAGCCTTTCTGTAAGCCCAACACTCATTAAACTGTTTAAATGGGTTAACCTGCTACAAATGTATGTTCCTAGAAAAAGTGTGAAAGTAACATGGAGTAATGGGTTTTTTTTCATTCTGCAGTTCTTTCTCCTACTGTGAGGCCTCTTTAGCTCACTCCTTATTAAGACCTCCTAGGTCTAAGGGGGTCTATTATTAATCCTGCAAACAAAATGCCATGGAGCTCACTCCACAATCATCTCAAGAAGTTTTTTCCATGGTTGACAGGAGGTTGCCATGAGAGCCAGTAATCCAAAATTATGGTGCCGAAAAAAACAACACAATTTTTGCAATTCCCCCCTCCCCATCTATACAAAAACAAAACAAAACACACATCTGGAAAGAATAGTCTGAATTAAAAACATTGAGTCACTAAGAATCTGTGTGGAATCCCAGCAGGACTGCTGGGGAAATGTAAAAAAATATATGCAATGAGAGAAAATTATAATGTATCAATATCCATTCTCCCCTTTTCTAGTTTTAAGATCAACCTTTAACTCGTCATGGACATAGGGAATTATATGTAGCAGAATCTGCAACAAATGATATGTTCCTACTAGTAACATTAAAATAGCTTAAAGACTGTGTACATGTTCCTAAACATGTAGGCTTAACTAAGTAAAATTAGGACTGCCACTCTCTATTCAATGCACCCACTCAAAGGTGCCTCAGCACCATATAATTACTGATTCATTAGAATTTATTTATTTATTAATTAGAAGGAGCTCAAGTTTTTGAGGATACTATTGAATATATGCAAAAGTATTTCACATTGCTGTTTCTTTTTTTCATAATTTCCTTTTCCAAGGATGAAATCACTAGTCTTGCATTTTTTCCATTTCTGACCAATGGGGCAATACAAATCAATCTATGGTAATGATCCAATAGGCAGTTAGGGGCTGTGCAGGCAGCACCAAAGGGGAGGCCTCCAGGTGCCCCTTTTATAGCCAGATCGGGGCTGCGGCAACTGCACACTGCAGTCCCAATCTGGCCTGTGCAGTGTGCAAAAAGGAGCCACAAAAAGTCTGTAAAAGGTGTGGTCCTGTGACTTTACGGCGCTCCTTCAGCACTGTGTCATGAATAACATGGTTACGCCCTGACTCTGCCCCCAAACCAGCCTTTAAGGCCGGTCTGCACAGGGCCTTACTTGAGAATAACCACCATTGAACAAAGGAAATCCTCTTAAAAAGAAAAAAAAATGAAAATGTTTCAAAAGTTCTTTTCAACCCATTTCCTCCCAGATATCAAGATCCTGAATTACTTGCTCCAGTTCCCTGAGTATGCTAGGAACTGTCCATTGTCCTGCTTGGTTTCTTTTAGTTGTGAATTTTAAAAGAATGTTTGTTGTCTATGCTCAGCTGTGGCAGCTTTCGGTATATACAGTTCCCTTGCATCCCCCCCCCACTCTGTCAGCACATGACTGTGCATTAGTAAAACATTGCAAAACACAATCTTGATGTGTGTGCAATGGCCATATCAATATTCTTTTGTTGATGCAGTTTTACATTCTGCCAGTAATAGTGCTCCTGAAGGTGACTGTCTCTCTCAGATAAACTCAAGTGATGCAGAATTTGGATTCATAATGATGTGATCCAGGATTGCTGATTATTGATGTTTAAATGCCACTCTCACTGGTAATCAGCATAGATCTGGAGGCAAGGAGAACTCTGTAATAGGAGGTTTACAGATTACATTTACAATACATTCAGAACTAGCTAACAATGGGAAATTTTCTTTGATTGTCTGGTGTTAAGAGAGCCTGGATCAAAATCTGCCATACTGACACTTGACTTCACTTCCACAGAACAGTTTCTCTAGATATGATGTGGTGAGGAGGACACTGAGGAAAGGGGATTTTTGATGGTGCTACCTAATGTAAAGTATATAAATGTAAAAAAAATTGCACACTGAAGATTAGAGCCATTTATGTTTGGCCTTTTACAGTTTTCAGTTCTCCAAGAGGAGGCCAAATAATACATCCTGATACTGTGTCTTCAGACTATTGTGTCTAACTGGTACCTTCACTAGTGGGTATGTGGGGGTGCAGACCACCTTGGGTGACACCTCACAGTAGGGGTGACACCCAGTTGGTACCTTCTCCTGCCCTCCTTCTCCACTGCTGTGACTTTCTCTGACAACAGAGCCAAGGAATTGGAGAAAGAAGGACAAATAAGTGCACATACACACACCCCTCCCACCTTCTTTGCTGCTGTGGCTCTCTTTGACAAGGAAATCGAGGCATCAGAGAAGAAGGAGCAAGCACGTGCTTGCCCCTCCCACAGTCTCACTTCCCTGGCCACCCATCCAGCCCCTGGTAGCCCTGGGCAGGCATCTGGATGAGTGGGTAGAAAATCACATGAGTGCTGCAACCCCAGCCCACCCTAGCATTGTTTTCGAGGCACCCACACCAGCTGACACAAACACTAGAGACACCATTGTGTCTACTTTAGATTTATATGCTCCTGGAATTGTTCTGATTCTAAGATTCCCTCCTCCACCATTAAATAAATAAATAAATAAATAAATGTTTCCCCTTTGACAAGGTTGTCTAGTCATGTCCACCTCATCTCCATTACTAAGTCAAAGAGTGATCATGTGGCCAGCATGACTGCATGGAACGCTGTTACCTTCCCATCAAAGTGGTGCCTATTTATCTATTTTTACATGTTTTCAAACTGCTGGGTTGGCAGAAGCTGGGACTAGTGATGGGAGCTCATTTCATCACATGGATCTTGGGTCTCGAACTGCTGATCTGTCACCTTGCAGTTAACCATTAAACTACCACATTTCCTGGCCTCCACCATATAGGACAAAAAAGTTTCTTTGTTCCTAAGATTAGTTCATGTATGACAGTAGCTGGAAACAAATGACCATATCAAGAACCTATACTATAACTGAAAATGTTTGTCTCTGTGTTAAACTATATAAAATAAAGAAATAAATATCTACATGACTGATCACAAGTCATCAGACTTGGAATGTTACCTAAAGTGAACCAAAAGGAAGACTAGTAAGGTTTGGGGCCTAATCCATCATCTGCTTTGGGGACTTCCTAAAAACACACTTCAGATTTCTGTGTTTTTTACATTCAGGCAGAAATCCTGAACATTTTTATGTAAATTTGGAGCCCAAACTTCAGCTCAGAAAATCACTGTTTGTAATCTAGTTTGCATGTAATTTGTTGTGAAACAAGTTGTATGGATTGTAGGTATAGATATTTACTTCATTCAGATGATGACTGAAATAATAAGCATAAAATCCAGGCAACACAGGGTAAATTTATTACTAGTAACAATAGATTTTAACACCTGCTAAATCATTCATTGTTTGAAATCTTCCACTATATTCTTTCTCCAAAAACATGTTTGAACAGCCTGGAGTTTAGCAGGCAGGAGAATTATAATGGAAAATCAGTGTGGTGTAGCAAATGCTTACTGGGCTTCACAGTAATTTTCTGCCCATGTTCAATTTATTGCACGAGTAAAGTGCCTCCTGATGCAAGCATATTTTCAATATTTAGGCATGTTCCACAAAGTAGCCAATTCAAGTATTGCTGGTTATATACTTAGCAGGCACAAGAGGATCATTACTGGCTTCCAGCTGAATGATCAACAGAATATTTTTTGAATGGATAGGTTAATTCACTAATTATTATATTTTCACCCAGATATGCTCCATATTGGTTTTTACGGAATTTCTATATATACGCTTTTCAGGTCTTAAGTGCTCTTTCAAGTGTTGAATGTTGCAAATTTTAGGCTACAATTCTATATATACCAGTTCATCCATCCATCCATTCATTCAAGGCAATCATTTAGAGCCTCTTGACCACTAGGGCCCATGAGATGCCTAGAGGGTAAATACCATGGAATCAGTACTTCTGAAATGCTACTGATGTGCCCTGTGCCTAAAGGCAGCAAGTTCTAGGAGAGGGAGATTGTACTAAGAAGAAGCAGTTAAAAGTACTTCAAGCTAGTTTTACATGGGTAATCAAGGGAGCTTGCCCAAGATGTAAGGGAGGCACAGTAGCAAGGTCTCAACTGTTCAAAAATCTTTCAGGAGAAGCAGGTAGTCAAGTTAACCAGGGTTGCAAGGAAAAGTCAAGGGCTATATTGACACTGTAGAATTAATACAATTTGACACTGATTTAACTGCCATGGCTCTATCGTATGGGCTTCTGAGATTTATAGTTTCACCGGATATTTAGCCTTCTCTGTCAGCGAGCCCTGGCATAACAAAAAGGATTCCATAGGATGAGCCATCTCAGTTAAAGCATTGTCAAACTGCATTAATTCTGCAGCATGGCAGCAGCCAAAAATGTTCTAGAATATAAACAAATCCAGAGTACAGAAAACTCAGTAAAAGTGTACAGTTGCAAACAACGAAAACTCCCAGCAGCCTCTGTGGGATTTATAGTGTTCTGAGATTGAGGCATCAGAGTTTCTTATTTAAGAGACATTGGCTCCTTTGCCACTGCTGCTTGTCCTGTTTATGTGTCACAGGTGATTGGGAGGTGTCTCCTTGGTGTCTGTCAATGGCTGAGATGAGCCCCCCCCTCCACTGAGTTCTTCAGCAGCTGCCTCTGCACTGGCTGCTCAGAAATGTGTGTGGGGGGGCATAGTTCAGAGTCAAAGGCTCCTCCAGAACTGACTACTCTGCATTACATTCCCTAGACTCCACAGGGTGAGATATGGCACTAACACCACAGCCTACATGGTTATACTACGACCAATATATCTACCAGTCTAGAATGGTGTAGACGGTTTGAATGCTGGGCTACAACTTTGGAGACCAGGGTTCAAATCCTAGCTAAGCAATGAAACCCATAGGGTGACCTTGGGCAAATACTCTCAACCTCATGGGAAGGCAACGGCAAATCTCCTCTGAACAAATTATGCCATGAAAAACCCATGATAGGTTTGTCTTAGAATCACCATAAGTCAAAATGACTTGAAGGCACACAACACCCACCCACCCTAGTATATGCTCAGTTAAACCCTGAGATCCTCACTGGAAGTTCTACAACCAGCAGGAATTCATGGACAATATCATGGACACAGGTCTTCTCAGCATTCGATCCACCTATGGAGGAGAATGGAATACTGTCCACCTAAGTGATCCAAGCAGTGAAGACTACACAGAGGTTTAAACAACTGCAGAAAACATGTTTGTTTCTACAAGCCTTTCCTTAATGGTGGTTGTGATTGCAATTGCTCTACTTTATTGTTGTTGAACTGCTCATTTTTTTATTCATTACTTTTACATTACTGTGCAACTATGTCATATTCAATGTGGAGTCCAAGGCTTTCATGGCCGGCATCCATAGTTTTTTGTGGGGCTTTCAGGCTATGTGGCCATGATCTAGAAGTGTTCCTTTCTGACGTTTTGCCAGCATCTGTGGTTGGCATCTTCAGAGAATGTTTGCCTGGAAAAGGATTGGATTTATATATCCTGCGTGACCCTGGGAAGGGAGAATTGCATTCCATGCAAAACAAAACACCTTCATTTATATACAGCTTCATACCGCCTAAGGAGTGTCTAAGCGGTTTACAACTGTAAGCTACTTGCCCCCAACAATCTGGGTACTCATTTTAGCGACCTTGGAAGGATGCAAGCCTGAGTCGAGCTTGAGCACTTTTGCTGGTCTTGAACTCACAACCTTATGGGTTTGAGTGAGTGGCTTCAGTACAGGCATTTAATCACTGCGCCACCAGGGCAGGTCTACATAGGGACCACAAAATGCAGTGCGCAAACAAGAATCAAGGAAAATGAGAGACACTGCAGACTGGGTCAGCTGGAAAAATCAGCAGTAGCAGAACATGCTATAAACCATCCTGGGCATAAAATGCTGTTTGAAAGCACTAAATTTCTGGACCATGCCAACAATTATCATGTCAGAATGCACAGGGAAGCCATTGAAATCCATAAACACCTGGAAATTTCAACAAGAAAGAGGAACCCCTGAGGGTAAACAAGGCTTGGCTACCAGTCCTGAAGAACAGCAAGGTTAAGACTCAACCAATGCAAATGGGAAACAGCCTAAGGCCAGGGGATTCCCAGCAGACAATGAGCACCAGTTAACAGACATTAATCCTTGCTTGCATATCCTCCCACCCTGAGGACTGCCATTAGCAACAGAACAATACATTTGCAAATTACTCCTTCCTTCCCAGGGTCACACATGATTGATATATATATATATATATATATATATATATCAATCCTTTTCCAGGCAAACATTCTCTGAAGATGTCATCCACAGATGCTGGTGAAATGTCAGAAAGGAACTCTTCTAGAACATGGCCACATAGCCCAAAAGCCCCACAAAACACTATGTCATATTCTTTTTATACTGTATAAAATAGGCATTTTGATATAAACCACTTAAAGATTTCACTGTACTAAATGTTGTACAAAGAGTATTATCACTATCCTCCCAACAATAATAATATTCCCCCTTTCTTAATATACATAACAAATTACCAAGTAAGTTGGTAAGTACTATACCAACCATTTTGGTATACAGGTTTGAGTACTGGACTACAGGAGACTAGGTTCAAATCTCCACTCAGCCATGGAAACGTGCTGGATGACCTTGGGGAAGTCATACTTTCTCACCCTTAGAAAAAGGCAATGGCTAACCTACTCTGAAATTTTTTTGCCAAGAAGAGCCCTGCAATAGGGTTGCCATAAGTTGCCGTCAATTTAAAGGCAAGCCATTCCCCATTGTCAATAATGTGGACAAACACACAGCACAGTAATATCAAGGCATACTGTAAGTTGTACTATGGGTTTGAGGGGAGAAAGAAGTAGCAGCACCTCCATGTTCATTGTGATGTTTAATTCTGACTGAATTCTGAAAGCCACAGAAAATTTCTGTAGCAGGCCTCTGCCATCTTCCCACCCCCTTGGGTCCTTATCATCACAAAATGTTTATTTGTTTAGCATCAGATCCAGCTCACTAATAACTAGGTAACAAAAAATGTATATTCTTCTCTAGCTTTCTCTCGCACTAGCATGCACACACATACCTACACTATCCATTTAAGTTAATTGTAATCATACAGTCATATTGAGCAGAGGGAATGGAGCGTGCAGAACTTTAAAAGAATGGAATAAATGTTCACTCATACTGTCGCTTAATTAATACTAGCTAAAGAGTGGTAAGCTGTATGAGTGAACTATTTAAAATGTCACCTTTAATCTTCGCTGAATTTTATCCCTAGGCATTTTGTTTCATAGTTCAAAGTAATGAAAAATTACTATACTATAAAACTTTTAAAGAACAACTGATAGTACCCTTGCAAAGAACTATAAATGGAATATTAAAAGGAGAAGCGCCCCATACATGGTCACAGGCTAATATAACACTTATACCCAAAGAAAATAGAGATCTTTTGGATCCCAAAAACTATAGACCAATATCGCTATTGAATTGTGATAATAAAATCTACACAGGAATTTTAGCAAACCGGCTTAAATCTTTTCTGACTAAATGGATTCATGAAGACCAATCAGGATTTTTGCCAAACAGGCTAATAAAAGACAATATTAGAAATGTAATTGACATTATCGAATATCATGAAAAGAAAATAGACAAACAACTTGCATTGATATTTATCGACGCGGAAAAAGCGTTTGATCAAGTTAGTTGGAAATTTATATTCAAGACACTTGAAAAAATAGATATAGGTTCAAACTTCATGAGGTGGTTAAAACACATCTATAAGAGCCAAAAAGCTTCATTAATAATCAATGGTGAAATAACGAAAAGTTTAAATATAGAGAAAGGAGTGAGACAGGGTTGTCCACTTTCACCACTACTATTCATAATGGCATTGGCAGTGTTAAATAACGCTATACGAGCAAATAAGAAAATAGAAGGGGTCAAAATTTAAAAAGAAGAATATAAACTGCACGCGTTCGCAGACGACCTCATGATATCATTGGCCAATCCATTAGAAAGTAGCATGGAATTAATGAGAATAATGAAAGAGTACAGTGAGATATCAGGTTTGCGAATTAATGAAGAAAAGTCTATAATGTTGACAATGAATATGAATGAAAAAGAAAAAGAATTATTGAAAAAACAAACGAATTTTCAAATTGGCAAAAAAGTAAAATATTTAGGAATTACTATTACAACAAAAAATTCAGAATTGTTTAAAAATAATTATATGGCCAAATGGCAAGAAATTAAAAAAGATTTACAAAAATGGGGGAATATTGGGCTATCTTGGCTAGGAAAAATTTCGGTTATAAAAATGAATATACTACCAAAAATTCTTTTTCTTTTCCAAAATATTCCTATTATCCATACTGACAAACCATTTTATAAATGGCATAAAGACATATCAAAATTTCTATGGTCGGGTAAAAAACCAAGAGTCAAATATAAGTATATGCAGGATGAAACAGATAAAGGAGGTTTAGCATTGCCAAATCTCAGAATATATTACTACGCATGTTGCATGGATTGGGCAACAGACTGGATCAGGCTAGAGAAAGAAAGGATGTTAACACTAGAAGGCTTTGGAAAAAGATTCGGCTGGCACGGATACCTTTTCTATGATAAAGTTAAAATAAATAAAGACTTCAAAGATCACTTTGTCAGAAAGGCCCTGTTAAGGGTTTGGCTAAAATTAAAGGATAAATGGTGCACAAAAGTACCAATGTGGGCTTCAATTGATGAAGCATTTTTAAATATAGCCAGACTAAGTGAGGAAAAATGGATTACATATGAGGAAATATTGAGTAGAAAGCAAGGGAGGATTGAACTGAAGACAAGAGAACAGCTGCAGGAAATGAATTTGAACTGTACATGGTTTATGTATCATCAATTGAAGGGAAGGTTCATGATAGATATTAAGGACAAAGGAATTGGTGAGGTAGATAAAGAATTGGAATTAATTGTGAAATCGAATGAAGGTCATAGAATTAGTAAATATTATAAAGCAATATTGAAAATAGAAATGGAACAGGAGGTTATTAAACCACCAATGATAAAATGGGCCCAGAATCTGAAACAAAGTATAGAATTGGAACAGTGGGAAAAAACTTGGAAAAAAAGGATTAAATATACACTAAGCTATGAGGTGAAGGAAAACTACTATAAAATGCAATATTGTTGGTACCTAACACCATTTAAATTAGCAAAAATAAATAAAAATTCAAATAATATATGCTGGAAATGTGGTAAAGAAATGGGCACTTTTTATCATTTGTGGTGGGAGTGCAGCTTAGCAAAAGAATTATGGAATGAAATACATAAAGTGATAGAAGAAATCTTAAAAGTAAAAATACGCAAAGATCCGAAGAGATACTTGTTGAATATAAATGAAGAAAGAGAGTTAGAAACCAAATATGGAAGGTTGCTTATTTATTTGATATCTGCAGCAAGGGTGGTTTACGCAGCGAACTGGAAACAGAAGAAGATTCCAGAGATAAAAGACTGGATTAAAAAAGCAACTGATTACCTGGAAATGGACAAGTTTACCCAAATCATACAGAAGAATACAAATGAAAAATTTAAAAAGGACTGGGATCCACTAATTATGTATCTTAAAGAAAAAATAGGACAGAACTGGGAAAAGTGTCTGGTTTTTTAAACTGTGAAATATGTTTAATGGGAAAAAGGTTTAGCAAAACAACCAAAGTAAAGAGGAATAGTAGTTAAAGATTATGTGGAAAAACAATATGCTGTATAGATAAGAGTTAGAGACAAAATGCTAGAATAGATTTTTTAAAAATCAGAGAAGAAATGTTATAGTTTTTCTTATTTTTCCCGTCAATAGGAAGAAAAGCTTATAAAAATATGAGATAATGTGTTTTTCTTAAAGTAAGGAAGTGTTGAGAAAAAGATAATGGAATATGTTTTTTTTAATACATATCTTATTTACATGGATGTATGTAACTATGTTTTTAATGATATATAAATAAAGATTATATTAACAAAGTAATGAAAAATTGAGTATTTGTTCTCTAATATCTCTTCTCCATTTTATTACTTTGGTTTTATATCCTTCCACTGGAAATGTGTATCTGTGGTGGGATCAATATGTTAAGAAATAATGCATTCCAATGTAAACCTTGTATTCTCTCTCTCTCTCTCTCTCTCTGCATGTTCTGGAGACTTACACAAGTTTGCAAAAGCCCAAAATCTGGTTTTAAAAGATCATGGCTATTATGTGGTTTTACTGGCTCAGAGCACAGCCTGTTAAATTATGAAGGGAGGAGTACAATTTTTGTTCCTGTTTGACCAAGCTCAGGATACATCCTAACAGATTGAGATGTACCACAAGCAGTAGCATACTTCTGAATATTATTTTAAGTGGGGTTGCCAGAATGAAAACTGGAGATGGTTCCTATATCTTTAAGAGATAAATAGAAGAGGAAATTTCTCCAAGTTTTGTTTGCTAACTAAAGGTACAGGAGCCTTCTTCAGTTTTCACTTTTGTAATCTTATCTGTAAACCATCTCCATACCCATGTAATATGTTACAGCTGGTCTAACCTGTCTTTCACAGGAGCCCATGAGATAAGATGGTAACTCTCAAAGATCTGAGTTCACAACTGACTCTTATTCAAGTGTGAGGTCATCTGAGATTACTGTTCATGGGATCCTAATCACATGTCCAATAGTGTGATTTCCTAAAGTGAATGTCTCCTGTTAGGTGAGCATTTCTCCTCCTTTTGTAACTTCTTACCTGTTATACCTCCTGCACCATGTGCAAGTATTGTGGAGTTTGAGAAGCTTGGCTTCTTGACTGAACTAAACTTAATAAGACATCTCTTGATTTTGGACCCATAAGTTCATGAACATTAGCCTTAACTGATTCCTTAAATGCCATGGTAGTGTCCTATGTAAACCTGGGGTATCTAGTATATGGAGGCACTGTAGCTACCTGGCAGGGAATGCTAAATATCCTTCCATAAACTGCCGATTCTAGTGTTCCATAGGACAGAACCAGGACAGACAAAATGGAAATGTTACACTATAATTGTACTATGGGAAAGGATTGTCCCTACTAGCGTCTGATGCTACATTCCACATCTGTCATGGATCCTGTGTAATCTCATTCCTTTTTTACTTATCTGCTACAGATGTTTGTTTGTTTATTAAAATATTATATATTATTTAGCATAAATCCAATTGTTTGTGCCAGCTAGAAAAGATCCATTGAACTAACTGTTGAATGGTAAGCTAATATTTGTGCAAACCCTTTGCTTCAATAGGTCTCCTTTAGTTGGGACTAGCCATTTTAGTTGGGACTAGCCATTTTGTCTATTACAACATTCAACATTCTTACAATCTATTTTAGAAATGTTCTGAAATATTGTTCCTCAGATCCCCCCCCCACACACACACACACCGCAAACACCTGTATGCATGCTCCTTTGAACTGTTATTAACTGATACTGACTTCATTTAAAATGTGTTACATTTAGTATGATTGCTTTTGGGTTTCTCTTCCTGCCTTTGCTTGCTACCTCTGTGAGTTTTTTCTATGCTTTGCTGGATTCCTTCTTTTAATAACAATTAGAACCCCCCCCCCTTACTGCTTCTCTTTATCATATACATATTTTAAATGGTTTCCAGGATTGTCTACAATCACTCAGTGAGCTTATGGACAAGCACTTGTTTCACTTCATATTCAGAGAATGGGAAAGTGTTTATTGCTGTTTTTTCACAGTTTTTGTTGTTGTTGTTTTTGCTTGCTTTGCTTTAGACTTCCCAGAATTCCCCCCAGCCAGTAAGGCTATGGGCCAGAATGGCTGGGAAATCCTGGGAGATAGAATTCCTTCCCAAATATAAACTTTCCCAAACCTTGTTCATATATTCCCAGTTGTAGACCAGCACTCTATTTATTGCACTACACTAGCTCTCATCCTGACTGATCCCCCACCACACACACACAGGACACATGCTGTTTCCCCAATTCTTGAGCACTTATGCATCTCACAGCATGTCTAGGAGGAAGCAAAAATACATGTCATATTTTTAATATTCTACATATCATAAATGACACTGCCAGCTCAGGTTAAGACCCATTTTTTAAAAAGAAATCTTCTTAATCAAGGTCTGGGACAATAAAAAATAGCACCACTTATTTTCCTCCACCCTGCATTCTTGTAGTCTTGGATGCTAATTTAACACTTCATGAACAAAATAACTCCTTCCTTCTATAGTGGGGTTCAAGTAATCCAACAAAAGCTTCTGCTAGAACAGTGGATAGGTAATGTGTGGTCATCCAGATGTCACTGGACTGTATCTCCCAGGAACACTCACTATGTTGGCTAGGCCTGATGGAAGCTGCAATCCAACAGTTTCTGGATGCTCACATATTTTCCACCCTGTACTATGCAAAAAGAGTGCTCATCAATGCAGACCTTGCCCTATCCCCACATTGTTTCAGAGGTTACCCCAACAGTGGATACAATTTTGGAGGCTATTCCAGTGTAATCTCTCTGGACTATTTCCTTTAGACATGAGTGTGGAATTCTAAAGCTCCAAACAGCATTTCTGAAAAATGGGAACTGACATTGAAGGCAGTTTTTGATTGACTTTGATAAGGTCTTCAGATCTTATTTGAATGGACTGATATTCAATATTTAAAATGGTTGAACATTAACATTTTATTAATATATGATTGTTCCATTGATGGTATTTTTAAAATTTCAGGAATGGTATACCTTAGTTGTGGTTGCTAACAGATTATTATTGCTGTGTGATTATTTTCTAGATGGAATAGCAGAATACATCATCTAAAAGGCATTATTGTTCAGCTAAATTCAACCTGTTGTTATTGTGTGCCTTCATGTTGTTTCCAACTTATGGCAACCCTAAGGCATTTTCTTGGCAAGATTTGTTCAGATGAGGTTTGCTATTGCCTTCCCCTGAGCATGTGAATTGCGCAAAGTTGCCCAGTGGAACTGTAAAAAGGTTATTTTTATATCTGTTACATAATGAGTTAATTCAATTAGTTGTAAATATATGCAATTTATCAGATCAATAAATATTTGCATTATTTACAAAAAGTTATATGAGCACCAGATGGTATAATCAGTACCAGATGTTCCTTCTTAAGACTTTTGAGTAGCAGCACAACCCCTGGCCATCCACCAATTTGTGAATTGGGGCCCTCCATTGGAATGAGCAGTTGTGGATGCCCAGTTTGTATGATTAGTTTCTCTCAAAGAAGTGGGGGGGGGGGGATATGATATGGACTGGACTACTGTGTTTCCAGCATGGAGGCCGGCAACACAACACCCACAAATACAGCCTGAGATTCTACATCATTTTTGTAACTATGTAAATATAGCTATTAATGACCTAAAAGAATCAGTCCCTTGAACCCAATCAGTATCAAGGACACACTGTTTGATAGAGGTCTGGGGTGTTGGTGAGTGGGCATTTCAGAATGAAGCGGCTAGCACCCTCCCGCTGCACTAGCCGGGTGATTCAGAAGTGCCCCACTCAACTGTGCTGTGGCTTCCCGACACATGAAGGGGATCCCTCAAGTACAAGGTGTTTACCAGGCAGCATTTATGGCAACAGAGCCACAATCATGAATATGTAGCATAGGTGAATACAGAGCAGTTATAGATCTGTGACTCTAGGTTAGAAATTCATAACTTCAATGCAGAATGCCACCCATGTCTCTTTCAACAGCCATTACCAAAGTAAACTTTACTTTACTTTTCAAAAATATATCTGGCAGCTGTCTATTATTCCATAATATTCAGAGCTAGGAGGGATATGTAGTAGAGCCAGCAGGGATATGTGTAGCTATGATTTCTCCTGGAGTTTTTTCATGCTACACAATTGATAACACTATGATCCCATTTTAACCACCATGGCAGCATCCTATCAGATCCTAGGATGTGGAATTTCATGAAGAACTACAGAACTCCCAGTCAGAGTTCTAAATACCTCACCCTTACACACAAAACCCAGAATTCCATGGGATGTTGTCATGACAGTTAAAGAGGAATCATAGCACTCTAATGGTGTGGTGTGAAAGGGCACCTGGTTTCAAGCATGGATGTATTGATACGCCTAAAGAGCCTAACAGAGGCCCCACTAGGTGTTCTCCTAACCACTGGCAGATCTCATTTGGTCAGAGAGAGAGAGAAGGTGATATAACAAGGAGGTTTGCATTTGACTTATTTGTTTATATGTTATATGCCACCTTTTCTTGGAAGCATTCAAGGTGGAAAGGAAGTTCTCCTTTCCTCATTCTCACTTCATTATTGCAACAATAATACTGAGTAGGTTATGCTGAGAAGGAAAGTGATTGGTCTAAAGTCACCCAGTGAAGTTTATGGTTCAGTGTGGAGACTTGAACCTGGATCTCTCAAGTCCTTGTCTGACACACTAACCATATTCTAACAAACATTCTGAACAACACATTGCTCTTTTTTAAATGATGCACTATATTTTATGGAAGGAACCTGCAAAAATAAAATGCATGATGAGAAGTATTGTTTTATGGTAGGTACGGGGTGACTGTGGCACTTCAGTTGACTATGCACTATAACTCTCATCAGCCTAGCTAACATGAGCAATAGGGAAACTGCATTCCAAAATATCTGGAGATTTAGAGTTGCCCTGTTTTAAGGTCTTTTGGTTGTTCTACTTTACACTGATTTCAGTTCTATGGTGTAGGCTATCCATAGCAGTCAGCAGTAGTAACAAAGGACACAATCCTGTGTTCATTTACATGGGAATAAGATTTGCTCCTTCTGATTGTATGATTGTGCTCTACAGCTGCAGTTTTTTCCACAAGAGGAAGCTCCATCAAATATATTAGAACATACATTCAAGGAAAACATGCACAGGATTACATTGTAAATACATTTCCTTCCTTGATTTTATTACAGATGTTATATTACATTTTCATAACAGGGTTGATATACTGGACCAAAAAGAATGCAAAATCTGTACTTAAAGCAGTGCTGATGAAGGCCTGTTGCTTTAAACTGGGAAGTCAGCAGTCTGCTGTCCTTTTGTGTGTGTGTTTTTTACCAAGCATTTGCTAAATAATAATTTTTATGTAATTCCAAAGTGTTTGATATATCACATACACTATTAAATCCCTATTGTTGGCAATATGTTATCCAGACAGCAAATCATTTTTATTCCATTTTCTGCTTTCTATAACACATGCTAATGATGTGTCTGGTTCCCTTGCAGTCACTTTGGGGAGAAAATCATGAAACAGAAGTTTCAGAGAGCATAAAGCAGGCAACATTGGAAGCATAGCAAGATATCAAGAACATTTCCAAAATAATGTCAGTAAGAAGACTAATGAAATGAAATGAATTTCAGTATTACAGAGATGCAAACTAGCCTAGAATATGACATGGGGGGAAAAAAGACATTTGGGGATTTTGGTGAATCACAAGATGACAGGATTCACCAATGACATGTCAATGAAAACACTGTGTAAATGTGTGTGTGTTGTTCCTGACAGGGATGTGTAATAATACAGACAAACTTCATTGGTTCTGACACCTTTTAGTCTCAGACAGGCTCCTTCCATAAACTACAGTGCATATTTTTTTTTAAACCCAATATGTTGTGTTGATACAAGGATTGTTCTTATATGAGCGAAAAGTAGTTAATCTCAGTAGCGATCCAGGACTTTCCTCACTGCAAGTTATTCCATTATATCTTGAAAGAATAACCCAAAGCATGCATGCACTTGACTAAGCTTTTACTTTAAAAAGTGTTTATGTGAAATTCAAAGCTTCTCTCAGCCTAAAAACATTTATTCAGAATATGCCACAGGAAAAGCATTTTGGTTTGTAAAACAAAAAATATATAAATAGTTTGTAATTCTAGGTAAGTAAAGGTGTGTTACATTAAAAAGATATTGTTCCCCATATGATTTTCTGGTGGTTGTTCTTAAGACAGCTGGACTCACTGTCATTGTAAAGAACTTGCTTCCCTGCAGCCATGTTCCAGGTGTTAAATCAGCATATTGCATGTATTAGAAAGAGCTAACTTATTTTAATTAAGTTCTGTCAATTTATAGATGGTTCTGTAACTCTCAGAATGTTGACATCATGAGTCCATCAGTGCAAGGAACCAATGAAATGCTTATTTTGATTCTGACTATTTTCTTTTCTGCAATGTGATATGAAAAACTGTTATCAATCCTTTTTTCATGTTCTTAATTTACACATTTAGCATTCATTGTCCTAACAGAAAACAGTACTTCAAAGGGCTGGCACTTAACAGTTTTGTAGGCAAAAAGGCCCCTTATTTCAAGATTCAGCACATATGATATGAAAGGATTTGGAAAGCTCTTTCATGAAATGTTAATTAGTCGCCTCCTGGGCATCATCACTTCCAAACTATAGAAAACAAAAGAGCCTTGGGATTTGAAAAAAAGGATTTCCAGTAAAAAAAAGGAAACTCATGACTCTCCACATTTTATATCAAAATGTAATGCAAGCAATAGGATGTAACATAATTATATCCACACATTCTACAACCACCTGGGTGAATTATTAGAATTCAAATCATCCCTAATGCTGCATCTAACACTTCCAGCTGGCTGTCATATGACTCAGTGTTTAGAACTGTAGGATTCTCCTTTAATATATGCAACCGACTTGATTTGGGAAGCTTATTGAGTCTATCCTATTTCCTGAAAATGTCTCAAGAGCCAGTCATAATTAGATAAAGGTTCCAGTAAACAGCAGAATGATTATGTACATAATCGGTAAGTTTTAACATTCCTTGGGCTGGAATGTCATGGTGCCTTTGCATTTTAGACATGGCACATCTATTGCCATATAGTAAGAATGAGGATCCTTTGATTCTTTTTGGAATCATAATCATTTTTCAGCGTACCATCTTCCAGATGTGGATTGAAATGATGCCTCTCAGCTTTTTGTTTTAACACCAACCTACAATAACACTGTGATGAAGGTTATTGGTCTAGACTACATATATGGCATACAGTAAATGTTTTCTCTATACTCAGATTCTCAAAAGTCCTTGTGCAGGATTCCCTCATACCTTTTTCAGGCTTGAGGCTTTCCATTCTTGTCTAGGGAAAGCTTGGCTCTCCAGATCTATTCCTACTCTTTGAATGAGGAAAGTCTCTAGATAAGAAAAAAAAAAGTTACAAAATCCATTGTGTGATATCTTGCATCTCTAATTCTGAGTTACAACGTCTTAACCTTACAGCTCAAGCCTGAAGGCCATTAGTACTTCTGCATCACTACTTTATCCATTTGATTTCATAATGTAAAGGGCTTATGGGTCTCCCCCGCCATCCAATTCAGTTAGAGGTTAAAGTGAGGAAAGTAACATGGCCATACATTTTCATATATAAAACACTGATCATCACATGAGGCTACCGATCACATCCTTTTACATGGCAGCACAAGGATTTGTTGAGACCCAGCAACTATGTATTGTTTGCCCAGAAAGTGAACTGGGGTTCTGCTACCCTACCACAATCTAAGGGAGATCCCTTTTCCTACTGTTAGGTGTTATCATCAAATACCAAATCTCTTTGTTGCTGTTATTATATGCCTTCAAATCAGTTGTGACTTACAGTAACCCTGTCATCGGATTTTCTTGGCAAGATTTCTTCAGAGATTTTTGCTTTTGCCTTTCTCTAAGGCTACGAGACTGGTGACTTGCCCAAGATCACCCAGAAGGTTTCCATGGCTGAGTGAGGATTCCATCTCAGATCTCCCAGAATCCTAGTCTAATACACAAACCACCATATGATGCTGATTTCTCAAGTCTCCTAGACCCAGACCATCTTGGAAAAAGAGTGACAAAATCTCCACAGCCGAGTATGGAAAACAGGGGCTGTGCTCACATGCAGCCCGCATGTAGTCTTAATCCTGTGTTTTGCAAGATAAAAGAAAGAAACTGCCACCGGAAATTGGCAGAGCAAGCCAATGACAGTACAGTGGCCAAAATTCTGTTTCCTCTAACCTGTGATCATGACTACAGAACAGTTACCTAGATTGAGAAATCCATAACTGTTCCATATCCACAATCACTACTTAGTCACAACTGTGACACTATTTATTTTATTATTTATTTATTTATTTCATTTGTATGCTGCCTTTCTCCCAGAAGGGACCCAAGGCAGCTCACAGGTAAATTGCCAAAATTATAACTGCCCCATTTACTTTACTGGCCATCAACTAAATAGGGAGAAGGAGGTTCATCCTTCCACCAATCAGAACATGGGTTAATAGTGTTTCCGTCAGGTTTTGGGAGGAAGGTAGGGCCAGGAGACATTAGTTGGCTAGGTACTCTGACCAGAAGTCTTTCATATTACTTCTTTTGCTTCAGTGAGTAAAATGCCCAGAAAGCCATCTTGTGAGTGGCTTGGGGGTGGCTGATGCTAGGGGCAGGGAAAAGAATCATTCCTCTGAGCCACTCCAGAGATGGGAGAGGAGGAAGAGCACAGAATTAAGAGCATTGACTCCCTTTTAAATTGTCTAAGATTAAAAAAAGTGAAAGAGAGGGAGTAGGAAAGAGTTCATGAGAGAGATCTTATGTGTCCTCCCCCTCTGGTTTGCAGATGTCCTGTGTGTTCAAAGTGGGAAGAGACTCGGGTACACAGGTCCAGCTGAATGCCTCAAGCAACAGTTTCCCCCATATTTTCTCATGAAATCAAGTATCAGTTCCTACTCCTTTTTAAAGTTATTAGCAAAGCCCTTTCTAATCCAATTCATCAATGTATCCATTTCAGCAAGGTCATACCTCCCATACATTTAAAAAAAACTTTAAAAAATGGCATGTTATTAACAACAACAACAAGATCTGGCACTTGGGCATTTTCAGAACCTGGAATGCAGCCCCTTAGCTCCATCAGAGGTAGCCTTCCTGATCCTGCTAGAAGATCTTTGAATTCTTGGCAGTCCTTAGGATTCTTTGAAAATCTGGTTTAATATGATTTATTAAGTAACTGAACAATCTATCCCAAGAGGACCCTCCATCCTTTCTACAACCCTGCTTGCCACTTACTGATTAACAGCTTTCTAGTTCAGGTCTGTGGGGAGCTGTCCTTGGTACCACTGCACCAGTATTTACCAGTAAATGCAGTGGGAGGGCATCATGTTGCCAAAAAAAAATCCACATTGCTGTGAAATCTTTATTTGGTCAATCAGAAGGTGTACAGTTCATTACACTAGTTTTTGAAGCCCACTGACTTCTACATCAAGCAAAGATAGCTTTTGAAAAAAAATCATGCAGGGCAAAAAATGTGACATTCTTAAAGTAATCGGTTTGCATCTTGCTTGGTTGGAATATTATAGAGAGAAGGTTTATGCAGACAGCAAGTTTAGACTCACCTCATCTCTCCCCCCCCCCCCCCCCCATCTGTGAGACAATTGGGAACAAAGACAGAAATAGAGGGCATTGAATTTTCTTTCTCCATTTGTAGCCACATTGTGTCTCCTCTGAGATCTGGATCTGTCTGTGGATTTTTATCATTATATATATTATATTATAAATAATATGTAATTATTATTTAAAATTTATAGTATTGTAGAATATTATATTTTGTCTTCTTTATTGTTTTATTATCAAATAAATATTATATAAATGGGACCAAATAAGCATCACAGTCATATTGGCTGAAGTCTGGAAGCCTATAGGAGTACTGCAGGTTTAGGTTACGCTGCCATCCTTTAAAATATGTATATCTTCTTCTGCCTATTTTAACCACTCAGTATTTTCTTGATCAGTTGATTTGAGAAAAACGCTAGAATTAGGCACCTATCAAAGAATGAGGGGAAAACAGAGAAAGGGGTGTTTTAAAGTATCTGTTTCCACACTGTGACACAAAGCCTAGAATATCTGTCTAGGATTACTGAAAACTGAGTTTAGCTCTGAAATTCATTGGATGACATTGTGCCTGATCATAACTTTTAGCCTAGGATGCCTCATAGGGTAAGACTGCACCTTACCCCAAACATTTCAGAGATAATCTTGTTGGCTAATTAAAATCTAATACTGTACAACTATCAGTGTATCTGGCTATGTTGATGCAAAATGTAAAATGTTTTATATGAAGAACTGAGCTAACTCTCACCTCAGTTCCCCAAATATGAGGTTCAGGGTTGCCTAAGCTGTAGAGTCACATAACAAAACTCAGTGTAGGGTCCCTTGACTTTGCATGGAATAGGAATGTATCCAGATCTCAAGGGAAGAGACTTTATGGCTGGAAATGGAGAACAGAAATGTTATTATTGCTTTCTTTTACTGCCTTTATTCTTGGTTACTTTTCTGCCTTTTTTGGTTGGTAGGTTGGGATGGGAGTTGGTTCTGAATTTTCCTCCAGCATAGATCCCCCTACTATGAGAACCCAGATAGACAAGATGCAGACCTGTGACTTCAAAATAATCATTTCTCTTCTCTTGCTTTATTTTTCCCAATGAAGAAGCCAATGGGCTTCAAAAATCAGTGTAATAATTTGTGTGCCTTTTGATTGAGCTAATAAAGGTATTGCCAGCATGTGTACTTTGGCTCTTGGGTAGCATTTCATTATGCCTTTTCACAAAGTCAGTTCAATTGAACCAGTATGTTTTCCCACAGAGAAATATTTGTAGTTGTTCTTCTTTGGGAATTCATTAGCTTCTCTTCTTCTTCACCCTCAGACAAGAGAACAAATTAATTGGGGGAGATTTTTTTCTGGAAAGAATGCAATGTTATATAGGTTGCCCTGATCCATTTCACTTGGTACATGTAATCCCCTATTGTATAGAATGTCGAGAATCTCCTCTTCCTTATGAGATCATGCCATTAGATCTGTAAAGCTCCAGCATTAATTGGAGGCTTGAATTTGCTCAGATACGAGTTCAAATGTTGTATCCCACCCAAACTGAATGGTTGCCTAGTAACCACTTTTAAAGAGTGTTATTTGCTCTCCCAGCGACAAGCTGTTATTTCTCCCTTCCTTAAAACAAAAATGTAAAGAAGGAGTATAACTAACAAAAGAGAATCTAGTAATTACTGCACCAAATAATAGTGTAAATGGTCCCATTTACTTGAACACTATGGTGACATATGATGTCTTCCTGATAGCCACCAAATGGCTTCTTGGGAGAGAATGGCCTGAATCATCATAGACATCAGAGATAAAGCTTAGTGAAGACAGCTAGCTGAAGAAACCTTAGGAAGTAAGAATTACATGGAAAACATCTAAATGAATCTCTGGAATTGCTGCCCTCAGACAAATCAATGGTGGACCCAGGTGAATGATGAGTGTGTGTGTCTCTCTTTGTGTCCCAAAACAATTATGCTTCCTTGCAAAACCTTCCCAGTTAGGATGGACCAATTTGACATTTCTCCCTCTGTGAGGTGACTTTTCATTCCATTGTGTTAAGGTTCACAAGAGCTGGATGCCCCAGGGGAGTGGTAATATGACAGTCTGCGCTTGCACTGGAGAAATAATGCAGCTTGACACCAGGTTAACTGCTATGGCCCAATGCTATGAAAATCTGGGATTTGTGGTTTTGTGAAATATTTAGCCTTATCTATCAGAGAACTCTCGTGTCACAATAAACTTCCAAACCCCATAATTCCATAGCACTGAGCCATGACAATTAAACCAGTGTCAAACTGTTTTATTCCTACAGTGCAGATGTAGCCACGATCTCAAGCCTTGATATTACTTTTTGCCTTGTAAGCTTAATTTGCACTGGATTCTTCCTGTAAGCAGTAACATGAGTCCATGCTAAAGGAAAGCAGCAGAATGCTTTCATGGCATGTGTGAAAGGTGGTGGTAGTGGGATTTGGAGAATAACATGTTTTTCTCTGATAAAAACTACAGATATTGCAAGTTTACATATGTGAAGCCTTAGATTACTTAACCTGGAACAGTTAACCATCCACACAAAAATGTTAAAAGAATGGAACCTGTTAGCTGTTATCTTATTCTTTCAATATGATGAACATTAATTTGAATTCATATTCACTAATGTAAGGAGAAAACTGGGTAGTAGCAGTTCTGTTTAATTCATAAGGAAGAAGAGATTGTGATCATGCAGACTATTCATTTCTCTTCCTTTCCAAGCAAAGTGCAAATATGCTCAGCATTCTTTCAAGCAGGAGCAGCAACGTCAGCCTTTTCATAGAAAGACAACACTTCCTGTGGCAGGAGGATCACCATCAAAAAAGAGCAAGATCAGAAAACAAAAATGGAGGCAGGTGTTTCAGACCATTTGTTTTGTTTCACAATATACTTTCTACAGGAATCTGTTGTTGCATAATGTTCTTGGGCCAGTCTGTCACAAAACAGAGAGAACCAGTGTGATGGAGTAATTTGAATAATGAACTAGGAGCTTATTCACATTGTAGAAATAAAGCAGATTGATACCACTTTAACTGTCATGGCACCATCCTGTGCAATCTTGAGCCTGGAATTTGGTGAGATATTCAGCCTGGTCTGTCAGAAAGCTGTGATGCCTCATGAAACCAAATCTCAGGATTCTATAGGATAAGCCATGGCTATTTCGGCTGTGCGGGTAAAACCAATGTCTCTTTGACTCCCTGCTCAGCCAGGGAAACCAACTGGGTGACCCTGGGCAAGTCACAGTCTCTCAGTTTCAGAGGAATGTGATGGCAAGCATCCTCTGAAAAAATATTGCCAGGAAAATCTGCATGACAGATTTGCCTTAGGATCAACATAAGCCAGAAATGACTTGAAAGCTGCCCCAGAGACTAAAATATAAACCAATGCATTCAAATTAGAAGAAAAGAGATTCTAGTTAAACATTACAAAGAACTTATTTACTGTGAGAGCTGTTTACCAGTGGAATCAACTGCCTCAGAGGATGGAGATATCTCTCTCTCTCTCTCTCTCTCTCTCTCTCACTCTCTCTCTCTCTCTCTTTGGCTGCCTTTAAGCAGAGGTTGAATGGGTATCTTTCAGTACAGCTTTAGTTGGTATTCATGCATGGCAAGGGGTTGGACCTTGTAGTCTTTTCCAGTCTAAGAGGCTTGTTGCATCAGCTATTAAATTGATTTACTTCTATCTGGTTTAAAGCTTAATTTGGGTAGCATCCTGATCTTATCAGATGCTTTTTGTCACCAAATCTGCTGCCCCAATGCAGCCCTGGTCCATCCCCACTTCCAGAGCCATTCCTTCAGCCATTTTCTTAAGTAAGAAAACAGCCAGAGCTGGGAAGAGTGGCTCTGGAAGTGGGGATGGACCTGGGCTGTATTTGGGTGTCTGTTTCAGTGGCAAAAAAATGTCTGATAAGATCAGAATGCCATCCAAATTTAGCTTTAATCAAATAGAGGTAAATCGATTTAACACCAATGTGATAAGCCTCTAAGATTCTGTGATTCTATGATGAAACACACACTATCACAAAAGCAGGAAAGAGAGGTACCTTCCCCATGGGAAGTTCATGATCCTCTTCTTACTGCAAGTCCATGTGTGCAAAGATTAGCTTTTCAGCCCAAGATAGACTCTTAGGTACAAAAATAATTGAAGGGATTTTCACCTTGAACTGCACTTCTAATATACAGGTATTCTGCTGAAGCACCTACAGGTATTTGGACTGAATCTAGCACAAAGCAAAGCAAAGCATAAATTAATTTGAAAACTATAATTTATTAAATAGGTTTTCAAATTAAAACTTTTTGCCAAGTAGATTGCATCATACTTTGAGAATACAAAAGAATCAAAATGAGTAGACAATGTTTGATACATACATCAGTAACATTATAGATGAAATAGCTATAGCAAATAAATCCTGATTTTAAAGCACAATAAATTCATGAAGAATGCTTCCGGATAGGGCTTTTATTGTGCTGTCACCCAAAGAATTATATGTGAGGTTTGGAGCCCTGGTGGCGCAGTGGTTAAATGCCTGTACTGCAGCCACTCACTCAAAACCATAAGGTGGCGAGTTCAAGACCAGCAAAAGGGCTCAAGCTCGACTCAGGCTTGCATTCTTCCAAGGTCGCTAAAATGAGTACCCAGATTGTTGGGGGCAAGTAGCTTACAGTTGTAAACTGCTTAGACACTGCTTAGGCGGTATGAAGCAGTATATAAATGAAGCTGTTTGTTTATTTTCAGACATCTCCTTGAACTTTATATGTTTTCTCAGGGCTTCTTCCCTTTGTTTTGTTATCACAGAATGTCTGTTAGAGAAGGAAATGTGGAAAAAGTTGATTGCTAGTGCTGGGAGCCCTCTATCTAGAAAGGCTTGTAAGAATAGAATATATAATCTTCCAAGGCTTCGAAAGGCCAAGAAAGAGGTCCACATTCACTTTACAAGAAAAGACATGTACCCAGATGTGTAGCTTGGATTTTTTTGTTGTTGTTGTTGAGGGGGAGGATTAAGGCATTGCCCCCAATAATAATTCTGCTACCTTCAAATGAATGTTTTCCTTTAGTCCACCAATAAGAATTCTGTTCCCTGAAAAGGAAGTTTTCCTTCACTCCAGAAATTTCTACCTTCAGTAACTTCAGTTGAGCAATTAAAAATACAGTTAGGCATCCAAAGAAAAAGGCCAAAGTTACCAAGGGATTGTACAGTTAATAAACACATTTATCTAGAGCTAAGGGGTTATTTTAAATGTATCTATGGCTTTGTTTGGAGTTGGCTTTCTCCCAACACAGCAAAAACCCATGGCTGCACTCTGTTCTGTTACCGGTCAGGAAAATGTGTGCAAAAAGTTTTTTTCTATTTAGAAATCCAAACTTCACAATTTTGTTTTCCATCCTTGCCCCAAGCATGTCTGGGGATGTTGCTGTATTATAATATTCTGCATAGACATAAGTCTCATTGAATTAATTATGTGCAATTACTATAGTGTAAATATTAAGTTGCCAGTTTTATTTTGGAGTTACACTGTTTGTTCCTTCAAAAATAACGACCTGGAAAATTATTTATTCGGATTTACTGTCAGCCGTTTCAGACAACACAATGCAGATTGATGTCAGTTACAGACTAATTTTGCCAACTGTTTCCATTGTATACTGCTTTATTTTAAAAAGTTTTGACTATTGTTTTTCCTTCCTTTACAAGTGCAGCTCATATTTTGACAAGTGATGCCGAAGGCTTTGTTCCCCACGACAAAGTATTAAGTAGGATTGGAAAGGGATGCTTTTTTCTGTTATAACTAGCAATTAAATGAAAGCCATGTGGAGGGAGGAGGTGGAGACTAGTATGCATTTTGTCTCTTACTAGCATGCCATCACCAGTGGCCCAACTATACTGTTGCTATGGAAATGCCCCTGGCTTTCACACAACCAAGTTTTAAAGATTGATGGATTCTGATGCTTTTAATTCCATGAAAAATACACCAAAACATCATTTTTGCTCAATTTTATATAAGTAAAATACTTGTTAATGGTATTTCTAGCTTATATCACTTCTGTTTTAAAAACACTGTCCAACATTCTGAAGTGGAAGATGTACCTCCTGTGTGTATTTATTTATTTATATTAAAATAAAATATTTCTATCCTGCCCTTTATAAGAAGATCTCAGGGTAACTCACAATAAAATCAAAGCAATAAATACATTAAAAAATAGGTTATATAATTGAAAATTGTTTTAACTGGTTTTAAACTGTCTGTTTTGATATGGGAAAGTATTTAATATAGTTTTAATTTGTATTTAAGTTTAAAAGATTAAAAATATATTAAATAGTTGAAGAGCCCTCCTTCCTGACAACACCATCTGGCCAAGGAAGGAGTGAAAGGAGAGGCCTATAAACACCATCAGACCTGGCTTCAAGTTGAAGTGCCCTCTCTCCATGGAAACACCATATGGCCAAAGAGTAAGTGAAAGGAGAGGCCCAGCAACACCATTGGATCTGGCCTAAAGTTGAAGTGCCCTCTCTCCATGGAAATATCATCTGGCCTAGGAGGGAGTGAAGGAGAGGCCTAGCAAAATCATTGGACTCGGCCTCAAGTGGAAGTGCCCTATCTCCATGGCAACACCATCTGGCCTAGGAGGGAGTGAAAGGACAGGCCAAACTCCATCGGGCCTGTCCTAGATTATGAAGCAGAGCCCTCCCTCCATGCCATCTGCCTTGGTCCAGGCGTCAGAGGGAGAGAAGAACTGCTGGACCTGATCCCCTTCCCCCTCACCATTCCCTTCTCCTTTTGTGTCGTGGGCAGGGAACCATCTAATTAAAAATAATAATTGTAAGCCACTCTGATAGCCTTTAGGGCTGAAGGGCGGGATAGAAGAAGAAGAAGAAGAAGAAGAAGAAGAAGAAGAAGAAGAAGAAGAAGTTGTTAACAATATCTTCTAATGTGAAACCTACCTTTTCAGAGTGGGCAAGCAATAGTCACAGGCTATTTCCCTTTAGCTCAACACACTGTGACTCAGGTCCCTCAAGCTGCCTGAACATCCAGCTTAAAGAAAATAGCTGGAAACATCTCTGCTGCTCCCCTTCTCAAACGATCCCAAAATAACAATCTTGGAAACACTGCCTTGCAGAAAAGATTTCTTGGGCTGGAGTGAAGAGGTGTTAGTTGGTTATTGTGCAGTTGGAACCTCCCACAGGGGCTTTCTAGACCGCCCAAAAGGGATGGTCTTTACTCGCCCCTTTTAGCGGCAGGATGATGCCAAAGCTGCCGCACGGGCAGCCCCAGAGGCCTCATCCCACCGTTTTTGGAGGCTGCAGGGAAGCGGCAAACTTCCAGTTCCCCGTGGCCTCCAAGCAGGGTGCAGCGGGCACTCTGGGTGCCCGCTGCACCCTGCTTCCCTCGGTGGGGCTGAAGGGAGAAAGGGACCGCCGCCATGGCCCCTTTCTCCCTGGGTCTTTGCTGTAACCGTTTAAAGGCCGCGGCAAAGACCTGCCACAAAAAAGGAGCTCCCTTTGGACCACCTTTTTTGTGCCGCAGGAAGGGCACGATTGGCGCCCTCCGCAGCTCAAAAGGGCCATTATGTGTGCAGTGAATCTAAACGCTGTGCACATCATAATGCGTCCGTATGGACGCTGCCATTTAAAAATGGCAGCACCCATACGCTTTAGGGTTAGGGAGGGTGTAGACGCTGCACCCTCCCTAACCCTAAAAACGCCCTTTTAAACCCTAGACGCGCTGCTTTTGGCGCGTCTAGATCAGCCCACAGTGACCAAAAAAGTGAGTTTTGATGGTGTAAATTGGACTTAGACCATTGTAACTCACTAAAGACTCAGTGTAGTGTATGCTATGAGTGTTGGACTTGTCAGCACTAGTGGTGAACTCTGGGAGACCAGGCTTATAATCCCTGCTCAGACATGGAAACTGACTTGGGGGTGGAATAGATGGTGGATAAGGAGAGGCTTGCCACTGCCCCTTTGCTCACTGGGTTGGAGCCACAGCAACTGCATGCCACACCCCCAACCTGGCCTTTCTTGTGCCAGGGAAAGGGTGCCTTTGCCACAGTGGTGGCATTTTTCAGTGCTACTTTGGCACAGCATATGTAAACACTGCACCACCAAAACACTGTGATTCTGCCAAACATGTGGACAGCTGTTTCCCAGAGGAAAGCTTACATTTCATCAGAGGTGGTTTCTTTTAAAATAAGAATCAAAGTACAGTACTTCCATTGACCCATGGATAAATTGACTCAGGGTTTTTTTTTGGGGGGGGGGTGTCAATTTTTAGATTAAAATTTCTAGGAGCTGGGAAGGGCTGCTGCTGCTTCCTGGTAGGACTGGGGAAGGCAATTCAGACAATGAAGACACAGTTGTTCTGGGCTCCTGGGAGGAGGAAAAGAGAAAGGAAGAGTGCACTCCCTTATTTCTTTCCCTCTTGAAACAGACCACCTGCTTCTTAATCATCAGCATTCTCTCTCTCATTACACCCCCTCCTTAAAAAACACTATTTTCCTTTTATGTCACATAGATTCTGTCTCTTTTCTTGTAGCATATTTGGTAACTTCTCCCTCCTCCACCTCCTATTACTTTATTTTTCCCCATGAGCAATATCTTCCCTATTAGGTATTTTTATACATCTTGAATAGAAAATCAACAGTGTTCAGAAGAGAAAGGCCTTCACATTTGAACCTTCAAACAAATGGTTGTTATGGAAACAGAATGCATTTACTGCTAGAAGGAAGAGGTGGCAATGTGAGGATATGCTAAAAAAAATACACACACACACAAACCCACACCACTCTACACCTATATGTTCAAAACTCTATTGTTTGATATGCTCAGAAAGACCTTAGATATATAAACCCTCTTCAAGCAAATGCCTTAGTAGTTAAAACTTTGTCAGAAAATGGTGCCTGTGAGCAGTAAAAGCTCCCTTCTTTCCCTTCAAAAATTCAAAAGTAATTTCAAACTGCTTTATGCCCTAATAACACTGCCGGCATGCTTGAAAAGCAAGTCTGGGTATTATCTTTCTCTCTGTCAACATGCCTCCCACAGAGCAGCCGGGCCTTTTGAATAACACTGATACTGAAACAGCGAGGTGTCAGAAATGGTCTTACTAACAATATAAATTTCTTAGATAGGAGGGCAAGCAAATGTAGACCTGAGCACACAGCTAGGAAGCAGACCAGCAACAGTAACTATATCAATATAGTTTTGCCACAGCAGAATCAATTAATTGGACATCATTTCCATTCTGCAGTAACTTGCACAGAGCATCACACATACTTAGCTTGGGTGAAAAGTATGTGAAGGCAGAAATTGGAAGGAAACTGGTCAGTGGAACGGACTGCTCTTCCAGGAGGTTGCCACTCCTCACGGACCACCTCTATACTACTGGGAAACTCTGAAGTTGAAGTAGTACATAGCTAGGATTTACAACTGATTGCTCTTTTACATGTAACTGCAGAAAGGCCCTTTAATCTTAGGTTGCTGTCATTTTCTGAAATATCCTGAGTGGGCTGGAGCCAGATTTGATCCATGTTGGCAATGGCACCCCCTCCTTACTCGTTTCCTCAATGATGGCACGAATACCCACCCATAGCTTTAAACTAGGGCTGGAGATGGTTGCTGGAACTGAATGTTACTTCTTGTGCCTGCCATCTATTCTTATTCTTATTTTAATACAAACAATTGCATAATAAAACATCTATATACTATTCAATAATATAAAATATTAAAATACAATAAAACACACAGATAGACATAACGCAAAATAAAGAATTGCTCTAGAGAAAATGCCAAAATGTGGTCCTCTAGATGCTGTTCTCAGGATTCCTTACATTGGTTTTGCTGGGCAGGGCTCCCAGGAGCTAGAAGCATAATGTGTGCGATTGCCTTATTCCACTTCCCCAAATCCAGTCACTCTGTTGCACATATTTTTTTTCCAGCTTTGCATAATGTACAAATGAAGGATATTGTTTAAACTTGCCTATTACACAAAATAAATTATTTGCCTTCTTCACTATGCCTCTGTCTTTCATAATTTACAAGCAATGACCTTGGTACAATGAAGTTACTAGATAAAGTGGAAGAAGGCATGTCATGGTATTGTTGATAGCCGCCTTAAACTATAATCTAGGCATTCAGACTTCTTTCTTCCTGAACAGAGAGAATTTTCTATCCACAATGCCTGTTCTTCTAAGTAACATTAACTAGAACTAAGCCCTCTGGGGTTCATGCAAGTGTCTGGGACATGGCTTCTGAGGACTCTTTCATATGAGGCTATATTGGAAGTATAATTTAAGGTCAATTCGAATGTAATCATGGGTTTTACTTTATTGTGAATTAACTCTTCGCACGCAAATTCAGGCAAGAGGGAAGCCAATTCGAATGCAATCATGGGTTTTACGTTATTGCGAATTAAAGCTTCGCATGCAAATTCGGGCAGGAGGGGGTTATTTTCGGGTAATGGGAAGTAATTCGAACAGAGCAGGGGTTCATGTAAATTCGCTAAACAAGCGAATTTACATGAATCCGCTTTGGCTCCATTCGGAGTTGGGAGAAATTCCTCCCATTTGAAAGAGTGCTGAGTAACATAGAGCAAAACCTGAGGATATTCTGATATAAGGGAGATATTTTGTCAGGAGAAAAGGAAACTATTTTTAGACTTTCTACAAATCAACACAACTCATTTCAGCTCTGCAATTAGCCTCTGAGGTGGAAATTCTAAAATCACACTGTTACATTACTGGTTACACTGGTAAATGAAAATTACTTATTTGTATTTGAATCAAAGTCCATTTTATCTTCCTAAGACAGCCCAGCTACTTCCAATTGCCCAAACACATGGCTCACACTAAGAATCAGTGTCCCCTTTTAAACAGAAATAATGGTTTTCTCAGATTTAGGTTCAAGAGAAGTCATGCTTCAGCTTATTTTAAATTGAACAGCTTTACATAAAGGTGTAATTTGTTGTTCCAATAGGGACTCAGGAAAGATGATAGAAAGGCTATGTGTGTGTGTGCATGTGTGTGTGTGCCTTTCAAGTCACCTTATGACAACCTCATAAATTTCATAGAATTTTCTTAGGCATGGAATACTCAGACATGGTTTTACCAGTTCCTTCCTGCAAAATATAGCCTATATCACCTTATAATCCTTGGTGTTTTCCCATCCAAGAATTAATCAGGGCTAATCCTGCTTAGCTTGCCAAATCAGATGGGAGTGGGTTCCTATATATAGAAAGGCTAGATCCAGAAAATTCCTGCACCATCCTGTTTTATGAGAATGATGATTAAAGGTTAAGATCTGAAGAACTTTCTAATCATGTTTATTCTTGTAATGATCTCTTTCGCAAACCTTAGCATTTAAACTTTAATGGGTGTGATATCACAAGGCTCACATGAATGTCATGAAGCAAAGTTATAATGACCATTTATATTTTGGTCAAGTGGGGTAACAAATGTTCAAGATATTATACGTTACAGTTCTGCATCTCTAATTGTTATATAAGAAGAGGAATTTCTAAAACTGATTTCAGCATTCATTCTAGGGACAACTGGTTCACCTTAGATCCTGTGAAAGATAGTGAGACTTTTTGGATTACAAGTGGCAGAATTTATGGAGTTTATCACCCAGCATTTTACGCGGAATGGAGGTGGGGATTATCACACACTAAATTGCTGCCGAACCACTGGCCACCATCAGCCTGGGTCCTAGCCAGGTTCCAGCTGCTCTCCCCCAGCACTTTCCAACTTCTAAAGCCAGAAAGCTTTCCAACTTTTAGAAAGTGCTGATGGCAATTTGGCAGTGATTTAGTGTGTGATAACCCCCGCCTCCATCCATTGTCCCGGCTAGAACCCAGGAGGCTGGAGCTGGTTTCAAATGCTGAGTGACAAGCTCCTCATAGACAGCATGGGGCTTGTAAACCAAAAAGTGACATTTCCAAGTCTTATTGGTCCAGCAGCTGCAGGTACTGTTGGACCTGCAGCTGCTGGACCAATAAGGCTCCTTCAAGTTATGGGGGGGGGGGCAGTGCTAACTTCAGCTTCAGTTGCCATCAGATCGACTTCTATGCATGGGAACTCCATGAAAGAGACAACGTCATGTCACCCTGTCATCAACTGCCTTGCATACTGTAGGTCTTACAGGCTCAGGGCCATAACTTCCTTGATTGAGTCTATCCATCTGCCCCAGTTTACCTTTTGATCTCCATTGGGACCACATGCTTAAATCCACACATTGGCAAATCCACACACTGGTTACCTTTCAACAAGTGTTATTTAAGTAAATCACAAGCTGACCGTCAAGTTTGTAAGCAGAAAGGAAACTAAATTTGTCGTGTTGATTATTCATTAGTGAATATTCACACATCCCTCTCTTCCTGATATGTTGTGAAAAGCATCTGTATTTTAAATTTCAAAAAAGTTGTGCAGGGGTGTTAAGAAGAAAAAGTGCAAACCATGACAGAAACTATAAATGTCATTATCTTATCTAATGCTATGCCCCAGTTTATAAAAGAGAGTTCAAAGACACTACCTTGTTTTTTAGGGCAGAATAATCCCTGGTGGTAGAGGTTTCTATTCTTATCTCTATTTCATTGTTCTCTAAAATTATAACCTCTTTGTGTTGTCATATTTCATCAGGTGTTTGTTATTACAGGACAAGGCTAGCACTTTTGAATTATGTGGATACATCCATTAACTGTTGTGACCGAGCTTAGGATATGACTCAAAGCAGCCTTTCCCAGCCTTGTGTCCTTGGTATGGTTTAGACTACAACCACCATCATTCACCATCCTAGCAGATGCTGGCTGTAGCCAGGGCTTGTCCAAGATATTTTGCACCCTGTAGCAAAGAACAAGTTAGAGAAGTCAACTTGACTGGCAGCTGGATTACAGCACAATACAAACAAGGTGCCACCATGCTTCCACCATCTCTCAGTTCAGCAGGCTAGTTTAGGAGTTGCAGGACAAGGTTTGTTCTCCAAAAGAGGGAAATACAAGGAGCTCAGGAAGGACAGTGGAAGGGACCTCCACTACTTCCTTTTGCAGCATCTAATGGTAGGACCACTCTGAGTAAAGATCTTGCTGAAGCACTATGCAAGTGTAATAGTCAAATTACACTACCTGTTTCAATCAATAGAAACCTCTTTACACTTATTACACTATATCAGGAATATAGACTATAACCTGGATAAGGTCTTGAAAGATGTGACTGGCCTGTTCACTGTAAAATTGGCCTTGACACTGTGGCAATTTTCAAAAATAGCTATATTCTAAAATTCAGTTCATAAAACCACATTGCTTTAAATCTGTGCAAGCTTTCCTTCCTGTTCAGTGTCTGCGGCTTATATGCACAAATAAGGTTCTTGTTTGTTTTGTTCTGTTCTGTGATTGTTGATTGTGTTTGCTTTTATTGGTGGGGGTTTTCTATCACAACTCAGGACATATCAGTAGCATATTCACAGATAGTGAACAAATGCTTGTAATCAACTGATATGTTAGTCAATAATGACAAATGTATGTAAAGCAAACCAAACAAAAAGAGAGAAAGAACTGTTATCTTAATTTTTTAATAAGCTATTGTTATGCAACAACCAAATCTTTGTAATCAATTATTTAAGTTACACAAATATAACTGCATGTTAATGATATTCAAAAGAGTATAGTTCATTATTCCTATCCTAAACCCTAGGGATAGTCCAAAATTGTTCTATATTTTTAAAATAAAATTACACAAATAAAATTCAAATAGCTATTAAGAACAAGGCTAAATTTGAAATGCCTTTATGGCTAGAGCAGAGTGTTCAATGTGAATCCATGTTACAGTTTCTGTTCCCCAAAGGGGAGAGAGGGAGAAAGGGAGGGGGGAAGAGTGTGTGTGTGTGTGTGTTTCTAAGGTCATACAAGGTGCTATCTAAAATTTATAGTTCATATAATTTTAAAATAATAATAGCCATGCAAAGGCAATCCAAACCAGGAGAATGATATTGACATGTGAAGTCTGCACTGCAAACTTGATGAAATTCTCTGTCTCCCTGGATTATTGGTTTGGACTATTACACTCAGAATTCCCAGCTATTTTGCTAAAAGTCACACTGGCTGGAGATTCTGGTAACTCAGGAAAGTAACCTTTGGAAGGTCTGCTTTTTAAACAAATCTGCTTTCCTGCACCCCCACCCTGGTATCACTGACACCAGTGGTAGCTTCCTCCTCCAGGATGAATGGCAATCCTGGGGTAGGATGACTTTTATCAGGACAATGGAGGGATGTGAATTAACACTTCAGTACCCCAATGAGAGTCAGCATGACATAGTGGTTTGAGTGTTGGGCTACAACTCTGGAGACCAGGGTTTGATACCCAGCTCAGCCATGAAATCCACTGTGTGATTTTGGACAAGTCATATGCTCTCAGCCTCAGAAGAAGGCAATGACAAACCTTTTCTGAACAAATCATGACAGGAAACCCCCATGATAGGGTCAATTGATGGTCACCATAAGGTGGAAACAACTTGAAGGCATGCAGCAACAACAATAACCCCAATGTTACAGTTCCTGGACCCAAATCTCAATCTTGTGTAGACTACCTATGCCTGCTATTAATTCAACATCTGTGAAATACAATCACATAATCCCTTTATCATCTAATTTAGCTCTGTGTCTATTTCATCTGCCCAATCATTTCATCTACCTAATGATTAAACTGGTCAGCTTAATCACTGGGTAGATGAAATGGTTGACTCAGGTGACAAATGTAGGAGAGGGCAGAAAGATATTGGGAAGAAGTCTGAGCACCAAAAGGCCTAGGTGTCTCTTTCACCCACCCACCTACTCTTGGTGGTAAATGTGATAAAATATGCTCTCCCACTGTCAATACTGAAGAAAGATTCAAAGGCTGCTCTATGTGGTTTTGGATGGGGAAAGAGGCACCATCTTATTCTTTATCTCAGGAGTTGTACATACAGCCCTGAAGGGGTGGCCTCCAGCTGCCTTTTTCCTAGCCAGATTGGGGCCATGGCAACTTCATGCCACAACTCCAATACGGCCTTTCCAGGGCAAGAAAAGGAGTTGCAAAAAGCGACTCCTTTTTTTGCTCTGGAAAGGATAACATAGCCATGGCGGTGCAGCTATGCAGTGCTTTTTGGCGCTGTATCTTATGGATGCAGCACCAGAGGAGCACAGTGATGCTGCATGCAGTGTGGAGCGGTGTGTGGCATCATGGAACCCTGGGGGTGGAGTTGGGGCATGTGTCGTGAGGACGCTATGCCCTGACACCACCCCATGCCAGCCCAAAGCCTCAGGCAGAAAATAGCTTGGCCAGTTCTAGGATGGTGGTGGCAGTAGTGGTGTAAAGGCCTTACCAATGCCTCCAACAGTTGTTATACAATAATGTAAATTTTACAAGGTGAGGTTCCACCTACCGAAGAAAAGCATTGTTGCCTTCATGGGATTTTTGGCAATATCTGACTGGTCAGTGGACTACTCTCCCAATCCTAGCTTAATCTATAAATGTTGGCTGGCTCTGGGAGACATCATCATTAGTAATGAGGCCAATGCACATAGCAAAGCAAAGAGTCATTGGTCTCAAGTGTAAAATTTACATAAATTCTTCACCACAATCCAAACTAGGAAGAACAACCATGTACTATGAAATGTATTTGTACTTAGGCTATAGTCACCACCTGTTCAATAAGAGATGGAGCATAGATATTCATAATTAATAGTAGAATACATACAGTAAAATGTAAAGGCAAAATTCAGTTTATAATTCATACTGTACAAGTAAGCTTCTCATGACTCCCACAATTTTTATCATGCTACAATGCGTTCAGCATAAGCTGGTTAACTACAGCAAGTGCAAAGAAATAGTGATAGTCTAAAATTCTCTCCTCTAGGCATTGACACTGTGTTCATTTTTAGAACAATTTAATTGGTATCTACATATCTGGGATAGTTTCCCCCTTACTTGTATTCCCAAGCAAGAGAGGGAAAAGAAAAAGAAGGGTTAATCCACTTTATAAATTAGCAATTACACAATGCTACAGAATTGCTTCTGTTTTATCATTTTGACATTGGCTTGGTAACACTTAAGAAAAACAAATCCTGTAACTGCATGCAATTAACACCCACTAAGAACTTTGTATACACAATCTCGGTGTGTTCGAAAGCACCTTTTTCATTTTCCTCCATTGTGATACAATCAATTTCTGGCTTATGTCAGCCTGTAATTATGTGCATGCACTGCAAGTTGTTTCCTTCTTCCAAAAGGCTCAAAAATTGTAGATTAGACTATGCAGTTTTCTGACCAGAGACAAAGGGGAATAAAATCCTAAAAATGCAACTGCTTGGTTGAACCTACCCATCAACTTTTCAAAGATGAAAATGGAGACACCTGTGGCTGAGTGACAGTAGAATGTCACCACCAAGGTGTGGCCAGGCAACAAGTGGGCAAAAGGTTTTGATAACTCAAAATACTATTTTAAGCATAGGAACCCTGGAATGTATGCACTAAAGTTTAGAGAAACCTGCACTTACTGGTTAAGGGTGAGACTCCTCCTCTCTCCCTCCTGCTAACTACCACTGTACTCATTTTGCAACAACTGAAGGAAGAAGATGATGAAGGAGGAAGGGGGGCGGGGGGAAAAAGAGAAAAAGGCAGCTGAAAAAGTAAAGAATTAACTATAGCCATTCCAAACTGGGACATCTGGATGCTATGGCTGAAGCTATTGTTACAGGCCCTCACTTTCAGCTCTGTCTACTAGCAGGTCTAGATTTTACTTCATTTTAGGAATGAAAAATCAATATTTTTTGAACAGCCTAGAAAAAGTTCTTTAAAAACATACATTTCAAATTGAGTGTGGGTAACTTTGACAGGGATAATTTTGGTCAGTTTGCAATGTGATACGAACTTACCAAATTCATATTTCTAAAGCATTATGTGGAGAACACACAATCATCCTTTGGCATTCACACTGCTTGGAAATTCTGATCCAGTTCTCCAAACAAACAGGCAAAAATCACAGAAAAATGTATAATTCTGCTAATGAAGAAGATGTGTTTCTTGGCATTATTTCTTTAAAAGAAAATTTGCTACCAGCGGTAAATGAATAGGGATAGGGTCTTACACCACACAAAAAGAAGAGCAGTTCAGCATGTTTCTGCAGACATTTGTTTTTATAGCTAATCTGAAATGAAATGGGGGGGGGGGGGCAGGAACCCCAGTCAGGAAAGCATTAAATAAGTAAACAAAGGCCCAATTTAGATTGGCAAAAAGAGGTGTGTTGAAGGCTGCATGAAAGCCCAGCCTTTAGATGAGAAAAAGGGAAAGTGTGCCATGAAAACACTATTTTGGCATTTTAAGGGAGAAGAAGTGCTTTAAAAAGGAGCTGGCCCATTTTACATTGGCAAAAAGAGGTGTGTTGATGGCTGCATGAAAGCCCAGCCTTTAGATGAGAAAAAGGGAAAGTGTGCCATGAAAACACTATTTTGGAGTTTTAAGGGAGAAGAAGTGCCTTTAAAAAGTAGTTTGATTTCCCCACTACTTTTTTTAAAAGGGTGCAACATTGCTATTGCATCTAAAGGCTAAGGTGTAGTTGCACGGTTAAATGGGGCTCTGTCTCTTTAAAGCACCCATTTAAAGGCAGCGATACAGGTGCGGATCATAATGGATTGTGGACTGGGAGCATGCGTAGTGTGGACTTCACTTCTAATTAAAACGCTCAATGCCCTGCAGGTGTAAAAGCTGGGGTTTATCCGCAAACTTTTTTAAAGCTCCCAAATCCTAGCTCCACTCCTAATCCGAACCCTAGACATGCGCAGTAGGGACTCTAGGATGCCATTACTGTTATTCTACTGTGGATAATATGTCAATTCATTCACAAAAGTGCAACGGCACAGTTTAAAAAGGCGGAGGAAACGCAATGATAATTTCACGGGTCCTCATAAGTATACATTTGTCCTACACAACTGCGCAGGTTTTCCGGCTGCGAACTGCGCAATTGCGCAGTTCCCAGCCGGCAATGATAATTTGACTGTATGGTGTAACTGCGTTTGCATAGTTCGCAAACCTGCGCAGTTGTGCAGCACAAATGTATACTTATGAGGATCCGTGAAATTATCATTGCGGCTCCTCTGCCTTTTTAAACTATGCCATTGCACTGGTGCATCATGAATGAACCCCTTTATTTTGTGAATGAATTGACATGTTATCCACAGTAGAATAACAGTAACGGCATCCCAGAGTCCCTACTGTGCATTAGGGGTGGAGCTAGGGTTTGGGAGCTTTAAAAAACTTTGCGGATAAACCCCAGCTTTTACACCTGCAGGGCATTGAGGAATTGCGTAGTTCGCAGCCGGCAAGGGAAAAAAAATTTAAAGGTTCACCGCGGCTAAAAGCCACGTTCATTGCCGCCCATGTAGCTGCTCCGCCTGTGTTTGTAGTGTTCTGACAGCTTCCAATGTAGCTGCTGAGCCACAGAAAAGACCTCAGATAAGTCGTTCCCACACCCCTCAGTCTAGCTGCCCTGTACTTTTTAAATGCACACCTGGGGCTTGCAGTCTAGCTGCTAAGCATTAAGGAAAGTGCAACTTCATGTCACACTTTCCTGCCAATCTAAAAAGCCCCAAAAACATTTTGAACCTTCTAGAGACTTTTGGACCTTCCAAAACACACACAGGGGTGAGTTTTTCTTTCACCATCCTCTATGTTTCTTAAAAATTTCCATTTTGGTGGTCAGACTTATAGATCCATGCTTTGTAAAACTTGTTCGGCTAAGGGGGCTTATCTGATCTCCCTCTTTCTCTGTCTTTTGCTATTCATACATGTTCAGTAAAGTCTTATGGAGGCAGCTCTTGGCTTACTTGCCTGTTGTAGGAAGGCACAAACAGCTATTGTAAGAGCTGAATGGAATCTGCTAAAGCAAAATCCTACTTTTCCCCAGCTCAAACTTTATTGTATTGTTCAGTACAGATATCCTGCTGGAACCCAGCACAAAAGGTTTGTTTCTCCAGTTCTCTTTCTCCATTCTTTCAATGCTGATGATGCCAAAAAACTCCAGCCAGACAGAGGGCGAGAAGGAAAGGGAGAGCTAAGAGGACATAAAGAGGAATTTCTTTGTCAGTGGCTTTTTTAACTGAGGGATGCCTATATTAATGGAAAGTTCAAAATATTGTACAATAGTAAGCATACAAAATGCATACAAAAATGTGCATATTGGCCAGAAGTTATACAAAAATGCATTTTTTAAAAAACAACAACAACCAGTTTATGGGAAAACAGGATAGCACAAATATTTAGAGAAATGAGAAACAGATAAAAGCTGAAATAGATACATCTCTAGTTGGGAGGTATTTGAAGAAACTGTTGTGATTCTACTGCTATAATATATAACACAATTTCTTCACACACACACACACTTTAAAAAGAACCTGATAGTTGAACCCTGCACATGTCTACTCTAAATTTAGTCCCATTCAGTTCAGTGGAGTGTGTTCACTGCTGAATGCATATAGGATTGGTACTTAAATTATGTTTAAGACACAAGTACAATTGGCCATCGGTATCCATGGGGAATCTGTTCAGGACACACATACACACACTGCAGACACCAAAATCCATGGATGCGCAAGCCCCATTGCTCCCAATGATGGTGCAGCCATGTGGCGGTGCCACCATTGGGGACAATGGGACTTCACCTGCCTTCATGCAAGGGTGCCTTCCTTGCTCCCTCACTTGTGGTGGGCAGGCAGCAGAGGGCTGCCACTGCTTCCTCCTCCTCTTCCCTCCCTCGTCTCACTGGCAGCGGACAAGTAGCTGGAAGCATGGGGCTGCCGCTGTCACTTCCTCTGCCTCCTCCACCTCCTCTTTTTCCTTTCACCTCTTTCTCCTTCTCTCTCTCCCTCCCTCCTGGCTCTCACCAGTGGTGGGCAGGCAGCTGGCAGCATGGGACTGCCACTGCTGCACCGCCTCCTCTTCTTCCTCCTCCTCCTCCTCCTCCTCTCCTCCCCCTCTTCCTCCTTCTCTTCTTCCTCTGGCACCAGATCCACAGATGGTCAAATCTGCAGATGGCAAGTTTGTGGATGCTAAGAGTGGACTGTAATTTTAAGCAAACAAACAGGATGGCTTCAAAGACATAGCCATGCTAGCCTGGAACATCAGCGTACAAAGCGATCTTGTAGCAGCTTTGACAATGAGAGAAAGACATTTTAGCATAAGCTTTGATAGATTTGCATGATACATGAGGAAGCAGACCAAGTCTACAAGTTTATGAAAGTTTGCTCCAGTTGCATTCCTTTGGAACTTTGCTTGCCACTTTTCTTTGGGTGCTTTAACTGTATTTCTAATAGCTCTGCTAATGTTTCAGGTTATCACAGTGGCAGAAACCTGGGAACTGAAGGAAAATGTCATGGAAGAGAACAAAACTCTTGTTTGGGAAGGGTAATTCCCCCTCATAACTACATCCCTGGGAAAGATACTTCAGAGATTTTCTGATCCTTGTTCCAAAAGAAATTGTCTGGTTTTTGTGTACTAAGCATATTAAGATGGATGGATGGATGGATGGATGTGGGGGAGGCACAGGAATCATTTGGTACCCTGTTTTATTCAACAACTGCAAGACCCTGGAAGATGAGGCTGGTCTCATCCCCATGCAACTCAGAGGGAAGGGAACAGTTCAGTTATTCTCAGAACTCAAGAAATTTGAGATTATTAAACTAAAATACAAGAGGGGAGGCACACATTTCTTTTTGCTTATAAATGCTTTTATCTTTTTAAAATATATTCTGTTTTTAAACAAATGATCTGTTTTAATACTGTAATAGTTTCATTTCATTTCATTTTAATTGTCACTTTCACTTTTTGATTATACTATGCTTTTAGAGTGTAAGCCACTTTGAGTCCCAGTTTTGCGGGAAAGTGGGATACAGGTATTATTATTATTATTATTATTATTATTATTATTATCCCTGACCCATCATATAGTTTTCTTCTGTGAAATAACCTCTTGATTGAAATGATTGATACATAACATAGCTAAACTTTCAGGAATAAAGGCTTATGTGGATTCGAAGGCTTTCATGGCTGGCATCCATAGTTTTTTGTGGAGCTTTCGGGCTATGTGACCATGTTCTATAAGAGTTCCTTTCTGACGTTTCGCCAGCATCTGTGGCTGGCATCTTCAGAGAATAAAGGCTTATATTTGCAGCAGAGAAAACATGTCTTCACAGTGATGCCCTCTCATTTATGTCTGGATTAATTCTTTTTCATTGTTCCTCCCAGGGCCAATGTTCAGTAAAGAAAATTTGGCAAGTGTTAAAAATGGGTTTTCTTTTTTATTTCTCCCTTTCTTTTTCTTTTTTTTTAAAGACAGAGCAAATTTTCAAGTATTCTCCAAAAGCTTTTTTTTTAAATCACATCAACAATAAAACAGGCAACCCCATAACAAATGATACAGCATATCTGTGTTGGATGTTGGATGTTGTGTTGGATGTTGTGAATGTCATGAAAGATCTCAGCTTAGATAAAAGCATAAGAAAAGATGAACTTAGAACAGAGCTCATCTCAATCAGGAGAACTCATTCAACACTTGTGTATTTGAAAATTGATATGGATGATTAATAAAGTTTCATTACAGGAAGAACATAAGGCAGAGCAGGCTTGGAACACACAGAAACATATCACAACAAGATCAGATAGAGCTGTTGTGGAAAATCTCCAGCTTCAAAACCACTGAAGCTGTGAGCCTTTTCACATGTATGGAATTGAGGTTTATTTCAGCTTGAAGTTCAAAAGCTGTAATCAGATCCATTGCATATTGGGAAAAGATCACTGGCTTAAAAGCAATCATCGTCTACTTGATCCCATTCCTAACAGTCTTCTAAGAACTTCTTGTAATCTCTTCAAAATCTATAAAGACTTGAAACCTTTGACCTCTTTCCCATTGCACTTCATAGCTTAGTTTAGCACTCAGGAGCCATAATAGTAATTTTAGGCTGGTCAATAAAGCAACACAGTTACTGTGAGAGGAACTCAGGAGGATCCTTTACAATGCTACAAAGAATATTGATAGATAGCACTTGAACTTATGGATGCATGTGCTCCACCTGCTCAGAAATATGAGGTGCACAGTGTAGTCCTATACATATGTACTTAAGTATAAGCCCCAGTGATATCAGTGCTTATTTATCAAAAATTAAATCCCATTAAATTCAGTGATGATTATTTCTGAGTAAGCATGCATAGTCTGGCACATTTGTGATGCAGTGGAATAGTTTTGGTATGTCTTTCACTTCAAATGAGATTGCTTCCATTCAACATATAATTAATCCCTCATTAGCCACAGTAATTGTGTTGCTGCCTTGATTCCCTATATTGGGAGAAAGGCAGGATATAAGTAAATATAGTAAATAAATAAATGGAATTTACCCTACAGGTCAGATCATGTCTCATAGTGTTTCTGCTAAAACTTTGAATGGAGTAGGAGGGTTTTGACTCTGCCTCTCTTGATAGCTTTTTAGCAAGATTGAGCATAGTGAAGGAATATTTCAGGAAGATGGAAAAAGAATGGAAGGGGGGGGAGATGTCTTCTTTGTGCAGCTCCCAGGTTGATGGGAGCCCTGTAAATAATTGTTGTTGTTGTTGTTGTTGTTGTTGTTAGGGGCTGAGGATCCACAGTAGACCTTTTGTTTCTGGCATGGATAGAAAATTTTGTTGATTTTATTTAATGCTCTAGTCAATGCTTAGCATGTAGAAAAGCATGTTCTGCATACAGGTGTAAAACACAAGGACCCTGGAGTAGCTGGGTGGGCAAGGAGAGATGGTGGCAACCCTAACACAGGGTTAACATAATCGAACTCATGGGGTTTTAAACACAGGTTTTGAAGAGTGACACAACCATGGGCTCAGATGGACAAATCTCTCAGTTGTGTTTCCTCCCTGATTTGAATGTTTTCTTAAACTCCTTCCAATCCCCTTTGCACAATTTGACAATAATCAGGGATGCTGGCAGAGGCATGACTGATTTTACAATGTCATTGTTCAGCCGAAGGATAGAATAGTGCAAACACTGTGTAACTACATTAGTATAGATTTACAAGCCACATGTGTATCAAACATTATCTCTGTATGGGGATCTATGCATCATGGCTCTCTAGGAGGGAAGACTTTGGTACACAGACTCCTAAAACAAGGGAAATTACTTCCACTTGAGTTCTAGGACTGATAAAGCATTTGATTAAGTTGATGTGGTTCCTTACTGTGTAGAGCCAGTAATTACAAAGAGCTGTAGCATTTTCAAACCAACAAGTCCGCTTCCTCTGTTGCACTCATACAGGCAGAGCTTTCCTGGTTTTCACATTTAAAAAATGGTTCATTAACATTGGGCTCAAAGATATACGACAGAATATCTCATATACTGATAGTGCTGCGTAATTCCCCCACCCCACCTGGTTAATTATTTTATGAGACCTGATATTAAAAGAACATCAATAGTACATAGAAACAAGCAGACTCACAATCTGACATCCCACTGCCCTTCTTCAATGTTTTGAAAGTAAAAAAATTCAAATTTTCTCCAAAAATAGTTTGTATTTGCAAAAACAAAACAAGACAAAAAAACAGTGCGAATGAAATATTCACCAAAAAGGCACAATATGTGAAGTGAAAAATGTGCAAAATTCTCACTCTTTGTGGGAAATCTCTTGGGATTTTTTATTTCTTCTCCAAATGATTTTACTTGGAGCCTTTTCATATTAAACAATTACAGCCCTATGATTTATTTCTTAACTGTCATTGTTAATCTTATGCAATGCTAGTGTTTGTAGTTTGGTGAGGCACTGAGAACTTTAGCTGAGAACTTTTAATGCCTCTCCCTGAACTGCAAAATCCAGGATTACACAGGATGGAACTATGGCAGTTTAAATTGAATCATACATAGTGCCATAACTGTTTAGTGTGAAAAGGGCCCAGAACTTGGTGACACCTTTCTAGTTGAGGGAAGGATCACAGAGACAGTAGATTAACAGCAGTTCTACAGATGTGATGGAGGTATAAAGAAGCTTTACATATGAAACTGTTATGGTGCTCTCTGGGAAAATGTAAAAGTGCTTTTTAGCTTTCTGTTTAAATATTTATACACATATAAATGTTTGACTATTTATACACAAGGCCAATATTATTTTTTTTAAACAAAACCATTTTCACATCAAATCTCCCCACCCACCCATCTGTAGCACTGGCTTGGGAACCTTGCTGTACTTGGGGAAAGTGGCACTATGCTCAAAGAAAATATTTTCTTCATCTTTTCCTTTTCTGTGTATTTCCCAGAGCTTTGAATTATTAGTTATTAGTTTTTTTGGACAACTCCCTAAATTAACCAGTTCTCGTGAGCAGTTGCAGTGCTATGGCAGAGGAATTTGGAGAGTTGTAGTCCCCCACCCCCTAAAAAATAATATTTCCTAGCTGTGGTATTTTCTTCCTTCTAAACCATTATGTGTGTATGTTTTTTAAAAACTCCAGTTGTTTCACCCCCTTGTGCTAGGTGCAGCGACTGCTTGGGTCCATGAAGGGCTTCAGATAATTTGATGGTTTGTTGTTGTGTGCCTTCAAGTTGTTTCTGATTTATACCAACCCTATCATGGGGTTTTCTTGGCAAGATTTGTTCAGAAGGGGTTTGCTTTTTTCTTTATCACTCTCTGAGGCCAAGAGTGTGTAACTTTCCCAAGGTCACCCAATGAGTTCCAAGGGTTGAGTGGGGAATTGAAGTCTGGTCTCCAGTCATAACCCAGCACTCAGACCACTACAACCATTCTGGCTGGTGTATAATACAGAAGTATTATAACATGAACTGAAAGGAATGAGAGGACATGTCTCAAATACTGCTATTCACAGCATGTGTTCATGAGATATTGCAGCTGAAGGTGGCAAACTTCTTGTGACTTTATTTTCAACCCTCGGAGCACATTTTGAACTCATTTTATATTCACTGCAACCACACTGTTAAGCAGTATTCATTTGGTATTCATTCAGCTCAACACATTTATTTTTATACTCTAGGTGTCCCACCTTGAATTAACTTTAGCACTGGATGCTAAACAGGAGAACAGGATAGGACAGGCTTTAGTATCTTTCTAGGTTTGTGTCTTTGACAGAACTCACAGAATTGGAGAAGCACAAAAGAGACAGCCATTGTTCCCAGAAATCACTGACTTCTTCTCTCTTCACCAGTTTCCACATGATCCACCACAACTATACAGACTTTTTTTTTATGGTGGGGAAGGCCTGGCACTCACTAGAGGCAAGAAGATGTGGTCCTTATTCAGCCAGTAAGGAATTAAAACTGGATTAGGAAATGAAGCCTGAAGCCATAAGCACCAGCCAAAACCATCACTGGATACATCATGGACAATCATCAACCTGCCACAGCGACAACTTTCAAAAGAGGAGACATCCATCCTGGTCAAAGGAGTCAGAATCCTAGAATCCCAGAATCCACCAGAATCCCAGTTGAAGACATCATTGCCCAGGTCGAATCTGTCCTCCACCATCTCCCAGAGGAGGAAGCGGAAGAGATAAGAGGGAAAACAGCAAGGATTCTGTGCAAGGCAAAGCCACCTCCCAGCAACATAACGAAAAAAGAAAGAAAAGCCATCAAGGACCTCAGTTCGGACCCAGAAATCACCATTCTCCCAGCAGACAATGCCAATTAGGAGGAACCTCCTGAAAGTAAGGGCTGTTCAACAGTGGTGGAGTCTCCTTCCTTGGAGGTTTTTAAGCAGAGGCAGGATGGCTATTTGTCAGGGATGCTTTGATTGGGAGTTCCTGCATGGCAGGGGGTTGGACTGGATGGCCCTTGTGGTCTCTTCCAACTCTCTGATTCTATGAATCTATGAATCTAGGATTCTAATCCAATAATATCTAGATGGTCAAAGGTTTCCTGTCCCTAGTCTAATTCAAGAAAGAAAATTGTCGACATTTAAATAGTTATGTAATTGTCAATACTAATGAGTGTTATATCTCTTTCAAAGGCCAACCCCCTTGCGGATCTTACTTGGAAAGAAATTAGAACAAAAGCACACCTTGTAATAGAAGGAAAGTGATCAGACTGTTCTGTTAGTATAAACCTTTAGGATGATTTCTACCCATCTGAATACAGTTCTTTTGAAAAATTCCATCAATTACTGTAAGATACCTGCATATTGCAATGCATTAATTATGACACTTCTCATTATGATGTAAGGATATAAAGATATTGCAGACTGTCTGTCTTCTAAACAGTAGTACTGTGTATTCAAATTAGAATGCAATATCTGCGTTCTCACCAATAGTCTAAGAAATGTTAAACACTGATGTTAAGTTCAATCTGAACTGCTTAAAAGCATAAGTCAATGATAATATAAAACAAAAAGATTGCACAAGCATCAAAGCACAGTTAAAATGTAAAAGTATACAAGGTGTAATATAAAATTTCAAATACCATTTCTTATTAACTAAATTTATCCATAAGAATTAAATGTAGAAAATATACAAAATGAAGACATAAATCAATAAAACTTCAGACTTTGGGGAATGCCTCATAAAAACTTCCACGGGCTTTAGTTAATGCCTTTACAAAAGTTGCCCCTCTTCTAGTAATACTCCAATCTTTATTACAAAGCAAAAATTCTAATTTTGGCAGATGATCCAATTAATTCTATTAGAAAATAACCTTTCATGGTATTTTAATTGACATAACATAAATGACTATCCCTGCCTAGCAATATTTCACTGCATGCATTGAGTACAATTGCATCATGGGGCAGAAGGAGTTCAAGTCACTATTTGTACAGGTCCCTATTCACTCTAGAAAAGAAACAATTCTATTTTAATAATTATAGCATGGGCCACTTAAGAGCTTAATATGGACCACAGCCCAGGAAATCAGCATCTATTGTATCATTTTGGCTGTTGTTCCAACAGTATATGAAATCCAAGCATTACCTATACTACAATGGGCCCACATCCCAGGGCCTACATTGTGCTATTTTGCATTCTAGGTGGAGACCTTTTAAATTTCCAGCCATTTCAGGAATACTTTTTAGTTGCTTTTAGATATTTACTGGTGAGTTTGCAGTTGACTTTACCTAGGTTTTATGCTTTTAATTTGCACATTGTCCAGAGAAGAAAGGTAGCTGGACAGTTTTAAAATGTAATTTAAAAATTGCATTCATGCAAAAAGATATCTGCAGTAGCTGTTAGAAAGAGCCACACTCTTATGTCAACTGAGACAGAATAAAGCTTAAGTGATGGCCATCTGAATTGGCCCCAAAATGAGATCTGATTTTTTAAAATAATTAATCATTTTTCAGAGCAGCTTGTGTAGAAGTTATGTCCTATTCAGCAAGTTTAACAGGATGGAGATTGCTTATCTTGATCTTCAATAGCAGAGCTTCTGTATTTGTGGAGATTTAAAGTGCTAGTAGTTAAGACCTTCAAAGGTCTACGTGGCTTGGGGCCAAATTATCCAAAAGATTATAACTCCCTGTGTGAGCCTGGTTGAATGTTAAGACCCTTGGGGGAGTGCTTTGTTTTGGTCCCACCACATTCACCAGCATATTCAGTGAGGACATGGAAGAGAGACTTCTCAGTGACTGCTCCCAGACTTTGGAACTCCCTCCCATGTGAGACTAGGGAGTTTATCACATGAAATTTTCACTCTGACCTAGGCATGGGATGGGATCAGATGGAATGGATTAAAACTGATTTGACTGCATGCACAATTGCTGCTGTGCTGCCATCTCCCTGTCCTCCAGCAGTGCTCTGGTGTCCAATTTTGGTACTATGGAAAGCTTCTGTAGTATAAAAATCAGCTGACAGAGCACGACTGGAGGATGGGTGATGGTTGGGCAGCAGGCAGACCTCTCAATCTTAAAATTATGTGGCAGACGAGTCTTTTAATGGGGTGTGCTGTACCTAAATTCTCTAAAGGCACCAGATTCTGTTGGATCTTGGAAGCTAAGCTGGGTCACCTTGGATGATATAGTACCTATGAATACCAAGTGCTGTAGGTTCTATTTCAGAAGAAGGAACTGGCAAAAGTATATATGAGTATTCCTTGCCTAAGAAAATCCAACGAAATTTATGGGGTTGACATAAATCAACAAGTGACTTGAAGGAAGGAGCGTGCACACACACTCACACACTCAAAACACGTTTAACTTTTTATTATTATTTTGAAATGTTTGCTTTTAACTGTTTAGCTTTGTGCTTTTAATAGAATTATTCATTCAATTTTTTTTTCACTTTTGTATTAGTAAGATTTTAGGTGTACCTTGTTTTAACTTGTTGCAAGCTGCCCTTTGTCCCATATGAGAAGAAAGGCATGATAAGAAGTAATTAAAATAAAATAAAAAGAACGCACAGTGTATTTATGAAATGATTCTAAGAGCTGTTTGCATTATGAGAGCACAAATTTGCCAATAAAAGTTAAGGATCCTGCACCCCATTGAGACAGTGGTCTTTGGGGGCATAATTAGTGTTGTTTTTCTCCTTAAAATAGCAGGAGGCTGGTCCACAACATGGGCTTCTTTCATGCCTTTTCCTTAGCCTACAGAATGGTAGATGTACCAGAGTGGACAAAGCAATTCTAATGGCCTAGAAATTAAGGAACAATAACATTCCCTACAACTAGTGTTTTCCCTGCCACAGTGGAGTTTCTTCAGAAGTATATCTCTCAGAAATCAGATTTGCAAATTAAGCACATGTCTACCTTCCAATGACCACCCACAAAGCATGCTAAATGTAAGACACACCTGAGAAAGGTATCACATGCTCTGGCAAATGCATGTCTTTCACTAGATGAGGGAACACCTGTTTTAAAAAAGTTCTAAATGTTCACATAGTTTGACCCTGTGTGTTTGACAAATATAAGCCCTATTCATACTGTGACCTATGAAGCTAACCACAGCTCTTCCATCAGCAATTGTATGCTGCTAGGTGCTTTACATCATTCAATGTTCATTTTTTGGAATTTCTGAGTAAAACAAAAACAAGAAGATTTACCACAGCTTTGGTAGATTCAAAAGATAATGGTGGGCTACACATAGGTTGGTGAGTCACAAACTAAGAAGGCCAACTAGTTGGTTAAAGTTGCTATATTTTCAGCAAATGGCTAACATGGGACACTACTGTCACTTTTGTATTAGAGTGAACTTAAGAAACTGTGTGAACTTAAGAAACATACGGTAACATATTTTGTATATTTCTGAAATTTTAGGTAGATGTGGTAGCATCACCAAAGCCTGTTCAGGCATTATTCAATGTTTTCAGAATGGGAATAGGTGAATGTCTAAATCTAACCTTTCTATAATCACTCTCCTTACAAGGAAAGCAATGCTTCTAAAGAAGCAAGATTCTTGTTCACATGGAAGCTTTCCACATAAGCAAGATACCTGAATTTCCTAAGTTCTTGCTCAGATGGAAAGTATCCACAAAAAAGGAGCTTGAGATGTATTGCTGAGGATACTGTGGCTAGGTGCTCCATCTAATCCTGTTTTGAAGAAAGCATGCTTTCTGACATCTGAGCACAGTAGCCTCTGCAATACATCTGAAGCTCCATTTATGTGAATGCTCTACACACACACACACACACACAGAGAGAGAGAGAGAGAGAGTTATTGAGGTCATAAAGATTTTTGGACACTTTTTAATATGGTGAGGCTTTCACACTGACAAATGTTCTTGCAATATATTCTCAGGTCTTTCAGCATTCATTTAATATACTAACTGTTGCCTGCAGTCAGCCACCTACTAATATGATAATTTTACACAGAATCATACTTGTTCTAATATTTCTATGATTTTTTAAAGGATGATGATAAACCTCTGCTGAAATCCCACATGAAACCATAATCTCTTTGTTTCATTTTGTCAAAATACAGTGGAGCAATCTCATATTAGACTGGGATATTAGCACCCTGCGTAAGTGTGTCACATAAAGGAGATTAAGGGGTTTATAGCCAGTTATGTGAACAGGAAACCATTTTCTTCATTAATGCTTTACTAATGATCTTCTGCATCTAGAGCAAAGGATGGGACCTTCATACACAGTGAAGCTCACACTCTTTTGAGCAACAGTACAAGGGAATGTACTCTTTGTCCTGTGTGTGTATGTTTTATGTTGTTTTAAGAAGTGTAGCTAAATTGGCTCCTTAACATTCATAGAAATACCAACATTAGTCTGATATCCAGCATAAAATAATATCATGTTATATTAGGAAAGCAAACAATTTGTTCAACCCAATTGGACCCACTTGCAATGACTCCTGTATTTGAGGCTTTCTTGTCCTCTTCTGTTACTTCTGTATTGTGGGCTGTAGATGCAATTCAGCAAGGGTGACTTGTGGTGTCCCAGATGTTGTCAGACTACAGCTCGTATCAACCCTCAATTTTGATCATGTTAGCCAGGGATTAAGATAGATGTGGTCCAACAACACCTAAGTCCACAATAAAGAATTCATAGCCCCCAGAACTGTTTTTAAGGTGGTAAACTCCACATTGGCAGGCAGGTCACTACTAATTTTGCCATAAACATGAAGACTCTTATAAAAACAATGTGCATTTAGAGGAACCCCTGCCATGTGTTCTGTGTAGTTTACTCTCAAGCAACTGCACATAGTATAGATTGCAGCCAGCTTTATTATTCCTGGGAGGACTCAACCACAATCACTTTTGTAATATGTTCTAGTGCTTGATCATTTAGAACACTTTGGATTGAGGATTCCTGAGAAGGCTCAACCCCGTAGGAGTCTTGGTGATCCAATTTTCCAGATCAGTGGGGCGGTGGGGTGGGCTGAGCCATATACTCTAGTATTTTGGTGGTGGGTCTTAAGTCCTTTCATTCCAGGGTCCATGAAAAAATGTAGAATCCCCAGGCATGGAGCCTTCCCAGTGGAGAACAGAACAGAAACCACTGCACAAAGAGTACAGTACTATGGGTCAAGCCAAATGTAACACTCAGCTGGGACTAAACTGTGGATATTATAATGTACTGTAATGTATTGGTTTACATACATCACACCTTTTCCCCAAAGATGGAACTCAAGGCGACATATAAAATAAAAAGAAATACAAATAAAAATGCAGAGAGATAAAAACATATAGGAAGTTATTTTTAAAGTACAATTAAACTGTAAAGAGAATTTTTTAAAAATTGAAAATTACAAATTAAAAGGCAGAAAGTAAAAAAGTAACAGAGTACTGATCACTAAATTTGAATCTGCAAATCAATTCAGTATCAGCAGATATATATCTGAACAGTGGCTGATGCAAAAAGCCAAAACCCTTAGACCAAACATTAGACCAAGTTAGTAGAGTACTGCAGGGACCTAGCTGCTTCCTCTGAGGTGATCTAACACAGGAAGCATGGTGCAAAATGAAGGGGAAGACACAAGTTTGAATTTTCATGGTGGTGGTGGTAAGTTCTTAAATAGAAAGAGCCTCTTCCCCAGCCTCCTCATAAGTGCCAACTTTCCTCACCCCCATCCCAGGAAAATGCAGGAGGACATCATTGTATTTTTCTTGAAATCAACAATCCATCCACCTCCATTTCACAATTTCAGATAGTGATCACTACTATAACAAATTATTTCCAAGCACTAAGGAGCAACTGGTGAAAAATCATCCCTCTACTGACCCAAACCCACTTTCTGCCACAGAGAATGTATTAATTACAAAATGTCACTTAGCTAATTCCCAGAATTCCTCTGCCAGCATAGCTACAGTATTTTCCCTCACAGGTCTGTAGGGTAGGAAAATGAAATTCCAGATCCAGCCCAGTGGCAGTAGTCCCAAATTCACATTGACTAGATTTTTTTTCCCATTTGTTTGTGTCTTCCGTTTTTGTTCCGGAGCCAGCACAGAACTGCCAACTAAGTGTGGCAATGTTTCATACTTTTATTCATTCAAACCATTTGACCTTTGAGAGGTCATTGTACAATGTCTGGTGCCTGCTGGGGATTACCAGAGGGTTGTTTGCCCTCTCTTTCACTCTTTTCCTCTTAACCCAACATGTTTTTCTATCATATACTTCAGACATAGCATTTTACAATTCAAAAAGTGTTATCTCAGAAAGAAATAGAACTCTAAACACCGAGCGTATAACTACCACCAGCTTTTGTTCTTCATCTTTTAGTCCAGGGCACAAGGGGACAACTGCCCTCAAGGTGCCCTCTCAGCTGCATCCCCTTATAGCAAGTCAATATACTTTCCCTTTTTGCTGCAGTCCCTCTCAAAATGCTGAGTAGAGGGGATGTCAGATTATTTCTTGTTGCCATTTTGAGAGGAACAGCAATTGAAAGTGAAGGAAATTGGGAGTGGTACAGGTTTCTGGAGTGCTTATAGAGTGGGCATGGGTATTTATGTACTGGGACTTTCTGCATGTTTTGGGGGGGGGGGGAATTTTCCCCAAATCACACCATTTTTTTTAAAGTGGGCACTTTGTGGGGAGTTGCCATATATGTGGGCTCCAAGACCTAAATGCAGTCTGCAGATTGTAATTTATCAACCTCTCTTCTAGACCTACATTTCCCAATCCTATGCCCCCTAGATATGTGCAACTACAGCTCCCATAATCCCACAGTCATCTGAATTGATCCTTAATCCTCAGACAGTTGGAAAAGGCTAAGCACTACATTTTTCAGCATAAATTACAAGATATTAACTAATCTCTAGAACAAGGTGGTCCTCATACAGCACTTTTGAATCCCCACTGATCCCACTTAAATTCCCTGCCAATATTATTGCACAATACCCATGAAGTCTTTAGACCCTGGTGAGATATAATTATTTTAATAAATAAATGAAAAATCTGGAAACTTAATTTTCATGGCCCAGGTGACCAAAACTAATATTGCTGTCAGTTCCAGTATGAGTATCTGACATAGATTTTGAATGACCAAAAATGCTGCAAAGAAATTGTAGAAGACACTTTTTCCTGCACAGGAAACTTTTTTTTTTTTTTTTTTTTGGTGGAGAAAACATCAGTTTTTTTTTTTTTTACAGTGCCCACTTTGAGATATTTGAGAGACTGTTTTCTCAGGTGGTGGGAAGAAATATGTAGTAATTGTTCATCCTTGTATAGAAGGCAAAACAGTTGAACATTGCCATTAGAGTGGGCACTTGGTATCCACTGGGATTTGGTTCCAGGAATCCCTGTGGATACCAAAATCTGTGGATGTTCAATTCCCATTTAATACAATGGCATAGTAAAATGGTGTCCCTTATATAACATGGCAAAATCAAGGTTTGCTTTTGGAATTTATATGTATTTTTTAATATTTTCAAGCAATGGGTGGTTGAATACATGGATAAAATATCCATGAATATGGAGGGCTGACTGTATAGAGTTTTTGTTTCTGTCCTGTTTTGAATCCTGTCAGGGCAAAGTACTATGCAAAGTCAATTAGAGATGAGACAGTAGCAGATCCAGTCATGTACAGAAGCTTACAAACCAATTAGAATTTTTAGGGTTCAGGCAGTCCCAGTCAGCAAGCTATAGCAAGAAAATCAAAGCGTCCAAGGGACTGTCTGGTAGTGTAGTTAGTTTGTGATGGATGGTCCAGGGCTCTCTGGAAACATGAGCCAGGAATCAAGAGATGAGAGTGTTCCTTCCTCCCTAATGGTCAGTTGGCAGCAACTCCCTCCTGAGGGAGTTGCTGGATTAAATCCTATTTATGGCCATGCAGCCTCTTGCAGCTGTTGACTGATTAATGTACAATTTCTATATGAATACTCCAAGTACCTCAAACCCTTTCTCTCTTATCTATGTTGCATTGCTTTAAATATTATTGGTCCATTTCTGTGTTGTGGCACCTGAGGAGTTGTCTGTCTCAAGTACAGTAATAGCATGTCCCCCTGTCCTTCTGTTTCTCTGTCTGTGTCAGTCTGAACCTGGATCCTGGGAACAAAGTCTGACAGTTACAACCAACCTTTTAATGGAGGGGTGGGTCAGGTGCTGCAGATTGTTGTATTTTCAAATGATTTTATACTTTTAAAGAAATTAATTGTGTTTTAAGGTGATGATTTATTGAGCTTTTAATATTAGTAAAGGCTCATTAATATTAGCTTGTCATCTTTCTACCTTTTGTAAGCCACCTTAGGTCCCAAGCATTTTAAATAAATAAATATGTAGGAGAGAAATGTTGTTGTTTTTTAAAAAAATCTTCATTGCCCTGGAAGAGGCAGCTGTCTCTGCGCATTTCCAACCCAGTTGGTTTTTTGAGAAATAAAAAAAGTAACTCTTTCCTGTGGGGCTTACTATTCCTGCAAATTTTATCCAGGTCTAACCAACATAAGAACATTATAGAAACATTTGTAGATTTCCAATAGTACCCAAGGGGAGGCATGAAAGGTTTGGACTTTTGAGCTTAGATCCCCATTCTGATCTGAGTCAAAAGAGTCAGCCTCAGAGTCCAAGCCAAATTGGATGTTTTTCTGAAACACCAATTTAGGATCTAAACTGAATTTTGCAGACCTATATAGAGCTTTTCTTTAAAGCTTTATGTCTTTTCATAATGTTGAGGTAATACCATAACTCTGAATTAAGGAAGTAAACTTAGCATTTTAATAGAATACCAAATGTAGAACAAATATAAAGTTAAGGGATCCTGGGAACAAACAGTGCACTAACTTTGATAAATACAGAGTGGCAGTCTGCATAGCTATTATAGTAAGTGTAAAGAAAGGCACAATAACTTCCATGAGGACTGAGGGATGTAGAGGAATACTACTCCATTCTTTCAAGTTATTTTAGATGGAATAGTGCCTTGGTTTTACTCTATTACCTTCTTCGGTACCCTCTACCATCACAGGAATGCCTTGTGCTCACAAAATGGAGGTAGGACAGGAGGAAACATGGAAAGTAGTGAAGGAGAACAACAATTGTCCTTAAGACTTTCAAATATCAAATAGAGGAACTATAAAATGACTTGAAGGAAGAAAATAGAATTTTCTCCTCCTTTGATTTTGCTCTTTAGCTGTCTTGGTACATTTCAGTATCAAATGGTGTCTGTACCAGCTGAGACAAAAATGCTTGGAGCATTCTGTCATCAGCAGCCTCTTTTTTGACAGTTCAGTCCACAACACCTCAGTACAGTATAATGGATCCTCATCCAGGACCTTAAGAGGAGCATGAAATAGTGACAGAATCAATGCCCCAGGCGTCCAGAGAAGGAGGTGCAGCTACCCATCACTAGAATTTAAACTCCGATAGCAAGACATGAGTGGAAGGAATTTCACAAGTATTACTGTCTCCAACTGAGGCAGAGTCAGCAGTCTTTTTCTGCCTATACTCTATAATTGTTCGTTTAAATTATGGTGACTTACTGATTGCTTGTTTTACCACATCCATTCCTTTCTGGCATCACTCTAAACTGTAGCCATTAATTGTCTTCCCTCCCTTTTCTCATTATGAGCAAGTAGTGTAAGTAAAGCTACTTTTATATGTTTTACAAAGACGACTAAGGGGTGAAACAGACAACCCCTTTGTGCCAGCTTGGGGGCAGTGTCAGAGTGCGGCTGCATGCACCCCCAAGCCCGCATCACTCCGGCCACCCAACCACATGGCAGGCAGCTTTGTGGTGCTCCAGCGATATGACATTCATATGCTGCACACTGCAGGAGCACCACAAAGCCACAACGGCAGTGGAAAAGCCAGCTTTTTGCTGACTCAAAAGGGAGTGGCATTTTGCCAATTCTTTTTACACTGGAAAAAAGCTGGATTGGGACCATGGTGTGTGGCTTTCTCCAAGCTGGCTTGAAGCCGCCCCTTCAGGGCCATCTGTTTCGACCCTAAGCTTATTTATTTTCTGTACTAGACTTGGTGGATAGGTGATTGTGGGACTGGTGGTTGTTTAGCTTCTGCTTGCCAGTTTCTCTGCTCGAGAGATCCACTCCTATCTCTCATGTTTCCCAACAACAGGCTCTTGAATGCATTCCAGTTTTTAATTGATGTCAGCATAACTGTTTTACCTGTGTCTCTCGCCACAAGAATTCATCTCCAAAATTATATCCATGGTGCCTCTGTTTCATGTTTAGCCTGAAGCAAAACTAGAAGGAGTCATGGATGTATGTGACTGAAAGCCCTTCTTACTATTAACTTAGACAGAAAGGAGAAATGCAGAAAAAGCTTTATTTCTATTGAAAGGCAGAGGAAGCCTAAGGTATAAAATATTTATGTTACATATCTGAGCCTGGCTTCACTAACTACTACACTATTTGTTATCAAATATATAACAAATATATAACAAATAAAACATTGAGTGGTCTTTTAAAAAACATAGTGCACTCACATTGGTAAATATTTTAAAAGTTGACTATTTGATTCAAATTAAATACTCCCAAATATTTGAGACAATTCAGATGGTTGTCCAACACACAGTGAAAATAATTTTGCCTGACGTGCGGCTATAGAAGATGAAGAACTCTCAGAAAGAAAGGAGAAAGATGTGGCAAGCCTAATTCTGCAATAATGTGGCTGACTAGTTAGGGTCTCAGGTACAGAGATGAAGAGTTAAGAATTAAACACTCAAATTCTTGGGCCTCATTGAATGAATCTGTTGGTTTTTCCCCCCACACTTAAATCTGAAGTTCTTTGCAAACTAAATATGAAAAAAAAACCTATGGGTTTTGGTAAATTCTTATTTTAATAAAGCAACTGAACAGAAATTCTTCTCCATCCCTACATGGGGTCCACATTATTACTGTTTATACTCATATATAAGTCTAGAAATTTTAGTAAAAAAAATTGACTAAAAAACCTGAGCTGACTTATCCATCGATCAATGTAAAAATTGTACTGTACTTTAATTCTTATTTTAAAAAGGAACCATCCCCTAGTGGAAGGCAAGAATGTCATCTGTTCTGGAAGCACTCACACCCCCTTTATATTCCCTTATCCATGAAGTCTTTAGTATGTGAACCAACAGATATGCCTGCTGGAATTTAGCAGGTTTTCTGGCACTGTTTTCCTTTGTTTCATCCTTTGCATCCTTTGTGACATATCCCTAAGTTTTACTCTCAACTTATCCAGGAATCATATCAAAATTAATAATTTGGGCCCCAAAACCTGCCCTCAACTTATACATGAGGTCGACTTATAGTAGAGTATATATGGTAAATCTGAAAATATTAGAAAATATTTGCCAGTTTAAAAGGGGTGTGTGTGATTTCTTTTAAAAGAAAAAGTATTTCAGCAAAGGTCTGGAAGATTTTAATTGATTTCTCTCAATAAAGGTAATCAAGCTTAGTTGTGCAAATGTCACATAGGTGGTCTTGGGTCCCAATTGTAGGGGCTGAGATTTCTTGGAAGTTCCAGCCAGCAAAGTCAATGATTAACATCTCAGAGTCTGGTAGGGCAACAAATAATCTAAGAACGTGACACTAAAAACTGTTGTTCTACAGAAGCTACTCTGGAATAAATTTTCTGGTGAGTGCGTTCTGTGGCAAGAAAGATATCTTTGCTTCATGCGACAGACTTTTACACTCTAGGAGAATGAAATCCTTAAACTCTTAGTCAAGCACTGCTACATAGCTGATTTCACCACCATTTCCTTTCTTCGGAAGAAATGCAATTTACCATCCAGAAGCCTTTTGTATCAGCACAACTCTGTATATTTTTGTGTTTGAAAGTAAATCAGAGTGTGCAAACCTTGTTAGATGTTCTGCTTATCCCATCATACCACAATCCGTCTTATATTACCTTCCTGTCACCTACAGATTCTTCTCTTTCTCCAACATAACAGTAAATGTTAAATTCTGGAAAGTGTGAAAAATGGGGTGAATTGTCAATGTGCCTCCAGTTCCTGAGGTAAAATCTGTGACATAACACACAGCCAGCTTTTTGCTTGTGACAAAGCACCTCTTTTTAAGGAGCAGTTTTATGGCTTATGTGACATCCATTTTATGGAACAGACTCCTCAGAGATGCCTGCCAAGTCCTGCTATCCTATGCCTTTCATCAGGTGGTGAACATCTGTTTATAAAGGTATTTAGGTTTCCTATTCCCCTTTTATTATGTTTCACATTTGCAGATATTACTATGTTTGTTCCAGGTTTTTTACTTACATTTTGAATTGTTGTTTACAACAATAAGCAATTGAAGGAAACAAGTGATAACAATCAATCAGTCAACAAACCAATCACTGTACATGCAAATCCCAGGATTCCATAGTATGGCAGCTAGTGGAATTATAGTACTATAATTGTGCAATGCTTTTGTCTCTGTCTACAATGAAAAGCAGCCACAGGGGACTCCATAGTTGACTGGAAGAGGTGCACAGTAGAGGAGGTGCTTGACCTTCCCTTCTCTTCCCTTCTTGCATAATATTTTGTTCTGAATGGAATTGCTATGAGGCCTACTGGAATGGAGAAAAGGCAAATTATCACCTCTCCAACTTGTATCCTCCTGGCCTACCTGCACCATCACCATCGGGGGGGGGGGGATAAGTTTAGCATGGGGGAGGGGGATAAATTTAGATCTGGAAAACTGAGTAGACAATAGAATTTCCAAGTGTCACTTACTATAAGGGATGTCCCCTGTTTGAAGGATAGAAAGCTTTTCCTTCTATACAGACTGAACCAGATGTCAACACACACACACATAAACACACTATATTTTGTGGTGTGTAATCCTTCATAAAGACAGAAATGTGTGCATCAGGTAACTTGAGAATGTAGAGAATATATTTATTTCACAAATAAATATATGGGTAGGTTACCTGAAATCTATACTTTCATTTGGCATTTAGGTAGAATACCAATTTGTTAATAGCTGCTTCCTGATTGTCAACCCTTCAATTTTGACTGTCCCTTATTGTTGCTTTTGAAAACCTGACAACACTAGTGCAAGAAGGACCAAAATATCCTTCCCCCAGGACTGATGCTCTGACAAACTGGGCTGCTATCTGATGGTCAGAAGAACTGATATCCATCTCTCCTGCATAATATGTATTATTGGCTTGAAGTAAAGGGAACATTTGTTGTTGTTGTGTGTCTTCAAATAATTTCTGATTTATGGCAACTCTAAGCCAAACCTTAGCAAGATTTGTTCAGAGAAGGTTTGCCCTTGCCTTCCTCTGAGGCTGAGAGAGTATGGTTTGTACAAAGCTACCCTGAGGGTTTCCATGGCTGAGCAGCAATTTAAACCCTGGCCTCCAGAGTTGTAGTCCAACACTCAAACCACTACACTGGACGGGCTCCCAGACAAGGGGGATATCTTTAGGGGTTATCTAATCAAACATGAGTTGCTGTGGGTGTCATAATCAAACATACTGTACTATTTTGGAGCCAAGGTAGATGCCACTTTTGCAAACATTTTCTTTCAAAACCCCAACTTCATCAAGACAGATAGAGGAAACATGACAGGGCATTAAAAATGAAATAACTGGATACATCTTGCATGTGGCAGTGAAACATGTAGAACAAGAAGGGAATGAAGGACTAATATTTTGCATTATCAACATTGTTCAGGGAGCAATATGATGTTTTTCTTAAGTAAAACTGACATTACATTTGTTCAGTCAGGGTGCTTGATTCCACCAAACAACAACAACACTTCTCTAACTACAGTACAACCTTTGGCATGATAGTAAAAAGTAGTGTCCATTTGTACTATGTGCTAAGGAAGATTCATTGATTTTCATTGCTATCGTAGAAGAGAGGAAGAGTATAAACTTCCTGAACTAATAATGAGAACTATTTGCTTGCATTGAGAAATGAGAATTGACAGCAATGATGGGTTTTCTTTTCCTTATTTACCAGTACCATTGCCCCTTAATAAAGCTACATTTAGAATCAGTACCCACAGTGTTCTGGCTCAAGGCCCAAATCTCCTCCTCCTCCTCCTCCTCCTCCTCCTCCTCCAGCAAACATGACAGAAACGACCTACCTTCCAATCAGTACAAGTTCACCAAGCACTCCCAAGCGCCTCATAGCCATGAGTATTCCTCTGACAGTCATGCCTTCACAGAAGCAAACCACCACTCTGGCCTTTGGCAATCTGTCCCGGAGCTTCTGCAGTAGCTTCTCAAAGCTCCTCTCTCCTGCATTGCTGTAGATCTTGTCTGAATGAGCGATACAAAGACCTTCTTGAGCAGCCAGTTCTTTGAATGCCTCCATGCCACTTTCTCCATAATTTCCTACACAAAAGTAAAACAGGCATATTGTTATTGTCATTATTTTCTAGGGTGGCATCAGCAGTATCTAAGAATCTCCAGAATGTGAAAAGTAACTAAAAAGTGTACACTTAGCCAAAGAAAGGGTTGTCTGCTTCCATCATCTTTACCACCATCATTAAATCATGTTTATCCTGCTTTCCACCCAATAATTATTAAAGCAAGTAGAGATTTAAAACCCTACAAAATATTAGTGTGTATTTTTTTTTTTTTAAAAAAAATCAATCTATAGAGTTAAACTATTCAAGTATCATTAAAATGAAGAATAAAAAAACTCCTACAGGAATGGGAAGTTTAAATATATTTTTAAAAAAGATAGTATATTAATTGTGGGGTTTGAAATTATTAGGAATAATTAAGCAGTATGAGACATTGTTATGCAAAGGGAGTGAGGCTGTATAACCATTGGCAAGAAAGTTGGGAAAATGTTTTCTTTTTTCTTTTTTGTGTGTACTCTATTTCTTATTTCATTATTTTCCTTTTATTTATGTGCATAATGTTTTCATAGAGTTAAAAATCTTCAATAAAATATTTTTAAAATGCAGAATAAAAAAATTAACAAAACAGCAAATCATTAAAAGCCTGTTAAAGTAAATTCCTAAAAGCTTGATGTAATAGGAAGGTTTTACTTGCCATTGGAAGGACAGGAAGAAGGATGCCATTTTAGCCTCCCTAGAGAGGGAGTTTCAAAGTCAGGGAGCAGCCACTAAGAAATCCCTCTCCTTTGATCCCATTAAATTAGCCCAGGAAGGTAGTGGTACTGACAGAATCCCATTCTGTAAAAATTCCACCTAACTGACTTGCTTCAATATCCAAAATCAGTAACTGTTCTTTCCTGGGTATTTGTGGCAATGTTTACACAGGGAGATGCCACTCTCTTTTGTCCAGATCTAATTGTCAAGATGCTGTGATGGTTTTCCAATTTAGCTGGATAACGGATATAGTACTACTCAAATTATCTAAATTACTGCTAAGAGGACAATTACTGGAAGACAAGGGAGGCAAGGGTGATAAGACAATGGGCTGCTTTGCAGCTCCTTTGTTTGCTAACATCACCAACAACCCTTAAAAAAGATCAGGGCATGTTTGCAGAATGAGACTTTGGAGAATCTAAATTATGTACTTTCCTTTGTTAACAGTGGATGGTGAATGTGAGCATTTAGAAGAAAGGTGGAGGGAGGAAAGAAGCACAAAGGTTAACCAAGAAGCTGAGGATTTCACTTACTCTGGGGGCTTGTTAAAGTTGAGGAGACAGAAATCAATGGTGCTGTCAGCTGTTAGGGCACTAAGAATGAGCAGTGAACTGAGAACAAAGAGCAACAGTGTTCAGATGAGCAAGGTATCTTCACCTTCCTCTTAAATCGCAGCAATAAGAGCATTATTCAGAGCATCCTTCCACCTGGTGCAAAGCTCCCGGTTGCTCAGTTTGCTTTTATGTTCTGTTTTGCTACCCTCAAAAATATGTGTTACCTGAAGATAATTCTCCTTGATTTCCTTTGATACAAGAACAAAGAACAAAGTTTCAGCTGACATTCTGCAGGACTTTATGACACTGGGACAGATAATCTCCCATGCAAGTGCTACATTAAAATCAATTTTATTTTCTTTCTTTTTCCCCCAGGTTTTATTTTATTTTATTTAAAAAATAGTCCAGTGTAATAATTTTCAGGCAATGAAGGCATAATAATGCCCTTATTGATGGCAAGGGAATCAAGTGAATGGCAGTTGGTGAGGGGGGGGGCAAGACTTCTAACTAGATATTTCACACACACACTGGTCTCTCCAATGCTAGTAGATCTGGATTTGAACCCAAAGATCTCCCAATATCAATTAACCAATCATAGAATATAGGTATTCCATGAAAACTAACAACCAGTACATTCAAGTAGGAAGAATGTCTATGTCCTTGGGAGTCTGTCATTGTACAAGATAAGTTGATGCAGCAAATTAGGTCCTATGAGGACTGAATTCAACATAGCCAAACCAGACTGAAGAGGGAAAAATGGCCATGTAGGTCTGAGCCATGATGAGTCAACTCAAACCTCACCAAAAAATTCAGTAGTTTTATGACAATCGTGAATCAATTTCAAATAGAAAGGTGTGTATGTGTTGTGTGTGTGTGGGGGGGGGGGACCAGGCAGAATTCCAGAGCTGGATTTTTAGCCTTAAAATGTTATGTAAACCTTCTATTGACTGTAATGGGAGCACATTTAGGTCAGGACAGAGCAGTTTTAAAAATATTCCCTGAAGAGATCTTTTTTTATTATTGAAAAGCTCAAGCAGTGCAATTAATTCTGTGTGACAGCCAAGAACATTTGTATGCTACAAGGAAGTTTCATATATCCTTTACCTATGCAACTGATAACTATTGAAGTGGAGAAGATACAAGCCTCTATGTATTAAACATGTTCCCAAGCAGAACCAGCTAGCAGTCAGAAGCATAACAATGAGGGCAGGAAAAAAACACTCATTTAGCAATACCAACAGATAATCCAAGAGTGGTCCCTGCTATTCTGTTTAGACCCACAAGTTGTAAGGTCACCACTGAAAGGGGACAGCAGAAAGATAACCAGTTGCTTATAGCTTAAAAGAAAATCATAAACCAGAAATGCAAATGAAACAACAGCTTGTAGTGGAGAGAGGGCTAGGGTTCAAATCTCCCATGTGAAAACCACATGACCAAAAGAGGAGACAAAGGAAAACTCTTAAAGGAGTCTTGGCATCTTCTTTGTGACTTATATTTGCATAACCAAGGGTTACACCAGTGTAATTTTTCCCCAGTGCATCCTTGTACAGCCATTTTGCCTGTCCCACTCTAAATCAAAGAGCCATCGACTGACCATAGGGGATGGGGGTGCTGGAAGAACTCATGCTGTTGCCCAGCTGATACTATCATCCTCTGTTCAGCATAACCATATGCCACACATCCAGGGTAACCACACTTGCAAAGCTTATATTTCACCAGTGCCAATCTTCTTCTATGTAGTCCCCTGAAGAGAGCTTATACTTATACTTCCTCCAAACAACTAGAATAGTAAAAATAACTCTGAGATGTAACACATAATTTTGCCTCTAATAGGACAGGTGAAGGCCCTTGGAATCTTAAAGGAGAGATCTATGCAGTGTCTGTGAAGACAAAGATTAGAAACAGGCAGTGGAGGCTTATAGATCCTATATATCAATGCAACAGTGAATCTGGATCTTTTTTAGAACTCTAATGAAATGATCCAAGATTTTGCACATACTTTGGGGTAGTTCAGCACCTTGGATAGCTCAAGGTGTTAAAGTTGGAGATTAAAGTTGCAGATGTCCCCAAGTTGGAGATGCCTGTTTCCCATTGATATTGAAGTCACCACCATCTACTGCTAACAAGACCTTTGTACTTTGTTGTAAGAAGCCTTTGCTGTTTGGGCCAAGTGCACTTTCACCAGTTTTTGTGGTTGTTAACTGCCATTGTGTCAATCTCAGCCCATGGTGACCTTGCTGATGAGACATCTCCAAGACCCCCTGTCTCCACTGCTCTGCCCAGCTCCTGCAAACTCGTATTTGTGATCTCTTTAATAGAGTCTATCCATCTAGCATGCGTCCTTCCTCTCTTTCTACTTCCCGTCACCTTTCCTAGCATTATTGTTTTTCCCCAATGAGTTGTGTCTTCTCATGATGTGTCCAAAGTACAACAGCCTAAGTTTTGTCATCTTGGCTTCCAGGAAGATTTCTGGCTTGATCTGCTCTAGGACCCATTTGTTTGTCTTTTTGGCTGTCCACATTATCCTCAGTGCTCTTCTCCAACACCATATCTTGAATGAATTTATTTTCTTCCTATCTTGTTTCTTAATTGTCCAGCTCTCACATCCATACATGGTAGTAGGGAATACAATGGCTTGTATGATTCTAACATTTGTTCTGTGTTGTATATCTTTGCATTTTAGGATCTTTTCTAGTTCTGTACCCACCAGGAAACTGCAGTGCTGAACTGATTTTCTAAACAAGTTGTTCCATTGCACTAAGTGAACCTCACATCTCAGTATCTCTGCTTAAGAACACCATGAGTTATCAGTTCTGTATGCCAAGCTTTATGGACACAAGAGTAGAGCTCCATGTAGGGGTAGCTGGTGTGTCAGTGGTGAGGTGAATGTACTTTGGCTTTATTTTGAAATTTGAAGAGCTACCCAAGATCCTGAACCCTATCCTCCAAATAGACTAAAGCTCCTTTAATGTTCAGAATAAAACCTAGAATGAAATATTTGCCCCACTGGCATGGAAGCCACTAGATGCCTCTGGATCCATATTGTCCACTTTGAAGTGTGTGTGTGTGTGTGTGTGTGTGTGTGTTTCCTGACTGAGCCATGTATACCTTTTGGTAGAATTTCTCTCCAACCTTAGTAAAAAATCATCTTCTTTGTTTCACTGTGGAACTGTCATCTGGTGTTGTCCATTAACTTCAGTGGGAGTGTACAGACTTCTACCAGGTACACTGTAACTTTCCTATTGGGCAGTCACAAAAGGATGAGAATGAGTTCTGAGTAAGTGAAAGATTCTGGCTGGAGATCCTATGCTCCTGATGCACCTACTTGTTGTCTCTTTCTAACAGTAGTCTGCTGGTAATATGCACTGGCATATAATGAAGGCATTACACAGATTCTTGGTGTTAGCATATCTTAGGACTCTCCTGACACAGGGAGATTCAGGGTCTATTGGGGATAAAATTGCTCTGCAAATAATTGTTTTGTTTTTCTCAATTTTTCTTTCATGAGAATCGATACAAGCACCATCTGGAGGCTGTAATTCAACCTTTAAGTTTGTTTCTCCAAATAGGCAAACATTTACATAATGCTTAGGAATGAGCCCTGTTGCAGTGTGTATTGCTGTGGCCATCACCATATTTGCTATATATTTGCTATTACAAAAGAAGCTCTCCCCATCAAAAATGTTCATTCAGCATTTGGTGAGAAATATAATTTTTCTCTTCCTGATGCACATGGCACATTTCCTGCATTTGACCCATCTGAATGTCTTGTACTTTATTTGGGCATTGAAACAAGGGACGCTCTGGTCTTTTTGGACATTGCTATAGTGGCACAAAGAGCCAGTGTGACATGGTGGCCTGAGTGTTGGACTAGGAACCCTGCAAGACCATGGTTCAAATCCCCCCTCAGCCATGGACACTCACTGGGTGATCTTGGGCAAATCAGACTCTCAGCCTTAGAAGAAGGCAATGGCAAACCTCCTCTGAATAAATCTTGCCAAGAAAAACCCTTTCATGGGGTTGCAATAACTCAGAAGGCACATAACAACAACAAAATGGTGGCATAGCTTCTGGACTATTGGCTATAATTACTCTTGTCTTTAAGACTGCAATCTTCAAGCCCACTTAAACTGGACTGTTCTTTGAATTCTGTTTCCTTCATTTCCTAGCTATAAAATGAATAGCTTAGTAATACCTTGCCTTACATGGGGATGGAAAAAATAAATACATGAAAAATGGTGAGGTGATCTGATACTATGGTAACAGAGTGCTTCATAAAGAATGTGCATTGGGCAGTTTTTTGAGACAGCAGCTAATAAGAAATAGCAGGGCGCATTCAGCACCTGGAAATACAAACAGCAGCATCTTCCAAGTGCATTCCATTTCAAGGATAAAAGCTCCCATCAAAAACAAATCCCTTGAGAGGCTGCACAGAGAGAAAGTTCAGCTACAAGCTCAAAGCCCAGCAAAGACACTTGTTATCTGACACCTACTCACATTCATCCACCCACACCTGCAAGCAGAAGACTAGCACAGCAGGGAATGAACCAGGTTAACCTCTCTTTGATGTACAGCACTTTTTTTTTCTTTTACTTAAAGGATTTCTTTAAAAACACACACACACAAACAAACATGGAATGATTTCATTTTTTAACTCCAAAACATGGAATATCATTTTTGGTGGGCCCACTGGCTATGTTTCCATTTTAACTCTGAAACGACATTTCTACATTTCAAGAAATTATGCCATGATCACTATCCTATTCCTTAAAACACACACACACACACATCAAAAGATAGAAGGAAGATTTTGTTTTCTGACTATTTTATCATTTCTTGTTTGGACCAGCTTAAAAGGTCCTTAAAAGGTATTATCATGTTTTGGATTTCATTTATTCTAATGGCTGTAAACACTTTTTGAAACAGACTGATTTAATGTGAAACATTATGCTTCTTCCTCTTTCATTTCAAAACTATGAATTATCTAGGAAAAGTCAATGTCCCTTGCAAATTCACACGCAGTAAGCAAAATGTCTAGCTCCCTGACTAGGACACCTGTAGACTGATGAGTGCTAGTTTGCTGAAACTTCTCTCATCTTCTGTGCTAGACACAGTTTTGTTGTTGTTGTGTGCCTTCAAATTGCCGAGGAAACTCATATTTCCTTGGCAAGATTTGGTCAGAGGGAGTTTGATTTTGCTTTCTTCTGAGGCTGAGAGTGGGGTGATTTGATCAACACCACACAGTGAGTTTCCACCATTAAGCAGGGATTCAAACCCTTGTCTCCAGAGGCACAGTTGAATGCTCCAACCACTACATCACACTGGCATTCATTGTTAGTGTGTAAAAAAAAAAAAGCGAAAAATAAAAGATAGTGCTGTGCAAACTGCACTGAAAATGAATTCCTAGGTTTTATTTTATTTTTGTTTTATTGATCTCATTTAATACTATTTTAATCAATAAAATTTGTTTGTGTAAATCTCACTTAATAAAATAAATGGAGCAAATAATCTCCTTTCCGGACTGAGGAATCCTCCCAGACACCACGAACACACACTCAACTAGCATCTTGCAAGGTTTGAGCACCCTTTTGGGGTTTTTTAAAAAGCTAAATTTAAACAAATAAATATACTTCTTGGGAAATCTGTATGACAATTGTGAAGTCAGTTTGCTGGCTTGATAGCCTGCTAACTAGAGAGAAGAAGCAGCCTGCTGTTTGCATAACTCCCAGTAGTAGGAACTTCTGGTGAAAATCAGACGTGCAATCTGCACTGAACACAATGCAGTACAGAACAGGGGCAGTCAGTGATTCAAGCAAAGAATAGCGTTTACTTGTCCTGAGCAGACTAGGACCTGCTGTTGGAAACAGGGAGTTTCTATGTTGTAGTGTGGCTTAACAATCCTGGGGTCTTTAGTTTGATGAGACACTAGAGCTCTCTGACAGAGCAGGCTGAACACCTCACCAATACAAATTCCAGGATCTTGTAGGAGGGAGTTATGGCAGTTAAAGTGGGGCCAAACAGCTTTAATTCTGCAGTGTAGATGTACCCTTAGTGGAAGAAAATGTTCCACTTTTGCAGCAGAAGCTCTTTATGCATAGCTGGGCTAGCACAACTTCCTGAGAAAACCTAGAGATGCACCACTAGTCAACGATAATTCTCACTTAAGTTATGTTTGTTTCTTTTCCTCAAATCTAACATTTGTCTCCTTTTGGTAAATTGTAATTGCAACAATAAATAGTTGAAGTGTAATAATAAATAGGTTTCAGGAAAGTTTGGTGTTTCCAAATACATAGCATGTAAGAAAGGAGTGTTGATCACAACACCTGCCTTCTGGATTGAGCTTCCTTCCTGTTTCCCCTCCAGGCTGAAGGGGAGCAGGTGGCCAGCTGCTGGCTTCCCTTTGTCTTCATTTTGAGAGACAGTGGTTTCTCCTGTCAGCTATATTTACTGGCCAACTTTATTTCCATTTTCTCTGCTACCAGCTTTCAGTGTTATTATTAAAGTAGCCCACATGTGTGATCAGGTTTCTCCTTTTTGTTTGTGAGGATAGCTTTTCTAAAACAATAACAAAAAATTATATATCCTTAATATTACTACTTAATTAAAATTTCTAGCAAAAATATCTGTTTTCCTATGGCTTAGAAATCCCTTCGTCTACTCCTCCTCCCCAAGGTGCTCTTATTCTGTCCTCGCCCAGTGACCCAGATGATCTTCTTGTCCCTTACTCTGATTCTGCTGCTCTTTGCCTCCTACAGAAATTCCTCTTGCTTTAACCCAAGGCACTACTTTTTCTCCAGTTTTCCTTTTCTTCCCTTACCCACCCAGATGATCATTCTACTCACAGTTAGGGAAGTCTGTCACCTAGTGACTGAAAATGGTATTGCAAGCTACTGATTTCGGGCTTTACCGCATGAGCCTCATTCTTGCTGCAATTGTGCTTGTCAGTGTAAATGGAATTATACTTGTTGGGTTTTTTTTTACTGCCTCGCCACATGTCTTTGCAGTCATGCAACTGCTGCATTTGTGTTCTCTTCCTGACTCTTCTATAACTCTGCCTCCCTGTCCTATGCCCTACTCAGCATGCATTATATTTTAAAACATATCTTTATTTTTATTTTCAGTTTTTTACACAATTCCAGAGCTCTGCTACTGCCAATTAACTTTTAAAAAGTAAAGGAAATACAAAAGAAATAGGGGGGAAAGGTAATGAGATTGCTTAGGAATAGCAAGAGAAGGAAAGGAAGAGAGGAGGTAACATTGACACCATGTGACTACTAATAATGCAACTGTGCTGTCAGTGACATCTCACAACTGAGGACTAGCATAATTGGGATGTCATTGATGGGTTTCACCTTTCAATGAAGAGGAATACCCTAACTACTTGGGGGAATGCAGCAGCTACTGATCAGAGGCTATGTCATGCTATACATATTGCCAAAGCCATTTTTTCTGGGTCTAATCACAGTTTAGAATCCATGTGTAGTAATCTTCATAAATGAAATTATTTCATCCATCAAAAACAAAACAAAACAAATTACAGAGATATACACAACTATAATTCTCTTCGGCAAATTTTTCATACATAGTCATGGATCTATGACATATACCCACAGTCACACCCCCTACCCTACTTTATTTCTAAAGATTTATAGAGCTCTTCTCATCATAAAGGATAACAAGGCCATTTACAACATAAAGCTAGTATAGGATGCTACCATACAACCTACAACAAAAAAGCCAGAGTTCAATAAAGTAAGGGTCACTATTGGAAATGCCTATATAAATATTAATATGCATGTTTTGTTAACTTGCACCATAGATGCCTATTGAATCTCTAAGCAGAAGTGGACAACTTTGGGAGATGAAGCACACACACCCCCTTTAGACCCTTCAGGGGGCACATGGACTATCCTAAATTACCATTTGCTGTTTTTTAATGTTATTTTTATGTTAATCAAGTGGTTTTGAATAATTAGTATTTTTTATGTTAAGCAATGTAGATGAGAACTGTAATCTCCTGAAAAGTCTTGGAGATATTGGATCCACAAAAACAGCTTTAAGAGGGAACATGTGGCCCAAGTGTTGAGAGGGAACACTTTGCCCATTTCTGCTTTAAAGGGAGGTCATAATAGAAGCCCCACCTTTGAGTTGCCATGACAAGTGTTTCTACTATCTTTTATTGTAGCTTGGACTACAACAGTGCTACTCAAAAGTGGTGGTGTTTGAGTAATGCTGCCCAGAGGCCAGCAGCTGCCAAGCCATGAAGCATTTCAAGGAAAGAAAAAAACAACAACTATACACAGTGGGCACAAATATGGTATCAATCATGGTACATTGAAAAGAATGAATTGCTGGTTCCTCTCATCAGACAGTTTAAGTGGTACTACTGTACACAATTACTTAGAAATGCAGGACCTATATGGAAGCTGGTTTGGTTTTGTGGGGGACAAAAAACAAAACAAAACAAAACAAAAAAAACCCCAAAGATACACACAGATATGCACAGAATTTAATCTATCTATTAATCTACAATACCTTCCTTTTAAAAAACTAAATTTTCTATTTTATGTTGGTTAGTCTTTTCTCACTAACATGTCTGTAAGACACACTGAATTTGCTAGGTCTTACTTCTAACTTAAGTGAACATGTATAGATTTGCATTGCTAATACCTCCTCTCTGCTGCTATCCTAATGTGTGGGTAGCCACTCTGGCCCTCATTCTGTTACTTAGTGGAATGTGATCAGGTTATATTTATCATAATACACACATCTGGAGGTGGGTGACCAAGATGGTAAAAATCTGGGAACAAAACCCTATGAGGAACACTTGCAGAAATTCCTGACATTTCACCTGGAGAAGAGATAGCCATCTCTAAATATCTGCAGGGTTGCACATAGAAGACAGAGTGTGCCTGTTTTCTGCTGCTCCAGAAGGTAGTACTCAAACCATTGATTTCAAATTATAAAACAGGAGTGTCCAACAAAACATTAGGAAGACTTTATTGATGGTTACAGCTGTTAAACAGAAGAATAGATGACTGCGGGTGGTGGTGGTTTCTCCTTATTTAGAGATGTTTACACAACATTTTTGTGATGCTTTAGTAGTGGATGACTGCATGGCAGAGGGTCAGACTAAATGGTCCTTTGGATCCCTTCCAACTCTACCATTCTACAATTCTAAATTATTATTTTTTTAAAACACATAAAAATAGCAGCTTCCCCCTAAGCAAATGGCCTTTCTCTCCTGTCTGGTCAAGATCTTATTATCAGAGCTCAGAAAAGATATTTTTGGACTACAGCTCCCCAAATCCCCCAGCCAGCTCGGCCACTTAGTCACACAAGGGACACATGATTTATTAACAGGGGAATGTGTATCCTATTTGTGGCATATCCTTCCTGTAAGTAGTTCAGAGCAACATTTCTTTTTCTTCAAAACAACCCTTTGAAGTAGGTTAAGCTGACAGAATAAGACTGGCTCAAAGTAATCTGGTGCATTTGGAACTTGGACAATTTAAGCAGAATAATCCTTTTATTCATTAGATTTTTAAAAAGTAAACCATTGTTACTCATTACAATGATAAAAACAAGCAACTTGTTGTTTGTTCCACAACTTATTACTTTTCCAAATACCAAATTTCTTGCTTTCCCAAATTCATTACTTTCCCAAATATCCATTACTTTTTTGAGGAGTGAGAACTGACAAGATAATGGCATAAAACTTGAAAAAAAGTCTGCAAAAATGTCTATACTAATGCCCTTTAGAAGTACCTTCTCGATTGTGTGTATTGCTCCCAAAATTTTTGCTCCCAAAGATGTGGTAGGTCTTATTTTCAAGGAATGTCTTATTTTTTCCACGAAGAAGAATTCACATTTATTGTTGAACAAAAAAAATGAACATTTATTATATGCTTTATATATATTTATATACAAAAACTTTGCTAGGTCTTACTTTAGGGGGAGGCCTTACATTTAGCAATTCAGCAAAACCTCTACTAGGTCTTATTTTGGAGGGATGTCTTATTTTTGGGGAAACAGGGTACATACAGCAACGTGTCTATAGAAGGATACCTAGATTTGCGATTGCATTATTATGTTCTTATGTTCTTTTATGGTGCTTTATCAAAAAAAAAATACTGTCCTGTACTTATACTTTACTTATAATAATAGATCCAGATAATGAATTCAAGGAAATCTGTTCTTTAGTAAGTGTTAAATTATTCTTTGTTAAAGACAAAATATCTGTGTTGCCAGATAGTTTCCATTCTTAAAATATTCACATATATATCTATATCTGTTATCTCTCAGTATCTATGCAGGTATTCCTACTGGGATTTAAAATTTGCATAAATAGGATTTATTTCTTGTTAAGACAAATGTATGGCTTTGCATAGAGAGACCGGTGCCAGGCAGAATTGTTTATGTCTCTCCCACACTTGCATCTGCAGCTTATTCTTAAGCTTTAAACCACAAAACTCTAAGAATAGATATTCAGATTACCCTATATCAATTAGAACTTTGGAAATATGCATTCTAACTTTGCTACCTTTAAAACCCTACCAACGAAATCATGTCACCAGTAAAAGAACAAATAGAGAAAGCTAATGACTTAACTGTACTTCTAACCACTGGAGAGAAAGGGTTGTGTTGTGGTTTAAGTGCTGGACTGGGAAAATTTCATGACCCATTATCTTTACTGGGTGACTTTGAGCAAGTTATTCTCAGCCAGCCTGACCCTACCGCACAGGCTTCTTGTGAGGATAAAGGATAAAATGAGGGAAGTATTAGAAAATACATACATAATTTGCAAAATACTGCTTGGAAAGCCATCATGTCAGCAGATGCAGTTCAATTTATATTGCTGTTACTGTTATTATTTTTGTTGTATATATTCCACCAAAACTAGGACTCAAGGTGACTTAAAATTAAAAAAAAAACAAATAAAAAGATGTAAAAAGTGAACATTGAAAAGGACTTAAGCTATTCACAATACTAAAACAATGTAAATATATAATTAAAAGGATAAAAAGGAATTAAAAAATAAAGAGCAATTATTTAATCCAGTAAAGTCATCATCATCATCATCATTATTATTATTATTATGTAAATTGTAATGGAGTCTACAATCCTATTATTATTATTATTATTATTATTAATGTAATCTGTAATGGAGTCTACAGCTGGATTGATAAACTGGTACAGTTTTTAAAACTAAAAATTCACTGTCTCTTTAATAAATTCCTGTCCATTCTTAATAATTTCAGTGAGAAAAATAACTATAATCTTTTATTTTAGGATTGTAAAATCATCATGTTTCTTGTTAAGTTTCAGTACTTCCAAAAATTGCACCTCTTTAGCAGAGGATTAGCATTTTTTTTCTAAGTCAGTCAATCAATTAAAGGATTAAGCAGTCCATTAATATTTTCCCCTATAATTATTTCTCTTTCAGCAGATTTTAAAATTATATTAAGGAAAATGTGGAAAAAGATGTCATTCCTGAGCTGTGGTAGAGTTTCTTTCCAACAAAGGCTTCTCACTTCCAAAACTCAACAACAACAACCTGATTGTATTATTTTATTTATTCATTTTATTTATATGCCACCTTTCTCCCAGGATAGGACTCAAGGCGGTATTATGGCAGAGGTGAGATACTGTCTGTGGGCTGCATATGGTCCTGAAGTCCCACTTCTGTGGCCCCTGGAGCCCTTCTAGAGACTCCCTCAATATCCACATTTTAAGAGTGAGATTATCACACAGAGGATAAGGATGGGAGTGAAGTGGATTGCTCCCATTCTTATACCATCCTTATCGCGCCATCGCACAAAATATTATCACACATGTCGCACTTATCCTATCATTATGTTGTCATTGAAGTATAATTGTCCCATCAGTTTTCATTAATGGAAACTTCCTTTATTGCAAAATGACAGGTCAATTCCACTTAATTGACAGGATAATGATTAGATAAGCATGATGCTGTCTGATAATCTTTGTGTGATCACGCGATAAGGACAGCATAAGGATGGAATGATGACAGAATAAGTACAAGGTAGTCTGATAATCTTTGTGTGATCATGCAATAAGGATGGGAGTGATTCGCTTTGCTCTCATCCTTTTCCCTGTATGATAATCTCCCTTTGAAAACGGGGAGAAAATGGCACAAAAATCATGTTGCTCTATTATTCTTCCTGACAGGGCTTCTTGGCTGTCAGGAAACCCATTTTTCATCTGGGAAATGACTAGGAGAGAATATTCTTTGCATTTCAAGGCAGGAATGAGATATCTAGAAACCATGACAAAGGAGAATGAAAGGACAAAGGAGTGATCAGGGAGCACGCTAGGGAACATTGGAACTATCTGAACAAATGAAAGTTAATGGAGCTCCGATAACATTTCTTCCAATGATTGCTAATTAGCAATTCTCAGAGCTATCATCCTCACATATTGAAAGGAGCTGCCATCACTCACCTTCCAGTTTGTATCTTCAAGATATTGCCACAGCTGAGCATAGATGCTGCCACAGATGAGCATGGTTCACTTCATGTTGGATGCCCATTGTGGGCCTCAAAATTCAGGTTCTAAGTCCTCAAATGCCCTTGAACAGCCTGTTCCTAAGGCAGACTGGCTCCAAAATGATATCGATGTAAAGCCATGCTAGTGTGCAGTCCCATAAAATTCTTCCCAATTGGAATTTGATAAAAGTCCCTTTTTTTGATACTATACTATAATTCTCCAGAATGCTTCTTCTAGGATGGACAGTGGGAGGGAGGGAACCCATTTCCAAATGCTGCTGTGACATTGTACAATGGCATAATCACATCATAGCAAATAATGTCAGACACTATGAAGAAGGCAAAGGTGTTTTGTTTTTTTAATCAATTCAGGTAAGCTTCTTTTTCTGTCATACTGATGAACCTTTTGTTGACTGGCTTTCTTGAGAATTAATGCAAAACTGGTCTGATTCAAGAAGATCACATAAAATAAAAGATATGGCACTTGTTTTTAAATAAAGAAGGGACTACTTGGAATTATAGACAAGTTAGCCTGATTATTTTACTGCAGAAATGTTAGAGCAAATAATAAAACAGCTAATTTGCAAGCATCCAGACAAAAAAGGCATGATTAGCAGCAATCAACATGGTTTTGTTGACACCAGCTTTATCTTTCTGATCAAACAAATGATTAATTAGTATACAAAGGGATAACAGTTGATGTATCCTGGTTTCCTCAGGTCTTTTTACCTCCAGCCCCCATGGCTTCACCTAAGTGCCAAGATAAGTAACATTTTAACACCCAGGTCCCAGTGACCCTAAAGAAATGGGAGATACGTTTATTCTACTGACTCCAGCTTCCAACTAAACACACTTAAGAATGTGAATTCAAAGGCTTTCATGGCTGGCAACCATAGTTTTTTTGTGAGTTTCTCAGGCAATGTGGCCATGTTTTGGAAGAGTTCCAGATTCTTCCAGAACATGGCCACATAGCCCCCCTCCAAAAAACCCTACAAAACACTTAAGAATATAAGTACAGATTGGAAAGACATACTAAATAGCATTCCTAGGAAGCAGTTTTTGGTATGGCAATGAAATGGATAATGGATAAAAATGAAACTCAGTGCAGACAAATGTAATGGGTTAACATTTAGGAAAGAAATTTACAGTGTACTTTGTCAGATATTTTGAGATGAAAGACAAGATGGTGCCTGTCCTCCATTTCATATATAAACACTATATATGCGTGTGTGAGAGAGAGAATTTTATGAGAGCCAGTGTAGTGTAGTGGTTTGAGTGTTGGGCTATGACTATGCCCGGGGTTTGAGTCCCCATTCAATTATGGAAACTCACTGGTAGTGAGACACACACTATCAGCCCCAGAAAACCCAAATGATGGGTTTGCTGGAGGAGGAGGAGGAGGAGGAGGAGGAGGAGGAGGAGGAGGAGGAAGAAGAAGAAGAAGAAGAAGAAGAAGAAGAAGAAGAAGAAGAAGAAGAATTGTTGTTGTTGTTGTTGTTGTTGTTGTTGAAGGTACACAGCAATTAATTCAGTACTGTCTGAGATAAAATAAATTTTACTTCAGCACTGGGTACAGCTTTGAAGAGATATTTTGGACTACAGCTCCCAGAATTTCCTAACCAGTATGGCCATTAGCTGTTGGATTCCAGGAGCTGTTGTCCAAAAAAGTAACTTTCCAAGCTTCTGTTGTCTGCGTCTCTATCTCCTCTCTCACTCTGGAAACTTCTCTGTTGGTATTGTCTCTTAATGTATTTGTAGAAACTGACTGGGATGGACAGACAGACAGGCCCAAACATGTCAGACAGCCCATGTTCCAAACAACTAGAATCATTGCCAACAGGATGCCATTTCAGGAGAACAGGAAGAGCTGTGTTGCTGAGAGATAAAGGGCTAGGGAAGAGAGTCAGGGTGGTTAGGAGCTGCTATCACTGCTTTCATCACGCAAGATCTGGTCACCTGAAACATTTTCTCCTTGCCTAATAGTATAGCTATCCTGCACAAGTTGGCATCCTGCTAGCTGCATACATAGCCACAAGTCTGCCTTATATCTCTTTTTTCTTTTGCCATAGATGAGGTTGGTATTCTCTTCCATCCTATACAACAACTAAACTGCCCCCAACATACTGTTAAACTACTGTCCCTCATCTCCCCATAATTGTCCCATGTGATGAATAGAGTAGAGGGGATTGGAGAAGCATCTGGCCTTGTTCATATAGCCAGATGCTGACTGATCATCCACGGAGATCTTTGGGGGATTTCAGTAGACCTTGGGAGGATCTGAACAGGCATTCTGAGACTAGGGGATGTTATTCCTTGAGCAAACTTTTCTGTAGTTGTAGAAAAGATTCAGTGTCTTAGGATTGAATTTGTTCCTCCAAGAGGTCGTTGAACTGCCACATTGATTATTCTTTGTCATTTCCCAGGCTGGTTGGAACTAATGGGAAATGGAGTCAAGCAACATTGGGTGAGCTACCAATTTCCAAACCCTGAAGTAACTAACTAACCCCGGACTGCAAACTAACTATGTAGTCCTTTGAACATCTACGGAGAAGGAGATTCCACTGTGTCCAGTGGAACTATTCCTAAGTAAGTTTATTTGAGAGCCTTCATGGTTTAGTGGTTTGTACAGTGGACTGCAGCTCTAGAGATCAGAGTTCAATTTCCTGCTTGGCTATGGAAATGCACTGGCCAACCTTGGTTAAGTCACGCACTCTCATCCCCAGAAAACCCTGCGAAAGGGTTGCCTTATGGTTGCTAGAACATGGAAACAACATGATGGCACACAACAGCAACAAGTATGTAATGTGGAAGGTAGTAGGAAAAGAAGATCACATTACAGATACTGTAGATTGGTTCAATCGAGGATTCACAACATTGAATTTGCAAGACTAAGCAAGGTCTCTTGAAGGTCTCCCATAAATAGGATTACTATAAGTTAATGTCAACATAATGGCACTGAACAACAACAAAGTACATATAGCATTGTAGTCCAAATGTTCCTTGGTTGCTAGTTTAATTCCCTTGAATATCTGATTTTTGTTGGTTTTGATTTATTAGTTAATTATCAGTACCAGGAGAAAGGGGGGACTATATCAGTTTGAATCTAGGTCATACTTCTTTGCTACTCTCTAATGAGAAATATTTCAGTTTAAACAGATTCCATTTTAAAGATTACCAGTTTAGCAAAAACATTTTCTTTCTTTTGTATAATTTTCCTTGTTCCCTTTGTATAATGCACGAAAACACCAGAAGTTTCAGATTCTATCTTTGATTGTTTTAGCTGAGATGAATGAGAGACCAGGCCTCTGGATTTCAGACTCAGAAACGGGGAGGTAAAGAATGCTCAGACGTTTTCTTATCATTGCTAAAGCTGCATCCACACTGCTGAAATAATCCAGTTTGATGCTCCTTTAATTGCCATAGCTCATTGCTATGGAATTTGGGGTCTTGTTTTGTGAGGCATTGAGCTAAAGCAGTTAATGTTGATTATTTCTGCAGTGTGGATGCAGTTTATGTTGATTATTTCTGCAGTGTGGATGCAGCCTAAGAGGAGGTATCTAAACATGCCAAGACACCCTGTCAAGAAAATGATCAACCATGAGAGTTTCTGAAATTTCAAACAATGTACTCTGTGAAAAATATATTCGCCGGAATCCTATACAATGATTGGACACCATGTAGCATGATAATTCTTTCATGAACGCTCCCCCCAACCCAACTTATTACTGGCAAAGATTTGCATCCCAAGTCCATGATATTACCTTTTGACACTGAAGCTCTAGGAGCTCAGCTATATTTTAATGTCTGGATATTTATGTGCAGATCTGAATGATCATTAAGGAACAGTCTTTTGTGTAATGGCCCAAAAGTCAAAACACTTCTCTGTTTGTTTGTTTTTTGTTTTTGTTTTTAACTGAAGGTATTAACATGACTCACATCTCATATCAGCTAGAGTTGTGTAGACAGCCAGCAAGGGTTGGGCAATTTTTGAACTAACCTGCAAGCCACAGCTCAGAAATATTTTCAAAATTTTGTGGCAGATGAATGAATGAATTTTATTTACGGTCTTTGACCAAAATAATTGTGGCAGATGTACTTATGGGAAGCATGTAGAAACAATACACAAAGTTGAAATACCCTTCTTATTTCTGCAAGACCCTATCAAGTAGTTTTCTTGATAATATTTGTTCAGAATGGATTTGCCTATGCCTTCCTCTGAGGTTGAGAGGTGTGACTTGCCCAGGTTCACCCAGTGGGTTTCCATGGACAAGTGGGGATTTGAACCCTCGTCTTGAACCACTACACCATACTGGTTTTGTATTTAACTATATATATTTTAATGGTATCTTTACACTTCAGGATATTATATGCCCAATTCCTTCATAGCTACCCCTCCAAGATCCACTCAGTGATCTTATCTGGACTAAGCTTTGGCTTACCGGTCCTCATCCAATTTATTGCCACAGCCAATCTTCAGTTTTCATGCACTGTTTCTGCTGATAAAAAGGAGAAATAGATCTGTGTGCCATTAGACAAATATGGCAATCATGCCCCCCTCAGAAGGGGACCATCGTTAGGAGCTGTAATTTTCCTCAGAATACCTTGGAACATCAGTTCAGGGCATTCTGGAGCACACATAGCCTTGAGGGGCTCTATTGCCACGACTCTTCAGCCTTCAACCCCAATCTTTCGGACAATCCCTAATTTGATTTCTCTGTCTCTCTGAACCTCTTTCTAGTTCATAAACCATTTATAAATTATGCAAAACATTCAGTCTTCAACGTAATATGAGGGGCTCATGCCTCAACTCCAGCTCAGTTGGGTATAGATATTTCTTGAAGTGTAGCTAGATAAATGAAAGGATTGCAAAGTAGCTATTTCAAAGGGGGTAGTCTGCACTGACCAAATAAAGTACCTGTTAACTGCTTTGAAGGTGGGGTGTTTAGATAACACATGTGTCTGGGAAAGCAGCCAAGGATGCTGATAGAGAAACTGCTCATGGAGGCTGGTGCAGTTTTAAGGCAAAGCAAAGGCTGTGCAAGCAAAATAAGATTAAAGCAAAACTCTGTAGTACAAACCAAGAGTCCAGCCAGAGAATAGTCAAGTAGTCTGAAGCCTAATAATAATAATAATAATAATAATAATAATTTTTATTTCTATTTCCCGCCTCTCCCCACAGATCGAGGCAGGATTCCAGCACAGTTTAAAAACAATATGCACAATTAATACAATCAACTAAAAAGATCCTAAAAATCATTATAAAAAAAATAAAAACATGATCCAGTAATAGAGTATAGTCTAACCCCAGGCAGATCACAGATATACATAGCTGTCAATCAGATATTCTGTGTTCTGGTTCCAGATGAGGTGTTTTTAGTAAATCAGATTATATAAGGTCAGAAGGATAGGCCCGCCGGAAGAGATCCGTCTTAAGTGCCCTCTTGAAAGCGTCCAAGGAGGTAATAAGACAGATCTCTTCTGGTAAGCCATTCCATAATTTCGGGGCTGTGGCAGAAAATGCTCTGTGGGAAGTCGATATTAGTCTGGTGTCAAAATGTTCCAACAGGTTCTTCCCCGGGGTTCTGAGAGTGCAGGGCAGATTATGTAGGGAGAGGCTTCCCTCAAGTAACTCGGGCCCAAGCCATATAGGGCTTTAAAGGTAATAACCAACACTTTGTATTGGGCCTAGAAGCTGATCGGCAGCCAATGTAACGATCTTAATATGGGGGTAATATGATCTGTTCTTGATGCCCCCGTAACCAGTCTGGCTGCCGCATTCTGGATCAGCTGAAGCTTCCAGACTTGACACAAAGGTAGCCCCATGTAGAGCTACATTACAGAAATCTAAATGAGAGGTTACCAGTGCATGTACAACTGCTTCAAGGTCCCGTCTATCCAGGTAAGGATGCAGTGGGCATATCACCCGTAGTTGATACCATGCACTCCTGGCTATCGTCTCCACTTGAGATGTTAATTGGAGGGATGAGTCCAGGAGTACCCCCAAACTGTGAGCTTTGTTTTTCAGGGGAGGTCTAGGATTCTGATGAGGCAGATTAACAAGGCAGTCCAAAGGTCAAGGGTTCCAGATAGTCAAGATGAGAAAGCAGTCCGAGAATCAAGAGTTCAGAGTCAAAGACAAGTGTGCTTTCGTCAGCAAACTGAGATAATCTCTGACAACTGGCTTGGCATTCTTCACCTGCTTATATTACCAGCTCGCATGAGCTCACCTGTTTGCTGATTAATTGGTGTTTTTCATAAAACCTTCTTGAATACTGGAGGCATGCTGTTTCATCTCTGAAGGTAGATATGCTCTCTTTATCTTCTTCCATGCCTGAAAGCTCTGCTGCTGGGAGGCTTGGTTGCTGGAAAACCTCCTTGGAAGCGACAGACTCCACTTGAGCTGTCAGGGCAGACTTAGGACCTGGCTCAGCTTGAGGATCAGGCTCAGGCTCAGACTTAGGCTCAGGCTCAAATTGGGACTCTAACTCAGCCTCCTCAGCCTCTGAGTCCCCAACCATGCTGAGCATGAGAACATGAGGCTGTACTCTGGGGCTAAAAACTGGAGCAAAAAGAAGCTGGGACACTCTGACTCAAAGTGGAAAATGTGCATCATTGCACAGGCATATAAACAGTCTGGCACCAGTACAGGACTGTGGCAAAGCAAAAATGCTATTACCTATAATGCCATGGATGTAATTACAACGTAAACAAATCTGACAGCCCGATGGGCAGCATGGGTGAAGAGGGGTGAAGAAGGCATGTATAGGGGGCCTCCATGATTATGCTTCGTCAGTGTTTCACTTGGCACACCAATGAACTGATGCACTGTACAAGCGGTGTATCACACATACCTTTGTGTGGCTGGTCATACAAGTGGACATCCAATGGAATGGCATCTGGGCAGGAAGAAGGAGGTAATTTGGTCACAGGTGGTATGTTTATGTGACAGTGAGCATACATGGTGGAGAGGTGAGAAAAAAATAATAACCGCACATCACGTCTTGACACTGCTTGGTGTGGACAGCCCATGGATGTTCAGTCCATCTTGGGAGTGGGTCATGCTAACAGTGTTTTGACCTGCTTTTAGAAAACCCCGGATTGAGCCACTTTTTCCTGCCCATCTGCTTTGGCCCTAAAACGCAGTAACCAGCTTAGGCTCAAGAATTGCTCGAGAAAAATACCATTTCCTGAAATCTGGAATGAAAAATATATGAACTTTTGGGGAAGGCAATCTAAAGCACTCCAGAGTTACTTTTTACCAATAATGAAAATGGAACAAAAACAATAATAAAAAAGATCATTTCATCTCAGCTCTAATCAAAACCTTCCTCATTAATCTGCAAGGTGAAGCGAGCTTCAACAATTACTTAGTGATGAGACAAATCCATTTGTGCTTGTTCTGCAGCACTTTCAGACACAAGAACATAAGATGATGCAGCAGACTGAGTCAAATTCTTGGTCCCCTCTGGCTCAGGATTGTCCACAGAGACTGGCAGCAACTTTCCAAGATTCCAGCCACAATACTGTACTACACTCTTACAGTGCTGCTATTCCACTTTTACTGCTCTGGCTGCCTCCTGTTGCATTCTGAGGTTTGTAGTTCAGTGAAGCCTAAGGGCTCTCTGGCTGAGAATTCAACATGCCCTTCCTTAAACTGTTATTGTGATGTTCTGGCTTCATGTAGAAAATGAATGCTATTGCAATTATTAGATATATTAAGGTAAAAAATAATTATGTGTGCACTGGATGACAGATCTTATATGGTAAGGATCTGTGGGAGAAGGTGAGAGAATGGCATGGTGAGAGTGAGTGGTGATTAATGGAATGTCTGAGGTGGGTTGAGAAGGCTGGCTTATGTAACTTGGTCGGGGTGAGAGAGTAGTCTATCAAAATTCCTAGTTAGATTGAAGAGTCTGAGTGGTTAGGACAATCAGAGATAGAAGAGAGCTTGGTAGATGAAGGGAATGCTGTGGATATAGTATATCTTGATTTCAGTAAGACCTTTGACAAAGTTCCCCATGACATTCTTGCAAACAAGCTTGTAAAATGTGGGCTAGACAAGGTAACTATTACATGGATATATAACTGGTTGACTGGCCGAACCCAAAGGGTGCTCAACAGTGGTTCCTTTTCATCCTGGAGGGAAGTGACAAGTAGGGTGCCACAGGGTTCTGTCCTGGGCCCAGTGCTATTCAATATCTTTATTAATGACTTGGATGACAGTATTGAGGGCCTAGTTATCAAATTTGCAGATGGCACCAAATTAGGAGGAGTAGCTAATACCCCAGAGGACAGCATCATTATAGACTAGAAAGCTGGGCCAAAGCTAACAAAATTAAATTCAACACAGAGAAATTTAAGGTACTGCACTTAGGGCGGAAAAATGAAATGCACCAATATAGGATGGGGGATACCTGGCTGAACGAGACTACATATGAAAGGGATCTAGGAGTCCAAGAAGACCACAAGTTGAACATGAGTCAACAGTGCGATGCAGCAGCTAAAAAGACCAATGCAATTTTAGGCTGCATTAATAGACGTATAGTGTCTAAATCAAGGGAAGTAATAGTGCCACTCTATTCTGCTTTGATCAGGCCCCACCTGGAATACTGTGTCCAGTTCTGGGCACCACAATTCAAAAAAGATGTGGAGAAACTGGAGCATGTCCAAAGAAGGGTGACTAAAATGGTGAAGGGTCTGGAAACCATGCCTTATGAGGAAAGACTTAGGGAGCTGGGGATGTTTATCCTGGAGAAGAGAAGGTTAAGAGGTGATATGATAGCCCTGTTTAAATATTTGAAGGGATGTCATATTGAGGAGAGAGCAAGCTTGTTTTCTTCTGCTCCAGAGAACAGGGCCCCGAACAATGGATGCAAGCTCCAGGAAAAGAAATTCCACCTCAACATTAGGAGGAACTTCCTGACAGTAAGACCTGTTCGACAATGGAACACACTCCCTCGGAGTGTAGTGAAGTCTCCTTCTTTGGAGGTCTTTAAACAGAGGCTGGATGGCCATCTGTTGGGGATGCTTTGATTAGGAGTTTCTGCATGTCGGGGGGGTTGGACTGGATGGCCCTTGTGGTCTCTTCCAACTCTGTGATTCTATGATTCTATGAGAGTTAGAGTCAACCTCAGAGTTAGCTAGGAGATGAGTGAGAAAGATCTGATTTAGATGTATTAAAGTAATCTGTGATGTTATGTTCCATTTCTGTTTCATAAATAATTTTTAATTATATGCTTTTGCCTCCGATAATGCTATAGAAGGGATATTGAAAAGCTTAAGTTCAGCTGCATAGTATCTGTGGTGGCTGCAGCTAATTAAGGGTGATGGTGTCCACTGGAAATATAAGATGAAAGTCTCTCATGGGAACCACAAGGGCATCTAGGAAGGTGGCCACAGTAGTGGGACATGAAGGGTGCAGTGAAGTTCTTACATTTGATGGCAGAGGAGGGATAGAAAAACAGAAAACCCCCACATTTAGTGACAGTGATTGGGCTCAATGAAAGCTCTCATAGCTCCATCCTTGTTACCCCACAAAGTAACCAGCCATAGGGAACCATGTCACTTGTACCTCATTTCCTCTGAACTTTGCTGCATCTACATCTCTCTTACCTCATCTGCCATACTTTCTCTTCATGCCAGTATCAGCCCTGGGTGAAGGCTGGAGAGTGGATAAGCTGAAATGAGGATTTCTCCCAATTCGCTTCTTCAACATCGGGTTTTCTCTGGCCATTCACTGTTGCTTATTCATTTTTATTCATTTGAGACAGACTGAGCATGTTTTGTACTCAGCAAAAATCTAAACGTTGTTTATGCTGCTCGACAAGTCCATTCCATCAAAAGCACTATCAAACAATCCCTCTGAACATCCTGCCAGAAGATCTACTGTGCCAAAAGTATGTAAGTCCAGAAAAATAAATAAGTTTCCAAATTCCAATATGGCACTGCATAAGTTAGTGTTGCTGTCAAGCCTCTGGCATGAAATAACATAATGCCTTGTGACAAGATGCAAAAAACCTACAGTGAAGAGATAATGAATCTTTCAGATGCACAGAATGTTTTCAGGCCAAATATCATCTGCCTCCTGTAGCCAGTCCAAACATAAGACAATTAACTAAACAGAAGTGAGTATTAACACACATGCAGCATCCAAATACCAGCAGCTTTTCAACCAGATAATTATTTTCTATTAAGCAAAAAGACATAAACAAAGAAAGTAAAATTAATTATGTGGAAACTATTTTTCTTTTCTTTTGTTAGATTACTGAAATGTACTGGAAGGACAATGAAGCTGAAGAGTAACAGCCTTTTGCTTTTTTTTTAAGGTAGTTTCTCTTACATCTTCCCAACATATTGAAAAGATTGTAAGATGTGCCTCTCTCATCATTGCCACACAAATGCTTCGGGGGGGGGGGGGGAAGGGGGAGGAAAACCTCTGGAAATGAAGTGTCAAACCCTGTGCTTCCAATGTTGGGTGGATTTACTTAATTTGCACAGTTTGGGCAGCAGAAACTGAGGGATCTACCTGAGCAGAAAAGAACTAATGCTCAAAAGAGAACTATTCAACTAAAAGATGAGGGATGTAACATGAACAGAGAATTTTTATATGATACATCAGCTCTCATTAGCCACCCATGTAGTGAGTGCTCTGGGATGCTATTTCTTCAGATGGAGGAGAAACAACTTTTTATGTTAACATTGTCCTCTCAATAAACCTTGGGGAGGGGGTAGTATCCAATAGTGTCATTCTGCTAGTGCGAATGCTGGTGGAAATACTACTTTTATTCTTCCACAAGTGACAGTGTCAACATTCCAATTTTCCTCATGAAAATGCTTCTTCAAACCATCATACAAATACACAGAATTCATTCCAAAATTCATTGAGATAGGAGTTTCTTTTGCTAATTGCACTATTTATGTGAGATACACTGTTTGTCCTGCTTGTTGTACTGCCAGCAGAATACCTTTAGTTGTTCTACTTTTTTCCACTAGAACACTGCTGCGCATGCTCTAAAAACCTGAAGCCTGCACCTATTGTACTCTTCCAGAGTGCTGTGGGTGGGGTGGAGACACAGCTGCACCATCCAGCTTCCATTTTTGTGACCAGAAGTGATGTTGTGATACTCTCTTCAACACTACACAATAATTCCATTTTAACTACCATGACTACATCCTATGAAATCTGAAGAGGCATTAGGGCAATGTTGCTGAGAATTCCAAATTCTCCCTTCCACCACTGCAAATACCAAAATTTCCATAACATGTTGTCATGGTAATTAAAGTGGAATCAAAGTGCCATAAATGTTTACTGTGAAAGGGCCTATAGTAACCTTGCTGGGTGGTTTTGTCGGGAGGGGGGACATCTTCCAAACAGCATTTTTAATTTCTACTTTTGAAAGCATTTGGTCTCATTGGGAGACCAAAAATGATTTTTGCCCAATTTTTTTATGGGGAGTGGTGAGGGCCAAGGAATCAGGAAGCTTCCAAGGGCCACAATTGACTTCCCCAAAGCTGCTTGCAAGGCACATAATTCTCACCTCTGCCCTAGAGTTATACTGGATACTTCTCATAGTCTATTTCTAACATCATATCCTGGATCTCTGCAGCAATTTCTGTTCCCTATCACTGTGCATAATTTGTGTGCAGATACTTTTCTGCACATCTCACCAGCAATTCTCTGACATATTAGTTGAATCCATATAAAGCATGTTTATGGGATATTCTAACAGTGCTAACAAAATGAAATTCAATGCGGAGAAATGTAAGGTTCTGCACTTAGGGCGGAAAAATGAAATGCACAGATATAGGATGGGGGACACCTGGCTGAATGAGACCACATGTGAAAGGGATCTAGGAGTCCAAGTAGACCATAAGCTGAACATGAGTCAACAGTGTGATGCGGCAGCTAAAAAAGCCAATGCAATTTTAGGCTGCATCAATAGAAGTATAGTTTCTAGATCAAGGGAAGTTATAGTGCCACTCTATTCTGCTTTGGTCAGGCCCCACCTGGAATACTGTGTCCAGTTCTGGGCACCACAATTCATAAAAGATGTGGAGAAACTGGAGCATGTCCAAAGGAGGGCAACTAAGATGGTGAAGGGTCTGGAAACCTTGCCCTATGAAGAACGCCTTAGGGAGCTGGGGATGTTTAGCCTGGAGAAGAGAAGGTTAAGAGGTGATATGATAGCCCTGTTTAAATATTTGAAGGGATGTCATATTGAGGAGGGAGCAAGCTTGTTTTCTGCTGCTGCAGAGACTAGAACGCGGAACAATGGATGCAAACTGCAGGAAAAGAGATTCCACCTCAACATTAGAAGGAACTTCCTGACAGTAAGGGCTGTTCGACAGTGGAACACACTCCCTCGGAGTGTAGTGGAGTCTCCTTCCTTAGGGGTCTTTAAGCAGAGGCTGGATGGCCATCTGTTGGGGATGCTTTGACTTGGAGTTCCTGCATGGCAGGGGGTTGGACTGGATGGCCCTTGTGGTCTCTTCCAACTCTATGATTCTATGATTCTTATGAGAATACATTGAAGAACTAAATTCCTTCTCCTTTGCAAAATGTGTCCAATGAGCATTTTTAGAATCTGAACGCCATGAAACTGTCACTACACACTGTCTTAAATTGCTCCTTGTGGCCTTTGCATCCTTGTGTCAGCTGATTTGTGAAACTGTTGATTTGTTCCATGTTGCTGAGGTCATTTAAAAAATGTGGTATTGCTGGGGAGGGGAAGGCACCCAATGAAACACATACACACCAATTGGAGGTAAAGGCCACAACTTTGTTAGCACAGCACAAAGGTAGGGTTGGCCCAAAGCATAAGGTCCGGATCTGGAGCATCAAACAACACCCCGGTTGATTCATGCTAGGTTGCTTGGTCCTCCAAGCATCGGGATGACATAGGGGCAAAGGAAACACTCTTACACAATTCTGAAATTATGCAATCCAACAGCGGTATCTGTTAATGCCCCTAGTCACCAGGAGCTAAGCAATGTGGCCCCCGCAATGGCCACATCGTATGCGCTCAGTGCTCCCACGTCCAAAGAACTCCCGATTCAGTGCTACAGAGCCCTGGAAACCATCCCCGCCAGATCCAGGACCTATGCTGCCACCCACAAAAGTTGTTACAAAACACCCTAGCCTAGGGAGGGACGGTGGGAGAGCTGAAAAAAATGGCTCCGAGGCACATGTGCCAAGGCCTTAAATAGGCCTATCTGCCAATAGGGAGCATGGAAAGATGGTGGCACCACCCCTCAGGTTCCCCACACCAATGGGCTGTAACCCATCTGTCTGGGCCAGCCAATCAGCTGCCACTGCTGGCAGCAAGGCAGGCTGGGAGATGTAGTTCCAGCTACCAGCAAAAAGGCCACCCCTTCTACCCCAGACAGCCAACACCAGGCCATCTTGCCAGCAAATTGGCTGCTGGGGCAGAAGGCCCCGCCAGTGGAGGAGTCATTGGGGCCCTCCCACCCCAGCAACAGCACACTGTTGATTTGTTCCATGTTGCTGAGGTCCTTTAAAAATGTGGTGTTGTATAGCATGGAGAAATGGGTTGGCACAATGTTTGGGATATACATAGGCATGTAAAACCTTTGTGGCCTCCTCCTGCTGCTGCTGCTGCTGCTGTCAATGTGGAGATTGGTGTTTGTTTTCCCTCTCTGCATTGACCAAACCCATCCCTCTGGACTTCTGTAAAGTCACTGCAATCCCCCTCAATCTACCTCAACTTAGAATGCCAGAGAAAAGAGTAGAACATTGCAGATTTTATTGAGTTTGCATGCAATTATTACACCCTTAGCATAGTGTGACTGGAATTCTATCAGTGTTATACACATGAGTTTGTTCTCTTAATCAGGAGGTTTTACTCATAATTCAACAAATGATTCAAAGGGTATGCTCTTGTTGGGACTAAACAATGAAATTCTAACCATGAAATTGCATTCTTGGAGGGTGAGTAACTATGCCTATGATAAGTGCCTTCAGTGTTATCACTCTACTCACTGGAATTTCAGAAATAGATGTGGTGCATTCCTCATTGCACAATGGAACAATAAGCAGGGACTTAAGGAGATATATACCATTGGTTAAACAATGCTAGTATTTAGCAGAAGGGTGATATAGTACAACTGAGAACTTTTTCTCGTAGGCTGTTTTAGGCATATCTTCTCTCTCTCTTTCTCTCTCTCTCTCTCTTTCTCTCTCTCTCTCTCACACACGTAGAAAATACCTATACAACTTTCTGTGTATTCAGAAACAACTACTTTGTATATGGGCTGTCCTCTTTTACTGCCCAGATGAGAGGCAAAGTAGACTATCAAGTTTAGTGGAAGGAAGGAAGGAGAGAAAATGAGAGAGAGAAAGAGTTGTTTTGTAACTTCAAGTCATTTTTGACTTATGACTGTCCTAAGGCAATATTTGTTCAGAAGGGGGTTGCTGTTGCCTTCTTCTGAGGCTGTGTTCCCACTCAAGGTCACATAGTAGGTTTCCATAGCCAAGCTGGAAATTGAACTCTGCTCACCCAAATTCCTAGTCCAATCATTATACCACAGTGGCTTTCAAACAGATAGATATCTGTATTCAATATATGATACATTTCCAAATTACTGAAACATGACCTCATTGTTTGCTGATCTGCCAGATTCAGCATGCTGTTTTGTTTATATTTAGTCTGATTTCCCAGTTTAAAAAGCACTTGTTTCTCCTGCACAGAAAAAAATGTGATGGACACACTCAAAGCTGTTGGAATGACTCTGTTCTACATTTATCCGCAAACTATCTTGGCATTGCCAACATACAGGTTATAGTTCAGAAATTGCAGGATAGCTCATCCTTGTGTTTCTTGGCCCATTTCCCAGTCTACAAAAGGACAGGACAGAATCAGTCACACTGCAGATGGGGGGGGGGGGGAATGTCTTTGTAATGCAGGGTCTCTGTAGAAACTGGTTTTATTCTTGTAAAGAAAAAAGCCATATGCAGACTTTCATCAATATTCATCTGTAAGCTCCATCTTATTTGCATCTTCTGTACAGCACTGGTCAATCAGACAGCTGCTTCCAGCAGTCTCATGTTCACTTCCCTGTGGGAAAGTCCCTTTGAATTTAATGGGACTTAATTCTGAGTAGACATGCATAGGATTGCACTGTAAATGTGAAAACATACACATACTTGGGATATTGCATTTTCTGTACATTGTGGGAACAGAACTATCCTCCAGACAATCATACTGCTTGTTCCCCCATCTCTCCCTTTATTTATTAATGATGCTTCACATAGAGGCGAGGAGTGAATGAAATGGTTTACATGAAATGACATTTAACTTGAAGCTCAAATGGAAGAGAAGTTATATAGTTTGCAAGGATTCAAATGACTCATAATTCTGAAGTCATGGTACAATGGCTTTATTAGAGTAGGGATGACCCAGTTCTCTTAAGTGTGTGGAAAGAGAGGGGAAGGTTATCATAGGGGAACTCTTTAAGAGGCAAGATCTGGTCCAGTCATTGTCCCAGATTTTCACAAAGAGGTAGTAAGACTGGAAACAAGACCCAAGCGAGGTAGCAGATTTCCTAGAAGAAGTAGGGGAGGGGGATTCTGGGAAAGCCTTTCTGTCCAGTTCTGAGAGCCAGTGTGGTGTAGTGACAGAGCGGGACTGAAGAGATGCAGGCTCAAATCCCTGCTCAGCCGTGAAGTTCCCTAGGTGCTCTAGGCCCGGTCACTTGCTCTCTTGGTTCAATCTATTTCACAGGGTTGTTATTTATGATGAGAAAAATGATGTCATTATGTTTACGCATATTAGCACACTGAGCTCCTTGAAAGAACATGCATGTAGTAAATAAACTATCAATTGAAACAGTCTGGTTGAGGCATCTGAATAGAAAAATGGCAGTCCCTGGAAATGAATACAGACAGTTATTTGACAAGTAATTAACTTACCATGGTGTGTTAAATGTTGGAATGAACGTGTACAACCATATTACCAGACAATTTATCATGCAATTCTGCTTATGAAGGATGCCTCTTCTGATTTTGGCCAATTCAGTCCACCTCCAAGAGGTCCCTATACACCATACAATAATGTCCAACAGGCTCTCCCAACCTTACAGTAACACTTTGAGACTGGGAAGAACAGAGCCTATTAATGAGAGGTGAAGAAGGGAGTGTCTGCTTCTAGAACAGCTTCTATCTGCTCACAGTTTGTGGGGAAGCTATACAGAATGCTATTCAATTCTATTTTCAAATTACCCCCCTCTCAATATAGGTTACAATAGTCAGCAAAACAACATAATTAATGTGAACTATGCCATACATTTCTCAGTGTAAACAATATACCTTGGATAAATGAAATAGCAATCTTGACTTGAATGAAATATTCAGTTACTTTTATTTACCTAATATTGAGTTACCTATATTCAGTTACCTTTACTTAATCTACTGGTTCAGACTAAGGGGATATCTAGCCAAGTATTCTGTTTCCATAGTGGCCAATCAGTAGTCTATTGGAAGCCAGCAAGGAGAACATGAAGACACTGGAACCCTTTACTCCACGTTCCCCAGCAAATTCCTCCAACTGGGCAAATTCCTCCTGGACAAATTTTTCCAACTTATTAACAGGTGGAAAGTTGACAAGTGGCTGGTACTGGAAGAAACTATTTTCATCACCATTAACAAAACAGTTTTACAGAATTTGAGACATTGCATTTTGTTTGTTTGTATGTTTGTTTGTTTATATTTGCAGGCTGATTTTCATATAAATGTTTCTGAAAATATTAAGAAAAGTTTTAATATCACTGCATCATATTTTAAAAATAGTAAAACCCAAAAGAATAATAAAATAAGTGAAAGGAGCAGGAATCATGAAAAATACACCTCCCCAGGTTGTATGCCTGGGAGGTGAGTTTACTGGCCCATTTGAATAGAGGCCAGTAAACTGATTGGCTAGCATTTCCCGCCAGCCTTGGGGAACTGTTAGGGGTGGGGCTTAGGCTATTTAAGCCTGTGCCACCCTTCCTTCCCCCTCTTTGGAGATTTGTTGTCCCGCCCACCTGCCTGCTTCAACTTCAGTGTGGCTTTGGTGGTCGCTTTGGGGCCAGGTAGGAATTTTTACCCCTTTTTCCGAGGGTTTTTCGCCTACCTCACACTGTTGCTCTTGGCACTGGGAAAATTGGCTCGGGTGTGGAATTAAATAGGTGGTCACTGGCGGTTAGGGGGGAATATTAGGACTCAGGTGAACACCTATGGCACCCAATTGGGGTGAAGGTTAGGCCTCTTGAACTTTCTTCTTAGGTCGTATGAATAAGGAGAGAGGAAAGGAGGTCTGCCTTGGAGCTCACCTGGGATATAATCCTCAGTAAAGTCTTGTGAGTTGGCTGTGGAGGTCTCAGGTGGGCGTTCCAGATGCAAGATGGCCAGGGAGCAACCCAGTACTTGAATTATCTTCGGAGTTCAAGTGTTTCACCCAGGGGAAGCTGAGGAGGAGGTCTGAGGAATAGACCACCTGCCTTGGCTGCTCCCGCACCAGGTTGCCCCCCTTTTATAGTTTGCAAGTATTCAAGAGACAGTTAAATAGTTAAATAGTTAATCCCTTCAATAAAGTGGCCCTATTTCAATCCACATCTTGTGTCTGGTCTCGTTATTTCAAATTGAGCAGTAAATAGCTTTCTGGGTATCCCAAAGGCTCCTCAGAAGAATTGTTTTGTCTAAAAGCTAACTAAAAACCACTACAGATAGTGTCTGTGTATGTGTTGAGGTGGAGGAGCTGCACCATGTTTTGTCAAAAATGAAATTATATGTGACTGTTCAGGAAGAAAAGGGTATGCAAAAATAAAGCCATTCAGAAATGAGTCTAGTTGGTACTCTTTGAAAGATACACATTTGTCATCTTTGTTGAATGACAAATATTAAGATGGCATTATGCTATATGCCAGAGTTGGGCAACTGTGGCCCTCCATATGTTGGTGAACTACAGCTTCCATAATCCTTCATCATTTGCAATGCTGGCTAGAGCTGGTGAGAGTTGTACACCAGAAACATTTAGAAGTTCACAGTTACTTGCCTCTACTATATAGAATCATAGAATCCTAGAGTTGGAAGAGACCACAAGGAACATCCAGTCCCAATCAAAGCACTCTTGACAGCTGGCCATCCAGTCTTTATTTAAAAACCTTCAAAGAATGAGATCCCACCATATTCAGGGGCATCATATTCCATTGTCGAACAGCGTTTACTATGAGGAAGTTCTTCCTAATGTTTACATGGGATCTCTTTTCCTGTAGTTTGAATCCATAACTCCATGTCCTAATACGACATCCTCAGTATGACATCCCTTCAAATATTTAAACATAGCTATCATGTCACCTCTTAACATTCACTTCTCCAGGTTAAACATATCCAGCTCCCTAGGCCACTCTTCATAGGGCATGCTTTCCAGACCTTATACTATCTTTGTTGACCGTTCTCTGGACATGGTCCAGCTTTTCAAAATTTTCCTTGAATAGTGGTGCCCAGAATTGGACACAGTATTCCTGTGACGTCTGACCAAAGCAGACTAGAGTGATACTACCTTCCACCTAAATGCTATCCTTCTATTGACATAGCCTGGAATCACATTGGCGTTTTAGCTATTGTATTGAACAAGCTCATGTTCAGCTTGTGGTTTACTAAGACTCTTCAATCCTTTTCACATGTACTGTTGTCTCTGTGTTTTTTTTCTTCCTGCCCCAACGTCATATATATAAATTAGTTTTTATTCTGTGCTACAAGTTTGATCTGCTTACATTTCATTGTGGAATTTTGCTTAAAGCCAGTTTGACCATTTTGTTAAAAAGTAATAAGGAAAATGAAGTATTTTTGGTATTGTGGTTGTAATAGTAGTAGTGAGAGAACCAGTGGTTTAAGCATTGGATTATGACTCTGGACCAGGGTTCAATTCCCTACTTGGCCATAGAAACCCACTGGGTTATCTTGGGCAAATCACACGCTCTCAGCCCCTGAAAACCCCATGATAGGTTGGTCTTAGGATCACCATAAGTTGGAAAAGACTTGAAGGCATACAACAACAACAACAACAACAACAACAGTAGTAGTAGTAGTAGTTATTGGGTTGCCACTGCTACAAAACTATTGAACTTCCAGGAGTTCTACAAAACTATTGAGTTTCCTCAGCCCGGATGTGCCTTAAAAAGAAAAAAAAGAAAAAAAAAGAAAAACTATTGATTTTCACATCAGGATTCTAAAGGATACTAATGAGGAAGCTAGAAATAAGGCAATTGATGAAATCTATAGGTCACTTTTAAAAAGAGATCACATAGATTATCACACCTTCTTTCAATACTATAAAAAAATTCCTTTCTTGCCTAAGGATCAGAAAGCCAGTGAGACAGCTGGTTCTATAAAACAGAGAAGAGCACATCTATAGTTTGGAATTCAGTAATGAGCCTTGAATGTTTCTTCCAAACTTTTTTGACTTGATATTAATGTCTAGGAAGGCAAGGAAAAATGCTGCATGAGGCTTTACATATTTTAATGATGAATGCTATAGCGTTTGGAACCAAATTATACTAGTTTAAATTCTTCTGCTTTGTTCTTGAAAACACTGCTTTGCACCAAAGATGATTTTCATAGTTTCTCCCCACTGAACTAGAGGTTCTGAAGAATTTTATCATAGAATTGCACCACAGGTTACATGCTTTTAAACAAAGCCTTCAGAAAAATTTGCAAGATAAAGTGAATGCATTCTTCATCTGTCATATTGTGTACCTTCTGCTGCTTAAAATGGTAATCTATGTGGGAATTTAAAACCAATAAAAAGAAGCACCAAAATGAAATTAGAAAAATCAGGGGAAGTAAATTCTTCAAACATGGAGGTGATAAATGAAGACTGGTTCATGCATTACCAAAAAGCAGAGTAAGAACAATAGTTTTCCTCTTTTCAATGAGTTTAAAATAAGACCAGTTACTTCTTTCTCCCTCTTTTGTTCTATGTTTTCTTCTTGCTTGTGAACTGGCTGCTAGACATTACAGATTAAACCAGTGCACCAGTTGGAAAGGAGAATTTCTTAATGGTTTACCTGCTGTATTGTCATCATAATGTGATGGGGGGAAGGAAGTCTCTTAGTATTCATTTCCCAGAGAACATCCACTTAGTCATATTTTGTTAAAAGTGTCGGCAGATCATCTGTCAAAATGAATTAGTAGGAAATGCAGCACTTTAGTTTTCCCACGAATAAGGTTGTGGTGACATTACAGATTCCTTTCAAGCTAATTTCAATACCTGATTTATGCCATCTTCCAGAACTGCTATTTTCTCCTAGTTCGATGCCCACTTCCTAGCAAAACCTTCATGACAGCTTAGGCAGGAATGTCTCATTCCTCTTGCTTTGTGCACATTTGAGTTTAACATAGAGAGTATAGAACACACCCCAGCCCCACTGTTTGTGTTGTTTACAACTTGTAAACTGTACAACTAAGGGAGGGACTATGTAAGTCTAGATATTATCAGGCTGGTATTGTTGGCCTGAGGCCAACAGTACTAGTAAGCACCATCAGCACTAGTCAGGAGAACCAATAGTGAAAGCTGTCATTTTAAACATCAATAATCTATATCATGTGTGGGTTACTACTTGCTTCTATTTTTATGCCTCCTTGACCTTCCCTGCCAACTGGCACTGCCATCTCACACTGGTCTGAGCGCAAAAAAGTGACCTTCACTGAGAAGCACTTTGTTGAAAATGAGCATTTCAGTGGCTGCCAATAGCTGAGATAAGGCATCCCACATCTCAAGCAGTCACCTTGGGTCCCATGCTGGGAGAAGGGCAATTTGCTTGTTAAATAAATAAATAAATAAATCCCACTGATGTTGCAGAAGTGGCCCTACCTTGCCTGTTCTCACTTACTCTGTCATGTAGTTCTAAAGGCTGCACTTCGCCTTCACATGCTGGCACACAATAGTTCACTACTGAGTCAGTCACAAGTCTGCATGTTTCTCTAGCATCAGCCAATGGGCTTTGAGGCTTTATGTAAGATGTTTGTGATCTTCCAATACATGCCATGAGATTGCAGAAGGAAGCATGCTGGGATGCAATGTCTTTCCCCTTACACACACGTACAAATCCAGTCCATCCCATCTGACTGTGATCACTGTAAGTAACACAGGCAAGTCTCCTGCCCTTGCATATTCTTCTGTCCTTGATTACCACCACTACATGAGACTGGCACATGAAGCCAGCATGAAAGCAAGCCCATCTGTACCCAATAAAGTCCCAATAGTATGGTTCATTGACTCCATTTCCACTTCAGCATCTAGTGAAGACAGATAGAGGCGCTTCAAATACTACATGCAAGGTTCAGCTTTTATGGTTTGGCAGTCTTAGGGATGTGGTGGGGTAGTGGTTAAGATGCCAGTTCTGATGATCAGAAGATCAGAAGGTTGGTAGTTCAAGGCCCAAGTACTGCATGATCGGGTGACCTCCTGTCACTAGTCCCAGCTTCTGCCAACCTAGCAGTTCAAAAGCATGCAAATGCAAGTAGATAGGTAGGTACCATTTCTCAATAGGAAGATAACAGCATTCGGTGCAGTCATGCTGGCCACATGACCACCAGAGCAGTCCAAGGACGATGCTGGTTCTTTGGCTTAGAAACGCAGATGAGCACTGCCCCCAACAGTTGGTTAAAACTAGACATACATGTCAAGAGACTATCTTTACCTTTACCTAGTTTTCAGCTGAGCACACACTTTTTCTTTGACCTTCCAGGACAAGGAAGTTCCCATTTTTGAGCCAGGCTCAGAAGCTCCAACAAGGTCCTGACCATGACAGATCTCACCAGGCTTTATGGCTTGTTGCCCAGTGCCAAGGACTCATGAATGCAGTTAGCGATCTGTAGCAGCACTGGAATCTGTCATCTTGTGGAGGCCCCTGCATTTGATTCATCCAGTGCCCTCTGAACCAAGGTCCTTTGACTTTACAATGCTTGCAAAGAGCTCTTTCCTTCCCTAGCAGGACTAGGTGGTGCTGTTGTCTCAAGTGTAGTAGTGTGGCGCCCTGACTGCTTCTCTGTGTTTTGATTCCTGTGTCACTAGTTGTAAAATGCTTAAAGTCCACCATGGGGCTCTAAGGACATCAGCCTACCAGTTAGGTGGCCCAGTCAGGGTGGAAATAAGCTATACTTGATTGTGTATGTGTGTTCTTTTTGAAGTAAGAGTTATATTTTCTACACTAAACATTTCATTAAAATGGTGAAACAACAACAGTTGTTATTGGAGAACTGAAGGTAGAGGCCTAAATCCTTTTGTAATATGCACATGCATAAATTAAGGCTACCAAGTGCATGTCTTTTTGGTCACTGTAGAAGTTTATCTGCTCCCATTTCATACTGGTTTCAGGCCAAAACACAGTAGTGAAACAGAGTTAGTCACTCTGATTGATTACCCATTCTGGGTGAAAGACAAGAAAATGCTACCCTGTTGATCTTCCTAGATCTCTTAGAAGTTTTTAATACCATTGATTATGGTATTTTTCAAGACCAGCTCTATCAGAAGAGAGTAAGGGGTACTGTGTTACAGTGGTTCCACTCCTATCTGCAAGGCTGATTTCAGAGAGTATCGCTGGGGAATTTATGTCCAATCCTATCACCATTAAGCTGTGAGATGACACAGGGTTCCATTTTGCAGTGATGTATTCAAGTCTTTTAGTCCAAATCTTGTCAAGTCTCAAATATCTACCTTCAAGTCTCAAGTCGAGTCTCAAATATTTGGAAGATGCTTTCAAGTCTTAAGTTGAGTTACAAGTCCAGGAGCCGATTTTTAACAGAAAAAAAGGAGCCCGGATGAGTTGCTAGAAGAGGGGAACAGCAAATGCACTAGGCAATGGGCTTGAGGAGGGGATTGAGGTCTGTAGGGCAGCCTGTCACTGCTGGATCCTTCTGCCTCAAGCCCATTGCCTAACACAGAAGCTTATCGCTTGTCTTATTAATTTGGCTTACCTCTCCTTTAAAGGTTTAAATTTCAATTTGGGTTGCATGCTGATCTTATCACAAGGTTTTTGCCACTGAATTTGCTGCCCAAATACAGCCTGGATACATCCCCACTTCCAGGAGCACTTGACATGGATCTTTTTAGATCCAGGAGTTTTTCTGCTTAAGAAAACAGCCATCGGAGCACTCCTGGAAGTGGGGATGCACCTAGGCTGTATTTAGGAGGCAAATTCAGTGGCAAAAAATCTTCTGATACAGTCAAGATGCAGCCTGAATTGAAATTTAAACCAGGAGAGGTAAGCCAAATTAATAAACCAAGTGATAAGCTCCATATTTGCTGTGCCCTTCCAAGAAATGTGCCCTGCATGTTTTTTTTTTGGGGGGGGGGGGGGGGAGTGTCTTGACTGCTACTTGAAATGAATGGCACCAGAAAGTCAGTCACTAAAAATATACAAATCTCAAATCAAGTCGAGCCAGTGGGTCTCAAATCAAGTCCAAGTGAACTCATTGAAGTGACTTGAATCTGACTTAAGTCCAAGTCAATTGACTCGAATCTACATTACTGCCATTATGGCCTTCAGGCTGTTTAGTGTAAGTAACCATTGGAGGAGGTCATAAGGAGTTTGGAGGTGGATTCCACCAGAATGTTGACAACGCAGCTCTATTTCTCTTGTCCTTGTTGACAGTTGGGGCTGTGCAGCTGCTGGGCCAGTGCCTGGATGCTGCAATGGTCTGGATGAGAACCAATGAACTGAAACTGATCCATAATATGATGGAGGCTCTGTTTAGTGGAAGTTCTCAAATCAGCGAATTGGATAAACCTTGGATAGGGTTGCAGTCCCCCTAAAGGAGCAGTTATGTAGCCTGAGAGTATTTCTAGATCCATCTTTTCACTGGAGGCCCAAGTAAACTCTGTGGCTCTGAATTCTTGACTCCAGCCATGGCCTTTCCTGCACAGAGCTAACATAGCCACAGTAGTCCATTCACTTGTAACTTTCCTATTAGATACTGTAGTGCTCACTACATGGGGCTGCCCCTGAAGATGACTCAGAAGCTCAAGCTAGTGCAAAATGCAGCAACAAGACTGCTGAACAGAGTACCATACAGACAGCATATGAAACTGGTCTTAAAGGAGCTTCATTGGCTGCCAATTCACTTCTCATCTGAAGTGGTGATATTTAAAACCTTAAATGGCTTGAGACTTTCAGTACCTGACGGAGCGCCTCTCCCTTAATGTGACTGCATGAGGACTGAGATCTGTTGGAGAAACCCTCTTCTGTGTCCCATCAGTGGGGACAATATGAGTAGGGAGAACAGAAGAGCTGCCTTTCTTGGCTGTGTCATCTCTCTTGTGAAATGCCTTCTCCTTGAGGTCCAACTGATGCCAGTGTTGGTTTCTCTTTGCCAACAGGTCAAGACATAGATTTTTATTAAAGTTTCTGGGGCCTATTTTGAAGCATTCATACACACACAGAGAGAGAGAGAGAGTATGTACTTTTTTTTACTTTTAACCATATACTTGATTTTAAGTCTTTTAAAACATTTAAAGCTCTTTTAAATTATTTGAATGTTTAAATGTGTTATCTTGTTTAAAAAATTATGCCTGCATTTCCATACACCTGTGATAATAACAGCAACTGTAATATATGTTCCCTAGTTACCAGTGAAAGTCAGTTGGAGGTACAATGCTTTGAACTTCCAAATATTGATTTGGGCTCAGAATCAAAGATGAATCAGACGACCTCTGAATTGAATAAACTGGGTCATTTTCTGAGGAAATAGGCCTTGAATCTTGGCATTGGTATCTACTTATTTCTATGTATCAGTGAATTTCTTTTTCATGTGTAGTATAAGAAATTATCCTGATCTGTGAATTCTTTTCTATCCCCTGGCTTCTTACTTGCAGTTTGTCCAAATCCGAAGAATCCATTGCAAAATATTTTCTACAGAAGGATTTAGAACTGGTCTGTCTTACTGAGAACCATTCCCAATAACAGATCTGATCCTTGGAGAGTGGGGTTTCAGTGAGGTATGTTGATGGGCCTAAAATCATACATTTTGCCTTTAAATGTGAATTAATATGGAGATGAAGAATGTTGCAGACTTCATATGAAATGTGCAGAGTTATGACAACTGTGGTAGAAAAAGATCATGAATTCTCTATAACTTTTTTATTATGGGAAAGACCAGGATTTCACTACCATTGTTCCCCAAATAAGAATTTTGCTCTCCCAATGAAATTCTCCTTTTGTTCCCAAATTTCTAGTGTTGCAGAGAGTAAGACACTAAAAAGCATTCATACTTATATGCTCTGATTACATTCCTTTATTAATGTGCAGTCGATTATTAACTTTGCCTGCTCCTTTTCTTTGGATGTCTAAACTCTATTTCTGAACTGTCACCTCCGTTTTTAAGCTACTGAACTTCTAGAACTTTCAGAATGGAAGGGGAATCTCATTGGGGGACAGATTTTTTATTTAGGAGTCAATGCCATCCTTTTGTACATACGCCGATGGCTACACCATGAGCAGGGCAAAGGAAGATGTCTTGACTCTTTATTTCTACCAGCTCAGGTTTTTAGTATGTCTATGGGGGTGCAGGTAATTGGAGGGTGGGGCTACAAAGAAATCTAGAGGCCACAAAGCTGGTTCAGCCCATGACCTTCTTCTTTCATCCAGTGCTGCATAGAGAAGATGCTGGTTACTGTATGTTGTTATGTGTCAGTTCTTCACACTCAGCAAAACAATAACAGGCTTAACAGTGCTAACCCTCCCAGGAAATCAAGATGTTCTCTCTGTTTCATTTTTAAAAAATGAGGGCACGGTTAAAAGTAATAAGTGAATTGAACAAGCTCAAAAACCTCCTTTAGCACTTTCATTTCATAGATAGGCTGGCTTTTTTTTTTAAAAAAAAGAAAACCTTTCAGTTTCTTTTTATATGAGACATGATTGCCTACAAATTACTAGTAACATAACAAAACACTTTAGGGAGAAAGACTGGGGGACATAACAGTATACTCCATTTTAGGCTTTGAAACTTAGGTGCAGAAGAAGACATGATTCCCAGTTCTGGTCTAAGAGACACAGTACTTTTTGTTACTTGCTCTTTAACACAACTCTCCATTCTCTCTTGCTATCCATTACGCACACTGCTCCTTTTCTGAAAATTTACTCTTCCTTCAAAGCCTTCCTCAGAATCACTTTCTACATAGCTTTAAACCTTAACCCTCCTTTCCAAACTTAGGTACATCTATCCAACTATATACATTCATGTTTGCCCAACTATTTTTGTTCATGTTTGTTCCTTGAGGATCATCCTGAGCCCTTTTCCTGGGTGAGGGGGAGAAGTAAATTCCTCTGCCCCAAATTCAATGTGCATAGCCAGCCACATTATTTTAACACCTGATGGGAGAAATCCAAAAGTATATTTTCCTCTTCTGGGCAGTAGAAATATGAGATAAGAAGCAATACAATGTAAGTGGAGTAGAAATACCAAAGTTATGGTCAATACAATAACAATCCCAAGTCCAACTTTTAAAAATCTACATGTTCATAACATTCAAAGTCTTTGAATCATATAATTAGAAGAGACCTCAAGGGCCATCCAGTCCAACCTGCTGCCATGAAAGAATACACAGTCAAAGCACCCCGACAGATGGCCATCCAGCCCCTGTTTAAAAACTTTCAAAGAAGGAGACTCCACCATATTCTGGGGGAGTGTTGTGCACTGTTGAACAGCTCTTACTGTCAGGAAGTTCTTAACATGACTATCTCAATCTGCCCAGTTAGGGCTGGTCCATCTTGCCCTTTGTCTCCTCCCCTTTGGTGTTTTCCCAAATACCATTTGGCTGTTATGCTCCATAAGGTCAGGGGCTTCTGTTTTGTTTTATTTTGTTTTTGTTTTTGTTTATGAAATTCTTTAAAGCCTTGAGTGTTGGACTCTGAAGATCAGGGTTCAATTCCCCATTTGGCCATGAAACCCACTGAGGGTTCAAGCAGATGGGCAGCTTGGAGCAGCCTCTGGCCACTCCAGCCCCGGTCAGCCCTGATTATCCATGGGCCATGGCAACCAGCTGCTGCAGACCCAAAATCAGCAACTGCCACATCCCTGAATGGGCTGTCAGCAAAAAAAGGCTTTTTGCTCTCCTTTTCTGGCTGACTTTGGCAGTTTCTAAATGATTCATCTGCATGTCACATCCCCGAAGCCACTCTTTTTTGCCTGTGTGTTTTGAGCCTCAATGACCTTGGGTGAGTCACATGCTCTCAGCTTCAGAGGATGGCAACAGCAAGCCTCCTTTGAAAAAATCTTGCCAAGAAAACCTCGTGAGAGGTTCAGCATAGGGTAACCATAAGTTGGAAACAACCTGAAAGCGCACAGCAACAACAACAATGCTAATGATGCTAGATGGATGGATGGATACATAAGCAAGCAAACAGATGACTTAAAATTGTTTCAAGTGCAAACATTTCATTTTCATAATATTTCATATAATGGACTCTTCCTTGACCTTTGGATGATCCATGGGAAATTTTGGAAAGTGCTTTCCTCTTTGTGCTGGAACATAGCAGGTTACTGTCTGGATACCTTCACTATTCCCAAGCCACTTAATACCCATGAGGCAAACCCTAGTGGCAGAAACATAGGCTACATGGGCAGGGTGTCTTTGCACAAACGAGTATGCTGGAAAACTTTTTTCCAAAAAATCATAGAAGGACATACACAGGCATAGGGACCCAAACATATTTCTATTCTGTGCCCACTAGTATGAATGCTTTCCCTTCATACTTGTACATATAAAAAGGAATAAAAAAGCAAAGCAGTGAAAGGTAAAATCATACGAACAAGATGTTCATTCAGCTGGTTCTAATGTGGCTGTCTGAGCAAAAGTGAACATCTTTTGTGTGGAAAAAGATGGTACTGTTTATCTATGCCAATATCTGACCAAATGAAGGAAGAAAGAAAATGAAAACGGGGAAAAATCATGCAAGGGAAGCTATTGCCATCATGAATCATTACAATATTTATTTATTGGTCACCTTTATATCTCCTTCACCTTCACTGAGCTTTAGGTTTCATGTGGCATTCATCTGCTCCAGTTTTTCCTCACAACAGCCCTATAAAGTGGATTAGGCTGAATTAAAGTGGCTGGACCAAAGCCACCCAGAGAGTTTCGTGGCTAAAATAGAATTAAAATCTGGAACTCCCAGTACAACATACTAACCATTAAGGGCGAAGAAGATGGGGTGAAAGACTTGCCCAGAGGCCGCTCCAGTCCTTTTTGCCACAGGATCTCCACAGGACTGTGGCAACCAGATGCCGCAGTCCTGAAGGTGGCCATTGCCATGGTCCAGATCAGGCCATGAAAAGAAGCTGTAAGAAACTGCTCCTTTGTGGCCAGGTTTGTGTTAGGTGGCCCGTGTGGCCTTGTGTAGCTTTTGCACAATCCAGGGGCATGCATCATGTGCATGTCCTGCCCTTGGATTGGCCTGACAGCGGCCCTTTTTGGCCATCTGTTTGAGGCCTTAGTCTTCTTTTCTACTTGTTCTCCTCAGTGGCACAACTGGAAGAAAACTGACAGTACCAATCAAGGCAATGTCTGGCATGCTGTTGGTATGTAATGCATGCACAAGACACAAGCAGGCTAACATTTTGGCTGATGTTTAGTGCCATATTCAGTTGAAGGTTCTAGAAGCAGAGTGGTGCCATGGTTCATTGTTGTGCATGGCATCCTATGTATCACACATGGTTGTATACTGTGGATTGATTACAAGGCTGCAAGTGAAAATGCAATGTGCATTGGCTGTGCAACTGCAATTCTGTAATGAGGTGGCATAATGCAACCAAAGCATAACTCTGTGACTATAAAGTCAGTCTACATTTCTTCAACATGGGATGCTGGCTTATATTTCCAGGAAAATATCACACTCATATTCACCATGTTGTGCAAATATAATGCCATGTCAAGAAAAAATAGGTTGCCATTGAATTAGTGTTAAATAGCACTGCTTTTTAACCAGACTTTCTTTTTTAAATGTCCTAATGCTTTTATTTACTTCCTCTTTCATCTTTGTCACTTCTTCAGGCCAGGTTGTGCATGAAGTTAAATGCATATTTCAGTTTAGTCCTTTCTTCTCTTGCTGCAGTCATTAAGAAGATTCCTTTTCTGAAGGATTTGCTGGGGACAAAGGAAATAATTGGAGCTACTGGGGGATTGTCTGCTGATATATGCCCTATATTAAACAGAGGACCACAACAAGGCCAAAAAGCATGACATCTGATACTGGAAGCTGCAAGAAGTAAACAAAAACAGTATCTACAAAATGTTTAAATGCATGTAGCTACTCGGCTTTGCGTTAAAAAAATCCTACATGCCACATTTCATAAACTACAGTGCTGTTATCCTTCATATGTCACTAGTTCTACAGCTCAGCTCAGGGAGGAGAGGCGTTTTGAACAAAATTTATATTCTCCTACTTTAGAAGCTATTTGGACACTTTTTAGGAACCTGCTGTTTTCTTTGAGGCAGCAATTTGTGAAGTTAGAGTTTTAGTATGTGAGATTATTCTTGATTTCTGATTTTATTCATTTTGGCTGCTTTGTAGCTTTATATTGTCACAAGAAACTGTAATCCATTGTGAACCTTGTGGGGAATGAGTCATGAGCTAAAATAACGAGGGCTTTTGATTTTAATGGAAAATCTAGACTGCTATTCTATATACCCGGAAAAGGCTAAATGCAGTTCTCATGATGTTGTTGGACTACATCTGACAGTATTCTTTTCACTTGGCAATGGTGGTGAAGGATGATGGGACCTGCACTCGAACAACAACTGGAGGGATGCATGTGCAACACTTTGCACACTCCCATTGAGTAAATCACATTGGATTCAATAGATCCTACTCTATTGAGCCTATCCTATTAATTTTGGTACATTGCCTATTATTTTCTATAAGATATGTTATGCAATATAATGTATGCATTGCCTTCCTCTGTGCCTATCAGACGGGACATGGAAGAGGGCCTTCTTTGCTGTGACACCCTTTTTAAAGAATACCTTCCTCATTGAGGCCCAGTTGGGATCCACGTTGCTGTCATTCTGTGTCGATCAAAACATGATTGTCTCCAAGAGCACTTGGGACTTAATTGCTTTTATATAAATCCACACATGTGATTAGTTTGATTCCCCCCCCCCAAAGCATTTTAATTGGTTTTGCTCTCAGCCTTATCACATTGCAAACAACTCTTCCAGATGTAAAAGCATGGGAGAAAGTTGTAAAAGTATCCCTTTTGCCAAATGAATTTTTCCAACTTGGTAAAAGGGTCACCTTTACAACACTTTTACAACCCTCTCCCATGCTTTTACAAGTGGAAGAGAATGAAAGTGCTTTGATGTCATGCAGAGGCAGAAAGAGAAATGTACTTCTCTCCATTTGCCTGCCTGATTTGTTTGCAATGTGATAAGAACATAAGTAGAAAGAGGTTAATATGTTTAGCTAATCAATAAATAAAGATAAAGGTATTTCCCATTATCAAGTCATGTCTGACCATAGGGGGTGGTGGTCATCTCCGTTAGCAAGCAGAAGAGCCAGCGTTGTAAGAGACTATTCTGTAATGATGTGGCCAGCATGATTGCACAAAAGCTATTTATCTTCCCACTGACATTTCCCAATTTTCTACTTGTATGGGATGTCTGATGTTCTGTGCCCATTTGATGGTGCATCCTTTAATTGGTTCTGATTCCATTTCTATCTTCAGGAGTAGCTTATGTAATTTGGATATGACACATTTTGGGGCTTCACACAAGATCTCATCCAATTCTGTTCTTTTTTTATTGAATCCTTCTGTTTTACAATCGATTTTCCATCTCTTGTTCAACTTATGGTATATAAACCATTGAAATGTGAATCCCTCTTCTTCCATTTTATTAAGTCTTGATATTTTAAAGAATTCTTTTGATTTTTTGTTTGACCTATCTTCAGAGCTTCTTGTGGAAATAGCCACTCTAGTAGTTTACTGTAGATTTTTTTTTAAAAATAAGCCAAATTCTTAACAGCTATCTTCTAGTGATGTAGTCACTAAATTCCTTGTTCACTGTTGTCTTGTTATACCATAAATTTCTGTACCACCCAAATCCTTCAAGGTTTAACATCTTTTCATCTTTTCATGTAATCCATTTTTAAATCCATTCCATGGCACATGAGTAATAATATACTTTGAGATCAGGAATTCCTAGTCTTCCTCGCTCCTTGGCATCTTTCATGATTTTTCACTTTATTCACGGTTTTCTGCCCACCTTATGAATTTAAAAATGTCAGTTTCCCATTGTTGAAAAAGTTTGTCATTTACTATGTTCAGCAGGTTTTGGAATAAAAACATTAGTTTAGGTAGATTTTAAAGATGTAGAGGAATGACTGGTTTCAGAATATGGTTAGAAATGTGAGAGAAGAGAGAATCAGTTACTGAGATGGCTAACGTCCAAAAGCACTTAACACAATTCATCTCACTGAAACAACTCTTGAGAAAGTGTTTTGGCTCTCTTGTGACCTAAACACTAATTCCTCATCCTTAAGGGCCTAACACAAAAGTAAAAAAGCATTTTTTAAAAAATGCAGGAGAATTAGGTTGGGGTAAAAAAAAAAAACAGGTGGGAAATGTAACATTCATTGGCTCTCTGACACTCTTTCTCAATAACTTAATAAATTAATTTTGGAATTAAGATAGTGCTCATATTCTAACTAAAGCCAATCAGTTAAGTAAAAAATGTAATCAAGTTGCCTATCAAATTTTCAACTCTATGAATAACTCAATTGCATTTAACAAGTTAGTTGCTATCTCTGCCTTTACTTGGGGATCTAGACAATTGTTGCCAGTTAGACAAAATAGCCTGATCTGTTACTTCTTTATAGTGTTTAGATTTGGAACTGGTTGTCTCCATCAAATTAAAGTGCTATTATACCCATATTTGGGCTGACATTGTTGTTTGCTAACATCTAGTCTGAACTCTATGATACATATACCGTTAGGAGGCAAAACTACTGCTCGGGTTGGAGGTGAACTTTGCAGTTTCAGAGGATACCATAGTGTTCAAAAGAGAACCATGTAGCACAGGCCACCACTGGGATATGTACTGTACAACAAATGTGATAGTGCTCAAAGCCATTGAAAAATCCAGAAGAATTGGGATTCAAGCCCCAGGTTGGTTTCTCAGTGAATCCCATCCATCAGAATGGCCAAATTTGTTTCATCTTGAAACAACTAAAACGAGTCCAGAAAATTAGTATCATTCAAAGAAAACTGGAGATACCCTCCCAGCAAGGCCAATGCAGGCACAAAAAAACCTGTACTGGAAATACATTTGAATTTGTTTTTAGCATGTTGGTCACTGCCTTGAGTCCCATTATTGTGGAAAAGGTGGGATATAAATGAAGAAGAAGAAGAAGAAACCAGCCTGACAGTACAAAAGCAAGAGATGAATCAGAAGTTATTTTTCTGTTGTTAATGGAGTTGACATTTTATTATCTGTCTTACATTGCCCTTTGTCCCTAGTCTTCACATAGCCCAGAAAAGGAATGCCTGCACTGAAATCCCTCAATACCATCTTAACTGACAACAGAATAAGATCTGAGACAGAATATAGGCCTATGACTCTAACATCATCACCTCCCCTCCCCACCCCAGTATTTTTACTATCTTTGCCTGATGAACAAATCAGTTATGTTTTGACAGCTTTTATAATGTATTTTATGCTTTGGAGGTGGCCCAATAAAGGTATCACTGCTGGTGGATTTTTCATTTTGTTTTATTTAGTCATAACCATGTACAGCCTGGCTTTTCCATCCCACTGTACTATTCAGGTGTGTGGGGTGGGGGTGGGGGTTGATATGCATTGACAACCAATGGGATTAAATATCTTGAAGATAATGTTCAGAGGCAGGACAGTTAGTGTAAAGGGGTTAGTGTGCTTAGCTAATTGTTAATAAACTAAAAATCTAAACCAATTGCATTTATTTTAGAAGGAGAGGAAATAGAGCAATTCAATTTATGAACAATTCCCATTGAAATTTAAGTTTAATTCCCACACTGTGCACCTTAACAAAATAAAGCTGAAAAATGCCACCCACCCCATCTCCCATTCATATGAACACAATCCAGTTAATATTTAACATGGATTTCTGGTGGTTCTAAATGTTGTAGCCCTCCAGATTTTATAGATATATAGAAATGCTTGGTTTCAGTGATATGTTCTCCATATGCACATGGCCTGAGTGCCAGCTTCAAAAGCCAGTTACACAATTCATCCCAATGCAGCAGGGAGTAAATTTTGTGATCTAAACACCATAATTCACTAACTCTAAAGGACTAATAAAAAGCAAGAAGCAGTTTTTCAAAAATCTAAGAGAAGTGGGAGCTGATTAAAGAAACACTTGAAAATTGTAAAATGTATTGCTCCTTTAGTGCAACTTCTAATAGAGGGGCAGTACATACAGCCCTGAAGGGGCATCATGCAGCCGCCCCTTCTTCAGCTTTATTTGGGCTGCAGCAACCTCATGCTGCAGCCCCAAGCCAACCTCTGGAGGGTGCAAAAAGGAGCAGCAAAAAGCAGCTCCTTTTTGCACCCTCCAAAGGCAGCATACCCATGGTGGCGTGGCAGTATGTTGCCCATTTAGCGCTACATCATTTGGATGCAGTGCCAGAGGTATGCCATGATGCTGTGCACTGTCTGGAGTGGCACACAGCATCAAGACACCCTTGGGGGGTGGAGTTGGGTGTGCATCATCAAGACACTGTGCCCCAACTCTGCCCCCAGGCCAGCCTTTTAGGCTGGTTTGTATAGCCCCTTACTTAATTAATAACAATTCTGGAATTAAGATAATCCTAGACTTCTAACTTAAGTCAGTCAATTAAGTTTAAAATCAATCTAATTAGACTGGTTCTTTTCATTAGAAAATTTATAACATAATTGATAACTTAATTGATTTATTCAGTTCTTGCTTGTGTTCCACTCTGATCATTCAACAATGTAGAACATGCTTCTGTGCTGTATGAATTTTCCTGTTCAAAAATATTGTGATGTGGGCCTTTGTCTCTGTGTAATTAGCATTGTGTGAGAAGAGTTAAAGTGCTCATATACTGCAATAAGATTTTGACAACCCCTTCAGGGCACTTGTAATGTGTGGTTTGCATTAAGAAGCTTTTTTTAAAAAAAATCAAAATGGTTTAACCACCTGTCTACTAATTGCAAACTTCAACCCAAAAATTAAAAATGGGATTTTTCTGATAATTGAGTAGCCTTTAAGGAAAGAAGGGAGAGGTTCCTAATGGTTGTAATTCTACTCAGAACAGGTTGTTCAGTGGACTCTTTCAGACATGGGAAATTGGAAGTATAATCCAAGGGCAATCCAAACACAATCCTGGGGTTTCACGTTATTGTGAATTAATTCTTCTCACGCAAATTTGGGCAAAAGGGAAGTCACTCCGAATGCAATCATGAGTTTAACGTTATTGCGAATTTAAGCTTCTCACGTGATTTCGGGCAAGGGGGGGTTATTTTCGGGTAATGGGAAGTAATTCCGAATGCCTTCCGAATGGAGCAGGGGTTCAGGTAAATTCGCTAAACAAGCGAATTTACATGAATCCGCATTGGCTCCATTCGGAATTGGGAGAAATTCCTCCCGTTTGAAAGAGTCCAGTGTCTGTGCTTGAGTGCACTTGAATCTACTAATAAAAGTCTCCAGATTATTTAGTGCCTGGGAGGATTGTTTGCCAAGGAAACTGGACTTTGTTGTTATGGAGCAGGAATTGAAAGGATAAACTGTAAAAAGGATGGCAGGAAGGCAAGCTTAGTATCCTGGTGCCCTCCAGATCTTTTGGATTACCATTCCCATGTCTCACAGCACATGCCATGCTGGCTGGGGCAGATGGGGGCTACAGTCAGGCCATGTCAGTTTATAATAAAACAATTAGTATCTACAACCTGATTGTAGATGAAGGGGCCAATCTGGTATGCATGTATTGGGTAAAATTGATCTGTCCCAGCCTTGTCTATCTGGATGTTTAGTGCAATGCCAACCCAAATTGGGGAGTTGGGGTTGTGGGAAGGAATATTTGTTATCCCTAAGGATTCCATATCCTTTGGAAAGAAACTCATCAATTCTACTACCAATATTGTGGGTTTTTAACCTGATGTTGGGTCAAAGAGACTGGATGGGGTTGTTACTGGTGTACTACCACCTCACTACCATAAAGTCCTTTTCCATGAGCTGGTCATGCTGTTTTCGGAGATGGTGCTAGTGAATCCTGGGACAGTGATCATGGAGGTATTCAATATCCATACTGAGGCTGCCCTGATAGGACCAGCTCAGGACTTCATGGCCATCCTGACTTAATTTTCTTCTCCTGTTTTGTTTGTAAAATCTTGCCTGATGAAGAAGCCAGTGAAGCTTCAAAAGCTTGCAACGTGTATATTGTGCATTTTGGTTGGCCAATAAAGGTATCACTGTTTGGTGGATTTTTGATTGGATTAACCATAAGGCTGTTTCAATACATCATTGGTCTAACACATATGGCAGAGCATACCTGTTTTTGCAGCTGGGGAGATGGAGGATGGTCTGGTTTGGGGTGGCTGTGGGTGTTCAATAACCTACTGTCATGAAAAGATATTTCCTTGTAAAGTTTGATTTTCAGTAGCAGGCCTCTGTAGGGGTGGGAGATCAGTTAAGAGGATCTGCCCACAAAGACCTATGACATCCAGATTCATGAATTGCCAAGGGAATTTTCCAGAAGAAAATGCCAGCAATTCAGTTCAGGCACTGGTGGCATTAACGGAACAAGGAGTTGGAAGGGGTCATTGGTGCAATGCTTCCTAAATGCCCAATCCAGTCCTGTAGAGCCTGTAATTCATCATGGTATGCAGAAAATCTATGAGCAACAAAAATTAGACAATGGCTAAATGTGCAGGAGTGTGTATGACAATTAAAAATAATAATTGTAAGCCGCTCTGATAGCCTTTAGGGCTGAAGGGCGTGGTATAAATACAATAAATAAATAAATAAATAAATCCTCTACATTATGAATATTATACAAATATTTGGCAAAGGTTGGCAATATACTATGCCACCATTATCCTGTCCTCAACAAGACATTCTGAATGATGAGGAACCTACTTGGATCAGGCTCAGAGAAACAAGCAATGGAGTCCTTGGTTGCCCAATGTGACAATTTTGCTAGGCACCTCAAGGAGAAAGTAGCTCAAAATCACTCTGAACTTTACACAAACCATGATAATCACAGAGTCTGCGGAAGTGTCCAGTGCCCCATCTGGTCAGGTTTCTTGGGATCGATTTCAGCTTTGCAGCCTGATCTGTAGACACACTACTTGAATTAGTCCATCCCATCTTGGCTAATAAAATCTATCAGAAGTATAGTTCAGGTGGGTTCAGAAAGTGGTAATGCTTCCCTGAATCAGGACCCTCCAGAAGCCCCCAAAAACCCACAGATCTAAAACATTTGTAAAATTGGGGGCACAATTTCCAGGAGAATTTTTTATATCCCCAAGCTGGCCTGGATCATTGAAAACTTCCTATAATCACAGATGTTTGGTTCATTTAGCCTACTAAAGCCCTCAAACCTTCCGACCACCACCCCCACTACACCCCTACACACATCCAAATATTGGACAAAATGTTATCTGGAAGTGATGTTGCATCACTTTAGGTATGCTGAAAAGTGCCAGGGCAGCCCATCAGGTGAGTACAGGGAGGAAACATGAGCATCCCTACCCATGCAGTTGCTCACCTCTGCATTTGTATATAGATGTTATCCAATTAAAATACATGTTATGGTACAGTGAAATACATTTAAACATGTTTTCTGTCTTTTAGCTGGCCCAGAGTGAAGCCCCATGGTGCACACCTGGTGTACATTTAGGCATCCTCACCACCCACAACGTTCTTGACCTTCACAGCTGCTTGGGGCAAGTTTTTTTTTAACCTAAAGGATCTATTTAACAACTGATTAGAAACACTTAATGAAAGTGAAATGAATCTGACAATACATGTGGGATGAATCATTCAAGTTAGCCCTGATATATCTATACTGACATGCAGTAAATACAGCAAAGTGGAGGATGCTACTTGTTCTCTGTATGTGGTTTTATCAGACTTTCAGCTGACTGTGAGATCAATATCAGTGTTAACGCCAGCACTTAGCAATAACATGTGGACTTGTAAGGAATGTTCCCAGAAGAACATTGTCACTGTCTTGATTAATTCATGACATCCATAGTGGGCTTGATTCCGTGTCAGCAAAAGCCAATGGGACTCCACTGAATTTAAAGCCAGCTAAGTGGGTTAAGCTCATTTTCTATACAGCTGTATATCTCAAAGCTGACAGGTGTTCATTTATTCACAGGAAACAGCTGCCTGCATTTCTTACATTGTAGCTCTTTAGTGCAGCTGCAGTTGACAATAATTTATTTTTGGAGCAGGCCCACAGACTTTAATATGTCTTCTCCTGGCTTCAAGGATTGCACTACAGCTGCCTTCTGGGGTCAGATTTGGAAATATTTATTCCGTTGACTTCACTATAGCTGACAGGCGAAGGATACAACCACAGAATTTCTTATTAAGCAATATGAATTGGTATTGTGCTCTAGATATTCTCTCCTGTGTTGCTCAGTGTCTTTGAAACACAACCAGGAGAGCACAAATGAAAATGTTTCATTTGTAAATTTGTCATGTACCAGATTGCAGTACTCTGAGGCATGCAGAATGCCTTGAAGGAGAAGGAATGGCATGTCATTTCTTTCTTCCTTTCTCTCTATGTGTTTATGTGTGTGTGTTTAAAAACTGAGTCCAAGGCTGCATCTATATTGTAGAAGTAATGCTGTTGGACACCACTGTGGTTCAGATCTATAGAATTCTGGGATTTACAGTTTTCTGAGATATTTAGCCTTCTCTGTCAAAAGAGCTTGTGTGACACAACAAGCTAAAAATCCCAAGATTCCATGGGGTAGACCATGCCAGTTAAAGCAGTGTCATACTGCATTAATTCTGCACTATGGCAGCAGTCCAAGTCATCTGTACAAGGGCATGCCAAAGATGAGAAGACAGACTCTGAGACCTAAGACTTTTCACTTCACTAAAAGGCATCTCACAACACAGTACATTGGAAATGAATGTGGGATTGGTGTCTGGTTGTGATTAGATGAGGGGTAATTCATGCTGAACTGAAATTTGTAGCCAACAAAAATATGATTAAAATATCAAAGGGACATTTTGTGTTCCTTTTTCACATGTCTCCCAGATTTCCTGCCTTCCAAGCATCTGAAAATGGTTTATTTCTTATAGTCGGCTAATACCAACTATTGTTTATAATGCAATGTTTACATTAGCCTGTGCATGGTTAGGAGGAGCAACATACATTATGCAGGCCTGGGGCCTCTGTTGTCTGGACCATTTAGTCTTATTAGAATCCTAACTGATCCTGGAGGGCTGGTGCTACTGTTAGGCACAATGAAGTCTTAGGAAGCTAGTTTTTTTACTGTTTTTGTGTGCCTTCAAGTCGTTTCCATCTTATGGCCATCTTAAGGTAACCCTATCACATGGTATGCTTGGCAAGATTTGTTCCGAGGAGATTTGCCCTTGCTTTTCTCTGACCCTAAGGAATGGTACAGACCACCCAAAAAGGGAGGTCTGGCACCACCACTTTTGGCGCTGTAACTGCGCCGCAGCAGCTAGATGCTGTGGCGCAGTTGCGCACCTAAAAAGGAGCAGGGAAACTGCGCTCTTTTTTAGGTGTGCAGTTGCAGCTCAATAAAGCAAAAAGGCACCATTTGGCATCTTTGTGCCACCGCAACTGCACAGCTCTGTGCGGAAGCTGCGCAGTTGTGGCGGCACCATTATGTATGCCGTCTAAATGGCGTTACTTAATGGCACCGACACCATTACATACTAGGGTTGGGGAGCGTGTATACGATGCACGCTCCCGAACCCTAATGGCGCTGTGATGGCGCCTCTTCAGGCCTGTTTAGATCAGGCCTAAGAGAGTGGGGCTTGCCCAAGGTCACTCAGTTGATTTTCATGTCTGAATGGAGATTTGAAACTTGATTTCCGCTAATCCAATTAATTTCCATTAATCCAATGTTCAAATCATTAAACCATGCTGGCTCCCAAGCTAGTTTTAGGTGTTGCAAAAAAGAAAGAGACAGAGAAAGCAAAGCAAAGCAAAGATTGTTAGTTATCTCATTTAAGATTGTTGCATTTTTACTGACAGGAAGGGAGAGAAGTGCCAGTGGGATTTTCTTCTTCAGATAACAAAATAAGTTGACTGGCCTTGGCTACTGTGCACTTTTATGAGGAATAGAGAATTGGATTTGCTGTTGTAATTCAAGCAGCAAATTTGACTTGCCAAAACTGCCACTAAAAATCTGGTTTAGCAAAACTTGCTATGCAAATGGATGATTTTTATGCCCTAATTATCCACACAAGTGGATACTTCTCCATACGGATGGATAATTCTAATTCTATGAATATTATTCAAGTTGTAAAGATTATGTTAGAATCCTGTTGATTTCTTGTGCAGACTTAAAGCTTTATTCCATCAGCATATGAGACTTTTCAAGTAGGGCAGGTCAGGTGGATCCTCTCAGGGCTGCTTTATCTCCTACTTTATTTGTTTGCCACCTTCCCACACTTCTACTGCCTCCTATTATGATGGTGTGGTTACATCAGCCAATATGATCTTGGCATAAAAACTTCAGATTTGTAAAAAAAAAAAAAAAATCTACAGTTTAGAAGTGCTTTGCAAGAGTGAGATATATATTTTTTAAAAAACATACAAAAAAGTACATCAAAATATGGATTTCATTAATCTGGAATAATTTACAGAATCAAGACTTGTTCCTTTATTTAGACCTAAACCAAATTTTTCTATGTCATTATTGTCTGCAGCTACCTGTAAAAATCTATATAAATTCAAAGCAGTACAATTTCTACATCTCTGCTCAGATGATTCAGAAAAGAGAGCTAGGCATAGTGTAGTGGCTTGAGCATTGCACTACAGCTCTGGAGACCAGGGTTCAATTTTCTTCTCAGCCTTGGAATACCTACTGGGTGATCTTGGCAAAGTCAATTCTCTCAGCCTCGGAGGAGGGCAACAGAAAATCCACGCTGAACAAACCTTGCCAAGAAAACCCCATGATAGGTTCACCATAAGTAGCAAACGAAGGTACATAGCAGCAACAACAACAAAGTGTGTATAGGACAGCAATCTGAGGAAAACTGTGTTCTTCACAAAAGCTAAATTAACGATTATGCCAAATATTAAAGTTTCTCCCTTTTTTAAAAAATACAGTGGGCCCTTGGCATCTGCTGGGGTTTGGTTGCAGGACCCTCATGGATACCAAAATCCATGGATGCTCAAGTCCTAGTATATACAATGGCATAGCAAAATGGTGTCCCTTATATAAAATGGCAAAATCAAGGTTTGCTTTTGGAAATTTTAAAAATATTTTCAAGACGTGGATGGTTGAATCCATGGATGGTTGAGTCTGTGATTGTACTTAGAACATTGCATCATTATTTCAGTAAAGAAAAACAATGGCCTATGGTGATATCTTTATTGAGGAAGAAGTGCTATTAATGTTTACTTCTTACTTTTAAACAGTTTAGTGGGGCATTCTTTTTCTATTTTAAACCTTTTTTGAGAAAAAATGACATGAAAAAGTAATATTACTAATAAGTTACTTATAAAGAATAATGAGTTACCTTTAAAAGCAATATTAATTCTAATGGATTGTTTTAAAAATAGCACTCCACCTTCTGATGCAGACATATTTCATGTTGTATCTAGTTTGTCCCTTTCTTTGTGGACAGAATGTGACTGCCATTATTAATAGAACAGAACCCTCTGCTTCTGTTGTCAATGTCTATCTATTTCTGTGGGCATTCTTGTGCACTCTCAGTAGTTGTGTGCAAATTTGTCTTTGAAATACTATAGACAAGATCCCACATCATATCAGGGAAGCATAAATATCTACTGGCAGCATTACACTTTATTAGCACTGAGTACCAGTGTAGTGCAACATATGAGAAAGTGTGAATGCATATAGCTGTCATTTCATTGCACAATGCACAGAGGAAATATGAAATGCACAGTGCTCACTGACACTCTACTTCAGGTGCATTATTGCCCATCTGCAATAGTTCTGTGTTTGGAACTTTGCTTCTGCTACCATTAGCTGAATAAGTTTATTTCTGATTGTTCAAAAAAGTCACTTTGCATGCATAACACAACTTATTCATGTATATGTAAGCAACACAGTTCTGGCCTACATGTGCAGCCTCAGAAAGTGATTCTGGGTTGGCCCAATGTGTGTTGAGCATGCTCTTGCTATTTCACATTTGATTAGCTACTGCATTTTTTCCATCAGCTTCTCCTGGGATGATTGAAAGAATCAGTGGGGGTTAATCCAGCACAAAATGTCATTACTTCCACCTTCCACTTTCCAGTGAATAAACTGCATGGGGAAGTTACAGCACCCTTTTCAAGGACTACTAAAGAAGCCAGAAGCAAACAGGATGCAAGGGACTTTCAGTTTTAATAACAGTTTATAAAAGGAAACTTCAGCATGACAAACTATAGTACTGAAATGTCCTCTTCTCCACAACTATTAAACATGTAGGGGCCATTAGCTTTTTTCATCCAGCCATCTTACTCCATAGATTTAGCCCTCTGCAGAAGAAGACTGCTTAGCTGGCTAGAGCAGGGGTGGGTAGATACCAAATACTGTATCTCCATTTACATCTGTAGCCATTATCAAAATGATGTCAAGAAAAGATGCACCTTCACCTTTTGTCACCATTTTGAGAGCCAGTGCAAGAAGAAAATGGAGGTATAGTTGTCCTTCACCACCACCACCATCTGTTTCCCTTTTGTGGATTGGAGGATTCATGGATTTGATTAATATGTTTTCTCCAGGAATCTCTAGGTCCTCCAGACCAATGCTATGTTCAGCATTTGGCAGAAGCTGACCACAGTGTTGTGCTGAAGGACCAAGATTCCAAGAGAAGTATTCTTTCAGGTAAAAAAAAATAGCATTCTCAATTTTTATTTATATTTGTTTAAGCTCATTCTTTCACAAGGGTGTATGCCCCTGACTCCCGTGCAAGCGGGGAGTGCTGAGTGTATTTTATCTGTAGATCTACTCAAAATAGCAACAGAAAGTGAAGGTACAGTACTTCTGTTCCTTTGCAATTTTGAAAGTAGATGTAGAAGAAAATATTTGGGATAGTGCACGGTTCTGGAGTGTTATGGGGATGAGACTGAAGTGTGTGTGTGTGTGTGTGCTTCTGTGGTAGGTGGTTTCTGTATGATTTAGGGCAAAAATTACTGAAAATTTCACCATTTAAGAAAAAGGGCAGGGTTGGGAGAGGCTTTGGCAACTGGTGGGGAGCCCTAGGCCTTAGCAAAGTAAGTGAGACTAGTCAGTGGTAGGTGATAGCTAGGAACCTATTTGAGTTCCTTTCCCAAGCTTTGGGAACTCCATTCCCAGAAAAAAAAATTTTTAAACAACCCAGAACTGAGGAATGGAACTACTCATGTTGAGAAATGTAGGTAGTGTTCCATTCACCTTCAGCTGAATTTGCATGAAATTGGCTACTGAACAGAAGAGAAGACTGTGCAGAATTTCTCACTAGGGAGGGATGTTCCCCTGCAGAGCTTCAGGATTTCAGTCCCCAAGCTCCATCAGCAATTTCCCATGTGGTCATTCCAAGAAGTAGGTTTAATTGATGCCACCTGTGACAGTGGCTTCTGGATTGTGAATACCAGGTGCCTCAAAAATGCACATAGAGCTCTACCTCATTTCACACAGCCAGTCATACAGCCATTGATTTGCAACAATGGTCATTCACTTCAGATGCACTCTGATGCACAATTTTCTAGGAGTAAAGGGCTTTAGAGACAGCCCCAAAGGGATTAGGGCTGTGGCCACCTTATGCCGCAGCCCCAACCCAGCCTCTGGAGAGCACAAAAAGGAGCCTCAAAAAGCGGCTCCTCTTAGCACCCTTCAAGGGGTGCCATAGCCATGGAAGCATGAATTTATGATCCCCCTTCAGTGCTCCAGCATTTGGATGCAACACCAGAGGGGCATCATTATGGCATGTGCTGTATCTACAGGTGCGCGCCAATATGGCACCCTAGGGGTGGAGTTAGGGCATCCAGCATGTAGACACTGTGCCTAACTCTGCCCACAGGCCAGCACAAAGTTACAGTCTGTATAGGGCCTTAGTCATGTTGAACACTTACTTATGAGTAAGCACAGTATATATAGGATTGCACTGCAATACTATTTCACAGGGTTTCTGAGTAAAAGTAACAAAATCCAAGCCACTAGTGGTTGTACAGCTAGCCTGTTGCTGTACTTGCCAAGACAATGATTCACCCAAATTCTGTTTCTTGTTAGGAACACATCTGTATCTAAAAATGTTCATGGTTTGGGACTACATAGGACCTGGTCTTAAGGGGAATTTAAGAGATTTAAGAGGCACAGTGACAAAGGTTCAAAACACACTGCAGAAATAATCCAGTTTGAGACTACTTTAACTGCTGTGTCTAGTTTATTGTGGCATCAGAGCTCTCTGACAGAGAAGGCTAAATATCTCACAAAACTACAGTTCTCAGAATTCCCTAGCATTGAGTCGGGGGTAGTTAAAGCGGTCTCAAACTGGACTAATTCTGCAGTGTGTTTTGGACCAAAGAGTTGTGAAGAACAAACATTTTTCAGAAAGTTCCCCTCTTGCTCACCACAGTTGAACCATCCCTCTGTCAGAAATCAATCCCTCACCTAATTTCACAATTTAAGCAAAAATATTTAAGGCCTGAATGTAAAGTGTAGACCATAGCCATAAAAGCACAGTTGATCCATTTTAAGATAAAGCAGGACTTATTAATGATTTATAGGTTGAAAGCAGAGAAACTTAACACAAGTTATTTGAAAGTAAATTTTCACTTTAATAAAATTCTACTCATTCTCACTTTTTGGCACAAGCTTCTCTACTTTGAGTCTTTTTATTCCTTCCCACACCTATTTCTGTGCAGTTTCTTATGCTGGAATCAGCATGTAATCTATTCTATAAGCCTCTGCCTTTGAAAATGATTTCTGATTTAAAACCTGCCCTCTCCTTGCTTCTTTTTGTCTTCCTTTTTATCTTCTCCAGAAAGGGATCATGACTTCTATTCTCTCTGTACCATACATAGCAGATAGCAAGTGCTTCCCCCAATAAACAGCTAGAGGGAAGAACAAGTCTGTGGTCTAGTTAAAACAATTGCTTAGATGTCTAATCTAATGGGGATGTAACCAGAACTGGCACTTTTTGGAATACAATGCCCAGAATTCTCCAGCAAGTATGTCCAGTGGCTATGCTAGGAGAGTTTGGGACCTATCATCCAAAAAAGCATCATTTCTAAGCTCTAGATACAATGCAATGCTGTATTCAACAAGCAGAGAAGACAGAAACACAACAAGAATTGCTGAAACAAAAACAATACAAAGAAAGTGTACCACATCAATCCTAGAAACACCACATGCAAAGGGATCTTGTGGCACCTTTGAGGCTAACTGTGCAAAAGAAGTTGTAGCATGAACCTTTGTAGACTTGGTCTACTTCCTCAGATGCATGGCATCCATTAGCTCTCGCCCTGTGAGCCCTGACAACAAACCCATTGTATCAATGGGATTTACCCAAGTATGGGCTCATTCACCAATTTATTCAGTGGATCAGCTCTAGATTAGAGAACCCAATAGGATTTTTGGCAATATCCCATATAAGACAAGGGCGGAAAGCATTTAGAAGTTATGTGATGATGGATGGCATGACTGAACACTACATGTTCTCCCACATTAAACACACACATTAAAAGTAAAGTTGCATGCTCTGTGACATAGGGGGTAGGATGTACCAATTAGCCTGTTGCCACAAATGTTAGGACTCCATTACAACTAGATTTTGAATCCCATTACACCACAATGACAATTGGAACAGACGGAATATCCAACCATTTTCTCTGCACAGGGAACAGGAGGCATGCTTGTTCCCTGTGCAGAGAAGGTAGATTTCAATATCCTGCTGTAGCAAAAGCACTCCTCCATCAACTCCATCATAACACTTGTTGCAGCCCCACTGGAGGTCAGCCCAATGCATTTCACCAATGGAAGAGCAAAATGGGAACCTCCATCTACTCAAGGCAAGGAACACAGTATGAAAAGCTAGCCAAATTATTTTGCCACACACACTTCTTCAAAACTCTAGCAGGAAAAAATACAATGACAAGAAATTAAATAGGTAATAATTTATTGTACTTTCATGATAGCTAAAATCATCTGCCTGTCTCATTCTGCCCTACACTACCTGTATATTGGTGCCATTTTTGAAACGCATATGGCCATATGCACAAGAAAGAACTGTCTGGCATCTCAATGGGAAACAGCAGATACAAGTTGGAGCTGTGCCACATACAGATATTGAAGCTAACTCTAAAAGGCCTTTGCAGCTGTGCTACCAAGCAATACTAATACTAAATGAAGAAGAAACAAAAAAGCAACGACAACACAAACCTATCTTTAACTTGCGGTATTACTCCTAACCAAAAGAAGAGGCATATAAGATTACTGAGTTTTTGTAACTTTGCATTCATCATCACCTGTGGGTAATACCTTGAGATAGACCTTCCAGAATTCACAGTGAATTCTTCTGCATAGCACCCACAAAGCACAGAAAGCTAGGTGGCCAAAGTGCAGGCCCCTACACACACACACACACACACACACACACACACACATTATTTTGCAGCACTCAGCCCCCTCCAGCCTGCTCGTTTTCTGACCAAAAAAAAAAAAAAAAGGATACTGTTCAAATACATTGCAGTGTTTAGCATCCCCAAATGCCATTTTTTTGAAACCTGAAGTTGAATTCTAGCCACTCCTGGGGGAAACTCATTTTTGTCAGGGAGGGAGGTTTTTGGCAATTCATGAAACTCCTGGTGGGTCCAAAGGACCTAAATCATATAGTAAAAAGGACCCACAAAGGTCTATAGCCTGCTGAAACAACACACTTTCAGCACACAACAGTTCCCAGGTGAAAGCCTTAGTCATGGTCTCACAGGGGCAAAGGTTAAACAAGAACTCACATGAAGTGGGAGGAGGTGAGAGTACCATAATAGAGATAAGGAGGGAAAGTGGTACACAGACCAATTCCTCCCCATTTAGGTTCAAGCCTTAGGTTGTCATTCATTTTGCCTACCTCTCTTTCACTTATCTATCTGTCAAAGGTGAGCCAGGAAAGGAGTCATGGTGTCAAAGCTAAGAAACAAAACAAGATGTAAGAGATAATGGAGTGATCTGGGAGTTGATGCAGGGGAATTTGCAGAAGTTCAGTTGAGACCCAGGAGACACTTGCCTTGGATAAACAGATGTGGTTGCAGAGACGTATATAACATTCTTGTCCAAGACAATCCAGTGACTGGCTTGGGAAGTGGGCCTAAGAGTACTTCATCTCCAGGAAGATGAATTCATGTCCTGTTCTGAAAGCTCACCGTAGTTATAAATCATCTTGTTAATTTCCATACCAAGATGTCTGGGTTATTCACAGCTCACTTTATCAATCTCTCCACTCCTGTCCACAACCAAGGGGTGAATCAGTAAGTTATTGAGATGATCACCCTTAATCCTGTTAATGCTCTAGGTGAGAAGACCATAGGTATGATGCTGATCCCTAGCCTTGATAGAATGGTGTAGGGGGGAAACCCTGCCCCCTTTGACCCCTCGTAAATGTCCCATTGTGTTCCCTCCCTCCATGCATTCAACATTTGCTTGGATAATATAGCTGAGAAGACAAAAGTTAATAACAAGATAGGGAGGCCCAACCACAAGAACAGATAACAGGTTAATAAGTCAAAGTGTTTACTGAACATCAGTGATGGCATGAAGTCTACAAGAAACCCAGAGAGGTGCAGTTGGAAACCATTCTCTTCTGGCAGGACCCATCTGCTTTTGCCTGATGTGAGCAGTACAAATGATAGGATAAAGCTGCACCCTTCCTCTTCGTGCCATGCTGGATAACCATGCTTCTATACACACACTCTCTCATGCAGCTGGGGGGAAAGGTCAATGCTGGCATCTTCCAAAGAACCAGGTGATTTTTCTCATGGGTTTGCCATACACCTTGATGGTAGTCTCTGTGGCATTGTTTCTATAAGGAACAGAAGGCTTCCCAGTTGCCTGTTGGGAAACAAGAAAGCCACAGAAAGTGGTGAATCAAATGTACTTGTTGAAATGGAGGGTATCAATAACTGAGTGTGTCCAGACCAAGTTTTTAAGTTATATCAGCTAAACTGTCTAAAGTTAGTATATGACTATTTCATGCAGCAGTGAATGCTCACCACTCCCTTCACCTCCAAAAGTTCTTTTTCTAATGTAGCAAAGAAGTAGTTTCTGTTTAACAGGGGCATACAGCTGTGGCAGGTCCAGGGACCAGTTTTCTCAATGGACCTTCCATGGGCTACACAGACTGCCAAAATGCCAAGAAAACTGTAGGTAGGGAGATTCCACCTCAACATTAGGATGAACCTCCTGACAGCAAGAGCTGTTCAACAGTGGAACACACTCCCTCAGACAGTGGTGGAGTCTCCTTCTTTGAAGGTTTTTAAACACATTTGTGCAGAGTGCATTTTGACAATAGATGGTCATTGTCAGGGGTGCTTTGATTCTTTGTTCCTGCATGGCAGGAGGTTGGATTGGATGGCACTTGTGGTGTCTCCCAACTCTATGACTCTATGAAACACAAACAGTTTTCCCATCCCCCCCCCCGCTTGTATTTCCCATGGGGCCAAAATTGAGGGATTCATCTCTTGGAGAACAGTGTGCTAATAAGGACAATACTCACCCATCCCATGTCATGGAATGCATTGGCACACATTCTTCATTCACTATTGGTTCTGCTCCATGTGCTTTGCCTCTGAGCCTGCAAGTTAGAATGACCTGTCACAGGTAGCAATACCAATAAAGAATTGGAGTGTATGGTGTTCTCTCACAAGGACAGTTGTGTTCCCCATGGCCTTTGTTGCTGCACAGTGAAAACACCCTTGCACTTGGGAATTTGTGACCCATAGCACTCCACTTTCTAAAGCATGCCCCATGTTCTGTGGGTGGGGGAAGGGGGAGAGATAGTGCTAGCCTATGGAGTAAGGGTGGCCAGTGAATGGCAAGATAAGCTGTACCTGTGGGCATTTCTCATGGCTGCATTGCATGAGATGCTCATGTGAGAGAAGAATGGGGCCATGCTTGGGAATCCCATGTTTAGGCAAATCTCTCCCCTTCCTTGACTCACCTCTATGGGGTGCCTTTGCAGCCCAGCTGCCACAGCAGAGTCAGGATTTCAGCTGAGGCTACCTGGAACATTGATGGAAGTACCTATGAGGATACTGAGAAGAGAAGGATTAATAACCGGCCCTTTTTCAGTTTGTTGTGAGAAGCGTTTACTATTTGTGCAGAGTGCATTTTGACTAAGGTCTGACCTGTATATTCTATATTCTATGGACATTAGAAAATTGTTATTATTATTATTATTAAGCTTTATTTATGAAGCACTGTAAATTTACACAGCGCTGTACATACAATCAATTAAAAATGAATAAAATAAAATAAACCTACCAGTGGTGTACATTCTAGGTAACACAATAGACGTTAATACATATTAATACACATTAAAATTCAAAGCAATAAAATACAACAAACAGGTTAAAATAAGCATAGGACAAAGTGGGGCTGCATGCCCTTCAGAGTTTAAAGTTTCATGGCTGAACCTCATATACCCTGATAATGTGCCATGATGGGCTGTAGACTCAGCTGGAACTGGCATCATAGAAATTTGCTGCTCTGTTCCCTGCCCACTTTCTCCAGCCTTTACCTTTTTCTGTTGCTAGTGCAGCAATAATATTAATCCATTGTTGGTGGACAGAACAGCAGAGCCTTAAATGTTGCTTTTGGGACCATAAATCCCAGAATTTTGCAGTTATCATTCTGGGATTTGTAGTCCAAACAATAAGTTTTCCAAGACCTACTGAGGATTTGTTCCCCAACTGACTTAAGCAAAGAACTACAACTGTTCTTTTGTTCATTTGAACAAAGAAGACATAGTCCTATGTAAGTGTGTTCAGTTCTGTTTTCCATTCTAATGCGGTCCTTTTGTGCCCTACAATAATTAAAAGACGTATACACAGCTTGTGATACAACAAGCTAAATACAATTACCAACCCTGAATTCTGACCCACAAACATATCCTGTTTTTACTTCTGGCCTGGAGTTGAGGGTTGGCAAGCATGTGATAGGCCACAATACAAGTGTGGTGATGAGCTATGTTCAGTTTGGCTGGTAACACTTGTGCAATCCTGATTTAAAGATCATTTCTGTCCCACTGCACAAAGCAGGGTAATATAATTAAAAAACATATTTTTCAGCATCCCAAAATGTCAAACTCACACAGCAGTGCCAGAAGGATATATTTCTCTTGGAAATGAGATCATGCATACATTTAAGCACATTCCGTATTTTTTCTTAATACATTAATTTATGGATAGATATTATTCTTCTTCTGAATCATTTCAGTGCAGCCTGATTGCCAGACCACGAAGACCTATCATACAGCAATGAAGAGAGATTCTGTGGTGTCAACATTTAATTAAAAATGATACCAGGAGTCTCACTGGAACTGTTTCTGGAGCTTAGAAAAGCAAAATGTATTTATTGTATGGAAAACTGGGGAGGCTAAATTAATATCAGTTATAAAGGTTTTTTTAAAAACACACACACACACATATCACCAGGAAAAAGATAATATTTGCATCTTTTTCAGAGCTAATCTATATATGTATATATTTCACAGAACAAAATGCTTGGACATGATAATTTGTCACAGGGTAATTGGCACATGTGGAGTAGTATGGCTGAATTATTACTGAAATCCTTTGTGCTTAGGCACTGATCTCTGTATGTAAATATGTCCTCAGTGGACAAAAGGAAAGTGTGTCCTGATATTTTAAGTTTAATGGGATACACTCTTCAGAATATGAAGCTCAATGTTCTTTCCCATACTAATGAGAATTATCCTGAAAGACAACATATTTGAGCATGAGATCACTAATGATGCTTTATATACCAAACAAACTCTATTTTCTGTAGCTAACATATGAATCATATTCATCTAGACTCATCTGCTTGATGATACCTAAAGGTTACCTTCAGCCTTTTATATTTATTGTCCAGAAAAGTTTAAACTGTCTGGCCTAAATCCAAATGATAGTCACAACAAGAGTAAATCAATTGAACCAATGGCTCAATAGTAAGTCAAGACTTGTGTAAATCCCATTAATTCAATGGGTTTGCTTTAGATGGAACTAGCAGTGCTATTTAGGCATCCTACTTATGATCTTTTTGAGGCCCTGATTCCTCACCACACTCCTCAAAAGTTCAAATTTCACAATGACAGTCCTTTCATTAGTTACCACCAATAGCTAACACTGTGGCAGAATTCCCTTGCTGATATTCAAACAAGGAATGGATAATGTGCTGTCAACACAGATAATTTGTTGTTAGAATGTGTTGAAATATTACAAACCATGAAAGAGTGGTGAAATTGAAACTGTAAAAGATTATCACAACAGGCCCCATAGTGATGTCACTATGTAAGATCTGTCAATCCAGACTGCTGTCTAGATTCATATCAGCAAGCCAGTTTTAACTCTGTCCATCTTCACCTGGGGCAAGTCTAGATTAATGGACCTTTTTCCCCCACCCTTTTAAGATCAAGCTCCCCCCAATACACTTTGCTAAAGCATTAACAATACCTTACAACATTACATTGTTGCTGGGAAATTCCATTCCCCTGTTCCCAGTCCCAGTTATAGCTAAACTCAGATGAAGAGCCAGGGATGGCTGTGTCAGGGATTTGGTGAATTGGTTCTGGGTTGCATTTCAGATTTAAAAGGAGCAGTCTAAGGCGCTCAACCTATATGAGTATAGGGATCAGCACCTTGGAGAGTTCCATTGGTTGTCCCTGAGAGGCATGTGACAGATAATGTCATCATCTATGCCTATAAAAAATATAGATGCTTTGATGCTCTGAGCCCTGGTTCACCTACATATATAGGCCAGCATCCTAATAGTAGCTAATTTGTGTATGAGTCCCTTTTTGGACAGAGTATAGAGGGCTATTCTCTTGTCTTTGTGCCTGTAAAGGCCTAATGAAGGAGATGCTCCTAATCCTTCATACTAGAGAAGAAGGGGAGAAGGGGAGAATCCAGACCATGAAGCTAAGCTCTGGGGGCGGGGGGGGGGGGGGGGGATGGGCACACTCCATCTGAGAGCTAACCTTCATTTTTAATCCCCTCCAAATGAGCTGAAATCAGCTGCTTTTCTGTAATATATCATCTCTCACTCTTATCACCACTTTCTACCTTTGGTAGACAAGGGCCTTCCCTGGAGCTTGACAGATGCTGGGCCATCATAGGATGTGGAACTGCTTATGTGGAGCTATGAGCATATGTAGGATCTTGGCCATTACATAGAATTGTAGCTCCTAAGGTAAGCTCTATGATTGTGAGCTGCTGTGTCAGCATATGCCTGTGACATGTCAGGGTATTCAAGCATCTCTGACAACGAGTCTAGAATCATAATCAGTTATAGTGGCCTCATCACATCAGATATTCATCTGAGTCTACTCATGACTATAAAGCAGCAGCTGTTCGGGGAAGTGGCTCTAAAACGACTCAATAGCAATGACAACAGATATAGGAGCCCTGCAGTTGTTTTTCTGCCTGCAGAGCTTTCCCCTTTTCTCCATACAGTCAATGGAAAAATGGCAGTGGTAGTAGTAGATTTTTATGGCTGCAAACTTGAAGATAGGGTTTTTAGCTGCTTCAGAAAATGAGAGGGGAAAACATCTTCATATCTCCTCCTATTTCACAATTATTGCTAGCAATTCTAGTCTCCAGTGTTATAAGCACCTTCAGCATATCCTAACAGCAGAATTTGAACACAATTTGTTAAAAATTAATTCATTATTCATTATAATTTTAACAACACTTATAAAAGTATTGTTTGAGTGTTTTTTATTATTATTCACAATGTTAAAGGACTGAGTAATAATTAACATTTCATCACACTTTAATTTGTTACCTTTGGGGATAATCAGGGGATTGTCCCTTTTAGTAATTGTAATTAGTTTATTTCATTTAAAAGGAAAACATTTCTAATGATTAACACAATAAATTAATTTTTATAATATTGAGTGAATAAATTGACTTTTGAATTCACACTAAAGTTACAGTAATGCTAACTAAAGTTAACATTAAAGCTAATGCTTCCAGGTTCAGCTTATTAATTATTATTATTATTATTATTATTATTATTTCCTGCCCTCCTCCCAAGCCTGGGAGTCAGGGTGGCTTATTAACATTAAAAAAAACCCATATAGTTAAAAACACACAAAAATAATATATTAAAATAGAATTGAATTACTACAATAATTAAAACAAATTCAATGCTAAAATCAGGTTTAAAAACATTGATTGTTCTCTTATTCTATCATAAGGGCAGTACCAGCAAAAAATGGGAAATCCCAAAGTACTGGTAGACTTTCACATTTGTATGGTCCATTGCAATAATGTTGTTGAGACTGCCTGTGTTTGAACTGTGAATAATGACCAATAACATATCATATTGAGCCAGATCCTGAAACAAAGTGCTTTGGGGCATCTTACCTTCTAGCCATTTTGTGCCTTTGGTGTTCTTGTCTAGACCTCCCCAGGTATCCATCTTACCTACACATAGCAAACAATCCTTTGGCTAGTTTATTTCTGATGACTGCTCCAAGCCTTTTCATTGTCCAGCAATTTTATGTATGAATGATGGAGAGAACTACATTTCATTCTACTTTTCTCACACTTCCCAAACTAGTGTGTATCATCACTCAAAACAGTTACTGTTCAGTCAGCTTCCTACTCAGATTTTTGCAGGGCAGTGCTCTAATCAAACAATTGTGTGAAAGTGTATATATAGAAGTGTGTACACTCATTAAAATACTGTACAAAATTGCACTGTAGTAAGCAAAGCCATTGAAAATAACATAAATATATTTGACAAAGCTGCAAGCATACACAAAAATGAATATATACAAGGAAATCTGCATAAATATCGGCTTAAATTTTCAGGTGGACCTTTTTAAAAAAACAGACTGATGTGAAAAGAGGACAAAAACTTAAAGCTAGAAGTAAATGAGAAAGAAAGACCTTACATTGGTCCCTTCACATTTGCTGGGGTTAGGGCACAGGACCCCAGTGAATGTAGAAATACTGCAAATAAAAAAATTCCTATGTCCAGGTCCTCCAGTGCAACTGTATGGTCAACATCTGCCAGAAGTTGACCACAGAATCATGATGGAGGACCTAGGAACTTCTAGGTTCTCCAGCACAACACTATGGTCAACTTCTGGTAGATTTGTGCTGGAAAACCTAAAGATTCGTAGAGAGAACATATTAATCAAAACCTCAAATAATCAAATCAACAAAAGTCAAATCTGAAAATGTGGAGGGCCAACTGTAAAATTACAGAGTTTGTCCATCTCTGCTATCCACCTTCTCCCTGTAACATGTCCATTTACAACCAGTATCAGGAAACACACCACTAATTTAGATGCATTGCAAATGTACCTTTCTCCATAAGAGTAAAATGGTGGCCTATATGACTGCAGAAACACGTTAAGGAATATTAACTCTAAATATAAATGTACTGATTAAGTGAAAAGAGAGTTAGTACAAAATGCAGGCAAATGTCTGAATATAACCTGAGAGAAGGCATGCTCCCGGGATGTTTCCTTTAAAATACAGCCACTACTTATAAATTAAAATGCCTTGGAGCTAAGTTGCCTGGTGACAGGCATTTGCACAGACAGATGCATAGTTTTGTTACTTGACTGTTGCTTCCTTCAGAAATAATGCACTCCCCGATGTGCAGCTGCAGGACAAAGCCACATGATAACTTGGCAAGAGAAGCTGTCTGTGATTTCTCTTGACTTTATAACCCTGTGTAGTGACAATTTTGGTATGATTATATATTTATGTTGGGAGTGTGGAAGGAATATCATAAGATACACATGTGCCATAAACATGAAGAGGCTTTTTGTGAGCCAGTTCCTTTCTGTCCAAATGACATTGCACTTTTACTTAAAGAAAAATTTAAAAGGATAGAAAATGTGCTTGTGATAGGTTACCTGGGCTTAGAGACTGGACCCCTTGTGCCCTCTGAACAATGACCATAGATTTGTACAAGTTTAAAGTAAAAGTACAGAGATATTTTTCTCACTATAGATTTCTGGAAGTGAATGCACAAGTTCTCTTCCAGCAGGCACAAAAATGTTTGCATGTATTTTACTAAGGCTATCATTGGGGGATGAAATTTTGTACGACTGCTTTTCTTGAAAGATCTCTTTTGGAGAAGCAAAGTCAATATTCTCCTCTACGGATTGCTCCTATAAGAGGATATAATTAAGGGTTAATTAAGGCTACAGGATAGTTTTATTTACTTATTTCATACCTATATTTTATTTTGTGAAAGTCAAGGTATATCCAATGGTGTCCATTTGCTGATGGAAAAGATAAATTTTGGAGGCATGTAATATTGAAGCTTTTTGCAAACTACATGTGAGATATGAAATCTCTATTCCAATTCATGCCTCCCTTGGCATGCCTCCCAAATCTATTCCAAAGACGGTGGCCCCTCCAGAAGACATTTCAAAGCTTCAGAGATTGAATGGGAGGCAAAAAAACCCAGTGGCCCCATCACACAAGCAGAGGTATACTTGCACAATGGAGTCCTATGTCTCTTATTTTATGTAGATCTGATTGCTCCCAAAGAAAATAATAGGAAAACTGTTGATATTGTACATAGGCAATTTTGATCCAAACACTGGATCAGCAAGGTTGCTGCATAACGTGCCTTCAGACAATTCAAAAACATGAGCTGGAATATAGATTTCATATTTCATACGAAGTTCGCAGGAATTTTTTGTTGTTGTTGTTGTTGTTGTTACCTTTTCTTCAATATTGATGTGACTGTTACATCGCAACCTAACATGAGTCTCTCTTATCTAGAATTCCAAAATCTGAAATACTTCAAAACCCAAAACATTTGTCACAGGTCACTGAGACAGTGACACCTTTGCTTTCTGATGGTTCAGTATACACAAACTTTATTTCATACACAAAATTATTTAAAATATTATATAAAATTATCTTCAGATTATATGTATAAGGTATAAATGAAACAGAAGTGAATTTTGTTTTTAGATGGGTCCCATCTGCAAGATATTTCATTATGTATGTAATATATATGCAAATACAGGTATTCCAAAATTCAAATAAATAAATAAATCCAAAATCCCAAACACCTATTATTATTAGTCCTAAAGCATTTTGGATAAGCAAGACTCAACCAGTATATTTTTTAAACATAATGTTTTCATATATGTTTCTATGTGGCTGCTTCTCCATATCACACACACACACAATCATTCGACGTAGCCTTCTATTGGGAAGGACCATAAGAAGAAAGCACTGGAATGTGGCAGAAATTCAAAGAACACATAAGGATTCATAAAGGAATCACAGGCTTGATCTGTGCAGAAGTTCTGGTTACCATCGAAACATATGCGGAAAGGGAGTTCAGTTCAAAGTCAGCCTAGTATTAGCACATCACTAAGGGTCCTTTCACACTACACAGTTATAGCACTATGATTCCACTTTAATTGCTGTAGTTCTATGCCATGGAATTCTGGAGGGGCATTTATAATTCTAAAGCTCCCCAAACTATAACCCTAGGGTTTTAGAAGATGGAACCATGGCAGTTAACGTGGAATTGTATAGTGTAGAAAGACCGACAAATTAGATGGCTTCCTACTTCCGTCTGGAAAGTATCTAATAATATTCTAATTACTATGTTATGGAGAGGTCAAATTTTACCACCTTGGCTAATTAACATTATTTCTAGACAGTTATCTCACATGTGACTTAAATAATTATGAAGTGTTTCTCACACTATTTGTGTGATGTCTGATCTTTGTGGATGAGAGGCATTTGACTTGCCAACAAGCATTATGGCCAAAGTAGACACTGACATTACAAGCCTTTGAAGCAAGAATTTCTTTTAAGATCAAGATCCTAGAATCATAGAGCTGGGAGAGATCACAAGGGCAATCCCGTCCAACCCCCTGCCATGCAGGAACTCACAATCAAAGCATCCCCAACAGATGCCCATCCAGCCTCTGTTTAAAGACCTCCAAAAAAGGAGACTCCACCACACTCTGAGGCAGTGCGTTCCATCATACAAACTTCCAAACAAACATACAAACAGTACAGTGTAAATATGTGCCAGCATCATAACACTGGATCCCATGGTTGCACAGTTTGTTGCACTGGCTTTACTCTCACTTGTTGAACAATGGTTCGTAGCTCCCTACCAATGCAGTCTAACATGTGTGTGTGTGTGTGAGAGAGAGAGAGAGAGAGAGAGAGGTTTCTGTGAAAGATTCAGAAATTATTGGATTTTTACATGAGCATAATCCCTTGAAAGGATTCTGGTTTAAGGATGCTGCACACATCTACTTGGGTGTAAGGCCAGATGAATTGTATTGAGGACTTCCTCACTGCCTGCTTACATTCTACAGAATTCATTCCTAAGAAGGGGTATGCTGACCCCCTTCCTGTGTTTTTGCCGGTTAAAAAAAGACCTTGATGTTCCATCATGCTGCACAAAGGCCTTTGGCAATTGTTTGACTTCTAAGGAAGCAGCACTTTAACAGGGGGCACTGAACTTTTTTATTGATGAGTGTTTAATTCAACTATGTTACAATATTATATTTAGTTTAATATGTGCCATAACCTTTTGGTTCTTTATCTGCATTTTTTTTATTTTTTTATTTTTTATTTTTATTTGCTGTTACATTGTTTGTGAGTTTCCTTGAGTCCCAGGGTTGGGAGAAAGGGGATTATAATTCAGATAAATGCATAAATAAAATTGGGCTTGTAGTTTGCATTCAAGTCATTTCCAACTTATGGCAACCCTAAAACAAAAATTGGACTTACTTTGGCATAAATGTGCATGTTTTGCTTGCCCCATGTGTGAAAAGTCTGTTTCTATGCATAGGACTCACTATGATGAAATTTAAGATGGAGGAAAGCATACTGTTTCTAACTACAAGTTACATCAACTTCTTAGACAGAGCAGTTTTTCTGAAGAAATAAGCCAGAAATGTTCAGTTCAGTTACATCATTATGTACTGAAGCTATTAGATCTGTGGATATAGCACTTCTTTAACATCTAGTAACAACTGTAGAGGTCCCAAATCAGGTCAGAACCATAGTACTGGTGAAGCAGGAGGGTGAATTTTTTCCCCAGTCTAAATTGACTACCAAAGCTATTTGACCTTTGAGGTCAAACAGATCTCCAGAGTTTACCTGTATACTTTCCTTCTACAGAGCAACTAGCAGTTTGTGGGTGGGAACAGGATTAATAAAACAGCATGGGGAAGAGGATTAAGCCCTATTTCCAAGCACTGTGACTCAATCCCCCCTCCCCAAATCACTTTTAACTTCTTTAAAAAATATTCAGTATTTATGTTGCTTGATCCAATGTTGCTGCTGAATTTACTGAAATTAGCAAATCAATGGCCCTTCCATACTGTCCAGTAGGCTGCTCTAGAATAAAACTATGGAAATGGCAGTGTGACATAAAAAATGAGATGTCTTTAGATATTAATCGATCTTTTCTGCACAGTGTATAAGATACTTATATGATTTCAAACTGAAGGGAGGTAAATCTTTTCTTGTTGTTTCCAGACGTATTTGCAATCTTCTCTCTATTCCTCTCTCTCTCTCTCTCTCTCACACACACACACACACACATACTCAAGAAACTACACATTGTATTATCTATATCTTCATATTTATATCACAGATAAGTGTGTTGCATTGTTTTTGGAAGTTTGGAGAGTAGAGAACACCTCCCATCAAGTGACATCAAGCTTAACTGAGATCCTAGCCATGCTTATATAGAGATCGCATTAGAGTTCATTCCCAGTTAAACATTCATAGGAACAGGCTGCATACTGCTTATTTATTGCGTGTGAGAAATCTATACAGCAGTTTTATCTGTAATTATTTTGTGATAACAGGTTGAGAAGCCAGCATGTTCTTGAGTGAGTTGATCAAAAAAAAAAATCCAAAAAATATCATGATGGTTTTTTCTAGAGCTTTCAGGCTATGTGGCCATGTTCTAGAAGAGTTCCTTTCTGACGTTTCGCCAGCATCTGTGGCTGGCATCTTCAGAGATGCCAGACACAGATGCTGGCGAAACGTCAGAAAGGAACTCTTCTAGAACATGGCCACATAGCCCGAAACTCCACAAAAAACTATGGATGCTGGTCATGAAAGCCTTCGACTCCACAATATCATGATGGATGGTGGTGATTAAGAGTAATTTTTTTTTAGAAAATAAGGACTATTTTTACTTAAAAGAAAGGCCATTAGGATGATTTTTTGTAGTAGTAGTAATACTAAGTGGAATGGATAGTAAAGCCTACACACACATGCCCTACAGAGCATGTACTGTATTAACTGATAATATTGGGCCCAAACAGACAGGCCAAACTAAAACCACTTTGGAGGTATGCTGTTTAAATGATGCATGTATAGTAAGAGTCTGAAAGGACTGGAGCACAGCTTTGGTGCAGCTTCTGGTCTCTTAAGATGTGAGTGTCATTTAAACAGCATACCTTCAAAGTGACCCAAAGCTGCTTTATTTTGGCCTGTCTGTTCAGGCCCATTGTTAGCCTATTTGCTTTTGAGGGTGAAGTAACACATACAAATTTATGATAAGCTTTACCTTCACTTATCAAAGAGAGATCTATATTTACAAGATATTTTTTAGTTCAAGGTCAGGGGCATGGACAATTGGAGTAGACTGTTATTTCCATTCCAAATGTGTCACAAAAGGAATAGCAATAAAAATTATTCCCTGTTTCAATATTTCAGAAATAGGCTGTTCCATCATTAAAGTGACTCTGTGTTGTGTTATATTGTGTTCCTTCAAGTCATTTACAACTTATCGCAGCCCTAAGGCAAATCTATCATGGGTTTCTTGGCAAGTTTCTTCAGAGGGGGCTTGCCATAGCCATCCTCTGAGGTGAAGAGAGTGTGATTTGGCCAAGGTCACCCAGTGGGTTTCCATGGTCAAGAAGGGATTTGAACCCAGGTCTCCAGAGTCACAGTTGAATGCTCAAACCACTACACCACACTGGCTCTTCTTAAAGGGGGGGGGAGACTAACGCCATCCTAAATCAAGTCACCCAAAGCTTTAGAGAAGGCTTCCGTATTTCATTAAGATAGCTTTTACTTGTGATTTGCTTTATGCTAATGTAATCTGGACACACACACACACAAATTATACAACAATGTATTCTTTCTGACAAAAAGACATTGTAAACCTTAGTGTAAAAGAAAATTCAGAATAATAAATTGTAAACTCGGCACCCAGTTTTAAGATAAAGAGACAGTGTTCATCAACTTGACCAGACAGGATTTTTTTTTATAGACAACTATAATTATTTTGTAACCTTCTCATCATGGAGTAGCTATAAATTAATACTTGCAGGTCCTAATCACCTCCCACTACAATTCATTCACTATAGTTTAAAGTGAATTAAACTTATTGCTTGCATCACCAGCAAGTAATATTGTATGATAATTCACAAAGCACCTTCTCTGTACTTGTCTAATAAAAGATCTTTGCTGACATTATTTCATTTTATGAAATATGTAGTAGCAATATTTTGGCACTCATATTTGAAGAACTTTAGTGTTTACATGGAACAGATTTCTAAGGCTCAATGTATGTGTGTGTGTGATCTATATACATGTGTGTGAGAGAGTGAATGTGTGTGTGTAGTCCTCTCTGGAGTAAAAATGCAACTGACATTAGAAGCAACGGGGTTTTTCCTCTGTCACCCCAAGGCAAGACTGCAAGACTTGCCACATCGAAAATCTATAAACTTCATTACTGAACCAGCACTTGTTCCTTGAGAATGATTTGTCTGTGTCATTATTAACTTTGCCTGTTGATTTTCACATCTGGTACCTATTTAATTGGAAATGAAAGACTGTTTGAAGACAGAATTATTCAATCTCTATGAGGAGGAGGATAACAAGGTTGGTCTGAACAAAATGTAGCACCATATTATTAGATGTGTCTTTTTTCTCTAATAAATCCCAATCTTCAGACTATATACGCAATAGTTCCATCTCAGGATCATGGATTCAGGAGAGGTATGCACTTGTTGTGGTTAGATACTCTTTAGGGAAGTATAAATTACTTTCACTTTATTATCTGTGAGAAGAGTAGACATCAATTAAAAGACTTGTAGTAGCTTGTCTCCCTAGCATTGAGATCAATATTCCCAAGCATGTTTTTTAAAACAAAAAATAACTAAAATTGCAGCATAGCATCTGTCATTTCTCTCACACTAAAAGACCATGAACAATAGACTGAAAAGCTAAAATATCGGAACTGAAGACAAAATGCACCTGTTATACAATATGTTTCAGTCAGCTGAACATATCTTAGGAATGTGTGCTGGAGACTGTCCATAGTTATAAGAAAGGGACTGGTTCAAAATCAAATTACAGAACGTAGGACACAAGTATCATTTGAATCTAGTATGATCAAATGGTTTTGACTTGAATCATAGAGATGTTGATTCAAGCCTTGCCTAGTCACAAACTTTGGCTATCAAGTCACTATTTCCCAGTTTTAGTTTTTGCAAAATGAGAACAAGATTATGCTCCTCTCAGAGTTCAGTTCGGTTCAAAGACTGCAAAATATATTGTACACAAACATTCTTCAGAAGCAAATAATAACAGGAATTCTTTTTTATATACTTACCTTCAGTGTGGACAGCGGATACATATGTCCAGTTGTAACGTTTGACTATGTCAAGCATGGCTCGGGCTTGCAGAATATCAGATGGGACTACTCTCAGGAAATATTTGTACAAAGTTTTGTCACTCAAGTCAATACTGGTTGCCGAATAAGCAATCTGGGGAATATCAAAGAGTTGGAGCAAATTTTGAACTTGGATGGCCACAGAACTGGAACCTGGACCAATAACACCAGCAATGGGTTTTTTGGCCCTGACCTGGTGGTGATACAAAGGATCAGGCAGGCAACGGCCAAGAGCATCTTTCTCATCTCGTATGGAGATCAAGGAGTCTCTGATAAATTCAATACTCTGCTCCAAGGCCACTGAGGAGTGCCAGCAGGAATCTCGAATTTCACTGCCTAGCGTGATGTTGGGCAGCAGAAATGGGTCTGAATTAATTTTATCCAGAGTGTGAAACATGGCCTCAACTCTCTGGATGCCATATTGCTCTCGGATCTCACCACATTTCCTTTCAGGTACTTTCTCGGCTGGGGGTTGATGATGGACCGAAAAGAGGGCTCCGATAATGACATCACCATCCATTCTGGCTACTGATCTTTGGGAAGAAGCACCAGAGAGCAAAACCTTCCTGCCAGCATTTTTGGGGAGGAAGTCCATATCCAGAAGGATTGCAGGAAAGAAGACCAGTAGCACGCCAATCATTTTGTTGCAGGAAGCCATCCAAATCCAGGTGACCAGTTTCAGGGGTTCTTCCTGCCTACACATGGTTAAGAACATGAAGAATGGAGCAGATTCTCTCCACTGGTTCACTCTTTAAATGCCTATAAATCCCATTACAATGTGGTTTTAAAGCAAATAGCCTGAAGCGGCAACAGAAGTCATTGCAGAAGTGAATTGCAGCCTGTTGACAAGAGGAAGAAAGGACAGAGCGCATCAATAGCAGGTCCAGTGGAGCTATGGAAAGATGGCTTTCTTTATAAGCATCTCTCTTCACCTGTGTAAAATATTTGTAGGCTACAAAGTCATACTGGACCCATAGAGCATGTTCCTTTCAAATGTCAATTTCAAGGAAATAAATTGCAGCCAGACACAGATATACATCACTAGAAATTGAGATGTCACATATACAGATTTCCTATATATAACATAATAAAAAGATGCATCCATTCCGCACATAGAAGAACACTACAAAGATTGTTACAATTCATAAGCAGATCCCTGTGTGATTCGATAAATTCATACAGACTCTGCCACCTCCATGTGCCTCCTTGAGTTCACCCTTTGCATGGAGGGCAAGTAGCTTTCCTCTGCAACCTGAATACAGGGCAGGAGAAACCTCTACAAGTTTCTCAGCGTCTATAGGAAGCAGAGGTCACTTGACCAGACCGATCAGTCTATCTGTCTATCTGTCTGTCTTCTTCATCTTTCTATCAAGGCTTTCCGACATGCCACATTGGTTTCCACAGCAGGGGAAAGAGAGGAGGGGAAAGGCTCAGGAAAAGAGAAATGTCATTTAAAGGTCAAACCAGAATATTTTTTTTTAAATACCCAAACAAGGCACAGCCTTTCCCGGGGTAGATTAATCTCTGGATTTGGGGAAAGGGGTGGGGGGGGGGAGCAGTAGTCCGACAACTATGCCAGCCCTGGGAAAGACATATTAGTTACTAAGGCAACCGCAGGCAAAGTCCTGATGTGCTTTTCCTGGGCACCGCTGGCTTTCCATGCAGACTTTGGGGCAGGAGAGGTGGCTGCTGGAGTTTTAAGTAGTTTTAATGCGATTTGAGAAGGCTGGGGATCATTCACAGCTGGAATGACAGGGGAGGCTTGCTCCCTGTTGCACGGCAAAGGATTGGCAGGGATTTCAGCACCCTGGACAGCATCCCTGGCCAAGTGGTACCCACGGCGCTCGCTTCTTCCTCCCTTTCTCAGCATCCCAGGGCTGGCAGGGCAAAGCCAGTCGCCCCCAAAACTTCTCCTAGCCTTTGCTCCCACCTTTGACACCCATCTCTCCTTAGCAGGCTCCCACCTTACACACACACCCTTGAAACCAGGCATCCAGGAATGCATACATACAGTTGCTGCAGCTGCTCTTCCCCATCTTTTGTGAAGGGCTTTGGAGGCTGGTCGACTGATGTGTTGCTGGTTGGAAGGAATTTTTTTTTTTTTTTGCCTCTATTGCAAGGCAGATTTCCAATCGCATTCCCCCCCCCCCCCCCCCCATATCTTCTTTAAAGGATGAGGAAGATGCAACGAGGTATAAAGAAAAGGCTATGGCTGGATCTGCACTGAATGAATAATTCGGGTTGAGAGCCCTTGAACTGCCATGGCTCCATGCTATGGCATTCTGGAGATTGTGGTTTGCTGTGGCACCACAAACCACAATCCCCAGAATGCCACAGCATGGAGCCATGGCAGTTCAAGGGCTCTCAAACCGAATTATTCCTGCAGTGCAGATGCACCCCTCTGAGAAGAAAGAGCTCAAATCACCTGTGCCCCAGCCCAGTGCCCAGAAAACGTCTGAAAGGGAAGCACGGGATGTCCCTCTCGCCTGCCTCTTTACCTTGGTGGCTTTGAACAGAGCCAAGTTCAAGCAAGACCTACCTGGATGCCAAGGCAGCCTGCTGCTCCTTCCTGGCTTCCTTGCTCACATTTCCCTTTGGCCGATGGTGGCCCAGGCGATGGGGAAGGGGGTGGCGATGGGTTGTCGGCGACTGCCCTCTTGCTTCAACCGCCTTTTACCGCAGGAACGAAAGCGAGGGGCGGCAGAGGAAGGGTCAGCCCAGGCTCTCTCTTAACAACAGAAAGACCATTTGCAGTTCCAGCCTCTGATCCTGGTCCTGCAGTCCAGAGAGACAGCTGTATTTATAGGGACGCAAAGGCATGCCTCTGCCTCCACGCTGAAAGGAGGGGGGCTCCCTTTGGGCTGAGCTTCAGCTCCAGCCATTCACCAGTCCCCCCAGTCACACAGGCAAGTGTGGAGGAGCAGAGGAGGGAAGAGAGAGGGCAGTCTGCCCCCCACATTCAAGGGGGCTAGGGGCACAAGACACACACAAACGCACCCAGGAGGAGGAGGTGGTGGTGGTGGTGGAAGATGGAGCACATGTCCTTCCATCCTGGGCTTTTCCTCCCTCTTGCTGGGAGGGGGGGTCCCAAAATAGGAGGAGGAGGGAGAGGAAGGAGAGGTGCACACACCTTCCAAACTGTTCCCCTTCTGGTCTTTTGCATTCTTCCCCTTCTCCTGGGAGGGAGAAAAAACCCAGGAGAAGGGGAAAAAAGGAAGATGAGAGGTGGATGGCATGTTCATCCTTACAAACTGCTCCTGTCCTGGGCTTAAAACCCCAGGAGGAGGAGGAGGAGAGCAGGTGGAGGATGGTGCATGCATCTTTCTCACCTGTTTCCATCCTTAGCTTTTTCCCCCTCCTGCTGGGAGGGGGAAAACCCCAAAACAAGGGGAGGAAGAGGAGGAGGAGGAGGGTGCAAGCACCCTTCCAAACTACTCCCCTCCTGGTCTTGGCATTCCTCCCCCCCCCCCTTCTCTTGGGAGACAGAAAAACCCTAGGACAGGAGGAGGAAGAGGAAGACGAGGAGGAGCTTGAATGAGTCCTTCTAAACTGCCCCATCCTGGGCTTTTTCTTCCTTCTGCCAGAGGGGGAAAACCCCAATGCAGAGGAAGGAAGAGGAAGAGGAGGAGGAGGAGGAGGTATGCATTCTTCCAAACTGCTTCCCAAAACCAGGATAGAAGTAGGAGGAGGATGGCATGCACACCCTTCCAAACTGTCTCAAGTCCTGGGATTGGACTGTACCCCCTTCTGATGGGAGGGAAGAAAAACCCAGATAAGAAGAGGAGGAGGAGGAGAAAGAGGATGGCATGTGCATCCTTCCAAACTGCTCTCATTCTGGGCTTAAAGCCCCAGGAGTGGAGGAGGAGGAGGGCTCATGCACCCATCCTGGGCTTGGCATTTCTGTGCCTCTCTCCTGCCAGGTTTTAGAAGGATAGACCCAGATATACAAATGTGCTTCCTGTTGAAAAAAAATATAATAAAACTTTTACTTATACCCTGCTTTTCTGTAAAAACAATCAAAGTGGCTAACAATTAAAAATCCTCACACAATATTAAAGCAATATAACAACAATCCCACCTTAAAATAGAATTAAATATATTACAGATAAAAATTAAAGCTTTTAAAATATCTGATTAATAATGAACAGAACATGGGCAGAGCGGTAATATAATACCTTGTGTGAGGAGGTATTATTTCTGTGGCCGAGCAATTTTATTCAGGAAAGGTCTACCGGATGTCTTGATAGCTTTTTTTTAAAGCTGTCTAAGCTGGTAATTTGATGGATCTCGTCCGGCAGGCCATTCCACAGTCTGGGAGCAGTAGCAGAAAAGGTCCTCTGGAAGTTTGCACTTAGTCTGGCCTTTAAAGGCTGCAATAAATTCCTCTCAGAGGACCTGGGTGTGCGGAATGGATTATATGGAAGTAGGTGATCCCTTAAATAGGTTAAATCTCTGTGCTTGATTTTTTTTTTTAATGACTACTGAAATTATAGCCTTTTTTTGCACTAAAAGGAACCTGTTGACTTAAAAATCTGTCAAAACAAAACAAAATATAGGGGAGGGGGAATGAAAGACTGAAATGGATAGAGACTGGAATTTCCAGATGACTCTACAGCATACATGTTTTGAGTCATGGCAGATTTAAATAATACCAGATTGAGCAATGCAGTTGACCTGCTTGCTACACTGACTGAATTAGGGGATTCTGTTGTTTCAGTTTATTATGTGAAAGTTAAAGTCAGAGTAGTATCCCACTAGGAACACTGGATCCAATCAGGATTCATAGATGCCCTACTTCTGAAAAGGCAAAGACACCTTATGCAAAGACATGAGCTCAAGGATTTGGAGATGGTTTGATATAGAGTTATTTTCCATGACTTTCTCTCTATGTGATCTGTGCCACCTTTATACTGCTGTTTTAATATGTTGTGTTGTGCTTACATCTTTTCTAGTACTCATATATGTAAAATATATACTTCAAGGTATTATGTCTGTCATTCTTTCTTTCCTTCTTTCCTTCTCCTCTCCTTCTTTCTTGAAGAAAAAATATTCTGCTGAAGGAGCCAAAAGATGATCTGTAACTCTTGGGAGACCCATATAAACAACAACCAATAAAATTGGCCAATGATTATACTACTTCTACTACAATTTTAAAATGCCTAGTACAACAAAGGAGAATTAGTGTGGTGTATTGATTTGAGTGTTAGACAGGAGACTAGGAGACCAGGGTTTGAATCCTCAGTGGACCATGGAAACCCACCGGATTACCTTGGGCAAGTCACACACTCTCAGCTTCAGAGGAAGATCAGGGCAAAGCCCCTCAGAACAAATCTTGTGAAGAAAGCCACATTATAGGATAGCCTTAGGATAATAAGAAATTACTTGAAGGCACACAACAAAGTAGAACCAGCAAGTACTCATTTTGCATCCACATTCCATCAGTGAGGTGGCCTAACTCTGGTCCAAAACACTGCAGAAATAATCCCATTTGAGACTGCTGTAGCTGCCCTGGCTCAATGCCAGGAAATTCTGGGAACTATAGTTTTGTGAGACATTTAGCCTTTTCTGTCAGACAACTCTGGTGCCACAACAAACTACAGTTCCCAGGATTCCCTAGCACTGAGACAGGGTAGTTAAAGTGGTCTCAAACGGGATTATTTCTACAGTGTGTTTTGGATATTTGTCTCCCTGGGTAGTTTATTCAAATCTGTGGTGCTTTGGGAATTGAGAACATTAATAGTGGTATAGTGTCAAGACCAAGGGAAGTAATAGTGCCACTCTATTCTGTTTTGGTCAGGGCCCACCTGGAATCCTGGTTCTAGTTCTGGACACCACAATTTAAAAATGATTTTGACAAGCTGGAGCATGTCCAGTGAAGGGCAACCAAAATAGTGAAGGGTCTAGAAACCATGCCTAATGAGGAGAGACTTATGGAGCTGGGGATGTTTAGCCTGGAGAAAAGACAGTGAAGAGGTGATATGATAATCCTGTTTAAGTATTTGAAGATATGTTATATTGAGGATGAAGCAAGGTTTTGTTTTGTTTTGTTTTGTTTTTGCTGCTCCAGAGACTAGGACCCACAACAATGGATGCAAGCTACAAGAAAAGAGATTCCATCTAAACATTAGGAGGAACTTCCTGACAGTAAGAGCTGTTGAACAGGGGAACACACTCCTCAAGGAGTGGTGGAGTCCCCTTCATTGGAGATCCTCAAACAGAGTCTGGATCTATCAGGAATGCTTTGACTGAGAGTTCCTTGTGGTCTCTTCCAACTTTATGGAAGTGATCACATTAGGGACAGGGCATCATTGTCCTGTCCCTGTCCCATTCTTCCCACCTGATCATGGGAAGGACTTTCACACATGACCCATGCTTGACCCAGCAGAGAAGTGTGAATCACTTTCACTAGCAAGCACACTGAATCCATCATACAGCCACCCAGGAAGTGCGAGTGAAAGTGATAGCACAAATCACTTTCAGGTGAAAGAGGCTGAAAAGCGTTTTCAGCCATCATTTCCAATCTTTTGTAATAATGGATGAACCCATTATTACAATGACAGCTGAAAGCGCTTTTCAGCCCACTTTCATCTGAAAGTGATTTGCGCAACCACTTTCACTTGGGTCATGGACAGGATAAGGACAGGGGAGCAATCCCGTTCCTGTCCCATCCCCCATGTGAAAATCTCCTATAATTCTATGGTTCTATAATTCTCATAGATCTCTTTCAGTGTAAAGAAGGAAAGCCAGTGCAAATCCCATTCAGATGATTCCAAAGAACAAAATTAATATTGGAGAAGACATTCTAGCAAGTTGGGTCAAATGTGTATAAAAGTAAATAGACAATGAGGTTAGAGAGGACAGTTAAGCAATATGGTACAAAGTCACAAAATCCCATGGGTTTTGGATGGAAGGTGGCAGAGCTTTAGATATGTGTCATCTTTTGAAACTGTATTTGAGGTAGGCAAAAAGACAGGCATTTCTGCCTTTGGCATTGAATGTGAATTCAAAATTTTCCTCTCTGGATAGTGAATAAAAACAGTCTAGTATTTTTTCTGTCTCTTTATAAAATTAGTGTTGTTTTGAACACTATAAATAACAAGAAGTTCAAACATATATAATTGTTTTCACTTTCTGTCCTTAGAATGCCATAGGTCCTGGAAGTTCACACATTATAGAAAATCAGTTTTAAAAATGCACAGACAAGTGTGCTTGCTGCATACATACACTATTTAAGTTATATTTTCTTTCCCCAAATATTGCATATCACACCATTATTTCATTTTTTTCCTAGGTAATTTCCGAGTGGCTAAAAATGTGATCCCTAGAACATAGCTTGACAACATTGTTAGATTGCAATTGGATTTCTACATTCCCATAAATAGATTTCTCTTCCCATCTTCAGAATAGACTAGATGCCTTTTGCTGTGATTGGCAGAGAACTGCCGGATCAACTTTTAATTAAAAACACTCCAGAATTTAGCCAGTTTGCATTTTAAAAAACATAATTAAAAATTAAGATCAAAGAAATGTTACATATATTGCTATTATAAAATGGATAGTAGAAGGATGGGCAGCAGGTTTTGTATCATTAAGTGGAGGTTCTGGCATTATCTGGAAAGACGGGCATATCCTTGATGAAAATACATGAATTACCATAGTCTCTGGATGCATTTTTGATAGACATCAATTTAAAATTCTTTCTTTCCAAAAACAAAACACAGAGGACTGGAAAATTTTCAGACAACTTTACATATCATTTCAAATATAAAATCCATAATGACATTTGGTTAATGTAATCTTTCCTACATTTTATCTTTTTAACATAATCATAGCACACATAGTTCCCCAGAGAATCAGCCAACAGGGAGTTTTCATCTAGTAGTGGTTTCAAGCACCTTCAAGTATAAAATCTTAATGCATGATCCAGCACATTGAGAGACATTGTAGGTTTTTGGCAATCTTTGGGGAACTGAGTCTCTCCCACATGAAGCATAATTGATGTTCATCCACATGTATTGTCTCCTGCTCTGCCTAATTTAGCATAATACTTCATCTCTAGCTAGTTGTTGATTTATCTATCAACTGTATGAACATTATCACACTAAGGCCAATGCAGCAGCAATCGTGGTAATGAAAAGAAAAAGAAACAATAGTGCTCTGTATTATCACACTTTCAAGCTTTCATGTGAAAACACAAGTCAACAGCCCTAGAATTGCACAATTGCTTTCTGGACATATTAGCAATTGAATCTATATAACATAGGAAATGATCATTTGCACACGTGCCATTTCCATTTTAAATTTTCCCAAGCCAACCAGTGCAAAGCCATTTAAATTTTAAATAGCCCTGGCGAGGGCCCCTAGCTGCTTGTAAATATAAAGAAAGTTCCCTGACCGGTCCACTTGCTATATAAACTGTAAATAGCCCTGGATGCTGCCCCGCTTGTAAATCTTGGCCAGTCCTGTGGCCATTTAAAGTTTAGTTTACCCCTGCCCCTTCAAAATGCCCAGATTGCTTCCCCATTACTGTGAATGAAGTGTGATTGCCTTTCACACATTTGCAATCACACTTCAGTCGCATTATTGCCAAGGCAATTCATGGGATATCCTGTGAATGGTTTGTTCCTCTTCAGTTGCTGCTTCTTCTTGGGAGAAGTCCAGATTTTGCATGATGTCATCTAAAAATCTTCCCCACGATCACACAATTATATCTGGATTTTACCTTTTCCTTCCCCCATGTGATAATGTCATATACCCACATATATCTCCTTTACCTATCGCCACCTAGGTACAAGCACATTTATACCTATAAGGAAAAAAGTTAAGGCCTACTGGGGGCGGGGGAGGGGGAAATAAAGATTTTGATTCTGCTCCTGAAAGATTCAACTTTACAGGCTTTCAAAAGTTCTATATATTACTGTCACCATACTGAGTTTTAAATTTGTTTTAACAGAATAAACTTCTAAACTTCATTGATACCTGTATGTTGCCTGCCATGTTTTTGCATGTGCTTTGTTTTAATTTATTTGTTTTATTGTTCTGATTATTTATTTGCTTATTTATGTGGATATCCAGACCTACTTTATTGATTTTTGTACTTCACCTTGGAAACAGCAGTTGCAGTATGAGTAAGAAATTGCATAAGATCAAAAAACCAAACAACCAGTCAATCAATACTAATATTAGATTTCCCCTGAGCTGAACCTGATGGTGGAAGATTGCAATGAGTTATTGTGTGAAGGCATACAGATTTATTTGCACCTTCCCCAATAGGTTCCTATAGTAGGTCCAAAGTTTGGGTAAATTACTTTTTTTTGGACTGCAAGTCCTAGAGCCCTTAGGCCAACGTGGCTGCTAGTCAAGTCTATTAAGGGATTGTGTGGGTTGTAGTAAAAGCTCTGACTATATGAGCCCCATTCTAGTACCTACCCCCTCATGCTTTCTCTAATTAATAAAGGTCTTCTAAATGGCCAAGAATCATTTAAGAAGGAAAGTTTTGTGTTGTTCTCATTTGAGAGGATGAAAAATTGTTCTTCTTCTATACTTCTCACTGGACAAAAGAAATTCAACTAGGCTGTTTATGCTAAATAGATTAGAATGGTCAAGCATGCAGAATATCCCTTGGAAAGGATACTCCTTTTACTGTGGCTGTTAGCTTCCTTTCATTTAACAATCCCACAGCTACCTTTTGGAAAGGGAAGTAGACCATGTAGATCAAGTCTATGAAAGCTTCTGCTACAACATCTTTCAATCAGTTAGTATTAAGGTATTACAAAATCCCTTTGTATACTGATATTCTAGACTAACGCAGCTATGTCTCTGAATTCTACAGCCACTTTTTGTTTAGTTGGGAGATATGGAATTTGTTTCAATCTGCTAAGATTTTCATTACAGAAAATAGCTGGAACATTTCTTTGTTCCACTATAATGCCTGTCACATACCAAACAGCAGTCATTAGCCATATATGTGACAAGTAGAACAAATACCAGTTCTGAGTTCCCTTTTTACTACTTGTTTCCTAATATGAATTTCACTTTGTAGGCATGTATGTGTTGAAAAATATATACAGTGGACCCTTGGTATCTGCTGCAGTTTGGTTCCATGTGGATACCAAAAGTATGCTCAAGTCCCATTATATACAATGGGATAATAAAATGGTGTCTTTTATATAAAATGGCAAAATCGTGGATGTAGGGACTGTACTTATAATTTCAGGTTATAGCCATTGTTTTTTTTTAAATAATATAAAGAATATAATATAAAGAATATAATATAAAGATTAATCAATTTACCTTCCAGGCAAATTTTTAAACGCCTTGGAATGATATTTTCAAAAGAATACTGGGGGGTGGGGGGGGTGGAGGCCAATTTTTCTCTCATCCTTCCCCTTCCTCTCCCTTCCCACCTAAGAAACCAGAACTTTTAGTGACTTCTTGCAGATGGTTTTGAAATTCCACCCAGTGAAATTAAGTGGGGGGAGTACCAGGATCCCGTGACACAGAATATCATGGTCCACCTTAGACTTTCCTTCTCATTAGGACTTGAATGGTCTCCTTCCCTTTCTCCCTTCATCTCTGCCTCCCTCCCTCTTTCTTGTATTCCCCTGCTATCTGCCTTAACTTTAAACTCTCAGAGGCTTACTTAATGGGGCCATGCTTAAAATGTGCACATTCCTATTTCAAGAAGACCTATTTTCACTGTGTCCTCCGTTCTCCTCTGGCATCTCAGCAGGAGGGTGTGCAGAAGGACAGATAACAGGTACTTTATTTATTTATTTATTTATTTGAGTATTTATTCCCTGCCCTTCAGCCTTAAGGGCTATCAGAGCAGCTTACAATTATTATTTTCAATTAGACGGTTCCCTGCCCTCAGGCTTACAATCTAAGAAGACACGACACAAAAGGAGAAGGGATTGGTGAGGGGGAAGGGGAATCAGGTCCAAAAGTTCTGCTCTCCCTCTGAGGCCTGGACCAAGGCAGGTGGACTGGAGGGAGGCCTCTTCTTAGTTCAGGCCAGGCCTGATGGAGCTGGCAGGCCTCTCTCTCCCCCGATGATGAAGATGATGAAGGGAGGGCTCATCCACTTAAATCTAGGCCAGGCCTGATGGAGTTGGCAGGCCTCTCTCTCCCTCTGACCCTGGATTATTCTCCCTTTATTTTGAGGTCCTGTAAAACATTTGACAAATCTGAACAACCCTACACATTCCTTTTTTTAAAAAAAATTAATGCCCAACCCCTTCTATATGAAACTGCTGAGAGGGGTCATCTGGAGTTCTGGGGCTCAGAATCCTCAATATGCTGATGACACCCAACTTCAACTTTCCTTTCCATCTAATTCCTAGGAAGCTGTTTCTCCACTGAACCAGAGTCTGCCATCAGTAATGCACTGTACTGTATAAGTGTGAACAAATTGAAACTTAACCTTGACAAGACAGCAGTGCTCCTGGTCAATTGGAGGACAGATCAGGGAATAAAAATTCAGCCCATGATGGATGAGGTCACACTGCCCCTCAAATCTGCATTTTGCAGCTTGGATGTATTCCTGAATCCTTATTTTAGCCTGGATGCCCAGGTTTTTGCTGTGGCCAGCAGGGCATTTTGCACAGTTCAAACTAGTGCACCAGCTGTGCATGTTCCTTGAAAAGTCAGATCTAACTCTGGTGACTTGATTCCATCATGCTTGGACTACTGTAATGCTCTCTACATGGGGTGTTGCCTTTGGAAACTGTTTGGAAACTTTTGCAGGTCCAAACTATTGTGGCCATGTTATTATCCAGGGATGGGTACAGGGATCATATGACACCCCCTCCTGAAACACCTACATTTGCTATTGGTCTGTACCCAATCTTTTCAACTGTTCCTCCAGAACTCCCTGACTGTTTCTCTTCCACTGGAGGACAGAGCTGTGTATGTCACTTCTCTGGGCCACCACCACCAACCCCCTCCCCTCAAAAACAAAACCCAAAAAACCCTAGCATGTTGCCTCAAATGTACTAGAGGACACAATCCAATTGGCAGGGGTGTACTAAGATTCAGCTGCCAATCCAACTAACTTCTACATTTTGAATGTGGAGGGGCCACTCTTTTGTTCCTCACTTGAGGCATTAAAATATCTTGGCTCATCTCTCCTGGCAGCCAGTAAAAATGTCTTCTGTATGTTGGTAGAAAGTGGTCTCCATGATTTGTGATCTTCCCTTACTGATATCAGAGATGACTAGAGGAATAGCAAAAGAACCTAAAAGGAGCCAAGATGTATCCAGACTACAAGTCTATCATCAGGCATTTTGTTCATACTATGTCCAAGGAGTTGCCCATGGGAAATGGGTGAAACCAGCAGCCAAGTGAGCTGATCCACAGTTTAGAGTGCAGTCTGCTGGAAAGGGAGATTTTAAAATCCATAACACCAGTAGGGATAGTCTGAGCTGGAGAGCTTTATCTTTCCATAAAAGACAGGTTGTCAGACTGAGTAGGCAAAACAAGTTCACAGGCTTTCTTTGGTAGAAAACAAGTCTGCTTTTGTGGCACCTTACCTGAGCTGACTTGGCCACTAAATAAGTCAGAATTTTCCATTGACATCAACAGTGATGGCACTCAACTCAGAGCAAGGAGGAGTAGCTTCCTTTTGGGGCAAACTGCTAGGGAATATACCTGGGACTAGCAGCTCCCAGAGTCCCTGATTCCATATCTTTAGCATCCAATGAAAAATGGGAACAGCTTCTCCAATAGTTAGACCTTCTTTCTGATGCTCACTCTTCCCCCTTGTTTTTTGCCCAGTGAGTAATCTTAGCAGAGAAAAGGATGCCTGCATCAAATATTTACTAGCTGCTCTTTGTATCTCTCAGTATCCTGCCGTATTTAATATTTCACTTTCACATATCACACAAAAGGATCTTAAAAGAATCTCAAAAGTCAGACATTTTTAAAAAAGCCTGCAATAGAAGGTCATTTATTTTCCCATGTGGATAGGATTGTCTCATGCAATTTGTTACTGTGGATTTTAAAGCTGATGCTTTTTGTTTCTTTTAAAGAAGAACAGATTGAAAAAGCAAAACATATAGGAAAAATTTTGAAATATTACAAAAACCTTTGGAAAGAGCTAAAGAATGCAGAACAGATTGGTACGTTGGAATTGTGTACTGGCAATGTATGATGCGAATGCATAAGACATACCTACACCATCTCCACTTCTGGAAAGTAGTTGAACCTTTTAAGATGACTACTGTGAGCTTAATAATGGAAACCTTGGAAACCTTGGGAATTTTGAGGATTTTTTAGCTTATAAAATGTGAGTAATGGGAAACCCGATAAAAGTAGGCATTGGGTGGAGAAAGTTGATTACAATTGTTCAGTTCTCTCTCAGGATACTAGAGACCAGGCCAAGGGTTACCTAAACAGTAAACAGTTAAGTTGTGAAATTTGCTACTTATAATGGTAGCTAGCAACTTGGATGGTTTTAAAATATAAATGGTCTAAATCAACATAGTTCTTTTTATGCTCTTATGAATGATTGTGCAAGTGTTAAAATCTTTCAGATATGAAGATATCTTTCAGATCACTATGGGTGTATTCACAATTCAGAACTAAAGCAGTACTGTCATGACTCTGTTCTACAGAATACTGGGATTTGTAGTCTGGTGAGGCACAAGAACTTTCTAATAGATCAGGCTGAATACCTCACCAAACTATGAATTCCAGGATTTTGTAGGATAGAGTCATGGCAGTTAAAGTGGTATCAGCCCACTTAAATTCTCCGTTCTATAACTTACAACGGAGGTGCTAGCCTTCCATATATAGAGAGGTTCTAATATGGAAGTGCATTCAACCAATTCCCTTGTATTTTAGGGTGATAAATTAGCTTTGTATTAGGTCAATTTTTGACCTAGATGATACCCACAATTGTATGCGTGCCTTTGGAAGAACAGAAGGTCACTAATACAATATATCAGTAACAGGCATTCTTGTCTCCCCATCTAAGCCTTCAATACTCCTTTTCTGTTTCTATTGACGACACTTCTACTCAACCAATTCAGCAAGCTCACAGTCTTGGTTTTATTTTTTATTCTTCTCTGTCATTTATTCCCCAGATCCAGGCTACCGCCAAGGGCTATAGATTCTCTCTTTACAACATTTCTAAAATCCGTCCATTCCCTTCAGACTTTTCTCCCAAGATTCTGGTCCATGCCCTAGTGGTATCACGACTATTGTAACCTTCTTCTGACAGGGCTTCCTCTCTCTCACCCATTCTGGTAGTCAAGGTCTCCTGTCCCAGGGCAGGACTTCCACTGCCCCATCCTGGATTCGTCCCTTCTCACTTGCTGCCCCTCACTCCTGGAACCTTCTTCCCCCACATCCGCGCCTGATCACTTCTCTATTGTTTAGTGAACCATTCCCAGGAGTGTGCCCTTGTCTGCCCCAGGATGCCTTGTTTTAACTATGTATTAAAAAGCCCTCCCTCCAGTCCATCTGCCTTGGTCCAGGCCTCAGAGGGAGAATGAACTGCTGGACCTAATTCCCTTTCCCACCACCTTTCCCTTCTGCCTTTTGTGTTATGTCTTTTTAGATTGTAAGCCTGAGGGCAGGGAACCATCTAACTAAAAGATGTACAGCACTGTGTAAATGTGCAGCGCTATATAAATAAAGGTTAATAATAATGATGATGATAGGCAAGCAAGCAATAGCATTTATATTTCTATGGTATTTAATAGTGAACTCAGCAGTCTCTGAGCAGTTTACAATCTATAAGCCAATTGCCCCCAACAAGTTGGATACTCATTTAACTGACCTATGAAAGGATGAAAGGCTGAGTTAACCTTGTAGCCCTGGGATCAAACTCACAACCTTTTGGCTGCAGGAACAAAAGGCAAAGATTCTTTTTCTGACAACTTACATATTATCCAGGGTGAATGCCCAGTCTGTCTGGTAGCTAAGTGTTAGAAGATGGAAAACAACATCTGTAGACATGTTGAGATACTCCCACAACCATCCAGGGACATGGCAATAAATGCATAGCCTGAGATGGCCTGCTACACATGCCAAAACCACTTAAGACAGCATGTCCTTTTTGTAAAGAAGTAGGGCTTTTGCCTGATGCTCTGAGCCAATGCCAGGTGTAAATCACAGCAAGAGTTGTGACTGCAAAACTGAAATGACTAAGTACAAAGAAATTCTTCAGGTTGCCCCCACCCACTGCTTCCAGGCAATTTAAAAGTACCATCCAATCAGTCAATCAAATTCAAGTCAATTCAAAATTCAAAAGCAAACCAGCCAATCATAACCAATTTCCATTTGTGTCTGCTGCAAAAACAAATTCAATTTTTTAAAAAATTAATTTTTGTTTAAATTATGTGTAATAGCCAGCAGAATCACAGGATCCTTGGGAGCTCCAATCTTTGTATGGCACATTTGTCTAGAAACTGTTACCAAATGATGGAACCTGATTAGATTCTCCTTCGCAAAGTTGTGTCAGTAAATCATTCAGCTCTAGTACTCCAGGGGTAACACTACACAGTCATAGCACTATGATTCCATATTAACTGTCATGACTCCATTCTATGGAATCCTGGAATTCGCAGTTTAGGAATGGCATTTAAATTTTTCAGTAAGAGAGCTGTAGTGACTCACCAGACTATAAATCCTGGGATTCCATAGGATATAGCCATGGTAGTTAGGTGGAAGCATAGTGTCCTGGTGACACAGTGGTTGAATGCCGGTACTACAGCCAAAGGGTTGTGAGTTCGATTCCAGGAAGGGCTTCAAGTTTGGCTCAGCCTTCCATCCTTTTGTAGGTCAGTAAAATGAGTACCCAACTTGTTGGGGGCAATAGGCTTGCAGACTGTAAACCACTTAGAGAGTGCTGGCTTCACTGATAAACAGTGTAGAAATGTAAATGCTATTGCTACTGCTGTTGCTGTAACTGTGTGGTTTAAAAGGGACCCAAGCTATTTTAATAAAACTAGAATGAGGAAGTCTAAAATTTTCATTCCACCCTATACATCCTACTCACTGTTTTGTGTATACAGTATTTGGTTTGTTGAAATAGAAATATTTAAACTATCCTTGGCTGCTGTATTTCAGACCTTGTACACTAGTTTAAAAAGGAAATTAATCTTGTGGCTAAATCTGCATGTATTACATAAACATTTAAAATGTTTGGCTTCAGAGCAACCCTGGGAAAACTGGAGAACCATATGCTTCCTTAGTTAATTTATGTTTAGAGGTCATTAATATGATAATTGTCTTGTGAATACAACCAAAATAGCAACATTTTTCAAATGATAAGTACAAATTACCATATTTGGAGAAAACATGATGCCATTTCCATGCACAAAGGAAAATGTATTGCCCCTCTTCTTCCCCCTAGAGAATTCTCCAGCATATTGGGGATATATATATATATATATATATAGTGGTTGCTAAACATGTGACAAGATTATATTGGTTTAACTTTCAAGATACTTAGGAAGGCAATTAGTAAAAGAAAAGCAAGCAGGAAACTCTCAGACTGCATCTGAAAGAGATGTCTAGGATTCTAGTTGCTGCTTCATTTCCACAAGACATATGTGTGAACATAAACTGTTACCTACTATATTTAATCTTTGTAAGACACATGTTTTGAATATGTCTTTTCCAAATCACATTGATGATTTTAGTGATGTGTAATCTCAAATCTTCCAAATATTTTGGTAATCTGTATTTGAAAAATGTCTGCCCTAAGGCCCTTGCACAGCAGATATTCATCTATTATATCATTTTACACAAAATTGGAAAACAAGCAACTCATTGACAGGGTGGGGAAGAGTGTGATTTCAAGTCTGAGAAATTACAACAGCTATAAAAGTAGCAACATAAATATAAGGAGGGGGGCTGTGGAAGACCTGCTCTAGGGGATAATTTTCTCTTTTTCCAGGACATGGCCTATATTTCACCCTTCTGTTCCAAAATGTTCTCCATTTTGAGCATGACTAAGATGCACATTGAATAAAAACATGCTTGCTGTTCCCCTTTGAGAAATAAATCTCCTTGGCAGCATTTCAGTGCAAATGGAGATGTACAGTGTATCCTAAAGTTCCTAGGATCAGCAGCAGACAAGACTTGACCCCAGAGCACGGGGTGGGAAAAGGATAGCAAACGTGTTGAGCAATTGGTTGCTTGAGGACACAGTGCAAATGTTGAAAGGGGTTTTCCCCAATTAATTTCAGCACATTGGACAAATGACCGGAATAATTTAAATGTATATTCAGTTAAAGATTTGTTGCTAGTAAAGTACAATTTTAAGCATGTATCTTGCTCGGAGTTTTATAAGTGTATTTCGACTCAACAAGGCATTTTAATGAAGATAAGTTCATCAGGGGGAAAAATGGTTGAGCACATAATTCAGAAATGTCTTGAAAGCACACAACAACAAACATAATAAAATACAGTATATGTAACATAAACCATAAGAAATTAATTTATATTTGAATTAGTGCTTTAAGCCTTTATTTTGTAGTCCTACCTTTTTCTTGAATGTTCTATCATTTTTATTCACTTATATCCCATCTTTCTCCCACTACAGGTATTCATATTTTGTGCTGCCTTGTCTTCCTCTGCAGTTATGATATATAGTCACTCTGCCCCTGTTGTCCGCTAAGATTGCCAAAGAACAAAAAGCAGAAGCCATTGATGTAGATCTTAACAACAAAAAAGCTGCTTTTCAAAGCAAGAAAGCAGGGCAGGGCAAGCTAGGATTCTCTTGAAAGGGCAAATTTCTGCTCCAGGTAACTCACCCTCTTAGACTTTTTTGCCAGAAAAGGAAGTTTGGGGAGTCTGCAAGGGTTCAGAGCAACAAAAAGAGTCTTGGGGACCACACTTTGCCGACACCCTACTAATTAATGCTCTTTTGTATAAATAGCCTCCAATGTTTCACTGATGAAACTCAGGAAGCATTTGCCAAGCAACATCAGATTGTGGTCAAGATGGTAAAACTTGTTAATGACGAAAAACAGACAAGGTTGGAGAGGCTGCAGTGGTTTGCTTTTGCCTGAGCCTACTGAAAAAGACGAGATTCCACCCGATCCTCTCCTTCTCCCCCATGAGTTAACTGAGTGCAAAGCACTGTTGCACTTTGAATTCAGTTACCAGCAACTGAAACAAGCTGAACACAAAGGGGGAAAGAGGCTTTTAAAAGTATCTGAAAAAATGGAATGACAGAGGATTAATTGGTACTGTGTCTGCCAAATCAGGGCAATTGGAGGTATACATAAATGAATTTTCAGAATTCATTATTAGTGGCTGATTACTTCCAACTACTTTGTGATTTCTAATGCCTGTGTTTATGCATGGATTTTGCACTATTTTCAAATTTATAATCCATAATTTAATTTGTAATTGATTAACATACAGATAAATGAACCGAGCTGTTATTTTATTGACAGAGATATTGTCTATCAATTAACTATTGGCTATTTGTTTGAGGAATTTCTAATTTTGTTATGGTTTCCCAGACTGAGATTTATGTACTGGTGGTAGTGGTGGAACTCAGTGGGTGCTGAGTTTTTCCATATTGTGTATTTTATCACGACGATGTAGATATGGCAATCATTAATATAAAGTAAAGTGAATGTCTTCAAGCCCCCTATCAATTTATGGCAATTTTATTAATTTCATAAGGGTTTCTTAGGCAAGGGATATTCAGAGATTATTTGCCATTGCCTTCCTCTGAATATACCTTACAGCAACTTGTATTCCCTGGTGGTCTCCTATCCAAGTACTAACCAGAGTTCACCTGGTCTACCGTCTGGTGCCTTCAGGCGATTTAAACAGATAATTAATATAGAAGAAGGTCTCTTCCCCCCCCCCCCATTTAAATCAATAGAAGGAAAATTATTTACAATGGATCTGGGAATGGTGTAAAATAGAAACATGTACAGAGATATGGCTATGGATTACTATATGTGACAAAAATCTGCTCCTTTCTTAGTCATTCAACTGTCACATCTTCAATAGTGTAATAGCTTCATAAGCACCATGTTCTGCTGGAAATATCTGAGATGCTTCACTGGTTTATTTATGGTGGTTACAGGTCCACTGGCCTGTCTAGCCTTGTAATGGTTTAGTGGATCTTTCACAAATCCTAAAGTTGGTGGACCTTGAATAGTGGTATCATGTGTCAAATGTACAGTTCCTTTCCGTCTGCTTATTTAATTTAAAAGTGAATTATTTCTTGGCAGGTATAAACCCAAGAATTGCAAACCAATTTTTAGAGGACTTGTAAGCATATGAAATAGTAGCTTAGGCATTCAATGATGAAATGGGAGGACTGATTAAGTGATCAATTGGTCTTATTTTCACCGTGTAAACCACAAAGTGTATTTCAGGCACTAGGCAATGAATTCCAACTTTTATCTCCAATCTCTGATCAGAGATAAGAGGAATTCCATCTCTTGCACCTAGACACCAATCCCAGAAGAAGCTAGATCATACAATTATACAATTATATAGCAATCAACACATAAGGTTTAATTATTCCCTCTTCCCTCTCCCACTTTATTCTTTATGATAGTAGATGCAAGCAACATTTTTCCTTGTCAAATATTTTAATAAATTGGTCTAGAAACATGATAATGCAACAACAAAATGCCTGCTGTTTAAAATCTTCCTCAGAAAAACAGTGTTTTCAAATTTACTCTTATATTAATTACAGTTGTTGGCAAAGTAGCATTTTAATTTGATGGGGCTTGCTTTTGAGAAGGCACGTACAGGATGGTTGGTTCCACTCTACTGCAGCAGGAAAAGACTATTTGTCTTACTCAGAGCAAAGAAGTAGCAAAGTTAATAAATAGTTACCCTGATATCAGATAACTAGTTAACAATGAATTAGTCATCTGTAATTAATTATTTGCCCCAACACAGGTTGAGTCTCCCTTATATGGAATTCTGAAATCCAAAATATTCCAAAAACCAATTTTATTTTTTTTTCAAATTCGTGTCTGAGATAATGGCACCTTTGCTTTCTAGTGGTTCAGTTCACAGAAACCTTGTTTCATGCACAAAGTTGTTAAAAATATTGTATAAAATTACCTTCAGGCTATGGACTTTATCACATAAAGTGCCCAAATCCCATGGATAAATGGAGTTTAAATCTGGGAATATTCTGCGAAAGTAGGATTGTTTTCAGATGACGTCAGGCTAATTTAGTATTAATGCAACATTAAACCATGCAGAAAGTCGCAGAATTGCACTGCTTTTTGCTTTTGAGATTGTCCCAAAAGTAAAAAGCGATGTTATTTTGCCCACTTTCTGCATGGGTTAATATTGCGTTAATGCTCAATTAGCCCATCGTGTCTGAAAACAATCCCACTTTTGCAGGATATTCTCAGATATAAACCCCATTTATTCACAGGATTTGGGCAATAAGGTCCTATGTGTATAACATGTATATGAAACATAAATGAATATTGTGTTTAGATGCCACCTTCGAGATGGTGCCACCTTCGAGATATTTCATGATGTATATATATGCAAAAACTGGGATACTGAAATCCAAATAATTAAATAATCACAAAATACAAGACAGTACTGGTCCCAAGCATTTTGGGTAAGAGAGACTCAGTATAACCATTTATTTGTGATTAGTTCCTTTCCCCGACAATGAAGGTACAAGTGTATATTACATTATGATGGTAACTGACCAAAGAATATCACTAGTTCTTTCTGGTATAACTATTACTTCAAATGTTACTACTTCATGGTACTACAGTCTCAAAAAATGTGGGAGAGGAATCACACATGGTTCAAGCAGTAGACAGTGCTATATCTTCTGTTGCTGATTTTGTTCTCTGTTGTGGGTATTCAGGCACTGGATGGAAGGAGAGTATGTTCTGTATCACTAGGCAGTAATTTGTAGCACTAAGATATTTGTAAAGGTGTAACCAGAAGTAATTTGTTGGTCCCTTTGGAAAAATAGGAAAGAAATTAAAGGTATGTATGTGTCAGCTTCCTATGTTGACCTTCCATGTTGCCATGCAAGGTCTATAAGCAACCTGAAATGAATATTATCATATACACTATATTTGTGCTTGCCTATGTCTTCAATTTCTTGCATTTTTAATTACAACAATTTAGATTATACTTTCTATCCAGTGGCATTCAACAACATATCATCAGCTTATTCTTTGAAGCCCATTCAGAGGCTTGCTGATTCAGATTTGCTGTAATTTCAAAGGAGCTCTTCAACAGAATTTTATCTCCTGTCTGCAATTGTCTGAAGAATCAAATGGTGGCTTTAAATAATAATTAAACAGATCCTTTCAGCCCCATCCTGGGAATATGTACAGATTTGTGCTGTTTTCATGTCATACAAACATGATGTTTTCATGTCATGTTCTTGAGGGAAAATTACACGATGGTGTTGCGGAGGAAGTGTTTTGGACATTAACACAGAATGTACAGTGCTGTGTTGACAGCTGAAGAGAAACTCAGTCTGTTCACATTTTTATTGTACATGTAAAATATGTTGAGACACCTGTGTAGTACATGTACAGAGCTGAAGAGGGATTTTGAGAGAAGGGAATTAGTGCCATGCCAGACGAGTATGAGGGTTTTTAAACTGTGCAATGCAATTACAGTATGCATTTAAATTATGGGCAAAATCATACACAGTGTGATACACTAGTCAAAATATCAGCTAGAGAATCAGAATAAGGCTAGAGATACACAAGTTCAAAACTACACTCTGTTCAATGGGTAACCCTGCATTAGCTTTTTACCTCATAAGATACTTTGCGGGGAGAAAATGTGTATTGTAGAAAGAAAGAAAAATGCATGCTACCTTGAGCTCCACAGGCAGAAAATAAATAAATATCAATAAACACAGCTAAGGAATTAAATATTTTTAAATTTCACTGATATATATGGAATAGTTTTAAGCATGGGCTCTCTTCTCCCATTGGACATCTCATCTTTTATGAGATAATCACACTAGGGTCAATTCCAGAACCATCCCACAATTATCTCATGAATATCCCATTATTGGCAATGGGATAATTGTGGGATGGTTCTGGAATTGACCCTAGTGTGATAATGGACTCATTTTGTGGTCCTTTATACAAAAAGCTTTTTTGCCCCCAAATGCCCTCTGGCATCAGAGTTCCCAATGGCCATGCTGAGAGAGGTGTTTGAAAAAGAAAACCTCATACTAAAGAGGACATGACTTCTGGTAACACCCAGTTATCTAAAAACAGCCTCTGCTAGTCTTAAATGGCCCAGCAGAGCTCAAAATATGGTGAAAATGTGCATTTGGGGGGCATTTTTTGTTTTTGTTTTGCAAGTGGAGGAGGCCTTTCAAGGTTTCAAGGTTTCAAGGTTTCCAGAGTAAGGAAGCTAATGCAACACCCTAGCCTTGCCAGTTGCCCAAAAAAGTAGGGTATAAATAAATAATAACAACAACCCTGCCTTAGTGAGTTAGTTTACTGAGCTGAAGGAGTTTGTTTTAATTTTCATTGTATATCAGAGGTAAAGAGAAATTTGATCACTGCCCAGAAAAACCAGCATTAATGCATTACTTAGTCCTGGTCTATGCAGCAGACTGAGGTAGGAGAATCATAAGGTAGGAGCTTATTACGTGAACTTTAAAAGCATTATAAGCCTCCCGGGCTGGAGCTGGGACACGGGATGGAGACGGGGATTATCACATGCTAAATCGCCTCTAATCGCCACTCGGCCACAGCCTGGGTCCCAGCCATTTTCCACCCACACTTTTTAGAAGTCAGAAAGCTTCTGACTTAGAAAAGGTGCTGGTGGAGTGCGGCTGGAACCTGGCTTGGATCCGGGCTGATGGCGGATGGCAATTAGGTGGCAATTTAGTATGTGATAATCCCTGCCTCCATCCTGTGACCCGGTTCCAGCCTTGGAATCTCGAAACGCTTTTAAAGTTCATGCCATCAGCTCTGTAGAAGAGCCATAGCGGTTTAGGCTGCAAGTGCAGAGGCAGCTATTCTAGAATGTTTCCTTGCATTAAAAATCAACTCTTCCCTCTTTGTCTGAGGTTTTCCAAGCTGACAGCTTGGGGAATAGTATACTGCCCCCTCAGTGTATAGTGTATGCTAAATTGGCAACTAATGAAATGATATGCTTTTCCTTTCATAACAGCAACACATATATTTTTATTTATTTTTATTTTATTTTATTTATGCCCCGCCCTTCCGCCCTAAAGGCTATCAGAGCGGCTTACAATTATTATTTTAATTAGACGGTTCCCTGCCCTCAAGCTTACAATCTAAGAAGACACCACACAAGAAGGAGAAGGGAATGGTGTTGGGGAAGGGGATCAGGTCCAAAAGTTCTTCTCTCCCTCTGAGGCCTGGACCAAGGCAGATGGACTGGAGGGAGGGCTTGTCTTCTTAATCTAGGACAGGCCCGATGGAGTTTGGCCTGTCCTTTCACTCCCTGCTAGGCAACCAGATGGTGTAGTCATGAAGGGAGGGCTCTTTCACATAAGGACAGGCCTTATGGTGTTGCTAGGCCTCTCCTAGAGTCCTTTCCTTCCCTCCTAGGCGACCAGATGGTTATACTGATATACTGTTCAGCCACTGACTGGGGGGGGATTTAAATTGGCTCTGCAGATACACTTTCAGTAGTATAAAATGCTTCTTCACTGCAGCGTATGTGCGAGAGTAATACTTCAGTCCATGGTCTAAAGCCGAAATGTCAAACATTGCAGAATATATATATTAATGTTCTAACTTGCTGGATACTAACTCTTTCACCTAATGAAATCATGATGGTTCCTTCAAAAATGAAATTAGGCAACTTAACTAAAAGTAAGCTTTTTCTTTTGAAACTTTCATATGTCTTTTTCATACACTCTCTGTGAACTAATTTTGAAGCCAAATGTACGGTCTTGAGAAGTGTTCGGGGCACTGTCTGGAGAGTGAACCATCTGAATTTTGAGAATTCATCAGTTGCCTCAGCTTAATGATATGGACAAGATGCTTAAAATACTCCATCCTACAACGTGTAAGATTCTTGTCCATGTTGGCTGATAAGATGTAGCAGATCTGGATTGAATGGGGGCGGTGAATGCCTAATAATAATTTCTTACTCACCTCTCCCTATGGATTTAGCCGGGGAACAACAGATTAAAATACAACAACAGATGGGAACATAACACCAATTAAAAATATGTAATATCAGTTAAGAGCGCATAAAATCAGTTTAAAAAAAATATACCTATTAAAAACAATTGGTTCATAATTTAAAACTCATTAATTTAAAATAGGCCTGCCAGAAGAGACCTGAAGCCTTATCGTTTTATTAAAAAAACTGGGCAGGCAAACAAAAAGGTGCATGGTTTTTTATCTCCCTCAGCCTGACTCTCATTCTCTTCAGGTTGTAAAAGCATGGAAGAGTGTTGCAAAAGTGTCATTTTTGCCAAACAGATTATTTCAGTTTGGCTAATGGGACACTTTTACAACACATTTATGACCTTTCCCATGGTTTTAAGGGCCATTTGCTCCTGGTCTTTAACACTGTTTTAAATTCAGACAGTATATCTAGCTGTCAAATCTCCCCAGGCAGGTCATTCCACAGTCTGGGAGCAGCTGAAGAAATAATCTTCTTGGGCTGTGTCCACACTGGAGAAATAACCCGGTTCAGCTCTGCTCCGCTCTGGGCCCACAACAAACTCCAACTCTCAGAATTCTATAGCCTTGAGCCAGAAAAAATTAAAGCGGTGCCAAACTGGGTTATTTCTCCAGTGTGGGCGCAGCCTTGGTGACAGTTGTCTGACTGGCTGAGGTGAATGTGCCTTGAAGGACCTGAGTGTCTGGGGTAGATTATAGAGGAGAAAGTGATCCTGTAGATAGCTTGGACACAAACCATGCAGAGCTTTAAAAGTGACAACCAACACTTTGTACCTTGAACAGAAATTAATAGGCAGCCAGTGGAGGGATTTAAATATAGGTATAATAGAAGTATGTCATGAGAAGATTCCAGCTCCCTTGAAAGAGGCTGTAGTGTGCCCTCTTCTGAAGAGAACTGACAGGGTTATTGGGGGTGGGTGGGATTAATAGCAAAATACTAAAGTAGTAATGTATATTCCTTGGGTAGCTGTAGTGGTAACACTACATTGCATTTTGACACCACTTTAACTGCCATGGCTCCATCCTACAGAATCACAGGATTGGTATTTTTGTGAGGCGCTAGCACTCTGGCAGAGAAGGCTAAAGACCTAGTTAAACTACAAATCCTGAGATTCCATAGGATGGCGCTACAGCACTTCATGTGGTGCACCCATGGAAAATACCACAGGAAACTCTTGTGAATTACTACTACCTGATTCACAAAGGAAAATGCAAAGGAAAGAAAGGACAAACATACAAATCACACTTCCTCCGCTTGCACTTTGCCTCACCTTGTATCTACTTCTCTTGCTGCCTGCACCTTCCCACTGCACTTCTTACCCTCTCTTCCTTCCTTTCCTGTCTCTTACCTTTCACAATGCTTAGCTCCCTTACTCTGTGGCTGCATTTTCAATCTGATGGCTCTGTGGCTTTTTGTGCAATCTGTGCATGGAACTCTGTGAAACAGGCTTCACCTAGATTATTTTCCCCAAAAACTAGGCGTTCCTGCACAGTTGTGACATTGGCCCAGGGAAGTAGAAACTGGAATAGAGAGAGGATGGGCCATAAATATTAGTCATACAGTATATGTCAACCTTCACTCATAGGATAAACACACTCAAAAGGAGAGGGGGACCAGACTTGTTTGTTGTTTCTCGGAAAACCATTGGACAGAAGAGTGACTGCACCATTTTCCCCATTACTCTATTCCTACTAGGGTTAGAGACTTTTTTTAAAAAAAGAAAGCTTGGAATTTGGGTTGTATGATAATCCAAAATGTGAACCAGGTTGCATGCCTAGAAACCAAGTTCAATCCAGCTATCTAGGTGGAATGGTAATCCTAGAGCAACTTTGGGTATATCTGGAGGAAAGCATCATCCTGGACACATTACAGTCTGGTTTCAATATGTTAGAATATGTTAGAATATGGTACAGATACCAAAACACTTTTAATTGCTTTGATTAACAACCTACTCTAGATGTAAGATCCATTGGTCTTCCTGGATTGCTCGGCAGCTTTCAGTACCATCAGTCGTAGCATCATATTAGACCAACATTGTATTATGGTGGCTTCACTCCTATCTACAGTGCTATTCCAGATAGTAACACTGGGACATTTTATTCAATTCAAACAGCTATTAAACTGTGGAGTATAACAGGTTTCCTTTCTATCCTTCATGCTGTTTAATATCCACCTCTGGGTAAAGGAATTTCAAGATGGGCTGCCATCAGTATGCTGATGACAGTCAGCTCTATTTCTCTTTGTCATTGGCATCAGCAGGAACAGTGCAGATGCTGGGCCAGTGCCTGGATGGTATAATGGGATGGATGAGGGCCAGTTAACTGAAGCTGAATCCCAATAAGATGGAGGCTCTATACATAGTGGTTCCCAGGTATAGAAACTGTGCGAGCAACATGTCCCAGATGGAAGTATAAGCTCCCTGAAGAAGCAGCTGCATAGTTTGGGAGTATTCCTAGATTTATCACTGGAGCCCCCCATGGAAACTGTGGCTAGGAGTGTTTGGAGGCAACTATGACTAGTCTGTCAGATTTGGTTTTCCTGGACAGGGATAACCTAGCCACAGTGGTAACTCCCAGATTAGACTACACAACTTTGTGTGAGCCTGCTTGGTGTAGTGGTTTGAGCACTGAACTACAACTCTGGAGACCAGGGTTTGAATCTCTGCTCAGCAATGGAAACCCACTGGACAACACTCTCTCAGCCTCAGAAAACCTCATGATAAATTTGGTATAAGTTGGAAACAAGTTAAAGGTAAACAGCAACAACAACAATACACTCTGTGTGGGGCTGCTCTTAAAGACAACTTGGAAGCTGCAGCTATTACAAAACTATAGTTTTTGTGGGGTTTTTTTGGGCTATGTGGTCATGTTCTAGAAGAGTTTCAGAAGATCCCAACCACAGATTCTGGCAAAACATCAGGAATAAATTCTTCAAGCATATGGCCACATAGTCTGAAAAACCCACAAAAAACTATGGTTGCCTGCCATGAAAGCCTTTGACTTCACATATTACAAAATTGTTTCCAGAAGAGGCTCTCCTGTGTGTCCCACCATTGAGTCAACGCATTTCATGGGAGAGGGCTTTCTCTGCTGTGGCACTCTTGTTATAGAATAATCTCATCTGAATTAAATAGCTTTCAGTTGTTTAATGTGATTGTTACTCTCTTGTTATTAAATTATTTAATATGCTTTTAATCTGTTATATTATGTCTTTAGTGTTTTGTATTGTTCAATTTGTTAAACTTTCCCAGAGACTGTATGATATACAGCAGGCTATACATATTTAAATAAATAAATAAAGTTTAGGCTCCACAGCAGGAGTGGGAATTTGCCCTCCTCATGCCACAACTCCTAGAATTCCTTACTGTGGGCTATGATGGCTCATGTACTCAGAGCTGCAGCATCATTCCCACTTCTGTTCCAAAGAAAGGAATTATTACCTCGTAATCCAGTGTTTAAAAGCAACTGGCTACAAGTAACATAAGAAATTATAACTACTTACTGTTTTTGGAAAGTAACAAAGGCATAACAAAAAAAAGGTGATTATTGGGATGTTATTGCTGTTGTTGTTAATATTGGTAAAGAAACACCTTGTGCCACTTAAGATCCCTCTCTTTCCTTGCTGAGGTTCTACATGCTTATTGCATACCCTCCATCTGTTCTGATTTGTCAGGGACAGTTCTGGTTAATCCTCTGTCATCCCACCTTTTCAGCAGCTTTGTAAATGTCCTAGTTTTTCTCTCCTTCTACCACTTTCCACCTTTGTCCTGAGATTACTTCAGTTACAGCAAAACAAGTTGAAAACAGAAGGGAAATTTGCACTCGATCACCTCTGCCAAGTGAGGCGAAAGGAGGGGATGGGTTGGAATGTTGTCCTTCCCAACAGGCTCAGGCAAAGGCACACTGCTGAAGCCTTTCCTAGGTTGAAGCTTCTCCTGTCTTCCCAACAGGCAGAGGCAAAAGCAAACTAGTGTAGCATCTTCCTCATTAATAACTTTTGTCATCATGACCACACTTTGATGTTGCTTGGTGTATCCCAGCTTTTATCTGTAAAATGTTCAAAGTATGCTATGGTGGTAAGATCTAAACTCATAATCATGAATGGTGGGTTTGCCAGGAATGTTGGCAGAAGGAGGTAGGGTAGAATTACTCTGTAGAGACACAAAGTTTCTTAACATCAACTTTGGGGGGGAAAAACCCTCCTCACATCATGTGGCATTTCACCACAATTCAAAAAGGATGCTGAGAAGATGGGGCATGTCCAAAGGAGGGCAACTAAGATGGTGAAGAGTCTGGAAACCATGTCCTAGGAACATCTTCAGGAGCTGGGTATGTTTAGCCTGGAGAAGAGAAGGTTAAAAGGTGATATGATAGCCTTGTTTAAATATTTGAAGGGATGTCATATTGAGGAGGGAGCAAGCTTGTTTTCTGTTGCTCCAGAAACTAGGACATGGAACAATGGATGCAAGCTACAGGAAAAGAGATTCCACCTCAACATTAGGAGAAACTTCCTGACAGTAGGGGCTGTTGGACAGTGGAACACACTCCCTCAGAGTGTGGTAGAGTCTCCTTTCTTAGAGGTCTTTAAGCAGAGGCTGGATGGCCATCTGCTGGGGATGCTTTGATTGGGAGTTCCTGCATGGCAGAATGGGGTTGGACTGGATGGCCCATGTGGTCTCTTCCAACTCTATGATTCTATGATTCCACCAACATAAGACAACCCCAAAGTGTAACATAATGGGTCAGAGCTATTGTTCTGGAAACAGTTATCATTGGTGTTAATAATGTTGTGGAAGGACCTTAAAATACAAAAATGGATGGAGGTGAAGCTCAGCATGCACATATCTGGAAACAACTTGGTAGAGTCCTACATACTGACTTTTTATGAGTTAGAAGACTCAACCGTGCCAGGACCTGATTATCATTAGAATTTCATTAATACTATGGACCTTTTTAATTTTCTTCAGTACACTTCTTCTACATTATCATATCCATTTTGTTGCTGATTTGTTATTTTCTTATTAATAACTGTTAGACAATCATTGCTGTTTTTATATGTTGACATTTTATAAAATTCCTGAATTGTAATAAAATAAAATGGGGTGGGGTGGGGTAGTTTGAGCTAAAAAGCCACAGGGCAGATATGCTCTACTTGCCTCTCTAGCTTGAGCTCAATCACCAAATGTTATTGTATGTATCATGAAAACACACACAAAGTTTTCACTGTCCCCTTATTATTTGGCCCAAATAATCTGGAACTTTTTTCTCAGCTCTGCCATTTAGGATTAATATTACTCCCTGTAAATGAAGCAATTACACTATGAGCATTGCTGGAAATCACCTGTGATAGCTAAAATATATTGGTGTACAACATGAGCAATTAAACTGGAGGAAGAGAAATTAAGGTGCAAAATCCTTTGGAGACAATTTCTCCCCTAGGTTATACACAGCTGAAATCTTTGTTTACTCTTGAATTTAGGTATTGCAACTTTATAACAGAATGAACTTATTGTCTAATAGGTAAACTGCTTCTTGTACACCATGCTATGTTTTCATTTACAAATCTCAGCATGCTTTTACACATTTTAATTTTTTCCTGTGAGCTTTGATGGTCATCGAAGCTGAAGATAGAAAGGTTTTATGAAATATCTCCTTCAAAATACAGTACAGTCCCCTCCAATTCTCAGGGGATCCGTTCCAGACACACATACACCCATGAATTGGGAAAGTTGCCAATACTGGAGCCCCAATGATTACAATGAGGGTTCACTCCCGTGTAAGGCGCTGCCTCCTGGCTTGCTGTCTTCAAAAGACCAAGGGACGAGAACGGCAAGACCACAAATCAGGAATGATAACTGTAGTTGCCCCTTATCCATGGGGAGTAAGTTTCAAGATCCGCAGTGAGTGCCTGAAACTAATGATATTACTGAACCCTATTATCTCTCATGTTTTTGGAGCATGTTTAACTGTAAGTAACTGAAACTGAAGAAAGCAAATCTGCTACTAAGGTGGACTGCTGTAAGTCTCTTTTGTTAAGCTGTGTAGGATAATATCAATATAAACTAGACCTATTTGTGTTCTGAAAGTTTTTCTTTTTTAAAAAAATAGCATAATTAAAAGCTCATTTTGATTTATGACATTAACAATTTCTCTTCAGCAACTAGTGGAGATTATTTCATTGAAGTAATTTCAGGGTTCCAAAGGCAGCAAAATCGTCTTGATGTTTGTGCCAATGTGTACATCGGCAACCTTGTTTTAATATTCATCAGTGTACATCGCAAACCTTGTTAGTTATCACAATAAATCATGGCCAAGGTTTCCCTTATACTGACAGTTCACTGCTGGAAATGCTACTGGCTGTATTCTCTACTTCTATATGATTCATTCTTGACCATTAGGTACTGGATGTTTAATAAATAAAAGATTTCACATGTACATATACTTGTATAATGGTGATGTGTCACAAAATATCTTTTCTCTCACGTGTATAATTTAGGTAGACATGACAAGGAGGTGGGATTGATTTCTTACTGCACTTACAGAGAGTGGCTAACAGGTCTGCTGTCATGTAGCTAGTAAAGTGGTCCCAAGAGCCATTTCAGAGATGACATACACAAACAAGGAGGCTTAAATAATTTGGAATACACTTCAACCTCTCTTATCAATCCATGGGTGTATAAAGTACACAGACAAGTCAAATTCTTCTCCAACAGTGCCATCTCCTCCTGCTCATCCCATGGCGATGAATGCTGATTGCAGGGACCCTTCAACCTTGAGACAGGTCACATCAGTCTCAGGAACTCAACTATGGCATTTTACATATATATAGGCAACAGGAAGAAAAGGAAGCAGCATGGTAATGAGATGGGAGTGAAGGAGGGAGGAAGGAGATGGAGCATAGCAAGAAATGGCTGCCTACCTGCTGGGAAAGACAGCACCCTGAATCCTGAGACAGAAGTAGCTCATATTAGCTATAGACCATCCTCATAGTTATGGGCTACTTGGTCACCAGCAGAAAGAGGAGCAGGTGGCAAAAACAGCACCTTGAATACAATTGTTAGAGAAGACTCATTGTGTCATTGGAACTTATGTAAATATTGATTTGCCCAAGTTCCCAATTATTCAATGGCTCTACTATTATTGAGATTAACAACTGGATTTAGCCAGAGAGACCAGGTCATGAAAAGGGTAGGAACCGTGTGATCTCCCAGAATTTGTTGTATTACAACTCCAAACATTCCTCACCACTGACTGTGCTGGCTTGAACTGATAGGAGCTTCAGTCCGATATCTCAGAGTGTGCTGGAGTCTCCTTCCTTGGAGGTCTTTAAGCAGAGGCTGGATGGTCATCTGTCAGGGACGCTTTGATGGAGAGTTCCTGCAATGGCAGGGGATTGGACTGGATGGTCCTTGTGGTCTCTTCCAACTATATGATTCTATGATTCTATCTGGAGGGCTACATGATTCCTTCCCATGTTTTACCATGTACTGAGACATGTTTGCTGGTACATGGCAGTCAATATACTGGCTTAAAAGAAATGCTGGGCATTACAAATCTCTGAATGTCTACCAACAAGTTGCACCAAATGTGAACAATGAGAAGAGACATTATATAATCCACTAATGAAATAGAGGGGACTTAAACAAGCCATGAAGGAATGGGAGGTGGGATTAAAGTATTAGAAAACCGGTGTGCTAGTGTGGAGTACCTGGAGAGGCAATAACATTGGAAGAGGAGGAAATAAATGTTGTTTTCATGATCAATGAATGTAATTCTCCCTGTGCTGCCTGTCTGGGATATCAAGTTGTGTGGTTTTCTGTGCTGGCTGGCAATATTGTCGTGAATGTGCCCCTTTTGATGAAATGTGTTTTCTTGTGACAATATTTATATGCCCTTCTCTTCCTACATTTCTAAAAAGTCCAAATCTGTCCACAAGACCAGAAAGGTTGTGGGTATCATATTGTCTTCTAGACACTTATAGAACTATGAGTTCCATCAGTCCTAGCCAACACAGACAACGGTGAAACAGGATGGGATTTTTAGTCCAACAACATGTGGAAAAACAGAATTCCCACCATTACTCTAGCATTGTGGCTGCCTGAGTTTCAGGTAAATGTATGAAGGTTTTTGAAGGCTTCTCATGTGCAAAGCGCTTAGCCAATATTTGCCAGTGGACCAAACCATCTTTCCAAAACATGGTAACTTGCTTTGTCTGAGAGAGGCTTGTCCATTTTTGTTTTTAGACGCATTATTTATTTCATTTATATTCCAGCTTTCAACCCCTATGGGACTCAAGGCAGCTCACAATATAAGTTCAAACAAAATACAATTAGAACTATAGATAAAACTATATTGATGGCAAATAACAACAAATACTAACTTTAAAAAAAGCCATCAGTTTAAAACTATTAAATACACTTTTTAAAAAGGCAGCTAAAGCATATAAATAATGACAAAAATACAATACAGTGGTCCCTCTACATTTGCTGGGCTTAGGGGTGAAGGAGCCCCATGAATGTGGAAAAACCACAAATAAAAAAAAAACCCACACTGTTCCTTTTACCTGAGAGAACAACTCACTAGGAACACCCAAGTCCTTCCGTGAAACTCTGTGGTCAACATCTTCTAGAGCAGCATATACAACATCTTCCAGAAAATGATCACAGCATCATGCTGGAGGACATACAAATGCCTAGAGAAGTGTTTTCTCTAGGAACATCTAGGTCAATGATCCTAAACCTTTTAGAGACCTAGTGCTCAAACTCAAAAGTGTTCCCGCACTGGATGCTACTTTCTGCCAGGGATGGGACTTCCAGGGTGTGGGACTTCTGCATTCTGGGGGGCAGGACCTCCGACTTCTGGGGCGGGATGTCCGTGGGTGGAAATTCCCAGGAGACAGCTGAAGGACTTGGGAGGAGGGGGAGAAGAGGAAAAAGTGTGCACCTGTTCCTACTCTTCCTTGCCCTCCCGGACCTTTAGCTGTCTCCAGAGAGGCAGGTAAAGGCACAAGAGGGTGGGGGAACAGGAGGAACAGGTGCAAGCCTTTTCCTGCTGTTCCTCCATCCTCCAGTCTCTCTGCGTGCCAGAGAGGGCACATGTGCCATAGGTTCACCACCGTGGGACTAGGTTCTCCAGCACAACTCTGTAGTCAGCTTCTGGTAAAGTTGCGCTGGAGGACTTAGAGAGGACAGGGAGCTTTGGAAAGATCTCATCCACAGGGTCACCTTGGGTGAGGGCAGACTTGAGGGCAGTTAATAGCAATAAAAAACAGCATTGGCTCATATTGTTTAGGGAAGCGTTCCCAAATGTGTGATCTGCCCAGGATGCCTAGTTTCAATTATGTTTTAAGAAGCAGAGCCCTCCCTCCAGTCCATCTGCCTTGGTCCGGGCCTCAGAGGGAGAGAAGAACTGCTGGACCTAATCCCCTTCCCCACCACTTTTCCCTTCTCCTTTTGTGTTGTGTCTTTTTAGATTGTAAGCCTGAAGGCAGGGAACCATCTAATTAAATAGATTGTATGTATGTACAGTGCTGTGTAAATTTACAGCGCTATATAAATAAAGGATGAGAAGAAGAAGAAGAAGAAGAAGAAGAAGAAGAAGAAGAAGAAGAAGTCCTAGAACAGATCAAGCCTGAAATTGCCCTGGAGACAAAGATGACAAAACTGAGGCTGTAATACTTTGGCCACATCATAAGAAATGGCAACAATGCTTGGAAATGTAGTAGAAAGAGAGGAAGACCCCATGCTAGATGGATGGACTCTATTAAGGAGGTAACAGGTATCAGTATGCAAGAACTTTGGAGAATAGTGGAAGACAAGGGGGCTTGGAGATGTCTCATCCACAGGGTTGCCACAGGTCAGGGCCCAACTCAACTCAAGGGCGGTTAACAACAACAACAACAAATTGGCCCATGTTGGTGTAGTGGTTGAGCTACACATCTGGAGACCAGGGTTCTGATACCGCAAGAATTGAGATTTATTTTTTAATATTAAATTGTTAATACTCAAGGAAACTAACTAAGACCAGAAGATTCTCATTGTCTAATAAAGAGGCAGCAGCTGTTGGAAACAGAATATTCCATATAATTCTATGTCTAAGAGAGATGGCTGGTTGGGATATTCCTGTCTGTGTATGAGATATTGCTTTCTGCCTTTTTGCCATACCTTGTTTGGTACTATATATATATATATATATATAAGTTGAACTCTAAATATAGGAATGAAGTACAATGTGGTTCTGCCCATTGATAGAAAAGAAGTTGGGAGGCTGTCGTTTCTTTCTCTGCTGGTCTAATTTGAGAGATGCGCTCGAGCCCAGGCCCAGACAAGTTTTTTCTCAAATCAACAATAAAAACTAGTTCTAGTTTTGATCCTCTTTGTTTGAACATTGGGCATTTAATGAACAAGAGGGAATATTTGCGTTTTCCTAAGCATTAACAGTTCATGGTTAAGTCCAATAGTCATGGTTAAGTCCAAAAGGACTTGAAGGCACACAACAACAACAACAGGGGCAAGAGTATTGGCTATTGTGGTGTTGTGGTTTTCCTTTTAGACCAGGACTAGTCTCTAGGAGACCATGGTTCGAATCTCCGCTCGGCAATGGAAACCCATTGGGTGACCTTGGACAAGTCACACTCTCTCAGCCTCAGAGGATGACAATGGCGACCCCCCTCTGAAATAAACTTGCGGGGGGGGGGAAGCCCACCATGAGTCAGAAAGGACTGGGAGGCACACAACAACAACAACATTGGCAATGCTGAAGACAAACCACCAAACACTAGTTACAAACGTTTTTATTAATTTCACAAGGAAAAAAAAGCTGTGAATTCTATGAGGAAAAAAAAGGAGGAGGGACAAGGGCAGTCAAAGGACATTTCTTTGAGGACATTTCTCCTCCAAGGAAAAAAATCTCAGTTCTCCACAGAACAAGAAACAGAAAAAAAAAGTCAGCCTTCTGCGCATGCGCAGAAGAGAAGCCCTGAGGCGGCATCTTCTTCCTTCACTGCGCGGGGGCGCGCGCTGTCACTTCCTGAGTGACAGCCCTGGAGCGCGCACGCACGGGCCAATGAACGTCAGGGGCGGGGACACAACGTGGGGACTCTCAGTCTTGTTTTGTGCTCAAATTCTTGGTTTCCGTCGCCGCCGCCGCCGCCGCCTCCGCTTTTGTTGTTATTTCCCATTCCCGGTTCAAAGATGGCCGCTCTGCCTCCCCGAGGGCCACAGAAAGGGAAGCAGCGAGGAACCCTCAGGAGCTGGTGATGATTTCTCCCTTTCAGGTAAGTTGAAGCCCAGCAGCGAGGCTGAAAAGGCCCAGGACAGGGTCCCTCCCATTTTGAGGGCTCTGTGTGTGGAAAACAAGAAGAGGCCTGGCCCCCCATTGGGAGGCTCCTGGTCCTGTCCTGCCCTTGTTCTTGGGAACAGCAACAAAAGGGCTCCTGATGCTCTGCATCCCACACAACACTGCAAGGTTACTGCATTGATTTACATTGGCTTTTCTCTCTCTGGTTTCCTTTCTGTGCCGCCTTTCATCCAGAAAGGGACCCAAGGCGGCTCACACAAATGAAACCATTTTAAAAAAAAAAAAAAATTAAAAAAGCTTTTAGAATAATAATAATAATAATGATGATGATGAATTTAAGTGTATTATTAATTAGTAATAATAATAATGAAATAAATATTAAAATAATGATAATAATAAACTTATTTTAATGATAATTAAAATAATAAATTTTAAAATAATAATAGTAATAAATTTAAGTTTTAAATAAAATAATAAATTAAAATAATAAATTTTAAAATAATATTAATATTAATAATAATAAACTTGAGTTTTAAATAAGTTAATAATAAATTAAAATAATAAATTTTAAAATAATAATAAACTTGAGTTTTAAATAAATTAATAATAATAAATTAAAATAATAAATTTTAAAATAATAATAATACTTAAGTTTTAAATAAATTAATAATAATAATATATTAAAATAATACATTCTAAAATAATAATAAATTTAAGTTTTAAATAAATTAATAATAATAAATTAAAATAGTACATTCTAAAATAATAATAATAAAATTTTAGTTTATTATAAATAAGTTAATAATAATAAATTAAAATAATAAATTTTATAATTAATTAATTAATGCACCTTAACACCACTTTAAATGCTGTGGCTCACTAGCTATGGGATCCTGGGATTTGTAGTTTCCTGTGACCACAGAGCTCACCTGCTTTTAACTGTCATGGCTCAGTGCTGTGGAAGCCTGGGATTTGTAGTTTGCTGTGACATTAGAGCTCCCTGACAGAGAAGGTACTGCTTTAACTGCTGTGACTCAGTAGCTGTGGCATTGTGGGATTTGTAGTTTGTTGCAACACTACTAGAGCTCCCTGACAAAGAAGGTACTACTTTAACTGCCTTGGGATTTGTAGTTTCGTGTGACACCAGACCTCTCTTGCTTTAACTGTCATGGCTTAGTGCTGTGGGAGCCTGGGATTTGTAGTTTGTTGTGGCACCAGAGGTCTTTTGGCATGGATGGTACTGTTTTAACAGCTATGACTCTATCCTTTGGGATCCTGGGATTTGTAGTTGTGGCACCAGAGGTCACTGATCAAGAAAGTACTTCTTTAACTGCCGTGGCTCAGTGCTATGGAAACCTGGGGTTTGTAGTTTTTTGTGGCAACAGAGCTCACTTGATAAAAGGAGGTTCCGCTTTAATTGCTGTGGCGCTGGGATTTGCAGTTTGATGCTGTGAAGCCTGGGATTTGCAGTTTGACGTGGCACCATAACTCTCTCGACAGAGAAGGTACTGCTTTAACAGCCATGGTGCCATCCTATGTGACCCAGGGATTTGTAGTTTGATGTGGCACCAGTGTGCTCTGACAGAGAAGGTTAAATAGCTCATGAAACTACATATCCTGTTATTCCATTACATAGTAGTCGTAGCAGTTTAAAGTGGTGTCAAACTGCATTAATTTTGCAATGTAGATGCCAAGAACAGCGGCCCTTCTTGTTTCTCTGACCCTTTTACTGAAACCTGTCCCATTTTTCTGACTCTGGATATTATATATTCAGGGTCAAGAAATCCCTGTTAGCTGATCTTGAATGCCTGCAATTAGGTCCTTTGCACATCTCGCCTTCCTGTCAGTTGAGGAAGGTTAAAATGCTCTCAGGACGAGGGGGCAAACAGGATTTAAACAGGAATTAAACAGGACATGTCCTATGTTAAACATAAGGCGTTTCCTGTTTAATTCCTGTTTAACTCTCGTTTAAATCCTGTTTGTGTGATAAACCTCATTGTGACAGCTTTCAGTTGGCTATAAGTATCGCAATGTCAACAAAACTATGGATTCATTTCCAGTTGTGGCATCACTGAATTATCTTAATTGGATATGGAGATTGTGAGCACGGTGGTCGTTTACGTGAGAAAATGTTTTTCATAGTCTTATATTTGAAAGAACAACAAAATGCTTTGTTGGTACAAACATACAAAAATAGGCCCTTTGCGAAGATAGATGTATGGTACCCATACAATAGGTCATCTGTCCAGACCTTTTAATCATGCTGAGAGTATCTTTCATTATAAGGTGGTGAATGGTGTATTGATTTTCCAGGCAGGATTTTCTAAAGGAACACTTTGGTTTTGGACATTATTAGAAAGTTAACCATATGGAAATAACTTTCTCAGGTTGATATTGTTGTGCACATGACAGTAACTTGATGATTAAGGCAAACTTTAGACTTCTTGGAATTTAAAATATATATTATGAGTATGGCTTCCCAACAAGAAAGGATATGTGTTAAAACAGAGAGTATAGATCTGTAAGATAATACCATAAGCAACAGCATTTCTTTTTAAGAGGTAATAAGTTTGGGTTAAATTTTAAAATGAAACTAATGTTTCACAGGTGAAACTTTTTATTGGAGCAGGCTTAAACTAAACTAAGTTGCTGTTCATTAAGAAATGTAATAGCTATGTTATTCTACAGAATTTCAAGAAATGTTTTGGCTGATTTAGCACCTCTTTCTCAGCCTTTAGGGGCTTTCTAGATTGGCAAAAAGAAGTGTGTTCATGGCTCCATGAAACTCTAGCCTTTAGATTAGAAAAAGGGAAAGTGTGCCATGAAAACGCTTTTTTTTGCGTTTTAGGGGAGAAGAAGCGCCTTTAAAAAGGTGCTGCTTTTCTCCGCTCCTTTTTTAAAAACTGCGGAACAGCGCAGCTCCATCTAAAGGCTGTGGTGCAGCTGCTAAGCATTAAGGAAAAGGCAACTTCATGTCACACTTTGCTGTCAATCTAGAAAGCCCCATTGCCATTGAGTCTTAAGTCTTAGTTATCTTATACTCTGGTCAAAGGAAGCTGAAATTGAAGTTGTTTGACAGAACACACTATCCTTGTTTGAGGCAACATTGCCTAAACCACAATTTAGCTGTATGTGAATAAAAATATTTCAGATTTGTGCATTTTCCCTCCCAGTATGTAGCCAAGGAGGACAATGTAAACATCCATTATTATTTTCAATCAATAGTGGTATGTCATTATATGTACATTGGAAACAAGTGTGTTTAAGTATAACTCATCTAAAGAGGCCAAGAACATAAACCATGGTTTCAAATTATCTCTTCTGGACAATCCATAGTTTGTCATAACTGTGGAGAAACAGCAACCATCATTAACTGAATATGGCAGCAAATATTTGCGTTCTTGCCACTTCACCAGAATAGAAGGGAAGAAGGAATACATGAGCCAGATACACACTCATGTAACATTTCTTTTCTTTTAACACAAAAGCAGCACCACTGAGCACCTTTTTCAAATATTTTGTTTTGTATCAAGTTGATTTACTTTCTGAGAATAAATAGAGGCCTTCACTTTGCCTCTTTTTTCTCTTGCATTGTAATAAAATGGTTCCAGGGTTTGTTGCTTCCTAACTGGGGAACTATGGTTAAAACTCTGAAGACAAACCAGAGTTTAAAACCATTTGTAGTTGGAGGTTTTCATTATTTCCTAGTTAAAATATAACTAATATTGGAAGTGCTCTGGAGTGGTTATGAGAGAAAGGAGGGGAGACTGTTATTCACTTGTCATTTCCATTATTCATTAGACCGTTACATATGAACCAGGCCTTTCAGTATTATTTTTATTCTTAATAAATCAAAATATAATGATCTAAATATAACTATCCATAATAATCAAGTAAGTTGATTGATATTGGTCTGTGTTACAGAGTTTAGAGACTCCACTAGTGAAACGTCAAAATGAGTAGTCGCCGGAAGCGTGCTCCTCCATTGAGGGTGAGTGATGAGAAGAAGAAGCAGCTCTGCTGGAATATGCATGATGACAGGAAAAATGAGGTGATAGATTTAGATGCAGTGGATGAAGACCAACCTGTTGCTGGTACAAGCTCTTCTTCTGCAGCCCTTATTGTTATAAATGATGATAGTGTGGATGAAGAATTGATTCACAAAGGAAGCAGGCACAGATCCCTCAGCTTTTCAACAGTTACAGATGATGCAGAAGATTCTTGCCATGTCTTGACTTCTGTAGCCATACAGTTAAGTATTGTGATACTTCCATATTGTCCTGACCCGTCATGGAAAACATTATTTGGGGAATTCATTCTTCAACTTCTTCCTGATCATTTTCTAATGGAGAACATCCATAAAAGGGGTTTTACCTTAATGAGAACAGAATCTAGTGATCAGCTGCATATCTGTTTTCATACTAAAGACACTGAGAAGTTAGATGAAAGGAAAGAATCAGTACTGAGGAGTTATGAAGAAGACATCTTGGTTGACTCATCTCTGAATAGTGAAATCTTAGAAGACTTAATGTGGCTACAAAAGAAGAGAATAGTTACGCTGTATCAAAGACCTGGAGATTCTAAATGTTTAAAGGTATTTGGATTATGTAATTAATAGAACTGTACTAAGCATGGACCATTAATTTTGCTCTTGAAATTAAGAATGTACAAATGCAGTCATGCAACAAAATGTTGCATTATGTCCTAATGATTGTGTAGCACTTAAGCAGGAGAGTAGGAGAGTGTCTGATGAAAAAAGATAGCCTCAAAGAAATGAATCACTGCTTTAATGTGGGTCTTACTTCATGTGCAATATTTATTTATTTTAGTATCTGGATATTTTAAAAGTGCAGTCAGTGGGTTATGAGGCTTTTCTGTGTAATTAAGTGCATAGTTTGATCTGGAAGGATGCCTGAAGAGACCATGTAAATACTCTTGCCTATGGCCTGCAACATTTAGATTGGACTTGCAAGGTTGTAAATTATTCTCAGATTCATCCTATTGGCAATAGGAGTATAATATTAAAATACAGTATACTGTTAGTACATTATTTGGATGGAAGTATACTGTATATCTGTTGTTGTTAGCTTTCCTTGAGTCAGACTTGACTGATGGCAATCCTGTGGATGAGATATCTCCAGGATCTTCTGTCCTCAACTGCACTGTTCAGGTCCTGATAATTCATGTCCTTGATATCGATTGAATCTCTCCACTTGACACTTGAAGCAATGTGGGGAAGAAATGTCTGAAGGATGGGGAGGAGGATCCAGTGTTGATTCTTGGGAAGAATCCTTCACCTTGGAGCAGCTTCTGTCGTTAAAATTTCTCTCTTCCCACATCATGCCAGTCTCCAGTCCAGAGCATGTGGCCTCTGTAAACCCCCTGCACACATACAACAGCTGTGCCGCTCTCTACCCCAGCAATGAAGGATTTGAGAGTCCTTCCTTGCCAGGAGAAGCTTTGCGCCCTCTCACCTTGGGAATGACTGGTTGAGCAATGACCGAGAGGCCTCTTACTCACACTGGCCTTTGCTGGAGGGGTGACATGGGTACAAGGATTCTCATTTGGTAGACAGCCATCTGCTCAGTTGTTGCTCCCAGGGTGACTGGGTGCAAAGGGAGCAGCAACCAAACAGCTAGTTGGCCAGTGACAGGGTAACTTCTCACCTTGGCCAGCTTTTCTTGCAAGGCCAGCATAAGCAAGAGGCTTCTCAGTCACTGCTCAGCCGGCTGCTTAGTAGCTGTTCCCAAGGTCACTGGATCCAAAGGAAGCAGCAGTTGAGAGTCTTTGTTTTGAATTTGCAGTAGAACTGTAGACCTAATATGAGGAAATGCCCGGCAGGGGGAGGGGAGCTAGAGTTGTTACCCAAGGGGACAGGGGACAGTAGCCAGAACAAGTTTGGGGTACTGATGTAAAGAATGAAGCAAAGGAAAATTATATCAAAGAACTTACGAAATTCTAGAGGGTATAATTGTGCTCACTAAAAGCTGGATGGTTGAGGAGGGAACTACTGTACAGTAAATTGTGGCTGTGTGGAGGCATAAGTGAGGCTAGAGAAACACATGCGTCAAAAAGGATGAAAAGGCAAAGCAAAGCAAATTGTCTCTACATTAGCAATGTTTGTAGCCTTTAACTTTAATGTGATAACTTTTCACTTAAGCTGCACCCATACTGTAGAAATAAATCCAGGTTGTCACCACATTAACTAACATGGCTCAATGCTGAGGAATTCTGGGAACTGTAGTTTTATGAGACATTTAGTCTTCTCTGTCAGAGAGCAATGGTGCCACAACAAACTCTAATTCCGGAATTCCATGGCACTGAAAGTGGTGTCAACCTGGATTATTTCTGCAGTATAGATGCAGTCCCAGAAATACAGTCACCCCTCCGTTTTCATGGGGATCTGTTTTGGACACACACTCCTGCAAAAAATGGAAATCTGCCAAAATTCAAGCCCTATTGGCTTGACTGGCAGCACATCCCTGTGGCCACCTGCGCGTGCATGCCATGGGCGCATGGCCCATTTTAAGTCCCTCATTTGCCCGTTGCGAGTAAGCGAGGGAGGCGGATTCGAAGTCCACACAAACAGATGGACAAATATACTAACAAGCTTACACAAATGTCTAATTCAGATCCTTCAAAACCTAATTCCTCTCAGCACTCCTTTGAGGGGGAGTGGCTAGAGCTGCCACTACCGCCGACCAAAGCATGCAGAAAGATAGAGTTTTTGAAGTTCCTCCACTGGCTGCCAATCAATTTCTGGGCAAGGTACAAGGTGTTGGTGATTACCTTTAAAGCCCTACATGGCATGGGTCCAGAATACTTGAAGGAACGCCTTCTTCCTTATTCCTTATATACTTTGATTGTCCGTCCTGCACATTAAGGTCCTCAGAGAAGAATTTATTACAGCTAATAAAAACTAGGTTTGACATCAGTTTCCCAGAGGGCCTTCTCTACTGCTGCTCCAAAGCTATGGAACGACCTGCCAGAGGAGATCTGTCACATTTCCAACCTTACACCTTATAAGAAAGCTCTCAAGATGGATCTCTTCTGGCAGGCCTTTCCAACATCCCCAGATACAGAGATATGATTACAAATATCTGGATGCAAACTTGATATGCACATGACCATGATTATGAAAATGCCTCCTCATTGCCTATCTTCCTCCCATTTTATTCAAATTCTTTTACTATTTTTACTCTTTTTATACTTTGATTGTTTAATCTTGTTTTAGTATTGGGAACAATGGGTGGGTATAGGGACTGATGCCCTTTGGATTTTATTGTAACTTGATGTATTTTTACTTTTAACCCACCTGGATTCTCTGTGATAGGGTGGCCTAGAAATAAATCTATTATTATTATTATTATTATTATTATTATTATTATTATTAGAGCAGAAGGGATAATTGCTTCTTTTAGATGGACTAAGCTCATACCTTTTGCACCTCTACTCAGACAACAGGATGGTTCCTTTTCTCTCTCTTTTTTTTAATAAGAGTTAAATATGATACTTATTTTGACTTGAGGATAAGTTGACCCAAATTATTTGGGCCAATTTTTTGACTAAAATTTGTAGACTTGTGCATGTGTATATATGGTAATCTCCAGCAAGGATCTATAGGATTTTCAGTTTACAACAACATTATTTAATATTTAATTAGTGAAGTGCTAGTTTTGTAGGTACTTCTTAATATGGTTGCTAGTAATTTTGCTACTAAGTCTTAGATACAAGGGGCTGTAATATATTCATAGTGATAGACTTATCTGAGGGACTCTGCACTTCCCCACTGATCCTGGACACTGTGCACCTGGAGATTTGTATGGATAGTGCATCAAACACTATGGGCTGGTACAGACCAGCAAAAAGAGCCAGCTTTGTGGAGGAGTGACATTCAGACAGCAGCACGCCCCCATAATGCCGGGAAACCACACAGCTGATCACACATGCGGTGGCTTCATGGCATTTCTGCAGTGCAGCATTTACACGTACCGTGCAGCAGAAACCCGGAAAAAGCACTGCCGCCACCTTTTTCCAGCGCAAAAAGGATTAGCTTTCTTCTGCTTCTTTTTGTGCCAGGAAAATACTGGATTGGGGACATGGCATGTGGTTGCCACAGCCCCAACCCAACAAGCAAATGGGCGGTGACAAGCCCCTTCTTTGGGCCTGTCTGTTTTTGGCCTGTATTTCAAAATCTGAATGCTGACTCATTTACACTGATTTTAAGATACCTTTGGGAGCAATCTAAATTTCTTTTTCTTTTTTTTATTATATAAATACATACCTTACATACCAACATACCATATCATTCCACATACTTACAACACTTTTTACAGTATGAACAAATAAACATATACAAATATACAAATGAACAAGTAAACATATATATTTACAAGAGATTAAAGTGTAAACTTAATATGGTTCTTCTACATTATCTTCCTCGACAATTGAATAAACCTTTTTAACTAGAGTTATACCTAAGTTCCTTTCTTTCTTTTCCTATTTTAATGATACCTTGTAAATATAAATTTATAAATTTTAATTTGATACTTGTTACTGATATGTGTTTATTATTCTCAGAAATATTTCCTATATTCATAGTTTCCAGAGTGTAATCTAGAATCAAAATCTAAAATAAAATCCAAATTTCCTGATTAGTCTTCCTTTTATGTTCTTTGTGTTATTTTAATCTATTTATTAAAGATGCCATTCCTTCTCATAGCTTTCTGTAGACTTTCCCTTAATCAAGGCAGACAGAATATTCACATTTTTAGCTTCATACATTCGCCTTAACCATTCACCATTGGTTGGTGTATTAGAGTTTTTCCAGATTTTAGCATAAATTATTCTTGCGATAGTCACCATATATAAGACTATTCTGTTATTTTTTGGATTTTTTAAACAAGCAGTTGTAGTCAACAAAATTAGATTTGGCTCCAATGGGATTGGTATCTTGAGTATATTTTGCATTAATGTACTGATTCTCTTCCAAAACTCTGTTGCCTTGGGGCATTTCCACCACATGTGAAAAAAAAATCCCCTTGGGCTTATCACATTTCCAACACCTTATATTACCAGATTGTGTGTAGTTGGTGTTAAATACCACCGGTATAGCATTGTAATATAATTTTCTTTATAATTTTGGCAAAATGTTAATTTATTTGTCTCTCTCCAGGATTTTTCCCACTGCTCCAAAGTTATAGTTTTATTTATGTCCACTGCCCATTTTACCATAGAATGTTTAATTGTCTCACCTTCAAGATGAGACAATGAAAATTTAACTATATGTTTATTTTGTCCATCAAAAATTATCTTGCCAATTTCATTTTTTTCTTTTATAAATCCCCATTTATTTTATCTTCTTTGAATCTCTCTTTCATTTGATTGTATAGGAGTCAGTCTTTTTTGTTTTCTATTCCTGAAATTTGATCTATGGGCTGAATATTATATTTGGCATCCTTATCTATGTTAATTAGATCATAATATCTCAGCCATAGTTGATCTTTATTTTTAGTTCTTCCATAAAATGCTTCCTGAACTGAAATCCATAAAGGGAGTTTATTATAAAATGGGTGTCTAATTTTGTTCCAAATTAATAATAGCGGTCGCCTTATAATATGATGAATAAAAATTTTGTTCTCTTTCTGCTTACTGTGCCACGTATATGCATGAAACCCCAAACTGAGGTTAGCACTTTCCATTTTAAGTAATTTTTCATTGTTTAAGCTAATCCATTCTTCTAACCAGTTGATGCATGATGCATAGAAATATAATTTAAGATTAGGCAAATTACACACACACCCACACTGCGATCCTCTGGGAGGAATCTGCTACAGCCTATGAAAACCAGGTTGGTGCAGACCTCCCAGAGGGCCTTTTCAGCGGTCGCCCCTAAGCTATGGCATGACCTGCCGGATGAGATGCATCTTATTCCATCCATCGACGGCTTCAAAAAAGCCCTAAAGACGCATCTCTTCCGGCAGGCCTTCCCAGAAAATCTTTGACACCTCTCGGCTTCAAATTTTGGTCGTAGAGATTCCAGCCTCTGCCCACCCACACAGCTCAAGGACTCTCAGTTGATACTGTTGATATTGTTTACTGTATGCTATGTTTTAACTTGTTGTTTGATTTAATCCTTTTTTTGGGGGGGGGGAGGCGGGGATAGGATCAGATGTTTTAACTGCTGTTGTTTTAACTCTCTTCTGTAACCCGCCCCGATTGCTCATTCAGAGGGGCGGGCTAGAAATAAAACTTATTATTATTATTATTATTATTATTAATCCATTCTCCATTAGCATCCTCCAATTAGTTCTTGCCCTTTTGCCTTGCCATAAAAATTTCGATAAATCTCTTTGCCATACATTAAAACATTTAGTAATAATTGGAATGTTTTGAAATAAAAATATCATTTTGGATAACACTTTTATTTGTATAGTTGCAATTCTGCCCATGAATGATAAGGTTAGCTTAGACCATTTTTCCAGATCTTTTTTTAATTTCTGACCAAACTCTGTCATAATTATTATTGAAGAGATCTATATTTCTCTTGGTTATGTTAATTCCCAAATATTTAACTTTTTCTCTCTCAGAGTTGTTTTGTTTGAACTTATGTTAATTGAAGGATTTTTTTCTGAATGGCAATTCTTGCATTATAAAATTAAGTAATTAAAAAGGAGTTACTGACACCAGATGCTGGTCTATCAATAGACACCAGCCAATAAACTGTTAAAGTTAAAATGTTTAAATCCAAGCAGTCATTGTTGTTCCAACAAGAGAAATGGAAAATAGTAGTAATAGCCATATTTTTTGTTTGTTTGTTTAAAAAAGGAGGGGAGCATCAAATTTAAATCCAGAAGTGGTCTTTTAAAAAACACCTTATTTTGTTTAAACCATGATTTAAACAAACTTGGTTTAAACCAGCTCACTCTGTTAGGTTGTACAGATGACAATGTCCTGTGGATTATATCTTAAAACATTTAAGTTGAGTGTTCAGTCTAATTTGTTGTTGCTCCATAACACTAAAATTCCCAGCAATAGCTTTCTAAACTGATTACTTCAGTGCTCTAAGATGTGGAGTCGAAGGCTTTTATGGCCGGCATCCATAGTTTTTTGTAGGGCTTTCAGGCTATGTGGCCATGTTCTAGAAGAGTTCCTTTCTGATGTTTCACCAGTATCTGTGGCTGGCATATTCAGAGAAACTATTAAAAAAATTATCTTCTCTAAGACTTTTCTCTGTGGATTCTTTTTGGGGTCATTCAGACTACCTTTTGTACCGATTGGCAACCCAGTTTAAAAATGGGTAGTCCCACTGGCACAGGGTTTTTCAGACCAGAATCAGGGGCTTGCACACCAGATCCAGGGCAAATGCCCTTCAGCACGGGATATTTGAAATCAGGGTTTCCCCCATTACTTTTTGGAAAAACAGGGGCCAGGCCAATGTGAACTTGGCCTGATCAGGTCATTTAAGGGGAAGGATCAAGGTCAGAGGGTGGGCAGTGGAGCTCCCCTCTCACACTGGCATTTTTTTTTTTTGACAGATTATGCGAATGCAGGTGCTTTTATTGATAGAATGTGTGAATGCTTGTGCAACATATGTGTTTATAGGAACGGGATATTGCTTTGGGGGCAAATCAGGGGAGAAACCCCATGGAAAGAAAGGCTGCTTTGGGAGCAGATCGGGGGAGAAACTCCATGGAAAGGAAGGCTGCTTTGGGGGCAGACCAGGGGAGAGACCCCATGGAATAGGAGGTGGCCAGTGGGTGGAGCATGCCTCCCCTCTGCCACCAGTCACTTGTTTTTGTTTTTGTGTTGACAGTTTATGTGGATGCTGGTGCTTTTACGTGAATGCTTGTGCTACATATGTGTGTATAGGAAGGGAACCTTGCTTTGGTGGGGGGGAGGTAAAATCCCAGGGAAGGAGATCTGACTTTGGAGGCATCGGGCTGGGAGAGAAGGGGAGACGAGAGGCTGGATGCAGAGGAAGGGCAAGGGCATCGGGGTTGGAGCAAAGGGGAGACTGCATTGGAAGGGAAGGCAATCCCTAGGGAAGGAGAGTGTGGTTTGGGGGGGGGGTCAAAGGAAGAGGGAATCCCAGGGAAGGAGAGCAAGGTTTGGGGGTAAAAGGAGGGAAAACAGGAGACAATTGACAATTTGACAGAATATGCAAACCTTGCCACTGGATTTTAAAAAAGGGGGGGGAGACACTCATGCTGTTGACGAATGGCTGCATGACATGTCACCATTGACATCATTTGATTGACAACAAGGGGGCTCCATCATAAACTGCTACTTTGGTGAGTGTGAACATCTGCAGGGTAAATTACACCGATCGGGGTAAAGGTAGTGGGAACTTCTTTCTAGAGAGATTACCAGATCTGCTCAGATCTATCGGGCCAAGTGAGAATGGGGCCTTTGTTTAGAATCCTTATGCCTAAATTATTTAATTTTGGCTTAATTCGCTTTAAGTTGATGTTTGGTCCCCTTATCTTTCAACTGGAAATGGTGTGTGCAAAAATTAAAAATAAACATAGCTAACTAATAAATATTGCTAGTGTTATACGCTTAGTTTTGTGCTGTTGCCTGTAATCCCCTGTGATCTATGAATTTGGCAGTGTATAAAGAGCATTTGGAGCATCTCTGAGATCATCCTCAAAAAGACAAACAGCCAACAAAATTCAGCTGAATTTGTAGCCCTTGAAACATGCGGGAAATTCATGAGTATGCCTCCCACTGTCTGGAGGTATTTTGTTCAATCCTTAGGGGGCAAACTGAATTTGGTTAGAACAATGACACTAGTAGAGCAGATGTTTGATCCCCATTCTGCTTTGTTGTCCTTATTTAAATCACACAGCTGGTGCTTTTCAGCTTGCTGAAGAGGCAGTGCAGGTACTTGAGTCTTTCCTTTGCAGCTTCAGCACAACAGCAGTTGTGGCAAGGGGATTTAAGATTGAGGAAAGGGTAATAATAATAATAATAATAATAATAAGTTTTATTTCTAGCCCGCACCTCTGAACAAGCAATCGGGGCGGATTACAAAAGAGTTAAAACAACAGCAGTTAAAAAAGCAGATATAACAATATTAAACTACAACAATAAAATAAAATAACAATTAACAATAGCAGTAAATAACAGAAGCAAAAATACATAGCATATCAATGGCGGCAGAAAATACATACAATTAACAGAACAAAACAGGTGGGAAGATAACACTAACGTTGCTAACAATTAAGATAAATTATTTAAAACAAACTCGGGGGGGGGAGTTCCTTCCGGGTTCTTCCAGAGGATTGCAAAATGAGGGGGCTTCCCTCTTCTCTCAAAAGCTGGAGGAGAAAAGTTCCGGAGGCAAGCCCAGAGTCTTATAAGGCCTGGCCTCAGTTGCCATGGTGTCCTCCAGGTGGCCCTCGTTGGAGTTTGGGCAAGAGGAGGGAGGAGAGCACAGAGTCCCTCTCTTCCCTCAAAGGCTGGACATCCTTCCTTCGGCATATCTATCTTAGCCATGCCTGCATTTAAGTGAAACAAAAATCTTGGATGAACTAACCATAGATTTCCTGCACTGCTTATACGTTGGCACTTCATTACTCTCTGCTTCATATTCCTGAAAGTATTTACCTTTTCTTTTAGCAGTAAATTTATGCTATTATTCTCACTTTCCCCCCCTCTTTTGGAGATTCTAAAATTTATCTAAACTCTTATTTTTATGAAAACAGGTTGGAATATATCTCCTTGAAACTGGTTTAAGCAAACTAGAGTTCCTTAGTGATGGCGGTGGTCGGATAAAAAAGGCCAATCAGCTCCTTCAGAAATTGATGGAAAAATTCTACCACTTCACAATTCCAGGTAGTTCATTACTTGTCCAAAATCCTGAAGAAATGTATCTTTATCACCTACAGTAGTATCACTTGGCTGTGACCCCAAACAGTACTTGAATTCTTTGATCTTCTCTCTGTGCCTATATTTATACTTGTTGACAAGCCCTTTTGAATGTACTAGACTTCACTGCATTCTTCAAGATGAGGTTAGGGTGAGCTTATTGCTTGGTAATGTCTTTCCATAGCAGTTTTCAAAGTTAGAAGGTGTTACTAAAAAGGGAAAGGTGAACTGATGTTAGTAATACCAGGGATTGTTTGAAATTATTTAATTAAATATATAATAATTCATATGTGACATTTTCAAAAGTAATATATATCATAGCCAGATCCCAACGTTATCTTTTGTTACACTTTTCATTTTAAAAAATTGAGTTATATTCTCTTCACCCTCTTATTGTACCTACTGTTGGAAGCAGTGCTGTCTGGACTGATATTCCTTAATACATGGGTGGAGAACCTGTGGTCTTCTGGGTGTCACGTACCTCCCTCTTCCATCATTCCTCAGCATTTGCCATGGCAGCAGGGGCTAATGGGAACTGGAGACCAAACAACATCTGGAAGGCCACAGTTCCCCAGACTTCCCTCCCCACAGTACTTTTTATGTCCATTTTTAAATTATCTTTTGTTGCAATGTGTTGCTACTGACAGATGCTACTGACAGTGCATCAATGCCATGTATGTATGTTTTAGATATTTTGGAAGAAGATGAAGAGGAGTCTGATAGGGATATAGAGCGTCAGAATATTGAAGAGCTTTATGACTATGTGAGGCATATACATCAGAAAGAAATACAGTTTTTGAAGGAGAATGTACAGCATTCTGCATTGATTCCTGTGCTACGGCCATATCAGAGTGAGGCTGTAAATTGGATGCTGCGACGCGAGAACTTCAGAAATTTACCTATCAATGGTAAGTAACCAGAACTGGGCAATAACAGTATGAAGCCCATGTTAATATGGTTGGTATAAAAAATTGCATGTAACCTTTTTTTTCCAGCTAAAATGTGTAAGATGGCTTCAGAAACTTCAGAAACAAGTTGAAGGATTAGTTTTGCCTATTAAATCAACTATCCTGAACTATTTTTCATTTATTTATATGCAAAACTGGAGCAACAGTGAACATGGAGAGGTCATTCTTGGGATGGTAGAAGAAACATTCCATCCCAATTGGGTTATCCCAAATGCCATTTCGACTAAGAAGGAGTCAGCATTCTTTTTAGTTACTAATGATAGGACTCTCCCCTTGTCCATCAGGTTTTTTTTTTATATCCTGCCCTGTGAACTTGATGTGGTTTGCCCTTCTCCAGTATTGACTAGGGTAGGATATTAGGAATTTAACAAAATAAATAGAAAAAAGAGATGGGAGAAGAGTTGACACAGTAAGAAAAGGACAGCAGAGCTGAAAACTAAAAAGGAAACTGGCTCCCTGATGGCTGAACAGCTAATCGGGGGATGAGATAAGGAAAAAAATAGTGTTACCTAGATGGCCACTGTTCAGCAAGTCTCTTGCTGAACAGTATGAGTAAAGGGAAGAATGAAGGAACATATTTCAAATCTCCAGTGAAGAGGTAATAAGTATTCAACAGAAGCCAAAAGAAAACAAAAAAAGTTGATCAGAGTGCAAAAAATTATTCTAAATACCTGCAGATATTGGAGAAAAATGGCACAGGTGGTGAAGTCACCAGGGGTCAGTTCAGTTCGCCATTTTGCTTCCAAGGATTTTAAGGCGAGAGGTGGAGCTGCTTCAAAAGGCAGCTCTGTTGTAAAGAGTGTCAGCATTAATTGATGCATGTTGTGACAATGCTGAAGTGAAGGGGCTGCCTCAGCAAAGTGGTATAACATAATCTCCATCACAGCATATGATGCCTGATTTTATGGCTTTTTTGAAAATTATGTTTACAGAGGTACCAAGTGTAAGTAGGAGGCAATCTCCTCTTTACCACCAGAGACAGTTGCCTCCATATAATGAATTAAATATGGAAAATGTGCCAGTGGGTTCAAGAGTAAACACAGGACTTTCGGAAATTAATTCTAATCCATAGACTGTTAAAATTTCTGGATCCTCAAATGTTTTTCCTGATTTACAGACATCAATAAGATGCAGTAAACAGTGGATTGAGTTCTGTGTTGTCAAGCAGTAAAACTCAAAATACAAATTAAGGAAGGGAGAGGTGGAATCCAGTGAGCTATGATACAGTTAATTGGCAATCAGGGTTAGATTCAATGAATTTACTCAATTTATTTAATGTGATGAATTTTAAAAATAGTGACTTTCAACAGGGGAGTACTTCCACAAAAGGAATACAGTTTAGATACAGTGTTAAAAAACAGAAGGGCTATGCACAGCCATAGGAAAAAATAAGGTTTCAATTCAGGCAGATTTCAATGAGGATTTAGAAGCAGACAGACCTAAAAAGTGTGTTAAGAAAACTAAACGTAGAGATTTCAGATGTGGATGAGGAATGGCAGGATGAGATGATCGAAGAAGAGGTAACATATTGTGAATTTGGTTCCTCAGATAAGATAGAGGATAAGGAAATGAATACAAATAGGTTATTTCAAAGTGAATCATTTAGAAGTTTATTACAAAAAATGTTATAAACATTGGGATTGGAAAATAAATCTGGGCATTCACATTCCCAGGAAGCAATTGTGAAAGATGATAAGGTAATGTCAGTTCTAAGAAAACAGCTGTCTCGAGGAATAGAGATTCCTGCGCCCAAAATTTTTAGAGAACTAATTGAAGTAGAGTGGTGAACATCCTTGAATACAAGAAGATATTTAGTGTTAAGTCAGAAACTGTACACCTTTGTAAAAAAGAGGGGGGGTGGGAGATGGAATTCTTAAAGGTTCTCCTTGTGAATTGTCAAATCACTATCTGAATGGATTCATTTTATGTTATAGAAGCTTGATAGGACATTAGTTTGTCATAGAAAATAAGGCGGAAGGGATTGTGAAATGAGGAAAGCGGATTCCTATGAGCTTATGTTTCTGTACTTTGAAATTTGTGGAGAGGGAAAAAAGGAATCTTAGATAAATAAAGGTCATATGAAAAGGATATTTATGATAATTATTGTTTTTTTTTCTTTCCCTCCATAGAGAACGCTCTCCACTACTTATGGAGAGAATTTATTACTTTAGATGGACTAAAGCTCTACTATAATCCTTTTACAGGCTGGTAAGGATTACTGTTTTTAGTATTATATCCAAAGTGCATACAATTGAGGTAGAAATGAGTAATGCTATAAATAATTATTTTAACTGTGTCTGGAAATGGTTTAGGCTCAGTTTGAATATTTTCTTAATTCTAAACAATAAGATGCAAGGTACAACTTTATTTTAAACATGTCTCTTTTTTGAGGTTATTTTTTAATTTTTAGAATGAACAATTTAGTTTTCAGTCAAAGTAATATGCAATCAAAGATAAAGAAATTAAAAGAAGAAAGAGAGGGAAAAGGGGGTGGGGGAAAGTCATACAAGTAATACACAGCAGGGCTCTGACTCCCCCACCCCCAGTCCTGAGTATATTGAAAAGGAAAAGGAAAAAAAATATTCTACCATAACAGATCCAACTAAATAATCCTATTAAAATTACTAATAAACATAACCACAGATTATTACATTTGTAGGATTTATTACTCAAAAAAATCAAAAAATAGTTTCCAGTCTTTCAGAAAGATTTCAGTTGTCTTATCCATGTTAATTTGGCTATTTGAACTAAGGTGCAAAACACACTGCAAAATATAATCCAGTCTGAGGCCAGTTTAACTGCTCTGGGTCGATGCTAGGGAATTGTGGGAATTGTAGTTTATTGTGGCACTAGAGTTCTCTGACAGAGAAGGCTAAATGTCTCACAAAACTACAGTACCCAATATTTCCTATGTGTTATACCAGTAACTTTTTACTTTCTAAAAATCTACCACATATGAAAAAGGAGCCCTGCTTGGCATCCCCAACATTGATTTCATTCTGGGACATTTTCAACAGCTTATTTTGGGTTAAGATACCATCTATATGTCATCTTATACAGTTTTTTTTATTATTGAACAAAATAAATATTATGTCTTGGACTACATTTTACCCAGGTATCCGTACTGGCATTTATGCCTCAAATCATAGGCCCACCTTATCATGTATTCTTTGAAAGGGTCATCTTCTGTCTCTAGTTTCAAAAGCCATTTAAATACCTTTTAAATTATATGACAATTGTCTTTACATATTTCTAAATAAAGCTCATTTGCTCTTACCTCTGTGGCTGCTTGACTTTTTCTTGTCTTGATTAAATCTATGCTAAAATTGCATATAAGCAAACCAATCAAGATCTTTGCCTGCCTTAAGAATTCTCTCTTGATTTAAACTTCCAGCTATCTTGTTCAAAATACAAAAAAAATCAGCATAAAGCAACCATCTTCAATTATTATCTATATTTTAAACATTTCTGATGTGATGTGGAAAGAGAAATTATGGTTCAACAGCGCTGGTAAATTAATTCAGAGCACTAGTGGATACTTGAGTTTATTCATTTTGAAAATCTGTATTTAACTGATAATAGGTTTATTTAGATGATGGGCTTCTTGCTTTCAAATGAAATGTACATATGATTACTAGACCACTTCCTGGTCAATTTTATTCTGTATAAATGCCAAATTATAAAGCCCATATAGTCTATACTTTTTTTTTTACATATTTATTTAGAATTTTTGTGTTTTTGGAAAAAACCAATGAAATGATTTCTTTCAGTTAATTTATGACTAGAAATGATACCCAAGTATAACTAAGATGACTCTTTGATCTTCAGCATTATCCGTGAGCGCCCTGTTGCTGGACCTCAGTGGCCTGGAGGAATTTTAGCAGATGAGATGGGCCTTGGGAAAACAGTAGAAGTCTTGGCTCTTATCCTGACACATACTCGAAAGGATGTCAGGCAGGAAGCTCTGATGTTACCTGAGGTGAGAGACCTGTGGTAGATGGAACAAAACATTTAGTAGTCAAAAACTGATTCCATCTCTTTACTGTAGGTATAATAATAATAATAATTTTTATTTATACCCCACTCTTCAGCCAAGGCTATCAGAGCGGTATACTGAAGATGTGTACAAAAATCCAACATAAATCTGTTTGCTTTTGGCTGACAATCTAAAATAGAATCCGCTCCTTCTGGTGGCTTGGTTCAGGACCGTGGTGGCAGCCTGGATCAGAACTGGGCATGTGTGGTTGTTATGGTCCCAGCACAAATGGTACTGGCGCAGACTTGTGCTGGTCTCTTTGGCCCATCTGTTTTGGGCCATTGGTGACTTTAATGTTGTGAATTGAAAAGGTGAGAAGCTTTTTTTTCTTGACCCTTGAACTTGAGGTCACAAATGAAATTGATTGGCAGTAAGGTGAGGGAAGAAGTGCTTATGCATATGTTAGTGATAAAATATTACTAAATGTAATTGTGGCCACTCATTTTGAAGAATTTGAAGAAGGATAAATAGAACAGATTAATGCATCATGGATCTATCAACAGCCAAATAAAGCATTCAGGTTCAGAAATAAGATGGTTCTGAACATACAGAATGTCTGTTACTAGGGTCCCATCATCAGGAAAGGAGGTTTACTGGAAACATTTGTCTGGTGAATGGGTAACTAACAGACTACTGTTTTGACCTGATCGAGTATGACTGCTCTCAAGTTCATATTGTTAAGATATTAGGCCATTTGCATATGTATTTAGTTCATGGGGTAGCTGATAAAATTATCTGAAACTTTCAGTTTGCTTTATGTAATAAATGTACAATTTATTTTATTATTGAATCTATAATAATAATGTCTATTGAGTAGTATAATTATTAATTGAAAATAACACTGTTTCCTTTTTAAGCAATTCAAAGCATTTTTTTTTCTTTAAACCTTTCAGTTTTTTTTAACTTCACTTCTGCTAGCATGCCTATCTTTTGTCGCCAGTCAGAATCCTACGTTGTTAATGAAGCAATACTGTTTGACTTTGTTGATAATGCAGTCTTTACAACTCCATCCTAAATTCTTTTGTGTTTGGTAAAACTGAAGAGTCAGTAGCTTTATTGATATTTTTGACATGCTTCTTTTAAGAGTTAGTTACTGTTATATGAACTGTGAAGTAAGTAAACATTGTGGCTAAAAATACAACTGATAATTTTTAAAATTGCATTGCAGGGTTTTTTAGTAAACTTCTTTGTTCCACCACAACCGACTGAAGGAAGCAAGAAGAAAAACATAAAGAAAATTGAACTTAAATTAAAGGAAAAAGTTCACTATCCTAGTAAGTATTCTTCATCAGATATTGTACAATTTTTCAGAAGCAATGATGATTACACTTTTTTCTGTTGAAAGAATGTCTAAAGGCTTTTCTTTATGATAAATACATAAATATTTGAAATCCATGTTCTATATTCCAGTATTAACTGCCAAATTTCTACTAAATATGTAGCCTTTTCCATGACCTAACTGTTTAGAAATGGATTGATAAGTCATGACATTGTGGGGTGAATTCAGAAATATTTCAGTAAAATTTTACTATTGTTTGTTGATTTGTAGTTTTAATATATAATATAAATCTCTTTAACAGCAGAGTTCGTCTTGAATTTGCTATGTGCAAACATAACTGGAAAGTTATAATAAAGTAATAAATAATGTGAAATACTACAGGAAGCTACTTTAATTTACACTGGTATTTAAATGTTTTGTAGAGTTCAGCTATATATGGTAATTGTTTGTGATAGAAAAAACAAGCAAACATGAAGTGTTGTAGTCGACTCTTGCATTTCTTTTTGGACTTTGTATTGAAGATATTCAATTCCTCCTACAGGTTTACGAGTGATGCTTCTAACAGCTATAAAAGAAATGAATGTAAAGAAAGGAGCATCAATTGTAGCAATTTTTAAGTATGTCCATGCCATATACAAGTATGACATACAGAGAAATCGTCGAATTCTTAAAAGAACACTGGAAAAACTAATTGCAGAGAAGATTGTGGAACAGGTCAAAGGACATGGCCTTGCTGGCTCTTTCAAGCTAGGTAGAAACTACAAGGAGCAGAAATGTTGTGACAAGTCCAAGAAACAAGTAGGTTGTGTAGTTCTTATTTTAAACCAAGGAAGTAATTTGAGTTTAATACTTGTATATATGCTTACCACTGAATAGTTTCAGGGAAGAGAGAATAAGAGGACCACTTTGTTTCATTAATCTGAGATCAATAAAATATAGTTTGTACAAGATGATTTTCACCATATTCTTTAATAGCAAAAGACTCAACATTGCAATAATATGTCATCCCTGAATGTTTTAATTGGCTGAAATAATTGTATAAAATTAAGCAAGGCAGAATTGTATATAATGGTTGAGTGTTGATGTATAACTTATAGTGGGAAACAGAATTCTTGGGTTTAATGTTAATGAAATTTCTAATGAATCATAAGAGTTCCATGAGTGGGGAACAAATGCACTTACTGTTAGAGTGGTGCTGAACTAAGGGGAAATAGTATTCAGTATTTGTATTTATATAGAATCATAGAATCATAGAAATTTAGAGTTGGAAGAGACCACAAGGGCCATCCAGTCCAACCCCCTGCTGTGCAGGAACTCCCAATCAAAGCATGGCCATCCAGTCTCTGCTTAAAAACCTCCAAGGAAGGAGACTCCACCACCCTCCAAGAGAGTGTGTTCCACTGTTGAACAGCCCTTACTGTCAGGAAGTTCTTCCTATTGTTGAGGTGGAATCTTTTTTCCTGCAGTTTGCATCCATTGTTCCAAGTCCTGTTCTCTGGAGCAGCAGAAAACAAGCTTGCTCCCTCCTCAATGTTTGCTTGTTTTATGAATAACTTTTGTATTTATACTTTTTACTGATGTTTTGTACAGTTTTAAATCTGTACTGTTTTAATAAATTGTAAGTCACTTTGCATCCCATTATTGAAAAAGAGATAGGCTATATATCGATAGAACAATAACAATATTTTATAGTATGTTTAAAATTGTATTTCAGCATTTTTGTTCCACAAACCTTAAAAAGATAGGGAGTTGCGAAGTGTATTTAGTACATTAAAATTATGTATTCCAGTCCAGTATCATATTCTTCCCTCACACTGAATACTGTGATAATTGTAATCCAAATATGTGAGCAGAATGTTGATCTAGACAGGCCTTTGGTCTGATTCACCACATCTCTTCTTTCATTCTGTTGTAATGATTCGTGGCATAGGATATGCGTGAGGGCTTTGCTATTTTCTTTTCCTTCATGCCCTTTAAGTGTTAAAAATTTAGGGTTAATGATTTAATTTGGAACATTTTCCTATGTGAAAGCAAAAGCAAAAAATATTTAATTTCTTTTGCTTTTCCAGAAAATTCGAACATCAGATAGGATTCAGAAGAAAACTTTGTCAGATCATAAAAATGAAACCAAAGAACTGGGAGACAAGGACTCATGTTCTGTTAGTGTTCCTAAGTTACCTCTGGAAGTAGACATTCCAAGAGATGAGCATGATTACTGTGCAAGAAAATCAAAATTGGATCCTAAATGTTGGAAGATTGAAGAAGATCCTCAGCATACATCTGCTGATTTGGAAGGCAATGTGCTTGTTTCTGAAGATGAAACACATGCTACTGACATTCCTAAAAATACAGATGAGACAGAAAAGAAACATAATTCCTTAGAAGTCCAATCTCCAGCCTCTCAAGAACATGGGAGCATTTTTGTACAACATCCAGGTTCCATTTTTCCATTCAACACCTCTGATTATCGCTTTGAATGCATCTGTGGTGAACTTGGCTTGGTTGACTATAAAGCACGTGTGCAGTGCCTAAACTGTAATCTGTGGCAGCATGCTGAGTGTGTGAATTACAAAGAAGAAAACCTTAAAATCAAGCCCTTTTACTGTCCACATTGCCTTGTAGCAATGAAGCCAGTACCTACAGGAGCAACTCTTATAATCTCTCCAAGTTCTATCTGCCACCAGTGGGTTGATGAGATTAACAGGCACGTGAGATCATCTTCTCTTCGAGTGTTGGTAAGAAAGAGTTGCTACAGAGAATAACAGAACTCGAAAAGTGTTATTGTGAATGGCTGTTCAGGTAGTATGGTGGATATCTGAAGATCATTAACTGTAATTATTAATTGGATATCCTCAGATGATTTCCTTGTCAATACTATCTTGTATAACTAGCAATAAGTGTCCAAAACTTGTAAATTTTAACATTGTTTACTTAAGAGTACACTTCTCCCTCTGCATTTGCAGATTTAACATTCACAGTTTTGATTATTTGCAAATGTTAAATTTGCTGCAGCGGGCACTCCTCCTCCTCCCCCTTTCAGGCTTTTCTCCATAGTGAACATAAGCCCAGGAAGGAGGGAGGAATGATCCAGGAAAAGTTCACACCTGTGCCTCTTCCCCCTACCCTGCAGACGCTCTCTTGTGCCTCTTTTCCTTTCTCTCCAGTCCCTTTAACTGGCTCCCCAAAGCCAGTTAAAGGCATGGGAGGGTGAGGGGGAGAAGAAGCAGGTGTATGTTTGTGCTTCTTCTCCCTGCCCTCCCATCCCTTTAACTGGCTTCCAGGTGGGGGTGGAGGAGGGAGAGATTTTTCCACATTTACAGGGGTCTTCTGCCCTTAACACCCATGAATGTGGAGTAACAAGTGTGTGTTTTGAGTGGCCAGTGGAGAAATACCTGAAAGTTCTGGCATATATCAATATATTCAGACATTGACCTTCATTACCATCATGTGCTATAAAAGCATTATATTTACTATATCCCGCATATAAAATTTCAGAGTTAAAAACTGACTGAGTTTCTCAGTTTCACTGTTAATTCTGAACAACCTAGGGCTGTGCAGATGTTTTACCTACCCTAACAGTTAACCTATACCTTCTTAACACATACTCTTTTAAAGTTTATGGTTATGTGATTATATTTCTATTTCCATTCAGATTTTTGACAGTTTGTAATATTTTGCTGATCTTTTTTAAGTCAGTTAAATTCTTTATGTCCTTATGTCTTTTTTTAAATCTGAAGTCATGGATTAAATTCATAATAGTCTATTCAAGTTAATAGTAACAAACTGTTACCAAATTGTTACTTGCAATTTGTCCCCCCCTCCCAATTATTGGTTGACAACATTGTAATCTTTTTAGTTATGATACTCAAAATGGAACATTTAAGGTGCAAAAGAATCAAAATGGCTGAAATTCAACATCATGTTGGTTCTACAGTGCTAGTGTGTTAGAAATGTCTTCCCCTCCCTCCTTGTTGCAGGCCTAAATACCACCCAAAAATAATTTCTAGCATGTTTTCAGGCCATCTGACAGCTTTTCAGGTGACTGCAATTGACAGAGGGATCACCCATCCACATCCAGAGATGTGTTCGTCTCCACTCAGCCAGAAGTGAAGGAAATGCAACTCATGAGATTCATACCTTATTGTTTTGTGTGCCCCATTGTTTTTATTAGGCAAATTTTGTTCCCCTAATTACCCAAAGCACATTAAGACACCATCAAATACAGCAGCCTAAAACATTCACTAACAGGAGCTTGTATTGTGGTGCCATTGCTTCTGGCTTACCAGTGTCATGCTGATGCAACCTGAAGTGGGTGCATATGGCGAAAATTGGGCCCCATATGCTGCATTGTCACCCATTTATATTTTAGATCCTTATACTAAACTATGTACAGTTGTCACTTTTAAAATCCATTTGTGATAAAGGAAATGTTTAGCTTCTCTGTGAGATTTTTTTTCATGCTTAGGAAGCTTCTAATTCTCATAGTTTGTTCTCATACACTTTGTATACAAATCCATACAGGTTTATCAAGGAGTGAAGAAACATGGTTTCTTGCAGCCTCACATCTTGGCAGAGCAGGAAGTAGTTATCACCACATATGATGTCCTTCGTAATGAGCTGAACTATGTGGACATTCCTCACAGCAATAGTGAAGATGGACGCCGTTTCAGAAACCAGAAGCGTTATATGGCCATCCCAAGCCCTTTAGTAGCTGTAGAGTGGTGGAGAATTTGCCTTGATGAAGCACAAATGGTAGAATGTACCACTGCAAAGGTGAGAGAAGGTCTCTTGGGTATGTTTCTGTTGAACATGAAAGGTATTAAACATAAAAACAAATGAATGGAAGCTACATGTATAGTGTTTAGCACACTGAGATGTAGTTTTGCCCTTGTAGTTCATCTTTCAGAAGTGTCTAGTGATCTTTTTTCCCTGGGAGGTGTTTGCCACTTAATGTTTCCCCTGCTGGAGGTTTGGCTGGCTATGAAACACAGTCTTTTTTAAAATAATCACTTAACATAATGTAGTCTGACAGTTTAAAGAACTAGGTCATCCTGTCTTTTACACTACTTCATGGTCTAAAGTGAAATGTTAGTCAATTTAATCCCTATCTGAAGAGGCACAGTGTCTGCCCTTGGGTTTAGAAATTGCAAAATGGTTTGCATTGACATTTTTAAAGATTATTTAAAACCATTACAGTGGCTTGCAGAGAAGAGAATTATCAATATTGGCTGCCAAATATTTGAAATTCAGGAAAAAAACTTACTTTAAAAATCACATATTTTAATTATTTGGTTATTAAATAAGACATTCTCAGGATGGCAGGAAGATCAATCCACTCTCCTTGGGTTTATTCCCATGCACCATCCTTGAGGCATGTGTCGCTGTAACTCTTTATGTAAGATACCTACATCAGGGGTATGCAGAGATCCTGAAATAATACTGAAAGATCAGTTTGGAAAAATGTTATAAAATGTTCAGGAGGAGCTGTGTGCCGCGTGGAAAGAAGGGCAGGAAAAAAGCCCAAGAAATAGTAGAATTAAAGGAAAGTTGAATAAAAAACAAGCAAGTTGGCTTAAAAAAAAGTAGAGGCTATTATGCAGTGGTCCAAAGTGTAGGAAGTTGAAAGAACAAATTAGGGATGTGTTCAGCTTTTAAAGAAGAAGGCTAAATGGCAGCTCTGGGGAACCTTTCATATGGTGGGTCTATAGATGTAAAGTACTTTGTGCAGTTGAGAAGAATGAGGGAAGGTAAATGAAAAATAAAGACTAGGAAGCTGAGTTCAGAAAAAGCTTTACTTTGAAAATGAGTAATGTTTCAGCATTCATTCTGCAGTTTTCTTGGTCTTTTATCTTTTCTTCAACTGATAGCTGATCTAAAGCAGTATAGTATAAATTGGTTGTAAGGACGTTGTAGTGAAAGTATTTCACTATCAGAGACTTTTACTGACTGATTTCTATGGATCTAAATAGGAACATGTGAAGCCATTTTGTCATCCTTTAAAAGCTAGTTATTCTTCACTGTGACCACTCTAAGTGGTCATCCTTGATGCTTCACACAGAATGTTTTTCAAGTAGAAATTATGTTCAGAGAGCATGAAAATGGCAGTAGCTAGGTATTAGTATTATTACTCACTATTATTTTGTGTTCTTGAGCTTAACGTGAGATTATTCTTGGTTGCTGCGATCATCTGTTATTACTTTTGCCATTAGGCTGCAGAAATGGCCCTCCGTTTGAGTGGGATCAATCGTTGGTGTGTAAGTGGAACACCAGTTCAGCGAGGTCTTGAAGGTAACTGATACAGCTAATCTTTTCTCTGTGTCAAAAAACATACATTAGTTTTGAGGAACAGAGCATCACAACTGTTGTAGTCCAAAAATGCTTCTACACAGAACACCTAAGCAGTATATTTGTTGTGAGTATAGTCAACCATCCTTTTTTGTGGGGGATCCATTCTATTGGCTTGAATATAGGCATGGGAATGTGCAGGTGTTTGCTGTGGGCACGTATCCCATTCATTCTCCCTTCGTCCCTCGCGCATAAGCGAGGGACGCGAGTCCAAAGACTGCGAGAATGGAGAGAGGAGTGTATTTACATTCTCCTTATCCAAGAAATATTGCTCAACAGGGTTAACAACAAAAAGAAAAGTTATCAAAATAAACTAAACAATAAAAATTAAACATAGAAATTGCATAGTACTTACATATGCATGCAACTGAATGCACAATATTTAAAACTACCAATCTCATAGTGTTAAAATTAGCTGGAAAAGAGAGGTTTTCATTTCCTACCCATCAAATCAGAATGCTATCAAAGAGGAAGTGAGACAAATTTCCCTTAGAGGAAAATTCAGTCTGGTTTCAGATGCTGAACAGGCCATAATATTTCATGTTTACATATTTGATAAGTGACCCAGATTTTGAAAAATGTCATTGCTAGATGAATTGTTGATAGGCTGTGTGTGATATTTAGAAGTGAATGTGTTGTTCATTTTAACCTTTCACAAGGAACTGGAAAAGATACACCAGCCAGTTTTTGTCTTATCTTATCCATACAAGAAAAGATCTTGCAACGATTTTGCTTGTTGGGATAATGAGCTAAGGTAGATTTTGCAATACAAGCATACTGTATTTAAAATATTTTTGCATGATATTAAAGCCTGTATGTGGTAAGATGTGCCCTTTTTCCATCACAGATTTGTATGGATTAGTACTTTTCCTTGGAGCTGATCCTTACTGGGTCAAGTATTGGTGGGATCAGCTTCTGTATCGACCATACTGCAGGAAAAGTACAGAGCCTCTCTACAGCTTCATAGCCAAGATAATGTGGAGGTCAGCAAAGAAGGACGTGATAGACCAAGTAAACACTTAAGTACTAACAATGTGTATTGAGGCAACATTTTTAATGCAAAACATCCATTATTTATTTATTTTTACTTTTGTTATTGTTGTTAGATTCAGATCCCTGCTCAGACAGAAGATATACATTGGCTTCATTTTTCTCCTGTGGAGAGACACTTTTATCATCGACAGCATGAGGTGTGCTGTCAGGATGCTCTGGCAAAACTCAGGAAGATTTCTGATTGGTCCCTCAAGCTTAGCAGCTTGGATAGAAGAACAGTTACTTCAATTCTATACCCTTTGTTGCGGCTGAGGCAGGCCTGCTGTCACCCACAAGCTGTTCGTGGTGAATTCCTGCCTTTACAGAAAAGGTTATTTTTGTTTCTTCTTAAATATCCTAATTAACAATATGTTTCTATTAATTAATAATATGTATAATATAATATGTATCTTTCTGTGTCTGTTCTAAAAATTGATGTGTAAGTAAAATTCACATATTTCGATATATGAAAAAGAAAACTTCAAGTAAATTCTTTAAAATCTGTTTTTGAATATAGAATTTGTCAAGTGTCCTGTTTGTTCTTGGCATTGTACTTATGTGAAGGTACTCATAAGCTCTGACAGTGGATGTACAGAGGGCCCTTCCCATCTGCGAGGGCTCAGTTCTGCACCCTCCCCCACCATGGATAGGAAAAAACCCATAGAAGCAGAAGCCCATATTAGTCAGTGTGTGGCAATGTATGCCCACCTGCAGGCATATGTTGCCATTGACTAATAAGGAGCGGGGCAATTTGCAGGAGCTCCAATCTACAGATGGTGGGTCCACTGTAGTTAGTTTGTATACACAGAATTGCAGAATTCTTGGTATCAAAACTGAGTAGATATTAAAGAGAGTTGCTAGTGATCCCATATTTTTAACTAGCGTGGCTTGCATTCAAAATAAGTAACTTTGCTCAGGCTAATGGGGGTCTGGTTCACTGTTTCTCATTTTAGCTGCCTGCAGAACAGTTCTGAAGGGAAATTTTAAATCTTTATTTTAATAGGTAATTTTAAAATAATAATTTCAGACACAAATATTCTAAAGCCAGCCTCCTTATCTTCATGCTCATGAAATGTGTTGGACTGTGACTCTTAATTAGCCATTCTGGTGGGAAATAATTGGGTCTGCAGTCTGACACATCTGACAGTGCTGTGTTGCCCAATACTGGTCTAAGCAATCAAACAAATTCAGCATATTATATCCAGAGTCCATACTGGGCCCCAATGTCCCTTCCCCATGTTTACTTTGTGCTTAACTCCTCAATATTGTTGCTCCCAATTTTTAGACTATCAGGTTGAGTCAGGGAGCCTCAAAAAAGATTTATTCAGAGTTTTACAATCCTGTAGATGCCTTCCATTATTATATAGCCCTGAACCTGCGACTGCAGGGGAGGGGCTAACTTTGCTGGCAACAGAAGGAAAGGAAACTAGCAAGTAAACTTCTGTGTGGTCCTGTGTGCTAGATTGGAGGTAAGGGATGGAGTGAGAGGGTTTATAAGGATGTTTTGCCCTCCTCACTTCTTTTCCACTCATCCACTCACCCACCCCTTATAGTGTAAGTGGGTTTTTCTTTTTCCAATTACCCTATATTAAAGCTGTAAGACATATGGAAGATTGTCACTATGAATAAAGTTCTTAATTAGGTGGTGGGAAAAAGTATAGTGTGGTGAGCACCAACAGACACCCATTTGATGGTGAGATCTCTGCAATTGTCATTTCTATTTGGGAGACCCAGGAGGGAGGAAATCAACTTTATGAGTTCTGCCTGGGGGATGTGCTTGCTTCAAGTCATGGAACATGAGGAAAGAGCTTCTTTAGGGGGCCCTTCCAGCAAGAGGACAGGCTGGGGAACAACTGAATCACCTTGGATTACTCCCCAGGGCTAAGTGTTTTACTCAAGGGTGGTTGAGAAATTGATTGGTTGTGGACAAGGAGGATCACAAAGAAGAGAACAGTGGAAGAAATCAAAACATTACAGTACTGTTCAAATTGAAATAATTTGATAAAGTCAAAATCCACATTCCTAAACAGCATGCCCTGTGAAGAATAGATATGAAAAGAACAGGCCAGAGTATTAGCTCGGTGAGCAACATCCTGGAAATTTCACATAGTCTACTCTGAACTTCATGGAAGGAAAGAAGATATAAGAGCATCAGTGAACTAGCATGGTAATTCAACAAAGATTTGATAAAACTGGCAGGTTCCCTGTTTCACCTCTTGTGTTCACATTATTTAGAACACACATATATAAAGAAAAACCCTGTTAATCTTTCTATTTTAAAAATGGTCTCTAGGAGGGAAAACATCTAGATTTCCCCCACTACAGTGCTTTTATACAGAAGTTACCTATCTCTTTGCTCTGCTTATCCAATGCTATGGAATGCTCTCAATTTAAATTTATTTATTTATTTAAATTTAAACCTTTTTAACATGAACTGCAATGGGGGAACTGCTTGTGTGGGATTTTACTGAGGCAGAAGGTTCCTTTCCAATCACTTTCTCTGTCAGTCATATCAGTTTCCCCTTCTTTCAGTTAGTCACTGGAGTCTGCCACCATTGTTCAGTCATTGTATATAGTATGTATCATTGGATCCCTGATAAGGATTATGTAAATACTGTAATCTGTTCTGTATAATGAGAACGTAGTTGGTATAAATGATAGCAGTATATCAGTTCCTTATTGACATATGCTGTGAAAATTTTGCTGTGTCTGTTTCAGTGTTTTTAAGCCACCTTGACTCCCACACTGGGAAGAAATGGGGTATAAATACAAGGATGTAATGCATTTCTAAAGAAGGAGCACTTGTGACCCCGCCCCCCTTTCCATCAGTTTATATCTGGATTTCTTTTCTAGCACAATGACCATGGAGGAGCTTCTAACATCACTGCAGAAAAAATGTCGGACAGAATGTGAGGAAGTCCATAGACAACTGGTGTGTGCCCTGAATGGCTTAGCTGGCATTCATATTATTAAAGGTAAGATGCACTCATACACGGATATTTCTGGCTGATCTGTGACTACTTCAAACATGAATTGCAAATACATAGACTGACGATGTCTTTTAATTCTACCTGAGTGTCTAAACAAACTTGCAACTCTAGGCAAAGATTCATAAAAGATTGGATACAAAAATGTCCAGATGGATAGCTGTGTTACCCTGTTGTATCAAAAACAACACATTTTTGTGACCGCTTAAAGGCTAATGCATTTTATTTGACATAAGCCTTCATTTGGAGAAACTGTAACCCACGTTATCAGATGTATGGAGTGTTGTCCCAGCAGGTTATTTTATACATGCTTTGTTTGAGTTGGTGGGTGGTGTAATCAGTGGGTTCAAACTGTGTGCTACAGTCCATAATAGGATGTGCCTAATAATTATTAGTTGTTTCACATTGGATGTAGATGGTAATAATTTGGCCTTGACAGCCAGCTGCATTGTTTCTCTCTTGCCTCCATTCCACTTTTTTTTTTTTTTTTTGGTGGGATAATCAACTCTGACACCCCAACTTCACCCCACTTTCTTGTAAAAACTAGGCATTCATTTAGTTGTAGTATTTATGAATACTACTAATGGAGCATGTGGGTTCACAAAACAGTGAAAGAATGGCTTATATAATCTGCTCCTTTTCTTGTTATAAATATTCATTACAGATCTTTAGTGTTCTCATTACCTGAAGTATTTCATTACCTCATTACCAGGAAGATACTGAATCAGAAATGGGCCTGGTGCTTTAAAGAAATTTTTGCCTGCCTTTTTAAAGTAGTTGGCAAAGAAGATGTCAATTTTTACAAACTCAGCTGTCTTTTATCCATACATTCCAAATGCTGACATATGGAATCATGCCAATAATATGGACCCAGATATTTCTATACTTCCTTTCTAATTTTCCCATTCTAGCTTAGAAGAAGAGCAACTAAATAAAATATCTGTATGTGTCCATTAAATTATGCCTTTCATTGTTTGTTATATTCCTCGGGAAAACTGAGGCTATACTTGCATGGCATATAAATTATAATGCACTCATTACATTGGTGTATCTGTCAAATGACTTATTCTATGCACGATTTGGGGTTTTGAAAGTTTATAAATCAGTTTTAAAAACAAATCATAGATTTAATTTATTAATGAAGACATCTCATGAATAGCTTACAATAGCCTCTATTAATGTTTTTAGTTAAGTATGTGAAATTTATTAATTCTGGTAAATCAGAACCTTCTTAAATATACGTGATGACATGTTGTTTTTGACTGTTAAGTAATCAAAACATTACCAAGCCTGTTCAGTTTAGCCCTCAAGCAAAATTCTGAAAAAAATTGCTTCTTTATGCCATTGTAATTGTTTCTTAAATAAGGGAACCCATCTCAAATTATCAGCTACTGGTTGCTTGTTATTCTGTTTCAAAGGAGAAATTGTTGTACTACAGATACTATTACGAAAATCAGTCTGAACTAGCACCAGACATTGTTTTTGTTTTTTCCAGACATGCTTGCTTAGATTAATAGGGAAAATTCATTGCTGGGCAATATTCTATTTGTTGGTTGCCTTACAGAATATTTTTAAGGCAGATTTAAAGAAAAACAAATCATAATCTTGTTAAATATTTTCAATTGTTACCCTTTCTTTTGCCCCTTTTCCTATCAGCATTGGAAGCAAAATTATTTTGAAAGATGGTTGCATCCTTAGTATAATTTACAGTTGAATTAGAATAATAAGTACCGTATATACTCGACTATAAGTCGAGAAATTTGTGCCCCAAAATGCCCTCCAAAATCCTGGGGTAGACGTATACACGGGGCAATGCGGTGTAAGTCTACTCCAGGCTGGAAAGGCAGAGTGTTCTCCCTGGCCGGGCTTCTTCCTTCGGAGGAGGAAACCCGGCCAGCGAGAAGGCGCCGGCCAGCTGCCTTCCTCACAAACATCTCTCTTGAGTTTCCTCTTCTTCCCTCCTGTCTGTCCCTGGCCCAGCCTGAGTCCCTCCCTTTCCCAACCACTCAGACTCAGGAGGACGCGGCTTGTGGCTGAGAGGGAGGCACAAGGCCAGTGGGGGGAAAAGGGAGCCGAGAGTGGCATAACTCACATGAGAGCTCTCTTTCCGTCTGGGGGGGGGAACAAAACACAGAGGCTGCATCCGCACTGGAGAAATAACCTGGCTTGGCATTCCTTTTCGGCATCCTGGAGTATGTTGTGGGGTCCAGAGAGAGGGGGGGCCTTGGGAGGGGGCAGGAAGAGAAAAAGGGGTGGGGGGGCAGCCCAGCACCAGCCTCTGGGCAGAAAATGCCTTTTCCCCCTCTCTCCATCCATCCATCCATCCAGCTATTTTTCTCTCTCTCTCTTTCTCTCTCTCTATCCTTCCCTCCCTCCATCTATCTCTCTCTCTCTCCATCCATCCATCCCTACCATCTATCTATTTAGGTATCCCTCCCTCTATCCCTCTGTCTATCTGCCTACCTACCTATCCCGTCTTCTATCTATCCCGCTCTCCATCCAATCATCCATCCATCCATCTATCTATCTATCTCTTTCTATACTTCCCTCTCTATCTATCCCGTCTTCTATCTATCCCTCTCTCCATCCAATCAGCCATCCATCCATCCATCCCTACCTACCATCTATTTAGCTATCCCTCTCTCCCTCTATCTATCTATCTATCTATCTTATCTATCTATCTATCTATCTATCGGCCCCTCCCTCCCTCCTGTCGGGGGGGGGGTTTCCTTGGTCCATTTCTTCCGGGAGATTTGGCCTTTGCCTTCCTCTGAAAGAATGCGATTCCTCCAGACCCCTGGACCAGGCTGGCAGACAGGTAGACTCCTTGTCGGTCTCCCATCCAAGGACTGACTAGGAGTGACCCTGTTTAGCATCCAAAAGGGGACCAGGTCTGGGCAGGGCTTTTGGGGTGCACTGGAGCAAGAGGGCTCCCAAGTTGCTTGTGGGGAGATGAAGGGGGTCTCGGTGGCCCAAGGGGGAGGGGACAAAACACAGAGGCTGCATCTGCACTGGAGAAATAATCTGGCTTGGCATTGTTTTTCGGCATCCTGGCTCAAGGCTATGGAATTCTGGGAGCTGGAGACTGATGTGGGGCCCAGAGCACAATGCTTGAGTCTTTTCTAGCTGAAGGCTATGGAATTCTGGGAGTTGGAGTCTGTTGTGGGGCCTGGAGCTCAAGGCTTGACTCTTTTCTGGCTGAAGGCTATGGAATTCTGGGAGCCTGAATCTGTTATGGGATTCAGAGCACAAGGTTGACTCTTGTAAATGGGTGCACCAAGATGAGTGGCTCACAGTAGGGACTTGGAACATTCAAAAATGTAGGGGCCCCAATGAACTTTCTGCCCCAGGGCCCCTCGAGGTCTGGGTACAGGACTGGAGAAAGCCCGGCTAGAGAGACACAGCAAAGGGCATGCGTTTGCCCCGGATGCCCTTCTCAATGTCCCTCCAGCCAGGCTTTCTTCTCCGGAGGAGGGATCCTGGCTGGAGAGGGGACTGCAGGGTGAACGCACGCCCTTCCCAGCGTCTCTCTAGCCAGGCTTTCTCCTCAGGAGGGAGCCCAGATGTAGAGATGCTGATCGCCCCAGAGCCTCTCCCCAGCTGGGCTGCCCCCTTAAGCCTACCCTCGACTTATCTACGGGTCATACAAAAATCCCCATTTTTGGCCCCAAATGTTGACCTCAACTTATACATGAGGTCAACTTATACACGAGTATATACGGTATATGGATGAAAGTAGATTTAAATTGAATTCTTTGGCTTTTTGAAGATTTATTTTTGTTCAAGATATTTGCTAGAAGCATTGAGACATAGATATCAGTGGTTCACATATAAATTACAAGTAGAAATGATTTTAATACTGGTGCATTCGTTGTTTTGATACTTTCCATCTTCTTATGCAAATCACTGAATTTAATGATACACTGTAAATACTTTGCACCAAAGTTCCTACTGGTTACAAGAGGCATTGTTGATATTTCTTGAACAGAACCAGAAAGTAGACCCACAGAAGGAAAGAGCAGTTGCTTGCTGAAGCTTGTTTCAAATTTATTGGAAAACTATAGTTTCTTAGGATTTGAAGAAATTTTCCCAGGTCTCTGGCTCAGCCATCCTACCCTCCTCTCCATCTTCATGTCCATAAAGAGATTGGAAGCATCTGCTTCCACATTTGAACAAATCAATTCTCTGTGCTCTCTGATCTTTGGAAATCTCTACTTATTGAGAAACAGCCAATACATAAAAACATGATCTAATCACAACTTGGAAGCAACTACTTTTAAATAGTCTTCTCATGGCCATGAAATGACATGGTGGAGTATGTAAACCAAAGCTTATGCTGATTATTTTTTTATCTGTCTTCTCATTGCACTCCACTTGAGCAGATGTATCACTCTTTTCCCATCCACTTTTAAAATACTATCACTGTATTTTATTTTAATTTTAAGTTCCAGATGACTTCTGCCAGGAGTATGAACCTTCTCTGAGTACTTCTCATTCACTTCATTGCTGTTCCCAGAGAATTCTCCTACTTCCTGAAGTGAAAATTCACACTATCAGAACATTAAATTTTTAGGCATTATTTTATGACATTTCCAAACAGAAATTCATTTTGAAACTCTTTTTTGGCTAAAACTTTTTTATGAAGGCTAGGTGTCTTTTCAATTAGTTTTTCAATTAAATGAACTGTTCTTCATCTAAAAGAAAGTGCTTAATACGCCTGTAACTGTTGAAAATGACATTTTAGCCAATGGAATATTTGAAAGCTAGAAATCCCAATAATTAAGTCTGAAATATAACAATTTTTCAGGTGAATATGCATTGGCAGCAGATATGTATAGAGAAGTACTTCGTTCCTCTGAAGAGCATAAAGAGAAGCTTAAAACAGATTCATTACAAGTATGTACTTAAATTCTAAAACTACTTCTTAAATTAATATCTCAACTGTGTGAGTCCAATGGGCTTGGTTATGTTCCGTTATCAAGTAGATCACTGCACTACACTCTTATAGTGCTGCTGTTCCCCTTTAACTACCCTGGCCGTCTCCAGTTGCATTCTGGGATTTGCAGTTTAAGGAGGGAATTCTCAGCCAGAGAGGTCTTAGGCCTCCCTGAATTACAAGCCTCAGAATGCAATAGGAGGCAGCCAGAGCAGTAAAAGTGGAATATTAGAACTACAAGAGGGTAGTGCAGAAATGTGGTTCTGAGATAGACCTCGTAATGTCATTTATTGAGGGAAAAATCATTATCACTAAACATGTATTCTGATACTGTATTCTGGCTTTTTAAAAAAACAAAACAGAACCTTTTGTTTCTCTTTGCTTTTAAATGCATTCTTGAAAGGAGAAATATCCAACATGTGCCTACTGGTATCAAGGCAATGTCAGTGGCCTGGAAGCACCTAATTCTTTGGCATAATAGAAGTTCATGTAAAGACCTCATCAGTATCCAAATAATTGATATATATTTTATAGTTTTGACTGAGAATGATAATTGAAAGTTGTTTAAAATATGTTACTCTTGACGGTTGTAAGTTGAGTGTTTAAAATATTCTGTTTTTGTTTGAAATACATTGTACCTCTTCTCCAATTAATCACTTTATTATTGCATCTTTGCAAATTAGGCTGGAAAGAGCATTTCCCACCAACACCTCCCTTTTCCTATATGCTTTCATGTGGCTGTTGAGAGTCTCTGTGTATTGGGTGAAATGAACCCAGCATTGACAGTGCAACAAAGTATTGTATCTGTTGAATCTCTTCTTTCAGCTTTATCTGTATTCAAAAGAAGACTTTTGAGCACAAGTTATGAAGTTTGATAGCTGCTATTAATTCTAATAGATAACTAGAGAAACATCCAATTGCAAGGCTAGATTGTAATGTTGTTTCTATATTTCATTGAAACAGAAGTGCTTATTCATAACAACCCTTGCTTTTTATGTGCTATTGCCATATTACTTCAGCTTTTAGTTGGGGTAAAGTTGTCTTTAGAAGTACATTTACTTCTAGTCACAAGGCTGCAAATTTGAGATCTGTTTTAAAAATTATTTATTTTACTATGTTAATCTTTCTCCACGTTCCCTTAGTTTGGGGATTCTGTTGTTGTTGAAATTGTTTCTTTCTTTATTGTTCTCACAGGATGTTAAAACTTACTGGTGTTTTTGTTTGTTTGTTTGTTTGTTTATTGCCAAACAGAGGCTTCATTCTACGCACAATCTGATGGAGCTTCTTGCAGCAAAGCATCCTGGGATATCACCTACATTGCGTGATAGCAGGCTTCAGGAAGAGGTGATTGTTCATTGTATGCACTTGAGTATGCATTAAGAAATATTTACTACAAATTAGCTCATTTGGAAAATTTAATTTGTTAGATGATAGTTCTTAGGCTTCAGGGCTTTTAATTTTATAAGTCACATTTAAATAAATTATCTGTTTTATCCACATCTTGTTCAGCTGCAGTTCATAGCTGTAATGGTCAATACCAAGCTATAAGAAGAAATGTATTGTTATGTTGCTAATGGCAGTCCTCAGAGTGGGAGGATGTGCAAAAGAGGATTAATGTCTGCTAATTAGTGCTCATTGTCTGCTGGGAATCTCCTGACCCTAGGCTGTTTCTCATTTGCATTGGTTGAGTCTTAACCTTGCTGTTCTTCAGTACTGGTAGCAGACATTAATCATCTTTTGCACATCCTCCCACCCTGAGGACTGCCATTAGCAACAAAGCAATACATTTGCAAATCACTCCTCCCTTCCCAGGGTAACACAGGATATATGCATCCAATCCTTTTCCAGGCAAACATTCTCTGAAGATGCCAGCCACAGATGCTGGCGAAACATCAGAAAGGAACTCTTCTAGAACATGGCCACATAGCCCGAAAGCTCCACAAAAACTATAAGGTTAACACTACCCAACTTTACTTATAACTCACCCTTTCCCAAGATTGGGACTTAAGGCATCTTATACATGAAATATAACAATTAAAAACATAACAAATCAACATTAAAACCAAACTAAGCTATTAACTGAATTAAAAACATACCCTCTAAAAAGCTTTTAAAAGTTATACAGTACAGTGTAAAACAGTACAGCACTCAATCCAATACAACACTCAGAACCTTCAATCCTGTCTTCACTTGCTGCCGGAAGGACAATAAGGAGGGGGCCATCCTAACTTCTCTAGGGAGCGGGTTCCAGAGTTAGGGGCAGCACTGAGAAGGACCCCCTCTTGTGTTCCTACCAGCCATACCTGTGAACTGAGAATAGGGGCTCTAGGCAAGCTCAAATGCATTTCCAAGAATTTTTTGCCATTGCCTTATGCTGGTTAGCACTGCTGGGATTTGCAGTTCTATAACACCTGGGTTCAGGTCACACAGTTCCCACCCTTGGTGTAACAGGATGGAGTCTGCTGAGTTAAAAATTCAAAATCAATGTAATGACCGGTCAGTGCAATGCTGGTTGCTGCAGAATCAGGACCTACCGTAAGGTTTCATTGTGATCTTGATTTCAATGTACATTTTTTGTCTGGGAATAGATAAACTGTAGTCTAAAGTGGGTTTGGCTGACTAGCATGTCAGGAACTAATGAATAAGGTGCTAAAAATCAGTGCTTGTTGTAGATTATTAAAACTTGATTTGTAGAAGCAGACACTGCAGAACTGGAGAATATAATGAAAATTGAGGACAATACCTGCATTGTAAAGTCCATAAAAATTGAGAGGGGCAACTGGATAGTTAACTGGATTACACTTTTCATGCAAGAATAATACGTCTCGGTCAGGGACTGCAGATTCTAAATATAATTACATCCATTTGGAAGGGGGGTCAACTCTCAGCTTCTTCAGATGAATTTGTTCTTATATGGGTTTAAGGCTGATAAAAAAGAGCCAGTGAGAGGGGCTTTAAGCTCTTTCTTGTTGGGGATGCTAGAACCACTTATAATTGCATGAAAAATTATTTAGATTATACTAGACCAGGCCTGTGCAATATACGGCCTGCGCCCTCAAGCTTTTCCCCAAGCCTCCATCACCACTTGACCTTGTCCTGAGGAGATGGCTGGGCTTTGGAGGAGGCTTGGGGGTACAGGTTCATCTGTCCTCTTCCTCCACAGCCCAGCCATGTCCTCAGGAAAAGCTAGGCTATGGAGCAGTGGCATCACTAGGGTTGGTATCACCCAGTACAGGGGAAGTGGTGAACTACCTTGCCCTCCCACCCCACCCAGCCTGGCCACCTCCCTCAGGCCCTCAGAGTCCCATGTGGCAGCTGCCACATGTGGCACCGAGGGCACCACTGCACTTCTCAGGACCTCAGAGTCCTGCGTTGACTCCAAAGGCACTCCTCCAGGCCTTCAAGGTCCCAGGTAGTGACTGCTGCCTGGGTCTCTGAAAGCACCTGCCCTCCCCCATGGCTTCAGTTAGAAGGCGAAGCATTAGTAAACAGTCTACAACCAGAAGAAGTTTATCTGACTTAATTCTGGCCCCTACCTACTCCAAAGTTGTGCAACTCTGTACAAAAAACAAACAAACAAAAAATCAGCTTCATTTATATACCGCTTCATACCCTCAAGGAGTGTCTAAGCGGTTTACAATTGTAAGCTATTTGCCCCCCAACAACACAAGTAGCTTGTATTTCAAACAAAGTTTACTAAGGGCTTTATCTATATTAAGGGCATAATCTATATATACATAAAGGCTATATCCTAATCTAGCTAGTGAATAGTTCAGGTAAAAAGAAATATTTATCTCACCATCTTTCAAGGATTGTTGAGAGAGGAAGATTGAAAACCAACAGCTCAGTTGAAAATCTTTTAAAGAATGTCTGTTAGTCCCAAAGGGGGAGTAACCTAAATTACATGGTTAATTTAAATGAGAGAGAGGAGGGTTTGCATGCAGGAAATCCCTATCTATCTAAGGAGGGGACAGAGAGTGCAAAAATCCTCCAACAATAAAGTAAGGGGAAAATACTAAATTAAGTGCTTCTCTTTGCTTTGATTCTTGCCATGTGCCAATCTAATTAAAAAAAATCTTGGCTTGTATGAAGCTAGATTTTCCTGTTACATTCCAGTCAGAGAATTTTGTCTTTGTGTCAGTTAAAAATTAGAAAATAAGCCAGGATGTGATTCAAGTTTATCATCGTGGTCTGTTAACCAACATTAAGCTGCAGTTCCTATGTTCATATGTAATGGGGAAGTACAGTTAATACAAACCAAGATCTTTATGCAAAATGTATGGCATAATGGGGTTGGCAAATAGTAATCATACTACATGAAACTTTGAATAATAAACCAAAACAAATAGCAATAACAAGTACATTTCTATACCATGTGTCAATGTACTTAAACACTCCCTAAGCGGTTTGTATTGTGTAAGCTAATTGCTCCCAATAAACTGAGTACTCGTTTTAACGACATACAGAAGGATGGAAGGCTGAGTGGACCCTGGAGCCCTGCCTGGGATTGAATTCACAACCTTGTGGCTGTGAATGGCTGCAGTATAGGCACATAACCACTGTGCCACAAGGGCTCCCTTCTGTTACCAAACAAATACATCTGTTAAAAAACATGTGGTTAAAACTAATACTTGTTGAGACATTTCCCATAACTGCCTACTGTTGATCATGCTGGATGAAGCTGTAGGGCAAACTGTCTTGAGAGTCAGAGGTTTCCCACATGTTCAAAAAAAAATCTACATTAACGGTGTTTTTGTTTTTTTAATTTTAATAATTTATACATTGCTTTATAAAATAATACCAAAACATAGTGTACAGTATAAAAATTGCAATATACAATACAAATACATCATTACATTGGTATTTCTTTGTTTGGAGGCTGTCATTCATGTTAGTAATTTATCATTTAAATACAGTGTGAGCAACTCCGTCAACATTATATGAGTAAATCGAATGCAGAAGTTGCTGAAGCTCACCAGGCATTGCAACCAGTTGTTCAGACAATCCATGAACTCCAGAGAAAGGTAAGTTTTCAGTAACATTTATGACTTCATATGTATACTGTGTGTTGCCGAAATATTAACTCCCCAATGACTTTTGCACATTTTATTTCATATCAGCCTGGAATTGAAATAGATTTAATTGGGACACTTGACTCTGTGAAGATGCTGATTTTTATTGTGGCACAAAAGTTAAGTAAACAAATGCAAACTTACACTTGGGGGTTGCATATGTATTCACCCCATTTGCTGTGGCATACCTAAGGGTTTATCACAGAAGTCATGTAAAGTGGAAGTGGAGCAGGATAGTAGCACCTTCCGTATACCATTATTCTTTGGTTCTTATCCTGTGGGAGATGGTTGTAAAAGCTATTTTTTGCTAACTTGAAAAATTGTTAATAACTTATTTTCACATTTATGTCACATTATGATTTAAAGTATGAAACTTCAGTTGCACTTTTATTCAATTTTCTGTGGTCAGAGGACAGTCTAGTGAGCATGCTTTGGGTGGGGAAGCAAATCGAAGCCTAGGGACTCTGCAAAATCAAAACGAAACTACCTGCCTCTGAACCAGGGAGATGCAAGCAAGCAGGCAGGCAGGCAGGCAAACTATCTAGCTACTCTTTTTGTTCATGAGGAGTAAAGTGGCACTGAGAGAGACCCCCACCACCACCCTGTCTCTTGCCACTGTCCTAGCTAAGCCTGATGAATGTTAATCCTTTTATCTGCTGATGTTCTGTTTCATCAGCTGATGTTCTGTGGCTGCAGCAGCTGGATCCAGGTATGGTTTCTGCCACTTGCCTCTAAAGGCCTTTCTTTGCACACACACACCCACCACTGGGGAGACATACCATGATCCTCTCTAAAATTCTTTTTTTTTTAAGTTTTCTTAAAAATTTGGGGAAAAAAACTCTTCACATTTTTTGTTCTTTCTGGGTTCTAGCTGGAACTGACTGCCACTGTAAGGTAGCACAAACCCCAAATGGTAGTAGGGCCTTCATAACAGATCAGTATCTCTGGCAGAGTAGATGCAGCCTTATCAGACAACTTGCCTTTGACATTACAACAACATTCAGGCCACCTGATTTAAGACAACATTGGTTGCTGGTATTCAGGCCTGCTTGATCATTTTTTAAGTCAGAGGTAGGCTGCTGTGAGAAACTAGGAAACCATGACAACTCAATAGGAGAACTTGGTTGGCTATATCCTCACTGCAAAAAAATAAAATAAAAATAAAACATTTTATTGACCAACAATGCCCCCAAAGACTTTCTGGAGGTATGGGGACATTTTTGCTATCTTTTTAGCCAACCAAGCCATTTTAAAAATTTAATACAAGAAGTAATCAGATTCTTTTTAACTCCTTGGGATCAATTTGGTTTGTTATTTTGTTTTGTTTTTTACCTTAGGGACTACAAAAATGGCCAGGGTAAGCTGTTTGTGATCTGTGGGCTGAACTTTGCCAGTTTTAAATGCTGCTGCCACTTTTAATCACTACTGGGAATATCTCAATTTCTCCAAAATGAATTCATTACAGCCACCATTTTGATGCTGTACATAACATATTGACCCACCACTTTGTATTTCACCATGCTATGACAGCATAATCTAATACAGTTAATTGTTGGATATGTGGTCTTTGCCTTGCTCTGGCCAATCAGGAAATATCACCCACGCTGGAGTCCAAGAAGTAATCTTCATGGTGAGCACCCAGCATCCAGTGTTTCACCCACTGCAACAAAGAGCTGTTTTGCAGGTGGAACTTCTCTTTATTTCTTAACTAATTATCACTGAGATCATTATGTCCATTACTTTTCCATTTTAAGTCTGAAAAGACATTGTTATGTGTGACATATGAAGAAGATGATATGTGCATATTCATATATTGATTTTCTCTCCTTCCTGTCAACTGCCACAATTCCAAATTTATTTTTCATTGTGAATCTAACCAGAGTTTGGTGTTTGGTTTTTCTGTCTTTCTGTGGAACCATGCTTAATTAAAGAAGAAACATCTTGCTTAACAAAAAATAAGAGTCTGAAATACTTTCTCATTGACAGTTCCTTATCTGTTTTTGAAATACCTAAAAATAAATTTTAAAGCGACTTGAGGGGCCTGGAATGTGTTGTGGTTTTCCTGGGGGAAATCTGACAGTCATGTATGTACTTGCTAGGAAGTGTTTGTTTCCCAGCCATAGCCTGATCTTACTGCTGTTTTTGAAAGGTTTACTGCTAATCTGATATGACAGAATATGATCCAGGAAAACATGATTCTTGGTGCATTCATTTAAATGCATACATTTTTCTCTCTTATATCTAGATACGCTCCAGTTCACCTTGGTGGCTGGATGTGATCCAGTCAGCAATACAATATGCCATTGATGAGGAGCTTGTTCAGCGGGTGCAAAATGATCTAACCAGCAACTACAAGCAGCAAACAAACAAACTCTCCATGGCAGACAAGTAAGACATGAACTACAAAGTAAGATTCTTTAACATAGATTGGTCTTCTTGAATCTCGCTCATTTATGCCCGCAAATGGAGCTATTTGCCAGGGTCTGGTGAGTTTCTAAACTAAAATTACACAGTTAGCCCTCAATATTTGAGGCATTGATATTTGTGGATTTTACTATTGATAGATTTGAGTAATATGCTCTTCTGTAGGAATTTCTTAAGTCCTCCCGTATGACGCTGCTGGAAATTAACCATAGAGTTGTCATGGAAGACCTAGATAGTCCTAGAGGAAACACTTCTGTCGGCATTTGTAGATCCTCCAGCATGATTCTGTGGTCAATTTCTGCTGGATATTGTTGATAAAGATCCACTGGAGGACCTAGAGATTCCTAGATAGGTGTTCTCTCAGATTTTCTATGTGTTGTTATTCCATTTTCATGGAGGTCTTGCCTCCCTAGCTCCAGCAAATGTGGAAGGGACACTTGTACTGTAAACTACTTCATACAGAAGAACCTATATTTGCAGCTTTTGGTAAATTCAATAAATCTTTAGCTTTCCCCTCATATTCATCCAAACATTTACAATTTTCCTCATTTATAATGCCTGTTAGGTTTTTTTCTGTCATAAAATAAAACCTATATTATATATCTCTGAATAACATTTGAATGTGTCTTGATGGCATTGTTTATCTGTAAAATAATAGACATTGGCTTCATTGATCAGTTTTATCTGGGACCTCCTTTTTGGAGATGTGTCACTTCACAATCTTTCATATTACACCATTCAATCTCAAAGTGCTATTTTCCAAAAAAATTTTAAAAAATAGAATGGTGCATATTTATTAAAACCAGTTTATTTTTATATTTATTTATTTATTCCCCGCTCTTCAGCCCTAAAGACTATCAGAGCAGCTTACAATTATTATTTTTTAAGACGGTTCCCTGCCCTCAGGCTTACAGTCTAAAAGACACGACACAAAAGGAGAAGGGAATGGTGATGGGAAGGGGATCAGGTCCAAAAGATTTTTCTCTCCCTCTGATGCCCGGACCAAGGCAGATAGACTGGAGGGAGGGCTCGGTTTCTTAATCTAGGCCTGATGGAATTTGGCCTCTCCTGTCACTCCCTCCTAGGCAACCAGATAGTGTTGTCATGAAGGGAGGGCTCTTCAACTTGAGGCCAGTTTAGTGGCCACTAGTAAGTAGTATTCTTCTGTGGCTTTAAGACTGTTATTTAAATTTAAGGTAGATGTTGTAAATGCTTTTCAGAGAACTCTGTCTGCCTTGTTTATTCATCTTACCTTACTGACTTCAAAATATTCACAGAGACGGCTCTCCTTTTTGCTCAAAGTGGCATCAAGCAAAGTGTGCCAGCATTTCTGATTCCTCCTTGCTCCCTCATCTTCCAAAACAAGGCCCTGGTTCTCCTCCTGCTCTATCAAATCAAGCTCATTTATTTCAAGGGTCAATACAGTAATTCCAAAATAAAATTTTGACTGTTCGCTTCCATTTTAATTTTCTGTTTTTGTTAGATTCCGTGACTGTAGAGGCCTTCAGTACCTTCTAACAACTCAAATGGAAGAGGTGAAGAAATTCCAGAAACTTGTGATAGAGGCTGTGAAAAAGCTGGAAGGCCCTCCATCCAAAGAAGTTATCGAGGCTGCCACCATCTGCCATCTGCGACCTGTAAGATTGCCACTTAACAAGTAGGTGTAAAGACAGATTTTAGGCCTCTGTCTTCCTATGGCTTTACTTGTAAATAACATATTCCTCTTATTTAAATTTTTGTCAACTATTTAAATTATATTTATTAGTCTTTTCATGTTTTGAAGGAGCCATCTTTCAGATTTTTGGAATTAATTTATCTACTAACTTCTTCTATTTCAGCTGTGTCTTCTGTAAAGCTGATGAACTGTTTACAGAGTATGAGTCAAAACTGTTCTCTCATACGTAAGTGGATCCCCCTTTTAGTATTTTTTATATTAAGCAGAACTGTTTTTTCAAACTGTAAATAGTTTCAGCTGTGCAAAATTCAAAAGTGGTGTATTTAGCTTCTATCTCATTACTGATGCAGAAACAAATTTCCTTCTCTGAAATCTTTTTCATTAGGGCCTTTTCAAACTGTTTTTTTTTAAAAAAAAAACAACAACCCTAAATATGTTGCTAACAAAACCTAATTTTCTCACCCTTTGGGACTTCTTGGAAAGGCATTTTCAACCCACACAGACTTCTGTAACTAATGGGGAGGGAAGCTGAAGGAAACAGGGTAAGCAGTTTGGTCAATAAACATTCAAATTTCATAATACTGCAGACAACTGGCCAGTGAGAGATATCTTCTCTGTTTTTTCTTGGGATTAGCTCTGGAGCCATGGATGAGCCTACCTTCTTTTTCAAAAAATAAAGTATTCCAAAAATCTTCTTGTTCTAGCATAAATGCCCCATCCCATCCAAAATAGAAAATGAAAATGCCTTTAATTGAAACTAGCAAACTACACCACCTGAAAAAAATGGGTTTTTGCTGCTATCTGTCCTGAAATAAAAAGAAGGCATCCTTTAGGTGGGAATAAAATAGTTCTGTTTGTGCTAGGAATTGATCTGGATGTTCCATGGAAAGGGGAACATCATCTGGGGATTGTGTGTGTGTGTGTGTTTTAAAAAACAACAAGAAGAACTTTAGCAACAGTCAGAAACATTTCTTCTATCTGATGGTGTCCACTATCATGCATTCTTGCAAAGACGATGAGCATTAACACTCCCCATGTCCCCATGTACCCTTTCATCTCTTAAAAATTATATCACTGTGTCTACAAAGTGTTATTTTTTCTTTTGACTAGCATCTTATTATTTTTATTTTTTATAATTCTTTTTTTTTTTACTAAATTTACATTTTACTAAAAAAATTCATCTGCTCTTCAATATCATGACGCTTATGATGATTTTGTGTCATTTAAGTGTGAAAGGTCAAATGGCAATCTTTGAAGAAATGATAGAAGATGAAGAAGGCCTAGTTGATGATCGCCTGCCTACCACAAGCAGAGGTCTCTGGGCAGCAAGTGAAACTGAGCGTTCCTTAAAAACCTTACTGTCTTTTGCCAAAGCTCACCGAATTGATTCCAGGGTGGTTGAAGAGGGCAGCATATTCTTGGAACTCTTTGAAGCATGGAAAAAGGAATATAAGGTACAGCAACGAAAATACATTTTGTAGAAAAGTAACTTACTGGGTTCTGCATAGAAATACCATCAATTGGTTACTGCCCCCTTAAATTTCATAGTCTTTTGGCCACACTGTATACTGTGCTTTTCTCTATTGTGTAGTAATAATAATAATAATTTTTATTTATAGCCTGCCCCTCTGAACAGGCAATCGGGGCGGGTTACAACATATTTAAAACAGCAACAACCTCCCACCCCTTAAAACACGATTAAATTAACGATGAATTAAAACATAGGAAATACAACAAAACAATGCCAAAACCTAAAAGTTCTAGAGCTGAATGGGAAGGGCTGGAATCAAGGGGAATAAAAAGCTGGAAGGGTTGTAGATCTTAGGTTTGGAGCTCGGAGATGTTAATTACTGCCTGGGAAGGCCTGTCGGAAGAGATGCATCTTTAATGCTTTCTTAAAGCCATCGATAGATACCATGAGACGCATCTCATCCAGCAGGCCATTCCACAGCTTGGGGGCGACAGCTGAAAAGGCCCTCTGGGAGGTCTGCACCAGCCTAGTCTTCATAGGCTGTAGCAGGTTCCTCCCAGAGGACTGGAGTGTGCCGGGGGGGGGGGGGTTCATACAGGAAGAGGCGGTCCCAAAGATAGGATGTGTATTATATGAGACTAACATTTCATGCATCTGAAACACAGTTGGCAACTGTGGCCCACAGCTTCCATCAGTGCAGCCCAATGGTAAGAGATTATTGAAGTCACACCTTGAAACTATCAGAAAGGCCATAATTTCCCATATAATCTGAAAAATTGTCCTCCAATCTATGAAAGCCTATCCACAATAAAAGGACTTCATATGCCAAAGGATTCTTTGTTATAGATGTTTTAAAACCAGATGCTTTTTAATTTTTGTGAGATGTTCACATTTCCTTTTTTATGTATGTTTTCAGCACTTTATAAAAGTGCAGTAATTTTTTGTCATACACAAATTAATCCACAATTTATGATCTTAATATGACTGTTAGTATTTCAAGTAGGAAATATATGATTGCTTTCAGGATGCACAAAAACATCTTTTAGTGGTATGCATTTGTAGTTCCCACCTGTGTGGTATAAATTATCTTTCAATTGCCTTTGTTGACATAAGCCCGAAAGACAGGCAGGAAGAGGTGCCCTTGCACCGTGATTAGGGTTAGGGAGTGCACAGCATTTGCACGCTTCCGAACCCTAACACGTAATGGCGCCTGCATCATTATGTAATGCCGTTTAGATGGCGTATGTAATGATGATGACACAACTGTGCAGCTTCTAGACGGAGCTGCGCCATTGCGGTGGAGTAAAGGCGCCCAATGGTGCCTCTTCTGTGTATTGCGCCGCAACTATGGCGCTAAAAAGGAGTGGGGGTTCCCCACTCCTTTTTTTTGTTGAGCAGCTTTGCCACAGCATCTAGCTGCTGTGGCAAGGTTCTGCAGCAAAAAAAGGTGGCACCAGACCACCCTTTTTGGGCGGTCTGTACCCCCCTTTGAGTACTTAAAAGCATGAAAAAGTTATCTTTGCCCTGGATCCTATTGGGTGTTCTGCACTAGAGTAGACCTTGTGACTCCATTGTTCAATGATGAATCAACACTTATATAAAGCCTATAGATTAAATGGGCCTACTTTAGTTGAGCCAGTAGGATTTAGCTTCTTTATCCAGGTCTCAACTTTTATATTTCCTGATAGCAACATTTTAAAATGAGACTAATGTTAGAGTAGGTTAAAAGTGTATAATTTCCTTTCAGTTTCCTGTTACATCTAGTTCAGAGACCTGAAAGGCATTTTTAAGCTAGATGTCATTTATTACTCCTTAGTCTATTTAGTGGCTAAGATAATCATAGAATCATAAAATCATAGAGTTGGAAGAGACCACAAGGGCCATCCAGTCCAAACCCCTGCCATGCAGGAACTCCAAATCAAAGCATCCCTGACAGATGGCTATCCAGCCTCTGCTTAAAGACCTCTAAGAAAGTAGACTCCACCACCCTCCCAGGGAGTGTGTTCCACTGTCGAACAGCCCTTACTGTCAGGAAGTTCCTCCTAATGTTGAGGTGGAATCTCTTTTCCTGCAATTTGCATCCATTGTCCTAGTCTCTGGAGCAGCAGAAAACAAGCTTGCTCCCGCCTCAATATGACATCCTTTCGAATATTTAAACAGGGCTATCATATCACCTCTTAACCTTCTCTTCTCCAGGCTAAACATCCCCAGTTTCCTAAGGTGTTCCTCATAGGGCATGGTTTCCAGACCCTTCACCATCTTAGTTGCCCTCCTTTGGACACGCTCCAGTTTCTCCACATCTTTTTTTAATTGTGGTGCCCAGAACTGGACACAGTTTTCCAGGTGGGGCCTGACCAAAGCAGAATAGAGTGGCACTATTACTTCCCCTAATCTAGACACTATACTATTGATTCAGCCAAAATTGCACTGGCTTTTTTAGCTGCTGCATCGCACTGTTGACTCATGTTCAACTTATGGTCTACTTGGACTCCTAGATCCCTTTCACACGTAGTTTCATTCAGCCAGGTGTCCCATTTTATATCTGTGCATTTCATTTTTCCACCTTAAGTGCAGTACCTTACATTTCTCTGTGTTGAATTTCATTTTGTTAGCATTGTTGGCCCAGCTTTCTAGTCTATTCAGGTCATTTTGAATTTTGATCCTGTCCTCTGGAGTATTAGCTACTCCTCCTAGTTTAGTGTCATCTGCAAATTTGATAAGTATGCCCCCAATTTGGTCATCCAAATCATTAATAAAGATGTTGAATAGCACTGGGCCCAGGACAGAGCTATATGATAGATAGAGAGAGAGAGAGAGAGAGTTGTAGAATTGGATTTCTTAATTTAACTCTTTTATGAGGCCTGAACTAAGGCACTGCAGAGAACATAGGGTGTTTGCAAGAACCCCCCCCCCCAAGAGTGGTGGGAGCAGTGCACCCTTGGGGGGGGGCGGTTTGAAAGCCTCTTTCTCATCATCACAGAATCTTCCATTGTCCTTAAGTTTCTGACTGAACATCTGTTGATAAAGCGAAGAGCTGGTGTACCCATGGACACATTGGGACAGATAAGTGGTCAATGTCCTGCGGATTTGGAGAAAATGTGCACCAGTGTTAGAATCGAGGTGCACACTTGCCATTCCATTACAACCATTTAGAGGGTTATTGTAAAAATAAAACAAATTGGAGAGAAAAAGCGAAGGAAAACACTGCTGCTTCCTTTCTTTTGCCCTGTAGACATGAACCTGGCAGGATTTGGGGTTTTGCTTCTTTTTTTAGATATTTTCCCACCCACTGAAAGACTTGTTCTGCCCATGGCCTGAAGTAACATGTTAGTTATAAATTCTTGTCCTGTATCTGTGGTCTGAACGTAATCATATTTCCCTTCCAAAGATGAGATGTAATATGTGCAAATAGCCCTAATAGGTAGAATCAGTTATTGCTGGGATTTTTCATATAATTTTGCTATTTTAAGTTTTTGGTGATTATGAGAAAGATGCTTCTTGTATTGTGTTTTGGAAGCATTTCCAAAACCAATAATATATTCAACATAGTATGGTTACTTTTGCAAAAGTAGCTGGCTCTCCATATCTAGCTATAGCAACATTTCTAGCTTACTGTCAGAGGTAGTCTTACTATATATACTTTATATACTTATGTGCCTGTCTGGGTACAGATGTGATTGTAGGCAGAGTAGTTCTGCAGTTACCAAGAGAGAAGCTCAAGCTGTTACTTTCCATTAAACTTGTTGTCCATGATTATCTTTACAAGTGCTGAGACACAACTTTTTTTCATAAGCTAGAGTGTACTCTTTTCTTGCTGGCTGCATTTTTTTAAATCTTGCTTCTAGTTGCTTCATGAATATTGGATGGTTCTGAGAGATCATGTGTCTGCCATTGATGAACTTGCTATGGCTACAGAGCGTCTCAGAGTGCGTCATCCAGAAGAGCCAAAACCCAATCACCCAGTTCTTCACATAATTGAACCACATGAGGTGACATTTCATTTTATTTTAAAAGCAATAGTGCTGCTTACCAGTCATCATAAAGGGCTAAGTGTTCGATCCTGAAAAGAACTAATCTTCCTTTTCCTGTGTTTTTTTTAAAGAATTTCTTCACTGCTTTTATGCTACACTTAAATCCTACATTTACATATGTACCATATCTAGAAACCGTATTTCAGCCTTAATGGTTTTTACCATGCAAAAACATTAAAGCAATTCACAACAAAAGATTCAAATTTAAAAAGAAAAAAAACAGGCATGCACAGTAGGATAAATCAAAATATGTTGTGATATTTGTTCATATATTTTGCTCTTTATTTGAATGCTCTGATTGCTAAAAATTGTATAAAATTATTTGTGAAATAGGAAAAATTTAGTAGCAAACTTTTCCTTTCATTATTCAATGATAATGCTAGAGATGAAAATTTGTAATGAAAATCCCTAAAGAGTAAATTTGATTTCCCAGGTAGAACAAAACCGAGTAAAACTTTTGAATGATAAAGCAGTTGCCAAATCACAGCTTCAGAAGAAACTGGGCCAGCTGCTGTACCTCACTAATTTAGAGAAGGTAAGAGCTGACCAGCCCCATATTTGTTATGTAGTACACATGATTTTCTTTTTAATCTTCCCACCTGTTAGGTGGATTTGAAAAAAGGAGAGTCTGACTACTGAGTAGTAACTCTTGAAGTCTGTTGTTCTCAAAGAAAGAATAGAAACTGTTACATAAAATTGCTAAGGTTCTCCTTATTGTTCTTCATTTCATTTCTTGAGTTGTGTCCCATTTTGGTTTAAAAGATGGAGGAAAAGTCAATGTTGGTCCGTTTTACATTGGCAAAAAGAGGTGTGTTGAAGGCTGCATGAAAGCCCAGCCTTTAGATGAGAAAAAGGGAAAGTGTGCCATGAAAACACTATTTTGGAGTTTTAAGGGAGAAGAAGTGCTTTAAAAAGGAGCTGGCCCATTTTACATTGGCAAAAAGAGGTGTGTTGATGACTGCATGAAAGCCCAGCCTTTAGATGAGAAAAAGGGAAAGTGTGCCATGAAAACACTATTTTGGAGTTTTAAGGGAGAAGAAGTGCCTTTAAAAAGTAGTTTGATTTCCCCACTACTTTTTTTAAAAGGGCGCAACATTGCTATTGCATCTAAAGGCTAAGGTGTAGTTGAACGGTTAAATGGGGCTCTATCTCTTTAAAGCGCCCATTTAAAGGCAGCGATACAAGTGCGGAGGGAGGGAAGGTGCCAAGACAAGAAGAGACCTTCAGAGCCCGGCCAGAGTGCGCCTGCACCTTCCTTCACCTCCTCCCTTTGGTTGAGAGAGTGTGACTTCTAGGGAGACAGCAGGGCACTGGAGGCGCTCAGCCAGACCAGGGCAAGCTGGCAAGAGGAGGAGGAGAAGGGGAGGGACCTGGAGCACCTCCGCTGCCCTGCTTCCCTGCAAGTCACACTCTCTCAGCCGAAGGGGGGAGGAGAAGGCAGGCCCAGGCACACTCTGGCCAGGCTCCATGGCTCTCTCCTGGCTGCCTTCCTCCTCCCTTTGGCTGAGAGAGTGTGACTTGCAGGGAGGCAGGGCAGCAGAGGGGCCCCATGTCCCTCTCCTCCTCCTCCTCCTCCTCCTGTTTCCAGCTTGCCCTGGCCCAGCATCAGGAGGACCTGGAGCACCACCGCTGCCCTTCCTCCCTGCAAGTCACACTCTCTCAGCCAAAGGGAGGAGGAAGGCAGCGGGGAAGGAGGGAGGGAGGGAAGGAGCCAGGAAGAGACCCCCAGAGCCTGGCCAGAGCACGCCTGGCCCTCCTGCTTCCTCTTCAAAAAGAAGGCTGGAAAAGTAGGGCATGTCCTGGCAAAGGAGGACGTGCCTGGTCAACTTGGAAAAGGGGGGCCTCTGCTCAAGAATGGAGGACATATGGGAATCCCTCCTGGACAGAGGGCTGAAACCTCAAGACAACTCAATATAATGCTCTGACAGAACACAGACTACAACTCCCATGAGCCTTTGCTACCATTTCCCAAGATGCCTTAATTTGCAACAGAAAGCCGACCAGTATGTTCACATGTGATGAATTCTTTCGTATTGACTCTGCATTTTCTTTTTGTGTAGATGCTCTCTTGTTTTGTGTGTGATGAGCTTGTGCGTAATCATGTGCATTTCCGAACTGACCTCACTTTCTCCCTCTTTCGGAATGGTCCTGTACTCCCCCATGTGATAAGCTCCGACTGTATGATGTACCTGCGCAATTGCGCAATTCGCAGCCAGCAAGGGAAAAAAATGTTTAAAGCGCGGCTAAAAGCCACGTTCCTTGCCACCCATGTAGCTGCTCCACCTGTGTTTGTAGCGTTTTGACAGCTTCCCATGTAGTTGCTGAGCCACAGAAAAAACCTCAGTCTAGCTGCCCTGTACTTTTTAAATGCACACCTGGGGCTTGCTGTCTAGCTGCTAAGCATTAAGGAAAGTGCAACTTCATGTCACACTTTCTTGCCAATGTAAAAAGCCCCGTTGTAATCTAGTAAAACTGCAGTTGCTTCAATTAAGCAGCATCTCTTCCAGGTTGTACCCCAGAACTATAAATATATATATATAGCTTTTTACTGTCTTAAGACCGGGGGAGAAATTTTGGTTGGCTAATGTGTCATAAGAAATTATAGGGGGTACTCAGTTTCATTTTTAATGCCAGCTTTGTAGTTTGTACATCTCAGTTCAGAGAAATAAGGTGTGTAATTCTGCACAGAATATATTCAGACCCTCTCCTTGTACACAATAACATGTGACACCAGGTAGTCAGGTGCTTATGATACTCAAGAAGAGTTTCCAAATGCAATGAATAATAGAGAGGGAGCTCCAACAAAATAATAGAGGTACATTTCCTAGTGGCATTTCTAAATTACCTTATAAAGTAGATGCCTTATGGGGCACCTTCATCTCTAAATCAGAATACCGTAAGTTATTCTCTTAGAGTTTGCTCTGTAGAAACTTTAATTCATTCAAAGCATCTTGGAGTTAGATTAGGAGCTTTTCAAAGATGTACAATCGGCCCTCCTTTTTCACAGGGGATCCATTCCAGAGCCCCCCACAAAAATGAAAAAACGTGATTCAAGCCCTATTGGCTTCAATGGAGGCATGCCGCCGTGGGAGCATGCTGGCATTGCCATGGGCGCTCACCCCATTTTTAGTCCCTCCATTCGCCCCCCACAGATAATTGAGGGGCACTGATCCCAAGTCTGCAAGAACGGAGGGAGGACTGTACTGTAATTGGTGAATGCAGACATTTTTCTTTCTTTCTTGTTATGTTTTATAATTCCTGAAAAATATTGGCTTGGATCAGAGATGCCATTACAAGAAGGACTGCTCCAATTTAACAGAAGAGTATTCCATGTTAAAAGTACCAGTAACCCTAATGTAGCCTGTATGTTTATCACACACTAAAATAAACTAATTCATTGTGGTACTCAGCTGCTAGATGTCTTCTACTACCTTATGTAAAGTTCATGGAAAAGTGCTAATATACTTTAACATTTAATTTATGGTCCTTTTGATACATTTAATTCTCTGGATGCTGCAGAGGACTTCAGTTTACAAGACCTGATCATGGCTGTTAGGAATCAGTTCTGTTGGAGAGCTCTCATTCATAGGTTTTTCATAAGTTGAAGCCAAGTAAATGGCAAATAACAATAAGAAAGCTATGCTGGATCCCACAATCAAGCAACTAGTTGTGTAATAGGTACCAAGACTTTGTGCTTATGCATCACACAATGAATGAGCTCTTCACCTCTCACTAAATCCAGGTGTGAGAAAGGGCTAGATATCTGCATATGAAAAGGTTAGCTGCTCTAGGGACCACACACACACAACCTCTGAGAAGGCATAACTGATTGCACAACTATTTTTACACTAGTGTAATGTGCCAACAGGATTCACCCATTATTTTCATATGAAGGTTGGGATATGCCTTTAGTGAATATACTCTCACTCACAAAAAGTTGTATAATGATCTGGCAAATGAGCAAAGTTTTATAGTTATTCCAGCATGAACTGCTTTATGCTTGAAGTGATTTTTATTCTGACAAAGGGGGAAAAAAACTGTTTTTAAATATATCCATAGTCTCAGGATAAAACAACTGGAGGAGTTAATCCAGAGCCCTGTCCAATTTGTGCACGCCAGCTGGGACAACAGGTAAAAACTTAATCTATATCATTTTTTTCTGTAGAGTTCATTAGTTCATTTAATTTCTTAGTTCATTGTTAGCATACCTGAAATGGGTTTCTTTGCCTGTAAGAGTCTGAAAATAGCTGTTAAAAACAAGTAATAACAAAAGCCATTGAGGGACAAGTATATTTGTGTGGGGCCAAGCTAGAATGTTAGTGCTGTGTATAACTCTGTCCTTTTTTATTATCAAAAGCAGAAATCAAAGTAAATAGTATATAAATCAGTTCTTGGTGCAAAAGTTTTCCTAATAGCATGGGGTATACAAAGTCTAGTCTGTGACCTTGTTCTAGCATGTAGTTTTGTAATGAACCATGGCCAGCAACAAAAATTAGTGTATTATGAAGCAGTAATAGAATTCTAGTACTTGCACCTCAGTCCTTTCAGAAGCGTGCAATACTTTAAATGGCTTCAGTGTGGGCCCCTGTCATTAAGCATTTGACCAGATGTTCACATTGGTTGCTTAATTTAGAAATGCACTATGTATGTGTCTTTGAGTAGTAAATTATCTCATGTGTCCAAAATTCCAGTGATCCAACCTCATTTCTTAACAGGTCTATCCAAAGTTATGTCTGCCTGAAGGAATATTCCTTTTTAAGGAATCACTGTACCCATTTAGCATACTCTATGTATATCCTAGGCTGGCCCTGCCCTTTTCTTCTATTTCATTGCATGATGGGGTGGATGGTTTTAAGTAGGGGTTCATAGGATTGAAATATGAACATGTATGTAAGGAGAAAAAAAGCCATGAAAAAGTGCTGTGATAAATATTTTTAACAGGATGGATAAGTATAACAATATGGACTGCAGAGGTTTGAAGAGATAGAATTAGGAATACTGGAAAATGGATGGTACTTGCAGCATTCACGCAGTGATAACCATTTTTAAAAAGATATTTTTCTGATTGCTCCAAGCTTCATGTTGCTAGCCTTGATGAGGAAAGTTCTATTTCTACATTTCCATCTTTTTCTGTGACTATAGAATCATGTATATTTTTATAATACCCAAAATTGTATATGAAGATTGAGTTACATCTGCCTAGGCTTATTATATTTTCATATGTGCTGGGTTAACAGCAAGGTCAATTTGCACTTACTTACTCAGGTTTTTTCTCTAATCTAGTGGGCAGTGTTGACATGTGGACATTGCTTTTGCAATGAGTGCATAGCGATTATTATAGAACAGTACAGTGTTGGCACTCGCAGAAGCTCAATAAAGTGTGCCATCTGCAGGCAGACAACATCACATAAAGAAATCTCCTATGTCTTCACTGCAGAAACTCCAAACCAGGAGGATGATATACCTGTGAAGGTAAACTGCCATATTGATCAGTATTCTTTTCTACCAGTGCACATTTCTAATGATCCTAGTAGGCTAATTACCTTTTCCCTACTTATAAGTAGGTTTAGCAGAATCATTAGACTTCCAAAATATTTTTGTTAAAATGTCACTAGGAAGAAACTTGAATTGTAAGGGAAACATTCAGCATGTTTATGTGTAAAGATACATAGTAAACAGTACTATGGAGAGGTTAGCCAATAAAATGGAAAAGTTGGGTTTAGAGGAGAGCTACACAGCCCAATATTGACAGTGGTCTGGAAAGGCCAATGTCAGTCTCAGTCCAACCAACCAATTTCAACCAATCCAAATTAGTTAAGTGTCATTGGTGATGTTGCAGGTATTTGAAAGGAGTTTTTGGTGCTAATTTTAAACAAGGTCATGTGATGGAATACAGATATTCAGTAAGATGCACTATTTTAGGCCTTAAAAAGACAGACAATCTGGAGGGTATGGTGTTTAGATGACACTCACTCCCAATCACTTGGAAACTGCCTGGGATTGCTCTGGGCTGCCCAAGATCTTTTCTGCTTTTTATTGCAGTCTATTTGGGACCGCGGCAAGGGCTGGCATCAGGACCACAGTGTGTGGTTGCCATGGTCTCTGTGTTCTCTGGGCAGGAGCAGCCTCTGGCTGCTCCTTCCTGTTTGTTTGTTCTGCCCCTTAGTAAATTAATAATATTTACATATACATGCATGAACCTCCCATTTCTGTGCTCTGCTACCATAGGGATATGAGGAAGTAATTAAAATAAAATGATGTAATTTGATAACACAATTAGAGATTATTTTAAATCAAGTGAAATAATTGAGTCAGCCTACATACTTCAAGCCTCCATACAGAGGTATCATTAGAACTGGAATAATGATCATTCCTCCACAACATAGTGGCAGTGCTGGGGCATTATCAGTTCTTGCACATATGTTGGTACCATGTTAAGGTAATAATGACAAGGAAACTGAAATTTCCCAAGTCTCACTTAATCGTAGAAAATACTATGACTTTCTGTGAGATAATTGTTATAAATACGAGGCAATGAAAGTTAAGCATTTTCATATTCCAGTACAGTGGTCCCCCGGCTTACGCATCCCCCGGGTTGCGAAAACCCCGGGATCCGAAAGCCGCCGGACCGCTACAATATCCCCCGGGATCCGAAAGATCCCCCGGGATACGAATTAAAAAACCGCGCGGCCCCTTTAAATTGGCCGCGCGGTCCATTGAGTTTAGCGGTCCCCCGGGAAACGAAAGCTTCCGGGTTACAAAAGTAATCCCGGAACGGATTACTTTCGTAACCCGGGGGACCACTGTATGCTGTTATAGTGCACATGCTTAACTTTCCTATCCAAAGCTCTTAATTGTATCCATAAGTGTGGTTGGCTCATACTTATGGATACAGTTGCGTAGTATTCTTATAGACGTCCAGTACCACATACTTTCCAGATATTAGAATTCTTGCTGTCTTTTCTAATTCACACCTAAGCATAAATATTTTATTTTATATTTATCTGCATTCTTCATTATATTGCCATCAGTAACTACAACATGACTTGTGGAACATGCATAGAGAAGATTCGTTAGGCAATCTTAGCAATAATGTATATACAGCGGGTCCTTGTAATGGATAACAAATTCCGTGGCTACTCTAATCCCATGAAATACAATGGCATAACTAAACTAAATAGAAAATTAAGGTTTGCTATTTGGAATTTATACTTTTTTGAGTATTTTCAAGAAGTGGATGCTTGAATCCATGGGTGAAAAATTTGTGGACAAGGAGGCCCGACTGTGTACCTATCTAGAAAATTACTCCCTACATAAGAATTCACTGCATTTTGGAAATTACCAAATTCTTGACACAGTTGTGCACTATCTAATGGCATTCCAACAGATGCTGCTCCCAAACAGTGAAGATCAAGATCTGTAAAACCTACTTTTGTCAGAATGACAGGCATCATTCTACTCAGATTTGCTGTTTTGTCCAGTAGCAAGCCCTCAATAAACCTTCTGAAATTTTTCACGTAGATACAGATAAATTGCTGATAGCTGAATGAGAGTTTGTATAATTTATAGTTCTTCAATTAAAAAATCACATCTATACTGTATATCAATTCTGTATAATGTATTTCACATGTAATAGTCCTACGTATCTACATTTTGGTATGCTGCTTTCAGATATCTTACAATTTTGTTAAATAACATTTAAAAGAGTGGAGCGGTACATTTTGGCACTATTCAATGTATTCATGTGTATCAACACAGTGTTTTGGTATTATTCTACTCTTTACAACACTACAAATGAAAATGGGTTTTAATTTTTCTTCAAAGGGAAGTCACTCCACCAAAGTGGAAGCTGTGGTAAGGACTCTAAAGAAAATCCAGTTCAAAGATCCAGGAGCCAAATCCCTAGTTTTCTCAACGGTAAATCTTAACTTTTAAAATTTAAAACTAATTGCAATAGAGGAGTTTTGTGATAGAATTGTTAAGTGTTGGTATTGATAATGAAGCAACTTTATTTTAGCTGAAATTAGAATACATGGAAAAGTTTCTTTGTCTCTGTTGCAAACTGTGTTGAATGCTGGTAGCAATGTCATCAGTACCATCTTCTTTGTAATATGAAGATGTCTTCCATTTTTATTTTGTAGTGGCAAGATGTGCTTGATATCATCGCAAAAGCTCTGTATGATAACAACATGGAGTTTGCCCAGATCAATGGAATTAACAAATTTCAGGTACTTAGGACTGTGGGAATTAAGTGTTAACTATACTTCAATCCTTTTTCTCCACATTCCCTGGAGAATGATATAGTATGATTACAGAGAAAGAGTGTTCTAAATCATATTTATATTTAGGAAGTGATTTAGTTGGAATGCTGTTGGTATATATTACACTAGAGATTGCACAGTAGTGGTGAGGGAAAGTAGGCAATTTCTGCTAGCTCCAGTATCCCCCCCCCCCCCCCAGTGTTTTGCTTCCTTCTTGACCACTGTGGCTGTAGCCTTTTTACTTCTTGCTGTCACTGCCTATGTGGAATCCAACAAGATTGCAGTCTTAGCGTTTAAAATTCTCATGGTACTAGAAATAAGAATGGTGCTGGAGCTCTAGAACAGGTACAAAATTATAGTTTAAGGGCTAGTACAAATATGCCAGCCCCTGTTAACTTCAGCAAACAAAGGGGAAGCAGCTATAATTGCTGATAACATTTGAGGAAGAGGAGGATACAGCTATTCAATACTCCCTCATGTTTGGACTCATCTCAAGCAGATTTATTCTACTGCTATCAAGTGTGTTCACTGAGGTACTTGTAAGGAGGGATTACCATTGACAGGCACCCTTCCATCATACTTGCCCCCCACACCCTTAATTCATAGACTTATATTGTTTGTTGGATTTCAGTTATTTCCTTTGATTTTAAATACCTTTTGGTCTGCATTGCAGGGGAAAACATGATATATAATTTAATAGTAATAAAGAAATGTAAACTATTTCTTTGGGATAAAAATGTAATTCCCATTGTTTTTCATTGATGACATTCACTGTGCCTAAGGTTGTCCAGGGTTCCACTTTGCTTAAGATCCAAAGTTCCAGACCAGTTTCAAGTTTTGTTGAAATGGGAACATTGATTCCACCTTAATGAAGCGATGGTGCTGAGGGACTGCTTAATCATAGTTAAATGAAGAGGGAGAATTTAGCTATGGCTGCAGAGAAGGGATTTATTAATAATGAAACTGTGAGTTAGTCTTAAGTGTTCTGGGGCTACTCCTGATCTGTTCTCTGCTCTGAGTTTATAAAGGATTTAGGATTTATTGTCACTCTTGAATATAAAGGGAAGTCTTTACTTCATATGTGTTTTCCAATATCCTTTATTACACTGCTTTTCTTTCAGGAAAACCTCTCTGCATTTAAATATGACCCCAAGATTAACATATTGCTGTTGCCCCTCCATACCGGCTCCAACGGATTAAACATAATTGAGGCAACTCAGGTGCTTCTGGTAGAGCCCATCTTGAATCCAGCACATGAGCTGCAAGCCATTGGCAGAGTACATCGTATTGGACAAACTAAGTAGGTAGCAAAAGTGTCACAGGCTTTCTCTCATCAGCTAACCACACCAGCACTTCATGCAATATGCAAGTTTTAGGACATCACATAGTGTAATCAGTATCTGGGACACTGTGACTTGTGTCCACACTGCAGAAATAATCCAGTTTGCCCCCAATTTAACTGCCATGACTCAGTGTTATGGAATTCTGGGAATTGTAGTTTTATGAGCTATTTAGCTCCCTCTTTCATAGAGCTCTGGTGCCATGACAAACTACAGTCTTCAGAATTCCATAACATTGAGCCATGATAGTTAAAGTGGCTTCAAACTGGATTATTTTTGCAGTGCAGTTGTAGCCTCAGTTAAAATGTATTTTCTTCTGAAATATAGGTATGATTAAAAAAATACTAAAATACAAAATGATTGTGTTTAGTTTTACAGTATCCATCATATAAATGATGATGGAAATGTTGACATAAGCAATAGAAAGAATTATGGCTGTGACCCCACAAATCCCACAATTAGAGAGTAAAGGCTGTAGGTGGATTTATTTGTGAATCAATGTGAATAGGAATGCACTGTAAATGTTTCCAACCTATGCTGGATTTTTTTCTTTGCAAAACCCAGGCCCACCATTGTCCATAGATTCTTAATAAAAGCAACAATAGAAGAAAGAATGCAAACAATGATGAAAACTGTAGATAGGAGGTAAGTAAAACCTGATTTATCTTTGTTACCTGTCAATATTTTACTTCTAATGTTCATATTGGCAAGTGCAACAATCTCATTCATAACAATATGTAACAATTTCTGTGGGCACTTCCCCAGGAGTGTGTCCCACTGAAAGCAGTAGGACATATTCTGAGTAGACATGCCTAAAGGATTGTGCTGTTAGAAACCACAGAATGTAAACAGCAACAGAATGAAGGGATGATGGTGAAAGAGACAGAAGCATTATCCTGCAGTGGTACAGCTACAGTCACATGTAGTATTCACAGTTGCACTTGCTGGAGAAAGAATTTGATTTTCTATAAGCATAATAAAACAGTTTGAAAAGCCGAGGGAGTGAAATTGCTACAGCTGAAGAGTGGCTTCTGGGAAAGTCCCCTGTGCTTCACTCTTCTGATCTGAATGTACTGTAGTTTTTTGTGTTTTGATCTTTTCATCAGCCTACTGAATGGAAAACCAAATTATAGAGCTAATATAATTTAATTTATACAGTTAATATTATTGACAGCTGGCAGTGAGACAGTATGCATAAAATGTCTACACAGATTGAGTCTGAAGAACTAATGAAACAACCTGTTGTCCTTAAAATGCATCATATTGTTTTCCTCTCCGAGTTTGCTTTTAAGATAAATATAAATAAATTATTTTTGACCAGTTTGTGTAGCTTACATAGCATGTGGGTACCACATTTCACAAGTCACTAGACATTTGTCTTGGGGAAATGTATTCTTCAGCACTGAGCTTTGTGACAAATATCTTTTGTATGAGTTCTAAACAGCTTAGATATAAGCTATTTCTCAATTTGTAATAGTTTGTTCCCTTTCTTTGCTCCTGTTTCCCCTTAAAGCCATTCTAGTTCTTCCATGAAGCAATCAGAAGCCTCTGTGTTAACAGTAGCTGATTTGGCAGACCTTTTTTCAGAAGAAACAGAAGAACTTGAATGAAGGAATCCATTTGGGACTCTCTTGATGAGAAAAGGGGACCACTACTTGCATATTTTCTAAGCAACAAAACAAGATGCATTAACTTTTCCTGTAGATGTCACCAAACACTCTTATTTAAGTGTTTGTTTGTATAGATAGATAAATATTTTTAACTGCTTCCATTAGCTTCTCTGGCTATGGTTTACTTCAACACATTATTTCTGCTAATAAAGAAGAACAATTGCACTTTACACAAAGATTACATAAACTATGGCTTTGTACTTCCAAAGAACATGAGTATCCCACCCATTTTGAGTTGTCCATAAAAATGTTTTCTATGTGTGACTAGTTGCAGCAGAATGAGGTGGGAGAATGCACATCCCATTGAAAGCATTGGAATGTGAATAGGCAATATCCATATTCATTGTTGATTTATGCCTGGAGTTTCTAATCCAAGAGATGTATGAGCACTGTCTCTGCGGTGTTCAACTAGACTTTGAGGAAACAAAGGTTTGGGTAACAGCAGAGGGTATGGAAATCATGAAGTAATTATTTTCACTCAATCTGTCCTTAGAATTAATTACTTAAAATATTCTTGTATAAACAAATATTTCCAGAAAGGGCTTCTAGTGGTGCTGTCATTTTATCAAGCAAGTAATATTTTATCAGTTAACACATAAGTACTAATTTTTAAAAATCACTTTGGCATTTTAAGTCATTTCCTAGGTATTTATGCTGTGATATTAGATTGTAGAAACTGATTTTTTGTTTGTTTATATTTAAATGTTTGTTGTTAATGTCTGTTCTCTTGATAAATTATGCCTTTTGTATGATCTTTTGTCTTAAAAAGATAAGTAAAAACTTTTGTTTGAGGGATTTTTAAAGATTCTTAAAAATATTGATTTGTTGACAGTTTGATTCTTATATCTTATTAAACTGGCAAAGTTTCTTCTTGTAAGTTACTCATTTGAAAGATGTGTGCTTAAAATTTCACAAATTTCTCTTGCCAAACTTGGGTTGTATAGAGTTAATTTTTAATGCCAAAATGATCATCATTAACATTAAATTCAGCATTGAAAAATGAAAACTTCCCCCCCCCCCCAAAAAAAAATCAACCTGACATTAGAGACCCAATATAAAATTATTTGAGAAGATGAATTCCTCCCTGAAATAATGTTATTAAGATAGACCTCTTGAGAATATCACTTACAGTAGTTTACGGAAGTGCAATGAAATTAAAGGTAATCCCTGGAATATGGACATTTCATGTAATCATTCCCTGCCCCTCCAGCATCCTCAGCAGTCATACCAGCTTTTGAAAAATAAACCTTTTATTTATTAGTGGTTTACTAGGGCTCTGGGAGACTAGGGTTCAAATTCCCTCTTGGTCATGGAAACCCCCAGGTTAACTTCAGGCAGATTACACTGTTTTAGCCCCAGAGGAAGGTCATGGCAAGCAAATCTTTCCACAAAAACCTCATGATAGGTTCCCCTCTAATGGTGGAAATGATGTGAAATGCCATTATTGATCTTAAGACATTAACAGCAGCCTTCAAAGCCTGTTATTGATCAAAAGGGTAGGATATCCGTTTTTCAAAACAAATTACATTCTTATCCTAAAAGGAAAATATTTTGCACAATTTTATTTTCCTGAAAGTAATTCTTGCCCAAGCCCAATATACTGGGGTATGGGTCATCAATCTTTTGGGGCTAGTAGGCATATTTCAGATGTTCAGGAAGCATTGTGGGCACTATCACAAGATGGCTGCCATTGTAGGCATATCATTTTCATCTTCCAGGATACGAATTATAGCAAATGTTAAGAATGTAATTTGTCCAAAGATTTCAATACAAGACAAAATTATTGCTCACACAAAATACCTGTTTCATAGAACATACAGGCAAAACGTCAATTTACACAAATTAGGAATAATACTAAATATGAATGACAAAAAAAAAATAAAACATGTAAAATGCACAGAAAGTCATATCACATTAAAACAATAACAATGCTAATAAAACAAAGTAAGCACCTCTCTTCTCACTCCCTACCAGTTTCAGAGCAGCCCCCAATGAAAGCATCCATGGACCATGTTAGCTCCTACTGGCACCATGTAGAGAACCTCAGTACTGGATGATATTGATGATATTGATGCAGACAGTATAGGAAAATACAACAAGAGTAATGCTCTTGAAATGAATTCTTTATCATTGAGGAATGTAAGGAAAATGGATCATCACTTGGCTATGTTTTCATTTCTCTTCAGAATGAGAAGGAGGTAGTAAGTATTTGGGGGAATTCCCAAAGATGAAGGAAAGGGCCAAAGCAGACAGAACTTAGGTGTTGAAATGTGGTCTTTGTAAAATAGACAGAATATGGTTGAATGTTCTGCTCTGTAAAACAAATCCACAGGTTTACTGGGATCACACATCAGTTTAGCTACTCCAACACGACACCTCTGAAATTTAAACTTTCAGAAGCAGAATTTAGGAGATGTATTCTACAGTATCTGATTAGCACTACCCTTTGCTTTAGTATTAGAGGTTTTCTGGCACTCCTTGGCATGGCAGTTTATCCATGGTTACTAGAGCTTTGGTTTGTTCTTCAGTGGCATTTAAACATAGATACCTTACTTTATTGGGGTGATGGATGTAAATATCCTTAAGCTGTTGACACTTCTTTAATATAAAGTATCAGTTGATTGTTTTAAATTTATTCTTTAAAACTATTGCAGATAATGCAAGCCAAAAACTTGGTAAGATGTGTTCTGGTTCCCCCCCCCCCCCTTTTCTTCATCTGACTAATAAAGAATGTGTGTTTGTTTCTAAGGTATGTAACCTCCAAGCTGCTTGTTCAATTGTGGCAAGGATTTCTAGCATTTCAAGCAGTCTGAAAACTTGGCTTGCAAAGCATCTCTGCTGGTACACCCAGTTTTTTTCTTCCTTTTTTGGTTGCTTGGAACATAAAAGTTGTTACAAGAATGGTCATGTACTATAAACAGAGACTAAAGAAATCTCATGTTGGCGGGGGGAGGGGGAGCCAAGGAAATTACTTTCCTTTTTTTTCCCCTTCTCCTCCGTTTGCTCAGTCAGACAAAGAGTGTGTCTGCTCAATGACATTAGGGCAGATGAGTCACAATCTATGAATTGGCTGCAATGAAAAGTGTGTTTTAGAACTAACATTGTAGGAAAGCCAAAACACTTCTGAGAAAAGTTCACAACAAAGCAACACCATTCTGGGAATTTCTATCCTGCTGTTAAAAGCTGGTTGAGCGTCAATATTGCTGGCAATTCCAACTGGCTGGCCTTGCTGGTGTAGCTGAATGGAAGATGTTGCTGTTTTGTCACACCTGTTCTTTCTGTACAAAGTGCTATACTTGTTTAACAACCTTTGGTGAAGCAGGCACATGTTGTTTAAATGTGAATAACAGTTTCTTTGAATAATTGCTTGCTTGTAATCACCCAGATTAAATCATGGTGAACTGACCATTCTAAATGTATTTGCTGCTATATAATCAGGCGGTCTCCTTGCCAAAGTGGTAATTTGAATAAAATTCACACCTCCAAATGAAGCTACCATCTTCATTAACATAGCCATGTTCATCTGGAATATCAATATGCCAAGGGAACTTGTAGCACTTGTAGTGTAAAAGAAGTTGTAGATGTTGTCACAAGTTCCTTTGTACAGTTAGTCTCAAAGGTGCTATAAGATCCCTTATAGACACCCAGCTGGGATTGTTTGCATTTGTTCATCGGAAAATACCAAGTCATGTGCACACAAGGGAAAAAATGCATATATATTTTAAATATTAGCATATAGGTAAAGTGTACCTATATATAGTAGCATATATAAATAACATAGTAAATGGAAGAGAAAACAACCATTAGCAGAATATAATTTGTGTTTTAAAAAAAAACATATATGGAAATTCAGAATGTGTGCACTATAGGAAGCCAGTGTGGTGTAATGGTTTGAGCATTGGATTATGACTCTGGAGACCAGGGTTCCAATCTCCATTCAGCCATGGAAACACACTGAGTGGTCTTGAGCAAGTCATACTTTCTCAGCCTGAGAAGGAGGTAAAAACAAATTCCCTCTAAAGCCAAGAAAACCCTGTGATTGGTTCACAATAAGTCAAAAACTACATGAGGTCACATAACAACAAACTATAGATGCCATTACAACACTAAAAACTTTGCATTTAAAATAAAACAAGGCACTATTTCCAAGCCTTGAGTAGCTTATATATTATTCATACCTTGCTTCTAGAATTGGAAAGAATTTTTGTTGATCACAGTCCCCAGTCTTTTCAGTGTCTATAATATAGAAATATTGCCAACATCTATTCAATATCTTTGCAAGCAATGTGTTTGTGAAACCAGTCCAAATTGAATCTTCAAAGGAGAAAGAGTTGATGCCAACCCACTCTTTCCACACTTGCAAATTACACAGACGAGTTCCATTAATTCAAGGAGGTGTCTGCTGTTTCTGTAGACAAGCCTTGGGACCACATGCATGTAAGAAGTTCCAAGCAAGTCTCATAGGCAAGAAATGATGAAAGTGTGGACCCCTCATTGAAGTAATTGAACTTGTCTGTAATTTGCACATTATAGCGGTGCCTCCAGTATCATATATATATGTCTACATATCAGTGGCTTAGAGTTCTGTTTTCCCAGAGATCTCCACAGTGACACAGTGCCAAATCTGTTTTATGGTTTACCTGTCCGAATCTCTTTGTAATATTTAAACCCTGGTTGGAATTCACACACACACCATATTAATTCAGAATGGAGGCAGCTCCATTTCTGGAAACAATCCTGCATGATCTGGATCAATTCAATAGCATATTTGCACTACCAAAGATCGAGATCACTCTGGGCCTTTAAAAAAGACACGGTAAGGGATCGGGTATCAAATACAGTGGCTTAAGTGGGTTTCTGAGTGCCTCCCCAAACAATGCCGGGTGCATTCGGGGCCAGTGTGAATATCGCAGAAATAACACAGTTTCAGTGTGAATAGAGCTGAGAATATGCCATTCTTACCATCAGGCTGTATTATCAACAGAGCTGGTCAAATACATTATCTGCTTAAAGCAGAAAACAAATGCCTTCTCAGTCATTCTGCCCATAAACTTTCTAATTCAACATTGGCAGCTGGAGAACAGCCACCACCCTACCTGAGGATACATTTGTGTTATTATACAGGGTGCTGGTGATGGATAATATTAGATTGGGATTGGCATAAAACATGGGGGGGGGGGTGTCAGAATAGCTATAGTTTTCTTAAGTCACTAGAAAGCAACAAGCAATTAATATTCATAATACACAAAAATGTCATTCTCGCTCATCAAATTGCTTCAGAAATGTAAAATTACTTTTTTAAAAGGCAACTTGTTTCTGTTTGTAAATGGTTACTTTCAAGATCTAGCAATTTCACCATGTGCTTAGCATGGTGTAGTGTTTGAGTATTGGACTATGACTCTGGAGATCAGGGGTCGATTTCTTGCTCAAACATAAAAACCCACTGGGTGACCTTGGGCAAGTCACGGCAATGCCAAGTCCCTTCTGAAGAAACTTGCCAAAAAAACCCATTTTGTAGGGCTACCTTAGGGTCACCATAAGTAAAAAAAAAAATGACTTGGAGAGTCATCTCCAAGGCATCTGCCTTAGAGACTTCAGAACGAGGCTCTTCAGTCTGTTTTCCATCTTTAGGAGTGACCTTAATAATAACAACAAAAATCTGTCAATGGCTGCTGCTGTTATTTCAGTATACTTAAGACTGAACATATGTGTTTTAAAGTTGCTTTGTTGCAGATGTGTTCAGCATCACTATTAGTCTATGCAGTCCTGCTGAACTCAGCAGAATTGTTTACTCCCTGCTATTTTGAACAGTGATTCATCCATTCAGCCAATTGTAATTGCCAGACTGTGAACCCTTCCTGAAATTTCAGATTGAAAATATTCAGATTGAGCTCCTATAACACTTCCACTTTTGTGAAGTCAAAGGCTTTTGTGGCCAGCACCCATAGTTTTTGGTAGTTTTGGGGGCTATGTGGCCATGTTCTGAAAGTTTTGCCAGCATCTGTGCCTGGAATCTTTCTCTGAAGATGTCAGCCACAGATGCTGGTGAAATGTCAGGAATAAACTCTTCCAGAACACAAACACATAGCCCAAAAACCCACAAAAAATTCACTTTTCTTCCCATCTTTCTGATACATATTTTCACAACTGGATTCTATTAAATATCCCCAAGTTTACAGCTATCAAATCTCAGAATCTTGTTTGGAATGAAAGCCTGCCTGCTAAAAACATTAATACCTCCTCCCCCCACCCCACCCCCCAGACCCACAAGAACTAGTGCAATCCATCTGTTGCAATTTGCAAGAGACAATTCAAAAAGCGGTTTGGTAGCTCTGAATAAAAAGTCCTATAGTGTAATGGGCCCATTATATCTTGAAGGTATTCCTCATGCACTATTTCCAGCTCTGTCCATTGTGTTTCCTCACTGAAATTCTTTCTCTATGGGAAGAGTCATTGCCTGGAAATAATGGCAAGCTTGACTGAGAAGTACATATTGTTTCAAACTGACAATCTTTTTGAAATTGAGAGTGGCTGACTGAGAGGAGTGCCCATTTTTGGGGGAAAAAATCTTTTTAACAAATTTAAGCATAATGTATGTTGCTTTGCTTAGGGAAAAAAGGGAACAGTTCTGATTGCAAGGAAAATGTTACAAGATTCTTTTATTTGTTGTCCTTTCATTCTCCATTTGCAGGGGACAAGAAAAAGGAGCTGTAAATCATTTCCTGTCCCCCTATAAAGCAGAATGGAAGGATATAAAACACCAACGGAGAATCAAAGAAGATGGAGTGATGTGGACGTTGCTGCTATAGTAAAAGACAAAAAAATGTGGGAGAAAAAAAGGGAAGGGGTTTTCTTGTTGAGAAGAATTCAGCTCTAAAATAGGTAATGGGTTTGGTGTGAGTAATCATGGTGTCCACTGGCTCTCTCTGTGGAATCCTATTGTTGCCTCCCGGACACCCTTGTGCCTTCACAGATGGGAGACATTCATTGGTGTGAACAAGTTCAGAAAGGGAAAAGGCTGTGAAGAACCTTTTGCACCACACACTCATCTAAAACTCTCAGCCAAGACATAAATTGGAAAGGGCAGCAGGAAGCATCAGTAAGTTGCAGGGAATTTCTTGGCCAGTGCTCTTTGAAGAAACTTCACTTTGATGGCCCCACGCAAACTGTCCATAACTGTCATCCTGGCAGCTTCGCTCTTGATGTCTTCCAGTGGCTCCAGCACTGGAGAGGGTGAGTTTCTCTTCAAGCGTCTCCCAAAAGAATTTCTCAGCTCTGTGTAATATTTCAGGCCCACTTCCAAATGCTTGCTCATTTTGTTCTGTTATAAAGAGGCATATTGATGCTGTGAAGATGTACTTTGCAGAACATTGTTTCAGAGGCATAAAGATGCTGTGAAAAAATGTGCTATATATTGCATGAAAAAAAATCAATAATTTTTCTGATTCCTTAACAGTTAAAAAAAACTCCATGTCTTTTTGAAGTACCTTTTTATGTAAGAACTACAACTGAAAAGTAAGGCTTAGAAGGATGTTTGTATATTACTCTCTTAGAATGTTTGTATATGACTCTCTTAGATCAGAACACTAACACTAATGGTCTGTTTTTAGGGCAACCCATATTACAAATGTTAGTAGCTACTGATTTGATCTGGTTGCTTTATAATGTAATGTTCTTTGCTTTTTAAGATCATAATTTGATCTCCACTTTCCTTGGATTCCTGAAAAGAAAATTACAGGTTTTAGAATAAATAATAACACTGCTATTAAATCGTCTTCTTTGAAAAACGTGTTTGTGTTGAAAATCAATGTGTAAAGAATCACTTTGAACTACCCAGCTTTGTTAATGCATAAACTAGCCTTTGTTTATTGTAAGAAATTTCAGAGTAAGGGTTGTGCCTGTAGGTTATTGGGGAGCTTCGATTTTAATAGAAGCACTTTAAACTGAAAGAAAAAATATTTGAAAATATTTGTTAGATAGCTTTCTTGGTCTACAGGGATGTAAACATTCAAGCTTTCTTGAGGAACAAGGATGAAACAGGAGCAACTAAAGTGAATTAAAGTTTAATTCTCTTCCAATATTTTTTCCTCTTTAAACCATTCCTAATCAATCTATCAGTTGAATGAAATATCAGTATTCAAAGAATGCACAGTGACAGAGTGGTCAAAACAGAACAAAACAAAAAAGAGAATGATCTCTCCTCTGCCTGTAATTATTCAGGAAACTAAAAATAGAGTTGGATTGTGTTTGACTGTATGTGGTCTTAATTCATGATTAACATGCCTCATTGATTTCAATAGGATGTAAAGTCCATGAATGAAGTCTGCATTCAGACCGGTTAAGGAAAACTATATTGCACTCTTCACTGCACCTTTCCCATTCATTTTGTGAAAGTTGGTATTTGAAATTCACAACAGCTGTTTGGAGAGAGACACCTTAACAGAGAATCCTAAATCCACTTACTTGTAAAGAAATAACAAGTAACAATGAAAAAAGAATTCAGATCAGAGGATTTGAGCATCTAAAGAATCTTCAGTTAAATTTTGAAGATTATGTGTGTGTGTGTGTGTGTCAATGAATCAATAACAGTATATCATAAGGGAGCGGGGAGCTGCCAACAATAAAACCAGATACTAACAATCAGAAATACCATTATTTAGAACTGGAGCTGACAGCATGTGATTCCATCAGCTTTGGACAGTATTTCGAGTAGGATGGGATGATGGGAGTTGCAGTTCAGCTATATTTGGAAGGCGAAAGATTTTTCCCACCCCTGCATTAGAGGATAGTGTTCCTATACCATGAACACTTGTACAGACAAAGAAAGGGGAACTTAAGCTGGTGCTTCTAGTCATGAATGGAAAATGGCAGTTCTTGCTGTTCTACAGCTATGAAAGGCACAGGAGTCCTGTGCTCTGTGGCATCTGGTCTCCTTCCATCAGTTTAGCACAGTCATGTCCTTGTCCATGTTTTCCCAGCACATGCTTTTGTTTAAGAGTGTCTGCTGGCACTGTCCTCTCTCTTCCCATAAATTAACTGCTGCTTCCCAGTGATTTTACTGACATATTGGCACTCACAAAGCCTTGGCTCCTTTCAACAAAGCTCTGGGAATGTGAAAATGGGAGTGTTTCTGGTCCCACTATTTTATATGTGAGCAAGCAACATAACACTGATCCACTCACTACTAGGCATAACACTTGTGTCTAAATAGCAACACCATCGGGCCTGGCCTCAAGTGGAAGAGCCCTCCCTCCTACACCATCTTGCTATACCATCTTGCACAGGAGAGAGTGAAAGGACAGGCCAAATTCCATTGGGCCTGTCCTAGATTAAGAAGGCGAGCCCTCCCTCCAGTCTATCTGCCTTGGTCCAGGCGTCAGAGGGAGAGAAGAACATTTGGACCTGATCCCCTTCCCCAACACCATTCCCTTCTCCTTTTGTGTCGTGTCTTCTTAGATTATAAGCCTGAGGGCAGGGAACCATCTCATTAAAATAATAATTGTAAGCCGCTCTGATAGCCTTTAGGGTTGAAGAGCTGGGTATAAATAAACAAATAAATAAAAATTGACAGTAAACAGAGACAGAAACACAATAATAATTTCCTTAATCCTTCGGCGGAGGGCATATATAATTAAAAATAATTGTAAGCCACTCTGATAGCCTTTAGGGCTGAAGAACGGGGCATAAATAAATAAATAAAATATATAATGGGAAAACATTTCTTCCATGACTCTATTGAAATTCTGGATTTCTTTTTGACCAATTTAAGAAGAGCAAACAATGCACCTCCTGAAAGTATTTCATAGTATACATAAACTGAGAAATAACTGTTTTCTTGCCATAGAGCTGCTTGTCAGCCATTTTTCCTTTTAGCCACAGCTTTTGGATATTTTTAAATGCCCAAGGCATGCATGCATAATCTGTGGATTTGTCCAGAAGCAGTAGAGCTATATGTCCACAAACCAGTATCTTCCCACATTACACTTGTTAGTCCTTCCCTTCTGCTCAGACACAATTAAGTGCTTAGTGTGTCCATGTGGAGCATCCTCATTTTAGTAAGACATTTATTTTATTTTATTTTATTTTTATTTTTATTTTTTGTGACTTCACCTTACATTATTGCACAGGATTTGGGTTTGTAACCTTCAAACATCTTTGGAAAGTATTTTGCTAATTCAGTGAGAAAGCAGTTCCATTTTCTTCAGTCATTGATTCTATCAATTATTGACTATAAATCAAACAGTACTTGCACTTTGATATCGCAACCTCCACCCCACGAGTCCTCTCCCTCCCCACTTCTTCCTATATTTCTTTTCCTATTTAGGGCTCACTACTTAATCTCAATAGATAAGGCATCTACTTAGCCATTATTTTCTGAAAATTATTCTGCACTGAAATTAGATTTTTATATACATTAATCAACCACCAGAAGGAGCAAGCTAATTCGTCTTTCTTTTAAGCCACCCAAAGGCTAATGATTCTGCCCTGAATTTAATTTATGCTTCTTTCAACCCAATAACCTCAGTGGCATTTCAAAAGACAATTAATATATAAGGACCTTCAGTGGAACCAGACTCTGTGATGCTTCAGTTAAGAACAATAATCAATCAGCCAAAAGATGCCTTAATGTCTGTCGGATGCATGCACAATTTCTGAAAGGCCACAGCTGATCAGTGCCCCATACTTTTTCCATTGCTTCCAAAGACTAGGTTTGTTTTCTGTCACCACTTAATAGAAAACACTGCACCTGATTTAAAAATCAATATGGATTATAGAATTAAGATTTCCTGTTAATCCAATGATTGGTTTTAGCATTAGACTACAGCACTGGAGACCAGAGTTTGAACCCCTGTTTGGCCATGGAAACTCACTAGGTTACCTTAAGCAAGTCACACACTCTCAGCCTCAGAAGGAGGCAAAGGTAAACCCACCTCTGAACAAATCTTTCCAGTTCTTTTAGGGAACAAATAGTGTGATAGGTTCACTTTAGGGTCACCATAAGTTAGAAATGTCTTTAAGGCACACAACAACAATCAAGCAATGCAGGTTTTAAAATCTCTAATAACGTCATTAGTTGACTTAATGTAGCTAATTATATAGCAACAATTATTATTACAGTGCATATATTTGCCTGATACTGGCCTAGTTAATCTGATAACGCCAGTCATCAGAGATAAGGAGAATCTGCCACCATTAGGATAGCCAAGTATCTTATTTTAATTGAGGACAATCATTTGAAAGGTTGTCTAGGGAGAAAATCTTTTAGAACCATTATCTATTTCAGAGGTTGTTCATTTTGAAGCTAATAAAATAATAAGAAAGGAGAACAGGGACACTAAATTATCCTCCCCACCCCCCACCCCATTGTTAGTACCTAGACAGTAGTGTAAAAGAAAGTAATCTGGTTACAGTATTCCCCACTATTGAATTTCTATGTAAACTGTGCGTTATTATTTTGTGCCTTCAAGTTGTTTCCTACTAATGGTGACTCTAACATGACTCTATCACAGGATTTTCTGGTGCTCAGAGTGTGCGATCACTCAAGGTCCCCAGTGGATTTCCGTGGCGGAGAAGGGATTCAACCCCTGATTTCTATATTCCTAGTCCTATGCAAAAACCACTACATCATGCTGGCTCTCAAACTGTACTTACTGCTGTTATATTTGCATCTACAAATCTAAATCAATGGATGTGGTTCACTTCTCCTTCTTCTGGCAAATCTTTAAAAAAAATATGTTGCTGATGTATCCCCTACTTTTTTGGCATGGACACTACTCACAGGGAATTGTAAAGCTGTATGTATCGTCTAAAAAAAGTAACTACTGGATAAACTGATTTCTATAAATTGTCTTATTTGAAATGAAGCTTAGCAAAACAAGCTTTATCTGTAAATTAGGTCTTTTCCTCCCTCCCATGGACTCCATCACTTCATGTTGATGTAATCAAAAATACAATGTGGTCTAAATTTGCCCTCCCCAATTCTTCTCCCAACAATCCCGCAACTCAGGAAGCCTCTGTTTAAAGACTTCCAAAGGAGACTCCACCACTCTCAGACAGTGTGTTACACTATCAAACAGCTGTTACAGTCAAGAAGCTCTGTCTTCTTAATGCTTAGGTGAAACCTCTTGTCCTGTAGGTTGCATCCATTGCTCTGTGTCCTAGTTTCTGGAACAGCAGAAAACAAGCTTGACCATCCTCAACATGACATGAGTATGTAGACCAGTGGTCCCCAAACTGTGCCCTTTAAGAGATTTTGGACTTCAGCTCCCAGCAGCCTCAGCCATGTTAGCCAATAGTCTGAGATTCTGGGATCTGAAATCCAAAATCCTTTGAAGAGCACAGTTTGGGAACCACTGATGTAGACCAAAAAAGATACAGAGAGATAAAAATAAATGGTTGGCATTTTCTAGACTCCCTACTCTCACTAATTACTTTATACAAGTTTTGTCACATCTTTGCTTCCAATATCAATGTTAATATCCAATTTTTACAATAAATCATGTATGCACTAGGGAAAAAACCCCCTCATTTCCATTTTTTATAATCTACTAAAATCAAGAAGAATTTGTTCCTTGTCGTTATTTGGCTTCTTGTGCATTCTTCATTGAAACTAAAATGCTAAATTAGTTAAAGGGATGCACAGTATGATATCTAGAATGAGAGAAGGCTGCCCTAGAGATATACAACAGAGAGTAGAAGATCTTTCAATATCCTTGGCAATGGCCAAGTAGATTTCAATGAAAGAAGGACTGGTATGACAGGCAGAGAGAACTGTTGACAGCAAAGGAAGGAAAAACTCCAATATGCAGCAGCCTTGTGATGTCTACTTTTCCATGGCTTGCATTAATTTTATGCTTTAGACCACAGAATCAATTTGGTGATCCTGCTATTTACATCTGACAAACAGATAAACTTGGATAAGCAGCAACAACTGGTACCTTAGGCATTGTAAACTGATGATAGTTTCCAATTTGGTAATGTGATCCTATGTATACAAGTAGGGCTTTCCCATTGTTGGCAATTGCTAGGGAAAGAGTCCAGTGAAGACATATCCAGCTCATCTAGTTCTCTGTAGGAATTAGTTCTGTCTAAATGTGAGTTCTGATTTGCAGCCAGTGTGTTTGATTTGGTCTCTAATAACAACAGGTGCACAAAAAACATCAGCAGTTTTATATATGCAATCAATTTGTATTCCAAATGTTTCACAACAAATAAAAGTTATTCATTTCCATTGGAAATCTGTGTGTGTGTGTGTGTGTGTGTGTGTTTAAATGTAAAACCTTTCTAGTATTGGTCTCCTCTCCCTTTAACAAACAATTTTAATGTGTTTATAGAAATCAACGAGACCATCATCTGCACCAAGGATCTAATTGAAGTGGAAATCCCAAGTACATTTTTCCTGTCCAAGAATCCTCCAATATTAGTAAGTTCCTTCTTTCGTAATTTTAAATGAGGAAATCCTTTTCAAAATGAGATAATTCTGTCTCAGTGTTGAAAGAAACTTGTTGAAAAAAAGTTCTTCAGGAAAAATCCTTAACGGGGCAGGATCCAGACTAGCTCAGTGACAGCAGAGCATTCTCGGTGGACACCAAATACTAACTGGTTTCAGGAGAATTAAATGGAATCAGTGCTGGAATTGATGGAATAGAATATCCTGGAAGTGGATATAACTAATTGGCTGAAAGCCTGCACAGGAGCATTCCATCCTGCAGCATTATATTCCAATTTTCACTTATTTTCTTTTTGAGTAATAGATTATTTTTAGCTTGTTGGTGGTGGTGTGTACCTTCAAGTCATTTTTGACTTATGGCAATCCTAATGTGAACCTCTCATGGGGTTTCCTAGGGCTGAGAGTGTGTGGCTCACCCAAGGTCACCCAGTGGGTTTCTATGGCCAAGTGTGGAAATGAACCCTGATCTCCAAAACTGTAGCACAATGCTCAAACCACTACAAGTTGATAAACCAAGGGTGAGTACAAGATAGATGTGGGAGACTTTCAGCAAATGGGCAATGATTTCTGACACCTATGGTGAGAAGCACCACCAGCAGCAAACTGTGCATGATAGCTCCCCCCCACACACACACACTGCCTATTTAATTTTTTAATTCTCCATGAATTTTCAGTAGCAATGGTTAAAACTGCCAGCTCCAACTTATTATGAATGCAAATATACCAGTTCAGTTTTCCCAGATTCAAAAAGTGGACTTTGGGAAACTGTGGTTGAATTTTACTGACTGTTAAGCAGTTGTTAAAGGCACAGGGGCCCCAGGCAGGGAAAGGTGGCATTCTTAGTATACAATAATGCCATACTTTCAAGCAGAGTCTGGAAGCAGCTAGTTACTTGTTATTAATTACTTTTCCCTATAATGATGAGGAAAGTATGTTACAGTGGGCCTAGCTATCCTCTAGGGTTTGGTTCCAGGACCCCCTGTCAATACCAAAATCTATGTATGCCCAAGTCCCATTAAATACAGTGGCATAGTGAAATAGTGTCCCTTATATAAAATAGCTAGGTTTGCTTTTTGGAATTTATATTATTTCTAAAAATATTTTCAAACCATGGATGGTTGAATCTGTGGATAAAGAATTCAAGGATATAGAAGGCCAGTTGTATGTGATGACCTAAATTTAATTATTATTTTAAACTAAATCAATCCTTTTTATCAATAGGAATTTGGTAAACCAACACTTACATAAGTTCCACTGATTCAATAGGTCTGCTCTAGTTGCAAGTGTCAGATGTAGACCAGTGATTTTAACTGAACCTTGCAACACTGGCCATGCTTTTCTGGAAATTGTAGTTTAAAAAGACAATATTTCCAAGTTATATCTGTAATTTTACGAAGTAACATTACTTGTTTGTGGTATAACTGTAGATTTGTAATTATTCATGTATGGCATCTGAAATGATGGAAGAAGATCATTATGGTTCAGTTGCCAGTTCATTCTTCGTCTTGTGCTTCTATCTCATAAAGTCTTCTGACTGCTGAATGATATCAAACTGGATGGGAAGAGAGTGTATTTCCACTGGAAGACAACAGATTGTAGTGTTCAGAAGCTTTTGTAAAGTAATGAAGAGAAAAATATTTTAACTGGTCTGAGGACTGGAAAAATGTAGAGTAATCCTTTAAAATAAAATCTAATTCTAATGGTAACTAACTATTTTTGCAGATCTTGAAACTGTAATTTAATGCTTTTAAAATTTAACTCCAGGCTTTGTTTTTAAATGAAATAACAAATTTTATGACTCAAGATATATTGATTAGGTTGTTTATTGATAAATATGATGTTGTTGACTATTTCACTGGGAAAAATTGAAAAACGGTAAAACATTTTTTCCAGATTTCTGATTTGCATCTTAATGACCCAGAATGTCATGGCACCGAAGTAGGAAACCTCTATGTGTTCAGCATTAAGACCAACTTCACAGACTGTGGAACACAAATGGTAATAGGCAAAAATGTTGCTGTGGTTTCTTTGTGATTTCTTTGTATGCTACATTTGTTTATTACTTCTGTTTAAAAGTAACTTTCCAAACATGTGCTTACAATGAACATACCACTCCAGTTTAGGTGTGAGTTGGTCTAATCTTCAGTGCAGAAATAGTGAAGTTTGATACCACTTTAACTGCCACGGCTTAGTGTTATGGAATTCTGGGATTTGTAGATTTGTGAGATATTTAACCTTCTCTGTCAGAGAGCTCTGGTGCCACAACAAACTACGAATTCCAGAATTCCATAGCATTGACTCTTGGCAGTTAAAGTGGTGTCAGACTGCATTATTTCTGCAGTGCAAATTAGATCCTTGATTCTACCCTTTTCTTTTTGAATTGGAAGAGCTGGAAGTGGACTCATTTAGCAATTGTGCCCAGTCTGGAAGTGTGCTGCATGGATTCTTGGCAAAACCTGATCTTGTTCTAGCACAAAGGTAGTCACAACTTTATCTTTCCAGATGTTTTTGGCATGCAGCTCCCATATCTCCTTACCACTGGCTATGCTTTCTAGGGCAGCTAGAAACTGTAGGCCAAATACCTCTGAAATGCTACAATTGTCCACTTCTGCTCTTGCTAGTTGAGGAGCTAATCTTCTCAGTTTCGAAGTGCAATTTAGACAGAATCTAACATTACTAGTGTTACTGTGTTACTATTAGGGATATGAACAATATTCTTATTCAGAATTTGTACAGAAGAAAAATTCTGTACAAAAAACAATGCTTGGCACAAGCATATTTTATACAAAAAAGTGCTTCTTACGCCAGTGAAGTTTTCATCAAAAAGTTAAGGAATGTTACAATTTTTTTTAAAAAGCGAAGTGCTAATAAACCAGCCTATGGGGGGAGACTTTTGATTTCCCCCCATTCTTTAGTACCATTACTATTTTATTTTTCCTCCTGGAGAACCTGAGACTTACTGTGTTGTTGCTTTTTAATGCATTTTAGGATTCAGATGGTTCTTACATAATTTTCCTCAACACTATTCAGAACAATTTCTCTGATGTAATCACTAGAACTTTCATCAATATTACATTTGCCTGCCGATACCCTATTAATTACATGGTACAACAACCTAACGGTGAAAATAAAATCAGTGTTGATATCAGGTAAGACCATTCTTGTTTTGTTTTTTTTTTTTTACGTTGCCATTTTATAGCCTGGATGAAGGCCACTTGAGAGGCATCTGAATCAGGTTGATGTAATCATTTTACTAAGTATACTAATGAAATTGCGGTGTTAGCTTAAGTGTAACCATCTGAGATAGTTTCCTTGAGAAATGTGGGCCTATCAAAGACTTTCTTCATGGGAGGAAGTTCATCTAGTGAAGTTCTCATGTCACCTTATTGGTGAAAGGTTCACAAGATTACTTTCTGTGCCTTATACAGATATCAAAAGCACAGGATCTTTACTAGAAAAAGAAAGGATATTATCTATAGTAGTGTATTTGTGGTCCTCTAGGGGCCCATTCCCACTTGCGGAAAAATCCACATTGGAACCGGGCTGTGCTCCACTTATGAAAGCGATTCCAAAAGGCCCCTCATTCACACTATGGAAAGGGGTTTTGTTTGGAACCGCTTTCTTAGCCGGGAATGCTTGTCGTTCCCACTGGAGCTGCCATGTAAGGTGACAGCCCTTAATGCCCCATCCCCTTCCCACAGGGGAATTTTTTTTATGGGGGGGGTATTGATCGCAAAATCAATCTTGTGCATTTATGATCTTGTGCATGTGTGATCTTGTGCATTTGTGATCAGTATAATGAAGAAAATGAAAACACACACACACACACACTTGCTCCTGGGGGGGTCCTTCCTTCCTTCCTTGGAGGACATGAGCCTTGGCCCTTTAACACCTGGGCCCTCCCCTCCAGCCCAGGACTTGGCAGCTTGGGTTGAGTCCGAAGCACAAACAGAGACTCATAATTCCTTCCCCCACAACAAAAGCTGGTTCATGTGACACTAAGAGCATTACCTCGCTATCAATTTTTACTCTTTTAGTCTCCCCCCCTTTTTTTTCTTGGTTTTGGATTGTAATCTCTTAAGATTGTTTATTCTTTACATTTGTTGTTTCTTTTTCAGGATTGAGTTAGGGGGTTTGGAAATGGGGTTTTTTCCCCCCCGTTTGATAATTGTTGAATTGAATGTAATTTCTTGTATTAACTTTTGATGTTATGAATTGTTATGTTATTTTCTGTTTTTTATTCCTATCCTGAATTTGTTTTTATTATTTCATTGTTGTTATTATTTGGATTGTATTTTTCCCTCTGTTGTAACCCGCCCTGATTCCCTGTTGATTGGGCGGAATATAAATAAATCATCATCATCATCATCATCATCATCATCATCATCATCCCTTCCTTCCTTCCTTCCTTTTTTTCTCTTTTTCTTCATTATACTGATCACAAATGCACAAGATCACAAATGCAATCTTTGTGATCAGTATAATAAAGAAAAAGAGAAAAAAAAGGAAGGAAGGGGGGAAGGAAGGAAGGAAGGAAGGAAGGAAGGACCCCCAGGAGCAAGTGTGTGTGTGTGTGTGTGTGTGTTTCTTTTTCTTCATTATACTGATCACAAATGTGCAAGATTGCAAATGTGCAAGATCACAAATGCACAAAATCACAAACGCACAAGACTGCAAATGCACAAGATTGATTTTGTGATCAATACCCCCCTCCAACAACAACAACAAAAAAATCCACGATTATGACCAGCATTCCCACTTACTGGAAACGATTCAGAATTGTGTTTTCTGAAAAAGACCACTTTAAAACTAGTGTCAGGAAAGCCCGGGCTATTTGCTTTTAACCCGGTCCTTTCCTCCACTAATCAATCCAATGAGGATCGGAAGTCGATTCGAGTGTGAACGAGGGTAATATAGCCCGCGTCACACTTCGAATCAAAATGTAGTGGGAATGGAGCTTAGCTGTTGTTGGACTCCACCTCCCAGCAGTCCCTGCCTGCATGAGCACTGATGAAACATGATGCAAAAATAATAGTTTATCATATCAGGAGGGCTACAAGCTCCCCATGTCACAATCTAGAATTACTACATTCTTTGCAGCCTGATATTATATGTTTGTCTATTAAACTGCTCCATTGGTGTAATAATTCTGATTTATATAGCTGATTCATAACTTGGCCTGGATTAATATACACTTTTGTTAATGTATGATTACACCTTCAAATTTCTTGAGGGATGAAGGAACTCTTGGGGCCTTGCAAAAATGGCCTTGGTGGGAAGGATGAAGTGAAAAGAACACACATAACTCATTGTGTCATATAGTCACCATGACAATTGTATTATTTCTGCAGCTTTGTTTATTCATGCTGTGCATCTCTGTCTTCTTTTCAATAGGTCCATTACACTAAACACTGAAGATGGGAACTTCTCAGTTTCCATGATGCTGTACAAGGACCAACATTTTGAAGACATGTGGACTACGATCCCTTTCCTGACTCTAGAGGACAACATATTTGTCAAAGTTAAAATGGTACCTGTCTGTATTACTGAGCCCTCGAAGAAGCTGGGACTCAAAGTACTTCATAGGTAGCAAAGAAAAGGCAATTTTGTCCTACCAAGTGTAAGACAAGATTCATAAGAAGAAAAACAAAAATGAAAGGGATAACATTTTGGGGCTATCTATACTTATATTCTCTCACATGTATTTGGAAGGTCCATATGTCAAAAATCATTGAAAAAGAAATTCATATCAGAAATGACATCATGTGGAGGAGGCCAGTGGAATTAAGGAGGTAACTTGCCTTTCTGGCATGAAGGACAAAGCAAGAGACCTTTGGGCTGAAAACCAATTTCTAAATCAGAGAATTCACATTCATTGGAGGGCCCTAGTTTTACTTTTTTCAGCTATATATACACTTTTTTTAACTTAGGCGTTTTCATTTTTCTTGTCTTCTCATTAACTTAAATAGACCTGTGCCTCTCTATCTTTCATAGTATCTGCTTATTCTGACTGGCATCCTCTTGGTGAATTATGATGGCATAAGTCATCATTATCCTATTGGCATCATACCATCCCAACTCGCTTTTTTGTTGCTGTTGCAGAGGTTGTAAATACATTTACACACACCATATTCTCTCATAAAAAGATATAAAGGAATCTAGTAGCACATTTCAGCACTGTGGAGAACTTTCTGGAATAACCAGATCTTGGCATTAGTCAGTGTAATTTCCAATCTGAATCTGTGTTCTTGGCTTGTGGATTAAATTATATGTATTCCTTTGTCTCTATTAGATTTCCAAAAGCTAGTACTGAGTGTCCCTTTAAACATGCAACTATTACTTAAAAATGCCTTAGTGGGAAAAATCTGTGTGTCTGCTCAGGTGCTGCCTCTTCTGGGCAATATCAAAGCCCTCAGTCTGGTATCTTAGTCTCTTTTATCTTTAAACCTGTTTTAAACTGGACATCACTTCAAAGAGAGGATGCCTTCAAATACAGCACTGTCCTCTGTACACCTTATTAAAAAGGGTAAGACGATGACAACTGCCTCATGGTGTTTGCTCCTAGCATGTGCTACTCAAGAGTACCTGTGATCTATGAGGGCTGATAGACCTAACCTCTGTGAATCTATTTAACACTTTTGAAAAGCCATTTCAGAGCTCCTCTGTGACTTCACAGGATCTTTTCATTTTAAATCAGTCTTGAATGGTAGTGTTCAAGTGATAGTGTTCAAAGCTTACACAGCTCTGATCATTACAATATTTTGTAGTAGGTGGTGCTGTAATACAGCCAGGACTCATAGGGTCAAACTGCTGGTTAGCAAGACATCATTCATTTGCCACTCAGTTCAGATTTTCCTGTTTAACAGAATCATAGAATCATAGGTCTTTAAGGGGTTGCAAGAGATGTCTAGACCTATTCTTCCCCCGCCCCCCACACAAATACAGGAATACACAACAAAAGATGCCCAGCCAACTTTAAAGATCTCCAAAGATGGAGGTTCCATCACCCTCTGAGACAGTCTATTCCACTACTGAACAGCTCTTATAGGAAAAACGTTCTTCCTAATATTTAGGTAAAATCTCTTTTCTTGTGATTTGAATCCTTTGGTTTGTGTTCTAGTCTCTGGTGAAGCAGAAAACAAACTATCTTTTGCATGACATCTTTTGCAGCGTTTGCACCCTCCCTAACCCTAAAACATATGGGTGCCACCATTTAAAAATGGTGGCGTCCATACTGGCACGCCATGATGTTGTCATGGTGCACACAGTGTTTAGAAACGCTGAGCGCACCATGACATCATCGCGGCGCAAAAAGGAGCTTGAAAACTGAGCTCCTTTTGTGCGCTGGGTCCTTGGGCCAGAATTCAGGGGGGGAAGGGGCCTCTGCGGCGGATCCTTTCTCCCCCTCGGCACCACTGAGGAAAGCGGGGTGCAGCGGGTGCCCAGGGCGCCTGCTGCACCCTGCTTTGGGGCAGTTTGCAGCTTCCCCACAGCCTTCTGAAGTGGCGGGATGGGGCCTCTGAGGCTGCTGGTGCAGCAGCATTGGCCCCATCTCGCCGCTTCTTGGGGTGAGAACGGACCGCCCCTTTTGGGCGGTCTGGAAAGCCGCATAAAACTTGTTATTTTGAGTTGGCTTGGTCTTGTATGGGCAATTATGACCCATTCACTTCATAAAAGACATGCTTCTGGTAGAGATGGAAACTATGGAGATTATTGCACAGACTTTTATCCTGTTTTCCCGATGGGATAAATGCATGTTTAACTTTAAAAATGGGTCTTACCATATTCTCCCATCTGCAGCCCATCTGTAACCCATGCTTGTCCTATGGCTTTTCATGCACAGGATTTTGCCGTGTCTGAAAAGCTGCGAGATAAGCCAGGGTTGCAGATGGGTTACAAATGGTTGAATGAAGTAAGACCTATTCTTAAAGTTAAACACACATTTATCCTGTTGGGAAAATGATGGGATAAAAGCCCAAGCAATAATCTCCTATTAGAACTGATTTGTTGACTTCTGGTTCTGGGCAAAGAAACTCCAGTTCTGTTAAAGAACACATTCTTATCTATTAATGAACTACACATTTCTAATCACTTCTGTGATTACATAGGCATTCAAGGACTGATCTCCTTAAACACTGTTAAATCATAACAGCATCCATTACATCATAAGCATATTAACAGGCATCCATTACAAGCATAATGGGACAAATATCTATTTTAGCATAGACTTACCAGTACCAGCATATATCAGCATGTTTAAGCAGATTGTCAGTCTATCAGGAACAGCATAGCCTTAGCCTGAAATGAAAATAATGTATAATTTTATCTACTATTCATAACTTTGCACCTGTTTTATAAGAGGAAGCTTTCCTTTAATGTTGTCTCTCGAGTAAATTAAAGTAATTCTACGAGTGTGTGTTCTGGGATTCACTCAGTGCAAACATGTGCCTACCAAAAGTATGAGATTTTCTAAAATACTGTTGTTTGTGGGGGAGTTTCATTGCTGTGGTGAGTAGCAGTCTTCCTCAGCTATATATATTAGACACCAATATTATGTATTAATAGTGATTTTTACAAATTCCAATTTATGCATACTGTTTCTCTGTTTTGTCAGGTTCCAGATAACTTCATCATTAGGCTTGAAAACTGCTGGTCTACTCCAACAAATGATCCTGTGCATGTTGTTCAGTATTCCTTTATTAAAAAGAGGTTGGTGTCCCTCCACCTAAATTTCTGGGCAATTCCAGAAATAAGTGACATATTACCACAGAGGCTTTCCTCTGGCCTTCCTTCCATACTTACATTTCTGTGAGCAGGTTAAAAAAATTATTTGCACTGTGCTGCATTTACAGTATATTTTCTTTTCTTTTTCTCATTTTTCTACAGTGATAGTGCTAAGGTGGTATAGGACTTTACCTCTCTGACATGTTTCCTCCTTGACTGTAATTTTTTTAAAAAACAAACAGATATACCAGACTGTGAATACTGTTACTTTGAAAGCAACATAAGGCAGAATTATTGAGTTCATGGAGAGAGACAATGGGGAGGGAAGGAAACTGGTTACATTGTAAAGTGGGCCCACTATATCGGTAGCTAGCTATCCACAGTTTGAAGCGTCCATGCTAGCCCTGTGCTATATAAGTCAGTGGCAGCATGTGCATGCATGTGTGCCAAAGTGGATGTGCACATGTCACTGTCCATATATATGGACTTGACATCCCATGATATTTCATATCTGAGGGAGGGAGGGAGGAACCAAACCCCTGTTGATATGCAAGGCTGAGTATAGTTAACCACATATCAAGCGGGGGGGTTGGGGGGGAGGGAGGGGGAGTGGACAAAACTCAAGTATATGTAGGACATGATTGTGGGAACAACCTTTCAGAGGCATGACATCTAGAAGCAGACTAGCTCAGTATTCCTGGAACTATTGGCCTGCTTGGAGGAGCTCTCACACTCTGATCCATACCAAATGTTTTGTCATCCATGAATGAACCAACAGCCTTATATTTTACATCAGATCAGATGGCAGATCTGTTTTAGATTGTCTTATGCATATCTGTTTTTAAAGAAAGTATGCGATCACATGAATATCCCACTTGTAGTCTGAAATGTTACAGTTTGAACTGGGTTTACTATTTTATCTTCCTTAAAACATTTTCACATCAGTATGTGCCAAGGTACTCTGTGAGGAAAGGATTGGGAGTGTAGCTCTCCAGATGCTGTTGGACCATACTCCCATCTTTTTCTCACCACAGCTATGCTGACTAGGGCTGATAGCAGTTGTAGTCCAACAATATCTGGAGACCCACTCATTCTCTGCCATAAAAAATGCGGCTAAGAAGATAGAGAGAGCACCCTACTTTGCCTGGCTTGTTTCACTCTTCCCTCACTCATTCCAACTCTGATGAGTCTGGTGTTTACTGGATCCATTTGCATAATTAAGTTTTTTAGAGGGCCCTCACAGTGTTCCTCCATTTGAAGAAGTTCCTCTCAATGTGATCATGTTTTCATTATTTGTGTTCCTGTGCAGTTGTCCACAAACTGTAAAAGATGATACTCTGTCAGTAATAAGAAATGGAGAAGGAGAAGAAGCAATGTTTAGGATCCAAATGTTCAAATTTGTTGGCATCGCATTCAACCATGTTTTCTTACACTGTACAGTTCAGATTTGTCATAGTACAGCTGATACTTGCAAACCGGTAAGTTGATAAATATGGAGCCACATATTAATATGTAAGCTTGTTATATTTTGGTTTTTGTAACTTTCCTCTAGCATTCAAAAGGTGAGTAGTGAAGAAGAAACTAAATTCTCTTACTTACCTGTTTAAAGTTTTACTTAGTTGGTTTTCTCTGATCTAGCACTTAACTTGAATATTATGCATCAAACATTAATTTGTTACCCCAAATTCATTAAAATGATCAACCATGACTTTAAAATTCATTATCTGAATTCTCATAGTGTAGCTTTTGAGAAGCAATAAATATTTAATGAAGCATTAGTCCATTAGTGGTGTTCAATAGCGGTTTGAATTATTTTTTAAAAAATTAATGCTGCAACAAATTTATGATTTTAATAAAATTTCCTATATGGTATAACTTGAATAATTTATCTTAAATTATTTAGTGATAGTGTGGTAGCATTAAAACTGCTACTTCTAAAGCATTGTCCAGGCTTTTCCTTGCAGGTCTTCCTCTAGACAGATTAAAGAAGGGAGAAGGGGAAGAAAGAAAAGTCAGAACAGAGGAGGAAAGAAGAAGAGAAGAACAGCAATTAGAAATGGAGTGGGGAATGAGAGACTACATAAAGAATCCCCAAATCCCCAAAGGGTTTCTGAAGTGAGAACTTCAGAGAAGGAGAAGACTAGAAATAGAGAATTGATAAGGTGTGGGAGACAGGGATTGGTTTATGTGCCTGGCATTATTTACAGTATTATTTTATTTATTCATATCCTGCCTTCATCCCAATGCTGGAACCTCAGGTGGCTCACAATATGGCTAAAAATAAGTAGGCTATCATGTTGAAATATAACACAGTGAATAATCTTTTTAAAACAAGCAACCGATTTAAAACAATTTAACAACACATGGATTAGGGCACAAAAGTGTAGCACATCCCATTAAAAGGCTATTTTTCAGCAGTGAGTCAGTTGCCAAGAGTTTGATGGAGTTTTTTTTAAAAGGTTCTTTCTGCCAACAGAAAGATAACAGAGAAAGAAAAGTAGTGCTACAATATAGGAACAGTCACCAAAAAGATTTCTTAACCCAATTTCCTGGCTGACCTTGGAGGGTAAGGCAATGAAGGAGATTGTAAATGAGTTCCAACTTACTGCCAATATGGGACCATTTGTGGTTTTCTTTCCATCCTTATTTTTTAGGCTTGCAGCTGATCAAGAGAAGTCTGGGGGAGGTTTGGGAGGAAAAGAATGTGAACACTGCTTTTCCCAATTTCTGGATCATCTAACCCTTTCAAACACATAACATCACAGGAAAACATCTGAAACAGTGCTTCATGCTAGTGGCAGTTTAACTAGATGACCTTTACTGGCAGTCTACAGAAATATTATCTTGGTAATTGAGACAGGACTTTCAAATGGATGCAGCACAATATCCTGCTCCTTGAAAGGCTTTTTGTACTTGAATCATGGACTATAGGTAGGTGACAGTGATGCATAAACTTCATCCTCTCCAGGGTTTTTAAAAAAGGAAATCGATGTGTTTACCTTAGCAGTAACTGCAGTTGTAGAGATGAAACTTCACAGAAATAATTATTTTTTCTATCAAAAACATAATTAGATTGACATAAGAAGCAAGGTCAGAATGAAATCAGAAGTCAGTGACACACTTTGGAAGGAGGCTGATATAAAATCAGATACTAACTCTACATAGCTAGTAAAATTCTTTGGACCAATGTGATAAACAATAGCAATGAGTTTCCAATTCCAGTAAAGCAAGAGAACTTTTATGGAGGAGTAATGATTCCATCCAAAATGGTGAGTCATGTCCCATAAGTAGATCATAGTGAATCTAGCTAGGTCACCCTGAAGTCATTGCTCACTTATTGAGACTAGAGATGCCTTAAAAATAGAGAATACAATACAGATTAAACATTCCTTATCTAGAATTCCAAAATCCAAAATTCTCCAAAATCCAAAATTGTCAACATGGTGGCTAAGATAGTTACACTTGGTTCAGTATACACAAACTTTGTTTCATGTGCAAAATTATTTAAAATGTGTATAAAATTGTCTTTAGGCTATGTGTCTAAGGCGTATACAAAACATAAATGAATTTTATGTTTAGACTTGGGCCGCATCTCCACAATATCTTATTATGTACAGTTGGCCCTTCCCTTACATGGGGATCCATTCCAGATCCCCCACATAAGGGAAATACTGTGTATGCTTGAGCCCCATTTAAAACAATGGGGCTCGTGCGCATGGTGCACCATTGCTGCTTCAGGTGTGTGGCTTCAGCATAAACTGAAGGTTGATTATGGTGCACCCACATATGGCGCGGGCGCGCTGTATATGCAAATAGTCTAAAATCTGAAAAAATCCAAAATTCAAAACAGTTCTCGTCCCCAGCATTTCAGATAAGGAAGACTCAACCTGTATGTCAATTTCCTTTGTGGCGTGTAGGAAAGCACCATGGTACACTGACTGATTTCCATGTTTTTGAGTAGTTTCTCCTGCAGTACATCAATTCTTTCTCTTTCTCTTTCTTTCTCCCACTCTCTTACCTCTCTCCCTCCACTGCAGTCACACCATCAGTTTTTGTTCCCTTACTACATTTCTTTGGTCATTTCACAGACTGCAATGAAATAGCGAATTTACACATCCTTTCTAAGAGTCCAGCATAGTGTATTCAGAAAGTTTATGTTTGGGCAATAACATCTGCACATAGTGTAAATGGAAAACAGTGCTAAAATATAACATTTCATTTTAGTTAGTGAGATGAAATAACTAGTCTTTCAGTAGCCATATGGGATTTTATTTCAATATTTGTACTATACTGTAAAGTGCTGTAGTGCATTTAAGAATCATGTGGGCATATATGCATTTATTGGGTTGCATTTTTCCTAGAACTGCACAGATGATGATAATCTGACCAGAAAGAAAAGAGAAGTCACAGCTTTTTCTAATCACATGGTGTCATATGGGCCTATCAAACGAAAGCTGATAAGTAATGAAGAAACTGGTATAAGTAAGTAATTAATATACACATGCTTTAAAATATAATCCCTCAAACTGACCCCTAGTAAAGAACACTTTTCTCTATCTATCCATCCATCCATTGTCTGACATGGCCTACAACAAAAATGTTGCTTCTGTTCAGAATTCTAATAATTGAGTTCCACTGGAATACAGTTCCACCCCTAGTTTTCCTTTTCTACTCCTGCTTATTCAACATTTTATAACCATGGGTCAAACAAAACCAATATCTCTTCAGCATTTGTTGGTTGGAACTCAGTTTTCATTGTATAGTTTGGGTTACCTAATTCCCTTCTGGTGTGTCTGTGGAGCGGGGGTGGGTGAGTTGGGCTGAACATGGATTGGGCCATCCTTAAAAACCTTAAATTGCTTCATCAGTATCTGTGGGCAACTTTCTGTCTCTCATAACTTTTAAAAATAGCTTCTCAATGTACACAAGAAACATTGCAAGCAATAAGATGATTTTCTGTGCCCTTTTTTTAAATATTTCTATTTTACCTTCAACCTTCTCTCCCATCCATTTTATTTCTCTCTCTGTCTCTCTCTCTTATATGTGCATTTCACCACAAACCTGAAACCATCTCATTTATAAATGGGAAGTTATACTGATGTGATTATAAATACTTCATGTTTCAGCATGCTCCATAAATTCAATACACCCCCCCCCCATGGGATTTGTTTTCCAAAGTCTTGTCTGTCATTGTTGCCTTTTTTGAACCTATTTCAGTTTGTCCACATCCTTAAGGCTGGTGTCCAGAACTAAGTGCAATGCCAACCAATAATTATTAAACTAAAGTGCCCTTTTCTTAATGGATTAAAAAAACCCCAAGCGTAAGCAAATAAGATGACGTTCACTCTCCATTCTTAGTAAAACAAAACCCTTGGTGGGAAGTTATCAAATGCATTGTCTAATAATTTAAAAGAGAAGCACCAAGAAGTTTTTGGAGATGAACCTTTGCCATTTCTGAACATTCACCATGTTAGATAAGAACCATGAGGCTGAAGTCTACCTTTGGAAAGACCACAGACTTTTCATCCCCCCCCCCTTTTTTTTTCTTACACACATATCTCTGCAGGTTCCAGATTGGGGGGTGAATTAGTTAGATTGGAAAAAGCATCTGATGGTGATGCTGAAGCAGCCAAGTAGAATATGTTGGACTAAAATGGATGATCAATGGTCTAGCTAATGAAGCTCCATGCTTTTGTTATGAGGGTTTAAGACCAATGTATTTACCTTCTCTGCCATATGTCCAAGTGAAATTCATCTTTCTGCATTGTTAAGATAACATGTATATATAACCCAGGTTTCATTCTTCAAAGTTACATTCTTCAGTGGTAAAGTGTTCACTTGTTTGAAAACTGTTATCCTCTCTTTCAGATAAAGGAAGATTTTCACCACTAGAAATGTTGGTCCTTGGTGGGCTTTTACTGGCTGTTTTAGTGATTACAGGAGTTTTGGGAAATCTTTTACTTCAGTCAAGAAGAACATACCCTACTATGCAAGCACAGCTGACAATGTGCCGTTTTCACCATTCTGAAATACCATAATGTTAAACAGTTACCCATAGTATCACAGAATATCAACCCACATTCCATCAACTGAATTGCCTTGTACTTTATTAACATTCATTTGCATACATTTGTATTTTTTCTTCTTTTTCATTTCACATGCCTAGGTTAGTGAAGATATTTATCACCATTTGTAAATCAAGCTTACGAAACGTGAGATGGAAGACTAAATAATAAATTTAAGTGATCCTGTAATATGTTCTTGAGTAGGTCCATGTGTGATTTGAACAGTGTTTTTATGTACAAAAAAGGACATACATCTGTAAAAGTTTACATATGTGTGATTTTGCTTCAGTTTACACATCTGGAATGCATGTTTGCCAGTATGAATAATGATTACATTCTTTTCATACAAAAGCATGTTTTTTAAAAAATTTGTCATGGCACTTGAAGTAGTTTGTCATGATACTTATTGCACTTCTGTGTTAAAGATGAAGCCTTTTCTCTAGAATAAAAGTTTATTTTGTAACAGAAAATGCTTCCAAGGAAATAATCAACAATCAAGTGATATTTTAAAAAAAGTGTAAAAACCAAAACAATTGTAGGATATAGTTCAGTGTTTATATATTGTGTTCACAAATAAGGTTCTTCAGGGTAAGCTCAAGACATTTTGCAGCTTGAGGTGAAACACGAAATGGTGCCCTCACCTACTCAGATCAAGATGCACATTACCTAAAGGTGTACATGTCATTGGTACATGATGTGGAAAATCCTCTTTTTCACTTGGAATCACTCTATTTAATTGCCCAATTTTAAAACCTTTAGCTTGTAAGGTCCGACAGATAGTTAGATGGTGTACAGACTGGCATTTTGTGCTGGCCTGTGGGTGGAGCCACAGTGCAGCATCTGCATGCTGGATGCTGTGACTCTGCCTCCATCATGTCATGACACTGCACACTCTTCTAAATGTTGCACAGCATCATGGTGCAACCCCCACGCTGCAGCTAGATGATACAGCTCCAAAAGGACATCACAAGGATATGATGCTGCAGCTATGACACCCTTTAGAGGGCACAAAAAGTAGATGCTTTTTGTGTCTCCTTTTTGCATCCTCCAGAGGCCGGATGAGTGCCATAGCATGAGGTTATCTGGCAATTAAAAGGGCAGCTGGATGCCGCCCATCTGTACAGCCCCTTAGTGCATGGAAAAGTAATTACTTTTATCTATAAATCTCACATTTTCTTTTAAATATGCTGTACAATTCTCTTTCTGTTCTTGCATCCTTTATGTGTGAGGGACGAATGGAGGGAGAATGAATGTGCGCCCTTGTGTGCCCACACCTATATTCAAGCCAATAGGGCTTGAATACAAGTGAAATTCCATTTTCATGAGGGGGTCCAGAACAGATCCCCTGTGAAAAAGGAGGGGCAACTGTATTGGAAAGTGTTATATAAGCACTTCAAAAGATGGCCCATGTGAAAAAATTTGAATCCACAGTATCCATGATGTAATGCTTCCTGCGTAGGACTACGGCTCTGGAGACAAACAAAACAAACAAACAAACAAACAGCTTCATTTATATACTGCTTCATACCCTTAAGGAGTGTCTAAGCGGTTTACAATTGTAAGCTATTTGCCCCCCAACAATCTGGGTACTCATTTTAGTGACCTCGGAAGGATGCAAGCCTGAGTCGAGCTTCAGCCCTTTGCTGGTCTTGAACTCGCCACCTTATGGTTCTGAGTGGCTGCAGTACAGGCATTTAACCACTGCACCACCAGAGTACATATCCCCACTTGAGTATAAGAACCCACTGGGCAACCTTGGGCAAGTCACACTCTGGAGTTTATCATACGATGGAATTTGGGGGTATACTCCAATGGCAATCCGAACACAATCATGGAGTTTCACGTAATTGCATATTAGAGTATCTCATGCGATTTCGGGCAATGGGGAGGGGTCATTTTTGGGCAATGGGAAGTCATTCTGAATGCATTCTGAATGCAATTAGATTTCACGTAACTTCTCTAAACTAGCAAATTTACGTGAATTCGAATTGGCTCCATTCAAAATTGAGAGAAATTCCTCCTATGTGATAAACTCCTCTGTCAGCCTCAAAGAACGGCAATGGCAACCTCCCTCTGAAGAAACTTGCCAAGAAAACCCTATGATAGGTTCATCATAAATCAAAAATGACTTGGAGGAACACATCATCAACAACTACAACATCTGGAATTACTGGAATAAAATGCTTCTCATATTTTATGCTTGAGCAGATATGACCTTTTCTGGAAAATCAACCTACTGTATGGCATCATGAGTTCATTCTGACTAAAAGCTCTAAGAAATATCAAGATTTTCTGTGCCTGGAAAGCAGGACTTGATGTGGTTGGTCTCACCCCAGCATCCAGTCTTGCCACAAGTATACTGGAGTTTATTGATCTGACTGACATGGTATTAATAGGTTTCCTTCTCTCCCTGGAAAGTCTGGGAAAGGGCACATCTCAGTCCATGTCATCATCCCTGGGAATGCTCAGGATAAGAATCAAGAAAAGGTAGCCAGATGGGGAATTTACCCTGGCTGTTTCAGAAGCTCCTATACATTTCAAGTGAACATTCTTCTGTCCTGGATGCAAAAAGTTGTGGTTGAACCTGCAAAGGCACCCTCAAAGGACCAGGATAAGAACGGTGTCATCTGCACCTTCAAAAATAGCCCACTCAGTATAGAAACAAGTTGGCCCTGTTCACAGAGCTTTTGCCCAGTCTGAATGAATTCTGTGAAGATCAGAAATGATCAGATTTGGGGACACCTTTATTGTTGTTGTGTGCCTTCAAGTCATTTCCTACTTATGACGATCATAAGATGAACCTGTCACAGGGTTTTCTGGGCATGTTTCTTCAGAAGAGATTAGCCATTGTGATCCTCTGAGGCTGAGAGAGTGTGACTTGCCCCGGGCAACCCAGTGGGTTTCATGGCTGAGCAGAGATTCAAACTGTGTTCCCCAGAGCCACAGGCCCTTATCAGACTAGGATTTTTGCAGCCCCAACCCAGAGTTACTCTGCATCCATCCAAGTGAATTCACATGAATGCGCATTGAATTATCACATATGAATGCTGTTACTATAAAGCCATTCCAAAGCCAATCCAAAGTCAATCCAAAGTCACTCTAAAATTCAGTGAATGCGCATTCAATTATCACACATGAATGTTGTTACTATGAAGCCATTCCAAAGCCAATCCAAAGTCAACCCAGAATTCAGTGAATTCAGTAACAACCAAATTCTCTGGACATTATCACATGGGAGGAATTTCAGTTTCGAAAGAAATGAAAGTGGAGCCTGTTCAGAACTGAGTGAATTTGCTAGTTCAGTGAATTTACATGATTATGTATTGACACCGCATTGCTTTCAGAACTGCCTGAAATTGCCTCTCAGTGCCCAAAACTGCATGTGATAGTTTCTCACACAATAACATGAAACCCCACAATTGCATTCAGAAGGACTTCCTATTGCCCAAAAATGCATGTGATCGGCTTTCATGCAACAACGCGAAACCCTATGATTGCATTCAGATTGCCATTGGATTATATTTCCAATTCCCATCGTGTGATAAACTCCTGTACAGAAATCAGTTCCAAGGTCACTTCAGATTCAATCCGAATTGGTCTGGTGTGATAAGGTCCATAGTCTAATGTTCAAACTACTACACTATGCTGGATTCTTTAGGCATGTAAAATTGTTTTATTCAACAGATTAAACGTTTCCTTTAATGAGTTTATGGTTGATAAGCTTAAATACTTTCCCTTGTCATTATTTGGCTCTCCTTCTTCTTTGCCCACCCCCCTACGTAGTTATTCCATTCCCTAAAACGATTCCAGCTTTTGAATTTGTTTAGCCCAAAAGGGTAGATTAAGGTTCAAAGGTTTGTAGGTTACCCTGGCTACTAGCTTTTTGAGTAAAGGATCTTATTTTTTATTTCCTCCATTTGCATCTAAAAATAGTTGAAAATTGATGATAACAACCTCAAACCTGTGTATAATATTTTGTGTGTGAAATAGTATTATGCCACAGAATTCAATACACAAGGTGCAAATATAGAAGGAAGAAATCAAAGTATCCAGTAATGGGGATTCTTTAAAAGACCAGCAGAGAACTGAAATCTAAGACCTTTTGAGTTTGTTAAAATAAAAATTGTACACTTAAGCAAGTGATGTTTCTCTGTGCTTCAGCGACATAAATTTCTGTGGCAAATATTACACCACCCAGGTTTAAGGCGCCTGTGCTTGTAAAACAATACCAGTCACTGGTAGGGGAAAAGGTTGCAGGTATCTTGTGTCTTTTGCAGGAGAGATCTGTGTCCATAAGGTAACCTCATCATCTTTTTAATACCCAAACAGAGAGTGAAATAACTTAGGTTGCATCCACACTGGAGAAATAATGGATGCAGCCTTAGTATTATGAGGTTCTTGGCTGTGATTTGGGGAAATCTTCATATTCCAATATCCTCTAAAATCCAAAATTGTCAACATGGCTGGCTTGAGACAGTGACACCTTTGCTTTCTGATGTTTTAATGTACACAAACTTTATTTCATGCACATTATTAAAAATATTATGCATAAATTTACTTCGGGCTATATGTATAATGCATATGAAATGCAAATTGAGTTTGTGTTCAGACTGAGGGTGCAGCTCCAAGATCTCCCATTATGTACAGCTTAACTCTCCCTTATCTGAAATCCTTGGGAAGTGTTTGGGATTTTGCTTATTTATTTAGTTAGTTATTTATTTGATTGATTGATTGATTTAATTGGTTTCTATTTAATTTAATTATTTGTTTGGATTCTGGAATACTGTTTCTAATTTTGCATGTATGGACATAATGAGGTATCTTGGAAACGGGACCAAAGTCTAAACACAAAATTAATTGATGTTTCACATACACATAGCCTAAAGGCAATTTTATACAATATTTTACAGTATTTTAAAATTTTAATTTTGTGCTTGAAACAAAGTTTATGTACACTGAACAAATTTACAGCACTATATAAATAAAGGTTAATAATAATAATAATAATAATTTGTTTTATTAATAATAATAAAAGAAAGGTGTTACATGGGAGTTTATCACACAGGATGAATCCCGTGCAAAAAGTAGATTTAGAAGTTTATCAGACGTTGGAAATTGGAAGTACTGTATAATCGAATGGCAATCTGAACACAATCATGGGGTTTCACGTTATTGCTTATTAAAGTATCTCAAACAATTTCGGGCAAAAGGGAAGTCATTCCAAACGCAATCATGGGGTTTACATTATTTCGTATTAAAGCATCTCACGCAATTTCAGGGAATGGGGGGGTCATTTTTGGGTAATGGGAAGTCATTCTGAACACATTCTGAACACAATGGGAATTCACGTAAATTTGCTAAACTAGGAAATTCACGTGAATTTGAATTGGCTCCATTTGAAATAAAGAGAAAATTCCTCCCATCTGATAAACTCCTTAAAGTGAAAATAACCCACTTTTGCTTTTGCGGATTGTTTTTCATATGACATTTGAGGTTAACCCGAACAGAAAGTGGAATAATCCTGCAAACGCAGTTGTTTTTCAAACACGTTGGCAGACAGAGAAATAATCCGAATGGAAAGCCAACAAAACCCAGCTAAATTGTTGTTTTTTAGCCCTGCTCAAAATGGAGGACCTTTTGGGGTTCCTCCTGGACAGAATGAGGCTGAAATGTAGGACAAGTCCTGGAAAAGGAGGATGAGCCTGGTCACCCTGAGTTAAAAACAAAACAAAACACTTTTATAAATGAGTGCTTGAAATGTAATGTAGGACAGGTCTTGGGGGAAAAAAAGGAAGACCCTTTTGTTCATTCTGAGGTAAAAAACCACTCCTCTAGAAATGTGAATGCATGATGTTTTGTCCTGCTCAAAATGGAGGACATTTTGGGATTCTTCTTGGACAAAAGGCTGAAATGTAGGACGTGTCCGGGGGGGGGGGAAAGGAGGAAAGATCTGGTCCTCCACTGAAAAGGAGGACAATGTAGGAGTTAAAGGGGGAAAATGTAGGACATGCCCTAATAATAGCTAGAAAGTCATAGAAATGTAAATTTATGCTCAAAATGGGGGACATTATGGGGTTCCTCCCGGACAGAAGGCTGAAATGTAGGACAGGTCCTGAAAAAGTAGGCAAAGCCTGGCTACCCTGAGGTAAAAAAACAAACCACTCATATAGATTCGTGCTTTTGTACTCTTTTAGCCTTTTATTTAATACTCATTTATTTTGTACTCATATATAAATATAAATTCGTGCTCCAAATGGAGGGCCTTTGGGGGGGATTCCTCCTGAAGAGAAGGAAGCTGAAAGGGAGGGCCTCTGAGGTAAAAACTCTGTGTCATAATAATGTAAATTTATGGTGGGTGGCCTGGTCAACATGACAGTCAGTCAGTCAGCGGGGTGGGCGGGGACAGCGCCGGTGGCCCCGCCCCCTTTTACGACAGTAGAGCGAAGGAGACGGAGGAGCGCCGCCGGAAAGCGAGGCCGCATAACAAACGTCGCCGCTCTCGTCGTCCCTCCCCGACCGGAACCGGATCGAATCTTGGAGGGAGTGGGCGGGGCCCCCTTAGTGGCTCGCGTTGGAGGCGCTGCTGCTGCTTGAGTTGTCGCAGAAGAGGCCGAGACGCCCGACGACGACGACGACGACGACGGTGAGGCAGGCAGGCAGGAGGCAGGCAGCGCTTGGGCTCTTTCTCCTTTCTTTCTTCTCCTGCTGCCGCCACCCGGTTTACGAGGAGGAGGAGGAAGGCGGCCATGACTCCTGGGCCTCTGACAGCTGCTTCCTCCTGAGCTCCTGCTCTCACTGGAGGCTGCCCTGCTTTTCGGGACAGGGACGCAGGCTGCTGGGTTGGGGGTGTGTATATGTGTGTGTGTGTGTATATATATACACACACGTATATATACATACATATACACGCATACATTTTAATATATACAAACACACACATATACACACGCGCGCACACACACATATATAAACACATACAACATATTTACCTACATAAAACTGTATGCACACATACACTATATATATATATATATATACACACACACACAAACACATATATAAACATATATACATATGTACACACATACATTTTAATATATATATATATATGTGTGTACACACATATACTATATGTGTACACATATTTACATACATGTATACACACGTACATTTCAATATATATATATGTATACACATATATATTCATGTATACAAACATACATTTTAATATATATATATACACACACACACACATATATATATATACACACATACATTTTAATATATGCACATATATACACATATAAATACATATATACACATGTACATTTTAATACAGATACACACACACACACATATATATACATATATACATTTTAATATATACAGTATATATATACACACACACATATGTACACATATACATATATACACAAATACATTTATATATATATATATATATACACACACACACACACAGAATATATACACACACATATGTACACACATACATTTTAGTATATGTGCATCCATATATATATATATACAGACACACACATATTTTCATATATATTTACACACACACACTTGTATATAGATATATAGGGTGACCAGACGTCCTCACAGCAAAGGAGGACAAGGCACCACAAAATGGAGGGCAGTCCAGAAAAAAAGCACAGCTATAAATGTAAACCCAAGCTTCTTAGTCCTGCTAAAAAATGGAGGACATTATGGAATTCCTTCTGGACAGAAGGCTCAGATGGAGGACTGTTCCTGCAAAAGGAGGACCTCTGGTCACCCTGAAACTAAAAAGCACTCCTGTAAATGTAAATTCATGCTTCTTAGTCCTCAAAGTGGAGGACGTTTTGCAGATTTTTCCTGGGTAGAAGGCTGAAAGGTAGGCAGGTCCTGGAAAAAGAGGACCTCTGGTCACCCTATATATGTATATGTGTGTGTGTGTGTGTGTGTATGGCTTTGTGGTGGGGACACTGATGGGGAGAAGGAAGGGGGTGTTGTGTGTGGGGTTTTTCTCTTTTCTTTTCTTCCTTCCTCCCTTCTCTTTTTCCCTTTGGGGTCGATGGGAACAGTGGCCTGGGGCAAAATGGGCCACCTTCCCCTTTCAGCCCTTTGATGCTGATTCAGAAGCGTTTGATTTCTACTGCAGTGTCCAATCCCACCCGATCTCAGAAGCTAAGCAGGATCAGCCCCAGTTAGTACTTGAATGGGAGACTGTCAGCCCATACATCAGGTGCCGTAGGCTTATATTTCAGAGGAAGGAACTGGCAAAACCACTTCTAAGTATTCCTGACCTAAGAAAACCCAGTGAAAAATTCATTGAGTTGCTATAAGTCGACAGGAGAATTGAAAAAACAGACAGAGCATAGCCAGCATGGTTTGAGTGCTGGACTAGGACCCTGGAGAACAGGATTTGGATCCTCCCTTGGCCATGAAACCTTGGGTGATCTTGGGCAAGTCACATTCTCCCAACCACAGAGGAAGACAATGGCATATTCTCTCTGAAGAAACTTGCCAAGAAAACCCCGTGATAGGTTTTTGCCTTAGGGTCACCGTAAGTCAGAAACACCAGAGACTTGAAGGCACCCAGCAACAGCAGGAGTTCAGGCAGAACAAGCACATGCTCCTCTCCTCCCGAGCGATGTAATAAAGAGCCCTGTTTGCCTGACAACAGCTGTGGGCTTTCCCCGGATTCACCCCCATCCCAGGTCGAGGCAAGCTGTTAAATAATTTTCTCTACAGAGGAGTGCCCTGGACCCATTGTTTGACATTTTCTGATTTCCCAATGTAAGTACAGTATATAGTGAGGGAAATGGTTACACGGAGCTAAATTTTTGCCCCGAGTGACTGACTCCAGTGAGGAGGGCTGTCTTATGAAGGAAAGTCTGTGCCTTAAAAGGAGGCATCTCTGCTCCTACGCTACCCATGAGGGCCAGAGGGAAGGGTTGTTGTTTTAGTCATCACTTTCTAAGGAAGAGCAGAGCTCTGTTGAAAGTAGCGTTGGCTTTTAAAATTAACTTGTTGAAACCCACTTTCACCTTGCAGACACACACAGGGCGTGAAAGAGAGCCTTTTTGAAGGGAGTAGGTAATGGTTACACTGTGCCATATCTTAAAGTAGAATATAGTTTTTAAAAATCCAGCAAATAAGGAAAGTGTGTGAAATAATGGTGAAATCTTGTTTGCAAAAATACCAGCAAACATTGATGTTTGGCGTTATTCTTAGAGAAGTTAATGTGAATACTATGCTTCTCATGCACAGAGGAACCACTATTTTTCTGAAGCAATACAGTTTATAGCTTTATATACTGTTTAGGCAAGCAATGTAAATAGGATCAATATTAAAGTGAGTTATTTAAACCGGGATATTTAAAAAAAAATCTAGAAGGCAATTTATTATCAAATTGTAATGTCTTTTTAAACAGCATGGTCTGTGTCTTACAGCTGTAATGTATCAAAGCATATTTTAGCTGAGTCACAGTTGTCAACTGCTCTTTGAAAACAAGTCTTTGAAATCATTCACGTTTGTCAAAAATATTAGAGCACAGGAGAATAATTTCTATGGACAAAATAATGTTAATATTTAGTATTTCTTTAACAATTTAAACTAGTGTTTGGATGTCATGTGGGTGTGTATGCACACCTTCAGGTCGCCTGTTCGCTTATGTTATGTATGTTGTGTACCTTCAAGTCATTTCTGATTTATGGTGTCCTTCTCATGGGGTCTTCATGGCAACATTGGAAGGTTTGCCATTGCCTTCCCCTGAGGCTGAGAGCATGTGATTTGCCCAAGGTCACCCAGTGGGTTTCATGCTCAAGTTGGGAATTGAATCCTGGACTCCAGAGTCTTTAGTCCAGCACTCAAACCACTACACTCTGGCCTTAATTCAGTTGTTAGTCCCAGCTAGAGTAGATTTAGGGGCTGTGCAGACCTGCTGTTTGGGTAGGGCTGGGGGTGGCGTCAGGGCATAGCATCTCCATGACGCCTGGCCCGGCTCTGCCCCTAGGGCGGTGTGGCACTGCATGGTGTCATGGCGCTCCTCCAGCACTGTGTCCGCATGGTGCAGCCCCAAAGGAGCACCTTAAAACCGTGCTGCCATGGCTATGGAACCATTTCTATGGCACAAATTTTGCGCCTTGGAAAGGCCAGCATGCAGTTGCCACGCCCCCTGATCTGGCTAGGAAAGGGGCAGTGGCACACCATCCCTTAGGAGCTGTGTGTACGGTGCCCTACTGAATAATTGCTGAATTTCCATTGATTTCTTGGGTGTATTCTGCCTGGGATTAGCCATTGGATTTAGGATGATTAGTAGTGGACAAACTTTTCCAGATGAAGGGGATTAAGAAATTTTAGACAGCATTTGCATGCTGGTGAAATATTTTAATAGTATATATTGATTTGTAATGCTTAGATTACTAGCTCAGATACTAGTATTTTGGAGGCTTGAACTGAATACTTTTACAGCACAATGTGCTAAACATTCATTTCTTATTTTCAGAGGAATTATTTCATAGACACCCTTATTTCACCTTTCTTCAAGTGTATACATCCCTCTAGACATCTTTAGGGTTTGCCTCCAGGGTTTTAGATTTAAGGTGATTCTCTTGTTTAAATAGGATGCAGTATTGATTAGTTTTGGCTATTTGTATCAGAACCAATACAAACAGTGGCGTGAGGGATTTTTTGTGTTATAATCTGTTAATAAAATCAAAGAAAGTTCATGAATTTCATTTTTTTTTATAATCACTAATGGTGTTGCTTAAAAACATATTAGTGCAAGAAGTAATGATCCAATTAAATAAATGCTTTAATTCAGGTAGAATAAAGGCTTTCATAAGCAATATGCTCCCAGTGTTCTTAGTAAGGCTTATACTAGTATCCATCTGAATTGCAGCCATAGCCATATAAAACTCAAACATCTCATTCACAATTGTTGCTTTGCCCCTATCAAGCAAGTCCACCTTCAAGTTGTCTTCATTGTACGTATGGGTGTAGAAAACTAGAAGATTTATGTCATGGCACAAAGTTACCATGCATATTATATCTCAGAATATCCATAACAGTTAAAAGGTTGGGCATGTAGTATTTTGTTTCAGTATATTGCCAGATACAAATAAAAAGTTTAGAATGTAAATGATGCTTAAAATGAGGTATTTAGTAATAGAATGCTCCACACCGCTGAATAGATCTACAGATAGCCTAGTCTTTATTTGGGAATTATTTCACAGACTTAGGTGTGAAATAGATGGGCAGGAAAAAGCAGCTTGAAGCTCCCTTTTCTGAAGCCACATTGAAACCCTGAGGCGGCTGGAGTGCGCATGTCATGACTACATGGCATGGCTTCAAGCTGTGCCGCTGGATACTTTTTTTTTTACTGTTCTCCCCACCGTTCTGGTGCCCCTTCGCAGGAGGGAACCACCAGTGACTGCCATCTCATTGCATGGCTGTCCCTGTGAACCTGCATGTGCAGCACTTCACTGGGACAGAGCAGAGGTGTGGCCGTGCAGATGCCGAAAAGGTACAATCATACCCCCTCCTTCACCCTAGGCCCGCTCTTTGACTGTCTGTTTTATATGTTTTACTCCTCTCCATGAGAAGTGTCACACTTTCTCTTTTGGGTATTTCTACTATCACCTCTTGGGCACATCAGCTCCATCCCTTTTAAATGTGCTCCTTTGATGGGACATTTATATGCACTGTTAGGGTTAAGATTAGAATAGAGTACCTTTTCAGAGCCGTCCTGGAGTCAATGTATTTATACGTACATGCAAAGGTGCCCATTTTCTGGGAAGGATTGGAAAAATCTAGCTCCTTTTTAGTCCATCTTTTCTCCCCATAGGGCGGCTTGAGAGCAGTTTCCAGCTGGCTTTGAGGCATGTGTTATCTAAATACCCCACCTCAAAGCCAGCCTGAAACCTGCTTATTTTGAACATCTGTTTCACCCCTTATTTACTTTCTTTTATCTACCGTAGTCTTGCCAAGCTCTGTGCAGGTTTTTCTGAGGAGGAACTACATTGCAGTATAAATGTTTGTGTGCTGTTGTCTGCATCTTGCAGAGAAAGAAATTCAATACTAATCGAAACTTACATTTTGCAAAATGTCATGTGATATGTGGCAGATCTCTCACTCTAGCCCTTGAGTCAAGATCAAATGTTCCATTCTTAAAACTAGTAGTGATGAAAGTGGTCAACAGTGCTTTTGTAGAGACACGCTATGCAAAGATGAAATCCTGAAGGCCATTTTCAAAGAAGAACGGGCAATTTAGGGGTTGCATTTCATGTCTAAAAATGCTTATGGCCAAGTCAAAATATAACTGTAATTTTACGTAGTGTGCAATTATTGATTATTATTGTTAAAGAATTGTAACAAGGAACGTAAACAATTTACACTATATATAAATATAGATATAGCTATTCACAGAACAGCATCCCAGATCAAAAGGAAGCATTTTCTACAGTGTGTGTAATGAACTTACTAGTATTCTTGGGCTCTGCTGGGCATTTTCGGTCCATCCTGCTGTAATGTCTGCTTGGTTTGGCCTCATGCTTTATCATGAAACCTGCATTTCAGGCAGTTCTTGTTTAGAGATGTTTGTAGCAATGGCACATGGCTGTAGGATAACCTCACCAGTAGGATTAAACCATATGGTTAATTAGAAGCAGGGCAAGGCAAAGGCTCACTAAAGAGAATTGCAAGGCATAAAGTTATGTGCCTTCTCATTGTTTTTGACTTCTGACAACCTGTCATTTCTGATTTACAGTTACCGTAAAGTGAAGCTATCATGGGATTTTCTTAGCAAGATTTGTTTAGAGATGTCTACCTTTAGCGCTGTCTGAGGCTGAGAGAATGTGACTTCCATGGCTAAGCAGACATTTGAACCATGGTTTCCAGAGTCCTAGTACAGTGCTCAAGCCACTACACATTAGCTCAGAAGTTCTAAAATGCCTGAAACTAAATAAAGCGTAGCGCATATACTCCGACCTGTCTCTCTCTCTCTCTCTCTCTCTCTCTCTCTCTCTCTCTCTGTGTGTGTTGTGTGCCTTTTAATAATTTTTGATTTAGGACAGCTCTATCATAGGGGTTTCTGGGCATGATTGTTCAGGAAGGATTTGCCATTGCCTTCCCCTGAGGCTGAGAGTATGTGACTCCCTAGTGGGTCTCATAGCTGAGTTGGGAATTGAACCCTGGTCTCCAGAAATGTAATCCAACACTTAACATTTCCCAACCCTAGGCTAGTTCATAGGGTCCTAACAAGAATACTTTTAAAACATTTCTTTTTTTTCTCTTTCCCCTACAGAGTCTGTTGTTGCGAGGGAGAATACATTGAGCTAAGTGCAGAAGTGCCTTAAATGTGAAATCAGGCTCTCTGCTTTTGTCCCCTGTGCTACACTTTCTTCAGGTAATGCTTTTGAATCCCTTCAATTTTTATTATCTCTGGTATACTGTATATACTCGACTATAAATTGACTTCATGTATAAGTCAAGAGCAGGTTTTGGGGCCAAATTTAAGGATTTTTATATAACCCATATATAAATTGAGGGTAAAACTTAGGAGCACATAACAAAGGATGAAAAGGATAAAGGAAAGAAAAATGATTCAAATGCACACTGCTATTTCCCATGCAGACATTCAAAAAGACCAGAAGTGCCACTGCAGTGGAAAAAATAGAGGAGGGTGGTATTTCCTTTAGTTTCTTCAAAGATGGACTAAGCTCTTGACTTGATGATGATGATGATGATGATGTTTATGGATCCCTATGGATCGAGGCGGGTTACAGTAAAAGGAAATAAAATACATACTCCATAAATCCCCATAATCCACATAATCCCCAACCCCACAACTCAGAAAAGCAGATGGTACAGTACTTACAGTACTTACCCATGGATAAGTCGACCCAGGTTTTGGGGATCAATTTTTTTAAAAAATGAAAAAAAATCCCTGGATGTATTTTTGAAACAAATTTCAAGTGGTTGCTAGAGTGCTCAAAATATTTTTCTCTATGCAAGGCTTACAAGGGGGTATCGTAAAGTTTTAATTATCACCTTTTTAAAAAAATTGACAGAAAGTTTGTTTTGATTTGTAGTTATTAACTTATCTCTATGTAGTCACTATCTAGATTTATACATTTTTTCCAGCATATCTTGACCCTCCAAATATCTGATATTGTAGAAGTCTGTAGATTGCGCCTTACGATGGGGTATCATAAAGTAATAATTATCACTGGAAGTTATTATGGCATATTGATGAAATTTTCTCAATGTCATCATTGGTCCCTAAGTGCACATTGCTAAGAAAATCAACTCATTGCGTCCTTTATTTTTGTAACTGGCTCTGCCAGAAGTGACGAAAGTGTAAAATCCTTGGAGGGTCAAGAAACGCTAGGGAAAATGTGTAAATCTGGGTGGTGACTACATAGAGATAAGTTAACAACTACAAATCAAAACAAACTTTCTGTCAATTTTTTTAAAGGTGATAATTAAAACTTTATGATACCTCTTGTACAAGTCAGAAATTATGCACAACAACAAATAGCTTGTGTCAGTGTGGTGTAGTGGTTTGAGTCTTGGACCAGGACCCTGGAGACCAAGGTTTGAAGCTCAGTTTTGCCATGGAAACTTACTGGGTGACCTTAGACAAGTCACACTTTCACAACCTCAGAAACCCCCATGGTTGTGGTTGTCAGAAGTCACAGCAACAACAAGGAACTTATCCCTATTCTTTCCATGTTATTTCTGCTTCTGGTACCAAACTTTCCATTAAAGAAGTAATGTCTTGGAACATGTTTACATTATTAATTGTATAGTGTTCTGGAGAGTATCACAAAATTCTTGATTTAAAAAAAACACACCTTTCACATGTGTTAGAAACAACACTTAAAACAAGCAATAATTAAAGTAACTAAATGCAAGTATACAAAAGCATACTTAGGAATTGCTCTGCCTCAGGAAATGAGAGAAATTGTGTCAGGGACATGAGGGTGAATTTATGAAGTGCAGTGCTGAGCCAGTGAAAAAGCAAAAGCAGACAAGTAGTTCAGAATCACAGTTTGCCTTTTTATCTTGGGAAGTTCAAACCATGGTATGGTGTTTCAGCAGTCAGTACCACAAACCTTGGTTTGGTGTGATGTCTGAGTCTAGCAAATTATTAGGAAAATTTGTTCTGACCAGAAGGAAACACGTTAATTATATAAAATGGTTAAATACCTTCTGAACTAGAGTTTTAATTCCTCTGTTCAGAGTTTAAAACTGTAGCTATAGCAACTGGATACACAAGAGGCTGAGAAGGATTTGGATTACACTTGGAATACCACGAGCTTTCTATTTCAAGTCATTATTATGATCTTAGTTGTTCATACAAACATTGGTCATAGGGTTGTTTGCTGCAGCTGGAATTTTAGCTGTGGCAGCAGACCTTCCAGACACTTTGACAACTCTAGTCAGCTGAGTAGTATGTACAATAACATCAGGTGGTGTGTACCTTCTGAGAGTAGTGAACATCTTACTAGAACTGTGTGTATTTTTAGGTTTCTTGGTTGGTAACAGGCAAGCATGCATACTTCAACATCTCAGATGAACTGAACTTACTTGCTGACATTGCCTAATCAGAAATGAGCAGCTGTTCTTTTAGATTTGTTTTTTAGTTAAGAGACTGTATATCAGAGGTTGTTCTCTTAGCATGCTGACGTTTTCATGCTTTTTGCACAAATTGTAGCTTGATGCAAGGATGTATATATATATTGCATCTTAAATCTTTGAACATACTCTTGAAATTATTGTTTTTAAAAAGATAAGACAGTGTGTCTGGAAAAACTGCATTCCCCCCATCAGATCTTTAAGTTACTGTATAAGAAATCAACTACTGACAACCAACAAAGCACTTTGGAATCATACAAATTTAGAACTGAAAAAGTTGTTTTTGTGTACAAAAGATGGTAACAGATGTAAAAGTCAGAAGCAAATGCTACTTAATATAAGCTTGTCTGTATAGAATTAGAAACCAAAAATGCACTGTGTATTTAGGCTTTTTCAAGTCTGGTGTAATGAATTCTGATAATAATTGGAAAGTGAAGCACAGTATATGGGTTTGAGACACTGCTGTCTACAAAGGAGATGCATCTCTCCTCCAGTAAATTATAACATAATAAACCACTTGAGGTGAAGTAAGAAAATGAGATGTTTGAGACAGAAGATGAGAGCTTTCATTAACTGTGGATATGTTGCATTTTGACAGAAATGATTAACTAAAATTAACAATTTAGGAAGGGAAAATTCTACAGATCAAGATCTATAGAAGCAGTCAAAATATGTTTGAATAGCATTTATGGGATTTGTCATAATCTGCAGTCACATGCATTGCAATTGAACCACAAGATTGTTACTACTAACTATGCAAACCGGTTTAGCACTTGGATTACTAGGAATTAAAATATTATATCCATGAAAAGAATGACACAGCGCAGAATTGTGAAATACCAACAAAGCGAAGCATTCTATTGTCATTGGCATGATATTCTGTCAATTTAATGTAACTTGATACTGATTATTGAATACTTTTACTTGAAAATCACTTTGTTTATCTGAATGGAACTACTGTGAAAGTGTATTTTGATTCTAATATAATAGCCTGTGTACACAAAAGTTACAAAATTCCCATGACTTAACAGTATGAAAGAACAAGTATGCATGGCAGAGCTTTGTTAGATAACATAACTTTAGAGAATATTTGTGAGGCCACCTATAGTTCCATTCACTATATATGGCAGTCTGAATTCACATCAGTGATAAGAGTGGATTTTTTCTTTCTACTAAGTCACTATGCGTCAAAAATTAAAATTAAATTAAAAGGAAAAGACACACCTCATTAGCCTTACTATACTTTATTTTGTTTTTACAGGTAAAAAAATAAACCGATCATCATTCCAGCAATAATATGCCAGTAAGTTCATAGAATGAGAGACTGGAGAGATGGGGTAAAGAAGAGGCGTGAACTTTGTTAAACATAGTGTCATTTTGATGAAACTATTTAATTACAAGATAGTCTTAATAAACTGTAACATTTACAAAATTCAGCCCTGCCATAAATGGGAAAGGGATTATGGTATCTGGTAGCATCTGATATTTGATACCCAAGCTCACTGAGATTTGTTCAGTTTTTATTTTTGAATCTCTGTCTTACCAGTGTGTTGGCTGTGGGATTATCCTCATCTGCATATAACAGAAATGGAGAGTTCACAAAAAGTCCCTTTGCTTTGTTGTCTCTTGGAAGGTCTTGATTTGGTGAGTCAATTTTTCCGTTCTAAGAATGTCCAAGGTATAATTGGAGCATGGAGCTTACTTTGGTACATTTAGAAGCCTTTTAGTCTGTGACTGCTGGTGATTGAGATGTTGTGTGAACTGCAGTTTCCTGGTTCAAATCTTGCATTGATCACTGACTCACAAGGTGGCTTCAGTAAGCTGTAATATGAGATTCATACTGGTCTGTGAGAACTTGGTATTTGGAACATTTGAAATGGTTTATGTAAATTGTAAATATTAACAAGTAATGCTTTTTTGAGGAGAGTCTGGCTACACTCCCAACATATTAGGGTCATGATAAGACATTCATCATTGCAGCAAAACTGCATCAGCATGGAATAGTCCTTCTGATGCTTGATAGAAAATCTTGAATGCTGCTTGAATAAAGCAAACATCTAAGCTTATTCTTTCAAGAAAGCATTGGTAAATGTTGATACAGAACAATCCAGGGAAATAATGGTTTCTCTAGTTTTCCTAGGGCAAAATCCTTAGATTATCTGTAAAACTGTTATTTATGCATAACGCTGGTTGATACTTTTGATGCATCTGTTGTGGCTGGAAACTTCTAAATACCGATTAAATGCCTACATACTGTATATAATCATGTATAAGTCTAGAAATTTTAGTCAAAAAATTAACCCAAAAAGCCTAAGTCGACTTATCCACGGGTCAGTGTTATTACTGTACTTTGACTCTTATCAAAAAGGGACCATCCCTTGGTGAAACGTAAGAGTGAAATTTGTTATGGAACCACAGACCCCACTTCTGCTATCTCATCCATCCAGTCTTTAATGTGAGCACAGTTATGCAGCTGGAATTTTGTAAATTCTTTGTCATTATTTTACTTTGCTTCACCCTTATGATCCTTTGTTACGTGCTCCTAAGCTTTACCTTTGATTTATCCACGGGTCATATCAAAACCCATAATTCTGGCCCCAAATCTGCCCTCGACTTATATATGAAATCGACCTATAGTCAAGTATATCCGGTAATTCTTCAGGGTGCTTGTCTGGTTTAGGAATCATGAACACAGTTATCCTTTTATTTGTCCTATTTTGCCATTAAGAGATGAGTAAATTTGACAAAGAGGGATTAAATTATTTTAATGCTATATGGGACTCTCTGGAAAGTTGTAATATTTCCTTTCCTCATTTGATGTCAATCCTTCTTTGTTTTTCAGGACCTCTGAAAAACCTGGGAGAATATATTCAAGTACGTATCTAGATTAGTAATGTTTGGTTTGCTTGAAGGATAGAGGGGTTTTTTAAAATTGTATTACAGTATTTGTGAGTTGGCAGAGTGTTGTCTTTTTCTAGGTTTGTAGGCAAGGTGCCCAAAGGACCATAAGTATTGCTGCCTTAGCTTGAAAACCTTATTTCATGTAATTATAATATAGAAATACAGATCATTTGAATAAGCTGTCGAATAAGCAATTATTAAAAAAACTGTTTTTGCAGATTTATTTGAAATAATCCATTGATTACAATCTGTCTTGATAACAGGTATCACAGGATTCTGGAAGAAAGAAAATTTTCTTTCACCATGTTTTCACTGTTGGCAGAAGATGGAATTTCTACTGTTTCAGCTTTGAGTTTGCCTGAAGGAAAAAAGTAAGTATTAAGACTCCAGTGCTTGTAAAGATCACTGTCTTAAACTGATACTGAAAACAAATTGCCCCAGTTTCATAATTGTTTTCAGATTAACCATTATTATTCCAATATAACATTTGATTATTTTTTAACTATGAAATTATAGTAGTATTAAGAAAGGGTAAAACTATACAGTAGTAACATTATACAGCCTAGTGTCCCCAGATATTTTAGAAGTATCCAGAGCTCTAACCTGAATTATCTGTGGTCAGTGGGACCTACCTGCTTACTCCTGCTATAAAGGAAGTAGGCTCTGTGTGATCCTTAGTGTTCTTCTTTGTGGTCTCTGTGTGTCACATATTGGGTCTTGTACCTGTGCAGAACCACATCCAGAATGTTTTAAAGCTGAGTACACTTGTCCATCCACATTAGTGGCTTTGACTTCTGCGGCTTTGATTATTCACATATTTTATTAATATGTTCTCACTAGGAATATCTAGTTCCTCCAGCACAGCTCTGTGGTCAACGTTAACCAAAAGTCACACAGAAGGACCTAGAGATTCCTAGAGAGAACACTCCACTAAGCATTTGTAGCTCCTCCAGCGCAATTCTGTGGTAATTGCTGGCAGATGTTGATCACAGAGTTGCAGTGGAGAACCTAGTGCTTCCTAGAGAGGTGTTTGCTCAGGTAAAAACATATAGTTTTTGTTATTTGAGGTTTTTCCACATTCACGGGGGTCCTGTGTGCCTAATCTCAGTGAATGTGGAGGGCTAAGTGTAGTCTGGGTGGGAACCCTGCCCTTTTTCTCTATATCACATGCTTCTGCCCAAGCCTCTCTTTGTTGTCTCTGTCTTCCTCAAAAGCAGTATTTTCTGGAGTGTTCTCTTCCATCATCTGTTTGATCACTTAAGTAGCCTCATCTCTCTGGCTGTCTTTGTCTCTCTCTCCTTCTCTTTCTCTAATCTTGTATTATTCTGTTTCACTTTTGTTTTTCTTCTCTTGTCTTCCTGTATTATTCCCTGCTGGGTTTTGTGTGTGTGTGCGTGTGCACTTGGGCTTTTGCCCTCTCCTTCCTTCGCCTTTATGGCCTCATCTTGTGGTGTAGTCTCTCTGTTTTACAGGCATACTCTCTGCTTTTTTTGTCTGGCTGAGAGAGACACAAATTGTCTAACATTGCTCCATCTGTCAGGGTTTCACAAGACAAACTTTGAAAAACACATCAAATTTCACTGTTGGAAGTACTCCCTTAGGGTTGCCGACTGAGTAGAACCCCCAGTCCAGCCCCCTGTTGTGCAGGAATACAAAGTCTAGGAATACTAAGAGATGGCCACCAAGCCTCCTCTGTTCAAAAACCTCCAACAAAGGTGACTTCACCACTCTCCAAGGGAGTGTGTACCACTGTTGAACAGCTCTTACTGTCAAGAAGTTCTTCCTAATGTTGAGGTGGAATCTCTTTTCCTGTAGCTGAATCCATTGCTCCGTGTTCTAGTTTTTGGAGCAACAGAAAACAAACTTGTTCCATCCTCAATATGATATCCCTTCAAATATTTAAACATGGCTATCATGTCTCCCCTTAACCTTCTCCTTTCCAGGCTAAACACACCAAGTTCCCTAAGCTGCCCCTCATTGAGTATGGTTTCCAGAGCTTTCACCATTTTTGTCACCCTCCTCTGGATACACTCCAGTGGTACTGAACAAGCCTGTGCACAGAGTCATCTAGTACCTGCAAGATTTAATTGCTCATTTTAGAGAATGACAAAAGCATCATAGAAACTCTCTTCATCATTCGTACAGACCAAGTCCATTTTACTGGTGTTTACTTTCATACTGATAAATGTGATATCACACCTCTCTAGATACATGCTTCTATAGCCCAACCACTTTTATCAATAATTTCCTTCTAATGTTCTATCAAAATCTACCCTCCTTTAACTTAAAACCATTAAACTTGTTCCTGCCCTCTGGGGTAGCAGAGAACAAACCTATACCTTTCTCTGACAGCCCTTTAGATATTTAAAGAGTTCAGTTGTGTCACGCCTTAGTCTTCTCTTCACCAGGCTGAACATGTCCAGCTCCTTCAACCTTTCCTCATATGTTTTGTTCTCCATAACTTGTATCAGTCTCATTGCCTCCTCTGCCTTCTCTGCTGTGTCAGTGCTTCACTGTCAGGTGTCTCACTGTTCATAACCACTGTCCCAACAGGTGCATTGCCAAGTATTTTTTAATTTCTCCATGATTATTTAATAAATTAACTTAACTGGGAATGGCAAACAATATCTTAATATTGGTACAATTGAATTTTACTTACCTTCTTTTAGAGTAAGAAGCATTTTACTAAGATAGCCATTATGGATGTTGGAGCACAGGTATTATAAGTAGAGGTTTAATATCATCTGTATCTATCTGGCTATTTTACTGGACATGGAACAGTTCTGATAGCCAAGATCTAATGGTGAGTAAGTCTTAACCACTACAGTTGTCCCTTGGTATCCACAAGCTTTCCATTCGTGGATTCAAGCATTCAAGGATGGCAGGCCCACGTTGTCCCCAATGACAGCACATGTATGCCACCACGCGGTCATTAGGAACAGCCCTGTTGTCCCCAGTGGCAGCACATGCATGCAGCTATTCCACCAATAGAGACAGCCCCTGTTGTCCTTAATGATGGCATGGCTGTGTTCATGCACTGCCATTAGGGATAATGGAACTTGAGCATCTGTGGATTTTGTTACCCATTGGGGGTGGGGCCAGAATGGGTCCCCCATGGATACAGAGGACTGACTGTATTCTTACAACTGTCTGGTTTGTGGATATTTATTCAACCTATTTATTAATGTATTTTTAAAATAGTTTTTATTTCATGTTTGAGGTAATAATGTTCAAAAAATAAATCTTAAGGATTGGCCTCAAGAAGGCAATTTAGGGGAAAGGTGAGGGTAATGCAGCTGGAGCAAGATTTGAGGTGCTCTTAATCCACCTGCCTCTCTCACTTAAAATTCTTCCCACAGGATAGTTGGTAGTAGGTACTGTTCTTACTGGAGAAGAGGACAGTCCAAATTGGGCAGATTTTTGTCTGCCTCCCATTTCTCTTGGAATCTTTTCTTTAAGGATTCTTTTCTCCAAGGACAATTCTCCCAGTATGAGAAAGCACTGGACTGACTTCCTTTGCACCTTGGTTTGAAAAAAGTAACTTTAATTTAGCCAGTACAGTATTGCACAAAACAGGTGACATCACTTCAAGTGAAAAGTATCGAGAACACAGAATACTGTGCCTATAAATCAGAGATGCAGGCATATTTGACACTTCAATTTGTATCCTTTCACCCTGTTTGAAACAGTCATGACAAGTAGTGTATGGCACGTGGAACTTCAAAAACTGTGTGTGGTGCAGCATGAGCAGCTCCTATTCAAAGTGACTGTAGACATACATTGATCCATGGAGGTGGTTAAAGATATTTCCATCATGATTCAAGTTACAGTGCTGTGTTGTATATCATGAGATTTTTTGCATTAGCTTAGAATCATAGAGTTGGAAGAGACCATAAGGGCCATCCAGTCCATACCCTGCTGAGCATACCACTGGTAGTCTACTCTGCATCTGTAATGCAGTCCTGAACTCGCAGCAGAATGCTGTTAGCTTGTGCTGCTTTGTTTGTTGTCCCTGCTGCTCTGCTTGCAGATTTATTTCATACTTTATGAGAGGCAACTATTGACAGAGCAGACCTACTGACCTAGTCTGTAGGAGCTGAGCTGTGTGAGAAACTATTTAATCAATGCTATCCAGACTTCTCTCTACCTGTTTGCTTGTTTTTTTGGTCTTTTCATATATATGAATGCTGTACTGAAAGTAATGACAGGTCATAACTCCATTATTAACATGTGACATATGCCACTCCATACATGTATGAAGTAATTCTTTGTCTACGACATGGTACTGTTCAAGATAGTGGCAATGCACCTGCACCACCTCATCAAATCCACATTGGACATATTCTTTTCAGCACTCCCTGTCCAGTGTCTGATAGTGTCTTCCACTTTGCTTACATCATTGTCCCAAAAGGTTTTCCTTCATTCGACCAAACAATTGAAAGTCTGAAAGTCCCAGATCAGATGTCATCAGATCAGAAGGCAAATGTGGCATCACTGATTTGTGCAAAAACTTGTGACATTGCCAAAGAAGTGTGCCAAAGAATTGTGGGGTCATGCATTATCATGCTGTAACTATATTGTATTCAGCTGTTTCTGTGATCTTTTCTTATGGATGGCTTCTCAAAGTTTCCAGAGTGCTGGAGTGTAGCGGTTACTGTTCATTGTTGTCCTGCTGTCAAAAAAAATCAAGCAAAATCATCCCCTTGTCATACCAGAAGACATTCACAATAATCTTCTGTGCTGAGTGCTGGCTTTTGATTTTATTTGATCTAGAGGAGATGGATTACTACCATCCATGCACTGATTCTTGGTCTCTGGGTCATATAGATATGTCTAGGTTTCATCACCAATGCCAATATTCCTGACAAAGCTATCCTTGTGAGCTTCAAATGCTGCCAGCAGTTCTGAACAAATGTGCATCACCTCTTTTTTCAAATCAGCTGTTAATTGATGAGGAGCCCACTTGGCACACACTTTCCTGTGTCCACGGTTGTGGATAATCTACTTGATAGCACTGTGACCACAGCCAGTTTCTTCAACAATCTCTTGGACAGTCATATGCTGCTTTGCCTGAATCATGTTGTCCACTCTGTTTTGGTTTTCATCAGTGACGTGGTTTGTCTTCAACAGTGGTTTCACCTTCTTTAAACTTTGTCACCCATGTTCACATATTACTCTTATCACTTGTCACCTCACTGTACACATTTCTGAGCTTTGTGGATGTTGGCAGCAGTACATCCTTTGGTGAAGAAGCTGATGACTGCTCTCTGTTTGTGCTTCATATCCATGGTTATGCAACACCTAGAAATACAGAAATTATACCAGTTGTGGTATAATAGGATTACTTTTCGATTACAGTAATACTTTCAGAGAAAAATAACACAAAGGCATTACTTTCAGTACAACCTTCGTATATCTATTCTAGAATAAAAACACTAGGCTAGCTTACTCCTTTATATTTAGTTCTGCTGGCTGGTGAAGTAGGGGCTTTGAATGAGTGCTATCCTTTTATACGACTGTGGTTTTAAGTCACTTTTAATTCAGTTGTGTTTAGTATTAGAGTGCTGTGTAAATTTACAGTGCTATATAAATAAAGGTGAATAATAATGATGATAATACAGTTTAATTGTGTTTCAATATTGCAGCCTCTTGTGTTTTTATTTATATCTAATAGTGAGCTATATCTCAATATGTTTTCATTAGGAGAAAGATAGTAGATAAATCAAATAGAGGAAATATTTTGTTTTGATGTTAACATAAACATCTTGTTTTTCTTGTCTTTTTCACCCTGTTCCTAGAGCTGAGCCTGATACCATGGAAGAACATCAACATCTACATTGTGTCAACTGTGTAAGCCGACGTTGTATGACAAGACCAGAGGCTGGTGTTTCCTGTGACTTGATTGGTTGCTCCATGGTTTGTGGAGCAGTGTTTCATTCATGTAAAGCTGAAGAACATCGCCTTCTTTGTCCACTTGAAAGAGTGCCTTGTCTAAACAGTGGCTTTGGCTGTCCATTTACTATAGCTCGAAACAAAATTGCTGAACATTTAGAAACTTGCCCTGCAAGTGTGGTATGCTGCACAATGGAGTGGAATCGATGGCCAGTTAGTTATGCAGATCGAAAATCGTACGAAAATCTAAGTAAAGATGTTGATGAAGTTGAACAGTTAGACATGGCACTTGCCCTTCAAGATCAGCGAATGCTTCTAGAATCTCTCCGAGTAGCAACTATGACATCAAAAACACCTGATCCAATATCAAAATCCAGAGAACAGACGTCTGTTGCAAGTGCTTCAGATTCTACACTGTCTAATGGCTTGGTGCCTGTAGATGAAGAGTCCTATGGTGCACTTTATCAGGCTACTATGGAAACGACTAAGAGTTTAGCTACAGCTCTAGATATCCTTAACACTGCTACTAGAGATATAAACATGTTGAGTTCAAAACTTAGTCTTTCACCATGTGAAGCAAGTGAAAACTTTCAAACAAGAGAGCAGAATTTTGATACAAATATGCATGACAAAGCAGAGCATGACTATCTAGTAGATGATGCTAAAACAGGAGCAGTTGGTGGTGTGCAGTTGGATGCCTTGACTCAAAATGCCCAGGTAGAAAAAAATGGCTCAAGTGACATTTGTTATGATATCATCCAACAATACACACTGAATATGAACCTTGATAATACCTCTTTATGTAATGGCTTCCATGTAGACAGTGCAGACACAAATACATTGTCACAAAGTGAAGAACTAGATGGGTGCAAATCTGACCAATCTAGTCTCACAAATGGTATATGTAATGCATCTCCTTGTGATGAAACACTGCGTTCTTGCAACCCTATTCCTGTAGCAACCCAAGTTAGGGAAGAAATACCTCTGCATACTTTATCTAATGGCACCATTAATCATGTATACCTGCCACGTGACTGTAGTGAGGAACTTTTACAGAGGCAAGTAGAACAAGAGAGACTTAGAAACATTGATGTATTTTCTTTGATTCCTCATCGTTCCTACAATTTCCTTGCAAATCACTATTTTACAGTACCAAAGGAAGACAAAGCAGTAGATACATCAGATTTGGAAATAACAGAAGATCCTATGGGTGTTCAGGGAATAGATTTAATCACAGCAGCTTTACTGTTTTGCCTTGGAGACTCTCCTGGTGGGAGAGGAATATCTGATAGTCGTGTTATTGATGGATACCATGTTGATTTTGGGACTCAGACATTTTCTCTCCCATCTGCAATCCTAGCCACAAACACAATGGTAGGGGAAATTGCCTCAGCCTCCGCATGTGATCATGCAAATCCACAGCTCTCAAATCCAAGCCCTTTCCAGACTCTTGGGCTAGACTTGGTACTAGAATGTGTGGCTAGATACCAAACAAAGCGTTCAATGTTTACATTTGTTTGTGGACAGCTATTTAGACGGAATGAATTTTCTTCACATTTTAAGAATGTACATGGTGATATTCATGCTGGTCTCAATGGCTGGATGGAGCAGAGGTGTCCTCTTGCTTATTATGGATGTACATACTCTCAGCGCAGATTTTGTCCTTCAATACAAGGGGCAAAAGTTATTCATGATCGACATCTTCGATCATTTGGGGTGCAGCCCTGTATATCCACTATGCTTACAGAGCCTGACAAGAGATGCTGCTTAGGACTGCGCAGTGATCATCTGAGTAATCTTCCTTTTGAAGTTCTGCAGCACATTGCAGGATTTCTGGACGGCTTTAGTTTGTGTCAGCTTTCACGAGTGTCACACCTAATGAGGGATGTATGCGGAAGTTTGCTACAGGCACGTGGAATGGTTGTACTGCTTTGGGAAAAGAGGATGTATCCCGATGGAAGTTTTTCATGGCAAGTAAAGGAAAAGGTTTGTATACTTTTCCTTGATAGGAACATTGTTTTTAGTGATTTGGAATGTTCATGTTCTTTATTTAGAGCAAGGGTGAGAATTATGGCCTGTTGGGATGCTTTGGACTGCATCTCCTTGCCATCAAATACTCTGTCTTGGACTCTTGGGAATTACAGTTCAACACCTGCAGGGCCAAATGGTTCCTTTTCCTCACCTAGTAACTAAAGCCGCACATGTTCTTCCCCCAGAAGTCTAGAAAAACAGGCATATAGGTTTTGAAAATGAAAAGTACTATACAGTGTGTTGTAAACTATACTTTATACAGTGATATATACAGGAGATGGAAGATGTTCTTAAATTGATAAAGTTAAGCAACTTGATGAATAAATAAATATTGCATAAAATGACAATCTCAGTAAGAAAAAATTATGGGTTTTTTTGGGTTTTTGTTTTTTGAAGAGGAATGCACCAAGGTCCAATAATGAGCTGTGGTCCCAGCATGGTGCCCAGTGCTAGACATGTTCGTTGTATTTAAGACAATAAAAACAAAGGTATGAAAGCAAACATGTGCAACCAAAAATGTTTGCTATAGAGGAAGGCAAAAACTTGGAAACTAATAGCCATTCAGGAACATTAAGTCAAATTCCTTCTCAGACCCATCAACTAGTGACTGGTAAAAATTAAGGCAGAAATAATAGAAGTGAAATTATGGAGGGATGCATAAGCAAGGAAATTGTTTTTCAGAGTCCTGTTGGAGTCTTGGAATGCTAGTCCCCTCTTCCTGGCTAGCCATGCAGATTTTCTGGATGCAAGACCCAAGTAGACATGTCGTACCTGAGGCAGCAAGGTATGCTGCAGCGTCAGGTGGTTAGTCTCTTGCTTTCATTCCAGAGCTGAGAACAACATACGAGCCCCAGCTAAAGTTAACAGGGTCTCTGTTCATAATGTGTGTATAAATCACAAGATCCAGAAAAGAGGATTCAAGGTCAGCTTAAGCTACAGACTTAAGATGATCAGTGCTCTCCAGCAGCAAAATGTAAATATGGCCACAATAAATATTAGGTTATCTCTGAAAGGCCAATTATAGAAATCTTTTTTTCTTTTTCTTTGTTTTTTTAAAAAAACTTTTTTCTGAGAAAAAAGTTTTCTGAGAAAAAAAGACTGCTTAGCCATTAGTTTAGTTTGGTGTCATCTTTGAATCTTTGGTGTGATCTTTGAATCTTAAGAAAGTAAAATATAATGTACTTTGATACTATTCTTTAATTTCCTAGGTGTGGAGATTCAGCACAGCTTTTTGTACTGTAAATGAATGGAAGTTTGCAGACCTTGTAAGCATGGCTGACCACTTGAAGAAATGCAGTTATAATGCTGTAGAGAGACGGGAGGAAGCTGTGCCACTGCCATGTATGTGTGTCACGCGAGAGCTTACAAAGGAAGGACGGTCATTGCGCTCTGTCTTGAAACCTGTACTTTAGACACAAAGAATTTTCTCCCAGTTGCACACACACTCAAGCACCTGATATAACCTCTGTAATGTTTTGTGACACTTTATTAATTTACTAAAGATGATTTTTTTGTTATTATGTACATAATATTTTGAAGTGGCATTTATTTTTTTATAACATTGCCTGGTTAGAAATAATTAAAGTTGCCTTAATGTTTTGAAAAAATTGGAACTTGCTGGACAGGATAGTTTTATATAACTTCTGCTATCTGTAAACTTTTAATTGGGGATATCTCTGATTTATTGGTGTCCATTTTTTAAAGATTACCTTCCAATTACTACATTATGCATATTCAGAGATGACTTTGAATGATATAGAAAATAATTTGACAAACAATTTATATGTTTCATCTCTTTACAAATTAGGATATAACAAATTAAAAAATGAAGTCTAGTCGGCATTTAGCAGTGGAGGTCTTGATCTGCTTTTTCATTTTTTCAAGACTGCTTTGATCATTTATGTTGACTGAATCATATTTAATGCTGTTTTGGGTTATAGGGTGTATACTTTAGTGTTGTTATACATCAGTCCCCAAGTCTTTGAGGTCAATGGCAAAAGTCTGTTTAGTAGAGCAGAAAATTGTCTTACCTGAATTTGATAGGCAGCAGATTTGTTTCTAATGATATCTTCTCTTGATGGTAAACATAAGTTGCTGCTCCTACTAGCAATCTAGTGGAACAAATTGTATTTCATTTATTAATGTACACCTGGACTAGCATTTTGGGTTAACACATGTTCCTTGTCCTATTGATTTATGTGATAAAAGGTGAATTTTAACAAAAATCTTTCCTTGCTGTACATTAGCTACGCAGAATTCATAATTGTAGATTACTAAATATAATGAAGGGCTTAAGATTTTTGATGTTCATCAAATACATCTTACTGTTAACATGTCTACAGATGTACTTCTAGCCCTCAAGGTTGTTTTGAATTGTATAAGAGATTGGTTTTGAGCACACTTTGCAAATTTCAGCAGAACTTAACGTCAAAGTGTTTTGGATAGATGTGCCAGTGTGCCATCTTTATACGATGAGAAACTGATTCATTGCTTAAGCATATCTTAAACCCATAGGCAGTCATTTTTATAACTCCATTATTTTTCTATAGTCTTCCTTAATGAGGACATTATGGTGAATGTTTACTGTAACTATGAGGATGCCTTTAACTATACTAGGACAACAAAGAGGCTTTCGTTCTTGATCGTACTGGATCATTGAGCTTGATACTACAGATAAGGTGTTTTCACTTGTAAAGAAGAGCATTGAAAAATAATTATAAAAATGGTTGTAATGTTTTTAATGAACTCAAGTATACTTGATCCAGGAGTTTATATGTTCAGTATATATGAATCTAATCTGGGAAATTACATTTTTCATTACTCAGGCTGTCCCATTTCTTAAAAAACAAACAAACCTCAGCCTCATTCTCTAGTGCCATATGATGAGACTATTAAGGAATGTATTTGCTCTGTATAGCTGATTTTTGTAATGCTGGACCTTGGGATCACTTAATTGTTCATAAGCTGCCTTTCCTCTTTGAACAGGCAAGTTTTCCTTCAGTCCTGCAGAATGTTGTTGACACTTCTAAATTTATGTCAGGATCCAGTAGCAGACTGCTACTGGCAGAATAAAAGATTTTAGTGGAATCAGGAAGATGTGATTTCTTCTTGCCATTCCAGCTCCATGTGCATTCACAAGTAGCTCTGGAGGGCTGGAGAGCCCTCCAAATCCCCACTTTGGATAATTTAGACATCTGCAGGGGCAAGGGGGGATGAGAACGTTCAGCTGTGCTGTCTACTCGTACAATGCTGAATTAGGCATAGTTGTTTGGAGAAGGGGGATCCAAGGCCTCAATTTGTACTCGGCCAGGTAATGTTTTGAACCTTCTGATCTAATTTATCTGTACACTCAGAAAAAAAACAACAACTGAAATATGCAAGTATGGTAAGATTTCATTCAGCAGTGTGTGGGCATTTGCATTTCTCTAAAAAGAGTTGTCATTTTGAAATAACTAACAAGATTCATTCCAAGTTTACCAAGTTACTTCTGTATACACTGCTATTTTGCCATCAGATTTCTTTCCCATATGAACTTTCATATTCTGTGGTTGAACAGAAGTTGGCAGAAATATATCTTGGCTGCTTAGAAGAGACTGCAGCTGGAGAACTTCTACACTAGATGGCTTTCTAGCTTCAAAAGAAAACCATTTGCACCTGTGCTAAGCATTTGGTTTATTTTCCTACCATATTAAGCATTTTGAACACTTCATTCTCAACACTACATGCACTTTTACTTTTAAATCTAGATACTGTGTTTTTTTAAAAAAAAGTTAATCCAGAGCTATTAAAACAATGCTGTAAAAATCTGTTTGGTTTACTCTTTATGTATAGAAATACAACATAAATCCGATACCAGTATTTTTTACTGCTATGCAGTTTTGTTTTGTTTTCTTTTTAAAAAGTGGTATTTCTCAATACTTGACTTTTTCTCCTGTACTATACCTTGCCTTTGGGTCTCATGGTATTTTTTTCCACTTGCATTGCCTTTCTTTCATATTCACAGCAATTTCTTTCTCTAACCAATACACTACCATGTTTAAATGTTTTCAGTGAATGCTATTTTACAACATCTTGTCAATCATAATAAAACACATTTGCCATTTTCATTTAGTATATGATTTTTTTTGTTGGTAACCTGAGTCAGACTTCACCCCGCTCTCCCCAAATTCTTGGACTGCAACTCACAGTGTTCCTCAACATTGGCACTGCTGAGCATTGTAGTTCAACAAGTTCTGCAGGGTCACACAAATCCCATCCCAAGCTGTCTGATTTTAAATTATCTTTATCTCATAGTAGGCTGAAATGTAATACTTAAGGTAGTGAAGGAACACCACTATGAAATACAATTTCCAGAACCGCATTCTAGAATTTCTCTTCCTTCGGTACACACTTCACTAAGTGAACATGTAAATTCAGTTAAGACTTCTGAAGGTGAAGTTGTATTTGGGGAAAATTTGTTGTTTATCTGAACTATATGATAATTCTTGTCTGTCTTCTAGCATTATAATGAAATCATATTCTCTTATGTCTATTACATCTTTACACCTTTCTGTTTGAATACATAAGGGTTAATTTTCATACATCACTTCGTTTGTGGCAGTCAGTGGTTTTGGAAATCACTAGGAAGCATTTTAGATCCACAGTAGTCCACATTATTCAGGGGCTTTTCAGCTTCAGTTACCATGGTCAATTGTAGTCCAAAAACATTACTGGTATAGGGTTTGGTATTATCCGTGGTTTTAGGCATCCACTGGAGGTCTTTGAACTTATCCCCTGCGCATAAGGGGGGGGGGGGACTACAACCACATCAGATAGTCCTAATGAGAAATCTGTACTTAGGAGAAGAGGCTACTGTTAGAACAGAACAGTTCCTAATTGGCAAAGAGGTCAGGCAAGGATGTATCCTTTCATCCTATCAGTTTAACTTGTAAGCAGAATCCTCCCTAGTTAACTCCATCCATCTGGCACAGAAGAAAGAGTAGTGAAAATAGGAGGAAGGAATATCACAATCTAAGATACGCAGACCACACCATACTACTAGCAGAAAACCTCCCAGACCTGGAGCAGCTACTAGAAAATCAAGGAAGAAAGTGCAAAGGCTGTTGTACTTTGGCCACATTAGAAGAAGGCAGGGATCACTAGAAAAGACAATGGTAGAGGGCAGAAGAAAGAGAGGAAGACTGCATGCCAGATGGATGGACTTAACCAGGGAGGACAGTGGAAGACAGGGTCTCATCTACAGGGTTGCCGTGGGTTGGGGTCGACTCAAGGGCAGTTAACAACACATCCTAAAATACAACACATTCAATGTAGCTATAAATAAACCGTATGGAATGAATTTATATTTTTATTAGTGTTTTCAGCTTTTGTTGGGTCATGTTCTATATTTGTGATGCCTTGTCCCGCTTTGTGGTGAATACAGGGTGCTCAGACGCCCCCCTTTTCCAGCACCGGTCCTCCGTTTCAGCCTTCTGTCTGAGAGGAATTCTAAAATGTCCTCCATTTGGAGCAGGACTAAGAAGCGTGAATGTACATTTCTGTGTTTTTGTAAAGCTTTTATTGGGTCATGCCCTCCATTATTTCTTCAGAGCCCTACATTTTGCAGTGCCTTGCCCTATACGTTTGGGACACCTGGTCCAGGTTGACCAGAGATCCTCCTTTTTTCAGGGCATGTCCTACATTTCAACCGAATGTTCAGGAGTTCCGTAATGCTCACCGTTCGGAGCATGACTGAGAAGGATGACTTTGCAGGAGTGCTTTTAAACTTTTATTTGGTCATGTCCTCCATCCTTTCCTGGAAGGTTCTCTGTTTTGGGGTGCGGTTGGGGAACCCTGTCCAAGGTGACCAGAGGTGGTTCTTTTCTAGGAAACACCCCAAACACTTCAACCTCCTGTCCAGGAGGAATTCTAAGATGTCCTCCATTGGGAGGGTGACTAGGAAGGATATTTTAATATTTCATTGTTTAATTCTGTTTTAGGGGAGGGAATATTGGGATTGTGTACGTAAGCCGTATGTTTTAATACAGTGGGCCCTTGTTTGGTTCCAGGACCCTCCGTGGAGAACAAAATCCGAGGATGCTCAAGTCCCATTAAATGTAATGGCGCGACAAAATGGTGTCTGTCCCTTGTATTAAAATGGCAAAATCAAGGTCTGCCATTTGGAATTTTTACTTTTTGGGATTATTTCCAGGCCAAGTGTATGTGAAGTTTTAATAATGTAAGGAGTGCTTTTAAACTTTTTATTTGGTCACGTTTGGCATTAGTTCTTGAGTGCCCTCCATTTTGAGGTGCCTTGTCGTCCTCTTCTTATATGCCTTCTTGGTCTCCTCAGGACTACTGGTCTCAGTCGGGCTCCTCCCCCCTTTTAACGGTCGCGTAGGCCCCGCCCTCCCTGGTCACGTGCTCCCTCCCCCTCCTCCGTCCCTCCTGAGGGTCATATCATAAAAGTCCTCATTTGGGCGCTGAGCGTCGCGGCGGCGTCATCTCTCAGCCCTCTTACGCCCCTAGCGGCAAAGAGCGGAAGCGCCCCCTTTTCCTTTTTGCTGCTGCTATTATTATTGCCCAGCCAGCAGTGTCCACTATTCCTTCCTAGCCATGCTGTTCCGCTTCGGGGTGATAGTGCCGGCCCGCCTGGCCGAAGGAGGAACGACGCTGTGCGTGTCAGGTTCCCGCCCAGAGCTGGGCCAATGGGAGCCCAAGCAGGCGCTGGCCATGAAGCCCGTGCGGGCCCTGGCCCCCCTGCCCGCTCAGGAGCCCGTCCTGTGGCTGGCGGAGGCGGCGCTGCCCGAGGAAGAGGCCGCCGCCGCCGCCACCTTCTGGTACAAGTTCCTCAGGCGCCGCGAGACTGGCGACACTCTCTGGGAAGGTAATGCAGTGGATGGATGGGGGTTCATGGGCGCAACTGCGCATGCGTCGGGGAGGAGGCGTGGCTAAATTTCCTCTAGAAGATAAGTTCTGCGCGTGTGCGCATGCGTCGGGGAAGGAGGCGTGGCCAAGCTTCCTCTAGAGACCATGGTTCTTCTCATGTGCGCATGCGTCTGAGGAGGAGGCGTGGCCAAACCTCTACTACATAACCTCCCTCTACTAGAAGAGGTTCTGCACGTAGCGCATGCGTCAGGGGAGGAGGCGTGGCCAAGCTTCCTCTAAAGAACATGGTTCTTCGCCTGTGCGCATGCGACTGAGGAAGAGGAGGCGTGGCCAAACTCCCTATAGAGCAGTGGTCCCCAAACTGTTTCCTTTAAGAGATTTTGGACTTCAACTCCCAGAAGCCTCAGCCATGTTAACCTATAGCCTGGGCTTCTGGGAGCTGAAGTCCAAAATCCCTTAAAGAGCACACAGCTTGCTCAGAAAGGACTCAGTCACAGTCAGTCGCTGCCCGTCGACGTCCACCGTCCAATTAACACACTGCTGTTTTTGAGGCTGCTTTAACTGCCTTGTTGGCTCAGTGGGAGGCTAAATCGTGCCTCACACAAAACTACAGTTCCCAGAATCCCCTAGCATTGAGCCAAGGGCAGTTAAAGAGGTCTCAAAACTGCACTATTTTCTGCAGTGTGTTTTTGGACCGAGGGAGATGAGTCAGGCTTAACTGCCAGTAGTTAGGCTGCGTCCACACTGGAGAAATAACCCGGTTTGGCAGCGCTTTAACTCTTTCTGTGGCTCTTTGCTATGGAATTCTGGGAGTTGGAGTATGTTGTGGGCCCAGAGCGGAGCAGAGCTCCGCTCTGGGCCCCACAACATACTCCAACTCCCAGAATTCCATAGCAGTGGGTCAAACAAAGAGTTAAAGGGCTGCCAAACCTAACCACTCTAACCACTACGCCATGCTGGCTTTCTTTATACCCACCCTTCAGCCAAAAAGGCTCCCAAGGTGCCTTGCAGATCAAAACATCACGCAGAGAAGGCTAAATAGTGGTCAACGGAATTAAATGGAATGGGAAAAATAAAGAAAAATTTAAACCGACAACTAAGGAAGAGACTACATGTTCTGATTTGATTAATTTACTGTATTTATATACTGCCGGTGCTCTCAAGTTTAAAATAATGGCTCGTGGTTTATTTAATACAGAGGTGGAAAGGGACATGGAAGAAAAAAGATGAATAAGCAATTTAGGTTCCTTCAGCTCCCCATGATTTGTTTGGGAAGTGAGAGTGAGACGTAACACGGTATCAACTGCTTCTAGCCAGACTGACAGAGGATGCTTTGCTATCTCACTTCTCACGGTATAATTCATTCTTGCCTTTCTACGTTTTAATTGCTAATAAAAACCATTTCCAAAATTCTGGCTTCTTGGGAGCAAAAGAAGGAAGCATTATGCTTAGTCGGTGTCTGTAGCAGACCGGTAGGTGCTTAAGATAATCACACAAAATGTGTGTAAGTGTAATACAAATGTAGTAATCATGCTTCTGGATGCTAGCTAAGGCTCAGCTCAGCTTAGATCAGATCAGTGGACAACTGTGGCAGGAACAAGCACTAGATCCAGACAGCTGGAACTACTCAAGCTGCACCTTTTGAAAATTTTAAATAAAAGAATCTGGATATTAACAGAGTAATTAATTTTAAGGTGGGACTGGAGTAAAGGGGATAAAAGGAAGGGGATGGGAATGTTTGCCATCAAGGGACAAGATTTTTAAGGGAAGATTGGCATAAGGAGAGTGGAAAGAGCGGCTGGGAGCATTTGCAAATCATTTGTTTGCTGCAGCAAGACAAGGCTTGTTTGTGCCAAAATGCGGCAAGTGTTATTAGCTGTTTAAAGCACCAGGGGTCTCTCCACTTTGTGGGGTTGTGGTGGTTCCAGATGCTGGGGGGCACACTTTTGGGTCTGGCAGCCTACACACAGCCCATGGGCCACGCTTTGTCCACAGGTCATGCTTTGTCCATGCCTGGCTTAGATACTACTTGGAGCACTCTGGGATCCTGGAAAACTAGTTTTAGCAAAGACTGCAAACATGTATACACACACATGTATACACACACACAGGCATAGTCAGACACGCATTCTAGACTTTAGGAGAGCTGATTTCAATAAACTTAGAGAAATACTGGGGGAGATCCCATGGTCAAGAAAACTAAAAGAGAAGGGAGTTCAAGACGGATGGGAGTTTCTCAAAAAGGAGATACTGAAGGCGCAATTTCAAACAGTTCCAATGAGGAAGAAAAATGGGAGGTGTCTCAAGAAGCCAGGATGGATGACTAAGGAACTTTCAACTGAGATAAGCCTTAAACAGAACATGTATAAGAAATGGAAAAATGGGGAAATCACGAAAGAGGAATTCAAACAAATAGCCAGCACATGTAGGGGTAAAGTCAGAAAAGCTAAAGCACAGAATGAACTCAGGCTGGCTAGAGAGGTTAAGAACAACAAAAAGGGCTTTTTTGGGTATGTCCGAAGCAAAAGGAAGAAGAAGGAAACAGTAGGGCCACTGCGTGCAGAAGATGGCAAAATGCTCAAAGATGACAAAGAAAAGGCAGAATTACTCAACACCTTCTTTGCTTCAGTCTTCTCAGAAAAGGCAAAGGGTGGTCAACCTAAGGATAATGGAGCAGAAGACAGAATAGGGGAATCTCAGCACAGAATAAGTAAAGAGATAGTACAGGAATACCTGGTTAACCTAAATGAATATAAATCTCCAGGACCAGATGAACTACATCCTAGAGTATTAAAAGAACTGGCGAATGTAATATCGGAACCATTGGCAATAATCTTTGAGAACTCCTGGAGAACAGGAGAAGTCCCAGCAGACTGGAGGAGGGCAAACGTTGTGCCCATCTTCAAAAAGGGGAAAAAAGAGGATCCCAACAATTATCGTCCAGTTAGTCTGACATCAATTCCAGGAAAGATTCTAGAGCAGATCATTAAGCAGAGAGTCTGTGAACATTTAGAGGCCAATGCCATAATCACAAAAAGCCAACATGGGTTTCAGAGAAACAAGTCTTGCCAGACAAATCTGATCTCTTTTTTTGATAAAATTACCAGTTTGGTAGATGAAGGGAATGCTGTGGATATAGTATATCTTGATTTCAGTAAGGCCTTTGACAAGGTTCCCCATGACATTCTTGCAAACAAGCTCGTAAAATGTGGGCTAGACAAGGTAACCATTACATGGATTTGTAACTGGTTGACTGACCGAACTCAAAGGGTGCTCAACAATGGCTCCCTTTCATCCTGGAAAGAAGTGACCAGTGGGGTCCCACAGGGTTCTGTCCTGGGCCCAGTGCTATTCAATATCTTTATTAATGACTTGGATGACAGAATTGGGGGCATACTTATCAAATTTGCAGATGACACCAAATTAGGAGGAGTAGCCAATACTCCAGAAGACAGGATTGAAATTCAGAATGACCTGAATAGACTAGAAAGCTGGGCCAACGCTAACAAAATGAAATTCAATGCGGAGAAATGTAAGGTTCTGCACTTAGGGCGGAAAAATGAAATGCACAGATATAGGATGGGGGACATCTGGCTGAATGAAACTATGTGTGAAAGGGATCTAGGAGTCCAAGTAGACCATAAGTTGAACATGAGTCAGCAGTGTGATGCAGCAGCTAAAAAGGCCAATGCTATTTTAGGTTGCATCAATAGAAGTATAGTGTCTAGATCAAAGGAAGTAATAGTGCCACTCTATTCTGCTTTGGTGAGGCCCCACCTGGAATACTGTGTCCAGTTCTGGGCACCACAATTCAAAAAGGATGTGGAGAAACTGGAGCGGGTCCAAAGGAGGGCAACTAAGATGGTGAAGGGTCTGGAAACCATGCCCTATGAGGAACGACTTAGAGAGCTGGGGATGTTTAGCCTGGAGAAGAGAAGGTTAAGAGGTGATATGATAGCCCTGTTCAAATATTTGAAGGGATGTCATATTGAGGAGGGAGCAGGCTTGTTTTCTGCTGCTCCAGAGACCAGAACGCGGAGCAATGGATGCAAGCTGCAGGAAAAGAGATTCCACCTCAACATTAGGAGGAACTTCCTGACAGTAAGGGCTGTTCGACGGTGGAACACACTCCCTCGGAGTGTGGTAGAGTCTCCATCCTTGGAGGTCTTTAAGCAGAGGCTGGATAGCCATCTGTCGGGGATGCTTTGACTGGGAGTTCCTGCATGGCAGGGGGTTGGACTGGATGGCCCTTGTGGTCTCTTCCAACTCTATGATTCTATGATTCTATGATTCTATGATTCTATGACTCACAGATATACAGAGTGGATTTTGACAGTTCTCAGATGTTTTCCCCAGCTCTTTGAAAATCTATCCTTTGTATATAGACTAGAATGAAACAATTCCTTTGATCCCTATGAAGTGATTAAAGCATCCTTGTGTTAGCCTTGAATGGGAAGTAGGCAGGGAAGACCGTGGCACAATGCTCACCTTCTTGACAGAGAATAAGCGAGATGCTTGAAGAGTATAAGATAGCCAGTAACATTTTTATTTACTTATTTTAGGTATTTATTTCCTTCCTTTTGTATACACCTTGAGGTGGTTAACAAAAGGACATAACAGTAAAATAGTAAAGCAAAAACTGTTTCAAAACAACAAGTAAAACAGCAGATAATAAGAAAAGTAAGTGGAAGCATAGATCTCATGAAAAGCCACAGGGTGACATTAAATCATCTGCTACAGCCTATTGTTACAGTAAATCTTTTCCTTTGTGCTGCCTTTTACCAATAAAACAAACCCACACAAGAAATACAGGGAGAATCTAGTGCATTGCTGCCATTTCTTGTCCTCTTTCCCCACATCAGCACCAAAGTAGGAAGGTATGGCAGCACAAGCATGAGACTCTTAATCTACTCAGGAGCGCTTCTATGTGAGTCCTGCCAATCCAGATGTGAAAAATTGGAGGATTTCTGAAACAATCTGCAAAGGGCTTGTCTGTCCACAGTTGAAGCCAAAAGAGTGATGGCAGAGGAGATTTTTACCCTCATAAATATCTCACAGGGCTTGTATCTTTAAAATCAAGATGACATCACAGCACAACCCACAGCTAGGGATATATTTTACCAGATATAGCTTCAAGATAAAAAATGTTCATGAATTCCTGTAACTAAAGAACTGTTTCCAGAGAGGAAATTTAAGAGGCACGTTGATTTAAGGTTGGAATGACAAATGGAAATGAATGCATTTTGCAGTTCAGTATTTTTCTTACACTTTTACTTACACTTCAGAGTTTGTGCTTGAAAGTTGCACTGTATGCATCTGGTATTTAGCCAAAGGCAGGGGGGTATATCTACACCATATTGGTATTCCTTTGGCAGTATGCCTTATATTGCTGCAAAAGTTCAAAGCTGACATTTTAAAACCTGCAAAATGCTTGAGGGTACATCAGATGGATTTTGTCTGCATGCGTGTGTAGTTGTCGATAATAGTAATAAAATTTTCTACTTAGAAATGCACAGGAAGGTTTTACTGTGTTAACATAGTTACATTTGTAAATGTACTGAAAAGGGTGACAGTATTGGAAGCAGCAGGGAGAGGATCTGTGTTAACCAAATAGGTTAAAGTGGATCAAGGTATTGAAGTTAGCTGTGGAGTGTCATAACTCTGATTGAGGCCACTGAGACTTTCTTGATACAGTGCAAAAGGACAGCTGAGGTTCAGGACCTACTACTTCAGTTAGTAGAAGACAGATAAGTTATTGTATTACCACTTGTTTCCATATTTTAGCAGCAAAGCCAAATTGTAACTGTTCGGAATTGTGTAGCTTTTATTTTACAGCATTCATGATACAAAAAAATCAGTGCCAAGAAGCTGTTTTCCTCAAGATCCATCCAATGTTGGCAACATCGAATTTGAGTGAAATGTTGAGTTGCAGAAAATACGACATCAAATAGCTTGCAGTAGGAGATGCACGTGAATTATCACATCACTCAGAATTTCTGTGTGTGATTTGAATGAAGAAGCCTGATATTACAGTGACAGAATATGCCAGTGAAGAGTATTTGGTGGAATCCAAATTACCTTTAAAATAGCTGGAAATAAATTTTAAATATGAGAGATTGCCAATGAGTGCTGTAGGCTGTATTTTGGAGGAAGGAACTGGCTTGCCTAAAAAAATGTTATGAAATTCATGGGGTAACCATACGTTGACATGTGACTTGAAGTCCTTCATCACAGATCCTTCATCTCTTCTCTGTTTTCCCCATTACTTTTCCTTTCCTCATATGATAAAATCAGTGGTACCTACATCAAAGACTTACTTACAATGTCCATTAGATGTCACTGTTCTACCTGAGAATAAATATTTTATCCTACAAAGCTCTACCACAAGAGCTTAATCAACATTTAGTGGAATCTATCAAGTGTTTATGTGTTTGATGGTAAAATACAAATTAAACATTTATTTCTGTTGCTCAGTTCAATCTTGCCTAAGAAATAATGAAAAGGAAGGAACATTATGTGTAACTAAATATTTATTGCCTAATAATTTATTTTAAGAAACAAAGCTTTTATGCTTTCAAGTGTAAAGATTCTTTGTAGATATGGGTGACCAAAAATAAATTTGACCTGACATAGAGTAATCGTTTTTTATGTATCAGAATTAAATACACAGTTCTCATAAATTTGCCCTTTATGGTGTATAATATGTTAATGCTGTAAAATCAAAATATTGCATGCAGTGCATTCTTCTACAGAGAAATTTAGAGGTACAGCTTGAAATCACTGCCTCCCCATTTTATGCCTATAATCACAGGCTGTGAAAGTAGATTAATCATTTCAGGATTTTTTCAGGCAGGGAGAAGTCTTCATCAGAGAAATGTTACATCATCTCATACTGAGGATCTGAGAAGAAAAATGGCACTCTGCAAGAAGGAGGAACTGCATGGACACTGGAGTGTTTTGTCTTCCACCCCTGAGTTTTTCCCTACCTTCCCCCCCCCCAATCAGTGGGAGACAGTTACAGTATATCCTATAGAAATATGTTTGTATTTGTGAGTATGCACATAATCTAATTTTGTATAATGGTTCTGGACGCATCTGGTCATTTACGCTGTTTCAGGAATCCAAATTAATGGGCTTCACATAAAGCAGGAGTGGGGAAAGTGGAGTCTGTAGACTATACCTGACCTGCAGGACCATTTTTGAAGTCCTTCAAAAAGTTTTCATTTTTCTTCCTAGTTAAATAAAAATCTGTTTTGGCCTAAAATACCCTTAGGAGGAAGTCAAAAACATGGCAAAATGTATTCCTCAGCCCCTGAAGGTATGGATGTATTTTTAGTTTTTAAAAAGTTTTAAAAATTAAACTAAAAAACTGAAGGTATCAGTAGTGTGGACCTCTGAGGTTTTGCAGGGACCCAGTGCACTAAGAGTTGCCTACATGTGAAATAGTGGATGTTCTGTCCTCCTGGGCAGCAAATGTGGAGAATAGAAAAAAGATCCCCTTAAGAGAATTTAGCTTGTAGTCTTTTACAACAGTAGTAATTACAAGAGCAATAGTAATAAACAAGGCAAATTTGCTTACAGTATAAGACTTCAAATCATATACTAAGTACTCATCACTTTAGTCCTCCAGAATTATGTTTTGGTGCAGAATTTCACAATAAATTGGCCCTACAACCTAGCCATGTCATAACATGATATTTATTTTAGCTACTTTCTAAATACATTTTTCTTTTTACAGATACAGAATAAAAACAGAATATTGTGCCAAGAGGTCTGTGTCATTTATGTTAATTGCAACTTTTTGCAAACACAGAGGGCTACCAACCACTGCAACAAACATTCTGTCTCATGTAACTGTTTTTTTTCCGGCTCAGTCTGTTTAGGTACAATCTTTGGTGCAATCATCTCATTTCAGAAAGCTTATAAAACTAGAACAATCAAAATAAGGTTTGGGACATATTTTCTAGGAAGGGATGATATATAGACACTGAGACTTTTCATTTTAGGAAATGCACTCGATGAGACAGAAGGGATTAATGACAAAATGTGCATCAATCGTGTAACATTTCAGTTGGCCTTAAGAGCAAACAGGCCAAATGATTATAAAATTTAAAAAATTTGATGTACAGTGGTCCCCCGCCTTACGAATCCCCCGGGTTACGAAAACCCCGGGATCCAAAAGGCGGCGAACCGGCAATGTATCCCCCGGGATACGAAGGAAAAAAAGCCGTGCGGCCCCTTTAAATGGCCGCGCAGTCCGTTGATTATAGCGGTCCCCCGGGAAACGAAAGCTTCCGGGTTACGAAAGGTAATCCGGAACGGATTACCTTCGTAACCCGGGGGACCACTGTAATGTGTGTATGTATCGTTTTATCTTTTTAAAATGTGTTTTAATCTCTAATAGCTATCTATTTTAATACTGTAATAATTTAATTCATTTTTAATGTACTTTTTTCTATGTTTTTAATTGTACTGTTTTTAACGCTGTGAAGCCACTCTGAGTCCCAGTTTGTTGTGGAGTAAGTGCTTAGAGAGAGAGGAAGAAAAAGGATGTATGGCTAGCTGAAGTCAGGTCTCAGCCATCAATTGCTGAGGAGAATGAGGGAGGCTCTCTTATTTTTATTGATATTTGTGTAAGTGTTTTGTTTGGTTAGAGGATTGAACTGAAAATTGGTTAAATTAGCAAGACTGGTCATAAGTTTACATTTGGTCCAACTCCAATTGCAAGAAAAAACAAAGAGAGAGATTTATCTCTTCTCTTTCTTTAACATACATTCATGCACATAGAGACACACACTTATGTTATTGCCTATAAAGTATCTGAGAGCTGAAATTTTGAAAGTGCCATGCTTTTACTGGCTTGCAGAAATTCTGAATCTTCTAGGCTAAATGCAATTGTTAGTCCTAAAATGGACCTGAATCAATGGAACTTACATCAGTGTTGATTTACCAGGTCCCCAGTGGTTTTAATGCATCTGCTTTTGTTGGGACTAACATTTGGGTTTAGGCCTCTGTGTTTATTTCTTTGTAAGATAAAGCTCACATTTCTGTGTATAGATACTATGTGTAACATCATGCAGGAGCTCTGAAAAGAGGAAAGAGATACATTTTTGGAATTATCTTATGATCAATACTGAGCACATTTATGATAGCAAATATATGCCATCGTGAAGATATTTAGCTTACATAAAGCAATAACTGACCAAGTTGGGTTTAATATTACTGTTCAAACAACTCTCAGGACAACAAAAAGTGGTGAAGGTTCTGGAAGCTAAAATGGTGAAGGATCTGGAAACCATGCCCTATGAGGAATGACTTAGGGAGCTGGGGCTGTTTAGCCTGGAGAAGAGAAGTTTAAAAGGTGATATGATAGCCATGTTTAAATATTTGAAGGGATATCATATTGATGAGGGAGCAAGCTTGTTTTCTGCTGCTCTAGAGAATAGGACCCGGATCAATGGATGTAAGCTGCAGGAAAAGAGATTCCACCTCAACATTAGGAGGAACTTCCTGACAGTAAGGGCTGTTCGACAGTGGAACACACTCCCTCGGAGGGTGGTGGAGTCTCCTTCCTTGGAGGTCTTTAAGCAAAGGCTGGATGACCATCTGTCAGGGATGCTTTGATCAAGAGTTGCTGCATAGCAGGGGGTTGGACTGGATGGCCCTTATGGTCTCTTCCAACTTTATGATTCAATTAATTGTACCTTTTAAAATTTACAATTAGACGTAAATCTCTAACAAAGAGAAAAAAATATTATTTTATGAGATGTATTTTACATTTTTAGTAGCTACAGATTTGGAAAATTATGGAAGAAAATGGCAACAAGAAACAAAATAGGCTCCCTGCCAAAAGGTCTAAGCCATCTATATTTAGATGAGGGAAGTTCAACACATCCATAGTTCTGTGTTGGAACAATCAATAACCATTCAGTCTTGCTTGGATGCAAGCAGACACTGTTCTAAGCTGTCTAAGATTGAATTTCAGTCTGACAGCAGGGATGCTGCCACAACAGGCTCCAGTACAAAGTGCCTTTTGTTTTTGTTTTTTTAAAAGGAGACATGGTGCATACAGTAATGGGAGCCAAATTATGATAGCAGTAGGAATTATGCCATACAGTAAAAATCTGGATTCCTACAAATATTCAGTGGTCTTTCTGTTTCATTGTAATGCAAGATCACAGAAAGCAAGAAGGGATGAATGAAAATGGATGTAACTTCCTCATTTTCAGAAAACATCTGTTATGACAACTTGAAAATTGTATTTTTGTCTCCCTATCAAATGTCAAACATTTCTATAAGTCTCTTTGAAAATCTTTTTCCTCCTGAACCTATTTTTCTGCAGGAGAAGTGATGCTGCAGAATTCTACTGGACTGAAAAATACATGTTTGGGGGGCTTGCAGTACCTTCCTCAGCTACATATAAAGGATGTGGAAGCAAAAAGGGGGCCTCCTCACCGATCCTCTCTGGTGCCTTCAATGCTTAAAAACAGTGTGATAGGTCACAAGTTACTGAAATTGCAGCACCCCTTGTGAAGATAATAGGGAATTTAATTTTCCATGTTAAGTGTCTCAAAGAGAAGTATAGAGAGATATAATTACCTAATTTGCTGCCACCAGCCTTGCTGCCACTAGAATATTATAACCTTTTTTCAGAGCGCATTGGTATAAATTCAGCAGCTGAGCATTGTTGCCAATTTAATGCAGTTTCTGGATTTTGAAAGCTGTTCCTCTTCCCATTTATGGCAGCTTTACTTCCATCTCTTGAATCATTAGGGGAGAAATTGCCATTATAATGCTTGAAGATATTATTTCCCTTGCCATCTTTTTTGATAAAATCTTCATGCAACGGCACAGCATGCACAATGCCAGTCCTTTGAAGTAAATGAGGACATTCCATATAGGACAGAAATATGGAATAGAGGACCTTGTGCATGAGTAAGACACCTTTAGGTTTCTAGCTATTATTTTGATTGCATAAAAGATCATTATTTGGAAACTTCTTGGTCACAATTCATTTTAATCATGATCATGCCAAAAGTGTGGTATGTAGTTATTTACAGAGATATTTATTTATTTATTTATTTATACTCCACCTTTCTCCCAGGATGGCATCCAAGACAGCTATGCGGTCTGTTCAGAAGTAGATCCCACTAAATTCACTAAGACTCATATCCAGGTAAATGGTTACAGGATTACAGCATTAGTTTGGTTTTTATACTGTTCTTTTGGCAGTGAAACACGGTAGTTGTAGCATTTCAAAATCAAATTTAAGTTATATAAAATATCAGTATAAAAAAGAGATTCAATTTTCAAAATAATGGGGGGGGGGGAGCCAATCTTTCTTCCTCCTAGTCCAATTATAAGCATAGATAATGTGAGCAAGTTGACTTACCTTTCCTTACCCTGGAACTTCTAACACCCACCACAACGCTTCTTCAGATCTTATTATTATCTTAAAGGAAGTAAGATGATTCTGAAAAAGGGCAAAGGTGTGTGTCTTCAAATTGTAGATGGCTGGGATACAATCAGTCCCCATACAAAATAAGTTTAAGCAATAAACAGGAAAAGTTTTATTTTCAAGGCTTCTCTTTAAACATGGGCAGTATAAGAGAGCTTACTGTACTCAGTTCAGTCTTATAGAATTGCATCCTTCCTAACCATTTCCTGAACTCTACCACACTTCCTGGTTATCCCCTTCTCCTGTGCCTGTGCGTTCAAGTTGCCTTTCGTCTTATGGTGGTCCCTTGGATCTCATAGTATTTTCTTAGGCAAGGAATACTCAGACATGGTCTTGCCTCTTCCTTCCTCTGAAATAAAACTTACTCCTGTCCATTCTGTATTTAGCCTTTTCTTGCTTCTCCAGAAATATAGCCTTCGCCTAGCTGTCCAGAATTTACACTAACTATCAAACTGATTTTAGATTTGTAGAGCAATTCAAGCTTTCTAATGCTTTGTTAAGGAAACAAAAATATTTAAATATCAAAAATATCAAAGCCAAGCCTGTTAGGGTCTAGCTTTAAATCAGCAGAGTAGCAGAAATGTGTCCTTGTCTAACTGTGCTTCTCTAGGAATTGAGACTGACTCAAAAACAACACAAGTAGCTTGCAGTTTAAACAAAAGCATATTAATGGCTTGAATCTATATATGCATAGAGGCTATATCCTAACCTAGTTAATGAATAGTTCTGGGAAAGAAGAAATATTTATCTTTCTCACCATCTTTCCAAAGAAAACTGAGAGGGGAAGAGGATAGGGAACCCTACCCAACAGGACAGGGAAAAATCTTTGTTTGTGAGAGAGAACTCCCCAAAAGGGAGTGACCTGATCACATGGGCCCGATCCAGACGGGCAAAAGGCGGCGCGTTTAGGGCTGAAAAGCCCTCCTTTAGGGTGAGGGAGGGCGTAGCATCTACACCCTCCCTAGGCCTAAAGCGTATGGATGCCCCGCCATTTTAATATGGCGGTGTCCATACGGACATGCCGCAAGAGCGTCATCATGTGAGCAGCTGCTAGATGCGCTGCGCACATGATGACGCCTTTGCACCGCAGGAGGGCGCAAATCACGCCTTTCCCACGGCACAAAAAAGGAGCTCCGAATGGAGCTCCTTTTTGGAGGCAGGACTTTGCCGCAGCTTTTAGACAGCTGCAGCAAAGACTTAGGGAGGAAGGGGCCATGGCGGCGGCCCCTTCCTCCCTTCCGCCCCACCTCCGCAAGCGGGGTGCAGCGGGTGCCCAGGGCACCCGCTGCACCCCGCTTAGAGGCCGCGGGGAAGCAGCAGTTTGCCACTTCCCTGCGGCCTCCAGAAGTGGCAGGATGGGGCCGCGGAGGCTGCCGGTCTGGCAGCCTCAACCACATCCTGTTGCGCCTGGAGGCGGGTAGAGACCACCCCAAAGGGGGCGGTCTAAATCAGCCCATCGTGTGTGTGTGTGTAGTTTTTTTTTACCAATTTGCAAAGTTATTGCCCTGTGATTCAGTAGGAGCAAATGGGATGTTTGAGGAGAGACAGCAGGATTTGCATGCAGGAAAATCTATCTAAGGAAGGGAAAAGAGAATGCAAAAAATGTTCCAACAAGATTCCTCTCTTTCCTCCAGTTCCCCTGCACAATATTGGATAGGTGTTGATAGACAGAAACCAGGAGATGGTGTGAATCAGCTCTGCTCATCACAGGCTCTAAAAATATAGGTCTAAAAAAATCTAAAAATATAAAACTAAATTTGGGGCAGCAGCTATTTTTTAGATCATTGCACTCACCAGTAGTGTGAGATATAGTTTTCTAAGTACCAAAATACCAAATTAAATTTATCAGGACAAAACAAGTGAAGCAGCTATTTCCAATTTTATTAAATACAATCTTGCAAGAAGGGGTGTCTCAAGCAAGAAGGCACACCAGTCTGATGTTTCATACAACATTTATAAACCATTTTCTGTTACAATATTTTATCTGAATTTTCATTGGATAATGTACAAACCCTAGAAACTCCCATTACATGTGTACCTTTGCACACCTACTTCATACAATGCATGACCATGTAAATTAGTCATTATACATTTCTAGGTGTGTTCTAATATTCATAACCTCCTGTTAGGCATGCGCAGAAAAGAAAATCTCTTGAACATTTAGTAACCCAAGTAAAAAAATGGTGTTCTTGGCATTTAATGAGGATGGCACTCTCTTATCAGTTGGCTCCTCTTTGCTAAGTCGTCCTTGAATTCCAGGTGCAAAGAATTGTTTTTCTGTAACTCCCTTTTGTCCTAGAATTCCAGGTGCACAAAATACTAATCATTTTAGTAGTCTTAATATAGCCAATTTATGTTTTATAAAATAAGCCCAACATATTTTATGAATATAAAAGTTACTTATGATTAAAAAATATAAAAAAACAACCCCCTTATTCTTACAACACAATGTATTAATATTGTTCAAGTGCTTTAACCTATCCAGAAACCCAAAGCCCAGTACACTCTTCACAAAGTGAGCATGGTACAAAAAGCCCATCTAAAAACTCTTTCCTCTACCAACCTACATATTCCCACAAAATTTCATCTCAGTTAAAGGGCCCCAGCTGACCTCCACTCACTCCCACTATATACCAACTACAATACTATACATGTATATATGTGGTTCCCCACCATCTACATGCACCATCCAATCATAGCACATGACCACATGGTCCTGCACGATCTCCACTCCATTCGTTTGTCTCCTCCATCAAACCCCATGTGTTTGATTCAAATCTATTTTTCGCAGGTAGTGTCACTATGATTGCTGTCACCTGGTATGGGGGTGAGTGGGCAAACCCCCATGCCTCCTAGTCATCCCTCTGTCAGAGTGGTAATGTTAAATAAAATTTGTATCACATTTCTGTTCCTTATAGCATCTTTTTAAAAATTTAACACATCAAGCTGGGCTAGATCTGCCTGTCTGCCTATCTCCATGGATTGAAATATGCTTTTCATAATTGGGAAGATGTTATCAGTTTGGCTTGAGGATCATAATGAGCATGGGCATTCAAGTCCCAAGTTATTAGATCTTTATTATTTAAAACCAGATATTTGAATTCTGGATAGAATAATATGGGTAGTTAGGACATAGTTATAATGCATTCCACCTGCATCAGGAAACAATCCACAACAGTATGAAACACTTGCAACTTCCATTCATGAAGTGCAATGGTTCCTTTATCACATATTAAAAGTGCACAAAGAAATGTTATGGATTTGGAGGGAGAGACCCATACTTTCCTTATGGGTACATCTTTTCTTTACAAGGATTCCTCCCCATCAAAGAATTATGATAGGCTGTCACTAGTAGTGTGATTTTGGGTTTTTATCAAATTGTGTCTGGGTGGAGTGGAGGTGATGTTCCTGTCAGTTTTGTGCAATTGTGCAATTGTGTGGAGATTATCAGACAATGTTGCATGATGTCACGATAATCCCATCATTTTCCCATGAATAAAGAGGAGTCTTGCAAAAACACACACAAACATTTCTTTGTAGGAGTGCAGCTGGAGGGAAGGGCAGCTCCAGTCCCAAGCAAGCAGACACTTCCACCATATCACCACACATTTACCAGGACACAAAAAAGCCTCCTTGCTGCTCCAAGCCTCTCCTTGCCTCGTTTCCCTTCCTGCCTCTGGGACCTGGGTTTGACACACCTGCGCAGTACTACCCAGAGTCTCAAGGGCGGCATCTGGATGAGGATTTTTTTTTCTCATATTTTCACTCCTGCCTTCAGGAATCCGAGACCTGCTGCTTTTCAAAAACTTCAGTCTGGGACCTTTACAGCTTTTCAGCAACAATGGCAACCCTACTTGCAACCCCCATCCCCACAATTCTCTACCTCCCCCTTTTCCCCTCTCAGCACTCCCCTTCAGCTTTCCAATGCCCCCAGTGGGACACTTCTGTTTACTTTGGGGACCACTGATCTAGACATTATAGTCCTGTTGATGCAGACTAGAATTGCACTGGCTTTCTTAGCTGCTGCATCACATTGCTGACTCATGACACCTAGATCACTTTTGCGTGTACTGCCATCAAGCAAGGTGTCACCCACCCTATATCTGTGCATTTCATTTTTACTGCCCAAGTGTAATATGCTACATTTCTCCAGGTAGAAATTCATTCTGTTAGTTTTGGCCCAGCTTTCTAATCTGCTTAGATCATTTTGAAATTTAATCCTGTTATATGAGGTACTGTATTAGCTACTCCTCCTAATTTGCAAATTTGATAAGCATGCCCTGTATTCCATCTTCCAAATCATTGATAAAGATGTTGAATACCTCTAGACCCAGGACAGAACCACGTGGCATGCCACTGGTAACTTCTCTCCAGGATGAAGAGGAGCTATTGTTTAGTACCCTTTGGGTTTGATCTTTTCAGCCAATTACAAATCCACCATTGTCAAGCCCACATTTTACTAGGGTTTTTTTTTTTTGCAAGGATATCATGGGGGACCTTGTCAAAGGCCTTGCTGAAATCAAGATATACTATATCCACAGCATTCCCAGTGAGAAAAAAGTGATAAGATCAGTCTGGCATGGCTTTTGGGGGGGTGGGGTTGAACCCCATGCTGACTTTTAATAATTACAGTATTCCTTACTAAGTGCTTACAGACTTACTCTTCTAGCTACAGCAGGAGCTGGACACAGACACTTTATCAGTTATTTATAAGCATGAGACAGGTTTTGAAATGATGGCCCTATTCCAAAGGTACACACATGCTTGTCCTCAGTGAGGGTGTTAATGATATCAGTTTTCATTTCACTACTCACTTGGATTGAGAGAAAGAGGCCGGAGAGCTAGTGTGCTGTTACGTTTTGAACATTGGGCTACAGCCCTGGAGACCAGTGTTTGATTCCCTTCTCTACCATGGAAACCCACTGGGTGACCTTGAGCAAGTCATACACTCTCAGCTCCAGATAACCCCATGATAGCTTCACCTTAGGGTCACGATAAGTTGGTAATAACTTGAAGGCACACAACAACAAAACAGCAATACACACACACATGATTGATACAGCCAAATCTATGAGGAGGAGTCATGATGTGTGTGTGGCAGGCATGTCATATGCAAGCTCAGTCCATCAAATGGAAATTGGTATGCAGCCCTTGGTAGCAGCTCCAGTGTTCCCGTTTCAGAAGTAGTAGCCACAGCTCCAATTTGCTCACATGATTTCAGAGCCATTGAAGATGCCACCAGGTGAAAAACTGCTTCTATTTGCAGAAAATCCCTTTGGAGATCACATATGATGTATCCATAGGATTTTTTTTCCTGCTGCTTAATTGGCTAGCACAGTATTTCTTTGAGAAATGTTGCCACCTTTGCCCCCCCTTCCCCCCCCCCCCCCCAGTCATGAAGGTTAAAACTTACTACATTTTTCAAGAAAGAAACTTGGACATAAGGAGTTGTGAACTACTAGAATTACCACTGGATGCTTAGTCAGCTCACAGTACTGGTTGCAATGTGCAGTATACCACACAGCTGTGTTATGTGCTTCAGTTTAACTCTTTTGAAACACACACACACATCCCCTCTTTGTGTTGAAGCTTATGTTTTCCATCCATCACTGATCTTTGGCTACATTGGGTTACGTATCTCATTTGATCATGTCTTAGCCACTTTTTATATTCCTGTTTGTTCTTTTCTCCCATATGAACTACACATTGCTCAGAGATCTTTGTTTTAATCTGCTTTGTAATAAAGCCAGTGGCTTTTTTGATATGCCAGTTTGATCCTCTTTCTTATACATCATGCCAAGAGCCATATGGGCAGTCCTGCAGGCTTTGAAAGGAATAACTATTCTCAAAGATTGATTCGTAAGGCAGACTTTGCTGATTGCTTTGCTCTTGAACATTGTGGTGTGCAAGCTAATTGCTTGGAAGATTCTTCAAACAACCATAGAATTTGTTTTTGTTTTTGCTTTTTTAAAAAAAGGACTTACGTTTAGAATCTAACATAGAATAATATATATTCTTTCAAGAATAACCATTATTTTGGTTTCTAATATTGGTGGGTTCAGTTGCTTTTTTTCTTCGACTTGTAGACTTTTATAAAAAATACCCTTCCATTTGGAACATTCAAGCTGTTACCTGATGTCCTTGTTCAAAAGTTTATATCCAATAACCCTGAAAACACATATCTTTTATAGAGATGTGTGCACATGGCAAATATTATAGTACAGCTCAACAAAATAGGAAGGTAGCTCAAAAATGCTTATAGCTGGAACACAGAAGTTTTGCTTTCATCACACCTGTGTAAAGAAAGCAGAATTTATGGGTGTGTCGGTCTTAGCAACTTTCCACCTCCTAATGTTGAGGTGGAATCTCTTTTCCTGAAGCTTATATCCATTGTTCCGGGTCCTAGTTGCTGGAGCACCTTTAAAGCCCTGCATGGCTTGGGTCCATCAGGGACCCGCCTCTCCCCATATGAACCCCCCCCCCCCCCCGCACACTCTGGTCCTCTGGGAGGAACCTATTGCAGCCCATGAAGACCAGGTTAGCACAGAACTCCCAGAGGGCCTTCTCAGCTTCTGCTCCCAGGCTATGGAACGGCCTGCCAGATGAGATACGTCTTATTACAACGTTAGACTGTTTCAAAACAGCTTTAAAGACGTATCTCTTCCGGCAGGCCTTCCCAGAAACTGTATAATCTACCTGGCTTCTACTATCTACAATCCTCCCAGCCTATTCTCTGTCCCCCCCCCCCCTATTTTGTTACCCATGCTGTGGCCAGCATTGTGGTGTTATGTGTATAACATGTCGGTTGTTTTATTCTTGAAATCTAATTTTAAACTCAGCTAGTTTAATTCTATTTTAAGGGGTGGGAGGTTTGGAATGGGATCATTGAATTATTTTAATTGTAATTGTTTGTTTTTTAATCTTGCTGTACCCCGCCTCGAGTGTTTTTACAGAGGGACGGGTAAGAAATAAACATTATTATTATTATTATTATATTATTATTATTATTATTATTATTCCCTCCTCAATATGACATCTCTTCAAATATTTAAACAGGACTATCATATCACCTCTTAACCTTCTCTTCTCCAGGCTAAACATACCCAGTTTCCTAAGTCGCTCCTCATAGGGCATGGTTTCCATATCCTTCACCATTTTAGTCGCCCTCCTTTGGACACGTTCCAATTTCTCAACATCTTTTTTGAATTGTGGTGCCCAGAACTGGACACAGTATTCCAGGTGGTGCCTAACCAAAGCAGAATATAGTGGCACTATTACTTCCCTTGATCTAGACACTATACCTCTATTGATGCGGCCTAAAATTGCATTGGCCTTTTTAGCTGCTTCATCACACTGTTGACTCATGTTCAACTTGTGGTCTACTTGGACTCCTAGATCTGTTTCATATGTAGTCTCCTTAAGCCAGGTGTCCCCCATCCTATGTCTGTACATTTCATTTTTCCGCCCCAAGTGCAGCACCTTACATTTTTCTGTGTTGAATATCATTTTGTTAGCTTTGGGCCAGGTTTCCAGTTTATTCAGGTCATTTTGATATTTGTTCCTGTCCTCTGGGCTGTTAGCTACTCCTAATTTGGTGTCATCTGCAAATTTGATAAGTATCCCCCTAATTCTGTCATCCAAGTAATTGATAAAGATGTTGAATAGGACTGGGCCCAGGGCAAAACCCTGTGGCACCCCAGTAGGCACTTCTCTCCAGGATGAAAAAGAGCCATTGCTGAGCATCCTTTGTGTTCAGCCAGTCAACCAATTACAAATCCATGTAGCAGTTGCCTTGTCTATCCCACATTTTACAAGCTTGTTTGAAAGAATGTCATGGGGAACCTTGTCAAAGGCCTTACTGAAATCAAGATATACTACATCCACAGCATTCCCTTCATCTATCAAGCTGGTAATTTTATCGAGAGAGAGAGAGAGAGAGAGAGAGAGAGAGAGAGAGATGAGATTTGTCTGGCATAACATGTTTTTCTGAAACCTATGTTGACTTTTTGTGATTATAGCGTTGCTTTCTAGATGTTCACAGACTCTCTGTTTAATGATCTGCTCTAGAATCTTTCCTGGTTTTGATGTCAGACTAACTGGATGATAATCGTTGGGATCCTCTTTTTCTCCTTTTTGAAGATGGGGATGTTTGCTCTCCTCCAGTCTGCTGGGACTTCTCCTGTTCTCCAGGAGTTCTCAAAGATTATTGCCAATGGCTCCGATATTACATTTGACAATTCTTTTAATATGCTTGGTTGTAGTTCATCAGGCCCTGGAGACCTATATTCATTTAGATTAACCAGGTATTCCTGTACTATCTCATTACTTATTCTGTGCTGAATTTCCCCTATTATGTCCTCTGCTCTATTTTACTCGAGTTGAGCACTCTTTTCTTTTTCTTTTTTTTCTTTTCTTATTTTTATTATTAAAACAATACATATTACAAACCAACATTAAACAAACAAACAAATAATTACATGCAAAACAAATTTCTTCCTATCAAAGCTTCCTATCTTGTAAGTCCTGTTATCATTGTTTTCTTCCCCTGTTCTAAGGTTAAGTCCAATGATACCATTAGAGTCTAATATCTACCATCTATATCATTTAACTTTTGAAAATAACCTTATCTCTCCACAATAACAAATAGTTAAGTTTTTGTCAGATCAGGCCCATCACGTACTTTCCTCCCCAGTTATTTTTCAAATAATTGATAAAAGGTTGCCAGTCTCTGTAAAATATTTCCATCTCTCTATTTTGTAATAATTGTGTCAATCTATCAGATTGCATAAGTTCATATGCTTTGTTCAACCAGTCTTTAATTTCTGGAATTTCTGATTCTTTCCACTTTGCAGCATATGTAATCCGTGCTGCAGATGTCAGGTAAAAGATAAGTCTTCTGTAGTTATTTCCCGGAATGTTGTTGTTGTTGTTGTTTTTTCATTTATACATAGTAAATACAGTTTAGGGTTCAGAAAAAAAAATATTTTCCTGGTATTTGCTCCATTCTGCTATGAATGTTCTTCCAATACTGCCACCCTTTTCTTTTTCTGAGAAGACTGAAGCAAAGAAGGTGTTGGGTAATTCTGCTTTTTCTCTGTCCCCTGTTAATATTTCGCCATCTTCTCCATGCAGTGGCCCTAGCATTTCCTTATTCTTACTTTTGCTGTGGACATACCCAAAAAAGCCCTTTTTATTTTTCTTAACCTCTCTAGAAAACCTGAGTTCATTCTGCACTTTAGCTTTTCTGACTTTACCTCAACACGTGCTCGCTATTTGTTTGAATTACTCTTTGATGATTTCCCCATTTTTCCATTTCTTATACATGGTCCGTTTAAAACTTAGCTCAGTTGACAGTTTGTTAGTCATCCATCTTGGTTTCTTGAGACATCTCCCATTTTTCTTCTGCATCTCCCTTTTGAGAAACTCCCATCCATCCTGTACTCCCTTCTCTTTTAGTATTCCTGACCACGGGACCACTCCCAGTACTTCTCTAAATTTACTAAAACCAGCTCTTCTAAAATCTAGAATATGTGTCTGACTATGCCTGGCTTCTTCTTTCCACTCTGTAACAAATGCCAAGAGAACATGGTTACTCCCACCTAAGGATCCCACCAATTGCACGCCAATAACTAGATCTTCCCTGTGGTTTAAGATCAGATTTAAAATATCTGATCCCCTTGTTGCCTCTTCCACCTTTTGGACAATGAAATTGTCTTTGAGACAAGTAATTTGCTAGACCTTGAGGATTTGTTAGACTCTAAGGTAAGTGTGGCTGACATGTTCATATGCCTTTTTGAATTGTGTGCAGGGAGCCGTTTCCTAGTGGTTTCCACTGCATCTGAAATCTCTCCCAACCCAGGCAGTTGTGGAGCCCTCTGGTGTAGTAGTGGCTGCAACTGCTGCTGCAGCTACTGCTTACTAAATCATGCCACCTGGCAGGAAGGAGAGGTGGGAGGAAACTCAGAGGAGAAAGAAATGTGTGGTACTAAATATAAAGGAAAAGGAAAGAAGGTGCACTCCATCTAGAAAGCTCTCTTTTTTTTCTCCTCACAGCTGAGATGGGACACATCTTCTTCCTTTGAATTGCCTCCCTCTCTTCCTCACCAGTAAGCAGTAGCAGCAGCCCCTCTCTGGGCTTGATGATTGGCAGAGTGGGGAGAGAATATCATAGGATCATAGGACTTTATCAGACTGGAAAAAAAGATGGGAGCATAGCGGTATGCCCCCGTTGATATCACGCAGTAATGTGAAGATTATTACATGATGTCATGTGATATCGCAATTATCGGGCAATTATCCCATGAATAAAGAGGCATTCAAGCGCCGCTTTTTATTCACAAGATTTTCCTGTGAATGAAAAATTGCAATAGAATGCCTCTTTATTTATGGGGTAACCGTGATGTCATGTGATATTCTTTGCGTTATTGTGCAATATTGATGGGAGCATACCACTATGTTCCTGTCTTTTTTGCCAGTATGATAAAGTCCATAGAGTTGGAAGAGACCATGATGGCCATCCAGCCACTATTTAAAACTCGCAAAGAAGGAGTCTTCACCACTCTCCGAGGGAGTGTGTTCCACTGTCAAACAGCTCTTATTGTCAGGAAGTTCTTCCTAATGATCAGATGGAATCTCTTTTCCTGTAGTTTGAATCCATTACTACAAGTCCTGTTCTCTTGAGCAGCAGAAAACAAGCTTGCTCCATCCTCAGTGTAACACCCCTTCTAATATTTAAATAGACCTGCCCAATTTGGCAGTAGGTAAGGGCCAAAATTACAACAAGCTAACTTCTTCAGGCTGCAGATAGGTTTCAATTAAATATTATATTATATTTATTAGAATTAATTCCATTTTCCTCCTACTCTACCTGGCCGTCTCCTCAGGAGAAAGCTGAGTGGCACAACAGCCTTGCTTGTCTTCCTCCTTGACCCGGACTTCTCTTTGGGAGAAGGCCAAGTGACCGGGGGGGGGGGTGAACATTTGCCTCTTTCTTGTACACTGCCTTGGCTTCTCAAGAGAAAGCTGTGCAGTGGAAGAGCCTTGAGGGGCAAATGTTTGCCCCTCCTCCTCCTCCTCCCCTTGGACTCCTGCTTGAGCAAAAGCTGAACAGTGGAAGAGCCTAGCAGGGCAAGTGTTCGCCCGTCCTCCTCCTCCCACACATGGCCCTCTTCTCAGGAGGAGCCTGACCAGTGGAGGAGACTTCAGCATCCTCATGGGCCACCCAAAACCCTTTGGCGGGCCACATGCAGCCCCCAGGCTGTATGTTGTGCAGTTCCTGACTTAATAAACAGAGCTATCATATCACCTCTTACCCTTCTCTTCTCCAGACTAAACATACCCAGCTCCCTAAGTTGTTCCTCATAGGGCATGGTTTCCAGCCCCTTAACCATTTTGGTTGCCCTCCTTTGGACACACTCCAGCTTGTCAACATCCTTTTTGAATTGTGGTGCCCAGAACTGGACACAGTATTCTGTGAGGGGGTATCCTAAAGTTTTAATGATCACCTTTAAAAAATTTTTTGACAAAGTTTGTTTTGATTTGTAGTTGTTAACTTATCTCTATGTAGTCACTATCTAGATTTATACATTTTTTCCCAGCATATCTTGACTCTCCAAATACCTGATATAGTAGAAGTATGCAGATTTCACCTTACGAGGGGGTATTGTGAAGTAATAATTATCACCCAGAAGTTATTATGGCATATTGATGAAATTTTGTCAGTGTCATCATTGGTCCCTAAGTGCACGTTGCTGAGAAAATCAACTCATTGCATCCTTTATTTTTGTGACTGGCTCTGCCAGAAGTGACTATAACTGTAAAATCCTTGTCAGGTGCAATCTGCAGACTTCTACAATATCAGGTATTTGGAGGGTCAAGATACACTGGGAAAAATGTATAAATCTAGATAATAACTACATAGAGATACGTTAACAACTACAAATCAAAACAAACTTTCTGTCAAAATTTTTTAAAGGTGATCCTTAAAACTTTTGGATACCCCTTTGTAGATGAGGCCTAACAAAAGCAGAATACAGTGGTACTATTACTTTTTTCAGGCACGATACTTCCATTGATGCAGCCTAGAATCACATAGGGGCTTTCCAGACCGCCCAAAAAGGGTAGTCTGTAGCCACATATTTTTGCTGTGGAGCTTCACTGCAGCAGCTAGATGTGGCAGTGAATCTGCGCAGCAAAAAGAAGCGGGAAAACGCAGATGCGGCGCAATTAAAGGAAGACATGCCGTTTGGCGCCTTTCTGCCGTCGCAACTGCACAGCTCCATCTAGAAGCTGTGCAGTTGCTTCATCATGCACACACACACTGTCTAAAAGCTTTTAAATGATGACGCTTGTGTCATCACATGCTAGGGTTCGTGAGCATGTGAATGCTGCACGCTCAAGAACCCTAATGACACCCTAAAGAGCCCTAATCGGGCTCTTTAGGGCTCATCTAGATCGGGCCATAGGACTTTTTAGCTGCCGCATCACACTGTTGATGCATGTTTGATCACAAAATGTTCACAGACCATCTGTTTAATGATCTGCTCTAGATCATATTTGGAAGGCAACAGAGAATCAGGACAATGTTATATATATATATATATATATATATATATATATATATCTGTTTCCAAGGTCTCCATATAAAGAAAGACTAGGGGAGAAAGGAGGGCTGCAGTTTTGTACCTAATGGCTCCAGCTTCTAACCACAATAAATAATTTCCTCTTGGCTCCCAATCCCTAAATTAAATTAATTTAGGGTCTAGATCTATGCCTTGCAAATGATGTAATGCAAAGTTGTGTTCTGAAATAGTTCTGAGAATGCCTCTTTTTTTAAAAAAAAGTATTTTAAAGATACGTTTATTCAATAGAAAAGCAAAAACTCTCAAGATGAATGGAAAATGTATTTTTCAATTGAGCTATGTTTTACAATGCATTCTTGTTTGCAAACAACCAATTCCAAGGTGATTTTTGTTCATGTTTCATTTATTATTCAACAAGTGCAGGAGGGGCTAGGTAGAAAGATTGATTTTGTTGAGTTTTAAACTCTGGCTATGGAAAAGGGGGAAATGTGGAAACTGAAAAGAGGCCAAGATTTCTGAAAGTGCATATTGTAGACATCTGTGTTCATTCAGACTGCTGAAAATAAAAACTGAATAGCCAGTCATAGGATTTCCCAATATTGGATACTCAATAATGGCAATTTGAAGCCTTTGCACTAATGAAATTGATAATTTATCTAACAATAGATAAAATAGTGGTTTGAATCCTTGCTCAGCTGTAGAAACCTACTGGGTGACCTTGGGAAAGTCATAACCTTATAGGAAGGCACATGCAACTCTCTGCTGAACAAATCTTGCCAAGAACCCCCTGTGATAGATTTGCCTTAGGGTCACCATAAATTGGAAATGATTTGAAGGCCAAAAAAAAAAAAAAAAACCCTCAGAAAAAATAGCATCCTGTGATATTTTAACCACCTGTGTGACAACTCTGGTTTTAGGATTGGGACAGTCTTAGTCAACAGACAAAATGACAGAAAGAAGTGTGTGTATGTGACATAATCTGCTTTACGGTGAAGCTAGACAGGGACAACTATAACAGAGTTAAAACCACATCATGATCCCAAATATTGCTAGATTAAAAAACATTATTAAAAGGGAAAAGGGAACTGTTTCAAGATGTCCTAAAGGGGGAAAACACAGGCAACAAGGCAGAGTTTGTCCAAGACATTTGTCTGCGTAAGACAGAGCAGCATGTGACCATGATGAACACCTAAGCAAATACCTCTTTTCCCATTGCCCCAATGAAACTGCACAGCATCCAGAACAGGACAGTTTAATTTGGTACATGTGAGGCAGAGAAACCCAGAAGCATCCCTCCCTATCACTGGCAGTAAAAAAATACAGAGGCTGCAAATTAGACATGTGTCTGAAAAGACACCCCCATATCTGCTGCCATTGGCAATTGGTTCATCCTAATGCTTGAGCTGGCTATGACAAGTTTAGGGGAAGAAGTCTATAAAAGGGGACCGTTATCATAAGGATTGTGCTCTGTGCTTTAAATTGAATTCTAATTAATATCACATGAAGCAAGATATCCTCTGAGATATTAAGAGATGGAAGGTTTATATTGGATCTTGGTATAACAGAATGTACCCCCCCCCCCATCTTCTCAGGAGTAAGTACATGGGTTAGTGGGATTTATTCCTGAGCAGAGGAATGAAGCATTTTGATCCATCTTTGATATTATTCCCAGTCTCTTTCATCCACCTTGCTTGTAAAACTAGTCCCTTCTAGTCTATTACATCTGTGTGTCTTTCCATGAGAATTAACTAGCTCTTTTATCAATTGTCTGCTTGAGAACTGTAAAAAGCTTCATTTAGCTTTCTAAATTGGGAGTTCAAGTTTATAATTCAGGCCGCAGATTTCAGAAGTAAACTGTGCCAAATTATGGCACATGCCATTTTTGCTACAGTAGATGGCACTGTTAATGCCTAAATTAGGGAAAGAATCCACCACCAAAATGCTATCTGTACTACAGTGTTGAAATCACTGGTGTTAAATTAGCACAGAGTGATTGTTGGTGTTTAGGTCAGTTCACATAGGCCTGATACAGACAGGCAAAAAGGGGTGTGTTCATGCCTGCATGAAATTGTGGCCTTTAGATGATGCAGACTTAAAGTTTGGCATGAACTCGTTTCTTTTGCATTTTAGGGGGAAAAATGGCTTTAAAAAGGAGCTGCTTTTCCCACTTCTTTTTTAAAAAGGTGTAACTGCGCAGCTGCGTCTAAATGCTGCGGTGCAACTGCGCAGTTTTTTAAAGCTCCCAAACCCTAGCTCCAGCCCTAATCTGAACCCTTGACATGCACAGTAAGGACTCTGGGATGCTGTAACTGTTATGCAACTGTGCATAAAATGTCAATTCATTCATAAAATAAAGAAGTTTATTCATAAAATAAAGGGTGCATTCATGGTGCACCGGTGCAACTGCACAGTTTGGAAGCGAAACCACAATGGTAATTTGACAGATCTTCATAACTGCACAGTTCATGTGTGATGTACCTGTGCAACTGCACAGTTCTTATCTGGCAATACAATCGTCTGTATGGTGTACCGGTGCAACTGCACAGTTCGCAGCCAGCAACGACAACAACAACAAAAATTAAAGGTGCAGTGCTGCCAAAATCCCCATTCATTGCCACTCATGCAGCTGCTCCGCCTATGTTTCTAGTGTCCTGACAGCTTCCAATGTAGTTGCTGAGCAACAGAAAAGACTTCAGATAAGTCGTCCCGACACTCCCTCAGTGTAACTGCCCTATACCTTTTAAATACACCCCTGGGACATGCAGTGTAGCTGCTAAGCATTTGGGAAAAGGCAACTCCATGTCGCCCTCTCCTGGCAGCCTGGAAAGCCCCATAGGCCTGATCTAGATGGGCCTTCAAGAGCGCGATAAGGGCTCTTTAAGGCGCCATTAGAGTTTGTGAGCTCACAGCTTTCACACGCTCACAGGCTCTAGCACGTGATGAGCGAGCGTCATCATATCACAGTTTTTGGTGTGCGTATGCACACTGAGGCAACTGCACAGCTTCTAGATGGAGCTGCGCAGTTGCGGCAGTGCAAATGCGCCAAATGGCACCTCTTTTGAAAATTGCACTGCAACTGCGGCGCAAAAAAGGAGCAGGGTGTGCATCCTCCTTTTTTGCGGCGGAGCCTCACCGCGGCGTCTAGCTGCTGCGGTGAAGCTCTGCAGCAAAAAAGGTGGTACCAGACCGCCCCTTTTGGGCAGTCTGGAAAGCCCCATAGAGCCTAATTTAGTGCTTATCTACTCAGGAATTCATTGCATATCTGAAGCAATGGGGTTTTTAGGAAGAATAGTAAAAGACGTTACAAAGCCTGTTAGATCAGACAATGCATCTTTAAGTTATATGTGTACAAACAACATCTTTTGTAAGTAATCTGATAATCTAAATGTAGTTGTTAGCTTGCAAAGAAATAAACTTTAGTAATTGTTAACAGAAACCCTTTCTTTTGTGCCTTCTCAAAAATATTGCAGTGTGTGGGGTCATATAAAATTAGCCAAAAACAGGTACAATAATAGAAAATGATTGGTTATATCTATTAGAATATGGAAGAAATATAGGATGGAACTTTGCTTAGGTATCAGCTTAAGAAACTAATTTAGTCTCAGAAATATAGGATAGAACTTCAATATGTAGTATTGTAAAATTGTAAAATTGTGGTAAAATTAAGACATATAGAACTATCTTATTTGTTAATTTCACCAAATAATAATAGAAAATGATAGGAGAGGTATCTTCAATTCAAGAAGATGGGTTTAGATTTGAGGATAAGGAAGTATAACAAAATCAATGAAAATGCAAGAGGATTATATGTTAGAATTTTATCATGGGGCGATACAGACCACCCAAAAGGGGCGGTCTGGCGTCACCTTTTTTTGCCGTAGAGCTTCACCGCAGCAGCTAGATGCAGCAGTGAAGCTGCACAGCAAAAAAGGAGCAGGCTAACCCCACTTCTTTTTAGCACCACAGCTGCGGTGCAATTAAAGGAAAAGGCGCCATTTGGCACCTTTATTTTGCCACAACTGTGCAGCTACATCTAGAAGCTTCGCAGTTGCTTTTATGTGCTTACGCATGCCGTCTAAAGGCCCTAGCATGATGATGCAGGTGTCATCACGTGCTAGAGTTAGGGAGCGTGCAAACGCTGCTTGCTCCCTAACCCTAATGGTGCCGCCCATGCGCCTCTTAGTGCCCGTTTGTATTGGGCCATGGTAACTATAGTATGTTTGTTCATGTCAGACCTTATTGTCTTTTGTACTGTTTTGGTTACTTTGTAATTTTTTAATTTTTGTTTGTTCGTTTTCTTGTGTTTTATATATTTGAGGTATTTTATATATACAGAAGGCATATTGAACACTGTATATTGTACATATTTTAAAATGTGTTAATAATAAAAAATTAAATAAAAAAAAGGATAGATTTAGGAATGCTTCTGTAGGTTTACATACACCCAGTTCTGTATTGGTTGCTGCCATTATATGTGTATGTGAAATAATGGAGTTTATTGCACACATGAAATAATTCAGTTCTTTAGGTATTCATGTAATGCTTAACAAAAACTATTTACAGTCCCCCACTCAGATGACTGCCCCTCTTTTCTAACTGTACCATGTGGCGTTCTGGGAATGTATAGCTGTCTGTTGAATGAAAAACCAATAAATTCAAGCATCTTCGTATTTATGTCCTTGAACTATACTGACTTGCAGCATGTGTGTTTCACTTTCAGGTAATGGGCCCCACCATGATCGATGTAGTGTTTTTAACCCAAGCAACTTGGTTGATGGAGTTTACTGCCTCCCAATAGGGCACTGGATTGAAGTTTCTGGGCACACTGATGAGATGAAGCATACAACTGATTTCTATTTTAATATTGCTGGACATCAAGCTATTCACTACTCCAGGTAATCACACACACACTACCAACCAAATCATAGAGAAGTATTAGGCATTACAGAAAACAGAATAGGAATGTGGGGACTTAAATGGGAATTTGTCACATGTTCACTCAGAAATAAGTTGCACTATGTTGCAAAATGATCTGCACCCTCATAACTATGCTTACAATCCTTCCAATACACAATCCCTGCAAATGTAGGTTGTGCTTGTTATGTAATCTGAGAGCCAATGTAGTGTAGTCATTAATAATGCCAGGGGGTCAATCTTTCTGAACAAGGACCTCACTGAGTCGCTATGGTGTACAACAGCCTGGCTTTCCTCACAGGGTTGTTGCATAGATAAAATGGGGAAGACAAAATCTATGTATACCACTATGAAATCACAGGAGGAAAGATAAGATGTTAATGAAACAACTAAATTTGATGTTCTTCATAATCATATTTAAGTAAATCTACAGCACTATATAAATAATTATTATTATTATTATTATTATTATTATTATTATTATTGTTATTTTAGAAACATTTAGCATGTGCTTCAGTCACATTTTCAAAGGTTTTGCCTGGAACTGTGAGAGTTAAGAACTTTAATTTTTCTCTAAAGAACACAGTTTAATAATTCACACACCTTTCTGAAGTCAAAGTTGTGATTTCCCTGGACAACCAGAAGGCTATTTTGCATGCTTAATACATTGAGATAAATGCCCTGTTTTACTGATACAATTGGAAAGATCACTGATTGGTATCAGTCAGAAGGAAACACTGCCAGTTAGTTCTTATATAATTTTAAAATGGAGTGGGATGCTTAGTTTCAACACCAACTGCTCTCCATTTGATTTGAGGTGTCCAGAGATTGTCTTTTCTGTACTCCAGAACTAAATAGTTATTGTCTAGTTAACAAGATTTTCAATAGCTATTTGTAGTATTTTCAGATCGGTAGCTGATCTCCAGTTTCAACACAGCAGTAATATCCAATGCCATGTGTTGAACGATGAGAAAATAAACATGGAAAACAAAGGAGATGAGATAAAGAATTCATTGTCTGGCAGAGATGAACAAGACAGAAGCTGGCAGCAGAGACAGAAGCCAGTGGCAGGGTCAAAAAGCTGGGCAGCAGGAAGTAAAAGACTGGAAGGTGGGTGCAATGCCAGTAGTCTGACACTTGGAGATAAGCTAAGTTTGGTTCTTGTAAACAGAGCCAGATTGCTGTCAAATTGCAGGCGCAGCTTACTTCTCCCTGATCTTTATGTGGCTGAAATTAGCCAATGTGGAACAAATTGAGTGAAGTTTATTCTTTAAGTGTTCTCTCTTTGTGAAATCTGGTCAGGTTGCAACTGATTCCCACAGAAATTACATAGCACAGGGGAGGGAATTCTAACCTGATTAAAAAAAACCTCACCAGAACGTCCACTTTATGTTTAATTATTTGTAAACAAAAAGATGCCTACAAAACAGGTTGTATAGAATATTGTTTTTCACCATAGAGTGTATGTATATTGGTAAATTACAGAAGGAAGCAGAGAAGATCTGATGCCATTTTCATTGGGATTTGTCTGGAAAGTAGCAGCCTTGAATAGGCTGAAAATTCAAACTGGAATATAATTCAGTTCAGGGCTGTAGCTGGGAGGGGAGGTTGCAAATGAGAGTCTGGCCACTGTGAATTTTTTCTTTATCCACAAATTTTTAGTGTTGCAGAGAGTAAGACAGTGAAAATTGCTCATACTCAGACCTCAGACATATGCTGTGCTTGTATTCCCTTGGTAAATTTGCCTGCCCCTTTTCTTTGGGTGCCTAAACTGTATTTTTAAGTGATCAGTTAAGTTTGACATTACTGCAGTGCTAGAAATTTGAGACTGAAAGAAAATTTCTTGTGGAAGAGGAATTGGGGGGGGGGGGGGAGGGAGTCATAATGTTCCACTTTTGCTCTCCCTGTTTCTACACCCCTGCAATGTGACAACATGCTCATTTCCCCTCTCAATGCTCATTCCTGTCTGCTTGAAGAGGGAGCCAGACAAAGCTTTAGGTCTCAGACATCTATGAAAACAATTAAAATAATAAAAGTTGAGAAGAAGGAAAAACTGCTAATACTAGTAGTTCATAAATTATACTGATTAGATAAACTGTAGCAAAATGGATATTGGGTGATTCCCTTTTTCTGAGCTCTTTTTCAGAAAATGAGTGCCTTCTGTGTCTGCTTGACACTGGAAGTGATTAAGTTCACAATACATAACAACTTTCCTTGCTGTACTATAATCTTGATCATTTCTTCTGTTTTCTATGTGAATCTTTTGCCTGCTTCTCTTAAATTTGCAAAAACTAAAAATATTAAATTTGTTAAAGTTCATAAGCTTATTTAAAATATTTGAAAGTAAAATCAATTGTTGTCTGAATAAATTCTATTTAGAATTTGATCTATCAAAGTGAGATAAGAGTAAGAAATTTATGCCCAAAAATTGACCCTAAACTCCTAGGTGATTTATATATGGATCAATACAGTAATAGTGCTTAGAAAGGTCTTGAAAGAAGCATCATCTCATGTGCCTTGGCAGTGATTTCAGAAAGAGCTGTTGGCAGGGAGCAAATGTTTGTGTATGTGTGAAAGCGGTGATTCGCTTCCCAATCCGATATTAAAGCCTTCTCTCCCCACCAAACTCCACATTAAATCCACTTCTTTCCTCATCCAGTTCATCCAATTTCCCCACCAAACCCCATATTTAAATTCACTTCTTTCCCTTCCCCATCTGATGTTAAAGCCTCCTCTAGCACCAGAGAAGTGGTGTTAGGTGATCAATACAGGTCCGGAGAAGGAGAAGAAGGGATGCAAGTGGCATTTACACCTTTAGTTCCTTTCTTATAGCCCCCTAAGTTTTACCTTCAACTTATCTAGAGGTCCTATAAAATCCATGATTTTGACCTTAAAACCTTCCCTCAACTTATACATATCAAGTGGTACACAAGTATATACGTTAATTCATTTTATATTCCTAAAATAAGAAAACAGCTTTCAAACCATTGCATTGTTTTAATTTTTGCCAACATTTCTGTCTCCTTTCCTCCTCACCCCCACCCCAAAAATGCCAGAGAAAATGTTAATTTCCCATGGCTTCAAAATTACCACAAATTTTCTATTTGCAAGTATGGTACTGTAATGCTTAAAGAATAATATTTGAAAAGAAATACTAAGCTTAGCTGGAAATGCCACCTTGAAGTTGTATATAGTTTCTTTACCATTGTCCCAAAGAAGAATCTCATGCTCAAAATATCTCTTTGTAAATTAGATGAACATTTTTATAGTAATAAATGTTTGTGGTATTTTCTACTTTAACTTTTAGCCTGGATCTTTGGTCATAGACTGCTTATTTAGAGGCCATTAACACTCCTGAGTGCCATTAATAACATCACTGTCAACATTGAATTATGCAGCTAGAACACCCTCTCAGAAGAAAAAAAAAACACTTTGTTTTTTCCCTATACTGAAGCCAGCAAGAAAGAAATCCATTCAACAATTTATAGAAAATTAACCTGTGTGCTAAGTGTCACCCTGGAGTGATTTTTATTGCTAAATTAGAAAAAGAACTATGGTGGGGAAAGTGATGACTTTTAACTGGAATTCAGTGAGCTGTGCCATTTGAGTTGAAAGCTAAATTGATGCCATGCGGTTAAATAATTAATTAAGAACAGAGCTATGACGTCTGTTGGGATTTTTACATTTGGAACTAAATTCTGAACTCCATTTTCCTTTCTTTTATTGTAAAAGTTAAGTATCAACTGCATCAGTAATGAGGCTAAAAAATAATAACCCACAGAGCAAGTGTTACTGACTGTGTTACTGACTGTATTGCAAGGTTAAAAATACAGAAAGAGGGTTTCAGTTAAAAAAGGAACAATATTTATTTTCATGCATGCTAATAAGTTTTCTTGTCCACCAGAGTCTCCTTTTTTTTTGGCAGTTTTTGGCTGTTGGGCTATCTGTCAAGAGTGTTTTTCTTGTGTCTTCCTGAATGGCAGAGCTTTGGACTGGATGGCCCCTGTGGTCTCTTCCAGCTTTATGATTCTACAATTCTTGCTCCATTTCCTTTCCATCCTATCTCTATTAAAAAACAAAAAACAATTGCCAACCCTGTTTCTCACACACAAATCTGCAAAGCATGGATCTCAGATCCTATCTTCATATTGCCCAGTCAAAAGACTAGACACAAACATTAAGTCTTGGCACTCAGCAAATGTCCATTCCTAATGATCAATAATATGCACTCTGGCATTGGCATTTGCAGTGATTTGGACTATTGTTGTCCCTTCTGACTGTACAATTCTGTAATTTCATTAAAAGAATGGTGATTTAGCTGGCAATGTGAGTGTAAATCGGCCTCAATATATCACATGTGGTGGACTTGTACAAAGATATCAGTTTTTTGGAGAAAAGTACATGCATGTATTCAGAAAAACTTTAAAATTCAATTTAACATGCAACCTGAGCTTTATTTACTGAATATAACCTCATCTGTTCCAAAAAAAAAAAAAAAAAAGTAGAAAAGCAATATGGAAGGATGCCCCTATATCTCATAAGAGCCACAAGGTTAGTGATTGTGAAAAAACGGAAAAAGGAGGTATCACCATCATTTGAAGAATGGGTAATCAAACTACAAGAGTTAAAATTCCAACTGCCATCCTCCAACTTGAGAGGGAGTGAAGAGGCAGGCCCAGCTCCATCAGGTTTTGCCCGCAGAAAAGAACCCTCCCTCCATGACAACTGCCATCCTTCGGCTTGGGAGGGAGAGAAGAGGCAGGCCTAGTTCCATCAGGGCTTACCTGAAAAAAAAGAACCCTCCCTCCATGCCAAATGCCATCCTCCGGCTTGGGAGGGAGTGAAGAGGCAGGCCCAGCTCCATCAGGGCTTGCCTTCAGAAAAGAACCCTCCCTCCATTCCAACTGCCCTGGTCCAGGCCTCAGAGGGAGAGAGGAATCACTGTACCTCTTCCCCTTCCCCACCACCATTCCCTTCTCCTTTTGTGCCATGTCTTTTTAGAATGTAAGCCTGAGGGCAGGGAACCGTCTAATGAAAATTAATAATTGTAAGCCGCTCTGATAGCCATTAAGGCTGAAGGGCGGGGTATAAATACCATAAATAAATAATAAATAATAAATAAAATAAAAGAAATGAATAGATTAACCAATATGATTAATAATAAACCGAAAGAGAAATTAATTAAAGAATGGGCACCTATGTTACAGTATTGGGAAGAAGACTGGGAAATAGACAAGAACTTAATCATTTAACACTGAGATTTTGTAAGGTAGAATGTATAATTAGAAATAGGATTTAGAAGAAGAATGATGGCAATCAAACATGATTTTTTTGTTTTTTGTTTTTTGATTTTTAGAATACATATTAATCCACACTGCTGTAGATATGCAGTATTTATGTATTCTTTCTTTTTGTGTTACAATGTTGCATTGTGTTATAATGTTGCAAGTTTTTACTGTTCATGTTTGTATATACTTATTTTCTTCTTTTCTTTTCAATAATAAAAAAGAATGGTGATTTAGCAATAAACGTAGGCCTCTTTTTTGATAGAATTCTCTCTACCAATACAAAGGTAGAGCACAAATTCAGAAGTTCTGCCTCCCAATATTGTTTGTGATGTCACGGGAGATTCTGGTGGCATGTTTCTTGAGTCATACCTTCAATGTCGAGACCCCACACTTTGTTCTGTTGTGCAAGCATCCTGCCTGTGAAATGTTCACCTGAGACTTAGTTTGCAAGAGCACTTTGTGAACACAGCAATGTTCCTTCTACCTTCCTCTTTGGGCAGTGCTCCAGCTGCATACCAGCCAAAGAGAATACAGGGTTTATTCTCATATACAGTAGGTCATATAACAAGAGAAAAAAAGTTCCCTTAGGGACTGCCAAAATCCCATAGATGTGATTGCTTTATGTCTTCTGGCTATATATTGTGTAGAGCTTATCTAAAGCCTTCATATGTGAGCTGGGAAACCTGCATACAATTTATCAGAAAAACAACTTGGATATTCCCTTTAATTTACCTAGAGCTCATGTTTTGGAACAACACCTCTTATTTCTAGAAGTAAATAAACATTACAGAATTCTTGCTGTCCTTTCCCAAGAAACATTTTGTTTCCACAAAACCCCTAACTCCAAACAGCTGAATTGTGGCTGCACTTGTAGAAGGCAAACTTAAAAAGGCTCATTTGGGGAAAAAAAATCCCATTCTTCTACTTTAGTGCTGTGCCATGGGAGATTTTATTGTGAAACTAAAAGGGTTAGATCCTCTGTGGACCATAATAAAAACTGAGCTCTGTCAATTTGCCAGGCTGCTTGAAATATGCATTTTAGTTGTTCTTTAGCAACATTGGACTTGAAAATAAGGGCATGTCTCACTGTATAGTCTCCCTTCTAAAATGGTTTGCCAAGAGATTAATTAGCTTAGAACAGAAAAAAGAATTTTGAAAAATTAGAGAAAACAAAGTTCTGGCCTTAAAACTGAATTCAAGAAAAACACTGTTCATTTGAAGATTCTTTCATCTTAAAAGTGAAACCCCTTTTCCCTACAAAAAGATACAGTAATTACATTTTTTTCTGGAGTACTGTAGTTGGGAGATAGAAATATGGGAATGGGGTAAAATATCTTAATTCTTTAGAAATTAGTGGTACAGGTATCTCAGTTTTCATGACAGTAGTGACTTCTGAGATGTGTTTTTACCAAGCAGCAACTTATAATGATATGTATGTAACCATTTCATAAGTCAGTCCACTGCGTTGCCTTCCAAGTGATTAGCAATATTTTGCTATTTTTCTGTAGCTGATCAGAAATATTAGTTCATATATACAGTTTTAATGTATGAGAGAATATAGTCAGTGAATTGCCCTCTTATGATGATAAGCAGCCCAATTAACTATTTTCCCATTAATACTCTCACAGTTTTCCTGCAGTTCTCTAACACCTTGCAACTTTCAGATTAATTTTTAAAATGCACATTTGCATACTTCTGTAGTGCTTCCTCCTTTGCCTGCTGCATGTATCTCATTTGTTTTTGGTTTTTCTGTTTGTCTTTCATTACATTGAAAGGGCATTTTAGTAGATTATTCACCTTGTAGATCAGTAAACCAGAGTGATGCAGCATAAACAGTTACATAAACAGCTGGCATAATGTTTTGTATTCCATGATTTCAAAGAGGTTGTGCATTGCCACACAAACAATGAGGTGTTAAGCAGTTATAAAACAGGTGTCTTACTTTAGTTGCCAAATCTGTTCCCATGTGAAGAGCTCAGATTAGTAGGCTAAATTACATTGAAGAAGAAAATTTGCCACTGCTTAATTACTTTTCATCAGGGTGCCACAAATAATGAAAGGTAAGTGGAATATGTATTATAGCCTATGCCATCTCATTAAAAAGCCCCAGAGTAGATTTGACTTTTAAAAAAATAAACTACCATAATGAATAAGACAGAAATTTTAAATGCTAGATTCTTTTCCTCGTGATTCCTCTATGACAGGAAAGTTTTTTTCTGAACCAAAAATAGCACTAGAAAGTTCTGTAAGCAGATCCTTTACATGTATAGGTGTATGTTTATGTGAATGGATATGTATCATGCAGGGCCAGCTCAAGATATTTTTCATCTTCAGGAGAAGAATAAGATAGTGGCTGCCTGCTGCCTATGTTGTCCCTTTCTAGGATATGTCCTATATTTCAACCTTCTATCTATGAAGAATATTAAAATGTCAGTTTTGAGCATGACTAAAAAAATTGAATTTATATTTATATTAGTGTTGTTTGCTTTTATTTGGTCACATCCAACATTTTTTTATTGAACGGCCTATATTTTACGGTGCCTTGTCCTCCTTTTCAGTTATGACATCTGGTCAGCCTCCCTGCATAGAGACACCAAGTAGACTGGCCACTGAATCTTTTTGCAACTCTAGTAACAGGATGGGGTTCTCCATGTCACTGAGGACAGCAGGCTAAGGAAAGCGTTGCAGGGCTAACTGCAGCACACATATAGCTCTGTCTACTAACAACTCTCTACTCTGTGCTCCCCAGCATCTATTGCCTGGAATGGCCATTCCACTGATAAAGTTAAATCCCGTTCATCTCACTGGTCCCTGCTTGTTTGCTAAGATAGACATACTCTATTAAAAACAGTTTGAAGTGCCAGATTCAGATGCTGGCAAGTGGTTGCATCCTTTTTGACAATACATATTATTGTTATGAAATTAGGGTTGCCAGAAGGAAGACTGAAGATAGCTCCTCTACTTCTGTTAATAAAAGAGGGAATTTCAGCAGGTATTTCTTGTTACACGACCAGGAAATAAGCAACTTCAGCTGAAATTCCCTCTTCTACTTAGCCATTAAAGCTATAGAAGTCATCTCCGATTTTCACAATGATGACCCTTATGGTTAAATAACTAAATTGGTTTGATTCAACTCAACTCAATCCTTTTATTCCGTGAATTAGAAAAAACAACTGAGAGTTGTTCCAAAGGCCTTCCCAGTAGACATTACAGGGCTGCAACTGCTACAACCTCCTGCAAACAAACAAAAGCAAGCTTCTTTATCTGCTCCCAAATGCTCTCTAGGAACCATGGAAGCAATTGCCATGTTTTTGGAAGTCATTTAGAATCAAGAAATCCATTGTTCACAGCAGAAATGATCTAGAAGTCAAGATCATGGTCACTTGCTGTTCGAAAGGAGGTCTCTTCTGGGCTTAAAAAGGCCCAAGGGGCAGAAACATGGCAAAATTTCCCCATGCTTTCTAGAGGGCATTTGAGGGCATCTCCCCACCCTGAAAAGTATTGTGGCTATTTATACAATTCTTAAGTGAAAGTGAAGAAAATATAACTCTTGCAGGCTTTGAACACTAGCTAAATTCACAAGTAGGTAGGTGAGTTAGTAAATTAATATGCAAATGGAAGGGAATTTAACTTAAATATGATAAATATGCTATGCTTTCTAGTAAGAAAGCTGGAAGTCATTTATTTAAAGATTTTGTGTTACTTAATGTATATTTGCACTGAAGAATGCTTATGCATTTTTTAATGTTTGTCTTTGTGGGGCTATGTTTCTCATTGTTCTGTGTATTGTTTTATGTCTGTTTGTTGATTACTGTTTTGCATATTTAATCAAAATAAAAAAACATAAAAAACATGGAGTCATGGGTGTATGCATGCCACACTTTGCCCATCCCTTGTCTAAACTCATTCTAACTTTGCACACAGTGCATTCTATTTTTAAATAAACATTTGAAATCTGTTGTACTGTGTTACTCAAGCTTGAGTGCTCAGATGTTTTTGTGCTACAGCTCCTATCTTCTATAGTCTGTATGATCAAGCATCAGTGATGACAGAGTTTAATTCCAAGAACATCTGTGACCGTGGATTGGGAAACACTATCAGAGGGCCGAAACAGACAGCCCTTAAGGGGTGGTTTCAAACTGCCCCAGAGAAAGCCAGATCGGGGCCACGGCAACAGCACACCACGACCCTAATCGAGCTTTTTGCCAGTCCAAAAAAAGGTAGCAAAATGCCACTCCTTTTTGAGCCACCAAAAAGCCAGCTTTTCCAGCACTCCTGTGGCTTTGCAGCATGCGGTGCCCTAACACTGCCCACAAACCAGCGCAAAGGGACAAATGAGAAATATGAAGTTAAATGGCACAATACACCAAGCTCAAAGGCATATCTTTAGATATATAGGTGTAGGTGTGTGTGTGTGTGTGTGTTGAATTCAGGAGGATTAAGGAGTTTAGGTTTGGATGTTATGCTGAACATCTGGCCTTCCTGGCACTAAGTTCAAACACCACTGGTTTCATATTTTCTCAAAAGCCCAAGGCTTTTTGAGGCCCACATATTGTGTCCTATTTATTTTATTTATTTATGTTGTTGCATCCCTATTCCATGTTTGGTCACTGACCTTTCTTTCCTCTTTCTTTCCTCTTTCTTTCCTTTGTGCAACTGCCAGACTTTATTGCTTACTTTTAGCCTGCCTTTTCCTGTTTTGTTTCCAAGCTTGGGGAGTTGGTTTCCTGTTATCCCACCAATCCCGCTATCTATTTCTCCTTGTGACTTGCCTGCAGTCCTCCTTGGAGTTGATCTCTTGTTGGCTGTCATTCAGTTTCTCTTTTGACAGGTGTGTTGACAGATATTTCACTGGAAAAATTCCAGTCATAGCAGTTTTCTTTGTCCTAGTACCCTTGGGAGAGGAGAGGTGACCAGGATTCCTCATATACATGACTGTCCCCTTGAAGGAAAAATGAAATCTGAGGCCCATGGACCTGTATCTGAAATCCAGAAACAGTCACAATTCCTTAGTTTATGTCCAGTACGTATGAATAAGTGTGTGCTTGCTCTTTGAACAGTGCCCCGCTCAGTCCTACACCCTGGTAGGCACAGCCAATTGAAATTAATGGCCATAGGAAAACCTAATGTTATCTATGATCAGCCTGGCCAAGTTCACTGTTTGAACATGGGATAGACATGCAAAAAAACCTACCATCCAAAAAGTAAGCTTAAGTAAGACTGAATAAGAGCATAAGATTGACCAAGAAGAATGAGCTGTTAAGTTGTGGCAACTTAGTGTAATTTACCGTAATCAGATCTCAAAGCAGAAATTCATTGGTATATTTTGGATTGGCTTCTATGGAAAGAAAAGCAGCAGTATAAGCAACTTTAATGGCTGCTGAGTGTCTTTATTGCCATTCTCTTTTGCAAAGTAGCTTAATTTTGGCAAGTCTTTAGCTTTAACTATAGGTGATGGCCATACAGTGCCTCATTATGGATAAACAAGTTAAATGCATCACTTAAAGTCTGCGTACACAGGATTGCTTTTACAGGGTTTCTGGACAGGGATGGGTTGCTCGGGGGAGTAGAAGGAATTTTATGAAGCTGATAATATTTTAATGCTTCCAAGTAGCAGGGAACAGTGCAAAATAGTGTCAGAACAGCAATGATCTTTTCAAGCTCCAGGCTCATAACATCTCTGTGGGTCAGAAGATGATTCACGTGTGTATTGATTAAATAAAATGAATGTGCAGCTTCAGCTTCACCAGAGTGAATTGTCAAATTTAATTAAGAATGTGCAAAATTGAGAAGGGAGTCATCTAAGCATTCTGTGCTTTGGCATCATTACAGTAAGTGTAGTGACTGACACAATGGTAACAGTAAAAGTGACATCTGAGAATCCCATGTTTACTTTGCTTATGTTGGTTTTATTTTGCAAATTGTTAAAACTTTCCACAATCTGCCCTACCCCTTATCATGGCTGAATGGAAGAGATCTTGTCTATCTTACCAATTTGGGTCAAATTGCCCTCCAACTGATGTAATAGGTTGAGGAACTCTACACTGGTGAAGAATATGTTCTCAGAATATTGCTCTCAGACCTTTCCCTGTAAATATCTGGTCCACTGAAATTCTGATAAAATAAAATTGTAATTGTATCTGTAATTACAATTACAATGGTTTCTTGGGATGAAACAGATGGACAAAATAAAGTTGCTTCCAGCTGCTTTGAAGGCAGGGCGTTTATGATGCACACATCCAAGGCAGTTAGGTGCAGTACAGATGTCCCAAAAGGGCCGTCCCCGCACCATGATTAGAGCTAGGGAGTGTGCAGCATTTGCACGCTCCCAAGCCCTAGCACGTAACGATGCAGGCCCTCCAACTGATATAAGGAGCTGTGCAGTTGCTATGGCGTAAAGGTGCCCAATGGCACCTTTTCCATTTAGTGCATCGCAACTGCGATGCTAAAAAGAAGTGGGGTTTCCCTGCTCCTTTTTTGCTGTGCACCTTTGTCACAGCATCTAGCTGCTGTGGCGAAGGCCTGCAGCAAAAAAGGAGGCTTCAGACCACCCTTTTTGGGCAGTCTGTAAAGCCCCATAGAAACAAAAATGAAGCTACACTCAGGGGCTAAAAACCAGAGCAAAAATAAGCCAGTATACTCTGGCTTAGCTTGGAAAATGCGCATCTTCGCGCCAGTGCCAGTGCAGGGTGCAACAAAGCAAAAAAATGAAAGTGTGACAACTCCGATGGGTGTAATTAAGAATACACAAACCAGACAGTCCAATGGGGGCATGGGGTGAAGGGTGGTAACATGGCATGTATGATTGTGCTTTGCCAGTGTATCACTTTCACATTGATGTACTGATGCCCTGTACAGGTAGAACATTGCACATGTGACTGTGTGACCAACTGAAGGAGCAGCCATCCAATGGGATGGCATCTGGGCAGATGTGAGGTGCTTGGAGGTCAAAGGTGGTGTGTTTGTGCGACGGTGCACATGCATGGTAGGGAGGCAACAAAAAAAATTATCCAGCAGCGCAACTTGATGCCACGCCATGTTGTGACAAACCAATTTTTTTCTTCTCATCCATTAAGAACTAGATACATTTTTTTTAAAAAAAAAATATATTCGTTTCAAAAGTCCCACTTTCAAAAGGTTATTTTGTCTCTCCCTGTCAGGGATGAGAGAAGTATTTTTCACAGATTTCCCGAATGACAATAAAAGACAAGGCGAACATTTACGCTAATTATGTGTGTTGGTGCTAATTTAATTTGCATTCCAAACTCAATTAGCATGTCAAAAGGAGTCTGGCAGAGGCTTAAAGAACATTCCCTGCTTGAAAAAACTTAAAGGCACACAAAAAGAAAAAACAAACAAACAACCAGTCTCAACAAATAAACTTTGGTTGCAGCCCCAACATGAAATGGTAGAGTTGGGGGACTTTCAAGGACCATCCAGTCCACCCCCCTTCTTCTATGAAATAATACACAGGGAGTACATAGGATCCTAGAGGACATGTAGTCTGAACCCCTGTTTAACTTCAGGATGGCAGTGGAAGATATGATCCTAAGGCAAACCTATCACAGGGTTTTCTTGGCATAAAGAGGAGTTTTGCCATGGGCTGTTCCTGAGGCTGAGAGATTGTGACCCTCACAGAAGAGAAGGGGCTGGTGTGGCATGGCAAATGGCAATGCTCTTCTGCCAAGCAGAGTTCTGCCATGGAAAAATCCTAGCATTGGAAGGGATCCCAGAGGTCATCTAGTTCAACCCTCTTCTAACATGAAGGAATACCTAGGATTCTAGAGTTGGACTTGGGGGCTGAGAGCATGTGGCTTGCCCATTGTCACCCAGTGAGTTTTTATGGTGCAGTGAGTGGCTAGAGTTCTAATCCCAGCTCAGCCATGTAAATCCATAGGGTGACCTGGGGTAGGTCACACTCTCTCAGCCTCAGAGATGTTCTGAACTCTCCTTGCTAAAAAGAAGCCATGATAGGTTTGCCTTAGGATCACCATGACAGAGTTAGGATGCACAGGAGGTTTGTCATGCCCTGCCTTTGAATCTGAGAGTGTGTGATCCTCACAAAAGAGAAGAAAGGGCGGGGTGGGTAAAATGGCAAATGTGGTCTTCTACCAAGCAGGAATTCTGCCATGGAGAAATTCTAGCTTTGGAAGGATTCCCAAGGGTCATCTCATCCAACCCCCTTCTACCATGAAGGAATACCCAGGATTCTAGGGTTGGACTTTGAGGCTGAGAGCATGTGACTTGCCCAAGGTCACTCAATGAGTTTCTGTGGTGAAGTGGGAAGCTAGAGTTCTAATCCCTGCTCAGACATGTAAATCCACAGGCTGACCTTGAGGAAGTCACACTATCTCAGACTCATTTTACCCAAAGTCATCCTGTGGATTTACACAGCTGAGCTGGGATTAGAACTCTAAACTCATGCTGGAGAACCTAGAGATGGGGAAATCACACTCTCTCAGCCTTAGAAAAGGCAAATGGCAGACTTCTGCCAAACAAATCTTACCAAGAAAACCCCATTATAAGTTCACCTCAGAGTCTCCATTAAAAAGACTATTTAAAGCTATATAGTTGTTACAGTGTGCCCTTGCCTTCTGCAAGGACCCATTCCAGACCCCGCTGCATAAGGCAAGTTCTGTGTGTGTTTGAGCCTCATTGAAATTAATGGGGCTTGTGCATGCTGTGCATATGCCACAGGCGCAGGCGCCGGCGCCACTTCTCTTTGTTATGCAGCTTTCAGCATAAGCTAAAAGCCACATAAAGCGTGCCTGCATATGATGTGGGCACACCGTACTGAATTATTTTTTTTAGGAGAAGATCAGAGAATGTCAAGATATGAGGAATTATCATGACACTGTAAATTAGAGACAACTAAATGAAGAATAAACAGGATTAGATCTAGACGTACTCTGAAAGGAGCTACTGAGATGATAAATGACAAGGCAATTCCAAATATTTATTTGAGGCTGAAATTTTCTATTCTGTACCTGACAGTCCTTGTAAACATTGGGAACACATGACACCACAAAAAGGAACCCAGTACTTCATGTTGTCCTCTTCTGTATCCCACACCAGGTCATCACAACTGGGCCAAAATGTTCTGAACCCCCAGCAACATCTCTGGAAATCTTCAATCTCCAAGCTGTATGTAGCTGGCCAGACTTGCTGCCGCGTAAGGCCAATTACAGAGTCTAATACATTCCTGATTGTTCACCATCTGGATGGACAGATCACCCATCTGTCCAAATAGTTGATCTCTAGAGGTTGGACACAGATGGCAAGGGGGCATTGTTTTTTTCAGTCTAGTTACATTTCTTGGCAGAAGAAATACCAAAGAAGAGAATGCCTGAGGATTATATATGACATGAATGTTTCTTTTCTGCAGCACTGTAGTTAAAGCATATCATAACGGAAGAATTATGAATTAGTTAGCAAATTTGCTTCTTCTGTAGAGAAGCAAAAGCCTCTTCTTGTAGAGAAGATATCAAAGGACAGTCAAATCAAATGAATCTTTCTTAGACAATTTTTTAATCCATAATAGAATTTTCTATTATACCTTGTAATGACAATCCTCATGTCAGTATCATTGTTTAATAAATATTCCATATTATATGTTCATATCTGTTATTCATCTAACAGGCTTTGTTGCTGTCAATGCAGAAGGACTTTGTGTAAGAGTTTCCTAAACTGTTAAAAATGGTTTCTTAAGCTGTCAAGAAAATTGTCTTCATTCTGAAAAAATATTTCTTGCAATGGATTACAAATGAAAAGTAATGGCACATTGCATCCTGCTTTATAACATCCAGAGTAATTCTGTTGCAGGCTGATTTAGACATCCAAAATAGATAAACCCAGTAATGGTTCTGGGATTTCCCAGGTGAGTGGATTCTTAGCCACTTTTTTCTCAGTTACTAGATCTCAGTATTGCTCTCATGAAAAGTTCTGAAGTATGATAGCCTGTTTGTGTTCCATGTATAATAGTAATCATTGGCTTTGGAAATGAGCTTTTACATAGATTGCCAAAGTATGACAGCAGTATGACTTGGAGTCTGTATTCTCATCTGTTTGTGGGTGGCAAGCAGCGAGAGATTAAATGGTGTGCACATCCAGGGTTGTATGCAGCAGCACACATAGGTGCATGCCACCATTCAAATAAAAGGGGCTTGTGCACGTGTGACTTTCTGGATTCCCGGGGGCATCCTCTGTGAATCAGGAGGGACGGCTGTACTTTCAATAGAGCACTGAATTTGAGTGTTATGAGAAGCTTTTTTGATTATTGTCCAGAATTAAGTAGTTGATTGAAAGCAGTATCCTTTCACACTGCAGATACCCCTTCACATAGAAAAAAAATCTGCATGTTGTAGGTTTGAATACCATAAAGAAAATTTTAGCAATAATGTGCTAATTTACTATTTGTGGAGAACTTTGAACATATATTTACGATATTGCACTATCTCACCTCCAGCTTAAAATGTACCATCAAAATTCAGCCAGCTCATTCTTTGTGAAAAACAGCTTACTCGTAAACAATAAGTATCCTGGCTGAGTAATAAATAATAAGATTGAAGAGAGGCAAGTTTCAAGATGCTAGAAGATAGTCTTTATTTGCTGAAAAGCATAATGTATTTCAGCCTATGGATACTCTGAGGTTTTCTTTGTGGGGCACAGATCTTCCTGTATCTTGATGAATGTGTCTCTTGCGGCTCTTCTCCATTCGTTCTCTTTAGTCATAAACAAATACAAGCAACTGAGTGTAAACAAGTATAAATTAAATGCAAGTATAAATTAAAACACTTGTACCAATCTTCTTTGATGTGATACCCTTCAAATGTTTTTGACTTCACACCTTACAGCCCTCGATAAAATGGCCAATGGTCATGGAAGTAGTAATCCTGGGAGACACTCAACTAGGGAAGGCTGCCCTATATATACCTATCCTATTTATTGACTTCTATATTTGTGAAACCATTCAAATACTTCCATAAGTTTACCCCCATCGTACGATTTCTAGAAATATAAAGTGTAAATTTTCCTCTAAGCCTGTTCCCTCCATTTTCTTACATCTGTTAGGTACCAGGGTAAGGGCAAGAGGAAATTTTCCATCTTTGTGTCATAGATAGCTCTCAGTTGTGGACCAAAACCTGTAAAACAGGATGTACAAACTGAGCCAGGTTGTGAGAACCAATGAATACATCAGCATGTCAGAGGAAGACTGTTAATTCTCAAGCAGTCTCCATAAAAACAAAAAGCTTTCTTATCGGGAAGGGACCAGTAACTGGTCTAAGTTTCTCCTGAGACTGTGACTGTGTTTATTTGACAATGGGTAAAATATCCTGATGCACCACAATTTCTGACACTGCAAGAAGCCAATGACCCAAGTGAAAGCAATATTGGTGAGTACAATGTTCAATAGCTGACCTTGTGCTGAGGTGCTGTTGGTACCTTGGATAGGGACAGAAGTATCTATTTAGAGTTGAGTAGCTACACTTCAGACTCACAGCTGGTAGTCTTGTAGCAGACGGAACAAGTTTTCTCAGCAGTGACCCAAAGCAATTGCCAGTTTAAAAATCTGTGCACCAAAGAATAAAGGCCAAAGCATCACCCTTTGAATGTTGCTTCTGTCCAGTTAAAAGGACAGTGATGTTTTATGAAGATATTGCTTTTATCAAAATCTAGGCAATAGATCATAGAATAATAGAGTTGGAAGAGACCACAAGGGCCATCCAGTCTAACCCCCTGCCATTCAGGAACTCTCCACCAAAGCATCCCTGACAGATGGTCATCCAGCCTCTGTTTAAAGACTTCCAAGGAGGGAGACTCCACCATACTCTGTGTTCCACTGTCGAACAGCCCTTACTATCAGGAAGTTCCTCCTAATGTTGAAGTGGAATCTCTTTTCCTGCAGTTTGCACCCATTGTTCTGTGTTCTAGTCTCTGAAGCAGCAGAAAACAAGCTTGCTCCCTCCTCAATAGGACATCCCTTCAAATATTTAAACAAGGCTATCATATCACCTCTTAACCTTCTCTTCTCCAGGCTAAACATCCCCAGCTCCCTAAGTCGTTCCCATTGGGCACAGTTTCCAGACCCTTCACCATTTTGGTTGCCCTCCTTTGAACACATTCCAGTTTCTCAACATCCATTTTGAATTGTGGTGCCCAGAACTGGACACAATATTCTAGGTGGGGCCTAGTAGAATAGAGTGGCACTATTTCATCCCTTGATGTAATGCACCCTAAAATGATTCAACCCTATTGATGTACCCTAAAATAGCATTGGCCTTTTTAGCTGCCACATCACACTGCTGACTCATGTTCAACTTGTGGTCTACTTGGACCCCTAGATTTCATTCAGCCAGGTGTCCCCCATCCTATATCTGTGCATTTTATTTTTCTGTCCTAAGTACAGTGCCATACATTTCTCCATGTTGAATTTCATTTTGTTAGCTCTGGCCCAGCTTTCTGGTCTATTCAGGTCATTTTGAATTTTGTTCCTGTCCTCTGGGGTATTAGCTACATTGATGAGCACCCTTTGTGTTTAGCTGGTCAACCAATTACAAATCCATGTAAAAGTTACCTTGTCTAGCCCACATTTTACAAGGTTGTTTGCAAGAATGTCATTTGGAACCTTGTCAAAGACCTTGCTGAAATAAAGATATACATTATCCACAGCATTCCCTTAATCTACCAACCTGGTAATTTTATCAAAAAAAGAGATCAGATTTGTCTGGCATGACTTGTTTCTCTGAAACCCATTTTGACTTTTTGTGATTATGGAATTGCCTTCTATATATTCAGAGACTCTCTGTTTAATTATCTGCTCCAGAATCTTTCCTGGAATTGATGTCATACTAACTGGACGATAACTGTTGGGATCCTCCCCCCCTTTTTTTTTTTTGATAATGGGGACAACGTTTGCCCTCCTCCAGTCTGCTGGAGTTCTCAAAGATTATTGCCAATGGTTTTGATATTAAATAATAATAATAATAATAATAATAATACAATTTATTTATATTCTGCTTTTTTCTTGCAAAAACCCCCACCCATCACAACAAATATAATAACAATAAAGTAATTATTCAACAAATAAATAAAGAATACAGAGTACAAAATCCAAAATACATAGCATAATAATGGAGGCATAACATAGCATAATAATCTAAACAGCAATCTCCAGCACTTCCTTGGCAACAGAACAGGAATCAATATCAAATTACACATGTTAAAGTAACATGACATGGCATAATAATATAACATAACAAACGATAAAACAATCCCCAACTCTCCCCCTACAACAAAATAACAATCAAGTACAGATTTCATTCTTGAAATAGTTATTCTTGTTATAAAACAGACAGAGAACAGGCAAATGGAGTAGGATTATCAGGGGCACGCTAGGCTTTTTAGGATTAACATTGTCTCCATCCCTTGGTCCACTATTAACAATAATCTCTCTCTGCCTGTTGCAATCTCTCTCCATAGTTAATACACTAATAATGTTTTCGATGGAGGGAAAAAGAAAAAGACAAAGTCCAGCCCAATGTCCACTGTAGGCTGATGATGTTCTTTGAGCTGGTTCAGCTAGGTGTTCCGGCTTTTGAATTGCCACTCTCCTGGCATGCCTCCCTCTTGCCACCGCCACACTGCTGGGCTCAGGTGTTACTGCACTGATGGGATGATGGTTTTGAGCATGGAGCCGGCCTTTTAAAGTGCAGCTCTCTTGGCCTCTCTGCTCCCATCTGTACCGGTTCTTTTAATACCCTTGGATGTAGTTCATCTGGTCCAGGGGACATATATTCATTTAGATTAACCAGGTATACCTGTACTATCTATTTGCTTATTCTGTGCTGAAATTCCCCTATTCTGTCTTCTGCTTCATTATCCTTAAGTTGAGTACCCTTTACCTTTTTTGAGAAGACTGAATCAAAGAAGGTGTTGAGTAATTCTGCCTTTTCTCTGTCCCCTGTTAACATTTTACCATCTTCTCCACTTAGTGGCCCTTCCATTTCCTTATTCTTTCTTTTGCTGTGGACATACTCAAAAAAGCCCTTTTTATTGTTCTTTTATTGTTCAACGCATTAGATTTTCTGACCTCTACACATGCTCGCTATTTGTTTGAATTCCTCTTTGGTGATTTCCCCATATTTCCATTTCTTATACCTGTTCCATTTAAAACTTAGCTCATTTGAAAGTTCCTTAGTCATCCATCCTGGTTTCTTGAGACACCTCCCATTTTTTCCTCATTGGAACTGTTTGAAATTGTGCCTTCACTATCTCCCTTTTGAGAAACTTCTATCCATCTTGAACCTCCTTCTCTTTTAGTATTCCTGACCGTGGGATCACCCCCAGTATTACTCTAAGTTTACTAAAATCAACTCTCCTAAAGTCTAGAATGTGTGTCTGTGCCTGGCTTCTCCTTTACACTGTATAACAAAATTCCAGGAGAACATAATCACTCCCACCTAGGGATCCAACCACTTGCATACCATTCACTAAGTCATTCCTTTTGGTTGGGATCAGATCTAAAATAGCTGATCCCCTTGTTGCCTCTTCCACCTTTTGGACAATGAAATTGTCTTCAAGGCAAAGCTTAGGAGGTAGAGTGTGGCTCTAGCAGTGATGTCCTTGTCCAGAAATGACCAAAGATTTACAGTTGTTGAAGGACTTTGTATCCATGAACTCCTGGTCTGGAGACTTAATGTTGACTTGTACAGTAGTTTTCTTGCCTTCTGGAGATTTGCTATGGTAAGGCTTAATAATTTGTCATTTACACAGTTGCAAGAAGATTATTATTGTAATCAGGAGAACCTTGTTACAATTCATTTCCTTCCCTCCACTTTGTTTTTTGTTTTTTAGTTTTTTGTTTAGCTTTCAGTTATTCCATATGTGCTTTGTATATATCTTGTTCACATTCTCTTCTCATAAAATTACGGGTAATTAGATTCAGGGGAGGGGGTCTGTTTGCAAAGATAAACCTGAACAGATAAGAACATCATGTTCATTAAGGAAATTGAAACTAGAAGGCACATGAGTGGCAGCAGTCTGTACATCAGGATAAATACATTGAAAGTAATGCATGAATTTTCTACTATTGCAACCATGAACCCTGTGCTGCCTTTCTAATGTTTTTATATTATCATATTGCTTTATAGAAAGTCTTTATATTCTTCTAACATTCAATATATGTTCATTTTCTTCCTCTAATAGAATTTTGCCAAATCTGTGGCTAGGAAGTTGTCCTCGTCAAGTGGAACATGTGACTGTGAAGCTAAAACATGAATTGGGTATTACAGCTATCATGAACTTCCAGACTGAATGGGATGTTGTTCAGAATTCTTGGGGATGCAATCGCTATCCAGAACCAATGAGCCCAGAAGTTCTCATGAAGCTATATAAAGAAGAAGGCCTTGCTTATGTCTGGATGCCAACACCAGACATGAGTACAGAAGGTAACATCCGCATTCTTCCTTTTGTAGAATAAACAGAAGAACTAAGCATCTATTCAGGAATATAGCTACCTTCTATGAATGGCTAGCTTTTAAACCTTTGTATAGCTTTACAAGTATCTTACTCTTTGTTGTTTTGTTGTTGTTGCATGCCTTCAACTCAGTTCTGACTTATGGTGACCCTAAGGTGAATCCATCATGTAGTTGTCTCACCTGAATTTGTTCAGAGGAGGTTTGCCATTGCCTTCCACAGACACTGAGAGCATGTTACTTGCCCAAGGTCATCCAGTGGATTTCATAGCCAAGCTAGGAATCGAACCCTGATCTCCAGAGTCATAGTCCAACACTCAAACCACCATGGCACACTGGCTCTCATGTCTTACTCTTACCCTCCACGTAATTGCATTATGTTACCATATACCAAATATGGTTTCTTGGACTGATCCATGGATGTATAAAGTAGCTCTCATATACAGAACCTCAGTTAAATTATTATTCTAATTAACTATTCTCTGAATATTTTTGTAATACTCTGAATACACTTAATGTTCAGCACTACTTGAGGGAATGCTCTACTTTTCTTGTTGAGATTAACAATATGATTATGGCAGTAAGGGTAAGAAACCACACATACCCAGTGGATTATAATTTGTTTTTATCAGCAGTACTCAAAACATATAGTGATTTATTTCAGGATGTGGGATATCACTGCACATATAAATAATTGTACCTTCAAGCAGAACAGCAGAGTTGATCTCACAAGTAATATACTTCCTCCTATCTATTCTTTCTCTTTGCCCCAGGAACTAGATGTGCCAAAAACTGTCAAAAGAATCACAACTGATTAAGGTCTTTCAGTGTGACTTCAATGCATCTGAAATTTGTTCTCTGATACAAAGGTTCATGACACAATAAATGTGTTACTTTGTAAAATGCCCCAAGATTCCATGATACTTTTGTTTGCAAAACAGACTGACTATTTCTTGTGAATTTCTACATGATGAAAGCAATTGCTCATTTGATTTTAATATTCAAGATCAAAACTTGCACTTAGGCAACACTGATTTGCCAACAGTTATTGGTTTTCATATCTGAATTGTTCAACAAGCAGAACATAGTTTACTAAACCATCTAATCAAACTAACCAGAAATAAGCATAACAAAAACAACAAGGAACCACCAAAACAAGCCCATCAGAGCAGTCAGCAGGAAAGATTACTTCCCATTCAGAATGTCCTAACTCTTGCTTATAGATGAAAGACTAACAGGAAAGGACTAGAATAGCTCTCTCCAATAAAAGAGTCTCAGAGCTTGGAGCTGCACCCACACTGCAGAAATAATCCAGTTTGACACCACTTTAATTGCCATGGCTCAATGCTATGGAATTCTGGGAAATGTATACATTTACAGTTCTCAGAATTCCATTGTGTTGAGCCATGACAATGAATGTGGTGTCAAACTGGATTATTTCTGCAGTGTGGACACAGTTCCAAAGGCATCCTTTAGGAGAAATGTCTACATATCTGTCTCCTCCTCCTCCTCTTCTTAAATCACAAGTGATGAGCATTCACCATCTCCATTAGAAGTTGCTTTTATTAAAAATAATTTATCCTGTTCAACTGCAAACACAGTATCCTATAGCATGCCATCCTTTTCCCTGAATAGAAATGACAAAACCTATAGAAAGCAGCTGGGGAGACTGAGTATTTAACCTTTACTTGACTGCCATTTTCCTACTCAAAATCCTCCCCCATTATTTTGGTGGCAAGAAAACCCAGGCTTTGAGCAAGTAGGGTAAGGATTATGACTTTCCCATACACACACACTTCCATGCTGCTCTTCTGTTCTCGGTTTTACCTTCTCATTTAGAAGAGATCACTAATTTTCCAGTGGTGAAGGCAGAGCCATCCTTCATGAGGGTGATTCCCCTTGTTCGCTCCAATCAGGTAGGACCTAGATTTGTGGGTGTGCCCCTGGGGAATTCATCCCCCTTTGTTGCCCAGTCTAGTTCCTACCTTTGCTCTGACAGGTCACTTTTGCTTTCTCTCTCTCCTTATTCCTCTCTACTCCTTTTTTTAAAAAAATACCTTTTCTCCTTTCTCCCTTCCTTTCCTCTCCCTGTAGCAGGCTTGACTGGGGACTAAGGAGATGGACAGCCTCGGGATGTCTGGGGACTCTGGGCATGCCTCAAGGGCCTCAAGGGCTCACAGAGACTTGGCCCAAATCCAAAAAATCAAAACTCCAGAGTCCAGCCAGATCTTCTGAGGAGGATGCCCCATATAGGTCCCAGTCCACATCTGCCTCAGAAGCAGAGGAAGGAGAGTGGTCTGATGATGATGGAGTGACTGATCCCCCTTCATCCTCCTTATCCAGACTTTTCTATGCTGATGATTTTTCTATATTATTGAGAAAAGCCATTACAGTTGGAATTAGATACAAAATCACAGACTCCTCAACAAGAGGATACTGACCTCCCCAAGGGCAAGAAAGATTCCTTTTTTGAACCCACCCCAGCTGGGAATGAGGTGCCCTTCCCATCTGAGTTCATGAGAGTGATTAAAGATTAATGGACTAAGCTTGCAGCTGTCAGACCCAATCCTAGTTTGGTTAAGAAGTTCTACTTTCTCCCTCAATCCATAATGTCCAAACTACAGATTCCTCTTGTAGATGCTCCTGTGTCATCTCTAGTTACCTCAACCATTTATTCTAAAGATGGAGAGGATTCCCTAAAGTTGCCTGAGGATAAAAGGGCTGATTCAGCTCTCAAAAGGTCCTTCGAAGCCTCCTCCATTGCCATCAGGGCTGGGACCTCTGCCTCTGTTCTGACCAGGGCTGCTCACCTCTGGGCCAAGGACCTCTTGGAAGTTTATTGGGGTAATACCAGGCTATGCCAGGGAATTAGTAAATTGTTGAAGGTCTTGGCCTTCGCTGCAGACTCTTCCCTCAATGTTATTCAATTCAGTGCTTGTTCCCAGGCAGCTTCTATCCCGGTCAGAAGACATTTTTGGCTCAAAAATTGACAGGTTGACTCCAGATCAAAACAAAATTTAACCCTCACTCCCTTCGGGGTGTTAAGCTTTTTGGCAAAGCCTTAGACCTGGTCCTTATTGAGACCAAAGATAAGAAAAAGGCCTCCCTTCCCCACCACACTGGGATGACAAGAAATCTTCCCGTCAGGGACAACCTTCCTTTCATTCCTTTCGTCCCTCCTGTGGGAGAGGGGGCAGAGGTGGCGGACAAGAGTGGTCTGAGTGGAGATCTTCATCCAAATCATTTGGAAGATCAAACAACACAGGACAGTCCAATAACTCCAGCTCCTCTAAGAAACAATGCAATTCATTTGCATGACTATCAAGACCCCAGGGTGGGAGGCAGACTACAGCTTTTCTCTCAGACTTGGTCTCAAACTACTTCAGACAGATGGGTCCTTTCCACCCTGTCTTCTGGCTGCCAGATAGAGTTTACTTGTCTCCCAAGAGATCACTTCATTGTCTCTCCCAGGTCTCGCAGGCCACACAAACATCAGTTAATGATGGAAGTGGTCAACCATCTGATCCAGATTGGTGCAGTAGAACCCGTTCCTTCTCAAATCTCGAGTGGATCTATTCCAATTTGTTCATCATGCCTAAAAGAGGCAAATCGTGGAGAACAGTTCTCAATTTCAAAAGAGTCAACCAACTTGTGACAAAGCAGTGCTTCCGAATGGAAACACTCAAAACCTTAACAGAGTCTCTGCAGAAAGGCAATTATCTGGTTTCTCTGGATCTAACAGAAGCTTACAGTATTTACATATCCCGATTCACCAGGATCACTGCAGATTTCTACATTTTTATTACAACAACAGACATCTTCAAAACAAGGCGCTTCCATTTGGCCTTTCATTGGCTTCAAGGATATTCTCCTAGATCATGACAGCTCTGGTGGCATATTGGCATCTTCAGGGTCTTAGTGCCTTTCCATATTTGGATAACATACTTATTGCTTCACCTTCTCCGGATCAAGGAAAGAAAGATGTCAATTTCATTCTAGCATCTTTACGTCACCATGGTTTTCAGGTAAGTCAGACTCTCCCTCCACACCAACTGCCATGCTCTGCCTAGGAGGGAGAGAAGAGGCAGGCCCAGCTCCACCAGGGCTTGCCTGAGGCAAGAGGACTCTCCCTCCATACCAACTGCCATCCTCTGCCTAGGGAGGGAGAGAAGAGGCAGGCCCAGCTCCACCAGGGCTTGCCTGTGGAAAGAGGACTCTCCCTCCACACCAACTGCCATCCTCTGCCTAGGAGGGAGAGAAGAGGCAGGCCCAGCTCCACCAGGGCTTGCCTGAGGCAAGAGGACTCTCCCTCCATACCAACTGCCATCCTCTGCCTAGGGAGGGAGAGAAGAGGCAGGCCCAGATCCACCAGGGCTTGCCTGAGGAAAGAGAACCCTTGTTTATCCACTTTTGTAAACCGCTTTGATCTTTTTTGGAAAGGCGGTATATAAAATAAATAAATAAATAAATAAATAAATAATAAAAGTCTTGCGAAGAGCCACCTTACCCCTTCTTAATGCATCCAACACCTTGGAGTCATCATACACACCACAAACAACATGTTGTACCTCCTGCCAAACAGGATCAAGACCATTCAAGATACTGTCAGGTTGATAAAAAAAAAATCAGCAGATTTCCTTCTACTGGCAAGACTACAGAGTTTAATGATTGCAGCATCTCAATGTGTCCCTTGGGCCTGCTTCCACTCCCGAGAGTTACAATGGTTAATTCTACCACTCCAGAAATTGGTTGCTCATCTAATTCACAAACAGATCCCAATTCCCCACAGATTCAGACATTCTCTAATCTAGTGGACATCTCACCACGTTTGTCAGGGTCTCTCATTCCTACCCCCCCTCCCCTATTCTGATCACAACTGATGCCAGCCTGAGGGGCTGGGGGGCCACCTAGACAATTTTTCTGCTCAGGGGCGATGGAACCAAAGCGAAAAGTCCCACAGCATAAATTGGCTCGAACTGAGGGCTGTCAGACTGGCGCTCCTGGCCTTTTCATGACACATAAAAAACAAATCAATTCTGGTGCGCACAGACAACATGACAACAAAAGCACATCTAAATCGACAAGGAGGGACCAAATCATTGTCCTTAATGAAGGAAACATCCCATCCTCCTACAATGGATGGAAGCCAACCTCTTATCCATCAAGGCAGAACACATAAAAGGAGACCTAAACACAAAAGCTGATTGGTTGAGCAGGTCAGACATAAACCAAGCGGAGTGGAGTCTCTACCTGGAGACGTTCAGGCTCATAACTCAAAGATTCAGGATTCCTCTAGTCGATCTATTTGCATCCCCAGCAAACAACCAAGTCCCCAGGTTCTTCTCAAGGTTCGAGACTCAGGGAGCAGAAAAGATTGACACTCTCCACTCACTATGGCCAAGGGGTCTTCTTTATGCCTTCCCACTGACAGCAATGATATCCCGATGCCTCCAAAAGCTAAAGAGCAAAGGGTCAATGATCATTCTTGTGGCTCCTCTTTGGCCAAGAAAGGCATGGTTTCTAGAGTTAACTCAGCTAGCACAGGACTACTTCCACCTTCCACTTCACAAAGACCTCCTATTTCAGAGTCAGATAACATATCCAGACCCGGAATGGCTAAACCTTCACGCATGGAAACGCCTACTGATAAGAGACAGCCTTTCTCCTCAGGTAGTTGAAACTATTATCCAGTCTCATAGAGAATCTACCCGACGGATTTATAAATATTCTTATTGCTCATTTACGGACTGGTGCATGTCCAACAATACATCACCGTCTTCTTTTACACACTCTTTTGTTATTCCTTCGAGATGGCCTTGACAAGGGACTCAGACCCAATACCCTAAAGAGACATGTTTCAGCTATTACATCAGCTCTTCCAGCTAAGCTGGCATCCAAATTGTCCAACTATCCATATGTAAAAAAGTTTTTGAGAGCGGCTGTTATCATTAAACCACCTACAATACATAGATACCCAAATTGGGATCTTCACACCGTGCTTCAAGCTTTGACCAAACTGCCTTTCGAACCTCTAGACAAAGCAGAACTAAAGTTTCTGACGTGGAAGACTCTTTTCCTTATGACAATCACATCTGCCAGAAGGATTTCCGAATTGGGAGCTTTGTCAACCAGAAGCGAATTATGCATATTTAGAAAAGACTCTGTTTTGGTCTGGCTTGATGTGACGTTCATGACAAAGGTCAACTCTATGTTTCACAGAGCTCAAGAAATTATTTTGCCTTCTTTTGTTCCAGATCCCAAAAAAGAACTCTAAAAGACATGGAACATTCTAGATGTACAAAGGGTGTTACACATATATATCAAACACACTGTCGATGCCACAAATCAGATTGATTATTTGTGTATTTCAGCCTGACATACCTTGGAAAAATGGTATCATCATCAACATTAGCAAGATGGATCCAGTCATGCATATCCAAGTGTTATTCATTGTCAGGAACTACTCTTCAGGGAAAGGTCACTGCTCATTCCACTCAAAGTGCCGCCATGTCTGCTGCCCTGCCCACTAATGCCCCTTTGTCAGATATTTGCAGGGCGGCCACTTGGTCATGTCCTTCTATCTTCAACTGTCACTACCGGATTGACGCCTTCCAATTGGCTGAGGCTTCCTTTGGTAGACAGGTTCTTCAGTCAATTGTATAATTCTGATATTACCTCAGTTTCCCACCCAGTTTGTGGAGCTTTGGTATGTCCCTCATGAAGGATGGCTCCGCTTTTACCACTGGAAAAACGAACATTGGCTTACCTTGTGAGATGTTTGTTTTCAGTGATGAAGGTGGAGAAATCCTGCCCTCCCGAAAGTGAGGAGTGTCTTCCTGGTGTCGGGGGGGGGGGGCATACTGTTAAGGTTTGATTGTTACAGGGTCTAGGTTTGTTCTTAACTAGTGTTAGACACCTTTGCGTTGTTAGTCTATTGGTTTCTATGTTGTTATGTCTGCTTGGCTATTTGCTAACTGCTTGGCTATCCACTATCTTAGCTATTCGCTTGGCTATTCCCTGGATTCCCCAGGGATATGCCCATAAATGTAGGTCCTACCTGATTGGAGCGAACAGGGGGAACCGACCCTCATGAAGGATGTCTCCACCTTCATCACTGAAAATAAACATCTCACAAGGTAAGCCAATGTTCGTTTTTGTTACACATCACAGTGTAACACATAGTTAGTGTGTATGCTTAGTTGCTAGTGTTGATATATGATGGAAAGTGGACTAGTGAAAGGGGGCAGGCTGAAAACAGAAAGCAAGGTAGGATGTGTTTCCTATAAAGAGCCCTAGGAATCCATCTATTGCCAGTTCCTGCCACTGACATGTCTCCTCTCTGATTAACTTACCACCTGCCAAATTGTTCTATGATGAGCACATTCAATATGTGCTTGTCCCCTAGCTGCTTCCAGAATTTATAACTTAGAACAGAACACCTTTAAAAATGTTGAACAGGTTTCAGCCTTTCATTCTGTGCCTCTCGACCACCATATGGGCACACAGTCTTCCTGATTTCTTCTTTCCCATCTATGGGATAGTAAAAATATGAAAAGCAATGAGACTAATGGTAAGGGGAAGACATGCCATTTGTGAATCACTCCCTGCACCTCTGGTTACCCATCCAAAGAGGATTCAGTTTACAAAATTGGGAGGCTGTATAATTTTTTTAAAGTCTATAGCATATCCAGTTTTACTCTGTTTTTCAGTTACATATGCAACAAAAAGTAGTAATTCATTATTATCTCATGTGAGTGCATGATCCCATTATTTTTAGAATTCATGTTACATGTTTACTGAATACTGTGCTCTGTTCTACATCATTATTATCGACCTCCAGGCAGTTGCTAAAGGGCAGTGTCAACTAACACTAGTAGTTCCAAGGAGGAAGTGTTACAAAGTTTTAAATGCCCCTTTTCTTGCTCTTTATTTCTGTTTCCATTTTTTTGCTGACAGAAACTTTGGATTTCATCATCCTTAGTAGTGGGGCTGGGTTTTTACTGGAAGAGAGTTCCACAAGAGACAGCTAGGGGTTTTGCAAGAGATCATGACTACCCGGGGGGGGGGGGGGAGAGGGAGGGAGATGGAGAGGTAAATAATTTTAATACAAGGGTTCCCTGAGTCTTGAAAATTAGGACAAGTCATATGTCTTATTCTGAATCCTTCATTCATCACTTTTTTTCCTCTATAAAAGCTATCCATTAATGTTGTAAGTTTTTATTACAGTGTCAGTTGGATGGCACCTGTGCCTCAACAAACAGAGCACCCTTAATTACACTCTCTTTTTTGCTACATGTTTTTGGCTTACACAATGAATGGTGCGTGGCTGCCTTTCCATGTGACCCCTGTTCATTTCCTGGCACTGCTGCTGAGGTCAGAATGAGGTGCCCAGACATGCTATCAATGCTGGGTGCCTTAATAATTATTTATTTATTTATTTATTTATACCTCGCTCTTCAGCTGTAAAGGCTATCAGAGCGGCTTACAATTATTATTTTTAATTAGACAGTTCCCTGCCCTCAGGCTTACAATCTAAAAAGACATGACACAACAGGAGAAGGGAATAGTGGTGGGGAAGGGGATCAGGTCCAGCAGTTCTTCTCTCCCTCTGACACCTGGACCAAGGCAGATGGACTGGAGGGAGGTCTCTGCTTCTTAATCTAGGATGGGAATGGTGGAGTTTGACCTGCCCTTTCACTCCATCTAGGCCAGATGGTGTTTTCATGGAGGGAGGGCTCTTCTACTTGAGGCCAAGCCCAATGGTGTTGCTAGACCTGTCATTTCACTCCCTCCTAGGCCAGATGGTGTTGTCATGGAGGGAGGGCTCCTCAACTTAGTTCTGATCTCAGAGTGAATTGCACCTGCAGCTATGGTGCTGGGCAGTTCACAGGGACTGCAAGTAAAAAGGCAGCTGCTGTCATCACTGCAAATAGAGCTGAAACTCCACAGCAAAAGATGAATGATTTAAATGCAGGTTAGGGGAAGGGAGCCTCAAATCAGGCAGCGGTATGGGGTTTTGGCACTGTCTCATGTCAACAGACCCAGCGACCCCATGGGGAATTTGGGGTAAATCGCTTATCTAGACAAAACCTTAGAGTTTAGTTCCATGAGTCAGGCAGGCTGGAAGGATAGGGATTTATATTCATTTATACAGGTATTTAACTACAGGCCACAAAAGTAGAGGAGCTTTTAAAAATATTTTTACCCGTGTAAATTTGTGTGTATATATGTATCTATGTGTATAATATTCTTGCACAGTGAATGCTGCCCTTTATAGGACTATTGTTATAAAGTATAATATGTTTTAAAACTATCCCAGCATTTTTAACTTCCCTTTATTGAAGGGGACATGTATGTGACAGTTGTTCTCTTTTTAATCCTAGGTAGAGTACAGATGTTGCCCCAGGCTGTTTGTCTTCTGCATGGACTGCTGGAGAACGGGCACACTGTCTATGTTCATTGCAATGCAGGTGTTGGCAGGTCCACAGCTGCAGTCTGTGGCTGGTTGAAATATGTGCTGGGATGGAACTTGAGGAAAGTGCAGTATTTTGTGGCCTCCAGGAGAGCAGCTGTCTATATTGATGAAGAAGCTCTGGTACGTGCCGAGGAGGATTTCTTTCAGAAATTTGGACCTCTTCGTTCCTCATGCAAGCCTTAGTAAGAGGACATAACTGAAAGTGTTGCCAAACCCATTTTTGATAAAGGGTGCATCTAACTTCAAGACATAATGTTGCTTAGAGAAAGTATGAAATCATGTGGGGGTGGGGGTGATGTTGATTATGCCTTCTTAGATCACCTTTTACATTTTGATCTTTCATAAAAGGATTAAATACAAGAGATTTAATTTGGCTGTATGTGTGTGCAATGGTCAGGGATATGATTGGATAACAATTTTAGAAATGGAGTAAATCATATTGATTAGGTGTGTTGACACATTTATTGGCTGTTTGGGAGGCGGAGCATGAAGAATTAAATCGGGCTTCTCTCTGTTTCACAACTAGCTAATCAATACTCTTAATAGGATTTTTTTCTCACAGGACTACAGGGAGGGAGGAAGACCTGACAGCTTGATCAGGCTAAAAAATATCAAATCATGTATTTATTTATTAACTATTTATTTATTTATTTTAAAAAATTAAAAATGATGCTCAGCTCAAATGTCAGATATAATATGTGTTTAAATACCAATTAAAGCATATAAACAAAGTTAAAGCATAGTCGAAAGCATATGAGTAAAGAGAAACACTCAAGCAGTGAAAGGCTTTTCTAGCACTTAATCTAGCTTTGATGCCAAAGATCTGTTTGAATAAAAATTCTTTGCCTACCAGTAGAATGACAGTGAAGGGAACCAGCCTTGCCTCCCTTAACAGGGTTGGAACACACTACTCTTTAAACCCACCATCAAGACAGTTTGGAAGTACGGCATTTATATGCCACTCATTCCAAAGCTGCCTGGAAGTCAGGCAGCTGCCCAGACATGGGCGGCTTCAAGAAACTTCAACAGTGCGCTGTTTATACACCACATGCCGCCAAATCATCCTGAAGTTGACTTTGGGCTTCAGTGGAGCTGGAAAAGCCAGCTTTTTTCCAGCCCAAAAAGGAGCAGGGCTTTTCCACTCCTTTTTGGGCTGGCTTCAAGGCAGATTGGGGATGCGGCATGTGGTTGTCGTGGCCCCGATCTGTCTATAGAAGGGGTGGCTTCAAGCTGCCCCCTTTTGCTAGTCTGTTCCAGCCCAGAAGCTTCAAGAATCTGAGAAAGTCCTCTTTCTGTGTAAAAGGATGGTGAGAGGTTGAAAATAGCCTTGTCTCAGACTATTTCAGCTTTGAATATCCTGATCCCAGATAGTTTCAGTTTCATAGGTCATAACTAGAACTTCCAATTTACCCAAAATAGACTAGTAACCAATGCATAAATGAAAAGAAAAACTTTAATAGGAAGAAAATGAAATAATTCTCAAAGGAAGTACTGAAAAACCAGTAAACCTTAACAGATTCCATCCTACTGCAATACTGGGCAGTCTGGATTACAGTATATATAGTTGGCCCTCCTTTTTGATGGATTTTTTTTAATCCACGCATTTGAGCATACACGGCTTGAAAATATTCCCAAAAAGTATAAATTCCAAATACCAAACCTTGATTTTCCATTTTATATATGTGACACCATTTTATCGTGCCATTATATTTAATGGGACTTGAGCATAAACAGATTTTGTTATCCATGGAGGGTCGTGGAACCAAACTCCAGTGGATAACAAGGGCCCACTGTACTCATGTATAAAAAAACCTGGATTGACTTATCCATGGGTCAACTTTAACTCTTATGAAAAAAAGGAACCATTCCCTTCTCTGAGTGACAAAAGATGAGAGCTTAGAACGTCTGCTCTCTCCACTGTGGCACTACTTCTGGCCTTTTTGAATGCCTGGATGGAGAAATAGCAGCGATGAGCAATCATGGCAGCTCTTTGGCACTTCCCTTCAAAAGAGCACTGGGAAGTGCCACTGGAACAGATTAAGCTCCCAAAGCTGCCACCTTTTGCCACTCTACTCAGAGAGTGGGATGGATCCTTTTTTGATAAGAATTAATGCTATATTTTAACTCTTGCTTTTGCATCTTTTTAAAAAAAAATTGCATGTGTGCATTTTCTTAGCTCCACTCATGACTGCTCACCTCCCCCATACATCCCACAGCCACCATTTATAGTAGTTCCTTCCTCACCAATGCAGCCTTTAAGCTGAACACAAACAATTATGCCTGCTGAAATTTGCAATTTTTATGGCATCGTTTTCATTGCTTCATCCTTTACATACTTTATTCACGACCCTAGGTTTTACTCTCAGCATATGAAAACCCATAATTTTTGCCCCCAAACCTAGCCCCAGTTTATATATGTGAGGGCAACTTATACACAAGTATATATAGTATTTGTTCATTTCAAAGAACACCTTTGTCAGAGTCATTTGCAAACTGAAAAAAGTAATGAAGTGGTTCAGAACATATTATAAGAAAAGCAGGCTTGGACACAGAAGAAGGAGGAGTGAAAACAGGAGGAAGGAATATCAACAATCTAACAAATGCAGATGACACCATAGTACTAGCAGAAAACCTCACAGATCTGGAACACCTACTAAGGAAGATCAAAGAAAAGGCAGGCTTAATGCTGAATATAAAGAAAACAAAAATAATTACCACAGAGGACCTTCACAAATTCAACCTAGACAATGAAGATATAGAAATAGTAAAATAATTTCTGTACCTGGCATCAAATATTGATAGAAATGGGGACTGCAGTCAGGAAATCAGAAGAAGATTAAGAATGGGGAGGGTGGCTATGAAAGAACTAGAAAAGATTCTAAAATGCAAAGATATACAACTGAACACAAAAGTTAGAATCATACAAGCCATCGTATTCCCTATTACCATGTGTGGGTGTGAGAGCTAGACAGTTAAGAAAGAAGATAGAAGAATGCCCATTCGTTTGTGATGTGGTGCTGGAAAAGAGTGCTGAGGATCCCATAGGCAGCCAAAAGGACAAACAAATGGGTCCTAGAGCAGATCAATCCAGAAACCTCCCCGGAAGCCAAGATGACCAAACAGGCTGTCGTACTTCAGACACATCATGACAAGGAAGGACTAATTGGAAAAGACAATAATGCTGAGAAAGGTGGAGGGAAGTAGGAAGACAGGAAGGCCACATGCCGGATAGATGAGTTCCCAAGTATGGGGTTATAGGAATTAAGCAGAGCAACGGAGGACAGAGGGTCTTGGAGATGTCTCATTCATAGGTTCACCGTGAGCTGAGATTGACTTGAGAGCAGTTAACGACAAATAGAATTTGTGTGTTAACTTTCATCTGCATGAATAATATTTTATCTGACCACATGTAAATTGATCTAGATTTTGAATATAACTTTTTCCAAATTAACTTCTATTTTGTATTTTCAAAAGCTATATGAATTAAAAGGACAATTCCTGCTGTGTACATTTAATGTATTAAAAAGAGTGGCTTTTGTTAGACTATTGTGAATCATAAGATCGCTTGGTTTGGGATTTATTTTGTTGCATAGTTTCAGACTGTACCTCAAAAAGAGGTGGATATTTTGGGTTGCCACGCTGGGATGCGAAAGCATATGTCATGACATGGGAGTCCTGGGATTATACTGCATGTGCAGTACCACACACTTTCCCCTTTTAATACATTTTTATCTTCTTGGTGGAGGTAGTTTACATGAAGAAACTATTTTCTACCTGATGTGAGAATTAAGTGGATCAAGACAACAATGGCTATAGTTTTTTGTGGAGCTTTCGGGCTATGTGGCCATGTTCTAGAAGAGTTCCTTTCTGACATTTCGCCAGCATCTGTGCATTTGCAAATTGTACATTTGCATTGTACATTTGCAAATTACTCCTTCCTTCCCAGGGTCACACAGGATATACATCTCCAATCCTTTTTCCAGACTATCATTCTCTGAAGATGCCAGCCACAGATGCTGGCGAAATGTCAGAAAGGAACTCTTCTAGAACATGGCCACATAGCCCGAAAGCTCCACAAAAAACTATGGATGCCAGCCATGAAAGCCTTTGACTCAACAATGACTATAGTCTCCTAAAGTTGGAGTATGTGATATCTTTGGGAGGCATCCAACCTCAGATAGTTACTTTTACAAATAATTTATTGTAGTTATTATTTCAAGACCCACAGAAGTATATCATTCTGTTATAGGCCCATTACAAATGAGTGACTTGCCGTGCCCACTTGCCAAAACTAGGGTTCGGGAGCATCCAGCAAGTGCACACTCTCAAGCCCTAGTACGTATGGGCAGTGCCATCGTGATGTAGCCCCATCCACACGTTGCACGTGTTGATGATATTACACGTGCGCTGCATCCAAACGGTGCGGCACTTATGGCATTGCAGGTCCGGTGAAAAAAGGAGCTGCTTCTCAGTGCTCCTTTTTTTCTCCACATTGTTGCCATGCCATTTGGCTGCTGCAACGATGATGCAGAACAAAAAGGGGTGGCTCCAGCCTGCCCTTTCAGGGCCATCTGTCTTGCCACATACTTACAATTTAAGTCTAAATGTTTACTTTGCTGTTCCCCAAAGTAACTAGAATACATTTTAATTACCCTGAAAGACAAATTGGGATGCTGCAGATGCCTGGTGCAGCATGAGCCAATCCATTAACCATGTGATATTCCATTCAGTGAGAGTATACAACTACCCCACAATGACCATTGTAACTTAAAAGTTACAGTTATACCACAAATAGAGTGATATTTTCCCCCTTAAGTAATAATGTAGTTATACCTTGTGATTAGGAAAAGGAATTAATGACATTAATGACATGCAGGTATCTTGTAACAGATTAAGCTCTGGACTTTTTCAAAGAAAGAGTAAAATGGAATAAAAAAGGGTTAGTAATGAAATACTTTTTTTTGAAGAAAATAATAATAAAGGCAGAAGAGATAAAGCAAAATGAAAGTAGATTTCTGTAGGCCCTTAAAATTGACAGTTGCATCAATATTGAGTCCTACCTTCAAGCCCATCAAATTGCATATAAAATGATATATGAAAGGGAGGCTAAACCATAACATTTTACTTTGGTGAAAAGAATCCATCTTAAGTTCACATCACTATCAAATCATGTCCTATCAAAATACAATTTATTTAACCTTTCTATATTATTTTAAGAAAGCTGAAATCTCATTCTTTCAGTTTAGGAAGATCCCCTATGACTGGGCTTGTCGAATGCTAACCAAACGATTTGGTTTAAATTTGACTTATTTTCTTGTTTTGGTTGATTGAAGGCTGAGTGACCTATATACTGTTATCACTGTTATTTAGCACTCAGCCATTTGCAGCAGAGTGTGTGGCTTGTCTCTGTTGAAAAATATAGATTCTGGTTGTCGTTCAATTAGATAAAAGACATTGCCAAAGGTGGGCGCACTGACCATTTTTTCAGCATAGTCCATGCAGCTCAAAGCCAATGATAAGACTGTTTTGAGCCCTGGATTTTTCTGGTCATGGGAATCAGGTTCACCATGCTATGTATATGGTGATCTGCTCTCTGATGTTTCACATCTATAATGTATCACTGGAGAATGCAGTTAGGTAGAGGTGAATTCACTGTATGAACTCAGGTTCAAGCTGAGACTATTTTCTTGCCCCAAGAAAATGGACAGCCCTCAATAACGGTCACAAAGTTCACATTTTGTGACATCCCTTTTACAAAAAGAAAAAGAAAGCATTATTTGGCTTCAGATTTAACAAGGCTGCTCAGTCTGTCTTCCCAGCTGCTTCCAAAGACTAAAAGAGATCAAAACTTCAGCTTGTGCAGTTAAATCCCATTTTAATGATTTTTAGTCTAAAATCTCTTTATGCATTTAATAAATGTCAGTGTCAACACTGTTTTAACTAGGGCTGAGTAGATTACCCATGTTCCATTGTGTAATTTTGTCACAGGTTGATTCTTTCCTGCATCCTCTTTGGTTTCCTGAATTCCCCTTGAGAAATTCTATAATGACTTTCAGACAGCAGCTTGCTGCAATGTTTTTTTTTTCCTTTTGCTTGAGTGTATGCTGCCATTTACATAAACCATGTGCACACAGAATGATGCACATTAAAAAACCATTATTATTTTTCCAGCATGCATCCTGGAGCATTATCTCACTAACATTTGTTTCTGAGAGATTTTGTGTGCACATATTTCTCAAGAAAGGAGGCAATAAGTCAGTGGCATGCTGCACACAAACATCATGAAACAATTCAACAATGCCTGGAATATAGCTGCAATGACATTCCTTGCTTCACTGTCCCCAAATGCAGTGGTGGGAAAGGGCAGCCCATTTCAGCTACTTTTGTGAGAGCGATTAGCACGTCATGGCAGAAGCATGGACTGCATTGCATACCTTCTGTTTCAAGCTACAGGTGCCAAGTAGATTGGAAAGCAATAATCTGCTGTGTGCAGCATTTAGTAGAGGCAGAGAGAGAGAGAGAAGATTTGCATTAGGTTCAGGATTATGCTGGTGGGCAAAGCCTCTATTTTCTGCTCTCATTTGCTTTTGGTCCTTACAGAAATCTGCTGTGTCCAGCCACAGTTTTATGTACTGGACAGCAAAATGAACACCCAAAGAAGGTCCCAGATTACAGCAGGCATCAAGCTGATTTGCCAGCATCCAGCAGTTGGAGGTGAGGAGTAGGCAATGGAATGATCCTGTAACCCAAGAACCAGCCCTTTGTCACCTCTCTGTGACCCTGATATTAACTTAATATCAGAAGGGATGTTTTAGATAAGTAGCCCAAATAGGAGCTCCCCAGCTCAGGAAACCAGCTATGCCATGTTGAACTCGATAGTCCATCCTGGGAGAAGCCCAAGGCATGCAAGCCATGATGGAATCTCTCAAGATTGGAATCAGCATAATCCCCTCACTATGGAGAGGTGATAGTGAGCTAGACTGGGAGATTGCTTCCATATCACAAAGGAAGTTTCAGATTATTTGTCTAATCTTATCTCGCACTTTCCAGAATTGACCAGAAAACAGGGCATAGTGTGCCTTGGAAATCTATACATTTCTATTTGGAAGGGGGAAACGTACAAAATCATACGTACCTTTGGGCAATTCCCATTACTAAAAATGCACATTTTAGTCAATGTCATGGAGATGTCTAAATATATATTAGAAAGTTGTGTTTGAAAATGTGTACATTTTGAAAGAATTTGATGCCTTTCTAGAACACTTTGACCACACAGTGGTCAGAAAGGAGAAGTGTGGTAGTGATAAGTGGCTTCAACTATACTGATATTTGCTGGAAATGAAACTCAGGCAAAATGTTGAGATCTAGCAAATTTCTCACTTGTTTGAACAATCCAAAATGTGGAAGCGGCAACAAGGGGATGAGCTATTTTAGATCTGATCCTAAGCAAGAGGGATGACCTGATTACTGGGGTGCAAGTGGTGGGATCCTTAGGTGGGAGTGAGCATGCATTCTAGACTATGGGAGAGCTGATTTTAGTAAACCTAGGGAAATACTGGGGGCGATCCCATGACCAAGGAGGGATCTAATGACCAAGGAGGGATCTACTAAAAGGAGTTGATGATGGATGGAAGTTTTGCAAAAGTAAGTTATTGAAGGCACAATATTGAAACAGTTCCAATGAGGATGAAAAAATTGGGCGGTTTCTAAAGAAACCAGGATAGGTGTTAAAAGAACTTTCAACTGAGATAAGATTTAAAGGAGACATGTACAGGAAGTGGAAAAGGGGGGGGGTCACCAAAAAGAAATTCAAATTAATAGCCAAGACATAGGGGGGAGGTAAGAAAAAACAAAAACACAGAAAGAGTTCAAGCCAGCTAGAGAGGTTAAAAACAATAAAAAGGGCTTTTTGTGCCATTATGTGGAGAAAATGGCAAAATGCTAACAGGGCAGAGTAAAAAGGCAGAACGTCTCAGTACTTTCTTTGCCTGGGAAAAATGGAGCAGATGATGCAGTAGGGGAAATGTGGCACAGAATAGGTAAAGAGGTAGTACAGAAATACCTGGCTACCTTAAATGAATTCAAGTTTTGAAGATATTAAAAACTGGCAGAAATTATCTCAGAGCCACTGGCAATAATCCTTGAGAATTCTTATAGAACAGGAAAAAAACCCAGCAGACTGAAGGAGGGCAAACGTTGTCCCCATCTTCAAAAATTACTGCCCAGTTAGTCTGACATCAATACCAGTAAAGATTCTAGAGTACATCATTAAACAGAGAGTCTATGAACATTTAGACAGGAATGCAAAAATCACAAAAAGTCAACATGAGTTCCTCAAAAACAAGTCATGCCAGACTAATCTGATCTCTTTTTTGGACAAAATTACAAGCTTGGTAGATGAAGGGAATGCCATAGATATATCACATCTTGATTTCAGTAAGGCCTTTGGCGAGGTTCCCCATGATATTCTTACAAACATGCTAGAAAATATGGTTGACTGGCAAAACCCAAAAGGTGCTCAGCAATGGCTCCAAATTGGGAGGAACTGCTAATACCCCAAAGGACAGGATCAAAATTCAAAAGGATTTTAATGGATTAGAAACCTGGGCCAAAGCTAACAAAATGAATTTCAGTATGGAGAAATGTAAGCTGTTTGGCAGTAGAAAAACACTCCCTCAGTTTTTTACTCGTATGGTTGCATTTAGAATCATAGAATTGGAAGAGGCCACAAGGGCCATCCAGCCCAACCCCCTGCCATGCAGGAACTCTCAATCAAAGCATCCCCGACAGATGACCATCAAGCTTCTGTTTAAAGACCTCCAAGGAAGGAGACTCCCCCACACTCCAAGGGAGTGTGTTCCACTGTTGAACAGATCTTACTGTCAGGAAGTTCCTCCTAATGTTGAGGTTGAATCTCTTTTCCTGTAGATTGCATCCATTGTTCTGGGTCCTGTTCTCTGAAGCAGCAGAAAACAAGTTTGCTCCCTCCTCAACCTATTTCTTTAGAGTTTTTAGCTGAATGGCCATCTGTCGGGAGTGCTTTGATTGTGACTTCCAACTCTGACTCTATGAATTGTCTGGGAGAAAAAATCTATGCCAGAAGGCACAGGGAAGTATCACATTTGGATATAAGTCCAGGACATAATAAGAATTGGCCATTCCCCAGTATGGATGAGAATGGATTGTGATGACCCCAAAGAAGAAGAAGAAGAAGGAGGAGGAGGAGGAGGAGGAGGAGGAGGAGGAGGAGAAGAAGAAGAAGAAGAAGAAGCAGCAGCAGCAGCAGCAGCAGCAGCAGCAGCACTTGTAGTCCCTTTTCCAGTAATAGAGTATAACTTAATTATGTTATGATTGTAATTTAACTGTTAATAACTCTACTCACTTTGTAAATTAGTTATAGCAATGTTAGTGTTGTAGTTACAGCAAGTTGGCTTATCCTTTCTAAACAGGGGCAAAGAATATTATGTGGTTCAAGTCCAGACTCCTACTGTGCCTCCTGCTGTGTTATGGATGTTGAGGCAAAGATGAGAAGACAGAAAGACAGTATGTTTTGCACTACAGGACAGCAGCATATAGCACACAGATGGGGTTGTTACAGTTACTAAATGCAGTAGTTCACATTGCTTTTGAGAAACACAAAAGTAAAAAACACAAAAGACTTACTTATTGAAAATGGCAACTATAACATCAACAAACTGATTTGGAACCTCGTAACCATAATTGTAATTAATTATTTTAAAATAACTATCCATGGGCTCCTCTAAGTAATTCTGTGGCTGAGATAGAAATGTCACCTTCGCAAGATTGCCAAGAAGCCTACTGTGGCTGAGATTGGTTTTGGTCTTGTGTGTTAATAGGGACTTTGCAAGATTATGAGCTCACAGTGTGTATAGTGATAGTCAATCTGTGATTTTTATGGATATGGCAGATCAATTTGAGATGCATGGCATTAACCCATTTGGGGAAGAATATGATATTTGTGTATCATAGAATCATAGAGTTGGAAGAGACCACAAACAAGTCTTGGGAATATCTGCTTTCATTGTTAAATGAGGGAATTCAAGCACCTTCCTATGGCAGGTGGGCTAGTGTGGTGAAAGTCCCTAGATTGGGAAGCTTAGGGGAAGGTCCTAGAATCATAGAATCATAGCATTGGAAGAGACCACAAGGGCCATCCAGTCCAACCTCCTGCCATGCAGGAACTCCCAATCAAAGCATACCCGTCAGATGGCCATCCAGCCTCTGTTTAAAAGCCTCCAAAGAAGTAGACTCCACCACATTCTGAGGGAGTGTGTTCTACTGTCAAACAGCTCTTACTGTCAGGAGGTTCCCCCTAATGTTTAGGTGGAATCTCCTTTCTTGCAGCTTGCATCCATTGCTCTGGGTCTCATACTCTGGAGCACTAGAAAACAAGCTTGCTCCATCTTCAATATGACATCCCTTCAAATACTTAAACAGGGCTGTCATATCACCCCTTAACTTTCTCTTCTCCAGGCTTAACATACCTAACTTCCTAAGTCTCTCCTCATAAGGCATGGTTTCTAGACTCTTCATCATTTTGGTTGCCCTCCTCTGGACATGCTCCAACTTCTCAACATCATTTTTGAATTGTGGTGCCCCAGAACTGGACACAGTATTCCAGGTGAGGCCTGACCAAAACAGAATAGAGTGGTACTATGACTCCCCTTGATCTAGACACTATGGGCCCAAACAGACAGGCTAAAATAAAGCTGCTTAGGGTCACTTTGGAAGTATGCTGTTTCAATGACACATGCATCTTAAGAGGCCTGAAGCTGCCCCAAAGCTGCACTCCAGTCCTTAGGACTAGAGCATGGCTTTGGTGTGGTTTCTTGCCTCTTAGGATGCATGCATAATTTAAACAGCATACCTTCAAAGTCACGCGAAGCAGCTTTATTTTGGCCTGTCTGTTCAAGCCCTATACTTCTATAGATGGAGCCTATAATCACATTGGCCCTTTTAGCTGCTGCATCACACTGTTGCCTCATGTTCAAGTTGTGGTCTACTAGGACTCCTAGATGCCTTTCACATGTACTGTTGTTAAGCCAGGTGTTCCCCATCCTATATCTATGCATTACAATTTTTCTCCCTAGGTTACATGTCTCCCCGTTTAATTTCATCTTGTTAGTTTTGGCCCAAGTTTCTAGTCTATTAAGGTCATTTTGAATTTTGATCCTCTCCTCTGGGGTATTAGCTACTCCTAATTTGGTGTCATCTGCATATTTGATGTTCTTTCATTGTCAGGGAGTTTGGGCTGGGCTCTTGTCTCAGTTGGTGAAAGTAGATGCCAGACAGCAGAGCTGGACAGCCTTTGGCTTGGAACCAACAAGGCTTTTCACTTCCTCATGGAAGTAAGACATAATTAGGTGGTTAGGCTTGAGTCAAATGGCAAGGGGATATCTGCAGCTGGACAGCCAACTCAGTTTCCTTTCACAAGGGCATCTTTTGTAATAAAAAAGTTAACTCAAGTCTAAAACCCTCATCAGAGGCAGTATGCCTCTCATAACCAGTAGCTGGGGTGCATGGAGAAAGAATACTATTGTTTTTATGTGCTGTTTGTGGGATTCCTATATACTGTTCTTATTGTGGCCAACTATCCTTTGGTCTAACGTGGGACAGCTTCTCTTATGTTCCTCATGCTTCTGACTAGTTCTAGTCATTTTCACTCATTATTATTCAGAAGCTGCCTGCAATAAATCCTCTACCCCAGTGTTTCTCAATCTCTGATCCTCCAAATGTTTTGGGCTTCATCTCCCAGAAATCCCATTCACCGTGGCCACTGGTCTGGAATTCTAGGAGATGATGCCCAACCATCTGGTGGCCCAAGTTTGAGAACCACTGCTCTACTAAAACAGGTTCTAAGGCTGAGTCTTGAAAAAGTTTTGCACCTTTTAAACTCTGGTCAGTTTTGCAGATTCAAGGATGGTGGCATGATGAGGCAACAGTGATTCCAATCCAGGTCCCATTGGGAAATCCCATTGGGGCTTCATGCCAACAAAATTGAAAATATCCTCTTTTGTTTTAAGGCACATCACTTGCTTTTCTCAATAGGGAAAAATGACAAGAACAAAAAGGCCTGTGAACATGGTTCTGCAGTATTAACAAATTTGTGAAACTGAAGCTGGAAGAATTTCAAAAAGCATGCAGCTTGATGCTGGTCCTGGACCAGGGAACCGTCAATTAATACCACTGTTTCTGGAATGAATTACAGTGGGAGAGCAGGAAATGTGTCAGGAGCTGGTTTTAATGAACATACTCTGTTGCTAAGATGACAGGTCCACTGTGAATATATTTTATTTGTTCACTTCTCACATAGTACTTTTTAAAAATCTGTATACTATCCTTTATTTTTCTTTCAAATTCATTTGCATGTAAAAAAGGGACTGTATATTATTTCAGCTTTGTATTTGGACATGTTCATATTTCTGATTTTGAATTTGTGCCAACCTATGTCCTCAAGTATTTGAAAGTGCAGTGTTATCACTGATAAATAAATATCATACAATATTTATGGGAGCTTTTAAATGTTGCACAGTCAAGATCAGTGCAAGAATTCTTTGGTCTCATTACACTGTTGTATTTTAATGAATGACAGTGTGTCATAACTGAGCAATAAATAGTAGGGGTTTGGGGCTGATAAGTTATGAGGAGTTATCTACACAGAGCACTATATTCATTCCAGCATGCTGGAGGTCTTCAAGTAGTGTCACCAGGTTTACAATTAATTTATCAGAACCCAGCTCCCAACAAATTCATATTGTGTATATTTCAAAGCACAGATTAAATTCATATCATGTTGGCAGATGTGCTTAGGAGTTCCCTTTATATCTTTTGCATACTCTCTTCAGCTGATATGTGCCATCCAATCACCAGTTTGGCATGTGTTTGCTATTTGTTAGGCAAACACAGACAAATTTAAATATAACCCTGGAAATATCCCAGGAGTGGATTTGCCCTTTGATACAGCAAATGCTTTTAACGGTTGCTTCCTTTAGTTGTATTTTACTTTTATGTTCTGGGTAAATCCAGCAGTCATAACTGGTAACCATCAAAACGAAGTTCTTGGCTTGTATCCAGACACACACCAGAGGATCACAGCTGGCAATACATGATTTACCTCCCTTCTCTTGGAAACCTCCTCAACCCACTAACCATTTCTCACAAAACAGGTACATTGCTGAGTGGGGTTGGCTGTGGTCCAAGGGGGAAGAGAGAAAACAGTGAAAACTGGGCAGTATGTATATGGCAGAAAAATGGCATGCCCATTCTAGGCTACTACGTCTGTTCTGCCTTTGGAAATTTCCTCTCTTCACCCTAAGACATCCCCCATGTCACAGCTTGCCACATTCAGCGTTTCCACTGACCCTTGGAAGAGTCTGAGGAGGACCATTCAAAGCCAGGCATGTGGATCTGATCAGATTTGCAAAGTTTCATACTGGCCTTCACACCCAGTGAGGTTGTCCAGAGCAGTGGGGACCCTCTCAGTGGGCATTGGTTGGGTTCTCAGAGCTTCTCAAAGTCTCCTCACAGCCTGAGGTACATCTCACCCTGCCTAATGACTGTACTGGCCTCTTTCCTTGGCATGAACATTCATCTTACAGTGATGGGTGTTGAGAAATCTCTAGTCCTTTTTAAACACAGTTTTATCATAAGCCATCATCACATTCTAAAAGGAGCTCTGCAGAGCTGCTCTTCAGAACTAAATTAGGCAAGCTGTCAAATGTGTGAACAAAATTAATGTGTGTAGCGTTTAAAATAAAAGCCAATCTGAATCAGGACCATAGTGTGAGGTGAGGAGAGTTTAACCCTCTTCCCTCATGCTGTGTTGTATTCTGGATGAACAGCCATTAGGGATGTATTCCTCACTCAATGTCTTCTCAAAGGAAGCAACAAGCAATTTTAACATTTTTTTCTTGCTGTGAGACTCATTGAAAACTATACCATTTTCTATATTTGAAGGACCACTTTCTGCACAGAACATAATATTTCTCTGCAGAAATCCTATTTTCTGTGCGGGAAATTTCAGTTAAATTCTGTTTTCTGTGCAAAGGAACCATATGCAAATTTCATGTGGAATAAGTCCTGAGCTGCAAAGATTCTCATGAATCCTAGGAGTCATCTTGACAGGATTTCTTGATATTCAAAGAACATGTTTTCCAACCATTTTTCAAGCATTTTCTAATATTCCTCCCATCACCAATAGCCATTTCATATGCCCTACTTGCTACTCCCCTGGGTGAGAAGTTTTCATGCTTTCAAAATTCCACATTTTCAAAAATCTGAAGGGACTGCTTCATGTATTACAACAATGTAACATCCCTGCAGTATAAGTAAAGTATATTTACTGCCATATATATTATGGAATAACCTCATCTTTTGGATATTCATATAGTAAAACTACATATATAATCCACTGATGTGAAAATTTGCCAGTTACTTTTTTAAAACCCTATTTAGATTCATGATCATATTCTACTAATTGTGGTAGTCCAATGTATTGCTACCCCAAACAAATACGCCCATCCCACAGAGAATACTTGTCCTACATATGACATCATTCATTCTGTGTATTATTGGTAAATTCAAATGCAAGAAATTATACCACTTGAAACAATGAAACCATTTTAAATTTCAATGCTGACAAAATGTATGGAATTAACTTTCTGTAACTGAAATCTATGTTACTGAAAATGCTCAAATGCAGTTCAATTCCCTTCTTGATTCTTGCTTGCCTTATTTCTAGAAATATAAACGTTTAAAGGAGCACTGGTGGCACAGTAGTTAAATGCCTGTGCTGCAGCCACAAGGTTTGATTCCAGGGGCTCCAAGATCCACTCAGTCTTGTATCCCTCCATAGGTCGATAAAATGAGTACCCAGCTTGTTGGGGGAAATTAGCTAACACATTGTAAACTGCTTAGAGAGTCCTTAGTTCACTGATAAGCAGTACAGAAATGTCCTTGCTATTACTATTGCTATATTCTGGTGCAAACAGTCATGCATAAATACTGTTTTTAGAATCAGTATAAAAGTAGAATGGGGAGGGGGGGGGTGGGATATTCATCAAAGCTCCACAGTCTCTGTGCTGCCCACACTCAGTAATGTCTAAACTTGGCTAGCATTAGAAATGCAAATGATAAAGAGCGCACTCCATCACACCATCGACAACACAAAGTAATTTTCTCAAAATATTCCACTTTCTCCTCAATCACATAATCCCATAATAAGCCTGGGCCTTACACTTATCTATTAAAAACCTAATTTGAAATTTGTTCTCCTGATTGGATCATTAGCCATTACCACACAAAAACTGTTTATGCCATTTGACTGAAAAGGATGAGTACATTTCTGTAAGTGATGGTTTTCGATAGCTCCTCTTGAAAGCCTAGCACAAAGGTGCTAATGCATTTGAGGGGCTGTGGGGGGGGGGGGGGAAGCACCTCAAATCAGAATTAGCCCATTAGCATGATTTCAAAGCAAAAAAGATATATAAAATCAACAAGGAAGGCTGATATAAGAGTTAAACAGCTCATCCATTCAAATGTGCCATCAAAAGGATTAATTTCACCCTGAATTTTTTCTGTATCCAAGCATCTCTGGGAGTCACAAAATTTTAAAAGCCAAATATTTTTCCTACTGTATATATAAAGGAACCCAACGGGTTCATTGGATTAATATTTTTTTATAACTCCAGATGAGATAAAACAACAGCCTTGCAGTTTTTGAAGACTGTGAGCCTGTTCATTCTCCTTTGGCCTGGCACCTCCAGTTGTATTGGATTTCAGTATCTATCATCCACTTCCTACATAGATGTATTGGCTTAGGATGATGGGAGCTGGAATCAAACACATCTACAGGGTGTTGGGCTGGGGGAAGATGTTGCAGTTGTTACACACAGAGAGCTTTGAAACTTTGCTATTTTGGACTTTAACTCTCAGAATATTCCACCAAACATGGCCCTGGGCATATTGGCTGCAGGATTCTGGGTCCTGTTATGCAATAGGAGCACACTGGTGATGATTTCCATGCCAGTGGGAATGCATCTTAGTCCAAACTTTAAAGGAATTGTGCACCCTATTTTGGGAATAGGTTTCAGCCCTTTGGATAATTCCTTTGAAGTTTGGACTAGAGATTGGAGTAGATTCACTATCTTTCTAGCATGGAAGCTACTAGCTGCCACTGAATATATTTGCCAGACTGTTGGCATCAACTAACCATAGCATATCCTGCCCTTAATTTAGGAATATCATAGATGGAACATTGTGCATGTGACAAACATTTCCCTACCATTAAACTGTGTCCCTTTCCCCTTGTTGCATGTTACATCTTGCAAACATTGTGTAGGAACACTGAAGAAATTCAAAAATATAACACAGAAAGAAGCAGCCTGAAGTTTTCCTTTCATTAAGGCTGAAGTGCTCATTCAAGTGCAGAAGGATTACAGGATAAAGCTTCTGATTTATGACGGATGGAGGCAGTGTTACCAGGGCTTACAGCAGCACACTGAGGAAAGGAAGAAAATTAAAATCCAGCTATGCTGATTTAGGTGACATGCTGAAAAAGTATAAACACTGCAAAGTGTGTTTTGCTCAGGGCTGGAACCAGTTTATTTGCTCTTACACTGCAAAGCTGCAGTCTTGCCACACCCTATTACTTCCATGCCATTGACTCTTTTAGCCGTGGCTGAATAATTAGGAAATCCTAGGTAGGATCCAATTAAAGCTGAGCCCTGTTACCAGCCACTAAATTAAGTTCATATTTAGCACCATGATTGAAATCACTGGGGTTTTTTCCAAATGCTCATTTGAGGATTTTATCTTCAGTGTTATGCTGTCCTGTGATATAAAATAGGCCCTCATGTTGTTCAAGGCAAAAGAGTAACATTTTGAACTACAAGTCCCAAAATCCCTGCAGCCAACAGGGCCAGTGACTATTAGAAGCTATAGTTCCTTTTCTTTTCTTCTTTCTTTTCCTTCCTTCCTTCCTTCCTTCCTTCCTTTCGTTGTTTTGGTCTTCTGGTTGAAGGGTACATACAGGGCTAACCCAATACATTTTGCAGTCTTCCACGGAACAGCAAATGACCCTCCCAAGCAAAAGGAGCACTATGTTTGCTAGATCAGGACTGTCCCAGGCCCTGTGATTTCAGGGCCAAAGCCTGGGACCATCAGATGATCCATTGTGAGATCGCATGTGATAAACTATGGTGATGTTACAAGGATGATGTTGCAATGTCATGTAAAAGTGATTCCTAGGTTGACCAGCACAGAGGGTCCAAATTACATAGGCAACACAAATAAGGTCTGTGGAAAGTTTATTTCTGATCAGAAATAGGTTCACTTGGAGAGGTCCATAGTGATACAACCAGGTAGTTCTGAGTCCAACTTATATACCTTTTTGCAAGTTATTTATCACAAACAATTGCAGAAAATTTAACACTAGATCAAAGAACACCCTTCCAGTTTAAAGCACACCCTCCTATCCCAGCCATATATCAACATTCCTAGATTGTACCAGCAGCTGGCCTTCTTTATTCGGACTATATATATATAATTATTAATTTTTTATTATTAAAGAAGACACACATACATGTATATAACATACAAACTCACAACCAAACAATTTTTTAAAATGCTATACAAAAAACAAAATTTTACTTTGCTCTTTTGAGTGACTTCCCAATGTGAAATCCTTTAGAGTTTACTTTATTGTGTATTTCTATTTTGATTCTAGTTTTTATAAGCATATTATCTTATGAAGAGCTTCCTGAAATAAAATTATGTTATTGTATTGACCAAGTTGTCAAAATACAATATAGATATCATTTACATCCTATTTTATCATGACTTTCATTGTATTAACGGTCAATGCTTACACCATTTCTTTTCACAGTATTTCATAACTGGGTCCCATGCCTGTTCTATTTAATTTAATTTGCCTTTTCTCAGCCTCTCAGTTAAAATATCTAGAGTTTTCATGTCAAGTACTTTCCATAACCATTCATCTATTTAGGAGGTTTAATTGATGCAATGTCTAATTGACAAGGACCTCAGAACTGCTTACATCCTTGCAAGAGGGAGTTTCAGGTGGTAATTTGGTAATTAAGCATGATATCTGAAGCATCAACCACAATTGCACAGAGAATGCTGGTCAAGTAAAAAACACCAAGTCTTAACAAGTGAAGAATCAGGGGGGGGGGGGGGGGGTTAAAGGCAGTGCTATTGCTTTGAGATATCTGCCCCTAGCTTGAGGACAACAGAAGATAGTTCAGACCCTGAGAACTGGGAACCTTGCCCAAGACTCATCAAATTATTTTAGCAAATGAGTAGAACTCCACATGTACCTCTCTTCATCTCTAGTGGTATAAATGCAGTTACACATTTAATAATTAGTCACTTACTGTCCATTTACAACAGTCAAAAATCTGCTCCCAGAGGCAGTCTGTCTAAAGGTAGGTCCCTGTGTATGGGTGTGTGCATGTACATTCACTTGTGTGCCCAAAACCTTTCCTCGGAAGTCATCATGTTTTGACACTACAGCTTAGTTTCATAGAAACTGTACTTTTATTCAAAACTCCTAAACAAACTGCACAAAGGAATGTCTGACCTAGATCCACTTTGGTGCAGACATAATGTAGAAAAACAACACAAGAGGAAGGAAGTAGTTTGTCTTAGAGAAACCCTTGTTTGAATATGTTTAAGCATATTCTTCTTCTCTATAATTTTGATTCAATCAAGAATCAAATCGAATTTAATTTAATCATTTAAGAAAGGGGTGGAGGCCACCTCTCCTCTTTTGGGTAAACAGATCTCATCCAGAATAAATCATACATTCATCCCATAATTTTATATTCCTGGCTAGACTGTTTTCAGATTTGAAGTCTCCTCTAAAGGCTCCAGATCCAGTCTGATATTAGAACCTAAGCAGGGTCAGTTCTGATTAGTACTTGAAAAAGAGCCTACCAAATAGCAGGTGCTGTAAGTTACATTTCAAAAGAGGAAACTGGCAAAAACACCTCTTGAGGATTCCTTGCCTAAGAAAAGCCATATCATATTCATGAAGTCATCATAAGTCAAAGGTGCATACAAACACACTGCTGGTGTATATGTGTGCTGTCTACCTATCTTTTGTGGGGGTTTGGGGGCTATGTGGCCATGTTCTAGAAGAGTTCCTTCTTGACATTTCACCAGCATCTGTAGCTGGCATCTTCAGAGAATGTTTGCCTGGAAAAGAGTTGGGTGTATGTGTGTATATATATGCTGTGTGACCCTGGGATGGGAGCAGTGATTTGCATGTGCATTGTTCTGTTGCTCAGAACAATGGCCTCAGGGTGGAAGGATATGCAAAAGAGGATTAATGTCTGCTAATTAGTGCTCATTGTCTGCTGGGAAACCCCTGACGCTGGGAGATTTCTCATTTGCATTTGTTGAGTCTTCATCTTGCTGTTTTTCAGGACTGGTAGCCAAACCTTGTTCACTTTCAGGATTTCCTCTTTCCTGTTGAAATTGTCCAGGTGTTTGTGATTTCAATGGCTTCCCTGTGCATTCTGATATGATAGTTGTTGGCATGGTCCAGAATTTCAGTGTTTTCAAACAGCATTTTATGCCCAGAATGGTTTATAACATGTTCTGCTACTACTGATTTTTCTGGCTGACCCAGTCTGCAGTCTCTCTCATGTTCCTTGATTCGTGTTTAGATACTGCGTTTGGTGGTCCCTATGTAGACTTGTCCATAGCCGCACGGTATGCAGTAAACTCCTGCGGCTGTGAAAGGGTCTCTCTTTTCCTTGACTGAGCAAAGCATTTGCTTGATTTTCTTTGTCGGTTTGCAAACCATTTGAAGTCTGCCATTAGCAACAGAGCAATACACATGCAAATCAGTCCTCCTTTCCCAGGGTCACACAATATATATATACCCAACTCTTTTCAAGGCAAGCAATCTCTGAAGATGCCAGTCATAGCTGCTGGCAAAACGTCAGGAATAAACTATTCTAGAGCATGGCCATATAGCCCAAAAAAACCCCACAAAAAAACTGTGGATGCAGGCCATGAAAGCCTTCGACTCCCTATTTCTCTATCTATCTATCTATCTATCTATCTATCTATCCATCCATCTATCATATCACATCATATCATTTATATTTCCCATTTCTGCTTGAAAACAACTAGGCAACCATCTGGAAAAAGCAGACAACTTTTTAAAAAAGGCATCACTGTATTTTTAATACTGCAGAGATACAGTGATGCTCCAACTGCAGCTCTTAAAGATCTCATGGTGGTCACAGAGGGAAATCAGCCACACATACACACACCAGGATATGCTGTACCAGAAGTTAGGAAAAAGGACTTTTTTAGACTATGATCATATTATAGTTTTTTGTGGAGCTTTCGGGCTATGTGGCCATGTTCTAGAAGAGTTCCTTTCTGACGTTTCACCAGCATCTGTGGCTGGCATCTTCAGAGAATGATAGCCTGGAAAAGGATTGGATATATATATCCTGTGTGACCCTGGGAAGGAAGGAGCAATTTGCAAATGTATTGTTCTGTTGCTAATGGCAGTCCTCAGGGTGGGAGGATATGCAAACAAGGATTAATGTCTGCTAACTGGTGCTCATTGTCTGCTGGGAATCCCCTGGCTTTAGGCTGTTTCTCATTTGCAAAGGTTGAGTCTTGACCTTGCTGTCCTTCAGGACTGGTAACCAAGCCTTGTTTACTCTCAGGGTTTTCTCTTTCCTGTTGAAATTGTCCAGGTGTTTATGGATTTCAATGGCCTTCCTGTGCATTCTGACAAAGTTGTTGGTGTCATCCATTAAGGGCCATCCAGTCCAACCCCCTGCCATGTAGAAATTTCCAATCAAAGCATCTCCAACAGATGGCCACCCAGCCTCTGTTTAAAGACCTCCAAAGAAGGAGGGAGTGTGTTCCACTGCCAAATAGCCTTTACTGTTAAGAAGTTCCTTTTAAAGTTCCTCTTTTCCTGGAGCTTGCATCCATTGTTCCAGATCCTGCTCTCTGGGGCAGCAGAAAACAAGCTTGCTGCCTCCTCCATGTGACACCCCTTCATAATAATGTTTATATATGTGTGAGAGAACAAATTCCATAAATGGAAAATGTAGAAGGTTTAACACTCCATGAATGAAAATAGCATGAAAACCTTCAAATGGGTTACAAAAAAGCCAAGATGTAGAACAAATTCTGCCTAAGTGATTACCCATGGGAGAAAAAAATGAATGAGAGCCCCTTTGATTATCAAGAAAAAAAGTAAGCAATGGTTAGAATAAAGTATACTTTCTAAAAATGTACAGCACTGCTATTTTGGCACCCTTACAAATTAGAAATTTGTAATTAAATATTTGTTAGCAAAATTATTCTGGAAGAAGGTCACATTCAAAATGGACACCATAAATGTACATGTCAGCTGTGCTATCTAGAGCACTTTGGGATCAGAAGTCTTTTCTCCTGGCATTGGGGTATTTATTTGTATAAATGTATATCCTACCTTGCAGGGATGTGGTGGCTTAGTGGTTAAGACACCAATTCTGATGATTGCAAGATCGGAAGCTTGGCAGTTCAAGGCCTGAGTGCCACATGATGGAGGAAGCTTTTGTCACTAGTCCCAGCTTCTGCCAACCTAGCAGTTTGAAAGCATGTGAATACAAGTAGACAAACAGGTACCACTTCAGTGGGAAGGTAATAGCAGTTGGTGTAGTCATGCTGGCCACATGACAACCAGAGTAGTCCTCGGACAATGCTGGCTCTTCACCTTAGAAACAGAGATGAGCACCACCCTCTATATACCTTACTGCATAAAAACAGGCATTCAAAACAGCTGTAAGACAGTAATAATACAAAGCAGACTCATATAAATAAGCATTTAAGCTTATATAAATAAAAACATTAATGAATTATGACAGCTTGGGATAAGCAAGGATAGATAATGTCTACTCTGCCCAGGGTGTCATGAGTCCACTGCTCTCTATGATGGGAGCTGGAAATCTGTGGCCCTCCAGTTTTTTTTAGAGTATAATTGCTGCTACCCACCTAGGGCCACTGACAGCCGTGATGGTTGGACAGATACATGTTAGATATCAACATCTGGAAGACCACAAATTCTTTATCTTAGCTTTATGGTAATTTGCTGTTTTCAAAACAATAGCAAATACGGAACACATTTATTTATTTATTTATTTCTGTAAATACATACAGTGTGAAAGTGAGACATGCTTGCATTCATTTTTTTAGATTCCCCTTTATATGTATCAGTGAAATCATTTTTATTTTTTTTGCACATTTCCACTTGGAGATAAAGATGTACACACACACGTATCTACATTTGACAGATTTGCTGCTGAAAACACCAGTAAGCCCCAAGTTATGCAGTCAACACTCTCTGCCCTTAATCGGGAAAACCATCAACATTGGAGTCCTATAGATTACAATGGGGGCACTCCCATGTGCAGCTCAGGCGCTCACACCATTATGTCCCTCCCAGCTTGCTGTCTGCAAAAGACCAAGGGACATGAACGGCAAGACTGTGAATCGCAAGGGACGACAGTCCTCTGAATAGACTGAATTTATCCTGGACATACTTTAGAACAGCTTTGCTTGTGCTGGTACACAACATCTAGGATTGGTCCATTCCTCTAAACTCTGACCTAGAGACTGTCAAACCTGTTATATATTTAAATCACATTTGTTTGGAAATTATTATTTCTGACTAATGAATTTACTATATCTGACTATTATTTCTGATAATGATTGCTTGTGCAAAACAACAACACCCATTCCTTTTAGCAGAAGGCATCACAATATAGTTGTAATTGTCAGAGGAATCTCTCCTTATCATCAAGATGTTCTCCTGCTTTTTTTCCAGCCTCACTTTGGCATTACTCAGAAGACTACTGCACCCAATGTCACACTGTGATCTTATGTTCCTTTCCCTGCAGCCCCCTTCAGTATCTGAAATCTGACCTCCAGCCCTCTAGAGCAGTTTTTAGTGGCACAGAGTGGGTTGCAGTATGGAGAGGGTCTATCTTTTCCTGATTCTAAAACAAAAGCAGTGCTGTCAAATGGAAGTAACACACTGGATCTGGCCCACAGAAATCAATGCTACAGGAATACAGATTTTCACTTTCTGAGAATCTGCTTTCATTTTAAAGAAATTTTGTCACCTATGATTCTTAATGCAAGAGGCTGGAATTTTAGCACTTTATTACATAGGGTCAATGTCTTGCTCCATGAAGTTAACTTTACTGATGGAGTCAGTGATCACTAGAGTTGAATCCTTCATTCCTCCAACTATTTTCTTATATAAACAAACATGACAATTATACAAAAAGAAAAGGAAAAGGACATTAATAAATTCAACACTTTTTAAAAATACTTCTAAATATGCCGAGTTGAAGAGAAAATAAAACAGAAGATCAAAGAAATGATCATCAAATATTCAGATGTTTACTTGCAAAGAAAGAAAATAACATTAGTATGAGAGATTAGATCATAAAATAGCCTTAATAAATTTATCCAGCCCAGTTTATCTCTGCTATTCATGATTACAACCATAAGATGAATAATAATAATAATATGCTTACGTGTAACAATCAGGAGCAGTAAGCACACATGATTTCTCTACAACGACCCTCTTATAACTGCAACACAAAATCTGGTCAGAGCTCATTGGTTTATCTACTATAAACTTCTATAGGCAAAAGTGAACTACATTTGCTGCCCATAGCAGAATAACAGGGCTATTGGCCTCATGTCCTATTGGTAGTCACCAATAGAGCAGATGCAATGAATCAGTGATTGAAGAGTCAGTCAACACTTACATGGCTCCCACTGATTCAATATGTCAACTTTAGTTATGAGTACCAATAGGATTCATCCCTATAATAAATATAGGCTGTTTGAGATGAGTGAGAACATCACAGTCATGGTGAGGTAACAATCATCATGTACACAGAAGTAAAACAGTGAATAAAAGCTTTGTTTGTGAAATGGTGTCCCTGTTTGATTTATTTGTATTTTAATTCTCTGTTTACTGTGTTGAGAGCAGCAGTTTTTGAAAAATTGATCATTGTCACAGGAATTGAAGTCTTAATGTATCACTGCATATGAAACTTATGGATATACAAAATAACAGTGACATAAATCAGGGGTGGGCATAGTATGGCCTATGGGTTGCATGCAATCCCCGAGTCTCACTTTGTGGCCCTTGAGGCCTGCCATTATTCCCCCAAAACCTCAAACTCCACCTCAACTTTTTATTTAAGAATAAATATGATTTTTTTAGCAAATTTTGTCCCAAACCATGCAGAAAGTCCTCCAAAACACAAAAACACATGGAAATACACTCATCCACCCCAGAAGACAACACTATATCCAGATACCCCAGTTTTCCTCTGTATGTTCTCTCAGTATGGTGTCAGGAAGTGACAATTTTAATTTTTTGTCATCACTTTGAGGGGGACTACAGAGGCATTTTGCCTTGCTGGGTAGGTGCAGTCCACAAGAAGCTTGGTGGAGAGATTAGACCCTAGTCTATAAACTTGCTCACCCTGACATAAATAATGCCATCCTTTAAGCAGAGCTAGGTAGGATGGTGTTATCATGCTTTCCTGAGCAGATAATATGGAACCTACCATCTGTCTGAATTGACCCATATATAAAAGATACACAAGCACATGTAAACATGTATGCATGGACTATAGCATAATGATGGATAAGCCATTTCAGGAAGAAGAAGAAGAAGAAGAAGAAGAAGAAGAAGAAGAAGAAGAAGAAAGAGAGAGAGAGAGAGAGAGAGAGAGGAGGGCAATTTACAGTTTGAAGTGTCACTATGTAATTTCCCTGGAATAATATTTTTGCAAGGATTAGAGTTGATTGAGACAACAATAGGATTTGGATGTTCATAACATTTTTAATGCCAATCAAGCAGTTGGAAGTGCGCAATACAACATTTAAAAGTACTCAGATACTGAAGTATAAATGGAATAAACAGAGATTACGAAAATGAAAAACCCCATAAAGCTACAAAATGAGTGAAAATGAACAGCTTCAAAAATAATGATGAGAAAAGTAAACAATACTACCTAAATAAATGGGGCTTGGGAACAGATTTTATGGAATGTTTCCAAATGATGAGATAAGAGAAAAAAAATGCTGCAATGTGCAGGCAGATCTGGTCCACAGGAGAAAAAATAGTCAAAAAAGAAGTTTGCCAAGATCATCCTATACATAGTACATGGCTGGTATGATGGAGATTGTGACTACATTCTAGTGAAGTGCTTGTCCTAGGTTGAGGTGTACAGACTGTGCCCTCACACTCACTGGTGTTGAACACCTTGCATAAGAGGATACTGATATTTCCTTACACAAGTATGTAAAAAGTGCAGCCAAAGCTCTAACATCAGTATCATGTCCCAATAAGATGTTTGCCTAAATTTATAACCCTTTGTGGTAGGATGGGTTTCACATTTATTACTTGGTCACTCTATGAGCTTCAAGACCTACATTCAGGGAAGCTTCCCCCCTCCCTGCTTGCCTTTCATCGGCAAGCTAAGACATATTTTTAAAGCAGCCATTTAACATATATTAATTATTTAATATAAAATCATTCTAGGGAGGCTTTTGTGGGGTGGGTGTGTTTGGGCTGTGCTTTTTACCTTTTGTATATTTTTATGTGGTTTTATACTGTTAGATTATTTTAACTGTTTTGAATTTTTATTGCCGTGTTTTTCAAAATGTTTTTTTTTATCTGTGAGCCACCTTGGATCCCTTCTGGGATAAAGTCAGCACACAAATGAAATAAATACATAAATAATAAGAGTGTAAAGTGATTTAAACCCACATTCTCCCCAGTCCAGGGTTAATGTTCTAACCATGAAATGTCCCTCTTTGAACTAAAAGGTGGGAAAAAAGCTTACATGAAGGTATGAGTAAGGAAGAGCAGAGATTTGACCTTGGCCAAACAACCAATCTTGGACATTCTCTCTGGTGCTTCCTAAACATGTCCACATGTTGCATGGTTATCTACAAGTGGGGTCAGACAATATAATGCTCCCTATGTGTAAAGAGCAAAAAAAAGGTCTAGACTGGAAAAGAGAACTGTATTGCTGCTAACCTGCTTTGAAGCACCGTCAGAGAGAAATGACACAAAGGATAGTTATATTTTGTGAGGGGAAATGTTCACCCTTTCTTATAAAATCCATAACAGACTTTCAAACAGCAATAACAATATTTCTTTCCCACCCAGTTGATTTTTGATGTGATGAAAAAGCAGAGAGAAAGGAAATGTAAAGCATTGGTTCTACCTTCCCCCCTCCTTTTCTAAATTTCTGCCTTTGAATATTACGTAAAGGCATTTGTTGTCAAACCCCCTTGATAGCAATGCAAAGTGAAATAATTCCAATTAGACTTAAACAGAATGAAGAAACGTGAAATCCTTGGGAAGGGGGTAGGAAATGATGCTTTAGTTTTTGTGGCTCCTGCCTTATTGCTTACGAGTCTTTTATTATTCTGTTCTAGTCTTGTGTATTTAAGTTGTAAATACCTATCACACAGAAGCTTTCCTATAACATTCCATCAACACAGTGCTTTTTTGGGGGGGGGGGGATGTCTGAAAAGAGGTACATGGTTCCAGCTGTCAAGAGCAGATTGGTGTATTCCTCATTGAATGCTGGGAAGAACAGTAGGCTGCTGACAATTGTTTGGAACAGTTGATGAGGCACATAGGTTGGAGTTGAAAACAGTTCTGCTGTTCATTTCACATCTAATGCAGAGTTAACACTTCAGCAAATGAAATCAATTAACCCAGCATAATTGCTTAACAAGATAAGCAGTCTTCTGCATTAGAGATGTGTCAGGATTTAACAAGCCAGAGATTACCTAGACATAATACAAACATCACAAAGTATAAGGGATTAGATGACTGCATGTGATATCATTGATTTCAATGTGTGCCACCATTTGAAATGTCCCTCTAAAAAGAGAAACACGTGGTGCTTCTTTCCAGCATCCTTTCACAAAGGTACAGATGGGTTCCAACACTAGGCGACTTGTCATGAATGGAACAAGTGAGATGAAGCATAAAGTGCTGGGAAGGAAGGATGAGTTAAACATGATGATACTCCATGGCATGCAAATAAAGTATTGTGGAGTATGGTCTAGTCAAGGTTAAGCTGGTAGACTTTAAAAGTAAGAAGTCTCAATTTTTTTCACAGGAACAAGGCATGAGGGGATAGTGTCATTCCATGTCTTTACATTTCTTTAGACAGCACTCTTTTCAAATACCTTTTTGAAAAAACATTTTGCAGAGAAAATCATTCCAAATGAATCATTCCAAATGAGCTCCACAGTGAAGGTAGATTCTAGGGAGGCTTCGGTGTAGGAGAGTTTCAATTTATTCAACATGATCATATATATGGAAGCAATTATAAGAACTCTGTTGAAGAGACATTAACTGGAATCCTTAACACTAGATGATCATTTGCCTGTATCTTCAACATGTAAAGAATGTCTTAGAGCAAAGAGAGAACCTGTTCTGTTAACTGGTCAAAGGGAGTGTGTCCCTGCTGATTCTGCTGGTCCTCTCAGTGGGATATGGTAACCATAAGTCATGGTGGTAGAATTTAGAGACTAAGGAATAAAACAGACTACTCCTTTGGAGTGGCATCCCACCGCCCCTTTCTTCACTGCATGCCGCAGCCCCAATCCAGCACTTTGTTGGCGCTAAAAAGAATGGCAAAATGCCACTCCTTTTAGCATCAGCAAAAAGGTATTTTTGCCGCTGTGGCAGCTGTCTGTCAGCACTCCTTTGGCACATCATGTCTAAACTGTGCCAACAGAGCACTGTAATGCCCCCACTGTTCAGTTGGGTGTATGGCGTGATGCTGGCGTGACCATGGTGTCAGTGTGTATGGTGTCAAAACCCCACGCCCCCATGCTGGTGCTTCAAGCCAGTCTGACTATGCAAATGGCATCCTATGAAATACATCCATCCATCTATTCAGGGAAAGCAATAGGAAGTTGGGGGAGCCTGGAGGGTCCCCACCAACTATGTCAGCATTTCTTTAAGCATTGGGGGAAATTAGTTTGCTCAATGAAGCTTTTGAGAGGCTAGGTAACTTGAGAATCATTTCCATCTTTTTATACCATACTAACTGCTGGAGGGAAAGCCAATGTGGCACAGTAGTTTGAGTGTTAGACTAAGACTCTGGAGAGCAAAGTTTGATTCCCTTCTCAGCCATAAAACCCACTGGATGACCTTGGGCAAGTCACATGGTCTCAGCTTCACAGGAAGGCAATGGCAAACCTTCTCTGAACAAATCTTGCCAAGAAAACCCCATGATACATTTGCCTTAGGATCACCATAAACTGGAAGTGACTGAATGGATCATGACACACACACAAATGCTGGAGCACTCCAAGTTGGGTGAATTCAGAAGATTTTTATTTAGAAATGCCCAAGAGTGCAATCAAACACACAATAGTACTTCAAACAGCAGCACTATACAGAACTAACCGAAACTGAGGTATGGAAATTGGATAGTAGAAGCTTAGGGTTGTAGAGAGAGTAATATATACCTGTCCTGCAGAGGAAACCACAGAAAGCTGGATGTGGGTTCAGATGGCATTTGAGGGTGACACAGTGAATGAAAGAGACCCCTGTACACAAACAAGGCTAAAGCTGGAGCAGATATTTATACTTGATATCAAAGGGTACTAGGTGCTATTTTGTAATGTAACAAAAACCTGATGGTTTTCCCAGAGAATTGACAAAGGATTTCTGGAACAACTGACGGCTTAACTTCAGAGTAACAAAAACATTGATTGGATTTAGGTCAACCCCAAAATAGATGGACAGGGAAATTGGGTGGAAAGACAGCAGGTGTTAGGTAGGAAGTGTTGGCTTACTCTCCTTCATGTTTGTTTCTAGAGTGAGAGGATATGAGAAGATCCGGAGGAAGAGGAAAGACGGATTGATTAGCAAAACCCTTTAGTTTTTATCTTGGTATCACCTGAGTGTCTTTGGGTCTACGTGCCATCCCCATGAGAAAGTCTCCTGGTGTTCCAAAGGCCATTGTGACCTCTTAAGAGCATGCCTAGCCCCAGATATGAAAATGATGAAAATATACAAACCCCACTGTGACAGAGTCACTGGGCAGACTTGGTTGCCTGGCAACCATTCACTGTTGTTGTTGTTAACCTTTATTTATATAGTGATGTAAATTTACACAGTGATGTACATACAATCTTATAAATTAGACCGTTCCCTGCCCTCAGGTTTACAATCTAAGAGAGACAACAAAAAAGAGAAGGGAAAGGTGGTGAGAAAGGAGATGAGGTCCAGTGGTTCTTCTCTCCCTCCTGGGCCTGGACCATGGCAGATGACTGCAGGGAGGGCTAGGGTTCTTAATACATAGTTAAAATGAGGCATCCTGGGGCAGACAGCATAATTCTGGGAACGCTTCCTTAAACAATATAGTCTTTAACTCAGTTTTGAAACTGGTTAGAGAAATGATGAGGCGTGCGTGTGGGGGAAGAAGGTTCCAGGAGTCCGGGGCAGCAAGTGAGAAGGGACGAATCAAGGACAGGGCAGTGGAAATCCTCGGCTGGGACAGGAGACCTTGACGACCAGAGCAGAGGGTACGAGAAGGAGTGTGAGGAGAAAGAAAGGAGTGTGAGGAGGGACCAGTCCATGGAGGGCTTTGAAAGTCAACAACAAAAGCTTGTACTGGATGCAGAAGGGGAAGGGAAGCCAGTGAAGGGAGGATAAAAGAGGAGAAACATGGTCAAAGCAGCGAGCGGATGTGATAATATGTGCAGCTGAGTTCTGGACAGAGATTAGAGGATGGAGGTGAGAGAGAGGAAGCTCTGTCAGAAGAAGGTTACAATAATCTAGTCGCAATACCACTAGGGCATGGACCAGAGTCTTGGCGGTGGAGGCTGAGAGGAATGGATGGATTTTAGCAATGCTGTAAAGAGAGAATCTATAGGCCTTGGTGGTGGCCTGAATTTGGGGAGTAAAGGACAGAGAGGAATCAAAAATGAAACCACGACTGCGGGCTTGCTGAACCGGTTGAACAGAAGTGCCGTTAACAGAAACAGAAAAGGAGTATTGAAGGGTGGGCTTAGGTGGAAAAATGAGAAGCACTGTCTTAGACATGTTGAGCTTCAAGTGCCGATGCCACATCCACTGAGAGATGGCAGCCAGACAAGATGAAACTTGATGTTCAAGCCCCGACGAAAGGTCAGGGGTGGAAAGATACAGCTGGATATCATCGGCATACAGATGATAGGAGAAACCAAAAGAACTGATGAGTTTACCAAGGGACAATGTGTATAGAGAGAACAAAAGGGGACCCAGGACAGAGCCCAGATAAGGGAGCAGAGGAGGAAGTCTGACCACCTGTGACCACGGCAAAAGATCAGTTCAAGCCAATGTGAAGGAAGGGCTGCAGGGAAATAAGAAGGGTATAAAAGCAGGAGTGAGGGAAGGAGAGAAGGAAGTCCATGAGAGTTTTGAGTAAGAGTCAGACAGGGAATCTGACTGGGCCTCAGAGACAGTCATAGACGTATTCTAACAAACCGGTAAGAGAAGCTGGGAAGAGACACAAAGGAGTTTATTGCATTGGCTTTGCTCACACAATAGAAGCGGGATGTAACTTTAAGAAAGCAGATCTTATTGCATTTCCCCGTCGCCAGGGAGTATGCAGCCCGTTTGCAACCCAGGCTTCTGCTGCATCTTTCCAAGAATGGGAAAATCCCATTCTTGAAAAGATGCAGGAGGAGTCCAGAAAAGCCCAGGCTGCAAACCAGCTGCATACTCATTGGCAATGGGGAAATGCAATAAGATCCACTTTCTTAAAGTTACATCCCATTTCTATCATGGAAGCAAAGCCAATGTGATAAACTCTAAAGGATATCAGTACGGCCAAATAAGGATTCTAACTAGATGAGGAAGTGTACTTGTGTCAGTAAAGAGGAAACTGTGAGAAGCCTGCAACTGTTTTTTGTTTTTGTTTTTAAAAAAAATATAACCACACTAGGTTGAACTATTGTACATAAGCTATTATCTTACTAAATGTTATTCAATAAAGTTACTATTTATTTTTTATAATAGAAGTCTCTGTTTGAGTGAATTTATAGACATTATAGGCAAAGACAAACATGCTACCTAATATATTAAATTAATAAGAGGAAGACACTTGGGACCCTAGCCTTTGTACACTTAGAGAGGTTGTGTAAAAGGTGAAAGCAGGGCAGTGTTAATGACCAAGGACCTTCTGTAAAGAAGAGGTAAAAGGTAACCTCAAGGCATATAGGAAAGTCTCATCACACTGTGTATGTATAATATGCTAACAGAATCAAATGAGAAAGAGGTCATTTGAATAAAGTCTGGTGAAGCTAGTAAATTCCAGTTTTCATAATACTATTCCAAGCACATTTTGTGGGGTGTATATTTTAAAAATACATTCCCAAACTAGGAAGGCTGGAGGAGGATTCAGGTGAAGCATAAGTTTTATCTTTCCTTAGTGAAAAGGACTCTTGGGATTGTTTGTTGTGTTTACACCCAATTAAACAAGCCTCAGAACCTTTCCACTTCCTCTCCAGGAACCAGAACTACAGGCACTAGAAACACCAGTCCAATAGCCCATAATTGTAGGAGCTGTAGTCCAACAAACATAGCTTTTTTCCACTTCTGCCCATGGTCTTGCCACTGTTTTGCTCTCTTGTTTGATAGTTGAAAATAAGGCCCAAGAGAAGAAGAATATGGTGTAACACATCATGGCAATTGTACAGTGAAGAAAGCTGGTGGGGGTGGGGGTGGGGATTGACTCATTTCAAAAGTGTTGGAGAATAGTATACTACTGGTAGCTACTATGGACTGCTTAAAAGAAAATGAATAGAGCAAATCAAGCCTCAAATTTCACTAGAAGAAGGATGACTAAACTGAGGCTATCATATGTTTGACATATCATAATATGATAGGACTTATTGAAAAGACAGTAGGAAAAGAGAAAGATCACATTACAACAAAGATTGTGTAACTTTTCAAGAGCTGAGCTGGGTTGTTGATGACTGAGGATCTTGGAGGTCTCTTATTCATAAAGCCACCCATAAGTCAAAGTTAATATGCTGGCAAACAACAACAAAGTTATAGCAATAATCAAACTGAGATTAAGGCCACCAGAACAGGCCTATTCACATTGCACAATTACAGGACTATGATCCTGTTTTATCTGCCATGACTGTATCCTATGGAATAATGAGATTTGCAGTTTGGTAAAGCACATGACTCTCTGGCTAAGAATTCTAAACACACCTCCATAAAATGCAAATTCCAGGATTCCTTAAGATAAAACAATTAAAGTGGAATCACTGCACTATAATTGTGTAACATGAATGGGCATTTTGTTGAACATGAGGCACAGCAGGCTTGAGTTTTAAGATGCTTGTTCCAATGTATCTTCAGTTCTTCTTTCTAAAGAGCAGAGGGAATTTGCTGGAAGGCATGGCTGCACTCATACAAAACTTTATATTACACAATGTTGAAGTGTTGAAGCAAAATGTGTGCAGACATGGATGGTCAGGCTTGAGTGGCTTGCCTTTTCTCTTCTTTATATTCCTTACCAAATGAGTTATGTGCAACTGACTTTTTGATATTTGTTTTTGAGCCTTCCATTTGACTCCTGCACTTCAAGGAGACCTGGGATGGATTATGAGGAGGCACATGCTGCATAAATAACATTGTAGCAGAATGTATGCTGAGAATAATGAATGTCCCCAGTTTTAATTCCATGAAATTGCCATGAGTGTGTGGATCTACCAATTTAGAGCAAAAGAAAGAAACACATAGAAAGAGAAGGAGATAGCCTTTTTCACGCTTTAAATTAAAGTAGCACCCACACAGTAGTTTCTAGCCTCCCTTAAAGGATCTGTTTTCTACCCAAAGAGGCAGCAGTTGGCAGAAGGATAAAGTGGGCAAGTTTTTAACAGTTGGAAATATCACATATGTTTAATGAACCACAGGTCAGCCATTCCAATTGCTAGGCCTGATGTAATTGCTGCACATTTGAAAGCATTCTCCCAACATATTTAAAATCATGGAATCATAGATTTGGAAGAGACCACAAAGGTCATTCAGTCTAACCCCATGCCATGCAGGAATACACAATCAAAACACTCCCAACAGGTAGCCATTAGCCTCTGTTTAAAAACCTCCAAAGAAGGAGACTCCACTATACTCTGAGGCAGCATATTTCACTGTCAAACAGCTCTTACTGTCAGGAGGTTCTTTCTAATGTTTAGAACAAATTTCTTTTCCTATACTTTGACTGTATTGTTCCATGTCCTAGTCTCTGGACCAGCAGAAAACAGGCTCGCTCTATCCTCAATATGACATCCATGGCTATTCTTCCCCAGGTTAAACATACCCAGCTCCCTAAGATACTCAGCATGGTTTCTTTCTCCATTTGGTTGCCCTTCTCTAGACGTGTTCCAGCTTATTAATATCCTTCTTGAATTATGATGCCCAGAACTGTAGACAGTATTCCAGGTGATGTCTGGCACTGTTATTACTAGGTTGGGGAAGGTTGCCATACACTCTTGGCTTGTCCCAAGTTTTGTTTTGTTTTGTTTTGTTTTTTTAATATCGACAGGCAGGCTGGGGAGACCAGCTCAAGATGCAGTTGCTGGCCTATGTAGTTGTAGGAGACAGATATCCATCTGCTCTCTTCCAAAGTGTTCACACATCACCTGGGATTGGTGTGAGGTTGAAAAGCATCTGGAGAGCATCAGATTTGTTAAAGAATCTAGTACTGTATAGCATGGGAGCTTGAGTAAATGGGCTTTAAAAAAAATTAAAAGACCAGATGTTGAGGAGGGATTTGAAACAAGTACGAGGGGGTATCCAAAAGTTTTAATGATCACCTTTTTAAAAAAATGATAGAAAGTTTGTTTTGATATGTAGTTGTTAACTTATTTCCATTTAGTAACCATCCAGATTTGCACATTTTTTCCCAGTGTTTCTTGACCCTCCAGACACCTGATATTGTAGAAGTTTGCAGATTGCACCTTACAAGGAGGTATCGTAAAGTAATAATTATCACCCGGAAGTTATTATGGCACATTGATTAAATTTTGTCTGTGTCATCATTGGTCCCTAAGTGCACGTTGCTGAGAAAATCAACTCATTGTGTCCTTTATTGTGACTGGCTCTACCAGAAGTGACTAAAGTGTAATATCCTTCCCAGGCGCAATCTGCATACTTCTACAATATCAGGTATTTGAAGGGTCAAGATACGCTGGGAAAAATGTATAAATCTAGAGACTACAGAGAGATAAGTTAACAACTACAAATCAAAACAAACTTTCTGTCAACTTTTTAAAAAGGTGATCATTAAAACTTTTGGATACCCCCTCATAACCAAAGCAGCATCACATGCCTTTTCTGGGAGGCAATACTAAGTACATGAGGCAGCATGGGTAGAGTATTGTGAGGCATCAGACAAGCACTTGGTGTATTAAGGAAAAGCAAAAGATCTAGTTGGCCTCGACATAATAAAGGTAGTTGAAGCAACAAAGAGCATAGTAAAACCTCAGGAAAAAAGTCAGTTATTTAAATGGTGCTTTACACATCAGTACCTTCTTTCATTACTAATATACAAAATGTGGCATCCCAGAAGAGCTATAATAGGAAAACATTCATATTCCTTCAACTCTCTACTGTCTTGCAAATGTACTTGATTTCACATCTTTCTCTCATCAAGCATTCCCTTGCTATACCTTTATTGAATTCGTGGTGCACTAAAAATTTTTTATTAGTCTTTGAATGAATGCTTGAAGTTGAGAAAACCTCAGGTTTGGTTCTTCAGTCTTCCCCTTTTAAAAGAGCAAATGACAGCTTGGAGCAATTTTTCTCTGTTCAACTTCTCCATAATGTTTTGTTGTGTCTCAGAAGAGTCTTTCTAAAAACCAACAACCATACCATATTTTGAAAGGCATCCCATTTTCATCTTTACTGCAGATATGAAGTCAGTGACATTGGGGAGTGGCATGTTAAAGCCTGAGGCTGCCATACTCCTCCAAGACATGATATACATGAGATCTGTTTACAATCCCCATATTCATAGGCATCATGCAAATGCTAGTCAGCACAGCCCAGAGGTTCCCACCTTCCCTGTATTCGCAGTCCAGTCTGTTGAAGGAATTGGCATTTGGACTGATGGGGGACAACATGGTTCAATTCCTAGCTTGGGATGTCACAGAAAAATCAAGCCTATACTGATTATAATACTGCCTAGCTCAGACCTAAATGGGAAGAACAGGGTAACAGGATTGGGCTCACTCAATAGCTGTAGTAATAGCAACAGCATGTACATTTCTATACCACTTATCAGTGAACTAATCACTTTCTAAGCAGTTTACAATCTGTAATCCAATTGCTCTAACAAGCAGGGTATTCATCTTACTGACCTACGAAAGGATGGAAGACTGAGTCAGTCCTGGAGCACTGCCTGGGATCGAACTCATAATTTTGTGGCTGCAGTACCGGCATTTAACCACTGCACCACCAGGGCTCCTCACTCAAGTAGTAATTATAGCCCAGATCAGTCCCCAGAGGAAGAAATAGCATTGTAGGATTGGGATCTCACAGTTACTAAGTACAGCATGGGTCTCGTCCTCTCTGGGGTACTTGAATGGTTGTAATTTCTTAGCTTCCACAGCCAAGGGAACAAACATAGCAGTGAAAGCTAGCCTGATTCATGTGAAACACCCAAAAGAACATCTGGCTGGTGAGTCTCAGATTGACAGGATAGGGGATGAATCCTTTTCCTTCTCAAATCTATTAGTTTGGGCACACAGTTAGCAAAACATGGGTTAAACTTGCTGGAATTTCCTGAATTAAAAAGAGAAATTGTTGCACTGTTCATTTTGTTTGGGCCACAGGCCACTGGGCCATCAAGTCTACTTTCCCTGAGCTTGACAAATGGCCCTACCCTCACCTCTACTATTGTAATTCTATGACGTCCACCTTGTATTTGCTGGAATAAGAAGTGAGTCTACCTAAAGGCACCAGATCCTGTCGGATCTTGGAAGCTAGGCAGGATCTGTTCTGGTTAATACTTGGATGGGAGATCACCAATGGATATCAGGCACTATAAGTTATATTTCAGAGGGAGGAACTGGCAAAACAACATCTGAGTATTCCTTGCCTAAGAAAACCCTATGGAATTCATGTGGTCCCTGTAAGTTGACAGGTAACTTGAAAGTGCATACACACACGCACACGCACACACAGAAAGAGAGAGCCTGCGGCACATCCAGGACATGTTGGTGGTGGTCTATCATTTTTCCACAAGGGATTAAAAATCATGATGTCATCTAAATGTGCCAGAACACAGCCACAAGCAAATCTCAGAAGTGAGTCCATCAACTATTTGAAGGTGATGGTGGCCCCATGTAGGCCAGTGGGCGTATTTGTGAAGAGATTCAAATTGGTGTGTGTGTGTGTGTGGGAAATGCCATTCTCTACAACTACTGGGAAGTTAGGGGGATCTGTTAATGGCATGTGTCAATAGCCCTCACTGAGATCTAAGGACATTAGATGTTTGGCCAGCCCTAACTGCCCAATTCCTGGACCTGGAAATGAGCTAGACTATGGCCCTGGCATTCTCTCCAGACCATGAACTGACCATATTCCCAAGACAGTGTGTATATGATGCTTCAAAGAAAAAGAGAATATGGATAAGGTAAAAAGTACATAGCATGCTAAAGATGTCTCTGAAAACAGCCATGATCAAACTCATCAAGTTCCAACCGCAGCATCTAATACTTGAAAAATTGTACTATTTGTACTCTCTAATTTTAAAAAAGATCACCATAATCGTTATGATGAGCCCCTTTAGTTTAATTATTATCACTATCAGGTACAATTATATAAGAGTTTAATTAATTCCCATCATTTGTTAATAGCTACAGAATTAATTGGATCTGGAAGACCATAGACTGAGTAAATATCTTGAAAATTATGAACTTTTATTTGACAGGCAAATACAGAGCCTCCTGGCCAATTCAACTGATGAGATTTTAAAGTAAGAGTTCATTTTGTGCATCTATATTATATGCATTTTTTTAAAGAACAGAAGCAAAGGATACAGTGCAGTTCATATTTGGTCCTCTGAGTGTGAATCCATGCAAATATACTACTAAACAATGATATTTGGACATGTTGCCATAGTTATTGGATTTTTCATACATTTGGGAAACTGCTTAGTATTTCAGAGAAACAGTAATGATTTAAATTATTCAGGCCATCACATTAAAGCTGTAGTGGGCAATTTAATAAGCACCAATGGTAAGATTATTTTGCATATTCAGATTCATATTACTGACATTATTTGCATACAATTTGCATGGACACTGGGGTTGTGAAACTAAACTCAGTTTTAAACATTATTTTTCCAAAGTTGCTGTCCACAAATATGCATAGACCAGCATCTCCCAATTGTAACAATGGTTAGGAATAATGAACTAAAAAACAAAAGAAAGACCTGGATTTTCATTTTGCTTCACTTTTGATTTTAAGAGCTTTTGCATTGATTGTATAAAATCCAAAGTAAGTTCAGCTTGATTGAAGCTGCAGTCACATACATCAGGATGGGAATCATATGATCATTTAAATGTTATTGGATTGCATCTCCCAGCATCCCTAGCTAGCATAGCTGCAAGTTGTCATCTAACATCATATGAAGGGTAGAATGATTCCTATCACTAACTTATCTGCTTAATTGGGAGGAAACTCTATTGAACCTAATAGAAGACATTATGAACTTGCAATTTTAAGTCTTGCTGAAATCTGGTATACTTAAATGTTTAAGGTTTCATTGAATTCAGTAATACTTGACTTTCCCATTTTTTTGACTGATGTAGATACCAAAGTGTCCCTAAAACATCACTGTAACACCTGTCAAAAAGTGTCTTTAGCAATGAACACATTTGAAGGTGACACAGGGCCCAAACAGACAGGCCAAAGTAAAGCTGCTTTGGGTCACGTTGGAGGTATGCTCTTTAAATGATGCATGGGTCCAAAGAGGCTGGAAGCCACGCCAAAGCCACACTCCAGTCCTAAGGACTGGAGCACAGCACTGGCACAGCTTCTGGCTTCTTAAGATGTGTGTGTCATATTATTATTATTATTATTATCATTATCATTTAAACAGCGTACCTCCAAAGTGACCCGAAGCAGCTTTATTTTGGCCTGTCTGTTTGGGCCCTTTTCAAAATAGATGTGAACTTTTCCTGTTCATTGCACCACACTGCTATCCTTTTGTGATATGAAAGATTTCTAAACTGGAAGTGGAGATGTGCCAGCCAAAGAAATTCTGGGAGTAGGATTTGTCCAAGAGCTAGCAGGTGACTTTTGCAAGCAGATATCTTGAGACATTGTGTAAGTCTTTCGCTAATAGAATCCACAATGCCTTGTGCTAACAGAAAAACACTAGAGGATCCCACCGAAGGACCTCACACTAATAATGAAGAGCCATTCCAATCTACAGAGGAAGATATCTGCCTGTGGAAGAGCAGCCTGTAACCCAGTCCTCTGAAAATGAAATAACATGGTGAAATGATCAAAGAGCCCTTGAAAATCCATATGCTATTTACATTGCAAGGGAATTTTGCCTTTTGTTTTCAAGTATCAAAATACCTTAAGCAAGCACAATAACTATCTGATGTCCTTGTCCTTGTCTGTGCAACCTGGTATAAGAGGAGGTATTCAATAAATGCTAATTGTTTCTACCAAAATTTATAGCAGTTTTGATTCTAAACAAATAGCCAAAGATTAGCAGTAAAACAGTTATATAACAACTTGCTATAGGGATACTTAGATAACTCATTGCCTTTTTTTATTACAGATGATAAGCCACAATACAAATAGTGCAATCCTATTCTTAAGGTACCCCTTGTGAACATTGCTAGTAAATACACCATCCACCACCAAAGGACAATTCAGTGCCTGCAGAACATCATCATAATGTGTGCCTGTGTTACAGTTAGCAAACTTTACATACCTTTATGCACTATTTGCTACTTTGCAAGTTGGTTTATTGGAGTTATATTACAGCATTTATTGGAGTTATATCACAGTATTGGTTATGACAACACCCTGTTTGTTTGCTTTTTCACACCCACTCTCTTCCTGAAGCCATTTTTTCTCTTCCTTTTCTCCTCTGTTAGATCATGTGTTTGATTATGGACAAATATTTGCAAATATTAAGTCTGAGTGTATTCTCTCTCTCTCTCCCTCCCTCCCTTTCCATCTCTCCCTCTTTATAGACTTATTACATGTGTGTGTGTGTTACAAAGAAGTAAGCTAGACCTGGTGACTGTTGTTCGGTAACTGATTATTGCTCAGCTTCTGCCTTGTTAATTTGATTATTCAGTTTGAAAGATCCAGGGCTATGGCTGAATCCACACCTGCAAAATAATTTATACTTACCTTGAAGCTGATCCTCCTGGTTCAAAGTGAAAACACCTTTTTATATTCAGGGGATTTAAAATGATTTTAAAACAAACAAACAAATTTTACTCCAGAGTTTACTGGAAAATCTAGTGTGTTTAAATTGTGGGCCTTAAGGCCTCGACAGACAGATCATAAAGACCAGCATCAGGGCGGAGTGGGGGTGTGACAACTGCACAACCAGACCCCATCCCCATGCCAGCAGGACACTGTGTACCCCACCACACGGCAGGCAGTATCACGGCACTCCTCTGGCACTGCATCCAGATGACACAGCACTAAAGGAGTACAGAAAAGCCACAGCGCCAGTGGGTGCAGAAAGGAGTCACTTTTTGCAGCTCCTTTTTGCACCATGGAAAAGCCAGATTGGTGCGCCATGGCATATAATCGCCACAGCCCCAATCCGACCCTGAAAGGGGTGGCTGCAAGCCTCCCCTTACTTTCAAAATCAGGATTGGGGTGGAATCGGGGGTGGTAGTTGGATGCCAAATATAGGGCCATCATTTTTTTTGTTGCTGATGTGCAGCCACTTCACCAGCTGCAGCCCTGGGAAAAATAATTTGATTCATTGAAAATGTGGGCAATGGCAGATACTCTCATTATACTGTTGTGAGTTTGGGCGTGGGGAATGTGTGGCACTAAGATCAATTTGAATTTGGATAAAAATAGGGGAGTTTGGTACTAAGAGGCAAAACAGTTCAAAACCATGGCTGGTTATTGTGCACTGGAGCTGAATTATTTTGCAAGTGTGGCTTCAGCCTATCTCTTACATCTTCCAACATCCCAGAGAAGTGTGTTTTGGGGACAATAATATCTTGATTTAGGTGCACATCTGAGATTTCATTTCTCTCCCTTTCCACCTTATCATGGAGCTTCTTAAATGCATCAGCTCATCTATGAACTTTTCAGTGGAGAACTGTGGAGACTTTGTTATATTGTTTGCCAAGATGACAGATGAATTGCTGAGGATCGCACTCAGAGGTTCATTCTTTTACATTGGTGAAGTCAAAATGACGTTACATCCTCAACCTTATAAAAATGGCTGAGTCGTTGTCTGTGACTGTCTCAATATCACCTCTCTTTGATCATTATGATCAGATCAAAGATTGTATAATAAATCACTAACTTCTACTTCAGCCCCTAATTAGGGAGAAATTATTTCCCAGGACTACTATTAGTTTTGGCTGCTATCCAAGATTTCTCTTATATTTCTAGGGGGAAAAACACCTTGAATGCTAGTGCTTTTCCACAGAGCCAGGCTCCCTTTTTTGGATGTACAGCATGGGTGGGCAACTGCAGTGGGCTAGGGGCCAATTTTCTGTTGCAGGATCCTCTGTGGGCTATGAAAAAGAAAAAAAAAACAAATAAAATACAGTTGTTGCTTTTTAAAAAATGTTAAATAGTGAATAGGGGTGTGAAAGCTGAATTAGAGCTCCTGGAGGATTTTGAGAAAGGCAATTCACCTTTATTGGAGGGTCCTAGAACAAATCAGGCCTGAAGAGGAATAAATTGAGGCTGTCCTACTTTGGATATATCTTGAGATATGGCACGGCTTATTGGATAAGATGATAATGCTCACTGAAGTGGAAGGGAGTATGAAAAGAAGATCACGTTGTTGTTGTTGTTGTTGTTGTGCACATTCAAATCATTTCTGACTAATGTGACCCTAAGGTGAACAGGATTTTCTTGGAAAGATTTGCTTACAATGAGTTTGCCTTTGCCTTCCTCTGAGGCTGAGAGAATGTGACTTGCCCAAGGTCACCCAGTGACTTTCCATGGTTGAGTGGGGATTCGAGCCCTGGTCTCCAGAGTAATAGTCCAATGCTCAATCCACTACATGCTGACTCTTGATACCATATAACAGGTGAACAGACTATGGGGTGAAACAGACAGGCCAAATAAAGTGTTTTCCATTCAGTTTGAAGGCGAGGCATTTAGATTACACACAACTCCAAAGCAGTTGGAGACCAGATTGAAGCCACTTTCTGAGACTAAAAACCAGAGCAAGAAGAACCCACAACAGTCCAACTCAAGCTGGAAAATGTGCACCTTTGACACCTCCAATGGATATGTACAACATACACAAACTAGATAGTCCAAAAGGTGGCATGGGGTGAGGGGAGCATGTAGGGAGGCATGATTGTGCTTTGCCAGTGTTTTATTGGGCATATCGATGCTCTGATGCCCTGGACTGGTGAATGATTGCAGGTGCAACTGTGTAGCTGATCAAAGGGGCAGCCATCCAGTGGGAGGACATCTAGGCAGCAGGCAGTCACCAGCAGTGTGGTTGTGCGATGCTGTGCATACATGGTGAGGAGGCAAAAAAAAAATTACCCAGAGGTGTGGCTTGATGTTGTGCTGTGCTGCTGGACTGTGCACATTTGGGCTGCCTTGGAAGTGGCCAGTGTGGCCAGTACAGTTTTGAAAAGCTTCTGGAAAATGCAGGTTCAAGTGGCTTTTTCCTGCCCATCTGTTCCGGGCCTATGTTTAAGACGGCACAGCCCTGAGTTTGCACAACTTGCCTTGGAAGTCTCTCATTCATAGGGCCATCATAAGTTGAAGTCTATTTAATGACAATAACAATAAAGAAATAAGACAACCTGGTGCATCAGGAGGGGGCACAAAAACAGTCTTGCATGGAGAACCAGGGTTGCAGTTTCACCATGCTGCATTAAAAATAGCACCATGTAGAGCTGGTAGGGATGGGCAAGTGCAGAAGGAGCAGGGGAAATTTTCAGCCCTGGAGACTTATCTTGGGCAGAATATGCAGAATATACCAGTGGAATTGGTTTCTGGTATCTCTTTTGGCCAATTTTTTGTCAATTTTTCATTTTTAAAAGATTTTGAGATATAAGAGGGGCTCTGGGAATTGTAGAGGAAAATGACCCATTTTGAATGGTTTGGGGGCTAATTTCTATTTTAAAAAAGTGGGAGCTTGTTTCAGGGGCTCGGCTTTACCCAACACTGATTTACCCACTTATTTGAGAATAAGATGTATTTCTTAGGACTGACTGACACATGTTCACCTATTTTAACAAATGAAACAGTCCTCCAGATCTTTTTGAACTGTAATTTCCAGCATTCATCACCATAACCTGGGCTGGCTAGGGTTCCCGAGAGCTGTAATTCAACAACAAATGGAAGGCCATACAATTCTCATCCATGCCCTCTCCATCCTGGTCCCCCCCCCCCCCCCCGAAGCATTGGGTTTAGGGCTGGCTCAAATTAAATTAATGCTCTCTTTCATGTTACGCATTCTTAAATAGGTTATCTGAACTGAGTTGTATCTCTAAAAGTGGGGAAAAAATTAGGGGTACTGAAGCTGACACAGTGTAGTGATTTGATTGCTGGACTATGGCCTCTGGAAACCAGGGTTTGAATCCCCACTCAGCCATGTAAACCCACTAGGTGGCCTTGGGCAAGTCATATTCTCTCAGCCTCAGAAGATGGCAATGGCAGAATTACTCAACAACTTCTTTGCTTCAGTCTTCTCAGAAAAGGCAAAGGGTGTTCAAGCTGAGGATAATGGTGCAGAGCACAGAACAGGGAAATTTCAGCACAGAAAAGAACTGGCAAATGTAATATCAGAACCACTGGCAATAATCTTTGAGAACTCCTGGAGAACAGGAGAAGTCAAGCAGACTGGAAGAGGGCAACTATTGTCCCCATTTTCAAAAAGGGGGAAAAGGAGGATCCCAACAATTATCATCCAGTTAGTCTGACATCAATACCAGGAAAGATTCTGGAGAAGATCATTAAACAGAGAGTCTGTGAAGATTTAGAAGCCAATGCCATAATCACAAAAAGTCAACATGGATTTCAGAAAAATAAGTCATGCCAGACAAATCTGATCTCTTTTTTTGATAAAATTACCAGCTTGTTAGATGAAGGGAATGCTGTGGATATAGTATATCTTGATTTCAGAAAGGGCTTAGACAAGGTCCCCCATGACATTTTTGCAAACAAGCTTGTAAAATATGGGCTAGACAAGTTAACTGTTACATGGATTTGTAATTGGTTGACTGGCCGAACCCAAAGGTTGCTCAACAATGGCTTCTTTTCAACCTGGAAAGAAGTGACCAGTGGGGTGCCACAGGGCTCTGTCCTGGGCCCAGTCCTATTCAACAGCTTTATTAATGACTTGGATGACAGAATTGGGGGCATACTTATCAAATTTGAAGATGACACCAAATTAGGAGGAGTAGCTAATACTCCAGAGGACAGGATCAAAATTCAAAGTGACCTGAATAGACTAGAAAGCTGGGCCAACGCTAACAACATGAAATTCAATGCAGAGAAATGTAAGGTACTGCACTTAGGGTGGAAAAATGAAATGCACAGATATAGGATGGGGGACATCTGGCTGAATGAAAGTACGTGTGAAAGGGATCTAGGAGTCCAAGTAGACCACAAATTGTACATGAGTCAACAGTGTGATGCAGCAGCTAAAAAGGCCAATGCTATTTTAGGCTACATCAGTAGAAGTACAGTATCTAGATCAAGGGAAGTAATAGTGCCACTCTATTCTGCTTTGTTCAGCCCCCACCTGGAATACTGTGTCCAGTTCTGGACACCAGAATTCAAAAAGAATGTGGAGAAACTAGAGAGTGTCCAAAGGAGGGCAACTAAGATGGTGAAAGGCCTGGAAACCATGCCCTATGAGGAACACCTTAGGGAACTGGGGATGTTTAGCCTGCAGAAGAGAAGGTTAAGAGGTGATATGATAGCCCTGTTTACATATTTGAAGGGATGTCATATTGAGGAGACAGCAAGCTTGTTTTCTGCTGCTCCAGAGACTAGGACACGGAACAATGGATACAAATTGCAGGAAAAGAGTTCCACCTCAAAATTAGGAGGAACTTCCTGACAGTAAGGGCTGTTTGACAGTGGAACATACTCCCTCGGAGTGTGGTGGAGTCTCCTTCCTTAGACGTCTTTAAGCAGAGGCTGGATGGCCATCTGTCAGGGATGCTTTGATTGGGAGTTTCTGCGTGGGAGGGGGTTGGACTGGATGGCCCTTGTGGTCTCTTCCAACTCTATGATTCTATGATTCTATCTCTGAACAAATCTTAGCAAGAAAGTCCAGTAATAGGTTCACCTTAAGATCTCCATAAATCAGTATTCAATTACAGTGAAAATGTAATTGCCAGCTAGGCATTCTGGATTATTAACAAATTGTTCCAAGTTATAATCCACAAATATTGAAGGTACAAAATTAAGGAATACTGGTGTATGGGATTACTTTAGAGTATGTCATAATGAAGACAATAGAGTTATCTCTGGATAGACATACAATAGGATAATGCTGTAAAAATGAAATAGGTAAAGTGTTTGATACCCTTTGTGTCTGCCTGAATTAACCCAATGTGACTGTCTGAATTAACTATTTATATTCTTTTTTAAAATCTGAAGTCCATGTGGCCTCTTGTTTTCTCACTCTCCCATTATTTTAAACTTAAGAATTTTACCAACAGTACTTCCAAGAGCACCTACTCCACTGACTTATTCTTAGTTACAGTAGCTTATTACTCAACTGTTTTCTTGCCTTTTTTTACTCTTCAGGAATCTTAGCACCAGTGCATCTGAGAGACCCCTCCTGTATTCTAGACCATTTAAAAAAAAATCCTGATGAGTTTTGACATGCTTTCTTTTGTTGCTTCTAGGGACCATATCAGACATCGGAAATTGGAAGTATAATCCAATGGCAATCCAAACGCAATCATGGGATTTCATGTTATTATGAATTAAATATTATGAATCACGATTTCGGGCAAAAGGGAAGTCATTCCGAACGCAATCATGAGTTTCATGTTATTGCGAATTAAAGCATCTCACGCAATTTTGGGCAATGGGAGAGGATCATTTTCGGGTAATGGGAAGTCATTCTGAACGCATTCCAAACGCAATGAGAATTCACGTGAATTCACTAAACTAGTGAATTCACATCAATTCAAATTGGCTCCATTCACAATAAAGAGAAATTCCTCCCGTCTGATAAGATCCTAGGAAGCCCTCTCCCCACCCCCAAATTTTGACTTGCAATTTGGGTACTAACCCAAAATGCTCTGTCAGATTTTGAAGTGTCTATCACAATGTCCTGATGAATCATGGAAGCATCCTTGATTGTTTCTAGGAAGCTCATACTTGGGAATTTCAACTTGAAGCTGGGTACTACAATTTGGATGACAACCAAAAACATATTTTCAAATTTTGAAGATTTCCTGCTGAGTTATGGCTGTTTTGCTTTTTGCTTCTAGCAATCCCTCATTATACTTTTGACTTGATATTTGTAACTGTAACTTGGATGACAATCAAAAGCACTGTCAGGTTTTGAGGCATCTGACACAATGGCCTAATGAGTTATGGCTACTACAGATACACAGGCATTGTCTTCTGTCATTATAGATGTACTGATAATGTTGCTATTTTCAAATAAACCACCAAAACCTGTAACACTGCCTTAGGTTCCTGTCTGCTTGTCCTTACTAAATTTAATAAAAAGCCTTGCTTGTCTATCAATCTCTGAAGCATTTCCACTGATATGAACCTGACATGGCTCATAATGTAGCCAAACTCAATGCTTGACAATAATAACTTCACATGAGTATTCTGGATTTTTCTGACCTGTTCAGGGAAAAGTAGTTCTTTACAAACATGTATGCTATGAAGACAAAACATTTTTAGGCTTCACTTATGCACACTTACCTGGAAGTAAGCCTCATCAGATTTAGTGGGATTTCCTTCTAGATTGTGCTGTTAATGCCTGGATTTCTCTGGCAGTATCAAAACAAGGAATGGAGGTGGTGAAATATTAGAAGTGCTTTTTAAATACACACACAAACACACACAGGCAGAAAACAAACACCAAGGTGGATAAATGGCTCCTCTTGGTAAAATAATCAGCCCCTGTCAGGAAAAATCTTGTTTGAAGAAAGTGCTTTTTATTTCTTAGGATTTTAATCTAAAGGATTCAAGTAGAAGGTATGGCTTTTAAATAACAACAACATTGTAACCAGTAGTTTTGCCACTGCAGCTTTTTCACAGAATGACACACTGGCTCGTTTCCAGCATTTGCTTGGATTAAAAAAAAAATAGCACTGAAATCTTGTTCAAATAAACAATTTAGAATTGCTATATAATATCCAAGGAAAATGGCCTTTTTTCTCATTCCCAGGAGGATGGACACATTTTTCATCCCATAGACAGATGACAGCTCCTATATAGGCATGGCTACCCACCACTCTTGCACACATGGATTCACTCACACACAGTCATCCGCACCCAGTTCTCTCTTACATCCATCCATTCACAATCACAGATGCACATCCATGCACACTACATCCATATATGCAGATGACCCCATACTTGTTCACGCATATGAAAATATACAGTCTCTCACATATATCACACATTTGCACACGCACACACCATCTTCTTCCTTCCCTCTTTCTCTCACACAGTACCATTCACACCAAAGGAGAGAGACATATAATCTCCCTCCTTCCCCCCCCCCCCCCCCCCCAGATATACAATGCCAGAGCAGCTCCCTTTTTGCCATTGTTGCATCAGCAAAGAAAGAGTTTGGGTCCTGGAATTTTTTCACTTTGCATGCAAGTGATAATTGAGGCTATTCACTGTGGTTTACAGGATATAACATTTTGCTACATAGTAAAGCACAGGTGTAGATCTATGCATCTATAGAGGGATAGGCATCACATGTGGGTTGAATGTAACCCTTCAACCTTTTTGGGGTGGGGGGAGGGGCTCTGTTACCTCCCATGGTCAAGAATGCTGAATTGGATACTGTCACCAAGTCGGGCACCAAAAGTACAGCACAGAGAATCTCAAGGAATCTCAAACCCCATGGCATCCTCTGTGTCATGGTTCTTCAAGGTTCTGTGGTGAAGAGGAAGGCTCTGGTACTCTCCTGCAGCATGCAGAGCTACCATGATTGGGACAAATTAATTGGTTGTTGCCACCAAATATCATAGATACAAGTGGTTGTAGCAGGGGAGAAAATAAAAGGTGGTGTGCCTCCCAACAGGTTCCCCAAGATCCCCAGCCCAAGGAAGTTGTCTGCTCCTGACTTACTCATATGTAAGCCAGGATGGAATGGAATTTGTGGCAAAGAACTGCAGCAAGGAAGTTCATTCTGTTGGTTGATCACACCACACAAAGTGTGGCCATCTGATTTCTTGATAGCTATGATATCCAGGAGATCTTGTTGAATAACATGCACAACTAATTTCATGTTAGCAGTGATGCAATTCTTACATTTGAAGCTTGTAGTCCTTACATTTTGCCACAGCTTGGCAGTGGCACACCAGCTGAATCCCAGTTTGGCCAAACCAAAGCTGGTATCTTCTGTACATCCAAGTCTTGACATATTTAAAAATAAAAAGAGAATGCCCATAATCTAATCGATGTCTCCTCTCACCCTGGGTCTTTAACATAATTGGGATTTTTAAAAATATGTGCTTCTCTATAATGCTTGCTATTATCTGCTTGCTAGCTTCTCATTGCATCCCTTTTCCAGTCTTATTTAAGTACCTGGCTTTTGCCATTTCTGTTATGTATGCAGTGGACACTTCCTTTCTCTATGCTATATTTTCCACCTTTCATTTCTCAAAACCCACCCCTCCTCCTTGTTGGATAATGTGAGAGATAGTAATGTGTCTCAGAAGAAAGTACAGGCATCCCTGCCTTTTCCACAGATTGTTTTTAGACATTTTTGCTGTTTCAACAGATCTAAATTATACCCATGTGGTGACTCTGGAGACCAGGGTTTGAATCCTAGCTTGGCCATGAAATCCACTGAGTGACCTTTGGCAAGTCACATCCTCTCAGACTCAGGGGAAGCCAATGGCAAACCCCCTCTGAACAAATCTTGCCAAGAAAACCCCATGATAGGTTCCCCTCAGAGTTGCCATAAGTCAGAAATGATTTGAAGATACAACAATAACAACAGACCACCCTTGAAAGTCTTGGCCTTCTCTTTCAACCACTGCTGCTACCCCCCCCACCCCATTAAACTGGCTGTTGTTTTTCTTCCAGTCTACTCAGCATGCTCTTTTCCCCCTCTCAGTCAACTTGGTGCTTTCTTGTGTTCCAGTCCTGCATTTGTAAGTTAATAAAAGATGGTGTTCCACTTTTCAACCGATGCTAACTGGTTAGATAAAGCATGGGCTTCCTGTAATTACTATTTGCAAGGAAAAAGTGAGCAACAACCAGTTTCACACACACAGCCTAGCAGAGAAAGAAAGCAGGATTAGTCTTCTTTCTAAAAGCATGTAAAGCACCTTTACTTACAAATACAGCTTCATAATGTCTCATAGTAACTCATCACAGATTACAAATGGCAGAGCAGCAACTGTCTTGGCAGTCTATCTGCCATTTTACATCCTCAACAATATACCAGCCTTACTAATATCCCAATATGTGATGGTGATCACCACAAAAAATGTGGCCATTATATTCAGAGAAAAATTGGCAAAGTCTTCTTTTTCTAGGGAACTGGGAAAAAGGTAATCACAGACATTTTGGTAGAAAAATGTCATTTTGATTCAGCTCTTCTTCAAAAGGTGCATTTATAACATTTTCCATATCCTATCCAGTAGATGCTTGATCCAGGTGTTAGGAAGCTACTACGTTCATGGGACTCTTTCCAATACAGCTCTCTTAGACAGGGGATTGGAGAGAACTTCAAGTTCTTCCTTCTCTCTCTCTCCTGTTGTTAATGTGCACAGTAGAAAGAAGAGGAAAAGGATATCACTCTATTAGCCAGAAAACTGGCAGAGAACATTTCAGACTTTAAAGTCTATTTATTTGAAGGTAAAGCCATTCTTTACAACTTTACTTATTTGAATTGCATCACAAATAAAAGTGATACCTCAGAGGGCAGAATAAAGGTTGTTGAGCAGCTAAATTTCATATCAATATGCTGGGCTTGGTATGTATTGACCATGATATTGGCACATGGCTACTTCTGCCATTACACAGCCTTGCAAAATAGCAACTTCTAATAATACAAAAGGTCTGACAGCAACACTTAGTGATGTGGAAAAATTCATTAGGTTTACCTCAGAGGATTAATTATTCTTCAGTCAGTAAGACTGGACAAATCAGCTCCTTTATAGATTAATCCTGCAGAGCATGGAAATTCTTCATGCAGAACATCCTAAGCAGAGATCTTTGTCAAGAACTGTCATTTCAGGAACTTCCCCTTGACTATAGGTGCTTCCAGACAAAATTTTAATTGTGGAATCACTCTGCTTCATTTTGGGAATTTTATGGAAGGGTCTAGGCCTCTTCACACTACACAATTATAGTGGTATGATTCCATTAACTACCATGGCAATTTTCTATGGAATCATGAGATTTGCTGTTTAGAGAGAGATATTATGAATTCTCAGCCAGAGAGCTTTAGTGCCTCACCAAACTACAAATCTCAGGATGCAGCCATTTCAGTTAAAGTGGAATCATGGTTCTATGAAAGATTGTCAGGTGGTCCTGCCTTCCATTTGTAATCCTGTTTCTGTTTTCCAACTATTTATTTCACTTAAAAAAATTAAAAATCTGTAAAGGATAGGGTTCTCAGATCTTAGAGCCTAGCCTTTCTTCTCCAGGAGGAAGAAGTAAGAGTGCTGACTTGCACAGTGTGTGTGTTTATTGTTATTTGAATGACATACTCTGAAACTTTGGTTGATTCTTACTGTATCTTGCTTAATGACACTTATAACAACACCCAGGGGCTGGGGCCAAGTCAATATAGAGCAGCCTATTGCTCTTCTCTCCCTCCCTGGTAACAACAGTGGCAATTGAAAGGCATTTTCCTATGCCTTTTCACAACAGTCATCATGACCTCTAAGCCAAAATTTTGCTTTGTTATGTGTTCAGTAGCCAATCCCAGCAGGATGGTATACAGCAGCATGGTTGACACAATGGATTGTACCAATTCAAGATGGAGGCAGAACGTTTCTACGTTTAAGGCCATTTTGCAGAATGGCAGTGTGTGGTTGATGTTTCCATTTATGAAGCTGTACAAGCCATTATATCATATCAGGCCTTGGTTACTTCATTCCAGCTCATTCAACTCCTTGTTTGGAACAGACCTAAATGGAGACACAACAAATGTATTCATAGCTTCTCCAAGGTATCTTGCTACCTGAGTCAAATACAGTAAATGCTGCCTTCCACCTACCCAAGTTGTTTTGGTAGAGGAGACAGTAAATTCTTCAAGTGCTCCTTCAAAAATACAATAACAATACCACCCTTCCATATTACATTAAATCTGCTGCCTGAGATAGCTGCCTAATGGTAGGGCCAATCCTGAGTATATCAATTGTGTGTGTGTGTGTGTAGAGTCAATCTCTTCCCAATTCATCCCTAAGACTGTATTTGCTGTATTTATTGTTACAAAACACCAATAATGAAATAACCACTTCTAGTGTGATAGAAAACTAAAGATAAATGCACAAAGACTCAGCAGATTTTCAAAGACCACAGCTACCAATGATAATTGGAACTGTAGCATTAGAATGTGGGTGGAAAGAGGTGATCCTAGGCGTATTTGCTATAAGAAATTATTCATCTTAAATTCATCTGAGCAATGAGAGGTGGGGAAATTCTCACCAGTGATGTTTTATCCTTTTCATCTGATAATATTCAATTAAGGTGGAAAAAGAAGCAACCCCTTTATAGATGTCAGTGAACAAGTGCTCAGTTCTGTCAAACAGAAAGCGAAACTCAGTATCTGTTAAATTTCTACAAGAGAAACAGTCCCCAAATAACAGAGTGTCTAGTTAAGATGAACTGAATCATTAACTATTCAAGAAGGGACAATTAAAGGCTTCAGAGGGAATAAATCTGTGTGAAAGATGAAACATTCTGACCTACTCTACTACTTATGTAGACATGCAAAAATATCCAGAGAAATCCATGAATAAAGAGGATGCTATGTACTGTTTCTGTCATATTCTCTATTATGGTTATGGAGCTACCACCACTACTTGGTTGAACTACTGTGATGTCACAGGATGCTCATAAACATTTAGTCTTCTCCCAGTATAAAACCAAAACCAATACAGTTGTCTCAAATTAACTTTAGTCAAGAATGGGGAAAGAAAAAGAGGGGGAAATGGATGGTTTGGCTAAGATCAAAACTTTACAAAAATAATTGAGACAGTAATAACAGAATGAGGCAGGTTCATCTTACACTGGAAAGATCAGTGGTAAGAAATTCTAAAAAGGTAAAGGATAACAAGTCCAGAAGCAAAGTGAGAGAAGGAAAAACTGTTGTTGCTGTGTGCCTTTAAGTCATTTCCGACTTATGGCTACCCAAAGGCAAACCTATCATGGGACTTTCTTGGGGTTTGTCATTGCCACCCTCCGAGGCTGAGAGATTTTCACTTGCCCAAGGTGTCCCAATGGGTTTTATGAGTGAACAGGGAATCAAACCCTGGTCTCCAGAGTCATATTCCAAGACTCCAGCCACTCTGGAGGAAAAACACATTGGAATAACCCCCCCCCCCCCAAGGAAGTGAGTATGAGTTAGCAGCCAGGAGATCTCCATAAAGTTATATTCCCAGTAGACTGAGCTCATTGACAGAGATTTGGTGAAATAGGCCAGGCCATCAGGGACCTTTGACATTGGTGTTTACCAGGGGATTTTCTTTGAGGAGGAAGCCCACAGTCCTGTTTCAGTGTTTACTTAATACTTCTCAGTATGGACACTGAGGGAACTGCTGCAGTCACCTGCAACACTTGTGGGATGTTTGTCTTCTTGCCTACAGATGTGGGAACTTCACATGCCCCAAGTGCAAGTTGGTAGCCCTCTTGGAGGAGAAAGTGCAGCAGCTGGAAACCAGGGTAGCTACACTTCAGCATATTAGGGAGCAAGAGGTTTTCCTGGACAGAACTGAAGAAATTATCTTGGAAGGGGACCACACAGAGGAAGTTGCTGGGGAGGAGGTCACTTCATGTACACAGGAGGCAGACAGCTAGAGGAATGTCACACAGAGAAGCAGGGAAATCAGGGATAGTTCTGGAAGCTTGCAGCTACAAAATCGTTTTGAAGTCCTTTCCCTTATCAAGCCAGATGAGGAAGACCAGCATAGACAGACTTAGCAGGGGAGCCTGGGAGTTCCATTGCAGGGAACTGTTGCTGCTAAGCCTTGGAGAAGGCGTGTGGTCATGGTGGGGGACTCCTTGCTGAGGGGTACAGAAGTGGGACCGACAAGATGTCTCGGGAGGTGTGTTGTCTCCCTGGGGCAAAGATCCGTTATGTGAGAGAGTGGCTGACAAGACTGGTTAAGCCTACTGACCAGTACCCCCTTCCTTTTGGTCCACATGGAAACGAATGACACAGCAAGACACAGCCTTCAGAATATCAGAAGGGATTATAAGGCTATGGGTAAGAAGCTGAAAGAAATGGATGCACAGATTGTCATCTCATCTCTTCTGCCAGTTGAACGGCATGGTCCAGGAAGAGAGAGGAAAATCGCAGATGTCAACAACTGGCTCTGCAGATGGTGTCGCCAAGAACGATTTGGATTCTTAGATCATGGGGTGCGGTTCCATGAGAGGGGACTTCTAACAAGGGATGGACTGCATCTCATGCCAGTTGGCAGAAACGTTTTTGACAACAGTCTGAACAATCTGATCAGGAGGGTTATGTGGGGAAGGGAGAAAGCATTCTGGAAGGCAAAAGGGCTGGAAAAAATAGTCAAACTGACGTAGAGGGAACAAGGCAAACAGTGCAAGGACCCAAGAGTAGGAGGCAAAAAAATGTGCACAGGCAACAAGTAAAGGGGACACTTAGATGTCTCTACACTAAGGCACAGAGCATGGGAAAAAGCAAGATGAACTTGCACTCCTAGCACAATAAGGGAAATATGATATAATAGGCATCACTGAAACCTGGTGGGATGAGTTTCATGATTGGAATGTAGAAATAAAGGGGTATAACCTTTTTAAGAAAACAGGCCAAACAGCAAAGGAGGAAGAATAGCATTATATGTCAGGGATATTTACACCACTGAAGAGATCCAAGACATAAATACTGGAAGCCAGGTGGAGAGCATCTGGATAAAAATTAAAGGAGAGGGAAATAACAGGGATGCTACTGTGGGAGTCTACTACAGACCCCCAACTCAGGCAGAGGAATTGGTTGATGCCTTTCTAGAACAGATGACCACACACTCAGATAGGAGAAATATAGCAGTAATGGGTGACTTCAACTATCCTGATATTTGCTGGAATTCAAATTCTGCCAAATCCTCAAGGTCAAGCGAATTCTTCACTTGCCTGGCAGACAATTTCATTGTCCAAAAGGTGGAAGAGGCAACAAGGGAGTCAGCTATTTTGGATCTGATCTTAACCAATAGGGATGACCTAGTTAATGGGGTGTAAGTGGTGGGATCCTTAGGTGGAAGTGACCATGTTCTCCTGGAGTTTGTTATACAGTGGAAATGAGAAGCTAGGCATAGTCAGACACGCATTGTAGATTTTAGGAGAGCTGATTTCAATAAACTTAGAGGAATATTGGGGTTAATCCCATGGTCAGGAATACTAAAAGAGAAGGGAGATCAAGACGGATGGGAATTCCTCAAAAGGGAGATACTGAAGGCACAATTTCAAACAGTTCCAATCAGGAAGAAAAATGGGCGATGTCTCAAGAAACCAGGATGGATGAGTAAGGAACTTACAACTGAGCTAAGTTTTAAACAGACCATGTATAAGAAATGGAAAAATGGGGAAATCACCAAAGAGGAATTCAAACAAATAGCCAGCACATGTAGGGATAAAATCAGAAAAGCTAAAGTGCAGAATGAACTCAAGCTTGCTAGAGAGGTTAAGAACAATAAAAAGGGCTTTTTGGGGTATGTCCGCAGCAAAAGGAAGAAGAAGGAAACAGTTGGGCCACTGCGTGTAGAAGATGGCAAAATGCTAACAGGGGACGGAGAAAAGGCAGAATTACTCAACACCTTCTTTGTTTCAGTCTTCTCAGAAAAGGCAAAGGGTGCAAAACCTGAGGATAATGCAGCAGAAGACAGAATAGGGGAATTTCAGCACAGAATAAGTAAAGAGATAGTACAGGAATACCTGGTTAACCTAAATGAATATAAGTCTCCAGGACAAGATGAACTACATCCTAGAGTATTAAAAGAACTGGCAAATGTAATATTGGACCCAATGGCAATAATCTTTGAGAACTCCTGGAGAACAGGAGAAGTCCCAGCAGACTGGAGGAGGGCAAATGTTGTCCCAATCTTCAAAAAGGGGAAAAAAGAAGATCCCAACAATTATTGTCCAGTTAGTCTGACATCAATACCAGGAAAGATTCTGGAACAGATCATTAAATAGAGAGTCTGTGAATATCTAGAAGATAATTCCATAATCACAATACGTCAACATGGGTTTCAGAGAAACAAGTTATGCCAGACAAATCTGATCTCTTTTTTTGATAAAATTACCAGCTTGTTAGATGAAGGGAATGCTGTGGATATAGTATATCTTGATTTCAGTAAGGCCTTTGACAAAGTTCCCCATGACATTCTTTCAAACAAGCTTGCAAAATGTGGACTAGACAAAGTAACCGTTACATTGATATATAACTGGTTGACTGGCCGCTCCCAAAGGGTGCTCAACAATGGCTCCTTTTCATCCTGGAAAGAAGTGACAAGTGCTGTGCCACAGGGTTCTCTCCTGGACCCAATGCTATTCAATATCTTTATTAATGACTTGGATGACAGTATTGGGGGCCTACTTATCAAATTTGCAGAGGACACCAAATTAGGAGGAGTAGCTAATACTCCAGAGGAGAGGATCAAAATTCATTTTTTAAATACTTTTTATTCAATTTCAACAGGTACATACAAATCATAATACATACAAATCACAATCAACACAATACAATTTACAATGGACTGTGTGTCCTGAACATATGAGGACAAATCACCCGGCATAACATGACACTCATCATTATAAAAACATACAACATAAATTACAACTTCCTCCTCATTTGGAAAGTGCTGCTTTGTTATAATATTTATTCGTTTCATCTTACTTTCTCTGGCTTACTGTTCTCTTTACCTTTCATCAGTTATTGTTTATAAATTGTTAATACCTTTTTTTTCATTACAAATCAAATGATACATTAACTAATTTAGTATCTTAGCCAAGTCAGCTTTAGCCTCTTCTGGCAATTTTTTAAAACTATTATCCAATACAGATCCACAACATACCCCTCCGGCTCTTTGTTTTTCAGTCTTGCACAACTGCCATTCTACAATATTATTGTTAATATATATATATATATATATATATATCTGTTTATATATATAATTTCTCCGTTTCCTCCAAGGTAATCTTTAAATCATAATAACCTTATTAACAGACTTTTTAAATATTAATGAATTGTTGTAAATTTGTTTTCGAAATGTCGGTTTTACTGTATAGTTCTGTAAAGAATTCCCGAAATACTTTTTTGATTTTATTTTGATTACTGATAACACATTTCCCCCATTTAATTTCTGTGATAATCTTTTTTTCTTTACGTTTTTTAATTTTGTATGCTAGCCATCTCCCTGGTTTATTCGCTTGCTCGTAATATTTCTGTTTTAAAAAGTGTATTTTATTTTGCATTTCCTTGGTTTCTTCCAATTCTATTTGCTTCCTAATTAAATTGTTTCTTCTTTTATTTTTTTATTTGTGGGGTTTAGATGCATTTCTTTTTCTTTCTCTTGTAATGACCTATATAGCTTTCCCCTTTTTTTCTACCTTTTTTTTTTTGTATATTATATTACTTTGCTGTATAAAAAACCCTCATGACAGCTTTGGATGCTTCCCATATTGTTACCACACTTTGTATTTTCTTTTGTATTTTCCTCAAAATAAAACTTCAGTACATCTCTACCCTTTTTTGACCACATCTTCTCTATCTAATAAAAAGTCATTTAATTTCCATGAGAATTCTTTAGGTCTTCCTTTAAGGATAATAGTTATTGGGTTGTGATCAGACAAAATTCTTGGTTCGATTCCTACATCTATGATTTCTTTACAGAGCGTTTTGGATGCTAAGAACATATTTAGTCTTGAATAAGATTGATGTCTCTCCGAATAATATGTATAGTCGTTAGCATCTCCATATTTATATCGCCATACATCCAGAAGATAATGCATATCCATCATATTACTAAATGATTTAGGTAATTTCCCCTGAGTTTTTTAATTTGTTTTTTAGATTTTCTGTCAATTTCAGGGGAGATTACTCCATTCCAGTCACCAAGTAATAATGTTTTTCCATATTTGAATTCAGTCAAATACTCATTCAACTTATCAAAGAACACCTCTTTTCTATCTTGCGGGCCATACACACCCACTAGCAAGTAATTCATATTCATTATTTTGACCTCTAATCCTATGTATCTGCCTTCTCTGTCATTAAATACAATTTTTGCATCGTATTTTTTACTGATATAGAAGACAATACCTCTTTTTTTTAGTTATTGTAGTAGATATAAATTCATTACCTAATTTTTCATTTTTAAGCAATCTAACTTCCTTTTCTCTAATGTGTGTCTCCTGGAGACAGATAATATCTGCTTTTTGTTTATTTAAATAGTAATAGATCTTTCTTCTCTTTTGAGGGAGTTCATTCCCCTAACATTCCATGAAAGAATTTTAATTTTTTGCATTTTTAAAAATATATTACCTTTCCTTTGATGTTTTTATGTCTCTGCTCCTATCTCTCCCTCTTCATCTTTCTCTTTGTCTTCTATAACCTCCTCCTCCCTCTTCTGTCTCTTTGGTTTTTCCTTTCTAGTTCGTTCGTCTCCTGCTTGATTCGTTTCTTCCTTCCTTTCCTCTTCCTCTTTTTGTAAAGAGTTTTTTCTCTTATCCAAGTCTTTTTTGTGAATCGGTGGAGACAAAAAAAAGGAGGCCAGGTTGAGGTGAGAGAGGAGAGAAGAACAAACGGAGAAGTAGAGGCATGAGACAGCTTCAATTGAGGCGAAGGAAAAAGAGACAGCCTGAGGAGAGAGGCAAGAAAACAAAGTGGGAGAAATCTGCCAAGGCGAAAGAAAAGACAATAGGAAGAAGAAAGAGACACTGAAAGAGACGAAAAAGAAAAGAAAAGGATTAGGAGAAAGAGGAGGAAGTGTGACAGAGCTGCATTGACAGAAAAAAAAAGAGAAGGGAAAAGAGAGAAAGAGAGAAAATAACAACAAAACAAATTAAAATAAAGCAACAATTATAACTAAGGTAAAGAGAAAGAACAGAAAAAATAGAACAATAATAACAGGAAAACCAAATAAAAGTAACCAAAAAACCCCCCACAAACAACAAGAAGTTGAGAAAATGAATACTAGAAGAACAAAACAGATGCAAACTTTCAACCCACAAAGAAGACCCTCTTTCGATACAGCACCTAAACCCCAAGATCAGCAAAGTATTATGGAAGAATTAAAAGCAATGTATATGAAAATGAAAGAAGACATCAAAGAATTAAAACTGGACATGATCATAGAATCATAGAAATTTAGAGTTGGAAGAGACCACAAGGGCCATCCAGTCCAACCCCCTGCCATGCAGGAACTCCCAATCAAAGCATACCCGACAGATGGCCATCCAGCCTCTGTTTAAAAACCTCCAAGGAAGGAGACTCCACCACCCTCCGAGGGAGTGTGTTCCACTGTCGAACAGCCCTTACTGTCAGGAAGTTCTTCCTAATGTTGAGGTGGAATCTTTTTTCCTGCAGTTTGCATCCATTGTTCCGAGTCCTGTTCTCTGGAGCAGCAGAAAACAAGCTTGCTCCCTCCTCAATGTGACATCCCTTCAAGTATTTAAACAGGGCGATCATATCACCTCTTAACCTTCTCTTCTCCAGGCTAAACATCCCCAGCTCCCTAAGGCGTTCTTCATAGGGCAAGGTTTCCAGACCCTTCACCATTTTAGTTGCCCTCCTTTAGACACGCTCCAGTTTCTCCACATCCCTTTTGAATTGTGGTGCCCAGAACTGGACACAGTATTCCAGGTGGGGCCTGACCAAAGCAGAATAGAGTGGCACTATTACTTCCCTTGATCTAGACACTATACTTCTATTGATGCAACCTAAAAGTGCATTGGCCTTTTTAGCTGCTGCATCACACTGTTGACTCATGTTCAACTTGTGCTCTACTTGGACTCCTAGATCCCTTTCACATGTTGTCTCATTCAGCCAGGTGTCCCCCATCCTATATCTGTGCATTTCATTTTTCCGCCCTACGTGTAGGACCTTACATTTCTCTGTGTTAAATTTCATTTTGTTAGCTTTGGCCCAGCTTTCTAGTCTATTCAGATCATTTTGAATTTTGATCCTGTCCTTTGGGGTATTAGCTACTCCTCCTAATTTGGTGTCATCTGCATATTTGATAACTAGGCTCTCAATATTGTCATCCAAGTCATTAATAAAGATGTTGAATAGCACTGGGCCCAGGACAGAACCCTGTGGCACCCCACTTGTCACTTCTTTCCAGGATGAAAAGGAACCATTGTTGAGCACCCTTTGGGTTCGGTCAGTCAACCAGTTACAAATCCATGTAACGGTTACCTTGTTTGGTCCACATTTTACAAGCTTGTTTGCAAGAATGTCATGGGGAACCTTGTCAAATGCCTTACTGAAGTCAAGATATACTATATCCACAGCATTCCCTTCATCTACCAAGCTCATAATTTTATCAAAAAAAGAGATCAGATTTGTCTGGCATGACATGTTTCTCTGAAACCCATGTTGGGTTTTTGTGATTATGGAATTATCTTCCAGATATTCACAGACTCTCTGTTTAATTATTTGCTCCAGAATCTTTCCTGGTATTGATGTCAGACTAACTGGACGATAAATGTTGGTATCCTCTTTTTTCCCCTTTTTGAAGATTGGGACAACATTTGCCCTCCTCCAGTCTGCAGGGACTTCTCCTGTTCTCCAGGAGTTCTCAAAGATTATTGCCATTGGGTCCGATATTACATTTGCCAGTTCTTTTAATACCCTAGGATGTAGTTCATCTGGTCCTGAAGACTTATATTCATTTAGATTAACCAGGTATTCCTGTACTGTCTCTTTCCTTATTTTGTGCTGAAATTCCCCTATTCTGTCTTCTGCCCCATTATCCTTAGGTTGGGCACCCTTTGCCTTTTCTGAGAAGACTGAAGCAAAGAAGGTGTTGAGCAATTCTGCCTTTTCTCTGTCTCCTGTGAGCATTTTGCCATCTTCTGCACGCAGTGGCCCAACCGTTTCCTTCTTCTTCCTTTTGCTGCGGACATATCCAAAAAAGCCCTTTTTATTGTTCTTAATGTCTCTAGCAAGCCTGAGTTCATTTTGCGCTTTAGCTTTTCTGACTTTATCCCTACATGTGCTGGCTATTTGTTTGAATTCCTCTTTGGTGACTTCCCCATTTTTCCATTTTTTATACATGTTCCGTTTAAAACTTAGCTCAGTTGTAAGTTCTTTAGTCATCCGTACCGGTTTCTTGAGACATCTCCCATTTTTCTTCCTCATTGGAACTGTCTGAAATTGTCCCTTTAGTATCTCCCTTGTGAGGAACTCCCATCCATCTTGAACTCCCTTCTCTTTTAGTATTCTTGACCATGCAATCACCCCCAGTATTTCTCTAAGTTTATTGAAATCAGCTTTCCTAAAGTCTAGAATGCGTGTCTGACTATGCCTAGCTTCACTTTTCCACTGTATAACAAACTCCAGGAGAACATGGTCACTCCCACCTAAGGATCCCACCACTTGCACCCCATCAACTAGGTCTTCCCTATTGGTTAAGATCAAATCCAAAATATCTGATCCCCTTGTTGCCTCTTCCACCTTTTGAACTATGAAATTGTCTTCCAGGCAAGTGAGGAATTTTCTAGATCTTGAGGATAGCGCTGACTTTGACTTCTAGCAAGTATCCGAGTAGTTGAAGTCCCCCATCTCTACTACATCTCTCCTTCCTGATTGTGTGGTCATCTGTTCTAGAACGGCATCATCCATTTCTTCTGTCTGGCTTGGGGGTCTGTAGTAGACTCCCACAGTAACATCCCTGTTGTTTCCCTCTCCTTTAATTTTTATCCAGATGCTCACTACCTGGCTTCCAGTATTGATATCCTGGATCTCTTCACTGGTGTAAATATCCCTGACATATAATGCTATTCCTCCTCCTTTTTTGTTTGGCCTGTTTCTCCTAAAAAGGTTATACCCCTCTATTTCTATATTCCAATTGTGAGACTCATCCCACCAGGTTTCAGTGATGCCTATTATATCATATTTCCCTTGTTGTGCTAGGAGTGCAAGTTTATCTTGCTTATTTCCCATGCTCTGTGCATTAGTGTAGAGACATCTGAGACCATGTGTCCCCTTTACTTGATGCCTGTGCATGGTTTTTTTTGGCTCCTATTGTTGGATCCTTGCACTGTTTGCCTTGTTCCCCCTATGTCAGTTTGACTATTTTTTCTAGCCGTTCTGCCTTCCAGACTGCTGTCTCCCTTCCCCAGATCACTTACTTTAAAGCCCTCCTGATCAGATTCTTCAGACTGTTGGGAAAAACGTTTCTTCCAACTGGCGTGAGATGTAGCCCATCCCTTGCTAGAAGTCCCTCCTCATGGAACCGCAGTCCATGATCCAAGAATCCAAATTGTTCTCAGCGACACCATCTGCGGAGCCAGTTGTTGACATCTGCTATTTTCCTCTCTCTTCCTGGACCATGCCCTTCTACTGGCAGAAGAGACGAGATGACAATCTGTGCGTCCATTTCCTTCAGCTTCTTCCCCAGAGCCTCGTAATCCCTTCTGATATTCTGAAGGCTATGTCTTGCTGTGTCATTCGTTCCCTCATGGACCAAAAGGAAGGAGTATTTGTCAGTAGATTTGACCAGTCTTGTCAGCCTCTCCGTCACATCACGGATCTTTGCCCCAGGGAGACAACACACCTCACGAGACATCTTGTCGGGCCCACAAATCACTGCTTCTGTACCCCTCAGCAAGGAGTCCCCCACCACAACCACGCGCCTCCTCTGAGGCTTAGCAGCAACTCTTCCCTGCGATGGAACTCCCAGGCTCCCCTGCTGTGTCCCTAAAGTCTGTCCATGCTGCTCTTCCTGATCCTCCTTGATAAGTGAAAGGGTTTCGAAATGATTCTGTAGCTGCAAGCTCCTACAGCTATCCCTGATTTCTCTGCTTCTCTGTGTGACATTCCTCCAGCTGTCTGCCTCCTGTGTACATGAAGTGACCTTCTCACCCCCAGCGACTTTCTCTGTGTGGTCCCCTTCCAAGATCATTCCTTCCATTGTGTCCAGGAAAAACTCTTGCTCCCTGACATGCGGAAGTGTCGCTACCCTGGATTCCAGCTGCTGATTGCAATGAGGAATGAAATTAAACAGGAAATAAGACAATAAATAAGAACAGAAATAAAAGGAATTAAAGATACCCTAGGGAAGAATACAGAAGATATTAAAAAACAGATAAAAAATAATTAAAATGGAAGAAACAACAGGGACTATAAATGAAAGAGTTTCACAACTAGAAGACACTTATAATAAAGATCTGGACGAAAGGGCACTTCAAGATTTAAAGCAGAGAGAAAACTTTCTAAAGATTAGAGGCCTAAAAGAGAAAGAAAATGAAGACTTGCATGAATACCTAACACCAATACTAGCAGATTATGTGGGAGCAGATAGCAATCAATTCCAACATGATATAAACAAAAGGTATAGATTAAACTCAAAAATAGCAAAGCAAAGGAATTTGCCTAGAGACGTGGTGGTTTACTTTACGAGGAAAAAGATTAGAGATGAAATTCTACTTATTAACTATGAAGAAAAATTAGAAGTGGCCGGAGAGGAAATAATTATTTATAAGGATATACCACTGAGAATCCTGAAAAAGAGAAACAAATATGAGCCATTAACGAATACAGTGGTCCCCCGGGTTACGAATCCCCCGGGGAACGAAATCCCCGGGGTCCGAAACCTGCGGGACCGCAAAAATTCCCCCAGGATCCAAAGGATCCCCCGGGGAACGAAACGGAAAAACCGCGCGGCCCCTTTAAATCGGCCGCACTTTCCGTCCTCTAAAGCGGTCTCCCAGGATACGAGCATTTCCGGGTTACGAAAGGTAATCCGGAACGGATTACCTTCGTAACCCGGGGGACCACTGTATATTGAAACAGAACAATATTACATATAGGTGGGAAAGACTGGAAAGTGTTAATTTTAGATACATATCTGATTTATATAGGATTAACTCAACACTGAAAATGAAAGAATTTCTTAGAAGACACAAAAAAAAAGGATCAAAATTCAGAATGCCGTGAATAGACTGGAAAACTGGGCCAAAGCTAACAAAATGAAATTCAATACAGAGAAATGTAAGGTTCTGCACTTAGGGCGGAAAAATGAAATGCACATAGAGTGGCACTATTACTTCCCTTGGGATGGGGGATACTTGGCTGAACGAGACTACATATGAAAGGGATCTAGGAGTCCAAGTAGACCATAAGTTGAACATGAGTCAACAGTGTGATGCAGCAGCTAAAAAGGCCAATGCAATTTTAGGCTACATCAATAGAAGTATAGTGTCTAGGTCAAGGGAAGTAACAGTGCCACTCTATTCTGCTTTGGTCAGGCTCCACCTGGAATACTGTGTCCATTTCTGGGCACCACACTTCAAAAAGGATGTGGAAAAAATGGAGTGTGTCCAAAAGAGGGCAACTAAAATGGTGAATGGTCTAGAAACCATGTCCTATGTGGAACGGCTTAGGGAGCTGGAGATGTTTAGCTTGGAGAAGAAAAGGTTAAGAGGTGATATGATAGCCCTGTTTAAATATCTGAAGGGATGTCACACTGAGGAAGGAGCAAGCTTGTTTTCTGCTGCTCAAGAGAACAGGACTCGGAACAATGGATGCAAGCTCCAGGAAAAGAGATTCCACCTCAACATTAGGAGGAACTTCCTGACAGTAAGGGCTGTTTGACAGTGGAACACACTCCCTCAAAGTGTGGTGGAGTCTCCTTCTTTGGAGGTCTTTAAGCAGAGGCTGGATGGCCATCTGTTGGGTATGTTTTGATTGGAAGTTCCTGCATGGCAGGGGGTTGGACTGGATGGCCCTTGTGGTCTCTTCCAACTCTAAGATTCTATGATTCTATGATTCTATAATCTGAGGAAAGAGTAGGTAGAAGAGAGAGATGCATGAAAAAAGCAGAGGAGAAACGATTTTCAAGAAAAGGCAGGACAATGGAATGGAGATGTTTTGCCTTATGGAACCAAGAATGATAAGATTTTCACTTGCAGATCCTGAAATGACTCCTGTGCTTTTAAGAATTTCATAGAAATGAGGATTTGGCCATTTGTAGCTTCTTACTGATGTTCTATGACCTGGAAATTCTAAGTGAGCAACAGAAATCAGTGGTGTGGCAGAAGGGTCTGACTTTTGCAGATTAATGTGAACTGACGAGGCAGTTCTTTTGCTACAGGCAGCTAGCTATGCTTACTGTCAAAGGTTATATCATGCAGACAGTGGCACATTGCACATTCAGAGCACTGAAGAACATGGGGAAATCCCCACTTGTTTATAGACAGCAGAGAAATTGTGCCACTCAGGTTAATGGCCAAAATGTTTACTGTCCATATGGAGAGGTATCAGTTTATGTACAGATCCCATGGATGGACAGAAGAATGAAAACAGAAAGAAAACTTTTTGGCTGTTCTCATTAATCAAACGAACACAGTGCATTAAGATGTTAATGTCTTTCTGAAAGACAAAATTAATGATTCTGTGAGAGGCAAATACCAAGCGCTTCAGTTCTTTTAAGTACCTCCAAGAGCTGCAAACAACCAGATGTAACTGAATAATCACAAACTAAGCATAACAGCCATTAGCTATAATGACAGCCAACTCTCAGACATCAGTCTTTGTATGCAGTTACAAATTGGCAGAAACAAAGCTATAGATCTGAAACAAGATGAAAAAGGGGGGTTGTGTTTTTTGGTGATGTTTTGCTGAATAATTATTCTGCATCTTGCAGTTGATACAAGAAGAACAGAAGAGTTACATTATCTTTTGGGCACTTCATAAATGTACATCTTTAGGATATCTAGAAACATGAAAAAGTAATCTTTTAAAAACAAACAGTTTGAGCTCTAATTGAGCAGACATATTTGGCTTAACGTCTTTCAGACCTATTTCCTTTTCTGTATCTTTCACATTAATATCATCATCATCATCATCATCATCATCATCATCATCACCAATCTCTAGCTGAGAAATTATGCCAAATCAATCTACAGTGACAACCAGCAACCTATTTATTCCAAAGCAAATCTAATAAAATCAATGGGATTGTTTCAGATTGCATGGATCTAACTGGCAGCCAGTGCCAATTTTAGGGGACTGGTTTCATTCCAAAATAGTTTACAAGATGTAAATATTAGTGAAGCTCAAAGGGCTATCTGGACTTGATCTAGTCTTCTGATGTGCATGGCTCCAAACTATGGGCTTCGTTTGAATTCCCTGTGGAAATACATCAGACTAATATTAAAAAGGAAAAAGAAAACTTGTCAGTTCATTTCTCCTGACCAGATTCAAACACTGTAATCCTGATTTTGTTGTGAAGTTATCAGAGATATTGGCCAGATGAGGAAGGGGAAGGAGTTGGAGAACTACAAAAGGCAAATGCCCCAGAGCTTCCATTAAGAGAATAAGAACTTCTGCTCTATCTATATGAGCAGATGCTTTCTCATCATATAGTATATACAATGCTGTCACCAATATTTTGTTTTCCCTTTTATTTTTGTTATTACATCCTTAATTGATTTTGTCATTCATTCACAGAAATCACTTTAATGGTAATTCATTTATTCATTCATTCATTCATTCAAATATCTCTACCCTGCCCTGTATCACAAGATCTCTGGGTGATGTACAATTAAAAAAAAAGGTTATAATAATTTTGAGAAATAATAGTCTAAAATATATTAAAGAGATTAACAAGTTAAAACAGATTTAAAACATTAAAACAGTTCAAGAGATCAAGAGCATTTTGAAGAAAATAAATTACACCACAACGCTTTAGTAAATCTCAATAAAAATGTTATTGTTTAATTTAATTCCATGACCTTGTATATGACCTAAAGAATGCCTGGTAGCCCATATTCACATGCACACACACACACACACACTTTCAATAAGGAGCTTTAAGCAAAAGGAATGAAATCTGGAGAAATTGTTATAGTGCATAGTTCTGCACAGAAGATGATTATGTTCCAGGAAAGTAAGAAACAGGGCAGGAAAAAAGCAGAAGGTGAATCAAAAAGTATGAAACTGACGTCATCACATAAGCTGGCAGTCTGGAAAAATTTAAAATACTAATATTACAAGTTTTGTTATCTAGGGAAACTTTCCATTTTTTATAATCAGCTTATTCATAACCTTGCAATTAAGTGCAATAATTAAACACTAATATTAGTATCTGAGGGTTAAATCCTCTTGCTTCAATCCACTGCTTGCTTAAGGATTCTTGCCTCAACCTCAAGGGCAATCTCATTAATGGGGGGAGAAGAGCAGCTATGCTCATACATTCCTTTGCCCACAGTGATGCATATCCTCCCACCACTGAGAGGAAGGCAGGGGAGATTTTGTGCATATACACAAAGATTAAGGTTTTTGCCCAAAGATGCCACAGCTTAGTTTTTAAAAATGAAAAAAAAATTATGACCAAAAAAACCCCACAATGAATTGGGCTAATCCACTGGTGACCTTCTTTGGAGCAGGACTACTAGAAATATCCTCATGAGGAGATAATGTCACTACAGTAGCCATACATACCTTTGGATTTGTTTCATTGATCCATTACATTTTATTCACCTCTCCTCCATGAAGCTCACAGCTGTCTGAAATGTTCTCTGTTCATGTTTGATGCTCATAATACTGTATCTGTGTGAGGGAGCTAAGGCTGAGAAAAAGTGACTGGCTCCACATCAACCATTGAGCTTCACAGCTAGGTGGAGATAGGTACCTTGGTTCCCCCAGTCTTAAGAACTATACCACTTTGCCTGTCATGAGTCATTCCCATGACTTATTCTCAGCATACTCTTACTCCTGTCCAACAGGTTGACTATCAGCTTCATGCAGTGCTGTAACCGGTCCATACAGCTCCTTTAAGATGCATAAAAGGTAAAGGTAAATATTTCCCCTTTGACATGATTGTCAAATCACGTCCAATGTAGGGAGCAGTGCCCATCTCCATTACTAAGCGGAGGGAGCCAGCATTTTCAAAGATGACTCTGTGATCATGTGGCTGACATGACTGCACAGAACACTGTGACCTTCTCACCAAAGGAGTACCTATTTATCTACTTGCACTTTTAGATGCTTTCAAATTGTTAGGTTGGCAGAAGCCGGGATTAGTGACAGTAGCTCACTCCATCATGCAGCACTTGAGCCTCAAACTGTCAACCTGCCAATCTTGCTATCATCAGAGTCAGCAACTTAACTATTGAGCATAAAAGACCTATTGGGGCAGGGAGGTTCTGTGAAAGAGATGCAAATAGGGAGTGCTATTTTTGAATTGTAATGTGAGAATACTGTCACACTCTTGAGTTCATCTGAGAAAGCTCATAAATGAATTTTAGGAACAATAAAATGTAATAGACTAGGATTAGCAGCATTAAAGCTTTAAGGATAACAGCTCCCAGAAATTCTAAAGAACTTGTAATCCTTTGCTCCCTGGAAGGGTGCAAAGGAATCACTGAATACTGTGCCTCTTCCATTCTGACTACAGAAACCTCCCACTCTGCTTGCAGATGGGGGGGGGGGGGTCTATCTCCTTGAGAGTTGATAGAGCTTTATTGTACTCTGGCTGACCTAGTTCTGGCCTAGTTCTGCCAGTGTTGAATTGGGACAGTTTGAAGCAAACTGAGTTGTGGACATATCAAGGGTGACTGAGGATCCCACAGGATTCAAAGTCACTCACTTCTGCAGCATGCAGCCACACTTGGGTTACCGTATCTCAGAGCCCAACACTCCTTTCCTGTCCTAGGAAAGAAGAAACATTGAAAGCAAACAAAGTTTGGCTACCAGTCCTGGAAAAAAAAAACTAAAACCAAGTCTCAATACATGCAAATGAACACCCCCCAGGGTCAAGCAATGGATTACTAATGAAATAGACACACATCCACCACACATATCCTCCCACCCTGAGGCCTTCAATAATAGACCAACACAGAGATTAATATGTAAATCACATCTTCCCAACTAAGGGTCACACAAGTATATGTGTGTGTGTGTGTGTGTGTGTGTTACACTTCCATGCCACCACACTCTGAAGATGCCAGCCACAAATGCAGGCAAAATGTCAGGAATACATTCTTCCAGAATATGACCACATAGCCCAGAAAATCCACAGAAAACTGATTTTATATTGTTTTTATATATTGGTGTTTTAATATGCTGGATTTTTTTACTTTTATTATAAGGTTTAATTAATGTGTCTTGTTTCAGTTCATATTGTAAGCTGTGCTCGGTCTCATTCTGGGGAAAGGTGAAATATAAAAATAAATAAATAAATAAATAAGAAAGAAGAACCAACTCTTCTTGATAGAATCTATCTATCTAGTTCAGGCTGTAAGAAATTAATGCTAGGAATGTGCTGCTGCCCAATTAAAACAAGTCTACTTCTCTGACGCTCCCACTCAGTTTGATGAATTTCATACAAGGAAAGAAATATGCTACAGAGTACCTATTTTTAATTGAAAAAGAAAATTCTGTGTGCTATATTGGCTCCCCTCACCCCGATTTTTGGTTGTGTTTTTACCTTTTCTCCCCTCCCCCTTTTCTTTTTCTTTTGAATTTTCAGAAAAATCTCCCTTGTCTCCTTTTACCAAGTTGTCAAAACAAAAGAAAAGAAATTCAGATCTGGCATGACTTTGATAACTCCCTTTCCCTCCCAGCTGTTCTGTCAGTCACTGTTATGGCGCTCCATTAAAAAAAAAAGCAAGGAAGGAAAAAAGAAAAAAGAAAAAAAGAAAAAGAAAAAGAAAAAGAAAAACAAGCAGGAAGAACTCATTAACAGTCCAGACACCAGCAGACTTTAGCTGCATGAACTCCCCAAGGTGAAACAGTCATTCCCTTGGAGCACTCTTATTGTCCTCATCATGCCATTAATTTTTGCAAGATTTAGATATGCACTTGCCACTGCCTATTTGCTGGGCTGTCTTTGAAATCCAGGGTGGAAAGAAATTCCAAGAAAGCGTAGCATTCTGTCTTGCAAGGTTTCAGTGCAACATAAAAATATTATCCTGGAAATGCAGTGTGATTAGCAGTAGGCATTGAAGCAATCAGACAGTGTTCAAATGGTTTTGTCTCACAAGGAGTACCTCTTTGAAACAGCTTTGTTTCATGAGCCATGAAAAACCTCTGGGTGACCTTGGGCAAGTCACACTCTCTCAGCCTCAGAGGAAGGCAATGGCAACCCCCCTCTGAAGAAACTTGCCAAGTAAACCCTATGATAGGTTTGCCTTAGGGTCAGCTTAAGTTGGAAATGACTTGAAGGTATGAAACAACCACATATTTGAAGAAACCAAAACTTTCAGCTCAAACTCAATGAAGCCCTAGTTTGAGAGATTGTTGTTTTCATCATAGGCTTTAGTTGGAATGTAAAATGACATTGAATCAATCCACTCTCAGCTTATTTGCATTAGAGCAATAATAAATATTTGCCAAGATTCAAAGCGAACTTTCCCCCGCCTGAAGCAAATCCCTTTTGGAATGAGAAATTGTTTTAAATTAAAAACTCCAAATGAAATTTTAAATTATGTCTTTTGTCTGACCATTTCAATATGAATCTTTAAAAGTTTCTTGATGGTTTTAATTTTGACAAAAGTGACATATAAAATCAAGTTATCAAGTCCTAATTCTTATTGTATGTTAACAGTCAAATGCTGACATACAATTGCATGTCAACCATAATATAATTTATTAATATTATATTGTCATACATATAAAATCATTTTTCCAAATGGTTTTCCTGGACACATTAGACTTTTTGGTAGCCTGCATGAGTTAATCCATGAAATCATTCAAGTTGGACACATTTGACCAGAAAAAGGCAGATGCACCATAGAGAAGGTTAAGAGTGTTCTATAAGGCTCAGTCTCAGCCTACAGTAATTTCTGTTAGTGTTACTGGAGTAGCAAGTTATAGTATCAGTCTATTTAACTTTGGCAAGTAAGTAAGTAATTTGGCAAGTAAGTAAGAAGTTATAGTATCAGTCTATTTAACTTTGGCAAGACCTCACCAGGAATGCTGTGTTGAGTTCTGGACAGCACAATTCAAGAATGATGGGCTGGAACGTGTCCAGAGAAAGGCAACCAAGATGGTAAAAGAATCTAAAAACATGTCCCATGAGGAACAGCTTGGGACACTGGACATGTTTAGCTTGGAGAAGAGAAGAATGAGAAGTGATATGGGGACCATCTTTAAATATTGTTTCACATAGAAAATGGAGCAAACAAACACTAGCCAGCGCCTACTGTATGAGCCAATGGATTGAAATGACAAGAGGGGAAAAAAGATTTAACTTAAACATCAGGAAGAATTTCCTGACGTAAGAGCTGTTCAACAGCAAATTAGTCCACTTCAGAGATGGTGGAGTCTCCCATATTCCAGCAGTCTCTTTCTCTCAGACCTAACTCCCACTCTTACCCCTCCCTTTTCTCTAGCGTTGAACGTGTGTGTGTGTATGCCCCCTTGCTGCATGATATTTATGCCCCCAATAAACTGTGTATTTTATTGGACTTATTTGGACTAGTGTCACTTCTCTTGGGGTTTGTCGGTGGACCTCTGGTAGACAATATCGAGACCTGATCTCAGCGTAAGACTGTTAGGGTCTTCCTCTCTGCATAATTGAGCTAATTATAATTCCCCTAAGAAAGAGACTTCCTAACAAGGGAAATGTTCCTCAAAGTCAGAAAATTTGAAGTTACTGCAGTGCTTCCTACCAAGGGTTGCTAGCTTGGCCCCTTCCTTGTTGCCTTTCTGCTGATGGACAAAGAACTTGAAATTCAAGTAGCCTTTTCGAAATGAAGAGATTTTTTAAAAGGCATGGTGTTGCATTTTTTATTGATATTGTTTAAAATTACTTCTAATTAGAATGTGTTTTAATATTATTGCTTATTTGATTGTGTACAATTTTTTAGTAGAATCATAGAATAATAGAATCATAGAGTTGGAAGAGACCACAAGGGCCATCCAGTCCAATCCCCCTGCCATGCAGGACCTCCAAATCAAAGCATCCCTGACAGATGGCCATCCAGCCTCTGCTTAAAGACCTCCAAGGAAGGAGACTCCACTACGCTCCGAGGGAGTGTGTTCCACTGTCGAACAGCCCTTACTGTCAGGAAGTTCCTCCTAATGTTGAGGTGGAATCTCTTTTCCTGCAATTTATATCCATTGTTCCGCGTCCTAGTCTCTGCAGAAGCAGAAAACAAGCTTGCTCCCTCCTCAATGTGACATCCCTTCAAATATTTAAACAGGGCTATCATATCACCTCTTAACCTTCTCTTCTCCAGGCTGAACATCCCCAGTTCCCTAAGGTGTTCCTCATAGGGCATGGTTTCCAGACCCTTCACCATTTTAGTTGCCCTCCTTTGGACCCGCTCCAGTTTCTCCACATCCTTTTTGAATTGTGGTGCCCAGAACTGACACAGTATTCCAGGTGGGGCCTGACCAAAGCAGAATAGAGTGGCACTATTACTTCCCTTGATCTAGACACTATACTTCTATTGATGCAGCCTAAAATTGCATTGGCCTTTTTAGCTGCCGCATCGCACTGTTGACTCATGTTCAGCTTATGGTCTACTTGGACTCCTAGATCCCTTTCACATGTGGTCTCATTCAGCCAGGTGTCCCCCATTTTATATCTGTGCATTTCATTTTTCCTCCCTAAGTGCAGAACCTTACATTTCTCTGTGTTGAATTTCATCTTGTTAGCATTGGCCCACCTTTCTAGTATATTCAGGTCATTTTGAGTTTTGATCCTGTCCTCTGGGGTATTAGCTACTCCTCCTAGATTAGTGTCATCTACAAATTTGATAAGTATGCTCCCAATTCTGTCATCCAAATCATTAATAAAGATGTGGAACAGCACTGGGCCCAGGACAGAACCCTGTGGGACCCCACTGGTCACTTCTCTCCAGGATGAAAAGGAGCCATTGTTGAGCACCCTTTGAGTTCAGCCACTCAACCAATTACAAATCCATGTAACAGTTAACTTGTCTATCCCACATTTTGCAAGCTTATTTGCAAGAATGTCATGGGGAACCTTGTCAAAGGCCTTACTGAAATCGAGGTAAACTATATCCACAGCATTCCCTTCATCTACCAAGCTGGTAATTTTATCAAAAAAAGAGATCAGGTTCGTTTGGCATGACTTGTTTCTCTGAAACCCATGTTGGGTTTTTGTGATTATGGCATTGGCTTCTAAATGTTCACAGACTCTCTGCTTAATGATCTGCTCTAGAATCTTTCCTGGTATTGATGTCAGACTAACTGGATGATAATTGTTGGGATCCTCTTTTTTTCCCTTTTTGAAGATGGGGACAAGGTTTGCCCTCCTCCAGTCTGCTGGGACTTCTCCTGTTCTCCAGGAGTTCTCAAAGATTATTGCCAATGGCTCCGATATCACATTTGCCAGTTCTTTTAATACCCTTGGATGTAGTTCATCTGGTCCTGGAGATTTGTATTCATTTAGAGTAACCAGGTATTCCTGTACTGTCTCTTTACTTATTCTGTGCTGAAATTCCCCCACTCTGTCCCCTTCTTCACTGTCCTCAGGTTGAGCACCTCTTGCTTTTTCTGAGAAGACTGAAGCAAAGAAGGTGTTGAGTAATTCTGCCTTTTCTCTGTCCCCTGTTAGTATTTTGCCATCTTCTGCACGCAGTGGTCCTACCATTTCCTTCTTCTTCCTTTTGCTGCGGACATATCCAAAAAAGCCCTTTTTATTGTTCTTAACCTCTCTAGCAAGCGCGAGTTCATTTTGCGCTTTAGCTTTTCTGACTTTATCCCTACATGTGCTGGCTATTTGTTTGAATTCCTCTTTGGTGATTTCCCCATTTTTCCATTTTTTATACATGTTCCGTTTAAAACTTAACTCAGTTGTAAGTTCCTTAGTCATCCATACCGGTTTCTTGAGACATCTCCCAGTTTTCTTCCTCATTGGGACTGTCTGAAATTGTGCTTTCAGTATCTCCCATTTGAGGAACTCCCATCCATCTTGAACTCCCTTCTCTTTTAGTATTCTTGACCATGGGATCACCCCCAGTATTTCTCTAAGTTTATTGAAATCAGCTCTCCTAAAGTCTAGAATTCGTGTCTGACTATGCCTAGCTTCATCTTTCCACTGTATAGCAAACTCCAGAAGGACATGGTCACTTCCACCTAAGGATCCCACCACTTGCACCCCATCAACTAGGTCTTCCTTGTTGGTTAAGATAAGATCTAAGATGGCTGATCCCCTCGTTGCTTCTTCCATCTTTTGGACAATGAAATTGTCTTCCAGGCAAGTGAGGAATTTGCTAGACCTTGAGGATTTGGCTGAGTTTGACACCCAGCAAATATCCGGATAGTTGAAGTCCCCCATCACTACTACATCTCTCCTTTCTGAGTGTGTGGTCATCTGTTCTCGAAAGGCATCATCCAATTCCTCTGCCTGAGTCGGGGGTCTGTAGCAGACTCCCACAGTAACATCCCTGTTATTTCCCTCTCCTTTAATTTTTATCCAGATGCTCTCCACCTGACTTCCAGTTTTGACTTCCTGGATCTCTTCACTGGTGTAAATATCCCTGACATATAATGCTATTCCTCCTCCTTTCCTGTTTGGCCTGTTTCTCTTAAAAAGGTTATATCCCTCTATTTCTACATTCCAATCATGAGATTCATCCCACCAGGTTTCAGTGATGCCTATTATATCATATTTTCCTTGTTGTGCTAAGAGTTCAAGTTCATCCTGCTTATTTCCCATACTTTGTGCATTAGTGTAGAGACATCTAAGACCATGTGTCCTCTTTACTTGCTGCTTTTGCATGGTTTTTTGCTTCCTACTCTTGGGTCCTTTCACTGTTTGCCTTGTTCCCTCTATGCCACTTGGACTATTCTCTCCATCCCTTTTGCCTTCCAGAATGCTGTCTCCCTCCCCCACATAACTCAGTTTAAAGCCCTCCTAATCAGATTCTTCAGACTGTTGGCAAAAACGTTTTTGCCAACTGGCGTGAGATGAAGCCCATCCCTTGCCAGAAGTCCCTCCTCATGGAACCGCAGCCCATGATCCACGAATCCAAACTGTTCTTGGCGGCACCATCTACGGAGCCAGTTATTTACCTCTGTTATTTTCCTCTCTCTTCCTGGACCATGCCCTTCCACCGGGAGAAGGGATGAGATGACAACCTGTGCATTCATCTCTTTCAGCTTCCTACCCAGATCCTCATAATCCCTTATGATATTCTCAAGGCTGTGCCTTGCAGTATCATTGGTTCCCACATGAACTAAAAGAAAGGGGTATTGATCAGTAGGCTTGACAAGTCTTGTCAGCCTCTCTGTCACATGATGGATCTTTGCCTCAGGGAGACAACACACCTCCCGAGACATCTTGTCAGGCCCACAAACCACTGCTTCGGTACCCCTCAGCAAGGAGTCCCCCACCACCACCACGCGCCTCCTCCGAGGCTTAGCAGTGGTCGTTCCCTTTGGTGCTATTCTCAGGCTCTCCTGCTCTGTCCCTGACGTCTGTCCCTGCTGCTTTTCCTCATCATCTCTAACAACAGAGAGAGATTCAAAGCGATTCTGCAGCTGCAAGCAGCTCACAGAATGTTCCCTGGTTTCCTTACTTCTGTGTGTGACCTTCCTCCAAGCATCTACCTCTGTTTTATGTGCAGTGACCTCCTCCACCCCAGCAACTTCCTCTGTGTGTTTCCCACCCAAGACATTCTGGCCTGTTCTGTTCAGGAGAATCTCCTGCTCTCTATGATGCTGGAGTGCAGATATCTGCTCCTCTAGCTGCTGTACTTTCTCTTCTAAGAGGGCTACCAACTTGCACTTAGGGCAGGTGTAGTTCCCCACATCTGTAGGCAAGAAGACAAACATGCCACAGGTGTTGCAGGTGACTGCTGCAGGGCCTTCAGTGTCCATACTGAGAAGTCTTTTTTTTTTTAAAATTAAAGAATTTTTATTGAAGTTTAAAATCATGTATACAACACACAAATATCACACTCCATATAAACATACACATACATAAACAAACAGCTAACTGAAAAAAAAGAAAAAAAAGAAAAAGAAAAGAAAAACAAATTAAAAGAAAAACAAAAACAAAAACAAACCTAAACCATTTGCTCACCTAGGCATATGCTTCCATAGAGAGTTCAGTAATCTGTTAAATCATTACCAATTTACGTCATTAATACATTAGTTACATTGTTAAGTTTTCTATTTGCCGTTTAAATTTTTGTCATATAATGCCCTATCTTGTTTTGTTCTCCAAATAAAAGGAATTACTCTGTCTTAAAACACAAAATGGATTCTACGTTGTTTCTTACTTTCTTCTTTTCTTTCTTACTTTCTTTCTATCATTTCCCCCCCCCCCCTTGTAAATCAACATTCAAATTTATCCAATTTCTTTTCATTCTTAATAAATTCTATTAACGGAATCCAACATTTTTTCCTTTTATTCCAGTCATTTCCCCTAATCAAGCAGGTAAGTTTGTCTGATTCCATATATGTTGTCAATTTCAGTAACCAGTCATTCCAGTTCAAATTGATTTCTTCTTTCCAGTGAGCTGCAAGGATTATCCGGGCTGCAGAGATCATATAGAATAAAAGAACGCCAAATTTATTTTCCATATATTCGTCTGATATCATGTTTAAAAGATAACATTTCGCATCCAATTTAAATGGATAATTAAGGATTTTTTGAATTGTTTCATGAATTTGCTTCCAATATTTTTTAACTGTGTCACAGTTCCACCACATATGTAACAGAGAACCAGGATTTTTCTTGCATCTCCAACAAGTTATGCTATTGTTTTTGTAAATTTTGGATATTCTAATAGGGGTAAGATACCATCGATTCTGCATTTTAAAGTAGTTCTCCTTAATTTCTGTACATACGGTATATCTTAGTCTTTTCTGCCAGGTTTTTTCCCATTGTTCTAATGACAGTGTCTCTTTCAGATCTTGGGCCCATTTAATCATCGGGGTTTTAATATACTCCTCATGCATTTCCATTTTTAAAAGAAATTTATAATATAAAGAAATTTTTTTTGGATTATCTGCAAAGATAATCTTGTCAAAATCTTGTTGCATTAGTTCGATTCCCATTGATTTTGTATCATATATGAATCTTTCTTTTATTTGTCGGTAGGGAAACCAATTTATTTGTATACCTTCTATCCCCAATTCTTCTTGTGTTTTCAGTCTGATTGGATTATTCGTCTTATCCGGCTTAACCAGATCTTTGTACGTTAACCATTTCCCGTTGCCCATCATGTCATTCTTATGGAAGGCCTCGTTCACTGAGACCCAAAAAGGAAACTTTTTATAAATTAGGGATTTATATTTAACCCAAGTTTTAATTAACGGTTTTCTTATAAAATGATTCATGAAGGCATTATTTACTTTTATTTTGTCATAAAATAAGTATGCATGTACTCCGTAAATTAAGTCAGCCATTTCTAAATTTAATAGATCATTATTTTCTAATTTAAACCAATCTGTTAGCCAGTCAAAACAACATGAATGGTAATAAATTTTAAAATTTGGAAGTCCCAAACCCCCTCTTTTAACATCATCCTGCATAATTTTAAATCTTACCCGAGGTTTTTTGCTATTCCATATAAATTTACTAATATCCTTGTTCCACTGAACGAAGGGTTTTTCGTTTGTCAAGATAGGTATGGTCTGGAAAAGGAAAATGATTTTTGGTAGGATATTCATTTTTACTGTAGCAATTTTTCCTAACCAAGACAATCCTAACTTTCCCCATCTAATCATGTCATTTTTTATATTTTGCCATATTTTATAATAATTATTTTTAAATAAGTCCACATTTTTTGTTGTTAGCCAAATACCTAAGTACTTTACTTTCTCTTTAATTTTGTATTTAGAACTTGACTCTAATTGCTGTTTTTCTAATTTATTTAAATTCATCACCAAGATTGAGGTTTTTTCCTTATTAACGATCAGCCCTGATACATCCCCAAATTGAGCTAGTATTTGGTTGACTTTAACAATTTGTTCGGTTGGATTAGACATAATAAGAACTAAATCATCAGCGCACGCCTTCAGCTTTATCTCCTTTCCTTTGACTTTTATTCCTTCTATAGCTGTATCATTTCTGATTATGTTATTAAGAATTTCCAACACAGAGATAAATAATAAAGGGGATAAGGGACAGCCCTGCCGTGTACCTCTTAAAATATTAATTTTTTTTGTTTTTCTCCATTGATTATCAATGATAATCATACTGAGAAGTCTTAAAGAGGCACTGAAACAAGACTGTGGGCTTCTCTTGCTAGACTTGGCCTTTGTTTCCAAGCTCTGTCACTGAGTTCAAGTCACGGGGCCTATAGGTATGTAGTGAGCTCCTGGCTACTAGCTCCTTCCAGGGGCAAGTCTCTGATTCACTTCCTCTGATGCTTCAGGCCAGCTTCCCTTCTATTGTCTAAAAACTTCCTTGACTAGATAAGAAAACGGTGCGTGCCTCTCCAAGCCTTGTGTAGCTTAAGAGGCCTGGCTTCTCCCAGCAGCGGCTCCCAGTAATGCAATGGGTTCAAGTGTAAATTAGATTAGATCTCACCCAAGCACATGGACTAAAGCCCCCCCCCCTCCTTCTTCTCCTTTCTTAAAGGAAAATGCAGCCTCTCCAAGCCTTGTGTAGCTTAAGAGGTCTGGCTTCTCCCAGCAGTGGCTCCCAGTAATGCAATGGGCTCAAGTGTAAATTAGATTAGATCTCACCCAAGCACATGGACTAAAGCCCCCTCCTCCTCCTTAGTACTGTTTCAGTATTATATTTTTCCATGTGTTTATTTTAAAACGCTTATTTATACCTTTTAAAAGCTTCTTGTGAACCAGCTTAAGTCCCAGTCTATGCTAGGAAATGTGAGAGATACAACTGAATTTGACATGAAGAGTAATGACACTGACAAGACAGAAGCTGACTGACAACCAGTCCCTATCTGCCTACAATCTGCATAGTTTAGCAGAGAAGATTAAGCAAGCTTAATCTTCTTTATAAAACATTTAAAGTAGCTTTACTTGTTCATAATCAAATGAATATTTTAATGGAGGAGAGAGAGGGAGAAAATGGCTGCAAGTTAGAATGATGCAGGAAGAGAATAACAAACAGAAACAAACCAAAACAAGTAAACAGGAAGCCATCATAAGGCAAACTAGGCAATTAGTGTATAGGCATGCAAAAGTTGCCATTTGCCTTGCTGGAGAGAAATGCAGGCTAGAAATAATACATTTAGCAACATTATCTATTGCGAACTGTTTTCATATTCATTATAGTAGAATCTTGAGGTCATTCAGTAAAGGTGCATGGTTGGAGATTCAGGAATCATAAAACAAAGTACTTCTCCATATAATGAAAATATAGAATTTACTACTATGTGATATAATGATGACCACCAGTATGAATCATTTAATGGGATCTTGTAGCACCTTTGAGACTGAGTGAGCGAAAGAAGTTGTATCATAAGCTTTCGTAGAGTTAGATCTTCATGCCTCATTTAAAAAGGGGATTGAACAAATTAATGAAGGATGAGAATATCAATGGTTGTTAGTCATGATGGCTGTATATTGCCTCTGACATCAGAAACAGTATGTTGTATGCCAGTTCCTGGGGAAAATAAGTGGAAGGGTGGTAATAATAATAATAATAATAATAATAATTATTATTATTATTATTTCTTACCCGCCCCTATGTAAAAACACTCGAGGCGGGGTACAGCAAGATAAAAAAACAATTATAATTAAAATAATTCAATGATCCCATTCCAAACCTCCCACCCCTTAAAATAGAATTAAACTAGCTGAGTTTAAAATTACATTTCAAACAATAAAACAACCAACATGTATACGCATAACACCACAATGCTGGCCACAGCATGGGTAACAACAAGGTACAGGGGGAGGGGACAGAGAATAGGCTGGGAGGATTGTAGATAGTAGAAGCCGGGTAGATTATACAGTTTCTGGGAAGGCCTGCCGGAAGAGATACATCTTTAAAGCTGTTTTGAAACAGCCTAACGTTGTAATAAGACCTATCTCATCTGGCAGGCCATTCCATAGCCTGGGAACAGAAGCTGAGAAGGCCCTCTGGGAGGTCTGTGCTAACCTGGTCTTCATGGGCTGCAATAGGTTCCTCCCAGAGGACCGGAGTGTGAGGGGGGGTTCATATGGGGAGAGGCAGTCCCTGAGGTAAGATGGACCCAAGCCATGCAGGACTTTAAAGGTTAAAACCAACACCTTGTACTGTGCCTGGAAACTAATCGGAAGCCAGTGGAGAGCTTTAAGCCCAGGTGTAATGTGCTCTCTCCTGGATGTTCCACTGACAAGCCTGGCTGCCATGTTTTGGACTAATTGAAGTTTCCGAGTTAGGCACAAGGGTAGCCCCAAGTAGAGCATGTTGCAGAAATCCAAACGTGAGGTTACCAAAGCGTGCACCACTGTTTCCAGGTCCCTTAAATCCAGATAGGGGCGCAGCTGGCGTATCAGCCGAAGCTGATAACAAGCACTCCTGACCACCGCATTCACCTGACTCGTCATGTGAAGCGATGAATCAAGAAGCACCCCCAGACTGCGAACAGAGTCCTTTGAGGAGAGTGTGACTCCATCAAGGACTGGAAATTGTATTCCCGAACCTGGTTTCGGTCCTGTAACAGCTAGTACCTCCATTTTGTCTGGATTGAGTTTCAGCCTGTTTTTCCTCATCCAATCCATTACCGCTACAAAGCAGTCATTAAGAGGAGAGACACCATCTGAAGTCTGAACCGACGATCTGGTCATGGAGAGGTGTATCTGAGTGTCATCAGCGTACTGAAGACACTGAGCTCCATGCCTCCAAACGATCTCACCCAGCGGCTTCATGTAGATATTGAATAGCATCGGGGACAGAATGGCCCCTTGAGGGACGCCACAATTTAGCTCAATCTTGGAGGAGCAGCTGTCCCCGAGCCTCACCCTTTGAGATCTATCAGAGAGAAAGGACCAGAACCACCAGAGTGCGGTGCCCCGGATCCCTAACTCCCTCAGTCAACTCAAAAGGATGGGATGATCTACAGTATGAAAAGCCGCCGAGAGATCCAAGAGCACCAGCAGGGTCACACTGCCCCTGTCTCTAAGGGACAGATTGATTGTATCCCGAAGGAATACCCTCAATGTGTCCCCTCCCTGGACAACCAGCCAAGATGGACAGGGATCGAGGGAGCAAGTCGTCTTTCTCATGCTTCCAAGGAGCTTGTCCACATCATCGGTACTCACAGGTTGGAACTCATCCAGTAAAGTAACAGCAACAGAGTTGTTGGACACCTCATCTATGGATTCTGATGGAAAATTGACATCTAAGTCGGCCCTTATCCGAGAAATTTTATCTGCAAAATGGGTGTTAAACACATCACAGCAGGCCGTCGTAGGATCAAGTAGGGGATTTGGTGCAGGAGGAAAGCTCACAACATCCAGGTTGATGTTGTGAGCTTCTCATAAGGATCTCATTGGCTGTTGTTGGAATCAACCCTTGGAATACCAGATAAGCCTTTGGTCTGACCCTGAACTAGTCTTCTTATGTTCTCAAATATGTCAGCTATTGGAATCAAATATAATTGGGTGTCAAATGTACATATCAAATAACCCAGAAATATTTGTAATATTACAGTAGGCAAAGGCTACCCAAAACCTCTGAAGGAGATAACTAAAGAAAAACATTGGAGAAAATTTATTTTTAGTTTAATTTACTCTAGGATTAATAGTTTTAATTGTCATGTCATGCCGTTCAGAAATTCTGGAATCATAGTTTTGTGAGGAATTGCTAAGAATGTCAGAAAAAAATATTTTCAACAAACTGGCAAGGTTTTGCCTAGCACAGGAAATCAGATACTCTGCATCTTCTGACAACACTGTTTATTAATGGATTCACTGACAAAATATAGCCTGTCATATTTTTCTTTAAATATAGCTTTTCTTATCAATAGCCATGACCAAACTATGTGACAAACGTCTGTATTTGCTGTCCCATATCTCCAGAAGGTACCCATAACTCTTGAATAGATTTTATTTAGGCTTTGTAGAGCCATACATCATTTACACAGTAATTAATAAAGGCTTTCTCTTAGGTTTTGGCAAAATGTAATAGAAAGCATACATTTACTATTCCATTTCCCACTGTTTAAAGATATATTTTCCCCACTTAGTTGGAGAGTTATTAATGTGTTCAAAGTGCTAAGTATACCTCAAATTGCATAAAATCTCTCAAAGAACCATTCAGTCTCAACAAAAGCCATCTAGACTCTAAAAAGACTCTAAAAAAAGACCTTCAAAAGAGACTCCACCACAATCTGAGGCAGATGATTTCATTGTCAAGCTTGTACTGTCAGGAAATTCCTCTTAATATTTAGGTGGAATCTCTTCTCCTGTAATTTGAATCCATTGCTCTATATCCAAGCGGCTGTGTGCATGGACCAAAAGGCCTGTATTCCCCCCAGCCTGGCATCATCCTGTCTGGACTATGCAGGCCTTTAGCTTCAGGCTGGGATTGGCTAAACCAGATGCCAATCCAGTGGTCCTGGAGTGATCCTGGCCCAAAGGGTCCTTAATCTAAAGTCTAAAAAGACCAGCTGTTTGTAGCAAAGTTTCCTGGAAACTCTGCAGCCACAGCCATGATACTGCATGGCCTCGTGCACTCCTTACCTGCCACTGTTGTTGTGACTGCTCTGTAGGCCCCTGCCAGGACCTGTGACATTTGAAGAAGGTGTAACATTTCTGCCCTTATGGCTGCTGCATAGTCCTCCAGAATGGATGCAGTGGTGGTGGCAGGAAAGGTGAGCATGGCAGGGTTAGAACCACAGCACAGAACATCCACTTGTCACTGCACTGGCTCAGGGACTGACTCAGATGGAAACTGCAGGCAGGATACCAGGGGGTTGACCTAGGCCTCTAGTCTCTGGAAAAACAAAAAAACGAGCTTACTACATTCTCAACATGACATCCTTTCAAATGTTATAACATGGCTATCGTATCACCTCTTAACCTTCACTTCCACAGCTGGACATACCTAGCTCCTTAAGCCGCTCCTCATAGGGCATGGCTTCTACTGTGATACTACATGATTAAAAAGAATCCCTTCTCAGCATCCAAAAATAACAACCTATATGACTGCTCCTAGTCATCAGTTCACATTTTGCTAGTATTTGTTGAAATATTTATTAAATATTAATTCCTGGTCTATAAATCCTGATTGCTTACCTCCAATGCACTTATTTTAACGTAATTCAGTCTCGTTGACTTCTTTCTGATTTTGTGCATCTTCACAAAACAGAGCCCTCTAACCACAATTGTTGAGAGACGATAATGTATAAGATGCATGCAACAGGTATTGAGAGGCATGATTTGGTTTGCTTTTCTAGGGAATAAACAGGGTTTTTTTAATAATGGGATCAAGATTGCACCACTGAGATTTAAGATGCCTTCCAAATACATTAATCCCTTGATACACACTGTAAAGTGTTCAGCAATATTTATGCTTGTTTTATAAGTTTCAGAGCATTTCACCAAAGACAGCAGGCTGGCCATCCCTTTGAAGTTGAGGAGAAATCTATGGGGTGAAACAGGTGGGCAAAATAAAGTGGCTTCCAGCTGCTTTGAAGGTGCGGCATTTGGATGATATACACCATGACAGCAGCTGGAAACCAGACCAAAGCCATACTTTGGGGCTAAAAACTGGAGCAAAAAGAAGCTGGGATTGTCTGATTCAAGTCAGAAAATGTGCATCTTCACAACTACATATAAATGTCCCAATGTGAGTGCTGTAGCAAAACAAAGAAATGAAACAATAATGTATAAGATGCATGCAACGCCAATGGCTGTAATTACAATATACACAAACCAGACAGTCGAATAGGGAGGCATGGGGTGAAGGGGATGAAGGGGGCATGTTTGTGCTTTGCCAATGTATCACTTTGATACTGATGCACTGATTTCCTGTATGGGCAGAGCATTGCACGTGCAACCATGTAGCTGGTCAAAGGGGTGGGTATGCAATGGAATGATATCTGAGCAGGACATGGGAGGTAATTGGAGGTCGCAGGTGGTGTGTTTGTGTGACAGTGCACATCGATGCTAGGGAGGCAACCAAAACATTACCCAGCGGTGCAGCTTGATGCTTCACTGTGCAGTCAGGCTGTGCATATTTGGCTTGCCTTGGCAGCAAGCCATGCAAAAAATGAGCTTTTGACCAGCTTTTTAAAAAAACAGGACATCCTCATCACGACACCTCTTTGCTGAATATGGACATTTCAAACTGGTCACCTCTGATTCTTGCAGATATTAGCCCACTTACAAAGATATTAAGTGCCTTACTGAATTCCAGCCAATTTTTTTGTTGTTGATTAGTCTTTATTTAGTTTTTCCATAATAAAATAAACAAAAACAGATATATGAGCATAGTATAACTTATACATAACAACAAAAAACATTTCAGAAAGATGTATTGTTTTAGGGTAGCTCCAATTAATATTCCTGATACAATACAATCTTAATTTGCAGAATTGTGAAATGTGAAGGAATACAGTGGTCCCCCGGTTTACGAATCCCCCGGGGAACGAAATCCCCAGGACCCGAAACCGGCAGGACCAAAAAACATCCCCCGTGATCCGAAGGATCCCCTGGAATGCGAAGGAGAAAAACCGTGCGGCCCCTTTAAATCGGCTGCGCGGTCCGTCTCCTAATGCGGTCCCCCGGGAAACGAAGACTTCCAGGTTACGAAAGGTAATCCGGAACGGATTACCTTCGTAACCCGGGGGACCACTGTACCTCTGTTGTTTGATTGTTCCTGGTGATTTTTAACTTAGAGATCTTTTAAGTGCATCGGGGTAAGGATTCCAATATTTATATCGGGACCAAACCAATTGACTCATTAGATATTCCAGGGATTTTGGTGATTTCTATGTTCTTAAAGTAGATCTCCTCAAAACCACATGTTTTAACCATTAATCGTGTACAGTGTAAATTTGATTGATATCTGCTTAGTCAGAATGGTCTATTTCATATCTACTACTTCTTTGAAAAAACCTGCTTGTGTAAATTTTTTGTAACCATATGAATAATTCAGATACCAAATAGGTTTAGTATTTCTTTGCATCTCACCCCCAGATGGGTCTGCTCCTGCAATTTCTTTGTCAACACCAATATTGTATGTGTTGATCATATTAATACCAAGCTTACCACACCAACAGACATAACAAAGAGTCAGATTTGTTTCTAAACTCCTGTAACCAGAGATCTGTATACAAAATGTTCTATCCTGTTGAGCCTGAATAATGTAATCTTGGTCAGTTAAGAAACCATTAGATCTGATTATTCCAAACTAGCATATTCTATCTGACATTTGAAGTGCAATCTTTTATGACCAGCCAATATTTTATCTGAAAATGAAGGGGTGTATAGTTGAAGATGCTCAGCGAATAAAGAAGATACAGTACTTTATAAAATAACAAAGAAAACATAAGGGGAGCATTGTGGATGGAAGACAGGGAAAGAAAAAGGAAAGGAGAGAGGAAATGGGTGTGTGTGTATAACATGTTTTAAATATGGCATCATTGTATAGATCCTTTCAATTAATTAATTAATATTAGTCCAATACATCTCTATTTGTGGAGGGATGTTATTATTGATGAATTTGGTTTGACCCTCACTCTTTTTTTTACCCATTTTAATTGTAAAGGATATGATGAATGAACTGGTTCAGTGTTATGTTCTATTTGAACCGACCCTTCAGATGACATTTCCCAAGTAAAGTTCTGCTTTCTGGACTGAATAGTTTCACTTATTGTCTGCAGAACAATTCTTCCCTTTTCTGTTACAAACACAATCATCCTCGTATAATACAGCCCTAAACTGATTGTGCTACTGAATTGCAGTGAACACTTACAGATTGTGCTGTTTCCAAATTGCTTTAACATATGAGTCTTTACCAATAGAAGGATATGGGTTCCCCTTTATTCTCCTAGTTATTAGTGGTGACTTAAAAATCAATCTCTTCTAGAATAAGTTTTATTTTGCAAGAAAGAGAATCCAAAGATGCACTGCCCATTTGCACCTTTCATCAAGCTTGGGGGGAAAGCTTCAAAAACCTCTTGTAAGTACTACCATCCTTCTTGTTAAAAAAATCTCAGTCTCAAATTTAATTCCATATATTTTTCATTATGCTTTTACATGACTTTTCTGCAACAAACAGATCTAGACATTTTCCTTTTTAAAATATAAAACATCCAATATGATTAATTCATTAATAATAAATATCATGTTGAAAATGATCACTTCTTGTTTGCTGCTGCTGCTGCTGCTGTTGTTGTTGTGTGCCTCCAAGTTGATTCTGATTTATGGCAACCCTAAGGCAAACTTATCATAGAGGTTTCTAGGGCTGGAAACCTAGTGGTTTCCATCACCAGCAAGGAGTCGAACCCTGATCTCCAGAGTTGTAGTCCAGCAAATAAACCACTACACCTCACTGGCTATGATAATCACTTAATGATGATTTATTTCATTACATGAATAATGCATGGACAGAGTTGCTTGCCTGGACTGCAGCATGCAGGATGGATAGGTTTAATTATTCCTTCTGACTAATATAACATAACCTAATAGTATTTTGTGTTTGTGTCATGACGATTAGAAGAATCTAGGAATTTTAGTTTTTTTAAGTAATTTTTTATGCTTGACACCTGATTCAGTCATAGTTTCTCCTTATGCAAGTTTTGTCTAGGATTGGGTTTTGAGAAAAATATTTGCTTTTATCCCAAAGAAAAAAGAAGCTGCAAAAAAGAAAATTGAATTATGTTGCCAATGAACATGTGAAGAACCCTGTAGTTTTATTATCTCATAGAGCCATTATTTTTGTGATTATGATTATGATCATGATTATTCTACTTTCCTCCTAACTGTTGGACCTGAGGTGGCTAATAACATATCTAAAACAATCCAGATTAAAAATTACAGAAAATTTTTCATTTATATATAGATATAAAATTATCCAAAAAGTAACTAAACAATTTGTCAGGTTAAAACAAACAAACAAACAAAACAGTTAAATACATTAAAAACATTAAAGTGCATTAAATTGTTAAATGGACCATAAACTGTTAAAAAGCATTGCACATCATTTCAAAGCCAATCCTATTCAGAGGCTGTGCAGGCCATCCCTAAGGTGCTGGATCAGGGCCATGGCAAATGGACACTGCGAACCTGATCTGGCCTTTCCAGGGCATGATAGCTGTGGTGCCATGGCTTTAAGGCTGTCCTTTAGCGCTGTGTCATGTGGATACAGTGCCAGAGGAGTGCCATGACATCATGCATAGTGTGGAGCAGTGTGCAGCATCACACCACCCTGGGGGCAGAGTTGTGGCATGTGTCATGTGGATGCCACACCCCGATTCTGCCCCCAGGCCAGCATTTATGGTCAGTGTGCACAGCCCCTAGGTTTCCAAAAATCTGGTGGCACAAGAATGTTTTCAGTTTCAGATGGAAATAGAGCAAAGAGGAAGCCATCTTGGACTCCCTAGGGAGGGAGTTCCAAAGACTGGGAACAGCCATCAAGAAGGCCCTTGCATTTAGCCTTGTTCCCACTAAACAAGTCTGAGAACAGAATTAGGGAATATCTAGCCCTCCAGATGCTGTTGGACTCAAATTCCTATCAGCCCCAGATATCTGGTCTTAACCAACAGGGATGGCCATCTTCTCCACACAGCGGCCCTATTGTTTCCTTCTTTTTCCTTTTGCTGCGGACATACCCAAAAAAGCCCTTTTTATTGTTCTTAACCTCTCTCTGTGCTTTAACTTTTCTGACTTTATCCCTACACGTTCTGGCTGTTTGTTTGAATTCCTCTTTGGTGATTATCCCATTTTTCCATTTCTTATACATGCCCCATTTAAAACTCAGCTCAGTTGAAAGTTCCTTAGTCATCCATCCTGGTTTCTTGAGACATCTCCCATTTTTCTTCCTCACTGGAACTGTTTGAACTTGTCCCTTTAGCATCTCCCTTTTGAGGAACTCCCATCCATCTTGAACTCCCTTCTCTTTTAGTATTCCTGACCATGGGATCACCCCCAGTATTTTTCTAAGTTTACTAAAATCAGCTTTCCTAAAATCTAGAATGCGTGTCTGACTATGCCTGGCTTCTCCTTTCCACTGTGTAACAAACTCCAGGAGAGCATGATCACTCCCACCTAAGGATCTCACCACTTGCACCCCATTAACTAGGTCATCCCTGTTGGTTAGGATTAGATCCAAAATACTTGACTCCCTTGTTGCCTCTTCCACCTTTTGGAAAATGAAATTGTCTTCCAGGCAAGTGAGGAATTTGCTAGACCTCGAGGATTTTGCTGAGTTTGAAGTCCAGCAAATATCAGGATAGTTAAGAATCATAGAATCATAGAATCTTAGAGTTGGAAGAGACCACAAGGGCCATCCAGTCCAACCCCCTGCCATGCAGGAATTCCCAATCAAAGCATACCCGACAGATGGCCATCCAGCCTCTGCTTAAAGACCTCCAACAAAGGAGACTCCACCACTCTCCGAGGGAGTGTGTTCCACTGTCAAACAGCCCTTACTGTCAGGAAGTTCCTCCTAATTTTGAGGTGGAATCTCTTTTCCTGTAGCTTGCACCCATTCTTCCAGGTCCTAGTCTCTGGAGAAGCAGAAAACAAGCTTGCTCACTCCCCAATATGACATCCCTTCAAATATTTAAACAAGGCTATCATATCACCTCTTAACCTTCTCTTCTCCAGGCTAAACATCCCCTGCTCCCTAAGTCGTTCCTCATAGGGCATGGTTTCCAGACCCTTAACCATTTTAGTCACCCTATTGAAGTCACTTAAAGTCTGTGAAGAACAATAATGATTATTTTTCCATATACCGAACCACATGCAAAAATAGTTAAAAATACCAAAGTTCATACAGGAAAAAATAATATGTTTCAGGCTCTGTGACTTTATTACACACTAGTTTTTTAAAGACTATAAACTAGCACTTCTCTTTTAATAATTTAACATCTAGTTAGGTTTTTATAATGATGTGTTCCAATCTTTTCTCAACTATTATAGATTAGCTGTTCAAATAATTGCTCAGTAGTCCTAAGGCTTGTCTTAACTAAATATTTAATATCAAATAAAGTGGGAGCAGAAATACATGTAATGCAACATAGGAGTTTATCACATGGGAGGAATTTCTCTCAGTTGCAAATGGAGCCAATTCGCAATTACGTGAATTTGCTAGTTTAGCAAATTTACGTGAAATCTGATTGCATTCGGAATGCGTTCAGAATGACTTCCCATTTCCCAAAAATGACCCCCCCCCATTGCCTGAATTTGCATGGGATACTCTAATACGCAATTACGTGAAACCCCATGATTGCGTTCGGAATGACTTCCCATTGCCCGAAATTGCATGAGATAAATCATTCGCAATAACATGAAACCCCATGATTGCGTTCGGATTGCCATTGGATTATACCCCCAAATTCCATTGTATGACAAACTCCAAATTCACACGGCAGAATACTTGGAACAGTATGATAATACAGGTCATCCAGACAAATCTGTATGTCTGTGATGGCAGTTTCCTCTCTCTAGGGTTGGTTCTACAAACAGGAGTGCTGCTTCCTACCATAAGCACAAAGGAGGTGAATGCTTCCCCCTTTGTATTTTGTTTTACTATGGAGATTATCACATGGGGTAAGAAGGGATAACTCCCATCCTTACCCCATCCTGAAGTCACCCTTATCACATCTGCGCTTATCCCGTCTTTCCCCTGTCAGTAGAACCTGTCATTGTATTAATGGGAGTTTCCAGAGATTATTACACAGGGTAAAGGATGGAACACCTTCATCCTTACACTTTCCTTATGGTACAATCACATGAAGATTTTCAGATGACGTCTCTGATTATCCTGTCATGAAGTCATCCTTATCGTGCAATCACAATAAGATTTTCAGACGACATTGCTTTTGGCCTGTCATTCTCCTGCCACTGAAGTGGCATGGACCCCTCACCTGTATTAACAGAAACTCCCATTGAAACAATGATGGGTGCCACTGATGGGAGAAGGATGGGATAAGTGCAGATGCAATAAGGACAACTTGAGGACAGGGTAAGGATGGGAGCAATCCTTCCTTACCCCATGTGATAATCTCCTCCATTAATACAAAGTGATGAGGCCATGCCACTTCAGTGATGGGAGAAGTGTGGGGGAAACGCAACTTCATCTGAAAATTGTTGCAATCACATGATAAGGATGAGTTCAGGATGGGATAATAACAGACGTCATCTGAAAATCTTTGCGCGATTACGTCATAAGGATAGGAGCATTCCATCCTTTACCCTGTGTGATAATCTGCTATGACTCATCTGATACCACACCATTCACTAAACTATCTAGAACAGTTGGGAATTACAGTACAACCATTTCTGGAGGTCTGCAGCTTCTTCAACCCTGCTTTAATAGATGTGTAGGAGGAAGAAAAGTTGAGTCAAGAAATAGCTCTCACTAGCAGCACATTTTTCCTAATGTTCAGGTAACATCTCTTCTCTTGTGCTACAAGAGATCACAGGATTCCATCAGATGAAGCCATGGCAGTTAAAATGGTGTCAAAATGCATTAATTCTGCAATATGGATACAGCCTTTGATCGAGTTCCTCCATTGGTTCTCAAGGGATCAGTCCTTAAACATGCTAAAATTTTTTTTCTCTCTGTAAGAGGAAGTTGGGTAGTCAGCTTTGGTCTTTTACTCACCCTTTCCACACACTGATGGGTCTTTAGATATAATTTGTCTTCCATCTGGTTCATGGCAGACTATAGTTTTATTGTTAGAGTTGGCAATCTAGCATGTCTACACTTACTAATAGCTAGGTTTGCATTATGGTGACTTCCTGGTTTGTTTGTTTGTTTTTTATCACATCACTTCTCTTCCTTAATCACTCTAACTTGCAGCTATTGGTTTCCCTCCCTCCCTCTCCTCTCCTCCTTAGATAATATGTTTTATAATGAACAAGCATTTTGTAAGTAAATCTACATTTATATGTTTTAGATAGAAGATGTAGGGCATTTCTATACAGACCATTTGCAGAGGTCCCCCCTGCCCGACCTTTATATCACCCTATTCAGACAACAGAGATTATCACACACAGGAAGGATAGGGACAGGATTGCTCCCCTATCCTTATCCCATCCATGACAGTGATTGCACAAAAGCTTTCATAACATAGCACTGATCCTGTCATTATCCTGTCATTAAAGCAGCATTGCATTAAAGCGAACTCCCATTAATGCAAAATTCTGGGCAATGCCACTTCAATGACTGGACAATGACAGGATCAGTGTGATGTCATCTGAAAGTCTTTCATGCAGTCACTGTCACTCATGTTTTCTGGACAGGATAATGTCCAGATAAGTGCGGCGTCATCTGAAAGTCCTTCCCACAATCACACAGGAAGGATGGGATGGGACAAGGACATCCTATCCCCTCTGTGATAATCTCCAGTGCAGGGCCAAATGCCCAATTGGATAGCAGACTGTCTACATGTGGGAAGGGCAGTCCTGCAGTGAATCAAAGCCACCCTCACTTTAAAGTGCATTTAAAAAACTCACCATTTGCTACAGATCTTCCCTGAAAATCTGGAGCATTCTGGAATGGTGTTTGGTGGCTGTCTACACAGCATCCTGGTGTGATGCCCATTGCCACTGAGAGTTACTCCCCTGAGGTCAGTAAGAGGCACCCAACCATGTGATTGACATCAGGCACCTTGTTTCTGGCCTCAGAAGAACGACCCATGGTGGCGGCAGTGGCACAGGCAGCACAGCAAGGTATTGTCTATAAATCTGACATTGCTCCTGGATGTGCAGATAAAATGGGGGGAAATCAGGGAAGCTTCAGGACCAGAATATCCTGGGGGCAGGCCATAGTATTCTGGCCAGTGTAGACCTGCCCTAAGCTTGTTTCTTTTCCCTGCTAGACTTTATGAGCGAGAGTGGGCATGGGACTGATTGTTATTCAGATTCTGCTTTGCCAATTTGATTACTCTTCTTGAGAGATCCAGTCCTATATCTCCTGTATGTGAGCGTATGCATCTTCAAGTCACCTGTCGACTTATTTGGTTGGCAGGGGGGGAGGGGGGATAGATTTCATAGCATTTTCTTAGGCAAGGAATACTTAGAGTCTTACCAGTTCCTTCCTCTGAAATATAACCTACAGCACGTGGTATTTGATGGTAGCCTCCCATCCAAGAAATAAACAGAGCTGAGCCTGCTTAGCTTCCAGGGTCAGATGGAATCTGGTCCCTTTAGGCATTACATCTCTTATTTCATAATATTTGCCTCATTCGTTGTGCATTGCCAGCTTGGGATTGTTTTATCTCACATTCTTTACATGTATTAGAATCATTTTCTGTCAACCAAGACTCAATGACACTTGTTATATATTGGTTCAATGTGTAGTATAATAGAAATTGGTGCTGAAATTGGTTGGCCTTGGGATGCCTATGAAACACACATATTAAATAATAATAGGATTTTTACAATAAAGAGAGTTTTCCATCTACATTACTGTTTGTTTTTCAAATCACAAATAACATAATTTGATTGATTGATTTTAATAAGGCCTCTTTTGGTTTAGCAAGCTGAATTACACCTGGCAATCATTTGTAGGCATGGGAGAAAACATTGATTTTGTTTTTGTTTTGTTTTGTTGTTAGTTTAATTGGTCCCCCCCCCCCTTATCCTTATCATTTCCTTTGAATCTTTTCCCTTGTAATAATTTTGTCTGAAGTTATTCTCTTCTGTCTTATTTTGTTTAAATCTTTTTCTTTGGAAAACAAGTTACATTTTCTCAGCTGCCTGCCTTCCCAAGAGACAGAGCAATCCTCATGTTTAGCATCTTCACAACATAACTTACCAAGGGAGAAACAGTGATTACTGCATGCATTTACCTGGCTAAGATTGACTCACCATTTTTTTCAGGTGATCTAGATCGTATCATTGGAGAACTAGCAAAACCACGAAGTGCTATTTCTGAAGACATCAAATATGTGCTCACCACTGTCTAAAACTAGCAAATGAGCTACAGCAAAACTGGACAGATGATGGATCACCTCATCAATGGGAAACACAAAGCCATTAGCACAGTATGTACAGGGTTCAGATCCTCCCTTTCCATCCACCCACATATGTTTATTACACTGACCTAACTGAAACTTTTGCTCATTTTTATAAAATAAATTGCTCCTAATTTTGGACCCCAGAGAGCAAAGAGATGTGCAGCTAATCTCCTATACCCCCCCCCCTCCATACAGCATGGAGAGATGTTCACCTGGATGCAACTTTTTCGGACAAGGATCAAAGTCCTCCTACACTAAGATGGTGCTGGTTGAAGCCATTTTCCCTACAGTAGTATTTTTATTTGGGCTGCCAGGCTGTAAAAAAGAGGAGAGAGAAGAAAATACATGTAAAAATTTAAAAGTGATAGCCATCTGCTTTAATATGTCCTTTGGGGCCTGTAGACTACAGCAATCTTGTCATTATGATGGGTGTTGATGCTAGGCTTGAATAAGACATAAACCTATGCATCATTTTATCACATTGCAAGTAAAGCAAGAAGCACACATGAGAAAAAGAAGTCAATTTTGTCCTCTACAAAGTGATGGTGTGCTGATAAAATTTTGTATTACTAGACCAGGAAGTGGGGAAATATGGCTCCTGTGGAGAAATATGTCCCCTTTTTACTACACTTGTGACCCCACCAGCTCCCACCCTTATATTATTTTGGGGGATATTGTTGCCCCATCAATAACCAAGAAGGGACCAAAACTGCTGCAAAATATGACAGTCTTGCTCCCCTCACCACCTTGACTCTGCTGTGGCCCAAAGGTGCCAAAAGTGAAACTGAGATTTATATGTTTATTATTTATTATTTATTGTATTGGTATGCTGATTTTTCTGAGAATGGGATCCAAGATGGCTCCCAGGGACATTCAATTAAAAACCTTCACAATAAGCTTTTAAAATAATTACAGCATACAAGTCAAAGTGGATCCAAATGATTTTGTCTGCAAAGTGATTTGCAAATTCATCACAGCAGACTGTCGAGCATTTTATGCCTTCTTCTTATGTGCCAGAATGTAAAAGGCCCCTGACCACTCAAGACAGCTCTGCTGGACAACACTGTGTAGAAGAAATGGTGGCCAAGAAGTATAATTTTTTCACTGCCACCATCGCCATAGTGTAGGCCTTCCAATGAGCCCATGTTCAGTAAAACTCACTCCAAATCTTCTGCCATAGTTGCTCTTATCTCTGTCCCATTTATTTCATTACCACAAGCTTCCTAATGAACCAGTGAGCTCATTTGGCTCTACTTCATGAAAACAGAAACCTAGAGACAATCATGTTCATCAACCTGGCCATCTCCCTATTCCAGAGATCAGTCATGGTTTTGACAGGATCACCTGCCAAGGCAACAAGAAACTCCCTAAAAGCTATCAGGAGTCCCTCTGCATGCATATGTCTTCTGCCCATATTAATCACCCTCCCCAGAGGCTTTGCATCCCAGTGAGTCTAAAGTAGTGACCTGTCCATGGCAAGAGAACTATAGAAAGTTCCGCCACACCCAGATCACCGTTATGCTGCCCAGAACAGAATACCAGGTCCAGAGTGTGTCCTGCAGCTTGAGTGGCACCAGATATTAATTTGTACAGAGTCATAGTTGTCATTACAGACATAAAGTCCTGACAGGGCAGTCATTGCATGGATGTTGAAATTTCCCAGTACAAGTGGGCCCTCATTATACACGGGAAATCCGTTCTGGACATCCCCCCCCCCATGCGCATAACAAAATCCACGTCTGCTCTAGTCCCATTGCCTCCAATGACAGAGCACATGCACCCACACCAGCATTGGGGACAAATGTCCCTCACCTCCTCTCCTTCCCTCCATTTCTCCTTCCCTCCCTTCTTCCTTCTTTCCTTCCCATCTCATTGCCTCCCTCCCTCCCTGCTTACCTCCTGCCCCTGACCCCTGGCTTGAATGTGGGGTCGGAGTCTGCCAAGGTTGGGAGAGGGCCGAGGCCGGCTTGGAACTCAACCCTTGGGCCGAGGGTTGAGTTCCAAGCCATGAAGCAGAGGACTGGGTGCTTGGCCCAGTCCTCTGCTTGGTGGCTTGCTTTCCCTCAGCCTGAAGGGAGTCCGAGGAGCCACATTTGGGCTGAGAGAAAGGAAGTGGGGAAGGAGAGGACTGGGCCCTCGGCACAGGCATCTCCTTCGGGGATGGCTTTTCCTCAGCCTGAGAGTCTGAGGAGCCCCATTCAGGCTGAGGGAAAGGAAATGGCAAAGGAGAGGACTGGGCCCTTGGCACAGGCCTCTCCTTGACGGCTTGCTTTCCCTCAGCCTGAAGGGAGTCTGTGGAGCCCCAACTGGGCTGAGGGGAAACCAAGCCGCGAAGGAGAGGACTGGACGTTCAGCCCAGTCCCCTCTTTGGTGGCTTGATTTCCCACAGCCCGAAGGAAGGCCACAGTGGAGGAAAAGCAGCCTCTTTCTCCAACACTGCCACCCAGCCCTTCGGAAGAGGCAGCGGCAGAGACGAGGACAAGGAGACCGAGGCAGTGAGGGAGGCCGGGTGGCAGTTCCGGAGACTTTGAAGGCCTCTGGTGCTGCTGTACTCCACCTCCTCACCACCACCTCAAGAAAGGCTTGGTGGTGATGTTGGAGGCCAAGAGGGAGGGAGGCAAGGACGGAAGGAAGGAAAAAAGGAGGGAAAGAGGAAGGGAGGAGAGGAGGGGAAGCGAGAGACTTTTGTCCCCAGTGGCAGCGCGCATGCGCATATGCTCAAATCTGCACATGGCAAATCCGCATATAAGGAGGGCCCACTGTAGATGCTGGCTGTGAATGCCTTTTACTTCACAGTTTCAAACTTCACTAATTCTGCAATATGGTAGCAACCTAAGAGGGACATGGCTGACCTTTGTGCCTATCCAGTTTGCTGTTCAGGTGCTGTTCAGGTGTAGGGTGTTTTCTATCTTATTATGTTTCTTTATTTCTCCTTAAAGCACAGATGGCTTGGACAGACCTTAAATAAAGGACATCTTCAAGCAGAAGACTAACCTGCAGAACAGGACACAGGGCCACTCTGCAACCCAATCAAAATGTTTTAAAGTGTATTGCACTGGACAATCCGGTGTAGGAGCATAGTTCAAGGCTATCCTGACAAAGTCATGCCGGAATAATGGCAGAATCACAGCACCTTCTCAACACAAAGGCAATACTCTTCTATACAGCTTTTATCTTTTATTCCCCTCCCACGGAGACAATTTTTCTTTTAAGAAGAGAAAACAGTTAGGACTCCTTCACTTTTCCTCCCACACTCTTTGAAGCACTATATATACCTAGATGCTAGAAATTATATCGTACTGAGAGTATAAAAATTATTAACATTTCTAATACTGTTGCTAAAAAATGAACTGCTTCTTTTCATGACAAGGGAGTTTGTATTTTTAATAAGGAATCAGGATGAATTTGAAATGCAATTTCCTTCTAAATTTGATGAGCAGATAGAGGCAAAGTTTCTAAGAGGCAAGAGGAAATCGACTGATAAGTTTTAAAAATGCATTGAGAGTACAAAAGGAAATTTTGCTCAGGAGTATGCTTGCTATCTCTTGATTTTTCCATTATCATCATTTTCTCCCCTAGAAGGATATGATAAACCACGGGCTTCTTTGGCTCTTTAAGCATTATACATAACCTATTGCAAATATGTAATGCACCCTTATTTCCTCTAAATAACCTGGGGGATTCCCAAAATATTCAGATAATTGCAAATAAAATTAAACAGGAATACTGTTGCCAAATGCTTCTCCATATATAAAGTGAAGGCTTTTTTTTCTTTTTCGTTTTTGTCATTTGCATATTTATATAAGGTCACATTCAGAACAGGAATGGAGAGAAAAGTATAATCTCCCACCCCCACCACACCTTGGTAGTCTTCACTAAAATCCCTCCTCCAAAGCTGACTTTTACAATGGGAGGGAATTCCTCAGTGGTGCCAGGAAAGAATTCTCATCTCCAAGCAAATACCTGTCTCAGGCCTCATTCACACTACAAAATAACATCGTGTGGAAACCAGGTTATTTCCCTGTCGTTCATAATTGCTCTGAGCACACTCAATGCAGTTTGGGGGGGGGGGGAGCTGCCTGAAAAGCCACTTTACACTGGCACATTTGATACCAGGGTTTTTTCCACGTATTTTGAAAAGATGGGGATCACTGTAAATGAGAATGTGCTGTCAATTCGATTTGGGGGATTCTTCCAAAACAAGAAATGAGGGAGTTCATAAGGAAGCCAATTGACTCCCTCTGAGCAGCTTCTTGTTGCCTCTTCCCTCAACCCAGGGTGACCAGGCAAGGTCCTCCTTTTCCAGGACCTGTCCTCCATGTCAACATCCTGGGCAGTCTTGGGCAGCTCACACTCTACTTTCTGAGAAAAGAAAAGCTTGCTCCCTCACCCCAGGACCTCCCTTTCCAGGACATGCCCTCCATTTCAGCCACAAGAAATTCAAAAATGTTCCCCAGTTTATGTTGGGGGTTTTGCTATTGCGGTGTGGGTGTGGGTGTTATTTGCCCTCATTTCTGATTTATGGCAATCCTACAGCCACACTATTATGGGGTTTTCTTGACAAAGTTTCTTCAGGGGATATGCCATGATCATCCTCTGAGGCTGAGAGAGTTTGAAGGGCACTAATGGCTGATTCCCATAGCTCACAAAAAGGGGAAGGGGTGACGCAGATGTGCATCATTTGATTGATCGAACACATTTGAAAAGGAGGCTCCATTTTAAATCAATACGATGGCAGTATGAACAGCAACAAGGGCTTGATACATACAGGCGTGAAAGGGCACACTGATGATGTGTTAGGGTAGCCTCAGTGAGGTTCATTCGCACCGCAGGCTAACCCTAGCATGCATGGACAGCTCCATTTTGGATGGCGCTGTCAACATGTGCGGCATGCTGAGGCCGTAAGGCATGTGCTGCGTCCACATGGACCGCGCATGCCTTACACCTCCACGCCACAGGAGGGCTCCTATGGCACCCTTTCTGCAGCGCAAGAAGGAGCTCCAAAATGGGGCTCCTTCCTGGCTTCTGCAGCCTTGGCGCGGCCTTCACACGGCTGTGCCTAGGAGGCCGAGCCTAGGAGGCCGAGGGGAAAGGGGCTGCAATGGTGGCCCCTTTCTCCCCCCGGGAGTGCTGTGCATGGTGGGGTGCAGTGGGTGCCCAGGGAGCCTGCTGCACCTGCTTCAGGCCACGGAGAAGCAGCAATTTGCCGCTTCTCCATGACCTGGGGAAGTGGCAGATTGGGGCTGCAAAAGCTGCTGGTGAGGCAGCCCAAGCCCCATTCCGGCGCTTCTCTGGCTGCCTACGGACTGTCCCTATTGGGCAGTCTGTAAAGGGCCAAGGTTAAAATGCCATGGGCAGATTTGATCATGGTAAACATAGCAGGAAATAACTAGGTGCTACAAAATCTCTCTATATATTAATTCTACAGACTAACACAGCTATATCTTTAAATAGTGCGAACTGTGATTTGGTATTGCATCATTGAGGAGATTCAGATCTCCTCAGGACAAAAACCTAAGTGTGAATGAGCCCTCAGAAGAAGGATTTCATCTCAAGTCCAAAAAGGGGGAAATAGTTAAACAAGAATTTATCAAACTCCAGAACTGCTGCAATTCCATTAATGGATCCCCACTCTACCCTCAGCTGATACTGACTGCGCCTTGACCTGGAATTTCTGCACAGACTACAACATATTACTCTCACCTTGATTGGGCTGCTTTTTAATTTGAAGACCTGTCAGAACAAAAAAAAAATCCTTTCCTCCTTTATCTTTTAATTTTTAATGAGTTAGCGTGCATCAATGGATTAATGAAATAGCAATTTCTGTGGCACTGTGAAACTATAGTATATAATGCTAAGAAAAAAATAATTAAAAAGAGGAGAAAATTTGGCCTTGAAACCATAGGATCACCTCAACAACCATGTCCTTTTGCAAACAAACAGTTCCTATAAATAACAGAACAAGGGAAGATGGAGGCAGTGACAACTTCTGAAGTCCAAGGAACTATATCACAAGCTCTGTAGACTAATCAAGAAGAGTCCAATAATGTCCTCACACTCATTCATTTTTTCATTTATTACCATAGATATCCAGGGTAGACATGTAGCATCCCCAGTAATATGTACTTCAGCCTTAAGGGAAGTATATTATATATCTGAATACACTGGGCTTGGAAGAAACTAGTTGCAAACAACTGTTCCCTTGCACTTAATTAATCCCTTTCTGCAATAATGAATCTAATTCATTTTTCAATGAAAAATCCATAACACATACATACATATCTATGTTAACCCATAGTTGATTGGGTTGTTGCACTTTAATTAATCATGGACTAAGTATAGAATATGAACTTTTATACATTATTCTAAGGAGACAAGCATTCACAAAGCACATACATACATATCTATGTTAACCCATAGTTGATTGGGTTGTTGCACTTTAATGGACTAAGGATAGAATATGAACTTTTATACATTATTCTAAGGAGAAAAGCATTCACAAAGCCTGCCAGTTCCTTCCCTTCAGACATCAAACATGGTCTCGTTTCCTCAATTCTGAAGAAACCCTCTCTTGACCCCTCTTCTTTGTCTAGCTATTGTCTGATCTTTCTTCTTCCTTTTCTTTCTAAGGTTCTGGAACAGGTCATTTATTCTCACTGTCTTGAGTTTCTCGAAGCCAATTCCATCCTGGACCCTTTTCACTCTGGTTTCCGCCCATGGCACTCTACAGAGACAGCCCTCACCAAGATCTCTAACGATCTCTTGCAGGCCCAAGCCAATGGCCTCTACTCTATTCTCATTCTTCTTGATTAGGCTGCGGCCTTTGACACCGGGGATCACTGTCTCCTGGTTGATTTACTTTCTGACCTTGGGTTCTCCAACTTTGTTCTCAACTGGTTTAAATCTTATTTGTCAGATAGATCCTTTGCAGTGGTCACAGGTGGTCAGACGTCCTCCTCTGTTCCCTTATCTGTTGGCATTCCTCAGGGCTCTGTCCTGGGTCCCCTTTTGTTTTCTCTATACTCATTGTCCCTAGGCTCATCAATTCTTTTGGTTTCTCCTATCATCTGTATGTCGATTACACTCAGCTATATCTTTCCACTCCTGACCTTTCACCAGGGCTTGAACAGCAAGTTTCATCTTGTCTAACTGCTATCTCTTAGTAGATGCGGCATTGGCACTTGAAGCTCAACATGTCTAACACAGAGGTTCTTGTCTTTCCACCTAAGCCCACCCTTCAATATTCCTTCTCTGTCTCTGTTGACGACACTTCTATTCAACCGGTTCAGCAAGCCCATAGTCTTGGTTTCATTTTTTATTCTTCTCTGCCATTTATTCCCCAGATTCAGGCCACTACCAAGGCCTGTAGATTCTCTCTTTACAACATTGCTAAAATCCTTCCTTTCCTCTCAGCCTTTACTGCCAAGACTCTGGTCCATGGTTTCACGACTAGATTATTGTAACCTTCTTTTGACAGGGCTCCCTCTCTCTCACCTCCATGCTTTAATCTCTGTCCAGAACTTAGCTGCACGTATTATCACATCTGCTTTCTGCTTTGACCATGTTTCTCCTCTTTTATCCTCCCTTCATTGGCTCCCCTTCCCCTTATGCATCCAGTACAAGCTTTAGGTGTTGACCTTCAAAGCCCTCCATGGACTGGCCCCTCCTTACCTATCTGAACTTCTTCCTCCTTACATTCCTACTTGTACCCTCCGCTCTGGTAGTCAAGGCCTCCTGTCACAGCCTAGGATTTCCACTGTCCCATCCCGGATTCTTCCCTTCTCACTTGCTGCCCCTCACTCCTGGAACCTTCTTCCCCCACATGTGTGCCTCATAACTTCTCTAACCAGTTTCAAAACTGAGTTAAATTCTATATTGTTTAGGGAAACGTTCCCAGGTGTGTGCCCTTGTCCACCCCAGGATCTCTCATTTTAACTAAGTATTCAGAAGCCAAGCCCTCCCTCCAGTCCATCTGAAGTACTGCTGGATTTGATCCCCTTCCTCACCACCATTTCCTTCTCCTTCTGTGTTGTGTCTCTTTAGATTGTAAGCATGAAGGCAGGGAACCGTCTAATTAAATGATTGTATGTACAGTGATGTGTAAATGTACAGTGCTATATAAATAAAGGATAATAATAATAATAATAATAATAATGTTTTCTTTTGACAGCAGTCAAACCAGGATTGCACATATAACAATGTTGTACACTGCAGTTGTGCATTGTGCTTACACACTACATAATAGTATCCAATCACTGACATTTCTGTGTAGTGCTTCTAATCTACATTGGGGTTATGCAATCATATATTTATACTATGCAGAGGGATATTGGATTACTGCATCTCTATGACAGATTCTTCCAGTGCACATTGCAGTTCATTTCTGGTTGGTCCTGGTCATATTTGTACATGATGTATAAATTTTTCATTTTCCAACCAGAAACTGAAAGAAAACTGAAACTAAGAAGGAGATATAAAGGTGAAACAGGAGGGGCAAAAGGAGCAGCCAGAGTCTCCTGTCCCAAACGTCTTGGGGCTGCTGCAGAACCATAGCAACCAGATACCGCAGTCCCAAATGGGCTCCGAAAAGAGGCAGTAAGAAATTGTTCTTTTTGCAGCTCAGTTTGGACCACATTAGGCAGCTCTGGCATAGCCTCCGTGTGGCCTCTTAATGATCTGGGGGCATGTGTCATGTACATGCACTGCCCCCAGATTAGCCCAATGGTGGCCCTTTTGGGCCATCTGTTTAAGGCCATTGTTTGTTTCACTCACCTCAGAGAAATGCCCCATTTCTTTTCTGGTCAGAAAATAATGTTGGCCCATTTTAGATTGGCAAAAAGAGGTGTGTTGATGGCTGCATGAAAGCCCAGCCTTTAGATGAGAAAAAGGGAAAGTGTGCCATGAAAACACTATTTTGGCATTTTAAGGGAGTAGAAGCGCCTTTAAAAAGGAGCTGGAGCCCATTTTAGATTGGCAAAAAGAGGTGTGTTGATGGCTTCATGAAAGCCCAGCCTTTAGATGAGAAAAAGGGAAAGTGTGCCATGAAAACACTATTTTGGAGTTTTAAGGGAGAAGAAGCACCTTTTAAAAAGAGCTTGATTTCCCCACTACTTTTTTAAAAAGGGTGCAACATTGCTATTGCATCTAAGGGCTAAGGTGTAGTTGCACGGTTAAATGGGGCTCTGTATCTTTAAAGCACCAATGTAAAGGCAGCGATACAGGTGCGGATCATAATGGATCGTGGGTTGGGAGCATGCGTGGTGTGGACTTCACTTCTAATTAAAACGCTCAATGCCCTGCAGGTGTAAAAGCTGGGGTTTAACCGCAAAGTTTTTTAAAGCTCCCAAATCCTAGCTCCACTCCTAATCCGAACCCTAGACATGCGCAGTAGGGACTCTGGGATGCCGTTACTGTTATTCTACTGTGGATACCATGTCAATTCATTCACAAAATAAAGGGGTTCATTCATGATGCACCAGTGCAACGGCACAGTTTAAAAAGGCAGAGGAACCGCAATGATAATTTGACGGATCCTCATAAGTATACATTTGTCTTGCGCAACTGCACAGGTTTGCTGGCTGCCAGCTGCTTGACTGTATGGTGTAACTGCGTTTGCGCAGTTGGCAAACCTGCGCAGTTGCGCAAGACAAATGTATACACCTGCAAGGCATTGAGGAATTGGGCAGTTCGCAGCCGGCAAGGAAAAAAAAATTAAAGGTTCACCGCGGCTAAAAGCCGCGTTCATTGCCGCCCATGTAGCTGTTCCACCTGTGTTTGTAGCGTTCTGACCGCTTCCCATGTAGTTGCTGAGCCACAGAAAAGACTTCAGATAAGTCGTTCCCACACCCCTCAGTCTAGCTGCCCTGTACCTTTTTTTTTTTTTAATTTTATTTTACAATTAAAAACATCCACATACAATTATCTCATTGAGGGTTTGGCCAAGGTTACATAGAGAAACAGTGTTACAGAAGGAAATAGTGTTACTAAACATTATAACCATATAAGTTACATTGTAATCTTTTCAAAGACAAAGTATTTTGCTGTGAAAACTGAAGATCCTTCTAATCCTATATACATTCCCTTACTTACAAGCACATTTCATAAGTAATAGGTATTCGTCAAATAGACTTCACCAACATATTTTTCAACTATATACATTTAATCCTTGGTTTTCCTTTTCCTTTTAATCTCAATATCCTTCCTTTCTCAACCCCTTTCCAAACCATCTTCTTCTTTGTTCCATCTATACCTCCCACTGCTTCTTTCTCCTTACACACCTTCTCTCTCACCTTCCATTCTGTCTATCACTCTCATACATTACAACCTTCTCATACCCTCCGCAACTTACTTTAACCTTCAATCTTCCATTCTTCTCCATTCATTCTTGACTTCTTTCCTTTTCCCACTAGGTATCCTTGCACCTATGTATCACCTTCTTATGCCAATCTAATGTAACCTATAGTCTTTTCCTTTGATGCATTTTTGTAGCTCTCGCTTTAAATTGTAAACATTTATAAAATTCTTTCCCTTGTCAGTCTATTTAGAGATTTTACAAAGCTTATGCTCGCTTATTTCTCTGCGTGTACTGCGATATAGCGCATAGTTGTTTCAAGTATACATTAGCATATACATATGTACATACATTTTTTCCATTACCCCTTTCGTGTTTCTGGCATTTGTTGATATCACTAACAACCAACCATCCTTAGTCTAGTTTGTCCTATCATGAATTAATTGATAATTTTGTTATTTCCCATCCTAATATCGCTAATTCCCCCCATATATCCTTTATGTGATTTAATACTTTACCCCATTCCTTTTCTATTCTCTCTGTTTCCTGGTTTCTAATTAAGGAGGTGAGTTTGTCCATTTCGATTGCATCCAACACTTTAATAAGCCATTCTTTGAGACTAGGTACTTTTTTACTCTTCCATTGCTGTACTAAAGTAATCCTCGCCGTGGATATCAAATAATATAAAATTTTACCATAACCCTTATCCAGTTCATCATTCCACATATTTAACAAAAAAGTTTCTGGTGTAAAATTTAGCTTGTTTTCTATTATTATATTTATCACTTCGTTTACCCTAATCCAGTACTTCTTTACTTTTTTGCAGGACCATAAGCAGTGAAATAAGGTTCCTGGTTCTTGGTGGCACTTCCAACATAAGTTGCTCGTTGATTTATAGATTTTAGATATTTTGTCTGGCGTTAAATACCATCTAAAATAGATCTTATAGAAGTTTTCTTTTAGATTTTGAGAGGCCGAATAGTTTAACCTTTTTTTCCATACTTTTTCCCATTTTTCTAAATTTATTGGATACCCGAGATTTTTTGCCCATTGAACCATATTTTCCTTAACTACTTCTTCTTCTTCGTACCATTCTAAGAGTAATTTGTATAGTTCTTTTATCCATTTAATATTTTCTCCTAATATTATTTTATCAAACTTATTTTTTCCCTTTTCGAATCCTAGTGTTTTAGAGTCGATCTTAAATCGTTCCTTGACTTGCCAATATCCAAACCAGTTTAATTTGTATCCCTCTTCAATTATTTCCTGAAGCTGTTTCAATTCCAAGCTGCCAGTTGCATCTTTTTTCAATAGTTGTGCATAAGTAATCCAATTAGTGGTCTGCTTTATTTCAGTTCTTTGAATGGCCTCCTGGGGGGAGAACCAAAGCGTCATTTTCGGCATGATCCTGGGCTTGTATTTTTCCCATACTTTTAGTAAAGATTTTCTGATGCAATGAGTATTGAAGTTCTTGTAAGCTTTAATTTTATTATAGCCCAGGAATGCATGCCAACCAAACGCTAAATCCTCTCCCTCCAGGTCCAAGAGTTCCTTATTGCTTAAAGTGATCCATTCTTTTACCCACAACAGGCAGCAGGCCTCAAAATACAATTTCAGATTTGGGAGTCCAAGTCCTCCTCTTTCAGTCGCGTCTTGCATAATTTTTAGCCTAATTCTAGGTCTCTTTTTCTGCCAGATAAAATTACTTATATCTCTCTGCCACAATTTGAAAAATGAGTCCTTGATTACAATGGGGAGATTTTGAAACAGGAATAGCATTTTTGGCAGTATCGACATTTTAATAGCCGCTATTTTCCCCAGCAGTGTCAAATGTAACCTATTCCAACTTTCCAATTTCTTTTTAATTTCCTTCCAAGTTTTATTGTAGTTATTTTCAAATAAGTCGCCTAAATTATTGGAAATGATAATACCAAGATATTTTACCTTCTTCTTAATTTCTATCCCTGTAATTTCTGTTAATTTCTTTTCTTTTTCTTTGGACAGGTTTTTAGTTAAAATTGCCGATTTATCTCTATTAAGCTTACATCCAGCAATTTTACTAAATCTGTCAATTGTCTCGTTTAAATGATCTGCACTACTGCAGGGGTTATTTAAAAAGACAACTAAATCGTCTGCAAATGCTCTAGTTTTAATAGTATGGCTCTTGATTTTCGCTCCTTGTACATGAGAATTATTCTTGATCCTTTTTATTAATCTTTCTATTACAGTTATAAATAATAATGGGGACAATGGGCAGCCTTGTCTAGTTCCTCTGTTGATACTTATCCAATTTGTTCTTTCTCCATTAATGATAATTTTTGCCTTTTGTTCCTTATATATCTCTTTTATCCAATTTATAAAATTCGTACCTAAGTTCATTTTATTTAAAATCTCAAAGATGGTATTCCAATTAACAGTATCGAACGCCTTTTCCAGATCTAGAAATATCAGAGCTAATTCTTTGTCTCTGCGCTTCTCATAGGATTCCAAGATGTTTAGAACTATTCTTATATTATCACACATTTTCCTTTGTGGCAAAAAACCTCTTTGTTCTTGACTAATCCAGTCTTTTAAGTAATTTTTGAGCCTTGTAGCTAGGATTGAAGCGAATATCTTATAATCAACATTTAACAAAGAGATGGGCCTAAAAATTTTTACGTCCTTTGTATCTTTCCCTTCCTTTGGCAATAATGTTATTTCTGCTTCCCTCCAGGATTTTGGGACTCCTTCTTTTAAGATTACATTCATTGTCTTTTGTAATGGGCCACAGAGTTCTTCTTTAAACGTTTTATAGAAGAGTCCAGTGAATCCATCAGGCCCTGGTGCTTTATTGTCCTTCAAATTCTGAATGGCCGTTCTCACCTCTTCACTGGAGATCTGCTTATTAAGATTTTCGAATTGTTGTTCTGAGGGGCTTATAAATGTTTCTTCGGGTTCATTCAGGTATTCTTGGATCTTAACTGTATCTATCTTTTGCTCTTTATACAGATCATTGTAAAATCTCTCAAAGGCCTCTTTGATTTCTTCCTGATTATTTAATATCTTGTCTTCTTCTCTTATCTCGCAGATTGTTCTTATCTTTTGTCTTTTCTTTAACAATTCAGCCAAGTTTTTCCCTACTTTGTTAGCATACTCGAAGTTTTTTTGTTTCGTTTTTTTTAACCCTTTGCTTATTTCTAATGTAATCTTTCTGTTTTCTAGTTTTCTAAGTATATCTAATTCTTCTATTATTTTAGTATTCCCTGGATTCTTTGTTAATACTTCTTCTTTTGTCTCTATCAATTTTACAATCGCATTTTCTTTTTCTTTTTGTTTTTTTCGAATATATGCTTCTTGGTTAATCAATAATCCTCTAAAGACAGCTTTCCCTGCATCCCAAATATTAGTCATTTTTGTATCTGGGGTCAAATTCTCTTTAAAATACAACAAGATGGCTTCCCTTATCTTATCTATAGCACTTTTGTCTAACAATAGATCGTCCTTTGCCTTCCAAGTATATACTTTCTTTTTTTGATTGAATGTTAACATAACTGCATTGTGATCAGATATTATTCTAGGCAGTGTTTCTATAGTTTTAACTAATTTAATAAGAGATATAGGTACCCAAATCATATCTATCCTTGACAATGAGCGATGTCTAAAGGAGTAAAATGTAAAGTCCTGTTTGTCTCTATTATACAATCTCCATACATCGCATAGTCCTAGGTTTTCGGTCAATTTGAAAAAGGACCTCGGAAGTTTCCCTTGATTATTTTTAGTATTGTTATCGGATTTCCTGTCTATTTGGGGTTCTACTACTCCATTAAAATCACCTAGCATTAAAATTTTGTTTCTTTCCAAATTCTCTAATTCTTTTTGTAATTTGTCATAAAATAGACTTTTGTTTTCTAGAGGACTGTAAATTCCTAATATTGTGATTTTTTCCCCTTGCCATTCAATTTCAACGCCTACATAGTGTCCATTACAATCGTTAAGAACTTCTTTGGCCTGAATGTCACACCTTATATAGATTGCCACCCCTTTTTTCTTTTGTTTTGCTGCTGATATGAAACTTCTTCCTAATTTTTTAAATCTTATTAGGTTTTTATCTGCTTTCTTTATGTGTGTTTCTTGGATACATACAATATCGCAATTTAGTTTTTCTAGATAATAATTTATTCTTTTTCTTTTCCCTTTTAGGTTTAATCCCTTTACATTCCACGTTAAAATCTTCATCAAGCAATACTCGCTTCTATCAGGTAAGTGTTTTTTCTTTCTTTACCCTACCGACTTTGTTTGCTCCCTCCCTACCCTCTTCTTTTCTCTTTTGCGGGGTCCCCTTGTTGCTAACGGTTTTTCTCTTCCAGGGATTCCTTTTCAAAATCTGTCTCTTCTTCTTCTTCTTTGCTATCTTCTTCGCTTTCTACAATTCTTTTATCCAAGCCTGTAGCTCCTTCGATTTTTCCACTTTCTGATAACACTTCTTCTTCTTCCTCCCTTTCTTCTAACGTCTCTCTTATCTTTGAAGTTCTCAATTGTTTGCCTTCTTCTTCTTCTTCTAGATATTTATCGTCTTCAAACCTGTTAGTTGAACGTTTAGATATTTCCTTCCTGTATTCTTTCCAAAATTCCGCCGCTTTCTCAACTGAATTCAGCTTGATCCTTCTGTAGTTCCATGTCACCGAAAGTCCTTCTATTTCCTCCCATCTAAAGGGGACCCTGTACCTTTTCAATTGTTCAGTTAAAAATTGGTAATCCTTCCTACGTCTCAAAATTTCAGCCGGAATATCTTTAAAAACTTGGATTTCCGTTCCCCGTATTACAAATCTTGTTTTAAAGTTCTTTTGAATAAAATTATCCTTCATTTGTTTCCTTACCCAATAAATCACTATGTCTCTTGGAAGTTTCTTCAACTTAGCTGTATTGGAATTTAATCTATACATCCTGTCTATTTCGGATTGCATCTGTTGCATCGGAACGTCTAAATATCTAGCCAGGTAGGGTGTCAAGAAATTGTATAGGTTTTCGTTTACTTGCTCCGGTAGGCCTCTCAGTTTCACGCATTTTTCTCTTTGCTTAATTTCCAATTTTAAAATCGCATCCTGATCCTCCTGCTGGTATTTATTTAAGTCTTCTATTTTTTCCTCCATTTTCTTCGTCTTCTGTTCTATTTTTCCCATTTTCTCAGTTATTTTTTCCATATCTTTGTTAATTTTATCCAAATCTTGTCTTATTTTGTTGGCTTCATATTTCAATTCTTTCTTTGTCTCTTCTTTCGATTCTCTTATCTCACGTCTTGTTTCTTCTCTTGATTCCCAAATTTCGTTTTTTAGCTCCATATGTAGTCTTTTCATTTCTTCCATCAAATTCATATTGGAGTCAGATGTGGAGAGTCTTCTTTGATTTGCTAAAGCCGTGGCCTGCGCCTGTCTTTCTTTCTCTCTCCTTGTTGAAGCCATTTTAAGTTACTAGCTGCTTCTTTATTTTCTTTTTCTTTTTTTTCTTTTCCTTCCCCTTTCTCTTTTCCCTTAATTTATTTATTTTATTTTTTTTTCTTTCCCTTCTTCTTTTTTTTTTTCTCCCTTTTCCCCTTTTTAAATATATAATTTAGGATCTTATTCCAATTGATTCTTAATATAGTATTTATACCTATATATTTTTACAAAATTTCACGAAATTAGTAGTTTTGACTTGTTAATGAACTTCTAACTTCTATATATATTGTTTTTGAATTTGGTGGGAGGGTTTGTTATTGTTGTTATTATTGCTTTCTAGCTATCTTACTGTCTTTCCCTTTTCCTTCTTTCTCTTTCCCTTTTCTTAGTCCTAGTGGGGGCGTTAGGTGTGAGCCAACCACTGACTTTGTCCCCTGCTGAATGCTACTTCTCCACCTATATCTGTAAGTATATCAAGAGCTTGGTCTCTTAAATCAGTAGAGAATCGCAGTTCTCAATCTCTTTAAGCACTGTTTACTATTCACAATAGCTTTACCCTGGTAGTTGGTACCCTTCGAATACCTATTTCTGATATCTTGCAGCTATTTCTTCTTATTAATTCTCAAATTCCTAAAATTTCTTAGCAGCACCCCTCTCTTACCTTTTACTCACTAATCAACCCTATACTGCTACTCTCTCTTTTCCAAATAAAGCACCACAAAAGCTTCACCACTTGTTGTCTCAATTTCCCCTCTTAGTTAAATCACACCCCCTTACTTGCAGTATCACTATAATTACAATATCACTGTAATATTTGCAATATCAAATGCAACACATTTAATTAGTCACTGAATAAAAGGAGGGAGAAATGTGCTATCAAAGCGCTAAGTATTCAATCACTCAAACTTACTTATATAGTTGTACACTAACCCAATAGTAGAATTATAAAGAGAGGGAACGGTGCAGCATTGGCAGGAAAATAAATCAAATGCTAAGTATTTAAATTGCTTATGTTCTTCCAAGTTTCCCCAATAGCAACACTTCACACAATCTTAATAAAACAGGAATAAAAGTATTGGTAAATGTATAATTTTGGCAATTATAGCAGTTAGGACCCTGATTACCAAAAATTGAGTAACTAACAAAATAATATAATAGTGTATTATAGCAGTCGATCTTCAGTCAAATCCCAATCAATCCCCCCTCATCCCCTTTTCCCAGATTTCCAAAATATCTTCCCAGTAACCGTTAACAGTTTATCAAAAACAAAAACAAAAAAAAAAACCTTATTTAAGAAAACCGCTAGAATTGATTTAAATTGCTTAACCCAACATAATTAATTCCAATCTAACTTTCATTCATTTATTAATATAATCCTCCTTTCAAGCTGTTTCCCTTCTTCGCTTGGCGACCATGTCCCCGTTTTCTTTCCTGCTGCGTTTACGAAGTCGCCCCGATCATCCGTTCAAAACACTTGTGTCCCAGTCTTATACAGCAGAGTGTTACTTAAATTAGTTGTTATTTAATAGTTGAGTATTAGTCCTTTTCTTTTCTTTCTTTAGTCTTGGAGAATAGTTCTAGTCCGTTCACTTTATTTTAATCAGTGTATGTTAAACGCAACAATTCGCTGTCTTTCCCTTTTTACCAGGCAATATCTCATTCGATCAATTCATCCGAATCGAATCTCATGTAATCTTTCCAACACCGGTTTCCCCAATAATTACAAGATTACAATGCAGTTCTATTCTTTGATATAAACACTTTACCAAGGAAACAAAATGCCAGTTATAGTAGTCGCGTTGTGATTCTATTTTTCCCCAAAGCCGGCCACGTTTCCCAGGCTAATCCAAGTCCATCCAATTCGAATTATAGCCGGCTATCGCAAACTCAGTGTTGCGAGGGGTAGAAAAGTTTATATTGTAACTCTATCTCATGTATTAATTTTATACCTAACTTATAAATAAGAAAAAAGAATTTTTGTAGCAGACAGTTCAATCCAAAGTCCGATCCCAGAGGTACAAAATGGCGATGTCGCTTCCTCTATTTCTTTGTCCTTGTCCAACAAGATCCTGTCCCGTCTCGGACTTTTAGTTTGTACTCAGGGTTCTAAATCGATCGGGGATTTTCTTATAGTTCATCACTAAGATTTATAAATCCTTGAGATAAAGTTTTCTGTTTTTTCTGTTTTTTCTTTTATATTTCCAAACTTTAAACAGAGTTGATCAAAAAGAAAAAAAAAGAAGTAAGCAATGTCTCGATTCTTGTCTATTTCTTTACAGATTACTAAACTATGCCAACTCGATCCATCTTGCCGCAGTGAAATTTTATATTAGAAGGTAAGTTCCTAGTAGAAAAAAGGAGTTTATAATTGTCTTTAATATTCCAAATTAAAAAGCGGCGGCGGCGGAGCTTGTGCCGCAAAGCGGCGGCCCGTCCCCGGACCTGGCTTGCCCAAACCTTTCCCGTGCCCCTCCGGCGTCTCCTCCACGGCCGATCTTCCTTGCCTTGATTTCCGGATCGCCCCGGAGCACTGAAGGTTATTCTTGGGCCCCTCTCCTTCTCCCCTTTCTGAGGAGACACTTTATATTTCCCGCGAGTCGTTGTCTTTTAGAGAATCCATGGAACAGCAACCTCCCTCCCGGAGTGGTAAAGAGAGGTAGGTTCTCGCTCCGCCATGCCACCGGAAGTCCCTCTAGCTGCCCTGTACCTTTTAAATGCACACCTGGGGCTTGCAATCTAGCTGCTGAGCATTAAGGTAAAGGCAACTTCATGTCACACTTTCCTGCCAATCTAAAAAGCCCCATAGTGTTCTTTTAAGTATAGGTAAAACACAAGAGAAATGGATGCTATTCTCTTTATATTTTTACAAATATTTCAATAAAATAATTGTCAAGTAAAGCTTTGAATGTGTTTGAATCTTAACATGTTAGAATGAACATGCTAAACCAGATAACATCATTTAGAGAACTGGAAGATTTTCCATTTCTATTTTTCCCCCCCAGAAACCCCACAATGCAGGTATCTCCTTTAAAATATGAACTAAAATCCAAATGGTTTCATTTCCCCACTGCCATCAGAACCACCAGCTATCCATAGACAAGTTAGATGGATGACCAGGACTTGTGATATTTGGATGAGGGCTTTTCAAGAAACTTTTCCCCCTAGGCCTCTGAACTAGAACTGTAACTGATTACTGTCGAAAAGTAGCTATTTAAACTCTGCAAACAACAAGCAACCAGGTACTGTTATCAAGAACAGAATTCTTTGATTTAAGCTGATTTTGTTGATTTATTTTCTATGTTTACTTTAAACTCATTATAAGAGTTTAAATAAGAATATTCTGGACTATGGGTGCCCATTTTTGATAAACAAATAATCCCAATCACTGGGATTAATGTTCTGTGCACCCATGTTTCAACACTTAATATTTTAGTTCACCTCCTTTCAATCTGTAAACATTAAAGAACCAAAGCATTTGAATGAAACAAAATGTATTGATCTTACTTCAAATCAAAGTCATCCACACTGCAGTTCTACATGCTAGTCTGTATAATTCACAGCGGTAGTATGGTTAGTGAATTCAGCCTGTCTTGCATATTAATTTTAATGCAAATGAATCTATGGGTGCATGTAATCCTATTGTGTTAGCTAAATTAAGAAAAGAGAATGCAAGTTGTAGTGGATGTTTCTAAAAACTGAAGAGGCATCAATGTCAATTTTTTCTTTGATTTTATGGTGACTGGGGGAAAAAAGAGCAACAGTGTCTTATCTTTGCCCCAGAAGTTCATTTATAAAATGCATGACAGTGGGCTTTATAAAATCCATGACCTAAAGTTTTCATATGGTACAAAGCTAGTGATGAAACTGTAGGGATTACTTTTAATCTTCTCCCCTCTTCTCTTATTACTGCATCACAATTGTATTTTTTTTTCATTACAGAGGGTGAAATTATTTATTGCCAATGTGACTGTTATGGAAAAGAAAAGCATAATAGTAATAGCTTTCTCTGCACTCCAAAAATAATACTTTGTTAGCTTAATCAGAGAGAAGCAGAATCAATGACTTTAGAACATCATTTATATCCACCGTTATTTCAAACTTGAAAAAAAAATGGTAGACACCTTATATGCAGAGATATCTAATCAGTGATTAGATGATGTCAACGATGATGACAATGATGATAATAGCGTTAATATTTATACGCCACTCTTTAGTCAAAAAGGCTCTTAGACTGGCTTTCAAATTGTTAATTTAACACTTCCCTACAATCTAAATAAGACATGACACTTATGGAAAAGGGAATGGTAATGTGGGAGGGGATTAAGTCTTCGTCTCTCCCTCCACAGCCAAAGCAGAGGCAGTTGGGATGGAGGAAGGGCTTTTCATCTATTTCTGGGCCAAGACATGATGGAACTTAGGCTGCTTTTTCTTCTCTGCAAATAATGCTCTCGGTATTTTTATTATATTAGAATAAGCATCAGTAAGAAAAATATTTTTAATATAATAAAAACACCACCAACATTATTTTAAAAAATAAGCAAAATATGAAAATGTAAGAAAAAATATGAGCCTGTATGGTGTAGTGGTTTGAGCATTGGACAATGACTCTGGAGATTAGGGTTCAAATCCCTACTTGGCCTTGAAAACCCACTAGGTAACCTTGTGCAAGTCACATTTTCTCAGCATCAGGAGATGGCAATGACAGCCCCCTCTGAAGAAACTTGCCAAGAAAGTGCCATTAGAGTCACCATAAGTCAGAAACATCTTGAAGGCAAAGAGCACAACACAAGAAAAATATAGTGGTGTATATAGATTTAATCATATTTAACAAAGTCTTTGAAATAAATGAAACTTGTGGTAATCATTACATTAAAGGAACACATATTCCCATATTAACCCACCCATATTTTAAAACACCCCAGCTATGCAATGCTCTCCCCAAAAGAGGAGATACCAATATTTCAATCTTAAAGTTTTGGACTTTAAAAACATTTTTAAAACCTTGCTTGATGTATTTTATTGTATTGCTTTTGTGCTCTCTGTGCCACTTTGAAATCTGATACAATGAAGGTGGTATATAGAAAAATCTTACATTAAAAAAAATTCAGATGGATGAATTACATGGATAACTCTTTGAAGCCACTACACTGCAAAAGGCAGCGCCAAGACTAAAATAGTTGTTTGCCTTATTCCCTCCAGTGAAATTATCTTCAAATAAGATGAAGCCAGATGGCTAGTAGTGTTACAGCTCAAGATCTACTTCTATGAGCACATATTTATATTACAGCTAACTTTAATTTTGGCTCCTTGCTGGCAGCAGCATGGATTCGTCAAGCAGAGAGTGGGGGGTTATAATTAAGCATGCTGTTGAATCCCAGTATGTTACAACTATGGAAGCAGATGAAGTCTACCATGTGATGTTTAATGATGGCAGCCCTTGCAGATTTTGGCACACACACTCCCCATCACAGTTCATTCTTAGCTGCAGCAACAGCCTTTGAAAATTAAACTAAAAAAGCAGTGTGAAAAAGCACTGAGTAGGCCTTTATGATTTTTAACAGACAAGTGTAGTTTTAACGATGCCTACTAATTTTACCATTCTTTATTCACTATTAACAAATACATTCTTAGCGTATGTTTCCATGCTCTAGCCTGGTCATGAAAGAATCACACAAAAATTGTCTTGAGTAAGTTTTCTTTCCCTCTCTCTTTTCCAGATGTTTGGTTTAAAACTTGGGTTAAATCGTAATACCTTAACTCTATGTAAACAACTCAGAAACCAGTACCTAATGTGCTCTCTGTGTGTATTTCCAGAATGTGTCATTTGCAAATGAAAACTGCCAGACTGAGAAACCCAGCTTTCATTAAACACATACACACACACACACACACACACACCACTACAAGCCCCTTTTGTTCAAAGGAGAAACCCACAAAGTCTAGTGACATCTGAAACAGTATTTTGTTGAGTATGGTGCTTTCAGTGTGCAAGAGGATGAACTAGACAGCTTTTTGGACCATCTCCATATTTTTTGTTTGCGTTTCCTGAATACCCTTCTCTCCTTCCATGCACCATGTCTTTGACAAAGAAATGTTGTTCAGATTGTTGAAAACCTTTTGGGAAGCCAAGCTAATTATGTAAAACCTGATGTAACATTTCATGTTTCTCTCTCTCTCTCTTATCTTACAGGATTTGAATTCTTCTAGTACAAAATTCCTCACCCTCCTTCCTCTTTCTCTTCCTTTTTTCCTTCTTACACCCGTTATATTGTGAATCTTAACATTACTGCTGCAGTTTTATTGCCCAGTTGCCCTTTCAGGTTATGAAGTAAGAAAAACAGAGAAATCTAATTAAAATTATTATTGTATACATTGTCCTTCCATGGGAGGGGAAAAGACCTCTGTTTAATGAGCCAGTTAAGGTTACTCAAGTGCATCAGGTCGCATCAAAACAATTAAGGGACAGGAAATCAATATTTAACTCATGATAATGTCATACTAAATTACCTGACCTACATTCATTATATGGGCCTTCAAATGTGCTCTATTTCCTCCATGGTCCATAGGAACAAAGTTTGGTGTCAACACTGGTTTTGACTGTCCTTGAATAGACACTATGATAATATTGGGAAGATAGAGGACTAAAAAGATGTTTAAAATCTGTAGGAGTCTTCTCATTAACTTTTGATAGTCTTATAGGCACTTCCTGGACATACTGAGAAAGATGACTACAAAGTGTTATTTCCACACATTCCAAAATTGTCTGGATTATATTAACATAAAGGAGATTATCAGACAGCAAAAAAGGATGGGAGAGAAGGAGGATGCTCTCGTCCTTATCACACTGTTGATATGCCATGGTGTCGTTTTCATCCTGTCCTTCTCCTGTCAGTGAAGTGGAATGGTCCCATAACTTTTTATTGATGGCAGTTTTGCATCAATAAAAAGTTACAGGGCCATTCCACTTCACTGAGGGGAGAAGGACAGGATGAGAGTGATGCAGCGGGATGTTGTCTGATAATCTTCTCACAATCACATGCTAAGAATGGGAGCATCCCACTTCTCCCCTGTCCTTTTTAGACATCTGATAATCTCTGTAGTCACATATTGCCCTATGTGTATTTGCTAGCCTATATGAGAAGACAGCCGTCAGAAAATGGATGTATTATTGCCTCATATTTTGGGGGGCATCATCAATATCCAGTTGGCAGCTGGTTTAAAACAAATGGAAGCATTTTATTGCACAGGGGACTGGTTCACCCAGCTACACGATTTCTGTACAAAATCATATACAAACAAACAAATCTGTGGAGAAAAGTTGGTATGAAGAGAAGTGTGTATGTGATAAGATGAAAGATAGTCTCCATGGTTACAGCTACACTTTCCTCAGCCATCAATAGACATCAGCAAAAGTTGCTATACATTCTTTGTTTCTCACTTAACATCCTTCACTGGACTAGATCTATATCAGGTTGTAGAACCTGTGGCCCTCTGTATGTTATCAGACTACAGTTTCCATATTCCTTCCCAGGAGAAGATGGACAAAAGAAGTCACATTTGGAATAACTTCTGGAGAACCATATATTCCACAACCTTGCTCAACAACATTGTTTAGACAGAGGTATCAGCAAGATCCTAAATTGTAAAGATTGTATACTAAAGTTAAGTTTGACCATGCCATCACATTTCCAATTTCTCTGTATGGTTGTGAAAGCTTAACAGAAGAAGGTTGATAGGAAGAAAATCATTTGAGAGATGGTGCTGGAGAACAGTTCTATGGATACCGTGGACTGCTAGAAAGACAAATAAACAGTTCCTAGAGGAAATGAATCCTGAATCTCTCTAGAATGAATCCTGAATCTCTCTCTAGAAGCCAAGATGACAAAATTGAGACTGTTGTATTCTGGATATCATGAGAAGATATCCAAGCACTAGAAAAGACAATAATGCTTAGTATGACAGAAGGCAGTAGGAAAAGGGGGATACCACATTACAGATAGATAAACTCAATCAAGGAAGCCACAACCCTGAATCTGCAAGATCTGATCAGAACTAGTAATGATGGTGACTTGGAGGTCTCTCATTCATCTCATAGGTTGAACTCAACTTGATTGCAGTTAATGACAAGAAACAGTAATGCCAAGGCTTGTAGGGATGAAGCCACAGGACTTCTTTAGTAGGGATTATGAAGCCATCTGTGACACTGCTCAAATTTTCCCGTACTTTCTCAATTTAGCTGCATTTTCGAGGGTTAAGTGTGGAGGAGATAAAACAATTTTTGGATGCTCTGTCAGGGGAAATGCTAACACACTGTCCTGGTGAAGGCCTGCACTTCAAATTTTATCATTATGCAACCATGTGTCAAGGAATTTACCACCTGCTGGCTCTAGGCTGGGTGGTAAATTTGTCACTGCACGGGGTGGGATGGGAGGAATACATAATCCTAGTTCAACAGCAACAGTTCTGTTCAACATTGGGCAGTGAGTTGTGGTGTGTGTTGTACATGATATAGCTTGCTGTAGACTAGGGGTGGGCACCTGTGGAGTGATAGGGACCAATTTTTCCTCCCCAGCTTTCTCCCATGAACTGATTTACCCAAGTTCAGATTTTCTTCTTCTGCAGCCACTTTCAGAATTACAACGGCAAGAGACGTGCCTTTATATCCCTTAACCATTGTGAGATGGTCTACAGAAAAACTTGCAGACCTTCTTAAAAGAGCAACAGGACTTAGACATATTTTTAGAGTGAATGTGGGACAAAACAATGGTATTTGGGGTAGCATGAGGTTCTGGGGTGCTTTTCCGGGATGGGATGAGGGGTGTTTCTGCATGTTTTCATACTTTGGGTTTGTTTAATTTCATGATTTGGGGGCTAAAATTAACTGAAAATTGAATGGGGGGAGAAGTTTAGAGGACTAGTGGGGGCGGAGTTATGGTACCCAAAATCCCCTTCCCTTCTTACAGACTATTGGGGGAAACCACTATTATAAAAGATTTATAATAATAATATACAGAGAACCTTTAGACATGGCTTGGAAAAGCTACCTTTAAGGACAATTTTCAGAATCCTTCAACCAGCTTGGGAGTTGTAGTTCCAAAACAGGTTTTCCAGGTTCTGTAACTAAGCATTCTGGTGATTAACTACAGGGTGTCTTCATAATCAAAGACAGAAGACCTCTGACAACTATAGCAGCATCCAGCTGACAAGAATTAGAAATAATGCAAAGCAGTATTTATGACAAGGATGTGAGAATGACTATTTCCATTATGTCCTATTTGAGGACTTCACTAATGCCACCAGGTTTGCTATTGCAAGAAGACAAAATGCCAGATGAAATGAGCCACTTACCTAACTCTTTAAATTCTTAGCCAAGATGTGTATCTTTATGTTCTTAACTGTAATTACAGGGTTGACCTTTGTATGTTGCAGGCTGTGGAATGAAATTGATTCTGAAGAGGGCTTAAAGCATTTTATTCATCATAATGTTACTAAATGTAGATAAACTCACAAGGAGAGCAGGTGCTTTTATCTGTAGTGCAGGAGACTGTAGAGATCTGTTATCAAAGACCAGTATGTTTCATGAGGGGGAGGGAAATTGGTCAAAAATACTCTCTGCACTCCTTTGTAATAGGGCACTTGCCTCCTGCCCCAAATTTCTCCTCTGCCACGAGATGGATGCTTTTTTGGGAGGGAGGGGGTATCAGGCTATTTCCACCAACACAGCCTCCAGTCAATTCACAATTGAATAGAATGGTAATGCTTAAGGCATTGGGTCAGTACCTATACAAATAATACAAAAAAAAATCTTTGGTTAGGGTTCACAATGATATCAGAAACTGTTTCAGTTCAGTTTACAGCTACTCCCAATAATGAGTGAATAGTTTCCTCTAAGGCTGCATTTGCACTACAGAATTAATGCAGTTTGACATTGTGTTCCAGAATCAGAAAACTAGAGCCCTGGTGGTGCAGTGGTTAAAGGTCTGTACTGCAGCCACTCATTCACTCACAAAAAAAACCCCACAAGGTTGTGAGTGCCATACCAGCCAAGGGCCCAATCTCAACTCAGGCTTGCACCTTTCCGAGGTTGCTAAAATGAGTACCCAGCTTGTTGGGGACAATTAGCTTACACTTTGTAAACCGCATAGGGAGTGCTTAAGTGTACTGATGAACAGTATAGAAATGTACTTGCTGTTGCTACCATCTCCACTTGATACACAAACCAGCTCAAAGAGTTTATCAATTTCTTGATCAATAATCTAGAGTACTTTTAAAAGCATAAACTAATGAGATTATCACATGAGGGTCAATTCCAGAACCATCCCACAATTATCCAATTATTGGCAATGAATATCCCATTATTGGCAATGGGATAATTGTGGGATGGTAATGGGATAATTGTGGGATGGTTCTGGAATTAACCCTAGCGTGATAATAGTCCCTTTTCAGCAGTTTGACTTATTAGTACTCACTGTCCTGGAACCCTCAGAGTCAAAGCCTGTCTGTTGTTACCATCTGTTCACTTCTGAAATGCACCTCATCTTGCCTGGGTATTTTCATTCTTACATGAACAATGGGGAAATGACAACCACACAACCTGGAATCCTTTAAAATCTCTCAGAAATTTGGCTAAATCTAAGCAATCGGGGGGGGGGGGGGGGGATCAGTCCTTTTTCTTTGCCATGATATGCTGCTCTGAAAATTTTTTTGATCAAATAATACAATGTTTTGTTTTATTGTATGATAAGAGCATATATTATCATCTATATGCAAACATAAAGGAGTTTATCACACCAACCTGCTTTCTTGCCACAATCACAGTTAATTTAAGGAAATAGAAACATACCAGTTTTGGAACATTGATTATCACATTTCTCTGCAATAGCCTTAAGACACTGCTTTGATGATCTATGGTCCCACACTCTCTCTTCGACATGGCTTCCATAACCCCAGCTTCGGAAGAAGAAGAAGAAGAAATAACAACAACAACAACAACAACCAATATGGATTACAAAGCAAAGGAAACAAAATACAAAATACATCACAGCAAACATGATACACTGAATTAATTATACAAAAAGTCAAAAATACATAAAAAGTACAAAGTACAAAAATCCAAAATACATGACATAGCATAATAATCGAGGCATAATATAGCATAATAATCTAAACGACAATCCCCAACTTTCCCCTAGCAGCAAAACAACAATCTATTATCAATTACATGTCTAAAATAATTATCCTCTAGGCTGGTGCAGCCAGGTGTTCTGGGGGCACTGGAGCCGGCACAAAGTATTCTGCTGCTCTCCTCTGTGTCCTTCTCTGGGCCGGCATAGCCAGGTGGCCTGGGAAGAAAGCTTAGAAGCAGGCATTTTAAAGGTACTGCTCTCCAAGGGTGTCTCCCATTGGCTGCCTCAGGTCTGCTGGGCTTCAGGTGGTCTAGGGAGGGGGCTGAGGAGCCAGAATTTTAAAGGTGCCACTCTCCAAAGGCACGTCTCATTGGCTGCCTCAAGTCCTCTGGGCTTCAGATGGTCTAGGGAGGGGGCCCAGGAGCCAGTGTTTTGAAGGTGCTGCTCTCTGAAGGCATCTCTCATTGTCTGCCTCAGGTCTGCTGGACTTCAAGTGGTCCCTGAACCAATTCATGACCAATGCCCTGCCTATCATGCCTTCCAAAGTTTTTAATTTTTAATACAATTGAGCAATTATGGCAACGTGATAAAAATTTTAAAAAAGGAAAGGAAAGGAAAGGAAAAGAGCTTCCTTGGGAATAGTGAGAGGGGGGAGAGGCAAATCTTGCCCACTGACTTAACATGACTGCCAGCATGTTGGAACTGCAGAAGAAGGAACCTATCATACAGAAGGCACTAATGGAAAAGTAGTGATATTAGGAGCCATTGATGAGGACTAGTAGAGCACTCTACTAATGAACAGAATAAGAAATCAGTGGCAGGATGAACACAATATTGTGTGATACATACTGGCTAAAGATACTTTTATCCTGTTAAAATTCTGTTTTGCTAGTCTCGTGTGGTAAAGTACAGATAGTAAAACAGAACAATAAAATCTGGTTTTGTTGTTATATTTTTACATTACTCTGTGAATGTTTGACTGTGAAATGTAAATCTTCCCTCACAAGATTCCTGAATGAAACCTGGGACATACTTTCTGAAGTTCTATTTAGTAGGGTAAATTATCATACAAGAAAAAGCTCTGAAAAGCCAGCTGCCAGCAGCCAGGAGATGTATTTGTACTGCAGACCATAATGTGAGCAATGGTACCTCTACCTGTGCATTAAATTTTAATGAGACAAGTTCTCCAATCTGCCAGATGCTGATGACCACAAATGAATACTGTCTGTCTGATACTAAAGTGGATGTACCACACAGGAAGTCTGTTTCCCTTATGGTAACATAAAGAATCTCAAGATCTAATTCTTAGTACATATGCCTATTCTCTCTAGGAAAATCTTGGAATGCAAACATGGAATCTAACTTTTCTCATAAAGCAAAGAGAGAGATTTTGTACTGTGTGAAAACTGCCACAATTTTTTTTAAAGTCCTTGTTTCAAAATGATAGCAATGTGATATTTTAGCCATCTTGGAGATGACTTTTCTCTATGGAGATTTAAAGGAACTGTGAAAATCCATGTGTTATATCAGATCTGCCTGTGAAATAGTAATTCATTTTCAGTTAATCTTAACATGATACATTTGCAACAACCAAAAACTATTGGAGCAAGCAAAACAAATATTTATTCCCTATAACTGCAAACTTAAGTGACTGAATGCCTATTAAGTCAAACTTGTACCACTTTAAATAGAAGAGTTGTTCCTATATATTTGCAAGATTCCAAAAATATTTCAAACTCCAGAGTTTGCAAATTATAAGAAAACTGATTAAACTATAAAACTTAAAGGCCAGGATCCTATTGAGTCAAACTGCTTCTGTAACAACAGGCTATTGTGGAAGCAATTTGATGTGCTCAGATTTCACTCTAGGAGGTTCCCAGATCCTCCATGCCCAAGCAGGAGGACAACACTGGTGCTGAACCAGACTGCAGAGGTAGGAGGGCAATATTGGTCTCAAGACCTTTAAGCTTCTTGTCAGCACTTCTGAGTAACCTTTTTCTCCCTTCTGGTCTGTCAGGAAAGTTACATCCCAAGAACAGGACAGGGGAGAATGGAGGAAGTGATACAAAATCCATGCTCAGCCACTACTGAAAACGCATGAGCTTTCCATTTGACTGCTTGTTTTGATTAAAGAGACAGCCAGCTTATCCACTACTGCTGCCTTTCTTAGCTAGGAAACTCACTGCCTGCTTTATCTCCTAACATTCTAGTCACAGATGGTTGTTACCAATCAGGTTGGGCTTGCACTGCTAGTGAACTGCCTTATCTCCTACAGAAAAGAGATCCAGGGCATAGTGCTTTGGCATGGAACATCCCTTTGAGCCAGAAACTGAAGCAAGGTATGGTTCTGTTCTATTTCTGCTTTCCTGCAACTAATGAACATCTTGGCCAACAATGCCTACACATTTACTGCAAGGTTCAGGTTCTGTGGGGGAATATATAACATTTCAGTTTGCATTTTAATTTCCCCCCCCCCCCCATCATTAAATACAGATAATTTGGGTTGAATTGAGCCTGAACATCACTGCAAAGCAAAATTTTCATAAAACTCCATACTAATATGTATTGCAGCCAGCTGATAGTTGACTTTGTAGCACCCCAAAGACTTGTATAATGACTTGTGAATTGTCTTCATTGACACACTTTTTATCTGTCCCTTTATGTGATGTTTTACATCATTAATGCTCTGCTGCATCAAAGCTCAGAAACAACAGTGATGGTCTTTCATCATCAACATAACTACGATGACAGACCTGCAAGTTCACAACATGCCCTGTGATTCTTGGAGTTGCAATGTCCTAGAAATAATGGGATGTGGTGTATTGCTCTACCCATTTAATACACCCCCCCCCCCCCGTTTCCCCATCTCCCAACTCATGGCCCTTCTAATTTTTTTGCTTGAAAAAAAGTAAACAATTTCAACCACAAACCATAAGGATGAAGGAGTTGCTTGAGAGTCTCCTAACCTTTATTCCTGTGAGTTCCAGGTATTCTGGAGATGATCCCTGGGTAAATGCCAGTCTCCTTCTGCTAAGGTTACATTTCAAACAGATAGCAAAGGGCATGACAAGATCTGAAAGTAATTACAGAGAACAGTGCACATCTGCTTCCTAATGCCTGCTCTGAAACCAAAATGAGTGTGCTAGTCCACTGAGCATTTTGTTAGCTTTGGCCTAGCTTTCTAATCTATTAAGGTCATTTTGAATTTTCATCCTGTCCTTTGGGGTATTAGTGATTCCTCCCAATTTGGTGTCATCTGCAAATTTGATAAGCATGCCCCCTATTCTTTTATCCAAGTCATTGATAAAGATGTTGAATAGCACTGGTCCCAGGATAGAACCCTGTGGCACACCACTAGTCACTTCTCTCCAGGATGAAGAGGAGCCATTGGAAAGTGCATCATTGTCTATGGCAAATCCATTCATTGAATTTTATTAGTACTTTATTTAGTACTTGACACTTTTCCCATCACCAGACTCTGAATGACTTGCCTCCTAGGAGCTGAGCAGAAGGGCCAGGAAAGCATGGGCTGAACCTGTGCTTTCCTGCCCTGAGGCTAAACCTCGATTGGTCCCTACACCACAGACCCACCCACTACCACCATGCACCCCTTACCTTTCTTCTCTGCTGAGTCTAGTGAGAGGCCTACCCTGCTTTACTGCCTCTGATGTTGAAATGGGATGCCTGACCATATGCCATGTATCCCATTCTGACATGAAAGGTGGTGACGGGTGTGTGTGTGTGTGTGTCTCATTAGCTGCAACAAAGGAATAAGCTAAGGGGCATACATCCCATCTGGTCTGCATGGGGCTTGCTACTGAGTTTGGCAAACAGCAGGTCATAGTGGCCTATGTTAAGGCCCCTTTACCCCAAGATCAGGCCAGATCTACTGGACCCACATTGGGTCTGCTAGAACTGGGCCAGATCCCAGCCCAGAACCTGTGTCATCCAAACAGGATGATATGAGACCCTGGAGGAATACAGGCCTTTTGGCCCATGCAGACAGCCTTTTGCCACACAATTGACCTCAACTTGAATTCAAGTTGAATTCCACATCCATGAGTCATTAGCAACAGCTTTGCATACATGACCATGTAACGTGTGAGTAGCTGTGTCTGCCATTGTAATAGGCATGAAAGTTTCATTTCCTGTTTTTGGGAGACATAAATTACAATGAAATACTTCTTTGTATGAAGCTAATGAAAAGTATACATTTCTACATCACAGATGCAGAATCTTATTTAAGCAGTAAAGGCACATTTCCTCAGGCATCATATGGTATAATTAGCTATGTATGGTTTTCCATACAAGAAGAGAACACAGGACAAACATTTAAAATGTTGACATTACTATTTTAAAAGCAGTTTGTTTTATAATATGCTGTTTTAAAAATTTTAAAGTTGTTTCAATTTTTTCCGTTATCAGGTATTCCTTTTTTGTCTTTGGTCTTTACAGAGGACTTGATATTACAGGATGTTTAAACAGGCTAAGGCAAATAGTATTGATAAAATGACTTTGAAAAATAATTCAGAATTCATCTCTAAATATGGTGAAGGGCAACAGGTCAATAGTAAAACTAGGGGTAGATGGATTAGGTTATGTTGCATGGGGTCATTCATAAATCCTTTAAATCCCATTTCTATACCCTGTTTCCCCGAAAATAAGACATCCCCATGAAATAAGACCTAGTAGAGGTTTTGCTGAATTGCTAAATATAAGGCCTCCCCGGAAAGTAAGACCTAGCAAAGTTTTTGTATATAAATATATATACAGTATATAATAAATGTTCATTTTTTTTCAACAATAAATGTGAATTCTTCATGAAAAAATAAGACATCCCCTAAAAATACGACCTAGCGCATCTTTGGGAGCAAAAATTAATATAAGACACTGTCTTATTTTCGGGGAAACATGGTAGCTATTTTTTTAATAGAAAGTACATAAATACTTTTTTTAAGATTTATTAAAAATTAACATAAATCACAAGCTGCACAAACCAACACAGCAAGAAACACACAGAACATGTCATTCTCCAGTATCATCCAGATTATTTATAGCATTTAAATCTGTCCATAAACTACACTGTGAAGGAGGTGGGCAATATTGTCTGCCATTATACTTAAAATAATATATGGGGTCAACATTACATAGAACAAATTATGGCCCTGTTTTCATGGGCCAAATAAAACAGCCTCCCCCGTGTCCTCCTTGAGATGAAACCAGACAACATTCTGCTGAAATCCTAGTCCTGGGACAAACAGACTGGACATAATTTGGCCGATTCAGCACCAGAACCAGGTTATATCCTCTAACCATGGAATAAAATACCTCGTTTTCTCCAGATCTTCCCAGGAGGCCCAGAGTATACTGAGCAGATGTTTGAAATGTATCTCATTGTGCTGCCCATCCTGTCTGTCACCAGTTTGAGTTGCTCTATCAGGCCAGAAGAAGAGCCATGTGATTGCCTCAGAGCAAAGCGATGTGACATGGTGGCTGATATGTCAGGTAGAACAACAGGACATGCAAGCAAACAGCCACCTCAGAATGGAGGGGCAAGGTAAGAGAGGGAGGTCAGGGCAACTCTGAGGCCAGGATACTCTGGGCTGTTCCTGGAATACCCTGATCAGTACAGACATAACCTGTGTGCTTGGCCCTTATTTCTCTCATGCATGCACATTGTCAATTTTTCCATAAGGGCCACATACAGTACTAGAGTCTTCCTTTCCAACTAGAAAAGGGCAAATTCATTGTAGCCTCCCAGGTGGTTGCCAGCTGTGTTCTTTACCACCAAACGCTGTACACTCTTACTCAAAAAGGACATCCACAAGACTCTGTGTAAATGTCTACCCGACCCTTCTGTTTGTTTGTTTCTTCCTTTCCCATTCCTTATTTTAACTTTCCCTTGTGTCAGACCCACGTAAGCAGCTAGTAGTTTTATATACTTCCACTTTATTACTTCGTTTGAGCAGGTGCCCACCTATTACTGCCGTGTGTGTGTGTGTGTGTGACCTCCTGTTTAAACAGCAGGAGGGCATTGGAGTGATCTTGCTTTACAACAAGAAGAGCAACAAGCCTAAAGGGGAAAGATCCATTTGGAAGTACCTCATTAGCATAGAGGCACCGAAAGGATGAATCCTGGCAATAAAAGGCAGGGAAACTGCTTTCCAATAAATCTTAATGAGAGAGTTCCCAGGTGTTTTACAGTCAGATGGCTGATTGTTACTTAATTAGTACAGGTGCTGTCTGGGTAGGGAAGCTGTAGAGGACAAACGGCTGCCAAGCAGACAGCAAACATGAAGGTAGGCAGCTCCAAATTGGAAACTAAATATGTTTGGCAAGAGTGGCTTGTTTGACAGAACTTACTGCTTCATGAAAAGTGTTTTCCTAGGCTGTTAACAAGTGTTTTCACTGTTATTGTCAAAAACACAGTATAATAGTCTTCCAGTTCTCTGTCCCCATATCTCCCCTGGCCCAGTCCCTTGCGTCACTGTTTGAATCATGATGGGGGGAGGGAAATGGAAGGGGCCATTAACTCACAGCTCTCCTTCAGTTTTAATGAAACAGGTAACAAGTAACACCTGCTGAAATTCCCTTTTCTATACAACCCTTAAAATTACAGGATCCCTCTCCAGTTTTCGTTCTGACAAGCCACAATGTTAAAGATTCAGGCAAATCTGAAATTTCATATGGATTAAATCTGGGAAGAAGTTGTGTTGAATTCAGCTTGACTTATAGGAATGCACCACAAGGTTCCCCATACAGGTTGAGTCTCCCTTATGCCTAATTCCAAAATTCAAAATACTCCAAAATCCAAAACATTTTTCATGGGTAGCTAAGATAGTGACATCTTTGCATTTTGATGGTCCAATGTACACAAACTGTGCTTTATGCACCACAAAATTAGCTTGTATAAAATTACCTTAAGGCTATGTGTATAAGGTGTTTATAAAACAGAAATAAATCTTGTGTTTAGACTTGGGTCCCATCTCCAAAATATCTCACTAAGTATGTACAGTCACCCCTCCATATCTGCGGGGGTTCTGTTCTAGACCCACCCACTCTAGATACCAAAAATCACAGATCTCAAGTCCCATTATTATCAATGGACGCACAATGTGCATGCAATCTTTTGGTGCAATTGTGTGCACCCACCACCATTGATGATAATGGGTTGGGGGCATCTAAAGATGGCTAGCCTGCCAATGGTGAGGGCCAACTGTTTATGCAAATACAGGTATTGCAAACCAAACCAAAAATTCCAAAATCCCAAACACCTCTCATCCCAAGTATTCCAGATAAAGCAGACTCAACTTGTAATCCATTTTGAAAAGCACTTTAGCAATCCATGTCCAGTCTTATACATTCTGTTAGAGATGGAGTGAAGTTAAACAAATGACATCCCAATCATATTAAAAGAGAGCTACTTAATCAACCTAGTGAGCTACATGAAAGCATTCTAAAAGGATAATTGTCAGCCACTAGATTTAACATATGTAGAGTTTTGATCTGTCTAGGTATTCACCATGGCTGCATCTACACTGCAGACATAATGTACTTTGATAATGTAATGGAAAAATGGGTTCGGCTAGGACTGCTCACCCAGTCCTCAGCACATGACAGAGTGGAGTAAAGACAAAAGGACCCAGAGTCGGTTAAAAGTTCCAGATTTATTCAGCCGGCATAGAATAAAAATGTCCTCAGTGGAAAATTCAGGTTTCCAAAGACTGAGACCCAGAAAAAAACCAAGATGATGGGATTTATAGTTTTTACACAAAGGATTTCCAAAAATGCTTTCTATTGGCCAATCTTAACGCTAAACAAATGAATCTCAAGCAATCAGGCAAACGAACTCATGAATAATTAAAACCCACTTATGACTCATCATGTCACCTTACAAAAAGTTACTTTTCCCTGTAACCTTTACACATAATTTCACAGTTGCAGCTCTACTTACCTGGTGTTTATGTTTAGATTTCACTATGGCGCCTCTGCTTAGGAAAGAGAGGGCACCTTGTACCTAAACAATTTCTTGTTTTCTCCTGTTTGTTCAGCATTTCTTTTAAGACCTTCACTTAGCCCTAATTTCAGCCATTTTAAACTTTGGTTCAGCAACCATCATAGTTCATTCTGCATAATTAAAGCATTAACTAAATATTGAATTATAAAATTCACCCAGTTCATTTATGCTTGAAATGCCATGCTTCAGTGCAAATGGGATTCTGGAATTTGTAGTTTTGTGAGATAGTTAGCCTTCTCTGTCAAAGACGTCTAGTGCCAGAACAAACTACAAATCCATTGAGTCAGGGCAGTTAAACTGTTGTCAAATTGCATTCATACTGCAGTGTAGTAGCAGCCCATGTCTGTCTGCAATGATCTAGGTCAAGTTAACACCAACTGTAGGTCTAAAATTTTTAAACTATACCCCAAAAAGATAGAGTAGGAAGCTAAAAGTTACATAAAGGCATAAGAAAGGGTACTTATTCTTCTGAGCTCTGTAATTCCATGCACTTATTGTGTTATGCTGTTTCCTGCTATACTCAGGCAAATGGTAGAAGATGAGAAGGAAAATACGAAACAATCTGTAATTACCTTTGACAGAGAAAGTGAGATATAATGTAGAGACCACATCAAATTGTCTCTTACTTCACATCTTCTCATCATTGCCTCAAACAAAAGGTGAAGCAGCACAGTGAGTAGGGATGGAAAGAATATTTTAAAATATTGGGAAAACTGGTCCAAAAAGTGTCAGGAAACCCTGAAGTGGAGAATCCTAGGCAGATGAAAATCTCTGCAGTTAAGGATTTATTCTGAGTAAATTATAAAATTGTTTTTGTGTGTGTGTGTGTGTGTGACACTTACAGCACAGACAAGAATCTTTCAAAGATGAAAGCTTTTGCTGTGCAAGAAACAACATTTCTGCACTGAAATCAGACTTTACAGAAAATAACATTTCTCTGCAGAAAGTGCAAAAAAAACCACCTTGTGCTTTTTTTTCTCCCACAGGCTAATTCATAAACTGTCAATAAACTTTGAAACTTCTGTAGTTTTTGATAGTTTTCTCAAAATGGTTAAATTGTTCATTAGTACTTGTGAGTATGAATTTTTTGACATTTTACATCCCTGAACAAGGCACAGCATAAGACAGAACTTGGACCTTACGATATTCCTCCTCTTCCAGTTAGTGAGGCTACACTGTCATAACTATACTACATAACTAATGTTATACACGTAACTAAAAGTTGCAGTGGCAAAAAAAAAAGTAGTGGTTATCCCCCCCCCCCCCCAGGAAAGTGTAAAGTGTGGAGGGGAGCGTCAGAGAAGCAATTGGCTATGTTCCTGTGGATTGCAGAATAACTGCATCATCTGCCAAGACCTCTGGAAAATGTTGGTGGATCTCAGCTGATGGTGTAATCCAGTGGTTCCCAAACTGTGCCCTTTAAGATATTTTGGACTTCAGCTCCCAGAATTCCAGACTATTAGTCAACATGGCTGAGGCTTCTGGGAGCTGAAGTTCAAAATCTCTTAAAGGGCACAGTTTGGGGACCACTGGTGTAATCATTCCGCATCTGGCCATGTGGACATATCTTGACAATCTTCTGAACCCCTCCAACTCTCCACCAGCCACACAATTGCTAGGTGAAGGGATGAAGTGGCTAAACAGTGAATCTGGGAAGTGTTGAGAGCACAGAGGCACAGATTTCAGCACTATGTTGTGCCATAGAGGATTTCAGCCACAGTCGTTCACTCCATACATCCTGCTAGAACTACTTGCCATATACATATAGTTTATAATCACAGAAACCATGTTATATCCCATCTTAGGGCAGGAAAAAAAAGCCAGCTTCTCAGCAGCCTGGGGGCATGGCATACTCATGACACACACCTCCAAGCTGGCAGGAAGACACCATGAAGTCGCTCGGCTGTTTACACAGCAGCAGCTTTTCAGCATTCTGGCCATGTGATGTTTAGATGCCATATGTCGCAGGGGTGCCAAAAAGCCAAAGCGGTGATGGAAAGGAAGCCCTTTTTCTGGTGCAAAAAGGGGTGGCATTTTGCCGCTTTTTTGCATTGGAAAAAAGCTAGTTCAGAGCCGTGGCATTCAGTTGCTGTGGCCCCGATCTGGATGTCAAAGGGGCAGTGTCAAGCTGCACCTGTACTGCTGTCTGTTCCATCTCTTACTTTTCATCACAGTCTGTCTTCCAAACCTCCATGCATGCCACCATGCACCTGCTCTTTGAAAAAGATTTTTGGCCAGTTTTTTTCTCCTTATAGGAAAATTGTATTTCCTTTTACTGCTGTATCATTAAACCAAAAACACTTGATCCTATCTTCTACTGATTTTTTTTTTTTTTTTTGCTGTCCTTATTGGAGTAGAGCCCCCTGTTTCTTCCTACATAAATTTAGACAAGCAGATGATGTTTATTCCAAGTTTTTCTTGTTACTGTGTACCTTCAGGTTGTTTCCAACTTACGGCAACCCTAAGGTGCACTTATCATGGGGTTTTCTTGGCAAGTTTTGTTTGGAGAGGGGTTTCTTTTGCTTTCCTCTGATACTGAGAGAGTTTGACATGCCTAAAAGATCACCCAGTGGGTTTCCATGGCCAAGTAGGGATTCAAACCCTGGTCTCCAGAATCCTAGTCCCATGTTCAAACCAAAGCTGGCTCTCAACTCACCAAGGATAACATAACTAGGAACATGCATACACCCTGCTGAGGTAGCTGAGTAAATAATCTTGATTGTGTTGATGGCATCTCTTAAACTCTTGTGGCGTCTCTTAAACTCTTGTTAAGGGGTTTGCTGAAAATACTTGAGAATGACATTCCTCAGCCAAATTCAGTTGCCTAGGGTGTAGGAAATGATTCATCAGTATGTATTGTGCTTTTTAAAATCCATTTACTGAACCTACATCAGGGATTTTGCGTACTAAGAGAATAATGCTACATGTGTCTCCTAAGAAGTAATTTCCACTGAGTTCAGTGGTCAAGATCCAATATCTATGCTCTGGTGATGGCAAGGAAAAATTATAGCAATGGTGTGGGGAGTGAGGAAAGGAAGAAAATGGTGGTGACAACAGGAAGACAACACTGGAAACTGCAAGATGTGTATTTCTTGGATGGTTAGCTTTGCATGGCAATGCATGGCAGTAGTCTAAGCAACCTTTCCCATAGTCCTTTGGATCTGTGGAGACACTCTTCCCCACAGAAGTTAGGCATTCAAGAAATGCACAAATCAGAGGGGACAGCCTTCCTCCTCCCAATACTTCCTTTTTTTCTGTGCAATTGTGGAGAGAGTAACACCATTCACCTAATGTTCCATAACACAAACAGTATGCAACCATGAAATCCCAGCATTTAAAACTTATTGCCTAGACAATATGTATAGGTTTGCAGCTTTAATCTCCTTTCAGACAAAGAATATGGGGTGTAAGTCTCCAGGAGAAATGGATTAATGCCAAAATAGCAGGGTCTCTGCTTTGTATGCTTTCTTCCTGAACTCTCCTTTGAATTTGTCATTGGATTTTATTTTATTTTATTTAAAAAAAACATAAATGTGTATCTCACAGAGCTTTCACCACTGCTAGATTTTTAACTCTTTCTTAGAAACAGTCAGTGGTGAGCTAATAGGACTGTTGATAAGAAATGACTGTATTTACATGGGTCAGAGTACCTTAGAGCAGAGATGCAATGCCTGTAGAAGTTAAGGAAGAAAAGATTTTCTTATGTTTGATCAGTGATATATCTTAAACTGTTTTAGAGGAATTTAAATTTTAAATGCCGCACTCTTTAAATTTTAAAGGGGCAGTGTGCCTGTGCCGTACGCGGGTGCACTATACGTGGCTTTAAGCTTACGCTGAAGCCACATGACAATCAAACATATGGAGCATGTACTTGCAGCATGCACCTCATTGTTTTCAATGGGGCAAAAGCATACATGAAATTCCCCTTATGCAGGTATCTGCAATGGATCCGCCACATAACGGAAGGGCCCACTGTATTCAATGAGCACAGAGGTTGGACTTCAAATGCAAAGAACTGAGCTGTTTTGTTGGCTTAAAAATGTTGCAATAGGGCTTGCATCTGGAGAGACTTCAAATGTGCATTATATGCTTTTTAGAAAAATGTCTAAATTCATAACTATTAAATTTGTGCACATGTGCATGCACTCAAACCATGCCCAATGTACCAGCATATCACTGAGGAGGCATCTCGATGAAGAAAGTTGTGTGTACATTTATAAAGCCTTCCTTGTTTTCTTTTGTAGCCCCCCTGTGCTCTCTAATGCCCCTGTAATAATTTGTTTCTACAACCTTGTCTGGATAAAAGCAGGTCATGAAATATGTCCTAGTGGAGAATAAGTATTTAGTGTGAAGGCTGAAATTCTGTTTTATTGTAAAGGCTCAGAACATTCAGAATACCATATACTAGGATGCTAGGACCTTTCAAAGCGAAGAATATTTGTGTATGCACATTGTTTCCCAAATAACAGTTGGGGGAATTGGAGGTTCCCTGTCAGGGATACTTCAAGAGTTGGGGAAAATTTAGCTTGCAAGAGGCTTGGGCAGCCTTTGGACTGGGGACACCTGTACTAACAGTACTAACTAGGAAGACTCCAGGTTCTTGGTGAATTAAGGGCTCATTTCCACTGGTTTGAAAATCCAGCTTTTTTTTTGCGGAGCAGCCCCGATGTTTTGGTGCGATGTGAGTTCATTTGTGTGTGTGTGTGTCATTTCCATTTAGGTTTGTAGTATTTTGTTCTTGTTACTATTTAACGCTGATGCCATTCCCATTCACTTTACTGTGATTTATTTTCAGTGTTATAAATTAGCCTCTCGTCCCCATTTACTTCCTTGATCTGGATTTCCCCCTCCCCTTTCTTTCTTTTAGCTGTCAATCAAACGCTTGAGCAATTAGGCGTCATTGTGATGTTGTAGAATTACAACTGGTTTATTATTGCCCTCCATTTTCACTACTAGCAGGGAAACTATTTTTTAAAAGCACATGTTTCCGGAATCTAGCTTTCTCTTTCCAGTCATTGCATTGGCTGCCCTGTCTGTGTCTGTCCTCCTTGGCAAATAGCTAAGATGGTGGAGCAAGCTATGCAGTTAATGTTTACTTGCTTGCGAGCAAACCTGATGTTGATAATGCTGTTGCGTAGATGGGTGCAAAGCAGAACCGAGGGTCTGCAATTGCTGTTTGGAGATGCACATGGTGCTGGTACGGATGATACGGATGATGATGATGATGATGATGATGATGATTGTAATGCAATTAATGGTTTTTCAGACTCTATTACTCAGTTGGCTGCAGCATGGGAATGGATGGCTGCTGACATGCTCTTCCAATTTTTGCAAGCTGTGCAACTCACATTTTAGCCCATGCAGAGAAGGTGGGTGTACCCAAAGAGAGGTATCCACTGGGACATGTATGCCCAGACTGTGTGGTCGGATGAGATGTGGAAGCAGAAATTCCAGATGCCTCGTCGCCTGTTCAACATGATTGTGGAGGAGCTGCATCCCCATCTGATTAAGCAGGACACTTGGTTCTGGAGGGCTATTCCGGTGGATAAGCAAGTCACCGTTTCTATATATTTCCTGGCCCACAAAGGCTCCTATTCCACTGTGGCCACATTTTTTGCTGTGGGGAAGTCCACAGCATTCAGGGCAATTATACAAGTGGTTCTCCTCATGGAAACGGTTCCACTGAAAAAAACAGTCTACCATGGAGACTACAGAAGGGTGGGATGTTTTTACATAAAGTACTTTACACCCAATACACACACACACATATATATATATATATATACACACACACACACTGTGTGTGTATATACAAATGTGTGTGTGTGTGTGTGTGTGCACATATGCATATTTCTATATATTAATACAGGCATTGCTTGTGTATATATTTAAAAAAATACTTGGTATTACAGTTAAATTTTTACTAAAGTGGCTACTTTGATAATTTCACTTTCTTCAACATGAATTAATTATATCATTAAATGTTTGGCGACATAGGGTCCTTTGGGTTCCTCTGCAAGAGAGGTCTAGCTCTCCAGCAGTAGGGGATCTGAGGGCAGAAAACAAGTTAGAGTTATAAACTATGCTGTGTGAACATTTGAACAACCCTGGGAGCTCCACCCTCCTGACCTGCTTTGCTCCCCAAAAGTTCCTTTAGCTCTGCTGGGAGAGTGGGTGGTCTCTCTTGTTTCTCTCTTTTTTCTGTCCCCCCTCCCTTTGAAAAAGGGGGTGCTGTAAGCAGCACAACCCGAATTTCTCCTTAATTCGGGAGGGACGGAATCAGGATTCAGAATCAGACCACAATGTGCAGGGAAGAAAGAGTGTGACCTCCAAGCGCACCAACCCCAGTTAGAAACACTTAAGGGAGGAGAGCTTTGGAATATTGGACCCCCTCAAGACCAGAAAAGAGGGTCTCCCTTGGTCCCTCTTGCAAATAGGTGCTCACGATTCACAAGCAATGATGTGAGTCTATTGGATTTATTCAATCATCCTATAGTTGCAAGGGTGGTAGAAAGAGATACACAAAAGAAACCACAGCACCCCTTCCCCACCTCTCCCTACAAGCTGCTGTAGGTACAGCCAGAAGGCAACATCCCTGGGACTGGGAATATATTATAATATATTATAATATATGTTTATATATGTACTGTATTATAATATATTATATTTTAATATATTATGTACATATATATGTGTGTGTATATATTAATTTTATATATATATAATACATATATATTATAATATTATTTATTATAATATATATATGCAAAATATATATAAAAAGCTTGTAAAATGTGGGCTAGAAAAGTTAACTGTTGCATGTATTTGTAATTGGTTGACTGTCCAAACTCAAAGGGTGCTTAACCATGGCTCCTTTTCAACCTGAAAAGAAGTGACCAGTGGGGTGCCACAGGGCTCTGTCCTGGGCCCAGTGCTATTCAACATCTTTATTAATGATTTGGATGACAGAATTGGGGGCATACTTATCAAATTTGCAAAAACTAGGAGGAGCAGCTAATACCCCAGAGGACAGGATCAAAATTCAAAATGACCTAAATAGACTAGAAAGCTGGGCCAATGCTAACAAAATGAAATTCAAAGCAGAGAAATGTAAGGTTCTGCACTTAGGGAGGAAAAATGAAATGCACAGATATAGGATGGGGGACACCTGGCTGAATGAAACTATGTGTGAAAGGGATCTAGGAGTCCAAGTAGACCATGAGCTGAACATGAGTCAACAGTGCTGAACATGAGTCAAACTGTGTTTGTTTTCCTGGTGATTTTTTTTTGGTTGGGTCTTGTTTCAGTTTTTTGTATATTGTAGGATCTAGGAGTTCCTTGGTTTTTGGTTGTACTGTTCTGTTTCCACAATTACTGTGGTATTGCCTTTGTCTGCTGGGAGAATGATGATTTCTGGGTCTGAATTGAGGTCCTTGATGGCTTTTCTTTCTTTTTTGGTTATGTTGCTGGGAGGTGGTTTTGCCTTGCACAGAATACTTGCTGTTTCCCCTCTTATCTCTTCTGCTTCCTCCTCTGGGAGATGGTGGAGGGCAGATTCGACCTGGGCAATGATGTCTTCAACTGGGATTCTAGTGATGGTTACTGCAAAGTTGCTTCCTTTGGCCAGGATGGATGTCTCATCTTTTGAAAGTTGTCACTGTGTGAGGTTGATGATCGTCCGTGATGTATCCAGTGCGGGTTTTGGCTGTTGCTTATGGCATTTGTTTAATTTTTGTTTTTGTCTTTCTGTGTAGTCTGCCCTATCTTTTTCCATTTTCCTATAGGTGAGGTTGTCAATTTTGTCCCAGTCCTTGGTGTTCATCTTCTGACTGAGGCTGAGATGGAGTGATAGTAGTTCTGTGTCTGTGTTGGCCAGTTCTTTGCGGGTGGTGTGTATTCTCTCCCGTAGCAGGGCACCTTCCATCCTGTTGTGGATGCGGTTGGCCTGTGGTGATTTGAAGATCCTTTTTGCTCTGAGAAATTGTGGTATGGTGTTTGTGTCTCTGCAGTGTAGCAGGAAAGTTAGTGAGCAGAGTAGATGTGCTTTCCTGGTCCGGAGTTTTTCCAGTCTGCTGGTGTCTTGGAACAGTTTCTCCCCATAGAGATTTTCAATGTGGAGTCGAAGGCTTTTATGGCTGGCATCCATAGTTTTTTATGGAGCTTTTGGGCTATGTGGCCATGTTCTGGAAGAGTTCCTTTCTGACGTTTCGCCTGCATCTGTGGCTGGCATCTTCAGAGATCCTTTGTTTCAGGTTTCAAGAAGAAATATAGATTATTTAAATATTTGAAGGGATGTCACATTGAGGAGAGAGCAAGCTTGTTTTCTGCTGCTCCAGAGACTAGGGCCCGGAACAATGGATGCAAACTGCAGGAAAAGAGATTCCACCTCAACATTAGGAGGAACTTCCTGACAGTAAGGGCTATTTGACAGTGGAACACACTCCCTCGGAGAGTGGTGGAATCGCCTTTCTTGGAGGTTTTTAAGCAGAGGCTGGATGGCAATCTGTTGGGTATGCTTTGATTGGGAGTTCCTGCATGGCAGGGGGGTTGGACTGGATGGCCCTTGTGGTCTCTTCCAACTCTATGATTCTATGATTCTATTTGGGGTTGGACAAGCACTTCATATTTGATGGTTTTGTTTACTTCCATGTCCACATGCCTGGGGGAAGTGATCCCTCCCCCCCGGGAACCTGACTTTTTAGTTTTCCTGAAAAGTCATTGATCTGTCAAAAATGCTCTCTACCAAATAGAGATCAAATATGAAGACCCCAAAATACAGCATGGGGTATGCAGGTACATAACAGCATATGCATTTTAATGAAAAATACCTTTTTGATTTCTGTCTTCTTCTCCTCTGCTACCTCCCCCCTTCCTCCTCCTCCTTCTTCTTCTTTTGATTTTGATTTCTATCTTACATCATGTGTGTAAAGTTATTTTTTGTGGATCTGGAAGGGCTTTTAACAAATACATTGAATCAACTTCAAACGCACATCTGTGGAGAAAAGAATAAGCACATTTCCTTCCCCATAGGCATGGCTCCCAGATCAAATTCACCAGTGCCAATTCCCCCCTGTTTAAAAGCAAAACTGAGCAATGACACCTCAGTACTATGTGTAGCTTAGCCCTGAGATAATATATATGAAGGACTTTCAACCCTGAGAAGTACAATATAAATGCAAAGTAATATAGTATTAAAACACTGAAGTCAACTTTATGGAAAGGAGATGACTCAGTAAACACATTCTTTTCAAAAATGTGTCAAGTCCCCTTAATCTCTACATATATATTGTTTTAAAGGTTTTCAGTCTAGACTTTGCCTATTCTTAAATAATAATAATAATAATAATAATAATAATAATAATAAAGGAGAAGAAGAAGAAGAAGAAGAAGAAGAAGAAGAAGAAGAAGAAGAAATAATGTGTGGGTGTGGGTGCACACATGCATGTGAGCACACACGCAAAGACATATTTCTCAGCTGTTCCTGCTTTCCAAATCCCATTTTCCAGATCTTCCAAGGATTATTCATGTCTTATGCATATGAAATTTCAATAGAACAGCAGAATTAAAAGTGCAGCATCCAGAAGAAAGTTCATTACATGAAATGATAACTGTCATGATTAGAGGGAAATACAATAGGGTCTTCTCACATTGCTAAGTTGTTTGATCAGAATGTTAGCTGTGAGGGCACGGAGTTTAGAGAGAGAGCAAAGAGGTTGATTGCAATGTGGATGCCTGTTGGACAGACTCTGTGTAGAGATGTGCCTGGGGGGTGATGACTCTCATTACAGATAATTTCGAAATGTGACAGGCCTATCCTGTTTGTACAGGAGAAGTGGCCCACTAATTATATTAGTAATATAAAAAATAAATTGGACTTTTAACATGAGCAGCAATAACTGGCAAAGCGGCAGCTACAAGAGTTAAATGGATCTGACTTCTGTTGCCCTAATAGAATGAGGACCTTTGCTGACTTCAGATGACACATATGACCCTAGCTGTCATGGCTTTGTCTAGCTTTGTGTGTGTGTGTGAAGCTGCTTCTCTGTATGATGTCCAGATTCTCACCCAATGTCCTTTCTCCTCTATTTCCTGCTTGAGCATTCATCATGCAAAGTATACATACATGTCCACACTCCATATCACATTTGCAGACCCTCCAATATTTCACAGTTGAAAACTGGGCCCAGCAATGTCAGAGCATGGCAAAAGTTATTAGCATGGAAGAACAGAGGGGTGGTACAGACCACCCAAAAAAGGGCGGTCTGGCACCACCTCTTTTTGTGGTGCAACTGTGTGTAAATGATGTGTGCTCCCAAACCCTAATGGTACTGCCCAGGCACCTCTTTATGCCCGTCTGTATCGGGCCAGATAAACCAGGAAAGGCTGCAACAGTTCACTTTTGTCAAGGGAAAGATTCCACCCCTGACTGTGCTCTGCTCTCCCCCTACCGAGGGCACACAGATTTTGATCAGTTGGCAGCAAGCTGAGGACAAATGGAAATAGTGGAAGGAGGAAAGAGAAATGGGGGTATTTTAAAGGCAGCTAAAAAAGCAGGAGGACAGAGGATTAGTTGGGACTGTTGGTGCATCTACACTGTAGCAATAATGCAGCTTGACACCATTTTAAGTGCTGTAGCTTCATCTTATGGAATCCTGGGATTTGTAGTTTTACAAGGTATATAGCCTTCTCTGCCAAAAAGTAATGGTGTCTCACAAAACTACAAACCCCAGGATTCTGTAGGATGATGCCATTACCATTAAAGTGGTGTCAAACTGCATTATTGCTACAGTGTAGATACCCTCTATTGCTGTCACATCAGTATATTTGGAGGGTAGTCATTTGATTTTCAGGGGAGACACAAACCTTTGTCACCTATCTCTTGTGGAGTCTTTGCCTCAGAGTACAAGGGGACTATGTAAATTCATTCTGAATATCCTGAAAGGGGGACTAGAACAGATCAGACAAGAGTGTGGTGAAAAATCATGCATTTAAAATTATATGTCCCTTTCTCTGGAAACTCCACAAGCAACTCTCTATGCCTTCTGCAGGTTTCATCTATGCATAACTTCCTGTTTTCTCTTTAGATTTACCTCTATAATCTTACCTCCACTAGATGAGACAATTACATTGTACTTGAGATATTACTTTCAAATATAAATTTGAAGCAGGTAATACACAGAGATTGTATTGATTAATAAATTATAATTATCCACTACCATGATGCTTGAGGAATGTGATCTATACTATTGTAATACTGATGTGTATCTACTACACTAATGTGATGATTGCAAAGTAGATATTCCAGAATATTGAAAAACAGTTTCATGATTTGGCTCAAAAATTCATTTAAATCCATATTTTAGGATGAAATATGTTCAGAAATATCAGTGTCTACATCTAGAAAATATATATTTAGAAATATGTTTGGGTTTTTTTTAAAAAAATTATTATTATTATTATTATTATTATTAATTTTATTTATATAGCGCTGTAAGTTTACACATGCGTTCAAAAATATTATTTAAATATGACTTTTCATGTAGAATGGATTTTAAAAAAACATTGTGGAAATGGGATGGAATTGACTTGAAATGAACACATGCAAAATGAAATAAACTGTAAATAGCACAATGCACCCATCCTTCTGAAATTTATATTTGAAAGTGGTATCTCAAGAACAATGTAATTGTCTCACCTAAAATACCTATTCTAATATAAGCATTTCCACCTAACAAAACACCAGTCTGAATATATAAAATTTAGTGGTGTTTTGTAACAACATTCGCCCCGGTACTTGTGGTATTTTGTGCAAAAAGAAAACATAAACTAGCTTTGCTATTTGTAGTTCAAATAAGCCATAGAACACTGGTGTTTTAATTATATTTTCTATTAATTGCATTAATTGAAGACCCTATTAAAATGGGTGCATTTACTATTTTAAATTATTAAATAGATTCTATACTTAATCTTTTTTGCATTTCATAGCTATTTCTCAACCACAATATTTTTATTTCATACCTGAAATATTGTACAGCTTTTAAATTCAAAGTTGCTCACAAAAGAATTCTACAGTACTGCCCACTTTTGGCTAGGATGAGATATTAAAGTAACAGTGGGTAGACAATCTCTCCTGTTTCAGAGCAAGAATGAGTGGTCATCTTGTGTGTCCTTTTTCTTTCTATGTGCTCATTATATTTACAGGATGCATTTGTTCATATTTGCTGAAATCAAAGAAATGTGATACTTTCCTTTATAATGGCTATATTTTCATATTGAATTCAATAGAACCTAAATACATAATGAACCATAAAACATAGCCTCTATAAAAATCTGAATAAATGATGCCCTCCTGGGTGTCATAATTAAATTTTGTTGTTTTGTAGAATGTTATAATGCAAAAAAAATGAACCATATGCAGCACAGTATAGGATGGGGTGGGAGTGGGGGTGGAATAATAATAATAATAATAATAATAATAATAATAATAATATTTATTTATTTATTTATAGCCCGCTCCTCTGTCAAACCAATTGGAGCAAGTTACAATAATTAAAAAGTATAAGATAAAACCATTACAGTAACCCAAGCCCAATCACCCACCCCTTAAAATTAAATTAAACTAGTACCAAGTTAAAAACAACACAATTAAAAATATAACAAAATAAAGCATCAGATCATTGCATGGACAGCTAGGGAGAAGGCATGATCCACTAACAGAGCCGGGAGATTAAAAGATTTCTGGAAAGGCCTGCCGGAAGAGATGCATTTTTTTAAAGCAATTGAGAGATGTAATAAGACGCATCTCATCCGGCAGGTCATTCCATAGCCTGGGAGCGCCAGCAGAAAAGGTCCTCTGGGAGGTCTGCATCAATCTGGTTTTCATAGGCTGTAGCAGATTCCTCCCAGAGTACCGGAATGTGTGTGGGAGATCGTACAGGGAGAGGCGGTCCCTGAGATAAGATGGACCCAAGCCATGTAGGGCTTTAAAGGTTAACACCAACACCTTGTACTCTGCCCAGAAACTAATCGGCAGCCAGTGGAGAGACTTGAGCACTAGTGTTATATGTTCTCTCCTCAATGTTCCCGTGACAAGCCTGTCTGCCATGTTTTGAACGAGATGGAATTTCCAGGTTAAGCACAAGGGTAGCCCCATGTAGAGCGCATTGCAGAAATCCAATCGTGAAGTTACCAAAGTGTGTACCACAGATTCCAGGTCCTTCGGATCCAGGAAAGGGTGCAGCTGGCATATCAGCCGAAGCTGATAACAGGCATTTCTGACTGTCGAGTTCACATGGCTAGTCATGTGAAGCGACAAGTCTAGGAGTACCCCCAGGCTGCGAACCGAGTCCTTCGAGGAGAGTGTGACTCCATCTAGGACTGGAAGGTGAATTCCCAAACCTGGCTTCCTGTAACTGTTAGTACCTCCGTTTTGTCTGGATTTAGCTTCAGTCTGTTTTCCCTCATCCAATCCATTACTGCCACAAGACAGTCATTAAGAGGAGAGACTCCATCTGAAGTCTGAGCCGATGATCTGGTTATGGAGAGGTATATCATAGAATCATAGAATCATAGAATCATAGAATCATAGAGTTGGAAGAGACCACTAGGGCCATCCAGTCCAACCCCCTGCTATGCAGGAAATCCAAATCAAAGCACCCCTGACAGATGGCCATCCAGCCTCTGTTTAAAGACCTCCAAGGAAGGAGACTCTATCACCTTCCGAGGAAGTGCGTTCCACTGTCGAACAGCCCTTACTGTCAGGAAGTTCTTCCTAATGTTCAGGTGGAATCTCTTTTCCTGTATCTTGCATCCATTGTTCCGGGTCCTGTTCTCTGGAGCAGCAGAAAACAAGCTTGCTCCCTCCTCAATATGACATCCTTTCAAATATTTAAACAGGGCTATCATATCACCTCTTAACCTTCTTTTCTCCAGGCTAAACATCCCCTGCTCCCTAAGTCGTTCCTCATAGGGCATGGTTTCCAGACCCTTCACCATTTTTGTCGCCCTCCTTTGGACACGCTCCAGTTTCTCAATGTCCTTTCTGAATTGTGGCGCCCAGAACTGGACACAATATTCTAGGTGGGGCCTGACCAAAGCAGAATACAGTGGCACTATTACTTCTCTTGATCTAGACACTATACTTCTATTAATGCAGCCCAAAATAGCATTGGCCTTTTTAGCTGCCGCATCACACTGTTGACTCATGTTCAACTTGTGGTCTACTTGGACTCCTAGATCCCTTTCACACGTAGTTTCATTCAGCCAGGTGTCACCCATCCTATATCTGTGCATTTTATTTTTCCGCCCTAAGTGCAATACCTTACATTTCTCTGTATTGAATTTCATTTTGTTAGCTTTGGCCCAGCTTTCTAGTCTATTCAGGTCATTTTGAATCTTGATCCTGTCCTCTGGGGTATTAGCTATTCCCCCTAATTTGGTGTCATCTGCAAATTTGATAAGTATGCTCCCAATTCTGTCATCCAGGTCATTGATAAAGATGTTGAATAGCACTGGGCCCAGGACAGAGCCCTGTGGGACCCCACTGGTCACTTCTCTCCAGGATGAAAAGGAGCCATTGTTGAGCACCCTTTGAGTTCGGCCAGTCAACCAATTACAGATCCATTTAACAGTTCCTTTGTCTAGCCCACATTTTACAAGCTTGTTTGCAAGAATGTCATGGGGAACCTTGTCAAAGGCCTTACTGAAATCAAGATATACTATATCCACAGCATTCCCTTCATCTACCAAGCTGGTAATTTTATCAAAGAAAGAGATTAGATTTGTCTGGCATGACTTGTTTCTCTGAAACCCGTGTTGAGTTTTTGTGATTATGGCATTACCATCTAGATGTTCACAGACTCTCTGTTTAATGATCTGCTCCAGAATCTTTCCTAGAACTGATGTCAGACTAACTGGACGATAATTGTTGGGATCCTCTTTTTTCCCCTTTTTGAAGATGGGGACAACGTTTGCCCTTCGCCAGTCTGCTGGGATCTCTCCTGTTCTCCAGGAGTTTTCAAATATGATTGCCAATGGCTCTGATATTACTTTTGCCAGTTCTTTTAATACCCTTGGATGGAGTTCATATCTGAGTGTCATCAGCGTACTGAAGACACTAAGCTCCATGCCTCCGAATGATCTGACCCAGCAGCTTCATATAGATGTTAAAGAGCATTGGGGACAGGTTGGCGCCTTGGGGGATGCCACAATTAAGCTCGATCTTTGAAGAGCAACTGTCCCCGAGCCTCACCCTTTGGGATCTGCCGGCGAGAAAGGACCGAAACCACCGGAGTGCGGTGCCTCCGATCCCCAACTCCCTCAGCCATCCCAAAAGGATGGAATGGTCTACAGTGTCAAAGGCTGCTGAGAGATCCAAGAGCACCAACAGGGCCACACTACCCCTGCCGATATTCAGGCGGAGGTCATTGGCCAGAGCGACTATGGCAGTCTCAACTCTGTGTCCTGTCCTGAAGCCAGTTTGAAATGGATGAAGATAATCAGTTTCATCTAAGACAACCTGGAGTTGGGAGGCGACTGCCCTCTCGATCACCTTGCTCAGAAATAGGAGCAAGGATACTGGTCTGTAGTTGTTCCTGTCCAGGGGATCAAGGGAGGGTTTCTTCAGGAGGTGCCCGACAGCCGCCTCCTTCAGACAGTTAGGTAGAGCTACATTCCAGAAAACTCAGACAAAAACCCACCAAACAGTCTTTATTTGCCAGCTGAAATGCACAATATACTTGTTGCAAGCTTTTGAAAAAGTTTGTCAGGCCTTAACTGTCACCTGGAAGTCCACCAAACTTTTCCAAATTAATCCATTCTTTTGATTTTATATCTTCTGTAATCTTCTGCATTTCAACAAAATAAGTTGCTACCATTTGCAAACCAAGTTGAAATCTCTGGAGAAGCACTAAAAATTCCTGGGTTTTTAGGAGGGGCTTAGCAAGAAGGGAATTGGCTTGAAGGGAAGCATGCATGTATCATACTGTCTATTTCTCACTCAGGTCCTATTTACACATGTTTAACTAGAAGTGCTTCCCATTTCTACATTATTCAGCATTTACAAATCAGATCAGATCAAATTCCAGTTGTATCTCTACTAGACAGAGGGGGTGGGCAGTCAGCAGCACATAACAGAATGGCTAACAACAATAACCACCTGTCTTTCCCCCAAGACTGGGCCAAAGACAAGTAAAGGAGAAGGAAAATGGGGGGGGGGGGGGGGAAGGATAGCCATGAACATTTATACTTCTAAGGATTCTTGTTCTTTACTACCTTCATTGTCTAAATGTTCTCCAGAACACAAAGGAGGCTCTTTCACATACATTGTAAATATATGTTTGAACTCGTGGCTCACTGATTTATTTATTTTTTTAAAGGTGATGATCCTTAGAGCCATGCTGCTAAGAGTCAATACAGAACTTGAATTGGTGTCTAAAAAACTAATCCTGTAGCAATGAATATCCTCTTGAGAACCATAGGGGTCAAGAATCAGCAACTTTCTTGCAGCTTTTGTTATGGGAAAAACAGCTGACTCAGTCGACTTCTAAACACAAGGGAGATTTTAAAAACACAGCAACTCAAGAATTGTCTATCCTCTCCTGTAATTCTGCTTGCAGTGAGCCAGTGCTTCCAACTTGTTTTTCTCAAAGGGCAGTCTTCTTGCTCCAGCTGAAATTTCATTATTTCATTTCAGTCACATCCCACCTTTTCTCCTTCAAGGAGCTCAAGGTTGCCTGCACTAAGCCCACAGCGGTTTCCCACTCTGCACTGAGCAGGCCTGCCTGTGGGTTTTCAGACTGTGCCTCAATATGTTTTATGATGCTGCTGCTAGCATGACTGGCTGGATAATTCAGTTCACAGAGTCAAGGCTTTACAAAGCAAGCTTTAGATGGGTATGGAAGAAACAAAAATACTGAACAGAACTGGCCATTTATGTACAAGAAGATCAACTTATGTGTGGAATCTACTTTAATTCCAGAGCAGGCTACTAAACCACATTCCGCCCAGTAGGTGTGTGTGCCTTCAAGTCCCCTGTTGACCTCTGGTGCCCCATGGATTTTGTAGGGTTTTCTTTAGCAAGGAATACTCAGATATGGTTTTGCCAGTTCCTTCCTCTGAAATATAGCCTATAAACCCCAATAGTATTCATTAGCAGTCTCCCATCCAAGGTATTAACCAGAGTTGCCCTTGCTTTAGCGTTCATGATCAGGCAGGATCTGTTGACTGATCCCTGGTTATTGGATAATGTGTGAAATACTAGTGTATACTAATTCATCTTCACAAGCAGAAGATGAGCAACAATTAGTCCCACACTACCACCGTATGCACACACACAGGAGATTCAAGCAGGTTTAGTCTTCTTTGCAAAAACATATGATGTAGTTTTACTTAGAAATACTAGTTTATAGTTTCCTTTCTTCTTTCTAGCCATGCACCCTACTGCCTGATTGTATCATAAAATTCCAAAGTTGCTCCGCTCATCGATTTTGAATTTGCTTATTGTTCTATCTTTTATTTACCTCTTATCTAAACAAGATATTTTTGTATTTTGCAAAGAAGACATTGTTTATAACGATGTAAGCTGTATTTTAAACAATAAAAGGGGGGGGGATTCCAAAATTCCTCCACATTCTTTCATTAGATTCCATTTTAAAACAAATGTCTAGCTTTTTTTTTCAGACCAGAGTTATAGGATGAAATGCACAGACACTGTTCTGTGGTACACTTGTGCCATCATTCTAAAAATTGGGAAAACCCCCAATATATATTACAATGGTACACCCACATTCTTATAAAGGGACTGTTTTGTGTCTCTTTAGAGGAGTAGCCATGTTAGTCTGTTGTAGCAAAAACAACAATAAATTTTATCTGACATATTATTTTTTGAGCTACCATGCAGAAAAGAGAATAGAAAAAGCCTGCTAAAGGTCATGTTTCCATACTGCTATTAAAGGTTCAGAGACCCAGAACTTTTTTTCATGTGGCTACACTATTTGGTGGAAAATAGATGGTTGCCTTGGGGAAAACAATCCAACAATCCAGTATTTTCCTGTAGCTGTGACTCAACAGATGTACACCTTTTTGAGTGCCAGAGTGGTGTAGTGGTTTGAGCATTGGACTACAACTCTGGAGGCCATTATTTGATTCCCTGCTGAGGCATGGAAACTCACTCGGTGACCTTAGGTGAGTCTCAACCCAGAAAACCCCCGATAGGTTCACTTTAGAGTTGCCATAAATTGTAAAATGGCATGAAGGCATACAACAACAATATTGTCTTTATTTTATTGCAGAGCAGCAGTATAGGAGTATGGGTTACATTAACTTCCTTCTATTCATATAACTAGAAACAAGAAGCAGAAGGAAAGAGCAGGATGTATGACAGCCCTGCAGTGTAATCCATTGTTTTATCCAGCCTCTTGGCATGATTTTTCCCTTAGAGGAATACAGTGAGGAAGAATGTGTGAGAAATAAATTTTACAAGGACTTCTAGGGGTGTAAAGGATGATTAAAACTTTCTTGTCCAGGTGTGTGTGCAAATTTTGCTTCAGAAAAGCAGTTGGAAAGTAAAGTGTTAAACTTCCATTCTCTCCCCAGGCCAGCCCAGTGACTGGGTATAGTTGCCTAGAGCCCCAGTCAGCAGTCTTTCCCAGACCCATTGTGAAATGCCAAGGGTTTAACCTTAGATCTTGGAGCAGACATCCTCCTGTTAAGCTACAGCCTCATAGCCCATATTCTGGCTGCAGAGGCAAACAGTTCCTTGCTTTGGTACATCTATAAATCTTTCCTTTTCTACCTCAAAAGCATTCTCCCAGATGGAAGTGCAAATTATACCCCATCTAATCAAGGAATGGTGATGATATGACACATAAAACAGAATACCTTCATCACAAAGATGCCGTGTTTGCACATTCTTTTCTACTGTTCTAATCAGTAGCTGCCAGCTCCCTTTCTGCTGTGTAAAATCTTTTTTGTCAAGTTCACTGGATGACCATTATGCATAAAACTGACTTTTAGGGCTTCCTACTTTCCTCTCTTGATGGGAATAAATCACTGGCATCCTACTAGTGACCTAATGGCTGATGTGCTCTGTATCAGTGGGATAATACAATTATTCTGGGTCATAGTCTGAATTTTAAAGGAGCAATCCAAGGTGCTGGATTCATAGTCCTCTAATAGATTTATCACTTTGGGGAGCTCCTTTAAAATTCAAACTAAAGCTTGACATAGAAACCAGCAGCTATGGGGAGAGGGGAGTAGAGAAAGTGGCATCAAGGGAATGGTGTGTTGTTTTCTGAGAGAGGGCATGTTTGGGGTCCTGAACAGGAGCACTCCACATTATAACATTTTGGCTGGTATCCTGTTAATAACATATGCTGGTGTAACATTGATGAATGTCTTTAAAAAAAAACAATCATTGTGTAAGAAGGAATTCATCATCTCTCTTGCACAATGCCCCCCACTTCAAAAGGTTTGGGAGGAAAGTGGCAGGCTATAGCTTTATAAGCTGGATGCAAAATGACTACATTATTCTCTGGGACCTCCTATTGGTCCTCCAGATGTCATAGAAAATTACATTGTAATTTTGCATCCAGCTACAGGGACACAACCAGATGCTTCTCTGTCACACATCATCATCACCACCACCACCACCACCCCACTTTCCACTGGTCACTAAATTGCTGTGTAAGGAGGAGGGATTGCAGGAGGTGAGTGGAGCAGAGTTCTACATGGGTGAACTTTGTTATCCCATGCAGTATCTCAGCCCATATTTTTCTGTGCTGTGTAGTTTCCTTAGTAAAGGTGGTACTCTCTTAACTTACAACTGGTTTTCAAGAAAGTCCCAAGGAAATTTTGCATCCTAGGTATTCTCCTTTTTTAAAGTGGTTATTTTATCCCCTGATGTTGTAAGAGCATAATGAAATAACTTTGAGCAATCCAGTTTTTCTAGCAGTGCTGAGAGACAGCATAACAATTGCTATTTAATTCTGATAGCACAGGCCTTGCCTCCTAGAGCTTTGTGCTGTGGTGGAACAAATACGGTCATGGCATCAGTGGCAGATGAACTCTTGTGATGAATCTTTCAAGATTCAGTGTTAGGGGGAGGCTAGGATAGCTTCCCCTTGGTCCTTTCCTGTTCCAACCCCAATGCTATGAAACTCCCTTGTTTTCTATCTGTATTCCCTGTTACATTTTTTGGTTGTTCTAAACACACAGCCTGTATCTCTTGTTTTATATGATCCTTGCGGTGTGGCGCTTTCTACTTTCCTCTTGTTAGGTTGGTTTCAATTTATTTTTGTATTTTAACATTGCAAACTACTATGAGAAATTTCATGATGTGCTGAAATATGAGGGAACAAGCCTGATCCTATAGCAGTCTTCTTTTCTGCAGTTCTGTGGGGTTGAACTAGGGCTATGAGACCACACAAAGAGAAGATGGTTTCTGAGCTCCCTTGGCCCTGTCACAGCAGAGAAAAACATATGTCAGCATAGCAGTGGTTTTCCTTAGGTGGCACTGTGAGGTAGGGTAGTTGCTCTGGGTACTGGCAAAAAGAGAAAGAGAATGCATCATCATTTCCATGGAAGCTACACATGCTGGTTTATATATCTAAAGATTAAAATTCAGAAATAAGTACAATAATTCAATTTGAACCATAAAATCATAGAGTTGGAAAGAACTGCAAGGACCACATACACTAACCCCCTGCTATGCAGGCATCAATAACTAGAGTACTCTCAAGAGATGGGCATCCACCCTCTGTTTAAAGATCTCCAAACATGGAGACTACACCACCTCTGAGGTAACTAAGCAGCTCTTACTAGTCAAGAAGTCAAGAAGCATCTCACATTTCATTGTAGTAAGGAAAAAATGTGATGAGGTCACGTTTTTGCCTTCTCTACCTGCTGTCCAGGTGTAATTGCTGGTTTTATTCACAGACCCTGATTTCTTACGTCATATGTTTCTTCTTAGATCTAAGTCCATATACTGGACTTCCATAGTACCAGCTTACAGAGAAAGGACATTCTCCTAAAGGGGACTGCTCTCTGAAAAGCAGTAATGTACACTTTGCCGCTCTATTGTCACAGAATGTGAAGAAAAGTAATATACTTGCAACTTCTTCAGCACCATTATTAAGAGCCAGTAAGAGGTCCAGAGAGATTCAAAGAACCAATGGTCTGTGAATACAGAAAGGAGGCTTTAGAGGCATGATCACACACATATATCCAAACAGAAACCTGCATTCTGTTTGTGACAGTCATAATGGTATTTTAGAAGATGATAACCTAAACTGCCATTACAGTGAAAAGAGGTATGAGCAAACTGGTTCATTTCTTTAGCAATGGATTTATCAAGCCTCAGGAAACCTAACTGCTCCCATACAAAATCTGAGCAATACCATCTCATGTGATCACAGAATATCTATATATTCCTCCAGACAGGAAGGGGTTCAAATATGCACTGGGTGGAAATCCCCTAACTATTGATAAAATGAAAGGTTTGTCAATCAGACACTCAAAGAAAACATTTCATTCACCTAATGATCAGTACTCTTTCCTCACCCCCCACTTCAACTTTAGCCAAATGACAGCTATAGTAATTAGAATCTTTGTTAGTACCAGTCTCCTACAACAGCTTCAAGTTTTCACATATAGGCCTACTAACCATTTTTCCTCCAGGTGCAAAGTGAATAATGTGTAGTTTCTTGTGGTTGCCTAAAAACCTCATTTACTGAACATCCTTGGATTCAGAAAACCATTGTTTTAATGTGAGTGCTAAGATAGTTGAGAGCCAGCGTGGTGGCGTGGATTGAGTGCAATGGCAGAATGTAGAATTCATTGTTTTTCAGATATCAAAAATGGCAGGGGATGTTTTCTCTTCCTGTGTCATTTCTCACAGTGCATAATGCATCTGGAGAGTAACAAGTGTGCTGTAATTGTATTATTACAGACATTTAAAAAAAAAATAAAGTAAAGTAAAGCAATTACAAAGTGAGGCAACTAGGACAGTGATAACAGTATTCATGCAAATGAAAAAACCATGGATGTCACACTATTGCAGTGCCAATGTGGCAAGGATAGGATACATTGTACCAGCAATCAGCTATCATCATGAGAACAGCTGGAGCAGTTTTTGAATGGAATAACCAGATGGTATGTTAAGGACCTAAGACTAGGACTTTGGAATGCCAGAGTCTGAATTCTTGCTCAGCCACAGAAAAGCGCTGGGTGACCTTAGAAAAGTCACACTTTAAATCTTAGAGGAAGGCAACAGCAAACTCTCTGGAACATAAAAACACTATAAGTAAAAAATGATTTGAAACAACAGCAGCAACTATTATTGTCATGTGGACATTCAGATATTTCTTTCTGTGACAGTCATGAAAACACAAATTTGTCACAATAAAACAGCACCCAGCAAAGCATAGAAATCTCACACATCAGAAGCTTTATCACAAGATCATTACCACAATAAATGGTTATGTGACTCTGTCTTAAAATATTTCATTGAAGAAAAGAGAGGTAAAAGAAGATTTTTGTGTGTGGAATCCCAGTGACAGAGAACTCAGTTCCAACTTTATTATATTATTAAAATTTATCTGTATCAGTATTTGAGCAGGACTATTTCACACAATCCACAGAACACAGCTGCTGCCCTTACCCTATTATTTTTGGTCATGCATACCATTGGGCACGAAATATCACTCATAACTCTGAAATCTAATATTTTTAGCAGTGTGGTCTAGAAGATGGAGAGTTTGTTTCTTTATTGACTGATAAATCTTTCTCACTTTAACAAAAACATTCCATTGGTCTTGCCTCCTAACCTCCAGTTCAATTCTGTGTTGAGAAAATTAGATCAGTCTGTCTAAAATAATTATTGAGTTTTTTGTTTTTGCTTTCCTACCATTTCAGTGCCAAATAGCAGCTAAATGCACACTCAGTTTCACATTTATTGATGTGTTGTTTTCCAGTGGACTATGTGACCTAATACGATCTTAGTCATTTTCAGTTGTTTTGTTACTGTAGAAAATTTCCCTACAGAATGTATTTTAATTCAACTTGGCTCCAATTTAGTTCTGCTGTTTTTTGACTCATAATTTTAGAGCCATCATTTACATAGAATAAACTGTTACAGCATACAATTAGATTTATATTGGAACTAATATTGTATAGCCAGAGCTTGGAAAGCTATTTTTAACAATAACTGCTTACATTTATAGGGCTAAATCCAGAGTTAGTTCCACCTAATGGAGACCCACTGAAATGAAGGGGACTCAGTCAGCACTTATTTAAGTCTCATTGATTGCAATGGTTGATACTTTAGTTCATAATAATACTGAAGTTAACTTATGGTTTTATGACCTCAAGAAACCAGGATGGATGACAAAGGAACTTTCAACTGAGCTAAGTGTTAAATGGAACATGTATAAGAAATGGAAAAATAGGGAAATCAACAAAGAGGAATTCAAGCAAATAGCCAGTAAGTGCAGGGATAAAGCCAGAAAAGCTAAAGCACAGAATGAACTCAGGCTGGCTAGAAAGGTTAAGAACAATAAAAAGGGCTTTTTGGGGTATGTCTGCAGCAAAAGGAAGAAGAAGGAAATGGTAGGGCCATTGTGTGGTGAAGATGGCAAAATGCTAACAGGGGACAGAGAAAAGGTGGAATTACTCAACACCTTCTTAGCTTCAGTCTTCTCAGAAAAGGCAAAGGGTGCCCAACCTGAGAACAGTGGAGCAGGGGACAGAGTGGGGGAATTTCATCATAGAATAAGTAAAAAGACAGTACAGGAATACCTGGTTAATCTAAATGAATACAGGTCTCCAGGACCAGATGAACTACATCCAAGGTTATTAAAAGAACTGACAAATGAAATATCGGAGCCATTGGCAATAATCTTTGAGAACTCCTGGAGAACAGGAGAAGTCCCAGCAGACTGGAGGAGGGCAAACGTTGTCCCCATCTTCAAAAAGGGGAAAAAAGAGGATCCCAACAATTATCGTCCAGTTAGTCTGACATTTATTCCAGGAAAGATTCTGGAACAGATTATTAAACAGAGAATCTGCAGATATCTAGAAGATAATTCCATAATCGCAAAAAGCCAACATGGGTTTCAGAGAAACAAGTCATGCCAGACAAATCTGATCTCTTTTTTTGATAAAATCATCAGTTTGGTAGATGAAGGGAATGCTGTGGATATAGTATATCTTGATTTCAGTAAGGCCTTTGACAAGGTTCCCCATGACATTTTTGCAAACAAGCTGGTAAAATGTAGGCTAGACAAGGTAACAGTTAACATGGATTTGTAACTGGTTGACTGACCGAACCCAAAGGGTGCTCAACAATGGCTCCTTTTCAACAAGGAGAGAAGGGACAAGTGGGGTCCTACAGGGTGCTGTCCTGGGCCCAGTGCTATTCAATATCTTTATTAATGACTTGGATGACAGTATTGAGAGTGTAGTTATCAAATTTGCAGATGACACCAAATTAGGAGGAGTAGCTAATACCCCAGAAGACAGGATCAAAATTCAAAATGACCTGAATAGACTAGAAAGGTGGGCCAAAGCTAACAAAATGAAATTCAACACAGAGAAATGTAAGGTTCTGCACTTAGGGAGGAAAAATGCACAGATATAGGATGGGGGACATCTGGCTGAATGAGACCACATGTGAAAGGGATCTAGGAGTCCAAGTAGACCACAAGTTGAACATGAGTCAACAATGCAATGCAGCAGCTAAAAAGGCCAATGCAATTTTAGGTTGCATCAATAGAAGTATAGTGTCTAGATCAAGGGAAGTAATAGTGCCACTCTATTCTGCTTTGGTCAGGTCCCACCTGGAATACTGTGTCCAGTTCTGGGCACCACAATTCAAAAAGGATGTGGAGAAACTGGAGCATGTCCAAAGTAGAGCAACTAAAATGGTGAAGGGTCTGGAAACCATGCTCTATGAGGAACGCCTTGGGGAGCTGGGAATGTTTAGCCTAGAGAAGAGAAGGTTAAGACGTGATATGATAGCCCTGTTTAAATACTTGAAGGGATGTCACATTGAGGAGGGAGCAAGCTTATTCTCTGCTGCTCCAGAGACTGGGACCCGGAATAATGGATGCAAGCTCCAGGAAAAGAGATTCCACCTCAACATTAGGAGGAACTTCCTGACAGTAAGGGCTGTTCGACAGTGGAACACACTCCCTCGGAGGGTGGTGGAGTCTCCTTCCTTAGAGGTCTTTAATCAGAGGCTGGATGGCCATCTGTCAGGGATGCTTTGATTGGGAGTTCCTGCATGGCAGGGGGGTTGGACTGGATGGCCCTTGTGGTCTCTTCCAACTCTATGATTCTATGATTCTATGACCTGCCCTCCAAGGTGTCAGTTATTATTAAAATTCCTTTTTTAAAAGTAGCTATTTCCTTTCTCATTGTTCAAAAGTAACAGAATTACTTTTAAAAAAAAATTTGAGGGGGCCACAAATGCACAAAACTTGTGTGTTGTATGCTCAAAAGACTGGAAGACCATGTTCATCTTTCTAGTTGGCTGCAAAACCATCACTTTCCTTGAGCTGGAAGTGATCACCTGGAAGGGAAAGCCATTGATTGTTGAGGTAGGGTGCAGTTTTCTGTTCTTTCTGGCTGGGAGAAGGGCCCTTAAACAGTGCTAAACTGCACTTCCAGAAGTAATTTCTGGACTGAAAATTTACTAGAAATATAAAACTGATTTCAAGGGCTTGAGGGTCTGGGTCCCCCAAAGGGTTCATGAGTTTTGCAGGAGCCAAAATACTCCAGATTTTTTTCTCTTTATTCATTTGGTTTCCTCTTCTTTGGCAACTATAAAGAGGTTGAATCTGCCATTTCTATCTCCCATTTCTCTATATTCAGTCAATATTAACCCCCCCCCCCAGTGACTAAATTTAATGTGTTATAATCTAAATAAAATTACTGACTGCATAATAGTTATTAAACACAATGTCTTTTAACTTCATTTTTCAAGAAGTACAAATTATGTACAAATCTGTACAAATGGGACTTCTGGTTCTGAATAGAATAGTCAAAGCAGGGTTGTTGAAAGGCTCTTATCCCAAAATGCCTCCCCACGGCTCTTGGAGGAATAAAATGATCCTCCCCATCTAAAGGGGTTCCCAGGGCCTAGTTAACCTAAAGATTACCACATAGTGCCACAAAACCCAGGCGCTTTGAGTCTCAGCAAAGCGACACAGTGAGGTGCTCTAGGCTGCAAAGCAGATAACTGGCTGTGTGAGGAAAGAGTGAGTGGAGAGCTTGTCCCCCTCACTTTTGTCTAAGCAAGCTGTCAAACCTCTTGAAGTCTCTGTGTGTTGTGTGCCTTCTAGGCATTTCTGACTTATGGCAACATTAAAGCAAACCTATCATAGGGTTTTCTTGGCAAGATTTGTTCAGAGGAGGTTTCCCATTGCCTTCCCCTGAGCATGAGAAAGTGTGACTAGCCCAAGTTCACCCAGTGCGTTTCCATGACTAAGGACTCTATCACACAAGGTACTTACTGCATGGTAATCATAGTCCAAATGTTGCCGAAATGCTCCAGAAGCGTGGAGATGGGATCGTCCATCGCGCTTCTGAAACATAATCGAGGCATTCTGCTGTTGTTCTATCGATCAATCATTTGTGGAGAAGCCATCTTTGTAATATCGGAACATCCCATTATTAGAAAAATGGATTCTCCATAAATGATTGGTTGACGGAAGAACAATTAGAGCACCTCTGTGACGTTTCAGAAGCACGACAGACGATCCCACCTTCGTGCTTCTGGAGTTTTTGTGCTACGTTTGGGCTATGATTACCACGTGGTAAGTCCCTCATGTGATAAGGGCCTACGCAGGGAATTGAACCCTGATGAGAGTTCCAAATATATTTGCATTGTCTCAAATTACCTCTTTGGTATCTAGAAACAGCCCAAATTTATCACTTTTATCTTAGCTGTCTTTACATTCAGTTAACATTAACTCTCCCAGTGACTAAATCTGGTTTGTTATAATCAAAATAAAATTAGTAACTGCATAATAGTTATTAAACACAATACATTTTAACTTCATTTCTCAAAAGGTACAAATCCAATAACAAGGGAAAAAACAGTCAATCACAATCAAATGTCTGAATCTGATTTCCTGATTATTTAGACTAAAAATAACTCCAATCAATAATTCCATTCTCTGTCTTCTTAACAAGAAGAAAAACTTTGTTGCTATGGTCATTTACTGAATAGAGGTTTCCCAGCTTCTTCATGCTTCAGGAATTTGCATCAGAACCTCAACAGCTCTTTCCTTGCAAAGCATTAAAGCTATTTGTTTGCTGTAATTAGGTGCTCAGGTCTATAACCTTACCATTATGCATAGAATAAAAAATCTATACTATATGGGTCTCATTTTCCCAAAGTAATCAAGCAAAACACAGTCCTTTTGTTTAAATACAAGTGGAATAAAAACTGACTCATGTAAAATGATTCAGTGAGAGCTACATTTAGGGCCAAAAATGCTAACTTTAAAAAAAAACAAAAACATACAGTAGGCCCTTGGTATCTACTGGGGCTTGGTTCCAGGATCCCTCCAAGGATACCAACATCTGTGGAAGATCAAGTACTATTATGCAATAGCTTAGCAAAATGGTGTACCTTTTATAAGGTACAAGGCAAAATCAAGGTTTGCTTTTTGGAATTTATACCTTTTTGAAATATTTTCAACCTGTGGATGGTTGAATCCATGGATAAATAATCCATGGATATGTATTCTGAAAAGATGTAAATGGACTAGATATAAGAGAGGAACTAAATATACAACCTGGAGTCCCTGGTTACATTCTTGGCTAAGTCTTTGGAGTCCTTGGTGAAAACCACTTCATCTTTCTGCTTCAGGTTACTGACCCTTTAAAACACATTTGGGCAATTTCACATTGGGAGGCTACAGTGGCCTCCCTTCAATCCTTTGTGGGCCATAAATTTCTTCTGTTGTGGCTTCAACAGTTGCCATCAAAATTTGGAGACAACTGCACTGGCTGTATGGTGATCAGAAGATGCCAGAATAGACCTCCTGCACCATACAGCTCTGTGAGAAATTGGCCCACAGTGTTTCAAAGCATCTGGAAAGAGTCTCAACTCTTTTTGGCCTCAAAGAGGAAGGAGCAACAGAAAAGGCCTGGGGCATAATTTAAGTATCTGCAGTTTTGATAACACAGTATGAAGGCTGCAGTTTTGGTGATAGTAGCACTGATTTGAGTAGCTGAGCTCCTTGGTCAGCTATTTAGGCCCTGTACACACTGCCAGGATGTGACGTCCTTGTGGTGATTTTAGGGCAAGATAGGGCTGGGCGCTCAAATGTGCCCAGCTCTAATGATGGCGCAGCTGCATCACAGCTGCAATAGACTGCCCACACAGTGGACATTGCAGCTGCACAGCTGCGCCACAGCACCCAGATGGTGCTGCACAGAAGTGACATTGTAAGGTTACGATGTCACAAAAAGGAGCTGCTCTAGGCAGTTCTTTTTTGGTGCGCAGTGGTGCAGCTCCGTTTGGTTGTTGCTGTGCTGCTGCGCAGCAAAGAAGGATGGCTGTAGCCTTTTTCAGGAGGTCTGTACTGTCCCTTAGTTAAGTATATTTAACTAAGAAGCATTTCCTGGCCTAATCCCCAATCCTGTTTAATCGTGCGGCTGTTGCTGCAATTGACAGAGGTCTGTTCTCCTATTGTTATGGGTGTTGCATACTGACATTTCCACTCCTTCCTCCAGCAATCTCTAGTGCAATAATAAGAAGCAAACATCTGTTGCGATTCCTCCTCTACTAGAGATTGCCAGTGGTATCACTGGGGGAAGCAGGTGTGCGGCATGTTTCGAAAATGGCTTTCCCAGATCCCAGTTCCTGGCCCTGAGTCTCAGTGCATGGAACCTTTCCTCCAGTCCTCAGAATGAGGGGGAAGAATGTCAGGGTGAGAGCAATGCCTTGAGGAATGAGTGTTTATTTTCCATGTTTGATAGACTTGGGAGTTTTTCATTTGAATGGTATCCTTTATGCAACTATAATTGATGCTTAAGGTGTCATGCTTGCTGACATAACTGTAATATCAACTGGACTTATCCCCTGTGCTGTCACAAGGGGTTGTCCCTAGGTTTCGATGTTTGGCCCCAAAATCTCAGGACCTGGGATAGTTGCAACCTGGAAACTCTACAAGTGTGTAATAGAAGGGCAGGGCTCTATTCAAGCATAGACATATGAAATGCAAACTCAGATCTTCTATTATTATTATTATTATTATTCCCCTTTTCTCCTTCATCCTGTAAGAAAGAAGCTAACAATAGGGGAATACAGATGGGCGGCTCCATGCTGTCCATCTTTGACCCTCATCGTTGCCACACCAGCTGCATGGCGCATGGTGCATGCTTCCTAAAAAGGAGCCATCTAGAATGGCTTCTTTTTAGAGGTGTCATAAGCACTGCAACACAGCGCCATGATTCCTCTTCCAGTGAGCTCCATTTGGGCACTCTGATGCCCATGCATCACATTGCCATGCCCCATGTGGACAGGGCTGCGGTAACATGGCACATGGGCACTGATTGTAGGGCTGGAGGCGTATGGATGCCCAGCCCTAAGGAGCCCTAATATCAGCTCCAGGCCGGTGCAAAGCACCAGTCTGTACCAAGCCAATGTTTCATAAGAAGAAAAGCCAAAGGAGAAACATCAAAGGAAAAGGACAGGGAAAACGAAAAAGAGAAAATATATAAAGAAATAATAGAATCACCTGTCTCTCATTCTGTGAGTTGTTTTGTTTTTAATTGGGGAACCCTCAGAAAATTCCCAACTGAGAAAAACAGTGTCTGGGAACCACAACTCATTGGGGACTGACAGGACAGAGAATCATTCATTTAAATGCATCTCTAAGTTGAGATAGTAATGAGCAGGAAGGACAAAGCAAGGCAGTGACCTAAAACGTTAGGATGCTTTCCAGTTTCAACCAGGGATTAAGATAAATGGTATCAAGTAAAAAAGACACATGTACAAATTCCTGAAGATTCAACACATTTTGAAAACTTCCAGGAAGAAATGAATAGTTGTGTGTCTCATAAAAGATTTTGGAACCTCCTCCCATTTTATGTGTTTTATACTCATGTTTGCTTCCTATAAATCCCAGTCATTCATGGGTTAATTCATTTTTCTCTTTCGTGTTACACATCAGAACTGGCTCATCATTAGGCAGGCCATAAGCACAGTTTTGTTTAGGCTAGCTTTTGGTGAGTTTAAACAGTTATTTTGTCAGCATTTGTGGCTGGCATCTCTTCTGAAGATGCCAGCCACAGATGCTGGTGAAACGTCAGGAATAAACTCTTCCAGAACATGGCCACATAGCCCAAAAATCCCACAAAAAAACTATGGATTCTGGCTATGAAAGCCTTCAACTTCAGATTTCTTATTATCTCTGATATTTTAAAGACTGTGTGTTGAAACTGTTTTGTTTTGAGATTATCTTTAAAGTTGCATTTTATTTATGCCTTTCATTTAGGAAGGAATTCCATAAATGCTTTAATAATCAAAAAAAGGTGTTGCTAGGCTAAATAGAAAATGATCTATATCTTTAGGTTATGTCAAAGATGAATTCTGTATGGAAAAGGAATCCAAAATAGCTCTTGAGTACCAGGCTACTATGAAATACTTGCCTAGCTTTTTTTTTTTTTTAATTGATCTAACACTTTTGATATAACTTGCTTATTTAGGTATATTTGAGTTTGTTAACATACAGACTAAATGTCTTCTTCTTCATGGTTTAGGCCCTTAAAAAGTATGGTTGCCAACTAATTAAATAGTTATTGATTGACTAGCCCTAAGATTTTAAACTGGTCAGTCAAAGAATTACTAATGTGGGAAAGATATGTAAACACAGTATGAAAAAAAGAAACAGGTTGGGGAGGAAATTTTTCAGCTGGGGAAGAAAGTCCAGGATGGAAAGAGTTGAGCAGCCTTTACATACTTGTGTTTTATTCAGATCACCTTTCCTAAACTGCGCCATTTTTAGGAAATTTGGGATGGAGAAAACCATTGCGAGACCAAGTGGCAGAGATTAAAACAAAGGGAAGGCTGGATAACTTTCTGAACAGATTTTGCTGTTGACTCTAATATAGACTTCAAAATGGCTTTCTTTCACCACCTCCTGCTTTATTAAAGAGGTCTATTGGGGTTTGTCTACAACACAAGGGCCTTTGTAAAAAAAAAAAGATAATGTCACACTATGATGAATTATTAGGGCTATTTTTGTTTGACTTTGTGACATTCTATTTCTTCCTCTGCTCATTGTCCTCAATACTACCTTCAATAAATTAAATAAAATCAAATGACCTTTTTTGTCCTCATATTCTTTTATATCACTTTCCCCAGACATTAAGCTAACATGTACAAAGTTATAGACCTTACCAAGTGGCAGAAATTTAACAAGCTCTTTTAAAGAACAAAAATAATTACTAAATATTACTGTCCTTGTTTCACTGACATCAAATGAGCCAATAATCAAATTTATGTTCCCTAAGGCTTCTACACATTAGAAGGTCCATTACATGATTTTCTCCCTTAAATTACCTAAACCAGCTATTGTTCCTCGAAGAAGTATTGCTGGCAATTTGTATATAGTTAAACAGGCAAGTAAGTGACTCATGTTGATATAATATTTTTACATGGGCCATTTGCAGAGGCCTAAAATCCATAATTACTGTTCATCAGAATTATTTTAAAGATATTTCACCGTATCAGTTCTATTAAGCACAGTTATACTTCTTGTATTAAGATTTCAAGACTTGTTTCCATAGTGATGCCTATTTGCACAGTGCTCCAAATCCCCCTTTCTATTACTCCCAGCTAAGGATGGGAGAATCTGTCAAGCCTAATCTCATTCAGGTTACCATTTTTCTACTGCCAGGTTTCATGATGCCAGAAGCACCAAAAGAAAACCAGCCACTGCAATGCTGAGAAAAAAATGATCATTGCAGATCCAGCCCTGGTCTCTGATCAAACTGTGAGACGGGAAAGAGCACAGAAATTTGTGCATATTTTTGCTCATATATTCCAAAATGTGCACAATTGTTTTGTTCATATTTTTTGAATATATGTATTTTTGTTTCCATTTCTCCATGGTTTCAGGAAATAATTCTCAGCCTTGAGTCCTCCAGATATTTTTACCTTCAGCTCCCAAAATTTCTCATCACTGGCCCAAGCTGGTGGAGGTTTCCAGGAGCTGAAATATAAACCAGGTGGAGCATCAAAAGTTGAGAAGCCTTGTCCTAAGGTGTTCTGGAGTGCATTTTTTTAAAAGGTATGCATTTTTAAATATATTTTTTGTTGTTTCTATGCCCCACCTTAGATATATATGGATTTCTTGACTAAATTGCATTTGGGGCCATTTTCAGTTGCAAAAGATGTCAATTGCTAACCTTGTAAACTGTGAACCAAAAGAATATCTTACAGTAAACAGGGCATAAATAAATAAAACAAAAGGCAGGAAAGAGATTTAAAAAATGATGAATATGTCCCTGGGGCCAAATATACTGTAGTGGGTGAATACAAACAATAATCATCAGTGATACCTTTATTGACCAACTGAAATGCACAATATACTTGTTGCAAGCTTTCAAAGTTCCATGGGCTTTTTCATCTGGCAAGATATTACAAACAGGAGGCTATGTGTGCATGCTGTTTCAGTCCTTAGTAAAGATGTTATGCTGGGGAAAATATCTTTTGCAGGCAGGCCCCTCTTCCTTCTGGTCATGCAGCAATAGGGAGACTTTCAAAGTCCAGGATATTTAAAGCCCATTTGTGGTGAGTGAAGTCAGGTGTGGAAGATGCAGGTAGATAGCCACAGTGCTCATTGAGGTGGTTTTAACCAACCCTGTGGCATACTTGGATCAACTCAATCAAGATAGCCATGACCCTATTTTCACAAAACCTGATCAGGGCTGTTAATAACAGGGCTTGTTGCAGATGGCTGACTCACAGGTCACAATAAATTGAAACCAACTTGAGTGCACATGGCAGCTCAATTTCATACTTATCCCTCATCCCTTTGCTTCCCTTATCAAGAATGGGGAAGCAAACAGATTCAAGTGGTGTGGGGTAAAATATCAAATCAATTGCACAATTAAACAGTTGTGCTGGTTAGCTGTAGTGAAGGCCAGATTATCAATGGTTCACTTGTAAGTTTATTGCACTAGTACCTGTAACGTTCCCAAAGAGTTCCTGTAACGTACCGTGTAGAAACGATACTGGAGCAGGTGTTACTTCATTCGATATTTTGTAACATTATGGTAACGTTATCAGAACCCATTTTATCGCACTGCATGTACTGTTTTATCAGTACTGCAGCTGAGATCGTTCCTAAGCAGTCCTTATTTTGCACATGCGTACTGTTGTTGCAAGGATTTTAGTACCCGGAAATAAGTGACATCATTACTTTATGATCTTATCACTTCATGGGATGGACACCCTGCCTGGCTCGAGTGACAGGGAGGGAGAGGAAGGCAAGACAGAGCCAAAGGAAAGGAGGAGGAGGAAGAGAGCACAAAGAGGCATCTCTGCCTCCCTGACACACAGACACACACACACCTGCCTTACACACACACCCTTTGCACCCCTTCCTTTCTATGGGAAGCCTAAAGAGAGGATGGGGAGGAGAAGGCTGTCTCTCTCTCTCTCTCTCTCTCTCTCTCACACACACACACACACACACCTCTGCTTGCCCTGAGGGATGCTCCCTTTCCCTGGCTTCGCTCTTGTCAGTATACAGGGGAGGGGGAGTCTCCATCCAAAAACATGTTACCAAGATGTTTACATCGTGATCATTCTTTTTCTCAGAAAAAAAGTATTACATGAATAAAATATAATTAAATGATGACACTTGTGGCACCCTCCTCACTTCATACCCGAGAGGGCAGGAAACTGATAGCCAATCAGAACACAAGAACGGAATGGGACGTTGTTGGAATATCGCACTGGGCTCACCTGGAACGAACCGATAGCGTTCCTGCCAGCTGAGAACCCTTTTTAACAGTTCTCACTCTGGGACGGTCATAGAACACTTTGGGCACCATATGGGAACTGTATGGGAACCCTGCTGTGCGATATACTGCATTCCGTTCCGTTCTCATATAGAACCCAGAACGTTGCCAGAACGCAGTGTGATAAACTTATTCGTTCAAATCCTCCAGGCCCCTCACAGTCTAGAGGCCCAGTGCTGCAGGAAAAAGGTGTATTGTGCTTCCTCCTCTTCTCCAGATACTTCCTGGCTCTCCATAGACACACATATATATTATAAGCCACATTTCCTGTGCTACCTGCATAATTCAATAAAAAAGCATGAGATCAAGCTGTTGGTCTCACTAAGATTGCTGAGATGATTCACATGAAGAGTGTTGTTTACCTGTTGTCTATTGCACTTTGCATTTTATTTATTTAATGTATATGCCATCACTTCTGGAATAGCTCATGCATGTGCAGAAAGGGGCCTTATTTTACTCCCTGGGCCCAATTACTTCAGTCTGACCTTGGCTATAGTTTACATAATGTATGAATCAAGGGGTCTCTAAAGACCAATTAGTTCAATCATACGCATGGATTTTTCTAACTCCTGATGTTCATACTTCATTATAAACAGCACTGTCCTTCAGCAGATCAGTTCAGTGGCCCATTTAGTTAGCCTGACCATATGTATCATTTTAAATGGGACAATACCATTTTCCTCCATTTTTTCAGACTGTCCTGTTGTTTAATATAAATGTCAATTTTGTACTGTTTTCAAGAAAAATCCCCTGTTACGGGGGACTTCCGGTGGCATGGCAGAGCGATAACCTACCTCCTAATATCACTCCAGGAGGGAGGTTGCTGTCCCCAGGATTCTTGAAGGAGAAACAAACCGCTGACGAATATAAAGTGTCTCTCCAGAGAGGGGAGAAGGAGAGGGGCTCAATAAGAAGCCTTTAGTGCTCCAAAGCGACCGAGAAACCGTGGAGATCGCGATCTGCCTGTGAGGGACGCCGAAGGGGCATGGAAAAGGCTTGAGCTAGCCAGGTCCGGGGACGGGTTGCCACTTTGCGGCACAAGCTCCGTCGCCGCCGTTTTTAAACTCAGACTTTCCAGAGACAAAGGTGATTTCTTTTTCCCACTAGGGAATTTACCTTCTGATGTGAAATTTCACTGCGGCAAGTTAGATCTGGACTGCATAATTGATTGTGTGTTTAAATAAGGACTCGAGAAATGGACGGACCTTTCAATACCCTCTTTTTTTTGCGTGTGCTACGCTAATAGAGACAAAACACTGGAGGCGATCCTGTTTTGATTACTTAAAATATTAGGCAACTATAAAGCTAGAGGGACAAGACTGACTAAAATCTTGAACTTTAAAAGAAGGAACTGGGATCCCATAAGATCGGGTCCCGTTCTACAGAATTCGAATTCAACTACAAGCACGGATAGGCAAGAAGAGGAGACATCGCCATTTTGGACTTTTGGAACTTTTGCTTTCCGCCTGAAACGGGAACACTAATCACAAACATAATCTGATCTACACTCTTAATATAAACTTAAAAGTGAAATAAGGGGAAGAAACTGTGACTTAATTCTTATAATTTTGAGAAATATTGAGATAGAGAATTGCCATTGAAGATTCGAATCTGATGGACTAGGATTCTCCCAGGGAGGCGAAAGGAAACAAAGAATCATCGAAAGTACAAGTGTTAGAGAAAGCGATACAACACAGAGGACTGGAAATCTGTTTTTGGTGGTCAGTGAGATTCCTTGGAGAAATCAGCGGAAATTGTAAAAGGTTAATGAGTGCAAAGAATAGATGAGTGATTGAAGCGGCAGGGAAAACCCATTGAGTTGAATTAGCCCCAGATTCGACACTTGACTCGGAGAGAAAGGAGGGGGGGAACAGGGCGGGGGGTTGATTAAGCGGAACAAATCTAATCATATTGCAATAGATTAATAATTAATAGTAACTAATATTAGTATTGTTTATTTTAGTAGGTTTGATACTGGGGGATTATTTGAAAAACATTGAGAAGACTCTGAAAATAATTGAGTAAGGAAAAAGGAAGGAAAGTTAGATAAGACAAAATATCTCTATAATCACGATCTGATCTATTGTAATACAACTATACATTGTACTTTATACTTAGAGCACCTTATATTGCTGTATTATCTGGGGAAGTGTACTTTCATTTATTGATTGGAATTGACGAAAACAAGAAAGAAAGGGGAATATTAGTATTTTCTCCTGCATTTCGCACATACAATAATATTTTCTTTAGAACTGTGTTTTTCTAGTGCAAATTCATGTGATAAGAAAATTGGTGTTATAAGGAAAAAGAGGAATACCAGCCAGAGCAATCCGAAACAAATTTATAAACGCTAAAACATCTACTAATCTAACCTTTGCTTGCTGTAGCAGCCAATTGTTAATTGTTAACTGTTAATTGTTTAAGTTACTGTAATAATATTTGTTGTCACAATTAAGAGGGAACTAATTTAGTACTGTAGTGCTTTAAAATAATTCTTTTGGCTATATAATTTGTTTTACTCTCTCTTTTACTCCTGTAGCTTACAAAGCTTAAGACTCTTCGATTTTTTTCCCCTCTTCTCTTCTTCTTGATTATCAATGGATTGATATTGAATACTGAAATAGTATACAGTTTTTTCATAGTATACAGTGTTATATATATATATAGTACTTTTAGGATTCTAATTTGATTCAGCCAAGGGGGAAAGGGGAAAATTTCATGTTACATAGATAGGTAAATATATACTGAATTAAATAGTGGGAAAAGTGGGTAATAGGCGACACAAAAATAGAATTGTAAAGTATTAAAATAGGAAGAGATTGTGTTAAAAACCATAGAGGTTTAAGGGTGAGAAAAACGTCAGAAGCAAGTGGAAGATATTAAAAGTGGGTAACAGAAAGAAAAAATAAAAGTAATAGGCTAAGATAAAAAGAAACAGAAATCTTTTATAGATTCTGATTCTAATCTACAATCCTTAAAAGAAAAAGAGACTGAGAGAACTGAAACTTTTCCTCCTTGGAGAACCCCACACACTCTTGTAGTGGTCATTTACCTGATCCAATATATTACAAACCCCTTCAATTCCCACAAATAAAATTCAATTAAAATAACTGGTGTTTTTCACTTCAACAACAATATTTAAAAATACGTAAATTTAAATTAATCATAAATCAGAGATATTTAGATAAAACGAATTAGGATATATACACAAAACAAATAGAGCCCTAGACCACTGAGAAGCATTAACTTTTCTATACTCTAAGGTTGGGAAAAATAAGTTGGATCATTATAATTGACAGTAAGAATAATTGGACAGTAGGTTGATTACAGATTTGAGTAGTTAAAAAATAAGCTTTAAGAGCGGAAATTTTTGTAAACATAGATTAAAGCTGGTTATTTTGAGAACCTATAACATTAACATCAAGAAATATATAAGAATATATTGATATTGTTAATTTATAAAGAGACAAGAAGAGGAGAGAGAGAGAGGAAAAAAAATATATAAAGAGAAAGAAAGAAAACGAAAATGAAAATAATGGCCTCAACAAGAAGAGAAAAGGAAAAACAGGTGCAGGCCTCAGCAGCTATGGCATTGGCAAATCAAAGGAGACTTTCGACTTCAGATCCCAACACTAATTTAATGGAAGAAATGAAAAGGCTACATATGGAGCTAAAAAAAGAGTTAAAAAGCGAAATTTGGGAATCAAGAGAAGAAACAAGACGAGAAATAAGGGAATCGAAAGAAGAGACAAAAAAAGAGCTAAAATACGAAGCAAACAAAATAAGGCAAGATTTGGATAAGATTAACAAGGACATCGAAAAAATTACTGGGAAAGTAGAAAGAATTGAACTAAAGGCAAAGAAAATGGAAGAAAAAATAGAAGACTTAAACAAATACCAACAAGAAGATCAGGATGCAATATTAAAATTGGAAATCAAACAAAGGGAAAAATGCGTGAAATTAAGAGGACTACCGGAGCAAGCAAACGAAAATCTTTATAACTCTTTAATACCTTACCTGGCAAGATACCTGGATGTGCCAGTGCAACAGATGCAAACCGAAATAGATAGGATATACAGACTAAACTCCAACATGGCTAGAATCAAAAAAGTACCAAGAGATATAGTAATTTACTGGGTAAGAAAACAAATGAAAGATAACTTCATCCAAAAAATTTTTAAAACAAGGTTTGTAATAAAGGGAACGGAAATCCAGGTATTCAAAGACATCCCGGCAGAAATATTAAGAAGAAGGAAAGATTATCAGTTTTTAACTGAACATTTGAAAAGATACAGGGTGCCCTTCAAATGGGAAGAGATAGAAGGATTATCGGTGACCTGGAACCAAAAAAGATTCAAACTTAATACGGTGGAAAAAGCAGCTGAATTTTGGAAGGAATTTAGGAAAGAAATATCCAAACGTCAAACTAATATGTTTGAAGAAGAAAAATACTTGGAAGAAAGAGAAGAAGACAGGCAAAACAGAATATTAAACGTTGGAAAAATGATAGAAGAAAGAGAAGAAGAAACCCTATCAGAAAGTGAAAAAAACGAAGGTGCAACAGGTTTTGACAAAAGGACTATTGAAAGTGAAGAAGACAGTAGAGAAGAAGAGGGAGAGATAGAACTGGAAAAGGAATCTCTGGAAGAGAGAAATCGGTAATAGTAGAGAGAATCGAGAAAGAACGGGGGGGGGGAGAAAAAGTTAGGTAAAGGAAGAAAGAAACACTTACCTGAAAAGAAGTTAATCCACTGTGATGAAGATTCTGACTTGGAACATAAAAGGCTTGAATCTAAAAGGGAAAAGAAAAAAGGTGAATTACTATTTAGAGAAATTAAATTGTGATATTGTCTGTATCCAAGAAACCCATATTAAAAAACCCGAAAAAAATCTAATTAGATTCAAAAATTTAGGGAAAGATTTTATATCGGCAATGAAACAAAAAAAAGGGGGGGGGGTGGCAATATATGTAAAGCGTAATATCCAGGCCAAAGAAGTATTAAATGATAACAATGGACATTATCTAGGAGTAGAAATAATGTGGCAAGGAGAAAAAATCATAGTAATAGGAATATACAGTCCGCTAGAAAATAAAAGTCTATTTTATGATAAGATTTACAAGGAATTAAGTAATTTAGACAATGACAAAATTATAATGTTAGGAGGTTTTAATGGGGTAGTGGAACCTCAAATAGATAGGAAATCTGACAACGAAACAAAAAACCACCAAGGGAAGCTACCAATGTCCTTTTTTAAGCTAATAGATCATTATGGCCTATGTGATATCTGGAGACTACACAACAAGGGAAACCAAGACTTTACATTTTATTCACACAGACACCACTCGTTGTCAAGAATCGGTATGATTTGGGTGCCCATGATATTTAGCAAATTCGTCAAATCCATAGAAATATTACCGAGGACAATATCTGACCACAATGCATTAATGCTAACTCTTAACCAAGCAAAAAAGACTTATAACTGGAAAGTAAAAGACTTTCTATTATTAGATAAAAACTTTGTAGAGAAAACAAAAGAAACAATAGCGTTATACTTTAAAGAAAATTTGACTTCAGAAGTAAAAATGTTCGACATTTGGGATGCAGGGAAAGCAGTTTTTAGAGGATTATTAATTAGTCAAGAAGCATTTGCTCAAAAAAAGAGAAAAGAAAAAGAAAATGAGATATTAAAACTGATAACAATAAAAGAAAAAGAATTAACACAAAACCCAGGAAGTACTAAAGTAATAGAAGAACTAAAAATACTAAGGAAACAAGAAAATAAGAAAAGTGTGTTAGAAATTAGCAATAGTTTAAAAAAGGCTAAACAAAAAAACTTTGAGCATGCCAATAAAGTAGGGAAAAACTTAGCTGAATTATTGAAAAAAAAAACAATAAAAAGAACAATTTTGGAAATAAGGGAAAAAGACATTATAATTAATAAACAAGAAGAAATTAAAGAAGCCTTCGAAAGGTTTTAGACTAATCTATATAAAGAACAAAGGATAGACATAAATAAAATTCGAGAATATTTAAACGAGCAAGAAGAGACATATGTAAGCCCATCGAAGCAGCAACTCGAAGACCTAAATAGAAGAATTTCATATGAAGAAGTTGTGACAGCAGTACAAAATTTAAAAGATAATAAAGCTCCGGGTCCAGACGGATTCAACGCACTCTTTTATAAAACATTCAAGGAAGAACTTTGTGGTCCGCTACAAATAACCATGAACGCGATTCTAGAACAAGGGGTTCCAAAATCATGGAGAGAAGCTGAAATAACGGTACTACCGAAAGAAGGAAAGGATATAAAAGATATCAAAAATTTTAGGCCAATCTCATTACTGAATGTAGACTACAAGATCTTTACATCCATTTTAGCTACAAGATTTAAAAATTATCTAAAAGATTGGATAGGTCCGGAACAAAGGGGATTTTTACCGCAGAGGCATTTAAGCGACAATGTAAGAATAGTTTTAAACATCTTGGAGGTATATGAGAAACACAGAGAGAAAGAATTGGGTTTGTTGCTGCTAGATTTGGAAAAAGCCTTTGATACAGTTAATTGGGACACCATTTTTGAAATTTTGAACAGGATGGAGTTAGGGAAAAAATTTTTAGGTTGGATAAAGGAAATTTATAAGGAACAAAAAGCGAAAATTATAATCAACGGGGAAAGGACAAATTTTATCAACATCAACAGAGGAACTAGGCAAGGCTGCCCATTGTCTCCACTACTCTTTATAGTAGTAATAGAAAGATTACTAAAAAGAATTAAAAATGATGCACAGATACAAGGCGTGAAAATTAAAAACCATACAATTAAAATCAGAGCATTCGCAGACGACTTAGCAGTCTTTTTAGATAATCCCTGTAAAAGCATAAATAAATTGAACGAGACAATTGACAGGTTCAGTGAAATTTCAGGATGTAGACTCAACAGAGAAAAATCAATAATCATAACTAAAAATTTATCCAGAGAAAAAGAAAAAAAGCTAGTAAAACTCTCAGGTACAGAAGTAAAAAAGAAAGCAAAATATTTAGGAATTGTCATATCTAATAATCTAGGGGAATTATTTGAAAACAATTACAAAAAAAATGGAAGGAAATGAAAAGGAAATTGGAGAATTGGAACAGATTGCAATTATCACTCTTGGGAAAAATAGCAGCAATTAAAATGTCAATTCTACCAAAAATGCTATTCTTATTTCAGAATCTCCCTATAGTAATTAAAGAATCCTTTTTTAAACTCTGGCAGAGAGATTTGAGTAGTTTCATCTGGCAAAAAAAGAGGCCAAGAATTAGACTTAAATTAATGCAAGACACAATTGGAAGAGGAGGGCTTGGGCTACCAAATTTAAAGCTATACTTTGAGGCATGTTGTATGATATGGATAAAAGAGTGGATAACCCTAAATAATAAAGAATTGCTAGACCTTGAAGGAGAAGATTTATTATTCGGTTGGCACGCGTATTTAGGTTACAATAAGATCAAAGCAAATAAAAACTTTAATATTCATTGTATTAGGAAACCCCTATTAAAAGTCTGGGAAAAATACAAATCTAGGATTATGCCAAAGATACCACTTTGGTTCTCCCCACAGGAGGCTATACAAAGGACGGAAATAAGACAGAACACAAATTGGCTTACTTATTCACAATTGATGAAAGAAAACAAGACAGGTAATCTGGTTATAAAAACACTACAAGAAATAAAGGAAAAAGGCCATAATTTAAACTGGTTTGGATATTGGCAGATTAAAGAACGGTATAAACTGGACTCCAAAACAGCAGGCTTTGAAAAAGAAAAAAATAACTTTGACAAAATAATACTAAAGGAAAACACCAAATGGATAAAAGAACTGTACAAAATGCTTTTGGATTGGTTTGAGGAAGAAGAAATTGTCAAAGAAAACATGATACAATGGGCAAAAAATTTCGGTTACCCAATCAATTTGGAAAAATGGGAATTAGTATGGGAAAAAAGATTAAAATATTCGGCCTCCCAGAACTTAGAATCATAGAATCATAGAATCATAGAATCATAGAGTTGGAAGAGACCACAAGGGCCATCCAGTCCAACCCCCTGCCATGCAGGAACTCCCAGTCAAAGCATCCCCGACAGATGGCTATCCAGCCTCTGCTTAAAGGAAAACTTTTATAAAATCTATTTTAGATGGTATTTGATGCCAGACAAGATTTCAAAAATATATAAAACGGGAAATAACCTCTGCTGGAAGTGTAAGCAAGAACCAGGGACCCTATACCATTGTTTATGGACCTGCAAAAAAGTGAGAAGATATTGGATCAGAGTAAATGAAGTAATAAACACGATAGTAGAAAATAAATTAAAATTCACACCAGAAACTTACCTTCTGAATATGTGGGACGAGGAACTAGACAAAAAATATGGAAAAAAGCTGTATTATCTGATTTCTACCGCAAGGCTTACTTTAACTCAAAAATGGAAAAGTAAAGATATACCAAATCTTAAGGATTGGCTTATCAAACTATTTGATGTAATTGAAATGGATAAACTTACATCACTAATTAGAAATCAGGAAATAGATAAAACAGATGAGGAATGGGGCAAAGTATTGGAACACTTGAAAAAAGAATGGGGAAGCATAGCGACTATAGGATACGATGTTAACCCTAGACTATAATAGAGAAATCAGAGGATTTATATGGTTCCAGTCAAACACAAGTAAAAGATTACAAAATCATTAGATACTAAGAAGTATCAAATATATAAGAACTAAGAACAGTTAATAGATATGGGTATCAACTCTAAATAAAATATGAATAGATGGGAAGAAAGGGAGAACTGATAGAATGTTAACTAGATTATGTCATAATATGTTCTACGCAGAGAAATGGTCGATCAAAAGCTTCAGGAAACCTATAAATAGACTTACAAGAGGAAGTAATATCTGTAAATATCAACAACACATAGTGACAGATACAAGAAAAACTTGATAAGAAAGATTTATATATTCACTTATTTATAAAAGAAGGTGAGATATAAATGTAATGATACCCAGTGGGAAAAGAAGAGAAGTCAGGTATGAAAGGGTGAAGAGTGAAAGAGTGAAAGAATGAAGATAGAAAGTTATGGAAAGTAGTTGAGGGTATGAGAAGGTAGTAGGAAACTAGGAAGGTAGAAAGAGGAGAGAGAATGGAAAGATGAGATGAAAGATAAAGCGAAGGATATTCAATGAGAAGGAGTTTGGTTTGAGGCTAAGAAAGAAAGAAAGAAAGTTAAGGTAGAAAGGAACATTAAGAACATGGGAGGGGGGGGAAAGAAGCTGGAATTGTGAACGTTATGTATTTTTTCTTTCTCCTTCTTTTGTTCTTATTTCTTCTTGTTTAACTAAGCTTTTATATCCACCATTAAGGAAATATATATGTATTAGAGACTTTTTTAAATTACATGATATGTTCAACACAGCTACAATGTATGGATACAACGTAGACATTTGTGAAAAATAAGTTGATACTACATTTAGTAACATTGTATCTTTCCTTTATGTAACCTCTACCAAATTTGCAATGATGTAATTGTATGGAGATGTTTTTAAAAGCAATAAAATTTCTTAAAAAAAAAAAGAAAAAGAAAAATCCCCTGTTGTGCTGTGAAAATGGTTTGAATAACCCTGTTTGAAATTGTGGTGGTTATTTGCCAGAGATCAGTGTTCACATTCTAAACATATATTCGTTTCTTTGAAAATGATAATATTTCAGATACTGTAGTAGCTATCAACATTGAAAATCTTGTAGACAATTTAGAGTTAAGAAAAAGTGACATGTTTGTAACTACTAAAACAAAATTATATCATGGAGTGTGAGAAGTTTTATTATAAGTTATTAAAAGACCAAAAACTGTATAAGATTACTTCATTGGAGAAATATTCATGGTACAACCATGGTGAAATACATCTGCCTAATTTTTTGTATGACTTCTGTCATTGAAGAATAATTGTTAGCTGAATATGTTCATGTAATAAAACTTTTGTTATCATCTTACTTTTTCATGAATATGGAATATTACATAACTCCATCCCATTTTTGCCTCAAGGAAATATAGTCAGCCTACATTTAGTCGGAGTATCATCCATTCTCCAGGGGCTTAGTCCGGACTCTTTCATGCCACCTACATCTTTAAACTGAAGTTGCAAGGGATTAATTTTTTTAATAAAAACCGTCTATATGCAAAGAATGTAGTGTGCTATCAATGGGCTAAAACTTGGACCTAATACATAGGTAATAAAAATATTTAAATGGGACAGTTAAAGCTGAACTTGTCACCTCATCATAATACTCATACTTTTTGAATTTCCATAGGTATTCATACAGTCTACTTATAAAAATCGTTCCTGGGTATCATTTCACTCCACACATTTGAGGAAGTAGATCAAGTCTATGAAAGTTTATAGTACATGTATTTCTAAAGAGTAAGGTACAAAACACACTGCAGAAATAATCCACTTTGAGACCACTTTAACTGCCCTGGCTCAATGCTAGGGAATTTTGGGAATTGTAGTTATGTGAGACATTTAGTCTTCTGTCAGAGAGTTCTGGTGCCACAATAAACTACAATTCCCAGGATCCCTTAGCACTGAGCCAGGGCAGTTAAAGCGGCCTCAAACTGGATTATTTCTGTAGTGTGTTTTGGACCTTAGTCTCAAAGAAACTTCAATATCCCTTTGCAAACTTAACTGGAACACTGTAGATTATAACGGTTTGGGAACATTTTGGAAAATGTATGAGCCAAATACAAGTCGAGTCTCCCTTATCTGGAATTCCAAAATCCAAAATATTCCAAAATCCAAAATTGTTCACATGGGTGGCTGAGATAGTTACATTTTTGCTTTCTGATGGTTCAATATACACAAACATGATTTCATGCACAAAATCATTTAAAAAATTATGTATTAGATTAATTTCAGGCTACATGTATAAGGTGTATATAAAAAAATACAGTAGGACCTCTGTATCCACAGACATGCCATCCATGGATCCCAGCATCTGCAGATGGCAAACCCATGGGGGGGGGGGAGTTGGCAGAGGAGGAAGAGGAGGAGGAGGAAAATGTAGTAGCATGGAGGAGGAGAAAGACGAAGATGAAGAGGAGGAGGGAGGCAGTGCTGGTGGGGGAAGAGAAAGAAGAGGAGGAGGTGGAGGAGGAAAAGGAGGAGGAAGAAGGAGGCTGAGGTGGCAGCAGGGGGGAAGAATATGAAAGAGAAAGATAAGGAGGAGGAGAAGGAAGGAGGAAGGAGGCTGTGGCGGCAGGGGGGAGAGGAGGAGGAAGAAGGAAGAGCAGGAGAAAGGAGAAGGGAGGTGGTGGCAGCAGGGGGAAGAGAAGGAGGAGGGAGAAGGCAGCAGCAGTGGGGGGGGAGAAGAGGAAGGAACAGGAGGAGGAAGGAGGAGGGAGGTGGCAGTGGTGTGGGAAAGAGGAGGAAGGAGGTGGCAGCAGGGTGAGGAGGATGAGGAGGAGGAGGGAGCAGCCTCTGTCACCCACTGTGGTGAGAGCGGCGAGGTGTGCTTTAGAGGGATGGGGTGGCAAAGTCCGAATGGTGGCATGGCCACATGGCCATGCCACAATTGAAGACAATGAGACTTGAGCATCCCCGGATACTGAGGGCCTGTTGTAAATGAATTTCATGTTTATAGACTTGGTTCCCATTTCCAATATATCTCATTATATATATATACACACAAATATTCCAATTTTGCACACACTCACAGCTCAACTGTTAGCTGTCAAATGCAACACTGACAGCCCCATTTCTAGCTGCCAAATGTGGGTTCAAATGGTATGAAGGAGGCGTAATAATCACTCAGGTCTGGTTTGAGAAGGTTGCTTAAGAAAATGAAGTAGAAAAGAGTCTCTGGCTCTTCTTTGCTAACGAAGTTTCAGAAGGACTCATCCCATGCTTTCTACAAGCGTGTTGATGACTAAAAAGGCCGATCCAAGATGAACAAGTCCAGTTACAGAAAGCACAGCAGGCAGTCTCTTTGGGTGATGTTTCCAAGTTGTGGTTCTTTCTGCATTGTTGTTTCTCTTTGAGACTCGTTCAGCGTGAGTTCTCGAAAGAGGCTGCAGCATTGTGGATAGTGTGTCTCCATGTGAGGCCAGGGCAGACCATTGTTGGTGATCAATTTGGTTGAGCTTGAGATGCTGTTTCAGGGAGTCCTTGTATCTCTTCTTTGGGGCACCCCTCCTATGCTGACCCGTGGCCAGTTCACCGTAGAGTACTATTTTTGGAAGGCGGTGGCCCTCCATCCTAGAAAGATGCCCTGCCCAGCTGCGTTTTCAATAGCATGGCCTCAATGCTGGCTATCCCTGCTAGCTCCAGGACAGCAACATTCGTCACATAGTCAGTCCGATGTATGTTTAAGATTGTGCATAGACAGCGCTGATGAAAGCATTCAAGGAGTCGTAGATGTTGGCGATAGGTAACCCATGTTTCAGACCCGTAGAGGAGAGCAGACAGTACAATGGCTCTGTACACACTTATTTGTGTGCTTCGTCTCAGGTGTTTGTTACTCCAGACTATTTTGTGAAGCTTTTGGAGTGCACTATATGGCTTTGCTAATCTGTGATCAATCTCTTTATCAATCTTGGCATCTGAGGAGATGATGCTTCCCAGGTAGGTGAATTGCTGAATGGACTCAAGCACAGACTAGCCTATGGTGATGTGGGGATGATAGTGCTCTTCCTGTTGTGCAGGCTGGTAAAGAACTTCCATTTTCTTCAGGCTGACTTCCAGCCCAAACAGCTCTGCAGCTGTTGCAAACCAAGATTTTAGGCGCTGCAGAGCTGCTTCTGTATTGGCAAAAAGGGCAACATTGTCAGTGAAAAGCAGCTCATGGACTAGATAGAGTCTTTGTGCGAGTCCTCAAACGGCTTAAGTTAAACAAGCTACCATCAGTATGGTAACGTATATAGATGCTGTCTTCTTCTTCGAGATCTTCCACAGCCCTCTGGAGCATCATACTGAAGAAGATTATAAATAGAGTTGGAGTGAGAACATAACCTTGTTTCACACGATTAGTTATTAGAAAGGCCTCTGAGAGAGTATCGCCTTATTTGACTTGACCGTCCTGGCCCTCATGCAGCAAGATAATCATTTTGAGGAATTTGGGGGGATATCCTAGTCGTTCCAGGATCTGCCACAGACTTTTCTACTCATAGTGTCAAAGGCTTTGGTAAGGTCAACAAATGTTACATTGGGGTGATCTAGACCGCCCAAAAGGGGCGGTCTCTACCCACCCCGAGAAGCAGCGGGATAGGGCCAAGGCTGTCACACCAGCAGCCTCCACGGCCCCATCTCACCGCTTCTGGAGGCCACGGGGAAGCATCAAACTGCCGCTTCCCCGTGGCCCCCAAGCAGGGTGCAGCAGGTGCCCTGGGCGCCTGCTGCACCCTGCTTCCAGAGGCAGGGCTGGGGGGACAAAGGGGCTGCCGCTGCAGCCCCTTTCTCCCAGGGTCTTTACTGCGACCGTTTAAAAGCCGAGGCAAAGACCTGCCCCCAAAAAGGAGCTCCGTTTGGAGCTCCTTTTTTGCGCCACAGAAAAGGGCGCGATTGGAGTCCTCCCACAGCGCAAAAGCATCATTACTTGCGCAGCGTATCTAAATGGTGCGCACGTGATGACGCTTTCATAGCGTGTCCATATCGACACCGCCATTTTAAAATGGCGGCGCCCATACGCTTTAGGGCTAGGGAGGGTGTAAAAACTACGCCGTCTCTAACCCTAAAGGCGGTGCAAAGAGCCCTTATTGCGGCCCTTTGAGCCAATCTAGATAGGGCCATAGAGTCCTTTGTTTTGCTTTCAACATTTCTCTTGAAGTTGTCTAAGACCAAATACCATATCTTAGTGCTCCTATTAGCTATGAAACCACATTGGCTTTCACAGAGAAGTTCTTCTGCAATAGCAGGAACTAATCTGTTCAGGAGTATCCTTGCAAGGATTTTTCCAGCAATGGAGAGCAGTGTTATAACTCGATAGTTTGAGTAATCAGATTTTGCTCCTTTTTTCTTATACAGGGTGATGATAACTTTATCTCGGAGATCTAATGGCAGTTCACATTTTCCCCAGCAACTCACAAGGAGCTCGTGGAATTTAGCATGGAGTACATGGCCTCTGTATTTCCAGGCTTCAAGTGGGATTCTATCAATCCAGGCTGCCTTGCCGTTTTTCATCTGCTGTATGGCCTTAATGGTCTCTTCCAAAGTGGGAGCCACGTCCAGTTCATTTTTCTTCAGTTGTTGTATCATACGTTGGATACTTGAGCCTTGGACTACTTGGTTGGCACTGATGAGACTTTGAAAATGTTCAGCCCATTGATTCAGAATGGAGGCTTTGTCTGTGATTGGTGTTTGACCATCTGTACTATAAAAGGAGCTTTGGACCTGATAAGTGCATCCAAACAGCTTCTCAGTTTTTTACGGATTTTGAGTCTTGGTTGACTTTCTTTCTCTCAGATACAGTCCCCTCCCTGATCTTAGGTGATTTTAACATCCACCTCGACGATCCCAATAATTCCTCAACCTCTCGTTTCACCTCTCTCTTAGATTCTTTTGATCTCCAACCACATTCCAACTCTCCGACCCACTCCCTTGGTCACTGCCTCGATTTAGTTCTCCCCTCCAAGTGTGTCATATCCAATTATTTGGCTTCCGATTTTCCTTTATCTGACCATCACTTACTTTCCTTTACTCTTACCTATACCCCTCCTCCCCGTCACACCATCTCTCGCCAGTTCCGCAATCTTCATTCTCTTAACCTCAACCATTTCACTCAGACCCTGAATTCATCCCTTGCTTCTCTCAATCCTGGGGACTCTGCTGATTCAGCTATGTCTTTTTTGAATTCGACCCTTTCCTCAACTCTTGACAGCCTTGCCCCTGTTTCTACGTGCGTGTCCTCCTCTTCCTCTATGAATAGGCCTCAGCCCTGGATCACTCCTACTGTAAGATTTCTCCGGTCCTGCTCCCGAGCAGCTGAACGTTTCTGGAGAAGGTCCAGGGAGTGGGCCGACTTTATCCATTATAAATTTATTCTTTTATCCTTTTCACGCGCTTTGTCAATGGCAAAAGAAAACTACTTTAAATCATTGATCTGTGCCAACGAGAGGCGCCCACAGCGCCTGTTTTCTTGTTTCAACACACTATTAAAACCCTCTCTTCCCTCCTTCTCTCCATTATTTTCACCCTCCGACTTTGCCAACTTTTTCATTACAAAAATCACCTCTATTCGTTCTGAGCTAACTCCTCCCGATTTGGCTCCCACCACCAATCTTCTCACTCCTCCTACTAACAAATTCTCTGTCTTCTCTCCAGTTTCCCTGGAAGAACTCTCTTCCCTATTGAACTCATCCAAAGCTACCACCTGTCCTCTTGACCCAATTCCCTCTCGCCTTCTAATATCTATAGCCCCCTCTTTGTTACCCTCCCTTCTTCATATCTTTAATCTCTCTCTCTCTTCGGGCTCTTTCCCTTCGGTCTTCAAACATGCCTTAGTCTCCCCTATTCTGAAAAAACCCTCTCTCGACACCTCTTCCCTGGCCAGCTATCGTCCAATCTCTCTTCTTCCTTTCCTTTCTAAGGTGTTGGAACGAGTTGTCTATTCACGCTGTCTTGAGTTTCTCGAAACCAACTCCATTCTGGATCCTTTCCAGTCTGGTTTTCGCCCGCGGCACTCCACAGAAACAGCCCTCACTAAGATCTCGAATGATCTTTTGCGGGCCAAGGCAAATGGCCTTTATTCTATCCTTGTTCTTCTTGATCTGTCCGCTGCCTTCGACACCGTGGATCATTCTCTCCTGATAGACTTACTCTCTGACATTGGTTTCTCGGGCCTTGTTCTCGACTGGTTTGCATCCTACTTGTCAGATAGATCTTTTTCAGTGGTCTTGGGTGGTCGGACCTCGTCTTCTGTCCCTTTATCCGTTGGAGTTCCTCAGGGCTCTGTTTTGGGTCCCCTATTGTTTTCCCTATACACACTCTCCCTTGGCAAACTAATCAGTTCCTTTGGTTTTTCCTACCATTTGTACGCTGATGACACCCAGCTGTACCTTTCGACTCCTAACCTTTCGCCGGAACTAGAACAGCAAATGTCATCTTGTTTAACAGCTGTCTCCCACTGGATGCATCATCGGCGTCTGAAGCTAAATATGTCTAAGACCGAGCTTCTGGTTTTCCCGCCCAAGCCCACCCTTCACTACTCCTTTTCCATTTCTGTCAATAACATCTCTATTCAGCCAGTCCAGGAAGCCCGCAGCCTTGGTTTCATTTTTGACTCCTCTTTGTCATTTATTCCCCAGATCCAGACCACAGCCAAGGTCTGTAGATTTTTTCTCTATAATATTGCCAAAATCCGTCCATATCTCTCAGAATCTACCGCAAAAACACTGGTCCATGCCCTAGTGGTCTCACGACTAGACTACTGTAATCTCCTCCTCGCTGGGCTTCCTCTCTCTCACCTCCACCCATTAATTTCTGTTCAGCATTCAGCTGCACGCATTATTTCACTTGCTCGCCGCTATGATCATGTCTCCCCTCTCTTGTCCTCCCTTCACTGGCTCCCTCTTCCTCTCCGCATTAGGTACAAACTTTTGCTACTCACCTTCAAAGCCCTGCATGGGCTAGCCCCCCCTTATCTAGCTGATCTTCTCTCCCCCTATGTCCCTACCCGTACCCTCCGCTCTGGTAACCAAGGTCTCCTCTCCCAACCCAGGTTGTCCTCTGCCCCCTCCCGGATCCGTCCCTTTTTTCTTGCTGCCCCTCATTCCTGGAACCTTCTCCCTCTGCATGCTCGGCTCATCACTTCCCTAACCAGCTTTAAGGTGGAGCTGAAAACCTTATTGTTTAGGGAAGCATTCTCAGGGAACTTGTGATTACCATCTGGCTGTTTGATTTCATTTGATGTGATTTGTTTTTACCCTGATGTTTTAACTTGTTTTTCCTCTCTCTGTAATTTTATCTAATTGTTACTATTTTAGACTGTACGCATCCGGCAGGCTTTTATATTTCTTAAATTTTACCAATTTTGTACAGCGCTGAGTATAATTACAGCGCTCTAGAAATAAAGTTTAATAATAATAATAATAATAATAATAATAAACACTGCTTTGAGAGCTTTGTAGGATCCTTTGAAACCACCCAGATCTGCACAACGTTGTGTCTTTTCTGTTAAATTGATCCACCACTTGTTCTGAAGATCTTGGAGCTTTTGTTGGAGTTTATTACACGTGAGATGGAAGGCTGCTTTTCTTACATGGCAAGATGGCTGAGCTAGGTGTACCTGACGAGCAGTTGTCCTCTTTGCCAACAGCTCCTGGATCTCTTGGTTTTTTTCATCAAACCTTGGTTTTTCTTGTGGGAGAACCCGAGGGATTCTTCCACAGACTGCAGGATACTGTTTTTGATATGTTGCCAAAGCACTGTAAGAGAAGAATCTAGAGGATGGTCTTCAAGTTTTGATTGCAGATTTGCCTGGAAGTTATCTCTCATGGCAGTTTATTGAAGATTGTTGACTTGAAGTCTCCTCTTTAAGATGCCACCCCTCTTAGGTTTGAGTTTAAGATGAAGATTTAGTTTACATCTTACAAGGCGATGATCTGTTTGACATTCTGCACTGGGCATTACTCAAGTATGATGGACATTGCGAATGTTTCTCTAGCACACTAGAAGGGGAGAGGTGGGGATGGAAGGGAATATTTTAATCTGTTATGTTTTCAACTTCTGTTGTAATCCGCCCCGATTGCCTTGTTCAGAGCAGCAGACTAGAAATAAAATATTATTATTATTATTATTATTATTATTATTATTATTGTTATTATTATCATCTTCTGCAGTGACTTTTTGTATGAGATGGCGTAGGTCTGAGTAGAATTTGTCTTTCTTACAAGGTTGGCTTGCATAGTTGGGGCATATATACTGAAGAGAACAACATGTGGGAGGCGTAAGGAGATAATGTGATCAGAGTGACCTGTTGGCAGGGTTTCAAGTTAGGAGGCAATGGAGTTTTTAATCATAAAGCCTTCTCCTGAAATATGTTTTTCAGTTTTAGGCTTGCCAGACCAGTAGAGTGTATAGCCAGCACCGTATTCTTTAAGGCTGCCTTCCTCATGGAGATGAACTTCACTAAAAGCAGCGATGTCAGTATTAAGTTGTGATAGTTCATGGGCTATTAGAGCAGAACGACACTCAGGATGTCTACTATCTGCACAATCTTGCATGGTTCAGTTCCAGCATGCAACTGTCAGTCTGTTTGCACCTTTGGAGGCTGGTGTGTGCCTTTGTATCTTTGTTTTTGTTTGACCGCATAGCCAACCAGGTAGATGGAGATGAGTTTTCATTAGGCCACCTTTTCTAGGCCCTCTCCATATGGAGCAAGCAGTGCTCTCCTTTAAAAAGGCTGCTTGGTCGTTCAGAATGCTGCCGAACAAGACTGTCATCTCCTAGATCAGCTTCAAGCAACCAAAGTCCTGAACCGCCTGCATGCATGGTTGGTCTACGGCTTCCAGTGCATCTTTCACCTGCTGTTTCGTCACTATCACTACAGGACTTTTTGGGGGCCGGGATCAGATGTATCCTTTGAGCCTGTGCAATGGATTTTTCTGGTGGAGCACAGGGTGCACAGAACTGTCCTCACCCTTTAAACCAAAGGTTCGTCTGCTGAGGCCAAGCAAGCATGGACGGTGGCAGTGTGATCCTTGGGTTGTAGGTTTGATTAGAGTTTCCTTCTCTTAGATCGTTTACCTTACAGGGTTAGATGAGCACCATCTGCCTGGGTTTGGGATTGGAGTTTTCCTTCTTCTAGGATGGTTGCCATAAGGCTAAAGAGCCCATCCTGTCCTTTGACACTCTTGGTCAGATCTTTTGGTTGTGACCGGTCTGGCATGGGAGGCCCTACTGGTGGCTGTTTATGCCACTGCCAGCATAGCTCACAGCTTCATTAGGGTATGCAAGCCTCTCCCCCGTGGCAAGGGGCGTCAATGCATATACATATGCACACATGCACACACATATATAGCAGATACACACACGCACACATAGTCCTTAAGCTGTGACAGCAGAAAAGAGTAAAAAGCATAGATCCCTAGTTTCTAGCAGGTTAACATAAACAAATACAAAATCATTCAGCAAGCAACCAAATGCAAGTAAAAGACAGACAAACTGACCAAGCAGGCACACTCTTGCTGCAAACATGTTAACCTGAATTTCTGCCTGGCTGTACACTATGGCAGAGCACACACACTGACCATTTTGTAACCTTTGTACAATTTACAAAATTGTCAATCATGCCTCAAGTGTAGCAGTAAAAATGGCCACCACATATTGCTTTTGGCAGGGTATTAATTGGTAATTTCTTGCTCAGGGCAAGAAGAAGAAGATTAAACTTTTTTGCAGCCCCATTTAATTTCCAGGGAACAATATTGGAGATAGGGGTTTGGTTTGATTTGGTTTGGGGATCTCTGCTTGTACTCTAATGCTTAAACTCAAGCTGGAAACTGGAACTTTTTAGCTCAGATGTTTCACCATTCTTTTCCCCCCATCCTTCTCTTCCCCACTTTTGGCTGCAGACACAGTTCTAAAGTTCTGCAAACAAAGAGAAGCATTATACCCATCTACATTTATTCTACTAGACTGCTAGAACACACACAAACACCCCATCTTTCTTATCCTTCATTTTCCTGGGACCCATCTAGTTCATTTCCATCTTTTTCTGATACTTTATCAAGGTTGTTTTGGTGCCATTAAGCTCTTCAAGGCGCACTTAAGCATCTTGTCTTTGTCATCTTTTCAAAAGCATGTCTATTCACAAGATTCAAACAAAGAAGGCCATGATCTTTATCTGGCTTGTTACTGAGGGGCTGAACAGACCTTCTCTAAAGGGTGGCCTGCAGCCACCCCTTATAGCACCAGATGGGGCTGTGGCAACTACTGTAAATGCTGTGGCCCCGATCTTGCATTTCTGTAGTGCAAAAACGGGTGTCTTTGCCACTGCAGCAGCACCTTCTGGTACTTCTCTTTGCTCTGCATCATCTGGATGCATCACCAAAGGAGCACTGTGACACCACCCACTGTACGGTCCGGTACAGGGTGTGATGGCATCGTCAGGGCAGTGTAAGGACATGCATCACATGGACACTATGCCCCCACTCTGCCCTGAGGCCAGCATTTATTGTCAGTCTGTTGAGGCCCTAACTGTTCTTTGCATTGTACGACCTGGTAAACCCTCGGTATATTCAACAAAATTCTTTTCTCTGCTTTTGAAAAGAAGACCTAATTTAACTTAGGATGGCCAACTCTGGCTCTCCAGATGTCAGACTCCAAATCCCAGTATGCTTCAGCACTGGATATGGTAGTGGCTAATGAGGGTAGCAGCTCAACCTCTTGGGCAATTCTGGTTACTCTATGGTCTCCCATAGTGTTACATATTGGCCCGATCTACATTGGCACTAAAGAGCGCCTTTAGGGCTCTTTAGTGAGTCTTTAGGGTTAGGGAGGGCGTAGCATCTACACCCTCCCTAAGCGTATGGACGCCACCATTTTAAGATGGCGGCGTCCATACAGACATACCACAAGAGCGTCATCATGTGCGCACATAATGATGCTCTAGCGCCGCGAGAGGGTGCCAATCGCACCCTTTCCGCGGCGCCAAAAAGGAGCTTCGAATGGAGCTCCTTTTTGGAGGTGGGTCTTTGTCGCGGCTTTTAGACAGGCAGTGGCCCCTTCCTCCCTGCCTCCGCTGCACCCTGCTTAGAGGTTGTGGGATGGGGCCGCTGAGGCTGCCTGTATGGCAGCCTCGGCCCCATCCCGCCGCTCCTGGAGGCGAGTGGAGACTGCCCCAAAGGGGGCGGTCTAAATTGCCCCATTGAGATGCTATTTCAGCATCTATTAGGAAAAAATGACAACCCAAGGAAATATACTTAGAATGTCTAATGTACATTATAGTCAATGCTCTTAAAATTGATATTTATGCATCACAAGTATAAGCTCTGCTCACTTAGTTGTGCTCTGTTTTTTTCCTCTAAAACAGTTTTCCAACTTTAGTGTAGCTTTCAATTGAGCATATTAATGTGCTTGGCACAAAACTCTATATGCAACTTTTTTTAATAGAAAAAGTAATTACTTTAATTTTCCTAACAATCATAATATCATCATGACCTGTGCTCCCATGAGGTGCCTCAAAAAATCTCCTTTTATCCTAGAGAGATTACATGTAGCATTATCATGCATACTGAAATTGAGTATGTAAATGTGGTGGGGAATCGCAGTACAGGTAATAGCTTCATAATCTCCTTATCTATGTATTAAATGCTAAAGGTTTCAGCAGAGAAATTAATAAAAGTATCACCTTTCCCCAAACAATGTACTCCTCTTTCCAATTGGGTCATTCCAAGCCCCGCACCCCCCCAAAAAGACAAGTCCTTAAGGGATGTAAATTGTTTTATCTCATTTTAAATCTGTTTCTGCAACAGCTACTCTATTAAAATGGTATCTACAGTTTTTGAGGCAAAAGCCTAGCACATTGTTTTTTCAGATACAGTAGATTGACCAGATTTAAATTGGTTTCACCACCTGGTACCTAGAGATGTCAGTGAGATTTTCCTCATCAAAATTCAGAAATTAATTAGGGCAGGAGTAAGTAAAGTGGTCACTCCAGATGTTGTTGGACTACAACTCCCAGCAAAGCTTACTAGCATAATCAATGGAGATGAATGCTGGGAATTGAAGTTCAAGAACTTTGGAGGGCTGTCCACCCGTGAACTAGAGAATTGCTTAAATGTGTTTTAAAAGGGAGTGGACATGGGTTGTTTCCTGATACCCCCCGTGTTGGCAAAGGTTGCATATAAAATTTCTGTGTCTCTGCATTTATGTTCTACTTTTGATATATTTTTCATTTACATTTAAATTGGTTTCACAACCTGGTACCTAGAGATGTCAGTGCCCCTTGAAATCTCAGTTATGAATTAGAATCCAAAGTTGTTACAGTACACTCAGTGAGGGAGAACAATAATCTACAGATGGGAAAACAGAAAGTGCAGAATTTAAAAGCCCAGGCCTGCAGAGAACCCAATAAGAATGCATTCCCTACCTCTCTTTTATTGGGCCTACTGTCTCCGATTGATAACATTTAAAAGTAATGGATTGATGATCATCCCTGAACAAAAATTAAGAAGAATTTTTTAAACAGTATCTGGAGCTTCCTGCCTGAAATTTGACAGGGAAAATATTTTCTGCTAGAGAGGGTCACTACTATGTCTTCAAATTTTATGCAGATGTATTCAAAAAGTGAAAAAGTGATTACTTATTTGCTTACAATAGATGTCAATGAGAGAACTGGAAACCCTGATTTCTGAATCTCTATTTGGATTCAGCATCCATTAGACCAGGTCCATTCAATTCAGAACTTGAGTGGGTCCAGATATGAATGACTGAATCAGTAACTGGGCTTAATTTGGGTGAGACTGGGTTTGGGTGGAGCATGAACAGGTGGAGATCTTTAAAATGTAGCACTAATAGTGGAGTAGTATTTCACTGTTTTTCTGTTGATAAGCATTAAGTACAGCATTAGCACAAAATGCAACCATAGAACATTTGTGCACTTTCTCCACTCAGTCTCACAAAATCTCCCATGGTTAAATTTGGTTCCGTGGCACTATTCCTCACTTTCATGTTGTCTGAAAAAATTCATTGCACATTCTAGTTATTTCTCTTCTACCAGGCTTCATGGTATTTATGCTAGTACTTCTTGTCAGAAAATGTCAAACCTGTAAGTAGAAATGTCATATCCTTGGAAAGAAATCCTGCTTAATGAAACGGAACTCACTTTGTAGTTCTTCAAAAGATTTAAAAATAGCTTATTATATACGGCTGCATTGTACCCACCTGTGTTCCTCTTCTGGAGATAGTTAATCAATTTATCTTTTTATGCTAATGGCATTTTAGAGTTTCAGGTTTCTAAGTTCTGCATTTTTTTTCTTTTTAAAAAACTATCATACATATACTGATACATGAATTGCTTTAAATCCATTTCTGATCTCGACTAGTCCTTATGGTAGATAAGAACCATCACAGGTTCTTATCACTGTCTTCTGCTTGTCTTCTTCTTCACTGGAATCATATCCCTGACAAAATAGGCTACAATCTTAATTCTATTATTTTTTATTTCATTCATTCTCAGATGCTTTTGACTATTTAATAATAAATGTGTGCGTTTTCATACTGAGGCTGATTGTCTCCATTTTTGTTTATCACAGTTTGTATGCTTCAACTTTAGTTTGCAAGACAAATTCTTTTGGCCTTTTAAGTTTCATTTATTTTTTAAAAAGACATATTTTTATTGTCTTTTCCAATGACCCATGTCATCCCATTACATGACCAAAATACAAAAGCCTGTTTAGTCATTTGGGCTTCTAGGGATAGTTTAGGCTTGACAGATAGTGTATTTATTTATTTGTTGTATTTATATCTCCCACTTTTTCCCAAAATGAGTTTCAAGGCAGCTTCAACAGTTTGTTTTTTTTTTAAAAAAAGAGTTAAAACACTGATTACAAAAGTTGAAAGAGAATTAAATATCAGTATTATCAAAAACATTGTTAAAACAGTTAAAAACACTTAAAACATGTTTACAACATAGGGGCTGTACAGACAGGTGCCACCATGGTGCCCGTCTTTAACCCTCATCAGAGCCATGCCAACCCCACCATGTGACACTGATGCGCTCCCTAAAAAGAAGTCACCTGAGTGGCTTCTTTTTAGGAGCGCCATAGTGGTGTTTGTGCGCCATGACACCAATGCTTCCGGAGAGTGCTGTTTGGGCACATGGATGCCTGCGCATCATCATCATGTGCCCCATGTGGGCAGGGCGCTGGCTAGATGGTACACATGCTCCGCTAGAAGGGCTGGATGTGTATGGATGCCCAGCCCTCAGGAGCCCTAAAATAGGCCCAGGACAGCACTTTTTGCCCATCTGTATCGGGCCATAATTTCAGTAAAGTACAGCACACCACATTACCCACATCCTACAACTCCATAGTTAAAATTTAGAAGGACCTATATAACTTAGGTCCAGACTATCACCCCATACAAACCTGCAGTCATGCTAAGATCTTCAGGGAAAGGCTTTCTCTTGGTCCCACCACCATCACAGGCTCACTGGATGAGGACATGAGAGAGAGCCTTCTCAGTGGTTATTCCCACTCATTGGAGGCTAGACAGCCCCCCTCCCTGCTTTCCTTCTGCTGGTGGCCAAATATTTTTTAATTTAAATGAATTCTAATGGTTAAACAGGGAAAGTTATTATTTAGATGAGTGTTTTATTTCTTTTAACTTTTGCATGGCTTTTAAATGATTTTATAGTGTTTAATGTGGGCATTTTAAATTGTTTTTAAATTTTTATTGCAAAAGTCTTTAGTTTGCTATTTCTGGAAGCTGCTTGTGTCCAACTCTGAGAAAAAAGTGGAATATAAATAAAGTAAATAGATAATAATTAACAAGGCCTGCCTAAATAAAAACCTTTTGTTGGTAGTCAAACATTTAATCCGTTTCTTGCGATCTCAAGTTGATGCCTTTGCAGAAGCATGAAGTAAATCTGCTGACCGCAAAGCTTAGCTCTGACTCTTCATTGGCATTCCTACAGATTATTATACTACTTTCCACTCAAAACCACTTACAGTATTTCTCCCATAAGAACACGGAATGCCATTCTTAATCACTGTAGGGCTGGGCTGTTGTGGCAGTGATCCAAAGACCTTTGCATTAGGCAGAAGGCTAAATTCACATGGATCCCCAAACAGATGGCTGGTACTGTCATCTTTGATGGAGCTAATAACTCAAGGGGTGAAGACATGAATTCACTTCCCTCAGCCCAGACACAAGAGAGGGCTTGTAATAGCAATCTCAGTCATAGTCTCAGTCATATTATTCCTCTTGTTGTTCTATTTTACTGATGATGCAAAATGCACATATCCTTTATGTATATAGCGCTGTAAATTTACACAGCACTGTACATACATACATTTTTTTAATTAGACAGCTCCCTGCCCTCAAGCTTACAATCTAAAAAGACACAACACAAAAGGAGAAGGGAGACATGGTGGGAAAAGGGGATCAGGTCCAGCAGTTCTTTTCTCCCTCTGAGGCCTGGACCAAGGCAGATGGACTGGAGGGAGAGCACTGCTTCTTAATACATAATTAAAATAAGGCATACTGGGCAGACAAGCTCACACATCTGGGAACGCTTCCCTAAATAACTTAATAATAATAACAATTTTGAATCTGGTTAGAGAAGTGATGAGGAGTGCATGTGGGGGAAGAAGGTTCCAGGAGTGAGGGGCAGCAAGTGAGAAGGGATGAATCCGGGATGGGGCAGTGGAAATCCTAGGCTGGGACAGGAGACCTTGGCTACCAGAATGGAGGGTACGAGAAGGAGTGTGAGGAGAAAGAAGTTCAGATAAATAAGGAGGGGCCAGTCCATGGAGGGCTTTGAAAGTCAACAACCAAAGCTTGTACTGGATGAAGAAGGGGAACGGGAGCCAATGAAGGGAGGAGAAAAGAGGAGAAACATGGTCAAAGCAACGAGTGGATGTGATAATGTGTGCAGCTGAGTTCTGGACAGAGATTAAAGGATGGAGGTGAGAGAGAAGAAGCCCTGTCAGAAGAAGGTTACAACAATCTAGTTGTGAAACCACCAGGGCATGGACCAGAGTCTTCGCAGTGAAGGCTGAGAGGAATCGACGGATTTTAGCAATGTTGTAAAGAGAGAATCTACAGGCCTTGGCGGTGGCCTGGATCTGGGGAATAAACAACAAAGAATCAAAAATGAAACCAAGATTGCAGGCTTGCTAAACCAGTTGAATAGAAGTGTCGTCAACAGAAACAGAAAAGGAGTATTGAAGGGTGGGCTTAGGTGGGAAGACAAGAAGCTCTGTCTTTGACATGTTGAGCTTCAAGTGCCGATGCCGCATCCACTGAGAGATGGCATTCGGGTAAGATGAAACTTGCTGTTCAAGCCCTGGCGAAAGATCAGGGGTGGAAAGATAAAGTTGAGTATCATCGGTGTACAGATGATAGGAAAAACCAAAAGAGCTGATAAGTTTACCTAGGGACAGTGTGTGTATATATATGTGTAACCTTACATCAATAGTCTCTCTCTCTGGCTTTCCTTCGCTAACGAAGATTTTATAGTCCACCATCCTAGATGACTCCCTTTTTTATTCCAACAGGCAGAACATCCAGGAAATATACAGAGCTATATAAAGAGAGAGCCAAACAACTTCAGGTTCCTCCAACTCATTTTTTTAGTAGAAAAGGAACAAAAACACACATGATTGTCAAATAAATATGTGCCAGAATTCAAGAACATGGTTATGAATGTATAATCTAGAGTTATGTATTCATGACTGGTTTGTATTTATGATCCCTACATATGTCAGAATGGATTGCATCCAGAGTGAAAATGTCCTAGATGCAGCAATATGGAACAAAGGTTAGAGGTAACCAGAGTTCAACAGGAAGCCATAATGACACTGCATATTGCAGTGAGCTGAGGCACAGAAAGCTGATGACACAAAGGCATTACATGAAGTGATCAAGAATCAATAAAGCACAGTCATGGCACATAGGGGAAAGTAAACTGTGTAACACACCAGTTGGGGGTTGGACCAGAATCTCTGCTGGTGATTGTGTATATGAGAAAGAAGTGCCAATGCTCCATGTGGTTGGTGTATAGTGGATGGTGGTGGAGCATTATGTCAGTCGGTGTAAGTACCTGTAAATATTGCAACAAAGATGAAAAGCCTCTTAAAGAGAACTCAGCAATTGTTGTGTCTGCAGCTTCTGTGTGGGAGAAGGATTTCTCCAGCTTGCATGAACTGTACAGCAGAGCTTTCTGTGGCATTTGTTCCTGGCACAACTCTTCTGCATGTGGACTTTGGGTCTCACATGTGCCAACAATGTATTCACTAGTTTAGGGAATGTGTTGTGTGCCTTTAAGAAGTTTCCAGCTTATAGCAATGCTAAGGTGAACCTACCACAGGGTTTTCTGATGCTGAGAGTGTGTAATTCTAGTGGGGAATCAAACCCTGATCTCCAGAGTTATAGTCCAACGTGCAAACCACTACACCATGTTGGCTCTCTTGGGGACTATGTAGAGATCATGAAAGTTTCCCAATCTCCACTTACCAGATAGGAGACTTCATCTGATAACTTAATCCAAATTGATGTACACTACATTTTCCATTTAATCTATATATATTATCTGCTTGTCTATCTATTCATCTATCTATCATCTGTCTTCTTATTTGGAATTGTTTTTAACTTGTAAACCTGTTGTTCAGTGCCCTGATCTTTGGAAGGGCGGTATACAAATAAAAGTATTATTATTATTATTATTATTATTATTGTGTGTTGAAGTTATTTCCAACCTATGGTGACCCTAAAGCAAACCTATATTTTCTTGGCAAGATTTCTTAAGAAAGGATTTGCCTTTCCCTTTCCTTTCCTCTGTGGCTAAGAGTGTGTGATTTGCCTAAGGTCACCTGTCAGTTCCATGAGTGACTGGGGATTTGGACCATCGTCTCCAGAGTTATAGTTCAATTCTCAGACCACTACACCACACTGTATCATACTATCTTTCTACATATCCCTTTAATACCACACTGTCAAAACTGGAAATCAAGGTGACCCATAAGGTAAAAAGAAAGAAAGAAAGAAAACACATATAGCTAAAATATAAACAACCATTGTTATATTTTGTCTGAAAGTTTCGTGTGATTTTATATGTATTGTGCTTCATCTCACAGATCAGATTGCCTGTTTATCTGCTGTTATTTAAATAAAACTTTAAAGCTATTCCAGGACATTCTCATCCCCCAGCACAAATAAGAGACTATATTTTTCCTTGTAAAACAGCACTTGAGGAGAGCTATTGCTGCTATCACTGTTAAACCATGAGATAGTTTGCTGGCAACATATAATCAAGTAAAATAGATGGTTCCAAAGACTCCAGATCCCACACTTGATGCTTGATAGAATATTTGTCTTCTTCACTCGACCTAACCTTGATTTCTACCTGGATCATTCCTGTCTTTAAATATCCTGATTCTCATTTTATCTCTGGCTGCAAAATCTCAGGTTCCTCTATGAGAAAACCTCATAAAAAGAACCCTTTATGCAAGCCAGAACAGGAGGAATCCAAACAATTTTACTCACTGATGTGCAGCTTAGAATAGAAAGCATTCCCAAGAGTACAGAGGAAGTGAAGTTCAATTTCACATCTATTTACTCTAGTGATGTTTCTGAAGCTTGAAGCATCAATGATATTTTCTTATTGTAAGTGCGAATGAAAGCTGCAGACTCAATAATGAAAGCCATTAGATTATTACCATAGCTAAAAGGACTGGCAGAATGTTTCTGTTAATTAGGATAAAATTGCATATTTGGAAACCTACATAACTTGTATCTTTACTAACCATATTTTTAACACCAAGAAAAAACATTAAAAAACATGTGGCTAACACATATAGTTTCAAGCATTGTGAATGAGGAAATAAATAACTGACAATAATATTTTGTGTTCTGAAAATGTTTGCTGGACTAAAAACGCTCTGGACTTTTGAATAATGAATAACATAATAAATGCAATGTGCCTCATTTGTGTACAGTCTAAAATCATACTTCCTATGTGAACTGATGGCTACTAAGTGTTTACAGTGTATTATTCTAGATAAGAAATTATTTTATTCTTTGCCTCATCGATAATAATCTTACCCACATAGACTATTTTAAATAGAATATTTGATTTCATTCATTAATGGATACACTCATTAGCCTACACCTCTTGCATGCATATTTAATAACATTGTGTCTGAACATGAATCTTGTATTCTAAACAGTGACCATGCAATGGGAAGGATATAATATTGATAAAATACATTAGATTTACAAGTTCAGATGCAAGAGCAGAAGCGCTGGGATCATCCTCCCAATGAGGATGATCCCACGTACCGTACAATCCTTTATAAAATTCAGCCACTGTAGATCTTTTACAAAGCATGCAAGTCAGAGAGGTCAGCTTGTGTTGGGGAGGAGGGGGAGAAGGGAATGGAACAAGGAAGCAGAGAGGTAAAAATTTAAGGCAACAGAGGAGACCTGTAACAGGAGCAGGACAGATCAGTGGAACTATGGATTGTAAGGCCACCTTTGCAGGGGACTCTTTGGCTAATAGAGTTGATGGTGGGGGGGGGGGCAAGCATGCCCTGTGTACGTATTAATTTCCATTATTATGGACTTTTCCCCTTCCCTGTACAGATGGTTTTATGCAACTGATCCCCAAAACTGAACAATGACATTATTGAGCTTGAAATTATGCAGAAAATCATCAAGGGAATGTTTTCCTTGGAAGAAAGGTGACTAAATGTGTGGCTGCTTAGCTTAAAAGGGGGGAAAGATATGGCTTCTACCATATTGCAGAATTGTCATGGCTCCATCCTGTGGAATCCTGGGATTTGTAGTTTGTTATGCCATCAGAGCTCTCTCACAGAACAGGCTAAATATCTCACAAAAATACAAAGCCCAGAACTCCATAGCATTGGTTCATGGCAGTTTAAATGGTGTCAAAATGTTTTATTTCTGCAGTGTGACAGCAGCCTTAGTCTCAAAGGTGCTGCAAGTTTCCTTTGCATTCAGTTACCTGGGAGTAACTTGCATTGAATTTTATGTGCATTATTACTGAGTGAACTTGTATAACACTACCTTGTGAATGACCCACAAAACAAATATATTACACATTAACTGCACATATTCCAGAATGGTAAACATAATAATCAGTTGCAATAAAAGCAACAAAGAGTACTGAGGCATCTTAAAGACCAAGAAATTGATTAGACCACAAGCTTTCATAAACTATAGCCCATTTCACAGATATAAGAACTGCTGCCCAGAATTTCAGGTGTGTGTATATATATATATATAGAGAGAGAGAGAGAGAGAGAGAGAGAGCACACATGATTGTTGGTTTTGTGTGAGAAAAGAGATTGTTGACAGTAAGATCAGAGAAAGATTACATGAGAAAGAATTGGCGCAGTAACTAACATCATTAACAGCAGCCATGCTAAAAATGGGGTTGTTTGCTGGTAATACTGACTTTCTTGCATTAGATAACCAAATTAACCTTTGTTTGATATGAAACCATTATCCTGATTTAAATTTATAGAGAAAGGTGGAAGCCTCTTAACAAACTGTCATTTTACACCAAAAATTCATCTGCTGTATAGGTTCAAGTGTCTCTCTAGACTAGATGCATGAATCAGGATGATAGTGGCTTGTCGTTGTTTTTAATTACACTGCAAGTGTTATAAAACCTGTCCATGTTTTGCTGTCCTTGTATTGCTGTTTACATCTTGTGAACCACTTTGGCATATCTCTGTGGGAAAGTGACACACAAATTTTTGTAAAAACAACAAGAATTGAGCAAGACCCACAGATACTGAAAGTACAAAGAAAACAGTGGGTTTTTGGTTCTAGGCTGCATTACAATTCCTAGTTCTGACCTAGATTATATCAAAAACATAAATTAAGGCTGAAATGCCCTTTCAGAACCCTTACAATATTCAAGTAATTACGTTTTTATCAAGTTAATTGGAAAAGTCTTTATCTTATGGTTGTTTGGCTTTAACTGTTTTTTACTCTTCAAGCCATGCTTTTCAGGTCAAATACAAATAATTGACCAGCAGCAAAAACTGAATACTACACAGGGAGGGATTTTTAATCTGTAATAAATGTAGAAGGGCAGTTAACTTTCTCTTAGCCTTTACTTCAAGCTCAATAAAAGTGATTTCTTCAGGTGAAGGATGAAATTCATATAACCTTCAATGAAGCTATAAGAAATACAACCAAGATGAAACTCCAACATGTGTATGTGTTCTTGCACCCATAATATTAAAACAATCTTGCATGGATATAATTTTCAATGCTACTGAAACACAGAAGATTCAGCTTGGTACAAATGATAGCACTTTAAACTGAATCACCCTCCCCACATTTGAAATGTTCATAATTCACTATAATTACTAGAAAGCCTATGATTTACTAATATTTTGTGTGGGTTTGTAAGATTTAGAGCAAGTGCAACCTCTTAGTATAGCGTTTTTTATGGCTTGCCCTCATTATGTCAACATGACAAACTAACCCTACTAAAACATGCCAAAATTATATAGGCTATGCATGGATTACACCAAAGGTATTTAACTTCTGACAGTAGTTCTTATATCAGCCTTTGCTATGGACAGGTACGTTATTTAATTCATTGCAAATCTTCAAAGTTAGCCTAATTGAGTTAAATGTTTTAAAGGAACTATAAAAATTAATCCACCCTTTGCTATGTTGTACTGCAACATTTTTGTCTGTAGGTTAGTCTCAGTGCAATTAAGATTGTACCTCCACATTTAAATGTTGGGAGGGAAAATTCCAAAAGAAAATCTGCATGTGCTTCATTGAGTACAGCAAAGCCTTTGACTGCATAGATCATGAAAGGCTATGGAATGATCTCAAAAATAAATAAATAAATAAATAAATGGGAGTACCACTACATTTGATTTTTCTGATGCATAACCTCAAGACAAGAGGTTGCTGTCAGAACTGAATCCAGAGAAATAGAAAGTTCCCAATCAGCAAAGAGATCAGTCAAGGCTGCATGTTATTACCCTATTTATTCAACCTGTATGTGAAAGATATTATACACAACGTGAGCTTAGGCTCAGAGGCAGAAGGAGTGAAGATCAGAGGAAGGAACATTACTAAGCCAAGATATACCTATGGCACAGTACTACAAGCAGAAAGCAACAGTGACCTGGAGCAATTACTGAAAAAGGTCAAGGAGGGAAGCACTAAGGCAGGCTTAATGTTGACCATTAAAAAAAACAAAAATAATGGTCATGGAAAATCTACAAGAATTCATTCTAGATAAGGGAAAACTGAAATAGTCAAAAAAATCCATACCTTTGATCATAGTGGAGACTCCAGTCAAAAAATTAGAAGAAGACTTGAATTGGGAAGGCAACTATGAAAGAACTGGACAAGATCCTAACATATAAAAATATTAACAACAAGAAGGTGGAATTCTTGTCCACTGTAGCCAAGTTGGAACAGACCAAAGGCTATGGCCCTAGTTCAGCCCACAGGAGCAGGACAGGAGTGTTGGCATATTTTTGACCCGAAGTCTAGACGCTGAAGCTTTGCACCAGGAACACATGCCACAGAAAGCTCCGCTGTACAGTTTGGTGCAGGTTGGAGAACTCCTTCTCCCAAACACAGAAGCTGCAGACACAACAACACGCTGAGTACTCCCAAGGAGGCTTTTAATCTTTCCAATATTAACAATATTTCACACCAACTGACAAAATGCTCCACTCAGTATATACAACAAGAACACCACACCAGGAATTTGAAGCTCCTCCCTTATATACACATTCACTGCTGGAGCTTTTAGTCCAACCCCTTACTGGTGTGCAACACAGTTACCTGTTCCCCATGTGGCATGACTTTGCAGAAATGAAGCCTGCTGATGCCATGTCCTGCCTGTGTGTCATCACCTTCCTGTGACACTACACCCTTCATCCTGCTTACTCATCATGGCTTCCACATGACCTATGGTAACCTCTTACCTTTGTCCCATATTGCTGCATCTAAGACATTTTCTTCTGGATTCATTCATCCTGACAAGGAGTGCAATGGTACTGTCTTTCTGCTCACATGGTCCCATACAGAATCCCATTGCCTCTGATAATGGGATTAATATATAGTGGTCTTAACAACAGCCATTTGGAGCACCAATCTTTTTTTTTTTAAGTCAAACTAGTAGACAGCCATCATTAACTTTTTGCAGAGGCAAGAAAACCTGCAGTATCAGTGAAAAAGACTTCTTTTTTAATGAAGGAAATGTCTTCTTAAGACACCCTTACCAGGGGATCCTTTCACTTTATCCAGGGGCTCACTGTGGCAGTGCAACAGCTCCTTCATCTTGAAAATACCTACTGTTTTTTTATCAGTAATTTGGCGTTTTGAAACCACATCTGTTTTTCTGTCTTGACAATACTGATTCTCAGCAATGAGCCCCACAGCACATTGTTCTCTTGCATTCTATATAGTCAGGTCCTAATTAAAATCCTCCTCATCTTTATTGCCTTCTGTTCTCCTCTTCCACTTATTCATTACAAGCAGAAGCCTCAGTGAAAGAACTATCTAGCTATTTCCAGTAAGGATGTGACAAATCAGACATTTTCATTGCTCATGACCACATTGCTCTGTTCTCATGGCCTCCTCTACATTGCTGTTTCTGCACTCAACCAATTCAGGTAATTGAAATGCTCTCCTCTAAAAGGTGATGAGCTGCTCTTGACTGTGCTGCCCTTACTCTATAGGAAGAAAATAGGGATAAAATCATCATGGGCCTAAGAACCAAGAGGCCTGAAAAAAATAATAGACCAGGAAAAGCAAGATGGCTTAAGGAATTCCATGCCCTTCCCTTTCTCACCATAACTTAATTCACTTTCTGTGTAGGTTCACCACTAATTTTTCTCTAGCGTTCAGTTATCTATGGACTGCTCTTTCCACATGATCTACAGTGAAAACATTTCCATGCTGGAATATGATTGTCACATGTTTCTATATAGGATTGTATCAGATTACGCCACCCACCCACACCCACACCCACCACTGAGTCTGTGACTACACGACGTAAATGCCAAGGAAAGGAAATTTGAGTTGGGTGAAGTAGTCACTCATATGTGTCACCTAGAAAGTTATCCTAAACCAAGGAGAGGAATAATAGTAAGATGTCAAGCACTGGAATCAAGCAGTCACAATAAACAAAGCCTACGAAAGAAAAAGACAAGATGTACTATACAGTTTAAAGCTCATTCAGTGGTCAGGAATTCCAAATAACAGAAGAACACAGAAAGAGATACACCAGCTTGTTGAATGGTAGTCTGTAATAAACACAGGGAGATTTATAGTTACAGTACTTGGCCTTGACATTTCAGGTGACTAATAGCTCAGTGTCTTTTAGTCTTTGCAAGAGGTGTTTCTTCATATGGTGGCATGCACTCAGAATTTTTCTGTTCTGGCTGAGATGGAGACCCATCCTGCTGAAAATTTTAATCAGCAGCATCTTACCACAGCTGCCAAGACTGTCAGCTGGGAGCCATCTTCTTCAGCCAGAGGCCCTTCTAAATATGGATCCTCCAAGATAGATTCCTCTGGGTAAGTTATGACAGTAGCAATATAATGGCTTCCATCAATTGAAGGAACCTTACTTTCCTCATTCAGTGTTCTAGATGCCATTGCTTCTGCCGATGTACAATTGCTCATGTAAGTTGTGGCCACAAACTGTATCTCCTTGGAAGAGGATGAGAGACTGAAAAAGTTCTGTTGTGTGAAAAGAAGTCTGCTCACATGACATTCCATTTAGGAGATAGATAGATAGATAGATAGATAGATAGATGTAAGCCATCTTAATGAGTTCTTAATATTTTTCTTTCCATATAAATAAAAAAATCACCTTGAAAATAATCTTTTTAGTATTTTTCTGTTGCAGCTACACTTTTTTATTTGCAGACTGTAAGAGAAGTCTTGATGGATCAGATATAAACAACTGTCTAGTCTAGCACAGTGGCTAACCAACTACCCATGGAAACCTGTTAACTGTTGAGATACTAGATAGATAAGTTTTCCAATAAGCCTTATATGGAACTCATGGAATATGCTCTGTCTACTATAAAAAACAGAAAAGCAGAATCCTTTGTTTCAACATCATAAGAAGAGGTCTGTTAGAGGAGACCAACTGTCAATCCAATCCTAATCCAGTAACCTGTTTTTCATAGTGGCCAGCAACTGCTTTTTGGTATGAAAGCAATGAACCTCTTGTCATTACATTCCCACAGCTTGTTTTGAGTTTGGAGTGTAAATCTTCACTGGTCCCATTCTCTGACAGCTGCTGGAAACAAAAAGCAGCAAACTTATTATTACTTGTGAGCTGGTGCAATATTTTCTGCCAATATCACCAACATACTGCTGACTCTGTATCATTTGTGAGGACATTTGCTCAAATAAGGCACTGCTTTCTTGAAAGGATTTCTACAACTGAGAGGCTGTGCAAACCTCCCCTAAGGGGCGGCCTGCAGCTGCCTCCAGCTGTGCTGGATTGGGGCCACAGCAACTGCACACCGTAGCCCCAGTCTGGCCTTTCCAGGGCACAAAAAGGAGCTGCAAAAAACTGCTTCTTTTTGTGCCCTGGAACGGGCGCAATAGCTGTGGTGCCACAGCTTTAAGGCACTCCTTTGGTGCTGTGTCATGTAAATGTAGCACCAGAGGAGCACTGTTATACCATGTGCTGTGTGGAGTGGCATGAGGCATCACACCCCTAGGCCAGCCTTAATGACCAGTCTGCATAGCACCTTAGAAACACTGGGTGGGTTGTCTGCATTTTTTCCATTCATCAGGTACTTCTGTGCTTGTTGTGTTTATGTGCTTTGCTTCACAAAGAAGGAGGAAAGCAGTTTTGCATAGTAACTTTCTGTGCATAATGCAGAAGCTTTGATTTTTTTTTTAAAAAAAATCTCTCTTTTTTACAGTAGAAATGCCAGATTTTTCCACCGCCACCAAAGGAAAGGAATACACAAAATAATACACATTTTTCTATTTATATACTGATTTATAAACAGGAATGTTCATTTTCCTTCTTATTTATTTGTATCTCATTTGTCATCATGCCACAGACAGCAGGAGAGAAGTGATCGGATTGGCAATGATAAATCATTATATAGTACTGGGCTGACTGGTGTGGGATTCATTCTTCCTTTTTCTCCATTGTATGAAAATTTGCAAAAGCAATACAATACTTTTCACAGAAATTATGCAACTCTCTACATACATTTTTATATTTGTTGATTCTTGCAGCCCACAAGAAGGGAAAAATCAGTCTAGTGTAAGGTATCTGACAGATTTTAGCCCCTTGAAACAGAGCCCTTTCATACTACACAATTATAACACTATGGTTCCACTTTAAGTGGCCTGGCAACATCTTATGGCATCCTAGGATTTACAGTTGGGGGGGGGGGATATTTAGAATTCTCAGAGAATTCCAGTGCCTCATCAAACTGTAACCACTAGCAATCAAATGGAAATCAAAATGTTATCATTGTGTGAAAGCACTCCTATTACCAGTAGAATCTATGGTAGATTTTGCTGCCATCCCCAACTGAGAATGACAAACGTTGAACATCCTTGTGAGAGACATATTGCCCCTGAACTTAAAGTACCATATGAAATGGTTTAGACTCCCTTTAAAGTTAAAATGGCAGTCATCACAGGCTTCACAATAAAGCGAATAGCTGTCAGGACCTCTTGTGGCAGTCAATGCCATAAATATTTTATGCATTCTATGAAGAAGTGTTTTCTTTTGTCTCTCCTGAATTTTCTGCCAATTAGTTTTAGGAGAGGAACTTGAGCTCTTATCTTATGGGACAGGAACAGATCTATCTCTCTTCCCCTTCTCCCACTTTCTCTGTCCCATGGACATTTTATATAAATTTCTGTGATATCTTCTGTATGATTGTTAGGATGTGATTCCCCACCAAACTTACCTATGAGTAAATTTGCATTGATATTTGCTGTAAATCCCCCTCTTCTTTTCTAGATTGAAGCAAACAATGAATTCAAATAGTGAAAGGAAATGCAGGGAGTCCAGAAATGCATTTTCTTAATGTAAATATTAAGAAAACAAAGAATTATTTCTTTTTTAAAAATGACTTTCCATTTCTCCTTAAATTGCACTGCCCTGGCATTGAAACATTCTGACGAGTGCAATGCTGCAGCATACATTTTCCCATTCTTGTCTTTTAAGAAAGAAGCTGACAGGTTATTTAAATCTGCCATGTTTCATTCTAAATAATTGAAACATTTATCCTCTAGGAGTTCTTCTCCCAGATGTTGCCTTAAGAATAGGTGTGGTTCTCTAAGGGACAGAGACAACAACATTGCATAAACAATCACTTCAAATCCTTCATTCACAGAGAGTGGGAGGAGGGGGAGTTGTGTCTGTAACAGAGCATAACAGGGGTTGTCATCACAGTTTACTCTTACTTTCTGTTCAGCCTCAGAAGAGTTCAGGAAAGCTGCTCACTTTCCCATTTTATACGTAAGAACTTCAGGATGGCCATCTCACTGGTTAATTCACATTACTCTTGGTTTTATCTGTAGGGTTACACTATTAGTAAATGTCTCTCATAAAATTATGTACTCCTTTATAAACATTATTTGTGTTGTTGTTTTGAGATTCACCAAATGTAAAAGGAAATACATCAAGTACAGAACTGGGCAGAGGATGGTAGCTGGTTAACCACTTCTACTGATAGAATGGTTTCCAACAGTGGAAGAAGGGATGATGCTATTGCCTATCCCCACTAAAGTTCCTCCTGTGCCCTAAAATCTATTGAATTTGAAGAGGAGTGCTCTACAGAGAAGAAAGGAGTGTAATGATTTTGTGCATGGAAAGTTGGATTTCTGTCCAACAAACTCAATAGTTTATTTCCAGACTATTTTTGGTTTTGTATATTCAATGTAGACAATGAGGAAATTGAAATAGTGAAAGAGTTCTTGTACCTTGGATCAAATATCAATCAGGAAGGAGATTGTAGTAAAGAAATCAGAAGATTAGAAATGGGAAGGGCACCTATGAAAGAACCAGAAAAGATTCTAAAGAGTAAAAACATACAACTGAGCACTAAAGTCAGAATCATCAGAGCCATTGCATACCTCATCACCAGTAAGGATGTGAGAACTGGATAGTGAAGAAAGCGGATAAGAGGAAAGTCAACTCATTTGAGATGTGGTGCTGGAGAAGAGTGCTGAGGATACTGTGGACAGCCAAAAAGACAAACAAATGGGTCCTTGAACAAATCAAGCCTGGATTCTCCCTGGAAGCTAAGATGATTAAACTGAAGCTGTCATACTTTGGACACATCATAAGAAGGCATGATTCATTAGAAAACACAATAATGCTAAGAAAGGTAGAAGGTACTAGAAAGAGAGGAAGACTGCATGCCAGAAGGCTAGACTCAATTAGAGAGGACACAGGCATGAGTCTGCAAAACTTAAGCAGAGCAGTGGAAGACAGAGAGTCTTGGAGATGTCTCATCTACAGGGTCATCACAAGTCGAGTCGATTCAAAAGCAGTTGACAACAACAATTGTGGAGAAACTTCGACCCAGCTCATAGAGGCAGCTACTTGTTTTCATGCTTTGTGAAAAATAATATCCACTTATTTCCAGTTCCCAAGGAAGTAGATGTAGGCCTTAGCTTTACATTTTCTCCACTAAAGTCTCTCACTGAAAATGAAACAGATTTTAGAGCAATAAGGTACATTTTTTGTTGTTACATATCTATGTGGACAAAACTGTTACATAGACTACAATGATGTCTAACTAACATATGCATTATGCATTAATATGCATTAAACATTATGTGCAAATTATCCCCTTATTGTGTGCCTATTGTGGCCTTTGTTACTATTTATAAAGTAATAGTAATTATTTCATAACATGAGTTTATTTCTACTACAATTGACATTTAGAGATAGGAGAATCATATATTGTCCAATTTTCCTGTGACACCAAGGTTATTGTAAAATATTTATACTATATTTAAAAACAGTTCCTCCAAGATAACTTGTAATAATATCATAAAGTGCATTTTTTTAAAAATAAAAAAATAAAATAAAGAACACTTACATACCATATTATAAACACATCTCTCTCTGGCTTTTCTTTGCTAATGAAGATTCAGGAAGCATTCATCCCACACTTTGGCTACAAGCGTGTTGATGACTGAAAAGGCCAATCTGAGATAAACAAGTCTGGTCAGAAAGCACAGCAGAAAGTCTCCTTGGGTTATGTTTCCAAGTTGTGGTTCTTTCTGCATTGTCGTTTCCCTTTGAGATACATTCAGCGTAAGTTCTCGAAAGAGGCTGCAGCATTGTGGATAGTGCGTCTCCATGCCTCGCAATGTAAGGCCAGGACAGACCATTGTTGGTGATCAGTTTGGCCGAGCCTGAGGTGTTGTTTCATGGAGTCCTTGTATCTCTTCTTTGGGGTGCCCCTCTTACGCTGACCTGTGGCGACTTCACCATAGAGTACTATTTTGGGAAGGCAATGGTCCTCTATCCTAGATATGTGCCCTGCCCAGTGCAGCTGCTATCTCAATAGCATGGCCTCAATGCTGGTGATCCCTGCTTGCTCTGGGATAGCAACATTAGTCACATGGTCAGTCTAGTGTACATTTAGAATTGTGTGTATACAGCGCTGATGAAAGTGTTCAAGGAGTCGTAGATGTTGGCGATAGATGATCCATGTTTCAGACCCATAGAGGAGAATAAACAAAGAAGAGAACTGCTTATCAGGCACATCTCGCCCAGCCATCTTGCCATGTAAGAAAAGCAGCCTTCTGTCTCGCATGTAGTAAACTCCAACAAAAACATGAGACATTCAGAACAAGTGGTGGATCAATTTAGCAGCAAAGACACAACGTTGTGAAGATCTGGATGATTCCACAGGATTATATGAAGCTCTTAAAACAGTGTTTGGACCTACTTATCAGGTCCAAAGCTCCTTATATAGTACAGGTGATCAAACACTAATCACAGACAAAGCCTCCATCCTGAATCGATGGGCTGAACATTTCCAAAGTCTCTTCAGTGCCAACCAAGTAGTCCAAGGCTCAGCTATCCTACATATGATACAACAACCAATGAAAAACGAACTGGACATAGCTCCCACTTTGGAAGAAACCCTTAAGGCCATAAAAATGGCAAGGCAGCCAGGATTGATGGAATCCCACCTGAAGCTTGGAATCACGGAGGTCATATACTCCATGCTAAATTCCACGAGCTCCTTGTGAGTTGCTGGGAAAAAGGTGAACTGCCATTAGATCTTCGAGATACAGTTATCATCACCCTGTATAAGAAAAAAGGAGCAAAACCTAAGTGCTCAAACTATCGAGGTATAACACTGCTCTCCATTGCTGGGAAAATCCTTGCAAGGATACTCCTGAACAGATTAGTTCCTGCCATTGCAGAAGAACTTCTCCCTGAAAGCCAATGCGGCTTCAGAGCTAATAGGAGCACTACAGATATGGTATTTGCTCTTAGACAACTGCAAGAGAAATGTAGAGAGCAGAACAAAGGACTCTATGGGGCTTTACAGACAGCCCTTTTGGGGCAGTCTGCAGTCACCCCTTTAAGCAGCGGGATGGGGCCCAGCATCCCCAGAGGCTCCATTTCGCTGTACCCTGCAACCAATAGCGGTTCTGAGGGGAGAAAGGGGCCACTGCTGCATCCTCTTTCCCCTCGGGGTCCTTGCCGCGGGCATCTAAAGGCCACACCAAGGACCAGGCGCAAAACAGGAGCTCGTTTTTCGAGCTCCTTTTAGCGCTGCGGAAAGGGAGCCCTTGATGCACCATTATGTCATGGAGCGTGCTGCACGTTTAAATGTGGCACGCACCATACTGTAATTGCGGCTCACGCATATTGATGGTGCAGAAACAATATGGCACCTTCCATACACGCTAGGGTTAGGGAGGGACTAAATGCTGTGCCCTTCTGAACCCTGAACGCAAGGGTGCCTCTTCATGCCTGTATGTATCGGGCCATAGTAGCATGTTGACCTTACCAAAGCATTTGAGACTGTGAGTAGAAAAGGTCTGTGGCAGATCCTGGAACGATTAGGATGTCCCCCCAAATTCCTCAAAATCATTATCTTGTTATATGAGGGCCAGCACGGTCAAGTCAGATATGGTGATGCTCTCTCAGAGCCCTTTCTAATATCTAATGGTGTGAAACAAGGTTGTGATCTAGCTCCAACTCTATTTACAATCTTCTTCAGCATGATGCTCCAAAGGGCTTTGGCAGATCTCAAAGAAGAAGACGGCATCTATATACGTTACCGTACTGATGGTAGCTTGTTTAACTTAAGCCGTCTGAAGGCCCGCACAAAGACTCTAAACTATCTAGTCCTTGAGCTGCTTTTCGCTGATGATTCTGACCTTGTGGCCCACACAGAAGCAGCTCTGCAGTGCCTAACATCCTGCTTTGCAACAGCTGCAGAGCTATTTGGGCTGGAAGTCAGCCTGAAGAAAATGGAAATTCTCTACCAGCCTGTACCACAAGAAGATCACTATCATCCCCACATCACCATAGACAAATCTGTGCTTAAGTCTGTTCAGCAGTTCACCTACCTGGGAAGCATCATCTCCTCAGACACCAAGATTGATAAAGATTAGCAAAGGCATATAGTGCATTCAGAAGGCTTCACAAAAGAGTCTGGAGTAACAAACACCTGAGGCGAAGCACAAAAATCAGTGTATGCAGAGTCATTGTACTGTCTATAAACACATATCCAGCATAAAATTGATATAAAAAAGATCTTACTTTAAAAAAAAAACAACTTAATATTGTATCTCCCAAATGACCCATTTAAGCACATGGAAGTAATTCATTTAAAATTAATTAGTTGTCTGTGTAGTGGTTTGGGCGTTTGTCTAATATTTTGGGTTCAAATCCCTGTTCGACCATGGCAACAAACTGGGAGGCCTTGGGTAAGTCACACTCTCTTATCCTCAGAAGAAAGCAATTGTAAACCTTGTCTGAACAAATCCTGCCAAGAAAACCCTGTGATAGGTTCACCTTAGTGTAACCATAAGTCAGAAATGACTTGAAATGACATAACGACACAACAGCTTAAAGACTACAGTTTTTGGATCTACCATTATAACGTCAGCAACATTAACAGTGTGAGTGACAATTCATGTCTTACATTTCTTCACATTAATGTTTCACTTTAATTTGTTAAAGGGATTAGCCATTTTTGCCAATTATAGAAATGTTAATTTACTTTTTAAATTTGAAAGTAGTGTGCTATTCTGCATTAACATTAATGGTGATAGCCAGTATTTGATATTAATTACTTAGTTAAGAAAAATTAACAGTTACAGATGTGTAACTCCAGATAGTTGTTCCATATTCACAATTGCTATTTGGTCAAAATTGTGATGCTCTTTCCATGATTGTAGCTCCATCCTAACCTTCTTTACGAGGCATCAGCTGCATGGAGAGAAGGAAGTCCACTCATTAACTAAATAGGTGATGTAGAAAACTAGCCAATGTTTCTAAGTTCTGGTCTCTTTGTTCCTAGATATCATAACATCAGATGTTCTGGATGTTCAGCTCAAGATAAAAACCTCATGGATGTTGTGACTGGGAAATATAACATCTAATAGTGCAACTCTGTAATATTAACAGTTGCAGACTGTTTTAGCAATTTTGTCTTTCTTTTAATTTGTACCATTTGCACAACCCCAGTTGATGCACATATGTGAAATGATGCAGATTGAAATATCTCACTATTTTCCCAATGCAGAAAATATTTGTTGCTCATGTCTGGAGTTGTTAGATTAGGAATAATGAGTTACAATATGTGTATGACGTTACAACCTTAGTAAAGCATAGTAAATAGAGACACGTTTAGAGAGGCATGCTTTACTGAGGCATGCTTTACAATAGAGGCATGCTTTACTGAGACCTGGCTGGGAGATGCCAGCGCTGTAACATGGGCGCAAGCTCTCCCAGCCGGTTACACGGTCAGTGAGCAGATAAGGGAAAGTGGGCGAGGGGGCGGTGTGGCTTTGGTCCATAAAACTAACTTGACCTTGATCAGAAAGCCTGTCCGGAAAACAACCCACATCAAGTGTGTGTACCTTAGCCTGAAGACCAGGGATAGCTTGGGGATTCTGTTGGTATACCGGCCACCCCGTTGCCTAACGGACTCCCTAACCGAGCTGACTCAGCTGGTCTCTGAGTTGTTGTTGGACTCACCCAGACTTTTGGTCTTGGGCGACTTCAACATCCCTCTAGAGACCAGCCCATCCAATCTATCTGGAGCGGCTCGGGAGTTCATGGAATCCATGACAAGCATGAACCTATCCCAATTGGTTGACGGGCCTACTCATTGTGCGGGTCATACACTCGATGGGATTTTTAGTACGGAACAGGAGTATCCGTGGGCTGAGGTAACCAAAACCTCCGCATTGTCATGGACGGACCACTTTCTGATCAAGATGGAACTTAAGGCCACTTTCCACCCCCCCGGGGGTGGCGGACCCATTAGAATGGTCCGCCTTCGAAGGCTGATGGAACCAACAGGCTTCCAGAATGCCTTAGAGGGTTTAATGGTTGGTAGCACCGGCGACTCTACCGAGACCTTGGTGAATACTTGGAACACCGTCCTTCCCAAGGCCCTCGATACTATCGCTCCTGAGCGTCCTCTCCAACCCGCTCCCAACCGTAAGCCCTGGTTCTCCCAGGAACTCCGGGAGATGAAGCGGGTTGGACGACGACTAGAGCGCAAATGGCGGAAGACTCGGCTCTTGTCCGACAGAACTCGCCATAGGCAGCATCTTCGCGCCTATCGGGAGGCTTTGCATGCAACGCGGAGATCCTTCTACTCTGGACGCATTGCGTCTGCAGAGTCCCGTCCAGCGGAGCTGTTTAAGGTGGTTGGGGAGCTGACGCAGGTTCCCCCTGCGCCAAATCCCCTACTTAACCCTACAGTGGCCTGCTGTGACGCATTTAACATCTACTTTGCAGACAAAATCTCTTGGATAAGGGCCGACTTAGACGCCAATGTTTTAGCAGTATCTGTAAATGAGGCACCTAGCAACTCCGTTACTGTTACGTTATTGGATGAGTTTCAATCTGTAAGTACTGATGACGTGGACAAGCTCCTTGGAAGCGTGAGGAAAACAACCTGCCCTCTCGATCCATGTCCATCATGGCTGGTCGTCCAGGGAGGGGACGCATTGAAGACATTCCTTAGGGATGTAATCAATGCGTCCCTCAGGGAAGGCACTGTTCCTTCTTGTCTGAAGGAGGCGGCCGTAAAGCCCCTCCTGAAGAAACCTTCCCTTGATCTCCTGGACCGAAACAACTATAGACCAGTTTCCTTGCTGCCATTTTTAAGCAAGGTGATCGAGAGAGCAGTCGCCTCCCAACTCCAAGCTGTCTTGGATGAAACCGATTATCTCGATCCATTTCAAACCGGCTTCTGGTCAGGATATGGAGTTGAGACTGCCATGGTTGCTCTGACAGATGACCTCCGCTTGAGCATCGATAGGGGTAGTGTGACCCTGCTGGTGCTCTTGGATCTCTCAGCGGCCTTTGACACCATAGATCATGCCATCCTTTTGGACCGGCTGAGAGGGATGGGGATCGGAGGCACCGCCTTACAGTGGTTCCGTTCCTTTCTCTCCGGCAGGACCCAAAGGGTGAGGCTCGGGGACAGCTGCTCCTCCAAAATTGAGCTAAGCTGTGGCGTCCCACAAGGCGCCATTCTGTCCCCGATACTATTTAATATTTACATGAAGCCGCTGGGTGAGATCATTCGGAGGCATGGAGCTCAGTGTCATCAGTACGCTGATGACACTCAGATATATTTCTCCATGACCAGGTCATCTGCTCAGACCTCAGATGGCATCTCCTCTCTCAATGACTGCCTGGCAGCGGTAATGGATTGGATGAGGGAAAACAGATTGAGACTGAATCCAGACAAAACGGAGGTACTGACAGTCACCGGCCCGAAACCAGGTCTGGGAATACAACTCCCGGTCCTAGATGGAATCACACTATCCTCGAAGGACCCTGTTCACAGTCTGGGGGTACTCCTAGACTCGTCACTTCACATGACTAGTCAGGTGAATGCGACGGTCAGGAGTGCCTGTTATCAGCTTCGGCTGATATGCCAGCTGTGCCCTTTCCTGGAGATGAGGGATTTGGAAACTGTGGTACACGCTTTGGTCACCTCACGACTAGACTACTGCAACGCGCTCTACATGGGGCTGCCCTTGTACCTAACCCGGAAACTTCAATTGGTTCAAAACATGGCAGCCAGATTAGTTACTGGGACATCTAGGAGAGAACATATAACTCCAGTGCTTAAATCTCTCCACTGGCTGCCAATTAGTTTCCGGGCACAGTACAAGGTGCTGGTTTTAACCTTTAAAGCCCTACATGGCTCGGGCCCATCTTATCTCAGGGACCGCCTCTCCCCGTACGATCCTCCCCGCACACTTCGATCCTCTGGGAGGAACCTACTACAGCCTATCAAGACCAGGCTGGCACAGACCTCCCAGGGGGCCTTTTCTGCGACCGCTCCCAAGCTCTGGAATGGTCTGCCGGATGAGATGCGTCTCATGACATCTTTAGATTGCTTCAAAAAAGCCCTAAAGACGCATCTCTTCCGGCAGGCCTTCCCCTGAAATTCCCTATCCCCGGCTTCGGTCCCAGACTTTGATTTCCTGCCTACTCCCATGTTTCTGATCCCCACTTATGACGTGGCCGCATAAGGAAGGGTTAGGATGTTGTTATATGTTTTTAAATAATTACTGTTTTAATCACTGCCGGTTTAATCTATTTTTAAGGGGTGGGAGGTTTGGAAACGGGTCATGGGATTGTTTTAATCTATGCTTTTTTTTACTTGTACCCCGCTCCGAGTGTATGTACAGAGGAGCGGGCTATAAATAAACTATTATTATTATTATTATTATTATTACACGTTCACCTGGACATTCTTTCTCTTATTTGCTAATTATTTGATGCATCATCACATGCAAACTCCCTTCAATTAATATACCAATTAAGATACCAATGGCCACATAAACAATAATGGCAACCAACAAAATGGATGAGTCGTGATTTTCTTCCATGTCTTCCCAACTATTCAGATCAGTGGCCACAGGCCTGATAATGAATCCCTTTGTGTTTACCAAAAGGCTGAAGCAAATTACCCCTCCTGGAAGGCAGCCATGCTGAGACCTAGCTGATTCGTTATACATGCAGATTGGGCTGTACTAACTTCTTAGGAAGCATTGCATAGTGCAAACCATGACTTTCCGATGTTGTCAGCAGGTTTTCTGTTCTGTACAGCAGCAACCCAATTAAAATGGCCATCAAAGCAGGGCTGAACTGCATTAAACAGTGTCTCATTAATGTCATATTCTGTTTAGTGGCACAGTGTTGAAGATGTTCATTACACTCCTCTCCTAAATTCTGACCTTGTGGTTAAGTGTTAAAAATTATATTTACTTCTTATGTAAATAGAAGCATTTGAACTTTGCATTTTCTAATACACGTTCCATTATGTTTTCCATCTCTACTCATCTCTGCCCCCAGCTCCACAAACATATTCAGTTTCTCATGGAGTCCTGTCTTTCAGCATTCATCACCTTAACTGCCACCAGGAAGGAAGGAATTTGTAATCTCCCCCACCCCTGCCCTGACACACACACACACACACACATCCTCAAACTTTGTTGCTTTCTTTCCATAAAACAGGATTGGGTAACTTTTGGCCCTGCACATATTATTTGCCTGCAATTCCCATCAGATTTACACAGCCTAGCCAATGCAATTCCCATAAGCCTCAGGCAACACAGCCAACACAATTTTTTAGCAATTATTGATGTCGTTGCATATACCAAAACTGTGATTAACTTTTTATGTTGTAACTTTTTGTTTGCTCCAGTGAATATTGACAACAGTTATTTCCAACAAATAACATTTTGGGACTTTACAGACCGCCCCAAAAAGGCAGTCTGTGGGCACCCCTTTAAGGTTCAGATTGGGGCCAGGGCAGCCTCATCAGGGCAGCCTCAAGCAGCACGATGACGTCAGGCATGCTCTGGTCCGTCTGGATGCAGCACGCAACATGTCATCATCGACACATGCATGTATGGAAGGCGTGATTTAAAAATGGCACTGTCCATAGGCGCTAAGGCTGGGGAGTGTGCAGTTGCTGCACGTTCCCCAGCCCTACTTATGCCGTGGGAATGGCTCTTTTGGGCCATCTGTACTGGGCTACAGATCTGTAATTTTCACCACTGTTATGACTACATTTTCCCAGAATTTCTGAACTGCCAAACATTCTAGCCAAAGGTATACATAAGCCCATTTCTGTCACCATTTTTTCCAGTTCCATGGAGAAATATTGTTCACTGATGCATAATGCCACCTGTGAGGCAATTTTAGTATAGGAATGGCACCTGAGCTCCTAGAGGAAACAGATTATCTAAATACATTGCAGTCTGGCTTCATGCCTGGTTATGTATTATGGACAGCTTTGGTGGATGACCTATACCAGGAGCTGAATAGAACACTTCCCTGATGGTTAGGATGGATCACTTGACAGATTTCAGTGCTGTTGACAATGGAATTATCCTGGCCATCTGCACAAGCCTTTCCGTGCTGTTGGGTTGACACTTAGAGACACTGTTATGGTGCTCCCTGGAGTGATGGGTTCAGAAAGTCATACTGAACTATTACTGTTTGATGCCATGACAAATGGCTTGTGGGGTCACTCTAGGTTCTATCTTGTCCTTATGAACCACCAAGACAGACTGTCTGGAAAGCTGGTGTTTGGTACCACCAGTGTGCTGATTCCACCAAATCCTATTTCTCCTCTCCATATAAATCTGAGGAAACTGTTTTAGTTTTAAACCAGGGTCTGATGCTCACAATGGCTTGATAAGAATAATTAACTGAAGCTTAATCAAAACAATACAGAGGTGCTCCTGGCCAGTCAAAAGGCAGATCAGGAAATAGGAATTCAGCCTGTGCCAGATGAAATTACGCCCCCACATTCACAGTATGGTCAGACTCCTGGTTTTTAACCTAAACCTAATTCTCAAGTTTCAGAAGTGGTCAATAGTTTATCTGCAAAATTAAAACTAATTCACCAATTGTTATTGTACCTGGAAATATATGGCCTGGCCACCCTGACACATGCTTTGGTTACATCCTATTTGAATTATTCTAGCATACTATGAAGGTGTCTGACAAATGTTCAGAAAGTCCAAAACACTGGTCCAAAATGTTGCAGTCAGATTGTTGACTGAGGCGGGGGACCATATAAATCCCCTGTTACAACAGATCCAGACACACAGCAAACATATAAATAAATCCTGCCAAGAAAACCCTTGGTTGATCTCAAAGGGGTGGGGTATAAATAAAATTATTATTATTATTATTACTACTACTACTACTATATGGTCAGCATAAGTCAGAGTCAACTTAATGGCACATAACAACAACAAAGTCATAGAGAATACTTTATATACTCATGTATAAGTCTAGAAATTTTAGTCAAAAAATTGACCCCCAAAAAACTGAGTCAACTTCTCCACAGGTCAATGTAAGTATTTTACATTAACTCTCATTTTTTAAAAAATGGAATCATTTCTTGTTGAAAGGCAAAAGTGTAATGTGTCCTGAAACCACTGACACCTTCTACTCTCTCATCCATCCACCCTTTCGTGTCGAACACAAACAGTTATGCATGTTGGAATTTTATAAGTTGTTTGGCATAGGTTTCCTTAGATTCATTCTTCACATTCTTTGTTACCTTCAACATTGTTACATACATAAGTTTTACTTTCAACTTATTCATGAGTCATATTCACAATTTTGGCCCCAAAACCTCCCCTTGACTTATACGTGAGGTTGATTTATAGTCGAGTATATACTGTAGGTTCCACTGCACATAGAAATTCTCTACATGCTCAGCAGACTCTTCTCTTTAGATGGTCACTTTCTGCAGGTAGGGAATGATGGGGAAGGGAATGGGCAGACATAGCATATTCCTATCTTCATGTATTGTTTTAACCTTTTGTAATTGCCTGAACTGGGCTTACACATGTCTATCTGTCTGGAGATGGCTTGCTTCACCCTTGTCCTATCAAAATATAGATAGATTCTGGAACTGTTCCCTTCCACCTTCTTGTGAAGCTCCACTCAACCTTTTTCCTCCTGGAAGTTTCACCGTTTCTCTTGGCTGCTAGGTGATGATTCTGTTAGAAAGTTTTTGTTGCTAATATTTTGGCAACCTATCTCATATCACTTGCTCTGGGTGAGCCAAATTTGAAGCTGGATCAATTCAGAGAGAGAGAGAGAGAGAGAGAGAGAGAGAGAGAGAGAGAGAGAATGATCCTATATCAACTCTTCTAAAAAAGCAAACACATAGTTCTGATTAGATTCACTTGGCAACTTTCTGTCTCCTTATACATACAAATTAACACCTTCACACTGGAGGACTATACAACGATTAATGATCAGTCTCTGGTTGCTGCATTTAAATGTTTCTTCATTTCCAATGCATTAAAGAGACTTTTTAAAAAATCACCAGAATTTTGAGGGGGGCTAATTTGTCAGCCCCGGGGCCCTTTCAGTTACATGTGTTATTGATTACCTGCACTGTGTCTTCTAATTTACTTTCAGCATCATTCATCCACAAGGCACTTTAAAGTTTTCTGTTCATATCTTCCCCCAAAGTCTTTGGAACTGGATTGGGGAAAAATCCTAGTAAATACATTTAGCAAAATTTCCATTTTCTTATCAAATGGAGGTTAAATTGAAATGTTACAGTTAGAAGTAAATGTAACTCTCACTGCATACCTTCTTTCCCTTCCTTGAAACAATATCTCCTTCCTTTCCACTTTTTGATATTCAAGCATGTCTTGATTTTTCATTCTTGAGTGACTAAAATGATTAATCATATCTCAGATTGTTACTATTGGTGATCCAAATAATGGATGATGGAGTTTAGTTTTTACTTTGATCTCTGGAGATCAAACATTACTTTATTATTTGGAGACTGGATGCCTTGTCAGCTTCAGATGGGTCATTTAATTCTCAGGAAACTCGATCCTCATCCTATGGCCAGGTGACTTGGCATATTTATTAGTGCCTCCCAGACTTGTTGTCTGTGTGGTATATTCTTCCAGCAGTCACAGGATATCCATGTGAAGGATTTTCTGGCCTATTAAAGGAATGCTTGCTATTCCCATCAACCTGCCTAAAAGCAATGGGGGGGGGGGCTGATATACATCACCAGCTCTAGTTATGGTATATTTCAGCAGATAGTATATAGCCAGGTCTGCTTAAAGGCACGCACACGTGCATGCACACACATGAACCAGGATACTTTGGGTCTACAGCCCCTTCTGGTAAAACTCTAGCCTCAACCCCAGCATGCTTCTTCCCCACCCCCTACTTCTTAAAGTTTTTATATCAGTGAGGGACCAGCTGTGGATGGTTCTACAGCAAACAGGGGCAGGGGTATCAAGGTCACATTTTCCATTCCTTTAGCTGTCCCCATCCCTTTTTTTTCTCAATGCATCATTGGAAGTGATCTGATATACCAGAATGGTTGCAATATATCTTCTTGGAGGCTATTTAAGCATGGATAGCCTCTGGATCCTCTGGGTTCAATGGCAGCCATCCCGGGGCTGGAACCTATTTCTAACAAGGCCTTCCACTGTGGGTGGGTGGGAAAATCAAAGCTAGGAGATAAAGAATGATGTCAGTTTCCTTCATATTATAATCTTCCATGAGAACATCTCCATGAGACCTGTAGACATTAAAAAATTAAAAGGTGAAATTGAATGTTATTTGGTCTTTGCCTGGCTTTAGAATGATATTAGATAAATTCATGGAGCATGACAATAGTATGTATTTTATCTGCTGTGATCCTGTCTCAATCTGTAGGAAGAGGCAGGAAAAATAAATAAATAAATAAATATTATTATTAGATGGATGGAACCCCGCAAGTTCAAACACCAATGACCTCTGAATACCAGTAGCTTGGAAGTCACAACAGGAAGTAACTAGTGCTTTCATAATTGCTGGAGGTCTTCACAAAGTCATGTGTTTGGCCACTGTAGGAAATAAGATGCTTGTAGTAAATGGATCATTGGTCTAATTCAATGTGGCTTTTGATCCCACTTCCATTTAATGGATTTTCCCTGGGATCACATTATACTTCCTTCCAGCACCTGCATTTGTCCTGCCCTATCTATGCTGAAAGGGAAAGATTTTACACACTTACACACACACACACAAATATCCAGAGACTGGAAAATATACTTTTGGTGGCTGTTGGTGGCAGGGGCATTCTGAAAGTTGTAATCTAAAAAAGAATAAATTCCAAATACCATACAAATATGTTTATCAATAATCCCTTTATCCTAGACAGAAATATGCTTCACCTTCTAATGTTGAAAATTAGCTGTAAAGCCCTATAGTTAAAGAGATAACTATGTTTTTTATAAGTGTGGAAACACTACCAAATTATACCACAATAAAAAACAAGCAATGAAAAATTTAATGAAACAAAAATGATCATCTTTTAATCACTAGAATAAAAAGAGGACTTTCAAATTACATTTTGTATCATTTGTGCTTTTAGCCATAGTTCCACATCCTTTCAGTTCATCTCTGAAGTGTGCTAGATCTTAAAAGCTCAATATAAAAATGATGGAGTTGTCAGCTCCCCCTTGCAATGGATAACAGTCATGTTTCTCAATTTTAACTACAGAGATAAACAGTTATGATGTATATGAACCATAGATTGACTATCATAAATGGGATGAAGAAACACAGTTCAAGGCAAATATTTTCGCTTAGCAGGAGTTTTACAAATCCTGTCACAACCCTGGAAGACATTAAGTTTTCAAATGCACTTCCTTGGTGACATCTAGTAACATGACAGTAATACATGGCTAAAAATTTGCCCTGACTTGCATCTTTCTGGGTCCTATTACATTCCACCCCACTTCCATGACTGTGTAAACATGTTTTATACCTGATCATTTATTATCAAGCCATACTGCACCCAAAGAAGTGGATCTATATCCACAAAAGCTCATGCAAAAAATAAAAAAGTTAGTCCTAAAGATACTGCCACATTTATTTTTATTTATTTTTCACCTCTCCCTTCTTTCCTCCCCTAAATGCTGCAAGTGACTAACATGGATACTTCTCCAAAAATTGCCTTATGTAGTTTCAGATGAAATGGTTGTGTACTGATTGCCCGGCTGAAAAGATAGAACATATCCATTAACAGGAGGGAAAGCAAATAATTTAACTACTTAATTCTATAGGTTGATCAGTTAAGAAGGATGGACAAAGATGCAGATAGCACACATGGAATGTGGGAAAGACAAGGGCCAACATTCAGGGAACAAAGCAAAAACAGCATTCAGGATTCAGGTAGAAATGGGACAGGATGAAGGAAACCAAGCAAATGAATCATACAAGTCAGAAAAATAGCAAGGAAGTTGATGGTAGGTAAGAGCATAGTCAGTGTAGCATCGTTGTTGTTGTTGTTGTTGTTGTTGTTGTGTACCTTCAAGTCATTTCTGACTTTATGGCAACCCTAAGGTGAACCTATCATAGGGTTTTCTTGCCAAGTTTCTTCAGAGGGGGTTTGCCATTGCCATCCTCTAAGGATAGGAGAGTGTGACTTGCCCAAGGTCACCCAGTGGGTTTTTATGATTGACCAGGGAACTGAACCCAGATCTCCAGAGTCATAGTCCAACGTAAACAACTACACCACACTAGCTCTAAATAGCATAGTTAGTCAAACCCAAAGTACACATTACATTGAGGTTTTGCTTTTGGCTATCAAGGTGTTTTGGTCTAAAACTACCACTAGATCTACCCAACAAGGCCAATAGTAAGGGACTGTGGGAGGTGTAGCCCAGTATATCTGGATAGCAGCAGGTTCCCCATCTTCCCATTGTACAAATGGTGATGTCCTTGATTGTTGTTGTTTTTGCCTTTAATTAATTTAAGTTTTTATCTATAGCAAAAAAGACTTAATATGTTATAGTAATGATCTATTAGATTGAAAATTTAAGCCATTTATGTTCAAGCTAGGTGAGGAAAATGTTTAACATATTAACACTCTTTAAAATTTACTGTTATATTAATTGTTAACATTGTAAATCATGGCATATCAAACAAAATGACATATATTACATTGGTTGACACCACTGCTTGCACATCACATATTTTGTTACTGGATCCTTCAGAAGACCATGCCTAGGAATTTATGTTGCCTTCTCCAACCTGGCCCTTTTCACATGCATGCAAAAATCACAATGCAATTGCCGTCTGAGTATATTGGGTTTTGTAGTCCAGCAAATCTGGAAAGTCACAAGCTGAGGAAAATAGTCCTAAAGCATGGGTAACTAACAAACTGTACAATTACCGATAAGTTTTGCCACTGACCTGCTCTTTTCTTCTTTCTACTCTTACCCACTCCACCCTGACAGCCATAGTAATATGTATGCTATTTGCTCAGCACCAAGCAAGATCAGTTATTTAACAGAGAGAGAAAGAAAGAGAAAGAGGAAGAATGTCATAAAACTTGAACCATTCCTGTCAAAGTGCTATTTTTTAAAGGCAGTATCAACATGGTCTTCATGTGAGGGAGGATTGTCACTGGGATAATAGCCTTTGGTGGGTGAGGTTTTCCCTTTTCTTCCACAGACATGGTAAGGAGAAAATTACCCAGCCACACAGCCCACATTCAGCCTGAGGTGGTGATGGTGGGACACAACCCCAATGGCCACGCTGGCTAGAGGATTTTAAGTACAGTATCTGCTCCAGAGTGCTACAACTTTTTGCAGAGGCATCACTAGTGCGTGCGGGGGGTGGGGCATCAGACCACACCATGTGACACCCCAGAAGGTGTACACCCAATGGGACTAGTACAACTGCCAGGTGAACAAGAAAGGGTGTCACATCCTACCCAGAGACAAACAAGACTTTGAACAGGTCATCTGGAGGCCTCATCACCACCTCTCAGTGGCTACTACTGGGTAACTGTGATTTCTGTTTAGGGTCTGGCATGGCTGTTCACCTGAGCAGCCATGCCTGATCCTAAACAGGCCATCCAGAAGCCTCAGCAATGTCCCCTGGCGGCAGTCTAGCTGTGCAAAGGGAAGGCAGATGGGTGGCTAGGGTGAGGCACACTACCCCATCCTCAGTGAGTGACACCGACCACAGTAATGCCACTGGCTCTTTGAACAGTTCATATGAACCACAGATCCTGGAAGGTTACATTTTGGTCTTTCCAGACTCTGTGGTTCATACACACTGTCCAAACAGCAGGCAACGCTGTGGAGCAGATGCTATCCTCATCTTTTGGAGCCATCATTATGTCCAGTATTACTGTGTCATCTGTATTTAATGAGTGTGTCCCAAAAATCAGGTGAATGCAAAAGACAAAAGAAATCCCATTGATTTAAGTGTTTTGTTGGTTGCTTTTAGGGGCATGGCATTTTGTTCTGCAGAAATCCAGACATTAAACACTATTTCCAGTCACCAGATCAGCACGCCTATTTTCCTCAAACTATATCCCAATCTGTCCCTATTTTAGTATTTATTCTTGATGCAAATAATACTGGTTAGTTTCTTCTATGCATTAAAACAGCCAATATAACCAATACATTATCATGACTTGAACAGGCTACCAGTATTTAATTGCACAGAGGGATGATGGTGTTTTAGGAGAAATTGTTACATTATATAGAAGTAATTATTTTATATGTGTTGGAAACAGGCATTGAATGTCTCCCATAATGCTTGTAAATTTTCAGTTCTCTATGTTTATGTACTCTTAGAGAGCTTTATAAAAATATATTTCCTCACCAAGATAACTTTTCTAACAACTCAATACTTTTCTGCAATATAATTATAGAACTATGCTTTTTTTAAAGGTGTATCAGCAATATATACAATTGGAAGACTCCAGATAGACTGAATACTATTTTTTTTTCAGCTGCAAGAAACCTTGCAAATAATTTCTTGGGTTGTACTTGAACCACATTCTGAAAGTCGTCATGTTTTCTTTTAAAGCGATCTGTTTAATTAGATATAGAGTAATGTACATCCTTGAAGGCGTAAGATCCTGTCTGATCATGGGAACTAAGCAGGGTCAAGCTGTACTTGGATGGGAGATGGTCAGGGAATACCAGGTGTTGTAGGCTATATTTGAGAAGAAAGCATTGACAAACCTCCTCTGACTATTCCTTGCCTAAGAAAATTCTGAAATTCATTGGGTTGCCATAAGTCAAAAGACAATTTGAAGACACATACACACACACACACAAGCAATGTACACATAAAGGCTGCAATTTCTACTCACATGGGAGTCACCCCCAAAAGGGAGTCAGGGCCTTGACACCACTTATTTTTGCCCGAGAAGGAGGCCGCGACAACCACATGGCCTCTGGAAGGACCAAAAAAGAACCCACTTGTGGGTTGGTTCTTTTTTGTGTTCTGTCAGAGGCGCCATAGGCGCACTCATGCATCATGCTGATGCCCCTTGTGCTCAGTGACATTTGGGCGCTGTGCTGCACAGACATTATCATGGTGCGCGCCATGTGGACAGGTGTGCACCATAATGGTGGCTGGGTGGCGGAACAAAGGCTTCAAGCGTGTGGACGCTCAGCCCTTGCTAAGCCCTAGTGTGCATGCAGGCTGGCACAAAGTGCCGGTCTGTACCACCCCTCACTCCTCAAAGGGACTTACTTCCGAATGAACAGGTGTAGGACTACATAGTATGGTACCTTGGCAAAAATAAACTGTAAAAGCTTCAGTACAGAGGCTGCATTTTGACATATATTTCTCAATGGATAGTATCTTCAGTAGGTACCATGAATACAGTGGTTTAATTCACAGTAAACCAGAGCTGAAAAAAGTAATGAATGGAATGTAAGGCAGCAGCAGGACAGACATGATGTTGTGTGATCAGTACCAGCCAAAGGCACTTTTATCCTATTAGAATTCCACTTTTACATCCTTGTGCAATAAAGTTTTTACTCACACTATCCAAAGCACTTATTTTCGTTCAGGATTAGAGAATGATAGTGCCAATGTTAAAAGATTTTAAACTATCAGATAGTTAGGACTGCTTGAAAGGGGATGGTCTTTCTGAATCCTCGTAGGCCTCCTGTGTTCAACACAAGACTCCTTTCTGAGGAAAATTAATTTTGAATTCTCAGCACTGGAACTTTTGCTAATATCTACATTGGAATTAATAAACCAAACCAGTACTTCTTAAGCTATCTGCTGGTAAATCTCCCCCTGTACCCCAGGGACAATTACAATATTTGTGTCCATTGTCTACAATTGCTTCTTTCTTTCCAGGGGCCAGCAGCAAATTGCTTAAGTGCCTGCCCACTTTGAATAGCACTGAGTTAAAAATAGGGCAGAGTTGAAGAGAAGATGAAACAAGAGAAGGGTCTGAGGTGGGATGGATGAGAAATTGGATTTTCAGACATCCATGCTGCTCTTTCCTTCTCTTGCAATAGAGAGAGGCAGGTAGGGGAAGTAAAATAATGAATGAGTTTTTTCAGCTTCGTTCTGGTAAGGCTTTTAATGCAGGCATTTAACTTTAATTTAAATGGCAATTTAATATAAACTTAATCATTTTCACTCCCTTCTACTGTATATGCAATTTAATTTTAAGTTATTTAATATATAATGATACACTAAATGTATTAACTCCTTTCTACCAATTTGTCTAGTTAAGGATGCTATACTAACTGAATGCCATTCTCTGGAGGTGACTAGGGGGAAGGAGGAAATGAAACTATCAATTTACATCACAGATGGGGACAGATTAGATAACTCAAAAGGAAGAACACTCTGCTCAACCTAACTATGTAATGCTATTACTGCTTCTGTTTGTAGTCTATCTTGATTCTTTGTGCAACACATAGTTGCACTGTTCTCCACTTGCAAAAATTCTTGCTTTGGCTTTCTGTGTGACACACTCTGAAGAACCTTTCTTGTGGCATCTTAATACAGTCTGACACATGTATGCAGACCACCTGATGCGTATCAATTTGAGAACTCAAAACTAAAATGTGTGAATTAGTGTCATTCACCACTATTGTGAACACACCTATCCCTAAATAAGATGAAGTAGAGTTGATGATGCCATGTTTCATCTATGATGCATCAACCATAACTGCAAATTCCCATATGATAAACACACTTTTGTGAAACTGAATCAGCCCTTAGTTTTCCGTTTTGCCTTCAGCATTCCTGTAAGATGATGAAACACTAAGATAAAGTGGTAAGGAGAATGGGTTAACATCAGTTGTATGTCATAAGATCAGTCCTAGATTCTAGACGGAGAGGTAAAACTGACATTTTTCCAACAATGGTCAGATAACTGGGCTCGATTTCTAAACAGTGAATTAAGGCAGACCTTTATGATGCCTAAGCTCTGACTATTAGCTGAAAGCTGGCAAAAAATCAATGAAGACACATAACTTGATGTTGCACACACCAGTATCACCAGGTGAGACTTCTGGGCAGTTGGAGGGTGGTTTATATCACTCACTGAAAGTCTCCACTATTTCTAACCAGGCCAGTACTTATTTGCTTTCTCTCAGTCAAGGCTTCAAACAAATTTAGCAAATATGGATTCCCTCTGCTTGACAATTATTTATTGAAGTTTCCAAGGACTGGATCACTACTCCACCATGTACCAGAAGCTTCCTAGTGGAGAAACAGTGATTTTTAGCAGAATGTGTATGTGTATGTGTGTGTGTGATGGTGTGGTGAACCCTCTCTCACACACGGCGTACCCACAACCTATTCTCAACTGTGGCAGCCTATGGGAATTTCAATCGCACCACTGCCACCAAAATACTGTGAAGGACTCCTGCCAGCCTTCACCTAAACACTGCTCTTTAAGATGGCACAGCACCTCTGTGTGTCTAATATTAGGTAGCACAGTTTGATATTCAACCAGTTATTTGTAATATATAAAAATAAATTATAAATTAGTTTCAAAGTTGTTATATTCATCTTATTACTTAGTTACAAGAAGATCTTTCAAAATCTTAATTTTCCTTCAGCCACACAGGCAATCTTATCTCAGGTACATGGACCAAAATTCCTTTTCCAACAACCGGCTTGCTCTGAGCCTCTCCCTACTAGACTCTCCAAGCCTACACTCCAAGCCTCTTTGGACTCTCAAAACCTAGAAAACTAAAATGTTCCCTCAGGAACTCTAAGAACACACCCTCCCTTCAATGTAACTCTTTCCCTCAAAACTAACCCGCTTTAAGTCTCTGCAAGGCCCTTTTATAGCCCTGCCCAGCCGGCTTCCCATTGGCTGGTCACATGCTGTTCTGTGATTGGCTGATAGATCAGCCTTTTCACTACAGATGGAAAATGAGTCTATTACTTTAGATTTCTGTGTCCAGATTTTGTGCCTAGCTTTAACACCATAGAAAGCAAGATGCCATGTTGCCAGGTGATTTCTACATCAAAACCACTCCAGGTTGGGGGTATCACTAGGAGGGTGTGGGGTGATGCAGACCACACCAGGTGACACTGCTCTCCAAACATCTGCCTTTTGATAGAAATGGGCTGTGGCCTTCTCTTGGTCCCTTTAAAATGATGAAGGAATACTGTGAGTGGGGTGAGGCTCAGTGGAAGGAGAAATGAGAGACTCCATGTTGTTGTTTTTTAAAAAATTTAAAATAAACTAAAACTGATTCTTTTAAAATTTTCTTTTAAAACATCACATTTTACCAAATTTTCACTTTAACCACATGAAATCATGTACATGTAAATACATTTAGACTCTGCACATGATATTGTAATTTAAGAGTATAATTTGAATTTTGCTAGTTGTTTATGTCACAACTATTATCATTACTAGGGATTCTGTATGGTGTGGTATGGGAGGAGATCAATGTGTGTGGGGGGGGATGACACCATGAGTTACCACAGTGGGTGACACCAACCCTAGTGATTCCACTGCTCTGGCTTTTCATCTGTATTTTAAATGGGACTTGCAAGATGTTGAATCTTATCCCTCAAAATAACTTCAGTGCCATGGATAGTTTCTTCTCAGCTTGGACTAAAACCCAGAGCAGCACCATCTTACTGACATGGAAGCTACGTGCTACCGTGAACAATAATCACAGGTGTTCTTTGATGCACATTCTGCATGAAACGTATAGACAGAGCCCTCAGTCTGTGCTGTGCATTCACTGTTCTGTTCTGACTATTAGGCTGAACCACCAAGGAGTGAGGTGGCTAACCTCCTCAACCATCTAATTTTGGATGTCATGAAAGAGCAAGATTGTTAGTTATTTGGTATATTCTTACTGTGCTTTTTTACATCTGTTCACAATCCAGGGAAAGGTACCTGCAGGTTTTTCTGCTGCAAGTGCCAGAAAGAACATAGTTATCCTTGGGTACTGTGCACTTTGACCTGGGGATGAGGAAGGGTTTGCTGTAAAATGACTTGAGCTGGCCTCACTACTACCCTCAGAAGTTAATCCAGTTTCAAGGAGACCATGAAACAGAAATTTTCTGGAAAGGAAATGATGATGGAAGGCAGCAGGGTTTTTTTTAAGGGGGGGAAAGAAGATGAGGACAAAAAAAATGACCTTGAAAAAAGATAACAGAGGTTTTATTTACCTCTTTCTTTCTTTTTTAATAGTGTTTATGTATAGAAACTCTATTCTGGGGGCTACTTTGTGTAATGTACAATAAAATAAAGAAATAAAATTAAAATCAGAGAGAAAATCAGTAGCATCCAACTTTTAATAAGGCTTCAAAAACAGACTCATGAATGCTTACCTGACCAGGAAAAAAATCTGCCAGCAAAGTGGATGAGAAGCAAATGTGTTTTGAGAGACAGTACAGAAAATATCTTTCCTTGTGTCTCAGCAGATCTCACAACAGAAAATGAATTAGGAGAGATACTGTCTTGAGGGAGGAGCAGTAGAGCAGATAATAAAAGAAAAAGCCACAGAAAAGGAGAATGCACAAAGGGGGGGGGGGGGGGGGAATAGCATATCAAGGACCCTCATGAGAGAAAAAGCAAGAGCCAGGCAAGGAGGAGTCAGGCAACCACAACTATTATGTCCAGAGGAAAATAGAAATAAGCAGCCACAGTGACATGACAGCTCTGTGATGAGGCAAGAAGAGCACAAAATTGTCACAGGATTCAGGCAGGCTACCATCAAATCATTATAGAAAATGAAATGTTGGCCTTGGGTAGAAGCTTTGTGCCTGGAATCAGTTGCAAATACCATATTTTATCAAGGGGATATTATTTGTTTATATTTATTAAATTTATTAATTTATTTCTACTGAACATATCCATGTCTGCTGCCTACAATTACAGTACTAAGACAAAGAGTCCTGAGAAAGGAGGAACTGAAATCAGACCTGACAGTATTAGTGGGAAAAGAAGTCATAATGTATTACAAACAGAATATCTATGGTCAGGGGTGCTTATTATCAACTTTGGCTGGTATGCCAGCTGCTCCTCTTCCTAGAAATGGAAGATCTTAAGATGGTAGTATACATGCTGGTAACCTTTTGCAATGCACACTATGTTGGGCTACCTTTGTACCAAATTCAGAACTTCATTTAGTTCAAAATACAGCATGCAGATTGATCTCTGGTACTTCTAGGAGTGAGCATATTACACCAATATTAAAATCACTCCATTGCCTACCAGTTAATTTCCAGGCAAAGTACAAAATGTTGGTTATGACCTTTATGGCCCTACATGGTTTGGGCCCAGGTTACCTACAAGATTACCGTACTTCCTTCCAGAGAAAGATTTTGGAACGTTCCCAGAGGCAACACATGGTCTTACATATTTCCTCATTTCACAGTCCACTAGGTTGGAGTTTTGAGCCATCAACAATTCAGATTCTATCCAAGAATATAGGAATCAGTGAGAATCAACTTCTCACACAGGTTGGTTTCCCAGGAACGGTTTTCTGTGCCCAGCTTGCCAGGGTGACAGCTGGAGTCAGGGCAGCCTACCACCAGGGGCATCAAGGAGGACCTCAAATTGTGGGAGGATATCCTCAGGGATTACAAGTGTCCCTGTGGCAGCATGCATGGGTTTTGAAGGAAGGTTTGCAGGTCCACTCCAATGCAGCTGAGAGCCTGGTTTTTGGTGTTTTCTTCCAGGGACAAGCATTGGCCCACCCAATGGGAGCAGGGAGATATCCTCAGTGATCTTACTTTCCTAGAGTTCTTCCCCATTTGTGAAGCTGTCCACAAATGGAGGGACACTTTTGGCAACAAGTCAGTTTGTTTCTGGTGTGACAATCAAGTGGTGGTCAGTGTCCTCAACCACCAGACCTCCAAGTCATAGAATCATAGAGTTGGAAGAGACCACAAGGGTCATCCAGTCCAACCCCCCTGCCACGCAGGATCTCCAAATCAAAGCATCCCTATAGAATCATAGAGTTGGAAGTCAGAGTGGGTCATGCTCTTGGTTCACCTTTTTTTACTGTGCCTCCACAAGAACACCACGTTCAGGGCCCATTTTATCCCTGGCCTTGGGAACAAAATTGCCAATTTCTTTCTTCTTATCAGGAGGCCAGATTCTGACAGCTGGCACCTGAGGCAGACCCCTTGCCCATGCCTTTCCCAGAGGTAAAGTTGGAAACTTGCAGTGATGGAGGGTGTACTGGCTTTGCTGGCCCCGTCCACCCTCAGAGCCCACAAGAGGGTTGTGTCCAAGCTTTTCACTTTTTTCAAGGCTTTGGGCATCAGGGCACACTGGCCAGTCCAGCCCCACACCATCCTACAGTTCCTGGTGTGGTTAAGTGAGTCTAGCATTGCTCCTTGCACCATGTCAGTCAGTCACTTTGGTGGGAATTTCCTTCTTTTTCAAGGCCAGGGGAGGGGGTCAGAGATCCTTGTGCTTATTTCTTAGTCAGGAAGGTCCTGGAGGGCTGGAGGAGGATGTCCAACCAGGGGGTGGGTGGGAGAAAGCCCTTATGTTTCAAGCTGCTGCTCAAACTCCCTGCAGCTCGACCAGGTCTGCCCCTCCAAGGCTAAGGCACAACTTTTCCTAGCAGCTTTTGTAACGGCTTTCTTTGGGACACTGCAGGTGGCAGAGCTGGTTGCTTCTTCCAGAATAGATAGGTCCAGATGGGCACTTCAGAGGAATTATTTCTCTATGGTGGGAAACATCATGTTCTCTGCAGGTCTAAGTGTGACTAGTAGGGGAAAGGGTCCACCATTGTGTTGAAGAGGCTCCATGGCTGCTGCTTGTGCCCTGTCCAAACCCTGCGTTGATACCTTTTGTAACTACTTTCTTTGGGGCACTGAGGGTGGGAGAGCTGGTTGCTTTTTCCAGAATAGACAGATCCAGAAGGTCTAAGTGTGACTAGTAGGAGGCTCCATGGCTGCTGCTTGTGCCATGTCCAAACCCTGCATAGATACCTGGCATCCCGTCCCCGCACCTCAGGCCTTCCGTTTGCTCACAATAATGGGACTCCACTGACCAGATTCCAATTTGTATCAGTGCTCCATATGGCCTTACATCGAGCCGGGTTGCCAGCAGAGGACTTTAATGGTCACTCATTCCAGATTGGAGCCACTACCAAGGCAGCCTGGTGCAGTCTGTCCATAGACTCAATAAAGAAGATAAGGAAGTGGAAATCCAGGGGCATTCACTGGTTATGTCCATCTGGATTTGGACCCTTGCAGTGACAACAGTGATTTCTGTTGTGGGTCAGGTTGGGAGAGGAGTACAGCTTCCAGGGGGGTAGGCAGAAGGCAGGCCCCTCCCAAGGAGGGCCCGGCCTTTTGTGGCAGTACCATCAGCTGTAGATCTGGAGGATGTGGTTTCCTGTGCAGCAGTGTATAGGATCGGGAGTCCCTGAGGGTGCTAGGAGCGGTGAGGGGTTGCCATTGCGGGAGCAACCCTGAAATAGTATCCCTCGGTAACAAAGGGGCAATGATGCAAAGATGTGATCAGTGGATACACATTCTGTCATCCCAGTGCCCAGCTGTGACCAGGCCATTGGTTCATCGATCAACAAGCAAGTTGGTTGATGACAGATCCATGCCCATGCATTTGAGCCAGACCTACCTGTTAGCTGTATTCGGTGAAGTTGTGGCTATTTTCTGCCAATTGGGTGAGTGGGTGTTATTTCATGTGGTGCCTCAACTTCTCCTGAAAATACAGGCACCCAACTCACCCGTGCGGCCCAGTTGCCTGAGGGGTGAGCCGTTGGCCTGCATGGCCTTTTTGGCCCAGCCGGGGCCCCAGAGCACTCCCAGAATCCACTGGGAGCAGCTCCCTGGCCCAGATTGGCCTGAGCCTCTTGGGGGGGGGGGACTTCTGGACTCACTGGGAACTGCAACTCCTAGCAGCCTTTGTGGCCCAAAGTCCCCCCCCCCCCATCAGGTATATGGGTATTATTTCATGCGACGTCTCGCCTTCTCCTGCAAACAGACCAAACCAAAGTATCCCATTACCATCCAGAGGAAGTGGGGTTCATTGTAGCATAAACAGGGCCAAACTTTGAATAAAAATTGATTTTTTAAACAAAATTCTTTGACTTCATGGCAAAACAACAGTGTCTCTCTGCACCTTCGGTTTTTGATGCTGGATCGCATTCTTTATCCAAAGCTCAGAAATTGAATTTTGCACTTTAAAAAAATTTTATGCTTTGCACCTTTGTTATAATAGCACAGCAAATAGAATCTGTACACCTATTAAAAGTCTGAAGGAAAACCTTTCATGAGTGAATTGCCTTCAAATAATGTGATCCATCTGGAAATACATGTTATGATATTGATCGTATAGGATGCAATTTCTACAAGCAAAATCCTATAGTGGTCTACTCAAGCATAAGTCTCATTGAATTAAATGGGTCTTACCCCTAGATAAGTCACTAGAGGATTAAAGCCTCAAATATAGCCAGTGATCTAATTCAATATGAAAAGAGCAAGAGCATCAAATATTGCAGAATATCCCATGTGTCTATCTGAGTTGCTCCATGCTTGCTGAAAATCTCCAGCAGTCAAAAATGCCATTTAGGCTTGTCTGACATGAATTCCTCCAAGACATCCTTGTAGGTCCTATCTGGAGGCTACATATCTGAATTTTCTAACAGACATTTTAAAAACTAGGAGAGATGATTCCAATTATTTAATTCACTTTATTCAGGGTAGGGTTCTTTTCCTTGCTTCGGGAAATCTCACAACACAAGACAGTAGATATAAGTTATGATGAGAGCATTCATTTCAAAGGCATTCCATGAGCTTCATTTAGAAAATCCCATCTTAGCACAGCCTTCTGGGGGTAGCAGATATTAACAGTATGTCAGGCACACGGAGTCCATGATCGCTGTAATGTGACAAGACTTCTTACAGTTGGCCCCAAGCATCTTGCCTCTAAACTACAGAAACATTTCAGATTAAAATATTGCCAGAACCTTACCACAAACTTTGAGACAGCTCAGAGCTCTGATGTAAGGAAGGAATTGCCCTCTCTGCTACTACTTCTGTGCAATGTTTCCTTAGGAGCAGTCCATGGAAGGGTTCAGCCAAACCCAAATCTAGATCTAGAGAGCATTCAGTTTCCCCCTCGTTAAGGCTTGAAGCCAGTTTATGCTTTCTGTTTGTGTCATAAATTAGTAGTCTCCAGCTGCTTGGACTAGTGCCTTGATATATAAGACAGTATAAATGCCTCCAATGTGTGTGTGTGTGTGTGTGTGCATGCGTGCGTTCGTGTGCATGGATCAACATGAAGAAAACTATATACATTAAGTTTTCTGCCGTATCTACTGTGTGGTGGGTCTCTAAATTCTAGGGTACATCATGATGTTCTAGCAGGCCCCATATGTCACAAGGTATCCCCACCTTAACCCTACATTATGGGTGGCTATTTAATCAAGTATCTTGTGTCATAAGGATGTGGTATAACAATTCAGAATGCTGGCTTTTAAAGAGTTACTTCTCCTGGAATTGGAGAATACTCACAAAATACCAGAGCTAAGACAATGTACATTTTCAGCTAATCTGCAGTCTATTTCCCAACATCTTGACTATTCTTTATGTTCTTCCTTGACCCTACCTGGAATGCTAAAAACTTACTTGAGTCTGACAGCAAAAATGGTCCCTTGACCATTAGTGTGAAAACTGCATTTATCTGGGCAATAAAGCCTAGAGCAATATTTATAAATTAAGTTCTGTTTCTATGTTTATAAATGATCTAATATTCAGAAATGCTGGCTCATAGAGGTCATTATTTTGGAGTCTAAAAAATTGACCAGCATGTTCTCCCAAGAAAAAGGAGCCTGGGGAGTCTTAGAAAGCATAGATGAAACAGAACCATATGTAAGTGGAGATTTCACAGCTACCTCTTGTAACAGGTGCTTTCTGCACAGGCATGTGTATGTGTGAGGCACCCCCTCCCAAATAACAGAACTGAAGGTTTTCACAAAAAAGGAGCACATTGTTGTTCAAGCTTGGCCTTTGGTATATCAATAATAGTTTTACAGTAATGAAATGAAAAAAACCACACATGGTGAGATCCTTGCACCATAAATCTAATAGAAATGTTTATATCTAGTCTGTTCTATGCATTTCTATTCAAAGGTGAGCTCCACTGGGTTTAATGAGACTGGGCTGCATTTGCACTGCAGAAATAATGCAGTTTGACACCACTTTACTTGCCATAAATCAATGCTGTGGAATTTTGGGATTTATTATAAATATTTCACAGAACTACCAGTCATACATACATAATCATACATAGTCGCATCCCCAGCTCACCACAAAAATTAGCAGATGCATCTGGCAAAAAAGGTCTGTTCTGCAGGTGAGCAGGGTGCAAGGAAGCTGACATCTCCATCCCCACCACCACTAGTGAGCAAGGTTGCAAGAATTAGAAGCAGGACCCCTGGGGCAAGTCCTTGTCATAGCATAGCCGTGTTGTCAGGTGGGAAGAGCCCTGATCACTATCTGAACAGACTTCCTTTGCCTGATTCAACAGCTGACTTTTAAGGCAGACAGGAAGATTGGGTTCAGGAGACTTTACTTAGTTATGTCTCCTTTACAAAGTATCCAGTCTAGGATTCTAGACTGAAAATGTAACTTTAAACAAAACATGCCTGGGCTTGCAAAGATGGTCATTTATCTTATTGCAGCTATGGCTACAATTATTTCATTCCATTTTTTATTGTGGAAGGAAGGATATTTCATTGCTGTACTTGTAGCAATCTGAGTTCCTATTGAACATGGCATATATGTACTGCATTTGCAATGGTCCTGCACTATCCATGTCATGTGCTCTGTGAACAGAAAGAAACATGGAAGCCTTTGAGCAATTTCTGGTCCTTCATTATCCATGTCATGTGCTCTATGAATAGGAAAGAAATGTGGAAGCCTTTGAACAGTGTCCCTTTTGTTATGGAAACTAACACCTAGAGTTCCCAGAGAACATATTATCCTTTGATAAATGCCAGAGACTTTTTGTGTTTTTGAGAATGGCAGACAAAAAGTTCACTTACCTTAGGGAATATATTTACAATAGTGTGGCATTGGAAAACCCACTCTGAGGAAACTTGCCAAGAAAACCCCAAGATAGGTTTGCCTTAGGGTCATCATAAGTTGGAAATGACTTGGAGGCACACAACAATTCTATCATATGCCTCCAGAATAGGGATGGATTATATTGGATCATACTGATGAAGAAGAAAAATGAAAGTATATGCTTTTACAAATATGAACAATAGTACAGCCAAGCTCTTAACAAATTTACATAATTTTTGTTGCCTTTGATGAAGAAAGAGAACCACAGGTCATTTGCAAAAAATATGTTGTTGCTGATGTTTGTATATATTTCTAAAATTAGTCCCCCAAAAAATTATAGTTCTTAACACCAGTTTAACTCCTACAGCTCCATATAATGGAATTCTGAGATGTGCACTTTTATGGTGTATTTAGATTTCTCTGCCAGACAGCTGTAATGTGTCTCCACGCTGCAAACCCCAGGATTCCAGTAGCAGAATCACTGACATTAGTAATAAGTATCAGTAGTAGGATCAACGGCATCACTAGAGTTGGCATCACCCAATGCAGTAACTCATGGTATAACCCCACCACATTTACCTCCTCCCATAGCACATCATAGAGAATCTTTAGATATGTTTTTGTGCTAATGTTATTCATAAATCATAAATCTATTATACACAGAACTCTTCTCCAGCACCATTTCTCAAATTTGATTTTCTTTTTCTCAGCTTTTCACCATTCAGCTTTCACATCCATATATAATGATGGGAAATGTGATGGTATGGACAATCCAAACTTTAGTGTCCAGTTGTATATCTTTGTACTCCAGGATAGCTGTCCTCTCTGTTTCTAGTCTTCTGATTCCTTGACTACAAACTCCTTTCTGATCAATGATTGATCCAAAATATGGGAAATCTCTAACTATTTCAATCTCCTCATCATTTACATTGAACATAACTCCTCCAAGGCCATGATTTTTTATTTTCTGAATGCTCAACAGTAAAGCTGAGGTGGTTTTATTCTGTTTCTTTCAAGCCACACCTATCTATCTCAGTGGTAGCTATTGAAAGAGAAGTGATGTTCAGCACCCACATCCAAATGAGTATTAGAAGGCTCTTACTTGCTCCTGCCTGAGAATAATGGTAAACCCAGAGATAATAATATGACTTGTGAAGTTTGATCCCATGCATTCAATAGGTCCTTTCTCTAAAGGAATTACCTGCCTTCTTGTGATATATTTTTGTTTCCTCTTTTAATAAACAATTTCGGGACTTTTACAGGGAAACTCTACAGCAGCAGAGAAATTAACAAATCCAGACCCACCATACTAGGTTTCTTAGATCTGAGCTAGGGCCCGACATGTTCACATAACTTGATGGCATGGTTGTGGTGGACTCTCTCATACTCAGTCCACCCACAACCTGTTCTCAAATGTGGCAGCCCTATGGGAGTTTTAATCCCACCATTGCCACAAAAATATATGTGAAGGACTCCTGCCAACCTTCACCCTTACACTGCTCTTTAAGATGGCACAGCACCTCTCTGTCACTAATATTAGGTAGCGTGGTTTGATTCAAATGGAGGCCAAGCAGTTGTCTAAACAATAACAAAAGTTTATTGAAAAATAGAAAGATAAACTTTAAATTAGTTGAAAAGTTGTTACTATTGACTTATTAGTTAAAAGAAGTCCTTTCAAAATAATATTACTACAGCCACACAAGCAATCTTATCTCAGTTACATGGACCAAAATCTTTCTTTCAACAACTGGCTTGTTCTGAGCCTCTCCCTACTAGAATCCCCAAGCCTACACAATCCCTCTTTGGACTCTTGAGACCCTTGCGTGGTCTCCAAACAAAACTAAAAAGTTCCCTCAGGAACTCTAAGAGCACATCCTCCCTCTGATATAACTCTTTTCCCCAAAACTAATCCCCCTTTAACTCCCTGTAAGGCCCTTTTATAGCCCTGCCCAGACAGCTTCCCATTGGCTGGTCACATGCTGCTTTGTGATTGGCTTATAGACTGGTCTATTCACTACAATGGTGTTTAAGACAACAGTGCTCACTGCACTGGTTTAACAAAGAGGTGGGAAACTGCCAGTGTTTGCAGAAGCCACATTGCCATACTCACATTGTCACCTCCCCCACTGGCCACACATTGTCCGCCCCTGGTTTAATGATTTCATTATCATGCATCAGTGTTCCAAATATGCCATAAATTTACTTAGGCATTTCTGGTCCAGAGACTTTGAAAATCTCCCTATTGCCACATGCCCAGAAGGAGGAGGAGCCTGCCTGCACAAAATATATTTGTAACATCTTACCTGATGAAGACGCTCATAGAATTTTGAAAGCTGGCAACAAGTATATTGTGTGTTTCAGTTGGCCAATAAAGGTATCACTGATGGATTTTTGTTTACATTTGTTAAATGGCCAACACAGCTAACCCTGCATGTTTTCTGTATTGTGAGATACTACATTGTAGCTGCAGCAGGGGAACCATGAAGAGTGGCCTGTGGACTGGGACCTCCAACCAAGGTTGTTTTACAGTTTTTCCTTCTTAAATTTGGACTGAATTCACATGTTTTACCTCTACACCACCAAAATGTTCCTAATCCAAAAACATTGGAATGGAGATAGGTCCTGTACAGACCAGCCTGAAAGGCTGGCATGGGGCAGAGTCCTCACGACGCACAGCCAACTCCGTCCCCCCAGAGCCCCAACACCCTGCACTGCTCCACATGGTGTGTGCCATCATGGTGCACCTCTGGCGCTGCATCCATATGACACAGTGCCAATGGAGCACCATGTAGCTACGGAGCTGCAGCTATGGCACCCTTTTGAGGGTGCAAAAAGGAGCTGCTTTTTGCAGCTTCTTTTTGCACCCTTGAAAGGCCAGATCAGGGCCGCTGCATATGGTTTCCACGGCCCCAATCCAGCTCTGAAAGACAGGCCGTTATTGACTCAAAATCTTAAACAACTACTCACTTAGAAGAGCTCACATAACATGGATGTTAATACAGGAACAAGACTGTGCCATAAATCCAGATGGCAAATGTGGCTCACATCTACTCTGGGAGCAATATTACAGGGACCAGTGACATCATCCATAACATCAGCAGTGCATTTACCTGCCCTTCATCCAATGTGATATATTCTATCCTATGCCAGCAATGCTCCTTTACACTCTACATTGGATAAACAAGACAGTCTCTATGCAAGAGGATAAATGGAGATAAATCCCACATTAGAAATGGCAATACTCAAAAACCAATTGCAGAACATGTCAACCTTCCTGGGCTTTTAGTAAGGGATTTCCAGGTCACCGTCCTTGAACAAGGAAATTACAAGGGAAGATTAGAAAGAAAAACAACTGAATTGAATTATATTCACAAATTCCAATCCATTATCTTAGGCATGAACAAGGACATGTAGTGTGCTTCATGGCATACTACTTATATTAATACAAAAGTCCCCACTAGTGTACATATGATAAAAGTGAAAGAGTTTTGAACCCAGGGAGTTTAACTTTTGATAAGCAGATTTATTGCTTTCAGACCCCTCAAGTATCTGAAAGACCTGTGTTATTTCACCCAGCCCTTTGAAAATTTAGAACAACTTTAGAACAAGAGACACAATTTTCCTCTTTCTAGATCCTATTAAATTCTGTCCTACTCCCACAATTCTATAAACATGCTTTATCACCTGAGGTTTCAATATCAATCCATACTGCATCTGAGGAAGTGGGGTTTTATCCATAAAAGAAGTCTTAAAGGTGCTGCCACATTCTTAGACTCTGTCTTGTTACACTATTACAATGTGCCCTATGTGATGCGAGCCTTGAAAATATCTTCCATCCTTTTCATTTGATTCATTTGGTACAAAATGTAGTACCTATGCTGTTGATTTTTACTATCAAGAATATGTTAATCTGCTACTGAAAAACTTGCATTGGTTGCCACTTGGATTTCTGAAACCAATTCAGGTTGCTAACTTTAATATTTAAAACCCTAAAAGAGTTCTGACTTGATTATGTAAAGGACCACCTGTTTCATTATTTGCCCATTCAAATGTTAAGATCTTCAGGAAAGGCTCTCTTAAGAAAACCATCACCTGTAGAGGCCCGTTCAACAGGCATGATGGAGCCTTCTGCTTTATTACTCCCAGACTGTGGGAGGCACTCAGTTCCCTTAAGAGTAACAGTTCCTGCACCCACTGCTTTCTGGACAGTTTTTAAGGCACATCTCCTTAAACTGGCCTCTAAAATTGTTTATTGCAATGACATTAATGGTTTTGCTTATGGTGATGGTTTTATAGCTTTATTGCTTCACTTATTTTAATATGCTTTCACTTTGTTGTTGATTGTCCTTGTTAGCTGATTTGAGTATCACTTTTTAGTGGAAATGTAGGTTAAAAAGGTAGCTAGCAATCTTTGCAAATACCCAATCTTTTAAATGAGATGTTTTCCACCAGAAATAGGCCAATAGGCTCCTAATGGGCAGCTGTCTACCATCTGCTCACAGCTGATCTAGTCATACTGGAAAATTTCTGGAACAGGAGGCCGGGAACTTTATAATCATGAAGTGGAACTTCCACAGTTGAATGATGGCCAGCCCAATTTAAATTTTCACATGTGCTTGCCTACTTTAATGTCCATGGCTCATCTTCTAAGACTTGTCACACAGGATCCTTCTTATCTGCTTCTTTAGATATGCTTAAAGTCACAAAGGATGAAAGAGGAAGATTTAAATGACTGAAGAAATTAGGGGGAAAAAACTTCAAGGTTCCTATACCTTTGTGACCAGCATCATCATTCATTAATCATTACTGTACTTTTGCCACTATCCCCTGATCCTCCTCCAGTATTTGATCACATCCCTCATACATCTTGATTCAGCTTAGATCGTAAACTTGCCAGATGTATAAGAAACGTTATTGAGTATGCATTAAATATGAAACTCTCCTTGGGGGCAGAGAATTAGTCTTTTATGCATCTTTAAAATGCCATGAGCATTAATGGCACTATCAAAATAAGAAAGTAAAATATGCAGTTGTATTATGAACACTCATTATCATACTTGAAATATGAAATGGTCATTTCTAGAGGAAATTTCTCATTGTGGTTATAAGGTCTGCTCAGGGCACAATGGATTATAAATTGCCAGTGATGTTTTAAAAACATAATATAAAATGTATGCAAATTATCTTAAATGTATGCAAATATTCTTGAATATAACCTTCACACATATATAATGCTGACTTTTTATTCCCTTTTCTTCCCCACCAGCTTGCTGGACAGAATTCTGATCCATTTGTAAGGATGGAAAAAACTCTCATTAGAGTGACATTAGAAATAGCCTACAGAAATAGCCTACAGTATGTCTACACTGACCACTTACAGAAATCTGATACTACTTTAATTGGTTGGCTCCATCCTATGGAATCCTAGGATGTGCGCTTTAGTTATATATTTAGCATTCTCTGCTAGTCAGCTCTACTCCCTCCCAGGGGCATAATTAGAGTTGGTGTCACCCAGTGCAGTCACTTGGGGGGGGGCAGGAATTATGGGTTCGGACTTCTGGCACGCAACTTCCAGTGCATGTGAGAACACATGCGTGTGGCTAGAAATACCCTGCGCACCCCCAGGGAGGAGCCACAGCACCTGGAAAGCCCCAAAAAGGCCCCATGCAGGGTCTGGGCAGCCCAAATAGGTCCCGTGTGGTTCCAGAGAGCCAGCCTGGTTTCACCACCCCTTCTTGGGTGTCAACCCCCCTTTATGGGGTGTCATCCGGTGCGGTCCATACCCCCCGCACCCTGCCAGTAATGCTACTGGTCCCTCCCCTGAATAAGAACTCCCAAGGTATCCTAGAATGGATTGAACTGGTTTAATTTTATAGTATGGACAGGCAACTAGACACTGCAGCTGCCCTGATCCATCTCCACATGGCTATCTGCGAACTCACATGCAAGAGCTATGTGTACACAGCATTCTCTAGAAAGCATCAATAATCACACTGATCACTTTTCAGCAAGTAGGGTGGTGTGAGGAAGCTTACATCTCCTTTTTGAATGGTTGACAGAAATGGTTTTTCCTTTTCAGGACAGATGTCGCTTTGTGTAGCCCTAGTAGCTGTATCAAGGAAAGGAACTGCACATATCACAGCCATTTGGAATGATGGTTCCTAATCTTACATTTGTATAACATTGCTTTGACATACATTAGCTAGGTCTGGACAAATAACTGCCACTTTGAGTGTGAAATGGCATGTGGAGACACTCCCAACAGGATGTCCAAACATTTCTGATAGCCTGTTAATAAACTGTCCTGGAAAAAAATGTCCCTAGTTTATAATTCACAGACACAATATGAATTAAATATTATCTCCCTCAAACTGTGCAGCTCAGAATATAAACTAGTGTAGAATCATAGAATCACAGAGTTGGAAGAGACCACAAGGGCCATCCAGTTCAATGCCATGAAATGCAGGAATCAAAGCACTTTTGCTATTAATTTAACATAATTTATTATTTTTTATATTTTAATATTTAATATTTTAAAAATAGGACTACACACTAATTCCAAATAGACTGATGTCTTCAGCCTTTGCCAGGGAACATACCTTGATCTTCAAGCCTTTTGTTTTGATGGACTAGTACTCCTCTGTTCCAGTTTGTAGTTTTGTTGTGGCCACAGAAAATTAGCAATTTAAAAAAAAATTCAAATCATGGACACTAATTACCTTTCAGTGATAAGTATAAATTCTCAAGGGCAATTTTACTATGCCCAAATTTCAGAAAGTTCCACAGCTGGCTGAGGGTACATGCATGTAGTCCATGAATCTGTCTTACCAATCATTGGGAAATACTCTGGGTGCAGCTCTGCAGCCTGACATAGACTGGAGTTTGTGTATGTTCCAATTAATTCTCTATTGTCCTTAAATTAATAATTTCTGGTAGAAGTCTTAGTGATTTTAAATATAATATTGCAGTTTCTATAAACAGTAATACACACTCATGATTTGGTCAATTGTTCCATAATGGCCATTCTGGACCTCCATTTTTTCAAGGTAGATTTGTTGGTACCCTTTGCTAGTCAGGGATAATGGAATTTGCCGTCCAGTGACATCAGAAGCACTGTATTTCCACAGTCATACTTTTAAAAAGTCTTGAGCATGAGTCCATTTCTGTTTGTATTTTAGATATTTTCTGGCTGTTGCTGTTATGCTCTTGTCTAGTTAGGTTGTTTTGTGTTTTGTGAAACTGTTACCTTGTAAACCACTTCAAGGAGCAATTGTCTCAAAAGCAGAAGAAGAGGAGGAAGGTATAGACCTGCCCTGTGAAGCAGAAGTCTTGGAGATACTGCATGCTATTTGGGGAAATTATTCTGTTTCAGAGCCCAGGATGGCAGGGGGTGGGGGGTGGGACTCCAGTTCCAAGAGTCCTCCAGAAAGCATGGGCAAAGGAAGATTCTGGGATTTATAGAGGTGCAATGGCATCACTAGGGTTGGTGTCACCCAGTGTGGTAACTCATGGTGTCATTCCCCCCCCCCATTGACCTCCTCCCATAACACAGCATACAGAATCCTTAGTAATATTTTTGTACTATGACAATGAGCAAAATTAAAATGCTACCTTTAAATTACTATATCATATGCCCAGAATGAATATATTTACATATACATAGTTTCATGTGGTTAAAGTGAAAATTTGGCAAAATATGATGCTTTTAAAGAAAATTTAAAATTAAACATTAATTTTTTTAAATGTAAGAATTTTGATTTTTTTTTAAAAAAAAAAACTGGGGCCTTTCCTTTTTCCTCCCACTGACTTTCACCCCACTCACACTATCCTTTCAGTGTTTTAAAGAGACACAATGAGTGCCACAGCCTGTTTCTGCCCAGAAGCAGATGTTTAGGAATAGTGGTGTCACACACACCCCTTTTAGGGTGTCACCTGTTGTGATCTGAACCCCTGCATCACCCTATTGATGCTACTGTAGACTTGTAGTCTAAAAATGGAACTTTTCCAAGCTCTAGGCTGTCTGTCTGTTTGGAAGTCTTTAGCCTTCTGTCCAATCATAAACAAACATTACCCAAACCAAGTTAACAGTCCCTTCTCACTTGTAAATTGTCCCTGTAAAAGTGTGACCTTCAGAAAGCCTCCTCCTTGGAGAAGTGGAGAACACATACTACTATACTGTACATAACCTGACAATATTAAATGCTTTAGAACAGCCTCTCATTTCCCATGAGTGTATGAAAGTCAGGACTGACTCCATTGAACTCAGTACAGTTATAAGAATATGAGTGAAGGGAGCATGATGTCCTTTATTACTCTGAACTTATTAGTTCAAGCACCCTGAAGAAATACTAGAGACATTTCACACGTAACAAGCCAGTCATTAACTGCCAGTCCATAGGCTATTAATATCTTGATGGAATAATTTTGACTGTTTATACCAGCAGCATTACTTTGTTCCCAAAGAACAAAATAAGCATTCACTTTGGTAAATATATTGAGTTATTTTTGAATTCTACTTGAATGCAATTACAAAATGGCCCTAGTGGAAAAATCTTCCTAGAGGTAAAATGGGAAACTAAGTAATGACCTATTTAAAGCCACTAATCAAAATGAAAAACAGCATTATGGAAGAGAATAAAGTGCAGGTCTTCATTGCACTGCCACTATTGTGGTCTGACTTATGAACTGATTATGTGCATCTACAATTTTTATATGTAATTTGTAATGAATCTCATTAAGGTTCAGCTCAGTTGGTTTTCTTGCCACCCACACAGGAGAATAAATATTTAATTCAAATTATTCCTGATATACTCATAGCAGTTTCATACTAAACTTTTCTAGGAGATTTTTACTTTCATTAGCTGGCAAAGTCAAGTATTTAATACACCTGCCTGGAAAATAACTACCTTTCAAAACCAGAGAGTGACACGTCAGATTTATACACTTAACACTTACACAGGGATTGAAATGGTTTCTCAGCCACCATAAAGTTTTTTCTGTGGTGTTCTGATATAAAATGAAAATACTACTTGCTGCAAAAAAATGCTTAGTCTTCACTTACTCACTGAGGATGATGCCAATTTTGCTGAGGCATTTCCGCAACTGATTGAAAGCCATACTTTCTAACATGTTTTGTCCAAGACCGTCCAGTTATTTGAAAAGGACGTGGGACATTATCCATCTTTCTCACTTGATATTCAGAAGGCAAAATCTCTATATAGACATTATCATGGCATGGACATAAATCTCAACACACGAGGGACCCTCTTGCACTAATCATTTATAGCAGTATGATTCCACTGTTTCTCCATGGTTCTATCCTGTGGTGTCCTAGGCTTGGCAGTTTAGTGAAGGGTGTTTAGAATTCTCAGCCAGAAAGCTCCTCTACTGCCTCACCAAACTACAGATTCCAGGAACCCATAGGATGAAGACACAGCAACTAAAGTGAAATCTTAATGCTATAATGGTGTAACATAAAAGGCACAAGGGCAGCAGTTGGGGAAAATATGCTACATTTACTCATAGCCAGTCACTCTTCCCAATGACTCTCCTCATATTTCATGCAAATTTCTGAAGTAAAAAAACCTTTCCTATCCATAGAAATTCATATCATGAAGGACCCTTCTTTTCCTGGGTTCTACATCACATGGAGACTATTCACATATAGGAAACCCACCCTGCCTGCTTGTCTGCCTGCCTTAGAGGATTGGCCTGAAAACAAGGAAGGCAATGAGACTAATGACAAAGAGATGTAGCATGTTTATGGTGAAATTCTTCCTTGCCTGTTAGAATAGGTGTTACAACTCCTGAAAAGGGCTGAGAAGTACCTCATGTCCACTGTGAGACAAGGCATGAATCTTTTGATGCAGTATTTCCTCTCCACATACTTCACCTGGAGTGTTTGGAATGCAGTACTGTAATATCAAAAGATGTTTAAGATGAATCTATGTTTGTAGAACGCAGACTGCATTTGCTAGAAACAATAAAATAAAAACCTACCATCTCCCACTTTATTTGGACATTTTTAGTTTATCACTGAAAGAACTTATTTAGGCTAATTGCAGTTACTAGAGATTCTGAGAGAAAAGTGGCCTGAAGCAGCTTTATTTTAGCCTGTCTGTTCAGGTGCTATGTTAACATTCAAGGCTCCCCCCTCCACTTTTGCTACCAAGCATGTATTAATTACTATGATGCTTAATGAACTGGTTTTATATTGTGAAATGTGTGGTTGGATGCACAGATTGATGTCAAAAATGTTCTGCAAGGAATCATGAGACCCACTCCTATAGAAAACATTATGAGTCTACAATCTACTTGTATTTTTTTTAAAAAAAAACCTACATAATTAAAAGTTTTTAACAAACTTGATACAGAAGTGTCAGTCTCCAACAAAATTATGCACTGTATTCCACAGGTTCAACATGACTAAATATATCTGTAGTTGAATCCATCAAGCCATGATATGCAGTGTGACAGCTTGTATTGGTGTCACTTCTACAGTTGTCTCCATTCCTTTAATTGTTTTAGTCAGTCTTCAAAATGTTCTTCAGAAGGAGCTCTGAAAGGAGAAAAGACAATGGAGACAGGTCTTAAAAGATGAAGTAGCTAGTGCCTTGTGTCAATGTATACAAAGAGGGTGAAGACATCAATTTTACTAATGCTGAGTGGATCAATAGGAAACGCAAATATGATACACTTAAACCCAAGTCTTGTATCACTTTAGTGCCGAGTGATACTCAACAGATTTGCACTTGCTTAGCTCTGGTTATGAGTATTTCAGTGAACTGAACCAATCTGACATAACCAGGACATGTTTGATTAGATACACATCTACAAAAGTTGAACATTAAGGGTTCCATCAGTTGAAGTAGAATTATTATTAGGCACTGATAGAAAATGCTGAGAGGAACATCTTCTTGGAAGCCATCAGAAATTCACAATCCTCCTCCAATTTTTCCCTTCTTTATTCCTCTCTATTTAGATACAAGACTGAAAGCAATTTTGCTTGGACCACTTTATTATTCTGTCAGAATGTGTTTGGAGTCCTGCTCATTTATGAGCTCTGAGTATTAGGGCTGATCTGTGAAGAGGGATGTTATGACTGCCAAGTAGAAGAAAAAGCAGGAAAGCAAGTAATGCAAAGAATTAAGCTCAAACCATTGTAATATGAGGAATATTATCTAAAATATTTCATTCCACAATTTTATTATAGGAATGGGATTAGGGATTTGTTATTGAATGGAGAAAACAACAGGAGAGAAAAATATGCAGTTTCCCTATAATTAAGGCTACCAGCATTTCCCAACTAATGACAAGGATAGCACAGCATTTGTCATAAGTTTCAAGAGCAGTGAATTGTTAATATCTCCTTAGTGATTTTGAGGGGGGACATTGCTATTCATAGAATATATAATGTACAAAAAGATGAATAATATATGGGCCCTTCTAGTTCCCCATCTAGCCCACAGAGAACCTATGTCTCACATCTTTGAAATTTCCTTTGTATCTCACATTTCACAGAACAGTTTAGGGCCAGCCCAGAACAACTAGGTACAGAGCTTAAGAAGTTGCTTGTAAAAGTAATTCCTTATAGTTAAAAGAATACAACTGTAATTTCTTTTGAAAGTAATTAGTTATGGTATTGTGCTTACTCACCCAGCCACCCACAGCAGTAGTTAAAATCCAGCATACACACTTTGGTAATAGCTTTCTTGGGGCAACTAAATGACATAACATGAATCACACTTGCTTTCAAAGGCTGCTGGATTCTTTGTGGGCTAAATGGTAAAAAATAATGAGAGGAAGAAAGGAGACAGTGTTAGAGTAACAGATCTGTTTCCACCACGCTTCAGATTTTGGAGAGGGAGGTTCCATGCAAATAGAAAAGGGACATATTCTTATGGCCATGTGATTAATGGAAACAAAAGCAGCAACAGAAAGGTAATAAAACCTTCCATATTCACTTCCAACCAAATAATATGCTTGCTTTGGGGGCAGATCTGGGTCTGTCTCTGTTCTGGGTCCATGGGCCCCTATTTCAGCAGAGTGTCAAAGTCTTTTAGGAAGCCTCTATGCTGTCAAGTCTAGTAAAGTTACTAACTGTCAGTGGAAGCTGATGATCCCAATTTCAGTGGGAGTGGAGAATCTTTTTCAAGTGTTAGTCTTAACTTTGCGGATAGGATTCAGCACCTTGGAAAAACTCCTTTAAAATTTAGATTGAAACCAGGAGCAGATTGCCCACTGACATCAGAGCCACAGGCACCCACTGTTTACTGTTATATCTCTTAAAAAAATCTTCCTTGTTTCTCAGAAGTAACTAAAAAACTTACTTAGCTGTAGTTGTTTATAAAAACTGTCCTACCCAAATCCCACAACTCTCTGGCCTATGGCACAAAGACACTCTTCTCCCATCCATTTCATCACCATCTAGTCTTTGACTAGTTTGAGTCAAACATGTAAATGTTTTTTACAGAACTGAAGTATTACTGAACTTCAGACAAATTCAAAGATGGCATGAGCAGCAAGTATCAATTCTATTTTGGGGGAAAATAAAGCCACTCCAGGTTTTGTCCAAGGAGAAATACAAGCACTTTGGACTAAAAAAAGTTAAGTTTGGACTAAACCCAAAACAGATTTTGTGCTCTGGCTACTGTAGCAAAAATCTGCTTCCTGACTAACACTCAAACCATTACATCATGCTCATGTACCTTCATTATTGAAGAAAGGAATTAATTAATTTGTTAATTTTTAAATTTAATATTTGTTACTTGTATTTACAGGCTAGATTTAACATGGTTGGGTGCTACCGAAGTTAATAATTCTTTTTACATGATCAGATTTTCATTATGTCGTTAAATGGTTGTTATTCGGGAGCATAATCAAGATTTCTTTCTTTCAGGTAGTGCTTGTGTTGCAAGACAAACATATTTTCTCTTATTTAAGATTACAGTAGACCACCTCCAAGCCCACACATCCCTGTTCATACCTACTATTATAATTAGAAGTGTTCCCATGTATGGTGTAGCAGGGCTGGCCTGCTTAGGGAAAGTGAAGCAGCTGCTTGAGGCATCAGATGCTGATAGCCAGGGATCAATGGAAAAGTGCTGACAGGCGGAGCTTCACCTGATGTACGGAGCCTGCCCTGTCTGGTTTCTAGACCATCTGGCTGCCTACAGGATCACTGTTCTCCCACCACTCTTGGTACCAGATTGAGTTGCCAGTCTGGCTGGCTTCTTTACCTGGAAAAGGGGGAAAGTGCCATTTGGTCTTTTGCCTCAGTAATACGTCTTGGGTTGTCCCTGCATTGTGACAAAGGAAGCTCAAAGATACTCTAAGGCTGCATATGCATTGCAGAGATAATCCAGTTTGACACCACTTTAACTATCATGGCTCAGTGCTATGGAATTCTGGGAATTCTAGTTTTGTGAGACATTTAGCACTGAGATAATGGCAGTTAAAGTGGTGTCAAAAGGGACTATTTCTGCAGTGCGGATGGCCTCGAACACAGGAAAGGCAATGTCAAATGGCGATGCAGGGACTGAAAATAGAGATGGACTAAGACGTTTGGTGGGCTGCAGAGGAAAAATACTCCTTGGTGCAAAAATATAATAATAAACTAAATTACAGACAGTTTTCTGTCTTTCAATGGTACCCAAGAAATCTGCTTTCTGTCTAAAGTAGAATAAGCCCCGATCTAAAAACTGAATGTGGTTGACTCTTGGTGAAGGTTGGGTGGAATGGGATAGGGAGGGTAGCGAGAAAGGGATAGAAGTAGGGAAGAAGAGGGAAGAGATTGTTCTAGAAGAGGGATTACTTGATTGCCTGAAAAAAGGAACATTTCACATTGCAACGTTTCATTGCAAGCCTGGATTATTTATGATTTCCTAGGAGAACACCTCCAGTTTTGTTGACATATGTGCAATATTGGGAGCTGCAAGAATCTGTTTTGACTACATAGCAATCTATTTCTACATCTAAGTCTATATCTATATATTTCACATACCACATCGGACTAAGGATACTCAATTCAGAACAAGACAGGATAATGCCAAAACACGTCATACATACTTTAGGATGCAGTGAACAATATCCAGTGAAACTGTGGCCAAACACTGAAATATGACTTTCATATATACAACTGACACTTATTTTAGTAACTAAGCTACTAGTGGGTGGGCATAAATAAAACCATCAGGTATCTCAACCCCTTTCCTTAAAATGACATTTAGGGTTACTATGGCGACCTCTCTGCAGAACAGGGTGAAAGAGAGAATATCTTCTCTTTCTCTGTGATAGAATCTTGTTAGTGCTTTAGATCCTCTGCTTGGTGGACAGTGTGTATGTCTTTAGCATAAGAACACTGTTTATACCACTTGATAATGTGTATATTGATTCTTCTCAGCCCTATAGTAAACAAAATGTCTTTCACATCATGGAGCAAGAGAGCAAGCATGCATCTGAAAGTCTGGAGGGGGTAAAACTGCCTTAGTATATGACTTATAGCACAATTGTTTGTTAAGGGGCAAAGCCTCAGCACTGACAGGCAGGTTGTTGTTCCTTTTTCCTGCTTGCAGGAACATCCAGGAGAAGAACAAAAGGTATGGAAACGGGAGAAAAGAACATCTACCATCTAAGATATGCAGATGGCTCCACACTAATAGCAGAAATCAGCAAAGACTTGGAATGAATACTTAAGAATATGCAATGGCACGTTTATAGTTGAACACTAAGAAAACAAAAGTAATGACCACAGATTAATTATATAACTTTAAATAAGGTAATGAAGACATTGAAATGGTTAAAGATTCTCAATACCTTGGCTCAGACATTATTCAGAATGAAGACTGCAGTCAAGAAATCAAAAGAAGACTATGATTTGGAAGAGCAGCTATGGAGGAACTAGATAGGATCCTGAAGTGTAAAGATATATAATTGAATACTAGAGTTAGCATTGTTCATGCCATCATATTTCCAATTTTTATGTATGGTTATGAAAACTGGACATTGAAGAATGCTGATAGGAAGACAATCAGTGCATTTGGAATTTGGTGCTGGAGAAGACTTCTGTGGATTTCATGGACTGCCTCAAGCACCCCCTCTGTTCCATATTTCCTGAACAATGTAGGAAGGGGAATGAGGAAGGGTAGACATGTATGCTTCGTATGTACACGTTGTGCTTCTAAGTGACTTCATATGTAGGGATATTTCAGTAATAATGTGTGGGGAAAGTAATTTGCCCTTCCCCTGCATATTCCTGCAAGTAGGGAAAGGAGAGGGGTGAGTAAATGTAAATTAATTTTTCACTTCACTGAATCTTAGTCCCATTCATAGAAGGAAAGCTCTGGTACAATTTTTTAAATTTCTGTTTATGACATAATGTATGATTACAATTAATAGACACTAAAATGAACAGAATCTAAATTAAGTACTCCATTAAAACATTTCAAACTAATTGGAACTGTATTTAATCTTAAATATCCCCAGCCCATAACCTATGTATATAATTATTTAAATGATTATTACTGTACTTTCTACACCGCTGCAGGCAAAAAGGCACACATGCACACAGCTGAGCACATATGGACAGTCTATGCAAGTAGGAATCCTGATGACTCAGGGATACATCTAGATATATATCTAGATCTGTGCATGTCTCCAGCACATATACTTCTTTGTAGACTATTCATTGACCTCACAATTGTCAGGAGTGGGACAAGAAGAAGAAGATACAATGCCACTCCACTACACACATATAGACATGGACTGATGATGATGATACATAATGCTGGACAAAAATAAAATCATAAAAAAGACATCTCTACCAAAGGTATGTGCATTTGCATGTGCCTTCATAAATTTCACAGCATTTTCTTAGGCAAGGAATACTGTCGACTTATGTGCAGGGGACATAGATTTCATAGGGTTTTCTTGGGCAAGCATTATTCAGAAGTAGTTTTACGAGCTCCTTCATCTGAAATATCAGCTACATCTGGTATTCATTGGTGGTCTCCCATCCAAGTGCTAACCAAAACTGACCCTGTTTAGCTTCCAAAATCTGGTGCTTTTAGGATATATTTAGGCCTCTACCAAAGGTATACAATTTAACTTAAAGGATTTAACATGAGTCACACAGAGCTGGGAAAAGTTACTCTGGAGAGGTTACAACTCCGGGCATTATTCAGGGGATTTGAGGAGCTGGAGCCCAAAACATAACTTTTACAAACTCAGAATTCAGTTTAGACATTCTTTTTTCATCATAATTATGTTTTGAAATCAGTTAAAGAATGAAAAGGATCTCTCTTCATGATCCATGACTCACATCATAAAATTAATATTCCAGTAATTGTATTCAATTAGCATGGCTTGCAAAGTGAAACTTATCTCAGTAGCTCACTTATTTTTTTTTCTAGATTGGAACTTTCAGTTGCCTCCAACCAACCCCCATCATTGATAATGTCACTAAAACTCTTTATTTGCAAGACACAGCCATATCTTTTCCCTCTTCCTTTACTAAATTGGGTTCTAGCATAAAGTTGAGATATATTAAAATATGCATACAAGCAACCATGAATCAGAATGTATTCAGTGCTCCCTGCTTACTGAAATTTTGAATCACATGCCTCATTGTTATACAGGCAAGTTGACCCTTATAACTACTCCCTTCCAAGTAGAAAATTGTGCTTCTCAAATCACCTGCACTTCCCTTGTAAAGGTGACTCTTCCCCTCTGGAAGTGGAAAGAATTAATCTTTTCCAGAGACAGCTCATTCACTGAACAGTTAATCCCTGTGAATGAACAATTTCTCTAGTCACAACCTAATTGCAAATGATGTCCTTTTGATGTCAGGGAGAAACATGAGAACCAGATCTCATATTGTGTTCAAAGGCACATAATGTGCCTCATCTTATGCATTTCTTCAGGCTAGGTACTGTCCACACCTGATTTACTACAAAGTGAAAAATAAAGTCTTGATGTTTAGCTGTCATTTACATAAAATGGCTTGCTTTTTAAAAACAAAAGCATTATAGGACCATAACAAAACAATCTGCACAGGATTTAGTACATATTGGAATCACACCAAAATGTATGGGTGGGTGTGAAAGAGAGAGAAAAATACTTAGATAAATGTTGAGCTATTTGGTTTCTGGGATTCATGAGTTGTAATAAGCCCGCTCCTCTGTGAAGCACAATCGGAGCGGGGTATAGCAAGATTAAAACATACAGATTAAAACACTTCATCAACCCATTCCCAGCCACCCACCCCTCAAAAATAGATTAAATTAACAATAATTTAATTGTTTAATTTAATTTAATTAACAATAATTTAATTGCCCATTTTAACTGTGCATTATGAAGCCGAGCCTTCCCTCTAGTCCATCTGCCTTGGTCCAGGCCTCAGAGGGAGAGAAGAACCACCGGACCTGATACCCTTCCCCATCACCTTTCCCTTCTCCTTTTGTGTCGTGTCTTTTAGATTGTAAGCCTGAAGGCAGGGAACTGTCTAATTATAAGTTTATATGTACAGCACTGTGCAAACCTACAGCGCTATATAAATAAAGATTATTATTATTAATAATAATAATAATAATAATAATTTAAAACAATAACAACATTAAAAGCATAATTCATCCTCGATGGTTCTTAGTTGAGGAAAGAGATAGCACAAAGCAAGGGGTCAGATTCAATTAATAGGTCCCGTTTCAGAGCCGGGATCTAGGAGGTTTCAGGGAAGGCCTGCTGGAAGAGATATGTCTTCAGAGCTTTTTTACAGGAGTCAAGAGATGTTATAAGACGCAACTCATCCAGCAGACCATTCCAAAGCTTGGGAGCGGTAGCAGAGAAAGTCCTCTGGGAGGTCTGTAACAGCCTAGTTTTCACAGGCTGTAGCAGGTTCTTCCCAGAGAATCAAAGTGTGTGGGGGGGTCATACAGGGAGAGGCGGTTCCTGAGATAAGATGTCTCTGAATGATGAATTAGGTCCCATTTCAATAGATTACTGAAATTAAAGCAATTACAGAAACAGGAGCTACATGTTCCTGCAATAAGTTTAAAGAGTTTCTAAGTTGTGGTAGAAGTCTGCATCTCACAATGCTTACAGGTCAGTAATCTGCATCCCATAGGTAAGGAACGTGATAATTGTTATATATGCAAAACTGTGCACTAAGGAACAAATGTGTGCAGCCTGCAAAACATTTAGGAATAGCTGCCTAGTATTCAGTTTAAAACTTGGTGTTAGCATTATTAAGTCTCCACTGAAATTGCTAGTCACAGAAAGAGAGCATCACTGACTTTAAAATTTGCCAGCTGAGATTATTTCTGTCAGTCTCAAGCAGACAGCATTGAGATTTTCTGTCACTGGGTCAGTGTGTTGCTTTTCTCAAACTACTTTGATTTCCTTTCAAGAAGACAAGAAGTTCAAAAAAGGAGTAAGCAAAAATTTCTTGAAATAAAGAATGTTTAAAGGAGGGTAAAGAAAACATCTGAGTGTTTCTATGATTGTAATTCTAACTAATAATGCTTTTAGATTTTTATGATCTCTGTTGAGTCTTAATGTCAGCCATGTCAACATTTGGTCTCATTCAGCCAATAGCAGCAGAATGTATTATTCCTTCAAAAGAGTTGCAGACATTGTATTGTTACCCATAGAATCATAGAATCATAGAATCATAGAGTTGGAAGAGACCACAAGGGCCATCCAGTCCAACCCCCTGCCATGCAGGAACTCCAAGTCAAAGCATCCCTGACAGATGGCCATCCAGCCTCTGCTTAAAGACCCCTTAGGAAGGAGACTCCACTACACTCCGAGGGAGTGTGTTCCACTGTCGAACAGCCCTTACTGTCAGGAAGTTCCTCCTAATGTTGAGGTGGAATCTCTTTTCCTGCAGTTTGCATCCATTGTTCCGCGTTCTAGTCTCTGCAGCAGCAGAAAACAAGCTTGCTCCCTCCTCAATATGACATCCCTTCAAATATTTAAACAGGGCTATCATATCACCTCTTAACCTTCTCTTCTCCAGGCTAAACATCCCCAGATCCCTAAGGCGTTCTTCATAGGGCAAGGTTTCCAGACCCTTCACCATCTTAGTTGCCCTCCTTTGGACATGCTCCAGTTTCTCCACATCTTTTTTGAATTGTGGTGCCCAGAACTGGACACAGTATTCCAGGTGGGGCCTGACCAAAGCAGAATAGAGTGGCACTATTACTTCCCTTGATCTAGAAACTATACTTCTATTGATGCAGCCTAAAATTGCATTGGCTTTTTTAGCTGCCGCATCACACTGTTGACTCATGTTCAGCTTATGGTCTACTTGGACTCCTAGATCCCTTTCACATGTGGTCTCATTCAGCCAGGTGTCCCCCATTTTATATCTGTGCATTTCATTTTTCCGCCCTAAGTGCAGAACCTTACATTTCTCCGCATTGAATTTCATTTTGTTAGCACTGGCCCAGCTTTCTAGTCTATTCAGGTCATTTTGAATTTTGATCCTGTCCTCTGGGGTATTAGCTACTCCTCCCAGTTTAGTGTCATCTGCAAATTTGATAAGTATGCCCCCAATTCTGTCATCCAAATCGTTAATAAAGATGTTGAATAGCACTGGGCCCAGGACAGAACCCTGTGGGACCCCACTGGTCACTTCTCTCCAGGATGAAAAGGAGCCATTGTTGAGCACCCTTTGAGTTCGGCCAGTCAACCAATTACAAATCCATGTAACAGTTAACTTGTCTATCCCACATTTTGCAAGCTTGTTTGCAAGAATGTCATGGGGAACCTTGTCAAAGGCCTTACTGAAATCGAGGTATACTATATCCACAGCATTCCCTTCATCTACGAAGCTGGTAATTTTATCAAAAAAAGAGATCAGGTTCGTTTGGCATGACTTGTTTCTCTGAAACCCATGTTGGCTTTTTGTGATTATGGCATTGGCCTCTAAGTGTTCACAGACTCTCTGCTTAATGATCTGCTCTAGAACCTTTCCTGGAATTGATGTCAGACTAACTGGACGATAATTGTTGGGATCCTCTTTTTTTCCCTTTTTGAAGATGGGGACAACGTTTGCCCTCCTCCAGTCTGCTGGGACTTCTCCTGTTCTCCAGGAGTTCTCAAAGATTATTGCCAATGGCTCTGATATTACATTTGCCAGTTCTTTTAATACTCTAGGATGTAGTTCATCTGGTCCTGGAGATTTATATTCATTTAGGTTAACCAGGTATTCCTGTACTACCTCTTTACTTAGTGCCCTGTATAAAATCATGGCATAAATGATAAACATTTATATGACCCCCTAGATGAACCCTGGCTGCTGGTCAAGCCTGGAAACTGGCCAGACCAGAAAGGACTGGTCAAACAGGAAAGAGAGGATTAGAGCATATTGGGCACATCCTCTCAGACAATACCATCACCAGATAGTAAAAGGGAGTCGCTTCAGATTGTGATCTAGTCAATTAGGAGGTGTAATGTTTGTCCTCCTGGTACATCTCCCTTACAATCTGGGGAGCCTTGAGTCATCTCCTTCAGGCTGCCACCACAAGGATTAATCCCTTTGAGTCTATCAGACCCTATTGTACAAACAATCAGCCCACCATTAAGCACCTTTGCCAGAGGGGATATTTTCCCTATAAGAACCCTCAATTTTGGGCACTCAGTGTGCCAGCCCAGAGGTCTGCATACTCCACGTCAGTCTGATCTCTGAACCTGGACACCGGCAAGGGCCACTCAAACTCACGTTGCAGAGCAGACTTGTCCCAGAAATCACTGTCTCTTTCGGATCCCCGAGGAGAATCCCCACTTTGGTAAGCATCACCATTAGTCAAGCCTCAAACCTATTCCCAACGCTAACTACTGACTTTCCTCAGCCTTGTATGTGTGTGTGTGTGTGTAAGTGCATTGTGTCATTGTCTTTCTCTTTAATAAATTGGACATTAATTAGACAAGCCTGTATCTGCAGAATTCCTTGAACCCCGGCCCTCTTGGTATACACAGCGGGAGGCGACCTCGCAGGGTTGTTGTAGCCGACCCATCTCGCAATTTGAGCTAATAGTATAATTCCCCAACTGTATGTTCTAATTGCCTAATTTGACACATTCATGATCTAAACAATTGAACTTTACAGAGCCAAGCCTATTTATAGAAATCATAACCTATTCCAGTACTCATTCAGAGACTAAAATGGATTTGTATTTATAAGCAAAAGTCTTCTTTATCTGTTTTAATTTGTCCTTAGCATATAAACTGCTTTGAAGATTTGAAATAGACAGGGAGTGCTTGATAGGAATATGTATTGTTACATTTTGTTCAAGTACAGTTGGTGTGTATGAAGATTATTGCATTTCCCCATGCCTTGGCAGTAGGCAGCCTGTATCCAGCCTGTATCCATCTTCTCCAGCAGCTTTTCAAGAGCAGGAAAATCCATTTCATGAAATGCTGCTGGAAAAGCCCAGTTTGGAGACTGACTGCCTACTGCCCATGCACAGGGAAGTACAATAACATCCATTGGTGACAGTTATAACCTGTGTTTATCCTGGTGTGGATTTCGTGTGCGATAATCTGCTGTGTGTGTGTATCTTCAGGTCAGCTGGCAGCATTTGGCTGCCCCATGAATTTCATAGGGTTTTCTTAGGCAAGGAATGCTCCAAGGTGGCTTTGCCAGTTCCTTCATTTGAATTATAGCCTACAGCACCTGGTATTCATTGGCAGTCTCCCATCCATGTACTAATCAGGGCTGACCCTGCTTACCTTCCAAGATCAAATGGGATCTGGTGCCTTCAGGGTATTTCAGTTATGAAATGGATCTTGTCTGTGTATTGAGTGCTATGCATAGGTATTCAAGGACTCCTGTTCCTTTGGGCCGGTCTACACATGTGTGTTTTATGTGAATTGGTGCAGATTTTCATGCCTTCAAATCAACTGCAATTTTCTTCACTTCATTACTTCATATTCACATCTATGTGCTTTATGTTGGTTACATGTAGCATCATTGGGGAGGGGGCTGTCAATCAAAGGATACAGATGCACACACTCCCACTTGTTGCCGTATATGGAGTCTCCTTCCTTAGAGGTCTTTAAGCAGAGACTGGATGGCCATCTGTCGGGTATGCTTTGATTGGGAGTTCCTGCATGGCAGGGGGTTGGACTGGATGACCCTTGTGGTCTCTTCCAACTCTATGATTCTATGATTCCCTCCCCTCCCAACAGGTTAGCATTGTACTTTTCTCCACTCACCTACTGTTTCCATCCTTTTGGTCCTTGTATACTGCAAAGTTTCCTGAAAACAGAAGCTTAATTAATCCCTTCTTCTCCATCCTTCACCTCCACACACTTGAAATCTGGAGAAACTGAGGCAGACTTTTAATATACAGTGGTCCCCCGGGTTATAAAATTAATTCGTTCCAGCACCTTTTTCGTAAGCCGAAAATTTCGTAACCCGGGGCCTATTTCCCATTGAAAATAACTAATCCGTTCCATGACCCCAGATTGACCCTGCAAGTCAATGGAAGGTTACAATAGAGGCCTATTTCCTTAAGTACCCTACAATACACTCTAATAGAAACTTCCCTAAGGCACTAAAGAACTTAAGAATGACTTGCAGGGCCAATCTAAAGAATAATAAAAAAAAAGATTTGCAAAGAACCAAAGAACCAAAGTTTCAAAATCCATTCACTGCACAGGCCTTGCCAAGGGCCAAGGACACCTTGCAAGCAGAACAGACCCCAGAAAGCTTTCAAACTGCAAGGCAGTGCACTCTGAACACTGTCTCAGCCCACTTTGCAAAGAACCAAAGAACCAAAGTTTCAAAATCCATCCACTGCACAGGCCTTGCCAAGGCCCATGGACACCTTGAAAGCAGAACAGACCCCAGAAAGCTTTCAAACTGCAAGGCAATGCACTCTGAACACTGTCTCAGCCCACTTTGCAAAGAACCAAAGAACCAAAGTTTCAAAATCCATCCACTGCACAGGCCTTGCCAAGGCCCATGGGCACCTTGCAAGCAGAACAGACCCCAGAAAGCTTTCAAACTGCAAGGCAATGCACTCTGAACACTGTCTCAGTCCGCTTTGCAAAGAACCAAAGAACCAAAGTTTCAAAATCCATCCACTGCACAGGCCTTGCCAAGGGCCAAGGACACCTTGCAAGCAGAATCTAAAGAATTAAAAAAAAATTTTTTTCTTACCTTTGCTGGTCATGGCAAACTTGAGTGAGACAGGAGGAGGAGGAGGCCACCCAAAACACCCAAATTTAAACCCAATCAATCAATTCAACCAATTTGAACCAATTCAACCAACTTTAACCAATTCAACAAATTTAACAAAGTTAACCATTTTAACAAATTTTTTCTAAAAAAAATTTTTGGGCTTTTTAAGAGTCACCAGCACCTTTGCCCTTCTTGGATGGCGGTTCTCCGAGTTTCGGGAAGAACTGGTCCAAGGATGTCTGCTTTTGCCGGCTCTTAACCAGGTTCCTAAAATGGCTAAGGCAGACATCATCAAAATGCGCAATTGCGCGGCTGGTGAACACCTTCTCAGGGTGATGCTTCTCCACAAAATCAGCAACAGTCTGGAACTGCTGCAAAATGTCTTTGATTTCCGAAGTGCCAATTGATGCGGCCGCCTCCCCCTCCTCCTGAGCTGTCTCTGACCCGAACAACTCCTCCTCCATGGCCGAGTGCTGCAAGGCTGCCAACGCCTTCAGGTCCTCCGTCGAGAGCTCCTCGTCGTGTTCCTCGATGTCCTCCTCGTCGACGACCAGTCCCATGCTGTGTGCCAGGGAGACGATTTCCGCAACCTCTGCCTCACCGGGATCTTCAACTTCGGCCTCTGACCCTTCCGACGCAACAGCAGCAGGCCACAGCTTCTTCCAGGCTGCATTGAGGGTGCGTCTGGTGACCTCCTGCCAGGCCAAGTCCACCATCGGCAAGCACACGACGATGTCAAAGTGCAGCACTTTGCAACTTTCAAATTTCGCGCCGTTTGATTTTCGTAACCCAGGGATACTTTCGCAAGCCGGGGCCATTTTTTCGGCCCCGGCTGTTTCGTATCCCGGGGTTTTCGTTAGGCGGGGGATTCGTATCCCGGGGGACCACTGTAATTAGCCCTCCCTTTCCTGGGAACTGGGTGAATGAGTTAATAATTAGGGGAGTGGGGAGATGCCTCTGGGAGAGCTCCAGCCCCTTCCCTGCCATTGAAGGGGAGCATCTGCATATTTCTTCCATAGGTAGGGAATTTTAGCTATTTAAATGCCTATTGCCTTCAGGAGTGGTGGTGGGGGAGTGGAAATTGAATACCAGTTTCAAATAATCAGTTCCAGTCTGAAAAAAAATATTAAAACTGCTGTAAAGTGCCAAGGAGAATAGGCAAACCCTATATCCACCTAAGACTAAACAAATCTATTAGCAAAAACACCTGTCGGCCAACCTATATTCCCACCCTCTGCCATGCAAAGGCATTCCAAGGGGACACCCATAAAATCCTCATAGATAATACGGTAGAAAGTGTGATTCCTTTTTCTCCAAGCTTGAGGACTTTTTCATCTTCCCCATCCACCCACATAGGCCAAATACATTCAAATCACATATGGCCAGGTCACATTCTGCTCTCAGTCTATCAGGATAATTTTCATTGTGTATACTGGTCCATAGTCTGACAATAAACAGCAAGGTAACAGGCACAGTGACAAATTTGCAGATGACACCAAATTAGGAAGAGTAGCTAATATCCCAGAGGACAGGATCAAAATTCAAAATAGATTAGAAATCTGGACCAAAGCTAACAAAATGAATTTCAACATGGAGAAATGTAAGGTTCTGCACTAGGGCGGAAAAATGAAATCCACAGATATAGGATGGGCAACACCTGGCTGAATGAGACTACATGTGAAAGGGATCTGGGAGTCCAAGTAGACCACAGGCCAAGCATGAGTCAACAGTGTGATGTGGCAGCTAAAAAGGCCAATGCGATTTTGGGCCGTCAATCTGATCATGGAGAGATATATCTGAATGCCATCAGCGTACTCCATGCCTCCGAATGATCTCACCCAGTGGGTTCATATATATGTTAAATAGCATCAGGGACAGGATTGCACCCTGAGGGATGCCACAGTTAAGCTCGATTCTGGACGCCTCATCTATGGATCCTGGCAAAACATTGGCCTCCAAGGCGGCCCTTATCTGAGAGATTTTATCTGCAAAGTGGGTGTTAAACGTGTCACAGCAGGCCATCGTTGGGATGAGTAGGGGGTTCAGCACAGGGGGGACCTGCGTCAATTCCCCCACAGTTCTACATTAAAAAACACAGCAATGTTGCACAACAAAACCATGTGGCTATTTCATCCTAAGAGATGAAAGTAAATTTTGCCACTCCTTTTCTTCTAACTATATGCCTTGGTAACATCCCCATGCCCAAGTTGCTGCCTTGCCACCATTGAGTGGTCCTTACCAACCCCCTTGAGCCTAGAAAGCTGGGCCTAATCCTCCACGGTAGAAGGGAGACCTAGAGCAAACTGATGCTGGCATGTTTCCGCTCCAAGCTAGGCCTGCAAAGTCATTGCTCGGCTCTTCCATTGCTCTGCTCCTGTAAAGAGGAGGTGCAGGAGACAGAATCTTCTTGTAAGTCCCTATGATTCATCTCCTTCACCTCTGACCTGGTGTGGTGGACTAGGCTGCAAGTGTGCTATTGGACTCCTTTTTCCTCCATTGCCTCTCCTGTAGTTTGTGTGCTCATGGATATAAGGAGCTGAGCCATGTTTTTTGTTTGTTTGTTTGTTAGAATGGGGTGGTATGATATAAGAATGAGTAAAACAATTGTTATTGCCGAAGGTTTTCTCACTTGCATGGAGGGGAAAAAATGAAACCCAAAAAGGAAATGTAAATATGTACCTGTAGCTGTAAAATCATTTTACTCTCTTTTTGTGTCTGTATCTGAATAAGTACAGCTACAAACCAGGCCTGTTTTCCCCTTAGGTCAAGAACTACATTCACTACAAGGGAAATATTATCAGATGTAATATTTGTTCCTTTAAAAAAATATCTACCGTAAGTGTCAAATCACATTAATGTTCCCTGAATCTTTGCTTATTTGCAGTGGTTTAATTTATGACATCTCTGTCATTGTCATGGCAAGATATTGCAATGTCATATTATTGGGATCTGTAACAACTTCTCCAGAAGTATTAAAAAAGATTTAAAATTTAATTTCATTGTAAAATTATGATCAAACAGAAGGCACTATGTAAAATATCAGTCTTCATCCAAGTGGGTTTCAATCAGTTTTTTTTTCTCTTTTAGCAAATTGAGTAATCTTTGATATTAAGAAATAATTTGTTAAGCATTTACTTAAGGATTTTTTTTTCTCATTTAGCATCTGATACTGAACAAAGATTGGGGAGGCAGCCCACTAATGAACCATCTTGTTACCTGCACTGTAGCCATAATACTACCCACTGCTGCTCTATAGGTTTGTTAGTATGCTCACTCCAGAGAGGTTTTTGCAGGCTGGCAAGCTCTAGGCAACAGGTGAAGAAATTCTAAGCTAGATCTGGGGTCATAGAACCATAGAATCATAGAGTTGGAAGAGACCACAAGGGCCATCCAGTCCAACCCCCTGCCATGCAGGAAATCTCAATCAAAGCATCCCCAGCAGATGGCCATCCAGCCTCTGTTTAAACACCTCCAAGGAGGAAGACTCCACCACACAGAGAGGGAGTGTGTTCCACTTTACTGGATGAGTTTCAATCTGTGAGTACCGATGATGTGGACAAGCTCCTTGGAAGCCTGAGGAAGACGACCTGCCCTCTCGATTCTTGTCCATCTTGGTGGTCGTCCGGGAGGGGGGACACATTGAGGGTATTCCTTCGGGATATGATCAATGCGTCGTTTAGGGAAGGCATTGTACCATCCTGTTTGAAAGAGGTGGCAGTGAAGCCCCTCCTCAAAAAGCCTTCCCTTGACCCCCCGGACAGGAACAACTACAGACCAGTGTCCTTGCTACCTTTTTTGAGCAAGGTGATCGAGAGAGCAGTCACCTCCCAACTCCAGGTTGTCTTGGAGGAAACCGATTATCTCGATTCATTTCAGATTGGCTTCAAGACTGGACATGGAGTTGAGACTGCCATGGTCACTCTGACCAACGACCTCCGCTTGAGTATCGACAGGGGTAGGGTGACCCTGCTGGTACTCTTGGATCTCTCACCAGCTTTTGATACTATAGATCACTCCATCCTTTTGGGTCGGCTGAGGGAGTTGGGAACTGGAGGGAGTTGGGGATTAGAGGCACTGCTTTGCAGTGGTTCCACTCCTTTATCTCTGGTGGATCCCAAAAGGTGAGGCTCGGGGACAGTTGCTCTTCCAAAATCGAGCTTAATTGTGGCATCCCACAGGGCGCAATCCTGTCCCCTATGCTATTTGACATCTATATGAAGCCGCTGGGTCAGATCATTCGGAGGCATGGAGCTCAGTGTCTTTAGTATGTTGATGACACTAAGATATCTCTCTCCATGACCAGATTGACGGCTCAGACTTCAGATGGCGTCTCTCCTCTTAATGACTGTCTTAGAGTGGTAATGGATTGGATGAGGAAAAACAGATTGAAACTAAATCTAGACAAACCAAAGGTATTAACAGCTACAGGCCTGAAATTTGGGAATACAACTTCCAGTCCTAGATGGAGTCACACTTTCCTCTAAGGAGTCTGTTCACAGTCTGGGGGTACTTCTAGATTAATCACTTCATATGACTTGTCAGGTGAATGCAACGGTCAGAAGTGCCTGTTATCAGCTTCGGCTGATATGCCAGCTGCGCCCTTTCCTGGACATGAAGGATCTGGAATCTGTGGTAAATGCTTTGGTAACCTCACACTTGGACTTCTGCAATGCACTCTACATGGGGCTACCTTTGTGCCTAACCTGGAAACTTCAACTGGTCCAAAACATGGCAGCCAGGCTTGTCACTGGAACATCCAGGAGAGAGCACATAACACCCGTGCTTAAGTCTCTCCACTGGCTGTTGATTAGATTCCAGGCACAGTACTTTAAAGACCTACATGGCTTGGATCCATCTTATCTCAGGGACTGCCTCTCCCCATATGATCCCCCCCCCGCTTGTTTCGCTTCTCTGGGAGGAACCTGCTGCAGTCTATGAAAACTAGGCTGTTGCAGACCTCCCAGAGGACTTTTTCTGCCACCACTCCCAGGTTATGGAATGGCCTGCCGGACGAGATCCGTCTTATTAAGTCGCTTGATTGCTTCAAAAAAGCTATAAAGATGCATCTCTTCTGGCAGGCCTTCCCAGAAACTTCTTAATCTCCCGGCTCCAAAACTAGGTTTGTTTTTCCCCCAGTTCCCAACACTTTGATCCTGGATGCCATAGTTCTATGCTGCTCAAGGAATGGTTGTTTTTATACTAATGTATTGTTTTTAAATTTAATGTTAGTTTAATTTAATTTTAAAGGGTGGGAGGTGAAGTAGTGGGTTATTGGAATTGTTTTATCTTGTGACTTTTGCCTGGACAAAGGAGCTCCGATTGCCTGGACAGAGGAGCAGCATGTAAATAAAACCTATTATTATTATTATTATTATTATTAACCATGTTGCACAACAAATAGCCATCACTCTGGACAATGTAGGCAGATTATGTCTGCCTTCATTCAGCTTTCAAAATACCTGGGAGTCTCCAGCTGAGCCAGGTCTCCTTCCTGCAGATCGAGATCAGCATGTAGCAACAATCACGTAGACTCCCTAGTGAAAAACTGCATAACTTTTAAAGCCAGAGTTGGGGCATGTTTGCAGCAGACGATTATAGTTAGGAAAATGCAAGAGCTCATTGGCCATCTTAAGTCTGCGTGCCAGGTGGTAGTTCCCAGCAGGACATTTCTTCAAAGGCTGTGTATGCAATGGCTGGCTTGCATCATCTGCATTATAGACTACAAATCATGTAGCAGATCAGATCTGGCTTGCAAGATTGGCTTGATTTCCTTAAACAGCACAAAATGGGATGTCCTTTTGGAGGAATGAGGTGAAGCTGAGGGATACTTTATAGGTTCCTCAGACACTGATGTGTCATGCTGCTTTGAGGTTTACTAAAAAATTTCAAAAATAATAGAAGGTGTGACTTTCTAACAAGAAAGCTGGATGAGAAGAACCAGATCACACTGGATTGCTCCCCAGGGCTCTGTGTCTCACTGAAGCTTGACTCAGGCTTGCATCCTTCCGAGGTCGCTAAAATGAGTACCCAGATTGTTGGGGGCAAATAGCTTACAATTGTAAATGAAGCTGTTTGTTTAACAAATTGTAAGCCGCTCTGATAGTCTTGGCTGAAGAGCGGGGTATAAATAAAACATTATCATTATTATTATTAAGGGTCCTTGGGGAAGTCAGAAAGAAACTCCTTGTCAGCAGAATCCCCAGATGAGTAGCTCCCCCCCCCCCTTGCACTTCACTTTTGAATGTTCAAAATTAAATAGTTAATCCAAGTGGCTCTATTTAATGAAAAGATTGGTCTGTTCGTCTTATCTCCTGAGTTGGTCAGCAAAAACTATGTTCCACCATTTTCTTCATTCACCTTGACTGAGAAGTCAGGCACTTTACAATACAAGGATTAAATTAAATTTACCAAGGAAACATGTTTTTCTTTCTTCTAATTTTCTTAATTAGCTTTATTATTTCATTTTATCAAAACAGCAAGTTTTAATGTGGATTGATCAGATGAGAAAGAGTTCAGCTGCCTCTTTTCTGCCTCACCTTTCTTTCACTTATATTTTTGGGAATGGTAATGATGGTGTTTTAATTACTAAAAAGATACACAAGTCTTCCAGTCATCTCTAGTTTGTACTTAATAACTCTGTTTGCTCAGAATTATTTCAATCTAGACTTGATTCTTCAGCTAAACAAGCATGAATACATGACATCTCTCTTGAGTAGTTTTACACTTACAAAGTACAGCGCGTCTAAATCAAATGATAATCAGCCACGATGAGACTTTGGTTTTGCTATATTTGTAGCCAATAAAGACTTTGTAGAGTTGAAAATTAATTTCTAAATAACTTGTACTTCAGTCCTTCTCCACACTGCTGTTTGGGGGATTTTCGTAAGGTGTCAAAGACCCCTTTTTCTTCCTCTTGTATATCAGGTGTTCCCCCAGAACAGTCTGAAAAATGAAAGGTGTACATCTCCACCCAGTTTTCCAGCTCCTACTTATCCAAGCTATGGGTTGCTATATTCTGGAGCGAGTGATGATTGGAGTCAGAAGAAAAAGAAGTATTCAAATATTTCCTGTTGTTTGAGTCAGGTTTCTGAGGCATTCACAAGGATGGAAACTGCCAGACTCTCCCTTCCAGAATGCTTACTGGGGAATTTGGTGGTTGTAGTCCCAAAATAAACTTTTCCCATGCTCATATGGAATCCAGATGAGATCTGAGTATGGCCTGCTTCTTCCCTGTGTCTGGGCCGGGCAATTTCAGTTGCTGGCAAGGTCTGACTAACAGAGAGCTCCTCCATGTCAATACACTTTCCACCCTAGCATACAGTGGAGAAGACTAGACTCTCTCCTTGTATCAAGGAATTCAATGTGTCAAAATCCCAATTTTATCTTCTTCTGAGAATTCAGCTGCAATGTGACTCAACTAGGCTCTCTGATCACCAGGTATTAGCATCTTGCACATAGAGCCTCTTTATCAGAGAAGTGCATTTCTCTATGAAACTCTTTGCAAGTCTGGTGCACAGCAAAAAAAAAAAAAAAACCTCAATATTTTATGTTCCTTCTTTTGAAAGTAAATGTATTCTGCATATATCTTCTGGTGGCTTCTGAAGGGCTTCTGCAGTCAATCAGATCCAAGTAACAGCCAGCAAAAAGAATGTGATAGTGGTATAAAGCATAGTGGGTGTTCTTCCCCTCCTTTTATCATAGGTCCTAGCTATCGTGTTGAGGTAAGCATTTCATTTATTTAAAGTCCCTTGGATATTTAAAATGTTTTCCTTGCTTCCTGTGCTACCCACCTATATGCATACACCCACACCAAACACATAGATTTTGCCATTAATGTGTCATCTCCAAGTATTGTTAGCACTCTTGGGCTATCATTCAGCAAGATGTATTACCCAGAGTTATGCTAATTATTAGCTAGGATGAAATTTATGTGCTCTGTGAAGTCTCCGATGAAGGCTTTGGCATAACAGCAAAACAAAAGAATGAAAGAAAAAGGAGCCAGTAAGCTGTTGAGCATTACATTTGTGCTTATGAGAGCTTCTGCAATTTGAGCATTTAAGCTTCTTGCCACAAAACTGAACTTTAAAAGTATTCCAAAGCACAATGGCTGACAGCGTTAGCTCTTAATGTGTTAGAGACCCATTGTCTCAGCTAATACTGCAATTACTTGACTCTGCCCAAGGCAGACTTATCATAAACTGAGCAAATGACATACAGACAAAGCTCATAGAACCCAGAGGGGGAAATGACATCAGTACCCCATGAGACTCATAGAATACAGATCCACTTAGAAACTGTAGGCACAGCTTGCTGCAAGAGAACTGCATGGAGGTATTTCCCACAGTTGCTGCCATGTACACCTCCAACTTATTTTCAGAAGAACTGACTTTTTGCTCCTGATGTACATATCGATATATCTTATGTTACTGTGTCTTTCCTCTAAAGCAGGAGTGGAAGAAGTCAGGCTGTAGGACAGCCTACATTCCCAAGACCTCCTCCCAACTTTTGTGGCAGCCTGCAATCTCCACGTAGTTCTCCCAAACCACCACTGTTTGAAACATGAAAAATGAATTGCCTCTCCCTAAAGTCTCCAGGAGTGGCCACCCTAGCCTTTTAAATGGGCTGCAGTCCTCCTGTAATTTTTAACATTTAAACAACACTCTTCCCCCCCCCCCCAAAAAAAAAAGAATCAAAGTCAGGAATCCTTTTAGTGGCTTATGCAGGTAGAAACTCAACTTAGTCAGGGTAAGTACAGTTGGCCCATCCTATCTGTGGATTCTGCATCCGTGGATTGATTCATCCATTCACTACCTGTTTAGATTTGATTGTTTTATTACCTGGATCGTCCACATGCCTTAGGTCTTCATTCCTTTTCTCCTTGGAGCCTGACCTTGTATTCTTAAAGGTCATGTGACCACTCAAGAACATGCTGAATCCACATATGAAATATGAAAATATAGGGGATCCCAAATACAGCACTAGGGTATGCAGGGTGTACTGGCAGAAAGTCAGGATAATTTTTTTAAAAAAAAATTAAGTTTATTTTGTGACCAAAGATTGAGAAACAACTTTGTTTTCTGCTCCACCACGGGCCTAAATGTAGACAAAAAATGGACTGGTAACATCTACTTCAAATAGAAGATGACCAGAATTGAATTAGAGCATAGATTCAGAAAAATATGTACATCAACAAAAAGTCTAGTTGGTGTTGTATGTATAATGAAAACTTCACACTTTAGGGAACATTACAGTTTGATTTCTTTGTCAAGAACAAGTGCTCTCTAGAAGGAAAAAGCAAACCATCAAGAAGAAGTTTTCAGAAACAGCATATAATAAATGGTTTAAAGGAGGATCAGACAGAGCAATCCATAATTGGCACTACCAATACAATTTCTAAAGTAAATATGGATTCCACATCCATTTCATAGAAAGATAAAATGCATTTCTAGAGATACTAAAGCTTTACATAGGACTTTATCACATGGGGGAAAACAGGAGGGAAAGTGGGGGGAGGGGTTAAATGGACATTATCCCGTGAAAATTGTGTGATCACTTTGAAGTTTTTCACACACATCATGATTAAAAAGGATTTATCCTGGCAATAACCAGGTAAAAAAAACAGCAACAAATCATTCATTGGATTTCTCCATGAATAATTTGTTGCTGGTTATTACTTGGTTATTGCCAGAATAAGTCCTCTTTAATTGCGACATCATGTGAAAATCTTGAATGGGATTGCAAGATTTTCATGGGATAATGTCTGTTTAAACCCCCATTTTCCTCCAATTGTTCCCATGTGATAAAGTCCATATGTTATTGGACCTGTTCTGGCAGTCACTACAAGAAATCATACAGTTACTTTAAAAATAGTTATATTGTTTTAATGCATTTTAAGTTCAGTAAATGTATTTATTTATAGCTAACACTGTGTGACACAACCTGAAATTATGATCAATATTTGTTTTTGTTTTTTTAACATTGCAATTAACTCCGATGCAGGGCTGTGAAGAAGTTCTGTATATGTTTGCCACAATATCATTTTATGGCACATGCATTCATTTACACTGAATTCATTCAAACTGCAAGTCAAATTTTATGTTGGAGAGAGAGAAGGGACATTGATTACAAGGATGTTTGATAAATGTATTCCAAAAATGCAGATATAAAATTCTAATCTTAAACAGAGAGGGACAGAATGGTAAAATACTCTGTAAAACTGAGTGTATCAATAAAAAAAACCCTAGGGTTTTAAAAATCATAGTTAATACAGACATTCACTCCACAGATTTAAATCATTTTAAAAACACTTAAGTACTTTGATCTCAGAAAAACCACTTTCAGATATGCAAACATATCTGTGGAGGATTACTGTCCTGAGATAACACTGCTGTCTTATCTTGCTTCAGTTTCTGATCTATTTATACCATCAAGGGAATGATGGGATGGGAAAAGCACAAAATGAGCCTCGGGAATATAAAGATACTGTGAACTGACCAAAGTTTCATCTTAGATGAACTGTTCAAAAAGTCATGATCCTGGACACATAAAGACTGAGCAGGGGCACTCAAAGTGCCCTCCAGATTACATTAACTTCTGTAAAACAGCATGTAACTATCTTGGTACTCACGTATTGCTGAGAGCTAAAATAATTCTAAACAAAAGATTTACATACACAGCTAAGAAACAGAGGGATTTTTTCCCCTCTAGGAAGAGCTTGTGAGCAAAACTTAATTTATCCATAAAGAACTGTTATTGCATAGTTAACCAGAAACCAGCATTCTATTGCTAACTTCAGTGATCTTAGGTCTATGTTTACATTTTTTTTTATTGGGGAACAGACACAGAGGAAAATAATAGAATATATAGAGATTTGGGAGATATGTATTAAAATATCCCTTGTGTGTTGTTCACGGATTTCTAAAGTAGAATTTCCTGTTTCTTGGGACACTTTTTCAAGTGGCTTTTCCCTAAGAAATACTTTCATTCATTTGAATCCTCCTTAGCAATCAAAATCATATTTCTTTCATTTGTATCACAACAGAGCCAAGAAGTACAGTGGTCCCCGGGTTACGAATCCCCCGCCCAACGGAAATCCCGGGATACGAAAGAGCCGGGACCGAAAAACTGGCCCCGGCTTACGAAGAAATCCCCGGGTTACGAAACGAAAGCGGCAGGAAATTCAAAAGTTGCAAAGTGCAGCTATTGGCTAAGGGGGCTGGTTTAAGGGGATTCGCTAACGTTCAGCTTTGGCGCGAATTTTGAACTTCGTTAGCAATCTGATTGGCTTGCGAAAGCAAGCTGATTGGCTAACGAATGGGGGGGGGGTGGCTTCAGAAATAAAAGCCAGGTTCCAGTGCTGTGACCCCTTGTTCGGCCTTTGTGAACTGGTGAGATAGAGTTGCTTCTGAACTCTTGGCTCCAGTGAAGGTCCAAACTTCTTTGACTGGTTCTGCCTGGCTGACTTCTGCCTGGCACTTTGCATCTACGCCTGCTCTTTGGATCAAGCCCTCCGGTGAATCCCTGGAAGTGCAGGTACAGTATGGATTTTTTACTTCTTCTTGTGGGTGAATGATGTGGATGATGTGGCCTTGTGCAGTGAATGGCTTTTGCAACTTTGGTTTTTTGGTTTTGTGCACATTGGACTGAGAGAGTGATCACAGTGCAATGCACTGTTTCGGGGGGGGGGGGGTCTTCTGCTTCCAATGTGTCCATGGGCCTTGGAAAGGCCTGTGCAGTGAATGGCTTTTGCAACTTTGGTTTTTTGGGTTTTTGCACATTGGGCTGAGAGAGTGATCACAGTGCATTGCTTTGCAGTTTCAAATGTTTCGGGGGGGTGGTCTTCTACTTCCAATGTGCCCATGGGCCTTGGAAAGGCCTGTGCAGTGAATGGCTTTTGCAACTTTGGTTTTTTGGTGTTTTGCACATTGGGCTGAGAGAGTGACCACAGTGCATTGCTTTGCAGTTTCAAATGTTTCTGGGGTCTCTTCTGCTTCCAATGTGCCCATGGGCCTTGGAAAGGCTTGTCCAGTGAATGGCTTTTGCAATTTTGGTGTTTTTTTTGTTTTGTTTTGTTTTTTGCACATTGGGCTGAGAGATGATCACAGTGCATTGCTTTGCAGTTTTAATTTAGGAATTTAGGCCATCTGGGGGGTGGGTGGGAAAGGGTGGCCTGTGAATGGGTTTTGCTCAGTGCCTGTTTCTTTTGCCCTTTTTAGGCTTGGACTATGGCCCCCAAGAAAGCCATGGATAAAAATGGGGAGGAGAAGAAGAAAAGGCTTCCCTTGTCCTTAGAGGACAAGAAGGAAATAATCACCAAACATGAGAGGGGAGTGCGCTTGGTGGACATTGCGAAGGAGTACGGAAGGAACCCTTCTACCATCGGCACTGTGCTCAAGCAAAAGGAGGTCATCAAAGGCGTTGCAGCTCCAGCGAAAGGCGTCACCACCATTAGCAAGCAGAGGACACCTGTGCATGACGAGATGGAGCGCCTGCTGCTCCTCTGGATTAAAGAGAAGGAAAGAGCTGGGGACACTGTCAGCACATCCGTGATTTGTGAGAAGGCCACAGCCATCTTTGAGGACCTGGCCAGCAAGGAGGAAGGTGAAGGAAGTTCTTCGCAGGAGCAGCAAGCCACCCTGGAATTCAAGGCCTCGCATGGGTGGTTTGACCGCTTCAAGAAGAGGACCGGCATCCACTCTGTCATCCGTCACGGGGAGGCGTCCAGTGCAGACCGCCAGGCCGCCGAAGAATTTGTCCAGAGGTTCAAGGACATGGTGGAAGAGGAAGGCTACGTCCCAGAACAAGTCTTCAACTGTGACGAGACAGGCCTGTTCTGGAAGAAGATGCCTCGCCGCACCTACATCACCCAGGAGGAGAAGAAATTGCCAGGCCACAAGCCAATGAAGGACAGATTCACTCTTGCGCTGTGTGCCAATGCCAGCGGGGACTGCAAGGTCAAGCCCCTGCTGATTTACCACTCGGAGAACCCCAGAGCCTTCAAGGCACACAAGGTGCAGAAGGACAGGCTGCCTGTGATGTGGCATGCCAATGCCCGAGCATGGGTCACATGCCTCTTTTTCGTGGAGTGGGCCAATGGTGTCTTTGGCCCTGCTGTCAAGCGTTACCTAGAGGACAACAATCTCCCCCGGAAGTGCCTCCTCATCTTGGATAATGCTCCTGAGCACCCGCCTGGCCTGGAAGAAGACATCTTGGACGAGTTCTCCTTCATCAAGGTCCAGTTCCTGCCTCCCAACACGACCTCCATCCTTCAGCCCATGGACCAGCAGGTCATTGCCAACTTCAAAAAACTCTACACAAAGCACCTGTTCAAGAGGTGCTTTGACGTGATGGAGAACACCCAGCTGACCCTGCGAGAGTTCTGGAGAAAGCACTTTGACATCGTCATGTGCTTGCGGATGGTGGACTTGGCCTGGCAGGAGGTCACCAGGCATACCCTCAATGCTGCCTGGAAGAAGCTGTGGCCTGCTACTGTTGTGTCAGAAGGGTCAGAGGCCGAAGGTGAAGATCCCAGTGAGGCAGAGGTTGCCGAAATCGTCTCCCTGGCAAAGAGCATGGGACTGGTCGTCGACGAGGAGGACATCGAGGAACACGACGAGGAGCTCTCGACGGAGGACCTGAAGGCGTTGGCAGCCTTGCAGCACTCAGCCGTGGAGGAGGAGTTGTTCGGGTTGGAGACAGCCCAGGAGGAGGAGGAGGCGGCCGCATCAATTCCGACTTCGGAGATCAAAGACATTTTGCGGCAGTTCCAGACTGTTGCTGATTTTGTGGAGAAGCATCACCCTGAGAAGGTGTTCACCAGCCTCGCAATTGCGCATTTTGATGATGTCTGCCTTAGCCATTTTAGGAACCTGGTTAAGAGCCGGCAAAAGCAGACATCCTTGGACCGGTTCTTCCCGAAACTCGGAGAACCGCCATCCAAGAAGGGCAAAGGTGCTGGTGACTCTTAAAAAGCCCAATTTTTTTTTAAAAAAATTGTTAAAATGGTTAACTTTGTTAAATTTGTTGAATTGGTTAAAATTGGTTGAATTGGTTCAAATTGTTTGAATTGATTGACTGGGTTTAAATTTGGGTGTTTTGGGTGGCCTCCTCCTCCTCCTGTCTCACTCAGGTTTGCCATGACCAGCAAAGGTAAGAAAAAAAATTTTTTTTTCTTTATTCTTTAGATTGGACCTGCAAGTCATTCTTAAGTTCTTTAGTGCCTTAGGCAAGTTTCTATTAGAGTGTATTGTAGTGTACTTAAGGAAATAGGCCTCTATTGTAACCTTCCATTGACTTGCAGGGTCAATCTGGGGTCATGGAACACATTAGTTATTTTCAATGGGAAATAGGCCCGGGTTACTAAATTTTCGGCTTACGAAAAAGGTGCTGGAACGAATTAATTTCGTAACCCGGGGGACCACTGTAATAGTATTGCTGCTTCTATAATAAAAATAAAAGCCAGTGCAGTATAGCATTAGACTAGAACTCCAGGGGACCAGAATTCTATATGGGTATGGAAACCCTCTGGATGACCTTCAGCTAGTCTTATGCTTTAGAGGAAGGCAATGGCAAACCTCCTCTAAAAAAAAAAATCTTATCTGACCTGAAGGCCCATAACAACAACAAAGTAGGAATAAACACTGAATAAAGTATGCCTGGATGTTTTTTGTGTGTGTGCGTGTGTGTGTTTTTTAGTACAATCTACTTCACCCTTAGGTTGTGTTGACGGTTTTGTACAAGACCCACATAAACCTAAGGTTAGTGTTCTGGAAGCCTAGTCTTGTCATCCAAGTTGTAATTCCCCAAGCTCTGGTCTGGCATTGCCTGTCCTGCACTGCGGCCAGCACACACAAACATATGCCGATAAGAAGGGCTCAGCAAGGAACTAGCTCTGCAGCTGAGAGAAAGTCTACTGACCTTAGTATTGGTAAACCAGAAGCCAAAGCCAGTCAGGATTGGAGAAGTCACAGAAATCAGTTCAGTTCAAGGTCAAGGCAAGGAGAAGGCAACAGTAGTCCAGTTCGTTCCAAAGTTGTAGGGTCAAGGCAAACAAGAGTTCAAGAAACACTGAGCCAGTGCCGGCAAGCAATCACACCAAAGGATCTTGCAATAAGTTCTGGCAAAGGGATGGCGTCCCACAGGTGGTTAAATAGGAGACACCCTCCCTGTAGCCAGCTGTGACTTATCTGCAGATTGCTTTTCTGCAAGCCTACGGGATCGACACAGGCAAGCACTCTCAGCTCTCCTTTCCTTAAAGGAAGGGACCTTCAAGCTCGGTTCTTCCTTAGAAGCCACACTCAGCTGCTGAAGGGAACTGCACAGTGCTAGAGCCTAGCTGAGCCTCCACTCCTGGGGCTGAAATGGCAGGGATGGGGTCTGGCAGGGCAGAACTGGGACCTTGTCTAGCCTCCAACTCCTCTTGCACCTGAGGAGCCATATCCTTCTCCTCATCCTCCGATTCCACCTCTTGGCTGGTCATGACATTGCCACGGGGGGGGGGGGAGGGGATTGGGTCCAGCAGTTCTTCTCTCCCACTGAGGCCTGGATCAAAGCAGATGAACTGGAGGGAGAGCTCTTCTTCTTAGTTCAGGTCAGGCCCGATGGAGCTGGCAGGCCTCTCTCTCCCTCTGAAGATGTAGATGGCAAAGGGAGGGCTCATCTGCTTACTTTCTTTAAATGATGCAGTTTGAGGTCAGCTGACTAAAAACATGTATCTCATGGGACTCAAAAGGCTCGGTCTTCTTCAGTAAGCATGGTTAGGATGACAACTAAAACCAGAACGGGCAGTGGAATTCAACACACCAGAAAATTAGCAATGGAATATGACTGATTAAAAAAGAGATTGCTAAGGTCATTAAGTGGAATAGTTTTCTTAAGTATCTTCTGTACTTCATGAATAAAATGCCTGCAACTTCTCCCTTACTCTGCCCCTCTTCTCATCTTAAAACTTTTAAAGTTTTAGGATATTTTAAAAGAAAGGAGATGATACTTGGGAGATAGGTAATGACATATAAGTTTTAGGCTGATATTTATTTGCTGACAGAGGCAGTTGGTTCCAATTTCTTTTCACTGGCTTAGATCCAGACCTTTTCTTCTGCAGACACAGAGCTTTTTTATCCAGCTGAGCCTTTCTGCTGGCAAAATGAAGTTGGTCCCTGTGATTACAGGGACTTTTGGTGTAAAATCTTGGTTAATTTATTGTATATTAAGGTAAATTGTTTAGGTATGGACTATATGTAATGTAAGGACCCTTCTGGAGGCAGTGAATGTTGAGAATGAGAAAGAATGAGAATTGGTGGAATGTCTCAGGAGATTTGACAAAGGTCCAAAACACACTGCAGAAATAATCCAGATTAAGACTGCTTTAACTACCCTGGCTCAATACTAGAGAATCCTGGGAACTGTAGTTTTGTGAGACATTTAGCCTTCTCTGTCAGAGAGCTCTGGTGCCACAATAAACAACAGTTCCCAGGATTCCCTAGCACTGAGCCAGGGCAGTTAAAGAAGTCTCAAACTGGATTATTTCTGCAGTATGTTTTGGACATAAAACAGGTAAATGACAGTTGATGACAGTTAATGAAGGCTGCTGCCACATTGTAGAATTAATGCAGTTTGACCTGGTTTAATTGTCATAGCTCCATCCTATGGACTCCTGGGATTTGTAGCTTGTTGTGGCACCAGAGCTCTCTGACAGAGAACATTAAATATCTCACAAAATTACAAATCCCAGTATTCCATAGCATTGAACCATAGCAGTTAAAATGGTGTCAAATTGCATTAATTCTTCACTGTAAAGGCAGCCATTGTCAGTTAGAGTTAGAGCAGATAGAATAGTGAGAGAGTGTGTAGAGGAGTGAGTGAATGGAGCATTAGGGTTAAGAGAGTCAGTAAAACAGGTTTAGGAATTATTATGCTATTTAAGAGTCTGAATTAGCTAGGGGTAGAGGGTATGAGACCATGTGGGCTGTATTTTAAATGAATTAAATAAAAATTCAGTTTTGTAATATTCAACTTCTCTTAATAAAGTATTGTTGTTGTAGTCATACACTTTTATTCACGCCCCTTTGGCCTCCTGGAATGCTATATATTATAAATCTTAGATTCAGATATGGTGTCTGTGCTGGCAGCAGTGAAAAGAGAGGGATGCTGTCTGGTAAGGATATAAGTTGCATAGTATTTCACACAAGTACCTTGAAGACATTTAGGAGGTCCCCACAGTTGGTGGCCACAGCAGGAGGAGAGAAGGAAGTCCTTAGGGTGGCAGAGATGAGGACATGGGAAAGCCTTCACTCTTGATGGTAACGGTGAAATTTCTAGAAATCTTCACATTTAGTGGCACCAGAGGTTTAGTCAGAGCCTTACAGTTGGTGAAAAAGCAGTGGTGGGTTAAGTGTGACCCCTCAACAACCCCCAGGTATCCCTACCCCCAATCTGCACTAGAGGGTCAGGAGACCCTCCCAAGCAGTGTGGGGCTGTAAGAACCATCTCCTCTCCTTTTTTTACTGACCAGAGTACTCTCATTGGAAAAAACACACCAACCCAGTGACTATATTCCAAGAGACAATAGCTTGAATCTTACTGGTTTAGTTCTGACTAGAGTAGATCCATTGAATCAATTTTTTGAATGAGGCATCAACACTAAAATCATCAATGCCATTGATTCAATGGGTGTACTACTGTTGAGATTAACAGGATTCAGGCTAATTCAAAAATAAGAAAACTCTGGTTTTCAAGATTGATCAATAAGAAATGGCCTTTCATAATACCACTGTCCTTCAAAGACATGTTTCTAGATAATTTATTTGTCAGAAATCATAAAACAATCCCTAATTCAAAGCTTAATTACAAGAATTAATCTTATTTTATTTTTTACATGCTGTTAATTTTAACCCAGAACTATGTATTTGAATAAATAAAAATACTGTCTCAGAAGAAAGTAGTATCTACTAAGGGCTTCTTTCCAGGAAAGTGTAAGATTTCAGCTTTAGTTACCTTCCTGAACAAATACACATAACTGACAAATAAGAATTAAACAAAATATTGACAAATTGAAGGTTGTAAGTATAATTCTGCATGTACTAGTGATACATACACATTCACCAATTATAGGCCCAATAGTGGATTGTTTTTACATGGCTGAGCTACAAGTCAACAGCAATAACTGACAAAGAAGATTGGCGCCTCGAGCTGCAATGGTATAAAATTTATGCTCTGATAGTTCTGCTACTTTAAGAGGCCACTGTAGCATTTAACTTCCTGTGGACAACATAAACAGCTCAGGTACATAAAACATGTCAGAGTAGTAGTTCTTTAAAAACACACCAAATGCATCTTTGGTAATAGGCAAACAAACTTTAAAACCACAAACCACTATTAATTTTCTGGGAGACATTATTAAGATTGAAACCTTAACCGTAAGCTGTGAAACAGATCAACAATTTTCTTTAAAAGACATGTGTAGAATTTGAAATTGTAACTCAGAATTGTGCTGTTTTCTACATTCATTCAGAGTTCAAGTCTTTTCAGACTTCTCAAAGGTTGAATGCATGAACTAAAAGGCCCATGTTCCCCCCCCCCCTCCCCTGGTTAGACAACACAGACCAACAGTGCCAGGCTGGGCCAAATGGCCTTGAGTGTGACCTTTAATACAGGAAACACTATCATGACAGCTGGCAGACCACACAGTTCCCTCTTACCTGCCGCTGTCTCCATGTTCCCTTTTGAAGACCCCAGTTGTGGCCTGTGACATTGGAAAGAGGCACCTGGGCACATGGGTGAAGCAAGATGCCTTGTTTCCACCCTTTTGGGCCATGGTAGGGGTGGCCCTCATCCCACTCAACAGTGTATTAATAAAAATATTTTGGTTCTTTAGTATGTGCATTTTCATTCACACATTCATGTCTATTCATATTTTTACATTTTATAAAGAAATAGCTCTTCTCCTCCTCTTCCTTCTTCTCCAGCAGGCAAAGGTTCCAAATCCCCTTCTTGCCTTTCTCTTCCCCTCCAAGACAGAAAATTTGGGAAGAGAAGGAAGGATCAGGCCCTCCAAGGCTCACACCCTCCTTGAACAACTTTTGAACCCCTTCATGGATTCTGTTTGAGAACCACTGCTGTAGGGTGAGCCTTCGTTTCTGTTTCATTCCTGACACTCCTCTACATAAAACAAAAAACCAAAAACTCTAGCAGAAAATATCCCCAAAGATGTCATTCAGATAAAATAGAAGTACACAAGCAACTATCACATGATTTAACATGCCACTTATTTAGGATCTAAAATGTTCTAGGGATTTGCTTCTTCAGCTCTCTGATGTGGCAGACTTGCAGAGATCCCCCGCTCCATGTGCCAGGGACCATTACCATCTTTTGCCCATTGATTACGACTCTTCTTTATTTCTTGGAAATTTGCCGTGGACTGGCAAGCCAATAGCTCTTGACCATCACTGGTCCATAGACCACCACTTTGAGTAGCACTGTCCTAGGGGAAGTGCTATGAGACTGCTATTGTTGGTTTTTTGTTTTGTTTGTTTGTTTGTTTGTTTGTGGAAGAATATTGTAAGAATGATGCTGTGAACTAATACTGTATAGAAGAAACGTCTTATGATGAGAAAACATATCAATTAAATGTTCAAGGAGAAGAAAAAATGCAGGTAACAGCTTTCTCATGCAGACTGAATATTTCTTCCATGGCTTTCTAGATGACAGAAAGATAGATAGAGATGAATCTGTAGGCAGCTTTACTATTAGAAGTTGGTCTAGACAATATTTTTTGCTCTAAATGGAATCAGTATGCCTAGCAAACCAAAACCTAAAAGAAACAAGGACAGAATGCATTACTGGTGACAGGATCACTTTTTTTCAGTATTAATTATCAAATACAAAAAGTAACCATAACCAATTATGTGGCAGGGGCTGAAGTAGACAAGTTGCTCCCCCAGACAAATCATACACAGCCCATTTCTATGTTTATTGCTTAGAGGGCTTTACAGACTGCCCAAAAAAGGCAGTCTGTGGGTGCCCTTTTCCGTGCTGGATTGCGGCCAGGGCAGCCTCACCAGCAGCCCCAGAGGCCCCAATCCACCGCTTTTCCAGGCCTCAGAGAAGCGGCAAAATGCCACTCCCCTCAGCCTGGAGAGGGGTGTCCTTGGGGCTTCATGCTTCATGCCCCAAGGACACCCCAACAAGTGCAGGAAAGGGGAGAAGCCCCTTTCTCTTCTACATCACTGGCCTGGCCATGTAAAGGCCACACCAGCAATGTGTGTGGAGAAAAGGAGCTCTGTTGTAGAGCTCCTTTTCGTGACACTGAAAGGATGCCCCAAGCGTCCTGGAGCGCTGCAATGGCATCAGGCACAAACCGGTCTGTATGGACGCGGCACACGCCATGATGTCATCATCGCGCATTCCCCACCAGAAAAAGGCGGAATAGAAATAATAATAATAATAATAATAATAATAATAATAATAATATGGACGGCACAATTTCAAAATGGTGCCATCCGTAAGCACTAGGGCTGGGGAGCGTGCGGATGGTGCACTCTCCCCAGCCTTACTTACGGCGCAGGGACAGCACTTTTTGGTCGTCTGCACAGGGCCTTAATTTCCTTCCAGATCAAGGAACTAAAATGCAATGGAGTAAAATTAATCCTTCACAGGCCAAATGATATTAGGAGACATGATCATGCTCTTTGCTTTGCTTGCTATGGGCTTCTCTAATCAAAGGAAACTTGCATATAGCCAAACCACCATGAATTAAAGACCAATTGCAGGAGTGTTCCTGCAAATGACACTTGTTGGAGACAGAGGCTTTGTCTCTCCCATGCCTTTCTCTCTCCTATGCCATTCTCTACTGAAGAAGACGTGATGTGGGTGATATCCTATGAAGTAATTCTCTCCCATCCCAACCTTGGACTTTCATGCAGTTAACATATTTTCATTCTATTATATTTGTTTTTTGGGAGTTTTTTAATATGTTGGGAAAATAAGATTCTGTACAGTAACAGTCAGCACAGCCTTTGTGTAAACTGTTCTCACTTAAAATATTTAGGTTGGAAATGGCAAAACATGAGGCTGTGACACATACATCTCCCCTTCCCCTTCCGCTTCCCCTTCCCCTTTCCCTCCCTCCCTTCCTTCCTGGAGATCAAACATGACAGCAGCAGCAAAGAAGTTTGGAGTTTGTATATGTGTGCATGTACATAACTATGAAGCACATGATAATTTAATTTTGTCTACCTGTTCTATTTTTTAAAAAATATAACTTCTGCCACTTCCAGAAAATCAGAACACACTCATGTTTCTCACCTGCTTCTGTCACAAAAGCTTTACCAGCAGCAGTAGGTCTTGGTCTCTATGGCCGACATGCCCCCCCTAGGGCCACTAGAAGGTGCCCATACCATTTTAATTGAATATTAAAATATAGGCCTTCAAAGGGGAAGGGAAAAGAAATAAATCTGTAAAATGAAGAGGGACAGTCATGTCAACCAGAATTACCTCAGTTAACAATGTAAATATAAATGTCTCTTAAGGCATTTCTAGAAGAGCAGGACAAGCAGAACTGTATCAAAAATCAAAGGACAGTACATTCAAGACTCATTTATTCATAGTATAAATGCTATGTGAGAACTGTTGTTGTTGTTATCCACTCTCGAGTTGATTGTGACCCACGGCAACCCTGTAGATGAGACATCTCCAAAATTCCCTGTCCTCCACTGTTCTGTTCACTTCCTGAAAATTCATACCCATGACCTCGTTTATAGAGTCCATCCATCTATAGCATGCAGCCTTCCCCTCTTTTTGCTTCCCTCCACCTTTCCTAACATTATTGTTTTTCTCCAATGGGTCATGCCTTCTCATGATGTGGCTAAAGCACAACAGCCTTAGTTTAGTCGTCTTGACTTCCAGAGAGATTTCTGGTTTGATCTAGGAATCATTTGTTTTACTGCTTGGCTGGCCATGGTATCCTTAACTATCTTCTCCAGCCCCACATCTCAAATGAATTTATTTTATTCCTGTCTGCTTTCTTAACTGTCCTGCTCTTGCATCCATTCATGCTAATAAGGAATATAATGGCTTGTACTATTCTATTGTTTTATTTTTATTTTTATTTTTATTTTTTACTTAGTTGTATATCTTTATATTTTAGGATCTTTTCTAGTTCTTTCATAGCTTCCCTCTCCATTCTTAGTCTTCTTATGATTTCTTGACTGTAGTCCGTGTTCCAATCAGTGTTTGATCCCAGATAAGAGAACTCTTGCTATTTCTATCTCCTCATTATCAAGGTTGAATTTGTGTAAATTCTCTGTTGTCACTATCTTTGTTTTCTTTATGTTCAACAGTAGGCCTTCCTTTGCACTTTTTACGTTGATCTTCCTTAGTAGTTGCTCTAGGTCTGTGATGTTTTCTGCTAGTAGTATTGCATCATCTACATACCTAAGTCTTAGACTGTTGATATTCCTCCCTCTTATTTTCACTCCTCCTTCTTCTGTGTTCAAGCCTGCTTTTTGTATGATATGCAGATAGAGCTTTTAGCATTGCTCGTTCAGAGGGGCAGGTTATAAATAAAAAAATTATTATTTATTATTAGCTCCTTTAAGACTAACTGAAAGAATTGGCAGCATGAGCTTTCATAGAATTCAGTCTACTTCCTCAGATGCATTTGGTGGAGTAGAAGCCAGGTACAGACACACACACATACACACACACACACATGCCATTGGTATGTGAGGATGTCAATTCAGATTACAAATTCATTGTTTATGGAAATGAAGTTGCAGGTCCAAATTTAACAATGGTCATTAGTGTACAAAGAGGAAATTGGTCTTCATGCATGGAGATGAATGGGCAGATCCAGTTTTACAATGGGGCTAGCCTGTGAATAGATGAATGTAAGGCACTGCCATGAAAATGGGGTCAAATAGTGTTGAAGTGCATATAGTGTGTCAGGAAACAATTGTCTTTGTTCAATCCATTGCTGAGGGACTGTAGTTTGTGGATGAATTCCAGTTCTGCTGTTTTGCTTTCCAAAGAAAAAATTCCAAAGAAAATTGGTAGAAAATCCTCATGGGGTGCCTTACATTCATCTATTCCCCACAGTCTAATCTATGAAAATTCATGCTGACAATTTCTTTCTTTCATTCAGTCTCAAAGGTGCTACAAGATCTCTCTACATACTGATTCTACAGACAAACATGGCTATATCTTTGAATTTTGTATAATATGTTCTGTATATAGGTTGAACAGATAGGGTGAAAGTATGCAGCCTTGCCTGACCTCTTTGCCAATTGGGAAACTGGATTATTTCTGCAGTATGTTTTGGACGTTAGTTACTTTAGTAACAGTGAAATAGGAAAGGATGGCCTTTTTGCAAGAGGGCACTAAATATGTCTGTGGGCTTTGTCAAATTTCTGTCAGGTCAGGAACACGAGCTGAACATAGGAAGCAGGTCAGAAATTATTTGTTCTTCTAGCTCAGTAAAGTTTATTTTGATTGGAAGCAACTCCACTGGAGTCTCATGCAGTGCTCTTCCATATTCTTTGTTACTTGATCCCTCTAGCCAGAGATGCCAGTATCCAAACCTGGGACCTTTAGAATAGAAACTATGTACAGTACCACTAAATTATTACTTCTCTGTAGGGAGGTAAGTCCTCCTGTTTCAAAATTTGGTCAAGTAATATCTTTATTTTTCCTAGAGTTATTTGAGTGTCCACAAGCAAGTGGAAGTTTGATACATATTGTTTAACTGGAATTTCAAAAGGTTTTTGATGAAGTCCTTTCTGAACAAAGAGTCCTGAACAAACATAGTAGTTTGGTGGTGCATCTGTCGAGATTTGGGTTGGACCCAATTTGGTGCTTTAAAGCAAAACAAAGCAAAACTAAAACCATCTGTCTTGGGCAGACAGATAGATACAGGGATTTTTGTACTATGTGCATTTCAATTTTGATATGTTTTCTGAAGAGGAACAGATAATAATGTTTCTATTTCATGGCATAAATGGATGAAATTTGTGTGCATAGTTGCCTTTTCTGAGAGAATCAGGAATAGGAATGTAAATGTACTGTTTATCCTCACATGCAAAGGCAAATAATACTTTCTCCTCTTTGTGGAGAAAATCAATATTTCCATGCAGATTTCCGTGACATTCACACATCCCAAAGTGTTTTGGTAGATCTTTCTGTATAGACATATACGAACAGAAACGCATACTGGAATTTCTAAATTAGTGCCACTTTTTGTGCATTGGTACACATTAAAAACAACAACAGGGGGATAGGTTTTTCAGAAATCTCCAAAAAAAAAGTGATCCAGGATTCTCTACACTACAGAAACGCACATTGGTTTTTATATGGAGTTTCATACAGAGTTTTACATTTAAAAAAACAGATTTTTGCACAAAAACAGTTACTGGAGACACATGTTTTTGTGCAAAAACATTATTTATGCACAAAAAGTGTGTTTCTGAATTATATTACACACACCATTTACTGGAAATATATGTCAGGGACGTTGTGCTAAAAATTGTGCTATTACACCAAAAATACAACTTTTTTACACACAAAAATGTACATTTTGGAAGCAGTAGAAAATTGTAGATCAAATTGTGCTCAGATACTCTCCAAATGGATACATCGCTTTTTTTGTGCTGAATCATACTCTGTCTGCAATGAAATACATTTTTTGCAGGAAACACTATACATTTAAGGAAACGAAGGACAGCTGAAGCAAAAACAGTATTTTGTGCATAAATGTGGGGGTGGGGGGTTGTTGTTTTAGCAAAAATCAACAGAATTATTGCTTAAAATACTTTGGGATGTGCAAATATTGGACAAAAACTGCACAAACTGTGTCATTCTCCTTGGTCTGGGACCCATTGAAATGATACAATTATAGACCTGTTGTTCCACTTTAATTGCCATTGTTCCATCCTATGAAACCCTGTAGTTTGTCATTAGAGTAGGCACTGGGGTAATGTGTCTGAGAATTATAGATGGCCTCCTTACACTGCAAGTGCCAGCATTCCATGGGAATAGGATGAATGCCAGTTCAAAGTGGAATTATAGCAATATGCAGTGTGGATGGGTCTAAGGAATGTTAAATATTGTTTCCATTCCTAATTAGAAATGTGAAATTTCAGACAAATAGGTACAGAACGTTTTGTGCAAGAGCAGCCTTTATAGTTTGGAGATTTCTTTGAAAAACGTTTTGTTTGGCGCGTGTGTGTGTGTGTTAATGCATAAATAATAAAGGTGGCACTGATTGACAAATTTCAGGATATGTTCCAAGTTTTGATCAGAAGAAGAATGTGCATGGGTGGAATTATTTTATTCCCTCAATATGTTTTCTTCTTTTTCTTTTTTAATTGCAATACATTATTTCCATACTCTTCAACCAAGCACTGGAATTGCAGAGCCCCAGGAAAATCAGTTACTGTTATTACAAGTTAGAAATGGAAAGAGAAAAAAAACATGCCCTTGCCCTCTCACTTGAGACAGCTAGGCAATCAAAAGATACATTTTTGGAAAGAGTCTGCATTCTTCCATATACAAGGAGGGTTCTTCAGGAGGGTTCAGATCCAGATTCAGTTCACTTTGAGAGAGCCCCACTTCAATTTGGACATCCCTTAAATCCCTATAAGTCTATTGCCAGCCCACAGTATTATGAATATAGGGATGTTTCAAGGACAAGATGGCATTTCTTACATTCCCTGTAGAATAACTGACTGGGGTGGCAGCTGAATCTTAATTCAGCACTAAAGATTGGATAGCATCCTCCATTGCCCATGAGGGTAGCATGCTAGTAAAGAAGACTCGGAACAGGCTCTTTGGCATTCTTAGCTTCATCTGCTCCCTCAGTATCTGTTTCCTGAGGACATAGGCCTCCCTCTGCCTAGATGTAGGGCTGTACCTCTTTTGTATCCAGATAAGTCCAGATTCTGTAACTGATAACTGGAATGTATTAAGAGCAATACTACCAAATAACACAAAATAACATATTAAAGTGATTTTATGCTTAGAAAAGGTTAGCTAGAACACCAACCAATCTCTTGTTAGCATAAAATGACTTCAGTTCGGAACCTATCTGTTGGGTTACTCAGTTATTAAATGCTCAGCCAACACATAGACACATCTCATTGATGAAACAGATTTATTCATTGGGACTAACAACAGTGAAGACAGCTGTTATGTGGCCCTCAAGAAGTTGTTGCACTACAACTCCCAGCATTTCTCACCACTGGCTCAGCTGGGTAGGGCTGATGAAATTGCAGCACAGAAACATCTGGAGGACCCCATGATTCCCACACCTAAGCAACTGGATTCTGGCCACTTTCTACATATTTGTTCTGTTATAGCATCGTTAGGAAATTGATGTATTCAGCATTAAATCTGAAGAAATATGTCAACAGTGCAGAAGTTACATAGAATTCATCTCATGATTCTGAGATCTTTTGTCTTCACTGGAATATATGCCCCTACCTTTACATTCAGGCATTTCTGGCATTTATGATTTGTCCAACCAAACTAGTGTCATCTTTACAGCAAAAACAAGTCCTGAGGCACCTTAAGGATTAGCAATATGTATGATGGAATCAGCTTTTGCAGACTACAGCCCACAGCATCAGATGGATGGCACATTAACTTCACTTGGCAGGTATATCTCTACAAGGGCATGAGGGGGTGGGGGATGTGTAAAACAGTGGAGTCAAAAGGCCATGAAATGCAAAACATCGCAGTAGTTCTGTCACATTTTGCTGCTATTCTTATGTACAATTAACCTGCCAACAAAGAAGGTGTCATCACTCTGACAAGAGACTTTGTCCACAAATGTTTATGCTAACATTTTTGTTGGACTTTAAATCATGACAGGTTTCTTGACATTTTTGCTACAATGTGCTAATACAACTGCTCCTTCACAACTCATTTTATAGAAAGTGTCACATTTGTAGAAAGTGGGTTGATTTATTAAACTGACAAAAAATCCTAAATGTGCTTCACAGACAAATTGCACATCTTAATAAAAAGAAAAATTGGGCAAGCCTCATGTGCAATTTTGCACACTGAACTTGCAAACTTTAGTTCTTTGCAGAATCATTTTCTGCTTGACATATACATTTTTCTTGCATGCATGAGAAGTCTGTATCACTTAATATGCCTACTTATGTGGGAATTGTGGGAATTGAGTCAAGAGACAGTCAAATGAGTTGTTCAAGGTCACAGTAATAGGTTTTGAATTTGAATTCAGGACCCATGACTTTTGGTTCAATGCAGTGCAATTGCTTTTTACAGAAGAAGAAATTCAAGACTCAACAAATTCGACAAGACACTGGAAACACCAACATATTCCACTGTTTAAACAGAGCATTGCAAATATCCCCCCTCCCAACAAAAGCATGAAATATGGCAAATTTATGAAACATTGAATGGTATCTGGGGAATTGGGGGAGTATGATTATGTAAATCAGACATGCTATGACAACTCACTTTTTGGGCTGGTATGAGGTTAGAATTCTCCAAGCACACAGTGGCCAAAATCCTTCCAAACCATGTCTCTCTCTATCACACACACACCCACACATGTGCACATCTTTCCAGGGATCTGCAAGGGATTTTTGTGTATGCAAGGCCATGATTGTTTTCATAAAAGAACTAAGTTTTGACAAAAAAATAATAATGTGCAAACCACAATGTTCATGCAAAAATAATGTTTCTGGATGCCCACTGTTTTTTTCTGTGCAAAATTGCTGAGTTTAAGCACACACAAAATCCCATTTATTTTACATACAAAAGCATGTGCATGTATGGAAGCTCTTTTTTGTGTGTGCAGAAAATGCATAATGTTCACATACAAAAACATATGCGCATAAATTTTGGCACAGAATATTTTCCTGAAAATTTTCAGGATATATGAATATCAGGTGAAAACTGCACAAAATTCTCACCTCTTTGCTATTCTTGATGACCAGGTCTCCAGAGTGTCAAGAAAGCCCCCTTTCATCCTGGAATTTAATAACATCAGATATTCTTTCCATCTTAGTAAATATAAACCATTTTGGGATAGGCCAGTTCCTCTTATGTGGCAGCCTTGAAGGGATTTCCTGAAGTATTGGATAACTGACTCCTTACTGAAGATGTTTAAGTGCATTTGGTTCCAAGGTTTTAGGAAATGGTACATGAACTATTTAATGAATAGTAATTTTATATGTGTATCACTTTTGTGTAGATTCAAAGTGGTTTGTAACAAAGCATGACAAAACAATTTAAAAAATAGCAATGCAGTTGCTAATAATGATGGTCAGAATCCTGTTGGGGAGTGACAAATGCATAAATATTGTAGTTGCAGTGCAAGGCAGCAGATCCTTTCCTAATCACCCCAATTCTCACTTACAGAGCAGCAACCACTGTAGTTGATGTAAGAGTCTGTTCCCTGTTCATTGGGAAACACCTGACATTCCTACCCCACTGCATGAATGATCTATGCTGCAACAGGCAGAAGTAGGATCCCTATTACAGTGATCACTTGCATGAGGAGGTGGTAGGACCATCAGCCAGCTGCTTCCTGACTAACAGAAGAACATAACCCTGTTGATTGCAACAGGGGGTTAGGGGACTTTCATGGTCCCTATATATCCCCTATCCTAGGAGCTACATAGGAATCATGAATATGGAACAGTCACAAGTGTATAACTCTAGGCTATACATTGGTAACTGCCCAGCAGGATTCCAGCCAGAAATAATATATCAACAATGGCCAGAATCCTGTATGGGAGTTGCATCTTTCTAAGTGGATTCACATGTGCAGGAATTAGAACTGGTCAGTTTTGTAACATCTATATCCAGTAGAGGACTGCTCTAACATTACTACATAGCAGAGCCAGCAAAGTGCCCAATGTACATTGTGCACCAATGTGAATGGCACACTCACATGCATTATGCCTATTGGACACTCATGCCAGTGTTACAATATACATCTCCACAACTTAGTTAAGAATATGTAGTTACATTAATTAAAAGGTGAGGATTATAGGATTCCAGTGAATAATAACAGCAGCAGCAACACAACATGTCCATGAAATGTAAAAGATGCTTCAAAATTTAATGTGGTGGTTTTTATTGTTGTTTACGTTACAGTTCCACATTATGATCATTCCCAATAATGCAATTTCAAGAAGAGAAAGGTGGGGACTACTGAAACTCATCAGGAAATCATTTCTAGAAGAGCAAGGAACAAAAGAAATCCTTGCTGATAATATCCTTGTGGTGGGGAAAAAGAGGCAAGGAAACAGGTGAGGACACTGCTCCTAAGTCTGGGGGTTCTTTTCAACAACAACAACAATAATATTGGGCTCTGTGAGCTTTGTCTGTTGTTGTGTGCCTTCAAGCCACTTCCAACTTATGGAGAACCTATCATACGGTTTTCTTGGCAAGATTTGTTCAGAAGACATCTGCCATTGCCTTCCCTTGAGGTTGAGAGTGACTTGCCCAAGGTTTCATGGTCAAGTTGAGAATTGAACCCTGGTCTCTAGAATCATAGTCCAATGCTCAAACCATTATGCCATGATGGCTCTGGTAAAATTCCTGCAAAGGAAGAGAATGCCTTGGGAATATCAATCTAACACCAGGCACACTTCGGTTACTCTCTAAATATAAAACAATTCTACCAGTTTCGTGATAACAAACATGGAATCAAAGAATAATTTCAGAATCAAAGCATCAGCCTAATTCATTCATTAATAACAGAAAATAAGTGAGACAGCTTCTGGTTAGAAAGGCAATGCCCTTTTTAGAGAAGAGCAGAGCTGGCAATGCACTCTCCTCTGTCACAATGCTCAAAGTGGCAGCTTTCAGGGATTGTAACAAACTATTGAAGTTTTATACCTTCTCTCATAATGTTCTTGTGTAGAATCGCTCTAATGTTTTGATGAGAATTTTATTTATTTATTTATTTATTCCCTGCTCTTCAGCTCTAAAAGCTATCAGAGCGGCTTACGATCATTATTTCAACTAGACGGTTCCCTGCCCTCAGGCTTACATTCTAACAAGACACAACACAAAAAGAGAAGGGAACGGTGGTGGGGAAGGGGATCAGGTCCAAAAGTTCTTCTCTCCCTCCGACACCCGGACCAAGGCAGATGACATGGAGGGAGGGCTCTGCTTTTTAATCCAGGACAGGCCCTATGGAGTTTGGCATGTCCCTTCACTCCCTCTTGGGTAAGATGGTGTAGGAGGGAGGGCTTTTCTACTCGAGGCCAGGCCTGATGGTGTTCCTAGGTCTCTCCAGTCCCTTCACTCCCTCCTGGGTAAGATGGTGTAGCATGGAGGGAGGGCTCTTCCACTTGAGGCCAGGCCTGATGGTGTTCTTAGGCCTCTCCTGTCCCTCCATTCCCTCCTGGGCGAGATGGTGTAGGAGGGAGGGCTCTTAGTTGTTTTTTTATTCTCATTTTTGTGAACTATATCAACCATAGCAGAAGATGTGAAACCTATATTTCCAAATAAAAGATCCACTATGTTACATTTGCAGAAAACAGAAATGTTTAAGTTGTTCTCTTGGTGAAAGTGAAAGGTCCATAATTCTCAATTTTGCAAGTCGTGTTTCCTCAGTGCTGGAATCAGTGACCTGCATAAGACCTGAGCTAGCTATTTGCAAGTGTTTGCCACATCCAGAAAGGTCTTAACCTCATTAAATGTAGTATTCTCTGGCAAAAAGAACAGAACTTAGCTTTCAAACAATGAGCTCATGGTCAGATTACATTGTGGAATATGTTGATTTTCTTGCCTGGTTAAGATTATATTTATATTATATATTAAGATTATATTTAATAATAATAATAATAATAATAATAATAATAATAATATTTATTTCTATTTCCCGCCTTTCCATCTGATCGAGGCAGGATTCCAACAGCAATAAAATACAATTTATAAAATACAGTTTAAAACATCATAATATAACAATTATTATAAACACAGCAATGTCAATGACCATCATTATTACCAGTATAACAAGCATCCTAGTTAGTTGAGGATATGCAATTTCAGCTTCTAATACTGTACTTCTTAATACTCTGCTAGAGGAGATCTGGTGGATAAGAATAATATGAGATTTATTTTTCACTGACCTGGCGTTGTAAGGGATTATGGTATGGAAGGGATGACCCTCGGTTCTCTCAGGTTAACAGAGGGCTTGGAAGACGGGATAGATTTCAACCATCTAACTCGACTTTCTTCTTGTCTTCTTGCCACTCTGTTAAAGCCATACCTCTCATTACCCCGCACCACTTGGATAGGTAGCTTCCACTCATTTATTTCATTCCCCACAGTCTTCTTCTCCTCACAGCAGTACATAATTAACAAAATAATTCCTAAACTGATTATAAAATTGTAACTGAACATTACTATGCTTAACCAATTGGAGAGACGACGGGCGGGGTGGGCCTCTGAGGTGCGTCCGCTTCTGGCGCTGTTTTTAAGGGTGCCAGGGGCCAGCAACAAGGGACCATAATACAATTTACCTCTGGATCAACTTATTCACAGCATCTATTTTGTTCCAGAATTTAGAGGATAAACTAGATATTGTTATGCAATGACCAGGATTAAAATTTCTAGGCTCCAAAGCCAAAAAAACAAACAAACAAACAAAAAACAACTCCATATAAAAACTCCCCACTTGGGAGGCTTATAGGAACTGCTATATAATTGCCAAAAATATCAGTCATAAACCCACAAAGAAAAGAGCACCAAGGTGGAAACCTGTAAGCTCACCATTCCTGCCGTTTTGGTGCAGTCTTATGGCAAGTAAAAGTTTATGCTGCCCTTTAATGTTTAAAAGATTTATGGCTTCATACTGGTCCCTTTCTGTGTTGGAAGGTTAACTGTGACTTTGTCTAAGCCAGATGCTCACTGTTGGTCTTTTTTATTTTATTTGTTGTTGTTGTTGTTGTTTGACCTCCTTACAACCAAGGTGGTCTGGAGCTGACATGAAATACATAAAAAATGCATGGTCTCAGCCCCTGTAATCCATGAAGAGCATAATTTGTTCTCAGAAAACACCTGCTAATGAACATAAACAGCTGTTTTAAGGATCTGCAATACATATCTCTTTTATTTGTAGACAGCGTGGAGTAAATGTTTGTTCCTCCCACGTGTGTCTGCAGCAATCCTGCAGAGAAAAAGAGAGCAAGAGAGGGGACCACTCCATCCCAATATTGTACTTGTGTTTATTGCCTTGGGCATTATTCATTCTGAGCACTGAATGGTCTTGATTTTAATAAGGGTCAGAGAGTGACACTTCACAGAAGTAGAGTTGTGGTTTTTTTAATAAATCATATTTCTTGTTTAGGCTTTCAAGTGTATTTCAAACTACATCAAATGCAAAGATGTTCCTTATTTTTAAAAATATTAATATGGTTAAGTCCTGAATTTTTAGACCACTGTTAAGGAAGGTACAGTCTGTTTCTTTTCATGCAAAACTATTTGTTCGCTGTAATTCTAGTTGGGAAGTCAGGCTTTGTGCTGAAATCTGCAAGCACCACCCTACATCAATGTTTGAGAGAGAGAGAGAGAGGACTTCAGTCTAACAAATTATTGATTTTCCAACATATTTTATAATGTACATTGATGTCCTATCATGAAGCTCCCTCATACTGGAAATTAATTGGCAAACTGATTAAAATATTTTCCCTTTAAAACAAAAATAAAGACAATACCCGAATCACTGAATACTAATATGAAACATGTTTCTAATTATTTGCAGATACAATTTGAGTTACTTTGATGAACAATTCACAAAGATTTTTAACAGTACAATAAAAAAAAAACCCAAGTATTTTCCAACAGATCTTCAACTGTAGAGAAACAAGAAAGAGGGATCCAAATATACAACACAGGCCCAGGAGGATTTATTTAAGATTAAGTCACTTTTATGTGTGTGATGCAACACTTTGACTGAAAGGTATGTGCCAGCTTATTAAGCATTTTTAAAGCTTGTTGACATCAAAGCATGAATTAGAATTGTGCTAAACTTCATGCTTATTGAAACAATTGAACCTTCAAGTACTTAAAACATGATGGTCTTGGACCAGAAAGATATTAGCTCATTATTCATTACACCCTACTAGTGGAATCACTAGGATTGGTGTCAACTCAGTGTGTTAACTCATGCTGTCTTCCGCAGACTGCCTAGCACATGCGCCCTCCACCTTTCAGGCTGCCTCTACCATGGTGGGGTTAGGCTATTGCTGTTGCTGCTGTTGCCTGATAGTCTTTTCTGGGCATGGCAGAGCTGCTCAGTGAGCAGAAAAGGAAGGTGACTTGCTTTCTCATACTGCCAGCAGTGCCCCCAAACTTGAAGCCAACCCCTTCCCACTAGCATAGGTTTCTGGTGCCGCCAGGCAGCTTTTTCCTGCTCTACAAGCAGTTCCACCAAATACGGAAGGAGCTGCCAGACAGCAGTCTCACCCCACCTCCACCAGCAGCCACAGTTGATGGACTGTAGAAACACCCTGGCTGATGGAGGGATGCAGCCTGGAGGGTCTTGGGATGAACAGGAATGACCACCCTACCAAGTGTTCAGCCCCTCTGAGATGTCACCCCATGTGGTCCGCACCCTACACTATTGATGCCTCTGCACCCTACGTTTTCTTGGACATCACTGTATGCCTGGTCAATCATCTGCTGTTTATCACAGAAGTAATGTCTGAGACCCAGAAGCATCCAGTTTTTCTGATATGAACTGAGGAATTGATGATAGCCTAACTTATTTGCACTATGGCATCTCTGTAACAACATCAACTCTTCCATGTAGATCTTTATATATGTTCTGTTTCCTATCCTACATTTGTCACTTATATGATGACAGAGTATTATCTGGTGGTGGTCATCAAAATGATCAAGACTACGATACTATGTCTTTTTGACACTATGTCTTTTGAAAATCTGTGGTGCGTATAACATGTGGCAAAGAAGCAGCAGTGCTGCTATGACAACACTACACACAGTAATGTATGATAGCAATCTTTAAGTATGCAGCAGGATGGAAATGATGGCAGCACCCTTGACAACACTTTAAAGAATCCTGTACATGTCACCTATTCAACAAAGGGAACATGAGGTACATCAGCATCTTCACATTGCAATCACCGCAGCAACTATTTTTAATGTGAAGGGAAGACTTCACCATTTGATTCTGCTCAGATATATATAAATTTATTATAATCAACTGATTAAGCACCAAGTAAAACATCAATCAACAGGCATTATAATAAAATACAAATAAACATTAGTCAACAAACATCATAATAAATGATCAAATTATAAAGGTAAATAATATTAATTAAAAATCCAGTTAAAATTATATTAAAAAGAGAAATAAATTTAAGAAGATAAAGGAGTTGGGGATGAGAACAAACTGGAAGGAATTAATTGATGCAGTAAGGACATATGACTCAGTCACTTTCTGGAAGATTGTGTTCATGGGGTTAGTAAGGTAGGACTAACAGACTTCTATAATCCTATTAAAATCTGGGAATCTTACATTACTAGTTTGTATGCAGTAAGACACACTGGGCATCCTCACTGACTGACCTCCTATTACTATTTCTGATTCTACTGAGATATTTGAAATTCCCCACATGACACTTCTCTCTAGATTCATAGTAAGGAATAATAGATTCTTCTCTCTACTATTACTCACTGTGTTTGCTTCTTTTTCCCCCTTTCTGATTAAAAGCCATACAAATCCCTCTGTGGAGTAATATTTTAAACAGTGAACCTGACTTATACAATTTCCCTCAGAAGACCTAGAACTCACGGGGAACAGAAGAGAAATAAGCCTATACTACAGAGAACCATATTCTGCCAGGGAGGGGAAGTGCAGGATTGTTGAGGATTTATGTCAGAATCCACAAGATAATTCTTCATATATTGGTAGGCCATTTTATAGCTGTAGGCAATTGATTGTGTGTGCCCTGGCTGCCTAAGACCTATTTTAAGACATCAATTGGGGTCATAACTTTCTTAGAACATTGATCAGGGTCATATTGGAGACCCTCTGTCAATTGCATATCTAGAATCATAGAATCATAGAATCATAGAGTTGGAAGAGACCACAAGGGCCATCCAGTCCAACCCCCTGCCATGCAGGAACTCCAAGTCAAAGCATCCCTGACAGATGGCCATCCAGCCTCTGCTTAAAGACCCCTAAGGAAGGAGACTCCACTACACTCCGAGGGAGTGTGTTCCACTGTCGAACAGCCCTTACTGTCAGGAAGTTCCTCCTAATGTTGAGGTGGAATCTCTTTTCCTGCAGTTTGCATCCATTGTTCCGCGTTCTAGTCTCTGCAGCAGCAGAAAACAAGCTTGCTCCCTCCTCAATATGACATCCCTTCAAATATTTAAACAGGGCTATCATATCACCTCTTAACCTTCTCTTCTCCAGGCTAAACATCCCCAGCTCCCTAAGGCGTTCTTCATAGGGCAAGGTTTCCAGACCCTTCACCATCTTAGTTGCCCTCCTTTGGACATGCTCCAGTTTCTCCACATCTTTTTTGAAATGTGGTGCCCAGAACTGGACACAGTATTCCAGGTGGGGCCTGACCAAAGCAGAATAGAGTGGCACTATAACTTCCCTTGATCTAGAAACTATACTTCTATTGATGCAGCCTAAAATTGCATTGGCTTTTTTAGCTGCCGCATCACACTGTTGACTCATGTTCAGCTTATGGTCTACTTGGACTCCTAGATCCCTTTCACATGTGGTCTCATTCAGCCAGGTGTCCCCCATCCTATATCTGTGCATTTCATTTTTCCGCCCTAAGTGCAGAACCTTACATTTCTCCGCATTGAATTTCATTTTGTTAGCACTGGCCCAGCTTTCTAGTCTATTCAGGTCATTTTGAATTTTGATCCTGTCCTCTGGGGTATTAGCTACTCCTCCCAGTTTAGTATCATCTGCAAATTTGATAAGTATGCCCCCAATTCTGTCATCCAAATCGTTAATAAAGATGTTGAATAGCACTGGGCCCAGGACAGAACCCTGTGGGACCCCACTGGTCACTTCTCTCCAGGATGAAAAGGAGCCATTGTTGAGCACCTAGACAATGTTCAAAGAATATTTTTAAAATATCAGTCCAAAAGGTAAGTAAGGATTCTAAAACTGAACTCTAACCAATGAAAACCACATAATTCGATTATTTCTATCCTGACTTTCTGATTTTCCACACACTCAACATTTCTGCTAAGGCAAAGAAATGAACAGAGCACTTGTATACTTGTTTACTCAGAAATAAGTCCCATTGGGGCATTACAGACCGCCCAAAAGGGGAGGTCTGTACCCGCCCCAAGAAGCGGCGAGATAGGGGCCATGGCTGCCACACCGGCAGCCTCGGAGGCCCCATCCCGCCGCTTCCGGAGGCTGCAGGGAAGCGGCAAACTGCCGCTTCCCCGCAGCGCCAGAGCGGAGTGCAGCAGGCACCCTGGGCACCCGCTGCACCCTGCTTCCGGAAGCAGTACCGAGGGAAGAAAGGGGCTGCCTCTGCAGCCCCTTTCTCTCCAGGTGTTTGGAGTGGCTGTTTGAATGCCACACAAAACACCTGGTGCAAAAGAGGAGCTCAGTTTTTGAGCTCCTTTCTTGCGCCGCGGGAAGGGTGCGCTTGGCACCCTCCCGTGGCACGAAGTTGTCATGGCGCGCGCAGCGTTTCTAAACACTGTGCATGCCATGACAACATCATGGTGTGCCCGTATGGATGCTTTAGGGTTAGGGAGAGGGAAGACGCTGCACCCTCCCTAACCCTAAAGGTGCCTCTTCATGCCCGTCTAGATCGGGCCATTGAATTGAGCAGGGGCATTCTCCCAGATTAAGCAGCCAGATTGATTATGGATGGACTGTGCTTGCCATAGTTTAGCATGTGTCTTTGTAGCAACAAGAAAGCATACCATGTTTCCCCCTTTTAAACATGTTAACAGTATCCCTGTCGCAATTCTTTATTGCACCAGTGATTGCTGGAAGAAAGGGGATGGGAATATCGGTCTTCTGTGTCCCAATCAACAGGAAAACAGACTTCCATTGCCCACAGTGACTGCCACCTAGTAAGACAGGATTGGGGACTTTTATGATTCCTATGTATTCTCTACACTAATGAATACTTAGAGATTGTGAGTATGAATCTGTTATGAATACACAACCCTAGGTCACACATTTGTAACTCCTATTGTGAATAGTCTAAATAATTCCATGGACTATACTTGATGCTTCTGAGTTTAGAATGTACAGTGCTCTCTCTCTCTTTCTAGAGAAAGTAGGTACCATATCTTTGAATTCAGTGGTCTTTAATGGATGATTATGAATATAGGTTTGGTAAACTGAGCTGTTTCATCTACTGGGCCTTTTCCTAATAACCAACAATTGAAGATGAAAAGTCCTTTTTTCCACATTCTAAGGTGAAAAATTAGAATATAGAAAATATTCAGTCAAGATTATTTCTGACCTTTTTCCCACTCAGGGGCTTTACAAAAAGTGCAGTCTGACACCACCTCTTTTTACTGCACACCATCACTGCAGCAACTATATGGAGTGGCGAAGGTGTGCGGTTAAAAAAAAGCTCTGAAACCCAGCTCCTTTTTGCGTCACAGTTGCAATGCAAAAAGCGCTGCTGGCGTTTTCAGAATGCCGCAGCTGTGCAGCGCCATATAGATGCTGCGCAGCTGTGACGTTGTCATTGTATACACCGTGTAAACGGCACTGCACAGTAACGACACCCCCGTCATGTGCTAGGGTTGCAGGGCGTGTGTAAGCTCCGCTCCGAGGTAACCCTAGCACGTGATGAGGGTGCCTTTTAGTGCCTGTCTATTTCGGGCCTCTGACAATTAACAACATGCTCAACTGTCACCCTGAATCCCAGCTTAACTTTGGCTGACTCATGCTCAAAAGGACACCGATCTTTTAAATTCTTTTGTCACATGAGTAGCAAGTTGATGATCTGTGAGATGTGGTATAAAAGAAGAAAAGCTGCAAAATATTTACTCATCAGTAAGTGTTTGATAAATGTTCAATAGCAGCTGAACTAATGAATGTTAAGCACCTGCATCTTGTGAAAAACAAACAAAAAGACCAAGACTTTTATGCATCGATGTATTATCCAAAGTTAAGATAATTCAAATAAATCTTCTCTCCCAAGTGAATTTTAATGTTACCTAACATTGCAAAATTCATGTCATTCCATATTCCTAATTGCATTTAAAAAAAAAAAAAGAATTCACACACCATTACTCCCCCTTATTAACATGCTTGATTGACAACATTAGAAAATTCAGATTATGGTCTATCTGCAGAACAGGAAAACTATTAAGAGGAATGAAAGGCTGCACCTGTCTGCACAGGAAACATTTTATTCAAACCCCCTCCATCCTTTAAAAAAAAGCAATGAGGGCAATGAAAATGTAATGAACAACGTAACAGGCAGTATGTTTAGTTATTTTCTAAACAGTGTAATGAGAAATGATAAATTATAGTACTTCTTGAAGGCAATAATGAGGACTGGGGATGAATTGCTTTTCAAAAGTAACTTTCCAAGCTTCACTGGCACCTCTTTCATGCAAACTATGAATGGTCTTGCTGAAATATAGTGGCCATTTTTTTAAGAGCAAGACAACAAAAAAGATGACATTTTCAGCATATTTTTGTTATATGCAGAAAATGTCATTGTTTTTGCAAGAAAAGCTTATATGTTTATATATATTGATAATGCACCTTGTTTTTACTTTGTTTGTTTATTTGTTTGTTTCTTGTGCCTCAACGTGTCTCCACCATAAGGATTCTGTTTGGCACCAGTAAGACAACAAACCACGTGGGGAGTTAATATATAATATATATAGCGATTTGACTAATAGTTCACATTAGTCAAAATCCTTTTGGTGACTTAAGCAGGTATAATGAGTGGGTATATTAGCACATTTCTTTTTGAAACTGCACAAGGAGATATCCAGTGTCTACTTATGCAGTGTTTTCCCCTATTGTGCAACGGCAGCTGAAGAGCATCAGGGTCAGATCCATCCCTGACCCAAATGGCCACCGATTGGCTTCTTGGGTGATTTGGCCATCTAGCTATTGTTGCACAGCTGGAGGGAAGGAGCAGGCTTTGTGGTCCAAGACCCCTAGTATAAGTATGCTAGTGGAGCTTTATGGTTTATTGGCATCCAATAGGTTCTTATTCATGCTAATTGTGGAATATATTTCACTGATAGTTTCAAGGTACCTTCACACTGAGATATCAGACAGCAGGGTAAATCATTTAGCTACAAACGCTGTTCCTTGTTGTTGCTATTAATTTTATTTATACTCTGACGTTCGTCCAAGACACACTCAAGATAGCTTGAACATTAAAATACAATATAGTTAAAACCTACAAAAGATAAAAAAGTAATTAAACTGCCAATAACATTTAGAAACAATTTTAGAAATAATTTAAAAGATAAAGTTAAAAGATTTAAAAAGTCATTTTTAAAAAAGTTGAGTAAAACAATAAGCACCTTCTTAAAAGCCCTTGCTTTTAAAACTAATACAACAACAACAACAACAACAACAACCTTTCAATGTTCTCAAACCTGACAGCAGCAGCACCTTCCACTGCTGCTGGTTGAACATCATGAGAAAGAAATAATAATGATAAATAGGTACATTTGGGAAGAGAAGGCTGCAAAGATATTACTGAGAAAAAGCAGCACATTGTGTGTGTGAAGCTGACTTGTCTTCATTGTTAACTGCCTCTGCATCAGGGCAGCAGGATGGTCTGGAGACACTAGACAGGCAGTGTAATACACATTCAGCCCTGTTTTTCAAAAATGTTCTGTTACTTTCTGCCCCACCTATGATCTACTACCTAAGATGGCCACCTCATTCTGCATAATAGCACAAACTGAACCTATCTCAGAACATGGATAAAAAGTTTCCAGACTGTCACACAACCATCTACGTATTTACTTTTCTTCGCATGGATAAAGTGAACCTGGCAATATAACATATATTGAACCAAAAGATGTGACAGGTAAAGATGATCCCCTAGAGAAGTCACCAGGACTGAATCTACACGAGGGCTCTATCCCAGTCACACTGCATTGTTACACTAAGTCAAAATCTTCTGAATTTTGACATGTGTGTGCTCTCCCTATGGCCCCAAATGGATGTTGTAGTCTGGGCAACCATAATCTCTGAAGCAAGTGGTCACATCCACACTACCCCACTGTGAACTCCGACTGGTCCTGATACATCCATCCTCCCTTCTGCCCATCTGAATGGCCATATCCCACACTATCCCCATCACCTTGGACCCAGAGTCAAGCCTCATATTGTAAGTATCGCCATTAGTTCAGCCTCCAACTATTCCAAGCTAACTCCTGATTTCCTTAGCCCTGGCATGTATGTGTGAATGAACGTGGGTTGTTGTGTGATTTTCCCCCTTAATAAAAGAAACATTTTGTTTGGAGAATTCTGCATCTGCTAAGTCCCTTCATTCCTTTTCTGTCCATATACAGGTGGAAACTTTACCATAAGGGTTGCTTGTAGCACAACCTATTAATTAACTGAGCTAATTAAAAATCCTCCTAGAGAGACTCATTGCTACAGTGCAGTATCCCTGCACTGGTTTGAGCCTTTAACGGCCACTCACACACCTATTTTCATCCAAACTGAAATCAGTTTGGAAAGTCACATGTGACCTCTGATACATAGCCAGAGCAGTGCAAGGGAGTATTTGCTTTATCAGTTTATGTCTGGTCACACAACTGCAGCACCTGTGAATTAGTACTACTACTACTACTATTCCTGCAACACTTGCACATATTTGCATATTTGCTTAATCAAAACTCAGTAAAGCAAAGAAGAATTTCCACAACTCCAATATATTGGATAAAAATAGTCAGGAAAAGTTGATATACAAATCCTTTTGCAGCAACTAAGGCTCTATACAGTCTGGTATGTCAGTCCAGAAGGGGCGCCATAGGGCCATGGTGCTGCAACTTTGGCACCCCTTGGAGGGCACAAAAAGGAGCTGCTTGTTGCGGCACCTTTTTGCACTCTCCAGAGGCCAGATTGGGGCCTTAGTGTGAGATTGCCGCAGCCCTTATCCAGCCAGGAAAGGGGCCGCTGCATGCCATCCTTTAGGGGCAATCTGTACAGTCCCTTAGTGAAATAAAACTTGATAAACTTGATAAAAGAGATAGTTGAGCAATCACTTTTGGCTAAATACAATTGACATTAACAAATGAAGTAAATTCTCATGAAGAAAGAGGAAAAACACAGTTGTATGCTTCCCCATTTGGCTGTACATTTGCTACTTGGTTACCTAGTTGGTTCACACGATGAAGCTTGGATAGAGAAGTTTAGCAACCATGGCCAAGCATTTCTGATGATCCAAGAAAAGAGACATCCAGGTGCTGAAACAAACAAGGGAGCTATTTTCCATGGTGTGAATGATCAGGTGACCTAGGTGACCACTTGTTCTAGGTGATCAATAAATAAGATTAATAAAATTGCAGCATGGGGGTAAACCATACTGGAGGAGGGGCAAAATCCATGTATGGTCAGGGAGTACATATAAAATGACTCTTCACACAGAGCAGGGCTGCAGGATACTCTCGCTCCACAATTGCTATTTAGTACACTGCCATGTGATTTTTCCAGGTTACATTAATGATGCTGAGCATATTTATAGTATAACTGGTTTCCAGTGAGCAACAACTAACAGGTTAGCCTATCATCTCTCTCTTTCCCTCTCTTTCTCTCTCTCACACAACTCAAACCAATTTCTTACTACCAACTGCTGCTGATGGTCATTTTTTCTTATGTTACTGTTCCATTTGACTGATACCATTCTGTTTGACTGCACAAAGAAAAATGTCTTCTTTTAAATATGATTAATTTGTTTTAGGTATCATTAATGAAACTGCTGTTAAGAACTGATTTTCCAGGTTTTGATCTGGGTACAAACAATAGGGCAAGGTGATTCAGAATTGGGGATCTAATTCTGTTATTGAAGGAAGGAACAAAAAGTTTTAGCAATTATCTCCTTTCTGTTAAAAAAAAAAAGTCATCGTAAACTGCAGTTTTCAAATACTATGTGCAGTTTTGAGACTTAATTCTCTGCAAAATTCATAAGTAGTTTTTTTGTACAAAAAACAACATTTTCCGGCAGAAAATAATATTCTTGCGCAGACAGTATTTTCTTCATGGAAAAATGCTGTTTTCTGCACAAAGCAACCATATGAAAATATAGCATAGAATTCTCATCCTTACTCAAAATTGAAATTCAACTTTAAGGACACTGACCCCAGCCCCTGTTTAGATATGGAGAGTGCCGTACACAAAGGGTGAGATGAATTATTTCTTTTTCAGATAGGAGACACTGGAGCATCTCTTGCCAACCAGAACATTGGGGAGCCTGTGGAAAGGAGAGGAATAGCAGGAGCTCACAAAAACGCCTAATAAATTCATTAAGTTGAACACTTACTAACAGAAGTTGGAACATTTCAACTTTGCTGTCATTCTCAGAGTTCCTTGCCTGACTGCCTTAGTCTCTGCAGATTTACAGGAGATTTAAAGATAACATGAATCTGCCACTAGCATCAAAGTGATTTTCCCCCTTACACAGTTCAATAAAATTATACTGGAAGAACATAATGCTACTGAGTTCCAATGGCATCTTGTGAGCCTGCCATACTGAGAAGCTAAACTATCTTTGAAGGGCCTCCACTGAGCCAGCTGCTGTCAGAACGACTTCTAATCAATCCAGGGACTAACCTTCCAGCTTGTCGGTATCATGCAGATGTACAATCACACTCTCAGAAGGATTAATAAAAATGTTTGTGGAATGCCATAATTACTACTTCATAAAGCAAACTCATTGTTCACACTGGTCAAGATAAGTAAGCTTTCAGTAGAATTCTTCATGATCAAAAGTGCAATTCTGATCTGTTAAAATCAATGTAAGCATTGGCATTAACTTCAATGTCACACAAGTACCTAATTAAAACTTTGCTCCTAAAAGATGTTCTACAGAAATAAGTCCACATGATAAGGAAGGATTATACTACAAAGCCCTATTAAGCCACACACAGGATCACATGCTTGTACTCCTTGTTAGCTAATTTGGGATTGCAGGTGTTCTGGTATAAGCACTGTTGTAAACAAGAGTCATAGATTCACAAAGAAATAGCATGTTTAAAGAGCAATGAGGAAAACCTTCAAAGATAAATTAATGAGTTTAATGTAAATTGTTTGCCCTGCTAAAGTGTTGCTAGAAATTAGGGGATTTTTGGTAGAAATTATTTTGTTATAACTGGCAGAGGGGGAGATAAAGGTAGTCTCTTGATATGAATGTCTAATTGTAACAAACTGTAGAGGGTGGTGCTCATCTCCGTTTCTAAGCCAAAGAACCAGCATTATCTGAGAACTGCTCTGGTGGTCATGTGGCCAGTGTGACTGCACTGAATGCTGTTACCTTCTCACTAAGAAGTGGTACCTATCTATCTACTTGCATTTGCATGCTTTCAAACTGCTAGGTTGGCAGAAGCTGAGGATAGTGATAGCAGCACTCGGGCTTCAAACTGCCAACCTTCTGATCTTGCAATCATCAAAATTGGTGTCTTAACCATTAAGCCACCTTATATAAATGAAAGCCATCATGACTGCTTTGGAGACATCATGAGAATGCCTGGATCATTGGAAAAGACAATAATGTTAGGGAACTTGGAGGGAAGTAGAAAGAGAGGAAGGCCACATGCTAGATGGATGGACTTTATTAAAGAGACCATGAATATGAGTTTGCAGGAGCTGGGCAGAGCAGTAGAGAACGGGGGGGCTGGAGATGTCTCATCCATAGGGTCACCATAGGTCAAGATTGACAGAAAGGCAGTTAACAACAACAAGTCCAAGACCACATGACTCTTAGCCCTACTTTAGGCCATGTGATGTAATTATAGCAAGGGTAACACTCATGCAGCCCTCTGAAGAGCTGCATGATTCAACACAGCCCACATTTCTATCTTGTCCTTTTCCCATGAATTCAAAGTAATATGTGTGATTCTCATGCTTCACACTTTATCCTCTCATCACCTCTGTGAGACAGGTAAGCTTGACTGAGCATGTAACTGGCCAATAGTTACCAGATGAGCTTTATACTTCAGTGGGAATTTCAATCTGGAACTTTCAAATCCCAGTCCAGAACTTTAACGACTACTGCACAATTATTATTCCTGCTCTTATATAAGCATAACTCAATGAATGCATTTTTTAAAACAAAAATCCATCTTTAAATTAAAGGTCTATGGAGTTCTCTTTTTTTTCTTGTTTCTATTCTTCTAGCCATATATGTGCTATACATCAATTTCTGTTTTGCTAACACCTACCAACTGATATTTTTCTGTATTAACTACAGCTCTGAGCGAGAAGGTAAAAATTCTGACTTTTAGATGTTTTACTGCTCCTTGGAAAGTCCTGGACATGATTTGAGCAACAACATGACCTTCAATCCTTTAATAATGGCACAACAAAAGGTAGCTTTAAAACAGGGTACTCTAAAGAGAATGTCATGAGCTTAGGAAAAGAATGACTTCAAGGACATATTATTTGAAAAAGTGCCACATACTTCCTCTGCACTGGCACAGACCCATTACTTATCACCCTAATCGAGTGAGCGAATTATTCTTTAAGACCAAATGCACTCTGGCATTCCTTGGAGGCTACAAAAGGCACAGGAAAGAAAGAAAGAAAAGTGAAAGTGTACTACCTGCAATGCAATGTCAATGTAATTTACTGCAGGTCTCACTCCAACATCTACCATGCCTGTTTGGTGCAAGATAAATATGTCACTTCCCTGAACCTTGCCAGGTGTTCTTATCTATAGGTTATCTCCTCCTTCCACATTTTCAGCTGCTGTAAACTGTCATTTCTCTAAACTGAAGTGAAGCTACATTAAATTACATTATTAAATGAAAAGTTGGCCCATGAATTTTCTTCTTCACTATATATGCACATCACTGCTAGGCTTGCACTTTTATACTGTTAATTTGCTATTTTATTGCTATTTTAGTGATAGTATTTCATTTCTTTAGTGTCAACACAGAAATTTCTATTACAATTTGACTATTCTTGTTAAAGGAAGGTCACATCAGACAATATTGTGCCAATGCCTGGATGCTACTTTGCTTTCACTACCATCCTGTTAGTGACTTATGCACACATGAAACCCTTTCTGGATTGAGTACATAAGGTTCTTTTTTGCCCTTGCACTCCACCTGAAGATCTCACCTCTGGAAGAGATCTTGCCATCATCACATGCTAGTGTCTGGGGAGGGCAGCTGGAGGCAATTCACATCATGAAGATCTGACTGCTTTGGAGAAGGACTAGGTGGCTGCACTCCATCTGAGAGCACAGCCTCATTATTCTGCTTGCCACTCAGCTGATACCAGCTGCTTCTCGATGGTCTGAACTGCCTCTCCCCTCTCCTCCCCACTGGAAAGGAGCAGAAGAGTCTGTCCCTGGGACTTTACAGCTGCTGTGCAGTGAGAGGAAAACTGAACTGATCTTGGCCATAGTATGTTCCACAGCATACCAGATTACAGACTCCATAGTAATGTGGTGATGGTGTACCTTGAATTAGACTCTGACTTATAGAGACCTTTATCCTGGGATTTTCTTGGGAAACTTTCTTTGGGGGAGGTTTTCCATTTAGGCCGAAAGAATGTGACTTGGTCAAGGCCACTCAATGGGTTTCCATGACTGAGTGAGGATTCAAACCCTGGTCTACCAGAGTCCTTGTCCAATACGCAAATTGCTAAAATATGTTGGCTCCCTCCCCTATACTAACTTACTCTCAATATGTCATTAAAACTGTGTAAGTAATCCAGAATACTTCCAGCAGACAGAGGACAAAGAAACATCTGGTGGAAATTAGCATTTCATGTGTAATCACTAGAATATTTTCCCACCTAAGGGGTGAACTCCCCCTCTGTATTTTACTTGTAGAATAATACTGCAATCAGAAAACAAACCAAATCAGCCCTGACTGCGGATGTGAGATGAAAGCATAATCCCAGGAGGACAACATTAAGAAAAAATCAACACCATAAAACCAAACTATCATAAGCACAGCAGTAGAATTGAAAAACCATATGCTTAAGAGAAACAAAAGTAACAGACATAGATTACTGAGCAAAAACAGCATATCATCATCAGACCGGAGGAACATGAACAGAAGAGATTGCTAATCAAAAGCCTTGCATGAATTTTGTCTAACATATTCATATTTATTTTCCCATATCAGCAAACTCACACCTACAAAATACTGAATATCATTCAAGAGCTGTATAGTGAAGATAACCATGAGAAGTGAACAGATTCCACCTGCTATCCACAGTTCACAAGACAACCAAGATATTAGCAATTAAAATAACAAGGACACCAAGGTATTCATACAAGTTGAATCTCCATTATCCAGAAATCAAAAATATTTCAAAAACTAAAACTTTTTTATGGGTAGCTGAGATAGTGACACCTTTGCTTTCCAATAGTTCAGTGTACACAAACTTTGTTTCATGCATAAAATTATTTAAAATGTTGTATAAAATTACCTTTGGACTACATGAATTTTGTGTTTAGACTTGGTCCCATCTCCAATATGTGTCAAATCCAGGTATTACAAAATCCAAAGTAAATAAATCCCAAATCCAAAACACCTCTGGTTCCAAGCATTTTGGATAAGAGAGACTCAGTCTGTAATGAAAACTGTAAGAGTGACTAATACCTATATTGGAAAGCTCTTGGTCAAAAGTTACAACCTGACCTAGAAAATATGACTCAATATAAGCAGACTGGAAAGATAAACATGTATTTATCCAAGACAACAGTGATGACCATTCTAAACTCTTCTGTGAAGTATCCAATATTTTGAAATCTATTCCTTTTTCAAAAGATAGCCATCTATGTTAAATCTTCAAATTATTATTATTACGGAAAGGAGACAGTCACTCTTTCTTTTTCTTTTTTAGTTATACTATGTTATCCCCAGTTTATGTTGTTTACTTTCTATAATTAACAATGCTGATGATCTTCATTTGGCTAACCATATAAGCCCATCATCATTAGTACATCTGGCAGATATTGATCAGAGACAGAAAGATGTACTTTCATTCAAGTATCAACTACCTATCTTTTAGCTACTTTAAAAAATTGCAAGAAAAATCCATTTCAGGTAAAGGGTTGGAAATGAGAGTAAGAATTCTGCACACCCATCAGTTCCCTTTGACAATCTAATTAGCCTCTTTTGCACCTAAAAGAAAAAGCAAGTATGTGAGTGAGAAGAAACCACAACATATTAGCAAAGTGACTGACAAAGACAAATGAAGAGTATAGTGAAGAAGCGTCTGTTTTAAAACCCCTGGGATCATAATGTTGTTTCCAGAATCAGGAATTTTAATTTATATAGTTCACTGAAGAAGGAGGGAGAGATGTTCTACTCCCATGGGTGTAATTTTATTTTAGAGTACAAGTACTCATGATTATCCAAAGTGTGTCAAGTCTAAACTAAATAAGTTGGAACAAATAGGCAGGGACAAAGATGAAAAAGCACTGCAACGCAGCACTTAACTATTTCATCCATTATCAAATAGATACAATCCCATTTGGCACAATAGTGAACAATGGCTATTTTAAATGCTATCCTATAACTTACAGTCCAAAGCCAAAAAGTTAATGGTCACCTGAATATGAATAGCTTATATCTCTTTCACAGACAGGTCTTTTATTGAACAAAAAGTACACAGTGATTTATTGACAGAGAAAAGATTAATGAAATGAAAACAATGAGTAGTCACTGGCCAAAGAATTATTCTAATATTCATCTCATAGCTAAAGGACACACAAAAAGATCTTTGAATTATGTATTATTTGTACAATCACTGGTGACATGGTCAGGTGTATAGAAAACTAATGATGACAGCTTAGATTCCAAGCTAAAGGAATGTGATATAGCAGTACAGAACAGGGATTTAGTTGAGATATATATACCTGCTCTTTCAAGCAGGGTCATCAACAAGTATCCTGTAAGGTCCATCTGGCCTCAAGCCTCCCTCATTGGGTAGTCACATTTCTGTGGCAAACTCCTAAAAATCATTTAAAAGCAACATGTCCTACTTCTATTATTGGATTTTTCCAGTTTGTTGCCAAAATTCAGCAGCAGAGTTTTTGTTTGCAAAGTATACTCACATCCGGTTTCATAGAACAAAATGGTCCCCTCCTGAACCACTCCTGCTATAGGTAAACAGAAATAATGTTGACTGAATATTTTACATTTTTAAAAAAACTTCTAAAAGATAGCAGAAACCCCGTGTAACACATTTTGAGAAAATGCATCCTCAGGAGATTGTCACCAGGGCTGATGACATGTTTTCTAGGCAGTAAATGAAAAGGTAAATATTAGTTTGCCAAGAGGAATATTTTTACCTAGAACAGTGTATTTAATAGGCTTAGCCTCCACTAAGGGTACATAAGATTCCAGCCTTTGTAAGGGCAAGCTGGCTACATGGCTCCGTGGATCCTTACTGGCTCTTTACCAACTTTCTGCCATTTAAAACTGCCAGTGGTGATTGAAAGAACTGGACCTATACTACTAGGAGGACAGCACCAGACATTGACAGTGGTTACATGTTTGCATTATTATTACAGTGCATTTTAAGAAAGATATTTTTTGATGCACAGGTTCTAGAATTGATCAGTCTTGCATGGTCACTTACTCATTGACAATAACAAAACAAATCAAAATGCTTTTTGCCCTAAATGCATGTTTTTACCCTAAATATTTGGAATGTTTGTACATTTCACGTGATGATGTGGCATTCTGATTTGTTTGTTAATATTAATGACAACATAAGCTGGTTTTGAAGCTGGGGACGTTTATATAGGAAATATATTTTACCAGACTCTTGTTACTCCATTCCAGCTGTCTGTGATCTTATAAGAACTGAATATTCTGTTTATAATTCTAATTATATATTGTATGCAACCAATGTAGATTTGTCTTCTGCTTTTTCTATATTTATTTTATCATATGTGTGTGTTTGGGGTTGTACACTTTTTCACTTTGTAATTGCTTTCAATATGTAACTATGGCCCTATCCAGACTGTCCTGAGACTCGGGACATAGCGTCCTGATGACACACGCCCAAACAAACAAACAAACAGCTTCATTTATATTCAGCTTCATACTGCCCAACTCCATCTCCCCAAGGTGCCCTCATGTCAAGCTCCACTCCAGGCAGTGCATGGCATCATAGCTCACCTCCAGCACTGCATCCATATGACACAGTGCTGTAGGGGCACCATATAGCCACACTGCTTTGGCTATGGTGCCCTTTTGAGGGCGCAAAAAGGAGCTGCTTTTTCCGGCTCCTTTTTTCACCCTCAAAAGGCCAGATTGGACTGTTTGTACAAGCCCTGAGTCATATCCACCAACTGTCTCAATTTGGCCAGGACAGTTGCTATTATTCCTCTATTGTCCCACTTTTTTTAGATGTTTGTAAAATGTTCCAGTTTGTCTCTTCTCCTCCTCCTTTACCTCCTAATCTTCAGCTGCTGCAAAGTGAGTTAGAAATGTGAAAGTAGTTTGAACTCAGTTAATTTAGGATGGTATGGAATCTTGCCCTTCCCAGTAGCCTCAGGCAAAAACAAACTGCTGCAGCGTCTCCTACACACCTTATCTGTTCTTCTGTATTAATAACTTTTGTCATCTTGACCACATTATGATGCTGCTTGGCCACATGTATCCCTGTTTTCAGCTGTAAAAATCTGGAGGGTATGCTATGTCCTTATTGAATTCCACTGTAAGTGTCATCATTGTAGCTGTTTTTCACAAACTATTTAGCTATAATAAGCATACATTCCATGATGGAAAACACTTTCCACTGAAACATAATACAACTGTAGCAGTACTAGTGTTATTTATGACATACAAAAGACTTGTAAATTCTTGCATGCAGGCAACATAATTATTTATGAATCGTATACTTTTAAAACATCGAAACAACACAGTAAGCACAAGAACAGCATGCAGGCACCCTTTTAAAATGTAGAGATTCCTTCCACCCCACATTTACAAATGAAAAGCCTAGGACATATTCATATAGCACAGTGCGTGCACATTGACAAATTATTGTTACAGCATACGGAGAAGCAGTTTGTATTTTCACAGTGAAATATCTTACTCCAAGAGGGAGCCTTTCACAATATAAAGTTATAGCATTATGGTTTCACTTTAACTGCCATGATTCCATAACATGGTGAAGGGTGTTTGGAATTCTTGGCTAGAATTCTCTAGTGTCATCAAAGTACAAATACCAGGATGCAGTCATGGCAGTTAAAGTGAAATCATAGTGGTACTATTGTGTAGAGTGAAAGGGACCCAGGTCTTAACAACAAAATTGATTGCTCTACATTCGTACAGTACATGAATTACACCGTACTGTGCCTTTTAATTTGAAGCCGTATTTTGTATATGGAAAAAATGTATTACATTTCAACAGCTTCATTGCATTTTTGGGACCAGGAAGAAGTGTTTGGTAACTCTTCTCTAATAAGAAGCATTTATGGTTATTGCTACCTCTACACATTTTATTTTGTGTATTTTATTCTGGAATATGTAAAGAGTTTGCTAGTTTTAATGAAATATGGTACTCTGTTTCAGGACTAACTAGAGAGAAATTAAATCAAATAATTTGCAATTTAGCATTTTTGTGCTGGAATCTTGATAGTACTAGCCCACAATTTAATATATTTGCAATTCTGTCTTTTTCCATGAAAAAACTGTTATAGAAATAGACATTTGGTGGAAATCTGTGGCTATAATTGTTATAAATGCATGCTTTTAATGAAAAAATATTATTTCATGGCTGTGCTTCTGTGCAGTTATAAAATGATCCACATCTAATATAAGTCTCCATTAGAAATGTTTTGCATGCAGTGTTTCCTTTTGGTTCTTTACACTTCTTGTACACACCCTCCAACTATCCTGTTTGTTTGTTTGTTTGTTTGTTTTGCCAGGGGAGAATTGGGGATTATTGTTTAGATCATTATGCTATGCTATGTTGTTCAACTATTACTGTGCTATGTTATGTATTTTTTGTACCTTATTTTTATTATGTGGTTTTGATTTTTGTATTATTACTTTATTTTGTAAACCGCTTTGATCTATTTGGAAAGGTGGTATATAAATAAAATTTATTATTATTATTTATTATCCTGATTTCATTGTAGCCTGCCGTCCACATGGGGGCCGCTATGATGATGCAAGTGTGGTGTAGCGTCTGCATGTCCAGGTGCCACGCTTGCATCAACGGACCACAGTGAGCCAATGGCACAATGATGACATCATCCAGGCATGCCAAAAAGAACTTGGTTTTTCCAGGTTCTTTTTGGTGCAGAGTGAGGCCGTGCACTTTGGCTGCTGCAGCCTCCCTCTGAGGGAAAGCAGGTACTTCCAGCCGACCATTTCAGGGCAGTATGTACAGGGCCTTTGAATATAATTTGGTTATGTTGTGTGGACAGGGTATCCCTTTGCAAAATGAATGCTTGCAACAACTGTGTGAATGTTTTCCCAGAGTGTTTGATAAATACTGTGGAGAATTAGAGCAGGGTAATTTTTTTTTCAATTGTAGGGACCCTGTATCAGCCCTGGTGGCGCAGTGGTTAAATGCCTGTACTGCAGCCACTCACTCAAAACCAGAAGGTGGCGAGTTCAAGACCAGCAAAGGGCTGAAGCTCGACTCAGGCTTGCATCCTTCCGAGGTCGCTAAAATGAGTACCCAGATTGTTGGGGGGCAAATAGCTTACAATTGTAAACCGCTTAGACACTCATTAAGGGTATGAAGCGGTATATAAATGAAGCTGTTTGTTTGTTTGTTTGTATGTTTGTTTCATGGTGGGAGGGGGGGCGGTGTCAAGAAAACATACTGGGGAACTTAGCAAACTCAATGTTTTTTTCTTTGCAGTCAAGAAAAGCCTTGTGACCTTTTAAACAATGTTTATGACAATCAGATGAACACTCCTTTTTGAATTCTCTATATTTTAAAAGGTTAAAATAGTTATATGATATGCATTACAGTTTTGAAAGTGGCTCTTAAATCTAATCAGATACATAGAATCATAGAATCAAAGAGTTGGAAGAGACCACAAGGGCCATCCAGTCCAACCCCCCTGCCATGCAGGAAATCTCCATCAAAGCATCCCTGACAGATGGTCATCCAGCCTCTGTTTAAAGATGTCTAAGGAAGGAGACCCCACTACACTCCAAGGGAATCTGTTCAACTGTCCGACAGCCCTTACTGTCAGGAAGTTTCTCCTAATGTTGAGGTGGAATCCCTTTTCCTGTAGCTTGCATCCATTGTTCCGGGTCCTGTTCTCTGGAGCAGCAGAAAACTTCCTTGTTTCTCCTCAATGTGAAATCCCTTCAGATACTTAAACAGTGCTATCATATCTGTGATTCTATGATTCTATCACCTCTTAGCCTTCTCTTCTCCAGGATAAACATCCCCAGCTTCCTAAGTCATTCCTCATAGGGCATGATTTCCAGACACTTCCCCGTTTTAGTCACCCTCCTTTGGACCCGCTCCAGTTTCTTCACATCCTTTTTGAATTGTGGTGCCCAGTACTGAACACAGTATTCCAGGTGGGGCCTGAACAAAGCAGAATAGAGGGACACTATTACTTCCCTTGATCTACACACTATACTTCTATTGATGCAGCCTAAAATGGCGTTGACCTTTTTAGCTGCCACATCGCACTGTTGACTCATGATCAACTTGTGGTCTACTTCAACTCCTAGATCTCTTTCACATTTAATCTTGTTCATCCAGGTGTTCCCCATCCTATATCTGTGTGTTTCATTTTTCTGCCCTAAGTGCAGAATCTTACATTTCTCTGTGTTGAATTTCATTTTGTTAGCTTTGGCCAAGCTTTCTAGTCTATTCAGGTCATTTTGAATTTTGATCCTGTCCTCTGGGGTATTAGCTACTCCTAAATTTGGTGTTGTCTGCAAATTTGATAACTAGGCCCCTAATGCTGTCATCCAAGTCATTAATAAAAATACTGAATAGCACTGAGCCCAGGACTGAACCCTCTGGCACCCCATTTGTCACTTCTCTCCAGGATAAAAAGGAACCATTGTAGAACACCCTTTGGGTGCGGCCAGTCAACTAGTTACAAGTCCATGTGACAATTACCTTGTCTAGCCCACATTTTACAAGCTTGTTTGCAAGAATGTCATGGGGAACCTTGTCAAAGGCCTTACTGAAATCGAGGTATACTATATCCACAGCATTCCCTTCATCTACCAAGCTGGTGATTTTATCAAAAAAAGAGACCAGATTTGTCTGGCATGACTTGTTTCTCTGAAACTCATGTTGACTTTTGGTGATTATGGAGTTATCTTCTAGATATTCAGAGACTCTCTGTTTAATGATCTGCTCCAGAATCTTTCCTGGTATTGATGTCAGACTAACTGGACGATAATTGTTGGGATCCTCTTTTTCCCCCTTTTTGAAGATGGGCACAACGTTTGCCCTCCTCCAGTCTGCTGGGACTTCTCCTGTTCTCCAGGAGTTCTCAAAGATTATTGCCTATAGTTCCGATATTACATTTGCCAGTTCTTTTAATACCCTTGAATGTAGTTCATCTGGTCCTGGAGACTTGTATTCATTTAGATTAACCAGGTGATTTCCTCATTTTTCTTTACTTATTCTGTGCTGAAATTCCCCTATTCTGCCCTTTACTCTATTGTTCTTCGGTTGAACACCCTTTGCTTTTTCTGAGAAGGCTGAAGCAAAGAAGGTGTTAAGTAATTCTGCCTTTTCTCTGTCCCCTGTTTGCATTTTGTCATCTTCGGCATGCAGTGGCCCTACCGTTTCCTTCTGCTTCCTTTTTCTGTGGACATATCCAAAAAATCCCTTTTTATTGTTTTTAACCTCTCTAGCAAGCCTGAGTTCATTCTGCACTTTACCTTTTCTGACTTTATCCCTACATGTGCTTGCTATTTGTTTGAATTCCTCTTTGGTGATTTCCTCATTTTTCCATTTCTTATACATGTTCCGTTTAACATGTAGCAGAGTAGGATATAACAAAATAAGGACAGCTGCTTATTTATATTTTATTAAATCTGACTGATAAATCAAGATCCTGTTTTTATTTCATGGTACTGTATTTGGTTTAAACTACATCATGAACACATGGGCAAGTAAAATAATAATAATACAGCTCATGTTAACTAGACATTTTAAAATGATTCTCAAGAGCCACAGAAGACAATAAATGAAAGGAAATATTCTTACTTACACACACACATATACACAGAATTCAAATCATGAAAGGGAAAATATTGAAACTATGTTGTTGTTTTTCTCTTTAGGCTTTTTAAAACTGTAAACTGAGTATATGGTACATAAACTATTGAGCATTTACATGGACAAAAAACTAAAAAGTTCATGTCAATTAGGCATTTTAAAACATTATCAAAAGGCAATAGATGAAAAAGCAAAATATTCTTACATACACACACACATACAAAATAATATGAGGAATGAAATAAGAGGAAAGCAAAAATTAAGTATGCAATATTGAGCATTTACTTCACAAAGTTTACATAGACAAGAAAAATAAACGTTCATGTTTTAAAACATTCTCAGAACATAATAAATGAAAAGCATACACACACATTCACAAAAATAGCATGACAAATGAAATAAGAAGAGGAAAGAAAAAATTAAGGATACAGTACATAACTATTGAATATTTCACTCCCAAGGTTTACATGGACAACAAAAATAAAATTTCATGTTACCTATGCATTTTAAACCTTTTTCTTACATAAACACACACACATACACATACACAAACACAAACACAAAATGGCATGAGAAATGAGATAAGAAGAGGAAAGCAAAAATTAAGCATCCAGTACACAACCATTGAGCATTTACCTCACCAAGTTTACATGGACAAGAAAAATAAAAATTCATGTTAACTAGGCATTTTAAAACATTCTCAGAAGATAATAAATAAAAAGCAACACACACACAAAATAGCATGAACAATGAAATAAGAAGGCAGAAGCCATATATATATATATATATATATATATATATATATTGCAGGCATACTTAAATGGGCCAGAGGTGCACAAGCTGAGCTCCTTGCTGTGGCTTCAGCCAGAGAAAGCCCCCCTTTTTATAGGATTCAGAATTCTGCCCACTTCCTGCCCATCTGTCCTTCTAATTCTGTATTGATGAGTTTTCTTATGATCACATAAATGACCCTTTTGGTGACATTGCAAAACTTATCTCTTATGCCTCTCAGAGAAATAGGAATTCTCCTAAAACACCAGACCCCAACAGTTGTTATGATTTCCTAGGGTAATCTGGTGCAGGCCTCTCAAAATAATCAATAGTCCAGACCCCATCATTTGACATGATTCTCCAAAAGGCCCACACTTCTTTTGCAAAACTTATCTCAAATACCAATGGCATGCTTATCAGAATAACTTTTACTACTTTTCTCTAAAACATCATTTTCCTCTTCCAAAACTCCTTTGTTATGGTTTCCTATGGCAATAAATTTTCTAAGCATCTGTCCCACTGCAAAGCCTACCTAGTTGCATTTATTTGTTGTCAGTTTTGTAGAATATAGACAAATATAGAAATAGCATCATGGTTTTTCAAACAATCTTTATTTACAGATTTGATAGGTTCTTATAAGATGATCAGTACGTATGTTTTATTCAACATTCTTCACAGATCATAATAATATGCCTTTTTAAAATTACACTTTGTACATGATGTAAAATTGATTTCTCACAGGGTTTCAACAACAAGTTTTTTTAGAAAATCAAGAGCTTTTTCAGATTTACTTAGCATTATTACAGTATTTAAAGTAACATTGAGAGTTTCCTGTGTCGGCATTAAATTATTTAAACTGTAGGATACCTTTTCTCAATTTTTACTGCATATATCTCTCAAATATTTAGATATTATTTTTAATCATTTTTTATACAGGAATGGCTTTCTAAAGACTGTTGGCCTGAACACTGACAGCAACACAATTTTTTTCTAACTATGCATTTATGGGTTTTCTTATTATCATATAAATGATTTTATGGTCCACCATCTTTTGTTTGGAGGAACTGGTCCTGCTTCCAGGCCTAAGATCTGCTACATTCTGACATGAGCTGGTTGTGTAGGCAGCTGCTCCGCAAATTCCTAAATATTAAAGAAAGCACTTTTAAGAAGCTCTTCTATACAACAAACCTTCACTACAGTTCTCCAGATAGGCTCACATCCTGTAGAGGCCATCTTCTGCAAAGCTATAGTGCATGGTCCTTGGACATCTTTTTCAGCAACTTGCACATCACTACCACTTCTTCCAGGCCCTGTAATTTAAAAGCAATCATTGTTGCTTTTGATCTCCACCACTGGAGTCCCAAATTCACCAAACATGTTTTGGATTTGGGTTTTTACCTGCTTCGCAGCATTCTCTGATGGAAGAGAATCCAAAACAGCATGAGACATTTGGAAATCTTCTTCTGGTGCACAATTCTCTTTACCAGAATATGAGTTCTCATCAATGGTTTTCATACTGCTGGGAGTTGGGCATGCCACAAGAGCATCATAACTTGGTTAGGATGTCATCTTCATGGGTTCTATTCTCCGGGTAGTAGAAAAGCCTGAAAACCTCTACAGGATGCTTTGTGCCTCCATGTTGCTCCGCAAAACACGTCTGGCCATGGCGACTTCTCTCTCCGGAATAGAGCTCCCTGCAGCCAGCCTTCCTATTGGCTGGCTCAGCCCATGTGATTCTCATGGGACCCAAACCAGCTCCTATTGGTCAAGGGTGCTGGGTTGTGGCCCTAGAGGGGTCACATGACCCCAATTGGAACACATGAGAAATCTATCACAGTTGGCCAGTGTGGAACATGTGGTTCAGAAGGGTCCGAAATGAGTTCCCGTTGGTCAGGGTAGTGAGACATGGTCTTAGAGGGGTCACATAGCCTCAAGGGGACCAACTGGACCACATGGGGGTGGGAAAAGGGGACAAATCAGAACCTATTGTTTGGAGTAATGAGGCAACATATGGGTAGGAGGGCATGACCCATCCTGGATGTCTCACCCTAGTGTTTCGGGGGGGGGGGGGGCATGCCCATCATTTTGACAGGTCTCAGCCATTCTTAACAGGTCATCAATCATTCTTGAAAGGCATCAAAAAGTCATACATTGCTTTGTGACGGAAGCTACAGCCCCTTACTACTCACTTGAATGCATGGCTATGGTCTGTTGCTTGCACATATGTTTTTGTTCATCCTAATTCAGAAAGGAATCCATTTGCATCACTTTGAAGCTTTAATGTAAAAACCTCATTGTTTAGTAGACAGGAAGCAGTGAGGTGTTAGGGAGAGAGGTCTACAAGGGACAAAATTAATTATGGGAAATGGTTTCACAATTCCAGTTCTCAAGATCCCAATATGTTTGCTTGTTTATATATTTGTTTACTTGAATCATTTTTATCCCAGTGTTCTGACAAAAATGAAAAAGATATGAGTGCAGCCATCGGTTCTGAGATAATCCCTGCCCTCAGGGCCCTCATTTTAAATGACTCAAGAAAAAACTGAAAATAATTGAAATGAATGACAAAACAAACAGGTGCTCATTTTCTCCCCATTGGGTGAGATTATAAGAGCTTTCCTGCAGTTTTCATTTTAAGACAATTTAGTTTTTTGTAATTATATGGAAAATGTTAAACTGACATATTAATTAAAAATAGTAACAAAGTAGCTGACAACAAGAAAAATAAAAATAAAAGAGAGAAGATAGATCAAAGAGCATAAAGCCATAGTAGCTTGGACATAAGTTGCATTTCAGAAGAGTGGTGGGTCCCCCCCCCGCCACACACACACACACACAAATCACATTTTCTTCCAAACACAAAGTTTTCTGCTAAAAAGTTGGGGGGGGTGCTTTAAAAACTCAAATAGTTGTACAAAAAAACTTCCCTAAATGCAAAAAAGTCCCTTTCATACAGATACTTTCTTCCTGAAGAGAAGAAAATATGTGAATGTTCTTTACATCCTTAGCTTTTAATTTAAATCATAGTGATGACCAACTTGAATGAAAAGAAGCCAATTCCAGAAAAGTTCTTTTTGCTCTACAATTCCCAGAATCCCCTACATTCTCCTGAATTACCACAGAGTGGCAAGAGATCTGTGAGTGAGATGCTCTACATTTCCTGATGCAGGACTTTGGTCATGAACCCAACCGTTACCTTAATTATGAAAGTACATAGTCCTCCTATACATTAGTTCCTGGAGTAAAATCACCAGGAGCAAAATCTCTGATCAGCTTGAAACTCTCTAAGTAGGGGACTGTGTTTATGACAGCAAATGAAATCCTGGAACATAATGAGACCATCAGAGAACATATTTACTATTCATTGATCTCTGCTCTCCCTTCTTCATCAGTGGGCCTCTTAATACATTCAACTACTATATTGTGCAGAAAAGGAAAGCTGTTTCATTCTTTTTTGCCTGTCTGAGAGCAGTGAAAGCCAGAAAGTGTAACGAATGAACTATGCTTAAGTGATTTTGGCCTCAGTTATTATGCTGTTACAAAATCCATTCTTGTTAGCAGCTGAAATGACACCCTGTGTGATATTTCTGTTCAAATTCACTAAGGTGCTGTCAGTGTGTGAGGTTGAGAAAGAGTGCAACTGAGCAACTGAGAGAAGACAGGGAGAGAGAGATCCATTTGGAGAAAACAATTATGAACAATCAACTAGGAACCGGCCTGGGAAAGAATAGCAAAAAGGTTCTTGAAAATAATTATCTCTTTCTCTGTTTATCAGTTTTCTTTAAGCTTCTCCAGCCTATCCTCTTTTGCCCAACAATTTTAAAATAATAATCTCTCTAAAATATTGAAGCAGTCATGATAGCAATAAAGAAAATGAGAGAGTGGGAGCATGGCCATATTTTCTCTGTAGGATTTGTGCATTATGCTCCTGACTCATTCTCCCCAAAATTTAATTATTACATTATCCACAGTGACTGAAATGCTTGGTCTAATTAGATGCTCACTGTTCCAGTTACTCAAAACTAGAACCATCAATTACTATTACTACAATTAGTCATGGTTGATTGGCTAACCAGAATTGCCTTAGGAACTGGATGGACTTTTTTTTTTACACTTTTAAAATTTGTACTACTATGCAGTTATTTATAGTGCTGACTAAACCTACAATATATATATGTAGAAGATTTTCAACCATTACAACAATGTTAGATATTGTAATATTTTTCATTTGCCACATGCCTGTTTTGTAAGCTTTTATACAGTTCTTGTTTTTCAGGCACAATAAGCACTGGAAAACCCTTGCATACATGCACAGTCATAGGTACTGAATGAGATTTTATATATTTATTGCTAAGAAGAAGACAGACCCACTGCAGTTTGGAACCACTTTAACCACCATGGCTCAATGCTATGGGATTATGAGAAATGCAGTTTGTTCTGGCACCAGAGCTCTCTGACAAAAAATGATAAATGTCTTACAAATCTACAGTTCCAAGAATTCTATAGCATTGAACCATGGCAGTTAAACTGGTGCCAAACTGGCTTCTTTCTTCTTCTTTCTTCTACATTCTACATCTTGAATCACTTTAGTAGTGCTGATGGAAAGCCTAACAAAACAGGCAGATTTCCAATACACTTTTCTTGGTGAACTGAGCTGAGTCACAGCTTGTTGATTCAGGTATCCAAATTCTTGTGCCACCCATTTCCCGAGGGATGCTTTCAAATAAACACTTATCCATCTGTAAGAAAAGAGAACGTCCACATGCCTGTGGCAACCATAATTCATTAGGACAGCATGCTTCAATGCCACAATATCTGAGTTCACCCAAGTTGCAGTTTCAAGTAGAAATCCCAATTAGAGCTCTCTAGAATCAAAAGAGTAAAACCAGGCTTAAATTATTATTATTATTATTAGTAGTAGTAGTAGTACAGTGGTCCCCCGGGTTACGAAAGTAATCCGTTCCGGATTACCTTTCGTAACCCAGAAGTCTTCGTAACCTGGGGGACCACTTTATTTGATGCACAGCGCAGCTGATTGAAAGGGGCCGGGGATTTTTTCGGAAACCGGGGGCTGTTTTTCCGGCCCCGGCTCTTTCGGATCCCGGGGATCGTAACCTGGGGGACCACTGTAGTAACCTTTATTTATATATAGCATTGTAAATTTACACAGCGCTGTACATACAATCTTTTAATTAGATGGTTCCCTGTCCCTCAGGCTTATAAATCATCAGGACATTGTTAACAGACACCTCAAAATCAGAAAGAGTGCTTTTGGTTATCATCCAAGATGCACAGTTCAGTTCCAGGTCAAAATTCCAAACAGGGAGCTACATAAAACCAAAAAAGGGGATTTGTTACAACTCATCAGAAATCTTTAAAGGACTATAAAACAGTATCTGTGGAGCGTTGCTGCTAAGATATCTAAGGAAAAGGCAGGAAAGAAAGGAGAGAAATAAAAAATGGTCAGGAAAATGTAAGAGGGTTCTTGGAAGTAATGGTGGTTAAATACCTGAGGTTAAACATGGGCAGGCAGTACAAAACAAGACAATCAATGGATGTGAGCCGTGCCAATATAAATATAGTATTAATATGTCCAGTGTTAAGACTAATAATAATCATAATGTTCATTTATAATGCCCTTTCCACCAAATGGCAGAACATCAAACTTATAACAGAACAATCAGTGATTGTCAGAATCAGCCCTTCCTTTACTTTCCAATTATCTTGGTCTATCTACTGTATCTCTGTCTATTGTCTTCTGTTGCCTTCTGTTCTAATGTCCAAGTCACAATATAATGATAGATAAATTTTGGGAATATTTCTGTGTGTGAAGGAAGTAATAATAAGAAGAATAAAATTTTATTTATAGCCCGCTGTATCCAATCGGAGCGGGTTACATCAATTAAAAAATACAAGATAAAATACACACGACCCAGTGGTGTAACTTAATCCAGGGTACTATTGATACTGTAGGGTTGGATTTACAGAGTTGTTCTGGTGCTGAAGAAAGGAATTTTCTCTGATTTTCCCTACCAACTCCAATGCTATTCTGAAGGACTGAGGATCCCTGGAATAATTTGGGAGCTGGCACTAGTGACCGGAAAAGGAAGTGGCTATCTGAAAAATCTGCAAATCTGCCCTGTTTCTCCAATAAGTAGCTTTTGATAAATCCCATTTTCTTCCACTAATATGACTTCTTCTGATCTTGGTCAGACAAGACTAGATCCATGTCATAGCTCCACACAATGGTTATATTTTTTCCCCTCAACATTACAATGGCTACTTCATTGGACAGATTATACAACAACCATCAAAATTCAGAAACACTGTTAAACATTTAGCCTATAATTAGAAGACTTCTGAAAAGTAAAACATAAATCAAGTTCTACTTCAAGATTGCATTTGTGTTTTCTTTTTAGATATTCAAACTCCATTCTTGATCTTCCCTCATTAATTTTTGTATCTGTCTCATTCAAAAGGTGTGAACACTTTTAGATTCCTTTAGTCAGTTTTAATTGTTGCAAGTAATTACTTGGCTTTTCTTTATTTCGGTATGTATATGTATTTGTCATATACATATTTGAATGGGAATAGTGAACACACAATCTTTCTTCATTAGAGGCTGTCAGATGAGTGCATGAAACACCTCATCTTTCTTCATTAATGTCATTCTGTTCTGAACAGTAGAGATCACAATGTTATATTTTTTTCCCATAGTGGGATAGGCCTCACTTAATTATTAAAAGACAGTGATTAGGCATTTCTGTGTATACACACACACACACACACACACGTTAATGATCAAACTGGGATCAAATTAGAATCAGTGAAATATATTTGAATAATGTTCAATAATTCCACATAGTGCCACACTTTGCAATTGTGATCCTATCTATAGTTATTTTATTCAGATGTTTTATCAGTCCCTTTGGATGGTCCCAGAGTACCTATCACTGCTGGGACCACACATGTTTTCTTTCCCAGGTGTACTGAATCCCATTTTGTAGGCCTCAATATTTCATTATCTTTTTCCTCTCAACAGAGTGAAAGGCAATTCAAAAGAATACCCATAAAGAAAATATAAATGTTACTGAATATCCCTAAGCAGACAATTCCCAAAGGCCTGTGAAAATGAAAACAAAAAAGTATTTGCTTGCCACCAGAAGCATTGTGTGGAGAGCTGCAATCCACTTTCTCTAAGGTCCTGTCTGTACTGGCCAGGATATTCCTTGGGCAGCCATGTTACCCAAAATCATGGACAATCCTCACCAAGTGTGTCAACATTTAAATATTTTAGAATTGCTTAGCTCAAAGACGCTTATGAGAGGCTGGGTAATTTGAGGACCATTTCCACAGATTTATACTAGTACTAACTGAAGAGGACTCCACGTGTGAGTGAGTAAGAAGATTTTTATTTAGAAATATGCAGGAGTGCAACCAAACACAGTATAGTGATTCAGACAGACACACCATTCAGTGCTAACCAAATCAGAGGTATGAAAATTTGATAGTGGAGTTTTAGGGAAGTAAAGGGTACTATATACTGGTCCTGGAGAGGGGAACATGGAAACGGGATATGGGTGATGTAGTGAGCGGAAGACACACTGTGTGCAAACTATGTGCCTACTATGTGCAAGAAGGCTAGGTTTGGAACTGATACACCTGCAGTCCTGTCTCAAGGGGTGCTTAGTACTATCTTGCAATGTAAAAAATAACAAAAATCTGATGGTCTTCCCAGGGAATCGGTAAAGGGATTCCAGAATGACTGATTTCTTTAACTTCAAAGTAGCAAAAACAGCAATAGCATTTAGGACAACCCCAGGATAGATGGATAGGGAAGTTGGCTAGGAAAACAGCAGGGAGTAGCTAGAAAGTGGATCCAGATCAAAAAGTAAGATTATAATGTTAAGGGGGAGTATACCCCAGTTCTTGTGCTGAATGGGTCAGTCATGTATTTTGAGGCGGCGTGTCATCAAGTGTCGAAGCACTTTCCATAGATCCACAGTGGTAAAATTAACTATGTTGAAAAACATAGATGGATAAGGCATACTACCCCAATAAGTACAGACACTTTAGCCTGTTGTTGTTGTTGTTGTTGTTGTTGTGTGCCTCCAAGTCATTTCCAACTTATGGTGACCCTACGGCAAACCTACCATGGGATTTTCTTGGCAAGTTTCACCAGAAGGGGTTTGCCATTGCCATCTTCTGAGGCTGAGAAAGTGTGACTTGCCCAAGGTCACCCAGTGGGCTTCCATGGCCAAGCCAGAATTCGAACTCTTGTCTCCACAGTTGTAGTCCAGCTCTCAATCCACTACTCTGCACACAACCCACTAATGATTAACACTCAACTGTCTTTGCAACCTGTGAAGCCTCCAGAGGCCTCACCCTGTAAAATATGGTGAAATATGTGAAGTTCCAGGAAGCATGATTCTCTTTTAAACCAAAGCCCATGCTTCACATGTTTATTCTTTTGATTTTAAAACAAGATGTGGACATCTCAACATATTCAGTTTTGTTATGGCCAATAACAAAGGACAGGTGGAAACATGATACTCCAACACTCTGATGTTGCCCATTCCCAGATCATGGGAACATGCAAAACAGTCATGAATGCAAGACTTACCTGGAGTGTCCTTCTATGCAGCAACAATATCTATTAAGTCTTTGACTTTTCTGTGTTGAATAGAAAGATCTAAAGTGGGCTTCAACAAGCATTCACCTGAACACAGGAGAAGTGCTGCTTTTTCAGGACTCCTAGTTATATAAAGGATTCTACATAAGATGTAAAAGAACTTCACTGCAGTCAGGATTCTCAGTGGAAGTATCAATTTCACACCCTTCATGATTCATTCAGATGCAAAGCACACCTCACCTTGGAAATGTGTTTATTTGCAAGGACTACTATTCATATTATAGAAGTGAAATATATACAAAACCATGCATACATTGTAAAGATATGAATTGCTAAAGTGCACCCTTGAAAAATAGGCAGAATCATCTGTTTTGGTAAACAAAATTTGTTAAAAATGTTTATGTTAAGAAATATAATATGGAAAATATAACAAATTTCAAACAAAGTGTCCCAACATGATATAAACAAAGACGGGGGTGAGATGGTAGATAAGATTCAGAGCTTGAGGAGTTTACCTTTTAAGACTATGGCCAATCATAACAACAACCTCTGAGGCAGTTGGAGTAAAACCAACTGTCATAACTGACACTCTCTCTCAGAAGGTGACAGTTGCATCAGCCTTCCCATGATACACTGTTTCAAAATGCAGAATCATGTAACTGCCACTGGAACTGTAATATGATTTGCTACAGCACCACCTAGTGGCCACATCCATGTCATTTTATCAGGGTACAACATGGCCCTGACACTGCAGACCTCCCTACTCAATATCAGTGTGATGCCCTCTCTCTCTCTCTCTCTCTCTCACACACACACACACACACAGTTAATGTAGAGAAGCAAACCCAAACAGAGTTTTTTGTGGGGCTTTTGGGCTATATGGCCATGTTCTAGAAGAGTTCCTTTCTGACATTTCACCAGCATCTGAGGCTGGCATCTTCAGAGAATGTTTGCCTGGAAAAGGATTGGATACATATCCTGTGTGACCCTGGGAAGAGAGGAGTGATTTGCAAATGTATTGTTCTGTTGCTGATGGCAGTCCTCAGGGTGGGAGGATGTGCAAAAGAGGATTAATGTCTGCTAACTGGAGATCATTGTCTGCCAGGAATCCTCTGACCCTAGGCTGTTTCTCATTTGCATTGGTTGAGTCTTAACCTTGCTGTTCTTCAGGACTGGTAGCCAAGCCTTGTTTACCCTCAGGGTTTCCTCTTTCCTGTTGGAATTGTCCAGGTGTTACTAGATTTCAATGGCTTCCCTGTACATTCTGACATGATAGTTGTTGGCATGGTCCAGAATTTCAGTGCTTTCCAACAGCATTTTATGCCCAGGATGGTTTATAGCATGTTCTGGTACTGCTGATTTTTCCGGCTGACCCAGTCGGCAATGTCTCTCATGTTGATTCTTGTCTGCACACTGCGTTTGGTGGTCCCTATGTAGACCTGTCCGCAGCTGCATGGAATGCGGTAGACTCCTGCGGCTGTGAGAGGGTCTCTCTTGTCCTTGGCTGAGCGAAGCATTTGCTGGATTTTCTTCGTCGGTTTGTAAACCATTTGAAGGTTGTGTTTCCTCACCACTTTCCCTATTCTGTCTGTGACTTCTTGGATGTATGATAAAAAATATCTTTCCCCTGGGTGGTTGTTTGTCTTCCCTTCTCTGGGTTTTTCTGGGCCTGGCAGCCCTTCTGATGTCTGTGCTGGAGTAACCATTGGCCTATAGAGCCCGGTCCAGGTGTTTCAGTTCATCTTTCAAGAAGTGGGGTTCACAGATCCGTTAGCCCAGTCTACCAGTGTTTTTATTGTGCTTCTTTTTTGTCTGTTGCCATTAGGAGCAGAACAATACACAGTGGTCCCCCGGGTTACGAAGGTAATCCGTTCCGGGATTACCTTCGTAACCCGGAAGCTTTCGTTTCCCGGGGGACCGCTATATTCAATGGACCGTGCGGCCGATTTAAAGGGGCCACGCGGTTTTTTGGGTTTTTTTTTGTATCCCGGGGGATCTTTCGGATCCCGGGGGATACAATCGCGGTCCCGCCGGTTTCAGATCCCGGGGTTTTCGCAACCCGGGGGATTCGTAACCCGGGGGACCACTGCATTTGCAAATCACTCCTCCCTTCCCAGGGTCACACAGGATATATATATATCCAATCATTTCCCAGGCAAACATTCTCTGAAGATGTCAGACACCGATGCTGGTTAAACATCAGAAAGGAACTCTTCTAGAACATGGCCACATAGCCTGAAAACCCCACCAAAATCTATGGATGCTGTCCATGAAAGCCTTCAACTCCACAAACCCAAACAGATTTAATTTTATTATTTTTTTGCTAAGACTTAGATAAATTTCCATTAATTTCCTCCATTTTGTGAAGACGGAGAATGGAAGGGAAATTTCAGTCTACCATCTAGGGGGACATGAACTGTACTTCTGCAGGGTGGGTGCATCATGTAGGAAATAATCACTACTTTCTGGGGACCATCTGCCAAGAGGGCATGTGGAAGGGTAGCCACTGCTAGATTTAATCTGGGCATTTTCTTTCTCTAGCCCATCCACCCAACCATCATATGATTAATGCTTTAAAACTGTTCTGCAAAGCAGGCAGGCAGTTTTCTACAAGCACAACAGAGGGCTACGCTCCAAGTTCAATAGATCAAGGCCTCAGACTACCGCTTCACCATAATCTCTTTGCTAACATCATATACCTCCTAATTAAAAGGACACCTAAGTGTGAGTCTACTAATTACTTCAACAGCCAATTAGGGAACTTGGTAATTTCACAGAGGCTTTTTAAAAAAATCATTAAAGAGAGAGTAAAGTACAGTTTGTTTTAAAGTGGCTCTTAACTTAATAATTAAGGTTGCATCTGCCATTTATCCGATAATATAAAAGAAGTATTTTAAAATAAATTTGTTTTGACTGCTCTAGACTTAAAATTGCACCTAGAACTCACAGGATTGAATCAAAAAGATAAAGACTACCCACCTAGCTTCATACAGCTGACTCAAGATAGTTTGCTGCCTGAGACAACAGATGAGAAAGTGCCTCCCGCATTCTTCTCACTAGAGAAGGCAACTAAATTGAATCTTACTTCAACACTGCTTCCATCTCAGGTGAGGACAGCAGGGGAATATCAGGCATACAAAAGAGATTGTGTGGAAAACACACTGGGACAATACAGACCACCCAAAAGTGGCGGTCTATACTCACCCTTTTAAGCGGTGAAATGGGGCCAAGGCTACCACACCAGCAGTCTCAGAGGCCCCATCCCACCACTTCAAAAGGCTGTGGGGAAGTGGCAAACTGCCGCTTCCCCATGACCTCGAAGCGGGGTTCAGCAAGCACCCTGGGCACCCACTGCACCCCGCTTTCTTCAGCGATGCTGAGGGGAGAAAGGGGCCGCTGCTATGGCTCCTTTTCCCCCAGGTCTTTGGCGCGGCTGTTTAAAGGCCATGCCAAGGACCCAGCGCAAAAAAGGAGCTCGGTTTTCAAGCCCCCTTTTTGCTCCGGGGGAGGGCGTGCTTGGCGCCCTCCTGAGGTGCTAGTGTGTCATGGCGCATGCAGCGTTTTTAAATGCTTCACACGCCATGGCAACATCATGGCGTGTCCATATGAACGCCACCATTTTAAAATGGTAGCACCCATACACTTTAGGGTTAGGGAGAGTGGACGCTGCACCCTCCCTAACCCTAATCGCACCCTTTTTAGCCCTAAAGGCGTCACATTTTGCCCGTCTAGATCGGGCCAATGGTATCCGTCATAGCATCTGCCATCTGAGGCAACTGCCTAACTCTGCCTAATGATCCAGCTAGCCCTGTGGCTTTACTTTTCAAAAAAACAGACTTTCCACATTTCTGTCTAAGTGACTGTTCCATGTATTAAATTTTTGGTCAGGCAGCTGCTAAATAACATTTTCACTTCCTCACACAAGTGATCACCATTGTAATTATTATTATTATTATTATTATTATTATAAAATATTTATTTATATTCCGCCTCTTGTGTTTTGGGTATTGAGGCAAGTATCAACAAGGTTATACACAATACACCATACAAAAATAATAAAACAATGAAGCCCCCCAAACCCCCACCCCTAACTCTCCCTGCTTAAAATAGAAATTTAACTAATAGGATCATAAACACATAGTAATAGCTTCAAAGGTGTTAACAGTTAACAAATGATGACTAACATGGGAATGGAGCAATGGACAGATTCCTTCATTATGGACATTGTAACAGGCATAAGCAAACCCCCCTTGGAGCAGAGATCACTGTCAGATAAGAAGAGCAGTCAGACACTTTCTGACCAACAAGGGAACAGGCTCCTCTCGGTAGTAGCAGCTGCTGATGGGTAAGTGGGGATTGGGGGACTTTCACGGCTCCTATGTGTCCACTTAGTGATGGGAAATATATACGTGAATATGTGTAACTACCAAAGAGTATTCCATAAAACATAATAAGAATAAAAGTATAGCACCCCTCATTAAAAGAGCCTTCTGCAGCAGCCAGTTAATAGCCCAAAATGACTGCCTAAATGAAAAGAACTTTGCCCTGATGGAAGGAGAACAGAGAGGAAACCAACCAAGGGAGTTCCATGGCCTCAGAGCAGCCACCAAAAGGGCCTTCTACAACTGCATCCACACTACATAAATAATCTACTTTGACACCTCTTTAACTTTTCTGGATCTATGCTGTGGCATTCTGGCAACTGACATTTGTGGTGACCCCAGAGCAGAGCAGTATGGATGCAGCCTATATATCCTCACCAAATGTGCCTGTAACAATAGTGGGACTGAGACAAAGGTGGTGTCTCCACAGGCGGAATGCACTGGGAGTAGCCCTGAGTATCCTAGCCCCAAACCTGCCCTGAGCTCCCCCGTTACCTAGGACCCTCCGTTCCGATACCAGATGGCTATTCACACATGTGTCCTGCTGTGTTTCTAGGTGTCACTAAGACATATCACTCACTCTGAGGTCAGAATGAGCTGCCCAGAGACGATGATTAGGTGCCTTGTTCTGTCCTCTGAGTGAGTGATACAGTACAGCAGCACTCGTGCCAGATGGCACAACAAAACACATGTGTGAACAGCAGTCCAGCATCATAATAGAGGGCTCTGGATCTTCCAGGATGATCTGGAGCAAACAGTTGGGCCCTGCATCATTCAGACTCCCAACGAGGGGGGAGGGATTATTTGGTCCATGCAGACTGGACTAAAGCCCTTCCATGTCCCTGGTTTATTTTATGTGACTGTTCCACATTCACAAGCTGATAAAACTTTTAAACTGCATCTGATAAAACTCTTAAATCAACCTGAGCCTTTTCATTCAAAAAACAATTCAATTCACCCCTATACACCTCACACAGAGGGGTTAAAGGCTTCGGTACCTTCCACTGAGACCATGTGAATTTCCTCTCTCTCATTTCATGTTTTTGTGCACACATGTGTGAGCTTTTTGAGGGGTAAATCTAGTTTAGGTTTAAAAACAACCTGGGACAGGAAAAGGTTTAAACCTCATCTGCCTAATTGAAGTGAGATCAATCTGAATTAAGCCCCCACAAACTTATTTTCAAGTAAGAAAGAAAGTACCTTTTCAGCTGCATGGTATGTATGTTTAACTTAACATTTAGTTGTAGTGATGAGAAAAGTCATTAAAGACCATCTAGGTCTTTCAAATTTATAGGTACATACACAGAGATGCACATTCCATTAAGGACAAATACTATCCATGTTATTGTTAATTTACAAGTTTCCTGATTATCTTTCCAGCTGGAGCTTGCTTGAGGCCAATCTAGGAATCATGTATCCTTTCGAAAAATATCAGACTGCAGTTCTGTTGACTAAGCCTGCCGGGAGTTGCAGTTGAGCAACAGCTGGAGGATAATAATAATAATAATAATTAATAATAATAATAATATTTATAGCCCGCTCCTCTGTCAAAACAATCGAAGCAGGCTACAGCAGATAAAAGTCACAGAATAAAACAATTCCAACACCCCATTACCCAACCTCCCACCCCTTAAAAGTGTATTAAACTAGTAGCAAGTTAAAATCAAAAGACAATTAAAAACATATACAAAAACAAGCCAGCTAACCATTCCATGGGCGGTATAAGCTGTAGTGTCATAGGTCATGTGTTAAAAGCTGGTAGGGGAAAACATGACCCAATTCCAGAGCCAAGAGTTAAGGGGTTTCTGTGAAGGCCTGCCGGAAGACATGCATCTTTATAGCTTTTTTAAAGCAATTGGGAGATGTAATGAGATGCATCTCGTCTGGCAGGCCATTCCATAGCCTGGGAGCAGTGGCAGAGAAGGCCCTCTGGGAGGTCTGAGACAGCCTGGTCTTCATGGGCTGAAGCAGGTTCCTCCCAGAGGACCGGAGTGTGCGGGGGGGGGGGAATCATACGGGAAGAGGCAGTCCCTGAGTTAAGATGGACCCAAGCCATGTAGGGCTTTAAAGGTTAAAACCAACACCTTGTACTGCGCCCAGAAACTAATTGGCAGCCAGTGGAGAGATTTAAGCACAGGTGTTATGTGTTCTGAGGATGACATGATTTCCATCCCTATTCTAAACTAACTAAAGATTATAGCAAAAATAATGGAGGCTTTTTTTTTCTTTTTGGTACCTTCTTGACTAAGCAATTTATTATGGGTTTTGTGGACTCCAGTTCATCAAATGCTTGAAGTGTAATCCTAAATAGTCAAACTCTATACACACATAGGATGTGGGAAACAATATATGCAAAGGAGGTACACAGAGCCAACCATTTCTTCCCCCTATACAGGTATGTGCAGAAATGACTAGTCCTACTATTAGGCAGTGTGAGATACCTGCCTCAAGCAACAAAAGCTTGAGGTCACCTTGTAGATTCCAACTATAAACGTCTCAATGATTCCCTCCCTTAGGACAGCCTACCCTAATATTAGCCTGCCAACTTCAGATCTGGTGGTGGTGGTGGTGGTGCTATCTAGTCACCATGACTGAAGGAAGGTTCACTTTGCAGTCCAGTTGGCATCCTAGATACAGAATGAAGTGGGGTGCCATTTTGTTCTTTTCTCTAGGCAGCTAAATGTCTTTGCTTGGCCCTGCCTTCAGGGTATCACATTTGGATCCTCTCTGCTTGTATCATCTCAACAAGAAATCTTTGAACTGGTATTCCAGCTTTATATCAGTGGCTGAAGTAGGAAACTCTCTGTTGAACAATGTTGTGTTCTTTTTGCAATGAACAGTCTTGTCTGTGATGACAAAAAATACATACAGTGGCCAACATTTCTTCCCTTCCTCTTTGAAATAGCCTACTTTGTACTGGCATAGGTTGACTTTTTGACATTCCTTTAATGTGGGCAACAAAGAAGATTTCAGACCAATGTATTCACTGTAAATATTCATGCTGCAGTAAAAATCCCATCTCCTTTATTGTGTGAGATGCTGAGAACTGCATTTGAAGGAAGACCCGGTGATACAACAATACTGTGAGAGCTACACAGACAGAAGTGCCAGGGTGCAGATAAAAGAGAATATCTAGCCTAGCATCTCTAATAATAATAATAATAATAATAATAATAATAATAATAATAATAATTTATTCTTGAGTTTAATCAGCCACTTCCAACCCAAGGAAGAAGCCACAGAGGCTATTTTGCACTCCACACTTTGCAGCAAAACAACCCCTTCTGCATTGCACACCAAAATGATGAATGCGCCCTTTAATATGAATGTTAGGAGAAATCCATTTAAATCAAAGAGATTATATCTCCCAAGAGTCATTTTTACATTTCCCAGTTGGAGTTGTGCGTTCCCTTAATTATCTGACTAATTGCTTGTGTCTGACCTATAAGACTCTCCCTGTCTAGTCGTTCAGCCCATGGTTGCCACCACTACGGGCCAGCTCTAAATTGTTGTGTGTGGGGGGATACACACACACACAGACACACACAGACACACACGCTTCTTCTCTACACAAAGAATAAGCTAAAGCTCATATTAGAGAGCTCCCTCTATAAACCAATAAAAACTAACATTTGTGTGGGGATTATTAGCTTTAAAATAAAAACTAGAAGGAAAAGCCAGACAGACAAAATCACTTGATTGGAAAGTTAATGTCTCCTGAATTCCCTTTGTAGCAAAACTCTTGGGGAAAACAAATGGAGCAAAGCTCTGTGATAAAATCTCCCTTCTCTATTTTTTCCCCTTCTTTTAAAATTTAAAAGCAGTAGCAAGGAGACTGGTACAGGACTGGAAAAAGAGTTCAGGGAAAGGAAAGCAAACATTTCTGTTGTGCCATTTTACCAGTTGAAATTCCCACCCACCCTCCACAAACTACTAGTAAGTCAACTAGATTTAAAAGAAAGAAAGAAGGAAGGAAGGAAGGAAGGAAGGAAGGAAGAAAGAAAGATCTGTATTCCTTATCTTTCCTCTAGGGTTTGCCTGAACATGAGACAAAATGACTTCTCAGGCAACTGCTTTGAGGTACCATGAAGAGAAAGCAAACTGGTGGTTATTTTTTCATGTCAGGCTGAGTGAAGGAGCAAGATGCTTGCTAGGTTTTCTGCAGCAGATGTAAATAAATCAGTTTAGCCCTGGGGAATTTGTATGTACAATGCCTGCGGAAGGGTGATTTGCTGTTCCACTCCAGGCAGCAGAATATCTTTGGGCAGCCCCAATTGTTTCTCTCACCCAGTGGGGCCATTATGGGCTTTGAGGGATGCTTTCACTACTTTTGTCTTTATCCTTAAGCTGAAAAATGCCAATTCTGATCTGTGGTATCATTGGATACATTATTACACTAGTCCCTGATGCATTTGCTTGTCTGTCTACATCTGTCACCTCTGATAGGTAAAATCCAATGGTGGCTTTCATTGTTAGACAGACATTGGCAAAAACAGCCCCCCCCCCCGCCAAACATTCCTATAGCCCCTCCCTCAAAATCTACTCCAGCAGTCTGGGAGCAGATTTATTGAGCAGAGCAGATTTATTGAGTAAACAGAGATCGGGGGGGGGGGGGGGGGGGGAGAGAAAAAACATACAATATACTTTAAAAGCACGCAATATATGACATCATTAAAAACCCATTGTGGATTACTTTCTCATTCTCAGTACCCCCAAAATCTCTCATCTACTGCAAATCTCCAATTCAACCCATGGCACACCCATCCCATCCCAACCTTTTTGCTTAGAAATATTAATACTGTCTGTATATAGCACTAAATATATTAGAAGAACAAACAAGTCCTCCTAAAACACTAACTTAATAAAAACCCAATTTCTGAATCGCTTATTGTGGTGGCGTGGACACTCACTCAGACTCTCTCAGTCCACCCACACAGAATGCCTGTCTTCCCCTTTGCTGCCACCAATTGTATTTTTCTTCTGTGGAGATCTCTCCACCACTGCCTATCTTTTCTGAGGCTTTGTTATCTCTAGTAGCATGCCACAATATTTCACAGAGGCCAAGTTGTAATAAAATAATACTGAAGTTTATTAACAAACATCAAAGTAATCAGTAAACTACTTTCAAGGTTTTTGCATTTCTTTCTTCTTAGTTACGTTACCACAGTTACATAGACACCATACTTCAGCCCTCAGGCAATCTGCCAAATACTCTCAGCTTAAATCAACTGGCTTACAACCTAAAGCCTAATCAGTCCCTCCCCTGGACTCTACATAGACCCTGTCTGGCCTAAAACCTAACCTACACCTGTCCCAATCAGGAACCTAGAGAGCACCCCCCTCAGTGGCGTCCCTCTCCTCAGCCAAAACTCCAGCCCCTCCCAGCCAGCTTCTAATTGGCTGTTCACCTGGGGCTCGTTGATTGGCTATCTCTGACTCCGGGTTTGCTGTTTCTGGGGTCTTTTCACTACACTTATCTCCTGAATGTGTACCTTCCACCTGCAATTCCCTTGTGGTCCTCAACACCATTCCCTTGTCACAGGGTACAGTCCAGTTTCCATTCATTTCCCTCTAACCACTCCATCTTTGTTGTTGTTGCCATGTGCCTTCAAGTCATTTCCGACTAACGGTGTCCCTAAAGTTACCCACTTACAGGATTTTCTTGGCAAGATTTGTTCAAAGGTATGTCATTGCCTTCCCCACCTCTTTAAAAAGTTAGATGAACATCTGAGTCTCTCTAGTTCCTCTCCAACATGACACCTGTTCAAGTCTTCCAGATTAAAGGATGCAGTGGCTTAGTGGTTAAGATGCCATTTCTGATGATAGGATGATTGGAAGGTTGGCAGTTTGAGGCTTGAGTGCTGCATGATGGAGTGAGCTCCTATCACTAGTGCCCCAAGAAGCCATTTCTGCAGCTGCGTGGCCATTTCCAAATGGCCCCTTGCTTCAGCCTGAGGGAAAGCCAGGCTGAAGCAAGCAGAATTGGTGTGCAGGCGTGTTCCAGCCAGCTGGAAATGGCAGCACAGCTGCAGAAACTTCCACCCTGGCCAGAAGCCCCTCTCCCAAGACCAATGGAAAGCAGCCACGCAAGCCAGTGAAGTGCTGCACAGCTGGAGAAACAGCTACCTGCCATCCGCCTGGGCCAGGAGACCCCTGCAGGGGGCCAACAAGATATCACCCCCCCCCAGGAGTGTCACCTGATGTAGTCTGAAACCCCACCCACCCACCCCCAGTGATGCTATTGCTTTGTAGCAGATCAACAGGAAGGAACAGCTTCAAAAGAGACGTCTCCAAATAAAACCGCTAGTATATATTTCCCAGCAGCTGATGGCAGTCCTTGTGGCTCAGAGCTGTTCATTCCACCAGGTTTTTAATACTTTGTGCACTTCTGGGTTCATTCTGGAGTCTTGGCCTCTAGACTGGCTTACGTTTTACATCGCTTTCTTTCCCTTTTAGCTTTGGTTATCATTACTGCTGGCTTCTCATAATGGATTCTGAAACAATTGAGACTTGTTACTGCTCTTCTCTTCAACTTCAGTGAACTCCCATGATTACCCTCCCATAACCTGATTGGTTTGGCTTGCCTGTAATGACTTCCCTATTATAAGCCACTTCTCCTGACTCTTTCTGCCTTTAGAAATAGCAATAGCAGCTACATTTCTATACCTCTTCATACTGAACTAAGCAGTCTCTAAACAGCTTACAACATGTAAGCTAATTGCCCCCAACAAACAGGGTACTCATTTTAGCGATTTCAGCCCTGGAGCCCCTGGCTGGAATTGAACTCACAACCTTCTGGCTGTGAGTGAGTGGCTGCAGTACCATCATTTAACCACTGCACCACCCGGGCGCCCTTTAGACATTGATTAGAAAGCAGTGTCTTCTTTCTTTCTCCAGTATCTTCCTCTTTTGTCCTCTTCCTTCATCCCAGCTCCTGGAACCTCAGATAGCCTGAGCCACAGCCAGGTGAGCACAGGCCAGCGAACTAAGATAATATAGAAAAAGAGACCTAACCACACTTAACTAGCTTTGGGCTTGTGCTTCACTCACAGCATTTGCTGATGCTGAATGGAGAATGGAGTCCTCCTTGCTTGCACTGTCTGTTCATATCACCGTTGGGTGTGCATGCATTTGCCCCCTCCTGTTCTCTCATCAAGAAGTACAGATGAATGGACGAGGGAATGGTTTTTCACTCATGCAAAACAGTATGGAGGTCAAGGGATGCAGCCTAGCTATCATAAATATAAAGTAAACATACAGACACCCTGGGGTTTTTTTTGTTTTGTTTTGTTTTGTTTTTGGGTTTTTTGCAAGTTGCAACAACTTGACTGAATTGCAAACAACAACAAGCTGATTGGCCAACTAGAAGAGCACAGAAAGAGAGAAAGAATAAGATTTGTGGTTGGCAGGGTGCTCTGGGCAGAAGGTTTGCATATGCAGTCTTCACATTTAACTTGGGGATGATCCATGAAATCTAGAGAGTTTTAAAAAGATATGGCAACCTACTGGCTGGGGAATGGGGAAACTCCCATTCTTATACAGAGAAAAACAAATGCATTTTGGCACACTTTCAAAGAGTGCTAGATAAGTACAGATTGGGGATGGGATGCCAAGATTGAGCATGCAATGCCTTCAGACAGGGCACACAGGCATGCAAAAACACCTGTTTTTAAAAAATTCAGATGTTTCAACCTACACTGAGGCTGGGAGGAAAGGAAGTGCAATAAACTCTTATGTCTCTGTGTCAGAGAGAAGGGGCCTTGCTGTCATCTACATTCACAGAAATGTTCACCTCAGGCCTTTGACAAAGTGTGCATGCATTTTGACATGTCAATTAAGAAACCTTGAGAGGGAGCCTGAGAGATGAGTTACCTGTTTGCTATTTAAAAAGAACAATTCCAGTGACACAATCGAGACAAAGAAAGAGGAAAGAACTGCACCAAAAAGACATAAAGTGAAAATTAGCAAAGAAACTGAAAGAAGTAACTTCTAGACCCACATAAAGAGGCCACCTAGTGGGGCAATTATTCTCTAGCCAAAAGAAACGAATACTTTAAAAAAAATCCTTTTAGCAGCAGATATTTTTGCCTGTAATGTTTTCAGGTATCACTGCAGGAGAGATAAAAATATGTGGAGTATCTCCCATCAGTACAACAGGCATTAGAGAAACAACATACTAAATGCTGCCTAATGGAAGAGGAATAGAAAGTGCAATTTAAAAGCCACTGGAAAGCAAAGCTCTGCAGGAGACTGACTGCTTACTGAACTTTTAAAATATACTAGAAAGACATTGGCCATGTCATGTTTTTCAGCTAATACAATACAATTGCTTTTTAAAACAAGAATGCTTTGATATGATAAGGATGCACAAATAAATTGGAAGTTCAGATATAGCTGGAAGGAGATGCATTTTGCAGCTACTTCTCAGAGCGGATCGTTCCCGCGGCAACCATATAGCCGCAGGAACAATCCGGAGGAGAAAGGGGTCACTCTTTTCTCCTCATAAGTGTCAGGGTGTCAAGGAAGCATAATGCTGCAAGGGCACCCCTTTTCCATGCCAAAGAGAAACAGCATTGTGCTACTTCTCTTTGGCCCAGAAAAACACCAGATTGGGGCCACATGGCTGGGGGTTCAGTCACTGTGGCCCCAATCCAGTGCTTCAAAGGGGGCACAGAGTCGCCCCTTACCAGGCTGTCTGTACAGCCCCTTAGTTGTGTTTCCGAAGCTGACACTAGCCCCAATCCCCATTTTCCAGGCAGTAGCCACCATAAGAGATAGGGATCTGTTTCCCTGTTGATCAGGAAGTAGCTGACTGACATTTCCATCCCCTCTCATGAGCAATCTCCATTGCAGCAGGTAGAAACAGGGTTCCTGTCACAATTCCCTTCTCACACCAGAGATTGATCATGGGAGGGAAGGATTAAACATCAGTCAACTGCTTTCTGTTCAACATGAAACAGACTAGAGTTGCTCACAGTGTCTGCTGTCCAGTAAGTGGAGTTTGGGGGACTTCTATCATCTTTATGTATTCTCTAACACAGTGAATACATAGAGATTATGAATATGAACAAATCACAAATGCATAACTCTAGGTCATTTGTCACTGCCTGTGAATTCTGGCATCCCTCACAGATAGTATTCTTTATTCTAGTGCTCCCATTGTCAGCCCCAAATTAGGGGGTGTTAATTTACTTATCTTCTAATCTGATATATGCCTTCCTTTGCTAGGAATGTGCCTTTGCTTTTTCCACAGGGCAAACAGAGCGATCTCTGTGCAAAAGAATAAACGAACACCAATCTAACATCAGAAATGGCAACACAGAGGAACCAGTGTCAGAACACTTCAGTCTCCCAGGACTCTCTGTTACTTTCTCCCCTTGGGGAGTTAAAGTGGCTGCTGCTGAACAAAGGAATTTCAAGGAAAGATGTGAAACAGAATCACCTGGTTTGGGATATATTCACAAATCCCAATCTGTCTACACATATTTGAACAGGAATGAAGGCTGCTTAGCACACTACATGTATTCATATTTTGGTTTTCACTAGAGATTTAGGCATAGCAAAATAAAATAAAATAAATTCGTTATCTAAAGATTCCCTCTGGAACAGACTGAACTTTCTTGAAAGCAGAATATATTGCCTTCATGCCTCAGAGGCCATTGTCAGCCTAGGAGCCTTGTATATTTGTTCAAAGATTTCAGGGTGTTTGTGGTAAAGCAGCTATTTCTAGTAATGCAGTAGTCATTTGCTGTGTCCCATTTCACTCAGATCCCACTGCCAGAACTATGTAATTGTCCATATTTACCTGAGGAATGTATACTGTATTTCCTCTTGTATCTGAGGAAGAGAGTTATAATCCACAAAAGCTCATGTGAATCTCTTGGTTTTAACAGTGTCGCATGCTGTATCTGCACTGCAGAAACAATGCAGTTTGCCACTGTGTTCAATGCCATGGACCCATCCTATGGAATTCTGGGATTTATAGTTTTGGGGGGAACTAGTGCTCTCTAACAGAGAAGGCTAAATATCCCATAAAACTACAAATCCCAGAATTCCATGGTACTGAGCCATGGCAGTTAAAGTGGTGTCAAACTGCATTATTTCTGCAGTGCAAATGCAGCCACAATCTCCAAATGCCTAGTGGAAAAGAAGTCTTCACAGCCAACAAAAACACAGTAAGGGAGAAGCCAGCCTAGTCTCCCTGTGACCACAGGGGCTTTACAGACCACCCAAAAGGGGTGGTCCGTAGCTGCCCAGAGAAGTGCCAGACTGGGGCCTGAGCTGCCTCACCGGCAGTTCTTGCAGCCCCAATGTGCCGCTTCTCCGTGGCCTGAAGAGAGTTGCAGCGGGCGCCCTGGGCGCCCCCTGCACCCTGCCATGGGCAGCACTCCCAAGGGGAGAAAGGGGCTGCCACCGTGGCCCTTTCCCCTCAGCATCCTTGGCACAGCTGTGTGAAGGCCACGGCAAGGACACAAGTGCCAAGAAGGAGCTCCTTCTTGTGCTACAGAAACGGCGTGCACGTATGGGTGGCACGATGCAAACCTAGTGCCATCCATAAGTGCTAGGGCTGGGGAGCGTGCAGATGCTGCACGCTCCCCAGCCCTATTCACACCCTGGGGACAGCCCTTTTGGGCCACCTGTACCGGGCCACAGTTTCAAAATCTGGGAGCCCCATATAATGTACTTGTGAGAGTGGTGAGATTGAGAGAAGCAGTTCCTTTTAAATTCATATGAAAATATATGATCCTTCAGTTAGCCTGTACAATAAGACTTTATATGTGATAACCAGCACTTTGAATTGTACATGGAATCAGACTGACAGCCAGTGGAGCTGTTGTGACAAGGATGTCGAGTATGCGATCATGTTGGATCTAGCGCGGCTGGGAGAAGGATAACTGGGATCTTTATCTGTTCATGCTGTGAAGGCTTCAGAGAGAAGATCTTTTATCCCAGATGCTTCCAAACACACATTTTCTCTTAGTATGAATTTTTAGAGATATTTTTAAAAACACTTTTCACATTCCTCCCATTGGAGAGTAACCCACAAGAAGAACAACACCTCCCTGGAGTAGGAAAAGCCAGCTCTCAGCCAAGCTGCTTTCCCTGGCCAAAAAAGAAAGAAAGAAAGAAAGAAAGAAAGGAAACCCTTAAATAAATCACACTTCTGTACTACTGGTATTAATCACTGGTGCAGTTGATTAATATGACTGCAAGAATATAGCTATTGTGAAAATACCATTATAAGAGTAATAGTGCCAGCACTTTAAAAAAATAAATTGTAATCATTGTGCGTTAACTGCTTGGCTCCAGACTTTGTTATAGGCATCAAGTAATAGGCTCAGACCTCTGTCCCAAGACTTCTGGCTTGATTAAAAAGTACATAGTTCTTTGATTTGATGTTGCTTCTGATCTATTGATTTTGGCTTGGTACTCTCATCCATTGAGTCATCTCTTGGCCTGGACTTTCTTCATTTGACCAAAGCCTTGCTTTGGACTGCTTTCAGCAGAAGTTAGCACGTTCAGATTACCAATTGCTCAAGTCAAAATTAGAAGTGCCTTCTTTCCATTCAGTCTTCCGTTGGGGTGATCTCTTCCATGCCACCATTCTAGTTAGTTGGGCATTCCTCCCATGATGCTTTGAATAATAACTTTTTTCTTGAAAATTAAATAGTAAGTAGAAAATTAGACTTCCAGTGAGCAATAATCGACTCTCTCTCTCTCTCTCTCCCCCTCCCTCCCTCTCTCTCTCTCTGTATCTCCCCACCCAGGTGTACCCACACTACACAGATCTAGCAGTTTGATACCCCTTTAAATGTCAAGCATCCATCCCATGATGTCCCAGGATACATAAGGGCTTTCTAGATTGGCAAAAAGAAGTGTGTTCATGGCTGCATGAAACTCTAGCCTTTAGATAAGAAAAAGGGAAAGTGTGCCATGAAAATGCTTTTTTGTGTTTTAGGGGAGAAGGAGTGCCTTTAAAAAGGTGCTGGTTTTCCCAGCTTCTTTTTTAAAAACTGCGGAACTGCGCAGTTCCATCTAAAGGCTGCGGTGCAGCTGCTAAGCATTAAGGAAAAGGCAACTTCATGTCACACTTTCCTGCCAATCTAGAAAGCCCCATAGTTTGGTAAGGTATTTAAAATTCTCTCCAGACAGGTGTTATAGTTCTCCAATAAACTGAGAGTACCTCACCAAACTACAGACCCCAGTGTTCTATAGGACAGACTATGGCAGTTAAAGTGGTATCAAATTGCTGTAATTGTGCAGTGTGGGTTATATACCTACACCTCTCTCCTCTCTCAATCTCTCTCAGTTTCTCAGACACTCAGTCTCTCACACAAGCATTCACATTGCTCCTTCAAGCCCAGTTGCCTCATTTCAGTGCCAAAGTAGGTTATACAATCAGTAGAGAGATGCATTCCTCCCCTAAAAGATAACAGTTCCCTTTTGCAGAAAGAAGCAAAGTGGCATTGTGGGTAATTTTCATGGGGATCCTGATATAGTCACCACCACTGCTTCCACCACCCAGATGTTTTTGACTATTTTTATTATTATTATTATTATTATTATTATTATTATTATCCCACTCTTTTCCCAGAACTGGGACTCAAAGCCAGTAAATGTCAAGAGATTATGGGAATTGCAGCCTTCAACCACCTGAATTGCTACAGTCATCCACCACTGTGTTAAATGCACGCACATGTTATTTATCTTATTTTATTAAATACATCGCTGCCTTTCTTCTTTTGAAGTGGAGGTGCCATACATGTTTTTCCTCTCCACTTTATTCTCACAACAGAGAATAACTGGACCATGGCCAGCCAATCAATTTCAGCCAATCAGTAGAGTTTAGAACCTAGATCTCCCAAACTCCAGCCCAGTATTCTAACCCAGGATGCCTAGTTTTAACTATATCTTAAGAAGCAGAGTCCTTCCCCCAGTCCATCTGCCTTGGTCCAGGGCTCAGAGGGAGAAAAGAGCTTCTGGACCTGATCCCCTTCTCCACCACCTCTCCCTTCTCCTTTTGCATCATCTTAGATTGTAAGCCTGAGGGCAGGGAACCATCTAATTATAGATTGTATGTTCAGCGCTGTAAATTTACAGTGCTATACAAATAAAGGTTAATAATAATAATAATAATAATAATAATATTGGCCTTCAGGCTCCCAATCCTCCCTCCATCTTATCTTCTGCTTATTTTCCACATTAGGACTGCAATCCTGTATCACCCACCATAAAGCAGTACTCTACATAGAGAATTATGCTACAGCTGACCCACCATAGAGTACCTGGAGTATCCTTCCATGGCCACTCTGTGCCTGATTAGAGTGGTGGGAAATTGGAGAAGCATCTAGCTAGTATAGTGAAATGCAAAACAATTTCATCCTCTCGGGTCCTGTGGAGGTCTCAGTATCTATATTCACAGACATGGTCAGGGTCTCCTCTGATCCTACACTGTTCCCTCCAGGCACAGAATGATATGTGGGGTAAAGTGTCTTTGCAGTAGGGGAGGGGGCTTTGGTTGGTGTGAAGGGAGAAAGGGAATACCAATCTCTGCATCAAAGAAAAAGAGACATATATTGGTGTAAGTTTGACTTACACCTGCACATGCCACTAACAGGATGCCAACTTTGGATTGTTTCCCCAGGAAATGATTTAGTTTTATGCATCCTTGTTAATCATCTTATGCTGGAAAATGATGCCCAATGAACCTCAGAAACTCAGCTCTCCCACCAGCCTCTGGACCACAGCCAGGTGGGCTATCAGCTTTTGGCCCTCTGCTGTTTTGACACCCCATAATTAATATAGCAATTCCTTGCATTATGCTTCTGAAAAAACATTGTGCTTGTTCCTAACTTGGTACACAATGTTTTCTCTTCTGACATATTCATGATTGCTCTGCTCTCCTCTACCCCCAAGACACTTTCTGACAAGTACTATATGGGATGCAAATTCCTTGGGCTCAGGTAGGTGCAAGAGTTGCAAGCTGTAAAACACAGCATAGATTTGAAAGCTCCATGAATATTCATTCAGCTTGTGTGGGAGACTGTAATGATACAAAAAAGGGGGAGAAAGAAATGCAAATCTGGAGTATGAATGGAGGCATGGGTTGGTGTATGAAAAGCAGGCAGCGTAAATACATGGCTCAAGATTTTAAATATGAACTAAAAGGAAGTTGGTCTTTGTTCATTATTTTTCTTCATCAAATAGCAAATCAAGCACATTTTAAATGGGCATATATTTTCTAAGTAAAATTGCCTCTTCTATTATGACATGATCCAGATGTTGAGATTCAACATGCAGCCTTGAAACCACCCATGAGAGTATTCCCTGCAAAGAATCAGAACATTCAGATTGCAGAGACATGGAAGTGATGACATAGAGTTTGATCTGCAATACAGGAATAATGCAGTTTGATACCACTTTAACTGTCATGGCTCCATCCTATGGAATCCTGGGATTTGTAATTTGTTGTGACACCAAAGGTCTCTCACAGAGAAGGCTACATGTCTCACAAAGCTATAAATCCCAACATTTCATAGTATTGAGCCGTGGCAGTTGAAATGATGTCAAATGGCATTAATTCTACAGTGTAGATGCAACTGAAGGTAGGAACCAACACTGTACATTTTTATTCCCTTTTAAATTCTATTAATGGCACATATTTAAAGTTATGTTCTTTATTTTACCATATTTTTTTCTTTTTACAGGGTTTACAGGCTCCATCATTTCACCTTGACCTGCATGCAGGTCAAAACACTGCTACCTTTCTGTTCCAGTCCATACCATTGTTTGATAAAAGGTTGGGAAAATGTGAAAATCAATAAGTAATCTGTCCCATGTTCACCTGATTTCCCACAGCAGCTAGTCAAAAACCCTGAGGGGGGGGGGGGGTGACATAAACCAGAATGTTAAATAGGAATAAGATATAAGAAATGCACAAAGCTATATGAAATGAACAGTAATTATCATCAGATCTTGCTGGAAGTCCACAAGATGATTATAGAAGGAAAACAACATAAAAATTCCAAAATAAAATACAAAAAAAAAACCCCTTTTTTACACACAGCAAGGCTCTAGCTGTATTCCTATCAATATCCTACTGTAACAAAGTTATTGGGGACATTTTTATGTAAAATTGATTACATGAAGCTCCTAATACAATGGGTGATGCTAAAATATCAGGTGGGAGTAGCAAGCTGGAGCAAGTAGAAAACTGCAGGGATTATACTGTGGTTTGGAAAATGCCATCAACTGGAAAGAGATATTCAGTTCTATTATCTAGCAGCTCAGTGAAAAGGCACATACCATATAAAGCTGACTATCACATGGGAGGAATTTCTCTCAATTGCGGATGGAGCCAATTTGCAATTACGTGAATTCGCTAGTTTAGTGAATTACGTGAAATCTGATTGTGTTCAGAATGCATTCAGAATGACTTCCCATTTCCCAAAAATGACCTCCCCCATTGCCCAAAATTGTGTGAGATACTGTAATATGCAATTACGTGAAACCCCATGATTGTGTTTGGAATGACTTCCCATTGCCCGAAATTGCGTGAGATACACTCATATGCAACCTCATGATTGCATTCGGATTGCCATTGCATTATACCCCCAAATTCCATCGTATGATAAACTCCAAAGAAGTTGCCCCAGAAAACAGCTTAAAGATACTGTCTCCATTTTTCTCATTCCCTGGGATCAGTATGGCAATAGCCTTGTGAAATAAACTACTAAGTATGCAATCATAGTGTCCAGTCTCTGGCCACCCATTATGTTCTTGATTTCTTTGATTGTCCAAATTAGCTTGCTCTGTTCCAAGAACTCAGAGCAAAATACAATCATTTTATCTCCCATTTTAATAGCCTGCACTTATGAACTTTTCAACTAGCAATAATGGCATGGGGTTGGAAAAAGACCTACTGCAGCCGTTGAGCAATTTCTGATATTGCACTAAGCTAACCCAAGATGTCACCTAGATAACTGATGGCACCAGTCCCACCACACATAGCCATATAATGATGCTAAGATGACTAGAATGAGCTGCAGCATGATAAGGTGAATTATGCTCCTTCTCAAATGTTCACCTTGAAGTGCAGATAAAGAAATCCAGTGTCCTTTCTGCATTGGTTTCTTACAGGAAGCACCCTGACAAAATGCACAAAGAAACACATTTTTTGTAGGAATTTATAACTAATCCTCCTGTGTGATGTTCTATAAGCAAATCATGGTTTATGGCTATAATTTGAACTATTTTATTCTTAGCTACACTTGCAGTTTGTTCCTGCGAGCTATTTTATTTTTAAATAGCCATTCTTAGATGTTAGATTTTGTACAGGGCTGTGTTATTCAAAAATGCATAGATTATTGGCTTATTGGCTTAGTCTCTTCCACATGGGGAGAGTTATGTTAGTACCAATAGATAGCCTGATTTAAAAATAGAGGGAGGAAATTATATATAAGAAGCAGAAACACAAAGTTCCTGTTGAGAGTCACTGTAGCACAGAGTTGGGCAACTATTGGATTTTGGGGGCTGCATTGGCCATCCCATGAAACCTTGGAAGACTATAGGCCTCACTGCCCCCACCTACAAAATCTTTAAAAAACAACTTCCTCTAAATCCCCCAGTACCCCCAAGGGGGAATGGGTACAATTGGGAAGCTTTTTAGGCCCAAGAGAGTCCCCTTTTTTCCAGTAGGACGTGATCTGAAAATCTCATGGAAGGGTTCCATCCTGTTGAAGTAGGAAAGACCTCTCCTAAACCTAAAATGGCCACGGGACCCAAATCTGAACCCATAGGAGACATCCTGGACCAAAATACATGAAAATTTAAAAAAGCAGTCACTGGCTGCCTGGGTACTATTACTATGCCCATGGGTCCCCCTCCTCTTTTGATAGCAGAGATGTAATAATGCATAGCTGGAGGACCCTCTCATAACCCCAATTGTGGAAGCAATAACCAGAGAACAGCTTTCACACCTAGGCTAGCAAGCTAGAGGTATATTGGGGGCCCAGGTTGATGGATTGATTCCAGGCATTCTGAAGAGCTAATGAGACCCACATGTAAAAGAATGAAGGGTTACAGATATGAAAAACAAAGTCCAGGTGATCTTGTGCTCTAATCCTCTCGGTATGAAAATGAGTGTCTATTGCACCTATTCACACACCTGTTTCAAATTGCATCCAACCCATTTCAAAGCCATTCCAGGACCATTTGGTCTTTCAATGCCTTGGATTCTGCCCCAAGGCAGGAATTTACTATGAATATGGGTACTCTTTCACTGTGTCTTTGGCTTAGTCCAAAGCATAATCTCAGTTGGTTTGCCAGGCTAGCACCTCTTTTGCTCATCACCTTCCATTGCTACTGAGTCCTTCTTTCATTCCTGGACCAACATCAATTTGGAACCAGGATGCTAGTGATGCCTTACTCTGTTCCAACTTAACGCCTCTAGTCCTTGTGTTCATGTGTGGTCATTTGTCTGTATGTATCAATCTTCCCCTTTAAATAAAATTCAATTAATCTGGAAATTTTCCTCTGGATTTCTGTATATTTTGGGACCCTGTAAAAGCTGGGATAGATTGCCCCAGTCATTCTAAATCTACTTAGATTATTAATTATTAATTCCTCTAAATTCAGATTAGTCTTGGAATGTCCTCTTTGGACATGTCAGCATTGCAGGTAACAGTATGTAAACCTTTCCCCACCACTGGTGGAACATACACTGGCTGAACTCTGTGGGATTATGGAAGAAAGTGTCTAAAGTGGTGGGGAACTCACACATCTTTCCTAGAGTGCCACAGACTAGAACATGGAGACATGCTCCTTCCCTTTTGCAATTTGGTAAAAGGTCCAATTCTGTACAAAACTAGCCAGTTGCACAACCATAAAACCTCACCAGGATTCTGACATTCATTTTTTCTCTATATATGATGGCTACCAAAGTGTGTACTGAGATCAGCTAGCTGATTTTGTGGGATATTAGCTATATAGAGGCAAGGTTTTCTGAATTCCAACTGTTTAATAACAACAATTAAAAAACTCCTTGCCTCTCAGTTAAGGTGTCTGAAAAAAAAAGTCACCTTGGCAAAACAGAGCTGGATTTTAATGTAAAAGGATGTATAGGTTCTGGTACAGATTTCAGATTTTTGTGCCGACCAAGTTCTCAGAGGGACCCTTGTTCCCTCAGTCCTTACATATGTCTGCCTGCCTGCCTGCCTGCACAGTTACTTTGTATGTTGTTCCACTTTGTGATCAAAATAGTCTAGATTTTTAAAAAGCAAAACAAACTAACAAACAAAACAAAACAAAAAAGTAGATCCTGCAATCCTGAATTCTGGCTCCCACTTGCTGTATGACATCCATTTAGCCTTGGTGTGACCAAGCCCACCTTCTGTCATATTTAAAAGTGTTATCACAATCTTGGCATGTGTGAACAGTTCCTTCTAGCTAGGCTGTGAGATTATTTACCTGATAAATGAGATCCATCTATATCCAGCAGTGTAGCCAACTATTCAGATAATTGCCTGACTTCAGAGGAGAAAATGTAATCCTTCCCAGCACAGAGATGCAACCACTTCACTGGATAAATTTACATCATTAATAAGGCAAATGGCAGAGCTTCATAATGGATGTGGATGCTAAATGCTTTTCAATATCATGATAGCGTTTTATGCTCTGACTACAGGTGTTTTTAAGACAGTTTATGACTCATCATGTGAAAGTTTGCTCTCTTTTTTGGTCTGACTTGTTGGATAGTCACAAAAATTGGTGTTGCAGTGTTCATTTTCAGAATAAGTTAAATCTGTCAACAGTTTTCAGGTATTTGTAATTCAACAGAGCCTTGTGGTCAGAAGGGGGAGAAATTACTAAGCACTGAAGAAAGGTTTCTTGAGTTGTTATTTAATACAATCAGCAAAGGTTTAATACAATCAGCTAGAAATGTTGTATCATATTAAAATTCAATCCACTTGAAGTAGAAGGGTGAAATATACAGTCTTATATAACAAATCTTACATAATAAATCTTATGTACAGCAATTGATGTCTTGGAAAAGATTTACAAGATAGAACCAAGAATGGATGGATGATCTTTTCCCACCTTAGAAAAGATCACTAGGAGTCTGCTCATATTATTCATACTTGTGTGTGCATGCCTGGCTGACAGATGCAACCTAATATTAACTTTATATTTTCATAGACGGAACATATGACAGCTATTATAATGCCAGGGTTACAAGACAAGAAAACTGTTACAGGATTAGAATCAGATAAAAGGAGTTTCCAAATTGTTGTTCAATAAAAAGCCAATGTGATGCCATATACACCTAGATTGTGGTCCAAGCAGAAGGTGTATGTCTTGTCCTCTCACTTTGGGGTAAGGTGTCCCATCCTGCTTGAACCACCTTCTTGGACCAGATTTATCTTCACAACGGTCCTGTGAAGTTAGTTAGGTAATGGCTAGTTAGTTACTGATTGTCACCCACGGAGCTTTGTGGCTGAGCATAGTGGTTTTGTATGTGTGTGTTGTGTGCCTTCAAGCTGTTGCCAACTTATATGACCCTAACACAGGGTGACCAGACATCCTCCTTTTCCAGGACCCATCCTACATTTCCGCCTTCTATCCAGGAGGAATTATAAAATGTCCTCCATTTTGAGCATGGCAAAGAAGCATGAATTTACATCGGTATGAATGTTTCTAACTTTTATTTTGGAATGTCCTACATTTTCTTTAATGTCCTATATTTTGTGGTGCCTTGTCCTCCTTTGCAGTTAAGTCATCTGGTCACCCTACCCTAAGGTGAATCTATTATAGCAATAGCAGCTACATTTCTATACTGCTTCATACTGAACTAAGCAGTGTCTAAGTGGTTTCCAACATTGCTCCCACAAACTGGGTACTCATTTTAATGAGTTTGGAAGGATACCAGGCTAAGTCAACCCTGGAGCCCTGCCTGGGATCAAACTCAAAACCTTGTGGTTGTGAGTGAGCGGCTGAGGTACCAGCATTTAACCATTGCACTAACAGGGCTCCCTGATGGGGTTATCATGGGGTTTTCTTGGCAAGATTTATTAAGAGGAGGTTTGCCAGTGCCTTCCCCTGAGGCTGAGGGAGTGTGGGTTGCCCAAGGTCACCTGGTGAGTTTCATGGCCAAATGGGAATTGAACCCTAGTCTCCAGAATAGTTTCCATGATTCCTATGCTCAAACCACTACACCAAATTAGGAATCAAGAGAGATGTTCAGCTTTACTTGGCTACAATACTCACCAGGTCAACCACTACCTCACTATCCAGTATGGAACCATCTCACAAGGCTTTTTTTTTTTTTTTTTTTTTTTTGGATAAAATTGTGGAGGGGAAACCCATGTACACCACACTGAGGTTCTTGGAGGAAATATGATAGATAAATGGAATAAAATGAACTACTATAAGAAAAATTCTTTGTAGGATATTGCTGAATTTGATTCTGTTAATCAAAATTTTCAAGCCCATATGAATCCAGCCCTTGTAACCCGCTCCAATTGGTTGACAGAGGAGCGGACTATAAATGAATTATTATTGTTGGTGGTGGTGTTGGTGTTGTAGAAAACGTTTCTTCTAATCATTGCAGAGAGACATTTAAGATCCTGGGATTTAATTTCTGAGTATATTGTACAGACTTACCAATAAATCCTGAGTTCAAAATGTCTTAACTGTATCTCTTAAGAATTTTTGGTCTAAATGATGGCCACAGTCATCTATCATGTTTTTTTCAAATATATCCAATTCAAATTTTATTTTTGAATTAACACGTAAGTGATAATAAAGGACAGGTTTCTTAATCAACAAATATCATAGTTTTTCAATGTCATATTAATTGATTTTATAAATTAATTGATTTTATGAATTGATTTTATGAATACTTTAGAAATAAAAATTTCCAGTCTTTCTTTATATCAATCAATCATTCAACCTTTAATCTTCTTGTGTACAACATATTTTTTTAAAAAAGGACAGCATACTGTATTTCAGCAGCACATTTATCTAACAGTGAAGGGGTCAGTAAGTTTTTTTTTTTCCTAAGTGCAAACAAGGTACATGCTAATACTGTCCTTTTATGCACAGATGAGCTGGTAGCATAATTAATCAGGAGTCAACTGGTAGAATTCAAGCATGGAAATCAAGTAGGAAACAAGAATATTTTTTTAAAAAGTACTGTAATATCATTGACTCAAGTAAACATAGGATCTAATCCATTTAAATATAATCATATCCAAGCTGAAGTAGAACTCAGATTACCCTGTTCTGATCCAGAAGGTTCAGTGGAACATGGACCCAGTTCATGCATCCAGCCTGATGTACTTCTACAAGAGCTTAATGGAACAGGGCAAACCCACCATTTGAATATGAAGACAACATTAACATTGAATAGGACTGTCCATATGAGTGGCTCATCGCACAGGAGCCTGCCTTCCATGATTCTTCACTCTTCAGAAAACACCACTATTTCATATGACTAGAACAAGGAATAGCTCTGGAGTCCCAACACTATTTTTATAGTTCTTGGACTCTCAGAATTTCATTTAAGGTGTGACATTTTTCTTTTTCTTTTTACAAGTATGGTGTTTTTTTGTTTTGTTTTGTTTTTTTTGTTTGTTTGTTTGTTGGGCTAGAACAAAGTGTGGGCAGACACACCTTGCTTTGGGGAAGAAACACTGTTTCAAGAGCAACAATTCTCATGTTTGAGTGAAAAATGAGAATGTTATGGAAATTCATAGTGATATGGTGGCTTAGTGCTTAAGATGTCAGTTCTGATGATCAGAAGATAAGAAAGCTGGCAGTTCAAGGCCCAAGTGCTGCATGATGGGGTGAGCTCCTGTCACTAGTCCCAGCTTCTGCCAACCTAGCAGTTTGAAATAATGCAAACGCAAATAGATAGGTACCACTTCTCAGTGGGAAGGTAACAGCATTTGGTGCAGTCATGCTGGCCACATGATCACCAGAGCAGTCCTCAGACAACGCTGGCTCTTCAGCTTAGAAACGGAGATGAACTCTGCCCCCTAGCCGGTTACGACTAGACATTCATGTCAAGAGACTACCTTTATCTTTATGGTCTGTGGGGACACAAGGCTGCAAACAAAGCTTGGGTGAGGAGAGATGAACTAGACATTTATGAAGAGTGCCTATTGTCTTAGTTGGTCACACTAGACCCTATTTCCATGGTGGGATAGAGACCCTATTTCCATGGTAGGCTAGTTCCCCATTCACTATTCCAGCGACAGCCCCCATTATCATTCACAGTTCACTTTAGCCAGATAGAAGGACTCCAAGGACCCCACTGATACCTGGAGGAAGATGTAGATATTGTTCTTGTCATTGTTTATTTTATTCATGTATATCCCACCTTTCCCCCAATAATGGAATTCAAGGCAGTTTACAATTTATTAAAAATAATACAGATAAAAAAACCATACAAAAATCAATAAAGAGTGCTAATATAATACTTATTTTAAAACAAGCAATTTGCAAAGACATTAAAATTCCTTAAAAGGCTGTATATGAACCAACAAAAATCACACTTAAAGCTCTCATTCAAAAAGCAGATTGTATTTCACCCAAAAGGCATAGGTAAGAGTGGAGGATTAAAACCACCTGACATCTCCAACCACTGGTTAGGAGTGCTTCAGTCCTCTTCCCCTTGTCGACATGGAGAAGGAGATGGAGGAGCAAAGCTGGATGGGGAAGCTTAACCTGGTATTTCAGACAGAAACTTGACTGCATATCACACAATTATAGCACTATAATTCCACTTTAACTGCCATATCTACCTCCAGTGGAAACCTGGGATTTATAGTTTAGGAAAGCACTAGAGCTCTCTGGCTGAAAATTCTATACCCTCTCTCTAAACCACGAGTCCAAAGATTCCATAGGCTGAACATATAGTGGCTAGCAGAACTGTGTACTGTGAAAGTAGCAAGTAGTAGCAAGTACATTTCTATACCACTTAGCAGTCCACTTAAGCACTCCCTAAGCATCTTTCAATGTGTGATCTAATTGCCTCCAACAATCTGGGTACTCATTTTACTGACCAATGAAATTATGCCAGGCTGAGTCAGTCCTGTCATCCTTCAGGATCAAACTCACAACGTTGTGGCTGTCAGAGGCTGCAGTACTGGCATTTCATCACTGCGCCACCAGGTCTCCCTCTGAAAGGGCCCTAACGCAGGAGTGTGGCCACATCCTTTCATAGTTGAGCTCTGGACTGTCGTGTTCTTTATCCTTGTAGATAAGAATGAATAATTTGTGTAGTATTTTCGCTGTTGGTCAGAAAATGAATATTTATGTGCAGTCCCGATCACTATTCATGCTTAAGGAACAGCATTTTCTGCACAAAGTACACTGTTATTTAGGCAAAAATGTGTTTTCTGCACAGATGAAACATTTAGCAAAGCACAAAGAAGTTGGTATCTCCTTCTGTCCTTCTTGATGGGTTCCATGAATATCCTTTCCATGCCTATCTAACAGCCTCCTCTGTGGAGGTTTGCATGAAGGAAGGGTAATCCAGCCTTGCCCTATGCCTTGTTACAATTCTCTGCCTATGGCTTAGATGATTTGTTGGACTTCCTTTCAACTTGAGTGTTGTTGCTTCCCCCCCCCCCTACATTTTGTTCTATTTACTTTCTAAGCAATTGTTGAATCAATAGGAGGCTGACCCCTCACATACGTGGGTGGAGGGATACGCCTCTGCATCATGAATGTTTTAGCAATGCAAGGGTGAAAATTAATTTCGGAATCTGGCAAGCCTGGAGCTATTTTCAATGAGGAAGCACAAAACACACAACTTTCTCTTCTTAAACCTTTTCAAACCTCTGCAAAATTTACATCCAAATTTTTAATCTCCTCATACTGCTTCCCACAGCCTTCTTCTGTTACAAATGAATGGGGAGTATTTATAAATTTCTCTTTAATTAAGACATGCCAGACAAGGCCACTTTTCTCCAGGCATCACTCTGGTTCTTTGTGCTAACAATTTTTCATCTGAGTCATTTGCTAGCAGGGACCTAAGTCTCTTAGAGTGACCTCCCTTTTCCTAAGCTGGATGTCACGCTGTTGCTTTTCTTCCCAGTAATAAAACATACCTTTTAAAAACAGTAGGCGTAGTTGCAAATGCATTAGTCAAATCTACAAAACCTCCTCTGTGAGAAGGCCTATTGCACACATAGCTCTATTTAGTCAAAAGACATGTACCAGCATTTGGCTAAAGTTCCCATTGGTTTAGGACATCCTTTGTATATCGCTAAAGCATTTAGGCTTTGGTTCTCTATATTTGACCCAAAATCTTTTTTAATTTTTTTCTTTCCTTTTAACTTTCTTTTCCTATAGGGATGGCTTAGGATATTTATTTCCAAGGCTAAAGAGGAGTGTGAAAAGTTAATGAGATATGGGATGTGGGAGGGGAGGGGTGTGGGGAAGAGATAATGGTTCTGTGTATCTAGAACATGGAATAATGGATGCAAGCTCCAGGAACAGAGATTCCACCTCAACATTAGGAGGAACTTTCTGACAGTAAGGGCTGTTTGACAGTGGAACACACTCCCTCGGAGAGTGGTGAGGTCTCCTTCCTTGGATGGTGGTCATCTGTCAGGGGTGCTTTGATTGTGAGTTCCTGCATGGCAGGGGGTTGAGCTGGATGGCCCTTGCAGTCTATTCCAACTCTACAGTTCTATGATTCTATGTGTTTTCTTTATATATGTCTTTAATTTTATTTGTTTATTTTGTGTTCTGTCTGTGCTTCATGTAATGCGATTTCTCAATAAGGTATTATATATATATATATAAATATATATATATATATATATATAACATATATATGCCACATGTGATAAAGTCAGTAGTTTCTTTTTTAAAAAAGAGCAAAATAAAGTTTTCCAAGCCCTCACTGAGGAATCAAATATAGCCTATGGTAATCCCTTGATGCCTAAGTGACGCTGGCAGCTAGATGGATTTTGCAGCAGCTCCAGTTGTTTCATAAACTGCATCTGTACCTAGAGTATTTTTGAGCCATTCCAGGTCAATTACCTGCTGTGGATTCTAACTGAGATCTTGTCTCAGGCCCTTTGCTTTCTCGTATCATCAGCACCCATACTGCCATCTGACCTAATATTCAAGTCAAGTTTTCACAGCCTTGTTTTACAGGCATTGCACGTCTGACATCAAGAACAATACATTCCCCCCATGTTAGCTTGGAACCCTGTGGTGCCCAAATGAAAAATGCTAATTGCCTTTTCTTTCTTAGTAGGATATCATTTCATTGTAGGGGTGATCTCTGTTTTTCCTCCACATTTTGAAATCAAAGATGTGACATTTTGCACTACTTTGGTATGATTATTAGGAGTATAAAACATACAAACATGTGCATTTCCATATGCTGCAAGGAGACTGAGCATGATGTGCATAAATTACAATTTGTTTCCCTGTGCATTACACCATCATTTCATCCTCAGTTAATTTAAACATTGAATCTAAACTGGGGAAGCTTCATATACAAATGTTTGATTGACTTCTTTATTGACAGCTATGAAAAGAACAACACAGACTTTATAATACTCCTTGTTTGGAATAACCAATTTAGGAGAGAATAATTGCTTCTGAATTCAAACAATAAAACAGACATTTTCTTACACTTCCAACAATACCTACTACAACATAACCCTGAAACTAAGAGAAACAGCTTTCTGGCTGCCCCATCTGTCCCTAGAGGATCAGCAAAAGCCTGATCCAGAGTATGTTTGTTCTGGCTTCATCCACTTCACTAGGGCTCGGGGAAAGGTGGCCTGACATGTACCTTTTGGTTTGAGTATCTGCTTGGACCTGCCAACATAGCAACTCCTGGAGTCCTGTAGATGAACACAGAGATTCTGAATCAACTTGTCAGGAACAGTCAGAATGATTTGGGTCTCTATGACCCACCTTTCTCAGTGGTAATCTTATGGAAGTAGATAATAAGTATGTATTGATTCCCTTTCAATCTCAAATGTGGTCCTTCTCTTTTGCAGTCTAGTCCAGTTTTATAATTTGATACAAACTGTTAACACATGATTTGTTATTCACCACAAGTAAGGGGTCAATCATCTTTAGCAATCTAATTTCCCATTAGCCTGCACAAGCTTGTAGCACTTCTGGAAATGCGAAATATTAAAACTATTCATATTTCAACCTATTTCAGTTTTTTGTTGTTCTTCAATGGATTTTGATCAAGTTTCATCTCAAGAAGAAAGTATAAATTAGAGCGCCTGTGTCATATTTTCCAAAAGTGCTGGATTATTTGGAGAACAAATTCTCTTTGGTGGGGAGTTGCCAAAGTCTCAAACGGGAGGCTCTCAATACTACTAAATTATAATCTGCAAATAAATAAATAAATAAATAAATAAGAAAAAATCAATCAATCCAAATATCTAGGGATGTTTTGTCCCCAAAAATATCCAAAGACGTGTAAGGTTGGTAGGGCTTGTATCCCAAAGCAGCCTTTTGCTAGCTCCTCCTCCAGTCCTGTCAGACTATTTCCAATTTAACAGAAGTATATTGCATGAGGAAAGTAATCCCTGATTTAGAAAATCAGCATCCCATCTTATCTAGGACCCCTAGTTCGTTTCCCTGCAGGGGTGCAGAACAACATAGCAATGCTGCCTCAGTCCCTGTCAGTTGATCACTATCAGAGATCACCCAAACAGCAACTGCTGTAGTATTGCTATTTTAGTGAGGTCCAAATTGATTCTTTGGTCAGTGCACATCCTTGGTGCTCATGTAAGACAGACAAGTATCTAGCATAGCTCTCTCAGTGATGTGACACCCTAGGTTTGATTCACGATCCCATAAGAGGGAGGAAATCAGGCACCAAACTCTTGTTCTTTTTCTGGACCTGGTGAATACTATTTTATTAACAGATGTATGTTTGCTTTACTCTGATGGTTTTTTGGGGTCTCCAAACAGATTTTCTCTGTGCTGGTTTTACTTGTATCCTTTAAAAAAAACACGAAACAAATAAATGATGTTCTCTTTTAATATTGGGGTACAAAAAAAAGGAGAAAGTAAACTAAGGAGTTTATCATATGATGGAATTTGGGGGTATAATGCAATGGCAATCCAAACACAATCATGGGGTTTCACATAATTGCTTATGAGTTTATCTCACGCAATTTTGGGCAATGGGAAGTCATTCTGAACGCAATCATGGGGTTTCACATAATTGCGTATTTGAGTATCTCACGCAATTTTGGGCAATGTGGGTCATTTTCAGGAAATGGGAAGTCATTCTGAACACATTCTGAACACATTCTGAACACAATCAGATTTCACGTAAATTAGCTAAACTAGCGAATTCACGTAATTGCGAATTGGCTCCATTCGCAATTGAGAGAAATTCCTCCCATGTGATAAACTCCAGAGTAAAATGAGTGACAAGTGCTGCCTTGTTACATTGACATAAAACATTGAAAACTTACATTGGAAAGGTGGCATTCATTATATTTCTGTTGGTCAGGTTTCTACATTGCAGTTCAGCCCAGCTGGGCTTTCAAGCTTGCTTCAAAAAGGTAGATCTGTGATCCTTCAACCATTTCATCTCCAGGAGCCATCAAGATGTTCTTTTCTAGGTGAGGACAAACAGCTGCCATCACCCGCACCACCACCACCACCCTGTATTTCCAGAAAACATCGTGCAAATTTGGTCGGAAGATGCTTGCTCTTTTCCGCCATCTGTAACTAGATGCTTCCTGGGTGGCTCACACTCACTCCTGACCACTAAATGACTCTTGTTCTCTCCTGGATGCAAGAATACACACTTACCTATTGCAACAGGTGAATGCGACGGTCAGGAGTGCATGTTATCAGCTTCGGCTGATACGCCAGCTGCGCCCTTTCCTGGACATGAGGGACCTGGAAGCTGTGGTACATGCTCTGGTAACCTCACGCCTGGACTTCTGTAATGCGCTCTACATGGGGCTACCTTTGTGCTTAACTCGGAAACTTCAACTGGTCCAAAATATGGCAGCCAGGCTTGTAACTGGAACACCAAGGAGAGAGCACATAACACCGGTGCTCAAGGCTCTCCACTGGCTGCCAATTAGTTTCCGGGCGCAGTACAAGGTATTGGTCCTAACTTTTAAAGCCCTACATGGCTTGGGTCCATCTTATCTTAGGGACCGCCTCTCCCCGTATGAACCCCCCCGCACGCTCCGATCCTCTGGGAGGAACCTGCTACAGCCTGTGAAAACTCGGCTGTCGCAGACCTCCCAGAGAACTTTTTCAGCTACTGCACCCAAGCTGTGGAATGGACTGCCGGATGAGATGCGTCTTATAACATCTCTTGACTGCTTTAAAAAAGCTCTGAAGACGCATCTCTTCCGGCAGGCCTTCCCTGAAACCTTCTAGTTCCTGGCTCCGAAACGGGACCTATTTTGACCCCTTGCTTGGTGCTATTTTTACCCTCATCCAAGATCTATGAGGATGTATTATGTTTTTAATGTTGTTATGGTTTTAAATTATTACTAATTTAATTTATTTTTTAAGGATGGGTGGTTGGGTATGGGTTGATGATGTATTTTAATCTGTATGTTTTAATTTGCTGTACCCCGCTCTGATTGTGCTCTACAGAGGAGCGGGCTAGAAATAAAGATTTATTATTATTATTATTATTATTATTATTAACAGGCTTGCAAGTGGGGGAGCTGTTGTGCAAAGAGTACTGAATAATCCCTTGCATTGTGATGATAAAAAAAGTAATTGCACAAAAGGTCTGTTCACAGATAGCCACATGTCTTTTTGTGGAAGACCGCTGGCTTTTTGTAAAAAACAGCAAAGTTCCTTTTTTAAAAAATGTGGTTATTATTTGTGTGTTGCATTGTTTCTACATGGCCACCTTTTTGTGTGTGTAGAAGACTGCTTGTGTATATTTGCACACCAAAAATAAATCTTGCACACACACAAATAATGTGGCTATCTAGAAAGAGGATTTTTATTGGGGAAAAAAGGTATTGTTGATTTTTAAGGGGAAAAAACATGATTTTCATGCAAATAATCCACATCTATTTCTACAAAGAATAATTTCCCAAAGAACTTCAGGAGATATGAATGTCCAGCAAAATTCTTACCACTTTGTTATTCTGTCTGACTGTGAGCCGATACAGAGAGCCACAAAAGGACGTCCTGGCAGCGATACTAGGGTTCCAGACTGTGCACCAACCACACAGTCCTGAACCCTAGTATGTAACAGTGGTGGTGCAATGGTGGCATCCTGTCTACACGGGCACTACCATCTTCACATAACAGATGCATAGCATTCACACAACGCTGTGTGTCTGTTAATCACAAGTGTGCCAATGGAGCACTTGCGATGTCAGCCAGGCACCACAAAAAGAACCCAGAAGAACCAAGTTCTTTTTAGTCCGGAAGGACATCGCACTGTTTGGCAGCTGCGGCATCCCTCCACAGTTAAAACAGGTGTCTGCAGACTGCCCTTTTCAAGCTGTCTCTATCAGCCCTATATTTCCCAAGTGTTGGGAAACCAGTTTTCCAGAATAACCACATTCTTTCCATCCCTATTTCAAACTTACATTGAAACAAATATAACAATAATAATAATTTGTTGGAGGAAAGTTCCTTTCCCATTTTATTAAGTTTAAAAAAAAAACATTATTTAATATAATCAATACCAACACATTGATTCCAGTGTCCAGGAAAAACACATGGGGGGGGGGTGGATTTGAGCACCAGTAAAAAAAAAAAAAAGAAAATTGTACTAGCCTACTTTTGCTTTATTCTGGAGATTTGATCTTGCCTTTATAGAAACTCTCTATTTCTTGTTACTAGATTTTTCAACTGACTCCCCCCTTTTTTTGGTGGGGGGGGGAGATATTAATTCTGAGAAATTGCTTGTCCCTGAAAGCACTACAGAAACATTTGAAATATCTGCACAAAAATAAGGAGAAAATTGAATAACCTGTTTGGCTAGATTTAATGACTGGTCCAGCTTTTTTCCTGTATTCTTATGGGAGCAGTTATCCTATTAGACACATATATTGTGACTAGCGATAGCTGATTCAAAGAATGTGCTTTCCTTCTGATTGCTATATTGTGTCTCATAAAATAACTGTATTCCATCACAGCAAACAGTACCATTGCAACATGGTGCCATTCCTGTTGCCTTACCTGAGGCTCCTTTAGAAAAGGAAATGAAATATGAAAATGAAAGTAAGCTCCTGGTTTAAAGCAATTACTTGCTTACAAAGTAGCACTTACAAATACAAAGGCCATATGGAAAGGAGAAAGAAAACTGAAGAGTGAACAAAACTGGCCTATTTACCTCCAGAAAGGGTGAATTTACAACATTATTTAAAAGGTGAAATTAAATTACATGCTATTCCTATTGCTAATGTGTAAGAGATTTTGAAATCTGAGTAATTCATAGATGCCTTAAATCCATAAGAAAGTTCAGAACTTCAAACTGTTTGATATACAGATGTCTTTTTTCTACCATATTTATATTATACAAGTCAATAAGAAACATATATCTCTGTCTTCAATATGTGCTGTTAGCAAAAGGTATGCAGCAGGATATGCATACAAGTTTTAAGATCTAGTGGAATAAGACAATTTATACCAGAGTAAAATCTTGATCAATAAATTTTCAGAAGGAATGAGGGATTCTTCTGAGGCTAGTAACCTTTCAAGGATGTCAAAACTGATGAGATCCTGGAATGTGTCAGGTTGGTTCCTTGAAGATTTATACTGAGTAAAGGTCACAGAAGGTAAAGGTGGCAAAACACCACAATAATTCAGACAACTCTTTTAAGATAAAAACAAACTACAGCTTAAGAACTTCCTAAAAGCTGTGCCCACTTAACTTTGGCTTGATGGAAGCAACTGCAATGGAATTGCAGAGACAGCATGAGAACTCATAGCCACATCCAGGTCTCAAACACATCTCCTTTAGTGAAAAACCCACATCAGTCATATGGTTGACCTAGAAAAAATAATACCTTTGGTGCTGGTGCTGCTGGTGATGGTTTGATGATGATTATATCCCACCTTTCTCCTAGTTTGGGATGCAATGTAGCTTACTACAATTAAAATAGACATAGTTAAAAATTCAGAAGATACAAAATTTAAAAAGCAATTAAAATATCAGAAAAGTAAAGGCAGTTTTAAAAATAAACAATTTGAACAACAACAAATAAAACTCCAGTTGTTTTTTGTGGGGTTTCCAGGCTGTGTGGCCACATTCTGGAAAAGTTTATTCCTGATGTTTTGCCTGTATTCTGCATATCCTTCCACCCTGAAGCCTTGTTGTTCAACAACAGACGAACCAGCAGATTAACATGTAAATCACTTCCTCCCAACCAAAGGCCGCACAAGTATATATATGCCACTCAACTCATGCCAGCATTCTCTGAAGATGCCAGCCACAGATGCTAGTGAAACATCAGGAATAAACTCTTCCAGAGCACAGTCACATAGCCCAGTAAACCCACAGAAAACTATGGATGCAGACCATGAAATAATAATAGTTGTTGTTGTTGTTGTTGTTGTTGTTACTCCTCTCCCTGCAGATCAAGGCGGGTTACAAAAAGAAACAAAAATAACAGTAAAATACATTATACATTTAAAATTCAGCACAATCCCTTACCCCCCCTTCCCTCTCTATCCTAAAAGACATATCAAAATAAAACAACAAAATATAAAATACTGATTCAGATTAACTAAAAATCAAGTACTTGAGGCGAGCCATCTTTCATGGCATTGACAGGAGCTATCAGTAATTAGTGGAGGGTGGAGGTAATCTGGAAAGGCCTGCTGGAAGAGATCCATCTTGACAGCCCTTTTAAAGGCTTCAAGAGTGGAAATCTGATGGCTCTCCTCTGGTAGTTCATTCATAACCTAGGAGTGGCAGATGAGAAGGCCCTCTGAGAAACCACAGCCAGCCTGGTCTTAATAGGCTGCAGTAGATTCTTCTGAGAGGGTGTGGTGGGTTGTATGGAAGGAGGTGCTCCTGCAAGTAATCTGGACCCAAGCCATGTAGGGCTTTAAAGGTTATAACCAACATCTTGTACCATGGCCGGAAACTAAGTGGCAGTCAATTGAGAGATTTTAAGACTAGTGTAATATGGTCAACTCTGGCTGTTCCAGCGACCAGTCTGGCAGCCATATTTTATACCAACTGATGGTTCTGAACTTGGTACAAGGGTAACCCCATGTAGAGCACGTTGCAGAAGTTGAGTCAAGAGGTTAGCAGTGCGTATATCACTGTTTCTAGATCACCCGGCTCCAGGAAGGGTCGCAGCTGGCATATCAGCCGAAGCTGATAACAGGCACTTCTGACCTTCACTTGCCTGTGAAAACACAGCAAGGAAAGTGCTATCCATACTCTCTGGGAAATAAATTCTAAAATCTGGGAGCAGCCACAGAGTAGGTGATCTCCCATGTTCCTATCAGGTGTTCCTGTGAGTGTGGTAGGACTGAGAGAAAGGTCTCCCCAGAAGATCTCAAAAGACAGGCAAGTTCATATGGCAGAATCAAGTACATCAATTAACCTGTTCATAGAACTTTAGATGAGGAGAGAGTGACCGGGGTGAGTGCATGTGACCTACACAATTGCTAATACATATGCCATTGAAACCACTGAATCAATGGATTTACTCAAGTGTTGACTTACCATTCAGTACATTCAGATAGTTGCTTGCACATGCATAAAGTAGAAAGAATCCCTACATTCTTCAGTTTCTATGTAGATAGTGGTACTTTTTAGTTGCACACATACCCACAACTGGTCTACATTCCTTTACTTATTCATAAATGACAGTTCATCCAAAGCAAATTCCTTCTTTGTTTGTTTGTTTTAATCATATATCCCAGTAGTTTCAATATAAAATGGTGAATAATACTCCAAACAATTCATTTCAGGCTTTAGCTCAGGACATGGAAGGAGTGAGCTGATAAGTAGTTGGGTGAAGCGTTGTGTTTGATGTTGAACTTATCATTCCAGTCGCATTGGGCTTTGATCCTGTATTCTGCTTGCTTTTCCAAAGAATTAATTTTGCTCATTCCCACATAAAATATACATGTGTTGCCTGCACTATAGCTAAAGGCAACTGAATTTATTTTGATTCATTTGGCATGATGTAATGGTGTTATGTGCAACACTGGTAAGATATACATCTCTGACTGCAGTTCCCACCCAGAAAGCAGCCTATAGGTCAAGCTATTTCAGAGTTTGGCAACATTTCTTTTTGAGAAGATGAGAATTCCAAGCTAGCATGGCAACTGTTCATGCTGCTGGAACAGGGATTGTGGGAGTCATGATGCTCCCAAAAGGACATTTTCCAAATTCTGGGCAATTTGTCATTCAGCTCCTTATCATTTGCTCATTATCATTGTGGCAGTAGCTCTCTAGGTTGCTGGCAATATTTCTTCACATCACCTGCTACCCAGTTCATCTAAATGGACATGGCAGTGGATGAACCTTGGACCTTCTACAAGCATGACCTTAACTCTGCCAGTGGTCTATGGTATTTCCATAGGTTTTGTGCTGTGTGTGTGTGTGTGCGTATGCCTTCAAGTTTCCTGTTGGCTTATGCCAACTACATGAATTTAATAGGGTTTTCTTAGGCAAATACTCGGAGGTTGTTTTGCCATTTCCCCTCTCTAAAATGAAACCTACAGCACCTTGTATTCATTGGTGGTCTCCCATCCAAGTACTAACTGGGGATGACCACATATGGCTTTATGTATGCGCTTTATATCAGCCAAGTGCAGAACCTTTACTCTAATGACATTGCTCTATGTGTAATGCATTTGTGTGGAGAGCTAGGAATATAGCTATATCTAGCCATTCATTTTTCCAGCTTTTCTTTACTTTTTACTTTTTGCATTTTTGGTATGACACTGAAAGCAGCTGCACTCATGTGGCTTACTCACAGCCACTTTACAAACTTTTTTTGTTTAAGCATAAGGAGAAATGTCACTTATTCAAGGGAGAGAATTCAATTGTGGGTGTTTTGTTTATTCATAATAAGGAAATCAAATAACTCTGGTTGAAAACAGATTGCAGGAAGAGGAGGAGGCCAGGAAAGGGAAAATATTTACAATTCCAATCCCTCCCCTCCTTCCCCCTACCACATTTGCATTGTGTTATGACAGTGTTCATTCATTACTTAAGAAATGAACAATTAAAACAATTCACTTTGGTGGAAGAAACAGGTGTGATGTTTTTCTTTTCATTATACTATTTTTTTTTTCATTTTGTCACTCATTCAGTGAAGGGTGGTCTTCCTTTTCTCCAGGAGCAGTGAATTCCACTTGGTGATTCCCTATCATTTCATTTTCTCTTTTTTCCCACTTGGCACTCTATTTTTCCATAACATGTCCCAAAACAACACAGCACATAGGATGCTCTGCTAAAATAAAATGGCAGATATGGGGACAAATCAGAGGTTCTCATCAACTGTCATACATGTGATCTTTACTATGGCTGCCAGTTGGTATTCTGCACCCTACGTGTCCACACCTCAGGATGGAAGTGCATCACTCTGAGGAGGGATTCTGTGTGAACAAGGCAAGCTGCAAGTAGGAAGGGCAATACTACCATTAAATAGATAGTCAAAAGTGGTAAGCTGGGGGCATTTTCTTACTCATTTCACCTCTTGATTCTCAAACGTTTAAATCCAACATTTGTTGTATAGGTTTTAGCTTTTAGCTCAATCTGTGAGACCAGGAGAAAAAAATCTACTTGATCTGGATTATGTGTAATATAACAAACCAGTACAATCCCTTCCACTTAGTTGTCTTTCAGTTTTTGCCAAACACCTTTGGCTTCCATATAAAGATTGGGCTTGAACTCCTTGATGTCCTGCTTGACATCTTTTGCATTTCCAATCTTGCACAGTCATCTGTCCATCCACAAATTTATCGAAATCACATTTTAGAGTTATTTCTGGACTATACAACACTGGTAGATGAGTGAAACATTAAGGTCTTTCATGCTTAAGAAAAATTTTCCCTCTGCTATACCTAGAAAGCAACGTCCCCCTTGTGTCCAAACTACTGTGCATTATCGTTGCTATGAGTCAACTCTGACAATGTGTCCTTACCAGGATTTCTTCAGAGGAGGTCTACCACTGCCTTCCTCTTCAGCTGAGAAGGTGTGACCTGGTGTTTCCAAGTGAGTCCTAGTCCAACACTCAAACCACTCCACCATACTGCACACATGGCATCAGAAGTCTTCCTGTCTTTCTTTACTTCCAAATAAGTACCTAGAGGCCCATTCCAAATTAGGACCACCACATACTACGAAGGAAGATTAAGCCTCCCACATACAATCTTTCCCCTTCACCGGCACTCCTCTGTGTAGAGTTTCAAACCATAATGTCACACAAAACAAAACACAACCCTCCACCCCGGTTTGAATTTTAATAGGCATTTCCAAACCAATTTGTGCTAAGATAATGGGGAGTGAGATTTAAAGAAAAGAAAAATAATGGGGAATGAGATTTAAAGAAAGGAAAAATAATTTAAGACCAATCTTCCCTTGTATGGGTTCACACAACACTTTGGACCCCATCCAACGTCTTGTTAGACAAAATGGCACATAAATGATTTTATGCATAAATACATTCCTAAAGAAAAGAGGAAAGAGTCAAGTAACTGAACTTGAGCCATTCTAATTGTATCTCATTAGTCATGTTCCCTTCAGGTAGTTTTAGTACTAAAAAGATCAGTGTTGCTAAGACTTTTTTCTTCAATTAAAGTATGTGGGTAATTAAAACATGATCTTACTTCTAATGATCTGGCCATTTTTGACAAGCTAAAGGCATTATGGCTTCCACCATTACCTTTTATGACAATCTTTAATACTAATGTTCCTCACAAGTACATAAGTGCCATTGCATCACCTGCTCAAAGAGGTGGCAGGGATGAACAAGAGAAAGGATTCCAAGGGTAAAGCTGTACAGCTTAAAAGAGATCACTTTTTGTATTGGAATAGATTCATGAGGTGTTTAGTCCTTTTGCTGGGAAAGATGGAGACTGACTCAATTAAGTCTCCTTTAGCAGATTATGCAGCATTTGTTCTCCTGCTTCAATACACTTCTAAAACCTTCCTCTACCCCTGTCTTCTCATCATTTTCCCCCACTGACTTTGCCAACTACTTTATTCAATCTGAAATAGTTGCTCCTGATTTGCCCCCTACCACTAATCTCCTGGTACCTTCTACTAATAAATTCTCTGTGTTTCCACTTGTTTCTCTGGATGAAATCTCTATACTGCTGAACTCTTCCAAACCTACAACCTGTCCTCTTGATCCTATTCCCTCATATCTTCTAATCTCTATAGCCTTTCTTTTCCCCCCTTGCTCCTCCATATCTTTACTCTCTCTCTCTCTCTCTCTCTCTCCAGATTCCTTCCCTTCGGACTTTAAACATGCTCTCGTTTTCCCAATTCTGAATAAGCCCTCTCTCAACCCCTCTTCCTTGTCTAGCTATCGTCCGATCTCTCTTCTTCCTTTTCTTTCTAAGGTCCTGGAATGGGCCATCGTTTAAGAATAATGTCGAGGACGTATTATGATTTTAATTTTGTTGATGGTTTTAAATTATTGTTAATTTAATTTATTTTTAGGGGGCGTGTGGTTGGGAATGGGTTTTTGAACTATTTTAATTTGTATGTTTTAATCCTGTTGTACCCCACTCCGATTGTGTTCTACAGAGGAGCGGGCTAGAAATAAAGATTATTATTATTATTATTATTATTATTATTATTATTTCATGCTATCTTGAGTTTCTCAAAGCCAACTCCATCCTGGACCCTTTTTGGTCTGGTTTCCTCCCATGACACTCTACAGAGACGGCCCTCACCAAGATCTCAAATGATCTCTTGCAGGCCAAGGCAAATGGCCACTACTCTATTCTCATTCTCCTTGACTTGTCTGCGGCCTACAACACTATGGATCACTGTCTCTTGCTTGATTTACTTTCTGACCTTGGGTTCTCTGACTCTGTTTTCAACTGGTTTAAATCTTACTTGTCAGACTGATCTTTTGCAGTGGTCACAGGTGGTCAGACTTCCTCCTCTGTTCCCTTATCTGTAGGAGTTCTTCAGGGCTCTGTCCTGGTTCCCCTTTTGTTCTCTGTATGCCAATGACACTCAGCTGTATCTTTCCACCCCTGACCTTTCACCGGGGCTTGAACAGCAAGTTTCCTCTTGTCTGGCTGCCATCTCTCAGTGGATGTGGCATCGGTGCTTGAAGCTCAACATGTCTAAGACAGAGCTTCTCATCTTCCCACCTAAGCCCACCCTTCAATGCTCCTTTTCTGTTTCTGTTGATGGCACTTCTATTCAACCAGTTCAGCAAGCCCGCAGTCTTGGTTTCATTTTTGACTCCTCTCTGTCGTTTACTCCCCAGATTCAGGCCACTGCCAAGACCTATAGATTCTCTCTTTACAACATTGCTAAAATCCGTCCTTTCCTCTCAGCATCCACTGCCAAGACTCTGGTGCTATCGCGACTAGATTATTGTAACGTTCTTCTGACAGGGCTTCCTCTCTCACACCTCCATCCTTTAATCTCTGTCCAGAACTCAGCTGCACATATTATCACATCCGCTCGCCACTTTGACCATGTTTCTCCTCTTTTATCCTCCCTTCACTGTATCCCCTTCCCCTTCCACATCCAGTACAAGCTTTTGTTGTTGACTTTCAAAGCCCTCCATGGACTGGCCCCTCCTTACTTGTCTGAGCTTCTTTCTCCTCACACTCCTTCTCGTCAAGGTCTCCTGTCCCAACCTAGGGCTTCCAATGCCGTGTCCCGGATTCATCCCTTCTCACTTACTGCCCCTCACTCCTGGAACCTTCTTCCCCCACATCTGCACCTCATCACTTCTCTAACCAGTTTCAAAATTGAGTTAATGACTATATTGTTTATTGAGGCATTCCCAGGTGTGTGCCCTTGTCCACCCCAGAATGCCTCATTTTACTTATGTATTGAGAAGCTGAGCCCTCCCTCCAGTCCATTTGCCTTGGTCCAAGCCTCAGAGGGAGAGATGAACTGCTAGATCTGATCCCCTTCCCCACCATCATTCACTTCTCCTTTTGTGTCGTGTCTTTTTAGATTGTAAGCCTGAAGGCAGGGAACCTTCCAATTAACAAGATTTTATGCACAGTGCTGTGTAAATTTACAGCACCATATAAATAAAGGTTCTGTTGAGTGGCAGCAGCCAACATTTCCAGTAAAGGAGCTGGTGAGTATAGCTGGCACTCATAATCTTGAAGGAGAAAGAGAAAGGAAGAGAGGTAGTAGTTTTTTATGTAGCCATATACATCCCTGGAAGTTTCTATGGTCACGTGGTTGCTTACATGCACAAACACACTGACAACCACGCATTGCAATTGGCAAGAAGGTTCTAGAAAACCTTACACTGCCTAAAGTTCCATTGCCTTAAGAACAAATGAGAGAAAGGGATGTAGATAGAATGTTTGGTACAGTACTTTCCAGCATCACTGATTACAGACATGGAAGGGGATGCAAAATCAAGTACATCTGAAATGCCGAATCCCTACTTCTAGACAACTTGCTCTAGGGATTTGTGCTTAACATCACTGTTTGCTCTCCATCATACCGGTAGTAGTTCCTTCCTTGTGCAGACTACAGAAAGAAACAGAAATACACAACATGATGGATATGGTGTTCTGCAGTCAAAGATACATCAAAATGACAAATATGTTGTTCTGCAGTCAAAGATACATCAAAAGCAGGGCAGAGGAGATTTTCTATAAAATAAAATGTGTTGCATGTTAATGTGTGCTTTAATTTACACCCTACATGGCAACATTTTTATTTCAATAATTGTCCTAGAACACTGACTCATTTCCTTGCACTCTTTTATTCCTGTTCTTTCCCTTTCTAGCTAACTCATTATAATTTCACAAATGCCCTTTGATGTGTGAGCTAGACAGAACACAAAATTAAAGGAAGTAGATACTGAACACTTCAAAGGGGAAGAGCGTGCCCTGCTCTGCCATCCAAAATGCCAGTCTGCTGATCTTTGATACATAGCCCTCTCATCTGGAATGTTCAACTCAACAAATGCATGAGATTTTCACAGTTAATACTAAACTGGGAGCACAAAAAAACATAAAGGCAGTATAACTTGGAGCTGTTCTCCTTTTGTAATTAGATGGTAGACTTTTTGGAATCGGTTTGGGTGCCTAGCAGCAAAAATAGCAACATGTGAGTCAGAGTGAACAGCCTGCTAAAGCCAAGTTGGTCAAGCAGAGAGGCAAATGGAGATTAGGAAGCAGCAGATTTAAAGCAAGTGGAGGACGAATTTATGGCCCAATAGAAAGTTAATAGAAAGACTGATCAGGGAATAACCATGATATATTGGTAATGTGATATATGTGCTTCTTCCCACACGTATTTCTTTTTTTTTTTTAAAGGAATCTCAAATCCTTTCCATCCTGCTTACAAATTTAAATAAGATTAGATAGGTTTTTATGTAAAAATGGAGCAAACGGAAACCTTAATCCAGTTGCACTGGTTCCATTTAATAAGTACAACTATTCCCAGCATGGAGAGACAATCTCCTCGTGTCTGCCTGCCATGTAGCTGTCAGGAGGGGGAAAAGGCAGCTACTGTCATTCAACACCAGAAACATTTGAATTCAAAACCAGAATACTAAGAGCTATGACTGGCTAGGATGAATCAGTCATGTTTATTTTCGCCCACATTTGGATATTTCCTGTCAGATTTATGGACTAATGTGTGGATTTCTTATTTCTTACTTTTTAAAAATAAGTTTTTTTTTAAAAAAAAATCTTATACAACCCTACCCCCCCCCCCCCACCCACCCACCCCCCCCCCCCCACACACACATACTTGGTCATTATCCTGGCTTGTTTTTGTGAACCTTTGCAAGAGAACTTCACGCCAACTGGTGCTTACGATTCTAGTGGAATTGAGGTATATGCTTGCAAATCCCCAGCATCAGTCACAGAAAGCTTTCCACAAAGGGGCCATGATCCCAGCTACCTCTTTCAGTGAACCAAATAATCATTCATCCATGTCTCTGGCTGTGCCTTTGTTTCTGTCATTAAAGGGAAGAGTCTGTCTCCTGCTGCTATTGTCTCCATTTAATTAACTGCTATTCAGCCGCACAAAAAGAATCTGTCATAATAATCTACATTTAAAACACACAGGTACTATTTTAAACCTGACAGGAGTACAAATGCTACATTGTAAATTTAAGGAAGGTAGGAATCTAACCACTGGGCATGAGATACCTGAAGAGATCAACCATGCTTGTAATGAGAGCAGACAATTAAAACAACCCAGTTGTCAATCCAGGATGTTCTGAAGATATTTTTGCTTTAAATTCCCATATCATTGGAGGAGACAAAGTCATACTTTGAAATATTACAGGTGTAGACCCCCCTCCCAATTAATCATGGATCTGCAATAATTAATATCCAGAACACACACTGTTCTGGGGAATTGTGATACAAAGATCCAGTTTGGTAGTTACTATTGTTGGATTAGGATTTGGGGAAACCTAGTGCAAATCCCTACCTTTCCAAACATGAGGATTGAGCATTGGGTATCCTTGGGTTGGCCAATGTTGCTCAATCCAATCTATCAGATGACAGCAAGGTATACTGCCATCAGTTGCTTGGCAGGCATGTAAATAATGAATAAAATAAATAACCCAGACAAAAATGACAAGACAAAAACAAAAGCCATAAAAACCACCTAAGGCAGGGATTCTTAACCTGGGCTCCTAACAGTGGGGCCTGTAGGTGGGTTTGAGGGAAAGGATCCAAAAGTGCAAAAAAGACATTTGCATCGATTCTTCCTCTTTTTTTTTTTCCAGTTTTGTTGATATTTTGAATGGGGGAAGATTTTTTAACTGAACAATCAGTAAACAATTCTGGCCTCCACAATGGCCCAAAAAAGTGAGTTGTGATGGAAACACTTTGAGATGTTGTTGTTGTTGAGATTTTGGAGAGCAACCCAAATGGTGATAGGTCTGGAAACCATGCCCTATGAGGAGAGACTTAGGGAGCTGGGGATGTTTAGCCTGAAGAAGAGAAGGTTATGATAGCCCTGTTTAAATATTTGAAGGGGTGTCACATTGAGGCTGGAGCAAAATTATTTTCTGCTGCTCCAGAGGATAGGACATGGAACAATGGATTCAAACTACAGGAAAAGAGATTCTATCTCAACATTAGGAGGAACCTCTTGACAGGAAGAGCTGTTCTCTTCACCTACAGGCTACTTCCCATTGCCAAACTGGTCTCGCCTCTTCATTTCTACACACATTGTCTTTGTTCACTAATGCCCATCGTTAAAACTGGACTTGCTACTTCATTTCCATACCCAAAGGATTTTGAATTTGAATTGATATTCTCACATACCAATGGCATATATATGTGTGTCTCCAGTTTCCACTCCACTATATGCATCTGACAAAGTAGACTGAAGTCTATGAAAGCTCATGCTGCCAACTTCTTTCAGTTAGTCTCAAAAGTGCTACAAGATGTTGCTACTAGATGTTCAACAGTAGAACACACTTCCTCAGAGAATGGTGCAGTCTCCTTCTTTGGAGGTTCTTAAACAGAGACTGGATGGCCATCTGTCAGGGGTGTTTTGATTGAGATTTCCTTCATGGCAGGGGGTTGGACTGGATGGCCCTTAAGGTCTCTTCCAACTCTATAATTCTACGTGTTTCCAGTTCTTTCTATGGATATCATTGCCTTACAGCCTTCATAAAAACACAAGGTTCAGTTGAGGTCATGATTAATAATAAGGTTGTGGGCCTTACAACCAGGGATGACAAGAAGCTGGCTTACTTTATGTTTGTCTTCACACCACAGTGGACATGGTTCCAAAAGGCATATATCAATGGAAGAATGTAGTTGATATTGGAATTTTATTTTAAAATACAATATACATGAAAAATACAATAATTTTTAAAAATTAGAATCTCCTGGCCTTTCCCTTGGATCACATAAGCTAAGCAAATAGGAATAAAATCCAATTAAAAGCTATATAATCTTTTTCTTTGCCTTTGTAAATTCTAATACTGTCCAAAGGCTTATTGCTTTTATGCAACATTTCCCCCTTCACATCTTCCCTTTCATCCCCCCCCCCCCACTTTAAAATTATATATCCATCAAAAACTCCATAAATGGAATGGTTTAGAAGGTGAAAGAAATCAAATTAATGTCAGAGCATGTGGGAGCATGTTTATTTGATATAAACAGAATCTGTATTTCTTCCCCTTCAACTTAATATCTCCTGATGGATTAGTGTTATAAAAGCAAATATCAGGAGGTAAATTTTCCTTTATAGATTATAGGACAGCATACACATACACACAGCATAGGTAGAAGAATCAACCGCTTAAGAGGGAATTAATCAATAAATAACTGAGACATCATCAGATTTTTTTTATTGTGATCTTGGAATAATGAGAAGAAGAATAAACATGTTTGAAATATATCCTGCATAAAGCTAATATTTTGGAATCAACTGTCCAATTAAGGATATTCTCAGGACGAGCATTTCCTTTGCCATTGTCCCTGCTGACGTGCCCTCTGCAACACCCCTGAAAAGCCCTTCCAGGGACTGGTGCCAATCCTTAGCAATAGGGGATGTAATGCAGAAAGAGAATTGCTCAAAATTGTACTGGAAGGTTGCTTTTTCTGTGAGTGCCTGGCCACTAGCTTGTCAGGTATTCTGAGGTTCATCTGGCCTTCCATGGTTTCTGACATCTACATAAAACCAATGGGATTCATGAGCGGGGCTCAGATATCACAAGTAAGTATGGCCAAGGGTAGGCAACTGGGACAGATCTGTCCATTTTCTTCTCTTGGGAATCTCCAAGAGCCAAATGGACTGCCAAAAATGCCCTTCAACACAAACAAAAGATAGAAATGTCTAGAAGTCAATTTTTGGCTTTGAAAAATGCTTGTCTTGTAGTACAGGTGAATATACATTTGCAGTACAGGCTTCCGGGGGCGGGGGGGGGGGAGAGATACATAACTTCCCAGGCCAGAAAAGAATGTTCTGGGGAGTCTGGTAGGGATAAGGCCATAAAACAGCCTTGGGGCCCCTGGGTGGCCCCATCCCTGATCTACCCTAATCTAGGCTGCATCCACACTGCATAATTAATGAAGTCTGATACTGCTTTAACTGCCATGGCTCCATGCTATGAAATCCTGGGATTTATAGTTTTGCTGGCAGATACTTTTGCACTGACAAAAGGACAGTATCACCCACAAAAAGCAGCCTTACAAAGAGCCAGAAGAAAATTACTTCACAAAAAAAGAACGGGAGGTCTGAAAAGCAATACAAATATTAACATATAAACAATAAATAATGTAAATGAAAAGGTCAGATTTGTATTAAATGGACACCTGCTGTGTATAGCATAGTCATCTGCTCAAAAGAAAAAAAAATCACATGTTTTCAAATAGACATTTGGAGTGTTCTTTTTAAAGTAATGGCAAAATGTATCACCTAAATTATTTTATTTGTAATCTGGCAAATCTGGATTTTTCTGCCTCTCAGCCTCTGGCAATTTGATCAGAGAGAAATTCAAACATACAGTATAAATTGCCTGATTTTTGGTTTCTCTAATAAGCTGCTCTACTTCCCTTAACACTATTAACAACCCCAGAAAAACACAAATTGCACTGCCTTTGAAGTGCCTGAAAAGAATAATTGTTATTAACATCCTCAAGATCATGGAGACCTTTCATTCCTTTTCCCAATCCGTGTGTGAGAGCTTAGTGAATAATGTAAGCAAGCATTAACAATTGCACTGTTCCAATAAAAAAGAAAGAAAATGAATGCTTGCTTGATTGTTTTCTTCTTAATAAATTGATCTAATATGGTCATAAATACCATGAAACTCAAACTGAACATAAATATCTTGTAGCAATATGCAGAAAGAGGGCTACTGCATATAAAAACCATTCTTCATGAAAATAACAAAAAGCAAGATGTTAAAAACATAAGCCAAAAAATTGGTAACAGCTGCACATATATGTTTTACAGATAAAGACATATTTTTAATTGAGGGATCTTGACTCAGGAAGCTTTGACATATCCATTACATCCTTTCCAAAAACTTAGGGCCTTTACAGACCAGCCTGAAAGGCTGGCCCTGGGGGCAGAGTTGGGGTGCAGTGTTCTAATGCTGCACGCCCAACCCTGATCCCCCTCCCCAGGGCACCCTGATGCCACGCACCACTCCAGATGGCACACGGCATCATTACGTGCCTTCAGCACTGCCAAAGGGGCACCATACAGCCATGGTGCCCATTTTTAGAGCACCATATAGCCATAGCCACCCCAGCTATGGTGCCCTTTTTGAACCCTCATAATACCGGATTGGGGCCATGGCATGAGGTTGCTGTGGCACCAGTCTGGCACAAAAAGGGGCAGCTACAGGCTACCCCTTTGGGGCAGTCTGTAGAGCCCCTTAATATGCCATAGTAAGGTGGATTACTTACACAGTGCCCAAAAGAAGGAACACATAATTGAAAAAGAGGACAAAAAATAACATTTATTTGAATAAAATCTGAATACATTATATCTCACTATAACTTTGAGGGCTGGGGAAGACTGTGTCAAGCAAATCTTTGTGTCTCCTCAGTCTCCTATACAGGTGGATTTGGGCTGGTGAGATCTATCTTTAAATATTAATTCCATCTTGAAATCCAACAGTTGACTTTGGCCTAGTCATTTTGTAGCCTAAAAATATTCTCACAATTTTACTGTGAGCATAAAATACAGGGGGAGGAAGACATGAGCTGCTTTGTAGAAGTATGAAATCAAAATGTAGTAGATTATAGATCATTGTAATGTTCAAAATACTCAAAATCAAGCTGCCATTTCACCTTACCTAAACTCTGATAATTGGGGTTGCCAGATGAGGCTCACCCCAGATGATGAGAGTTCTGGGTCCAAACCTGAGAACTAGGGATGGCCCCAGTACTATCCTGAGGGCAAGAACTGGTGTTCTCATTAAGCATTCTGCATTAAATAGCAACTAGCAATAGCAAATGCATTCTACAACTAGAATCATGCACAGCTAATCATTCAAACACACACAGCTGAATATATTTTCCTAGTTGGAAAGTACTAATAAGTGCATTTGCAAATTGCAAGTGCAACGCTTGGTTTCATCAAAGTTTGCAAAGGGCAGGAAGCTGCCCAGCCATCCAGCATAGTTTCTGCCTGATCCAAGATATGCATGCAGCCTCGTGAGGGCAAACGTTGTCCCCATTTTCAAAAAGGGAAAAAAAGAGGATCCCAACAATTATCGTCCAGTTAGTCTGACATCAATTCCAGGAAAGTTTCTAGAGCAGATAATTAAACAGAGAGTCTGTGAACATTTAGAAGGGAATGCCATAATCACAAAAAACCAACATGGGTTTCAGAGAAACAAGTCCTGCCAGACAAATCTGATCTCTTTTTTTGATAAAATTACTAGTTTGGTAGATGAGGGGAATGCTGTGGATATAGTAAATCTTGATTTCAGTAAGGCCTTTGACAAGGTTCCCCATGACATTCCTGCAAACAAACTTGTAAAATGTGGGCTAGACAAGGTAACTGTTACATGGATTTGTAACTGGTTGACTGGCCGAACTCAAAGGGTGCTCAACAATGGCTCCTTTGCATCCTAGAGAGAAGTGACCAGTGGGGTCCCACAGCGTTCAGTACTTGGCCCAGTGCTATTCAATATCTTTATTAATGACTTGGATGACAGAATTGGGGGCATACTTATCAAATTTGCAGATGACACTAAACTAGGAGGAGTAGCCAATACTCCAGAATACAGGATCAAAATTCAAAATGACCTGAATAGACTAGAAAGCTGGGCCAACACTAACAAAAAGAAATTCAATGCGGAGAAACATAAGGTACTGCACCTAAAATGAAATGCACAGCTATAGGATGGGGGACATCTGGCTAAATGAAACTACATGTGAAAGGGATCTGGGAGTAGACCATATGTTGAACAAGAGGCCAATGCAATTTTAGGCTGCATCAGTATAGCGTCTAGATCAAGGGAAGTAATAGTGCCACTCTATTCTGCCTTGGTCAGGCCCCACCTGGAATATTGTGTCCAGTTCTGGGTACCACAATTCAAAAAGGATGTGGAGAAACTGGAATGTGCCCAAAGGAGGGCAACTAAGATGGTGAAAGGCCTGGAAGCCATGCCCTATGAGGAGCGACTTAAGAAGCTGGGGATGTTTAGCCTGAAGAAGAAAAGGTTAAGAGGTGATATGATAGCCCTGTTTAAATATTTGAAGGGATGTCATATTGAGGAGGGATCACACTTGTTTTCTGCTGCTCCAGAGACTAGAATGCAGAACAATGGATGCAAACTCCAGGAAAAGAGATTTCACCTCAACATCCTTCCTGACAGTAAGGGCTGTTTGACAGTTGAACACACTCCCTCAGAGTGTAGTGTAGTCTCCATCCTTGGAAGTCTTTAAGCATAGGCTGGATGGCCATCTGTCAGGGATGCTTTGATGGAGAGTTTCTGCATGGCAGGGGGGTTGGACTGGATGGCCCTTGTGGTCTCTTCCAACTTTATGATTCTATGATTCTATGCTTCTACTGGCCCAGGTCTCAACATGGTTGTGCACATTTGGCAGCTAGGGTAAAAAGTGTTAGTCAGCCCTCCATATCCATAGAATCTTTGTCAACAAATTCAACTAACCACATCTTGAAAATATTCCCAAAATATATAAATTCCAAAAAGCAAACCTTGATTTTCCTTTTTTTTATATGAGACACCATTTTGCTATGCCATTGTATATAATGGGAATTGATTATCCATGGACTTTGGTATCCACTGGGGATTCTGGAACCCAGTAGATACCAAGGGCCTACTGTAAATAGAAACTTGACCCTTCATGCAAAATGTTTCCTTCTGATACCATGAGATTTGAAATTTATTTCTTAATATTAAATTGTTAATACTCAAGGAAACTTTAACTGAGACCAGAAGATTCTCTTTGTCTAACAAAGAGGTAAAAGCTGTTGGAAATGATTGAGTGAGACAGCTGGTTGGGAATATTCTTGTTTATGTATGAGGTATTGCTTTCTGCCTTTTTGCCATACCTTGTTTGGAATTATATATATAATATATATGTTGAACCCTAAATATAGGAATGAAATACAGTGATACTGCCCATGGATATAAAAGAGGTTGGGAGGCTGTTGTTCCTTTACTGGGGAAATTTGAGAGAGATGCTCTAACCAGTCATGTTACCTTGCAAAGTAACAATAAACTTGTTCTTGTTTTAAAATCCTCTACCTCTTGTTTGGATATTGGGTATTTTCTGAACAGGAGGGAATATTTGCCTAGGCAGTAACACTTCTTTGGTGCAATATACTTCTAATATATGATATTTCAAGGAAGCTATGAACAGAGACTACAGCCTACAATTTATGATGGGATAGCACTTGCCACCCAACCAGCAAAATATTCAGTGTTGCCCTTTTGCAAATGCCAGGAAACTTACAGTAGACTTCTTATATATTGTTTCACTTGCTTCTTCCCGAAACTATTTTTATTTATACTTTTCAAAATTATGACAACTCTCAGATAAGCTTGGGGTATGATTCTGGTTGAAAGGTACAGTTTAATGTGAATTCTTGGAACTGTGCTCTGAAAAATATATTGTGAGATATTTCCTATTTCTCTGAGTAGTTGGAAATGGGCTGTGAGAGTTTAGTTTCTCTTCGATTATAGCACACATTCATTTTCTACTGGAAACTCATTTGGGTAATATTTCTATAAGCAGAGCACAAGTGGAGAGAAGCTATTAAAATCAGTGACCTTAGTATGCTATGTTCAGTTTACATATCTGTCTAAGAGATTAGGCATAGCATGTCTTAATTTCATTTCCTGTTTGTTGGTCTTGACTACACATCTCTTTCCCTACATCAGTCTGCAGTTATTTTTTCATGCAGTTTGCTTATCATCCATGTTGTAATCTGCATTTCTTTCTCTCTCTACCATGTTTGGAGAGTACATGTTATATGTACAACCATGAGATGTAATATATCCTTTTTGAGTTGTAAGCAAATTTATTTCTTACATTTTACAAAAAAGAGAGTAAACTCACTTTTTTCTCTCACAGAGCTGTGTGCAAGTGTGTTCACCTGAACATATGTTGGGGGACTGGTTGCTGATCACCTTCTGTTTAAAAATACTAATTATTCTAATACCAACTGTTTCTGCTGGGAGCTGACTTGAAAAAAGAATATATTGGGGCCTCAATAAGTAGTTCGTCAACAGGAAATCTACTCATAGCTGTCAAAAAGTATTCTTATATGCCACTATAAAGTCATTTTAAGCAAAGTTGTCATGATAAACCATGACAGAGCATACTGAACAGTCCATGTAACTAATTTCTGTTCTGATCTCAAAATGCATCCTCATTTGCTAGGATAAAGACATCAGCAACTATTATATTGTATCTTTGTCTATGCGTATGTGTGTATGCTAATCGGAGTTCAACAGAAATCGTATTCAATTTTCTCTTTCATTAAACATATCACATTACCGATCTAATTCCCAAAGAAATGCAGACACATACAAGATTTGCTAATGACTTTTGTCTGACAGAGAGTTTTTAAAATATCTTCTACCTGATTTAAGTAATGATTTAGCATCATAGAAGCAACACTTGTCCAACCAGAGCTTGGAAATGTTTCATTTGGGGCTACAAGAATAATCTAGGCACCAAGATCAGTTTCCAAGGTCCAAGTGAAATTTGTAAGATAAACAAACCACAACTGCCAGTCAACAGGTCATGGCTGCAAAACTCCATTCTGCTTTGTGATATCTCTGTCCACTTCCCAGGCTGAGCTGTTCACACACATCAGTTGATTTCTTGCCGTTATATCTGCAATGGGGAATATCTGACCCTCCAGGTCTTATTAAACTAGATGTCCTATCAACGCTCCCAGTTGACTCTGCTGGCTAGAACTGTTCAGTATTGTAGTGCCAGAACATATGGAGGCTACACCTTTTCTGCTCCTACCTTGCACTAGATACACTGGCTGGAAATATTTGGAACTGTAGTTAAGAAAAGGGAATTTTCCAAGCTCTCCTTTTTACAGTGCAAGCCTGTATGTAAGGAATATCTTGCCAATTTGTAGTTGGAGTAGAAAAAAAGTGCTCACCAGTGAAAACAGGTTATGGATATAATCAGCTCACAGTTTATGACTCATCTTTTCTTTCAGTAATATCACTCTCCAGCAGTCCTTTCTCTGAAAATGTATAGCATCTTTAAACATACCTATTGGGTTTCTGATGTTGGCATGACTGCTCCATGTCTTTCTGTTGCCTTGGCCTGGCCCCACACACCACAAAACCAAGGACAGAAAAATAAAATTAAATAAATATTTTTTTTCCATTTGTATCCCACCTCTCTATCAAAGATAATCAAGGCGGCTTATATATTTAAACTCCATACAAAATCCCAATATTCCCTTTCCCTCCCTCCCCTAAAACAGAATTAAACAGTAAAATATTAAAATATCTAAAGTAAAATAATCCAGTTAAGATAAAACAATATTAAGTGTGTGGCCAGGATTGCTATTCGGGGAAGGCCTGCCGGAAGAGATCCATCTCAATAGTCTTTTTAAAGCTATCTAAGCAAGCAATAAGACAGATCTCCCCTGGCAGGCCATTCCATAGTCTGAGAGCAACAGAGGAATGGGTCCTCTGGGAGGACCCTAGGACAGTTAGCCTCTTTTGGCACTTGAAACAGGAAGTTTCACTGATGTGCTTCTCTTTTCTGGCAGTAAAAATTCAACCAGAATCCTAAATTTCCATAGAATGGAGCCATGGCAATTAAAGGATAGTCATAGTGATATAATTGTATAATGTGAAAGGATCCTCAAGCAGTGAGTTGGTGAGGGACCAAGGTCACAGAGTGAGTTTCATGGCTGAATGCAGACTTGAACCTGGATGTTCCAAGGGCCCATATGACACTCTAAAATAGAGGTAGGAAAAATGCAGGTTGTAGGGTGCATGTGGCCCCAACGTATTTTTAGGCCATGAGGATCTTTCCTAGCTCCCCCCCCCCATAAAAATGGCAAGTTACTCCTGGAAAACGCCAATAATTGTGATTTTGCATTCATGAATGCACACACACTTACACAGAGTATTGCTACATTAATCAAGTTGCTAATGCTGCTCAGTACAGTATTTTGATGTCTATTCTCTGCATACTAGGACAAATGGCAATCCTCCAAGCTGTCACATGCTGAAGGGCACAACTGTATCATGGAACATTCTAGAAAGCAGGTGTTCAGTGTGGTTTGTGCACAATGGAGTCTAGTCTTAGACATTTTTGTAGATCCCATTGTGCACAAGCCCCACAGAAATCTTTTGTTATGACCTAATTCGTTTATTTTCAAGAGATATAAACCATATGTGCTCCTGTAAAATCATCTGTATGTAATGTGTTTTTAATGGAAAATGTAGATGATGACATTTTTAAAAGATGTTTATTTGACTCTGAAAACCAGATGTAGAAAAAGTTGTTCACAAATTAAATATTTTTCTATATGTGCTTACTTCTAAGATGTTTGTTGTTGTTGTTGTTGTTGTTGTTGTGTGCCTTCAAGTTGTTTTTGACTTATGGTAACCCTAAGATGAACCTATGATAGGTTTTTCTGGGGAAGATTTTTTTCAGAGGAGGTTTGCCATTCTCTTCCCCTGAGGCAGAAAGCGGGACCGAGAAGGGATTCAAACCCTGGTCTCCAGAGTTGTAATCCAAAACTCTAACCACTACACCACACTGGATCTATGTGTGATGTAAGAAATACTAAGAAGTAGGAAGAAGTAGAAATATTAATCAATACACTACAGAGCATTACTGAGAAAAACAAAGAGGAAAAAGGAACATATAGATTATTTATTTTTATTTTATTTTTTTGAGAAAGGAAGAGGTTGTCGCATACAGGTGAAAAGATTATAAATCAGCAATTAATATGGAAACTAGTCTTTAAAGATTTTAAATACTTTGTGCTTCAGTAGAATTTGTATGCAGTACATCATAATCATTTAGTGCAAAACTTTCAAGTTAAAGAAGAACAAAGAAGTCACAAGGTTTAAAGATAAAGTAGACAAAAGAAAAAGTACCCTGACATCAAGGGACAATCAATAGAAGAAAATGTGGTCATTAATTTATCTAACTGCATTCTGAAAAACAAAAAGAAAGTGAGATTGTTTCAAAACGGAGATCTTGACTCAACCACATGGCTTTAGCTTTTCCTTCCTTCCAATTTCTTTTGGATGAACTGATTAAACAGGTTTTGGAGTGTTAATCCATGCTATTAACTGTGTAACGCCAACCATTGCCCCTCCCTACCTATGGGAGAAAAGGAGGATTAGATGTCTGGAAAAACAGAGAGAAACATGCACAATTTCATAGCAAGTATCCTTCAAGTAGACATATACAGAGCACAATTCTATAAATATCCATCAGAATCCTAGATCACCCTTAGTGTAATGTAACTTGACATATATTTAGTTAAATCACAGAAGGGCTATGATGTGATGATGTGTATCAGGACCCTAGCAGTAGTGCCCAATACACATTGGTGTGTAATATGCTTGAGGCACTTTGCCTGCACTGCTATGTAGTAACAGCAGTCCTCTATTGGATACGGGTATTTTAAAACTGACCAATTCTAACTACCACATGAGTAAGACTACTTATTAAGATATAACACACAGGACTCCACCCCATAAATATTGCTGGGAAATGTTCCAGCAATATATGGAATGCACCGTTTATCAAGACATTTCAGATTGCCCAAAGGAAATATAACCCTACATGAATAAGGTCAGGATAAGCAATTTGACACCACTTTAACTTTCATGGTGCATTGCTATGGAATTCTGGGATCTGTTGTTTAGTGGGTACCAGAGCTCTCTTACAGGGAAGGCTAAATATCTCACAAAGCTACAAATCCTATAATTCCATAGCACTGAGTCATGGCAATTAAAGTGGTGTCAAACTGCTTTATTTTTGCAGTGTGGCAGCAGCAATGAATTTGTTCATGTTTTGGGAACTCTGCCCAAAAGTAAAAGAAAAAATATTAGAGACAGAGTGAAAGCATACTTTTTTGTGAAAGCATAAATGTCCTGGTCTCAATAAACTTTGCACCGATCAACTTCAAATTTCTAACCAACTGGCTGAAGAAAGCAGGGGGCTTCTGAAGAAAATAGAACAGCTGTGATGGTTTCGGAATGACAGAAAGCTCATAACTGTTTGTAAAATTGGATTAGCATGACCTTTGCCTTACATGTGTTCTCTGAAAACAGAAAAACAAAGGCCCTACAGGACTCACCATCTGCACCTCTCTCCAGGAGGTGGACAAAATGATACGATCATTGCTTATGACCGCCAAAGGGTGAATAGTGGCATGGGTTAACCATAACCTCCTAGATCACAAGGTGACATACGCAAGAAGTGACTGCATATAATTGCACTCACAAAGAACATTTCCATATTTTAAATAATATATCTTAAATATCTTTGTCTTTAAAGCCCTACATGGCCTGGGTCCAACTTATCTTAGAGACTGCCTCCTCCCATATGAGCCCCCGTATACAGTTCGGTCCTCTGGGAGGAATCTGCCTCAGCCTATAAAAACTAAGTTGTCCCAGACCTCCCAGAGGGCCTTTTCTGCTATTGCTCCCAGGCTGTAGAACGACCTGCCAGATGAGATGTGTCTTATTACAAACTTGGAAGGCTTTTAAAAAGTGACCAAGACGCATCTCTTCCAGCAGGCCTTCCCGGACAGTAACTAATTTCCCATCGCCTGATGATCCCCCCCCCGCCCCCATCTGGCCGCCAAAATGGGACTTGAAGGATTATGCATTTTTAATCTTGATTGTTTTAATTATGATTAGTTTAATGCTATTTTAAGGGGAGGGAGGTGGGTAGGTTTGGAGGATTTTAACTGTATATGTTTTTAATACATTGTACCCCGCCCTGATTGCTCACTCAGAGGGATAGGTAAGAAATTATTATTATTATTATTATTATTATTATTATTACATGTTTTAATAATCTTTTTATCTTTCTCCAGGCTGTAAATTCTAAAGTAAGAAACTAACTGGCAGCATTTTTCATCATTTAGTATAATTGGCCATTCAGTTAAACTAAACAGTTCCACACATTTAACAGCTAAACTATTGGCTATTTTTCCTTTTAAGAAGACAGAAACAGCTATAGTTGATTTATTATTCTCATGTGAGTTTTCTAGAATCAGGGTCAGATTTTGTATAAACTCCAGCATAATTTATTTATTCATATGTTACAAACTCCTCCCCCCATACTAAAAATATACCCACTTCTGAATTGTTGGCATGGGTCCTTATCAAAGAATGTGGCTGCAGTCCTAATTGATTTCAATGGGACTGAAAATGTGGTTTCAGGACTCAGGTCTGTTTTATTTATTGAAAGAAATGCCTCGTTCATATTTCAAAAGCAACAAGTTCAAATCCTACAAGAATTAGCTATTTTAATTAAAAATACATCAAACATTCTGAGATTTCACTAAATCACAACATTTTAAAACCTCAGTTAGTCTTTCAGAAATGTTTACCACCTAATGCAGTTTGTTTTCAGTAGATAATCCCTATGGATTTAAAAAAAAAAAAAAACTAACAAGAGAGAACCCATTTAAAAGCCCATTTAAAAAGAGCAACTTAAAAAAAAACAGTCTTGCCACTTCAAATCACAAGAACAGTACATTCCCTTTTAGCAATGTTGCTAGAAGCAAAATTCAATAAGTGTCTGTTTTACCAAAGAGGTGATATATTCAAGAGCAAAACACAAGTCACAACCGCATTCTTTTTTCTTTTTCTTTTTTTTTAAAAGAAGTTTCTAACAGTTTGGTCCAGGTCAGGAGGACAAAATATTCTGGTGCTCTAGTACTGCCACTGGTTTTGTTGAGTAAAATGTCCCTTTAAGAAGTGGTAAAATAATTTCTATGTTTGTAAATGTTAAGAAACACCAGGTGTCAACCCTAATGGTATCATCACTGTATATAAGGGCTCTGGAACTCAGGGCAGGTGTGTGTTGGAGTTTGTAGAGTGTGAGATGTGGATTGTAGTAGACAGTGTATGTTGACAGAAGTCAGAGCTTCTGTTGTAAATCCTTTGTATATATTTTGCAACAGGAAGATAAAAGCCTCCAAGGACTTTGGAAGAAGTCAGCTGTGTCTGTACCTTATTTCAGGTTGGTCAGTGCTTTATTGTCAAATCCTGCATACTGGGTTGTGCTTCTGCACACTGCTGTGAGCTACTGTTGAGATTAAGCACCTCAGACACTGTTGAATGTTGGCACCTTTATTTAGGCCTAGTGTGTTGTGTTTGTTTGTTTTATTTTTTGGTCACTGCACACCTGCAGGGAAGAGGCAGCTAACAAGTTCTTCAGTTGTATGAGTACCTTGAGAAATGTTTATGTTGTGGCTCTTCTCAATGGCCAGTTTGCCACACTTTCAGGAAGGACAGTGTTAGTGTATAGGTGGAAGTACTGTGTAAGCTCATGTCATGACCCTAGTAGTGCAACCAGGATTAATGCTAAAGTGACTCCCATGTTGGAGATCTAATGTGGGAATAAGATCCTTGATGTTTACATTTATCCAGTGTTCAGCCCTGGTTTCTTTCCTAAGATGTAAACTTCACATCTAATGCAAATATGTATAATGAATTCTCAAAAAAAAATTTTTTTTTAAATATATATATATATAAATGGAGGTTGCATTTTGCTTGAGAACAGCGCAAGAAGCTGTCTTATACAGAGTCAAACTGTTGGTATATCTAACCCAGTATTATCTGTTTTATATGTTAGTAGCTCTCCAATGTTTCACAGGCTAGATTGTGAATTGAATTTCTCAGCTGATTTCAAACTACATAATTATAGCAATAGCAAGTACATTTCTAAACTGCTTATCAGTGCACTTAAACACTCCCTAAGTGGTTTACAATATGTAAACTATTTGCTCTCAACAAGCTGGGTATTCATTTTAGTGACCTCGGAAGGGTGCCAGGTTGAGTTGACTCTGGGCCCCTGGCTGGTATCGAGCTCACAACCTTGTGGTTTGTGAGTGACTGGCTGCAGTACAGACATTTAACCACTGTGCCATCAGGGCATAATTCCATTTTAACTCCCATGGATCCATCCTATGGAATCCTTGGGTATACAGTTGAAAGAGGGACATTCAGAATTGCGATCTTCTGCATTTGCGATCTTGTCCATTTCAGTATAATGAAGAAAAAGAGAAAAGGGAGGGAGGGAGGGAGGGAGGACCCCCCCCAGGAGCAAGTGTGTGTGTGTGTGTGTTTCTTTTTCTTTATTATATTGATCGCAAATGCACAAGATCGCAAATGCACAAGATCACAAATGCACAAGATCACAAATGCACAAGACTGCAAATGCACAAGATTGATTTTGTGATCAATACCCCCCTCCAAAAAAAAAAAAAAAACACCATGATTCTGACCAGCATTCCCACTTCCTGGAAACACTTCAGAATCGTGTTTTCTGAAAAAGACCACTTTAAAACTAATGTCAGGAAAGCCCAGGCTATTTGCTTTTAACCCGGTCCTTTCTCCACTAATTGATCCGATTAGGATCGGAAGTCAATTCGAGTGTGAACGAGAGTCACATAGCCCGCATCACACTTCGAATCAAAATGTAGTGGGAATGGGGCCTTATAGTCTTTCCAGACAGCTCTATGGTGCATGACTATTTGCATGTTGTTATGCACATTTATATTATCAATTGGTTGCAGCTGGGTGTGTTATGAATTTTAGAATAAAGAAGGTAAAGTGGGAACAGGAAGAGATGAGAGAAAGAGAGTGTGAATGTGGTAGAAAGTTGTAGCATGGTAAATGCTGATGGCCTGCAGAGAGAAGGAAAGAGTGAGAAATTGCAGTCAAAGAGTGAAGATTTGGTTTGAAGAAGGTTCTGCTGGATAGCACTAGAGGTAGAAAAGGCAGGGACTAGGAATGTATCCAAAGGGACAAGTTGCAAAATAAGGCATAAAGAATAAGAAACTGTATTTCACATTGTTAATAAAATGTGTTTATTCAACCACACCTATTTATTTGGCTGGCCAACAAGGGTTTTGTTAAAGCAGCATAGGAAAAACTGATAGCAATGGATTACCAGTAGAAGATGGAAAAGTGAATTTTGTTATTTTAAAAAATATTTTCTTGCTCCTGAGAAGTGCCTTCAGGTGGATAGTGTATTACAAGCTTCTTATACCAGCAGTTAGAAGACACTGTGCAGGTGTCAGTTTTATCCTTAACAGATTTTCACCATAAGAAAACAGGCAGAAATAATGAAGGTAGCAGGGAAACAGGAGAAGGTTAGAAACTGACAATGATAGCAGAAGCCACTCCAAATTAGTATCTGCTCAGGACCATCTGCCTCTTAACATATTAAGCGAATTAGGCAAAGCAAAAGCCTTGTCCAGATGGACTTTAGCTTCTGGGATTGTCCCATCCAGGCTGGTCACAAATAGTTATAAGATGCTATTTTTAAAAAAGCTATGGAATAGATATAAAAGCTACTTGCTTGGACTGTGTCTTCACCTGAACAGCTCTGTCTATCTCATGTCTTGCTTGGTGCCTTATGCTCCTCAGATTTGGAGAGGCTGTTGTTACCTGGAGCCATGCATTCTTAGCAATTTGACTCCTCTATGTCAGAGTCTTCTGATACCAAGGGGTAGATTATGAAACTTGGGCATGTCTCTTGTTTGGGCACATCAGACATGTGCCTACAGATTAGTCCTGTGTGCTAAATCTTCCAAGATATCCAGAGACTGGGAAATATCAGGGAGCGGTTAGAGTTTGCTGTTAGATTCTGAGAGTTTTAATCTTAAAAAGAAATGGCTAAAAGTCAGTAAGGGACAGTACATCTTCATAATTGAACGAACATCTGCAGGAAATAGCACTGAATAATTTCACAGTGTCTTTAATTCTCAAAGGGCTGCCATGACACTCCTACATAGGAAAGCCAACAAAGTGACAATTGCACATTGGGGTTGATGCACAATGGTACCAATGCTCACCAGGAACTATATGCATCAGGAATGATGCACAAGGAGAAGAATGCATAAGAGTGTTAATGCAGTTAGCGCACTCCTGATGTGCATCAGGACATCAGCTAGGGAGTGCCTGATGTACATTGGAACACTCTTGCCAGTGTCCTGATATGCTTCTTCACAATTCACTAGGACAGTTCCTTAGCACCTCTGCTATGTCGTTAAGTATGCTTAAAATTGCACAATATTGACCATAGATAAAGACCGTAGATAAAGAATCACTGCCGATATTTTCAAGTTCTGAATTTATCCCATGTTAATGGTGGTTTTCTTAACTCAGTTCTGAAATTTCTGTCACAGAGGACTGGAAGGTTTTATAGTCTGAGGATGTCTTATGTCAGTGAAAAAAGTCTTTGTAAGAAGATACTACCCCATCACTCTCTTCTAATGAAGTATCTGTATTTGGGGGCTGTACAGACCAGTCTTAAAAGTGCTGGCTTGGGGGCAGTGTGGTGGTGTGGTGTTTGGACGACACACACCCCAATGCCACCCCTAAGCTGGCATCACGTTCCCACGTGACCGCATTACAGCACTCCTTTTGCAAGGCATTCATACACTGCACGCCAAAAGGAGCACGGAAGAGTGCTGCCGCAGTGGCAAGGGCACCTTTTTTCCAGGCGAAAAAGAAACGACATTTTGCTTCTGAACAGCTCAGTCTTATCTCATATCTTGCTTGGTGCCCTATGCTCTAGTCAGAAGTCAGACCCAGAAGTCAGATGGTTTCAAGGTAACAGCTGTTCAGAAGCAAAATGGTGCTTCTTTTTCTCCTGGAAAAAGGGTGCACTTGTCCCTGCAGCAGCACTATTCCCTGCTCCTTTTGGTGTGCACTTCTTTTTGGAATAAAAAATTCTGGATTGCAGTCACAGCGTGGGGTTGTCACAGCCTCAATCCAGCACTCAAAGGGGCAGCGGCAAGCCACTCCTTCTTTTTAAGGTTCACCCATGTGGTGAAATAGATATTTAACCACCTTCTGGAAAATGATTTGTAAGCCAAGGAAAATGAGTTTAACTGCTGAAAGCCTCTAAATTATTATTAGGACCCCCTATTGCATTAAATACTCAAGAAACCTTTATGACTGGGCACTTTGATCTTCAGCATATTACATTGAAAACAGTGCACATATTTCCACATAAAGACCACAATACCGTGATTCAATAATGTAGGTGCATTTGAAGCAATGAACACACACACATACACAACATAATTACTTTTTTTTCATTCTGTTATTTTCTACTGCTGAATACCCCATGTTTGAAAGTCATTTATAGAATATTACCAGTTATATATGAATCTTGATGATTTTGGATAAATATAAAGTACTACATACCATCATACATCAGAAATGACTTGAAGGCGCACAACAGCAACTACAAACTAGTCGTCCCCCGGGTTACGAAGGTAATCTGTTCCGGGATTACCTTCGTAACCCGGAAGCTTTCATTTCCCGGGGGACCGCTTTAGTGAACAGACCGCGCGGCCGATTTAAAGGGGCCGCGCGGTTTTTTTTTCCGTATCCCGGGGGATCTTTCGGATCCCGGAGGATACGTTAGTGGTCCCGCCGGTTTCAGATCCCGGGGTTTTTGTAACCCGGGGGATTCGTAAGCCGGGGGACCACTGTATGTACAAAAGTAAACATGCTAGTGTTGAAAACACTGTCAAACTCCAACTTTGCCAGGAGTCTATTGTGTTCAAGTCATTTCTAACTTATGGCGACCCTAAGGCAAACTTGTGACAGGGTTTTCTTGACAAGATTTGTTCAGAGGAGGTTTGCCTTTGCCTTCCCCTGAGGCTGAGAGTGTGTAACCTGCCCAAGGTCACCCAGTTGTGGTGCTTATTTAAAGGCACAGTTCCAACACAATTTCACTAAAACCAGCTCACCAACTTTCTGGAATAATCAAGATAGATATCACCATGCATGAGGTTTTAATGGCTATGCAAGAATAAAGTACTGTATGTAACAAATACCAAGTTTGCTTTGATCCTCAGGGTTGCTAGCCAAAAAGTCAGGTAAGAGAATTCTCGATGCAGTTTGATGTTGTTATTTTTATCTCCATGATGCTAATTTTGTTCAAGTAAGAAAGTTGGCTTTTGTTGGTAGCATTGTAAGTTACTCTTTTTTTACATAAAAACCTTCAGCAAAAGTCAGTGGCAACATCTTTACTTAGTGTATCTGTTTAGAGACTGTATAGCCCAGCCTTTCACAATGAAGCACCCTCCAGGTCTTTAAGCTATAACTCACAATCCTTCTTCATTGTTAATGGGAGTTGTATTCCAAAATATCTGGAGGACACGTGGAACATACAAATGTTATTTTGGAATGACAGGTCTCAAAACACTCCCAGACAACATGACCCAATATTCCGGGAGTTTTGGACTCAAAATTATTTCTCCACATGTTGCACTCCATAAAGAAAGGACAGATAGAAGACTAATACTTTATGAGGGGATTACTTTCATGGCTAACTCTGGCATGGTCTTACCTTGAACCAGGCTCCAGTTCCTTATGTTTATTATATTGCTCCCTTAATGTTTCTTTTATAGATGCATTAGCAACTGCTCAGGGCTATCTGCCTCTTAACATGCTTTTGATTGGTTATTCCTATGAAGAACATATTGACTGGGTCAAGCTGGATTTAGCTTCTGCACAAAGATAACCTCCCTCTGTCCTGGTTCTTTGCAACCCTCCTGGGTTGCAGCCTGGAAGCTCTGGCCTTCTATTGTTTTTTCATCTCACACCCATACCATTTCTTTTATCACAGCTTGCTTGAATCCTGCTCGACCTTTTCCCACAGTTAAAAAGTTGATTTTTCTGAGTTTAGCCACTGCTGTTTGAGTTGCATTATGAACAAAGTTGGAAGATTTGTTTTACAAAGAAGTGTTACTTGGATATGAGTTTAGCTAGATGAACAGACTCACAACCCAGCAGTGGGGGAACTAGAACACCTCCAGTAATCCTTAAAAACCTGTAAAATAGATAACACTTATCATTCCCATATTGCAGGCAGTGGGAGTGGGAGACAGTGATGTGCCAAAGACCACCTGATATATCTGTTTGTCAGCATGCTGACTGTGAGGAAAAATGTGACCCAGCTTACATTAGCCACTATATACTATACTGACAGACGGATAAATAAATACAATACTGAAAATGATGTACTGCGCGAATGCTAAGACACCAGCAGAATGACTTTCACTTCAGGCACCAGCTAGCATTCTTTAAAGCTTGTAATGAGGACTAATATGGAAGACAATTTCTTTTTTAGATTGTGAAAGCTCAGTTCCCAACCTCACCCTGCTATTTCTTTTTTAAAAATCACTCACTGTTACTGAACTAAATTTGCATTAACAGGAGAGAGAAACTGGCACCTTGTAAGTAATCCAGGCCAAGTTTAAGATATAATTTTGGAGGGAAAATGTGTTTAGCTTCAGCTTGTTCAGAAAATAAAAGGAAGATTAACAATTTTGTCCTCCTTTAACCTCTCTTGCTGGCAGGATTAGAGTAAATTAAGCTGTTGTTGCCCATAATCATTTTACAATGTATTATTTATCTCTTTGTTTCTTTTCTGATTGTGGATTGCACCATAATATCTGTGCCTAACCTGTGATCTGAATCTACAGTTTGCCGCTGGTTACTGATAGAACATGACTGGGGGATGCATCTATACTATAGAAATAATGTAGTTATTATTTATTAGAGTGTCAACCACTTTAAGTGCTGTAGCCTGGTCTGTAGCCTTCTTTGCCAAAGAGCGTGGATGCCTCAAAAAGCTAAAAATCCCAGCATTCTGTAGGATGGAAACATCCTAGAATATTTCACAAGTGGAACAGCTCCAACCAAGACAATCATGCTTTATGTCAACAACAAAAAAGGAGATCTTAAACACTAGGGATGGTATTTTATTAATGTGCAGTGGGGTTGTTGTTGTTAGACAATGTGCAATGGCCGTACCTAGCTGACGGCAGCATAAGTAGTGCATGTGTGAATATGCATTTGCCTCTATGCACTGCTTTTATGCATTGCTCATTGTAGTTGCAGAATGCATTTTCAGGCATACACATTGACAGGGCACTACATTAGTACTTGGTATAGTGGTTTTGTAATGTAACTCTACTGGAGGATAGTTAAACAACATTGAAGTAATACAGAATTTTGGCCTATGTGTTTAACGTAACATGCAGTTTGGCCTTTTGTACCTTTTGTCTCCTTCTCTTTAAAACCTTCAAATAGTGTTGGTGTTTCTGGTACAGTTAACATGTCAAAAGCCACCACAGGAATATAAGGTGGTCATCTATCCTACATCACAGAAGGCCATCTTTCATTTGAAAAGGTTGTTGTTTTGTTGTGTGCCTTCAAAACATTTCTGATTTAAACAGAAACCCTAAGGCAAACCTATCATTGGGTTTTCTTAACATATTTCTTCAGAGGAGGATTGGTATCTCCATCTTCTGAGGCGGAAAGAGTATGATTTGCCCAAGGTCACCCAGTGGGTTTCCATGGCTGAGCAGATTTGAACCCAGATCTCCAGGTCATAGTCCAATGCTCAAACCACTGCCATCCTCTAATAGTTGACTGTCCTTAATTTAAAGTACAGTACTGTAGTTCTCTGACATGTTGCCTATCTAAGTCCAATTTGCAAAGGAAAGTATGGGGGGGAACCCTAAGAACCACCCACAGAGGCCTAGAAATTGCCCATCAACGCTTAGCTTCTAGGCAGCATCTTGAGCAGGCACACAGGTCACCTGGTTACAGTCTTCCTCACTGTAGTGGGATGTATTGTATTTTAATTTTAATTGTTAAAACAATTTATAAAATTTCATCTATACATATAAATAAGCATTTGCAAACTTCGTGTGCTCTCCTTTGTCTTCTTTTTTGGTTGGTGTGGGTCCTTTTTTTAAAAGCAATGCAGCAGTGGCTTGCCTGTTTGAAAATCTCTGAGCTAATCTGTGTAGACTTTAAAAAGTAGCTCAAGGAGGATAATGTTTGAAATTTTTACTCAGTGAAAGACAAAGATAGAATATGGTGGAGAAGTAATTTAATAGCAATGGCTTCTCTGAGTTAATAAGGACCCTTTAAAGGTTTTGTATTTAAAACGCATCCTCACGGGTACAATATGCACTGTGCTAGGTACTTCTGTTGCCTCTTTATAAAAAAAGAAATTAAAAAGGGAAAGGGAGAAGAAAAGAACACCATTATGCTTAATGGCACCTACTGGTGTACTTACCACTGTTTTGAATGCACTCTTTCTGCCAAGAGTTTCATGGCTTCCATAATGCAAGGCCATAAGGGAGAATGTGTTTCTTTCACAATACAACAACACTCCATGTATTGCAAAAACATCCTTGCCTCGTGTAAGTAAGACATGAATTTATTTTTTTAAAAAAATAAACAGCATGTAATATAGTACCAGCTGTGAAAGTGAGAAGATAACCACCAGTGCAATCAAATTGCTCTCCACGCAACAGCAGTAGGGATATGGAAATCTGCTTGTTGCCTGCAAGAAGATTTAGGCTGTGTCTGCACTTCAAAAATAATGCAGTTTGACACCACTTTAACTGTCATGCCTCAGTGCCATGGAATCCTGGAATTTGTAGGTTGTTGTGACACCAGAGCTCTCTGACACAGAAAACTAAATATCCACCAAAACTACAAAACCTAGGATTCCATACATTGCATCATGACAGTTAAAGCAGTGCCAAACTGGAGGCAGCCTTCATTACAGGGTTCTTAAAATGTTGTAGAATTATTTCTTATAAAGAAATGTAAATAAATGTCTATGTTTTATTTTAAAAATGCAGCTATGTGTATGACTGGACTTTTCATATGTTACTTGTAATTGCACAAGGACCTGGACTTAGTTTACTTGGCTGTAATCAAACTTTGGGAGGGCAGCTTTTGCCTTTGCACCTTTTTCCAAATGGAAGGCCCACTAGATTAGCAGTTTTCAAAGGAGTGAAAGTTTCACAGATAGACACTTTCCCATAATACTTTGAGAAGGTTATACATAATTAATATATTGCCACCAAAAGAGGAATACAAAGAAAAATGGGAGCGTGCAGCTTGAGGACAAATAACTATTGCATAGCAAATTCTTCAGGACAAGGTCTGTCTTATAATGAATGTAGCATGCAGTTCAAGAATAGGCCTTAATAAACAGGTCTGGTGGACTCCAAGGCAAAATCTACGGATGCTAGGTAAACCGCCAAGTTCAATTTCCATTGAGGATGTTGTTTTCCTACTAGGAATAGTCATTTATTCTGAACCTTCTATATGTCTAGTTTGATCCAATTTACATTCCATCAAGAAAGGGGGAGGAATCAGCTTTTGGATACAAACACTCTTGCAGAAGCTAGGTGGAAATAAGTGGAAAAAATGCAGCCTGGACACACACAAGACTATTCTAGCCTTTTAGGCTGATTTGCTTTTCTTCAGTACCAAACTAGTGCAAGAGAAGATTCATAATAGTTCTATTATGGTTTTTCATACACAAATGTAATCATTTCTAACAAAAAAATCTCTTTGACTACAGCAATTCAGTGGGTAGTGAGGGAGGCATCATGATATTTCGGTGCAGGTGGTGTTCTTTGAAAACACCTGTGGCCGAGCAGGAAAGAATAGCTGTTGGAAAAGAAAATGGGAACTTTAATGGTCTATATTGTGCATTCAGCAATGATATTAGCTACAGCATGGTCATCTTGGTATGACATGATTATCCAATTGTTTTAAAAGCATCTTTGAAATTCAGTTTCTAAAAGCCAAGCATTTTATGGGTCAAAAGTAGCCCTTTTTTAAAAAACAAGCCACTTTGCTGAACTGAGGACTGATTAGGTTCACAAATTAGGCTGCACAGCAGAATAAGCTTCAAAAATCATCTTTTAAAAATAACACATCATGCTGAATGCTTTTTTATTCTCTGCCCCTGCTTTATCTCTCCCCACCACCACCCTCAAATTTCATCTCTCTTGCTCTTTTTGTAGCCCATGTTTGGTCATTTTGTCAGCCTGACATCAATACCAGGAAAGATTCTAGAACAGATTAATAAACAGTCTGTAAGCACTTACAAAAAAATGCCTTGAGAGTAAGGCCTTGAGAGCATAGAGTCATAAAATCCTAGAGTTGGAGAGCATGCATATCACATTTGCAGATGACAGCAAGTTAGGGGGGATAGCCAATACCCCAGTGGACAGGATCAGAAGTCAAAACAATATTAACAGATTAGAAAGCTGGGCCAAAACTAACAAAATGGATTTCAGCAGGGAGAAATGAAGGATATAGTACTACACTTGGGCAGTAAAAATGAAATGCATAGACATAGGTTGGGTGACACCTGCTTGACAGCAGTACATGCAAAAACATTCAAGGAGTGTTAGTAGACCACAAGCTGAACATGAGCCAACTGTGTAATGTGGCAGCTAGAACAGGCAATGTGATTCTAGGCTGCATCAATAGGAGTATAGAGTTTAGGCTGATGGAAGTAATAGTGATACTTTACTCAGCTTTGCTCAGATTTCACCGTGGATACTGTGTCCAGTCCGGGACACTACAATTCAAGCAGGATATGAACAAGCTGGAACATTTCCAGAAGAAGGCAATCAAAATGTTAAAGGTTTGGAAGTCCTGCCCTATGAGGAGCATTTTTTATGTTTAGCCTGAGGAAGAGAGGGTAAAGAGGCGGTATGATAGCCATGTTTAAATATTTGAACGTATGTCATATGGGGGGGGGGAGTGCAAGCTTGTTTTCTGCTACTCCAGAGACTAGGACACAGAGCAATAGATTCAAACTAATGAAAAAGAGATTCCACCTAAATATTAGGGAGAACATCCTGACAGTAAGAGCTGACAGACGGATCCTTGGTGGCACAGTGGTTAAATTCTGGTACTTTAGCCACAAAGTTGTGAATTCAGTTCCACATGGCTCCAGGTTGATTCTGCTTTCCATCCTTTCATAGGTCAGTCAAATGAGTATCCAGCTTGTTGGGACAATTGGTTTACAGATTGGAAACTGCTTAGATAGTGCTTAGTTCACTACGAAGCAGAAGAGAAATAGAAAGTGCTACTGAAAGTGCTATTACTGTACTAAGAACTGTCAACAGTTGAACATGCTGCTTTGGAGATTGGTCAAGTCTCCCACATTGGAGGTTTTTAAGCAGAGGCTGGGTGGCTATCTGTCAGGACTGCTTTGATTGTGTAAGTATTCCTTTATCGCAGGGGGCTGGACTGGATGACCCTTCTGGTCTCTTTCAATTTTATGATATTATTCATTAGGAATTGATCAAGTTGTTCATCAGGGAGAGTAATTCAAATAAAAGGCTGAAAGAGTATTTTAGTATCTCAAAAGCAAAGCACTGTCCTTTGTAAAGTAGAACAGATATCCATTCTAATAACAGGAAAACTAAGAAAACACACATTCATTACAGGTATACCTTGGTTAACAAAGCAGATATGTTCCTGGCATTACTTGTGTGACAGAAAATGTGGTAGCAGAGCCAGAAAGAACAGAGCAAGAATGGGGATAGGGATATGTTTTGCTGTCCAAATTTTTAAATCTGTGTGTTTGTTTTTTAATATGTTAGGGTTAACTGCTGAGACAGACTAATCTGCTCTGCCCCTTCCTCACTATATTTGTTGTTTGCACATACTCAGTAAGAAATTCTGGAGACAACTGCTGTTTTCCTTGCCTGTTACAGGCTTGCATGCATGGCTTCTAGCAGTGTTGCTTACTGCAGAGACGCTGCTGTAACCTGGCAGTGAAAGCATGTGTTTTTCCAGCCCTCCTTCGCCATTCTCACAATGCTGATGGTGTTAAAAATGTCTAACTACACCGAGCATTGGGAGAGAAATGGGACTGGATGGGCATAAAAAGCTTTTCTAAAAAGGAGCCTCACTGTCAGAGGCTTTGTTAAAGTGAGGCATGCCTGAACTCCCAAAAGACATAGGCCTATGAGTTAAAGACACTGAAACAGATCAGACTCTGAAAAGTGCTGGCCATGATCTTCAGTCAAGGCTTTAATTTCTCTTTACAGTATTTGTACTTGGCATCTCCTACCTGTAACACAAACATTCCTGTCAGCCTAACAAAAGGACTCAGCTCTGTGGAATGTCTGAAGATACCATTCAGAAGTCACCAGAGAACACTGCGTTTAGGGATCTGAAGCACTGGGGAGCAAAATGATTGACCCCTTGTCAAACTCCAGCTCTCCTGGGAGTATCCTTATGGCTGCAAACAAGATAAAACAAAGTCTGCCTCTGCAAAATCACATTGAAAGAAAAAGATTGATTTCCGAACAAACTAGATTAACAGAAAAATCTTTAACAGTAACTTAGATAAGTTGCAAACACCATTAGCTTGAGTGATCTTTGAAGCTCACCTGAACTTTTTCCACTTCCTGTCATACCCCTAATTAATCTTCTATCCTGAAAGCATTGCTGGAAATTTGTATCTGGAGAAAAATATGATAACGCCCATGCAGCGTTTGCATGCCACATATTTTTTCCTTCACATATTTTTTCTATTTTCTTATTTCTTTTCTTTTTTTTTTTTCTTTTCCCTTTCTTTCTCTCTTTCTCTCTCTCTCTCTCCCCCAACCCCCATAGTAAATCAGTTTGGCTTCAGTGTCTGGTTAATCATAATATTGAAAGGGATAAGCAGGCGGGTACAGAGGAGGTTCATGATTCTATCTGTCCCAATTTCATCTATAGTGTCATACTCACCATGGAATAACAGAATGGAAAACAGCTTGTTTTCTGCTGCTCCAGAGACTAGGACACGGAACAATGGATACAAATTGCAGGAAAAGAGATTCCACCTCAACATTAGGAGGAACTTCCTGACAGTAAGGGCTGTTCGACAGTGGAACACACTATCTCAGAGGGTGGTGGGCTCGCCTTCCTTAGAGGTCTTTAAGCAGAGGCTGGATGGCCATCTGTCAGGATGCTTTGATGGAGAGTTCCTGCATGGCAGGGGGTTTGACTGGATGGCCCTTGTGGTCTCTTCCAATTCTATGATTCTATGATTTCCTCGTGCTTTTTAAGTATATACACAACACACATGTACATTCAAGTGAAAGCCAAATGGAGCCCCCAAATAGTCTTAAGAGTCAGAAGAAGTACCCACCCCAAATGGGCTGGACTAGCAAGTGGATGTTTCTTCAACAGTGGAAATAATATGGTGGGGCAGAAGGCTAGAGGGTAATATTGGCTCTTTGGTATATAATATGGGGGAATACACGGTTTCAAGGCTGCTGTTCTCAGCACTGTGTATCCAAGGAGATTGTCTTTCTCTGACTAATGGCTGGGGTGCTGACATATCACATATATTGAGTGGAGGAAGAGTGAAGGAATAAGAGGCAAAAATGTTCCTTGGTGTTGTAATATTATCGCAGTTTTGAGGATGTTCTTTACAAAATGGCAGCCTACAGATTTCAATTATTGTTGACTGCTGTTGGCGGAGAAACAAAACAAGCAGGAGGTTTACAGAACAACTGCCAAAAGGGGAGTGAAACACTGGGAAAACAAAAATACTAATGAGCAAGAATCTACCACAAAATAAACATAACTATAACAACATTGTGGTGTACTGAACTAGAAACACATTCAACATAAAGCCAGCAGCAGGAAATAAGTCTTCTGTATCTTTTAATAATCCCAAAATAATGAATGGAGTGTCATAAAAAGCAATATATTACTATATCTCCCAGAAAGTCCAATCACCAATATGAAAAAGTAATTTGTGCACTTGTAGTAAGTCTTTGTACTGGTGGCAATGTCCTTCAATGGTCTCAATCTTGCAGTTGTGGCAAACAGTCTTTGGAAGACAGCTACCTCCGGAGCAATGTGTGGCCATTTTTCAACTCATAGAGGTCTTCATCAACATTTCATTATCATTTTATGCCGGATTAGTATCCCAAACTATGCTTCCATGCTGCTAAATGCATAAGGTTGATAGATATTAATAACTCAATTTACATTAGCTACAAAGTGCCAAGTGCAAACAATACAACAGCCCAGTAATTGTGTATATGTAATATATAGCCACCTGTAGGCCTTTAAATAAAAGTATATTACAACACACAATTACTGTTGATTCCTTACTAGGAACTTGACTATTGCTGAGTCTTGCTGATCTATGGTTTGGGTAAGCAAAAGTGTTGTTAGTTTTGGGCTATTGTATTGACCCCCTAAACACTCAGATTGCTATTGTCCTTTACTACTGCCCCATCATATCCTCTCAATAGCTAGAAAACGGAGGGAGAAACCAAGAAGCATCTGGCTGCATATAATTACTTAGGGGCTGTACAGACCGTCCAAAAGGGGTGGTCTGTCACCGCCCCTTTGAGCGGCAGATTGGCGGCAGAGCAGCCTCACCAGCTGCCCCAGAGGCCCCAATCCACTGCTGCTTCTCTGTGGCCTGAAGCGGGATGTAGCAGGCGCCCTGGGTGCCCGATGCACCCTGCCATCCACGGTGGTCCTGAGGGAAGAAAGGGGCTGCCACAGCCCCTTTCCCCTTGGAATCCTTGGCATGGCCATGTAAAGGCCATGCCAAGGACAAGTGCCAAAAAAGGAGCTCCATTTTGGAGCTCCTTTTGGAGCTGCTGAAAGGGCACCCTGGGTGCCCTCCAGTGACGCCATGACATTAGGCACACACCGCGCTGTATAAACACGGCACACACCATGATGTCATCATGGCACATGCATATGGATGGCACGATAAAAAGGTGGTGCTGTCCATATGCGTTAGGGCTGGGGAGGGTGCAAATGCTGCACCCTCCCCAGCCCTACCCATGCCCCAATGATGGCCCTTTGGGGCCGTCTGTACCGGGCCATAATGCACAATTTAAGTGTCCTCCACTGGAATGCCAACAGTACATTTGAGAAGTCCCGGAGAATGCCATCATTGTTTATTCAGAACATAGCTGGAAGGGTCTTGGGTATTGGGGGTCACAATGGCTCTGTCTTTGGGAAGAGGGGGAAACAGAGCAGAATTCCCCTGGTGGAACTTTACTTTCTATCTCTACAGTGTATGGTTTGGGGGTGTACTTTACTCTTCATTTGATTCCAATCTCCTGGAAAGATTCACAAAGCACTTCCTTTCTCCGGACTCCATCAGTGGAGTCAAATGTATGAATCAATTTTCCTGAGAAAGGATTCATTGTCTGAGATAGGATCAGAGTTCTCAATTCTAGCTGAGATAGCTCATTCGCATACTGCCAGCCTTCCGTAGCACAAATCTCAAACACACAACAAACACAATCTTATTTGTGCTGCTGCGATTAGGAAACACTGCAAACCTGTCCTAGAGTTCAGACTTCTTGCTTGGCAGAATTTCCAAGGACTGTGCCATCTTAACAGAAGCAAAGCATAGGCAGGTGCCTTAGAGTGGATCAAGGTAAATCAAGATTAGTATTATCAGTTATAGTTGGCAGCAGCTCTGCCAGGATTCTTCCCTGGCTCTACCTGGAGACACCTTGTATTTCCTCTGTGTATTCAGTATCACTTGTCATTTGCTAAACTGGAACTCCCTTCCCTGCATCTGGATATTCTTTTATACTTTCTGTCATTCAAGCACAGGGCCATTTCTCAAGGGTGGACAAAGTATAACTCTGAGACATGGCACCCTTTCAGCCTTCCGAATTACAGGACTATGGCCATGTTGGCACAGGCCAAATAACAGAGAATCATGGAGTTGAAAGCTACTGTGTTTCCCCGAAAATAAGACAGTGTCTTATATTAATTTTTGCTCCCAAAGATGTGCTAGGTCTTATTTTCAGGGGATGACTCATTTTCCCATGAAAAAGAATTCACATTTATTGTTGAACAACAAAAAAAGAACATTTATTATATATTGTATATATATTTATATACAAAAACTTTGCTATGTCTTACTTTTGTGGGAGGACTTACATTTAGTAATTCAGCAAAACCTCTACTAGGTCTTATTTTCTGGGGATGTCTTATTTTTGGGGAACCAGGTATCCACAAGGGAACCAGTCCAACCCTCTGCCTTCTAGGAACACAGTATCAAAGCACCCCCAACAGATGGCCATCCAGCCTCTGTTTAAAAACTTCCAAAGAAGGGGATTCCACCACACTCTGAGGGAGTATGTTCCACTGTCAAACAGCTCTTACTGTCAGGAAGTTTTTCCTAATCTTGAGCTGGAACACACTCCAAAGAGGACTGTAATGCAGTGATTGTCAAATTCTGATTCTCCAGGTAAATTTGACTTCAACATCCAGAAATCTCAGTCAGCTTGGGCAGTGGTCAGGGATTCTGGAGCTGAAAGCCACAGCTTGAAGACCAAAGATGGAAAACCATTGCTGCTATGAAAGAATCTGCCCCTACATCTATGGGTTGGGTTGCTCCTACTGAGTAGATTTTTGCATTTTTAATATGCTAGTTATGTTTTGTCCTCCTCAAATTTAAGTATGTGTGTTATAATCTACCAATACTGCTCTGAGGATGGGAGTCTTTACAGCCTAGGAGGTGTGCGAGAAAACAATGGAAAGAAAAACATTGCAAACAGGATTGTCATCTCCAGTTGATACTTTCCAAAGCGATGTCCTGCCAAATGATATGCTGGGACTGTATTCAGAGCTGGATTGCAGGCATCTTACACTGAAATATTATACATGTTCACTCAGATATAAGCCACAGTAAGGTCAGTGAGATTTATTCCATACCCTCCAACATTTCACAAATGAAAACTGGGATATGTGTGGCCAAGCAACATCAGACTATGGGGGAAAGTTATTAAGGAGGAAAACCAAACAAGGTAAAACAAACTGCAGCTTGCTTTTGCCTGGGTCTACAGAAAAGGCAAAATTCTGCCCCTTCTCTCCCCCCCCCCCCGAGATAACAGAGTGCAAACTATCTTTACACTTTGCATTCAGCTCGCAGCTACTGAGGTAAGCAGAACATAAGGGGTGAAAGTGGGAAAAGGAGAGAGAATCTGAAACATTCTAAAAGCAGCTGAAAAATAGGGCAACAGAAGATTAAACAGGACTGTCCCTGCCAAATCTGGACAGTTGGAGGGTATGGTATGTAATTCCCAGGAAAGGGAGCATAGGATTGTAGTATAAATCACATGGCGTTACATATACAGTCGCCTCTCCATTTTTGCAGACTCTGAATCCGCAACCCTCACCCGTTTGTGGGTGACAAATGGAGGGGGACAAAATGGGGCGTGCACTGCCATTCAAGCCAATGGGGCTTGAATACTAGATCCCCCGTGGAACAGATCCCCCGTGGAAATGGAAGGACTACTGTATTATACATGTGTCCATTGCTGGGCTAGCTCACCAGCTGAAAGTTATGGAACAATCTGATGTAGAACCCAGAGACAACAGTGCAGGTGCAGCTAAAATTTATGTGCACCTCATCATTTTGATACATAACCATAACTTGATTTTATGAAGCATGGCTTGCTACATTAGCTTTCATGTATTTAACAGTCATCATCTGCTGTTTAGTGCAGTTAGAGAAAGTTATGGGCATCCAAATACAAGTTTACAGCCAATTATTTTTGTGGGAAAGAACCTCCCCTTGCAACAAAGTTTCTGTTTCACTTACATCGCCAGATGCAACAATATAGATAATTCATGGCTTGTTGACCAGGCAAGTTGCAAATCTAACATACTGAGGAAGAAGAAGTTTCCAACCAGAATAGAGTTGCAAAATAGATACAAAATGTCACTTTAGCTCAAGTTATTGTGGGACTGCCTTGTATAATAGCTCAGCCATCCCACTGTCAATAAAATAAGATTTATTAATGGTTCACATAGATAATTATGAATTTACTTTTTTGTAAGATTTCCATGAAGATATTTGTCCAAGAGAATTAAAGCACAGAGGCAGCTTATGATCAGAGAAGGAACCAAAGATCACCAGGAGCCAACTACTTCTAGAAAACACATACACACACACAAAAGCAGTAGACAATTTATGGCACAGAAATAGAAACAAAAGCACATGGACCTGGAGATTATATCTGCAAAGCACAGTATGTGGGTGGGGTCATTGTCATCATCACCACTATCACCACCCAACTACAAGCAGCATAGGTTATGTCTACATCAAGCAGCAACCAAACATACCTGGGGGGGGGGGGGAGCACATAACATTTGGGAGAGAGCAAGGAGAGAATATGACATTAACTGCTCATTCCACCACTGTCATGAGGCTCTGCATTTAACTTTAAGATTTTGGGCCAGTGTTAAAGCACTAGGCTGCAATTCTTCATCAGGTTTCCATCTCAACATGAGTCACAATTTTCTTCATGTATAATTTCTGTCAAATCAATTGGTTGTGAAAAGCAATTTTTCCTCTTCTGCTTGCTGTTTCCACTGTTTTTTAAGTTTATTAAGTCAAAGATAGTAGGGTTCACAGATGTCCTGAATTGCAAATTATGTGGTTTATTCCTAACAGTCATCACGCTAATATGTCATTGCCCTTCTGGAGTGGATTAGAGTATATAATACATTTTAGGATGCCAGAAATCATAATGTCAAATGATGAGTAAAGGAATTGAGACTGGAAAAGGAAGGAGATACCCACAGTCACCTCATCACCACAAGCAGGATCAGAATTGGTCCCCTCCAGAAAGCAATACACATGTGCCTCAGGTATTGGAGTGTGTTCCTGGCCAATACTACTTTAACAGAAAATTTAGCGCCAAAGGCAGAAATAACATGGAAAGGATAGGTTCCTATACCACAAAGAGAGAGAGAGAGAGAGAGAGAGAGAAAGAAAGAAAGAAAGAAAGAAAAGCAGTCCAATATGCTTATCAAACCTTTTGTTCAAAACTATCAGTCTGAATGAAACAATCTTTTCAGGTAAGCAAACATTTTTAAAAAAACCTTCTCACTTTTTCTTTCACCAAAACAAAATGAGTTAACTACAAGAGAAAACCATAACCTATGAGGAGCATTTTAGGGATGCCAGAGAAGAGAATGCTAAGAGGTGACAGGACAGCCATGTTTAAATATTTGAAAAGAAATTATATTGAAGATAGACCAAACTTGTTTTCTGCTGCTCCAGAGACTAGGAGGTGGAAAAATGGATTCAAGCTAGAGGAAAAGAGATTTCACCTAAACATTAGGAAGAACTTCCTGATGGTAACTGCGGTTGGACAGTGGAATACACTGCCTCAGAATGTGATGAGTCTCCTCCTCTGGAGATTTTTAAGCAAAGGCTAGATGGCTATCTGTCCACAGTGCTTTGATTATGCATTCCTGCATAGCAGGGCATTTGACTGGATGGCCCTTGTAGTCTCTTCCCACTATATGATGCCCTAATTCTAAGAATAACATCACATGTGAATTTGAAATTCAAAATGTACTGGGACAAGAAAAAATACTGCATGTAGGTAAGGAGTAAAAAAAAATACAGTAATTAACTTGAGTTATTAGAAATTACACTGGGGCAAGAGAAACTTTGTTTGGATCTCTACAGTAAAAAAAATAATTACATTGGTGCAAATTGCCATGTCCTGATACCTTTGACCAGTCTAGATGAGCTCATTCTGTAAAACTGGATTAAGCGGCATGTTGTTCTTTTTACCTTGTGCATGCATTAACATGACTGGAATGAAATAAAATACAGGGCAACAAAATACAAGAAATCTCTGATTTGATTGTGAAAGTGACCCTAAAAAAGCATTACGTCCTCAAAGAAAGCTAATCCATCCTTATGCTGTCAATGTTAAAAATACTGTTGTATTGCTCCCTGCTGCCGAAATAGATGAGATGGTGTTGTTAAGGCAAATGGGAACAGCAAATGATTCTGTTCTGCTACTGCCAAGAAGGAAATTACCCATCCAATGCATATTTGGATCAAGAAAATTCTTTATATCTTCCCATGACCTATAAAACAAATTAATTAAAAACATTGTACACTATCATGAATAGGTGGAAGTGTATACAGTAAGCCTCTTAAAATCTTTTTCATGTAAGAGATTTGTGCTTGTTTTTATTTATGTTAAAACAACTAAAAGAAACAAGCAATGGTTTCTTTTCACATATTTTAAAGCAACTAAAGATGGGGCATCCCAGAGCTTGTAAAAATTAGTTATTTGGATCTCAGCTCAAAAAAATAACTTTTCCAAATGTTGTTCTTTCTATCAACATGTTCAGTTAGTTCATAAGAATATCTAATGCTATACCAGTGTGTCCAATTCTAGTCTAGCATCCTATTTCCTACAGTGGACAAAGAGATGCTTACAGGAAGCCCACAAGCAGAAGATGAAAACAGCAGGCCTATCATGTTGTTACTCCCAGCAACTGTGACTGACATATTGCCTCATCACCTATAAGTTGCACAGAGCCAGCCATCCTGTTGTTGCCTAGACAGTCATTATGGATTTTGTCACACAAAACAGTAAATCAGAATTAAAGCAAGATATTAGCATAGGGTCCTGATACAACTCCTACTCCATTAAGTCCCGTGTGATAGGTCCCTTCCAAAGCAGTGACAGCTGATGGTAATCATGTGGCATGCGGGGACATTATTATTTTCCTTAAATATGCTATCAACTGGGTGCAACATACAATAGAAGCTTGACAGCTTAGCTAATGGGAGTTGTAGTGTGTGCTCTGGGGAAAAAATAATTGCCTGGGTAGAGAATGCACAGATGTACGGGGAGGATGCTGATACTGGATTCCATCAAGGTCAGTCTTTTGGAAAACCTGAAAGAGCCTAAAGTGACAGTATATGAGAGGGGTGGGTAAACTAGAAGGGATACAAGTATGTTTTGGATTTTGAGCAAATCAAAGTAAAGCTTGTGAATTTACAGGGCAGGACAACACTTATTATATGCCTATGTTTGTGGATTATGATAGTTCTGTCTACCAAAGACATATTTTAAAGGTTTTACTGAAATAAAGTTTTGCTGTTGGAATATAGAGGACTGGTTTACTGAGCCAAAGGGATTGGGCAGTTTTTGACACAAAGCAGCACACTCATGCAATTGAAGATAAGTATAATACTGAACATGTTCAAATCATTATGTTCTCGTTTGCTTCACGAATGCAACTGTTGCAAGAAAAAAGCTGGTGTGATAAAGTCATAAGATACACACTTCACCAACTCTTCAGCCAAAGATATGGAATGTAGGAAGGGAAACACCCAACAGAATGACCAGAACAGTGGGAAGGTTTTAGAAATAGCCCATGGGGGGGGGGGGGGCTAGTGATGGATGGGCCAGTCTATTTCTGGAATTTCACTTTCATTTCTCAGTCTTCTATGTCTTTTAAAAACTTTTTCCATATTTATATGTTTCATACTCATTTTCCCACAAAATGTGCATTTGTAAACATATATTACTTTAAAATAGGGATTTAATGTGCATTTTCTGAGCTGAAAGCTGCATCATAAAATTTATGGAAGTGCATGTTCTGACTATATACACATTAATCTAAAAGTACACATCTGGTCAATTTATACTGAAATTCAGAAAGATTATATTCTTCAAAGCATCTCTTTGCTACAATTTTCAATACTACTGCCATAAACCACTTGCTCAAAATCTCCCTTACCCCTACAGGTGAAATGACCACTGGCTTTAATGAAAGCCCAACATTGTCCTCAAATCAGAGATGTGTAGACCCTACGTTGCATACACGAGCAGAGCACAAGCATCTGCAAAAAAGATTTTTATATGCCTACAGTGAGCAAAGTGCCCTTCTGCTGACATTCAGACTGCTAGGTGGGGCTATTTTACATGTGTGATACTGAGAGCAAGCTTATGTATCGTGCTCTTGCATCCTTTTTGTGTGAAGAGGTAAGTGAGATTTTGCAAGCTCCAGTAGAGTTCACTGAATTGTAGAAATCTTTTATATGTCTGCACCAGGGATTGACAAATGTGCCCTTCATTTCTTGTTGGGCTGAATATTTGTATCCAGAGTAGAAAATAGTGAAGAATGAGAGGAACATCACCCTTTGTTTGCATTATAGACTATACTAACATCAGTTCCATATTACATTCCCAAACTCCTTGAAAGAAGAACACCTCTCAGTTTGGAAACATGATGGGATGCTATCAATGGCTGCCCCACACTTTTCAGTTATTTCTCCTGTGACTTCCCCAAAGTTTGAGTTCTGTTCTTTTTGTTGTCCTCTAACAGTATGAAAATGGCTGGTACAACTGAGCATATTCTTCAAGATATGTGCAAAATTATGGTCCCTGGGGATTTTCCCCAAATTATATTGACTAAGAAGGTCTGCACAAGTTTTCATATCTGAAAAGGTTCAATTTAAATCTTGTCAGAGATTAAATGGTATACATGTACACAGAACCAGGTCCTAGGGGTACATAACACTGTGTGAACATGGAGAACAGGCCCTTTGGGTGTCATACTATAACAATCAGGTGTCCTGTTTGTGATATACACAAGCATATCACCAATGCATTTATGGTTCTTATGGAGGAAAGCACTACTTTCCTTGTGCTATGATACCCACCCTCTTAAGATTGACCATCATCCTGCAGCCTCCTCATAGCCATTTCATGGCTGATGGTGAGTAGAAGTGTCAAGATGACAAAGACATCCTCTGGGAATGCCTTTACTGTTCTTACTGTGGTTACAGGACCATAGCCAGATGCTTCAGTAACCCCACCCCTCCCTCCAAACCTGCTGTCCCCAGCCACTAAATGGTCACAGAGAGGAACTAATCACTTGGTCTGACCAAGCGGAACTACAACATGCCTCCTCTCTCCCCTCCTGCAGGACTGACTCACCTTTCTCCCATGAGAACTCGTATCTATGTAGTGAAGAGAGTACTGAAAAGTATCTTAAAAGAAAACAGTAAGGAGACAAGTTCCACATGCACTAAGATGGTCGGCTGTTTATTCCTTTTAAAATAGCCCATTTAAAAGGAATAAATGGTTGACCATCTTAGAGCACGTGGCTGTTATCCCATAACCGTTATGTTTTTAGCATGCGGTACTTTTCAGTACTCTCTTTACTAGATACTAGTTCCCATGGGAGGAAGGAGAGAGAAGACATGCTATAGTTCCACCTGGTTAGACCTTTACATCTTCCGATTCAGAATCTGAGCATATATGTGTTCTATACATTATAGTTTTAAAATACCTTTAAAAGACCTAAGAAACATTTTGTCTGTTGGTAAGGTTTGCTGCACAGTCTGCTATTGCTTACTATCTCTGTTTCACTCCTTCTTTTAAAGAAATATTTGCTGAGACATAAATACAATTTCTAATTTCACATCTTCCTACCTGCAAAGGTACTTCATGAAACAAATTAGCAGGGGCAGGTTTTCCGCTCTGGGGAAATTGCCAGGGCTGCATCCTGGTACTCTTTGCTTCTTAGCCAGTCACTTCCACTATGATAGATGGTGGACGATAATGGCAGATTATTAATTTGCTTGCTGCAGGTCACTAATGCAATTTAATCTCTATTACAATATTAAACCAATAAAAATGTCATTTGAATACCTTTATAAACTCTCATGTTTAATTTCCTGGACTCACAGCTTAAGTTAAGAGCCTAGATTTCTAATTCTCATTTCTAGGTCACTGTGATTTCCCATCATTAACACGAAAGAGCAGATTCAGGGAAGAGACTTCTTTTTAATTTATTTAAATTTATTTAAAATTAATGTCTTCAATCCTGTATCTAATAAGCTCCTGTCCAATACCCATCCACCCCAAAAAGAACCCAGCTTATCTCATCTGCAGCCCCACTGAACCTGGCCACTTCATCGTCAGTGAAAAGTGAAAGGGGGGGCAACAGACAAGTGGCCCTTGTCCCTATTCCCCTATAGTTGTGGGGACCCCAGAAGTTATCTTATGCCTCTTGTAAATGATGGCATTGCTGTGTGTCCACCAAGAGGAAAACAGCTGGAAATTTTTCTGCTGTTCTCTTTTCTCTCCTCTGACCAAGAAATGGCAGGGTTTGGTGCGCTGCAGCTGACAGAAGGTAAGGTTAGAAGATATTGGTTGTTGTGCAGTAGGTAGACAATTCTGACCTCCACAACAACCACAAAAGTGAGTTGTGGTGGCATGAGTCCAACTTATGCCATTGTACTTCACCAAATGGATGCCCACTGATATTATCAAATGCCTCCCTGTTATAAGAAATCTGTCCAAATCCCAGAGGCTGCTGCGTGTATTTTAAACAAACAGCTTCATTTATATACCGCTTCATACCGCCTAAGCAGTATCTAAGCGGTTTACAACTGTAAGCTACTTGCCCCCAACAATCTGGATACTCATTTTAGCAACTTGGAAGGATGCAAGCCTGAGTCAAGCTTGAGCCCTTTTGCTGTTACTGAACTCGCCACCTTATGGTTTTGAGTGAATGGCTGCAGTACAGGCATTTACACCAGGGCTCTTCTAATTTAATTTTAATTCCTCTGATTGCACAAAGAATGTAAGTAAGAAACTTTGTGGGGGGATATGCTTTCTACACAGTGAGACTGTTAATACTTCAGGCTGGGTATTAAGTATATTGGCTGCAGCATTGTAAAGTTTCAGGAAAAGTTTTCCCCAGCATTATCTAGAGACCTCAGTGTGTGAACCTGAGACAATTTGCATGCAAGGCACATGATTTGCCACTAAGCTATGACCTCTGTGTTTGCCATGGAACTGCCTGAGGCAGCTTTGCCCACATGTCCCTTCTACCACATGCTGTGATGCACAAAAAAGGCTGTGCAGCAATTTCTAAATGTGACTTCAACCTCGTGTGCAATCACTTTGCCTTGCTCTATTTCCACAGTATCTTTTCAGACATCTTTCCACAATAATCATCAAAGGGCATGAACTTTTCATACTTGTATTCATATATAGTTGGTTGTCTGGTGTGTGCTTGTTACACAAATCAATCTAATAGAATATGACTGGAGAAAAGGTAGATCTGACTGACTGGTGGATCTCTGGATGATTGCGGTAGATTGACAAATATTTCTATATAACAGCAGCAACAACAAAATCATTCTGCCCATCCCCTTAATTATTCTACTGACATACTGAAGGTTGGGTAATAATCATAAATGGGTTTTTGTGTGGAAGGACTAGGAGAACCATTTACTTCTGGTATTCAATTTTTTAAAAAGGGGGGAGTACACTGTAGGTTTCTAGCCACTTTTTTTTTTTATTAAGAAGGAATGGTGTAATCCAGATAGGAATGAAAAACTGCCCGCCTGACCAATCAATCTTACCCACCCCTGCTTCACAAGTCTAGGGAGAGAAAGAATATTTAATAAGAATTGAGGAGTTGATGAAGTTGGTGGTTGTGTGCCTTCAAGTCACTTCTGACTTACAGTGATCCTAAAGCAAAACAATAATGAGGTTTTCTTGACAAGATTTGTTCAGGAGGGGTTTGCCTTTGCCTTCTTCTGATTCCCAGTTCAAGGCTTCTCCTTGGGAAAACCCAAGGGGTGACCTTGGGCAAGTCGCCTGCTCTCAGCCTCAGAGGATGGTAATGACAAACCCACTCTGAAGAAAACCTGTCAAGAAAATCCTATGATATGTTCACCTTAGGGTCACAGTAAGTCAGAAACAACTTGAGAAAATGTGACTTGCCCAAGATCACTTAGTAGGCTTCTATGTCTGGTGATGATTCATATCCTGGTCTCCAGAGTCATAGTCCAACATTCATAGAATCATAGAATCATAGAGTTGGAAGAGACCACAAGGGCCACCCAGTCCAACCCCCTGCCATGCAGGAACTCCCAATCAAAGCATACCCAACAAATGGCCATCCAGCCTCTGCTTAAAGACCTCCAAAGAAGGAGACTCCATCACTCTCCAAGGGAGTGTGTTCCACTGTCGAACAGCCCTTACTGTCAGGAAGTTCCTCCTAATGTTGAGGTGGAATCTCTCTTCCTGCAGCTTGCATCCATTGTTCAGGGTCCTAGTCTCCGGAGCAGCAGAAAACAAGTTTGCTCCCTCCTCAGTATGACATCCCTTCAAATATTTAAACAGGGCTATCATATCACCTCTTAGCCTTCTCTTCACCAGTCCAAACATCCCCAACTCCCTAAGTCGCCCCTCATAAGGCATGGCTTACAGACCCTTCATCATTTCAGTCGCCCTCCTTTGGAAACGCTCCAGTTTCTCCACATCCTTTTTAAATTGTGGTGCCCAGAACTGGACACAGTATTCCAGATGGGGCCTGACCAAAGCAGTATAGAGTAGCACTATTAATTCCCTTGATCTAGACACCATACTTCTATTGATGCAGCCTAAATTGCATTGGCCTTTTTAGCTGCTGCATCACACTGTTGACTCATGTTCAACTTGTGGTCTACTTGGACTCCTAGATCCCTTTCACATGTGGTCTCATTCAACCAGGTGTCCCCCATTTTATATCTGTGCATTTCATTTTTCCGTCCTAAGTACAGTACCTTACATTTCTCCATGTTGAATTTCATTCAAGCTTTGGCCCAGCTTTCTAGTCTATTCAGGTCATTTTGAATTTTGATCCTGTCCTCTGGGGTATTAGCTACTTCTCCTAATTTGGTGTCATCTGCAAATTTGATAAGTAGGCCCCCAATACTGTCATCCAAGTCATTGATAAAGATATTGATTCAAACTACTACATCACACTGGCTCCTAAGACTTGAGGAAGGGAACCTAAAAAAGAAAAGAGGCTTCTCAAGTGTTCGAAACCCATAATAAGGAGAATCCTCCTGAAGCCCCCTTTTCTTTTTCTCCCCAAGTCTACCAATAGACTTGAGGATAATCCATCCCTCAGCTGAGATTCACCTTTTTTTTAACCACCCCATAGGGGTGGTTGGTAGGAGGCATGAGGAGGACCATCACTAGCTTTATTCTGTTGTCTGGGACCCTATGAAAATGTCATCATCCAGGACTTCTGTAGGTCCCAGAAGATGCCTGCATTCATGTGTGCCAGGTCTCAGAACATAAAGTGGTGGCAGTGCTATTGGAAGAGAAAAGGGCAAAAGGTACTGCCACCTATTTCAGAAGAATGTAGGTGCTTGCCTGGTGGAGCAGTGGTTAAATGCCTGTACTGCAGCCACTCACTCAAAACCATAAGGTGGCAATTTCAATACCAGCTCAAGCTCAACTCAGGCTTGCATCCTTCCAAGGTCGCTAAATGAGTACCCAGACTGTTGGGGGCAAGTAGCTTACAGTCGTAGACCGCTCAGACACTGCTTAGGCAGTGTGAAGCGGTATATAAATGAAGCTGTTTGCTTGACTGCTGTAATCCGCTTTGATTCCCCACTGGAAAAGGTGGAATAGAAATAAATCCTATTATTATTATTATTATTATTGCTGTAATTCTCCTCCCTTGGTTGTTCCCTACTCCCCCTACTGCTTGCGTCTACAGTGCCTCTGCCATAGTTAGCAGTGATTTTCCATAGGTGTCATTCCCTGTTCCCAGGACCCAGGTTCAAATTCTTACACATGAAGCAGAAAGACAAGAGGGTGCCTGGTTGAGACTATGATATCAATAGGGAAACAAAAGGACAGGGCAGGGACATGCTAGTGCTTGAGACAGACAGTGAAACTCCCCAGCAGCCACAACACAGAGACATGGACTGGATAATACGTACCACAATGGAGCACAAACGAGAGAGAGAGGTTTGAGATGCTCAGAGTGTTTCTATAAGAACTGCAGATCAATCAGGCAACAATTGTGAGAGGCTGCCAGGCCATAAATACTCCAGCAGCTCTCTTGGGAGGTAGTTGCTGACAACTGACCATTTGGGATGGAGGAAGGAACACTCTTGTCTCTTGATTCCTGGCTTGTGTTTCTGAAGGACATTGGACTCTCCATTGTAAACTGATCACACGGACACTCCCTTGGACTGACCCCTTGGCTTTCTTGCTTTACCCTACTGACTTGGGCTGCCTACCTCAGAACTGTAACTGGCTGGTAATATTCTATACATGATGGGGGGCTGCTACTGTCTTATCTCCAGCAGACTTTGCTTGGTACCTTGCACCTGGCTGGCCTCAAAGAAAGGACAATAGGTTGTGGCCATCCTACATGGATAGGAAGGAGGTAGGAAATGATGAATCTGTGGATGAGGACTTTTTTTTCTCCTCAGCAAGAATATTTTCAAAAACTGCAGTTATCACAGACATTCCTGCAGAAGGGAGAAAGCTGACTGAATTCTTCCCTTGCTGAAGCAAATAAATTAAAGTACATTCCTCTACAAACCATAAGCCTGAATAGGCCTTCAGTTTTGAACAATGCTCTGCTTGGTGGATCTAATAAAAGCAAAGTAGATTGTACAAGCCTGAGGTCTGCCCACCTGTGCAACACAGTGCCAGCTATGCAATCTGTACAACCCAGTTTTCCACTACAAAAGGAAATTGAACATATTGCTGCAGCTGCACTTGGCTTAAGAGAATTGTTTATAAATCAGGTGCCAAGTAAAAACATGGCTTATTGTGAAAGCCTTTGGGACCTAGCTGATTTCATCCAAATCCATATGTGTGCATGGTTTTTAAATTGTCTTCAACTGTTGTAATTTGCTTTTGACTGTTGTATTTTAACTTGTCAGATTGTTTAATATGTTTGAATTCTTCTTTCTTTTACTGCTTTCAATCATTTTAAATTGCTTAAACTGATTTTATTGTACACCACCCTGAGATGCAAAGAAATATGGTGGGATATTGAGAACGAGTGTGGCATAGTGGTTTGAGCATTAAACTATGGCTCTGGAGACCAGGGTTTGATTCCCAGCTCAAGTAACATGCTCTTAGCCTGAAGAAAACCTGCCAAGAAAATCCTATGGTATGTTTGCCTTAACACAAGTACAATAGCAAGTACATTTCTATATATCAGTGCACCTCAGCAACCTGGGCACTCATTTTAGTGACCTTGGAAGGATGCAAGCCTGAGCCTTCAGGTCACTGTAAGTTGGAAACAACTTGAAGGCACACAACAAAAAATAAATATTTTAATAAATAAATTATAGCATAAATATAAATTATAGCATAAATACTGGTTACATAACTTACACTTGAGCCATTGCATTACTGGGAGTCACTGCTGGGAGAAGCCAGAACTCTTAAGTCTGCAGAAGGCTTGCAGAGGAGTGCGCCTAACAGTGCACGAATTTTAATTTTTCTTATCTAATCAAGGAGGTTTTTGGAGAATAGAAGAGAAGCTGGCCTGAAACATCAGAGGAAGTGAGTCAGAGACTTGCCTTTGAAGGGAGCTAGTAGCCAAGAGCTCTCTACATAACTATAGGCGCCGTGACTTGAACTCAATGACAGAGATTGGGACAAAAGCCAAGTTTAGCAAGGGAAGCCCACAGTCTTGTTTCAGTGCCTCCTTAAGACTTCTCAGTATGGACACTGAAGGCCCTGCAGCAGTCACCTGCAACACTTGTGGGATGTTTGTCTTCTTGCCTACAAATGTGGGGAACTACACCTGCCCCAAGTGCAAGTTGGTAGCCCTCTTGGAAGAGAAAGTACAGCAGTTGGAGGCCCAGGTATCTGCACTTCAGCATCATAGAGAGCAGGAGATTCTTCTGAACAGAACAGAACACAATGTCTTGGTTGGGAAACACAGAGAGGAAGTTGCTGGGGTGGAGGAGGACACTCCACTTACAACAGAGGTAGATGCTTGGAGGAAGGTCACACACAGAAGTAAGGAAACCAGGGAACGTTCTGTGAGCAACAAGCAGCTACAGAATCGCTTTGAATCTCTCTCTGTTATCAGAGATGATGAGGAAGAGCAGCAGGGACAGACATCAGGGACAGAACAGGGGAGCCTGAGAGTATGAAAGGGAACACCCGCTGCTAAACCTCGGAGGCACGTGGTTGTGGTGGGGGACTCCTTGCTGAGGGGTACCGAAGCAGTGGTTTGTGGGCCTGACAAGATGTCTCGGGAGGTGTGTTGTCTCCCTGGGGCAAAGATCCGTGATATGACAGAAAGGCTGACAAGACCTGTCAAGCCTACTGATCAATACCCCTTTCTTTTGGTTCATGTAGGAACCAATGATACTGCAAGGCACAGCCTTCAGAATATCATAAGGGATTATGAGGCTCTGGGGAGAAAGCTGAAAGAGATGGATGCACAGGTTGTCATCTCATCTCTTCTCCCGGTGGAAGGGCATGGTCCAGGAAGGGAGAGGAAAATAGCAGAGGTGAATAACTGGCTCCGTAGATGGTGCTGCCAAGAACAGTTTGGATTCTTGGATCATGGGCTGCGGTTCCATGAGGAGGGACTTCTGGCAAGGGATGAGCTGCATCTCACGCCAGTCTGAAGAATCTGATCAGGAGGGCTTTAAACTGAGTTATGTGGGGAAGGGAGACAGCATTCTGGAAGGCAAAAGGGCTGGAGAGAATAGTCAAAATGACATAGAGGGAACAAGGCAAACAGTGCAAGGAACCACCAGTAGGAGGCAAAAAAAAAACATGCAAAAGCAGCAACTAAAGAGGACACATAGTCTTAGATGTCTCTACACTAATGCACAGAGTATGGGAAATAAGCAGGATGAACTTGAACTCCTACCAGGAAATGGTAGGGCCATTGTGTGGTGAAGATGGAAAAATGCTAACAGGGGACAGAGAAAAGGCAGAATTACTCAATGCCTTCTTTGTTTCAGCCTTCTCAGAAATGGTAAAGGGTGCCCAACCTAAGGATAATGGGGCAGAGGACAGAATGGGGGACATTCACCAAAGAATAAGTAAAGAGATAGTACAGGAATACCTGGTTAACCTACATGGATATAAGTCTCCAGGACCAGATGAACTACATCCAAGGGTATTAAAAGAACTGGCAAATGTAATATCGGAATCACTGGCAATAATGTTTGAGAACTCCTGGAGAACAGGAGAAGTCCCAGCAGACTGGAGGAGGGCAAACGTTGTCACCATCTTCAAAAAGGGAAAAAAAGAGGATCCCAACAATTATTGTCCAGTTAGTCTGACATGAATTCCAGGAAAGATTCTGGAGCAGATCATTAAGCAGAGAGTCTGTGAACATTTAGAAGCCAATACCATAATCACAAAAAGTCAACATGGGTTTCAGAGTAACAAGTCATGCCAAACAAACCTGATCTCTTTCTTTGATAAAATTACCAGCTTGGTAGATGAAGGGAATGCTGTGGATATAGTATACCTCGATTTCAGTAAGGCCTTTGACAAGGTTCCCCATGACATTCTTGCAAACAAGCTTGTAAAATGTGGGATAGAAAAGTTAACTGTTACATGGATTTGTAACTGGTTGACTGACCGAACCCAAAGGGTGCTCAACAATGGCTCCTTTTCATCCTGGAAAGAAGTGACAAGTGGGGTCCCACAGGACTCTGTCCTGGGCCCAGTCCTATTCATCATCTTTATTAATCATTTGGATGACAGAATTGGGGGCATACTTATCAAATTTACAGATTACACTAAACTAGGAGGAGTAGCTAATACCCCAGAGGACAGGATCAAAATTCAAAATGAACTGAATAGACTAGATAGCTGGGCCAACACTAACAAAATGAAATTCAATGCAGAGAAATGTAAGGTTCTGCACTTAGGAAGGAAAAATGAAATGCACAGATATAAAATGGGGGACACCTGGCTGAATGAAACTATGTGTGAAAGGGATCTAGGAGTCCAAGTAGACCATAAGATGAACATGAGTCAACAGTGTGATGCCCCAGCTAAAAAGGCCAATGCAATTTAGGCTGCATCAATAGAAGTATAGTGTCTAGATCAAGGGAAGTAATAGTGCCACTCTATTCTGCTTTGGTCAGGCCCCACCTGGAATACTGTGTCCAGTTCTGGGCACCACAATTCAAAAAGGATGTGGAGAAACTGGAGCGTGTCCAAAGGAGGGCGACTAAAATGGTGAAGGGTCTGGAAACCATGCCCTATGAGGAACGCCTTAGGGAACTGGGGATGTTTAGCCTGGAGAAGAGAAGGTTAAGAGGTGATATGATAGCCCTGTTTAAATATTTGAAGGGATGTCATATTGAGGAGGGAGCAAGCTTCCTTTCTGCTGCTCCAGAGACTAGGATGCGGAACAATGGATACAAATTGCAGGAAAAGAGATTCCAACTCAATATCAGGAGGAACTTCCTGACAGTAAAGGCTGTTCGTCAATGGAACACACTCCCTTGGAGGGTGGTGGAATCTCCTTCCTTAGAGGTCTTTAAGCAGAGGCTGGATGGCCATCTGTCGGGGATGCTTTGATGGAGAGTTCCTGCATGGCAGGGGGTTGGACTGGATGGCCCTTGTGGTCTCTTCCAACTCTATGGTTCTATGATTCTATGAATGTTGAGTTCTCTTAAAATAAATATGAGGAGGTTTCAAAGTATGGGTCAAAAATTGGAAAAGTCAAAGTGTTAATTTAGTAAAAGAAAATAATTACATAAATACACCTTTTTCATAAGTAGTACCACAGAAAGGATCTTCACATACACAAAAATTTGGGCATGCAAGTACAGAGTCAGTATCCCTTATTTGAAATTCCGAAATCCAAATTACTCTAAAACCCAAACCTTTTTTCATATAATATAGTTAATATAGTGACACCTTAGCTTTCTGCTTTGTCTGAGAGTTCCTACATGGCAGGGGGTTGGACTGGATGGCCCTTGTGGTCTCTTCCAACTCTATGATTCTATGATTCTAATATTCTCATGATTCAGTGTACCCAAATTTTATTTCATGCATAAAATGATTTAAAATATTATGCATAAACTTACACCCAGGCTATGTGTATAAGGTGTACCTGAAACAAAAATGAACTTCACATTTAGATCCATCTCCAAGATAGCTCATTATGTATATGCTGATATTCAAAAATCCAAAAAAACCCCCCAAAATCCTAAACTCAACCTCTACTTTTATTCCTCTATTTTGATGATTATGGAAGGGATTTTTTATTCTGTACTGCTTATGTACTGCAAAAGTGGCCATCAGTTCACATTCCCAGATAGAGTTTTACAAGGCTATTCTGTTTTTTTGGCAGGAATCGGGGATAACTCAGTATATCTGATATGTTTACAGATTTGTGATGCACAGATATAAAAGTATGTGTTAGAACTATGTGCAGTGAAAGCAACAAAAGAAAAGAAAAAAGGACAGCTTATTAAAATATGCTATTTAAGTGGTGTTCAAACAACATTTACTCCTAGGAATATTTCATATTTAAGTCTTCTTTGCTAGTACGTACTTCTCATTCTCATGAGCAGGATGGAAATACTCATTTTATTCAGCCATCTGAAGTCAAGTAGGCTGCAGAGAGGAGGTCATACGAAAATGAGACCTGTACAAAAATGAAATGGACACTTTCCAAGCAACCCCATGAAGCACAGAAAAGTGAGAAGAAAATAAGGCAAGTTGGCTAAAATGTACTAAAAATCCAGAATTAATACAGCCATTTTGGAGCAGTATAGCCATGAGTTTAAAAGATAGGAATTTTCTTGTGTCATTAGGCCACCTTGAAATATGTCACCTAATTAGAGAGTTGCCATGGGGGCTTTTAGGCATTTCATGCTGCTGCGCTGGCCCTCGAGAGCAGGATTTGATCAATTTTGCATCTCCGTGCTCCTCAGCAATGCCAGCAACAAAGAAAAGGATCCTGGGCTTTCACTCTGCCTAGAGCAGCCAAGCGCTTTGAGCTGACCCTGCTCAATTGGAGTGCCTGAACACCTGCTGGTTGAGAAGACTTAGAAAGACATTAAAATCCCTCAACTTTTCACCCTCAACTTTTCATCAACTATAAGAGTACTGAAAAACTATAAACACCACGTTTCATTGCTCAGCATGGCTCTCAAATCTAGCACCCCTGGAAGGGTGAGCCTAGCAAAATTAGTTCCCATTTCACAATCTTTTAGCTCACAGAGTGTAGCTCTGATACTGCTGCATCTTCACTGAGGAGGAAGCAACACATTTTTGTCATTGTTCAACAGTTTGCTCCTATGCACGCTCAGTGGAGAGAGGAACATACTGTATAATCCTCAGGAGCGACTTCTGGTGTTTTTCCAGTTTAGATAACAATTCATTACTGTGCTGTTTGTCCCATGATTACAGTTGTTTTATTTTAAATCATAACAGAAGCTATTGCAGAACAGTCACTGGATATAGAGTATTGTCCTTTGGAAACTGCTACCTACACAGATACCACTGATTTATTATACACGTTATGGCAGACATTGGACACTCGAGATCCTCTTTCTTGCCCATTTGCTTGCTGGGTCTGTAGCATGGGATTTTGTGACATCACACTGTCAGCCTCTTGCCCCATGCTAGCCGTAATATAGAGAAAAAACATGGAACCATGTTAGATGTCAATACCTCATCATGGATAACTGAAATTATTTAAGGTTGTATCCATAATTGGTTTGAAAACAATATTCAAAGAGTCATCATCAGTGGTTGTACTTTAGACTGGAGAGACATCTCGAGCAACAGGGTTCTGTACTGGGGCTGACACTGTTCACAATTTTTATCAATTATTTAGATGATGGCTTAGAGAAATTCTGTATTGGGGTTGTGGATGACATAAAACTGGAAGTGGTAGTTAGAAGGCCTCAATCATTGTAAGAGGCACAACAAAATGAATGCCACAGAGTGACACAACCCTTCAAGGCATTGCATGAAAACCTACCTGATTAACTGGAATCTCCCTCAAAGAAACTTGTGTACCAATGCACACAAATACTATTATTATATTCAGCAGGAAAGAGTATATGTCAATTTATTTTGCCCTGTGTTGATGTGCTGCCAAGTGTGCCAAAAAATCTACACAATTGAAAGAAACCACAGCCATCTAATTTTGTCCTCTACCATGATGGTGGAGTATCCAAAACCAAGCTTTTACTTATTATACTTTGCAATTACAATCACATTGTACTAAAAGAAAATAAAAACTTGTACCCTGGAGATTTTGGATCTAGAGCTTCAGGTAGCTCAGGCAGACAAGAAGGGGCATTTGCTCCAGAAGAAGGCAGTCATTGTCCCCCCCCCCCCCCAAATCTTTTGGTTAGATGCCTTTCTAATACCACTGTACTATAATATGCAGCCTGGACTTTATTTACAACATAAATCATATTCTTGATGTGCAAATTATTTACTTTCACATCAACATTTTCTCATGTTTTATTCTAAACACAAGATCTCAGGTTTTGCCAAACATGGAGAAGAAAAAGATGGTGGCCGAAGGGAAATATAAACATTGTCTTTACTGTTTGCCTTCAAGTCGTTTCTGACTTATGGCAACCCTGAAGCAAAGCTATCATGGGACTTTCCTGGAGAGATTTGTTCAGCAAGAGTTTGGCTTTGCCTTCCTCTAAGAAAGTCTGACTTGACCAAGGTCACTCAGTGGGTTTCCTTGGTTGAGAGAGTATTCGGACCCTGGTTCAGAGTGGTAGCTCTGTGCTCAAACCACTACACCATGCTGGCTCTTGTTGTATAAATAAGGGTGCATGAATTTCCATATGAAATTGTGCATGTATTTCCCAACCCAGCTGGGTGATGTGTGTATGTTTGTGAAGCCCCTTTCCTTATTGCTAGTTTTTATTGGGAGATTCACATGCAAAAAGGTGCTACATGAATGGTTCCAAAACATAGAATCATAGAAATTTAGAGTTGGAAGAGACCACAAGGGCCATCCAGTCCAACCCCCTGCCATGCAGGAACTCCCAGTCAAAGCATCTCCAACAGATGGCCATCCAGGCTCTGCTTAAAAACCTCCAAGGAAGGAGACTCCACCACCCTCCAAGGGAGTGTGTTCCACTGTCGAATAGGCCTTACTGTCAGGAAGTTCTTCCTAATGTTGAGGTGGAATCTCTTTTCCTGCAGTTTGCATCCATTGTTCCGAGTCCTGTTCTCTGGAGCAGCAGAAAACAAGCTTCCTCCCTCCTCAATGTGACATCCCTTCAAGTATTTAAACAGGGCGATCATATCACCTCTTAACCTTCTCTTCTCCAGGCTAAACATCCCCAGCTCCCTAAGGTGTTCTTCATAGGGCAAGGTTTCCAGACCCTTCATCATTTTAGTCGCCCTCCTTTGGACACACTCCAGTTTCTCCACATCCTTTTTGAATTGTGGTGCCCAGAACTGGACACAGTATTCCAGGTGGGGTCTCACCAATGCAGAATAGAGTGGCACTATTACTTCCCTTGATCTAGACAGTATACTTCTATTGATGCAACCTAAAATTGCATTGGCCTTTTTAGCTGGGGCATCACACTGTTGACTCATGTTCAACTTGTGGTCTACTTGGACTCCTAGATCCCTTTCACATGTTGTCTCATTCAGCCAGGTGTCCCCCATCCTATATCTGTGCATTTCATTTTTCCTCCCTACGTGTAGGACCTTACATTTCTCTGTGTTAAATTTCATTTTGTTAGCTTTGGCCCAGCTTTCTAGTCTATTCAGGTCATTTTGAATTTTGATCCTGTCCTTTGGGGTATTAGCTACTCCTCCTAATTTGGTGTCATCTGCAAATTTGATAACTAGGCTCTCAATACTGTCATCCAAGTCATTAATAAAGATGTTGAATAGCACTGGCCCCAGGACAGAACCCTGTGGCATCCCACTTGTCACTTCTTTCCAGGATGAAAAGGAACCATTGTTGAGCACCCTTTGGGTTCGGTCAGTCAACCAGTTACAAATCCATGTAACGGTTACCTTGTCTAGTCCACATTTTACACGCTTGTTTGCAAGGATATCATGGGGAACCTTGTCAAAGGCCTTACTGAAGTCAAGATATACTATATCCACAGCATTCCCTTCATCTACCAAGCTGGTAATTTTATCAAAAAAAGAGATCAGATTTGTCTGGCATGACTTGTTTCTCTGAAACCCATGTTGGCTTTTTGTGATTATGGAATTATCTTCCAGATATTCACAGACTCTCTGTTTAATGATCAGCTCCAGAATCTTTCCTGGTATTGATATCAGACTAACCGGACGATAATTGTTGGGATCCTCTTTTTTCCCCTTTTTGAAGATTGGGACAACATTTGCCCTCCTCCAGTCTGCTGGGACTTCTCCTGTTCTCCAGGAGTTCTCAAAGATGATTGCCATTGGTTCCGATATTACATTTGCCAGTTCTTTTAATACCCTTGGATGTAGTTCATCTGGTCCTGAAGACTTATATTCATTTAGATTAACCAGGTATTCCTGTACTGTCTCTTTACTTGTTCTGTGCTGAAATTCCCCTATTCTGTCTCTTTACTTATTCTGTGCTGAATTTCCCCTATTCTGTCCTAGTTAAGTTACATCTGCAGCTATGCCTAGTTCCCATCAGGAAACTGGAAATAGCTCTGATCAAATATTTGGAAAAGGAAATGAGGCTGATGTAGTCCTTCCTTCCTCTCCTTACACTGCCACCTATTTGCAGACCTACTGCTGTCAAATGATCAATTTTAATCGTTACGGTTACAACAAGCTTGTATTAATGGAAACACTAACATACTTCAGAGCAGCTGCGTATCTTCTGCAGGGCAAATTAATTTTCTTCTAATCTTTTTGCATTTATTAATTTGTGTTTTACTTTGAAAAAAATCTGTAGGTGGATTTTTAATCTGCAATTGACACTGTCATTGACTGACTAATGCTTTTATCCTTAATACTGTAACACTAATGCGATTAAAATATATATTAAACATGTGGCTTGCATCTGGGATGTTTTTTTTAATTAACATTAACCATTTAGTAATGTTTTCAAAACCAATTAGCTAAGCTCGATTGGAATTCTCTTCAGCTATTCTGAATCCAGGTTGTTGGCTTTGCAGTTTAAAATGCAAAAGTGAGTCTGTTTATTTCTTAGAAATAGTTTGGGTGGTAAAATGCTTCCTTCAGAGATAGTGAGAAGAAGAAGCAGAGTTATGACAAATATAGACATCATTTCAGGAGGGTAACCCATAGAAGAGAATTCTGCCAGACTTCTGGCTAAAAACATCTCATTCTATAAAGGGAAGTGTTAAGTGTACAGATATTCTTAGCTTTTCAACTGATAAATATGATGACAACTCTAGATGACATAAAACATTTTTCAACCCTCATGTTACAGGTAAGAAGATATAAAATGTAAAGCTCCTTTTAAACCAGCATGTAAAAATACATAAACACTATGGCATGCATTTCACTGGGGGCTTTGAACTCATAGGCTTTTCTGCAAGCAAGCAAGAGCTGCACTAATATTATGAAAACAAACAACAGCTTTGATTAGCACAGAACAGAATGGCCAGAATTCTAACTTTCACCAGTTCTGGGAAAAGCTTCCTTGGTTATTTGCTTTTGAGACCTATTCAAGTTGCTGGTTTGCACCTTTAAAGCATTGACGGTGGGTAGGTCCCATGTCAGTGGGCAGTGAATCTGCTCTGGGTTTCAATTCAAGCTTTAATGGAGCCATCCAAAGGACTGGACCTATTTGGGGTTCAGCAGCATACAGAATTAACAAAGTTCTGATCCAAAATCCGAAATAGATTCACCACCTCCTGGCACGGAAGCCACCAGCCCTCACTACTTTAAACACTCTAAATAGCTTCAGAACCAAATCTCTATTGATAGAGAGCCTCTCATTGCAATAATGCCTGCATCTTTGAAGGCACCTCTTATCCATTGTTAGGCCAGCCCTTGGAAAAGTGTGCTCATATCTTAGCACTAGGTAACATAGCCAATGAGGAAGAAGTGAGTATATACGGATTCTACTGCAACCCTTTTCATTTTGGTGGCATGGTGTTTGCATGCAAAACCAACACTTAGGACATTATCACATGAGTTTCTGACTTGTCATAATCATATTAGTAAAAGAAATGAAAACATACCAGTGTGGGATTATTTCAAATCAATGCAATAGCATAAAGGTGCCAATGATGGTCCCTTGCATTCTTGCTCAAAACTCTTCCTTACATCTGCCTTCCTGCCCTATGCCCTATCCAGTATGCCCATCCATCCATCCATTTTTAATGCAATTCTGGAGTTATGATAATGCAATTTAATCTTTAAAAAGAAAGAAAGAAAATAAATAGAGAGGGGAAGAAGAAAACAGTCTGCTTAGGAATAGTGAGGGAGAAGAGGGACAGGAGAGGAGGAGATACTAACATAACGTGACTACTAATATCAGAACTGCTGTGGAAGGGACATTTCACACCTGTAGAATAATGAAAAGCAGTGTGATTGGGAGCTTATTGATGGGTTTTCCTTGTCAATGGAAAAGGGACACTCTTAAGAATACTTCACAGGCACAGCAGTGATGAGACAGAGATGAAGATGCATGATATGCATTTTCAAAGATTCTATTATACAAATTTAATTTAAAAGTCATGTGTGGTAATATTTCCTTATTCAATGGTAATTCAAAATATGAGCTAAATGTTGAAATGCTTTGCTGAAGCCAACAGCCATTATCTACAGAGGCAAGTCAGCACAAGGCTGTTAAATAGCCCAGAATTAGACAGAGAAAAGGTTGGCAGAATGGGACGACAGAGATACACCGCTGCACATCCATAATATTTTCAGCAGCTACAGACCCTATAAAATATTTTCAGCAGCTACAGACCCTATAAGTGTTGTCACAGGTTTGTTTGTGTAACTGATAGTATTATCATAGTGGCAACGGTTGAACAACATACCACTTGTGAAAGATATACATGCACCTATATCAATAGTGTGTCACTTGCACACCTAGAATCCACGTGCTAGGTATGCAGACCCTAATAGATTTGCTGCAAAATCTACTGCTAAACCCTGGATCGCTCTAGTACAGTGGGCCCTTGTTATCCGCTGGGATTTGGTTCCAGGACCTCCCGTGGATAACAAAATCCGTGGATGCTCAAATCCCATTTAGTCCGATGGCACAACAAAGTGGTGTCTCTTATATAAAATGGAAAATCACAGTTTGCTATTTAGAATTTATTATTTTGGGGGGAATATTTGCAAACCATGGATGCTTGAATCCTTGTTTAAAAAAATCTATGGATAAGGAGGGCCGACTGTACTAGCAGTTGTTTGAATGCATCTTTCTCAGACTAGGAGTATGTGATAGTTTGGAGATACTCAAAGGCAATTCATGAGGCAACTGCTATTCCTATCCTCTTTCTTCTTCACTGCCATTCCCCTGACATTCTTTGAACTGGCTACTGATCATATCTCTGACAGATGGTGTGCATATTCCCTTTTCTCCAAAACATCTGGCATGGTTGATCTTAACTACCTTGCAACATATTCACCAAACAGAAATTTGAGGCCTACCCATGAAAGTATACTTTCAGTGATCTGCACTAAAAGAGACTGTCCTACTTATTGCTGACAAGTTTTTATTAATCTGACATCACTATCTTGAGATTCATGTTTCAGTAATGTTATCTACTTGGATTCCAAACACTGCTTTGCAGATTTAACCATGCAGATTTAACACCCAGAGAGTGCACAATCAGATCTATATAGACACTTCGGAAGGATGACTTGTAAAAAGAAAGCCTTCTTAGGACAATGTTAACAGGGTAGTAGTCCCACAAACTCATTCTTTTCCCGGTCAATGGGATAGGATGTAAATACAACCAGGAAAGCCATGTTTGGCAAAGCCAATTCCATGCTGAGATTACAGCAACTGCTAGAGAAACAATCATGCAGTTTGGCTTCCTATCTAGTTTTCAAATTCGCTAAACAGCATGGAATTAATCTATGGCTGTCACAGAGCCAACACAGTATAGCAATTTTGAGTGTTAGACTAGGAGAGACCAAGGTTAAAATCCCTGCTCAGATGTGGAAACCCACTAGGTGACTGGGCAAGTCACACTCTCTCAGACAAATCTCTTTTGCATAAATTTTGTCAAGAAACCTTACAATAGGATCATTAAAAGTTGCAGTTGACTTGAAAGCACACATCCTCAACTATCACAAAGGGCACTAAGTTTATTTTTTTCTTATCTCCAAACTTTACCTGGAAACACTTGATGATTTACACAACCATTGTTTCTTGCCTTAAAAGGGAAATTCTGAATGAAACCAGGCCAGGTTTTTTTTTGGGGGGGGGGGGCATACTGTCTTGCTTTTCACCGTACCAGACTGAGTTAGAAATTGTGCTTTGCACTGATGCTCTCCAGTTTTGTAGTAGACAATTATTACTTGCTATATTTTCTTAACAGAAGATGAATGTTCTAAAATGGGGTAGAATTTCATACACACTCATAATAGTTTGGGGGTATATTTCCAAAAGAATGACATTTTTCCTGTTGTTTATTTTAGATGTATGACAGTAATTATATGGCATATTTCCCAAAGCAATGTTTAACTGTTGTTGCATGTACTTCCTTTGGGGAAAAATGAGCAAAAAATGGCATCCCATCTTATTGGATTACTGAGAACACTCAAACTGCATGATTGATCCTCTCAGTACTGCTGGAGACACATCAGCCTGGTGAAATTTGTCAAAAAGAGTTAGGACTAGAAGCTGAACAGGTGCTTTGTCTATCCTCTTGCCAGAATCCCCAGCATGTTGCTATTACTACCTAGGAAAAAACAACAAGAAAGATAGTCCAGGCCAGAAAGGCAACATATTACTGTGCAGAGTTGTACCATTCTGTATTTCTTTGGTTTTAAATCTTGCTGGGTTAATAGCTACTGGGTCATAAAATTTCTTACAGGTGTGACATTCTCACTTTGTTGAGGAACTGTCCATCCATGTGAAGGCAAGGACTGTACTAATCATTCTGAACAACTTTCTCCATGGACTGCTTCTCAGTTCCAAAGAACGACTGTGTAAATCTTTAGCTTTAGGCCTCTTCCCCCCCCCCCCCCCCCCCAGAGTTGGGTCCTGACAGAAGAAAACATGCCAGTGACTGCAGCAGTTCCCATGATCTGCCAGCATAATAAATCCCCAAAGAACCTGATTAAACTCTGAGATACAGTTTGGCAGGAAAATACCCAAAGAGGAAGGTTTATCTGTAAGAACAGGAAGAGAAGAAACTTGAAAGGAAGGAAACTGCTAAGTCTGTGCAGAAAACCAATACAGTAGTATGTTAGGTACTGAGGGAGGAAAGAGTTTTAGTACAGAGCTGACAGCAACTTGATTTTTTTTTAAAAAGTCACCAAAACAAAACAAACCCTTTTCTTTGTAATGCCAACAGTCCCCAAGGGTGAAGTGCAAAAGAGTACACTTACTGTTTAAATTGCTAACAAGCCAACTCTTTAAGATTTATTACACCTGCCATAAGACATAACTGCCACAAAATACTACAAAACCCATCACTTTGACAGCCAAATCTGTTTGGTTCTTATATGTTGTGCTAGTCCTATACTTGCAGTGACTCTCATCAATAGGAAACTGAACAAACATTCCAAGTTCAGAAAAAGGCCAAAACACTTTCAGTTCACAATGTACAGCTAGCTTTGTGAAATTCTGGGATGTAAAACTTTCCATTGCTTCCTGAAACTTCAAGCTTGGCTAAATACAGTGGTCCCCCGGCTTACGAATCCCCCGGGTTGCGAAAACCCCAGGATCCGAAAGCCGCCGGACCGCGATTGTATCCCGGGGGATCCGAAAGATCCCCCGGGATACGAAAAAAAACCGTGCGGCCCCTTTAAATCGGCCGCGCGGTCCATTGAGTTTAGCGGTCCCCCGGGAAACGAAAGCTTCCGGGTTACGAAGGTAATCCCGGAACGGATTACCTTCGTAACCCGGGGGACCACTGTACTGTTTGTTCTATTCAAAATGTTACTGAGCTTGCCAACAGCCATAACAAATGCATGTTACCTCAATATTAGGTAACATTTCAACAGGTGGAAAATATCAGTGGCTTTTTGACATTCTTATGTTTATACAGTAAGATAGTGCACTACTGTCCTACATTGTCTTGTCATCATCATCCCCATGGTCAACATTTGCACTGTAAACAGGTCAGGACTCTTCATACACAATATACATTTATTGTTCTGAACATATGTATGAATAAGTCCATTTTTTCAGGAGCCACAGATGGACAGAGTCTTGTCAAGTTACAAAAGGTCACATTATCAGCCAAAGTATTAGGTATTTTTTCCTCGGAGGCAGTCATGATGTTACCTTTCAAATTTATTTACTTGGTGTTTAAATGTGTGACGAGGGGGAATTCAAAGATTACAGTAGCTCATACCATAACTAGAATCTGTTTTGATTTCAGAGTTTGTATGGTTCATGTAAGACGTCACACAAGGTTCCTATAATAAATCTTATAAGTAGATCATTCAGAGAAACAGTTAATTATCCAGTGAGTGACTCTGAAGCCTGTTTATTGTTGTTGCCTTCAAGTCACTTCTGATTTTTGGCAACCTGAAGGCGAACCTATCATGGGGTTTTCATGGCAGGCTTCTTCAGAGGGAGGTTGTCATTGTCATCCTCTGAGACTGAAAGACTGTGACATGCCCAGGGTCACCCAGTGGGTTTCATCATCAAGTGAGGATTCAAACCCTGTCTCCAGACTCATTGGTCCAAAATACACTGCAGAAATAATCCAGTTTGAGAGTTATTTAATTGGAGAATTTTGCTGCCACAATAAACTACAATTCTCAGGATTCCCTAGCACTGAGCCAGGGCAGTGAAAGAGGTCTAAGAATGGGTTATTTCTGCAGTGTGTTTTGGACCATAGTTCAACATTCAGACCACTACACCACGCCAACTCTTAAATACATACCATGTCCTAAATAGGGATCTAGCTTCTTTCTTTCTTTTGGTCACTATGAATGCACTGGGCAATATTTTTTATTTATTGCATTTATATTTCACCTTTCTCCCACAATGGGATCCAAGGCATAGTGATAAAACTCTATCCCCATATTGCCATAGGGATAAACTGCTGTTCTAGCCTTATATTCTGACATTAGATGCATGCTTCCTCCACAGATGAATGATTTTTAAATCAGCATCACAGCCACTAAGAACTGATTAAGCCTAACGTCTAGTATGTTTAACGTTGTTGTAAAAGTCCCACTGGTTATAAATTATGTTTCTTGTCAGAATACAGAACAGTGTATTAGAAATGAAAGACCTGCTGAGAGCAAGCCAATGGAATTTAAAAGCCATTTTCCAGACTTGCTGCTGAATAGGGCAACACACATTGATATTTTCAATATTAATAGTATACTTTAAACCCAATTCTCAGATTGGTGGTTAAAATTTAAAACCTGTCATCAGTGAGGACAGATTGCTGGCAGCATGCATTCCTGGAGATGGAAAATGGCAGGAAAATATGCACTGATTTACTGAGCTATATTTTTCAGCTACATATTTTATTTTCATAAAGGCACCTTGAAGTCTGAAATGTTCTCACAAAGGGAATGAGCTTTTAAATCTTGTTTACTTCTAAGATGAAGAATATCAAACAGACTTCGCTTTAAAATTAATTTTATTCAGAGTGAAAGTCGTACCATGTAACCAGATTTAGAAAAGGGAAGTGTGATAGTTTAATACCAGAAAATTCAAAAGAACTACATACTTTTTGTTTTGAGATGTTACTGCAACATATTCATTTTATTTATCAGTGTCTCAGAAGAAGACTATTACAACGTAATATTTTAAGTAGCTTTTACTTGACAGCAGAGTAGAGGACAGAATTTGCATACAAACACAAGCAGAAAAAAAAACAATTCATATATATAACCTTTCAGTCATAACATAAAAGCCATTATTTCCATTACTGGGATCTTTTCTGGTAAAGCGTTTTTATAAAGAGGGGGGCTAGTTTTCTTTTCCCTTACTTGATGTGATCTGGTAAAAGAAAATACCATGCTAAACCAGAACATTGAGCTGTTTCCAAAACTAAATCCTAAAAAAAAAGAAAAAAAGTTTGAGGTAGAAAGGTGATCATGGCTTTCCTTTTCTGCAAAACATTTTTCTTCCTTCTCAAAATATCTATACCAAAATATATTTCTGTCTAGATGAAAAAACCACCTGCTTTTCTGTTACCTGCTTTTGGCAGCCCCCCGCCCCCCACTCAAAAAATAATACTTTTTATTTAGATAGCACTTAAAATCAGAGTATTTAACATATATTATCTAATTTGAAACTCATAGTTACCTCCAGGCATAGCTATTATTATTGCTAGCTCTGCTTTAGAGGCAAGACATGGGCAAAGTGAGTGGTCATCATGACATTGCCATTAGGAGAACTAAGTTTCACTGCCAAATCACAGCTCATACTACAACATCATTATGGATATGAGAGCTGTCTTAGGCCTTATGTGGAAAACCAAGAAAACATAAGGTCTGGCCACTCTATTATTGGGCTTAACTTTCTGAACAATCAGAGTGGATTTTCCTCCAATACCATTTGGATCCTTGAAATATTTTAATTCACACATGCAACCTATTGAGCAAATGAGTGTTTTATAGTTACAGCAAATGCCCATGCAAATTCACAGTGAAGGAACAATGTCCACCTATTAATCATCAGATGTGTCTGAATTCTCCACAGGTTTCCCTACCTTTAAACATATACATTATAAGAATCGTTTCAAAAGTTGCATGAGATGGTACTGGTTAAAGCTATTCAGGCAAACCTTCTGACATTAAGGCAGAACAGCCTACCACTAAAGTGGCCACAGCTCCATTGTGTATTACTGTTCCAAAAGGAGAATACCATACAACAATTTCAAATTTTTATCTTACTCTTTCCACTGGGTGATTTACACAAAAGACCTGACAAAATTTGGCACGATTAGACAATTTCCCTTGTAGAAAACTGAAATGGAATACACTCAGAATGATTGTATAGATTTAAAATGCAGCTTAGCTCACAACTGAAAGTCAAATAAAGTCTGAAGAAAAAGATCAGTCTACATTCAGTTGGGAGACAGAAACCATTAAAATGCTATTTTAGTGCCAACAGTTACTACAGTTGAGGTTAGCCAGAACAAAACACGTTATATTTATAGCCAGAAATGTTATTTGTCAAATACTAACTGGGAGCGTTATGATAAATTTCCCACATTTTTAAACTGTTAGGCTTAGTATAAATAACCTGTGCAGAACTGTATGCGTTTCAAAAGAGGAGTTACTTGAAACAGGAAATGCAAAAGCTGAAAGGAATGTATAAATTTAACACTTTGCTCCAAACTGTATGCAATTCACTTTAGCAATATCAAAAAAGAATGGATATAAACCCGTGCCCCCTTTTCTGATACTGCATATTATATAAATCAATGACATATGTATACCTATTTCCAAATACTCCACAGTTTGTTAATTTACAGTTGCATAGAGAGGGAAGGAGGAGGGAAAAATACACACATTATAAAACCACAACATCCTTATCTTTGGGTAGTTCAAGTGTTTTCTTAATTGAAATAAGAACACACAGAGCTGAACAGTATGTTACAAGGTCCCATGCAGCTGTACGATTAATGGAACTTGAAACTTGTAGGAAAGGGCTGTAGTTGATGCCAGGAAAAGTAGGTGGTCTTCAGAATGAAAACTTCACATTGCCTGAAGTCAAGAAGAAAGGGAAAAATGATTAAAGTATAATCCCCTACATATTATCCTCAGAAAACCTGAGAACATTACTTTAAAATAATAATTACATAACTCACTATGAAGCCTCTCCCCAGTAATTCCACATTTCTACATATATTAAAGGCAATGTTGTTACTTGTAATTATTGTTATTTCCAAACTCTGGCCTGTAGAAATAAGCCTCAATATAGCTAGTTTGAATCAAAGCGTGGAAATGTTTGAAAGATAATAGGAAGAATGCCAAAGAGTCTGTGGGCATGTCTTGCAGAAGACTACATGCAACCTGGAAGCAATGTTGATCAATGCTTTGGTTTCATTACCTCTATGCACAGTACACTTTTAGCAATATTGAAAAAGAATTAAGCTATTTTGGTTTTGTAATTACCCGTGTCTTCCAGAGGGAAGACCAAGTTTGGCAAAGTAAGCCAAGTTTCACTGTATGCACTAATGGTTTTGCATTTTGCATTACACCAATGCCCCTGTAAGCTTCTTTAAAATGCCCTGTGGGCTCACCATACTGCACAGCCATAAGAATTTTATCTGTCTGTTCACAGATTATGGGCTGCTAATGCTGCCAAGGGGACCTTACAAAAACAGTTCCATGTGGCTAATGATTGTTGTCCAGGCTCTAGTAGCTGGAAACACAGGCTGTCATATCCCCACTAGATTCTGCTGGCAGGGATGTACAAACTCAACATGAACCATAGGTAATGAAAGAGTTCCAAACCATGCAACTGGGACTGCCTGTCACAAGGGAGTTGGTTTGGGTTACTTCAGTAAACATGCATGGGCTCTATAAAAAAAAAAACTGCTTTCTGAGGCATGCAAGGGAATGAGGAGGGGAAAAAAGGTATTATATAGAAGTTCAAAGCTTATAGAAAAAATTGCCATGAGAATACTCCAGTGCTTTACCTCTGTCGCAAATACAGTCTTCCCTCTGTTCTCATGGTTTTGGAACTTGCATCCCTTGCTTATATCCGAAGGAGGAACAGAGGGAGAAATAATGGGGTGCATGCCCGAGGTGTGCTCCTATGTGATCCTGCGGCCACAGGCCTGTATTCAAGCCAATGGGGCTTGAATATATGTGAAACTCCTTTTTCACGAAGGGTCCAGAATGGATCCTCCATGAAAAAGAAGAGGCGATTATACATTGGTTTTGAGATATTTACATTTTTTTCAATATACTACCTACCCAGGTTTTCACAGACAAAATCAGAAAAATACAACTATTTTTCTCTTTATCATCTTTATCATTGTTCGTGCCTATGCATATGAATGCAACATTTTAACTTTTACATAAAATAATTCTTTATTTATATTGTATTTTAAAGATTGTGCCAGCCTGGGTACAGCACTGGGAGAAAGGCAGGATATAAATAAAACAAATAAACAGAATAAAAACCAATTATTTACTGGAATGGGTATAAGAATGATACTTCTTCTTCACATTATTGCTAACATGGTATTGACTCTCCTTTGCAAATTAAATAAATTGTGATAGCTGCTTTTGTGAAGCTAAGAGATGCAAGTGAATGATACAACCACAGAGGCAGGGTTGGTCATGTGGGTCATTCACTCAGTACCATCCTGGGACTATACTAACAACCATCTTGCTGATCTTTTTATTGGGCCATCATTGTAATTCCATAGACAGTTGTACCTGAACATCTCTGCTGAACTTGATTTATAGGGAAAATTCATCTTTAGTGTCTGCATTTGCTCTTGTTTAAAAAGAAACCAAAAAACTTGAAAATGCACAGGTCATTGCAAAGCCCCAAGCATTTTTCTACTTGTGTCATACTGACAATGGGTCTTGCCCTCTGAAAATTCTAGATGAATATAATCCCTCATTTGAGGCAGGGAAGTTAGAGAAAAAGTGGATGCAGGATGGGACAATAGTAGGGTGCTAGTAGCAGTGGTGGGGTGACATGGATGATGCATGTCCTACCACCTCAGGTAGCAGGACATCTTTCACTTCCACTAGGACACACAATTAAAAAAGTACTAAAGCATATCATACCTGTGATCTGCCAGCAAGATTTGCTGTAAATAAGGAAGAAGAGAATTAATCACAATAAAAGGCAAAGGCCCAAGGATTAAGATACAATTGTGTTGCATACAGAAAGCAATGCATATTTTAAATGAAAAACACTTGAAAACAGCTGACTAGCAGTTTTACCCAGCAGGAATTATATACTCCTCCCCAGTAAATCCTAAGCATGGTAACAACCATTTTATCATAACAATTGTTATGTTAAATCTCCTGGCACAAAACTTTCTAGTTTTGCAGCCACGTTAAATTAATTGTGTTCTGACCATTAAATTCAAATTATTCTAGAATATACTTGTTTTTCATTCTCCTATGTTAGTGCTGCAGTTATAAACTTTAAAATATTATAATGACATAGGAAACATATAGACTCTTGAATTAGAAAGTAATATGAAATGTGCATAGATAAACCTAAACAAAGAGCCCAAGAGAAAGGCCTGCAGCAAGTAAAATGAAGGCAACCAACACTTGTAGTTTGCTGTTATTCCCACGATCGAGTTACAGTATATCCTGCTTTGCAGAGCTCAGAAGATAGATTTCTGGACTACAACTCCCAAAGTTCCTCATCCAGAATGACTACTTACTGAGGTCCAAAAAATGTAATTCTTGCAAGCTCTAATGTGTCATCATTTTTGAAACAATAAACGATCACAATCATAAGCAAAAACAGTTTGAATAAAAATAACAAGAACTACAACAAAAAAGATTTTAAAAACTTGAGACTTAAAACAGAACTATAATACAAGAGCCATGAAATGCTAGTTATGCTGTCCCCATTGTTGATGGGTGGAGAAGGTCAGGGTCAAGTGGGGGTGGTCCTCCACTGGCCTCTACCTGCAGAGAAGCTCCACTGAGGGTGCGCTGCTATGGTGGGGTCCCCTGTGGGCATGTAGACTGAAAAGCTAACCGCAATGAATGTTTGTCCTACCCATTAGACTAGTGGTCCCCAAAAGGTGCCTTTTAAGAGATTTCGGGCTTCATCTCCCAAAAGCCTCAGCCATGTTGGCTAATAGTCTGGGATTCTTGGATCTGAAATCCAAAATCCCTTAGTACAGTTTGGGAACCACTGAGTTAGACACTCCTGAAAGAGTAACGTTCATTTTAAAGCAGATATAAATACACTTGATCTAAAGCTACTGCATTCTCCAGAGAGCCTGCAGTGGAAAATTTGCACTCTATGTATGTGTGTTGGACATGAGGTAAATTGGAATAAAAAAGCCTGCACCACTGGCCCTCTTCCCATTTGGCCACTGCAGTCCAGCAGAGGTGTACACAATCATAGAATCGGAAGGGACCATAAGGACCATCCAGTCCAACCCCCTGCCATGCAGGAACTCCCAATCAAAGCATCCCTGACAGATGGCCATCCAGCCTCTGCTTAAAGATCTCTAAGGAAGGAGACTCCACCACACTCCAAGGGAGTGTGTTCCACTGTCGAACAGCCCTTACTGTCAGGAAGTTTCTCCTAATGTTGAGGTGGAATCTCTTTTTCCTGTAGCTTGCATCCATTGTTCCGGATCCTAGTCTCCGCAGAATCAGAAAACAAGCTTGCTTCCTCCTTAACATGACATCCCTTAAACAAGGCTATCATATCACCTCTTAACCTTCTCTTCTCCAGGCTAAACATCCCCAGTTCCCTAAGGCATTCCTCATAGGGCATGGTTTCCAGACCCTTCACCACTTTAGTCGCCCTCCTTTAGACCCGCTCCAGTTTCTCTGCATCCTTTTTAAATTGTGGTGCCCAGAACTGGACACAATATTCCAGGTGGGGCCTGACCAAAGCAGTATAGAGTGGCACTATTATTTCCCACTATAGATGAGAAGGCGAATCCACCACATTGTACAACCCTCCCTCCTCTAAGAAAAAATGTCATTTGGTTAGCGACATACAGATTTCAGAATATCCCAATTTGCATCCCACTCTCCCCAACCATGGGCTTGCCATCCATGGATTTAAGCATCCATAGATGGTAGGCCCCATTGCTGGTCCTGCCATTTTTTTCATCCACAGGTGGGGGGTCTGGAATGAAATCCCTGTGGATACTAAGGACCAACTGTATTATGCAAGATCAGTCTGTAAAGCCAGAGACATTACGTATTCAGTGAGTTTACATGTAGAGCAATATGAATGCTGATAATGAGGAAAAGTGAAGAAAGGCTTCTTGCAAAATTAACTATGGCTGCTATCCTATGTTTGCAAACAAACCTTCACAAGTTAAAGATCGTTGGATGAGGCTCAACTGACCCATGTCTAACATGATTACTATGAAGTGGACTCCCTTTCATCCAAACTGGCACTTGCATGTTTTCATTTTTAAACAGTAATGTGAAATTGTTTAACCACAAGGGCCAAAATCCTGCACAGGAGTTACGTCTTTGTAAATGGACTTATGTATGTGGAAATCAAAATTGGCCCATTCTGTAACATCAGTATCCAGCAGAGGACTGTTGTGATCTTTCTACATAGCAGAGCTGGCAAAGTGCCTGATGTGAACTGCACACTGATGTGCCCTGCAGACTGTTGTGATTTTGTCCCAATGTGCATCAGGCACTTTTTCTGGTGTCTTAATATACATACATATTTTCACTTATCTAACAGCATTTCTTAAGACCACTGCTACTTAGCTATGTGTTTCTAAAGTTACATTAAGTAAAAAGTGATACAGTGATACAAACACAGAGTATATTCAGCTGTTCAGAAAGCTAGACTAAATGGAATACCTTTCCACACCAAAGTTATTTTTGACAAAATGACTGTTTCTGATTTTAATTGTGCTTTGTCTTCAGATGTCATTATCTGAGAACTAAATAACATTAAAAACTTGTAGGTGCCACATTAGTCTCAGGAATTTAGGGCAGATTTCATGCATCAACCTCCCTCTGTTAGTTTACCATAAAACTAAAGCAGCAGCAAAAAAGGCATGACTAAACAACTTCGTTTTAACTAACTAGTGCATTTAAGGACAGTTCAATATTGTGCTTTTGAAATGTGATGGTGTACCTGCAAAAGAAATCCCATAAATAAACATTAAAGATTACCCAAAGAGTAACCTGTTCAACTTTCCCATTTTGTTATATTTTGAGAGAAATAGAAACTCTCCTTTTATCTTTTCATGTAAGGCATCAAAAGCAGGTTATGCATTTTGCTATTTTGACCATAAATGGGGATTTGATGCTCAGGGAAGCTGCATCAAGGCAGAGATTACCCCATCTTAGGGATGTCCTGGAAAATGAGTACATTCCATTAAAGCAACTGACTTGATTCTGCAAGGTGGTTAGGAATCAGTTTGATCTCAAAAAGAGTAACTAATAGAAGAGTTTCCTCGAATATATGCAGGATTAATCTCAGTCATCATTCAAGGTGCCTTGTGATTTTACATCATGCACCCATGGTACATAATGGCCAGAATCCTGTTGGATGTTGTCATTGGACTCTGCGGTCTTTTTGGACATTGTAGAAGGTGGCATTCAACGCTTCCTACTGCTCTCTGCCTTCTTGGCCACAGAAGAAGAAAACTGTCATTGAACCTTGGGACCACCAAGAAGCAGGTGCAATTACAAGTCACCACTTGCTGGAGTTCGGAGGGGAGGGGAGGGGGTTCAATGGCAGCTTTCTTCTCCTGGTTGCAGAACCACAGGAAGATGTCGCACAGATACCTTCCACGCTCTGTAAGCTGGGTGGGGGGAAACTGGCTCTGGCACTTCTGGTAGGGGAGACATGGAACTGCATGGACAGAGCATTATGTTCCACCAAGGTGACGCAGAATGTCAATAAGTGTACCATACTTAACATATTCACATTTTCTTTAGTGGTAACTAAAATATTTTTTCCTAGAAAGTCTCATTTTCCCTATCATCATGGAAGTGAGGCTTTATATTATTTCTGTGGCTGAGGAAAGTAGCAATAATCCTTCCTTTCATGTATTCTACAGTCAAAATAATATCCCTCATATATAATTAACTGAAGAAAAATAAAGATGTAACAGCATGCTCCACTTTTTTCCATAAAGTGATAATTTACCATGATGCTACTGAGTACAGTACAGTGAATATAAAAAAGGGATATCATGACACTGCAATTCCCACCATCCCTCACTATCAGATACAGTGGCTAGGGCTAATGGGAGGTGTAGTCTGACAACTTCTGGAGGGCTGGACATTCTCAGGAGCCATGAGAACAGTGCTGGGCATTGGCTGAAACAGTGAGTGGCAGTTTATGACCTTTACATTTGTTCCTCCTATTTCCTGTCTTTGTTGATGAAATTCTCTATCCAGCAGTCTTGGAATCTTAAGCTTTCCGGGTTGCACAAGGCACCAATGTGTGGTTCTTGAGGGGCTATGATACTCAAAATCACAGCATGGTGTTCCTGGTAGTCAAGACAGTTCAGCTGCTGTTCTTTCTTTCTTTCTTTCTTTCTTTCTCTCTCTCTCTCTCTCTCTCTCTTTTTTGGCGTGTTCATGGTTTAGAGAATTTAGGGGGATATGGAGATAAATTCTGAGTATAGTTAAGTCTCGATTATCCAACCTTCAGTTATCTAACATTCCGGATTATCCAACTGTGATTTCTTTAAATTTTCTCTGATTTCTTTAAATTTTCAGAGCACTGAACTGTTTATCCTGTACATCACTATGTTGATCAGTGATTTCTTTACATTTACTTTTACTGTTATTGCAATAAAACATCAATACATTTGCAATTTATAGTGATTTCAAGGCTTTTCTTGGACCTTCCAGATTATCCAATATTTTCGGTTATCCAACTATCAGCCGGTCCAGTTTATGTTGGATAATAGAGACTCTACTGTATATAGAGTGTGTCATGTGCAATTGTGTGTGTGTTCCTATTGGGAAAAAAATGTGAGTTCCACATGTATGAATTATGTTTTGTTTTTCTGGTCCTGATGTCATGTGTGGCTTTTATATATTCTATCACTAACATGTAACCTTTCTTTGTATGCTGTCCATATTCAACATTTTAGAGGCAAACACATAGCTCTGGTGTTCTCTGTTTAAAGCAAATAAAAGTGATTTCAGATAAACATTAGGAATAATTTATTTACTGAAAGAGCTCTTCAACAGTGGAACAGACTGCCTCTCCACCTTTGAAGGTCCTTAAACAGAGGTTGGATGGGAATCTTTCAGAAGTGCTTTTGATGTGTATTTCTGCATGGCAAGGATTGGATTAGATGGCCATTGTGGGCCCTTTCACCTCTAAGATACTATGATTCTACAGTATTCTATTCTATAAAAGGGGGAAATTGTTCCAACATACTTCCTACCATAAGCAGTTTATCTAAAACCTGACCTGCAGCTTGGCTCAGTTCATTGAATTACTTCCTATGCATATCAGCTGTTTGTTTTTCTATGTGGCACAGTAATAGTCTGTAATCGTGTTGTGATCTATTGGGGGGGCCTAAGAAAATGCAAACAAATATTAAATAGTCCATTATATTCTCAGAATGGGTGGGAAATGTTGCCTTGCCTAGGGTAACAAACTATTTTGAGCTGACTCTGTAAAGAACTCTTAGTTTTCACAAGTATTAATTGCTACACAACAGTTTACATTCATACATGAGAGGAAAATAAAAGATTTTCTGACTATAGAAAGAAGTCAAAGGCATGCCATCTGCTGAACATAATGGGCTTTTATTACTGTCCCATGGACCAGTTAATGTCATTGCAACACAAAGCATTTCCAATTCATTATATTTTGGACTGTAAGATTTGACTACATAGAGTCTTCCCTTAGGGACTCTGCTTCCATTAAGTTTTATGTTTCAGAAGCCACAGTTATCACAAGCTCACTCCCAGGAACTGCATGTCATTAATTTGAAAAAGAGAAATTATATATTAAAAATAGCTGTCTGTTTTCTCTATAATGCTTATCACAAGAGAAGCTGTGTCCTTAACTCACCCCACAAGAGCTACTTATTGCACGGGGCACACAGTATGCTACTAAACCAATTAAGAGTACAGTCACAGGTTGTCATCTTCATAATGGATCCCAAAGAGAGAGCTTGACAGCCTCTCCTCCTCAACACCACCTGTCCATATCAGTCCTTGGTGGGGCCTTCATCAACATCTCATATTGAGCCTGTTAGTCAAACCCCAGCCAGGTACTTCTCAGTGATATTCCACAGAAGTTAGAAAAGTTACTTTTTTGGATGTAATGTCCTAACTAATGTTCCAGCCGACATTAGTGCTGTTTCCCCAAGCTTTAACCAGCTTTGACTTTTCTCAATGAACCATAGACGCATATTGTACAGTTGGCCCTCCATATCCACAGATTGAAGCACCCACGGCTTGAAAATATTCCAAAAATCTATAAGTTCCAAAAAGCAAACCTTGATTTTGCCATAAAGGCCACCATTTCACTATGTCATTGTATATAATGGGGCTTGCACATTCATGGATTTTGGTATCCACAGTGGATCCTGAAACCAACCCCCAGTGGGGACACCAAGGGCCCACTGTAATATGCATCTAGTCCTAGCCTTGATCTGCTGATTTCAGCAACACTTGCCCGATAAACATATTTCTGTTTTGCACCTGTTTAACTTGTTTTTTTCTTAATATTTTACTGCATTTTTACTGCAATGAAATTTTCAAAAGGTAAAGAAGAGCAAATATATACAATATGAACTAGGATGGATAGATAGATGGACAGACAAACAGACAGACAGACAGATTTGTTGATGTTGTTCTTGTGTGCCTTCAAGTCATTTCTGACTTATGGCAATCTTAAGATGAACCTATCACAGGGCTTTCTTGGCAACTTTCTTCAGAGGGGGTTTGCCAATGCCATCCTCTGAGCCTGAAGGAATGTGATTTACCCAAGGTAAGTTCCCATGGCTGAGCGAGGATTTGAACCTTGGTCTCCAGAGTCATACTATGCCATAATGGCTCCAGATAGATACTGATTTTATAACTGTTTAATGTTAATGGCTTCCACAAAGAATCCTGGGAATTATGGTACAGTATAGGTGCTAAGGAATCTATGTTCATGATGGTGAGGCCCAAGGCTCAAAGTCCACAGAGTTCCCTGATGAAAGAGAGTATCAACCATTTTAAGTATGACATAGCTATGCCCCTTTACAACGCTGCTGGGATGTTATTTAGATTGTTGTATACCTTTACAAAGTAATGGATTCTTTATGTATGTAAAATATTCCAGAACCCACAACTGTACAGTTTAGGCAATATAAAGAAACATATCTATCTAAACTGACTGTGTTCACTAAAAAAAATGGGAAAAGTCCAACATATAATGATAACCATGTTCTCAAAGATCCCTGAAGAACACTACATTAGCGACAACCAGAAGAAAGTCATAAAGGTCATGAGACTTGGTCCTCAGCCCCCAAAGGAAGCCAGGAGATGGCCTGAGAGAGCTGCTTTCCCTGAGCAAGGCTAAATTGTCTGTGCCTCCAGGGAAAGCAGAAACCCAGGCTAGAGAAATTGTGCCATCAGCTCCCTTCTATCAACCTGATAAAACTCAGTTTTTGGTATGTGTTAGTAGGATTTGTGTTGCTGTTGTTGTTTTTCATTATTTCATCATTTAAAATTACAAACTGCCCTCAATGACTCTGAAAAAAGTAATACAGAAACATAGAAATGCTGGCAAACAAGATATTAAAAGGATTTTTGTTTTACAGAACAAAATAAAATAATGCCATAAACCATACTCTTGTTCAGGTTTACACAGGAGGAAATTGTGGCTATAGCTGCTCATTATTTTGAATAACACTAACACAGCAATAAAATGTGAACTAGACTTCATAGTCGATCATGTGCAGTGGAGTGTAAGAGGTCATACAGGGTCAGACACAGAGCAAAATGCTTTGGCTGGTTTCAAGACAGGAACCGTTCTGAATAAAAGAATTCACTGTGGCCATTTTTTCAATTGCAGAAGCAAGCTCAGTTTTGTTTTCAAGTGTAGAAACAATGGCCAAGATTTAGAAATCTCTCCCATATTTATAGTTTAGTTAGATGATATTGTTTATATGTATTTGTGTATGTGTGTAGGGTAAGGGAGTTGTGTGTGTGTTGAATTTAAACCAGCAATGATTGAAAGAATGCAATTACTAGGGAAGTCCACTATGTATCTGGAGACAGTCCTAGCATTGTGTTTTTCAGGGCAGAGGCAGCAGAGGGGTGCCATCTTCTCCCAGCATGTGCTGGTGTCTTTTGGCTTTGGGGAAGGCAGCCAATTAGGTGGTTGGCTTATTTGTGGGAGAGGTAGGTCCTTTTCCTGGGTAAGAGTGAAGATACAATCCACCCTTAAGACTCCCTGAGGAGCATATGAGGTAATCTCTACAGTTCTTCCAGCAGTCTGGCTCTTACTGACTTCCCAATCAATCCCTTTAGTTAATGGTTATATTACTGTGTTTCCCCAAAAATAAGACATCCGCAGAAAATAAGACCTAGTAGAGGTTTTGATGAATTGCTAAATATAAGGACTCTCTTGAAAGTAAGACCTAGCAAAGCTTTCTACCTCCTACCCCAATGTTTCCTTCTGCAGCCAGCCCGTCACTTGCTGTCATCCCCAGAGAGAAAGAGAAAGTGAGTGAGGATGAGGCAACCAGTAGCAAGAAGCAGGGAGACAGAGCTGCTTTGAGCAGCTGCAAATGGCGCGCACGTGCACATGGCTGACTGAATCCCCGGGCGCCACTCGTACTCCTGCTACTCCTTCTTTCTCTTCCTGCGGCAAACACACAGGGGCCAAGGGGAGAGAAAAGGAGGAAGGAGGGAATTGGAGGTGCCAAAGGAGGAGGACAATAACAGAGGTGCCAAAGGGTGAGAAAAGGAGGAAGGGGGGAATCGGAGGTACCAGGGAAGGAGGGCAAAAACAGAAGTGCCAAAGAAAGAGAAAAGGAGGAAGGAGGGAATTGGAGGTGCCAGGGAAGGAGGACAACAACAGAGGTGCCAAGAGGAGCGAAAAGAAGGAAGGAGGGAATCAGAGGTGCAAGGGAAGGAGGGCAAAAACAGGAGTGCCAAAGGAAGAGAAAAGGAGGAAGGAGGGAATCGGAGGTGCCAGGGAAGGAGGGGGGAAAAAAGAGACATTCCCTGAAAATAAAACCTAGTGCCTCTTTGGGAGCAAAACTTAATAGAAGACACTGTCTTATTTTCGGGGAAATACGGTATGTATGTATATTGTGTAAACGTGTTGGAACTGATGTCAAAACATATTATGTGCCTTCTCACCCAACCTTTTAGGTGACACTTACATTACATATATGTATTGTGTTGTGCTACTAAACATGCTGAATATTGCTAACATCACTATTATCACAACTTGAGCAGTGTGACATAGGGCTGGATACAGATTTGGGGTGCAGGGGAGATGTGGTTCTTTATTCACTCATTTTATGTGGGTCTTCTTATGGGATCTTAGGGTGATGGCTGCTAAATACAGACTCAATTGGGGGGCTTTGTGCTGTGCCTGTATGGATTCTATGTCATTCTAAGTTCTCCAACAGTTGAGCCAGACGTGGATGCACTGGATGGCAGGGGCTTGAATCATTGGATCCAAGCCTCATACATGGCAAACAATATACAACTATTGTTAATAAAATAGTGCCCTTTCCATTTCTAAAACATATTTGTTGTGCCTTCACTCCTTCGATCATAACTGCCCCTCGATCCATAACCTACAAGAGCAGCTATGTTTTAATCACATGTGTTTTTAACTTTTGTATGTTTTAAATTTTAACCTTCTAGTGTTTTAATTAGGTTATTTTAATGGTTTTAAAAATCTTTTTTTAATGTGTTTTATATTGTGAGCTGCCTTTTGAGAGAAAGGCAGGGTAGAAATGAAATGAAATGGAATGAATGAATGAATAAATGTGAACCCTTCCCAAGTAGACACAAAACAATCAAAGTGCTTTGTATGTATCTGCCCCACATCATAGCAAGTAAAAACTATTAAACATCTTTAATTATGAGTGATCAACCTCTTTGCTTAATGATGTCAAATGATAGTGTTGTTTAGAAAGAGATCTTTAAATCTGAATCAGAAATGGGATTTGGACAGTTATGTGGATCTAACACCCAGCCACAGAGATCAGTTCAATATAATTGGATTTTAATTTCCTTTCGTGAGGAAGGAAATTATTCACAAAGAGTAGTTCTGATGTGTTCTTCAAAGAAAGGGAAACTGGGCATGAGAAATAAAAGGAAAATTCCATAGAGTTTAGTGGAATTCAGACAACATTATATTATTTGATTTTATTTCAGCATTTTGCATGGGATTGTGAACCTTAACAGCCTCAGCTTTTCTAAGTGGCCAATGCACTTTTATGATTGGTTCAGAGGAAGCAGAACAAAGTTATTACTAAAACACAAACAATGAGAATTTAGCTTCCAATCTTAATTGGCTATGCACATAGCCAAGATTAAAAATGATCATAAAAGCTATCCACAATGATCTCTCCCCAGTAAAAAGAGAGCTTCACCTTATTCTGTCGATAACTAGAATAAAGACTTCTGAAGTAATCGCAGAATGTGCTTTCAAAATGAAATATGAACAAAGAATAAAGTGCGCTCATGTCATACACAGCTTTCAGTTTACGCTGAAAGCTATGCACCGGAAAAGGCAATGGCGTGCACACCGTGCCACAAACCCCATTGTTTTCAATGGTGCTTGAGCATTCATGGAATTTCCCTTACACAGGAGGTCCACGACAGATCCCCGCTAAAGGGAAGGTCATGCTGTATGTCAATCCAATGCTGTTTCTTTACTGAAAATACAGTTTTTATGCAAAAGAAGAACATGTGAATTTTGACAGAGTAAGTCTCAAACCACAAAGATTCTCATCAGTAAAAGATTCTCCTTATCAGTTACCTAATAATGAGAAGGACAGGTTACTTACCTGTAACAGTATTTCTTCGAGTGGTCATCTGCGAATACATACAAATGGGTTTTACTGCGCATGCGCAGTTCAGCTCGGAAACTTCTGGAATCACTAGGCAGACTTCGGATTGCAACTTTTTGGCGGTAGCCCCGCCCACCGCTATATAAGTCCCCTGCTTTCCCGCTCTTTCCTCAGTTCCATAGATTTTTTACGCCGCGTAATGCGACTATGGAGCCCTCTATGAGCGGGACACTGAGGGGAGGATGGGCGGGATTTGTATGTATCCGCAGATGACCACTCGAAGAAATACTGTTACAGGTAAGTAACCTGTCCTTCTTCTTCGTGGTCTCTGCGAATCATACAAATGGGTTCAGACTAGCAAGCTAAGGTTACGGCGGAGGGAGTGTCCATAGGCCAAAGTATGTTAAAACAAGTCACTTTATTAAAGTGCCCAACCTGCATCATCATCAGCCCAACGTCTCTGTAACAATCAGAGAATCATGTGTTCAATGAACCAAACATAAGTGCAAAATTTCTGTAATCAAGAAACTATTAAATATAATACACCCGTATTATGCTTGTGTTGGTCTTCTTTCCACCAATCAGATTACTTTTTTTTTTTTAACAATACCATACACCATGAAAAAACATCTCCAAAAGGACATTTTGGTGACATATCATTTACCATTACCATGTGTTTAACACAGGGGATATTGGCCTTTATAAAATAATACTCCTTATTCTTGCAATAAGTCTTGAAATCATGACAAATATGAACACAAGTATTTAAACGCATTGTTCTATACTGAACCTTCCCTGAGGTATCGAGAGTTGCGACTAATATTGCCTGAATTCAACCCGAATTCGGGTGGATAACCGTTCATCTGTTACATACCAGTAGAACATATGTGCTATATTGTACATTTGAACATCGACAATATACAGAACTATTGGCATTGTAAGTAAAAGTAAACCAGATATTCAACAACATCATTAGAACCCATAAGGAAACAGTGAACTCTGTGAGAATCGGTATTCATCCACTACTACAGTGAATCAAGAGCTGCATATGTTATAAAACACATCCTGTAAACTAGTAAAGGAAATGCAACCATTTCATAAAGGCATTACACTTGTATGGCTGAAACCAACACTGCTTTCCCAAAAGCTGCATCTTGCCTAGCCCTGGTGTCCAACCTGTAGTGTCTAATAAAAGTCAAGGGCTGAGACCAGACCGCAGCTTTGCACACATCCTCCAACGGTATCCCCGACAAAAAGGCGGAGGATGCAGCTACTGCCCTAGTTGCATGTGCCCGGACTCTAGCAGGGGGAGGTTTACCCGACAGTTCGTAACAGAGGTGGATGGTACCTGCCACCCATTTGGAAAACCTCTGAGCAGTTACAGGCAGTCCCTTCTTTGGCTCTGAGTAGCACTGGAAAAGTCTATTAGAGCGACTCGAACCCGAAGTCCTGTCCAGGTAGAAGGCCAAAGCTCTCCGAACGTCCAACAGATGGAGACGGCGTTCGATATCGGTGGTCGGGTTCGGAGCTAGAGTCGGGAGCACAATGTCCTGGCACATGTGAAATGTAGAAACAACCTTTGGCAAAAAAGTAATATCCGTACGGAGGACTACTTTTTCCTTATGAAATCTAAGGAAGGGTTCATCTCTCCGCAAGGCGCAAAGTTCTCCAGCCCGACGAGCAGACGTAATGGCTACGAGGAATGCTGTTTTCCAAGTTAACAGTCTCAAGTCTGTTGTAGCCATGGGCTCGAAGGGCCTATTTGTTAGTGAGGATAAAACCACCTCCAAACTCCAAGTTGGAGCTGGAGCTACAACCGGGGGGTGAAGATTGTTAAACCCTCTCAAAAATTGCTTTACTAAAGGATCTTTAAAGAATGAGGGTTTCCCCCCTAGTGCATAATGTGAACATATAGCTGAAAGGTAACACTTGATCGAGGTTAAACAAAGACCTGCATCTACCAATGTCATCAGGAACTCGAGCACTATCGGTGTCGAGACATTGGCAGGTTTCAGGTTTCGAGATGCCAGGAACTGAACAAACTTACTCCATTTCGAGGCATACGATTTTCGCGGTTGCTGGTTTCTGTGCTGCTCGAATCATCCTCTGAATCGGTACCGGTAAGTTGTCTACGGTCGAATTCTCCAAGCGACCAGCGGGAGGTTGTCCATGTCCGGGTGACGAACTCGGCCGTTGTGCGTCGTGAGCAGGTCCGGGCGAGGTTCGATTCTCAGGTACTGCCAACCGGCGAGGTGCATGACCGACGGGAACCAGGTCTGTCTCGGCCACCACGGTGTGATCAGGATTGCCTCTGTCCGGTCCCGGATCATCTTGGCGATTACCCTCGTCAAGAGTGGAAAGGGAGGGAAGGCATACACCATGTCTCCTGACCACCTGTACAGGAAGGCATCTCCGAGGGAGGCTGGATCCCTGGATCGGGAGCAAAACCGTGTACAGTGCGTGTTTTGCCTGGTGGCAAAGAGGTCTATCTCTGGTTCTCCCCATCTGCGAAACAAGTCCAGCACCGTCTCGGGATGGAGTCTCCATTCGTGGCAAACCGTCGAGGATCTGCTGAGACGATCCGCTAGGCTGTTTTGTTCCCCCGGGAGGTGAATTGCCTGCAAGGAAATTCCCTTCGATATGCACCAGTCCCAAATCTGTAGTGTCATGTCTAACAGTTCTGGCGATCTGGTACCTCCTTGCTTGTTGAGGTAGTACATGACCGTTGTGTTGTCTGTCATGATCAGCACTACCTTGTTGCGCAAGATGACCTCGAAAGCCTTCAGGGCCTTCTGTACCGCCAGCATCTCCAGCACGTTGATATGCAAGAGTCTCTGTGTTGGGGACCATCTGTCTTTTACCGTCAGGTTTGCTGCATGTGCTCCCCAGCCCTCGAGAGAAGCGTCCGTTGTCAAGCTGATCTGTGGCTGCGGCTGGGCGAAAGGCATGCCTGTGCATACGTTCTTCGGATTCAGCCACCACTCCAGAGTGGTTGACACCGAGGCCGGAACCGAGAGTCTTTTTGAGGGAAAGTCCCATAATGGGTTGAAGACGGATAGGAACCATTTCTGGAATGGTCGTAGTCTCAACCTCGCCCATGGGGTGACGAAGGTTGTGGATGCCATATGTCCCAGTGCTATCTGCGCTTCCCGGGCCCGTATTACGGTCCTTGACATACACGTTGTGATGGAAGCGGAGAGCGTCCGAAACCGGTCTGGTGGCAGGAATGCTTTGCATCGATTCGAGTCCAAAATTGCCCCTATGAACTTTACTTGTTTCCTCGGGATCAACGTTGACTTTTCTTGGTTGATTATTAGGCCTAAAGAGATCATTAGGTCTAAGGCGAAGTTTACGTCTGATGATAACTGGTCCCTTGACTCCGCGGCGAAGAGCCAGTCGTCTAGGTAAGGGAACACCCTGATGCCCTTCTGATGGAGGTAGGCTACTACCGGAGCCATGCACTTTGTGAAGACCCTCGGAGCGGAACAGAGGCCGAAGGGCAGTACGTTGTACTGGTAGAGTCTGGAGCTGATGGCGAAGGCTAGAAATCTTCTGTGGTCGTTCCGTATCGACACATGGAAGTAGGCATCTTTCAAGTCCACGGTCGCGAACCATAGGCCCTGATGTAACAAGGGTAAAATAGAAGCCAACGTTACCATACGGAAACGACGATATAGCAGATGTTTGTTTAACTCTCGTAAGTCTAAGATGGGTCTCAGTGATCCATCTGGCTTGGGCACAGTAAAATATCTCGAGAAAAAACAACGTGGGGCCTCCTGCCCGTCAATTCGGGAGATGGCCCCTTTTGATAGCAAGGTGTGTACTTCGTCGAGGAGGGGAGGTGAGGGGTTCGTGGAAATGATGTTTCCCGTCTGGGGAAGGGACTCGAACTCGAGGGCATAGCCCTTGTCTATAATACGAAGGACCCAAGAGTCCGACGTAATCTGAGCCCAGGTGTGATAAAAGGGCTTAAGTCGGTCCCGAGTGCAGGGACCGCCTTCGGCGAAGTACGCTATTGTCCTTCAGGACCTCTTCCTATTTTGGTCCGTCTCTTGTCTGCGAAAAGCCTTGCGGTATCGGGGCAAAGGCTGTCGACGGCCTGAGGAAGATGATGACTGTGAAGGATAGCCATGTCTGGACTGGTCCTGGGGCTGGTATGGTCTATCTTGCTGGAACGGTCGCCTGTAAGGTGTGAAACCAGGCCGAACCGGACGGAACCGACGTCTGTAGGTAGGTACAGAAGAGGAAGACATACCGTGTTTACGCGCGGCTGACTTCATTCTATACTTAAAGTTTAACTTGTCATCCGTCTCCTTGTGGAAAATACCGGCGTTGTCGAAAGGCATCTCCTCAATAGTCGATCTCGCATTTGCATTGAGGTCGGAGGCCCTAAGCCATGCGTGTCTCCTCAAGGCTATGGCTGCAGACATCGATTTCGCAGCACAGTCAGCGGAGTGCCTGGCCGAGGTAATGAGCCAGCTCCCTATGGAGTGTGCTTCATCTCTAAGCTCCATAGCTAGCTTGTTGGTTTCCTCTGGAACGTCGTCTAGGATGGGAGCCATACGTTCCATCAGATATTGTATGTAAGCTCCCATGCAGGCATTATAGTTTGCTACTTTCAGTCCCAGGATGGACGATGAATATGTTTTCTTAGCCAGAGAGTCTATCTTCTTAGCCTCTTTGTCTGAAGGAGATGTCGAAGTCTTTGTGGTGAAGGTCCTCTGGGCTCCTTCCACTATTGCGGAGTTCTGTCTGGGATGGGAGAACAACCATGACGCTGGAGATGGAGTGATCCTATATAGGTTCTCCACTTTCTGGTTTGATGTCGAGGTGGAGGCAGGGGCTTCCCACGAGCGCTGAACGATCTTTTCCAACGACGGCAGGAATGGAATGGAGGGGGATGTTGGTACCGACCCGTGGATCCTTTTCTCTATTGGATCTGCCGCATCGTCTTCCAGATGACTCACCTCGAGTTCGAGGGCTCTCCCCATCCTGATAACATGTTCAGTAAAAGAACGCACATCGTCACTGGGAGAAGCTGCCCCCGGAGTGTACAGCTCTTGCGGAGACTCGGGAAGCTCCAGGTCTGATACATCGGATTCCATCTGGAATGACTGCGGAACCGCGGCTTCCAACTCCATATCCGAATCGGAGTCCTCCCGATGTACCAGGACCACCGGTGATGGAGATCTATCTCTAGAAAAACTCGTCTGTGTCGCCGCTGCAGAGACCGCGTGCAATGAACGCGCTGAGTCATGTCTCGCTGTTGATGACGACTTGTCCACTAGTCCGGTACGGTGTTGCGGCAGAGTTCGACCCACCGGCATGTAGTACATATCCGTTTCGCTGTCATAGACATAATCGAAACACTGTTGTTGGGTCTCCACCCTCGGTACGGGGGATTGTTCATTCCTCTTCCTGACTGGGGAAGACAGCACCGGGGGGTCTTGGTCCGAAACCACCTGTATGTCGAGGTCCTCGACCGAAACAGCATGGGTACCCGACGAACGAGGGCGGTCCGGCGTGGTCTTAGTACCGGTGTCGACAGCACTCGGTACCGAGGAGGATCTCCTCGGAACGGAAGCCGCTACGGATACCTCTCTGGACGGATCGTCCGAGGCCGGTGACACATGCCGTTTCTTCTTCGAATCGTGCCCGGATGCGGTCGTCTGTTTGTCATGAGACCTTTTAGAATGCTTCGAATCCGAAGCCTTTTGCGCACTCGAATCGGTACCTTCTTGAGGTTTCTTTGAGTGCGAGCCCACCTTGGACTGACCGTCCGCTGACTGGGGCGTATCTTTTGGATGGTCCTTAGCCCGCTTTTTGGCCTTATGTTTGGCCTTTCCATCCCAGTCCCGGGAGGTAGAAGACGCAGTCGGCGTTGTAGTAGCAGCGACCTCCATAGATTTCGGAGTCTCCGCGGGCTTGGGAGCTTCCGCGGGCTTGGGCGCAGTCGTAGCCCCTGACACCGTAGCCTGCCCCGATAGGACCTTCGTGAGGAGAGCGGCCTGTAAGCGGGCAGCGCGATTTTTTCTCACTTGTGGCGTCATCGATTGGCACTGGGTGCACGATCTAGGGTTGTGCCCCTCGCCCAAACACAAAAGGCACGTATTGTGATTATCCCTCTCAGGGATTTTGCCGCCGCAGGTGTCACATTCCTTGAACGGCGGGGCCATAGCTCGCGGCAGGAACGCCCGAGAGAGCGCGGCAACGCGGGTGAATGGTCAGTCCAGTCCGAGTAAAGCCAAATCCGAGTTCTTTCCAAATCCAAACAATGTCCGTAAGAGTAGTCGAAGTCCGAAGTCCGAAGTCCGAAGTCCAGTAAAACAGCAATCTAACAGAGCGAGCGAAGTTCCAAGCTGCTAGCGCAGCGGAAAAAATGGAACTGAGGAAAGAGTGGGAAAGCAGGGGACTTATATAGCGGTGGGCGGGGCTACCACCAAAAAGTTGCAATCCGAAGTCTGCCTAGTGATTCCAGAAGTTTCCGAGCTGAACTGCGCATGCGCAGTAAAACCCATTTGTATGATTCGCAGAGACCACGAAGAAGAAACACATTTTTCAAATATTTTTGACTATACTTTCCATCCCTACTGACAATGTTGTTTGGTTCTTACACTCCACACATTTAAAAATCAACTTCTTAGGACAGATCCAAGTAGACATCGTACATTTATCAAGCAACACATAGCACATGAAGATTGTCTGGACATATAAGAGGGCAGTCCCAGAACCCTCATCCATTAGGGAAGTATCTTCCTTATCTAAAGTATAAGTACAGGACCAGTGTTACATCTCGAGAGTTCATTTTCTGATGCAGATATTTGTTCATCAACGTTCTCACTTATGTTTACATCCTCTTGTTCTGATGGAAACAATATTAAGTAACCCACAGAATATCAGAGAAAGTGCCCAAAGAGTTGTTTTTCTTGCACAGATTAACTCAGCTACTAAATATCAATCACTTAAACATACATTTTTGCTGGGTTATCCTAAATGGCCATGGAAGTAAAATCCTTCCAGAAGCAAATGGGTTTGAGGTTTAATTGATTGTACCATGTGACTGTTTCTGAATCAAATAGCTATTCATTCAGTTCTAGGGTCACTTCAGATCCTGTTATGTAGTCAGCAGCTCCATAGAGCATTACAATGACTTTGCATCTCAGTAAGTGATTGCATTAGAGTTTAGACTCACTTTTCTTGACTTAATGTACTTAATACTTACTGCGGCAAGCTGGAAATGTGCTATTAATTTGTTCCATAACATCTGTTAGATCTGTGCTAGTATCATGAGGTGGGACTAACAAGTCATCTACACCTGATGAAAACAAAGTGTGCAATCAGTTTAGGTATAAAAGCAGCATTAAAGAACCTGAAAGCTATTCCCCCTCCTAATAATCTTAATATTTTTAGAGTTAAAAAAGAAAAGAAACCTCTCATTTGATATGCATGAATTGCTCATTGAAATACCTTGAAATTGGCCAGGGAAGAGTAGGATACAAATTAAATTATCAATACATAGCTGATCTCATTTCTGCATTGTCACCCTTAACCATTGCACCTGATAATAGAGAATTTCTGAGAACCCGCTAGATTGTACAAATTTGCTGGCAAGTTAGTTTTTTATCAAACAATAAAAGGCTGTTGGGAGACACATTATTATACTTGTTAGAAAGTCCCCAGTGCTTTCTAACAAATGTGTATTACAGGTTGACTATCCCTTACCTGATATACTTGGGACCAGAAATATTTTAATTTAGGATTTATTTGCATTTTGAATATTTGCATGTACATGATGAGATAGCTTAGAGATAGGATCCATGTCTAAACACAAAATTCAGTTATGTTTCATATACACCTTATATGTATAGCCTGAAGGTAATTTTGTACATATTTTAATAATTTTGTCCACAAATTAAAGTTTGTGTTGAACATCTGAACCATCAGAAAGCAAAGATGTCACTATCTCAGCTACCCATGTAAACAATTTTGGATTTTGGAGTTCTTTGGATTTTTGGACAAGGGACTCAAGGGCAGTGAACAACAAACAACTAATTAATTAGAAGGTATAAAAATTGCTATCAGTGGTAGAACTCACACACTTTTGCCTTTCCTCAAAACAGAGGTCAGACTCACTCCACAATTGAACTCTAACACGAGGTACCAAGGATTTAATTTACTGGGCCTAGGACCTTGGGTGGACGAAAGAAGGAGTTTGCTTCTTGTTCTTTTCATCTGAGCACCCCCACTCACTGATGCCTTTGGGGCTAAAAGAGAGCAAGAGCAAGCTCACTGCAAGCTCATTGCATTTCTCTTTGAGACAGAACTCACTATACAGAAGAAAGCATTTTAGGCTGCATCTGCACTGCAGTAAAAATGAAGTTTAACACTACTTTAACAGTCATGGCTCAATGCTATGGAATCCTGGGATTTGTAATCTGTTGTTACACCAGAACACTTTGACAGAAAAGGCTTACCGTATATACTCGACTATAAGTTGACTTCATATATAAGTCGAGGGCAGGTTTTGGGGCCAAAATTATGGATTTTGCCATGACCAGTGGATAAGTCAAGGGTAAAACATTGAGGCTCCTTCAGTGTGTGCATGTATGCACACAGTAAGAGTGACTCTAATTGAGGCTTTTTGCTTCAGCGTTTCAACTTTGGTTTCACCCTTGACTCCCCAGAAAAAAGCAGACAGTGTTGGCAGGAGAGAGACTCTATTGTTTGTTTATCAGCAATCAATCACACAGGACTTTTTCTGCTTGGCTTAAGAGAAAAAGAAACTCTCCCCCAACCACATGGGGAAATCTGAAAGAGCTGCTATCACATTACCATACTGACTCATAAATAAATCGACCTGAGATTTTGAGGTCAATTTTTGAGCATAAATTTTTAGATTTATAGATGAATATATACAGTAATATAAAACTACAAAGGCAACTTTTAAGGCATGGATTGCCTTAAAATTACTGGACTGGAGCCGTATTTAGAAACATGCAACTGGGCTGGCAGAGGTGGACTTCCCTGCCCCTCCATTTCACTTCCTACCCCCATAGCAGACCCATAAACTCTCTTTGGCAATGCTACAGAAGGAGTCAGAGGCTGAATGGGGATAGAACTGTGGCGTTAATATGGGGAAACAGGAAATTTCTAAAAACCAGACAAGTACCTTTCATGAACAAAGCAATTCAAGTAGTGAAATACACATTCTGGATTCAATCCACTGGGCAGAGAATGGCAAGAATCCCCACCTCCCACCCCATTCCTACATATAATTTGTAATGGTTCCAGATACACCAGAATCATACTCACTTAGCATTGTTAAAAGAAGGTTAATAGTATTGTATTTGGTAGACATTTGACTTTTATGTTATTATAAAATATACCATTGCTGGCTTTATCCTATTCTATCTACTTGTTTTAATTGTTTCTTAAAAATGTATTTTGTTGTTTTCTATTAAGCTGCTGTAGCCTGCCCTGAGGGCTCCATGGATCCATACAGCAGGCTAAAAAGTAATAAATGAAAAATGATCAACCAAAAACCCAACTTTTTTTCAATATATTATACCAGTTCATCTAAAATATTAAGAACCTTTCTTCCCAAATTTGAAGTTCATCAAATGTCAAAGTATTAGCCTTGATCAAGACAAGACTACTTATGCTTAATTAATAATTTTCTTAAGTACAAATTCAATCCCTGTCCTAGATAAGTAGTAAAGCCATATAATGAGCTTTTGTAATCTTCTGTTTAGTCAGATGCAGACACAAATGCACACATACATACACACCAACTTCCAGTTTTAGAAGAAAGTGATAAAGGGGGCTAAGGAGGTGTCCTCTAATTGTTAATACTTTGTTCTGGATGAATACATGCTCAAGTATGATATGGGATAGAGCAGTAAAAGAGAGACCGTGGAGTATACACACAATGGCTATTTCAATCCTCATATTGAAGTTAGATCACTCACATCTAGCTATGCATTTTTCAATAAATTACCATATCTTTGAATACAAAACTTTATACTGACCAGGTATCATACCTGTTTGATTAAACTGTGAATTGGAATCTTGCTCAGGTGAATAGCTGAGGGAAGAATGCTGAGGTGAAGCACAGGAAGAACCCCCATTAACTCTGGAATCTGTTTCAGGCTAAAATAATTTTTAAAACAAATTAATAACACCAGAAGCCCACTAGAGGACATCAAATAATACTTTAAGGAAATAGAGGAAGCCCAGCAAAAACTGGTGGACCTGGAATGCTTTAAGCAGTTTATATAGTCTATTAATAAATATACTAAAGGCACCAGATCTTGTGTGACCTTGAAAGCTAAGGCCAGGCCTTGTTAGCACTTGGATGGGAGACCACCAATGAACATCGGGTGCTGTGGGCTGTATTTCATAGGAAGGAACTGTCAAAATCACCTTTGGTTATTCCTTATCTATGAATTTCATAGGCACACCCACACACACATTAATAATAATAAACTAGGAAGGTCTTCCACATCAAGGTTGGAAATGCACCTGACAGAACCAATTAAATAGAGCAAGAGCCTGACAATGAGAAGTCATATTGGCTCCCACTCTACCCATATGAAACTACCATGTTGTGCAAAAGATTTGTTCCTCTGTTAACAAAACCATGTGTAGCATCTCAACAGGCATCAACAAAGCCTTGATTGTAGTCCAAACTTGTATTATTTTGCATGCTAGAGGGATTTCAGTGACAAGTGGAACAGAACAGTAAAGCCCAAGGTACCACTTTAAGTCACAGAGGCACATTTCTCTGTCCTGCAACAGACATGTTGCCCTGTTGGTATCTGACTGATGGTATGAAAAGATATTTTGAAAAGTTTTGTCTTTGTGCTTTATTAAATACTTGATGATTAAGAATCTCATGCTCCACTGAGAAACTAAATGGTATTAATACTATGGCATTACATACAATATATTGCTGGTGATATGTCTCTCTCCATACCTGTCATACCTGCCTACCAGGCATTGCCTTTCTTTTTCTTTTTTTGCCCAATTTAGATAGAGATTTAATTTTGAGTGAATATTCAAATCCTATTTCCCTCTTCAGTCTTTTAAGGTTATTAGAAAATACAACATCGACATCTGCATGGTTTAGCATTATCACTATAAGTTGTAGTAAAGCCCTGGGCTCCTAATTCCCACTCACCCCACTCTCCCTTAGTATAACCATAAGGAGGAATTCAGATGGTCTTGCTTTTATTTTTGACAAGCTACAAATTGCTGGTGTATAGGGAAGTGAATAAACTACCATGAGTCTTAGCTATAGTTACTCTTGTTCCTTGTTTGTGTAGAAAGGAATTCATGTGTGTTTGTGCATGTGCCTTCAAGTACCCTGTTGACTTCTGGTGACCCCATGAATTTCATAGGGTTTTCTTAGGCAAGGAATACTCCGAGGTGGCTTTGTCAGTTCTTTTCTATGAAATATATTTCATATATGGCTACAGCCCCTGGTATTCACTGGTAGTCTCCCATGAAAATACTAACCAGGGCTGACACTGTTTGGCTTCTGAGACCAAACAGGATATGGTGCCTTTAGAGTATTTACAAAGCTATAGAGATTGCTTAAACAGATCTCTGAAATCTCTGGAAGGAAGGGAAGACAGCTGAAGAAGTGAGTGAAATTGTTTCATTATTTCTTCTTCCTTATAATTAACATGTCTTTGTCAAGCTGCCACACGCCAGCTTAGCTTCACCTCTAAGTATGACATTGTAATCCATCTTTAGGACAAAAATGACAGCATCCGATGACAACCACCAATCCTTTGAGCTTGCTGAAATAAAAATAGCAAGTACACCTCCAAGCTGAGACCTGAAATATTCAAGTCCCATGGTACAAGAGTGCAAAATATTCTTCCAACCAACACTCTGTGGTGTTCCATTGTGCTAAGCAGCATTTACCAGGCTCAATTTTGTTTTTCTTCTCACAGACTCCCAGATAACACACCCACCTTGACAGGTTATTAACCTAATCAACACTCTTCAGTCAATACATCACAATAATAAAGCAGACTTTAAAAAAGAGTGAGAGACTGGTTTGCAAATGATACATCAGAAGAACAAACAAATAACAGTACACACCATAGGGTAACATAATAGCTGTCAACACAAAGTTCATTTTCAAACCAGCACAAGAGCGTGTAATCACATTCTATTATTTTAGAGAAAAATTCTGAAGCTGTCAATGTTTTCTGAATTTTAAAAAATTATATGCATGAACAAAGTTCACACATTTTGCAAAATGTATGTGCTGTCGTAGATTAAGGGTTAGATCCAGAATTCACTTATGCTACAAAAAGGGGAAAGAGGCATCTCTTGCTAACTCCCAACTTCTTTCTCTTGCATTCTGTGAAAATCCAATCTGAAGATTTGGGGAACCCTATGGAGAAGTGTTGGGCAATGAATGAGTCCTACTCTTGAGAAAGAGGCAGAATATAAATAACGTGATTTGTTGATTGAATGATTGGTTGATTGAACAAATGAATGGATACTTGAATCATGACTGAAATGACTGTTTCTGGAAGGTGCATGGAAAATTACTCCCTAATCCAACTTTCCATTCTCAGTAGGTGAATTTTGGGTCCATCCCTTAGAATGTTTAATGGGCATATACCAAACAAACTGGATTAATTATAACATCTGTTGTGAGATACTAGAATGTAGGCATTTTGACAAAATATCACTACGAGCACTATACTTTTATAGTGCTACTATTTCACTTTTATTCTCTGGCTGCCTCCTGTTGCATTCTGGGATTCATAGAGACTTAAGAGCTCTCTGGCTAAGAGATTTAAGAGCTCACTGCAAGTCCCAGAATGCAACAGGAGGCAGCCAGAGCAGTAAAAGTGGAATAATAGTACTATAAAAGTGTAGTATGGTAATCTCCAATGTGACTTTGATTCTAGCATACTTAAAATAAAGATTTGAAAAGAGAGAAAATATGAAGCTGAGAAGAGACATCAAGCAGTGCACAGTGTAGCACATCTGCAATTCAAATGAAATTATAAAGTAACTCATTGATTCCAGAAGGAAGGGCAACATGGTGTGCCCACAAATAAAGTTCATCACCAGGAGAAAGTGACTGTAAGTGCCATACCTGTTCAAGCAGCTGTCGTAGCCGGTGAAGCTGAGATTCCAACTGCTTGTTATGATCTTCCAAAATCTGCATTCTAGCCTCAAGACGACCTTTATGCTGCCGTAGAAGTTTGGCCTCTGCAATGAGTTCAGCATCTTCAGATGTATGCTGTGGTGATACTGCTGAGTCTGGGGGTGAGCTCAGGACATTCATACCCTTTCTAAGATGCTGTTCCTTTAGTTGCTCATATTCCACTTGTAGCATCCTAAAAAGCCAGTTTGAAAGAATAATCCCCTCATTTCATGGCATAGTAGACACAAAATAATTTAATTTAAAATTATGTCCTAAAAATAATGTGTTTCTCACTCAAGGTGATGGAAGCTATATGACAACTACCAAGATCTAATGTGCATACTTATTTTTTCTTAGATACAGCAGAACAGAAGGAGAAGTGCAGGGAAAGCTAGATATACACTGAATAATTTCTTGGCCAGAAACTTAACAGCTGTTTTAAGACAGAGCAGGGGTATTTTCTCATCCCAAAGACCACCTTACCCCATGATCAGGGCTAAATACAGATATGAGTGGTATCAAGGCCATGTATACAGCCAATGCACACAATCTGTACATCCAGACATTCCCCATTAATATGTATCTGTCACTCGATTCTCTCCATTATTCTCAGAGCACTTCATCTACCACCACTCTTTCTCTTGTCAGTCATCCTGTTGTCTCATCCTTTCTATCTCTGTCTCCCTGCCCATTCCTATGCTCTTTCCACGTCTACATCCACCTGCTTTCTCTCCACTCCCATTCCAGCTGCTTAGCTGATCCATATGAAACAACTGTGAACTGGCAGAATTTGACCTGCTGGTGCAAGAAGAGATCAAGCCCTTACAATATCATTGGCTTGTTCTGTTTCCTTGCTGAAGACTATGGGGGTTATCACACAACAGGAATTGGAAGTATAACCCAGTGGCATACCGAACACAATAATGAGTTTTCACTTTATTGTGTGAGAGATTATCTCATGCAATCGCTGGGAGTGGGAACGCATACTGAATGCAATCATGAGTATTCACATTAATGCATGATAGGTTATCACATGCAATCGCTAACAGTGGAAATGCATTCCAAACGCAATCCCACATCAATCCAAAAGTAAGTAAATTTGGTGAACTAGCTGACTCACAAATCCTCTTTGCAGGCTATCTTTTCCCAGGCTATCTTTTCTTTCGAAATTGAGAGGAATCCCTCCCGTGTGATAACCTTTCAAGTAATTGTGTTCATTTCTGAATTGACCTTGCTATCTTTTCTTGCAAAATTGAGAGGAATGCCTCCCATGTGATAATGCCCTAAGAAACCTCATTCCCACATCAGTTCTCAGTGGTTTCTGTAAATTATCTCAGCAAGGCATGGGGAGAGATGGGTGAGAGGATTGTACACTTACTTTTTCCTGCCTTGCTACTCTTCTGCTCGGCTAAAATGCAAAAACAGAACTGTGGAGTAGGGTCAAGAAAGGCTGAAGAATTCAACTGGGAGGTCTGTTGTGCCATATTTGGCCAACAGATTAGAGGTTCTCCACACATGGTATGTTTATTTAAACCACATTCATTACACCTAGAAAATATTTGTCATATACATGTGTCATCACATACCTATTTTACATTGGATAACTCTTCTATCAAAGGGATAACTGCTTTTGGCATGTTCAAATATTCAAATCATCAACCGATGCTATAACCTAAACATCAAGTTTTTATTTTTGGAAAATTACTTCTGAATTATAAAATCAGAAAAGAGTTGGAGGGACCCCAAGGGTCATCTAATCCAACCACCACCATGTAGGAATACACAATTACAGTACTCCTGAAAGATTCCCATCTCACCCCAGTTTAAAGACCTCCAAGGAAAGAGAGGCCATCCCCAACCTCAAGACAGTCCATTCCACTGTTGAACGGCTTCTTAATTTTGTCAGAACCTAGTGCCTAATCAGGAACAAAGGAACTTGCCTTCTAACAAGCCAGGCCTAACTGAGTCTAGCAATTTGACATGAAAAACAGGTTCTGCTACTGAGCAACAGGCTCTTTTCAGAGAAGAAACAGTACAACACTGCCTATTTCAAATCTTGCCTATGAAGGAAGAGAAATATCGAAGTAATCATTTCCTTTATGGCAAGCTAGGGATTGGGTTTGATGTAACAAGTGGGACAGGTGTCTAAATATCAGGATTGAGTTGAGCAGGTTTAAGTGATTTGTTGGAGAGCTCCATTATAGAAAGAATAATGAGTTAGGGAAAAGAGGAATAGTGTGGCTAATCTAGGAAAGAGTCAATTCCTTCCACCTGAATTTTGGAGGAGTAGTTGACTTTTCTGTTCCTCCTGCTTCACTGTATTCTGATTTTCCCCTGTTCTCAAATAAGACATTAGTGACTTTTTCCCAACCAAATTTCAAACATAAGTGCATATTAAAGAAGCTCCAGAGTCTTTAGAAGGAAAAACAACAACACCTTTGTTCCTCCTCAAGGTCTGAAATGATGCGTTCCAGTTCTCCTCGTTCCTCTTTCTCTACTGACTTCAAGATCTGTGCTGGGCTCTGTGGCTGACTCAAAGGTGATTCCCCTCCCAGAGTCTGACAGTACTGCTGGATAAGGGCGTGCTCATCCTCCCTAGAGACAAGAGAGTTAGCATAAATAACCTTTACAGTAGTTAATTATAATTACATTGTTATACTGTAAATTGTTTTCAGAATGCATTTAAAGTGAAGTCATAGTGAGTTTGCACATCTTATGGGACTGCTGTAAGATTGTTTGAAGAAACAAAATTGCTCTGAGGGATAGATGAAAGAAAGACAAACTGAAATTTTATAGACAATCACATAAAATGCTTCTTCGCATGGTGGTTAGATTGGTCCCTTTACTTTTATAGACCATATTCTTTGGCCCAGTTTATAGAGATTGCCTTGAAGAATTAAGTGCACATTCTAACTGCATTGCATACAAACCAGAGCGTCCACAAAGTTTGGGGTGCTGGATGTTTACTTAGGAAGGATCAGAAACTGATCATATCCTGAACAAATTAATCCTTTTATTTGCATCTAAACAACAGCAGCAGATGAACCTTTCAAAAACACTTGCAACCGTTCTTTCCACATTTTATTCTTTGGCCATCTGTTTACCCAGTTTAAAAAGTTGCTTTCTGCATAGCAGCTTTCTCACTATAACCAACTCAAGAACCCTTGAAAAATTAAATAATAAGGAAAAATATGCAAACTGTAAAAATTGAAGGAGAACAGAGTTTTAGATTACACTCTAAAATGAAACAGGCAGATAAAGAAAGGATGCGGGGAAAGCTTTCCAAGTGCTAGGCAACTACAGATATGAGAGGAACTTACACTGGGTATGCCAATAATAGTTAGAAAGGACTTAGTTATCAAGAGAACTCTGCCCTCCAGCTGCACAGCAAGACAATCTACATACCAGCCACACAGATCAAACCATTCAGTCCAGATCACAGCTTGCAATACACAAAACCTCCTACAGAAAAGACAGCTTTCAGAGCCTCAAATGAGTAGAGGAATCATACAGGTCTAGTCTGAGAGAGGTCAAGACAAGAGGAAAACACTATTTACTCAAAGGCCAGGGAAGGAATCACCCTCAGAACAATTACTTTAAAATAATGATTTTGTATAAATAAATTCTGACATATTTGGGAGAAATGTCTGCTCAAAAAGGCATGGGGTGGAGAACTGATTTAACTCAAAAGAAACTCTTCCTTGCTTTTAACAAGCCACAAGTGTCTATCACAGTAGTAGCCAAGCATGGCCCAGTCTATTTCCGAATCCTTGACTCTCCTCAGCTTCCTGGTCACAGACAAGGAGTGGCAATTTACTTTCCAAATAGGTTCCAGGAGCCCACTGCAATGTTTAACATCTTGAAAAATGAGGACATACAGTGACTTCTGCTGGGGAGTTGGCCATTTTTGGCAAAACCATGGGGCTTGTGCAGGGTCCCAGGACTAAAAGAAAAAAAAACCCTAAACAACCTGCCTGCCCAGGCAACAGATCCCATGATCTGTGGTTTAAAAACCCACCACCACCCATGCCTTGATGGGATACAAATTATAGCAAGCATGCAGGACAAAAAAGTAGACAATGTATATTTGGTATTATGAGTACATCTGGAGTGTTTGCTATCCCATGTACACTGTGGGAAGAAGCAAGTAATAGTATTATTGCATATAATATTTGTCTACAGTAAATTAAATACTTATTTGAAGTGCTTTTGTTTAGTTGATTTGATTTTTTTCATGATCAGAACAAGAGAACTTTCCTGCAACTCAAAATATTTTGGGAAGTAAAGCACTTTTTCAGTGTAAAATTATTTTTCTAGTGTAGCTACAATAAAAATAATTAGGCATAACTATTATATATTAAAAGAGTCCCTATCAAAATGTATTAACATGTGATGTTAGACCAATGTATATATGTATGTGTCTCTCCCTGTGTGTGAATATACACACACACAATAAATTAATGGTATCCATGTAGTCAAGAGCATGCATCTTTTCTCTCATCTGTCTTCAGTTAGCTATAGCCACAAATAGCTTTGACATCAGATTGTCACTGATGACAACTTCATTGCTGTGAAAGCTTCAATACAATTTTCAGCTTTTATGGCACTATAAAGTTATGTATAGTAAATATTATATCTTAGGAATATATTACATATTTGGAGCCACTGGCAACTCAAGACACAGCTGCTAGGTGAATAAGACGTGTAGGAAAATAATTTTAAACTAAATTGAAGAATCTGATTACAGTCATCATGTTTGCTAAAAATAAAAAAACAGTCTAAATCTCTTTAAATTATAGGGAGCAGTGCCTGCTTCTGAGCATCACAATCAAAGGCAACATTAGTTTTAAGAACAGGAAGCACCTTGATGCTAACACAAATATGCTGAGAGGAAAGTTCAAGAGCATGCACAATTTAAGACTATGATTAATTTTTTCATTTCTTCTTCTTTATTTATTTATTCAATACCAGAAAAGGCAGTTGTGTCCAAATTTCAGCATCAACTATAAATTTAAAACAGTGATCAAAGCAAACATCCCCCCCTCCCCCGGTCTTGAATAACTTGTTTCTCAAGTTAGGACCTGCTTGTTCAGCACACTTACTGAAAAATCTTCTATGATTTCAGACTCATTGTGAGTCTCTAAAGAATATAGTGTTCCAATACAAACTTAGGTCAAGCCCTTCATTCTTCTGACAACATTGCAAGCAAAAGATTGTGATAAGTAAGCACCAGCACCACACACAATGGTAACTTGTGCAGTGCAAAGTATTTTTATCCCTTGCATTCCACTGTTTCAAACTCAGAAGTTTTGAAGAGGACAAAGAGGAGGTTTATTGATTTGTCTATTATAAGCAGTATGCTTTGCAACTGATAAAGCTGTTCTTCACTGAAGTATCACCTGACAAAGAAAAGCTATTTATAGGGGGGAAAATGTAGCCTTGTTGTGGATTTTTTTCCCCCTACACTTCTCATCTGCTTTGCCAACTGATTGGTCTGAAAAGCAGAACATTGTGTCAGCTCACATGCCACCAATTTAAGATAGATTTATTAGCTACACAGCAATCCCAGTTGAATGCTTCCTTGCTGACCATATAATTCATACTAGAATAAAGGACAAGAAGCCAGAAGAAAACTCTCTAGTACTAAATTACAAGAATGTTGAAAGTTCAGCTCCAGAACAAAAAGGAAGATAACACATACAAGCAGTTCTTACTCGGTTTAGCACCATTCTTTTTGAATTGCCCTGTATAAACAGGCTGAGACTCCCTTATCCAAAATGCTTCTGTTGATGATTTTGGAGTTTTTTGGATTTTGGAAAAATTTTACATACATAATGAGATATCTTGGAGAGGGGACTCAAGTCTAAACATGAGATTCATTAATATTTTGTATACACCTTATACACATAGACTGAAAGTAATTTTACATGCAATATTTTGAATAGTTTTGTGCATGAAACAAAGTTTGTATATGCTAAACCATCGGAAAAGCAAAAGTGTTACTATCTCAGCCACCCCTATTCACAATTTTGGAATATTTCAAATTTCAGAACTCTGGATAAGAGAGACTTAATCTGTGTTGGTATTAGTGTGGCCCATGCAAACCACTCTTTGTTGTTATCTACCATGAGACATCTCCAAGATTTCCTGTCCTCCACTGCTCTGCTCAGTTCCTGCAAATTTATTCCCTTGACCTCTTTTATAGATTCCATCCATTTAGCATGCGACCTTCCTCTCTTTCTGCTTCCCCCCACCTTCCCCAGCATTAGTGTTTTCTCCAATGAGTTGTGCCTTCTCATGATGGGGCTAAAGCACAACAATTTAGTTTAGCCATCTTGGCTTCCAGGGAGATTTCTGTTTGATCTGTTCTAGAATCCATTTGTTTGACTTCTTGGCTGAGTACCCCAGCACTCTTCTCCAGTACCACATTTCGAATGAATCTTCTTCCTATTTGCTTTCTTAACTGTCCAGCTCTTTCATCCATACATGGTACAATGGTTTGTACAATTCTAACTTTCATGCTCAGTTGTATATCTTTGTATATCTTAGGATCTTTTCTAGTTCTTTCATAGCTGTCCTCCTCGTTTTTAGTCTTCTTATGAATTCTTGATTATAGTCCCCACTCTGATCAATGTTTGTTTCTAGGTATAAGAACTCTTTTACTATTTCTATTTCTTCATTGCCTAGGTTGAATTTGTATGAATTCTTCATTGTCTTTATTTTTATTTTCTTTATGTTCAACAATAAGCCTGCCTTTGCACTTTCTTCCTTGATCTTAGGAGTCGCTCACTCAAGGTCTATGATGTTTTCGCTAGTAGTATTGTGTCATCTGCATACCTTAGATTGTTGATATTTCCTCCTCCTATTTTTCACTCCTCCTTCTTCTGTGTTCAAGCCTGCTTTTTGTATAATATGTTCTGCATACAAGTTGAACAGGTAGGATGTAAAGGTGCAGCCTTGCCTGACCTCTTTGCGAATTGGAAGCCATTCTGTTTCTCCATGTTCTATTCTGACAGTAGCCTCTTGTCCTAAGTACAGGACTATCATCAGGACTATCAAATGTGTTGACACTCCCATGCCTTTTGCCAAACTGTAAGTTTATTTATGTAATCACAATAGACTTACACTATAGATGAAGGTCACTGGAAACCAGAGCACAGTGACAAATACAGAGTCCAGAGACAAGTGCTATAAAGTGCTGCTTGAGTCAAAGCTGTTCTTGACCTCCTGGCCTCCTGGCCTAAGAGATGCCTGTAATTGATCCCACAGAAAAGCCCTTAAGCCCCAAGGAGACTCTACAATGATTAAAAAAAAACTTTTCTGTAATTATTAATCTTTAGATAGGCATACAGGTTATATATAAACTATTATGTGCCTTCAAGTTGTTTCCAATTTATGACAACCCAAACTTATCACAGTGTTTTCTTAGCAAAAAATTTTTTAGAGAGGGTGTGCATTTGCCCTACTCTGAGGTTCAGAGAATGTGACTTGCCCAAGGTAACACAGTGGGTTTCCAAGGCTGAGCAGGGATTCTAATCCTGGCCTCCAGAGTCATAGTCATCTGGGCGGTTTGTCTTCTCTGGGTGGTGCTTACTCTGTTTTGGGACAGGAGACTGAACTTCCCCTAAAGCACACATAGCAACTCTCTGGACCTGGAGCCAGATCACATTATGCAAGGGTCCCAAATTGTTTCTCTGGGCTTTGCTTGAAGGCCATATCTCCTTTCCCATGACACCATAATTTGGTGGTTACCAGTTTTTGCAGAGATCCTTTTCCATACTAAAAAGCTGAACAGCCCCTCTCAAGCCTTAAGCCTAGTACAGACTGGTGCTTTGCGCTGGCATGGGGCTGAAAGTATGGCTTGGTAGAGCAGAGCGTCCGCATGCTCCCAAGCCCTACCACACACTGCCGTTTACATGGGATGCGCCATGATGACGTGCCTCATGCGCCGTGTCCAAACGGTGCAGCGCATGAGGCACTGCACTAGGGCGCTTATGGCACCTCTGTAGTGGCAGACAAAGGAGTCGCATTTCACGGCTTCTTTTTCTGAGTGCATCGTTGCTGCGACGTCTGTATCCTCATCTGTACAGCTCCTTAGTTACTGACAGTAAGAGCTTTGAAGTAAAAGACGTTGGTAGTTTGGCCCTTCCCTTTTGCCACTGGAAGGTGGCCCCCAACAATTCTGAAAGTGAAGCTGGCGCTTGGACCAAAACAGCACTCTTCTGCTAAACTACAGCAGCTAAAGGATCAGTTAAAGGTTTGTAATTCTGGAATATTTTTAGTCCATCATTATCACTAGAGGTACAAATGTGCTATGAGAAGCGTTTATCAGCATAGTTTGGTATACCAATCATTGCACTATTTGGGCAGAGATAGCCTTTCAATAGTTATTCAGATCTCAGTTACCTCCCATTTGGATTTTGCTGAGCATTGCATGTGAGACTGTAAATGATCCTGAAATTTCAGGTGATCCAAAACAATGTGGCCACATTATGAATGAGGATGACTTTACGATATGCTCCGGCTGGAAGTACATTTCTAAACCTAATTCAAACAGATTGTTTTTACACTAAATGGCTTATGATCAAGCTATCTGAAGAAGCATATTCATCAACCTGAACCCAAGGTAATAGTTTGTACATTTTGTTTGGCCCAATAAAGGTATTGTTGTTTGGATGTTATAGGATTTGCTATATGGCCAATATGGCTACCCCTAGATGTTTTTTGGATTTCAAGATACCACGTTTTAGTCATCACAAGGGAATTTTAAAGAGAGAGCCAGTGCACTGGGACCTTGCCATCTGAGGCTTGTGCCTCCAAGAAAGATAAAGTATTTTTTCTAATATTGGCAATGATTGGCATGCTTTACCTCTAGACAACATAACATTTTCCTGATGCAAAACATGAAGACTTCTTGAAAAATTCAGTGTTTCCTACCTACATAGGAGCCTCTGGCTTCACAAAGCAAGAAGACATGCTGGCTCCCAAGGAAACTTCTTCCTTGAATTGCAAATGGACACTAAATTTCCTTGACTTTGAAAATCTCCCAGTGACCGCATGGACAAAGGGGGAGGTGCCAGCCTGTAGATAGCCCTCCTTACCATCTGAACTAAGACCAGAAAGAGAAAATGTAGGCCTATTACTAGCCTCTTCAATTTTATTCTCTTGTTTGCCTGATGAAGAAGCTAGTGTGACTTTGAAAGCTTACAACATGTAACTGTGAATTTTGGTTGGCCCAATAAAGGTATAATTGTTTAGATGTTATTGCCAACTAGTTACGGTAGTGATTTTACCTGATTGTTGATTTTGATCTATTGTCATTCAAAGCTAGTCCTTTAGAAATGATGCTTACAAAGTCCATTCAGAAACAAAAGGTCAAAGGAACAAAACAGAAGTAGTAATTGATTTCTTTACCACTTAATGTCCAACCTTATATGGCAGTTTTTGTAGATGAAAAGAAAATGCAAGACTTAAGGTGTAACCTGGTAATTATCTGCTGAGTCATGTCAGAGTTACTTCTGATGGGGTTTTGCTTGGTAGGCTTGAAAACAAATAAGTCAAGCAAAGAAATGCTATCCAAGGAGCTGTGATGGCCAAATGTCCACTTTTTTTTCCTGGCCAATTAACAAGCTCCAATATTTCTAGTTTTATAGTGTCAACAACACCTCTGAATATCTGGGACAATCCAAATATTTTTGCATAAGCTCATTTTTTATTTTAAAAAATAAATGAAAACCAGCCTATTGTGTAGTTTATATCTAGAATTATATTCCTTTAAACAAGTCAGCATCAGAAAATTATGATCTTGTCAACCTTATCCCTCGTGTTTATTAGATTCACAAATCACAACTTTATACCATTATTGGCAGGCAGTCTGTGACTGCATGTATATCAGAAGAAAAGATAAAAGAAAATGGGATTTGCTTGTTTAAAAATGCCTGTACAGCTAAGTCTGTGAATTGGCAGGGACCTGTGCAATGGCTTTTTTATAAACTACATTTCTGTAAGGAAAGAAATGCTGCATCACAAAAATAATCTTTATTAAGTTATTCTCTTCAGCTACCCAAACATTACTAATTTATAGTACAAATCAGTACTACCACAAATACTGACAGTTATTATATTTCATGCTATTTTATATACTATACCCAATGAGCTTATATTATTATGAGAATGCAACATTAATATAGGCCACTGGGAAAGTCTAATTATTACTCATTTCCTAGGAGCTAAAATTCACAGCAACTGATGAATTTATCAGACAGTTACAATCAAATGTGTTGACATTTTCTGGCAATTATACTTCCTTAATCTACTTACACACTTCCTGTGGTGGAGCTACCATCTGTGAACAAAGAACCATTGGTCCGTTCCATCTGGGCCAGTCTAAAAGACAGAGAGAAAGTCATGTAAGGGGAGAAAAAGTCCACATTCTACCTGAGTTGTTGCTTCAGGAAACTGCAGCAGCTTAAGTTAATGTGAGCCTATCAAAATAAAATGCTCATTCTTAGCTAACTCCAAAGAACAGTTTTCAGGCTTATCTTCTTTTTAAAAATGTGGTTAGATTTTATTCTACATCATGTCATAGTTATAATATTATACAATATAATAGCGAGGAAAAAGAGCAGTTGGGTACATCTCCATCAAGCCTGGGCTACAGCTGATGCTTACAGCCCTATTCTCCAATTGCTTTGGAAGATCCAGGTGCCTGCCAAGACCTAACAACTACAGAACTTAATTTCCCCCTCCTTGTTCTCCACCCTTTCCCCTTTGTGTGTCATGTCTTATTCAGATTTTAAACATAAGGGCAAGGACTGTCAGATTTACTATTTGTAAGCCTTTACTGGCTAAGGGATAAGTTATAAATTCTACAAACTAACAAAATATAATTGTTCCAGTTTCTGCTACTTCCTTATCGAGACCTATCATTGTTTATCACTGTTGCCTTGTCTGTCAAAATGTCTCCCCAGTTTGTTTGTTTGTTTTCTTCCTACTAGTGGATCATACAGCTGGTCATAAATAAAGATGTCAGTGAAACAAATAGGCTGCAACCTGTAAAGGGTGGGAGTAACATTTTTGGGTCAGGGAGGAAGAAACACCAACAATCTAAGCTATGCAAATGATATTATACTACCAGTGGAAAAGATATCTTAGAGGTGTGACACAAGTCTAAGCATGAAATTCATGTATATTTCTGGCACCAGGTGCCACAACAAACTACAGCTCCCAGAATTCCATAGTAGTGAGCTATGGCAGTTAAAGTGGTGTCAAATCAGATTATTTCTGCAGTGCAAATGTAGCCAGAATCAGGGAGCTCATGGGCCTAAATCTGCAGGATCTAAACAGAGCACTGGAGGATTGGGGCCCTGGAGATGTCACATCCACAGGGTCATGATGAGCTGGAGTTGACCTGAGAGCAGTTAATAACAACAACATATGTCTATTTATGGAAATCACATATGTAATTAGATTAAGAATGGATGCAGTGAAGTGAAGATTTTTACTGTGTTCTCATGTTTAAACCTAGCCACATACTTAGGACATTTACAGAGATCCCAATCTGTCTCCCTGGCTCACCAAAGACACAAGGAACAGGCACTTCTCAGTGGTTATACCAAAGTTATGAAATTCATTCTCAAGGCAGGATTACATTCTCCACTAAAAATGTATCTTAGTTTTGTCTCTATTGGTTTTAAGAGAACAAATGAAAATAATTTTCTTCCAAATGGGTATTTGGAATCAGAAGACTAATGAATCAGTGGTTACTACTACTACTACTACTACTACTACTACTACTACTATGTTTGTTGCATTGCTTGGTTGTTCCCTTTTAAACTCTCTTTTATTGTGATAGTTGTATCTGTGTAAGCTGCTATATGGACATATTTGAGTCCAAAAGAGAAATAAAAATATCATCAGCATCATCTTTATTTACACTTGCCTTTTCCCCCGAAACTGGAAGTAGCTCCATATTATCAATTTATATTATTCAATCATCACTTTAATCAAAAATTATCTTGTCTTTACATCCAAAACGATGCTTTTGAACATATTTTATATATTTATATCATTTGCAGTTTTCACTATATGAAATATAAAATATATTTTTCTTATACATCTTACCTGTTAGCATATTGCTCTATCCTGGAATGTGTGTCATCATGAAATAGTTGGGGAGACTGGGAGGGACTAAGATAGAAAGCAACAACAGCAAATATTGATTCAGCAACAAAAGTAAATATTGATTCAAACTGTCATGTTATGGGGGGGGGGGAGCTTTTATAATATTTGACATACAATATTAATTTTTAAATGGTGATATGACTGTTAACCAGCTCAAGAGTCCATGGATCTATTACTGATTACACTCCATTAAAAAAAACTATTAAATTTATTTAACCACAATCCTTTGGGAATTTCCCCACTGTCTCTCCTATGAGGATGATTGGGAGACACAACCGTTAATAAAATATACAAAATAAGTACTTTAGAGACTGAACCCAGCATCTGTCCAACAAGCATTACAGATACTCACTCATATTGTTCTGGCCACATACTGATAAGTGTGATTGGACTATAAAGAGAGGAAAAAAGAGGGAGAGGGAGAGAGAAGAGACAAATACGGCAGAGGAGCTTTAGTGCAATTTAAGCTGTTAAAAACATGAAGTCCACCTACTAAGACTCTTTAAAGCACCTCTCTTTGATAATAATTTTATGAAGGGTCAAAACATTCCTTTTGCTATAACGGAAACAAAAAATCTTAATGTACTGGAGATGGGAGATATCTTTCAAAAGCAAGGAACAATAGCAACAGTCTTAAAACCAAGAAAAATGTCAAACCTATTGAAATGAAGAATATTATTTGCTTCCAGTATTTAGATACAGTATTCAACTTTCATATTTTTGGCATGAATATTGTTGAAAAGGAAGCTGAGGGAAGGGGATACATGAAATGTGAGTACAGTGGGCCCTTGTTATCCCCAGGTTTGGTTGCAGGACCCTGTGGATAACAAAATCTGTGGATGCTCAAGTCCCATTAAATACAATGGCATAGTAAAAATGGTGTCTGTGGATAAAAAAAGCTGTCAATAAGGAGGGCTGACTGTACTTGTTGCATGCCTTCAAGAATCAAAGGTGAATGTATTATAGGGTTTTCTTGGCAAGATTTGTTCAGAGGAGACTTGCCATTGCCTTCCTCTGAGGCTGAGAGAGTGAGACTTTTCAGTGAGCTTCCATGGCTGAACAGAGATGTGAACTCCACTCCTAAAGTCCTAGTTCATCACTCAAGCCACTACACCACACTGACTCTAGTGTGAATATTACACAAGAGTAATTCTAGTAGTAACCATTTACAGAGTAATGCTTTCCCTGTCTGCTCAAAAGTAAGTCAAACTGGCTTTAATCAAGCTTAATCACAAGTTAGTAAGTATGCAGTTTGCAGCCTTAATGGTATAGTTAAATTGCAGACACAGAATACAGTTTAGAGGAGTGAGCAAGTGAAGCCCTTCATATATTGCTAGACATCAATGTAGCCACCAGTGGCTACACCAGGTAGGAGTCATGGAAACTGCAGTCCAAGAATATCTAGAGCATTGGTGGGTGACTTGTGCCCCCCCCCCCCATATGCTGTTGGACTGAGTATAGCATATGCTCTAGCCAGCACAATCAGCAATTAAGTATTCATACATACATCTTGGCTTTTTCATCTTTCATTTTTACTGTATTCCAGTTTAACACACACATTTTGCATTATTTCTGCTATTCAGGCTAATGGTATCAATGGGGCTTTCTAGATTGGCAGGAAAGTGTGACATGAAGTTGCCTTTTCCTTAATGCTTAGCAGCTGCACCACAGCCTTTAGATGGAGCTGCGCTGTTCCACAGTTTTTAAAAAAGAAGCTGGGAAAACCAACACCTTTTTAAAGGTGCTTCTTCTCCCCTAAAACGCAAAAAAAAAAAAAAAAAAGCGTGTTTTCATGGCACACTTTCCCTTTTTCTCATCTAATGGCTAGACTTTCATGCAGCCATGAACACACTTCTTTTTGCCAATCTAGAATGCCCTAATATACATTAAAGGAACTTTTCACTTTTGCTATTAAAATATCTTCATGATAGAAAATTCTAAACAGAAAAGCACTGGTCTATATTCAAAACTTACGTCTCCAAATTGTCACCTTCTAAGACTGTTTGCACAGGTAGATATCCAAGCCGTGGGTGTTTAGCAAAATACTTCTTTGACCGAAACTTATTCTTTAGCACTTTAGTGAAATCTCGTACATCTTCTCCTGATGTTGTCTAGGTAAACAAAAATATAAAAAACACAGATTAAATATTCACAGTGCTATTGGCTTTCAGTAAATCATCACTTTAGGATGCCATGTATAAATCAAACAATGATTTCAAAAATCTAAAATGAGTATTAAAACCTGAAAGCAAAACAGTAAGAGTGTTTAAAAAATGAGTGTAAAAAGTACATTCTTACTTTGTCACTTGCCTTAAAAGCTCAGCAGTTCTTAAATTAGGTAGCTAACTCTACATGTTTTTCAATTTAATAAAGTGACTTATAACAAAAGCTTGAACTGGCAAAAAACTTGAAAGCCATCAAATTATGTCTAAAAAAAAAAAGATAATTTAATCACAAACATTATTTTGTGATTATTAATTTTTAATTTTATTAAATATTTTAATTCGTTATTTTTTGGCCTAAGATTTTAGGCCTAAGGGTCTTTTTCTCATTGCCAGGTGAATCAAACATAAAAAAGACAGCAAGAATGCATGCTCCTATGAAACTTCCAATTCCTCATTTGGATGGTCTCTATGGTCCATAGGAGCAATCCGTGTGATATATTCAAACCTCCAGTTATGGGCTGGAGTAGCTGATATTTAACTACAAAACTGACTGTAGCACAGTCCTTTCAAAGGTGGCCTGTACTGATTTATACTTGTCCAGCTTATAATGCCTCTCAAATGTTGATGATTCCTTCTACTCTGTTGCACTGTAAACATCCTGTAGTTATGCTGACACCGTATAGGCTGTAATAGTAGCCACTGAGTGAGTAGGCTGAGGCCTCATGTTGCTTGGTCGTGGTCCTTTTGTTAAGTCATAACATAAAAAAATGCATGCCTTTAGCCATCCAGCGACTCTGTTAATAAGGTTATTTTGGATCAATTTCAGTCTATGAGTATTGATGACATAGACAATCAGACCACCTGCCCTCTAGATCCCTACCCATCCTGGCTGGCCATCCACGCAGGTGAGGCAACCTTGAAATTGCTTCTGGATATAATGCCTCCTTCAGGGAAGGCCACTTTCCATCAGTTCTAAAATTAGCAGTGGTTAAACCCATCCTAAAGAAACCTTCCCTTTATCCCCTGGATAAAAACAACTATCAGCCAGTATCCCTTCTCCCTTTTTTGGGTAATGTGATTGAGAGGGCACTTGCAAATCAGCCCCAAGCAGTCTTGGATGACACCGATTATCTTGATCCATTTCAAACTGGCTTCAGGTTGGGATAAGGAGTGGAGACTGCCTTGGTCGCCTTGGTTGATGACCTCCGTCTGTGCATCGACAGGGGAAGAATGGCCCTGTTGGTATTCTTGGACCTCTCAGCGGCCTTCAATACCATTGACCATGGTATCCTTCTGGAACGCCTGAGAGAGTCTGGTATCAAAGGCACTGTATTGTGATGGTTCCAGTCCTACCTCTCAGGCAGATTCCAGATGATGTTGCTTGGAGACGGTTATTCGACCAAGACGGAGCTCAAATCGGGTGTCCCTCAGGGCGTGATTCTGTCTCCAATGCTATTTAACATTTACATGAAGCTGTTGGGTGAGATCATCCGGAGACATGGGACAGGGTGTTATCAGTACACTGATGACACCCAAATTTATTTCTCTATGTCTTGGACTGTTTTAGTGACCAAGGAGAGCATCGCCCCTCTGAATGACTGTTTGAGGTCGGTAATCGACTGAATGAGGGAACATAGACTTAAGCTGAATCCAAACAAAACGGAGGTACTCGTGATAGGTAACCCTAACCCAGGTATGGCGATAAGTCCACCAGTCCTGGATGGGGTCACACTTCCCCCGAAGGACTGTGTCCGCAGCTTGGGGGTGCTCCTGGACTCATCACTTCAGCTGTCCTGTCAGATTGAGGCAATGGCCAGGCTGCTGCTATCAGCTTCGGCTGATATGCCAGTTGCAACCCTACCTGGAGCAGCAGGACCTAGAAACGGTTGTACATACGCTGGTAACCTCCCGTCTTGATTTCTGTAATGCGTTGTGCCACGTTCGGAAGCTTCAATTGGTACAAAATATGGCAACCAGACTGGTCGCTGGAAAATCTAGATACCACCATATTATACCTATTTTAAAGTCATTGCACTGGCTGCTTATTAGCTTCCAGGCACAGTACAAGGTGTTAGTTATTACCTATAAAGACCTATATGGCTTGGGTCCAATTTACTTGAAGGAACGCCTCCTCCCATATAATCCTTCCTGCACACTCTGTTCCCCCATGAAGAATATCTTACAGTCAAGACAGACCAGACTGGTAGTGACTTCCTGGAGGAGTTTTTCTGCTGCCGCTCCAAAAATTTGGAACAAGCTGCCAGAAGAGATTCACCAACTACCCTCTCTCGAGGCTTTCAAAAAGGCGATAAAAACAATCCTCTTCCGACAGGCCTTCCCTGATTTATTATGGCCAGAATCAATTGAATCTTTCCACCTTCTACACTCCCCTGCTATTTCATCAGTCGCAAATGTTAACTAATTTGATCTTATTGTTAGGTTTGTATGGTTTTACTGTGTTTTTAATTCTTTTAGGAGGGAGGTTTCGGGTTAGGGGATGGGGGTTTCTGTCAATTTTATTATTTGTATTATATAAATTCTGCTGTTACCTGCCTCGATCCCCAAATGGAAGAGGTGGGATATTTTATTATTATTATTATTATTATTATTATTTTGCATTTTGAACTTTAGAGGTTTTATTGCCCATAGATTTGGATGGAAGGAAACAAATAATGCTTCCGTTCATCTAGTCAGGTTAGTCCTCCCAATGTATTTCCATACTATCCTTCTCACATCCAATGCTTGCCATTTCCTTTCTAATGCATGTGTTGTGGCAAATTTATAGACTGATGTATACACTTATGTTGCCTACATTTCAGTAAAAAGGTTGGGTCAAGAGTCAATGTTAACCCCAAATCCACAGCCTTGAATTTGTTGGTAATGCCTCCAACTCTGACATCCTTCTTGCAGATGTGACAGGCCCCCCCCCCAAACACTACTTTGAATGTCAATAGCCTTTACAAGGTTTTTTTCATTGGCTCAAATGGTGGCATTGCCAATCTGTTCGACACCAGATTTAAGTTCCATGTCGGAAACCTGTGTAATAAGTTAAGGTTGCTCCTCTTAAATATATTTTAATGTGAAGATGAGATGACAATGCCTAGCCTTTAGGCCTAATTATTGTGCCCAGTGCTGCAACTTGGCTTTTAAAGGTATTTGGTTGTAAACCTTTATCAAGTTCACTTGTAACAACAACAACAACAACAACAAAAGTCCTTTATATAATTGCCTTTATGTCGACATTATGTGATTTTGCACTACTTTGTAAAGACTCTCCAAGTATATTCTATGAGTCAATGGTTTTCTAGATGCTAAAATAGGTCCAATACACACTGCAGAAATAATCCAGCTTGAGAATGCTTTAACTGGCCTGACTCAATGCCAGGGAATCCTGGGAATTGTAGTTTTGTGAGATATTTAGCCTTGTCTGTCAGAGAGCTCTGGTGCCACAATAAACTGCAACTCCCAGAATTCCCTAGTACTGATCTAGTGCAGTTAAAGCAATCTCAAACTGAATTATTTATGCATTTTATTTTGGACCATAGTGTCCATCACCAAATATATATAACCACACTGTTCTAAGACTTTCCTTTCAATGTCCAAGCAATCAGTTTCAACCATTTTGGATTTGGGTGAACAACTGAACCCTGATGTAAAAGGTCCAGCTGATCTGGTAGATGCCAGCAGACTTTTATGGACATTCTTACCAACAGCAGAAATCATGGATGTCTCAGCTAGTAAAGTGCTACCAGCACCAAGGCAGCAATTTCCTTGCAAATTTTTGCCAATAATTTCTGTATTATCAGTATCAATAAGGAGTCTCTAAGGCTATGGCAAACTTTTGAAGGTCTTTAAATAGAGGTTGGACAGGCATCTTTCATGAGTGCTTTAACTATGTATTTCTGCATAGCAGGGAGTAGGACTACATGACCGTTTGTGGGCCCTTTCAATTCCAACATTCTACAACTCTTTGAGTATATGAATTACTTTCTACTGTGTAAATTAAAACACTAAACCATTAAACCAGTTATCAATAATGCTATTGTTGAAAGACATAGTAACTGGCTCATGTTGGTGGCACTTCGATCAACTGAACTTATAGTGCATGTATGTATGGAAAATGTGTGACCTCTGAATACATTTGGACGACAGTTCCCATCACTAAGTGGCGTAGTCTGTGGTAAAGGATGAAGGAAGTTACAGTCCAAGAAGTGGAGAGCTACACATTCTCTATCCCTGTTGTAGAGATACATTCCTATCCTCGTAAGACAGACTGCAGAAGAATTTCCACTGAATAAAACAAAACCATAGTGTTGCAGACAGTGCATAAGAGAAAGCAGGAATTGATCAGTGTTGTTGCTGAGAGCATATGACCTTTAGAGAGTTTGGCTGCAGGTTGTGTCATTTAGCCCTGGCTTAGACTTCCCAATAAAGTTCCATTAAGTATGCAATCTCACTTCTATTTATGATACACCAGCATGGAAGCTATTCGTCAGTAGTCTGTGTTTGTTGTCCTTGCATGGTTTCCAAATAATTCAGTAAGGTTTTGTGACTGGCTTATTGGTTTTTAAGGTGCTGCGTGGACAAAATCCATTTCACTTTATTTGACTTATTGCTCCATTTGTTCCTAGCCACAGACTGAAAAGTGCTGAAGCTGACCTTTTCCCCATTCCATAATTTCACTTTGAGGCTTGAAACGAGAAGGGGCTTTTTAATGCATCCCCACCAGAGAACTCCATCACTTTTGCTGAACTGAGACATGTTCAAGATTTTAATATATGTAAGACCTGATTTAACCTAGCTTTCAGAAGCATTTTGAAACTTGAGTACTAAATGTAACTTTAAAGAAAATCTTGCTGATTTATTTAAGGCTTCTAGAATTTGTTGGGGTGCAACTGCCATCAGACCTAGCCAACATTCCAACAGGTTTTGATTAAACAGTTACCAATATTTCTTGTTTCTCTAAATGCTGCCACTATTCTGTTAAGGCACCTTGGCTTGCTGAGGTCCAATGATGAAATTCCTGAGAGAAGCACTTTGGTGACTGTAAAGAAGGGCCTCATATTCTCCTGTCCAGATTAGGTACCTCACTTCAGTGTAACAGAAGACCCCTATTATGTTGTTCTGCTTTCATTCTTGGAGTTCTCAAAACATCATTATTTCATCCTCTATGTGGTAAGTCAAATCAAAGTGAAAAAATATCCATGGTCTTTGAACAACTGCCCAGATCCTTAAAAACTGTATGTATGTATGTATGTGTGTATGTATAAATATGCATGTATGTGTGTATATAAAAGGTGCAAAAAACCTGAATGTGCATTTGTTTATGTATTGTTAAGTTTGTTATATGCAAGATACAGATGGTAATATGGATTTCATCATTTGGAGCCATGGAGAAAAAGATATGGCTGTATTTCTGAACCATTTGAACAACATCCACCCTAACATTCAATTCACAATGGAAAAAGAAAAGGAAGGAACATTACCATTCTTGGATGCCCTAGTCATCTGCAAAACAAACCAACGTTTGGGCCAGAAAAACCCAGAGGAGGGAAGACAAACGACCACCCAAAGGGAAGGTATTTTTACCATACATCAAAGGAATCACAGGCAGATTAGGGAAACTGATGAGGAAACATAACCTTCAAATGGTTTATCAACCAACAAAGAACATCCAGCAAATTCTTCACTCAGCCAAGGACAAGAGAGACCCACTCACAACCGTAGAAGATGCCAGCCACAGATGCTGGCGTAACGTCAGAAAGGAACTCTTCTGGAACATGGCCACATAGCCCGAAAACCCCACAAAAAACTAAAGAGAAGGTTATGGAATAAATGAAGAACAATCCATAAGGAAAAATTAGGAAGTAAGTACTCACTGGTATGCAATACTCCACCATTGGATAATGTAACTTGTGGCCCTTTGCTGTACGTCCAGAAAAGAAACAGCTCTGGCAGACATCATAGTTGAAATGTTTCAGGCTCCGATACCTGTAAATGCAATGAAAAAATAACAACCTGTGAATGCAAGGAAAAAATAACAAATACACTTCTTTTTGCCTAAATCTAAAAAAAAAAAAAAAAAAGAGCCAAGCTCAACAAACTCTGCAGCTTGATTATAAAAAAACCTTAATATATTCTTGCTATTTGATTCTATCTCCTATGTGCATTGGTATACACTGCTAAATAGAAATGCCACAGACGAGGGGAAAGGGAAATCTTCCAATACTGGGTGCAGACAATGTCTGTGAGTGGAGCACACACTTCATCTGATGTTTAGATAACCTATCCATTTCCTTGAACCTCCCCATGCTGCCGTGCATGGTTTTCTGACCACTATGAAAGTTTTTGATGGGTCAAAGGGGCATGGACAGGCCCTTTACACATGCATTTATCTGGACCAAACCCTCCGTATTTTTGCATTTGCCTATAATACTATTGTAGGGATTTTACAACAATACAATTACATCACATTTTGTGGCATTACTAGTAGTGCTACCCTGATGTGTTATGGAAGCTAGAAGAATACTGTACATATTCATGTATAAGTCTAGAAATTTTAATCAAAAAATGATCCAAAAAACTGAGGTCGACTTATCCATGGGTCAATGTACCTTAACTTTTTATTTTAATAGTAACCATCCCCTTTTCTGAGTGGCAAAAGGTAAGAGCTTAGTCCACCCCAGGAGAACCTAAAACAAGCGCCAAACCCCTCTACTCTTTCCCTGCAGTGCTACTACTGGCCTTTTTGAATGTCTGGGTAGGAAAGCTGCAGTGTGCTTTGGCATCATTTTCCTTTCCTTCATCTTTTACATCCTTTGTTACATGCCTTTAAGTTTCACCCTCAACTTATACAAGGGTTATATCCAAATCCACAATTTTTGCCCCCAGACCTGCTCTCAACTTATAGATGAGGTCGACTTCTAGTCAAGTATATACGGTAAGAGCAGGCTATTGAGTTATCTGTTTCTCATGGTCTGTCCCCCCCCTTTCCCCCTTCCATCATTTAGCTCTGTGGCAAGCTTTCAAGAAAGAAAGGAAAAGTTATAGCCAATGGCACAAATATGTATAGGTCCTTGGCACATTAGAAAAATAAACTGCCACTTCCCCACATCAGATAGCCTGAGAAGTACTGATCTAGCACTGATCAAATTTACAAAATAGTTTATAACATTAAAAACAGAATAAAACCCATTAAGAAAAATAAAACCTTCAAAATAATTTAAAAATCAACAGCAGCATATTCAGTCCTCAATACCTACCAATAAAGACTTATCCCCCCCCCATGTCCCCAAATAACTATACTTCCCATGTAATATTAAACCATGGTTTATTTAGCCAAACTATGGTTTTCAAACCATATCAGGCAAACAATTACAGATTATTTTTGATCAGCAACAAACTACAATAAGAAATCATAAGTACAAATTGCCTATAAATCTCCGCTTACAATGTCTGTGGTTTGCTGTTAAGTCTGAACATAGGATCTGTGTTAATTACTGTATATACTCATGTATAAATGTAGAAATTTATGTCACAGTACTGTATCTTAACTCTTATTTAAAAGAAGGAACCATCCCCTGGTGAAAAGTAAGAATACAATCTGTCCTGGAAGCACGAACCCCCTCTACTCTCTCATTCATCCATTCTTAAGAGTAAGCACAAAGAGTTATGTCTAATGGAATTTTGTAAGTTCTTTGACATTGTTATGCCTTGCTATATCCTTTAGATCCTTTGCTGTATGCCCCTAAGTTTTACCCTCAACTTATCCACAGGTCATAGCAAAATCCATAATTTTGGCCTCAAAAACTGCCCTTGACTTATACATGAGGTCAACTTATAGTCGAGTATATACGGTACTCCATATACACACATGCTACTAGTCAAATTACATGTGTGTAAAGCAGGAGCACTTAGAAAATAAAACCTTCCCCTAAACTAAATAGCCTGCCTAATTTTACAGCAACTTTGTGAGGACTGAAAAAATTAATGGGACCTCAAACTACTTTATCACGACTGCAAGTTAAAAGCACAGCTAAATTCTTAGGGAGATATCCTGTTTCCAAGCCTATGGAGAATCAAACAAATAGCCTTCCAAAGGAATGAAAAATTCCTAACACTTCATCTGGATGATTACCAGTTATGAAGCAAAGGGGACAAACTCATTTGCTGGACACAAATAACTACAAGAATAGAATGCATTTCATGCTTACTGCCAAGGAGTTGGATATTTATTAACTAAACAACAATTTGGGGGTGAGAGGGAGTTAGTATTTTCATTGCATGTGGACAGTAAGTAGATAAAAGCTTCCTGGCACTGGTTTTCTGAAGGTTTAGATGTAGTGTCCTGGAACAGTGGGGCAAGTATGTTGAATTTTTCTCAGAGCTGGCAAAGGACACTTGCATAGCCAGAGGGGAAATACAAGCATCCTTCTTAGGCTCTAAACACTAACCATTTCATTCTGCAAACAAGTATATGGAAAATTCAGTAGAGGTACTAGCAGAAGCTCTGTAAAAGAGAAATGGTAGTGGCATCTGCCATGCGAGGGGAAAGGCCAAAAGCTTGTTTATACCAGGTTGTTGTTTAGATTCTAATTGATAAATGACAGAGAAGAGGCAGAGAAAAATGAATCAGGACGTGTTTCTCTCTCTACAACACTGGTCCAGGCTTGGCCAATAAACCATGTTTGAAAAGTTCCTGGCTTAGTGTTAAGGATGAAAGCAGTCAGAATGTCATCTAATGCAAAAATAGCAATGATAGGAGGCTAAGTAATGCTTTGCTATTGTATAAATGTGCACTCTCAGGGCCATTGTACACCTTGTCTTTGGCCATTTCTCCTTCCATTCCTAAAAAGTAACTTTTCCATAGCGCTGGTTGGGGTAGAGGCAGCTCCCCTTCCAGTCATTCATTCTGAGACCCCCGAGTATTTCTGTTAGAATGCAACCTGTTCTGCGCACCCTAAACTGAAGCCAGCTGCCTTCAGATGTTATGTAAAATGTGGAGAAACTGGAGCGTGTCCAAAGAGAGTGACTAAAATGTTTAAGGGTCTGGAAACCATGCCTTATGAAGAAAGACTTAGGGAGCTGGGTATGTTTAGCCTGGAGAGGAGAAGGTTTAGGGGTGATATGATAGCCCTGTTCAAATATTTGAAGGGATGTCATATTGAGGAAGGAACAAGCTTGTTTTCTGCTGCTCCAGAGACTAGGACCCGGAACAATGGATGCAAGCTCCAGGAAAAGAGATTCCATCTCAACATTAGGAGGAACTTCCTGACAGTAAGGGCTGTTCGACAGTGGAACACACTCCCTCAGAGTGTGGTGGAGTCTTCTTCCTTAGAGGTCTTTAAGCAGAGGCTGGATGGCCATCTGTCGGGGATGCTTTGATGGAGAGTTCCTGCATGGCAGGGGGTTGGACTGGATGGCCCTTGTGGTCTCTTCCAACTCTATGATTCTATGATTCTATGATTATTTATGTTATCAGTCTTGAAGTTAGAAATAGTTCCCAAGCTAGTTAACTCTCATATGTGGAAAGAGGTACAATTTTGTCTTCTGCCTAAATCAAGAAACAGTTTTACGTCATCCCTGTTTTCAGATACTCAAACAGAATGCCAGAAGGGGCATGGAACCCAGTACTTGTCCCTATCATTGTCCCATCTCAACTAGATCAATGGCATTTGCATAAATACTGATTTACCATTCAGCAATTCATCAGTGGGTCTATTCTAGTTGGGATTAGCAACTGGATGTAGACCATACCTTTCTAACATGACACAGCAAGTGGATCAGTCTTTCCTAGCACATACATCCTTCCACACACATTGATATGTGCTCATGCAGACAAACTTGGACAAAGTTAATATGTCACATGTACATCAACAGTAAAACAAGCCTGTCTGAATGTAAGTGCATTGTCACATGAACTATTTAGAGGAATATGTCAGTAAGATCAAAACTGAGCAAATGAAGGTGTGGATGCAAATGCAAACACACCCATGCTGTGTTTATTCTTTCCTGTCTATAAATGACAATTTAACCAGACTACAGTATATTAATAACTTGTAAGAAAATAGGAGAAAAAGGCCTTGAACATCTCCAGTGCATGTTGGAAAACATCTATATAAAGCTTCTGATCCAGTGGAGGGATGTGATTTCTGTCAGTTCAGTACCTGTGCAGAGCCATATAACTGCCAAAAAAAATCTATTTGAGACATTTGCCCCGCCCCTCCCTACCAAATGGTGGGGGGATTGGGTGTCTGCTGAAGGCAAAGTAGATGAAAATTCCTATTAGTAGAAGTTTCCTAAAGCTGGGGTTCTCAAAAACATAATGTGCAAACAAAAGCACACAGTCAATCCATGAACAGTATGAAAAGAGTATTTGTGCAATATGAGAGAAAGCACATTGTGAGATACTAGTAATAACTGACAATGGAGATTATCGTACTGCCAATTCACCCACGGGATAGACATGGGATTTAACCATCAAAGACGGATTTTATTGCACTGCCCTGTTGCTAGCCAGTATGCAACCTGTCTGTCATCTGTGCTTCTCGCACCGTTTTTCAGGAGCAGGAAAATCCATGTTTGAAAATCTGTGCAAGAATCCTGGATTGCATACTGTCCTTCTATGAGTCAGTGTAATAAAATCTATCTTTGACTTTTAAATCCCGTGTCTATCCTGCGGGAGAATTGCAGTGTGATGATTTCCAATATTAGATAGAGAAATTTTATTAACTAATGCCATATAACAGTGCAATGAATTAATAAACATTGATTTTAATTCAGTTAAACACAAATAAAGCATTGGTATATGTCAAGTAACTAAGAGAAACACCTCAGAAGGAAGTGATTGGCAGATTAAAAAATTGATCCATAAATCTGATTAAAAAATAAGCCTAGTACAGGATTTTATAATAACACAGAAATGTCCTACTAGACAAATACATGTCAGTGGAATCAGAAGACAATATATTCTGCTAGGTTCTTGGGTTTCCTGTTTTCACTTTTAGTTGAATAACTACATTCCATATAAATAACAGAATTATAGCTTCCAATGGGGCAAGTAAATACTGTATTCATTTCCCAATAAATTTTGTGAACTAGAGGAAGTAATGAAATGTTCTTTATATAACTACATTCTTAAAGCATTACACAACATCAAACAAATTTGAAATTAGTTTCAGAAATCAAAAGAGAAGGGTCAAGCTAAGATATTCAATAGTTAAGTGCACTCTATAACAACATAGTACAAGAAGCTTGATGAAAAAGAGAAATCCCATCTGATTTTCAGGATTTAGTGGGCTGTTTTCAGGGGCATCACAATTTGCTCTGAGAAGGTAATAATATGAAAATCACCATCATCTGCAATGTACTACAGATGACTTTATACTTCTTTATCCAATAGAAAATGTCATATTCCAGTTTTTGAATTATTTCTAATAGTTTAGCAGAAGACAGTGTACATTCTTTTCTATACCAAACTCCTAGACACCCCAAGTATTGGCAGACAGATCGTTGTCTAGATTTGAGGGACAGCTTTAGTCAATTCAAGCTAGTGTTGATGTTGATAGCTAGATTTAATACAGATCTCAGGTTTCATACAGATTTAGTTTGTTTTCTGACATAAGACTATATTTGGAATTTAGAAGACGGCACCAAGAGACACTGACTCTCTACATTTTATGCAAAGCCCTGTTTTTCATGACCTCCATTGTTATAGGCCATTTTATTTATTTATTTATTTATTTATTTATTTATAACCTACTTTCCTGTAAAAGAAATCAAATCATCTTCATGATTAGATGCAGTAAAATCTAAGGGACTGAATACCAATACAAAAATAGCTATGTTTCTTCTCCTTCTGGACTATAAATGTTCATGACCTTTCAACTTTTTGTACCAGTTTTCTGCTGTAAAATGATAATATTTTAAAAAAGCAATCTGATGAGGGTACCCTGTGCAATTCAAAAGAATAACAGGATACATTCTATCAGATCATATCTGAAGAAATGAATGGCTTCTTTTGCCAGCAGCTGGATGACAGGATAGAGGTAATCTTGTAGGGAATAGACTACAGAAGTTCACATCGGAAAAGCACCTTGATGGACATGGAAAGAAGAATGTCAATCAGAGTATATGAACAGATTTTCAGTTATTCCACTTATAGAATCAAGAGGGCTACTTCCTTGCTAATATGAACAGGACTTCTGAATATATCACCCAATTTCTATGGCACACCCACAGACACAAACAGTTCCCAAAAGAGGCTACTGCCACTCACTGCACACAGACTTCACTGCACTAAGTAGAAAAGGGAAACATCTGGGGAACCGTAGAAGCACAAAGAAAAGTTGATCTAAAATTTTAATTAAATGTCACTGAACAGTAGGTTTGATCTGGGCATACATGTCTTGTCTAGTGGAATAACCAAAACTGAAGCAAGATGTACCATGCTCAAACTTTCTTAACCCATTAATTCACACAATCCAATGGATAAGAGGAGTTTAAACCAGCATCTTCACTCCCTCAGGTCCCTTCACTACTTGGGTGCCTCTGAAACTCATATTTCCATTTTTGAAAATTTGTATGTTAACTATATGCATTCAGTTGATGTTACATCTTGTTTGCACTTTATTCTCTTCCTACTAAAGGGATTAAATTAGGCATTGCTGGTTTCTGTCAGACCTGAGCACACAGTATTCTAGTTAATTCACACTAAGTCACAAGCTCAGTGGCTCCCATCTTTCTAAGTTTATTATTTTAATTCAAAATTGCTTGCAAATTAGAATTATCAAAACAAAACTCACATACTTAGAATGCAACCACAAAGGAAAAACTGTCAGTACTTCAGCATAGACTATGCTGAACCCAACACTTCTGGCTGATGCTTCAGTGAAATGACAACCCACTGAAGTCCACTGCACAAAAAAGAGGTGAGAAATCTATTTGTCATCTCAGATGACAACTGCTTAATTATTAACAAGGTATCTGTAGTGGGGTTATAAAGAATATTTAGTATACTTTTACCTAAAGCCAACAATTGGACATTCCTTGCAGATGTTGCACTTGGCCTGATGTTTTGCTGTTTCTGCAGCTGCTACTCTGTGCAGAACAGGCAGCCATACCATTGATTGAGGCTCCAGGTGCATCCAGTCTATGAATTGTTTCACACCGATTTCTGGCTTATTATTATTCTGAGAAATAAAAAACAGAACAAAAATTATTTGTATGTACATATGTAAACATGTTTATAGCATGCTCAGACAACTGCTCCAACCGTGATCTTTTCCACAAGGCAACAATGCTACTATTAGCATAGAAGCCATGAAAATGCTGCTGCCATTCAATGAAGTAAAATATGACAAACAGCAACTAGCAGACTGATAACAAGCTTCTTAGAGGAGCATAATGCTACAAGCCTGTGGCACTATAAGTCTGTTCAGTGAGGTCAGCACTATTCTGCAGAAGGCATGATGAGGCAACTACCTTATGTGGCAGATGCTGGAGCAGAGTGTTGAAAATGTTACTGTTTTAGACTGCATCTTCTGGAATCTCCCAAACAACTTAGTCATTGCTGTCATAATCTTAAAAATAGCTCTCCCTGAGTGACAGCAATGTCAGTGGCAATAATTATTCCTCAGTTCTTCCTAGCATATTCCTGTGTCTGGTACAAGTCTGTCCCACACACCCTAAACTAGTCAATTACCTCCAGATGTTAGAGGAAATATTTTCATGTTGCCAATATTTATGTTTGATTCAACTTGCACCTATATGTGGAAAGAAGGGCATCATTTCATCTTTTGTTGAAAGCAGGTAGCTCTCTTGTTTTCAGCTCTGCTGTTTAGGTATTCAGAAGTAATGGGTGGAGGAAGTAATGGAACCCACTGCAAAAGCCCCACCATAAACATCCCTGTAGGATAAAGCCTCAACTTTGAACAAGGAACTTGCATTATTAGGGTCCCTTGCTGTAATGAGTCTTCTGTATGCATTTAGGTAAATATGTAGAATTGCCCACTTTCATGTAGGTCTGAAACTCACTCCATGATATGGGTAGTAGTTGACAGCCCTGGCTCATATTAATATATTGCTGGAAAGAGATTCTGTGATTATGAGAAATAGATCTGAAACAGAGATGTGGATGTACAAAAACCACAGGCACTTTTGTTCTGCTTCTCTGTAAACACTGCAGTTCCTAAAAGCTTAAGGAGCAACTTTTAAAAATTTAGCTCGTCATACTAAATTTTTTAAAGAGCAAGAATAGCTCACATTTCAGATGGCTCAGAGTAGTAATACAGGCTTCTTAAAAAACACACTTTTATAGATGAATGCCTCTAATAAATATCTGGAAGATTAAATGTTGCTTTAGAATTATATGCTTATTGTGACCTTTTCATTTTAAAATATGCTTCTATGAATACTGGGGCTGGCCTAAAACAGAGATTTTTTAATTAAGTCTGACTTAAAGCAGCTGAAAGACCACAAAACAAATAAACAAGCAAGCAAAAACAAGCACAAGTTACCTGTTGGAAACAACTGCGGACACTGGGTTCAATATTGCTGCCTCCAAAAGCAGCTACTTCCCCAAGCTGCCGTGGGATTTGGATAGCATCATGAAGCAAGAGGCCAAGCTGTCTCTGGTCACACATTTCTGTAGGCCCAGCTATTTCCTTAAAAAGATCTAGAAATAATAACAAACAAAAATAGTTGGAGTGCCAGAATGGGATAGCATGATGCGTGTTGGTCTTGGACTCTGGGAGACCAGCCTTGAAACTTAGGCAAGTTAAACTCTCTCCTTAATAGGAAGGCATTGCCAAACCCACTCTGAATAAATCTTACCAAGAAACTCCTCTTATAGGAATGACTTGAAGGCACATATCAATAAAAAAAGACATGGATTTTATTTTAGAAGCCGTAAATTTTGCTTGTGCACTTCTTCAACATTTTACTTCTTTCAGAATAATTCTAATGGACAAGAACTCATAACACTCATTAGGTACATTAGAAATGTTGAATTGTCGTAATTAATGGTAGTGCTTTCACATCTATATTACACTACATATATAAATATTACAGTAATCTTTTGCACATCCTCAACTTTCTATTACTTACAAAAGAGTACCTACATAATTCAAAAACTTAAATGTTTTACTTTTCCTTTTAAACTTTTTAGACTGATCTGTGGTTTCCCTTCTAAAAACTGAAAGTGAAGAACGAAGTCAGCTAGGAGCAATTCTGATTTGTTTTGGCTCTTTATTCACATAGTTTCTCCCAAATATATTAAATAAATATTGGCTATTAAAGCAGACTAAAAGCTCTACAATGATGAATGATAAAAAATAACAATTTATACTCTGCTTTGCAAACCAATAAACTAGAAAATATAATACTTGAATCAACTCATTACTTTTTACTTGCTGAAACTCAGTAACTCAGAAGATAGAGGCATATAACAGGACTCATTAGAGTGGAGTTTGGCTAAGCAGTGTGAAGTAAGGCAAAGTGATGTTCAAAGAAACAAAAGGTCTGAGATTAATTTAAGCTTTTAAATTCAAATTAAATTTTAAATTTAAGTTCAATTTTAATCTGCAATCACATTTTGTCCTGTGGGTTTCACAGATCTATATCAATTGTGTTAATAATAAACATCTATATGAAACAGACAATAAAGCATTAATAATCCAACATATTTATTAAAGTCCTAAGATTGTGTGTGCACTCTTATAAAATTCCTTTAAAAATTTCTAAAACAGTTGTCTCTCTATATAAAAGGCTGATCCCAGACTATCTATCTATTAACTAATTGATTTATACATTTGGATTCACAATTATATTTAGCCACAAAGTGGTTTAACAGTCACCATAGAGAACTTATTTTTTATAAAAAGAGCACAGTATTACAGTCCGCCCTCAGCATACGCACCTTTGCCATGGGTGGCTTCAAGCTAATGAGGGACAAAATGGCACACACACTGCAGGAACACATCACCATTAAAATAAATGGTATTCCAGCATATGCAAAATTTGCTTTGTGGGGGGGGGGGTACAGAACGGATCCCCTATGTATGGCAAGAGCAGACTGTAGTAGTTTATAGTCTTAAAACACAATTCACTCTGCTTATTATTCTTATTGACATCAACTGATGTCAATTTTAACTAGTCCTGGTTTAATCTAGTCTTAAGGGGGGGAGGTTGGGAAGGGATACGACTGCTGTTTTACCTTGTATTTTTTAATTTTGTTGTACCCCGCTCCGAGTATTTCATTAGAGGAGCGGGTTATAAATAAACTTTATTATTATTATTATTGTTGTTGTTGTTGTTGTTTCAATTTTTACAGCTAATTGCTTCTTTCTTTCTTTCTTTCTTTCTTTCTTTCTTTTGTAGAACACCCTGGTATCCTTTGAACAAATGAATTTAGAATGTATAAAATATATTTTTTAAAATAACACAAACACACATTCTCTAGAAACATCTATTTATTGATTTCTGCTTATTTTTCCCTCTGCATACTGTATATGTTTTCTTGGAAGTTATCCTCAAGAATGTTATAACAGCCAAATTATACACACCGTTAACATTTATGTCATAACAATGTTGACTCCTTGGTCTCTACAGAGGGAAGATGACTTTACATTTTTTTTCCTATCACATGCTGCAGCAGAGAAGACATTGGTACTCTTCTCCTAGTGTGGCTCCAGAAGCCAAGTGATTGACAACTAGTTAAAGGTGTGTATGAGTAAAAGGGTGACTATTGTATGTGTGCATGGGATGAGAAACAGGGAACTGTTGTTTATGTATGTACACCGCCCTGATCGTTGGAAGGGCGGTATATAAATAAAATTATTATTATTATTATTATTATTATTATTATTAACTTTTATGTATGTACCATGTATGTTGTTTATGTTGTACACCGCCCTGATCGTTGGAAGGGCGGTATATAAATAAAATTTTATTATTATTATTATTATTTATTATTATTATTATTATTATTATTAACTTTTATCTAGCAAAGTTCTAAAGTAGGACACTGGCTTCCTTGGAGGGCTTTACTTTCCACTGCACTCACCTCAAAAAATTATTTTGCGCCAAATGCCCTCTATGGGGAATAAGGAACATTTTTGCCACAGTTTGGGCTCCCAGACCATTTCAAAACCAGAAAGCACTTTTTAATGTAACTTCACCACCACCGCCGCCACCGCCTCTTCTTCTTCTTCTTCTGATCCCATTAGAGCTCTGAGACTGTCTAGAAAGGCTGTTCTCTCTGCACATCACTTTCTCTGGTTTGTTTAGTGGGATCATGGGAAAGTCTTCAGTGGATGCTCCCAGTCTTTGAAATTAATTGGGCAGTTTCTTTAGAACTGAGTCTTTTAGTGGATGCTCCCAGTCTTTGGAATTCCATCCTTAAAGAAGCCAGGATGCCTGCATCCTTTCACTCCTTCAGTCAACAAGTCAAAACATTTTTATGCCACCAGGCTTTTAGCAACTGGGGTGGGATTTCAGTGCTCTGTAGTCTTGGTACTCTTCTCTTAGAGTGTCAATTCAAGGTCTGTACATACAGTAGTCTTTTAATGTTAATATTTTTAGTGTCTAATATTCCAACTTTATAAGTTGATTAATTGCCTTTTAAAATTCATATTATTTTAAAGTACATTGTTAGCTACACTGAGTCCCATTATAGGGAGAAAGGCAGGATATAAACAAATAATAATAATAATAATAATAAAAAATAATAATAATGCCTCTCTTAGGCCTAAAATAACCCTGGAGAGCCAAATACATTGCAAAAGTGAACCTATGCACCTTAGAGGGCATTTGGGGGTTGGAAAAATAGCTCTTTTGAGCCACACGGGTCCAACAGGCTACACCTTCCCATCTCAGTTCTAAAGAAACTGCCCAATTTATCGTTCCAGTCCACTTTGAGACTGACACTCATGGTTGTGGGTATGCTGTCAGGTTATTTCATCCAAGTTCAAATATTCTGGAAAAAAGGAGTCTGTAAAGTCACCAATTTTAACACTTCTGCAGCAGTGCTGTCACACAAAGGCACTTGCTCCAGTCAGTTTGGGATCACAAACTAGGAATAGCTGGCAGCTTTTAGGCTTTCTGTTAAAATGCGTTTGTACTTCACCTTCAATCCATGTTCCTATAAATGTTATTGGTAGTATGATTTGTTGTTTGTAGAGTATATTTAAATGCTTGCCAACCAAAAATCATTTTTTTTAAAAGTTTCCTATATACAAAAAATATACTTACATCTGTATTTTTCCTCTAGAAGACCTTTAGAAAGAGACATCAAGCCAATCTTCAAAGACTGCACTCTGATTTTTCCAGTTCTGCCACTGTTGGGAAAACAACATAATACCTGCTAAGTGGTAGTAAAGTTTAAATCACTGTCATTCTTAAACATTGACCTGCTTTGGTTCTCAAATATTAGCTACTAATCATATTTGAAAATGGTCCTCTGTGTTAGGAGTAAATATTTATTTTCTGAATAAACATGTCATATTATTTATAATAAATTAAAGTATAGTAGTGCAGTATCACAGCATGATCTAATAAAGTTATAAACACAGTTGAACACAGTTGGGGGGCACATTACACAGTGTGAGATTCTGACTGTAGTAAACACAAGTTATACTATTTAGAAATACATAAATAGTTTTCAGAACAATTATTTTCTAGTCTGTCCTTAAAACACTTTGATGTATAGGCATAAGAGGAGATAAAAACCAGACATGCACAGCAATTAGAAAATGTAGAATGCTTGCTTTATCTAGGGAGTGTGACTCCAGCCTCATGCTGTCTGATATTCAGAAGCATAATGGGTGACAAAGGATGAGTGATATGTAAACAATAAGGAAAATGCTCTTCAAAATTTAATTTATTAGGCTAAAATGTAAGAAATGGAGCAAGCAGTAATCTTAGAAAGTTCAAAACATCTTTGCAAATGACATTTTAAAAAGGATTTGCAACTTCCTCTGAGATTAAATCTACACAAAATTGTTTGCCTCTGAATAATTGTGACACATCTTTATTTTCTCAGTAGCTGAACTATATTCAACAACTTCCAAAATGATCTTAATGGTTTTGTTTCATGACCTCAACTTCAATTTATATACCTCAGAATTTTTCTGGGATTTTTTCCTTCTGCAAGGAGTACACATCTTTCTGAACCCCCTTACACTGCTTTGTTGACCTTCTTGAACCAAAACATCAGTTTAATGGAGAACTCCCTAACAACAAATAGCTGCAAAAGCTAGTTCTCTCAGAATTTCACACTTCCAGCAACATGTCTCAGATCTGTTCATGGTCAGTCTTTGGAGGAGACATTATTGGGGGGTGGGGGCACTACTAAATTGGAAAATATCAGGAAACCTCCCAGGTGCCTATATGCCTCTATCAATAAAGGTTTAACTAGAGTTCTTTATAAACGCTTATAATATTTTTAAATAAAAATCAACTGAAGATGACATCACTCAATATCTGTGAGTCACAGTAACCCAGGAAATTCAAATACCTAGACTCACCAAAGATAAGAAGAGAGGAAATGCCTTTTGGTTCAGGTAAAAACAATAGTCACAAAAGGGTAGCATCTTCTTAACTCGCAGATCTGAAATCGCAACCTTGAATATCCACAGAGGGGCGACCTCCACTATTTTGAATGACACAGATGCCTGGGCTGCACACATGGAGGGGGTGTCCCATTCAAGCCTATGGGGCTTGAATATGCGTGAGCCTCCGTTTTTGCAGAAGGGGGGTCTGGAAAGGATCCCCCATGAAAATGGAGGTCTAACTGTAGTTTGTTGTATGTTACCAGAAACAGAAACTAAAAAAGCATTCCGATTTTGTAAGCAAGGCTAGCAATCCATACACTCACTCACTTGAAACACTAGTAATAATGAAGGGTTGAAGCCAGAATTTCACTTACAGAATTTCACCCGCAGAGTGTTTAGGGGTCTACTCCAGCCACATGGGAGCAAAACATGTGGAAGACAGGGGAAGCTTAGAGAACTGTGTTGAAGATTTCATGGAGGATCGCATGAGCAAACCCAGAAAATAATTGTATCCTCTTCTTCTATTTCTGTTCAAGGAAGCCCCCTCCATGGTCACCAGGATTCCTGCTGTTCATGGGAGGTTACCTTTGGATCCAATCCAATAATTCTAGCTTAAAGATGTGGTGTGTATGTGTGTTTGTGTGTGTGTTTGTGTGGGCTCATATAAAATAATGATCTAGTGAGGTTACCATATTGTTTTCATTTATCCAATACAGTAAAGCTGTGCGTACATAGGACTTGTTCATAAATCACTGTCAAGAGCACAAATCCCACTATCAGACTAGACCCCCTGAATAAATTCAAAAATGTTGAATCAATACGATGTAAGTTCAGTTGACTGAATGAGTCTCTTTTAGCTGGAAACAACAATTTAACCTAGTCCATAATATTTTACAGTCATAGTGCATATGGTTTATGGGTAGGATATCTTTTGCTGCTTTGGAAAGAATTTTAATTACTTCCCTCTAGGAAGTATTTGTTTATTACACATCTAAGTGTTGCTGAAATTTAAATCCTATATACTTTAAAGGGGTGAAGCAGATAGGTGATGTTCATCTGCAATCAGTCAAGGACTGCAGAGACCTGACAGCCTGCTCTGAAAGCAGGCTGCTGCTGCAGATCCAAACAGGCCACCAACAAGGAGTGGTATTTCACCACTCCTTTGGCCAGTGGCTTTGGACCACCTTAGGCAGCCTTGGAGCAGCTTCCAGCCATGTTGGGGGCATGCCTCAACTGCATACCATGTTCCCAAAGTGGCCAGAAGACAAACCTTTTGGCCCATCTGTTTTGGGCCAAAGAAAATAGGAGCATGGTTTGCATTTATCCTTGTCATATACATTTCTATCACTTTATCTTTTAAGCTCTAAAAATCTAGAGATTCATGTGATTCTAGGGCCACAGGTGAACACTGATTTAAATCTAATCCACTGATATGAAGAACTTTTTAATTATCATCTGAGAAAATGAACCTAAGATACTTCTCATACTTTATGTGCAGGAGGAGTTTTGGTAAAACATTCAGCAAATAACACTGATTTTAATAATCAATCCATTAATCCTTCCACACTATTTTCCTGATCTAATTCCCTACCCATATGTCCTGAGTGGTTCCATTACCTTTTTCTCCCACCACAGACCTTTATACTGTAATAACAAATCTATTTTTTTTTCTTTTTTTTCTTTGTCTCCCAGCATGCATAATCAATGGATTTTATAACTGCTGTTCTGTTGGTCAGGTAAGGAGATAAGTTCTCCGGTCCTGGACGGGGTCACACTTCCCCTAAAGGACTGTGTTCGTAGCTTGGGAATACTCCTGGATTCGTCGCTTCGGCTGCCATCCCAGGTCAATGCGGCAACCAGATACGCCAGATATGACCTTTCTTGGAGTGGGAGAACCTAGAAATGGTTGTACATTCACTGGTAACCTCTTGTCTTGATTTCTGCAAAAGCGCTATACGTGGGGCAACCCTCATGCCACACTCAGAAGCTGCAATTGGTGCAGAATATGGTAGTCAGAATGATTACAGGGAAGTCTAAATCTGACTCTATTACACCTGTTTTGAAATCCCTACACTAGCTGCCTATTAGCTTTTGGTCACGGTATAAGGTGTTGGTTATTACCCATAAAGCCCTACAGGGCTGGCTCCAGCTTACCTGAGGGAACGCCTCCTCCCATATAATCTTTCCCGCACTCTCAGATACTCTGGGAACAACATATTGCAGCCAATGAAAACCAGATTGGCTGTGACTTCCCAGAGGACATTTTCCGCTGCTGTTCCAAAAATCTGGAATGACCTGCCAGAGGAGATCCGTCATATAATATCATAGGCCTTCAAGAAAGCATTAAAGACGGATCTCTTCTGGCAGGCCTTCCATAACTGACCTCCTCAGACTTTTTAACAGCCCATCTGCCCCGCTGCCCCCATCGAATCTTTTCCGATTTTATTGTGAATTTGTAATTTTATGTTTTTTTAATTACTATTTTAGATTACTATGTTTTAATGCTTGTATTACATTGTTATTTTTGTCTGTTTTTACTGTTCTTTGCTTGTTGTTACCTGCCTTGATCCAACACAGGGAGAGGCGGGATATAAATAAATATATATTATTGGTTCTCCCCTCTTTTCTCTCTCTGTATTCCTAGCTGGATGTTTTTTATGCTACCACCTTGATCTAAAGGTGTTGTTTTCCCTTCTATGCATGGAAATGTCATTGTGACATCTTGTATCATACAAAAAAGTGACCTAAATCCAGGAATTTCTCTTTTTCTACATACTTTGGTGGCAGACTGTAGACAAGGGCAAACTCAATACCCCTTTATAAACCAATAATAATAATAATAATAATAATAATAATAATAATAATTTATTGTTGCTGTTATTTATACCCCACCTCTCCATTAAGATTGACATGACTAACAACAATAAAACATTAAAATACAATGTCCCAGAAACCCACCTACCCACCATAGCCAATTAAATATAATTATAAACAGTAACAATAAATTAGAATTATACACTATATGTTATATTTTCCTTATTTACAATTATCTTAAATTATAACACATCATTGTAACACAAACACTGTGGTGTCAGAAACACACAAGCTTTTTTGGAATAGCACTAATGCATGAGTTTTTGGGGGGTCTAAGGTTGACACACTTGTTTTCCTGTTTTACATCTACATGGCTCTCTGCATCTGTTCTCAGTTTCAACTTTCTTCCTTCAGTTGCTTTATGCTCTGCTTACTTATTGACTGACTGGATGGTGGAGTGCCATAGGCCTTGTCTATACAGGCCAAAAGGCTCTTTTCCTCCCCGTTCTGGGGTTGTCCTATTCAGATGACGCACAGCCAAAACCTTGGGCAGTCAGAATGATGTCTGGCACATCCTGCACCAGAACTGGGGCATAACAAGGTTAATATGAACTAAAAAAGTACCTGTTGCTCTGGATCTTCTGGGAAGATCTGGAGCCCTCTGTATCTGTGCCACAGCAGCTGTCTGCATGGGTGTCCCACTGGGAAGCCCACTGTGTCTGCTGCTGCTACTGCAGGTAACTCGCTTCTGAGGGCAGAACGAAGCAGCCCTCCTTGCAGTCATCTGCCTTGGTCCAGGTCCCAGAGGGAGAGAAGAGCCACTGGACCTCATCCCCTTTCCCACCACCTTTCCCTTCTCTTTTTTGTTCTCTCTCTTAGATTGTAAGCCTGAGGGCAGGGAACCGTCTAATTTATAAGATTGTATGTAAAATTTACAGTGCTATATAAATAAAGGTTAATAATAATGTGACCATTGCTGGGTACCTTGTTCTGGCCTCAGAATCAAACAATTTGCCTCAGAGGATGTGCCAAGTGGCCTAGTGGGATGTCTGTCCAGACACATAATAGAAATAGAACTAAGGTGGGGGCATAACAGGGCACTTGCAGGACCAGAATACTCTGGGATGTTTCAGCAGTATCCTGGTCAGTGCAGACAAGGACATAGATGTATTTGGCACTGTACAAAAATAAAACTATAAAACAGGTAGCCCTGCCAAAGGTGTACAACCTAATTTGAATCAGCAGGAGAATATAGAGCAACAAAGGAACTAATACAAATATAAATACAATACAATGATTCCAAGTAACTTCCCTCCCTGCCTCTCTACACTGTCTTGCAGAAATCACTGGTAACAGCACACTAGGATTTCAATATTCTAGCAATTTTAAAAATACTGAAAATTGGGCTAAGCAACATGATTAGCTAGTTGCAACAGGCTTATAAATTTAAGAATGAGATTTTAGTAAAACATCCTGCTTCTGAAATAATCTAAACAGCTTCTTTTTAAATTTCCAAATGGCAAGATAAGTACCTACATCAAATAGGTTTGCAAGTTCCTCTATAAATATTGCAAAGGTTGTATTTGTTTAACTAGAAGAAATGGGAGAAACCAATTTCCCCGCCCCATCATCCAACGTGTTCTGTTGTGTGTGTTCAAGTCATTACTGATTTATGGCGACCCTAAGGAAAACCTATCACTGTTTTCTTGGCAGGATTTGTTCAGAGGGGGTTTGCTTTTGCCTCCTTCTCAGGCTGAGAAAACATGACTTACCCAGCCAGTTGTCTCTCAGCCCTGGTGGTGCAGTGGTTAAATGCTGAACTGCAGCCACTCACTCACAAACCACAAGGTTGTGCGTTCAATCCCTGCCAGGGTCTCAGGTTCGAATCAGTCTGGCATCCTTCCAAGGTTGCTAAAATGAGTACCCAGGCTGTTGGGGGCAATTAGCTTACAATTGGAAACTGCTTAGAGATTGCTTGGTGCAGTATGAAGTGGTATATAAATGAATCTGCTATTGCTATTGTTATTAAAATTGGAATGAGCCTTCTGGGACTCAGATAATCTTGCTAAGTGAGATGAACTATGATGCAGGAGGCTGAAGAGATGAAAAAAAGAACTTTAAAAATCAGACAGCAGAAACCTTCATGCAAAAACTTCCACTTAGTAGGGCCCTATCCAATTTTTGGCATTCCAACCCTCCTCTCTCACCCTTGTAGCAACAGTTCAGCACCATAGTCTCTTGGTCCCTTGGAGGGGTGTAAGAAGGCTAGAAGAGGGCTGCCCAAGAAAGGAGGTTCTTCCAGATCCCTTCTGTACACTCCTCTTTAGATTCAACTCTATATTTTCAATACTCCAAAAATATGTGCAATAAATTATTGGTAGGTTCATGTATAAAGAGGAAACATATTTACAGACCAGATGTTAATCCATTATATAACCTTTGAGTCCTTGAAAAACTAAAGTTCAGATATATCAGAATCCTTTTTTGTTCTGCTTACTGACCTAATGCAAGGGATAAATAATTCTTAATGTGACAGAAGTACCAAAGACAATAGGTGTTGCTGTAAATTGTTTTCATTTAATGTCTTACAAAGGCCATAAACATCAGCAGGCATGTCATACAGAAAATGTTTTTTCAGTTTCTGATGTTAATTAAGTTCCAGATTAATAGCATGAGGAAAGCAGATGGCTTTTATAGATGGGTCAATTATTTCATAAATTGTATATGTCAATGATACATGCCATGGAAATGTTAAATGATGAATTTACAGACAGTCTAAGGCCATTTGCACAATGTTCTGGATAAAATCTCATGAGAATATACTATCATTTCATAATTTCATAATGTAAGAAGAAATATGGACGCAATTATCTAAAATGAGCCACACAGAGTTTTGAAGTTATAGCATTGCCAACATTCAAATCTCACATCTAGTCTTAGTCTTAACAGGCATCTGAAGTGTGCACATGAAGGTTAAAAGTAGGCAGGGGCATGGGTGTACTAGGATATCTGGAGGGGTGGGTTACTTTAGCCCTCATGTGTGCAGGTTAATGCCTACATCTAATGTCAAGATGGAATTTAGCACTGACAAGACTCAAAAATGAGTTTGTCACATGTAATTATGTTTCTCACTATGTCATCCAGCCATTCCTGGCTTCCAATTATCATTATTTTCCTTTTTAATTAGAAGATTTCTGCAGAAATACATTTTTAAAAGAGTTTTAAAAGTGCCAAAAACTGTTATAATAGAAAAAAGAAAATCACTGAAGGGTAATATCACTGAAATAGTCCATTAGTCCATATAGCTGTCTATATACCAAATTGCCAAATGGCAGTTGTTCTCCAAGGTCTGACACTGGAGTTCTTAGCCTTACCCCAAAATAATTATAACAATTATAATCCTTAAATTTCATTATAAAACATTACACTTAAAATATTTGCTTCTTACTTGGCAGATGTTTAAAATACATAAAACTGTGTGTGTGTTTTGGCTGTAATAGTGGCAGGTATAAATGTCTGTCAGTCCTTGCCATCCATTGCACTTGCAGGCTGCTGCTCCAGGCACCTGTCACACATCTCCCAGCACAGACTTGTTCTCTCAAGGCAAACTGGATTCTTTAATAACCAATTAGAAGTGGTTTCTCAAGATACCTTTTCTATAGTGCCCTGGCTTCAAGGGCAAATAAAAGCCAGGCATTAAAAAAATCATGTGGCTCTCAACAGAGTTGGGGGTCTGCCAGGAAGCATGTGCCAAGGGATCCAGCATAATGCTCCTGGTATGGATATTCACTCTATTAAAACTGAATAGGATCTTGGCTGTAAAAACACACTCCTGCTCTAAACAATTAAGTCTTTTCTTTCAAATATAACACTTGAATCCATCTCTTGTGATATTTCTGTCAGGAACTTCCTGACAGTAACAGTTGTTCGACAGTGAAACACACTCCCTTGGAGGGTGGTGTACTCTCCTTCCTTAGAGGTCTTTAAGCAGAGGCTGGATGGCCATCTGTCAGGGATGCTTTGATGGAGAGTTCCTGCATGGCAGGGGGGTTGGACTGGATGGTCCTTGTGGTCTCTTCCAACTCTGTGATTCTATGATTCTATGATTCTGTAAGTACACTATTTATCTCCAGCATATCTCTGAATGTATACATTCAGAAGTCACTATCTCACAGGATTTTGCCCCATATCTGTACGCTGTTACAGACTAGAAGAATGCAATGCAGTTATAAAGATACAGTGAGTACCTATTAGCGACTGGTTTGTTACTGCTCGCCTTCCTATCGTATTTTTCTTGAGTGAACTATGCTCACTTTAAAAAAAAACTGCATTAACTCTTTACACTTTTTCTGGACAGGAAAAAATCAAGCAAGTATAATGTGAGCCCAATCATTTCACGCAATAATGCTTTCAATCATCAATAATCAGTAATCAATAATCAATAATCAGCATATGCCTTATACTCCACAGAGGGAAAATATATAGAAAAATAGACAATAAATTTATCAGTTGCTACAGTAATAAATATGAAGCAAGTCTTATGTCAGTGTAGTATTTGGGTTGATTAAGCCACTCCCTATTTTACACAGATGTCAATAATTATTAATAAAGGAAGAGTATACATCATACAACACACTCTGCAAAGTTTAAAAGATTGTAACAATCTGTTAGACGATGCAAGATGACAGTTGCACAGGATAACAGTGAGGACTTGCTAAGTTGGACAATGATATTCAAATCACAAATAACATTTTGCCTATCATACTCTCCATGTACAGTGCTTCATCTTATTCTTGCTAGTATGAGATGATGCACATGGTCTGCTTGCAAGAGAGCCATAATACATCATACATCTAGGGATTGCCTGGCAACTAGTATCGAACATGCTACCATAGGAATGTACTCCTTCTTTCCTAGCAAGTGTGGCATTGCATTTGCTGTCCAGTCTTTTCTTCTAATGGATTACTTCTACCCCACAGGAAGTCACAATCCTGACTTACTCATCTGAGACATCTGTATGTTGCCTCTCATCCCATCTAGGCACTTAAGACAATGCACATGCTAGACTTCTCTTATCTGGGAATCTATGGCTGGATGGATTTCTTATCCTTTCTGTATTTGAAACAAAATAAAACAAAAGGCTGCTTTCTGCACTTGCATGCATACCGGTAGCAGTGCTGCATACTGAACAACATTTACTTAGCATCTGAGATATACTTACGTGTCATAAACGTTCAGCAGCCAGTTGAGACACATGTCTACACAAAGGGGAACATTCACCAGGTCTTTGTGCTTCTCTTGCATTCCACTGTAAATTGTAGTGAGACAACTGACCACATCCTGAACACTTAGGAGCTGGTCATTTTGGATCAATTTGTGCTGTTTGAAAGCTTCATTTGTAGTATTTAGGTCCAGTAGGTCCACTGGCAAAATAATTAATCAGAGATGATATATTAAACAAACAATATTTCATTTTGAAAATATATCTTTTTCTGGTTCATTAGTTTGGTTTATTTCTTGCCTTTCTCCTAATGAGTGACAAAAGCTGGCTTATATAAAGGGTTCACCATACAAATCAGGAGACCAAATATAATAAAATAAAATAACTGTAGTTAAAACGTAATCTACTAATAGGTGTTGATGGTAAAGTTTTAATGACCTTAAGTTTAGTTTTTAATTCCAGCTGTACTGGGAACGAAGAATTACATCCTACTCTCTGACATTTTATATTTGGTGAGAAAAGAGCAAGATTTTGACAGTCCAATGCCAGCTATTTCAAAGTTGCAAATATAGAAGCCCTTTGATTTTAAATGAAATTCATGTTATTTGCTATGGGGAATGTTTGAGCTGTGATATTGTGGCATCCAACTTCAGTTATGAAAATCACTGTCATTGTATTTATAAATAAACAAAATGTAATCAACCTGTTACATACATAATACTCAGAAGAGTTTCATACCTGATTTTAAAAAGGCTTAACTATAATCCTCTGGAGACAATGTGATACATGTGTATGTCTTTGGAACCATCAGCATGCAAAAACATTACTAGGTAACAGAAATTCTTAGAAAATAGGGTAATTTTTCTCCTCAGTAGTCACTGAAGCATCTTGTAATATTAAGCCAATCTCAGACAATAGTGTAAATTTTTCACACTCTTTGTCCTCACACGCAAGGACAAATATTATCCATAGCATTTTCCCCATTGTGGGAGAAAGCAAAGATTGCTGCACTGTCTTTGAGAAGTCTTTCACGAGCACCAGAAAACTTTAATTCTGCAAATGAGTAGTAATGAACAATCTTTTCATCCACCTTAGGAGGTTTCATTTTTAGAGAAGAGTTAATGATGAGAACTACATATAGTGAAGCTGAGCTTTCTTATCTAAACAATGGTCAATCATCTGAAATTAGTGATGACAAAGTAGAGACTCTGTTTTTAACTGATTTGTCTTTTCAGAGAGACGATGTTCAACTTATTCTGTAGGATCTGCGCTAGATATATTATTTTTCCCTAGTTTTCTTCTGGAAGGAAAGAATAAGTAATTTTAATTATATTTTCCCTGTTGCAATGAAAATGCAATGTTTTCAAAGCCTATTCTCAATTCAGGATTTATTCTGCACAGAATCTGTAAATGGTTGTTTTGCCCAAAAATAGGATTTTTTTTTCTACACAGAAAATGATGTTCTTTGTATAAAAATAACCACGTGTGGATTTTGCACAGAATGAGGCCCAAACTGCAAACATTCTCAAAAGTCCAACATTCTTCTTAAGGTTTCTTAACCTTTTTTTAAAAAAATCCTTGTTGAATATTATTTTTTAAAAAATTATTTACATTCCTGGTCTGTGCTCCCCTTTAAGGATCAATTTGATAGTCTATAGATATTCACTGATCCATCTGTATATGTAGCAGCCCAGGTAGCATCTGTGACAAGTGGATTTCCATCAGTTTAGGCTGCTATGCCAGTAAAGATAAAGCTAGTCCCTTGACATGAATGCCTAGTTGTAACCAACTATAGGGCTGGTGCCCATCTCCATTACAAAGCCCAAGAGCCAGTATTGTCAGAGGACTGCTTTGGTGTTTATGTGGCCAGCATGATTGCATTGAACACTGTTACCTTTCCACTGAAGTGGTACCTATTTATCTACTTGCATTTGCATGCTTTCAAACTGCTAGGTTGGCAGAAGATGGGACTAGTGACAGGAGCTCACCCCATCATGCAGCACTCATGCCTCGAACTGCCAACCTTCCAATCTTTTGATCATCAGAACTGTCGTCTTAACCACTAACTTAACCAGTTAAGCCACCGCATATATACTGTATATACTCATGTAAGTGTAGAAACGTTAGTCAAAATATTGACCAAAAAACCCTGAGTCGATATATCCACAGGTCAATGTTAAGTATTGCGCTTTAACTCTTATTAAAAATGAATTATCCCCTGGCGAAAGGCAAGAGCGAAATCTGTTCGGGACGCACTGACTCTCCTCTACTCTATCATCCATTCAGGCTTTAGTGTGAGCACAAACAGTTATATCTGATGGAATCTTGTAACTTTTTTGGCATTGTTTTCCTTACTCCATCATTTGGATCCTTTGTTAAATGCCCCTAAGTTTTACCCCCAAATTTATCCATGTTTCATATCAAAATTCATATTTCTGACCCCAAAACCTGTCCTCGACTTATACATGAGGTCAATTTATAGTCAAGTATATATGGTACATATTTTAAATGAAAATAAATAACTTACATTTTCCATTGGTACCTAATGGAAAACACCAGCTTTCAAACAATTTTCACAGAATTATAATTGGAACAAAGACTTCTATTAGGGCAAGAGATGAGGATTTCTCATTGCAACAAGTAAGCAAGAATGATGAATGATGACAAGAATACATGCCAGTTCCAAAAAGCACACTTAATTATAATGGTGATTATAGAAAACTAATTATCATTTAGAGAATGAGATAGAAGGAAAATAGCCGATTGTGATTTTTTTCACAAGTAGTCTTAAATTATGGAGACAGAAATTTCATGGGATAAAAAGAGTTGATAACAGCTAAATGACAACATAATCTTAGAGACATCTTTCACTAGAAATGGTTGAAAATTTATCAAAGCTGTCAGTTTCTTGGCAATCTTTTCACAGAATTTCTAACAGTGGGAATGTTAAAATTTAACTGTCTCCATGTCATTGTTGATAGGCAGAAATCAGAAGTACATTAATAGTGGCAAGCTGCATTTCTACGAAAACAAGACTTGAGAAGTCTAAGATGAATCATGACTGTTTTTCAGTTACACAGTTTGGTCCCTGCTTTTACAAGTAAGATATTATTATCTGGATTTAGTTTTGCCTCACAGAGTCCTGTCAGGCATATGATACATCAGACAAACGAATGTGCTATTATAGTATCTTCTTCCAAGGAAAAATTAATCATTCCTTGAATATACCCCAACAAAAATGGATTCAATATGGAATATTTATACTTAGTTCTGAGTGAAATCAATGGGCTTAAGGCATTACCCAGTTATCCCAGTGATTTCACTGAGACCTGGCAACAAATCATTTATCTGGACCTCATCCACTATTTTAGACATGTCAGCCTACATAGCTTTTCCTTGACACCCAAAGGAAAAATAAGTATCTACAACTAAATTTCCTACTCTGAGGTTTCTTCTTTAAAATTTAGATGGATGAGCACAACTTTATGGTTTTCACATTTACAAGCATTCTACTAAAGCACAGTATGTCAGCTGAGGTTCTGAGACACTAACTTCAGTCATGTCCTTGCAGTTTTCCCCAAAAGGCCTTTACAGTTTGCCACTGTGAAGCTGTGACAGCAATTTGTCACATCTAACAGTCAGATGATGACCCTCTCTTTCAAGTGATTCAATCTGACATTCTCTTTGCCTTAGTGCATTAGTCCTTCTCAAATGTTATACAGTCTGACACCTTCGGAGGCTATCTGCATTTAAATTATGGGAAACTATTTCTCCCTTTTAAATGAAAGTTGCATGACAGCTTGGCTTGGGTAGTAACTCAGAAATAGGTGCATAACAGATTCATCTATCCAAATTTGCTTGTCAAAGTTAAGAATACCAAACCTTCAGAGGTTTTTGACTTGATAGTGTTGCCCTTGGATTAATCTTATGATTACTATAAGAAAAAAAAAAACCTTCCAAGCTAAAAATAAGATTAAAATATGTAAATGTTGCGTCTGCTTTGCTGATGGGTTTGCCTATTTTCTGAAGATTTACAGATTTGACTAAAGGGCATGTACTATCGTATACATACAAAACTGTTTATTTCTATATACAGAACATTTTGCTTCTAAAACTGACTTTTTTTTAAAACAAAAGGCATTAGTATTATAATTTCAGAAGTATTAGCTTTAAATCCAAAACTGTCTGAATTTGGTGAGTGAGGCAGACTTGCTATTGTGCACCTTCAAGTAATTTCTGATTGATGGTAACCCTACAATGGGTTTTTCTTGGCAAGATTTGTTCACATGGTTTTGCCTTTGCCTTCCTCTGAGGCTAAGAGAGTGTGACTTGGTCAAGTGGGTTTCCATGGCCAAGGGGGGATTCAAATCCTGGTCTCCAAAGTTGTAGTACAATGCTCAGTGCTCAAACTACTACACCATTGTAGCTCTCCTGAGGCAGACTGTCATGTAGTGAATAGTATTTTTCAGCTGAGTCACTTGTATTTTCTTCTACACATCATCAGAAACAGAGTAACTTGTCAGCTGGGTTTTGAAAAGGCAGGGAATGAGTTTCTGGGAAGCCAGGACTAAAAAGAGAATGATACTACTAATTAGCATTTGAGTTATCTCACATTTTCTAAAATTACACACGTACACACAAAACAGACAGAGCATTTATAGTGGTTTGCAGAGGTACACTTTGCTGTATACTTGCCTGGGGCACAGGAAATTATATTTCAGATTTAACGATATCCAGACAGCTGCAATACACACACACACACACACACACACACACGTGTGCGCGCACACACACACACACAGACTTCATCTCACTGGCATTGCAGGACAATGCTATGCACAGATTTCCATATCTCACTCGTGCTTGAATTCTCAGGGGGTGGAGTGGGAAAATGGACTGCAAAAATGATCCATTCTGTAACTGCTTTAAGTGCTAGGAAATTCTGGGAACTGTAGTTTGTTGTGGCACCAGAGTTCTATGGCAGAGAAGGCTAAATGATTCTCTCACAAAACTTCAATTCCCTAGCATTGAGCCAGGGCAGCTAAAGTGGTTTCAAAATGGATTATTTCCACTGTGTATTTGGCCCTAAATTAGTCATTACACTTTCAATTGTGCCAACTTATTTTTCCTCTGAATCCTTCCCCAAATGGCAAAGGTCCCTATTACATAGGTCTTTGTTGTTCCGCATATCAGTACATGCAACTTGTACAGTCTTGAGTCCCAGCCTGAAGTTTGGTTCAGAGAAGTGCCATTGTTCTAACATGTCCTGCTTTCCCTAATCCATGTCAATGGAAAGCAAGAATGCTATAAATGATCTCATTTGTCATTTGGTATATGAATGACAAACCAGTGCTAGTTCCTCTGAGGCAGATTGGCTTCATCTCTTCACCAATATCTCTTTGCATAGAAAATAATGAGCTTTGAAAAATAAACTTACAACACAACGCCTTTTGTAGTCTCCGGATTTTTATGGCTGTACGGTAAGCAGAAAAACGTACGTTGTTTAAATCAGCTGGTGGGAAAATTGGCAGAAGGAAGGAATATTAGAATATTTTAAGAATGGATAACTTCAGTGCCATGTCATCAAATGTTGTCTATCAAAATTCTATTTCAAATAAAGAGAGCAAATGCAAAAAGAGTAAGAAGGAACAAAATAGTTCAGATCAAGCCAGGTTATAGGTTTGAAATAAGATTCCAGTTGAGCAATGGCACCTGAGAAACACTAGAAAATTCAGTTTCTAATAGCATAGGGAAAATTATTTGAATGAAATCACACAGGGTGAAATCTGCCCAATGCCTGGTAGTCACAGTTATATAGCAAAATGTACCGTGTTTCCCCGAAAATAAGACAGTGTCTTATATTAATTTTTGCTCCCAAAGATGCGCTAGGTCTTATTTTCAGGGAATGTCTTATTTTTCCATGAAGAAGAATTCACATTTATTGTTGAACCAAAAAAACAGAAAATTTATTAGATACTGTACATATATTTATATACAAAAACTTTGCTAGGTCTTACTTTCGAGGGAGGCCTTATATTTAGAAATTCAGCAAAAACTCTACTAGGTCTTATTTTTGGGGGATGTCTTATTTTCGGGGAAACAGGGTACAAGCTATCCCAGCCCCTTTGGCTCAATTCTAATGGAGCCCTCAGAAGTATAAAACTTAAAAAGCAACCTAAGTATGAACAAAAAATTAATAGTATTTGACATGCTTGTATCTGTGTAGCTGCAGCTTATGTATAATCAATCTTTGCATGGATGGAGTAAAGTTTAAATGAACTAATAACTGATTTGGGCTTCTATCCCATGGAAGTGTCCAATCCTCTTCAGAAGGGTGCCAAATCTATGGGAAAGGCCCCTGTTTTTAATGTCATAACACACTAGATACCATACTAGAAAATACAACACATGGAGCTGAAAATGTATCTATGGGAAAACTTGAGACACCTATTTAGAGAAAGCATTAAGATATTTAGAAGTCATTTACACTCCTTTTCACAAAGTTCCTTAAATAACATGGGTTTTATTACTGAATCACTATCTAAAATATATTTCAGTTTAAAAATGCCATCATTTACCATTACTGTAATTAGAAGTTTTATGTTTAATCACCTAGGGAGAAATCTCTTTCTGTAATGGTTTACAGATCACTACTCCTCTGCAAAAGCAAACAAAAACTAAAGGACAAACTACAATATAATTACCATTTTTGTAAATGCGATTAGGATTTATTTTGCATAATTAACAGACTAAACTTGATGCGTCTTGAAGTCAAAATTGTTTACTTAAATGTAATTCCATAAACACAGAAATAACAGGTATATAGACATTACACTAAGTTAAAGTTCTGAAAACTACTGAGCTGAGTGTAAGAAGGCACAAAGACATATTATTTTTACTGATATTCTATGTTGTTTATGAAATTAGTACAAACTAGATATTTGTCACATACAAACATACAGTTTTGCACTCAGTAACATGTATGATTGTAACATGAATTGGGGAATATATATTACTGGGTGCAAAACTGTATGTTTGTATGTGCCAAATATCTAGTAGACGATTTTGACCTCAAGACGCATCAAGTTTGGTCTGTTAATTATGAAAAATAAATCCTAATTGCATTTACAAAAATGAAAATATTAACTACATATATGAGTTAAATGCCAAAAGTATGTGTAATCTAGGATGGACAACCATCCTGTAGATGACAGTGACTATTTCTAGTAGCATATGAGATACACTCTTTGCCAATTAGTTTTAATAAAGGAAAAGTCCACTTACCTAATGACTGGAAGAGTTCGGTCATTTTAGGGTGATCCCAGCAGGTTGTCTGCGTCTGATGACTGTGAAAGAAAGAAATGCACACATGATTTTTACTTTCAGCAAAACCTAAATACATAGAGAAGAGCTATAATGGGGTGGGGGCTTAGGATGGAAGGGCCTACACAGTTAGCACTATACATTGAAAAGAACTTTGGAGTTATTTTTCCTGACTAGCTGCTCTACACTGGGAAGTCAACTGGGAATTTTTACTAGACCTCTTCATGTTACATAGATATGAATTGGGGCGGGGGGGACTCCATCCACAACTATAATTTTGTGATTCCTGTTGGTCGAGCAGTACAGAAAAGAAGCAGACCTGCTTTCATTTTAACCATTCAAATTTAGGCTGCTAAACATCGAGAAAGCTTATGTAAGAAACTGTAGTTTGGGCTGTGAAAGGATTTGTGAGGAAGCTTCAGTTCTGATAATGAATTTAAGTTTGTGAGCTTTGTATATGCTCAGATGTACCTTGTTCCTCAATTCTACATGTATCTTCCTGAGCCACTGCTTTCCACCTGGCTCTTGATGTACACCAGAGTTCTAGTGTCACCTAATCCATGTTCTGTCCTATTTAATATTTTACCACCATTTCTTATTATAGTATACCCCTAAAATAAGAGCATTTGTGAGCAGATACAGAATTGTAGTTGAAGTGTACATTTTGTATGTGCAGATCTGTGTTCCTCTTTAGGAGTTATTTAAGCACCTTCGGAGAGATGAAGCATTGTTCTTGAAGTGGCAACTCCTCCATATCTAAGCCCAAATCAAGCATATCACATATATAAACACTGAAATACCATCAGCACAACATTCCATCTCATATGCCTCTGGCTTTTTCTGGGCCATATTGCTGGCTTGTATATGCCCCATAGTTTGACTTACATATAAATACATCAGATTTCAGACTTAACTATTAGCCTGGCCTTTTGGACTGCACATGTACCCAATTTAAGTTTTCTGAATGCCTGGAAGAAATGCAACTTATTTTGAATATATTTTAGCACTCTTTTCAAGAATGGCTCATCTCTCTCTCTCTCTCTCTCTCTCTCTCTTTTTCATTCTTTCTCTCACACATACACACACATACACAGAAAGTGGACATGAGACCATAAACAGGATTTAACCTGAACACATATGTGTTGAAATCAGTCCAAAGGGCAACAAGAACTGGAGACCTGGTGTCTCGCAATGGGTGGGGAGGGCAGCACCACCCTGGTTCAAAGCTCAGCCCAGTGTAACTTCTGCAGTAGGTTTGTTGCAGTTCACTTGTAAATGCAAGCAGAGTAAAGTCATGATCTCCCCCCCCCAACCCCCACTAGTCAGCATTCAAAAGTGAAGAACCTGCCAGATCCTTTTAGATTTGCTGTCACCACTACCCCACCTCTCAAGGTTAATGGTTTTACATTGCTGGTGGGCTACAGTAGGAAACCTTCCACACAGATTATGCCTCAGAGTGCTTACCTGTGTTCCTTAAATCAAATTACATCAGTCTTTGGTTTTGAGAGAGTGCTAGCTAGCATGTGAGAGCTGTATGACAAACATCCTTCTTTCAGACTTTAAAAAAAATGCCCTCATGTCTTGGTCTGCATATGTGATAAATATCAAATTTCAGGATGACTAGGAATTCTTCAGCCACTGTGAGTATGCTGAGTACTGCATTAAATTTTGGGGCTCAACTTCATTGGAAAGCATCACAAAAATGGTGGAGATTTAGTGAAGCCCAAGTGCCTGTCTTTCTTTTGTAATCCTTGCTGTTGTTTGTTGTTGTTGTTGTTGTTGTTGTTGTTGTGTGCCTTCAAGTCCTTCCTAATTTATGGTGACCCTAAGGCAAACCTATCATTTTGATAGGTTTAATAATAATAATAATAATAATAATAATAATAATAATATCATGGGATTTTCTTGGCAAGATTTTTCAGAGTGGGTGCCATTGTAATCCTCTGGCACTCAGAGAGTCTGATATTCACATGGTTATCCAGTGGGGTTCCATGGCTAAATGGGGATTTGAACACTAGTTTTTAAACTCACAGTCCAGCGATCAAACAACTACACCACGCTAGCTCACTACAGCCTTGGAACTACGTAAATAAAACAAATTAAATATTACATTGAGCTGTATTAAAATTAAATTAGAGCATTTCGGCAATATTCTTAACATAAATTGCATTTCAAAGATATCAGTATATTAATCTTAACAGTTAGTAACACACTCAAAGTACTGAATGACCTTTAATTCACTCATGCTAAAGATCATGGAATAATTATTTTAATGTATTGTTACATTTACCCCTTAAGAGCATTCCAATGGAATTAATATTACAATTTTACCCACCATTTAACCCATCAAGATCTTGTGTATCCAACCATACAATAAGATGGAATTTAGCCTACTCACAAAACTTTCAGATCTATTGCTATCCATTTGTCATGTTCTGTTTCCACAAATTTCTGGTCTATAGGATTAGTCATTCCAACCACACTCCCGTATATAAATTTCTATCAGATTAACTAGATAATTAATTTCATTAGAACTGTTATATAAAACCACTCTCAAATGCCAACTATGAATTAATATTATTTAAAGGACCTACAGATTAACAAATTGAGTTGTATTTAATGAAGGAATAAACTGTACTCTCTTATTACTAAAACCCTAACCTCTTTTAACAAGAATCTACACTCTGAAAAGGTAACTCATAAAGCACAACCAACAATTAAATTGTTTTGTGTGAGTCTCATTGAACAAAAGCCCTTGAACTGAGCGAGAACATATCCAATGCATTTTAAAAAGTATTTCCAGTGCATCCTATGCCTGAAGATATCAGGGTTGGGTACAATTAATTGTTTTATATAGTTTAAAACAATTCAACAACAAAATCAAAATCCACACTTCAACACAACAAAAACCAAGTTACAATCATACCAAGCCCCTAATGCATTGGACAACACATGTATTCACTTAGGTCTCCAATGGCAGGGAATTCCATAATTGGGGCATGACAGCTGAAAAAACCCTTTCATGTCACCATCATGAGACTAGGAATGGTTCTTGTTTGTGGGCAAACCAACAGTCCGCTTTATCACACTAGGGGGCAAACAGGATTTAAACGAGAGTTAAACAGGAAATGCCTATGATAAGCTGTTTAATTCACATTTAACTCTTGTTTAAATCCTGTTTGCCCCCTAGTGTGATAAAGCAGATAGATGCAAAGCATTCTGAGTCACACAAGGGGGCATGAGGCTTCAGAGACACAGGAAAATCTCAAGAGCTATGTAGCTCCTCTTTCAGCCAGAATGCAACTCCATCTAGAATTCCCAGATGTGAAAACCACACTGATTCCATACTGTGGTTCTAATTCAGTTTATTTGACCCAATCCAGGCTACTACTATGCAAAAACATGATTTTAAAGCATTTACAACATCAGTGCCAACCTTAGTGACATAAATCATCCATGTGTCCTTTGAAGTTCATTTATAGTATGAGCAATAAATATTACACTAGCCAGGGTGAAAACCCTAGTATATATCAAATGAACAGCCAAAACAAACAAGAGCTTCTATCAATTCTGAGAGCAAGGAGAGTTTATGGGTTATCAGCTTGTACAGTGCGTGCACCCAAATAGCCAACACAGGTGAAACAAATGTTGTGGCCCTCTCCTAATTTCTGGGCATATGGAGGTCTTTTCTGGTATATAAAGTCCAGGGAACAATTTGGAGACTTACCTTATACTTCTTGTTTTCTGAATTTATATAATTACATCCTCCCCTCTAAGTCCACAGATCTGAAATGTGCGGACTTCAAAATCTGCGGAGGGGCGACCACTATTAACCTCAATGGGACGCGCGCCCTGCGTCCCCCCATTCAAGCCTATGGGGCTTGAATATGCACAAGATTTTGAACTCACGGGAAGGGGGGTGGAATGGATCCTCCACAAGTTCAAAGGGGTGACTGTGCATTGTTATGTAGCCATGTGATCAAAAAGAGCTGGTTGTTGGAAATAAAATGGTGTCATTAAATCCAGAATTTCAGTCATCAAGTGCATACACATACACAGAGACGCACTTCCAAAGTTTCAAAAATGAAAGGAGGTCCTTCAGTTGTTTCATACAGGTTTTTTACTAACACAAATCGTTCACAATGTGTTGAAAGACAAATTCATTAAGCAAGTGTGGAAAAAATGGGTGTTCTTTGATACACAACATGGCCTAATAAATACCATACAGATTGAGATCTATGACTATATTTCTTCATAAACTCAGGGAACAGTATAGCTATTCATTCACAGTGCAAATAAAACATTACTTGTTCTTTAATGTTTCAAAACAGAAAACCTGCCGATGTGATATTGGATGGTTGAATACTTTTAATGGGATAATAATTCTTGAAAATATAGAATAGGCCATTCAGGGTCTTCTTTCAGTAGTATAATTGCACTGGAATAAACTAATGCATGTATCAATACACAGTCGTCCCTTCTTATCCAAGGATTTTTTATACATGGATTCAAGCAAACACGGTTTGAAAATATTCAAAAAAAGTATACATTTCAAATATCAAAACTTGATTTTCCATTTTATATAAGGGACACCATTTTGCTATGTCATTATATTTAATGGGACTTGAGCATCCACGGATTTTGTTATCTATGGGGGATCTTGGAACCAAGGCGCCACTGTATATCAATTTATGATACACAGAATTTTTGATATTTCTTTGTCTGCATTAAATCTTAAATCTTTAATTCCTTATAAAAAGATGTTTACATATCCAATGTCTAGATCTAATAGGCCACCTTTACATCAAAGCAGCATGTTTTTTTAAAAAAAAATGAGGGAAGATCGAAGTAAAAAAAAATCATATCAGGAAATCTCCTCTAGATATATTTCAGTGGATTGTAAGGTGTCAAACATGTTTGAAAATTACTCCAATTTAATGCAAAGCATGAAATTGTATTAAAGATTATTATGGTTCCTATTTCCAATTCCTTCAAGATCTCATATTTTATTCATGTATTTTCCCCCTTCAGTGCAAAATTTTCTGGATATAAAAATAACAAACAACACTATTATCTTCCCTGCTATATCAATATAAATAATGGAGGCATCAAATTAGACTTTTTATCCACTCAGGTGCATTCAGATTTTGGTATACTCTAGATCTTCATCCCAGCCCTTCTACAAAAAGTTGTGATTACACACAAACACACACACACACACACTGTGATAGGCTCGTGGGTCCCTTCTTCCTTCTTTTGCCTGAGCAGGAGTATAGCACCTTGAGGACACCTATCTTTACTGCCACCCCACATTGATTTGAATTTTCCTTGTACAGTAATGCACTTGGATGTTGCCGGGATTCTTCTGCACTGTGCTTTCCACCTCTGACTCTGCAGAAACTTTCCTCCCTCCAACCCTGGTAAAGAGATGGAACCAAGCAAAGGCATGGGAAAGGAGTGTGGGAAAGTGGAAGTAATTTAAAGTAAAGGCTTTATTCTATCAAGACATCTACATTAGTAAAAGGTATCCCTCTTCATGAAGGGGTACCTTCCCTTCAGGCACACTTAGAGCAAGTTACACATTAAAGATTAGTCTAAATAATTTCAGCCAAGGTGATCAAAATAACCAAGGGCCCTGACACAAACTGGCTAAGCTGTTTCCCTAGCTCCTCACAACCAGATGGGATCCAGGGTCCTGGATGTTCAGAATTTGGAGCTCCCCACAAGGTGGGACAGAGCCCCCAGTCTCCAAACCATCCCTTCTGTTCTTTTTTGTTTGTTTGTTTGTTTGAATCTCTTCCTTCATGGTCACATGGGGCTTTTATAATTTCTGCTGAGAAGGATAGCAAAAGTTCATGCTTCTGCTCAACTGGCCATATCACTGGGCAATGGCTCTCTCTTAACCTCTGGGATGCTGAATGCCATTAAAATATAATTTAACCTCATCACATCATTAACCCTTTGTTATCCAGAAAGAAGACTATTCCCTCAGTTGTGCTCCCCAGAGAATGGCATGCCCATTATCACACACACATGATGGGCAGTTCTGCAACACCACAAAGTTGTACCACTTCAGAGTATAATTTCCAATGCACAATCTCAATGCAGACAACTAGAAGTATACTGAATAGCCATGCTGGTTCCAGTGTCCTTGCATAGTGATTTATTTTAAAGAGAGACTAAATTGGTAGAGTTATTTTTAAAATTTATTTTATTTTATTGTAGAATTCTCCCCGAGGTTTCAAATACCTAATCTAATATAACTGCCACAATTTAAAGTTTCTCTTATTTCACACAATCACATAATATTGAATAAATGCTACTTACCTTTTTTGCTGAAAAACTGCTTCAGAGAAAATAAATAAAGAAAAAAAAGCTACTGCATTTCCCAGTACTACAAGTGGATTAGAGTTTGAATAAATTGTTTTTGGACTACAGCTCACAGAATCCCCCAGCCAGGATTCTATAGTTCAAAAATAACACTGAACATTTTTAAAGGTAATCATCTTCCCATGGTAAATCTGCATGAGAAAACTGCCACAGGGGAAGATATGTCCGTTGTTATTAATGCTACTCCAGTGACGTCAGTTCTAAACTTGATGAGGTACTGAGGAAAAGGCTGATGCCACCAAGTGTCTCCAACCAGAATGGATTAGCAATGTGTGTGTCTCTGATTTGAAATGCTCTGGCATACAGCCATACACAAAGCCACACAAATAGGATGAAATGTAGCACCCTTACATACTAACAACTGTAGTAAAAATGATAACATGACAATATTACCTTGCAATTTTGCTAAAACAATAAAAAGGAAATTTGGAAAGAAAATTAAGGGAAGTACAGTATATAAAGTTTGCTTTTCAAATGACTGTTAAAAGCAGAGTACCTGGGAGACCCTAGAGGGTTGGGGAACTTTTTCCAATCAGTGTCTGTCATCAACATATATTCCCAACTGTTTTTCTGTAACATGGAAATTCATAAGCTAAAACTACAACAGATATTTTGATTTTAAAATTACTGAATGATGCCTTTTGTGTTCCAGCAATATTACATTAATGCACTTTGAACATGTATTTTTTAAAGTTATCACCTGCTTTGTGTCATACTAATTTGATTTTTTTCTTCTTAAGCACCACCTCAAGTATCAGAGCTACAGAAGTGGGTCTTCCATTGACTGCTGCACAAATCCTCACAAAAAATCAAAACTGTGGCAATGTAGCCTAAATCCAATCCCTAGTATCAACTCAAGAGTGTTTTTGTAAACTCCAGTCAAGCCTACTTTAGATATATGCCAACTCTATGAATGAGCACCCTTCAAGTCTTGCAAACTCATGACTGTGGCCTTGATCTACCTGTAATGGGGCCTTTCTTTTTTCTTACTGCCTCCTTCCTTGTCAAGCACTACTGTCTTTACTCATGAGTTTTTACTGTTTTTACTAATGCTTTCTCATCATATGTCTAAAGAAAACTATCTCAGCTTAGTCATCCTGGTTTATAAGCAGCCTTGTTTTCTTTAACAGCCATTCATTTGTCTTTTTAGTAGCCTGTGATATCTTCAGCACCATATATCAAATGAGTTGATTCTCTTGCCATCAGATTTCTTCACTGTCCAGATTACATAACAATGCACTACCAACTAAAGCAGACCCAGTGAAGGAATTTCCAGTGAGTAAATCAAGACTTAAACAAATCCAATAGATTAAGCAAATCAAGCTTAGTTGGTGTCAGAAACTGGATTTAAGTCTGTGGCACTTTCAGGACACCTCAGTCCACCTCATCTAATATTTATTTATCTCTGTTCTTTATAACTTTTACCTTTGCCTTCCATCAACTAGGTTCACTCTGGGTTATGAAAAGAAAACTGAAAATGCACAAATCTGTCTCTAAATGGCCCTATCCAGAATGTAGCTACTTTTGTAGATCAGAAACACAACAAAGTTGGGGGGGGGGGGGTTGCCTGCTTTGGTTGAAATTGTTTAAAAAGTGTTAAGAGAATTGGGTTTGGCATTAAGCAGTCTGTTAAACTGCAACAGATGAATGATACAGGTATTCAGCACCCTTTATCAGGACAAAGGCAAAATATATTCTGCATTAAACAGCAGAATTAAAAGGTCAAATTTCACCCAGTCAGGTCAACGTGTATTAGCAATTTATTAGACAGAAAAATTCAAAAGAAAAAGCAAAGGAAGCAAGTGAGAAACAGGAAGAAACTAGGTTGTTTAGGCATACAGGATTGATACGCTAGATTTTTAACGCTTCATGACTTGACAATTAGGTTTCTCATTCCAAAAATACATTCAGAAGGTAAAGTATTTGACTTCAAATAGGCACATAATCCTGCAGAAACTTATAAATATGAATCAGTTACCTCACAAAATAACATGTGCAACTAAAATGTAACTTTAGAACTGAAGAATGCCAACATGCCATTAACACAGGCCTTAATTCAGGCACTTAAAGCTTAAAGTTTGTCTTAAGATTTGTTTTAAAATTGTTTTCCAATGTGATTGTTTTCACTTTGTTAAATCTCTATCAGGGCTTTCTTTTTCAATTTCCATGAAAAACCATGTATACTAGGCATACAGTCATTATAAGTAATATAATTTGAATGAAGCTTATTACAATCCACATATACTTGCAATAAAACCTCTGAAAAATGCACTCATTGTAACATTTGTTTCAAGAAATCAATTTTTTACTTCGGTAACCATTTGTCTAAATTTATTATGACTATTACAAATAGGAGTAGATCAGTGAATTCTTGGGTCTGTACACACAGTATTTCTATCTCTCCTTATAGGATTGAACCCCATGGGTCCATTTTTCATCAAAAGCTTTCAAACTTTCTTGAAAAGCACATAAATTTGACAGATGAAAAACTGGTCTATCCTTGCTAAGCTCCTACACCTTTCACTTCCCAAAATGATGTCTGCTGCAATAAACACAGCACTCAAATGACAGAAATATAAAACTATTACTGTGGAACATAAGAGAGATATTAAGAAATAAAGGAAAACTAAAAAAATAAAAAATAAAGGAAAACTAGACAGACAGCAGTCACACAGCAGCAGGCTTTCAAGGAGATTTCTCTGTTTGCTTTATCAAAACCAGTGGTGTTCCAATGTAAGACAGAACTCCATTTCTCTCCTCTTTCTACATACATTATCTAAAAAGTGTGCCAACTAAATTCTAATTATGAATTGAGAGTGAATGATACAAAGCTACTGTAATTGACCTGGGTCTATGTCATATAACTATTCTGCATCCAAGATTCTGGTTTTGAAAGCACATGAATGCTTTTGGCATTTGTAGTAGTAGAGGTCAAGAAGAAAAGAGGAGCTTTTTTATCCAGGGCTGACTAAAAAGAATAACTCTGTGGTTGTTGTGGTTGTTATTGTTGCTGTATGCCTTCAAGTCCTTTCCAAGTTATGACAACCCTATCACAGGCAGCACAACTGCAATCTTAGAATCATAAAATAATAAGAGTTGAAGAGACCAAAAGGGCCATTCAGTCCAACCCCCTGCCATGTAGGAATGCACAATCAAAGCACCCTGACAGATGGCCATCCAGCCTCTATTTAAAAAGCTCCAAAGAAGGAGACTCCACCACTGTCCAAGGAAGTGTCTTCCATCGTTATACAGCTCTTATTGTCAGGAGTTTCCTCCTAAGGTTGAGGTGGAATCTCTCTGTTCCTGTAGCTTGCATCCCTTATTCCATGTCCTATTCTCTGGTACAGCAGAAAACAAGCTCCATCCTCAACATGACATCCCTTCAAATATTTAAACAAGGCTATCATATCACCACTTAACCTTCTCTTCTGCAGGCTAAACATACCTAGCTCCCTAAGTCTCTCCTCATAGGGCAAGGTTTCCAGACCTTTCACCATTTTGGTTGCCCTTCTCTGGACATGCTCCAGCTACTCAGCATCCTTTTTGAATTGTGGTGCCCAGAACTGGACACAGTATTCCAGGTGAGGCCTCACTAAGACATAATAGAGTCACACTATTATTTGCCTTGTTCTAGACACTATACTTCTGTTGATGCAGCCTAAAATCTCATTCGCCATTTTAGCTGCCGCATCACACTGTTGACTCATGTTCAACCTATGGTCTACTAGGACGCCTAGATCCCTTTCCAATATAGTTTCATTCAGCCAGGTGTTCCCCACCCTACATCTATGCATTTCATTTTTTGATCTAAGTGCAGTATCTTACATTTCCCTGTGTTGAAATTCATTTTGTTAGCTTTGGCTCAGCTTTCTAATCTATTAAGGTCATTTTCAATTTTGATCCTCTCCTCTGGGATATTAGCTATTCCTCCTAATTTGGTGTCATCTGCAAATTCGACAAGCATACTCCCTATTCTTTCATCTAAGTGATTGATAAAGATGTTGAATAGGACTGGGCCCAGGACAGAATCCTGTGGCACTCCACTGGTCACTTCTCTCCAAAATGAAGCCATTGCTGAGTACACTTTGAGCTTGGCCAGTCAACCAGTAACAAATCCATTTAACAGCTGAAATGTCTAACCCACATTTTACTAGCTTGTTTGCAAGAATGTCATGGGGGACCCTGTCAAAGGCCTTATTGAAGTCAAGACATGCAATATCCACAGCGTTCCCTTTATCCACCAAGCTGGTAATTGTTATATAAAAAAAGAGAGAGATCAAATTAGTCTGACATGACTTGTTTCTCAGAAACCCATGTTGACTTTTTGTGATTATGGCATTCCATTCTAAATGTTCACAGACTCTCTATTTTATGATCTGCTCTAAAATCTTTCCTGGTATTGATGTCAGACTAACTGGATGATAATTGTTAGAATCTTCTTTTTTCCCCCTTTTTGAAGATGGGGACGTTTGCCCTCCTCCAGTCTACTGGGACTTCTCTTGTTCTCCAAAACAAACAAACAAACAAACAAACAACTTCATTTATATACCGCTTCATACCCTTAAGGAGTGTCTAAGCGGTTTACAATTGTAAGCTATTTGCCCCCTAACAATCTGGGTACTCATTTTAGCGACCTCGGAAGGATGCAAGCCTGAGTCGAGCTTCAGCCCTTTGCTGGTCTTGAACTCGCCACCTTATGGTTTTGAGTGAGTGGCCGCAGTACAGGCATTTAACCACTGCACCACCAGGGGTTATCAAAGATTATTGCCAATGTCTCCGAGATTACATTTGCCAGTTCTTTTAATATCCTTGGATGTAGTTCATTGTGACATCCCTGCCCTCGGATTACAATCTAAACGGACACAACACAAAAGGAGAATGGATTGGTGGTGGGGAATGGTGGAAGGGGATCAGGTCCAGCATTTTCTCACTCCCTCTGAGGCCTGGACCAAGGCAGAGGGATTGGAGGGAGCACTATACTCAATCAAGGCCAGGCCTGGATGGCATAGGCCTGCATTTTCTTTCAGTCCCTCCCAGGCTGGATGGAAATCATGGGGAGGGGGAGCTCTGCTTCTTCAAGCAAGGCCTGGATGACATGGCCTGCATTTTCTTTCAGTCCCTCCCAGGCTGGACATAGATCATGGGGGAAAGCTCTCCTTCTTCAAGCAAGGCCTGGATGGCATGGCCTACCTTTTCTTTCAGTCCCTCCCAGGTTGGATGGAGTTTCCTCCCCCAGAAACTTCCTTGATGTGTTCCCCAACCAGGACAGTCCATTCTGTTCTATCCAGGAAAACTTCTTGCTCCCTAATATGCAGAAGTGTAGATATCCGGGCCTCCAGCTGCTGGACCTTCTCTTTCAACAGAGCTACCAACTTGGTGCAGGTGAGGTTTCCACATCCATAGGCAAGAAGACAAACATCCCTCACTGTCCATCTGCAGAAGTCTTAAGGAGGTATTAAAACAGGACTTCCCCTTCAAAAACTGCCTATTAAACACCCAGGTAAAAGACCCCTGTTGGCCTGGCTTGTTCACCAAGTTTGTCACCAAGCTCAAGGAACTAGGTCTATCACTATATACAGAGCTCCTGGCTATTAGCTTCTTCCTGAGGCAAGTCTTCCTCTGAGCAAAAGTCCTCCAGAAGCCCCTTAAAACAGTATAGGGTAAGTCCTGAAACACAGTCCCCAGCTAACTCTCTGCTCTAAGTCTCCCTTTACTGTGAAATTTCGTGCACACACTTCTGGCAGGAGTTATAAAGGCTAGGCTGCTAGCCTCTCCCCAGTGACTCATAAAAGCCCCATCTCCTCAGGAAACACACTCACCAAGGTGGTTTTTTGGAGGGGGGAGCCTCACTCAGTCAAAATGGCTGCCAAGAAAGCTCTCTCCTTCTTCTCCCTGGAAAGGACTGAGCCTGCAACTGTCTTGAGAAAATATAATCTTTTTCCAGCACTCATTAAGGACATTATTACATGATCCACTTGCCATGCTGGAATCGTGGGCCAAACGTTTCAGAAGCGCTGAGGTGGGATCACCGGTCATACTTCTCAAATGTCACTGAAGCGCATCCTGCTCTTCTCCCATCGACAAATCGTTTGCGGAGAAACCATTTCTGTAATAATAGGATCTTCTGTTATTACAAAAATGGCTTCTCTGCAAACCATTCATCGACGGAAGACCAGTGCGACGCACTTCAGTGATGCTTCAGAAGGCGATCCCACCTCTGCACTTCTGAAGCTGGTTATCTAAAGATAACCAGTACTTCCATCTGCACTCTAGGATATTGGGATAACACTATCATTCCCTGGTTCCTATTTTCCATTCCAAATTTTCTTTAATGCATGGCCTCAAGAAAGAACACAGCTTAAATTTTCTAGGTATGAGTGTGACATTTTTATTGGTCTTAACTAGAGTTAAGCAGAAGCACAACTCCAACCAATGGTTTAAAGGTTTAAGCACAAGCATTCCATATGTATGTACGCATCATATAGGATATTCATATTTTCTCCATAAAGTTAAAGGGTTACTACAAGCAGGGGCAAAATGCTTGGACAGTTTTGAATGTAGACACTTAAGGAAAGAAATGGCAAATGAACCCATAGGATTTGATACTGGATAACATTAGACATTTTGATACAATATCACTGAATTCTGTTTATATATAACACCTGGTCCAAGAAAATAGTTTTTCCTGAACATAGTACGGGTCCATGTTGAAAGATGTGTACTGGCTGTCAACATACCTCCAGGCTAAGTATATATCAATTTTTAAAAGTACACCAACACATTATAAAAGAAAGATATTCTTTCACCATAATAAATGCAATAAAAGTATATTTAAGCAGTTAAAAGTATGTGAACAGAAAGACATATCATGCAAGGAATACAGTCTTTCACCACAGAAATGTTCTTCATTCGGCTGTCTCCACACATAAAGCCTGTTAACTACTGGCAGTGGACAAGAGACAGAGTAAGCACTGTTTGTATTTTAAAAAAACTAGGTGGCTTTAAATCATTCTGACACTTTGCTCCCTTTAAAATCCATGGCAGACATTAACTCTCCTCCCCGAACCCACACAAAGCTAGATAAAGCTGCTGAATGTCCTCCTAATTTCAGCAAAGCATCATAGTCAGCAAGAGAGGAATGTGACTCATATGTGCTAATTATATGCTAATTGTCATTAAGCAAACTATTCAGCAGTTGAACCAACGGCACTATCTGGACATTCATCAAATACAATGATCATAGGACACATGGGAGCCAGAATAAAGAAAGGAAGCATACTAAAAAGCAGTTAGGATTTGGAGACTTCAAGAAGCTCTCATGGAGTGATAATTAAGGAAATAATTGGACTGTCCACTTTTAAATTTAATAGGAACTTATAATTCTTTGCTCTACTACCAGCCCAAATGTAATTCTGTGTTACTATTCTATGTTTGTAGGAGGAAGCATCAGATATTTTAGGTTTGGGTGTGATGGCTTTAAGTGTATTCAGTTGCTACTGTAGTTTGGGGCAGTGGCACCTTGTGGCTTGCTTGCATTGTCAGTGGGGAACTGAATCTGCTCTGGGGTTTAATCTGAAATTTAAAGTAGATATCCAAGGTGCTGGACCTTTTTTAGTTCAATATTTTGAATAGCTCCTTTAAAGTATGGTCGACAACCCAGGGGGGATTCACCACCACACTGACACAAAAGCCACCAGTTTGCAGTCTAGTTTCAGTAGAGTAAGGGGTACCATCTTGATTGAAATTAAAACCTGTACTCATGGATGGCTGAGAACATGAAAAATAAGAGTGTTTCCAGACTGATTAAAAAGATTGGAAATTCCCAGGTTTTGTTCCTGTTTTTTCCAGTTTTATTTTATAGATCCATACACAGTTTGTTCATGTCAGAATGTTTTCTGTCAGCTCTTGGTATGATTAGAAACTTTTTAAATCAGCTCCCCAGATCAGTATTTTAATCCAGTATAAAATCAAAAAGAAAAGGAACAAAATCTGAATTTTTTCAGTCTAAGTGAGAGGAAAATTAATGATGATGATGATGATGATGATGATGATGATGATGTTTATTTATAACCCGCTCCTCTAGCAAAGTAATCAGAGTGGGGTACAGCAAAGTTAAAAAGTACAGAGTAAAACAACAATCATACCCCTTCCTGACCACCCCCCTTAAAATTAAATTAAACTGGCAAGTATTAAAATCAACAACAGTTAAAATTCAAATCAGTAGCAATTAATCAATCACTTTATCAATGACCAGCAAGTCCACCAAACAAAACAAAAACAATAACAATAATAAATCACACAGCATAAAAATAGAATAGAGTATTTTTTTTAAAAAATTAAAAACTGTTTTAGTTTAAAATAACGGGGATAAAAACCTGCTGACTAAGAAAAAATGAATAGCAATAAAAAGCATTTCCATTTGATAAAAAATATTTTCAAAAATGATAATAGAATAAGGGACAAATTGTATCCAGATTATTAAAAACAAAGGTAAGCACATGTTTAGAGACATATCCTAAAACAATTCTGCTATCTTTGGTTTATTATTCTTTTCCTGCAAGTGATAGCAAATGCGCAGAATTGTGCTACTTTATGAGAGATATAAGAATTCCTATCAGACAACAAATATTCCAAATAAAAAGTTTCAGATCTCTCTGGTTTTTTTAAATAATAGGAGTGATCAGGTCTTTACGAGAATCACAGTAAAAGGGACAGTGGAACAGTACATGATTAACAGTTTCTACATTTCCTGTGTTGCAGGGACATAGTTGTTCATCAACTGGAATTTTACTGTATCTGTCCTTCAGTAGTTCTGATGGTAAAACATTTAACCTAGCTAGGGTAAAAGCTTTTCTGTGATAGGGGTTAGAAAGGTTCATCATGTAATTTAGTACCATAAATGGTTCTGCACAACCCCAATAGTTGGGATAGCTAGCAGATCGACTTCAATGATTTTGGTATTCTATATCTTTTATACGCTGAGTTATGGCTGTTTTGGCTTTAGAATACCCCATGGACCAAAGGGCGTCAGCCGGGAGTCCCAAATTTTCTAGCTTCGTTAACAGTGACTTTTTCCATTTAGATTGAAAAATATCTGTCAAAATTAGTGGAGCAAGTCCAACAGGGAATAAAGTCAACTTTAACCAAAAATTGACTGTAAGCAAGTTTGCCCAGTCTCCAACCACAGTATTACATTTGGGACACAGGAAGGAATTCCTGTAATAGCTCTTTAAAAATTTGTCTGTACGATTTCAAAAGGTGAATAGTTATCAATTGTACATATCTGACAGCCATACAACATCTGAGAAATTACTTTACTGGTAAAAACCTGCATGGCTGCAGGAATATATTGCCCACCTTTAGTATAAAAGAAAGAAAGGAGTGCTTTAGAACTTCTCTGGGAACTTGCAATGGCACGCTTCACTTGCAGATTCCATGAACCTGTTGACTAGAAAATTATACCTAAATATTTATAAGAGACAAATTGTTCTATTTGGTGTCCATCAATTTGCCATTTATGCTTGATCTTTTTTTTTTTAATATCAAGACCTTTGTTTTGGTATAATTTATTGTCAACAGTTCATCTTTGCAGTAAGAGGCTAGAGCACTTAAAATGCGTCTTAGGCCTATTCTTGACTGCAATAGGAGGGCAAGGTCATCTGCATACAGGAGCACAGACACTGGTCTGTCTGTTAATAATAATAATAATAATAATAATTTATTTATATTTCCCGCCTCTCCTTCTAGATCGAGGCGGGATTCCAACCGATAAAAATACATACAGTGTAGTCACATACAGTTTAAAAACATCCAATACAAATAGAGACAAGGTAAAAAAGAAAAAAAAAAGTCGGGGTGTGTGTGAGTTTATCGGTTCCAAATAGTGAACTAAAGCGTTAATGTAGAAGTTAAACAGTGGGGGCTAAAATACAGCCCTGTCTTACTCCTACATGGGTGGGTATTTGTCTTGTTAAATACCCAGCAGGACTACATCGGACTTTCAGAAAAGTATTTTCATACAGTTTCTTCATGAACAGCACCAATCTCTTGTCAATACTAGTGGATTCAAATTTTTTCCACAGCTTTTCCTGGGAGATTGAATCGAAAGCTTGCTTAAAATCAATAAATGCTACATGAAGACCTTCATTTATTTGTGCATACTTTTCTGAGAGATGTTGCAAAATAAGTCCTTGGTCAATTGTGCCTCGACCTGTTCTGAACCCAGCTTGCTCTTCTGCTAGAATATTCTCTTGCTCTAACCAATCAAGAAGTTTTTCATGTAGATATAAAGCATATAGTTTGCAGATTATGCTCAGAAGACTGATTGGTCTATAATTGGCCGGATCATATCTGTCACCCTTTTTATAGATGGGGATAATGATAGCTAACCCCAAATCTTTGGGGATATGTGCTGTATGATCTATCCATGTGAACAAACTTGCAAGTATGGGGGCCCACCAGTCTATATTTTCCTTCAGTAGTTCAGGTGGTATATTATCACAGCCTGGAGCTTTACCTAGTTTTAGTTTGGAAATTAGAAGTTTTTGGTTTTTTGTTTGTTTTTTTGCAGAAACTGGGGGCCACTTTGGTAGATTATTTATATCGAGCTCAAATACTCGTAGATGGATCTCCCTTAAGGCAAAGATGTTATTAATATATGTTTCCTAACTGATGGGGGGGGGGGGAAATAAGATACTCTACATTTGATGTTGTTTCGGCCAGGCTTTTGAAACCACTTGCCAGAAAGTTGCAGAATCTTTCTTCCTTGATGCGTCTATTAAGATTTGTCATGTGGCTCTTATATCCTGGTTCTTTTTTAATTTTAATTACATTTCTATAGTTCTTTTTTAATGCAACCATTCAGGGGGTAATGTGGGCAGATTTTCTTCTCTATATTGTTGATAGTGCTTTATTAGAGATTTTTTCATGGCAACACATTCATGGTCAAACCAAGGCTTATATCTTTTGATATATGTTTTTGGAGTATTAGTAGGTTTCAAACAGTCTTGCAAATTTGAAATTAGTTCTTGAAATAAAGTGAAGACTGATGTAGGTGAAACAGCGCTTATCAGTTCTTCCTGTAGAAAAAGAATGTTTGCAGAATGTAGTAATACTGATGTCTTTTGATTTAATTTATTTGACCATTTTATTCTTGTAAATCTCTATTCTGTGTCAAGGTTTAACATCTGCGTACACTCTGTGAGGATATTCTGAGTAGAGATATTGAGTTTTAATACTAGAGGTAGATGGTCACTCTCTAGGTGTTTGCTCACTTAACAGCTGGATATAACACTTAATAAGCTGTATGAGGCTATAAAGTAATCTATTGTAGAGGCCCCTGTTCCAGACAAGTAAGTATATTCACCAGGTATATCGCCTTTGACATTCCCGTTTAAGATAACTAAATCAAGTTTGTTTACCAGTTGCAACAAAAAGAGGCCAGCACGACTGCATCCTTTATCTTTTGATTGTCTCATAGGTATAGGGTGAGCAGTGTCTTCTTCTAGAACATTTTGTTGGAAGCGGGAGTACAATGATTGATCTGTTTGGCCTGTTCTGGCATTAAGGTCTCCTGCCATGAGAATATGAGCTTTCGGGTGTAGTTCTATTAGATTAGAGATATATTCTTCTAGCTTTGTCCAATTGTTTTTAGTCAATTGTTGTCATCTTGCTGGTGGAAGATACACATTTATTATCAATAAGCTGAGTGTGCTGAAGCTGATAACCAAGGCTGTGGCTAAGGAAAGTAAAGAAGTTGGTCTAGCAATGTTGGCCCTAATACTGGTTGAAATTAGGATGGTTAGACCTCCTTTTGGGCGACCTCCACAGAGGCTGGGTTCAGCATTTAGAGAGTATGAAGTGAACCCATTTAAAGTTGAACTCTCTCTAGACCAAGTCTCCTGTAATAATACAATGTCCTGATTAGATATAAAGTCCAAAAAGTTAGGGTCTTCTGCTTTGCAGCGCCAACCAGCTACATTCCATGACAAGAGCGTCAAGGGTCGATGGTGTAAATTTTTACAGACCTTTGTTTGTCATATTTGAAAAAATGGGTTTTGACTCACACAAGGTTCTTGTGGATGTTGTATCGTTATGTCAGTTTGTTGGACATTATTTTGCATTTTGTGGTCTGCTGTTTGAGAAGATTGCCCATTTATATTATTTATCTGTTTTAAGGTAGTTTGATCTTTGAGATATGCTGGACGGTTTTTTTTCAGAGAATTTGTCCGGGTCTTCTATGTACTTAATGATTTCGAAATCAAATTTTGGCCTAATAATGTTTGAAATAATCTTATTAGATTGGTTTAATCGGTTGGTAAACAGGGGAGTTTGTCACACTGGAGATCCCAGTTCATTTTTCGCCAAGAATCACATTCCAAGCCATGTATTGGATGTATTTTTCCTTATGTCATCAGTTGATGGTGAGTTGATTTCAGCGTACAATCAAACAAAGTACAATCTCATGAACAGTTCTTGTGCAAATACGCAATAGATGAAATCACAGAAATTAAACAAAGGGGACAACTAAGGTTCTCTACCCAGTTTCAGTTTCAGAGCCGGGAATTGATGTTTTATTTATTCCTTTTCAAGGAAAGGCAGGCCGGAAGACATGCGTCTTTAAAGCCTTGTCAATGATGTAATAAGTCAATGATGTAATAAGACACATCCCATCCGACGAAATAAGTGTGACATAAGTGAGGTTAAAAGGTAGGACATATGCTATTATCCAGGAAGCCTGGCTTGGCATGAAGGTCCTTTAAAGACCTTTTATTACACAGTCCTCCTTGAGTGTTCTCATCAAAGTGTGGAAAAGTTACTCTCTCTTGGACAACTCCCAGAACATCCCAACTAGCATTACTGGTAATAACGTTAGCAAAGGAATTCTGTAATTGTAGCCCCATGGTAACTTTTCTAACTGTCCTGGACTGCAGCCAGCACACACAAACACACACTGATAAGAAGGGCTCAGCAAGGAACTAGCTCTGCAGCTGAAAGAAAGTCTACAGACCTTAGTATTGTCTGAAAGGGTAAACCACAAGTCAAAGCCAGTCAGGATTGGAGAAGTCACAGAAATCAGTTTGGTCCAAGGTCAGGGCAAAGAGAAGGCAACAATGGTCCAGTTCGTTCCAAAGTTGTAGGGTCAAGGCAAACAAGAATTCAAGAAACATGGAGCCAGTGCTGGCAAGCAATCACACCAAAGGATCTTGCAAGAAGTTCTGGCAAAGGGATGGCATCCCACAGGTGGTTAAATAGGAGACACCCTCCCTGTTGCCAGCTGTGACTTATCTGCAGATTGCTTTTCTACAAGCCTGCGGGATTGACGCAGGCAAGCACTTTCAGCTCTCCTTTCCTTAAAAGAAGGGACCTTCAAGCTTGGTTCTTCCTTATAGGCCACACTCAGCTGCTGAGCCTCTGAAGGGAGCTGTACAGTGCTGAGCCTCCACTCCTGGGGCTGAAATGGCAGGGCTGGGGTCTGGCAGGACAGAACTGGGACCTGGTCTAGCCTCCAATTCCTCTTGTACCTGAAGAGCCATATCCTCCTCCTCATCCTCCGATTCCACCTCTTGGCTGGACATGACACTAACATTATCCGTAGAGATGTGATTTTGCATTTTCTCCAAGCAGTGGTGTGAGACAAATGATGAAAGAAAGAAAAAGAAAAAAGCCCCCCCTCCCACTTCTGTGGCTCTTTTTTTCAAGAATTCCCTTCCCAGAAAGATTCACCAGGTGTATTCCAGTTTTCTTTTTTGGTATCAGTTTTTGTTGTGTGCCTTCAAGCCATTTCTGACTTATAGCGACTCTACAGCAAGATTTGTTCAGAGGAGGTTCTGCCATTACTTTCATCTGAGGCTGAAAGAGTGTGACTCATCCAAAGTCAATCACTAGATTTCATGACCTAGCAGAGATTTGAACCCTGGTATCCAGGATCCTAGTTCAGCACCCAAACCTCTACAGCATGCTGGCTGTGGTATCAGATGAAAACCATGTTATTTGTCAGGACTTTCAGTAATTTTATTTGGTTGATGTTGTTAGTCATTTTACATGGACTTCTTTTCCTGTTCTGTTTTTAGAATTATTAGTGATTTAAATCCTTTATTTTTTTTATTCATAAGCATTGCTGATTGCCAAACTAGACACAATAATAACCATTTGAATACAATAAAAAGCTGTTGTTTTTTTTACAGAAGATGGCAAAGGATGGGTAAAGAAGGTTTACCCTTTTTAGCCTTGCTAGAGACAATTATCCAATTGAAGATTCAATGGAAATGCAAAGACAAGTTTGGAGAGGGAGTTTTTGCCAGGACTGTGGCAAAGTTAAACTTCCTCTGACACAACTAGGAATACATCCACACTGATTAAAAATACCAAAAAGGCCCCGAATCTGTTGTTGTTCTTTCTGATTTTATTCTGGAAATCCATACACGTTTTGTTTATTCCAGAATATTTTGTGTCAGCTGCCAGTATGATCAGAGACATTGTATGTAAGTATGAAATCGGAAAGAACAACAACAACAAAAATCTGTAACTTTTAAATCAATCTAGATGTTCTTTTAGTTGGTACTAACACAAGACTGACTATTTCTTAAAATACCTCTTTGATAAGTCTAAAACAAATATTTTAATGTTTTATGAATACACAGAATCATGACAGTACAGACTGTCCTCAAGGGCAGTCATGTTTGTTATCTTGCTCAAGTTATACTCAGATCACCTCTAAGCTACACTCTGAAAATCAGCCCACTTTGAGGGGGAAAGCCATCCAAGCAACTGAGTGTTAAACTAATCTTTACATCTTCCTCTGTGTATAGTCACTGCGCATATACTCACTGCTCATGTTAGAAAGCATGGGCTCAGTAAGGAATATTAAAAATATTTTTAAATGGTCCAAAAATTGTTTTCTCAAATGTCAGGAAATCCTGTTGATCAGAATCTTACTCTGCATGAAAAATGCGTATGCAAAAAAAAAAAAAAAGTTTCTTGTATAGAAAACAGCATTTCTTGCACAGAAAATGCTACTTTCTATGGGGGAACAGCCTTGGGCATTGTCAAATTGCAAATAATCTTTGAAAGCCAGGCATTTTTTGATAGCTTTCACACAGTTAAGAGAAAACAAGGAAATTATTTATTACAAAGATTTGCATCCATGGCTTTTTTGATTTTGACCATGCTGCAAGGGGAAGGGATACTATGCTGACTTAAGAAAAAAGGATAATACCCAGCTCCTCACTGTGCAGTACTGTGCCAGTAGTGGGATGGGCAGAAATATGCTGAGGACACCTGACAACAGGGATAGGGAACCACTGGCTCTCCATTTGTTTTGGATTACATCTTCCACTATCCCTCACCATTGGCCATGCTGACTCCTGGGAGACAAAAGGTTTTCCACTTGTGCCTGTGAAGGATCATCATGAAAATGAGTCCAACATACATGAAGGGCTAAGTTTGGTTGTATTTTTCTCACCTTTTCTCACCTGTCTTCTGAGGGTGCTAATACAAATGGCCTATGGAAATGCAGTGGAAATGCATGTCAGATTGGCAGTTTGGAAAAAAAAAAAAAACCTTGAGCGTAGCTGATACAAGTACCTGTAAGCCTCAAGATGGTCCTCCCCCCCTCTTGTATGTGGTGGTTGTGATCTCTGCAAGCCTGCAAAGCCTGCAGGCAACCAGATAATATAGCAGCCCCAAAGGGATGGTTAAAGTGAGCAGGGAGAGGCTAGGAACATTGCTTGAAAACTGCAGCTTCCAGAATCCTACAGCCAGTAGAAATTTTAATACTTAATTCTGAAATTTACAGTAAATAAAGCAATTTCTTCAAAGTACAGTTAGGAATGCTCACATTATTCCTACCCAAATTTCTCCCTTACTCTTGTATTCTGAAAATGCAACAATGCACCATCATTCTGCTATTTCTGAATTTCTTCAAACTGCTGTGTGTAGCAGATTTCAAAAACATCCAACATAATGCTGTAAAGCTGGTGGAATAAAAACTAACAGATAATGAAGGATGCAGCATCCCAAGCACAGACCTACAGGCTTAGAGACACATCATTCCCCTTTACAATCCTAACGTTTAAGTTGTAGCAGTTAGTCCTTACCCCAAAAGGGAGACTTTGCTGGATGTTGATAAATGCTTAATAAAGTTGTGGCCAATTTTCAACCCAGCTTTTCCCTGCAAGTACGAAAGATAATCATTGCACCCTTGTGATTACTTTGTTGAATTGGGTTGTGAAAACAGACTAATCCATTTGATTAAATACATTGTTGACAGCATCGTTATTTCTCCTCTGTCCTTCAGACTAACTCTGAAAAATAGGTTACAGACACATTACACAAACCAAACTGACTACCTTTCAAAGACTAGGACACGAAAAGGCAAACAAAAAACTTTCTATCATTTGGTGACATTTTCCATTCTACACAAAATACTTTTCCACCTGACAAACTTTAGCAGCTAACCAAACAAGAAATAATGGTACTTTTACCCCCAAAGTGACAAAGAATGAATAATGAGCAAATTGGCAACCAGTTGCTGTCAAGGGCAAATGTACTGACTACTAATGTCTCAAAAATAACTTTATCTATTGACTTACTCTGCATTTAGCAGAGTACAATGCACTCTTACAATACAAGCACATGGAACCAAACTTTTGAACTGAAACTGATTTGCCAATGTACAATACTTCAGAAAAAATCCTGTAATCAGACACAGTCAAAGGTTGCATCCCCACTGCAGAAATAATTCAGTTTGACACTTTAACTGCTATGGTTCGATGTGAATTTTGGGAATTGTAGTTTGTTGTGGCACCAGAGCTCCCTGGCAGAGAAAGTTACCGCAAATGCCAGGATTCCATAGCACTGAGTCATGACAGTTAAAACAGTGTCAATTCTGCAACGCAGATGCAGTCAAGGTGGACTTTTTTTACTGGTCCAATTCTGTTCCGATCAATTGAGCAGGGCTGTTTCTTTGTGCCATGAGTGCCCAACAGTAACCCTGTTTTTGGACTGCAACTTTCATAATTACTCACCAAGGATATGCTGGCTAGGACTATGGGAACTGAAGTCCAACAACATAACATAGGAATTTATCACATGGGAAAACTGGAAGTTTAAAAGGGTCAGAACCCAAAGTTATCTAGCATATTAGGCATCATTTGCACAATTGTGAGTTAATAATGGGTTCTGACCATTTTAAAGTTCCAGTTTTCCCTGTGTTATAAGCTCCATAGGGAAAGTCAAAGCTGCCCACCCAGCTTGTACAAACAGACTATACAAATTATTATTATTATTATTATTAATTATTATTAATTTGTCTTCAGGTCAATTCTGACTTACAACAACCCTATTCTAAGTAGTTGTGTGCTTCGAAATATGTGCACACCAGATCAGGCATCATTTGCCCCATTTGAATACTGTACATCTATAGGCCTGCTTGGGGGCATATAGAAGCAAATTAAACAGGTAAAGAGGTCTGAAACAAATGGAGTGACATAAGAAAAAATAATTTTTATGCTATACCATGCTATATACCTCCCAATCCCTTCAGAAATGCCTTTGAGTTATTACATGAGATGTAGAATGCAGTAGTTGAGAACATGGCTTGCTTAGCACAGCTCCTTTTGAAATAGTTTCAGTAAGTCAATATCAAGTTCTGCAATATCATGCAGAAGAATTCATTTGTAAACAGAACGATGACTGTTGCTTGGGCAAACTACTTTAACTTTAATAGTGCGGGTCAGTAAAAACATGCAGAAATGAAAAATTAAAGCATTAGGATCATTATTAGAACATCCTACTCACTAAGAACACATTATTCCACTGTGTTCCAAACTGTAGCTTCCCCTCCTCTTAACTTTAATTCTCCCACAAAGATTTTGGGAAAACAATCTTTAAATCTCAAAGCAAAAAAGGTATATAACATAAAATGTATCAGACAGTTCTTCATATTTATGCTGTTCATTTATGGCACTCAATGACTTTTGCCTATCAAAATCAAAAAATGGACTAACCAGTTCAATTAATTTTAAAATTCTCATTAACATCAGTTGGCTCAACTTATGCATTCACATCATTTCCCCCTTCACATTAATGGGATTTGAAATACTCAATCTGAGTGGTTGATAGCCACAATTTTATTACAATATTTCTAGAGATGTTTTACTTTTGCAGATATAATAACTGAAGACACCACATGGTCAAATTAAATCTAATGGCATGCAAATGACTTGATATTCTTTTTTTTTAATCTGAGTAACTTTAAATAAAAAGTATGTGTGCAGGCGGCCAGGGGGGTGGGGGGATGAGCACATTGAATTGTAATGGTCACCATCCAGAGTTTCACAGAAGTATAAGAGACATCCCAAAATTTGATTTCATGTAGACTTTGAAAATATTAAATTAAAGAACTATTTTATCATGGGCATTTAATAATCCAGGGTATTTCTCAGCAAATTACATAAACATTTTTCTAATTTAATACACATATAACACCACTAACTTAATGGTACTGTTGGGGGGTCCTATCTTTTTATCCAGGTAATGTTTTACCTAAATCCTGTGCACCTGATGTAACTTTCCATGCGCCAAAGTAGAGAATTCTACAGATTTTAAAAATGTTTCCTGTAAGTACTGACACCAAACAGGGAAAAAAAGTCTATAAAACACAGGTAGAAATTCACCTTGAAAGCTTAACCATGGCAGCAGTTCTCACATTACCTGTTAAAAGGGATTATCCTAAACATCAAGTCGCTTCATAAAATCACATTAAATACAAAAAAAATTAAGCCAGTTTCTCTAAAGCACAATTTTAAAATACTCCTCAGTAGCACATACCATTCAATGTTTGAATAAAAATCAGGGTAAATACATGGGAATTTAAGCCCTGTCTAAAAACAAGTCCAGATGTAGATCTCTGAGGATAGACTTCCATATAGCATTCTGAGAATACTGAGGAGATATATTATTTCTTTTGCCCAATCTTCTGAGGTGAACCTTCTGAGGTGATGGTGATTACTTTTAAAGCCTTACTTTTAAAGCTTGGGCGCAACCTATCTAAGGGATCGCCTCGTTCCATACAATCCGCCCTGCACCTTCAGGTCCTCTAGGAGGAATCTACTGCAACCTATAAAAACCAGATTAACAGCAACCTCCCAGAGGGCATTTTCCGCTGCCGCTCCCAGGCTATGGAATGCCTTTCCAGAAGAGATCCGTCAAATAATGAGCTTAGACAGCTTTTAAAAAGCTGTCAAGACGGGTCTCTTCTGGCATGCCTTCCCCAAATAGAGCAATCCAACTCACTCTGAGCTCTCCCCACTCCATCCAACATTATATACCAGAAAATTGCTGTTTTATATTATATTGTTGTTTTTAACTGTTGTGTTTTCTTCTCCTTTAAATAGTATTGTATTCAATTCTCTTTTAAAGGGGGGGGGGTCCTATCTTTTTATGTTTTACCTAAATCAGTTTTATTTCATGTGAGCCGCCTAGATTGCCCAGGCAGAAAGGTGGGATACAAAAATAAAGTTTATTATTATTATTTATTAAGGTGCACAACAGAATGGGGCCTCAGAAAATTATTTTAAAATATGGGCAATTTCAAATCAGTATAGGTGGCTCTTCAGATAATCTGGATGTTGTGTAACTTCATGTCATATAACCTGAATGTCTATGCCCAACTAGAATTCAAGCAACTGCATTACATACAGTTTCTGAAACATCTTCAACAATAGCCTCACAGAAAGGCACACACAATTCTACTCAGTCTGAAAGCAATTGTATTGTGTGCCTTTAAGTCATTTCTGACTGATGGTAATGGGTTTTTCTTGGCAAGATTTGTTCAGAGGAAGTTAGCTTTTACATTCCTCTGAAGCTGAGAATATAACTTGCCCAAGATCACCATATGGTTTCCATGGCTGAGAAGGGATTTGAACCCTCGTCTCCAATGCTCAAACCATTATATTACATTGGCACTCTGATTACAACTATGTCAACACATAACTGAAGCCAGGTCCACTTTCCTTGGGTCAGATTGCAGCTGATGTGACAAATGAAGTCGACTAAAGGATTTCTCAACTTCTCCAACCATCTATGTTTACACAGATTGCAATTACTTCATAAGGCCCCTGCAACTAAAAACTTCGCTCTGCAGAAGAACTGAACCTCTATCTCAATGCCATTTGAGCTAGATCATCCAAAGAATTTTAATCTTGTCTACATTAAGATTGTCTTGGATAAATTATTTTCCCAGCACAAGAAATGTCAGATAAAGATTAATGGACCTTTCAAAAATCTTGTGAATTTTTTTCTAACATAATTATAAAAAGAACAAGGGTTAACTTACTTGATGTAGTATGGAACTTTGTTATGTGACACTGATCTCTGCCATGGTAGCTGAACAGAGTCTGCAGAGGACAAAAACACAAGTCATACGTAATTATGAAACAGAAGAAGGAGAATGGTATTTGGTTTTACAGTTAGATTCATTTATTAAAAGGTACTGAATATGAGGAGCTCTTCAGGACCTGGGACTGAGGATCCATCTATTTAATTGTTAATATTCTAAAAAATAAAAGTCAGATTTCTATTGGAGCATCACACCATTAGTTGAACTTTTTCCAGGCAGTGCAGTGGTGGTGTTTTGGGGAGAGCAGACAAAATCTGCTATCTCTGAGCAACCTATTTCACCAGTGCATTAATTACTTCATAGCTGCTACACCCATATTGTTTTGTCTTCCTGCCACCAATCTAGGTCAATGTTACACCTGCAAAGTGCACCAACAGGATCCTGGCTATAATCACCACTTTTTACCCAGATCTTTTACATCTGCAACAACTTTTCTGGTGAGCAATAATGCCAAGAAGTGCTGCTTCTGTAAAAGGTGATCATTGCAAGGAGTGAAGATCCATCTACCACCAATCCTGGAACAGATCTCTGCTTAATCATAACCCACTCTTTTACAAAAAAGCATTATTTTGCCAGTGGCTGCATGCCCTCTGAATTGTTTTCCGGACTCTCCAGTTTTGCTACAGTACATTGGTTGATGTTTGGGCTTCTTTTTTTTAAAGTGTGATGTGTTTTTCATTCAATCTTTTTTTTCCCCCAAATCTAATTTCCGCAGTTTCTGAATTCCCTGAAAATAAAACTTCACTGATCAATAAGAAGAATTTCTGGTAATTCCTCTGAGCCTATAGGACAATGAAGTATCAAATAAATAAATAAAATGAGATAAGTAGGCTGCTGAACCTCTGAACTCCCCCAACATACCAAGCCTAATGTTGTCAATCAGTGTAAATGGTAAGACATTTAAGATAGTGTAGCACACTGCTTGTGTGTCCTAATGAAGACTGAGTATTACATCTGCATCTGCACCAGAACAAGCCACTATAATTATGGCAAATTAATTTTAAAGTTCCTTCTAGATTTGGAAACCTGTCTCAAGTCTATGTTGAAAATAGGAACTTCGGTTAATTAGTATTTCCTTTCCTCCTTATTTCTCTTATATATCATTATATTAACCACCCTTTGTTGATATCACTCTGCTGACATCAACTAATACTAGGATATGAAGCTACCTCGATATTGCCAATTTTAGGGTCTCGTATTGAAAAATATGTCTCCTCAGGAGTTCCACTTAGATCAATGGTGCTAAGTCCCAGAAAGGAGGGAATTTAGTAATCTGCCATTGCCAATTCCTTCATCTCTATCCACGGCCTGCAGAATGAGAAAACTGGGTAATCAAGCAGGGTAAGAGAAGATTTCAATGCTACCTTTACAAAGAAAACATCAGACTGAGTGGAAACAAATAACCCTTAACTCCTTCAAACACCCTACTTTGAAACCATATTAGGATGACAGGTTTGCCTGCAGGAATGCTTTCATTACCATGACCAGCTATAGATAGTACAAAGGTGCAAGTCTTCAAACTAGCAAGGCAGAGAATTCTGTTGTCTGGAAGGAATGAGGTTACCTGCCTTTGCTTTCCACTGGCCTACAGTGAATCCTCCAGTGACTACTTTTGCAGTCTAGGTTGACTGAACTTCTAAAAGCTTGAGTCAAAGCTGTGGAAAAGCAGATTCTGATCTATTACAATCCTAAATTATACAAATTCCTAAATTATATAAAATTCATTCAAAATCTCTTTTTGACTGTCTTTTACCATGAAAACTCAGTGAGACAATCCAAAATGAAACAAGAGATAGTGCCACAAAAGGACATACCCAGGTCAGAAGGCACTCAACAAGCTACTGGGGTACAGTACATGACAACTACAAGTAGTCCTGTGGCTAATAGTGCAACTTGACTGAAGCCAAAATCTGCTTCCGAGGTTCAGCTGTTGATGTGCTTCACAGGTGAAAGCAAAACTCAAAGTTGCATAACACGTATTGTAGGAATATGGAACATGGGAAACATGAATCAGGGGAAGCTAGATACTGTATAGTAAAACAAGAAATGGAATATATATGCATTGCAATACTTGGAGTAAGTGAACTAAAGTGGGCAGGAACAGAGCATTCTGAGTCAGATAATTACACTGTGTTTTACTCAGGAAATGAAAGTCTAAGAAGAAATGGGGTGGCATTAATAACAAGAAGAGATGTAGCAAAAGCAGTGAAATGACTACATAAACAGAAGAAGAAGATGGAGAAGCTTAATTCTCTTTTCAACAATGAGACCAAAAACAGATTCTGGCACAGACCATAAAGTGCTCATATCAAAAAGTAGAGCAAAACTAAAAAAGAACACTACAACCTGAAGAACATCCCCACAGACTTTAAAGTTAATATAAGATATAGGTTTGCACTATTAAGCCCAATTGAACAGAAACAAAAAGAACTCTGGACTGAAGCCAGACACAGAGGGATCCAAAAAGACACTATTTGCAGCCAAAAAGAAATAGAAGCCTAAGTGGATGACAGATGAAACTCTTCAAGCAGCTAAGGAAAGACAAGAAACAAAAGTAAAGGGGGGCAGAAATAGGCTCAGAACTGTGAATGCAACTGTTCAGTAACTTGTGCATAGGGATGAGGAGAACTACTATAATCAATACAAAAAAGTAGAAGATAACAACAAAAAAGAAAGAACAAGATACCTGTTCCACAAGATTCGAAAAATCAAAGGAAAATTTAAACCGAAAGTGGGGATGCTATGCAACCAACTGGCAAACACATTATACGACCAAGTAGAAATAAAAAGATGATGGAAACAATACACTGAAGAACTATACAAAAGAGATGAAAGGATGGCAGATTAATCCAAGGAAGAACCATTTCAAGATGAACCTACTATTTTAGAAAGTGAAATGGAAGCTACACTCAGGGCTCTTGGGATAAATAAATCACTAGGAACATGTGGCATACCAAAAAATCCAAGTGAGACTGGAGTGAGAACTGCTTCAAGTGAGAGAGACAGAATGTACTATAGTTCTAACAAAAATCTATCAACCAATATGGAAAACAAAACAATAGTCCAAAGACTGGAAATGTCAATATACATACCAGTCCCCAAGAAAGAGGACACCTGTCCTACACTGCAGTCAGCAAGTGTCCCAGGAATCAGGTGGTTAGAATACAAGAGCTATTGAGCAGTTAATTCAGTCCATGTTTGTCATGGAGTATCCAGCCAGATGAAGGGAGAAGCAAAAGGCTTGTTGTCAATTGGTCCAGAGGTTGTTTAGCAAGTCAGTGTTCCAGATAAACAAAGTCTATGTATGTTTGTAAAAGTTGGACACTTTTGAAATTTGCTGCTGGGGAAGAACTCTATGGATACTGTTGATTGCTTTTTTAAAAAAGACAAATAAATGGTTCCTAGAGCAAATCACACCTGAATTCTCCCTAGAATTCAGAAGGGTGCTCAACAACGGCTCCTTTTCAACCTGGAAAGAAGTGACAAGTGGGGTGCCACAGGGCTCTGTCCTGGGGCCAGTCCTATTCAACATCTTTATTAATGACTTGGATGACCGAATTGGGGGCATACTTATCAAATTTGCAGATGACACTAAACTAGGAGGAGTAGCCAATACTCCAGAAGACAGGGTCAAAATTCAAAATGACCTGAATAGACTAGAAAGCTGGCCCAATGCTAACAAAATGAAATTCAATGCGGAGAAATGTAAGGTACTGCACTTAGGGCGCAAAAATGAAATGCAGAGATATAAAATGGGGAACATCTGGCTGAATGAAACTACGTGTGAAAGGGATCTAGGAGTCCAAGTAGACCATAAGTTGAACATGAGTCAACAGTGTGATGCAGCAGCTAAAAAAGCCAATGCTATTTTAGGCTGCATCAATAGAAGTATAGTGTCTAGATCAAGGGAGGTAATAGTGCCACTCTATTCTGCTTTGGTCAGGCCCCACCTGGAATACTGTGTCCAGTTCTGGGCACCACAGTTCAAAAAAGATGTGGAGGAAACTGTACCTGGTCCAAAGGAGGGCAACTAAAATGGTGAAGGGTCTAGAAACCCTGCCCTATGAGGAACGACTTAGGGAGCTGGGGATGTTTAGCCTGGAGAAGAGAAGGTTAAGAGGTGATATGATTGCCCTGTTCAAATATTTGAAGGGATGTCATATTGAGGAGGGAGCAAGCTTGTTTTCTGCTGCTGCAGAGACTAGAACGCGGAACAATGGATGCAAGCTGCAGGAAAAAAGATTCCACCTCAACATTAGGAGGAACTTCATGACAGTAAGGGCTGTTCGACAGTGGAACACTCTCCCTCGGAGTGTAGTAGAGTCTCCTTCCTTGGAGGTCTTTAAGCAGAGGCTGGATGGCCATCTGTCAGGGATGCTTTGACTGGGAATTCCTGCATGGCAGGGGGTTGGACTGGATGGCCCTTGTGGTCTCTTCCAACCCTATGATTCTATGATTCTATGATAAGCTAAACTGAGACACAGTTGATGGATGGACAGATGGCTGGAAGGCCATCTGTCGGGGATGCTGTGATTGGGAGTTCCTGCATGGCAGGGGGTTGGACTGGATAGCCCTTGTGGTCTCTTCCAACTCTAGATTCTATGATTCTATGATTAAATCAAATAATGCCTCTGAATCTATAAGACCTGATAGGGCTGTTGATGGCAGGATGACTTAATTTTTCTCATTTATATGGCTGTCTAGAATTGAAGTTGACTTTACAATATATTTTCTTAAAAGCAGATTGAGACCATCCTAAAATGGCTAGGTAAACTGAATATGAAGGAGACATTTAAGTAGTCTTAAGCAGATTCACTCCTCAGTGACAAATAAGACAGGAGTGAGAAATGTGAACATAAACTTTGTTCTTGCTTCTTCATAGACTAGCTGATAATCGAGACCATTTTTTAGAGAAGAGTCAATTACACAATATCAGGTTCAAATGGGAAACTGCTGTGCATTATTGTAATATATTTATGAATAAGTATTCATATAATACAGTAATAATACAAAACAAACACCAACATATATTGTATACTGTAAGTCATTCCTAAAACATTATTTAAAAAACCACAACAATTGAAGGATTTGGTCTTTTTAAAAGAGATCCAGATCTTAATACTATGAAGACTTTATAGATGTTGTTAGAGTAGTCTTTCCTGGAAAGAAGAAATTTGTATTGCTGACTATTTTGTAAAAACGGAACAGTTTCTAAGCAAAAAGAAATAAAAGATCAGGTCATGTGTACCTAGACAAATGGACTGAGATGGCAAACTACAATAGTTATTCAATTATAACTTTGAATTGCCATTCCCTAATGGCTTTGCCTCATAGGATGTTACAATGAATGACAAACTGTATTTTCGTCAGTACAAGTTATTAGAAATGCAGGTGCTGGCTGAAATCCTAGAAATACTTGGCACCTGATCACCACAGAAGTATATCAAACAATTGCAGTCACTGCAGAGCTATTTTATTTTTTTTTTCAGTGAAGAAAACTTGTTTAGTTATTAAAATATTTGTTTCCTGACCTTTACCATGAGATCTCATAACAGCATCTAATTAAAAATAATAATTGTAAGCCACTCTGATAGCCTTTAGGGCTGAAAAACAAGGTTTTAATAATAATAATAATAATAACAACAACAACAACAACAACAACAATTAAAATAATATAAACCATTACGGGATGGGGGACAATAAAATAATTTAAAGAGAATAAAAGCATGTTAAGCAGGTCACCAAGTTAAAAACAGTATAAAAGGCTACACCAGTTAAAACCACATACATCCACAAGTACATTTCAAAAAGGAGAGATTAGAAAACAAAGCATTTAACATTTTTTTTTAACTTGGTTTCTAAAAGAAATAAATATTGGTGTCAATTAGACCTCCATGAGAGGGTGTTCCATAAATAGGATGCCAAAACCAAGCATGCCCTCTCACCCCTCCCCAGGTGACGTATTGCTCTTACTAGTGGGACATGTAGGAGGGCCTCTCCCCCAGATTTCAGTTCTTGGGCAGCTATATAGCAATAGCAATAGAATTGACATTTCTATACCACTTACCAGTGAACTCAGCACACTATAAGCAGTTTATAGTCTGTAAGCCAATTGCCTCCAACAAGTTGGGTACTCATTTTACCAACCTTCAAAAGGATGGAAGGCTGACTCAACCTTGGAGTCCTGGGATCAAACTCACAATCTTGTGGCTGCACTACTGGCATTTAAGCACTGTGCCACCAGTGCTCCTAAGATAAGGAGAGTTGCTCTTTGAAGTATCAAGGTCCCAAGCCATTTAGGGATGTGAATATCACCACCAGCACCTTGAATTCAGATAGGAAGTGAACTGGCAGCCAGTTCAACTCCTGTAATGCCAGTAGAATACTCTTTGTATATGATACTCCTGTCAATAATCTTATTGCTACATTTTGCATTAGCTTTAGTTGCTGAGTCATCTTCAAGGACAGCTCAACATGGTGTGCATTGAAGTAGTCTCACTGGGAAGTTACCAGCACATGGATTACTGTGGCTAAACTATCTCTGTCCAAGGAAACTCATATCTGGTGCAACAGATGGAGTTGGCACCAATAACTTCAAGCCACAGCATCCACTTGGGTCTCCCCAGAGGCAGAGATAGATCTGAGAGTACCTCTTGCTATGCACCTGTGCCTTCAAGGTGAGTGAAACCCCATTCAGGACAGACTGGCATGTGTGTGTGCACAGATACATTGAAATAAATTTACAGTGCTATATAAATAAAGGTTAATAATAATAATAAGCATCTATTTGCTCTAGACAAATCTACACTGTCCTATATGAAAGTATGATCCTCATCATACATACCTTTTGAGCTTATTATGAGAAATAATAAGTCGGCAGAAACATATTAACCTGACAAGTTATCAGTTTATCTGCCAGTCTACAGACTACATTAAGAAACAATATGTTCAATTAGCACTTACTGGAAAGAAAATTCTGAGAAGGAGGCCCACAGTCCCAGTGCGCTTCCTGTAGTAGTTTAAGGCGATCCTCTACAGATATCTGTGTGTACAAATATATACAAGCAAAAAACATTAAAACCATTTGAACTGTTCACACAGAGCAACTGGTCTAACAGCCAATATTGCAAACAATGCTTTACAATCAGTTAGCAAATAGACTTTAGACATATTGCAGATTACACTGTCCATTTACATCTGTCCTCTTGTTTTTACTGTTTATGTACAAGTGCCTAATGATCTTTCTGTAAGCAATGCAAATCAATAACAAATAAGATTTTCACAGTAACTAATACTGCCCATGTGAAATGTGAGTTTCTCCCTCTTCTGTTGCCTTGTCTAAATGTCTGCAGTCAGCATGCATCATTTTGATTCTATTGATCTTGCAGCTGCCTTTACAAGGAACCACTTTAGAGCATGCTGTTTTGCTGGTTGACAGGATGGGCAGACATCCTCCTGGTTTACTAATTAAACTGCTCTTGCCCATCCACAGCAGGAGCCAGGCTGCTTAGTCAAATCTCCGTAAGGCATAAAAATCTCTGTAAGGCATTCCAGTTACAAAATTACAATCGCAAGAAACACAGAGATGCTTCAGAAATGTTAGTAATTTCACCTCAAAGGACATGCTGTTTCTCAGCAGAGTACAACTAAACTCTGCAGGTTGCAGCTGTCAAAAATAAAGGAGCATTTTCCCCTGCTTTCACACATTTTGCATTTCCATTTTTTTCCTTTTGAGGTTGAAATGTGGCCTTGAGATAGAAAAGAGAATGAATAGAAATAAACTGAGATGTACACAAAGTTTTTGTCAAGAATAATTATTAAAAAACTGTAATTTGGTTCAATAAATTCATACCAATCTTCAAGACCATCTGCAAATCATAAAAGGGAAGGATTGGGCCTTCTGAACCATTTTAGAAGTGGAAGAAAGGAATCCATTTGACTCCGCACAAACTTCTAAATTAATGAAAAAAAGACCATTCCAGGCTACATTAGGCCCTGTCATGCCTTCTAACACTGCAAATATGAAATACTACTACTTTTTCATAACTGTGACTAGTGTCCCCACAATAACCTGGAGTGTGGCAAATAGGATGGTAGCAATGTCAAATTATCATTGTCAACATCCATAAATGCCCTAAGTGTGGCCTATATATGCTCTTAGATTTCTTTCTTTCTTTTTCTTTTCTTTTCTTTCCTTTCCTTTTCTTTCTTTAAGTTATATTATACCACATTACCCAGATACTATAATTACATAGTTAAATTCAGAAATTCTCCCTAAATCAAAATGTCTTGACATGCTGATGGAATGACAGGAAAGAGGGGTAAATCATACTTCCCGTGGAAAGGAGATCCACAGCCTGGGAGCAGTTCTGAAGAAGGCTTTCTCATGATTTGTGCAGGTGAGGATGGTGGGACTGTGAGAAAGCCCTCCCCTGCAGATCTTAGTGCACATCCTAGCTTATATAAGGAGATACAGTCCTTCAGATAGTCTGGACCCAAGACATGTACACAGTGCTTTAAAGGTCAAAACCAGCACTTTGAATTCTGCCAGGAAACAGACTAGTAGCTAATGGAGGGGGGGGGGGAGACACGGTCCCTGTACCCAATCTCTGGGTAACAGCCTGGTCGCAGGATTTTAGATCCACTGATGTTTCCAAACAGTTTCCAAAGGGCTCAGTTCTGTCTTCTGTTTAATATTTACATGAAACCACTGGGCATGGTCATCCAAAGTTCGAGGATTAATGTCATCATTATGCTGATGTCATAAAACTCTATCTCTCTTTTCCATCCAATCCCAAGGAAGCTGTTTCTGTTCTAAATTAGTATTTGACATCAGATGAGGAGAACAAATTGAAACTTAATACATACAAGGCAGAGGTGCTCCAAGTCAGTTGGTAGGCAGATCAGGGAATAGAGATATAACCTGTGGTGGATGGGGTTACACTCTCCCTGAAATCTTAGGTTTACAGTTTGGGGTGTACTCCTGGACTTGGATCTGAGCCTGGATGCCCAGGTCTCAGTGATGGCCAGAAGTGCATTTGCACAGTTAAATACAGTGTGCTATGTAGAGTGCACATTACAACAGTCCAAAGGGGATGTAATCAAGTCAAGTGGCACTGTAGACAGATCAAGGAAAGGCACAGCTGGCATTTTCCTTTTCCCTTCATATCCTTTTTACAGCTAGTAATTTTTAATATAACATAAGGAATTGGCACCTGAACTTTATTATGATTACAATTTGCTATTCATTTATTTTCCACCTTTCACACAATACTAGGACTCAAGGCAGCTTACAACATATTAAAAAAACTATTTGGATTAAAAACTATACAGAAACGTCAATAAAAGTGTAAATACATTATTTAAAGGACAGCTAAACAATTTATGAAATTAAAAACATTAAATTTAATGAAAAGACTGTACAAACACTATAAAGTATAAACACCATTAAAAGCACATCCTAGTCAGTTTCTAAAATCCTGACAACATAATAATGTTTTAACCTGATGGCAGAAGAACAAGGATAGAGCAATCCGAGCTGCCTTGGGGAGGGAGTTTTACAGTCTGGGAGCAGCCACCAAGAAAGGCCTCTGCCTTTTTTTCAGCAAACAAGCCTGAGAAGGTGGTAGTACAGAGAGGTATACCTCCCCAGAATATCGTAAGAGTTCTAATGAGCCCAAGCTATATAGCGCTTCATAGGTCATTACTAGCACTTTGTTTTATTACTTTCTTTTCCCTTGCCATTCTCAATCTCTCTCTCTCTCCCTTTCTTTTTGAGTCACACATTTTTAGTTTTTCACTATGAGGGCACAGAATAGCTCACTTTGATACAGCTGTATGTAAGCTTATCTGGAAAGCAGGGTATGAAAAATCTAAGAGAAAAAAATAAAGCAGTAAAAGATCAATCCATATTGCAAGAGAAAAATATCAAATGGGCATATTCCCCAATCCACTGAAGAGAACAGGATACCTCTAAAAGTTTCCAGCGCATATTGAGATCATCAAGTTGCCGTGATATCTTTAAAGATGGGTGGAGATCAAGTGGAGCGAGCTGACTGGATAAATCATTGACAGCTTTAACTTTCAAGCTGATTGGTGCAATTTCTTCTCTAAATGCCTAGAACAGTAAATATACACCTGCTTCAATAAATCATCTTAATAAGCAGAATCACAGGCTGTATGCAGCACATGCAAACACACTCATTCATTCTCTCCCCATGAAAATTCCAATCCAGTGACCATGCCATAGCAGTTTTACCCCTCTCAAAATAATAATACGTAATAATAAGGTGTAAATTTGCTATTAAGATTGATAGGAACTATGTAAAATTTATGAAGTTTTCCAGGAAATGTATAAGGATTTAATTTTTTTAAATTTCATTCTTGAAGCAAGTAACAAGTAATTTTTGTAATTTTTCTTCCTGTTTCAAGATGGGCTTGAAAATCTTTACGATTTTTGAAGACTATTTACAGTTCAGGACTTATTCTGTACGAAAGGTGCATGCTTTTTTGCAACAAAGAAAACTATGATAATTTTGCAACTGTTGCATTTTCTGCACAGAAGACAGCATTCTCTGTGCTGAAAATAATGCAGAAAAATAATACATAAAGTGTATTTGGCATAGTATAAATCTTGAATTGTCTTGATGCTTGACAGTCCAGGATTCTCCTCATCAGAGTGCTCTGGCACTCAACTGACATGTTTTTGATAATTTAAAAATATTTTCAGATATTATTTCCATACCTAGAAACTGCCAACAAACAAATAATGCCATGTGGAGGGTGGGGTGGGGGAATAAGGCAATGGTACTTGAAATTTTGTTAATATTCACTATGTGTCAAAGCTCATTGCATTTCAGTTAATCCAGTGCCCTTTCTCAACTGCTGCACTAGATTTTGTTTCAGTCAGTGACAAAATTTAGGAAGATGTTTGTTTATTAGCCAAAGGCCCGCCACCAGAATATCCCTACTTCTAATCACTCCATCTTCATTTTAGCTTCAAGATTGACCAATATAAGCCTCAACAAATGCTCCACTTTCCACATGCTAAATAAAATAATGTTATCTTTATTTTACACAAATGTCATTAAGATACACCAAACTACCTCTTAAATGCAGAAAGAAAGAGGCATTCCCAGTGCTTTTCATGGCAATATTGTATATTTATGTTAAAATGAGAGAGAGGAGTGAGTAGCTGTATCATATTTAAATCATCAGCAGTGCAGGTATAAATCAGGTCATGCAGGGATATAAATCAATTTTGCTTCATGGTGAGGTAACCACAAGGATTTTCTGGTATGGAAAGTCTGTAACTGTACTTATATTCTGCCACAGGTAACAAGAATAGACAAAGGGTTTGGGTTTGGTGGGGGACTGTTTTGTTTTGTTTGGGTTTTTTAAATTGATATGGCAATCCAGTTAAAATTATAAATTGTTGCTGCATAAATTAAGATCTCCACTCTAAAGACCTACCAAAATATCAGTGATTTTGTCCTCCTTTGTAAAAATCTGGAAGGTCAAACTTATGTGGGAGTCCTTAGTTGAAATTATGTCTATGTGTCCAGGGAGTGGCTCCTTCAGGTTCCTTTAGGTCCCTGTCCCTTCCTTGACTCATGTCAATTTTCCCCAAACTCTTTCTGCTCCCCTATGCCTCCTGCTCCATTAAGTAAAATGTTATCAAATTACAATTTGAATGTTGATGTCTTCCTAGCAAAGGACATGAACTATAACCATTTAACACACTGTGTTGACTTGAGTCTTCCATTCTGCACAAAGGAATAGCAGGGCACTTGAATAGATGGTGAACAACTATGATTTTGCAAACTACTTTGTACTATTAATATTTAAACTCTATATAACACATATTGGGCTGATCTAGACTGGCAAAAAGGAGTGTGTTCATGCCTGCATGAAAGTGTAGCCTTTAGATGACCCACACTGAAAGTTTGGCATGAACACACTTCTTTTGCATTTTAGTGGGGAAAAAGCAGCTTTAAAAAGGACCAGCTTTTCCCAGCTTCTTTTTTAAAAGGGTGTAACAGCGCAGCTGCGTCTCAATGCTGCAGTGCAACTGTGCAGTTTTTTAAAGCTCCCAAACCCTAGCTCCAGCTCTAATCCGAAACCTAGACATGCGCAGTAGGGACTCTGGGATGCTGTAACTGTTATGCAACTGTGCATAAAATGTCAATTCATTCATAAAATAAAGAAGTTTATTCATAAACTTAAATTGTAATGGATTTAATATCTTTTTAAGGGGGGGAGGGATGTAGTTTGTTTTATTGATGTAATAGTATTTTAATGTGTAAGCCGCCTCAATTGATCTCAAAGGGGTGGGGTAATAATAATAATAACAACAACAACAACTATTATTATAAAATAAAGGGGTTCATTCATGGTGCACCAATGCAACTGTGCACTTAAAAAAGGGAAGCAAAACCACAATGGTAATTTGACAGATCTTCATAACTGCACAGTTCATGTGTGATGTACCTGCACAACTGCGCAGTTCGCAGTTGGCAATACAATTGCCTGTATGATGTAGTGGTGAAACTGCGCAGTTCGCAGCCGGAAACAAAAAAAAAATTAAAGGTTCAGTGCAGCCAAAAGCCCCGTTCATTGCCACCCGTGCAGCTGCTCCGTCTGTGTTTCTAGCATCCTGACAGCTTCCAATGACAGCTGAGCAACAGAAAAGACTTCAGATAAGTTGTCCCCACACCACCTCAGTGTAGCTGCCCTATGCCTTTTTATTACACACCTGGGGCTTGCAGTGTAGCTGCTAAGCATTAAGGAAAAGGCAACTTCATGTCTCCCTTTTCTGACAATCTAGAAAGCCCCATTATATTCAACACATACTATACTCAAAAGGAGATTTGTGCTTACTGTTGTTTTATCAATGGAATCCTGGAATGAATCAGTCAATGCCTCTCCAATAGGTTTCCAAGCATTCCGCACATTCTCTGCATCTCTCAAGTCAGCATCTAGGTCATCCATAGAACACTGCAAATCCTTCAACTTTTCTAGTGCTTTTTCAACTTGCTTCTGCCAACTGTTGGCACAGGAACTGAGGTTTTCCCACTTCTCTTTCACTTCCACAGACTGCTTACGCATTGCTTTGGCAATCTTCTGTGCTTTTTCTTCAGGGGTCAACTCTGTAATGAAAAACATTTCAGTGTTAGCATTATTGCGTTTTTGAAAGAATAGGGATTCATGAAGAATTGAAAGGATGCATTACTCTTCCTATGTTCCTTTTAACAATACACATGCTGCCAGTGGTTATTAAACTGTGGTCTGAAACTCCCTTCTTTTGCTACCCAGTGTACATTGAGTTGATGCTCAATCAAATATTAAACTAATGAGGGAAGAGGCTGAAGGCCTTTTCAGGGAGAGTGTTCAAACAGGGACAAGTATCAGATTCAACTGCTCCGCTATCCCAATGGGATCTGGATTTAATACATGGCAAGATATAGGAAAATATATGAAAAGGGGAATATTTGAGGCCCTGACAAAGAGTATTCCATGCTACCATAACAGTTATAACAAAAAAAGATCTTTTAACTGAACAAGCAGCTCATCTGCCACCAATCAGAAAACAAAAGCATTAATGGAAAAAACATTAAACAGCAAAGACATTAATACTGGCTATCATATTAACTCCTAACAATAGCATAAAATTAAAACTATTAATCTGTGCATATTTAAGACTGCTCACCAGAAATATATAACACAATTACTAGAAATATTATTGGATGTTTTCAAGACTCAGAATTTTGTAGGCTCAGTAATGTTTGCCTTAAAAAAGAGAGTTAAGCCCAACAATTCTTTCCTGCTTTGGCTTAGAAGGAAATGAGGGGAGGAAATTCTTGATTTAAAGAATGATGTACCAAAAAAAAAAAAAACAACACTTGAGATTGAGGCTAAAACCCAAGCACACAAGCACACACACATTTGCACACAAACCTAGGATAAATAGGCTATTCACTTGTCCTGAGTGGAGCTTGGAAATGTCCCTTTTTGGACCTCAGCTCTCAAGATTCCCTCAATCGGACTGCTCAATGATCATTAATATAATAATAATAATAATAATAATTATTATTATTATTATTATTTAGTTATATTTCCCGCCTCTCCCTTAGAATCTTCTAGGACTTGCAATGCCAAAAAGTAATATTTCCAAGCTCTGGTCCTGAATCTAAGGGGCACCTCTTCATAGGCAAGATGAAGAAGGAGATCTTTACTATGGGACTGCTTTGAAGAGCTGCCCTTGTGTGACTGTGAAATGGGCTACAATCCAAAATCTTACCTCAGCAGGTTTGGGGGAAATAACAAAATCCGAAATCAACAAAACAGGGGCTCAAAACAGATGGGCACTAAGGGATGCCCTCGTCACGTGCTAGGGTTGCCTTGGAGCTTATACAAGCCCCGCAATCCTAGCACATGACGAGGACGCCGTAGCTGCACAGCGGCATATAGACAGCGTATGCAGCGGCTATATCGCAGCTGCGCAGCTTTCATATGGCGCTGCACAGCTACGATGCAGTAGAGCCACTCTATGGCGCCTCTTTTGGTTTTTTGTGTCGCAACTGCAACGCAAAAAGGAGCTGGTTTTTAGGGCTCCTTTTTTAGCCTGTACCTTCGCCGCTCCATCTGGTTGCTGCGGCGAAGGTACGGACAAAAAAGAGGCGGCGCCTGACCACCCTTTTAGGGTGGTCTATAAAGCCCCAGGGATAACTTTATTGGGCCAACTAAAAAAGCACAAAATGCATCATGTAAGCTTTCAAAGCTCCATTGGCTTCTTCATTAGGCAAAGGTGTTAAAATCATACAGGAGAAGAAAAAAATAATGATGTTAGAGTCACAGGCCTGCATTTTATCTTAAACTGTTAGCTCTATTGTCAGTTAAAATGATATTACTACTACTACTATTACTACAGCCCTACATGGCTTGGGCCCGAGTTACTTAAGGGAATAATCCGCCCTGCACTCTCAGAACATTAGGGCAGAATATATTGGAGTATACAAAAACCAGATTAACAATAATTTCCCAAAAAGCATTTACTGCAGCGGCCCCTAAACTGTGGAACAACCTACTGGAAGAGATCCGTGTTATAACTTACCACCTTAGAAGCCTTCAAGAAGGCACTTAAGACAGATCTCTTCTGGTGGGCCTATCCACCAAACCTTTTGTAAATGATATCAAGAAAGACTCCCACTTCTGACTTTGATGGCATGGAAAACAGACAATGATTAGTCATTTTAGTAATCAGTAATCAGTTATTAATTCATTGACTGGATTTTGATATGGCATTGCATTTTGTTTTGTTTATTTTATTCTCTGATGTAATCCCACCTCGATCTGCAGAGAGAGGTGGGAAATATAAATATAATTTGTTGTTGTTGTTATAATTGGACGTGTCCTTCCATTTTTTGACAGGGAAAATATGGTGGCCTTCTGTGCTTTTAGCATTAAAAGATCACTCCTGGGGGCCTCTGGGAGCAAATACGTAATTTGGGAAGTAAATTGTGAGCTGCATAAAAACAATGGCCACACTTTGCCCACCCATATTTTAAAAACTGACCTAGATAAAGTTAAGGCGCCACCATGGGGTAGTGGTTTGACTGCTGGACCAGGACTCTGCATTTTTATATTGGCTGAATTCTTCTATTCAGTTTCTTTCTTTTCATTTTAGAAAAAGGAAAAAGGAAGCTTGTAAACATGATTTTTAAAAGTATTGACTTCAGAACTGAAACCAAACACATATACTTTTATGAGTTATTTCTTTATATGACTACCCCTTGCACATCAACATGTCTGCCATTCTAATTTCCAAAAAATGTTTCTTGAGTAACCTATTAATTTAAGAAAAGCTGAGATTGTAACTATAACAAATAAAAAATTTGTTAATCATGTTTTTGTTTTTTGGGGAGGAATTTTTGGAGCAACATTTTCCAGCAAGCCATTGACCTGTGGCAAAAATAGTATATACAAATTGGTTTTCTTTCTCTTTATATGGTATAAAATTCAACTGTTTTTAAACATCCACCTCAAAAAGGTGGAAAATGTACATCAGTCCATTTATTTACTAAAAAAGAAAGCATGTTAAGTCATGTTCCTGTCAGAAAGCAGATAGGTAGAGAACTCCATCTGTCTGTTTTGCTCTCAGTATTATTTAAATACAATTAAGATAGTTTTTAATGGAGCTTTCAGGCTATGTGGCCATGTTCTAGAATTCCTTTCTGATGTTTCGCCAGCATCTGTGGCTGGCATCTTCAGAGAATGAATCATTCTCTGAAGATGCCAGCCACAGATGCTGACGAAACATCAGAAAGGAACTCTTCTAGAACATGGCCATAAAACCCGAAAGCTCCACAAAAAAACTATGGATTCTGGCCATGAAAGCCTTCGAATCCACAAAATTAAGATAGTTTTAAAAGGTTAAGCATCTGCTCAAAATGAATTACCATGGAGTTTCAAACACTACAAATATAGGTTGGCATACTGTTCAGCAGTTACAGTATCGAAAGCTGAGCTTACAATATTGTAACTACTGAAGATTCACATTTAGACATGAATAAAACTACTTTTGGAGTTTGACAGTGCTCCAACCAAAGTGTTTGATAACCAGCACACTGATATCAATCCATTGGGAAATGATATCCTTAGCACACTCCTGGTCACTTAGGATCAACAGTTTTGGCAGGACCCCAAGAGGTCCCTCCAGGTGCCTGATCTTGGGGCACCCAGCAATTGGCATAGTTCTGCAGATATCAGATGTGGCACTGCTGGGCTGAAAAGAGGTAGGGTAGAGGGTGGGGGATTTTCAGCTGTAACTGTGATGATAGAGCTCCATTATCATAATTATGATGACAAAGTCAAATGGTGGCCATAGTTTCAGAAAGGTGTGGAGGAATGTTAGACAACAGTAAGAAAGCAGTGTGAATTCTGGCCTTTAAACTGAGAGATTACACCTGGTGCTTTCCAGTTGTTTGGGATTCAGTTCCCACCAGCTCCAATCAGCATGACCAATGTTGGAAAATTATTGGTTTCATATCTGGAGGAGATCAGATTAGAAAAGCCTGCCTTATTCTTCCCCTTCTCTTCTGATGTATTCACTCTTGCTTCCTCTTCCATGAAGTTGTAACATTTTAATTCCAGCAACTTTATTGTGGCTGTCTCTATACATTTCACAAACACACACAGTCAGAAGCTTGTAGTCTGAGAAAGTCCTACATGAGACAGACTGTCCTTTCCTCTAAGCTGGAAGCCCTGCAAAGGTAGGTAGGATAGCTTGGCACTTGTTTAGTAAGCAAGGAATAAAATGTACCAATAACTTTAGAAGGCTTAATTAGTAGCTACTCTAGTTATGAATGTTTTGGCTTTGTTTCCTTTGAATATAATTACACTGGGTAGGATCTTCGACCAAACACCTCCTCTCAGTGGAGCTGTGGGGGGGGGGGGGGAGCGGGACTGGCCTTCTCCTTCTGCCCTCAAAACCTGATCTGAAGAACTGGAAATCCACACTCATGTATCGGGGGGGGGGGGGGAGCTTCTCAGGGGAAGGAGAGATGAAGAAAGTCCTGTCACACTAGAGAATGCCCACAAATGTGTGCTATTGGATTTAGGCATGATTTTTATGTTGACTTTCCTGTAGAAAATAAGCACATTTAGTGTTTCAGATCAATACAGAATTCTGTTTTTTAATCCAAAAGATCAGGCCTCTAGGCATTCACTTAATGGATGTAAATGATATAACTATAAGCACTTCCAGAGTATCAAATACAGTTTAAATACAGCCCTTAAAGAGGGCTATTAGGTTCATTATAGCTTAATGTCCTGTGTTTGTGTGCCTTTGCCATCATCATTCCTAGGAAATTTGGTTTTAAAGCTTTTAAAGCAGCCTTTGGAGATATAATGTGTAATAACAAATGCTGCCCTGTGGTGACTATGACCTCTGAAATATGCAGCCATGCCAGATGTTGCCCAGCATAAATAAAGTACATGCATGTAAATCATTTCTAACATATATTTCTCTTATGATTCAACTATGATTTATTGTGCTTTTTGTATCTGTAATTAAAGAGCAGAGCAGATGGTGAATGCTTAATTTAGAAGGATGTGTCTATCAAAATAACCTTTGCTACTTCATAATTACTTGTTATTATCATGGGGATTGCTCCAGTATTCACCACCTTGTTTCTAAAACAATTCTTTCTCTCTCTTCCCCACTCTATCCCTATTTAACACTCAAACATTTGTAGACAATGCAGAATTCTGGAAGATCAATTCTTGGACACTGTTACTATTCTGCAATTATTCTTGAAATGCAAGACAATAGGGGCTGGAACTATGAGAAGATCAAGCAAAACTCATAGTAGGGTTGAAGTGAATATTCACCAAATTTTTCACCTTCAACTAAAAAGACCAGCAAACATAGTACTTTTATGCAGCCAGTGTGAGAGCAAAAATACAAGTGTTTCCCTTCAACAATTAACAAGATGCCTCTGTGCATAACTAACCTCTTGTTCATGACTATTAAACTTGACTATATCCATATTATTGATCAAAGACAGCATTAACTACAGTTTTTTGCATGTTTCCTTTATACAGAATATGATACCAGAAATACAACAAAACTGAAAGAAATAGAATCAGTTTCCAAAAAAATATTGTATTTATATAAAAAACAGACCAAAAAAACAACCTCAGGATGAGGAGATAAAGGAAAACACAACCAAGGACAGCTACATTAAAAGGGGCACCCATTGGTTTAAGTGTCTATTTTCAAAGAAAGCCAGATAAGGAAAGCTGAATGGTATTATTTCAGAGCTAAGCTACACATATAACTAAATAACATTCTAGTGTTCTTACTGGACTATATTGTTTCAAAATATGGGGGCATCTTATTCTGAAAGCTTCCTTACAAACTGTACAGATAACTGTATGCTTCTCATGTTGAAACTGTACCACCTTTCTGGAGTGAAAAGGTAAATTCTAACAAAAGCTTACACCTAGTGTGGGCAACGACAGAGAGGTGAGGACCACCTTTGACTTTCTAACCACCCAGGAGCCACACTGGCACAGACAGCACAAGCAGAAGTGATACTACCTATCTTCAGGTTTCCTTTCTGGTTCATTTTTAAGGGGTTGGAAGACACATGTCAATGTGGTGGGGCTTACAAAAGCTTGTAGACAACCCCACCACACCCTGTGGCAGATTTATAACCAAACAAAATAAAATAGCTTCATTTATATACCGCTTCTTACCGCCTAAGCAGTGTCTAAGCGGTTTACAACTGTAAGCTACTTGCCCTAAACAATCTGGGTACTCATTTTAGGGACCCTGGAAGGATGCAAGCTTGAGTCGAGCTTGAGCCCTTTTGCTGGTCTTGAACTCGCAAACCTATGGTTTTGAGTGAGTGGCTGCAGTACAGGCATTTAACCACTGCACCACCTTGCTTAGCCAATTGGCCTTGCTTAGCCAATTTGGCCCGAGAAATCAACAGATTTTTTTTTAAGGTGAACGGCCATAAAATAGGGCCCCAAGGTCACATAAAGCAAGTGGGCCACACTTTCCCCATCCTTGGGTTACACTGTGGATACTATATCTTTCTGTTTCCATGAAGTGTGATGGAAGGATTAGTAGCTGTAGGGTGGGCTTCTCTACTTGGGGAGGGACATGTGATGTAACACTGACAGCACAGAAAGATCCAAACTGCAGCAGTTCTTACACCACCAGTGTCACTGTTATGTTCCCCTTTTCCCATGAATCAAAGATGTAGGTTAGTCTGGCACCAAGTGGCCTGCCGCCCAGCGCCCACTCACAATCTAAGGGGCAGAATGAATGGCTGGGGCTTCCAGAGTTGTTTGTTGTTGTGTTTTTTAAAAAAAATTTATTATAACAATAGATTGTGCAACAACAATTGTATCCTTAAATAAAAGGAAAAATGCATCACCCATATTTTAAAAATCAGTATTCTAAAAATTAATCATAATAAATGGAGAAGCCATAATATGCCCAGCACTTTTCGATGGGGATAGAGAATACACCATTCCATAACTCTACATGGGACTTTGAAGAGTAAGTCAAAGTATGGAAATCAAGTATTACAGAAATTATCTAATCAGTTTACATTTTAAGAACTTTTAATTGTGCTATTAATTTTTCCATGAGAGCAATAACCCAGATACATGTACACCACTGATCTAATGGCAGTCCTTTAAGATCTTTCAATACTGAGATGATATTTAATCTTGCTGGCAGACACAGGAGTATAATAAGATTTTTGTGTAACAAATGTTTACGATATTTGGAAAAGAGGATTATAAAAAGTTTCAGTGTATTTTGATTTCTAAGAAAGGAAACCATACTGATCCAATCAATATGAAATTTGTTAATTTCCAGTAAAAACAAAATTTCAGCAATGTCTTTGATCCCTGTTCTCTCTCACCTTCTGAGTAAGCTGGTAATCATAAAGGTATGACTTTAAATTTGGAATCTATACATTGTTGATTTGCTTATACTAGAATGTTTGTGCCTGTTAATTAAAGTATGAAATCATTCAGTATTTTCTGCCACAGAGAAAACATTCTGTTAGGTACTGATATAGACAGTTTGAAAAAGGACATTTAAATAAAATGGACACGTTTATTGAGGCTGTACAATCCAATCAAGACATCTTGAGTTTTCCCCATTTATTTAACTTCTGTCTGACGGATTTGATTAGGGAAGTATATTTTAGTTTAATAAACTTAGATAGTTTAATTAGGGGCTGTTTTAAAGTGTTATATCCCCATTCCCTTAATCATGACTGGTGAAACTCAGGAACTGGAGCCAAATCCAAATATCCTGACATGCTAGTCCAACCCTCTAGACTCCCCAGGCAGCCATTCCTTCTTTCTCAAGATAGCATCATTTGGTGGTTTCCCAATTTTATTTTGGTTGTTTCTAAAAGGGTTAAAATGTCTCCCCCAAAGCTTACATATTTGCAATAATAGTATTGATATCTTTGGGCTCATTATTTTGCCTTCAGCCCACCCACCACAGAAGTACGGTTCCAACAAATTTCCCTGAAATCAAATTTGGCCCAGGCAGAAAAATATGCCTCACTCTTGCTCCGTCTAATGGATAGGAATATCAAGATTTGGACTGCAGCACCCAGAGTGGAGGTCAGTAGCAGCTGGCTCATTTCCATGTCAGTGGCATGGTGAATCTTGCCCAAGAATTAGGGTATATTCACCCTGCAGAAATAAAGCAGTCTGACACTATTTATCCTACAGAATCTTGCAATTTGTAGTTTGGTGAGGCATCAGACTTCTCAAATAGATCAGAATGAATACTTCACCAAACTACAAATCCCAGGATAATACAAGATGGAACTATGCTAGTTAATGGTGTCAAACTGCTTTATTTCTTCAGTGTGGAAGAGCTGTTAGTCTAAGCTTTAAAGGAATTACCCAAGGTGCTGAACACTATCCCCCAAATAGCTTAAGCAACTTAGACAGTTCCTTTAAAGTACACACTAAAAACCTGGAGCAGATTCACATCTCTACTGGCAAGGAAGCCACCAGCTGCCATAGCGGATAGGAAAATCTCCCCCCATCCCAAGGAAACGAGCACACCTTTGGCTACCATTTTATGGTATTGCATAAGATATTTTACTTGGGCAATGAAAAACAAAGGCCAAATGTACAAGAGTGAGGTGGGAAAAATATGTTTCCATTTACAGAGATTCTTAGGAAGGGGTAAGTTTTGAATTTAGATCTCATATGATTTTGATAAATATGATTAAGTTGGGAGAAGCCAAGTGTTAATTAGCTACTCCAAACTTGCCTAAGTCTTTAAATGAAGCAATTTACCACAACATCACTGATGAAACTAATACTCTCAATTGCTAAATAAATATAGCTGATTGCCCTCTTCCCATACTGCAACCATCTCAACAAATTGGAACTTGGAAAAAATATTTTTCACAATAATTCTCCCAGTTTAGATGAAAGTTGGATTATACATGCAACATCTCATCAAAGCTGCCTAATGTTGCATGGCATGTACTTGATTGTTCAAAACAACTGGGGACATGATCCAATAAAACAGCCTAGGAAGAGGTAGCCTGGGGGAAATGTTCATTTGTTTTAATTGACAGGTATTCATAATATAAAGCCATAGCGGATCACAACTGCCAAAAGTAGATAAAAAGATAGATATGGGTAGTAGTACACATCCTAAAATAAAAGCTTTCCCTCCAATTAGTGGAACAATGGACAAGCAGGCTAGGGAAGGTCAACCATGAAATAAGGTTATGTTTTAATTTGTATACACAGAAAACAGCAATCCTAGGCCCTGAGCAGATCAGTCAGGAAAGCAAGGGCTCACCCCATGCTTTCTTGGCCCAAGGTCAGTCCATGGACCATCCTGGGGATGGGTGGGTATTTACACACTTGTTCCCATGCTGGCCCAGGGACCCGCCACCAGTATGCTCTCCTTAACTTCCCTCTGTATCTCTGCTAGTGAGTGGACCCCTGCCACTGTGCCTGATGCAAAAATTGGGTGCAGCCAGGTGCCCCATTTCCACGTTAGGAGTGATGACAGGAGGTGTGCTCACTAATGGAGATGCAGGGGAAAGGTAAGGAGTGTGTGGGTTGTCTAAACAGCCAGGCTTTGACACAGAGTTTCTGGCTCCACAGTTTTGGCCTGCATTATCCAAACAGGATGACTCAAGGTTAAGGGTAACAGTGGCTTTTTGGTCCATGTGGGCAGCATCTTAGGGAGAGGAGAATCTACAGCAGTTACTTTGTGTTATCCTTTGGGGGCAATGACTTGATTTTTTATTATTTTCTATCCCTCTCACATTGATTCCAGTGAGATAATTCATTAAACCAGCTCCTGATACCTTTGAGGCAGGCTATGTCTCTCAAGGGAATCAGGGAATTTAGGACCCTGTGGGTTCACAGCATCCCCAACAAACCCCAAGCACAGTCAATTTCCAATATAGCAATGCCATTTTTACGTTGGGAAGTCTTTTGGTGATAGACCTCCCTCTCCACAAGCAAAGAGGGAGATCTACAGCATCCTACGGTAACAATCCCTGGCACATAGGGGAGGAGGAATTCCAGTCTCCCACCTCAGATGGGTTGAAGGACACTATGTTAAATTACACCAGCCCAATATTATGTACTTTATGCATATTAATATACTTTGCAACAGATTTTTTTCTTTGGATGTGTTTCTTTGTAAAACAATGAATGTAATTGTAATATGTAATTCTATTGGCTGTGCAAAAGAGAACCTTTACAATGTTAGTAATACTGAGAGCAAGCAAGAAAACAATTATCTGCAAAACAGAATGATGTCTGAGAAAGACATTTTGGTACAGCTCCTTAAGTTGATTTCATGTTTTTTGCATGTCTTCAATGACAATTTCCCAAACCATATCGTAAATACTTGAATGATAAGATTTTTTGAATTCCAGTTATACCACCTTCACTAATTTGCAGAGAAGTATGACCTGACAAAAAGTTTGAGTGACTGCATATAAAATTTGCCAAGTTGCAGTATCAAGAAGAATCAAACACACGTAAATGACACTCATAAAACATAAATACTCCTAAATTTGCCTCAACTTTTGTACACTTTACTAAATGAAAATAACCATTAAATCATGCTGCTGTACAATCATTATTTTAATTTCAATAGTTCTTCTGTGAAGTTCTTACACATCAGCATACAAATTTCATTAAAAACGTTTTACAACAAGGTATATTCATCAAAGCAATCATTCTTACATATTCAACAAAATTATTATTGTAATTAAAGAAGCTGGGTTTTTATTTGAACTGTTCCAAAAAAACCTGTCTGTATCAAATATGAAGTTAATGAAAACTGACCTGACTTTGAAAGTAAGTTTTTCCTTGGTTCTTCAGGGCCTTCAATTGGCTGATCAGCAAGGAACACTCGTGCTTGATCTACAGCATTTAGAATAGCTTGTTCTTTATCTTTCAGTTCATGCCTGAGTGCCTTTCCAAAAGAAAAAGGAAAAAAACAACAGGAGTGTCATTTGTATACTAAGGCAGGGGACAATATATGGCATCAAAACACTATTTCTATTCTCTTGATCATACTGTGCCTACTTATAAAAGGAAAAAATACTAAAGGGTCAAGTTAATATGAAAATATCTCCATCATGCCCTGGCATGATGAAAGGCCCATCTATCCCAGCTGTTACTGTTGTGACCTCAGAGGCAGAGAAGATGAGCCAGACACAGCTCCATCATGCCTTGACCCCAACAACTGAGAAGTGTCCCTTCCACCATCCCAACTGCCACAACTGTGGCCTTGGAGGAAGAGAAGTGTGGGCTGTACTTGCCGGACTCAATGGCCTCCACCACTATTCCCTTTTTCCTTGTATGTCCAGTTTGATTAGATTGTAAACCTGAAGCAGGGAATTGTCAAATTTAAAAAAGTGTAAGCTGCTCTGGGAGCCATTTTAGATGAACAGAAGGACAGAAATCCTCAAAATGAATATGGAAAACTAGTTCATTGTTGTAAACATGAGAAAATATAAATATAAAGAAAAAAAATACATTATATAAAACCATAAATATATTTTAACTAAAAAATTGTTTGTTTAACTAAAAAATTGAGAAAAATTATACAGAAACCCAAAATAAGAGTAGAATTATGAGATTTCATTAACAAAATTGTTAACAGGTGAGGATTACATTAAAGGAAGTAGTGTTAGTCTTGCTAGACTGGGACTAAGTCCATGGAGTACTATCCCTCTGCAGGAAAGAAGTGATGAACAAGACTTTTTTTCAGCATATCAAAGCACACCATGGTGTAACTATGAGTTTAGTATGCTGAGATGGATAACATCAGCCATTTTCTTCTTAGCACCATGTGGTCTGAAACTACTAGGGATAACCTATGAGTCTCTGGATTCTTACTTTTAGCAGCCTCAGCAAGCATGTCTTATTATCACAGATTATGGGAACTGTGATCCAGCAATATCAAGAAGGCCACTTCACCCCAGTGCTATAAAGAGAATTGTTCTCAAGTTGCCAAGAAATGGATGGCAACTTCAGAAAAAGAAATCAAAGCCTGCTTTATTTCAACATGCCTTCCTTTTCTTTTTGACAGGACATTTACAGTATTAGTTTTCAGAGTATCAAAAAATTTACAATTCTGCTATACCTAAAGTAGTATTTTATGCAAGAAAACATATCTTTAATATGCAAGGAAATATATTCCAATTAGAATTCTCCAGTACTTCATATTTTAATATTTTAATATGATAGTACTTGATTGAAAATCAGAACTATAGAAGTTAGATAAAAATAAGGCACAAAACCCAAAAGCATGAAGAGAGATACAATAATAATTGTTATTATTTCATTATAAAATGATAGCACACATCAAAAACACATTTCACAGTGATATTTTGATTTGGACAATATGCAATAGCTGTTTTCCAAAAGAGAAAATGATAAGATTATATTTCATAGAACTTTATGAACAGGGATCTATGGCATATTTATTTGAATTCTATATTTGAACAAATTTACACACACAGCCTCAAGCTGGGCTTAGTAGCTTTTCTTATCATAACATCTCTGATTCCATTTTTGTTTGGGCCACACTATTCTCAGATTTAAAATGATGAGATGCTTTCTTGGTCAGTATTCAACAGATCACCTGCTTGAAATGGTATGTCACATGAAATAAGTGCATAATCCTATAACGTTGAGAATAATATGTCTTACTAAGCACCAGGAAAGCAGTTCATTAATATAATGGGTCCTTGGTATAGGTTCTAGAGAACACACACCCATGGATACCAAAATCTGTGGGTGCTCAAATCCCATTAAATACAATGGCATAGTAAAATGGTGTCTCTTATTTAAAATGGAAAAATCAAGGTTTTTTTTTTTCTTTTTCTTTTCTTTTTGGAATTTATGTTTTTTTAGAATATGTTTAAGCCCTGGGTGGCTGAATCCATGGCTACAAATGGCTGACTGTAGTCATTAATAATAATGATTGTGACCTGGAATCAAATGTATACCAACATGCAGTTAATGTCTCTTATTAGGTTGAGATGTCCACTGGACACCTCCACTTAATAAGCACTCATTGATTCTGAGATTTTCTTGCTAAAGCAGCAGATTTCCATGATGCATGGCTTGGTGCTTTTAAAACTAACCAACATAGCACTGTTGTCTGTTTACATAAAATCCAAAATCCCACTGGGCATGCCTAAAGTCATTCCTGAATTCTTGCTGTTCTGTTTAATAATTATTTCTGATTAAGTAGTCAGATGAGTAGTTCCATGTATTTTGTAAGTTCCATGTATTTTCTTACTGAGTTAAAAATAAAAAGGTATGAAAATGCATACATTTTTTTCCTCTCTTTCTTTGCCTTGTACATGTGTGGTACAACAAAATCATCAAAGGACTAAACATTTCTTCACAATCATCTGTTATCACTTTTGATTTGTTTCACTCTGTCACTAAAACTTTCAGAAATATAGCTGGTTTATTTCAACTGGAGAATTTTATTTGTATTCCATCATACCAATAAAATCCAAGAATGACTGTGCATACTCTCTGGAATATGTTTGTGGTGATGTGCATTTTGTAATATTGTGTGAAAGCCAACATCTCCACAAAATGAGCTCTAACAAAACCCATTTCAGGATTGGAGTTATGTTCCCTTTATCATGAATACTGTCAGAATAGCACTTTTACTCCTTTTTAAGTCACTGCAGGAACTTTACTGCAGGAACTTTACTGCTTCTCTAATTTTTAAAGATCTATTGCATAACATCAAAAATTTTAAGGGGGGGAGATGGAGGGAAATTATGACAAAATAATCATCTTACTGTACTTCAAAAGTACTAACTCATATCAAACCTTTCCCTAGGCTTATGCCAAATAGACCAGTCTGCTAAAAATTTCTGATAGATGAAGCCATTTTCAATTAGAAAACATGAGCATTCCTTAAAAAACAGAACATATAATCTAAATCAGTTTTATTAGGTTCAGTGGCCATTTTATTTGAGCTTGAATGTTTGTTCTTTCACAGGTTATGTCCTACTATAGTCCAGTGGTGTTGAATTACCTTGCCTTTATTACAGAGCCAGGTGTTGGAGAAAGCTGGTTCTTTTATAGATTTGGATGGAAATGGAAAGCCTTGGGGGGCACAGTGTCTGGGGAAATGTATTTTTTATATGTCTTACAAGAAATCAAGAAGCTTGACTATAACAGAAATCCTATATTGCAATGAAAGAGACATTCTGTAGGAATACCAATTTGTTATAGCAACCTGGGTGCATGAATTCTCTTTTTTACAAGGCAGATCATACAGTATATGCATCTTGCACATGCCTGGGAACAGGGACTAATTTTAGCAATTCCTCCACTCCTAATATTAGTCTACATTCTTAAAAGATTCAATAAGAACTAGAGGAACTTTTAATATTTTAAAATGTCCTTTTCAAATAGTTGGAAGTTATATTTGAAAATTAATACAATAATGTTAAATGTTAATATCTGGAAAATGAATTATCAGATTAGTCAAACTATCATTACTTAACCTGTTGACCAAGATATTCATGCAAGCCAGACCAAGAGATTTACAAAGAATAGTATGGAGGTTGTCACTGTTGTTGTGTTGTTGTTACATTCCATCAAGTTGTTTCCAATTTATGATGGCTCTAAGATGAGCCTATCACAGAGTTTTTTGTTGTTGTTGTTGTTGTTGTTGTTTTGGCAAGATTTGTTTAGAGGAGGTTTGCCTTTGCCTCTGAGGATGTGTGATGTGCCCAAAGTGCCCAATGGATTTCAATGGATTTCAAACCCTGCTCTCTAGAGTTGTACTCCAATGCTCAGACCACTGCACCATCTTGTCACTGTTGACTTCAGGAAAACATATTTCATTGTTGCTACCTTCAAAAGGACTCTTTTGGTCTTTTTAAAGTTCCTCGACTCCAACCTGGATTTTTCCAAATGAGAACTCCAAACCCATTCTAGGACTGTTTCCTGGAATGGTGTGAGTACAACACATTTGGAAAGTGTCAGGTAAGGAAAGCATGTTCTAAAATGTGGGATTTAATCTTAAATCTCAATTCAGTTAGTTACTCATCTGCATTTTTCTTTTCTTCCTACCCCCACCAAAATGTACACTTCACTCACTCTTCAAATGCCTTGTTAGATAAAAGTTAATAGGTGTGATTTGTTCTAGTTACTAGACACTAATCCACAACAAGTACATCACTAAGTGGATATCTACAGCAATCATTCACTGCCTCAAGGGTGGAGAGTTCTTAATCAGAAATGATTTGATAGCCTCTGAATATATGCATATATTTTTCTTCTGTTCAACTGAATTCTTTCTGCTTCCCCATTCCCAATCAAGAAACAGGCTGCATCCCCACTTGCAGAAATAATCCAGTTTGACACCACAATGGGGCTTTCTAGATTGGCAAAAAGAAGTGTGTTCATGGCTGCATGAAGCTCTAGCCTTTAGATGAGAAAAAGGGAAAGTGTGCCATGAAAACGCTTTTTTTCCTTTTCTTCTTCTTCTTCTTCTTCTTCTTCTTCTTCTTCTTCCTTTTTTTTTTTTTTTTTTTTTTTTTTGCGTTTTAGGGGAGAAAAAGCGCCTTTAAAAAGGTGCTGGTTTTCCCAGCTTCTTTTTTAAAAACTGCGGAACAGCACAGCTCCATCTAAAGGCTGTGGTGAAGCTGCTAAGCATTAAGGAAAAGGCAACTTCATGTCACACTTTCCTGCCCGTCTAGAAAGCCCCTATAACTGTCATGGCTCAATGCTATGGAATTCTGGGAACTGTAGTTTTGTGAGACACTTAGCCTTGAGTTCTGTTGCCTCAATAAACTATAATTCCTAGAATTCTATAGCACTGAGCCATGGCAGTTAAAGTGATGTCAAACTGGATTATTTATGTAGTGTGGATGCACCTGTAGTCTGCAAAGATCAGTGTTAAATAAGGAAGACATCTAAAATGTTTAAATTACAATCATACATACATTCATACATATTTAATCAAATAACATTTTTCTCCATAATAAAAAATATATATTTTTCAGTAGTCTGAAAAAAGTGGAATTACTGTCTTGATAATCAGATCTTTTTTCACATTTAATCATATCATAATGTTGGTATTACAAAGTACAAAATAAATAGTTTAGTAGTTATTTCAGATTCTGGAACATGCCAATTTCCAAGCACTGGGGTTTGTGATGTTTAGCTATATTGATTAGGTGATAAATTAAAAACACAAAATATAATGAACACATCTGTCAAGAGTCTAAGAGTATCATAAGAAGAATCTGAAAGGCTTTCCATGCATGTAATCAAAACAACAATTTCTGAATAAATATTGGAATTAGATATCTGTTCCCTGTTGCTACTAGAAGCACAGAGAAGTTATAACTGGTTTTCTAAAAACAAGCTAATATTTTAAAGAACTCAAGTGTAACTTGATGGAAACTGTCCTAAGCATCCAAGAAACTATACATTATATACAAACCTTCTTTTGGCTATACACAAATAGCCCCCTCCCCCGCCCAAATACTGATAGTGCTATGTAAATCTTTTTCTCAGTGAGGAAAAATAGTAACCTGTGATGTATATACTTATATATATCACAGGATATCTTAAATTCCTTTGAATAATGCCAGCTTAAATACCCTAAAGGCACCAGTTCCTGTCTGATTTTGGAAACGAAACAGGGTCAGTCCTGCTTAGTGCCTGGACGGGAGATCATCAACAAATACCAGGAGGAAGTGGCAAAATCACACATCTGGATATTCCTTGCCTAATAAAACCTTATAAAATTTATGGTGTCACCATAAGTTGATGGACAGCTTGAAGGCGCATACACACACATAACTCAGGTGACATACCACTGTTTGTGAAATAAGTGTAACAATTAAATCACACCAAATATTTAAGAGTTTACAGAAATGTCCACTGCAGAACAGCAAACAGCTTGCTCATATACAATCTCTGTCTAGAAGATCTAGATATAAAAACTGGTGTGGAATTGCTTTTCTCGCTCCACACATTTTGACTAGATCTGGATTTAGCTACATGTAAATGGGCTGGCAGAGGGAGGCCCAAAACAGGCGAGTTGAATAAGGTGGCTTCCAGCCACTTTGGGAGCATGGCATCCAGACAATGCATGCCCCCGCCACCCCCCCCCCCACAAGCAGCCAGAAGCTGTGCAGAGAGCGTGCCATGTCAGGAAAAGCCAGCACAAAAAGGAGGGGCAAGGAGCCCCTCCTGCCGGTGTCCCATTCAGGATCACAGTAGTGGTCTACTTTAAGATCAGGCTGTGTGGTCAACACAGTCTCAACCCAACTGTGGCTGGAATGGCCTCTGGTCACTCCTTTTGGCCAGTCTGCTTGATACCTGAGTTCCTGGTATCACGTTGAAAAGTAAAAGCAAATGTGGAATCATGTTCAACCAACTATGCATTTCAATACTACTAGACTGGCCTAAATTTGTTAGTTTCAACTGAACTTGAATCAATGAGGCATGCATAAATGAACTGTGTCTACTTTAATTGAGACTCACAAGTGGACTTAGGCGAATAGTTCTGCTATACAGTATGATTAATCTCTCCAGTCCTTTCTCATCATTATTTCGCACCTAAAATTTTTTTCAAATTACTTATATTTGTTGTTCACCAAATGTTATCCACAGTATGCTTTCTATTAATTTTGTCCACAGTTATTCTCCTTCTTTTCTCCTCCAAATACTCCCACTACCTTCTCCTCACTTCTGCTTTTATGCTTCTGCTTCTTGCACATGTTTCACTTTTTCCAGCTTCCATTATTAAGTCCTATGGTATCTTTCTGTTTATCCCTCTTACCCCATTATCCTTCTCACTTGTATAGGTATTTCAATATAGTTTTTTATCTTCTTTCTACACCATTTAATTAACATTCTCCAGCCTTAACTAATAGTCTCTTTTTTCCGTCTCTTCCAAGGCAACAACTATCCTCTGAACTTTAAAACAGCAGCAGCAACATCAATCATTTAATTATGTCCCAACAGCTAAACTACAAGCTACTCAACCCAGAACTTAAGCATGTTTCCTCAATTCACTTTTGTGATCTCATTCTCCCAACAGTAATTTTCTGTACTCCATGAATCAAGTCAAATCCTTGGATGCTACTAGTTTCCTGTGACTTGAAGGGTCCCATCCCAGAAATTGAAAGTAATGTGTTAAAGTGAGACATTGACCTTTAGGTAATGAGGGCTTTCTGCAGGTTTGGAATAACGAGTATAAGAGCTAACTCACAAAAATAGAAAATGGACTAAGAATATAAATATAAAATTTATGAATTTATTATATTATATTAATGTTATTATATTATATATTTGAATATAACATAATACGGTCAGACTTCCTCCTCTGTTCCCTTATCTGTAGGAGTTCCTCCCAATCAAAGCATCCCCGACAGATGGCCATCCAGCCTCTGCTTAAAGACCTCCAAGGACAGAGACTCCACCACACTCCGAGGGTGTGTTCCACTGTTGAACAGCCCTTACTGTCAGGACGTTCCTCCTAATGTTGAGGTGGAATCTTTTTTCCTGCAGTTTGCATCCATTATTCTGCATTCTAGTCTCTGGAGCAGAAGAAAACAAGCTTGCTCCCTCCTCAATATGACATCCCTTCAAATATTTAAACAGGGCTATCATATCACCTCTTAACTTTCTCTTCTCCAGGCTAAACATCCCCAGCTCCCTAAGGCATTCCTCATAGGACACAGTTTCCAGATCTTTCACCATCTTAGTTGCTCTCCTTTGGACACGCTCCAGTTTCTCCAGAACTGGACACAGTATTTCAGGTGGGGCCTGACCAAAGCATAATAGAATGGCACTATTACTTCCCTTGATCTAGAGACTATATTTCTTTTGATGCAGCCTAAAATGGTATTGGCCTTTATAGCTGCTGCATCGCACTGTTGACTTATATTCAACTTATGATCTACTTGGACTCCTAGATCCCTTTCACGCGTAGTTTCATTCAGCCAGATGTCCCCCATCCTATATCTGTCCATTTCATTTTTCCTCCCTAAGTGCAGTACCTTACATTTCTCCGCATTGAATTTCATTTTGTTAGCGTTGGCCCAGCTTTTTAGTCTATTCAGGTCATTTTGAAATTTGATCCTGTCCTCTGGAGTATTAGCTACTCCTCCTAATTTGGTGTCATCTGCAAATTTGATAAGTATGCCCCCATACTGTCATCCAAGTCATTAATAAAGATGTTGAATAGCACTGGGCCCAAGACAGAGCCCTGTGGGACTCCACTAGTCACTTCTTTCCAGGATAAAAAGGAATCATTGCTGAGCACCCTTTGGGTTCAGCTGGTCAACCAATTACAAATCCATGTAACAGTTAACTTGTCTAGCAAACATTTTACTATCTTGTTTGCAAGAATGTCATGAGGAACCTTGTCAAAGGCCTTACTGAAATTAAGGTATACTATATCCACAGCATTACCTTCATCCACCAAGCTGGTAATTTTATCAAAAAAAGAGATCAGATTTGTCTGGCAGGACTTGTTTCTCTGAAACCCATGTTGGCTTTTTGTGATTATGGCATTGGCTTCTAAATGTTCACAGACTCTCTGTTTAATTATCTGCTCTAGAATCTTTCCTGGAATTGATGTCAGACTAACTAGATGATAATTGTTGGGATCCTTTCCCCCCCCCCCTTTTTTTTTGAAGATGTGGACAACGTTTGCCCTCCTCCAGTCTGCTGGGACTTCTCCTGTTCTCCAGGAGTTCTCAAAGATTATTGCCAATGGTTCCGATATTACATTTGCCAGTTCTTGTAGTACCCTTGGATGTAGTTCATCTGGTCCTGGAGACTTATATCCATGTAGGTTAACGAAATCCCCGGGAGCTGAAACTGGCGGGACCGCAAAAAATCCCCCAGCATCCGAACGAAACCCCGGGGTACGAAAGGGAAAAACCGTGCGGCCCTTTAAATTGGCCGCGCAGTCCGTCCCTTAAAGCGGTCCCCCGGGAAATGAATATTTCCGGGTTACGAAAGGTAATCCGGAACGGATTACCTTTGTAACCCGGGGGACCACTGTATTCCTGTACTATCTCTTTACTTATTCTGTGCTGAAATTCCCCTATTCTAACTTCTGCTCCATTATCCTTAGGTTGAACACTCTTTGCCATTTCTGAGAAGACTGAAACAAAGATGGCATTGAGTAATTCTGCCTTTTCTCTGTCCCCTGTTAGCATTTTGCCATCTTCTGCACGCAGTGGCCCAACCGTTTCCTTCTTCCTCCTTTTGCTGTGGACATATCCAAAAAAGCCCTTTTTATTGTTCTTAACCTCTCTAGCAAGCCTGAGTTCATTCTGCGCTTTACCTTTTCTGACTTTATACCTACACGTGCTGGCTATTTGTTTGAATTCCTTCTTGGTGATTTCCCCATTTTTCCATTTCTTATACATGTTCCGTTTAAAACTTAGCTCAGTTGAAAGTTCCTTAGTCATCCATCCTGGCTTCTTGAGACATCTTCCTTTTTTCTTCCTCATTGGAACTGTTTGAAATTGCGCCTTCAGTATCTCCTTTTTGAGAAACTCCCATCCATCTTGAAATCCCTTCTCTTTTAGTGTTCCTGACCATGGGATCACCCCCAGTATTTCTCTAAGTTTATTGAAATCAGCTCTCCTAAAGTCTAAAATGTGTGTCTAACTATGTCTGGCTTCTCCTTTCCACTGTATAACAAACTCCAGGAGAAATTAGTTGAGTGGAGTCTGCCACAAGTACAAAGTATGGCTGATGATCAAAATGTTTCCAGACTGTGAAAAAGTTTTTTTTGGGGGGGAGGGAAGGTTCCAGAATTGTGGGCAGGTTCCAGAATATTGTGGGGGTCTGCAGATGCTCCATTAGGGTATACTGGACCCCTCACCCCCGGTAGTATGCAGCAGGAAGGCCACACAATTCCTAGTCTGGGTCTAAAGACAAGGAGGACAGAATAGTTTGTTGTTGTTGTTTTACATATAAGCTCTTGAAAACAGTCCTTTCAGAAAGTCTTCCTTTAGAATGATTCCACTTGATCTCCAGTTAGTAATATGTTTTTTCTCCCCTTCCCATGCTTTAGATAAAGTGGAACTAAAGTGTGTGGAATTACTTTATTCATTATTGCATCACTTCTTCATTTCCAGTACTGGCATAAACAATTCTGATGCTATTGAACCAGGTTGAAAGTTCAGTCTCAGAACCTATGCAGTCTCTGTTCACATGCAGAGATGAATCACATCAAGAATTGTGCTGGGCATCCATAAGACATGCCAACAACTGTTTCTACTATGATTTTATCCTTTTCACTTCACTACAAATATTTGTCTGTTAGGGGTGTGTGGGTGTGGGTGTATGAATAAAAATGGAATCCTCATCTGACCTCTTTGAAAGTAAACAGAAATAGGCAAATAATAATTAAGGAGAAGGAGGCATGACATGGAACAAACTAGGTGTGGATGTTTTGAACAGAACTGGGAAAGATATTTTTAGAAATATGATTATTAGCATCATGGGACTTCCTCCCCCTTTCCATGCAGCCTTTTGTATCCCTTCAAAACCTGTTCCATGAGATTAACCAGCTCTCTGGATCAGATTTAGAGGGTACTTAGCAGGCTATAATACTTCATGCATTTGTTACCAAAAATATTACTAAAATGAAACAGAAGAATGGTTTATTAGCAAAGCTGTGTACATCTTATCATGGAATAAATGTCTTAATAACTGACAAACAGAAATGTGATAAAACACTAGGAAATCAAAAGCATTTGAAAGCACATGTATATATTAATGGATATTTATTTCAATGCAAATATCATGTTATAGTCCATATACATATAGCTCTCTATATAAATTTCTTTATATAAAATATGAACAGTAAAAATGCAATATGGGGGCAAAGTATGAAAATGTGTGTGCCTGTGTGTTTCTAGCGCACAAGTACCTTTTGAGAACACAAAAATGAATCAAGCAAACAAATTTACTATTGCATCACACCAATTAATTTGCATACTGCCTTTGAAGTAATACACTAGGGAAAGTGAACAGAAGGGAAGAGCCATTAATGAACAATAGTAAACAAAAAAAAGTACATAACTTACGTTGAAATGATAAAAACAAATTAAAATGCTAAAAAGTTAAAGGAGAGACAATGTGAAATAAACATGAGGAAGAGACTGGCCAAAGGGAATATGTGTAAGAATTCTGAAATACCAGAAAAGGATGAATAAGGAAGTTTAGATATAATCATCTAGGGGCTAATGCAAAAGCCAGTATCATCGATGCTAGATTGCATCAGAATCCACCAACAGAGTCCCATTCTGGAGGCTCATAGACATGGTGTAATAGCATTTTAGTGGCTGAGACGTGTTATATGACTGTAAATGTCCTGATTATCATGCTATTTGGCTTTCCTCCTTCATCCCCAATTCCTAAACTCCCTAATGTGACCCTTAAGAAGTAGAGAGCATTTATTTTTCAAAAAGCTCATTAGGTCCACCTGCATAAATAACCCTCATTTGGATAGTGAACATGTTCATAGGTGTAACATCTAAATAGATAAATACAACTTCTCACTTTAGAGATAATGGCAGGAAGAATTGCTCTTTGGATATTAAAGTTTACTGCACAAACTATTATTCTTAATATGTTATTTCAGTGAGACCTGAAACAATGTGTTAATGGGAATCCAAGATACTGGGAATTTCTCACTTCCCCCCTCTCTCTCCTCTCTCACTTCCTCTCTGTCTCCAAGTCTCCCAAAACTGACTCTGGAGGGCTTTCCACCCTCTAGAGGGTTTCCCAAAGGTGCCTGAGGAGTTGCATTTCCTAATTCTACTGGTGGAAGTAGTTCCATCAGCAGAAGGATCCTGACCAATAATTTTCTGGAAATTAATATCCTGCACTTCAAAACAAAGGTATGTTTCCATGGTTGTTAATATAGCACTAAGAATAATAACAAAAAGAGTAAAATAAAGAAAGAGAATAATAAAAATAAAGCACAAAAAAACCCCACAAACTAAAATAAAGATCGCAAAGGCCCTCTACAGAATGACATAAAGACCCAGCGTGGGGGCAGAGTGGGGGCATGGTGATAGCACACCACCCATCCTGACTCTGCCCTCATGCTGCCCACCTGACCAGACAGTGGGTAGCATCATGCCACATCTTTGGCGCATACGCTGTGCCGAAGAAGTGGAGAACAGCCACCATCGCCACCGCTAGGGCACCCTTGCTGCAGTGCAAAAAGGAGCCTTTTTTTGAGCTGTGGAAAGCCCAGATCAGGGCTGCATCATATAGTTGCTGCGGCCCCGATCCAGCGAGGAAAGTGGAGGCTGCAGACTACTCCAAAGGGGCAGCCTGTTGAGCCTCAATTCAGATCAAAAATCCTTTAAGTTAAAACCAGTAACTGTAACAGTTCTTAAAATCTGGGCGCAGATCAGGGAGAGGGAGACAGAGGGGTTTTTCCTGGTACTTAAAGAGAGTAACAAGTGCCTAAGCAACCTTTCTGCAGAGTTGAGTTGTCAACAATTAAAAGGCACTCTTTGTCTCAATTAATTAAAAACAAATTAAGGACAGATGTGTAAGTCAAACATCACCAGGGATCATAAAGATCAATAAAATTTCAGCTTCTCTTGTTGCTAAATAACTTTATTTAGAATTAAATATGAACTGAACGCAAGTATATGAACCAATAAAAATACTGCACTTCTAGGTAAAATCACATAAATAAAAAATGAAACAAGGTTGAAATATTTTATTTCTGAAGAAATAAAGTATATTAAAATATGCCATCTATCATTTTTTTTTAAATTATGGTGACTTAAAAATATCAACTAAATAGTTGTGGCTATTTAATTTCCAGCTCATGGAACAGCACTTTTTGGTTTAATACTTCCTAATCTTGACTTGGAAGGTACTTGGCACTTACTGAATTATCATGGACACCTTACTGGATTGTGGCACTTGTTCAATAATGGACTCATATGGACAGGTATAAGAAACAAAAGTCAGTACATTCTGTAAGTACAGACACTACGTTGTTAGAAGCTATATTTCTTCACTTTAGAAATGAAGTCAAGGGAAAATGTTTTTTCTTTTTTTTTTTCTTTTTGTTTTGTAGTGCACAGCACAGAGAAGCTCACAAACAGTCCACAAAGAGCCAAATAGAGGGCAGCACTATTCTGCCATCTTCCCGCCCTCCATTCACCTTTACAACTTATAGATGGACTAAATGTTTCTACAGATGTGTCAAATTGAAAAGTATAATGACGGTATGCAACTCACTTTGCAGTGGTCATACTGCTGTTGTACAGTTGGAACATCCCCACCAATAGGCATCTGTTTCTTTAAATCTTCATCTTTCAGATTCAGCCACTTGATATGCTCTTCCAGTGACATGAGCAACTTGTTCCATTTCTCTGCACTTGCTTCTAAGTGAGCTCTACAAGGAAAAATAGCAAACATCTTAGGAGTCTTAGTCTGCACTAAAATATGCTAAATGTTGAAGCAGTTTGACTTGGAAAATATCTGTCTTAATTTAATACAAATAATTGTTCAAATGATGCATTGACTTTGCTCACTTGAAAATTAATCAGTATAAGAAAATAAATACTCTGAAGGCACCAGATCCTGTCTGATCTTGGAAGCTAAGCAGAAGACAGCCTGGTTAGAATTTGGAAGACAAAAAACCAGGGAATACTAGGTTCTGAAGGCTGTGTTTCAGATGAAAGCAATAGCAAACTTCCTTTGATTACTCATTCTCAAAGAAAACCCTGTGAAATGCACTAGGTCAACATAAGTTGTTAGGCAACTTTTTACTAAGAATGCTATGGAATATGCAAATAATACACGAATTGATTTTAAAATTCATACCAGACTGATCTTCATATAGGAATACAATTCCCCCTCCTCTATTTTTCTTTAAGTTTATAAAACTAATCATTATATAATCTAATAGAAATACTTGTAAATTTATGCTCTTTGTGTACTGCACAATACCATTCCTGGCTATTAAATACATGCATTTGAAATATCTAACTATTAAAAAATGCAATTCCTTAAAATTAAAACTCCAGATTTCCATGAGAGATGTTAGTTGCAACAGGCAAAGAATAGCAAGAGTACTAAAGGGTTAAATGTTGCCTGCTGAGTTTTGCTGTTACAGATTATTCGTTGCATTTTGCTGAATCAATGAATTCCTGCAGAATTGTGCTGTAATTCAGTTAATATGACATGCCATTAGTGTAACTACTCTTGATAATGTCAGAACCTTTTATTTTTCTGTCCCTTGTCCACTTCCAAGAACAGAAAGCATGGAGTGTCCTCATAGTCAAAGGGAAATTGTTCTAATCTTCTTCTGTCACTTATTGGTGTGCACTAATGCACTTTAGATTCTTAATAGTGTCTCTGTGTTTTCTAATGTAATGGGGAAAATATTCTAGACCTCTGCTATAACTCCATGTTTTCCATGATCTTGATCAATTCTGAGACTATATAAATAATTTTATTGCCTATTAATCACCTTGTCTACACAGCACACTTATTTAATTTTCTGCTAGTTCAGTATGCAATTCTAGTAACAGAATACTAGCATTTTTACAAAGGTTAAATCTCTACAAAACAGAGCTTACTTTTTTTTTTACACCAAATTCCAGTAAGTCATTAATTCATTCTTCTTCTTTTTTACAGCGCTCTATGCATTTTGTAGCATATATATTTGACTATAAGTCAATCTCAAGTACAAGTTTTGGAGCCATAATTATGGATTTGGATATGACTCATGGTCAAGTCTAGGGTAAAACTTAGAGGCATGTAACAAAGGACAAAGCGAAGGAAAACAATGACAAAGAACGTATAAAATTGTAGCAGGTATAACTGTTTCTGCTCATCCTAAAGGCTGGATGGATGAGAGAGTAAAGAAGGGTCAGTGCTCCTTTTAGGCAACTAAGATTAAGATTAAGCTCTCACCTTTCATCATTCTATTCAGAGAAGGCATAGTTCCTTTTTTGATAAGAGTTAAAGTACAGTGCTTACCTTGATCCATGGATAAGTCGATCCAGGTTTTTTGGATCAATTTTTGACTAAAATTTCTAGACTTATACATGAGTTTATACATTGTATGTACACAGTATGTACATATTACATACTGCTATGCATTATGCATACCTTATGAATGTACCTATGTATTATGCCAAAATACATACTTGGCTTCCTATAAGCATCAGGGCACAGTGGTGAAATGCCCCTCATATTTACTTACCATAAGAAATGGTTGAGTAGTCATGGATGAGTAGTCATCTGATCTTATCACAGAGTTAGAGGGGAGGGAAACTTCTGCCCCAGAGGTATGACTTTATTGTTACAGCCATCCCACTTACCATTTGCTAGGCTGGTTAAGGCTTATTGGAACTGGAATGCAACAGGACTGAGGGCCCACAGGTTCCTGTCTTACAAAGCTCAACCATATAGAATAGGGATGAAGAAATGTGATGGTTCTTATAACTGCAAGTTCTGATATTGAACTGAAAGCCTCATTGGCCTTAATTCTGTACAGGTACATACTATTTTGCCCCTTTGTATCAGTGCTAAACAAACTGTAAAGACTTGGCATTAGAAAATAAGACTGGAAAACCAGATTTTATATCTAGAGTTCCAGCAGAGGCAATACTGGGACTGTCTACCCTTGTCAAACTAGCCAAATCTCTCTATAAGCATCAGAGATTGAATCTTTTTCAGCTTCACAGCTTAACACAGGCTGTTACCATTTGCTAACATATAAAAAATCCTGCTCCTTGATTCTACACCTCTTTGCTTATATAAATCTATAATCTATCCTTTAAAATCGGGTGTGGTACATTGACTAAAGCAATAAACTAAGGAAATGTCTGCTCTACACAATTATATGTATTTAATATTTATTTGTATTTAATAGTATTATAACTGCTCTGGCTACATCCTACAGAATCTTGGATTTGCAGTTTGGTCAGGTACTTAAAAGTCTCTGTAGAGAGAAATTAGATACAGAGGGGAATTTGAAGTGCTTCAAAAAATACAAAACCCACAATTCCATATGATGGCATTGTGACAGTTAAAGTTGTATGAAACTCCACTTACTAAGTAATGAAGATGCACTCTTAACTGGGAAAAGTAACTGGATTCCAATCCGTAATCACCCCTATACCTCACTGAACAACTGTGTGATACTTAAGTCATTCAGCACAACCTATCTGAAAAGGTTGTTGTGAGGATAATGTTGGAATGGGGAAAATCATGTTTGTCACTTAGAGTTCCACATATAATACAGCAGAAAGAAATGAAATGGAATGGAAGTAGTCAGTCCTCCCTTTTCTCTGATTTCATTCTGGCCAGAAAAAATTCGGGAGGATGGTGAGTATTTGGATCACTACGAACATCAGCACAAATATGGGATTTGTCTTGGGCAATTTAACCACAAGGGATAAGCTTGTAATATTCTCTTCTAGTTAATATTTATTTATTTTACTGTTTGTCAACTGAAATAAAATTGCTGTCTCACAAAAATAACCCGGTGTAGTGGTTTGAACAGCAGAACCCTGGAGACCAGGGTTCAAATCCCCCTCAGCCATGAAACCCACTGGGTGACAGTGGCTGAATCACACCCTCTCAGCCTCAGAGGAAGGCACAGGCAAAAACAACCTTCTGAATAAATCTTGCCAAGAAAACCCTGTGACAGGTTTGCCATAAGAGTCACTGCAAACTGAAAACAATTCAAAATAACACAATAACAACAACACTTCATTCAAGACACAACTCAAGAAAAGGTCAGGGACTTTGGAGTAGCACTTTAAACATACAAATTGGGAAGTATGATATAATAGGATAATTGGTTGGGAAATTGGTTAAATCCATCTGAACATGTGTTTCTATGCAAGTAAAGAAACATAGGCACGGTACAGACGGCCCGTTTGGGCCTTCCCCATAATGTGATTAGAGCTGGGGAGCGCGCAGCATTCACACGCTCCCCAGCCCTAGCACGTAATGACGCCTGCATCATTATGTAATCCTGTTTACACAGTGTACATAACAACACTGTTGCAACTGCGCAGCTTCTATATGGAGCTGCGCAGTTGCTATGGCACAAAGGCGCCCAATGGCGCCTCTTCCATTTAGTGCGTCACAACTGCGACGCTAAAAAAGGAGTGGGGTTTTCCCCGCTCCTTTTTAACTCTGCAGCAAAAAAGGTGGCTACAGACTGCCCTTTTGGGGCGGTCTATAAAGCCCCATAGGTATCTTTCTAGATGATGAGAAATATTAGAAGTTCATCCCAATCCCAGTTTGAGAGGCCATTCAAACATTGCTATAGATGAAAGTATAAACATGTCTAACTGTTTCCTAAAATCCCAAGCCGCCCCACCCCTTCTATTTTCTCTTTGTACTGGAACAGCACTAAAATTCATGCCAGATGCTATTATGAACACATACTCATGGCAGGAGGCTTCTTTGTTTACATATACTGGACTGAGAGACACTGTTGCAATGAAATACAGTTTGTAAAGAACTGCACTGCCTGTCAAGGAAACAGGTGGATAATTGTACTTTATATTGATGGGCCAAAATATTTAACAAAAACATTTGACAGCTTTGTATAACAAAGCCAACAGCAATAAAGATCAGTAAAAAGAAAAAACAGTGATGCCAAACTGAAAAGCAAACATCACACTATCAAAAACTCATCTGGCAGGATAAACTACATTAACACTAATGTAATATTTTTCCACGTTTTGTCTCAGAGCATCTTGGCATAAAAAGAATTATGTTCCCATACTGTGCTTCCAAATTCTATCAAGGCCTATCGTCAATACTTCCTAATTCTTCTTCACTGGAAATTCTACAGTGCTTTTCAGCTAAAAAAAAAGACTTTAAAATTATGATATTAACTCAGTTAGCCTTGAACCAACACTCTTAAGATATACATATGTAGAGAGAGAGAGCGATCACTACTCAGCCATGAAACTCCACTGGCTGACTTTGGGCAAGTCACACTCTCTCAGACTTGGGCAAGTCATGCTCTCTCAGCAAACCCCCTTTGAACAAATCTTGCCAAGAAAACAATGGGATAGTTTCTCCAACCAGACACCCTTATGGTTACTGTAAGTCAGTCATGACTTGAACTCACACAACAAGAAGTGTACTCAGGTCAAAATACATAACTGGGCAAAAAGTCTTTTTAATATGCAAAAGCTCTTGTAATCTCATCTGCAGAAAGAAAATTATTCTGATTTTTGTCCTTTCATGCAGGAATATAATAAGCAAATACTTACATGACTATTCTCTACAAATAATATATTTTATTTAGTTCTTAATTTATTTATGGAAATTATACCCCACCTAGGTATAGTAGGTGGGGTAGGTAAGGCAGGTAAAAAAATCAATCAGTAATTACATTCAGTCTAATTTAGTTTCATGGCTACTTCCCCCTATTGTTTGAATATTTCAAACATCCATAATTGAGATACTGTATATTTAGTAGAAGCATAGAGGAGCAAAAAAATCACTAAATATGGTTCTTAAGAACACACACATAGTCTAATTAAAAAACAGTCTGAAATTCTGATACTAAACCAAACTGAAAGGGGTTTTTGTATTTTTTTTAAAAAAACCCTCCCATTTATTTGCAATAAATAAAAATGCACAGGCTTGGTTCCTATATCAACTGACGACAGTTCACAGAAGGAAATTTACCCCTTGTCCCCTCAAGTGTAACCACCTGTGCCTTCAGAGAGAGGAGATGCAGAGGGAGAAGGGTAAAAGGCATTTTGTTTTATTCCAGACTCAAATGTAGCATATTATAGTTTCTCTGCAAGATTTATTGAACACCCAGTTTTAGTCACACTTACCTAGGCAATTCACACTTACCTAGCTACTTGTAAAAGCTTTCCATATCCACCCATTTTAAACACTGCTTTATTAAGAGGGATTCAAAATTAGTTATTTTCATACCAAAAATCTCCTGCTTTTGAACCAAATTACTCCTAAACTACAGAGAGTAAGCATTAAGATAAACAACTTGTTCCCAGACTCTAAAAGATCAATTTCAGCTGCTACTGGTATTTGCAGGGTAAGAACTGCTCCTTGAACACCTCTTGCTGGGAAAGCATTCTTGATCCCAGGAAATGTATTTTTCAGCACTCTTCTGGGACCTATCCAGCAGCACTTATCTACAGCTAGTTCTGTCTCTTAAATCTACTGCACTTTCACATAGATCAAAAAAGGGGAGGAAAAATACCTAGATGCAAAATGGCAACACTCCTCTCCTGTTTGATTCCACTTCAGCTTTGTGTTGAGGGTTTAAGTGGCACATGAAGCTTTCCATGAGCTTGGCACATAGGGTGAAATTATTGCTCAGTGTTTTTCAATCTGGACTGAAAACCAAATAAAAAACTATACTTAAGCAGAAATGTTATATTGTCAAATGGGTTGAGGAACAATGCTCTCACCAAACAGAGCTCGTACTTGTAGCTTTTTCAGATGTATACTACTGTATACTTGTAGGGACACCTCAAACTGAAAAAGCAATCACACTTTATGTAACATGTTTTAAAATCTTCCTGTAGGTCAAGCCTGTGAGAATTATAGTAGCCATGATTCCTGTGAGAAATATGACTGCCATTCAAAAGGAAAAGAAAGAACAAATGGAAGTGGGGAGGGGAGAGGGGACAAACACCTGGTGCAAGGGGTGGCAGGAGTAGCATGGAGTTGCGGTGGCCAAAAGGACACACTTAGCCCTTCCCTTTGCTGTGGCGGTGGAAGTCTCCTCATGAGGAGTCCTCTGTCACTGTGGCAAGGATGGGAAGGGCACATTAGGAGAAGAGCCTGACCAGGTGTCACCCCTCTTCTGGTGTGTCACCCAGGGCAGGCCACATCTCACACACCCTTAGTAATGTCTCTCGTTTCAGACATAGTTACAATCAATTCCAATAAAAAAAGAAAAGAGAGAGGTGTCTGAATAACTAGGATCAAAGTGCAAAGAACTTGCAGATGAGCTCAGGTGTAAAATAGACATGTATAAGAAATGGAAGAAGGGGGAAAAAATAACCAAAGAGGAATACAAATGAAGAGCCAGTACCTGCAAGGGGAAAGTCCAAAAAGATCACAATGAGCTCAAGCTTGCTAAAGAGGTTAAAAATAATAAAAGGTTCTTTATTTTGTTTTTGTGTGTTTTTATGGGGTTGGTTGCCTACATTCTGAGCAAAAAGGAAGCACAAAGACACAGTAGAGCCCCTATGTGGAAAAGATGGTAAAATGCTATCAGGGAAAACAAATCGCCTTCATTCTCTGCCAAAAGAAAAACAGTGCTGAACTTGAACAAATGATACAGTAAGGGAGAACAGGTAAAGAAGCTAACACATAAACAAGCAACTCTGAGTGAATTCAAGTCTCTGCAATTAAATGTACTAAAGAAATCTGCAGAGTAATCTCAGAGCCACTTCCAATAATCTTTGAGAATTCTTGGAGAAAAGGAGAGATTCCAGCAAATTGTAGGAGGGCAAATGTCCATTCATGGCCCAAACATTGGAGGACAAATTCACACATTAACTTATTTACAGATGACTTTAAGAACACTCCTATAGATCCTTTTTAGAATTAAAAGTCATCCTGGAGTCCTTGGATTATTTTGCAGGCCTGCGAATCAATAATACGAAATAAAAACTGCAGTGTTATAATACGTCCATTAGTGAGAAGAATTTACTGCAACAATTAACAAGCCTACAACTATATCAATCAAGCTTTATATACGTAGGTGTATACTTGACTAAAGATATTAATCAGCTTATATCATGAAACTACAAAAATGTTACTAGATGGATTACTGCAAAGTTAAGAGGCTGGAAACATCTACTTCCTTCTATGCTGGAGAGAATTGCCTTGGTAAAATGTTCCTTATCCCTCATTTCTTTTTTCTATTCCAAGTGATTCCTATGGCCCCTTCTATATCACGATTTAAAAAATGCCAAAGATTTAATTCCTATATTTTTGCTACTAAACAACCCCATTTCTGTCAATCTGTTAGGCATCTCCCCACTAAAATGGGGGTGGGGGGTAGTCATACTGGATTTTGCAGCTTTCCAATTATCTCAAGCAGTTCCTTTAATGAATATGGAACTCAATATAGATTTTTACACATTGCATAGTATGTTCTTTAAAAGAACTTTCAGGAAAGGAGATTAGAGATTTAAATAATCCATGGTTCAAAACCACCATTGTGATTTGGCATAAATGGAAATATATTGTTTCTCCAGACTTATCACCTATATGTCCGTTATTATACCATTCAAACTTTTTCCACCCAGACAAAAACTTGCAATATAAAGTTTGGGAAGAAAGAGGAATTTATCAAATTAAAAATCTTTTTACAAATGATAAACCCAGGTTGACTGAGGATTTGATATCAATTGTAGACCCACTGTTGATTTCACGGTATCAAATCAATCAAATTAGAACATTCTTCTCTAGCTTGTTTTGGAAGGGGTAAATGTTGAAAACTATGATTCCCCTTCAAAATGCTATGCAGTGATCCTTCTGGAAATGCCAAGGGTTTGATTTCTTATATATACCAATATATCTTGATTGACACATAGCAAGGAACTAGTAGCACCAAAATAAGCTGGGAAAGTGAATTGAATATATTAATATCTGAATCTGAATGGGCTATTATCTGGTCATCTGCTTTGTTGAAATCAAGATCAGCCCTGACCAGAAAAAGCTGGTCCACAAATGATACGTGATTCCATGTCTCCTTTATGTTGGAGATGATGGCCAGTTCCAGGGACATATAACCATATGTGGATTAACTGCCTCAAAATTAATTTCTTTTGGCATCAAGTGCACAATCAAATTGCTTTAATTATAAAACAAAAAATCCACTTTTCCCCCAGCTCTTTTGTTACTTTCAATTTACACTAAAGGCAATAAATTTTTAAGACACAGAACACTGATTACTTTTCTTTTGACAGCAGCTCAACTTGAAGTGGCCAAATCTTGGAAGACAGGAATTTTGTCCCTAGATAACTGGTGGAAAAGGGTCGGGGACCAATGGCTAATGGAGAAGCTATCGGATAAAATGAAATGTAATTTAAAACAACCAAACCAAGAACCCTTCTGTGAAAAATGGCTTCCTTTTATTGATTTCTTTAATGCAAATTTTATAATTGCCCACCCTCCAACTCTATTTCAAACAACTTAAACTGTATAGGAATATATATATATATATATATATATATGATGCTTTTAAAAGTATTGAAAGTTTATTTTATAACTGTAAGATTTCATAGGGTTTTAGCCATACTTTATTGTTCTGGTTTTTCTATAATCTCTTAATAAAATTACTTTTAAAAGTCCCCATTTTGAAAAGGGAGATATAAGAAAACCCAAGCAACTACTGACCAGTGAGCTTGATACCAACACCAGGAAAAAGTTCTAGAACAGATTATAGAATGGTTACATTGTGAGCTAGTTACGTTAGAAAGGCTAGTTACATTAGAAAAGAATGCTATGACTTCCAAAACCCACTATGGGTTTCTCAAAAACAAGCCACATCAAATTAATCTGATATCTTGTTTTGACAGAATTACAAGCTTAGTAGATCGGGGGGATACTGTGGCTATAACGTGTCTTTATATCAATAATCCCTGATGATGTAATAGAGGGTTTCACTATCAAATTTGGAGATGACACCAAATTGAAGGGGTAATGAATACCCCAAAGGCCAGAATCAAGATTCAAGATGACCTCAACATGTTGGAGAGCTAGATCAGAACTAACAAAATGAATTTCAACAAGGATAAATGTAAGCTACTACATTTAGACAGGAAAAATGCACAGATACATGATGGGTTGTGTAGATATAAGATACTGGCTTGACAATAGTACCTGCAAAAAACACAGCCCCCCACCCCCAGGATATACATTTTTTTCTAAAGGAAGTAACATGTCAGTTGACTATCGGCTCACTTTTGTTTTTGTTTTTTTAAAGGTCTTTCCTGAGCCTAAAACAGATCAAAGAGGGCCAGACACTGGGCAAATATTTATCTCACACGGCCTAAAAGACATTTCTTGGCAAAAATGAATATTTTGGTTGGGTTGTTTGGTGGGTACAGCCCTTCCAAGGCCTCCCAAGGCCCATCACTGATCTAAACCAACTCACTATTGTAAAAAGGAGACCACATACAGAAACAAGCAGTAACATTACATGAAGTAGCAAGAAAAAGCTTAGTTCTGGCAAAGTCTAAAATACAAAGGACAAAATTAACCAATGCTCTTTATTCCTATCTTTGAAGAATTTCCTACTTGATGACCCACCACTTCAAGTACAATTCATCAGTGACACTTCTGTATTTCTCTCATATACTGCTAAGATATATAATCTGAACACTGTTCTACATGTATGAACAAATTAACCTAACTATAAAACAATTTTATGCATGATTGTTGCACGCCATTTGTAAACAATAACCACTATCTCATTCTCAGACTTTCCTGTTGAAATTAATGAAAGGCTGAAGTAAATGACTTGAGGACCGCCTGGACCATTAATTTTCCCAAATGATCATTAATCCTCAAGAAATAGCAAGCTGCTCTATTGTTACTGCCAGAATTATGCAGCTGTTGATTAAAGCATTAACATAAATGTCTTCTCATCTCTTTCTTGCTGATTTGTAAGGGGGTTTATATATGTCAGACACTAACAGCACTTTTTTAAGTACCCAGAGTGCAAACTGATATATATTGCCTTCCCAAGCTCCCCTGAAAAACTATAACTTATCAAATTCTAACATGCACTAATCTATTAATTTTGATTTTCTGAATTTTAATAAATAAAGTATTAAATCATCCTACAGTCTGATAATGTGGTTAGATATGAAATAAGATCTATTTGGACATTCTTGGATTTTGTGGAAAAGGAACATCTAGCTTTCCATCCATCCATCAACCTTTATTAGGCATATCACAATATTACAACATAGCAATTTGCAATACAAAGGCTAAAACAACTAGAGCAGGTTTCCACATCTAGCTCTGTAATAGCCACCTAGGTCACTGACCTAAGAAAGTACAAACACTACCACCAACAGTGTTTTCTTCAAGGTGTTCCTCTGAACAGAACTGGTGGAAGTTGCCAGACTCCTTCCCTTTGGATCTTTTTTCCCCGGGCTTTCTTAGCATAAACTTGGCCTAAAGACCAGCTTCACCTATATGATCTTGCCTATTTGTTAAAGATATTGCGTATGCTCTGCTCATTTGTCTGACCAAAAAAGCGATTAGGTTGGTTCTCACAATAGGTGGAGCCTTCCTGGCATTGGCCCCAACTGAATCTCTACATGTTCACTATAATGCAGATCATTAAGTGTTTCTGTAAAACTTAACCATTCCCCTAATACTTTCTTAGCACTCCCCTAACAATACTTGTTTTACACATCTCTTTGAGATACTCTTCCCACCTGTCTTATAAGCCACTCCCATAAACGGTGTACAATCATCTGATCATTTTAATACAGTTTATTGCATTTTAGGTTCTGTGTACACAGCTTTGCTAGAGCTGTATCTTAAAAGACAAGCTAGAAACAAATATTCCATTAAATATAAACATCCTATATTTTGTGCTATTATTTTCCAGTGAACAGGTGAAATGTTATGAGTGTATATATCTCTTCTATGTATTTCAGATCATCTTTTACCTGGTACTGGCAGACTTTGCTTTCAGGTCGTTCCAGCGTTGATTCATGTCATCAATACGATGTTGTAATAGTGCAGCCTCATCAGAGTTTCCTAAGGCTTTTACCATCTTCTGCCTATTTCCATCAATGCTCTTGAAGATATCATTGTGGGCATCAATTTCAGCCTGAATATCCTAGGAAAACAAAAGAAAACAAAGTCTTGTGCTTAGGACAAGATAATGAAGTATTCACAATTTATCTCTCTTATCTTGATGAAAACTGTCAACCAGACTGGAATAAAAAATTTATTTGTTTCACAAATCTGCTCTAATAATTTATTTTCTTAAAATATGCTATTTCAAGATATGCTGCACTATTAGTTTTATACTGATGAATGTCTATAAGCCCCCCCCCCTTCAATGAAGTCCCCCAGCCTTCCTCAGGTGGCTGCACCCGTGGAGTGGCTCGCTTTTTATCTTCCCCTTGTATGTTATTTTACCATTTCTTCCTGATGAAGAAGTTGGTGAAGCTTTGAATGCTAGTATGTTGTATTTTGTACCTTATGGTTGGCCCACAAGGTAAGCCTTTGATTTTGTTGATCATTTTGTTTTATGTCCAATATGGTTACCCTAATCTGAAGTTTAAAAATTATCAATGTTGTCAATGTTTATCAATAAACAACATAATATTTCTTTTAAGGGTCTGGACTTATTTCTATGAAATTCTCTAGATATTTAGATAAGGATGTCCAACTGGTTTTCTACAGGTTAGGTGAAGCACACAAAGCAATTTCATCTGGCCTAAGTAGACTTCCTCCAAATATTTTCAAATTAAAAATTTTTTTTAAAGAAAACAGAATTTATATCTCCCTCTTCAGCGACATGTCCACATACATTTGTATGTATACCTAAATATTCATCTTCCATATGCTTTAAAGACAGATAGTCTAGGAATTTATTTCAGAGCAGACTACATTTATTTATTTACAGCATTTATACCCTGCCCTTCCTCAAAAATGGCTCTTCACTTTGGGGCTGTGTTCTAGAGAACTGAGCTGCCCCTCCATATGCAGGTATTTCAGAAGCCGGCCTATCCTGCTCAGTGAAAAGAAGGAAAACCTTCCTTTTTCAGATGTAAAGGAAACATCAACTTGATTAGTAGACACATCCCAGCATCTGGGCAAGAATATTTAAAGAACAAACTATCAATCTGGAGAAAAGCTGTGAATCATAAAGTACATCTCCATGGGATTAATCAGTGAAGATTATTAAAAGAAGCTTGTGGTGCAACAAACATGATCTTTCTTTTTGAAAAGAACAAATTCAACAAGCTTGGAATTTCATAAAAATCTGACTCTTTCATATTATGTTTACCCTTTTCTCCCAAGTGAGCTTTTAACATAGATGCCCAAGAGGGTGGAGCTACATCTAAAAATGATTTTTATACACATAGCAGTCATTTAAGAATTCACCGACTGTTCTTGTTCATTTAGGGTATTGTATAATTATCCTCTCTGGGGAAAAGAAAACAGCTCTTAAGATGAAACATAAGATCTCTGGGAAATATTAGATGTTTCATACAAGTTATTTATTAAAATGAAATTTGGGATCATTTATTCATTCAGACTGTGTCTGTGTGTGTGTGTTTGACAGAGAGAGAGAGAGAGAGAGAGAGAGAGAGAGATTTTAATCCATCATAGAAATAGACTATTTCCTATTCCACACAAACACACACACCTTGAGATAAACGGCTGACCTCAAACTACATCAGCTGAAATGTAGGATGTAGGTAGCTATCTTTTTCATGGCCATGATCAAGAACTGATTTTGGAGAAAGACTACAACCACTTTGCTATTTACAGAAAGTCAAACAACACATGACAGTGTATTTTATCCAGATGTCTACTACATTCACATGTAAAGAAGGAAGTGTCTATCCTTTATTTGAAAAGGAGCACCTAGTCTCTTTATGTGACTGTGACCATTGGTTGAAGTATCTTATCCCACCCACATTCATTTCTGGTATCACACAGAGAAAACAGCTTAATGGGATGTATCACAAGAAGACAGATTGTCAGGTTTACATTTTTCCTTTTCATGGAAAGAAAAGGGACACACCACCACTTCATGTGTGTTTAAGGAAGACCTGTTGTTGGATTGCCCATTCTGTCTATGTTTCCTTCAGAAATAAGATTGGCTGACCTGAATCCTATCCACAGGAAGTGTACAAAAATGAAGATATATGCCAGGATCCTACTGTCACAAGCCACATGTGCAAAGGACAATAGCGCATGTCGTCTGGGCTTTTTACTGCTTATACTGTGAGATATCTGGAACAACTTACCCACATAGTGTTCAAAGGCAATGTGTTCAATGGCAAGCAGAAATGGCTAGTGCTCAGATAATAATAATAATAATAATAATAATAATAATAAATTTTATTTCTATACCGCCCTTCCAAAAAGATCAGGGCGGTGTACAAGATAAAAAGACGTTAAAACATCAAGCATAGTTTAAAATCTAAATAACACAATAAAAACAAGTAAAACAATACAACGATAAAACAATAAAAACGATACCTCCCAGCGTAAAACTATAATGGAGAAACAATAGGCAGCATATCTAACAGAGCACACCACAAGAGAGACCCATTCACAAATATGCCTGTTTGAATAGATGCGTTTTCAGGTCCTTTCTAAATTGGTTGAGGGTGGGAGATAAGCGGAGCTCAGTGGGTAGAGAGTTCCAGAGGTAAGGGGCAGAGATGGAGAACGCCCTTTTTGTGGTACTCATCAATCTAGCCTCTGGAACTCTCAGTACACGCTGTCCAGTAGATCTCAGTGTGCGGGGCGGATTATATGGGGAGAGACGGTCCTTTAGGTACCCTGGGCCCAAGCCATATAGGGCTTTATAGGTGATAACCAGCACTTTGTACTGCGCCCGGAAGCGAATCGGCAGCCAATGTAGGTCTTTTAAGATAGGTGTTATATGGGCGGTCCTGGGAGCTCCAGTGGCCACCCGTGCCGCCATATTTTGCACTAGTTGTAGCTTCCGAGTATGATACAAAGGCTGCCCCATGTAGATGGTATTCATTCTGCCAGCATTAAATTGGATGTTTGCCTTGAATTTATATGAGATATTTTTTAGCATTCTTTCAATGTTTTGGTGCATTTTAATCCTTTAAATTGGCACACTGAAACATATGGTGATCTCACATCACTGACAGAACAACCTGGCTATCAACAAGTTTTAAAGATTTACATACACTGAGCTACTCTATTTTGTTTCTACTCTCCATGCAATCTGGCTTTAAAAGAAAGCACTTGCAGTGATTTCCTCATTTTTCTCTTGAATGATATGATGTTTCTATTGCATTTATCACTTCTTGAATTCCTTTCATCCCATTCTTTTTGCCATTTTAAATCTAAGAATGATTTCTTCACAAATATTCAAAACAACTGATGCTAGTACCAATATTAGCAATGCTCAAAAAGCTTATTCCTACAAACAATTACTCCTTTGTTCCTTCTCTATACTAATGAAGGAAAAGACTTCACACCAGAGACCATAATTTATGAATCAATTACTGCACTTTTCATTGTGAAGAGTTACCCCCACACAAACAAAAATCATGCAAAATTAGAGGAAAAATGAAATGCAAAATGAAATTTAAAAGTAATGCATACACACACACACACACACACACACACACAAATGACCAGTGAACTGGTAAATATGCAGGGCCATTTAGCAAATTCAAACAAATTTCTACCAAACAGTGATACTTTATTGGCCAACCGAAATGCACGATATACTTGTTGCAAGCTTTCGAAGCTCCACTGGTTTCTTCATCAGTCAAAATGTTACAAACCAAACAGGAGAAAAATTGGAGATGTTAGTAAGATTCCTGCATTTCATTGTTTCTGTCCTTAATTAAGATGGTATGAGAAGGGTAAATTTTGCAGGCTTGCTCCTCCTCTTTCTGGCCATCTGGGAACTGGGAGTTTTTCAACGTCCAGGAAATTTTAAGTCCATTTGCATTTCAACAGGACAACAGTGAACTAGTAGACACCCAATAGCACATATTTGTCAAGTACGGTAGAAAACCATTCTACATGCTTGGCATACAAATACAAACCAAACAACCTGGAAAAGACCTTTCACAGGGAGGGGACTGCAGAACAACCAACTCTCCAATGAAAGGGGAGACGGGGTAGAAACTATACACCTGAGACCACTCGCCAAATAATCAGTGGCATTTTTCCTTTAAATCTTCATATTCCACCTTTTCACTTTATTTTTGAAGCATCCAAGATAGTGTACAACATCACCATGTTGAAAGGTATTTTTTTTAAAAAGAGTTATTAACACAAATGCCACCAAATTAAGAGCATGTCGGTTTAAAATACATCTAGGGGATAAAGCCAAGGCCAAAAGCATGCTAAGACTGTCTAGCCTTCAATGGCATCCAAACACTGCATATAAACAGGGAGATCAACAGCCCTTCAGAGAAGCATTTCACAATCTAGGTACTGCTCTGAGGATCGTCCTGTCACAATTCCTAATCCCGCTCAGTTCCTGGGACACTATGAACCCCAGAAAAGAGAGATGCTCAGAAAATGGCTTATTCTGATTTTATAAAGAAAATGGTCTTTCAGGTGCCCTGGATTCAATCAAGGTGCAAATTTGAACTGAAAGTACAGAATGTAATTGAAAATACAGTGTAGATTATCCCTGTATATTCCTAGCCATTTGAAGGAAACATTAGTATGTATCAACAAAGGGAACATTATGGAACGTTTGCATCTGCAGCATCTAACATGCAGATTTTCACACTGAGTTAAGTGGGAGTTTTACTGAGAATAAAAGGATTAACATTAAAAGAATTTGTGTTTGTATCTGTAAAGCACTCTGGTTAGCCTGAATTCTGGTAGTGCCTAAACAGGAGTTTGTTTAACATTCTGAAACAGAGAAGAATTTCTAAGGAAGGTAACACTCTGTTCATAATACATCTGAGGACTTCAAGATGAGTAGAGTTATATCCAAATGAGGTAATTATTGTCATGCTCAGGAATCTTGCAGTCACATGGACTTTTCTCTTTTTATTTTTAATATTTTATTTTTTAAAATGTGTATATGTGTGTGTATGAATTAAGATTAAAACCAAATCGCAAAATCAATCCAAGAACAGTCTGTAAACAGATAACAAGGTTCAAACAAACTTATCGTTCCTAACACATTCCCCCAGAGGTGTACATGGTTTCCTGGTAAAGATTTGAATATGAAATAGCGTTTACAAAGTTCAAAAAGGGAGACCATTTTTCTTTAGAGGATATACCACATCCATTGGGGGATTCCATTCTGTCAGAAAGTTTTTTCCATTAAAAGGGAGTCCCATATTCTTTGCCATCAACCCTCCAGATTTAATTGGCCAGTTTTCCATTTCTAAGCAATCTCTACTGTCCAGATGTGTTGCCATGCAGATTCTGGTATTGAGTTGTTAAATTCCAATTTCCAGTTCCCTTTAACTGGTAAACCATTACTGTATGACTCTTCCATGAATTCTTGGGACATAGACATTCCTTTTGTCCCTCTCCCCCTCCCCCTTTAATTAATTTAATCATAAGATCCTGTATTAGAGATTTTCCTCTGGTAAGAAGATTTTTTTAAAATTTATACTCAAAAGGGATCTCAGTACAACAAAAGCAGGAAAATAAAAAGACAAGGGAATGGTGATAACCACATTAGTCATAAATTTCTGTATAACCTGACCAAATGTTCAAATACATCCATTTGTAAATTTCATCTATACTTCATTCTTTCAAACAAAGTGTTGTTAGATCTTCTATATAATGGATCACAGGTGGAAAATAATTATACTTTCAGTAACAAAGTATCAATCCTTTAGCACTCAAAAGGGCACAAAAACCCCCTATGTCTGCTGTTGGTTAATTTCCAAGAAACAGGCAAATAATTCAAAAGAACATATGAACCCCTGAATATTAACAAACTTTCCAAAACCAAATTTACTCATGTGATTACTTTTTCCCAAAATGTAGCTACTTTGAGACAAGTCCAAAATACATGCATTAAGGAAGCACTGGCAGCATTACCTCTCTAACAACTTGCTGGTTTAGAAAGCCTTTTCTTGGGCAGACGTGGCAGCAACATCTATTCTGAAAGAGTATATCTGAAAGAGCAGTTTCTGCTGTATAAGATGTAGTCGGAGATCTATAGCCATACTGTATAGCTGTTAAAATTAATGGCTATTGACTAGTCAGAACTGGATATTCCAATTCTGTTTCACTCTTCCTGTAAACCTCAGATTTTATATTTATTTATAGATTACAGAAATATCATTGGTTTGGATACTTGATTGGCCTCGATTAATGTCAGTAAAGAAAACCTCAGACGCACTTAGCTGCAAGGCCAAATCTGAATTGCAACAAATGTTTCAGTTTTAGATATATCCATTTAGCAGAGGGCAATAGTTTAAACTACACTTACAAAATTGAAAAAGAAAAAAACAACAACCTCATAATCTGATTTAAATTAACAATCACATTACCAGCCCATACCTTCCACACAAAATGGTTCCTTACCAATTTTCAAGTCTAGATTTCCCAATAAAGTAAATAGGTCAAATTGCAATATCAGTATTTGCCACACAGTTCTAAATGCTGAAATTGTTGGCAAAACACTTGATTTTAAAAAATAAAATAAAAAGAGAATCAAATACTGTCTATTAGAATAGAGATGTCACAAATAAAGATTCCAGGATATGTGGATATCCAAAAATTAATACATGGTAACAGATACGACCAATAATATGTAAGATCTGGGAGGCCTAAATATCCCTTTTGATCAGATATTGCACCCCTTTCATTTAAATTCAAAGAGGAAATGAACCCATCAAAATTTCCTAATACATTTAGTTTCTGAAAATACTTACAAGGTATAAGAAGAGGAATTCCACAAATAGCATAAGCAATTCTAGTTATAATATTCATTTTAATTGTGTTTACCTTACCATACAGACTCATCTTTAAGCCCACACATATATCTGAATCTTGTGCAATATCTTTTATCAATTTACTTAGATTAAGATTAATAATCAGAATTAAATCCCTAAAACTAATTATTCCCAAATAAGTAAAAGAATTTGGGCAATATCAAAAGTGTCATGCTTTAAATATGCTTGAGTCCACCTTGTCTCCTAATGGCAGTATTTCTGACTTGGTCTAATTAATTGAATACCCAGACATTTTACCAAAACTATTAATCTGTTTCATTAAAAAAGGGATCAGGTGCAAGACAACAAAAGATCATCTGCAAAAAGAAAGTTTTTAAACTCTAAACTGACATGGACAAATCCATTGATCCTGGAATTTTTTTCTAACAGCACATGCTAAGAATTCAAATCACAAACTGAATATTAATGGAGGCAATGGGAATCCATGCCTTGCACCCCATTTCAACTTTTTAAAAAATATGCAGTGACAAGGATGTGAATGCCAAAAGGCCACAGGAGGCAAGGAGGTATGCAGTGCAAAAACTACAACAGAGACCTTTCAGACATACATTCCTGAGAACTTCCCTCCTCTCAATCAGCATGGGCCAAAAACTCCCTTGACACAAGATGTCTGAGACAACTGAACTGAAGGGCTACTGAAACAAGACCACAGAAACACTAACTTGAAAAACCAGGTCCAGGAGGGTGCCGGGACATACACTTCCAATAGCTGTACAATTCATCAGAACTGTTCCTCACAGAGGTGACAGAATGCTAGGATCAAACTGAAGAACTATCCCTTTAAGATATTTTAGTAATCAACAAGGGGCAATTTAAGGTACTATAGTAACCAACAAAAGGTGGCACTCCAGAGGAGTAGTTAGATTCTGGGACTGTAACATGAATCAAGAGGGAGTTCTTGTAGTAAGCAGTCTGCTCCCTGAACTCTGTCCATGGTACTACAAGACCTGCTGTTAAACATGGTATCTTCTGCATTTCAGTTGTTATGTATCTTTGAAAACCTGCCTGTTTGTTTCTCTTTTGTTCTCTCCTTCTGGTTGAGAATGCTTGTTAAACTTGCACACTTTAGACTTGTCTACAAGTTCTCTGTTAGGACAGGATACCTACAAACTTTAACAGTAACTCTAGCCTGCTTACTTTTCAGTGCCCTGACCCACGTGCCTGCTATTTGTTGTTATGTGTCTTTGAGTCATTTCCGACTTGATCCCTATCATGGGTTTTTGTGACTCCAAAAACATTATCTTCCCCATCAGTTTGCACAATTGTTTTAATCTTTTTGCCTGGTGAAGAAGCCAAGAGCTTTGAAAGCTAGAGTAATGTGCTAACATTCTGGATGGCCCAATAAAGGTATCTCCGATGTGTATTTGGTTTAAGGGTCAAGTCAGCTATTCCCACACTTTACTCTTGATGAAACGCCTGTTGACTGCTGTGAACTATGTGACAAGACACTCAAATGAACAGCCTTTTGTTTGACAAGTCATTGCCCTTCCTACATTGCTCTTTCTGGGTCAATTCTTTTGATTATTTTTTAACGTCCTGGTTGCTGCCCGCAAGCAGATCTAAGTCTCTCTCTTGTTCTTTAGTGTTGATGTTTTGGCAGGGGATGCAGCAGCTGAATTTCGAAGGATTCCTCAGTCATAAGTGAAACTACACTTTCCAGGCAGAAACATGAAAAGGTACAGACATGCACCACCATCATATCAGAACAAAGAGCATTTTTAAAAACAGAATAGTGCTATTTTTCTCAACAAGCCAACAAGAGCTGATTCATCATCTAACTGTAGATAATTCATTCATGTCTAAAACATATTCAGCCATATTTTTGCAAATGTAAGCTACCCAAATCACAGATTTTACTTTTTTAAAAAAAAAACATTTTATTTACCTTTTTTGGTCACAATTCCCTTCATTGCATTCCCTGCCTTTTAGATCAAAATTAGTTTTTATCTGTATAATGCTTAGTATATTTTATTGTAAAGAAATGCATAAATTAATCATTATCAACTTCACAGAGGTGAATGGAACACAACAGTAAGGGTCCTAACTTTCATGTGGAACAGTTTTAGTCTATATGTACACTTCACAATCTTCCCTGCTCACTTCAAGAAGCATGCACATATACAAAATACTTTGTGGTATTATATATTAATTGAAGTGTACAAAGAGAAAAGAAGACACATTGAGAGAAGAAGCAACTATAGCACAGAGTGCATAAAAATGGTTTAATTTTTATCACTAAAAAAAGAAAAGATTTGAAGTAAAAACTAAACTGAATATTCTCAAATTCTCAAATTTATGCAAACTTTCTCCATGTTCAACTACAAGACATATAGATGGGAACATAGAGACACCTAACATATAGAACAGAGGCAACATGCTATAGTGATTTCAGTGTTGGACTAAGACTCTGGGAAATCAAGGTTCAAATTTCTGCTTGGCCACTGAAACCCACTGGGTGACCTTGGGCAAGTCATCTTCTCCTAGGGGCAAAACAGACCACCCCTTTGTGCCGCCATCTGAGTGGCTTCAGAGTGCAGCATTTTGATGCCACGCTGCCCAGCAGCCAGTCTCCAACTGCCTAATTGCCCACACTTCAGAACGCGGGCCTTTACATGACGCACGCTGCCAGAGCACCATAAAGCCAGCTTCCATCCATGGCAGGGTGGGAAAAGCTGGCTTTTTGCCAGTGTAAAAAGAAGTGAATCTCTGCCACTCCTTTTTCATTCAGCAAAAGGCAGACTGGGACCACAGTGTGACATTGCTGCAGACCCAATCCATCTTCAGAGGGGGCAGCTTAAAGCCACCCCTTCAGGGCAGTCTGTTTCACACCTTAGCCTCAGGAAGGCACAAATCTTGCCTAGAAAACCCAATTGTAGGGTCTGATAGGCCTTAGGATCACCTGGTGTTAGAAATGGTCCCAGCCAAAATCCACAAAACAGTGATACTTTTAATTGGCCAACCAAAATGTACAAAATACATGTTGCATGCTTTTGAAGCTCCGCTGGTTTCTTCATCAGCCCAAGAAGCTTCAAAAGCTTACATCATGTAGTTTATGGATTTTTGTTCACTGATTAAAGGTATCAAGGATTTTGGATGTTATTGTACTTTGCTATATAGCCAACACGGCTACCCCTGAATATGTCAGAAATGGTGTGAAGGCATGCAGCAACAACAAATAAAATATGGAAAATAATGGAAATTGACAGAGGAAATCCTAGCACAAAAATAATTAAGACATTTACAGTCTAGTAATATAAATCCCATACCAACAAAAAAGAGGGGAAACCACCAAAGCAAGCAGGGTAACTAAGCAGATTTAGCTAGTACCGTGGAGAGATTTATAATGTCACTAAAACGTTATAAATGTGGTATATAAGGAGGCTGAGCCTTCTAATTATTCAGAACCCTTCATCAAGCAGGATGGTATAAAAATTAGGAGAGAGGGGCAAAATAAAAGTTTAAGAATATGGCCCATAGTTTCTGTTTGTACAAGATGGAGACCACAGAATCAGTGAAGATAAGAAAGTATTCATTTTCAGCTTGCTGGGATGCACAGTTATTAATTTCTCTCCATTCCCACTGACTAGAGGGTTGACTGAGACTCAGACAACTGCTCCCTGTCCTTTCATTTTTTTAAAAAAAAGGAAAGGGGCAAAAAGTTCTCAGTCCCACCTGAGAAACCTGCTTAATTCTAGTTAGGGAGCAAATTGTCTGACCTGCATTTGAAGTGAAACCAATGAGTAAACCTCCTCCAGGAAGCTTTCCAAAAACATGTCAAAACTATTTTAACTCTTGACCTTTTTTGTTTGCAAGTGTAAACATAAAACCTGGCACATGCTCTTTCAGTGCACAAAAGCTGCAACTACATGGAGCTCCTTTTTCCAGACAGATGTAATCGGGAGACTCTCCATTTTGGTCACTGCTAACAGGGACATGCTGTCATTGATAAAGCACCCTGGGCTCTGTAGGGCAGGCTAGACAGCTTGCAGCATTCTGAATCCAATACTTTAGTTATACATCTTGCTATAAATCAACTCCAATTTCACCTCTGTGTCAAATTCCCCTGCTTCCAGCATCCAATGTAAGAAGGAAGAGCATATTAAATGGCTGCTTTTGTACTCCAAGTTGGGCAGCATTTTAAAAAAACAGTAAAAGAAAGTGTAAGGGCTTTTATAAATAACACAAGGACTCTTCAAGATGAAAGGACAGTCCACTTTCCTAGTCTCAGAAGACAACCGTGACTTTCCCCCCAGCTCTTATATTACAGACACCTTTAACTGTAGACAAATGAAGGACACCAGTCTTGAAAGACAGAATGAGAAAAAGACCTGTACAAAAGAGGAACACACAAGTGGCTGCACAGATACCAGATATGCATGTGCAAAGCTATTAAATCTAAGAATACCTCACATACAAAAAGGAATGCCTAGAATCTTATCCACTGTGAATATATTGCAAGTGTTACAGAGCAATTAAAAAGAAAGAAAAATAATGTATGTTTTTATTTCTTAAAAAACATAATAGCTCAATAGTATACTTATAGCTCAGTATACTTCAGTGTATTCAGTGTATTCATCTAATTATTTTTAAACGTGTGTATTCTATTAAAGCAAGACTATGAAATAATACTCAAGTACCATGTCAGAATCCCACCAGCATAGCCCTCAGTATCACTATAACATGCTATATTTGATGCAACTCCACAGATAGTAAGCAGATGCCCTTGTTGGGTACAAGGTCCAACTCTTCAAAAGCTACTAAAAGATAACAGTCTCTGATTAATTTTGATTCCCTTTTCATACTATGATTAGAAGGAGGTAAAAGAGTTCTTCCTGGACTTCAAATAGTCCAGAGGGGAGGACAACTTTCCCCACAATCCCTAAGGAGTATGGAATTGTTTTTAATAATAAAGTTTAGATTTTTAAAAAAAAAAAAGTTGGGGAATTCCTCAGAGATCCTGCACATGGCCCTAAGCAATGTGGGTGGGGCACTTGGAACAGAGCCTCAGGTACCAGTCTTAGTACATAAGCAGAGGTTATAGAATATAAGGGTAGTCGTTTTGATACTTTGGTACCACTTTCTTTTCAACCATTTTGCTCAAGGATGTCAGATTTCTACCACCTGGCAAAATCATCTGAATGTGGAGAGTATTAAACACACACACACACACACACACAAAAGGTTCATAATAATCTTCTTTCCATTTCCCATTCTCTCCACAATCTGTCGTTAATCCTGAAATGGATATTATCCAGTGTGGACTTTTATTTAACCAAGAAGTAAATCAAAGACTGACTTTTGGGTTTGTTGTTATGTACCTTCAAGTCATTTCTGATTTATGGAGACCCTAAGGGGAACCTATCATAGGGCAAGATTTGTTAAATTTCTTCCAGTAGGTCATTCATATGTCACCAAATACCGAAGTCAGGGTTATTAATGCCATAGATTTCAAATTTCTATGAATCAGTATGAAAGATAGACAATGAAGAAAGATGACAGGGCAAAGACCAACTACTTTGAAATGTGGTACTAGAATTCTCATCATCATCATCATCGTTGTCATCATCATTCCCCACCCTGTATCAAGAGATCTCAAGGCAGCTTAAAAATATAAAAACAAATTAAACAGTTTAAAAAATAAAATAATTTAAATGAGCTAAAAACATATTAAACACAAAAGCAAATTTGTACAATAGTACGTGGATTAATTAAACTGACTCAAGGGCCTTGTTGAACAGCAAGGGTAAAACTTAATGCCTAAATAAAATGTGTGTGTTGGGATATGGCCATACAATCCTGCTCATGTGTAGGCTCACAGATGGGACCAAATTTGATTGTCAGACCAAGGAGAGCAAAAGGTTAACTAAGAAAGGTTTCTCCTGGTCAAATCCTACAGCCAGCATCTTTGCTGAACTGTACTATCTACCAGTATCAAGTCTGCTTAAGTTTCTGATTAAACACTTGAAATACTGGAAGGGGGGGGGAGACAGACAGAGTTCTATCTCTCCCGTGCAGGTGGCCCTACAGTTGGAAAACAAGGCATTACAAACAGAAGATGATACTGATAGAAAATGATGCATCTGAGGCAAGGGCGATTGACTCAACACTTATGTAATGGCTTTTCTCAAGTGGATGCTTGTCTGAGACATTTTCACCTGTGGTTAACCCAATATGTCTCAGGAAGTCCAGGTGGGCATCTTTCGTTTGAAGAAATGTTTTTGTTTAGGATAAATCCTGATGTCATCTCCATCTTCCCCTGAATGAGGTGCTTTAAAAAGAATTCCAAATTCAGAACAAGTCATTCTGGGCCTGGAGTCTGCTGGAACAAGAACTCAGTTGCTTGCTTCCTTCTGGGAGCATCTTACTGAAAATTACTGACTAAACCAGCTCAAATCACTCTTTCAATAACTTTTACCTGGTAATCCAGGGAGAAAATGCAGTTCGATTTCAATATGTTCATGTCTCAGGGAGGGAAACTTTCCATTCCGCTTAAAAGTAGAGGGGGTGTGAGCACTTCTAAACAGTCCTCCCTGGACCTTCTGGACCTAAGCAACTATAGACCAGTATTTTAAAAAACCCTTTTCTGGGCAAGGTGATAGAGAGGGCAGTTGCCTCCCAACTCTAGGCAGTCTTGGATGACACAAGTTATCTAGACCCATTTCAAACCAGCTTCAGAACAGAATAAAGAGTTGAGACTGCTATGTTCACCTTAGTGGATGATCTTTGACTGAGCATTGTTGGGGGAGTGTGTCTTTCTTGTGCTTCTGGACCTTTCAGCAGTAATCGATACCATCAACCATGGTATCCTTCTGGAATGCCTGGGAATTTGGCAAATGGACATAATATCCTTCAGAGGTTCCAGCACTATCTCTCAAGCAAATTTCATATGGTTGTGCTTGGGGGTAGCAGCTTATCAAAACAGGAGCTGTCATATGACATACCACAAGGTATCTACATGAAATAGCTGGGGAGATCATTTGGAGGCATACGAGGTTGCTACCAGTATGCTAATGACACCCAAATATATTTCCCCGTGGCTTCAAATACAGCCTCAGCTAAGGATAGTGTGACTCTTCTGAAGGAATGCCTGGAGGTGGTAATGGGCTGGATGAAGAAAAACAAATCAAAGCTGAATCCAGACCAGACAGTAGTACTTACTGTCAAAGGTCCTAACCTGGGTTTGGAGGTGTGTCAACTTGGGGATGCTTCTAGATTTGTTGCTTCAAATGACAGCTCAGATAGATAGAATGGCAAGGAGTGGTTATTATCACCTTTGGCTGATACACCAGCTGCACCCCTACCTAGAGCTGGAGGACCTAAAGATGGTAGTGCATGCACTAATAACCTCAAGGCTGTAACATTGGACTGTCTCTGTACCAAGTTTGCAAAATTCAATTAGTTCAAAACACATCAAACAGATTGATTACTGGAGCAACCAGGAGTGATCATTTCACACCACTATTAAAATCACCCCACTGGCTTGCAACTAGTTTCTGGACAAGATACAAAGTGTTGGTTGTTACTTTTAAAGCCCTACATGGTTTGGGTCCAGGCTACCTGCAGGATCGCCTTCTCCCATATAATCTGCCCCATAGTTTCAGGTCCTCTGAGGGACATTTATTCCACTCATTCAGGACTAAGTTGCCAACTGTCAGGCAGAGGACTTACTTCTTTAGTCTCTCCTACACTGTAGATAAGAAGAGAACTACTGTAGACCAATGTCTCCACTATAGATCAAGGAAGATCAACAAGGTAGCACTCCTCCTGTCATTCCTCCAGAGAAGGTAGTCAATCAGAGCAATTTGTTTCAGTGTCATACCCTGGCCTAAAACCAGAATGAAATAGTTTCCTCCAAGGACACTTAAAGTTATCCAGCAACCACATGTTCAGGTACCTTGCCCAAAAAGGGCATACTTGCAAGAGAGCTGTACTTCTCTTAAACCTCTGGGTCCAGGGAGGCTTCAGGACAAGGTACGTAACGACCAAATATCTTAGGAATCAGGCATCTCCCCCTGACATAGTGAGGCATTTACCATCCCCTGGACCCACCCAGTCACCTAGCAAATTTTCCATAGCAGGTAGCTGTGGGTTGCATATCTGAGCTCTCTGGAGCCATACTCAATACAAACCTAAAAACATCTCACCACCTGGAATAATCCTATTGGGTGGGAGGTTGAGGATGCAATATTAGTGATGTGATACTGGTTTTTTGCTGCACAGTAGGCACAATGAAGAGCCTTTACTAATTTCCAGTTGCATTCAATGAGTCACACTACTTGCACTCTAGCCATCATCTAGCCTGTTTCACTGCCTGAAGATCTTTTGTAAACCATGGTGAATTACAGACTCTGCAAGACTGGATTGGGTGCATATGATTGGTTGTACCAATAGCCATTTCCATCCCTCCTTTCCATAGTGAGAGCAAGACCTTGATAAAATCGTCAGCCCTGTCAGTCAGAAAATCCCACAGCACATTCAGGAAGCTTTCAGATGTCATAAGTCTCGGGGGGCGGGCGGACCATCTTCATAGGTTTCTCACTCCTGTAGGGAAAATCTGTTACAGCCACCCAAATTTCATTAAGAAATAATGATACCATGACTATGAATTTGTTAACATCCCCTATAAAATCAAATTCTCCTTCATCTACCCAACAGTGAAGACCAAATTAAGGGCATGCCTTGCCTCAGGTATTTGATTAACAAAGTATTGAGATAGAACCATGGTTTACATGGTGGCCATAAAGACCTGAGGTGGCACTGTCAGGACAGTCTCAGCATGAATGTTGAAAACCCCAGAATCATAATTCTAGAGGTTTCCAACACAGCCTCTAAGACCAGCCAGCTCAGGCAAGGAGACCCTCAGCTGGGAAGCATGGTAGCAGTATAACAGCAGCAGCATTGTTCTGTCTCTCTGGTTCAACACAAGGTTTAAACCCTCAAATCTGCTGCTTGGCTGGATGGACTTCCCCATGAGGAAGTTGGAATCCTAATGGATGATGGCAACTCCACCCCATCCAAAAAAGAAACAGTTGTTTAGAACCAGCTGCTTAGAACTTTTGCAGCAGGCAAACACAGTTCCATGGGAGTAGAGACCAGCAGGGTGCTGATGCCAAAGGAATTCCTCCAGTCTGGATTCTCACTAAACCTATATACAAGAAATGTTCAAATGATTCAGCTGAGTCCACACTTGGGCAAAAGACAGTATGATTCACTGTAAAATACACTACTGGTTGGTAAAGGAGAAGGCAGTAGGAAAAGAGTTTGTCTACACTACGGAAGATTGACTCAAGGAAACATCAGCTCTGACCTTACAAAACTCTAAGCAGGGCTTTTAATAGCCTCTTGGAGGTCCCTCATTAATAGGGTTGCCATAAGTTGAAGTCACCTGGCAGCATACACTCGGTTCTCCATATCCATGGATTCTTTATCCACAGAATCAACCATTTGCAGCTTGAAAATATTAATAAAGCAAACCTTGATACTGCCATTTTATATAAGGGTCACCATTTTACTTTGCCATTGTATTTAATGGGACAAGCATCCATGGATTTTGTTAGCCAGGGTCTTGGAACCAAACCCCAGGGGTCCACTGTCTAACAATAACATGGATTCAAATGAGAAGAGACTGGATCTCTCTGTCTGCCAAGAAACATGTCTGTAACATACTAGAACTGTATTAGTTCCATCCATCTCTGACTCTGTTTCCTCACGCTCAGCTAGCAGGTTCCTCACTATGAAAAATAGCTCATCTGCCCAACATTTTGCAGATGAAATGGGCCAGAGTACATCTCTCTCAGAATCTAATGAAAAGCTAGCATTCTAATTTCAAAATACCAGAACTGCCAAGATTCTAATGCATTTAACACCAAATACAAAATGATAACACAGAAATAGGAAGCATGTCATATTTAATGAATAAAAAGCTACCTTAGTGTAAATAGAGTTCATTTATAGCTTTAAGAATGACAGAGTGAACTTATTCTTCGTTTTAAAAAAATGTGACATCTGTTTTGTTACTTTGATGCTGAACCTGCTTCCATTAGAGTGAAAATACAATGCAAGACAGAGACAGGTCATTAAGAGCTGGGAAGTGAAATCTGCAAACAGCACAGACAGAAGAAGGGCCAACACAGGAGATCCTTTCTAAACATATCATTAAAGGCACTGTACCTGAAAGCTGGCACACTAAGACTACAGCTTGCTAAACATTAGTACCTCTGGACTTTTAAAATTAAGTCATGCAACTACAAGAAAGCCTAACTTTTGGAAAATACTGCCGGTTCTAACCAAGTTACTAATTAAGGATTACACATACTATGCTGGAAAAATTAAGAACAAGCAAACAACAGAACCCTTATTATCACATATTTGTAACTATTATTCCCCAAAAAGGTCTGGCATGCAGTTTGTATTTTGGGAGATTTCCATTTATTAACAACACTGTTCATGTACTGTGTGCACTTTTAAATATATTTCATACAAGTTTCCATGAAATTAGGCTTTATCTTCTCATCCCCACATCCATTACATCAAATCTTCTTCCTTAGTAAGCAGAGCCTACTGTTGGTACTGGCATGATGTACAGGCACAAAGGTTTTAAATGAGGTACATCACACATAAATGAAATGCATATTAAGTGATAAACATGTATTAAATTGAAGTTTTAAAAGATTCAACAAAGAAATTTTATCCTGTTCCTCCTGCTATTTGTCAACTTTTGCAACATTTCAGTCTCAAAGGTCACACAAGATCTTTTTGCAACATAGAATCATAGAATCATAGAATCATAGAGTTGGAAGAGACCACAAGGGCCATCCAGTCCAACCCCCTGCCATGCAGGAACTCCAAGTCAAAGCATCCCTGACAGATGGCCATCCAGCCTCTGCTTAAAGACCCCTAAGGAAGGAGACTCCACTACACTCCGAGGGAGTGCGTTCCACTGTCGAACAGCCCTTACTGTCAGGAAGTTCCTCCTAATGTTGAGGTGGAATCTCTTTTCCTGCAGTTTGCATCCATTGTTCCGCGTTCTAGTCTCTGCAGCAGCAGAAAACAAGCTTGCTCCCTCCTCAATATGACATCCCTTCAAATATTTAAACAGGGCTATCATATCACCTCTTAACCTTCTCTTCTCCAGGCTAAACATCCCCAGCTCCCTAAGGCGTTCTTCATAGGGCAAGGTTTCCAGACCCTTCACCATCTTAGTGAACATAGTTATTGTGGAACATAGTTATTGTGGAAAGATTTTTTTTTTTAGAATATGCTGCATTAACACACTATTAAGTCAGCAAGCAACTCTTTGGCAATAAAAGAAGAGGAATACATTTCAACAAATATGTAAATGAAAAACCAAAGTATCCACAGGTTCTCATCTTTGTTTTTACTGGGTTGCTTGATAAGAGAAAGTGAAAAGGGTAAAGAGTGAGATGGAGATGAAGAAAATAACATGGATAAAACTACTGTTCAGCTTCCAAATTTATTTCTCTCTCCTTCCTTCTGATCCTACTACAAATATTTTCAGCAAAAAGTTATGAAGCATTTTCAGTTGATGGTAAGCAGAAATGACATCACTTCCTGAAAAGGGCCCTTATTTCCATATCTGGGAACTGGCTCAACACTTCTGTTACTTGTTAAGAAAGCCAGAGGGAGGGGGATGATCAACTGAACAGCTACATCACCAAAGGGAGAAGAGGGGAGAGCCATTGCCATATATTTCTGGATCTCAGAATTCTTGCAAAGGAAAGGTAATGCAACATTCTTTTTCTATAAAGAAAAACAAGGACTTTGAACTTGCCTTCTTCATACCTTTTCAAATGTTGTCAGCACTTCTCGCAAGCTGAAGTTCAGGCCAATCATTCTTCACTTTCCATTTGGCACCTACATCTTCCTAATGAAGCTTTTCAAGTCAACAGTCTTGGTATACCTCCTTCCTCCCCCAACTATATCTCTCCAAAGTCCTTTGGAAAATCCTGATCATAACGACTCCCTCGCTCTGCCTTCCTTCAGTGGCACCTCAGGCAACAACATTTTGTTGTCCCACTGTACCTCTTGTTTTCATGCTGAACAATTCAAAGTATACTTAACGCTACTGGTCCTGCTACCTAGGTTCCATGATGCTGGCATGTTTTCCACATCTCACAAGACCACCCAGAATACCCTTCTGCTCACCTCACTAATGACCTACAGGCCCAAAATGGCTTCTGTCCTGGGCTCCAAAGCTCAACATTTGGTCTCAATTGCATTCAGCAAATGAGGCTGTCCTTGAGGCACATAAAAGAGGAAAACAGAGAGAAAGAGAGAGAGGGAGGGAGAGGTACTGTGACAGTGTCTACTCAACTTTCAACTACAAATGACTATTACTCAAAAAATACAAATTTGTACTATAACTAACTTGTGCCAAAGTTAAAAGCAGGATGAGGCTCACTTAAACCTAAAGGAAAAGGGTGGAAAGGTAACACCAAATGCTGGGCAAAAGACTACCTCTTCTAACTCACTCTCTCTCTCCCTCTCTCTCTCTCTCTCTCTCTATCACAGCAGACTTGTTGCTATGGTAATAACCAAGCCAGTTTCACTCCATTTCCCTTTGCCTGACTAGCCTAGGGGATGCTGTGCTGCTTTCCACTGGAACAGGGGGGAAAAGAAAAAAGAAAAGTTGTTCATGTTGTTCCAGTAAAAGTCCAAGTCAAAAGCCTACCCTATAGCCTCTCTAAATTTCACGGGGAATCCTGTCCTTTACATTCCCCTTCAAGCTCTGACAACAGCATGGCAATCCATCCCTAGCATTTGTTTATTATTTTAATCAGCATCCTCTCTCCCACCACCCTTTGCTACCCTCTGAAACTAAGCACACTCCCACTTCCTGGAGGCCTCCGTCCTTTGCAGAGGGAAAAAAAACCCTTTTAGTACCTATAGAGGAATGGAAAATCCTGGCTCATTCAGAGCTCCTGCTATTTTACAACTTCTCTCATTCTCTTCTTCCAACCCCCTCCCCTTTCTACCCAATATTCAGTCTCTCTCTCTTTCTAAAGACAGCTTTGAACAGAAATAACCAATGTTTCAAAACAAGGCAAAAACCCTACTATGTTGGGGGTGGGGGAGCATGGCTACAGTTGGCTAAAGTAATAATAAATGCTGCTACAAAGTCTGTTCCTACACTGTCCCCATTACCTCAGTCTCAACACTCCTAGTTTTCATACAAGGCCTTTTGCTCCCATTTTTCAGCAGGAAATCTGACACCTGGAGTTTGGCTACCAGGCAATCACTTTCAATTTAGAAAGAAAGAACGAACGAACTTCTACTTTAAATAGAAAAGGGGTACCTATCTTTACTATTGCCAATGTTTGTTTTACATCATATGGGAATGTACAGGCAAAAAGTTTTAATATATTTCCCAGCAAGCAGTTAATTTCTGGAAACTGAGCAGCCACGACGCCTTCCAGCATTTTGGCTCTTAGTCAGAACCATTCTAAGCCCACCAATGATTTCATTCCATCTCTGGAGCTTAGGAAAAAATTACATTTTTGGACTAGGACTCCCAAAATCTCCAGCTAGCATGACCAGTATGGGTGACCACAGTACTTGTAATCCAAGAACTGCCATTTCCAAGCTCTGGTTCCCTGCCTCCCCCACCATCATTACTCTGCTATGTTTAGGATGCTGGTGCCAAAACAGGCAATAGCCTTTCTCAGAAAAGTACCGCTTTGAAAGTTGTGTTGCAGATGAACAGATTTTGTGAAAGACTTGAACATATTAGCAGTTTTGTTTAGTCTTTGTGGTTTGGGGGCTGGGGTAGGGGGAGACTTATTCTTGCATTTAATCCAAGTGCTACCAAAAAGCCCAAGCATTCCAGCTTTGTGCCTCAGCAAATACAACAGTCAAGGTTGGAAAGACAGCAGCACCCATGGAGGCTTCTTGTTCCTGTCATGCATCTGTATGAAAGAGCCCTCCAGAAAGGCCTAAACAATGCTGGCACCCATTTGAAACACCCAGGCAAAATAAGACTTCTGAAACCAATCTGCATCCAGTGTCAAGCTTCTAAACAAAATATGGTCTTGTAATACCTGAATACTGCACATGAGGAAGTATATTCTAATCAATGGAAGCTAATGTTAAAATGTATCTGTTAGACTTAAAGCAAGGGTGGGCAATTGTTGAAGGTTAGGCAGCTACATTAGCCCCTTAGGAGACCTTGGGGCCTACATTTGAACAAGCCACCCTCAAATTTGTTTTGCCCCCAGGCCCCTTTAAGAGACGTGATAGTATTTTCCCCATGTTTTGGGTTTCATAAAGGATCCTCCTGGGACTAAATTAGCCCAAGGGGACTGCAAAATGTGATGGAAGTGCACTCCATGCCCTTTAGTAGACACTTGGGGATATTTCGGTGAAAAAATAATATTTATTTGAAAAAGTTTGCAAACACTGTTTTTGACTCCTGGTGGGCCTCCAACTACAGTGGAAATGCTTTCCTCCCACTCCAGAGGGCATTCTGGAACAAACACAAATATACACATGCAAAAAATATTTTTGACCCTTGAGAGACTTTAGGAGACAGAAAAAAACAGTAACACTTTACCCACTTAAAGGTACTTCTTTTAGTACAGATTAACATGACTACCACTATGAAAATTGTATCCAGTTTTGCAGTATTTGGCTGCCAGCTGTATTTCAGCATACAAAAACCTGAGACACTACCATTAGAATAGGGGAACAAAAGATTCAGGTGAAAAGGAGGAGAAATCTGGTTTTACTAAGTATTAAATTAACTAACAGAACTCATTTAAATCTAAAGCCGGGAAATGTCAAATTAATGAATTTTATACTGCTAACTGAAAGGTGGGGCATTAATGCTATAAATAATCAAATAAAATAAATTTTCAATAAAAAGATGCAAAGTCCACTGGCATATATGCTAATTAGGATTAGCAAACTCTATAGGGTATAGGAGTAATAGTAGTTGCAAGCCAGATCACTCCCAAATTCCCAAAGGAATGGAGGAAGGGGAATAAAAATATCAGGAGGAGATAGTCGCTTTTCTAAATTTACCATAAGCTCTAAGAGATTTCTATCTGGCATTGCTGAAAACAGAATGTTGGGGTAAATGGATTGGCAATAATCCTTTTATGTAACTAGGTAAAATATATTTTTACACAATATATCATTATATACCAGTATACAAATACACAATATGCCACTGACTTAAGGACCTAACAATTTTGCCATCACATCATTCTTATGGATATAACTAAATGGCCATTTACACAGACTACTGTCCACGTTTTCTCTTCTTTTTATGTTTGTACTGAGTGGAGTGGCTATATAATCTAAAATAGTTAAATCAATGGTTCTCCCCCACCAAGGCATATATGTTCTATCCAAATGAAAGGCAAAACTGATAGATTCTGAAGTTGAAAGTAAAAGATTTCATATAACACAAATGTTTACAGCAGCCAATACCTTCCCCTTTTTCATTCTACAGTACCCTAAGATTTCATTCAAATGTTAAAGAGACTTTAGAATGCAAATTATTTAGCAAAAGGTTGAAAAACACAGCACTGCTATGCTTCAGGCAGGGATGAGGAAATGTTTTGCTATGATTCATGGGAAAGGCAAGTGGGCACCGCTGTAGGCAGAAACAAGAGCCAGTGAGGGTCTGAATATACAGAAATACCCAGCCCTTTCTCTCTGCCTGCCAACCTGCCTGCTCTTCTCTACCCATCTCTCTAGCATGGAAACTGAAAATGGAGAGGTAATTCTCATACCACCCACACTATACAGCATCTAATTTTTATAGTTTTAAAGCAAGCAAAAAAGCAAGAAAACAAGAAAAGCAGTGTGTAAGACCAAACAGTCTTACAAAGCCTAAAGACATCAAATGTAATAGTATCTAGAAAGCTGGCATTCTGTCAGTTTAAGCACTTGTGCAAACACATTTTAGCTGATTTCCTAGGGATAAACTGGCTTAACTGCCACAAGTAGCATCATAACCAAGCTTACCTTCAAAAACGTTTCTGCTCAGTGAATTTTGCTATCAAGTTTATATAAAGGATATAACAAGAATCTTCTCATACAACAAATGCATTTTTCACAAATATAACTACCAAACATAATTTTTGGGGAAAAATGGCTTTTCTGGTGTTTTCATTTCTGGGACTTACAGTATATGTTTCAGAAGAAGAGGCCACAGCAACACAAAATAACACTACTTTTAAAGCATAAATCAGTAACTCAAATGTGGTTTTAATCACTCCCCACAAATGAACCCTGAGTTTGTTTGGAAATGCTAGCAGGGGACTGCATCTGTAGTGTATGTGTGAATGAAGAATGATACGCTCCTTCAATCTGTGGTGCAGTATGGGAGAAAGGAAGCACACACATAGCCAAGCAGATCATCTGAATCAACCCGGGGGATCAGTGAGGTGACACATGATGTGGTCAGTTATAGTCTGAGACTATCATAAAGATATGTTTGTGAGAATGTTTAAGGATTTAGATTCAAATTCTAAAACTATTCACAAACTCAGGATCTAAAACAGTATTCCAAGTGGTATTTCCACCCTAAAGAATGGCTAACAATGTGAAGGGGGGGGGGAATCCAATGAAATATTATGAGCATGTCAATGTATATACAGTGTCTCAAAATATATTTGTTGGTTTTATAATCCACGCAATTACAATGCTGTATGATGTAGGTTCAAGGAACAGTAATTTTAAACCACAGAATTATATCACACAATCTTCACATATGAAGAATATATGTAAACGTTTGCTACAGAAAACATAGGTAGCACAGAAGCCCATAACTGATGACATACTATAAAGACTTGCTATGCCATAAGTGATCACAAGTGATTGCTGCACTATCATGATAACACATTATACAAGTATAACAGCAGCATTCATGTTAGTCTACAGCTATACACCAGCGCTAATGATTGAAGCTCAAGGATTACCTTGATCCTTTCCTTTTGAATGCAACAATATACACATGCAATGAATATTCTTTCAAACAGAATCTCACAGGTTTCATACAGGATAAGATTTTGCAATCAGACAGCACATTGCAAAGGAACTGCCTAAACAGAAGTGAATATGCAGTCCATAAAATTGCTACTTACCAGCAGCAGCACTCACAATGTATTGGTACAATAATGGAACACACATAATTTGGTTTGAAATAAGGCAAGATGAGATACAGGCACACATATCTAATGCAAATGACAAGAGAGCTCAAAATGATATGAGTCTCCACTGAAAAGTGTTTTTATCAAGCACAAAAGTGCAGGGCAGTCACAAAAGAAAGAAAGCTTGAGAGAGCAGTTGAGGAGTCCAAGCCAATTCAGCAGAAACAATAAAACTGAAATTACTCAGAAAAAAAAACACATTCCATTGCCTCCAAAAAGAAAAAGAAAAAGAAATCACAAAAACCTCTAATTGACTCTGACATGACCTTACCACTCTGAAGTTGAGTTAATGTACAAAGACCAGCTTGTTGAGTTTTAAAAATATCTTCCACCTGAGTCTTGCTACTCAGCTTTGTTTTTAGACATAAAACAAGTTGTTCAGCCACAGAGACTGCCTCTGAAACATTTACTTTATGTTTTGATTGTGAAAAAACAACAGGCTGAATGGTGATGTGACATCTTAAAGCCCTTGCTGGAAAAGAAGTATTATTTTACTCCCTCCCATCCCATCAAACACAAAGGGAGCATCTGGACTGATTAAAAAGATCAGAAAGTCCCAGATTTTGGTCCTGTTCTTTCTGGTTTTATTCTGGAGATCTGTATACATTTTGTGTATCCCAGAATATTTTCTATCAGCTACTGGTACAATCAAAGAGTTTTTACATCACTGCCCAGGTCAGTCCATTTTCATATAATCATAGTTCTAGAAGAGACCTCAAGGGCCATCCAGTCCAACCCCCTGCCATGCAGGAACTCACTAGCAAAGCACCCCCAATGGATGACCATCCAGCCTCCGTTAAACACCTCCAAAGAAGGAGACTCCATCACCCTCTGAGGGAGCATGTTCCACTGTCAAACAGCTCTTACAGTTAGGACGTTCCTCCTAATGTTTAGGAGGAATTTCTTTTCTTATAGTTTGCATCCATTACTCTGGGTTCTATTCTCCAGAGCAGGATAAAACTAGATTGCTCCATTTTCAATATGACAGCCCTTAAAATACTTAAACAGGGCTGTCATATCACCTCTTAACCGTCTATTCTCCAGGCTAAATATAACCTGCTCCCTATGTCTCTTCTCATAGGGCATGGTTTCTAGACCCTTTCAACTCAGCATAAATTCAGATATCAGAAGACAAGGATGTAAGCTTATAATGGACTCTGCTTCTCCATTTTAGGTCAAAATTAATCTGAAAAATAAGACTTGAGGTGACCTCAAGGCATTTCTGGCTCCCAGTTCCTGTTTCCCCCCAGCTATTTTAATGCAAAATCTGGCAAAATAAAGACAGGGGTGGGGTGGGTGGGGTGGGGGTTTAAAGTAAACTCCTAATCCCTGTCAGCACTTCATATCACTACTAGCCTTAAACATATCCCTTCTCTACTTTTTAACACCAGAAATGCAAGTGGTAGTCAAAAGCATTTTTCCCCTCCCTGCCTCCCTCCCCTCTCCATCAGTATGTTGTACTTGCTCACAGCATGGTGGCCTCTAGGGGACCATGGGAGATGAAGTTCTCTCAAGGGGTCCCCACAGTATTGGAGGAGAATTATAGGTTTTGTGGTGAATTTAAAAAAAAAAATAGGATGTTGACAAGCTGGAGCATGTCCAGAGGAGGGTGACCAAAATGGTGAAGGGTCTGGAAACCATGCCTTATGAGGACAGACTTAGGGAGCTGGGTATGTTTAGCCTGGAGAAGAGACGGTTAAAAAGAAATATGATAGTCCTGTTTAAGTATTTGAAGGGATGTCAAATTGAGGATGGAGTGAGCTTGTTTTCTGCTGCTCCAGAGAATAGGACCTGGAACAGTGGATGCAAACATTAGGAGGAACTTTCTAACTGTAAGAGCTGTTCGACAGTGGAACACACTTCCTCAGAGTATGGTGGAGTCACCTTCTTTGGAAGTTTTTAAACAGAGGCTGGATGGCCATCTATCAGGGGTACTTTGGTAGTGATTTCCTGCATGGCAGGGGGTTGGACTGGATGGCCCTTATGTTCTCTTTCAACTCTATGACTCTAAGAGTCTGTAAAGTTTCTTTTCCAAGACTGAATTGCCAACCACAAACAAGGTCACTGAGATGATTATGTAAGAGTATACAGGAAGAATACTGAAAGTTCAGTTTTTATCTAGCGTGGGAGGGAATACAAGAAACCTCTTCTGCAAGTTGGCACTACAGATGTATATACCAGCAAAACTGAAGTCACCCCTCTGTTTTCGCGGGCTTGAAGTCCACAGTCTCGTTTATTCACTGAGGGGCAAGCTCCATTAGCTAAAATGGTATATGTGGGCATTCACACCAATAGGGCTTGAATATATGCAAGTTTCCATTTTCACAATAGGGTCCAGAGAGGATCCCCGCAAAAATGCAGGGGCAACTGTATTCGTCTTCCACAAAAAGTTTTTAAAATGGAAAAAAGTTAAGTACGCCTAATGTTTATTCACACTACCTTTATCTCTTTCCTGCCTCTGTATAAGAATTTCATAACCCTTTGAGGTATGAAAGGGGAGAGAGATGGGGCAGAGGACTCTAGGGTTGGTCTATAACATCATATTACATATTGTTTTGTTTTTCATATATTTTCAGGTTCTTGTGAGAGTGGCCAGCATATCTCCTTCATTCATTTGACATTCTTATTATGCTAGAGGTCTGTTGCCTGGAGGCAGAGGTGCCTAATTAAAGTATTTTGTTTCCATGACAATTTTGTCACCTTGCCATTGACACCATCTGGAGTTGTCTGAGAGCAGTTCAAAAACTCACTCATTATGTGACAGAAGAAAACATTTGCACTAAACTCTGCACTACATTTAAACATTTGCACTAAAACATTTGCACTAAACTAAACTGCACTAAACTAAAAAAAAATAGTATTTATGATGAACAATATGTGCCAAGGAGCATGCACTTTAACTTAAGGATCATGTGCTTTCATACACTTGGTGTGATGGACTGCCCCTCCCTGCACAATGTCCAACTGTTCACCCTCCATTTCTCAATCCAAAGTGCTATCTCAACAGGCAACCACATCCAGAACACAGCATGAATCCCAGGGAGGTGAATGTTTGTGTAGTGCACATGACCTGTAGAATCAAGAGAATGATGTTTCAGAATCATGCACAAAATACATTTCCTCAGCACACACCATGCTCAGGCATCTGAGATGAAAATTCAAAACTCTGAAGTTCCAGGATCATGTCTGATTTCCATCATCTTCAGGTCTGTGTTCTTTGTTGTTTTAGAAATAAACACACACCGTTTTCTGTAGAATTTGTCCAGAAAAAGACATAGCTAAGTTTTGATTGACACACACAAACATACACAGATTTCCGTGGGATCATTGGACCCATGTGATAAGAACAACTACCTTGTAACAACTACCAAACCAACTCCCTTCACTTTTGTGAAAAGTAGGATGTAAATCAAATAAATAAATATTACAAAGAGCTTTCAGGTGGAGATACCATGGTCAGAGTGGTGGTGCTGATGATGATGATGATGAGGGAGTAATTATTATCATTATCATTATAATCCTCCTCATCAATAATACTGTGTGAGTACTGTACAGTACTCAAGAAGTTTTACCACTGCCTCAGAAAGAAGTATCAGTTTCAATATGAGGTGCAAGTTTTGACCATATAGTCATCTGTATTACAAGTATATGCACACAGTATTTAATTTTCTACAATTCACTTTCATAAAGCCTTTTTATAAAAAGTTTATTCAGCAATAATCCACAAATAAAAACAAATGTATGGCAGGGAGGAGGAACAAACAACCTGATAAAACATATGAAGTATGAAATAGCGATACCCCTGCAGTTCATCTTAACAGCAAGTTTCAGAATATAAATGTGATGTGTTTATAAGGTTGACACCTATTACAAACCAGATAATCCCCCCAAACTTGGTTTTTGAATATTCTACAATTTTTTTCTTTCCTACCACATGAGCTCGTTGTGACTGCAAGTAGATGTTTTCAATTCCCATCATCCTTATTAGCCAATCTTGCTGGGACTTTCAGAGGGTATAACCCAACATGTTACCTTTTCCTAGTCTTTACCTTCTCTACTCCCTATGCCTTGCTTGCTTTTATTTATTTTTAGAATTTATTTATTTTATTATTTATTAAAATATTTATATTCTCCCCAGTATCTCAAGGTGGTAAACAAGGAAAATCAGTTATTGTTTTATTTCACAATAAATAAATAAACACGCCTATTAGGCCTCAAAGGCTTTAATAAAGCTCTTATGTAGATTTCTGAAATCCAGAATATTCCAAAAATGTATATTGTATAAAATTACCTTCAGGCTATGTGCATAAGGTGGATATGAAACATAAATGAATTTTGAATTCAGACTTGGGTCCCATCTCCAAATTATCTCATTATTTATGTATATGCAAATACAGGCATATCAAAATCCAAAAAAAAATCCAAAATCCCAAACACCTCTGATGATTCAAATAAGAGAGACTCAATCTGTAACATATTTTAAATTAACATCAGAATGAAGCCAGCACTGGCGACAATCAGGTCTCTTTGATTCACTAAGCCCCTCTTCTAATCTCCCCTAAAGTTATAGGAGAAGAGAAGTGCCATACATTCTATTTCTGGAGTACTGCATAAAACATAGAACCGGAAACATGTTAAAATTGGTCAGCAAAAATAGTAACTTAACACATTAGCCTTCATAGGTGTAATTTACAGTTTTGCTATTCAGCTGACTGGCAAACAGAGGCAATCATTGCAGTGCATTTGATGTTGTGCTCTGTGCCATGCCAGACAGAACCTGGTCAATTAACTTGAATGCCACATCAAGATAAAAAGGAAAAAGATACACAAAATTATTCTTAAGCTTGTGTCTAATTTTAACAGGCCTTGTCTGCTTCGTGTCACTTTTGTTTTCCTCTCCTTTCAGTGCATGAATACTGACTGCTTCATTAACACCTTAAATCCTATTAAGGTACTTTCACATCATCAGCTTTCTAGATTATCGGCTTTTAGGACAACAGATGTATGGCTGTTACCAATTGTTCCAAGAAGTCCAGGCACATCCCCCTTAAGGATGATATCCTTTACTTTTCACAGCACTGGATGACCTCTCCATTTTTCCTGAAAATGATGCACAGGTCCCTACTGCAACTGCTGAACAGAATTGTAGCTGGGGCAGCTTTCACAGGCATCTGTGATGTGTCTTCTAACAAACACCTCATCTCCCCTCCTTCCCCAACCATCACTTTATTTTTCTTTATTCTTTGAAAGTTGTCCACTTCCCTTCCAACACTTAAGTGGAGTTCTTCCCTCTCTCACTCACAAGCTTGCACATACAATCTATCAAAAATTCACTGGTAAGCAGTATTTTTGTGGTGGAGGGATCTCACATTCTACACATGCTATGATTTCTTCCCTACCTTTCACTTTCAACTCCCCAGCAAAAGCAATTTTTGAAAGATGAGGGGGTCTTCCACTTATGGGTCTTTCACACTGCATAATTATAGCACTGCAATTCCACTTTAATTGCCATGGCTGCATCTTATGAGATTTGGAGCAAAAGTACCTCATCAAAATATAAACACCTTGTGGGCCACTGGATGCAGCCATGGCAGATAAAATGAAATCATAGTAATTTATTTATTGCATATATATCCCGCCTTTCTCCCAAAATGGGATCCAAGATGGGTTACCATAATTTTTAAAAAGGTCAAATAAGAAATATTAATTTATAACAGTTAAAAAGGAATTAAAATCAACATTATTAAAAACATGGTTAAAAACAGCTAAAAGATTTAAAACACTTAAAACATATTTAAAACAAAGTTTCAATAAAAGATTTACAGATACACACATAATACACCACTACACACACTGCAACTCCATAATTAAAATCGAAATGCCTAAAGAAAAATGTCTTCACCTGCCAGCAGAAAGACAGGAATTGGATCTCCTGTGGAAGTGAGCTCTACAGCCTCGGAGAAGTCACAGAGAAGGCTCTCTCCAAGTATTCACCAACCACACCTGCAGAGTACTACAGTACTACAGAATTATAGTACTATAATTGTGTAGTGTGAAAGAACCCCAGGATTGGGGCTACAAAAGGATAGAAGCTGGAAAGAAAAACTGAAAACCTTTAGTTACAGCAGCAGTAAAAGAGTGAGAGACAGAATGAACACAGAAATGGCAACACAAACATGGAGTGCAGGGAGTTTTATCCCATATATTAGAACTTTAAAAGAAAAATAACTGTGCATTTTACTTCAATATAGTTGGTATATGCTTTCTCTGCAATCCTAATGATTTTGATGGTGTTAACTTTCAAAGAGGTCTACTTAAAAGTTACAGCCATATTTTAATTTACAATTATATATTCTTTAAATGACTACTGGATCTCCCAAAATCAATCAGTTTTGGCATAAAGTGATTAATCAAATTGCCTCAATTACAAAAAAAAAAACTTTTTCCCAGCTCTCTTGTTACTCTCAATATTCACAAAGATTAATAAATCTTTAAAAATAGGAAGTTGATTTTGTTTCTTTTAGATTTTGTTTCACATTAGAAAGTTTTAATATTTTCTCAATACAGAATTTGTTGTGAAACATGCAATAATAAATTTATTTATTTTGTCTTTTTTGTATTTACATGCAAATCATTTTGTGGTTAATGGCTTGCACACATGAGAAGAGCTGGACTGACTGTTGGGTGATATTAAGTGTGCATTTAAAACTAAACACATCCTTTTCTTGAAAAACACAGTAACTCATATAACTCAGACTTGACTACTTTTAAATATCATGGATTCCAATGGAAAAAATAATCTTACTAAAAAGCTTATAAAAATTATTCTCCTTCAGACAACTTGTTTATTTTATTATTTATTTCATTTCATTTATATGCCTCCTTTCTCCACCGGGGGGGGGGGCAAGGCAGCTCACAGCCAAAAAATTTTAAATTTCAGTAATATTCAATTAATAACATATATACACATTATAAAGTCACATAAAAATATACAAAAGTTAAAAACGTAACTAAAAATCCACCTGGTCCATAAAACCACCCTGCTATGCATTATACTGAAGACTTAAATGTTTCTGCAGTATGAACTCTCTTTAGCTATTTTTTCACAAGTAACAAATTTGTAATTCATCTTAGGACATCAAGAAGTTAAAGCCAATATGAGATAGAAAGTAAACAGACTCTCTATATCAAGAAGAGATGGCATGAAATAAGTAAGTAATATTAACGAGAAACACATTACTGTATATAGTCCATTTTAAACTCTATAGTAGTTATGTTCCTGGAAAAATTGTATCCCAGATTACAGTAGTCTGGATACCTTGACCCAATTAAATCTAGCTGTATTTAAAATGCCAAAGTAAGGTTGTTAACATGTCCTTTTTCTACAGGAGATGGAATGCAGCTTTTAATAAGCATCATTTATATTAGGTGGAATGTTGTGGGTATCTTGCTGGCATTTGCCAAATTTCTAGAAAATGAACAAAATACAAGAATAAACACAACTGCACTGCAGTGCTTTTCCAAACAACAGTTCTTAAAATAGTGTGACACTTCTCTTCATCTAGTTTTCTATGTCTCAGTGGCACTGAAGTAACTTGGACAATTCAAAGTAGTAAGAAGATGGATTTATTATGGCATCACCCTGCGGGGTGAGGAACATTCTTCTGTTTATTATTCTTCTTTTTAAACCTCAAGGTCTCTTCTGTAGCCTTATTTGATCTATGCCACATGGTACAGCAATTCTCTCTCTGCTTTTCAGGAACTGAGGAAATGTTTCATGCCAGAGGCAGCAAGAAATGTTTGATAAGTGCCTGAAGGAGGTTTCTGTGAGTCTAAAACCAAACTGAAAATTCTACATTGTAACACATGACTATTTTTATGTTTATGGATATAAACCTTTATACAAATTCAATAATCTGAAGTATTAAAACTGTTATTGCTCTGCAATTTAATCTTTTCAGGTTTGTACTGGGATTAATTCAGTCGTATTTTTAACGTTTTTTATATTTGAAACATGCTGCTAGTGATGCCTTTTTCTGCATGTTCCTTTCCTATCAGAAGCTGGACATTATCATGGGAAAGCTTGTTCTGTGTATGGCTGAGCTACACAAAGATGATAATATTGTATCCAAAACATCCTCTAAGGGTTTTTCTCCAAGTTCTTCTTCCTTTACTTATTTTCACATTAACTGTATCTTGAGGAATCAGCTATTAACAATCTATAGTTTTCATTTCTCATTAGATGATCAAAATATTCTAGCTTTCTGCATTTCATGTATTTCAGTAATTCTTGGTCTTCATGCAGTCTCTTTACTGGTGAACCTCTTGGTCCAGGAAATTCTTAACATCCTATAATAAAACCAGAGTTCAAATGTTCCTTTTTAAATGTCATATAGTACAACTGAGAATGCATTAACACTCAACACTGTGTATTCTCAAGGCTAATTTTAAGCTTTTGTTGCACATTGTATTTTTTATCTTCAAAATGCTGCTTCAGGCCACCTCTATTCTAGATTTTATTGCACTGATCAGGGAGCCATATTCCAAGGTATTTATATTTCTCATTACAGTGCACGTTTTACTTTTGGTTTTTAATTATATTTCTTGGGCTACTTGCTTCTTAGAATGTCCATGGATTTGGTTTTCTAAAAATTCATTTTTAGACCCTGGTCATTTTCTCTCTCCGATTTTATCAAATAATTTTTGCAGACCACCTAAGCTGCCAACTAATGTTGTAGTGTCTGCATAACAGATGTTATTGATAATCTCTTCATTAACAATGATACCAACATGAATCAACAGTGCTTAGTTAAAGGTGTTCGCAGGATACAAATTAAAAAACAATGCCGAGATAATAGATTCATGTCAAATTTCTCTTTTTATTCCACTGTCAATCTGATCTTCAACTGTCACTGAAACTTTTTTCTTGCCAATACAGGTTGCCAATTATATCCATACCTCTTGTATAGGGACTTATGTTTACCAGCAACTCCATTAATTTGCTGTTGTTCCTCATCAAAAGCTTTTTCATAGTCGATAAAGCAAGCACGCACATTCATGTTCATTTCATGACATATCTGCTCAAGTACATGTATGTAAAATAGTGTTCCCCTCATTCCGAATCCTCCTCTGAACCAAAGCTGGATACCCCCTGCTCCTTCTTTGCACTTCATGTAAATTCTGCAATGTATTTTCATTAAAGAAATACAGTTTCCAAACAACTACATTACAGTACACGACTGCAGGTTTCTATGCAAACAGCAGCAATACTGCACAAAAGAATAACTGCATGGTTTTGTTGTGCAAGATTTTTGCTAAGCAATATTGCTGTTCCTGTTCTCCATTTTCAGCTGGAAAGTCTCTCTGGTTTGATCTGGATCTGTCTGTCCTGCATGAAGCCCAAGGCCCCTGAGGTGTCAGAGTTCTCTGTGTGTACAGACAGTGACAACATCATTTCTTTGCTCTTTTTTTAAAGCTTTCTTTGCCTGATGAAGAAGCCAGTGGACATTGAAAGAGAGCATAATTATTTTTGTAGCTCTTGGTTGGCGTACTCTAGAGATAGCACCAATGTGCATTTTGGATTTTGTGTTTAAAACAGCTACCACTTCATTACAAAAGCACTTACTTTTTCTTACAGTAGTTTGCAAATTAAACATGGTAACAAAATCCTTCTGTCTCTCAACTAAAAACAGGTAATTGCAAACATGAAACAACAGTCACCAGGATGTTTTGATCTTTATACAATTCACCATTTTAGCCTAACTGGGACCTAATCACCATCACAGTCTTGTTGGCCAAAGTCTGGAAACCTATAACAGGAGTGCAGATCTTAATTCAACTGTCATTCTTCATATTCTGTTATTGTCCTCTGCTCATTTTTAGCCAGCTAAATGCTTTTCAGATCAACTGATTTCAGAGAAGCTCTAGAAGTCACTAATTTCTAAAAAGTGAAGAAAATGGATGATTGCTTGTTGATATATGCCTTCACGACAATTCAAAGCTGGTAAAACATGATAATTGGGAGAATTTCAGGTAATCTCAAAAATGCTACAATTTTCCTTTGCACGATAATTGGGGTCACTTATGCTGCAAAGTCACACGAGAAAACCCTACATGGTCAGGATACCACTGTTGTGCTACATAAACAGAACATAACGCCTTGAATTGCAGCAGAGGTCACTTGTTCAGTATAACTGGAAAATGTCACATTCACACGATCTTGACTATTTTCTTCTTTCAGAAAGCAGAAGGGGTTCAGTAAGATATAATAGGAGGTCATTCACACTTACCTTTTACCGAGAAGATCCAGGTCTCCTCGGCGATGCCATTCCGAATGGAAATTCCCATTGTGTTTACGATGATCAAATCTCTCCATGGCATTTTATCCCTATTGCCATTCACACTCAGAGGGGGGAATGGCAATAGGAATAAAAAGACACAAGAGATTCAACCGTGGCATGAGGGGGGTGAAGGAAGAGGAGGAAGAAGGAAGAGAAGGGAGGATGAAGGAGGACGTACAGGTTGCTTACCTGTAACTGTGTTTCTTCAAGTAGTCATCTGTGCCTTCACATAATAAGGTACTGTGCCTGTGAGGACTCAGAATGAAGTCTCTGCACAGGCACAGTACCCTACTGTGTGAGGAACAGAGACCACGAAGAAGAAACGGAAGGACACGACAGCAGTGAGGGAGAGGAGGAGGAGGAGGAAGAGGTAGCAGGCATGCCCAATCATTTTGAAAATGGAGGCACCTCTACCAAAGATCTGGATTGTTGCGGTGCCGCACAAAAGACACAGTAGATGATGTGGTGCAAAATGCACAAGGTCAATGCCCCCCCCCCAAAAAAAAACTGCACTGAGTGCAGTCAGGGGGAGTGTGAATGCCTAAGAAATAACCCAGGTTCCACACTGGGTTATTTCATAGTATGAAGTCCTACGGTTGTCATATTTTAAAAAAATAAAAAGAAAGACACATTTACTGATTGAATACATCAAACCACAGATTGCTATGAAGATTTTCATTTTAAATACCATACTATATAAATGTTAGCTCTGAAAAAGGGACTATTTCAGGAGGAAGGAGGACACGGAAGATCTCAGGGAAATGAAGCGGGCTGGACAACGACTAGAGTACGAATGGCGAAAGACTCGGCCCTCATCTGACAGAGCTCACTATAGACTGCATCTTCGCAGCTATGGAGAAGCTCTGTGTGCAGCGCGGAGATTTCTCTGCTCTGCACGCATTGCGTCTACAGAGTCCCACCCATGGTGGGGTGGGAGGTGGGGGAGCAGACACAGGTTCCTCCTGCGCCAACCCCCCTGCTAGAACCTACGGCAGCCTGCTGTGAGGCATTTAACATTCACTTTGCAGATAAAATCTCTCGGATAAGAGCTGGCTTGGATGCCAATATTTGTCCAGGATCCATGAGTGAGGTATCTAGCAACTCCGTTACTGTCAGTTTACTGGATGAGTTTCAATCTGTAAGTACTGATGACGTGGACAAGCTCCTTGAATGCGTGAGGAAACGACCTGATCCCTCGATCCAGGTCCATCCTGGCTGGTAGTCCAGGGAGGGGATGCATTGAGAACTTTCCTTTGGGAGGTGATCAATGCGTCCCTCAGGGAAGGCATCGTTCCATCCTGTCTGAAGGAGGCGGCCGTCAAGCCCCTCCTGAAGAAGCACTCTCTTGATCCCCTGGACAGAAACAATTACAGACCAGTTTCCTGGCTCCCATTTTTGAGCAAGGTGATCGAGAGAACAGTTGCCTCCCAACTCCAAGCCGTCTTGGATGAAACCAGTTATCTAAATCCATTTCAAACTGGCTTCAGGGCAGGATATGGAGTGGAGACTGCCATGGTTGCTCTGACTGACGACCTCTGCCTGAGCATCCACAGGGGTAGTGTGACCCTGCTGGTGCTCTTGGATCTCTCAGCGGCCTTTGATATGATAGATCATTCCATCCTTTTGGATCAGCTGAGAGAGTTGGGGATCGGTGGCACCGTGCTCCGGTGGTTCCGATCCTTTCTCTCTGACAGATCCCAAAAGGTGAGACTCGGGGACAGCTGCTCTTCCAAAACTGAGCTTAGCTGTGGCGTCCCTCAGGGAGCCATTCTGTCCCCGATGTTATTTAACATTTATATGAAGCTGCTTGGAGAGATCATTCGGAGGCACGGAGCTCAGTGTCATCAGTACGTTGATGACATTCAGATATACTTCTCCGTGACCAGATCGTCTGCTCGGACCTCAGATGGCGTCTCTCCTCTTAATGACTGTCTTGCAGCAGTAATGGATTGGATGAGGGAAAACAGATTGAAGCTTAATCCAGACAAAACGGAGGTGCTCACAGTCACAGGACCGAAACCCGGTTTGGGAATACAACTCCCAGTTCTAGATGGAGTCACACTCTCCTCGAAGGACTCTGTTCACAGTCTGGGGGTACTCCTTGACCCGTCGCTTCACATGACTAGTCAGGTGAATGCGACGGTCAGGAGTGCCTGCTACCAGCTTCGGCTGATACGCCAGCTGCGCCCTTTCCTGGAAGTGAAGGATCTGGAAACTGTGATACACGCACTGGTAACCTCACGTTTGGACTACTGTAATGCACTCTACATGGGGCTACTCTTGTGCCTAATTCGGAAACTACAACTGGTCCAAAATATGGCAGCCAGGCTTGTTTCTGGAACATCTAGGAGAGAGCACATAACACCTGTGCTTAAATCTCTCCACTGGCTACCGATCAGTTTATGGGCACAATACAAGGTGTTGGTTTTAACCTTTAAAGCCTTACGTGGCTTGGGTCCATCCTATCTAAGGGACCGCCTCTTCTCATACGAACCCCACCGCGCACTTCAGTCCTCTGGGAGGAATCTGCTACAGCGCATGAAGACCAGGCTGGTGCAGACCTCCCAGAGGGCCTTTTCAGCTGTCGCCCCCAAGCTGGGGAATGACCTGCCGGATGAGATGCGTCTCATTCCATCTGTTGAAGGCTTCAAAAAAGTCCTAAAGACGCATCTCTTCCGGCAGGCCTTACCAGAAAATGGTTAACATCTCCTGGCTCCAAACCTAGATTTTGAATTTTTCCAACCCATCCCCTGTGCTTTCTCCACCCTTGTATAGTTTAGAATTCTCAGCCTGGAATTCCTGCTGCTGTTCTAGCTGTTTTTATTTGTTTATACATTTGTTTTAACTTCATTGTGATTTAATTCTTTTTTAAGGAGGGGGGAGGCAGGGAATGGGATAGGATATTTTAACTTGTACTGTTTTTAACCTTTTCTGTAACCCGCTCCGATTGCTCGTTCAGAGGGGCGGGCTAGAAATTATTATTATTATTATTATTATTATTATTATATTGTAATCCAGGATATAGTGTATCAATTCTGTATCATTTTAAGTATGACTTTACTTGTGTGGGAAATTAGTGCGATTGTCCTGTAGTTACTCCAATCTTTTATTCTTTCCTTTTTTGTGTAAAGGAATGTATATTAATTGTTTCTAAGCTGTGGGCCACTGCTTTGTTGGCCACTGCTTTGTTTTCCATATTTGTTGGCATATTTTAGTTAGAACTGGATTTGATTCTGTCTCTAGATTTTAGCACTTCTAGTGGTATGGCACCTGTTCCTGGTGCTTTATTCTTCCCAACTGCTTTGAGTGTGGCCTTCACCTCACTTTCCAAATTTTGGGGTTCGTCTACATAGGTTTCTTCTTCCCATGTGTTGTTCAAAGAGGCCATGCGCATGAGCCTGCAGGACCTGAGCAGAGGATAGGGTATCTTAGAGATGTCTTGTGAATAGAGTTGTCATGAGCTGAAGTCGGCTTGAGGGCAATTAATAGCAATAACAATAGCAAGTGCATTTCTATACCACTTAACAATGTACTAAGCAGTTTACAAAGTGTAAGCTAATTGCCCCCAACAAGCTGTGTACTCATTTTAGCAACCTCAGGAGGATGCCAGGTTGAGTCAACCCAGAACCTCTGGCTGGTATTGAGCTCACAACCTTGTGGTTTGTGAGTGGCTGCAGTTAACAACAACAACAATTCTTATCATACAGAACATTTTCAATCCAGAAGGAAGCAGACTTCAGTAGACTCCAGAATGGATCAATAAATCAACAAGTTTCCAATTTAACTGTTGTACCAGATAGGTATTCAAAGAAAGGCTTGGGTCTCATTTCCTTAGCACAGGAACTTTGTTTCCATTTTTATTTTTAATCAACATATGGACATGTCAGTTATTTTAATACACAATCACGGCTCACAGAATTACTATACATCACCAAAACTTCAGCAATATGGTGTCATCACACACTGCTGCACTGAAAAATTATCTAATTCAAGAGCTCTGACTGCTAATTTTTTGAAAGAAAAATGTTATTATTAATGGTCCCAAATAAAGGTTGGACCATATGGCCAGTTGTTTTCATGAGTTAGTTCTCTGACTGAACAGCAAATTTCTGAGATCCATTTAAAAGCTGGCAAAATAAGTAACCTATATTCTCTTCTACATTGCAGTTGTTGAAAACCAAGATTTTAAAAAAAACTTTCAGAAAATTTTGCAAGAAAAGCAGATTTCTTTAATAATAATGTTCACTTCATACATTAGAATTCTGGTCAGTGAGTGTGACCAAAACAAGAGAAAAAAGAAAATAGGGCATTTTTCATTTTTGAATGCAAGAGGAGCAAAGTTACTGATGTGAGAATATTTAACAGATGCCAACAGATGACAATCTATCCCTTCTTCCCAATGAGAAAATATGATCAGATAAAAGAGGCTTCATTTGGGACTTGAGTCTAGCAAGTCTCCATGCATACTTCCGAAGAAATAACCTAAGGCCTATATCACCTCAAGCAGGTCCTTAGGAGGAAAAACCACTCATGCTAATGAAATGAAATTGTACTATAAACACAAAAGAGATGCAGTGACTTTTGGAAAATCTGAGTTTGGACAATACCGTTATTAGCACGAAGCAAGATGCTACCCACTTGCTTTTGAGGTCCCCAAAATCTTTGTCAGACTATGTGGTATTAAAAATATAGAGTATGGAGAAAAAAGCAGAAAAGCCTAAAAATAAAAGAAAGGTTGAAGCCATGAGGTGTTCATTTAAATTTAGTGACAAAATGTAGAAGGCAGACTGGAAAAAATCAGTGGTAAGTGCGCAGGTATAAATCACACCTAGTAATGTGTACTGAGACAAGGAACTAATGACCAATCCTCATTTCTGTAAAGACAAAGGCTCCCTGCAACTCACAAATCTGCCTGTTACTTTGGATGAAACACAGATTCCTTCAGTCAGCATAAAGGATATTCAGAGGTGGTAGAACTTTCAATTTTGCTGTTTCCTCAGAGAACAGGATGTCTAACTTTACTGTCATAGTGAGACTTTTTTACTTCCTGAAGAGGTTCCATCCCCCCTGACCACCAGGTAATGTTCACAATTTGGCCTTAACTGATCTTTCTTTTTAATCCAGAAGACAATCTAAAATTGAAACCATGGCTTTGCTTATATAAGCACCATCATGTTTCTCTGTGCTTTACCTACTACATCTGACCTTAATGTGCCTACAACATTCTAGACAACATCTTCCCAATTAGGCCTGACAGCTTGTTAAAAGGTTTCAAGGTTCATTCAAAGACAAAGTGGTGTTTAATCACATTCATGTGCAAGATGGTTGAACAACAGTCAATAATTTTTCTTCCTGAAGATAAATACTTGCATTGTCCATATTTCCTTTCATGAGCACCATGTGAGTATCATGAGCATAGAGTATCAGCCAAAAGCAACAAAGTATTAACACAATTTTAAAGCACCACACACACACTCACAACCCGCTTGAGTTTTGTTTATAATAACTTCGTTCTGCTTAGTTGGAGCTCAATGAGGTTCACAAAATTGCTTCAGATCGCATGCCATTTTTCTACTGAACAAAAATGGGAATTTCAAGAGTGATAACAAAAACTAATTTTGATTTTCCTTGGCAGGGTCTTGAAATTAGTCATTAGGTAATACTATCATCACTCAAACACAAAGATTCTGAATTTCTTTTGAATCATGGCAGAAGTAAAAATGGAAAATAAATGACTTCTCAATCAATACGGCTTACATTATTAGCCTTCATTGTATGTATTTTAAAACATGTTCCAGGAGTTTTTCTTCATAACTATTCTAAAATGCTTCTTCTAAAGAAACTAAAACATGAAGCAAAAGGGCAGAATTGCCACTGGTTGCAGATAGGTACAAACATGTTCATTTGTTTCCTCTTATTTTGCTACCGTCTTTACATCTAGATCTTTTAATTGTGGAAACATAATTAGTTTTCATTTCTTACTCTAACAATAAACTTTACAAAAGGAATGATCTCTCTCTCTCTCTCTGCCTATCCCTCAAACTCACAGATAATAACAATGATGAGGCTTCTGTACCATACAGTATGTTTAATCAAGAGGAATTCCCACATGTGTTATCTCATACTAGAAAATATGGTCCAAATGAGAGCAGTGATGATATATGGGAGACAAAAGCACACTTTCTGATACACAACAGGAACTAATAATTGTTTGTTTGTTTGTTTGTATCCTGCCTCTCCCTATTGGATCAAGGTGGGTAACAGCAAACCAAAAAAAAAAAAAAAAAAAAATAGATACATACAATAATAAATGATACAAAAAGCATTCCATTATTTACTACCACTCTCCAACCCTCCCTCCCTCCCTTAAAAGACAATACAATCGTAAAATTCACAACAATAATACAATACAGTACAACAAAAGTTAAGCTGGAGTGACCATATTAAGAGGGGGGGACACGTAGATCAGATGGACAGTTCTATTCTTTAGGAGGTCAGTCTGGGAAGGCCCGCTGGAAGACATCAATTTTTATCACCTTTTTAAAGGCGTCAAGAGATGTAATATGATGGATCTCTTTCGGCAGGTCATTCCAAATTTTTGGAGAGGCAGTAGAGAAGGTCCTCTGGGAAGTCGCCACCAATCTTGTTTTCTTAGGCTGCAATAGGTTCCTCCCAGAGGTCCTGATTGTGCAGGAAGGATTATATGGGACTAGCTATAACAGCCCTGTTAGTTTTATCTTGTGGTCATTCAACAAATTAAGGGATTGACATTCCATCCAGCTGGAAACGTGATATACATTTTTATGTATACACTGGGAACAGTATGTATACTTAGTTAGATAAGTAACCACATCTGCACTGCAGAATGAATGCATTGTGACACTACTTTAACAGACAAAGCTCAATGCTATGGAATTCTGGGAATTAAAACTGCTTGTGGCACCAGAACTCTCTGACAGAAAAGACTAAATGTCTCACAAAACTACAGTTCCCAGAATTCCATAGCATTTATCCATGATTATTTCTGCCATACAGATGCAGCCCATGTGTACTGTAGGAATAACTACATTGTCCAATCCAGTAGCCTGGGTTATAAACATGAAGTCTTTTTAAAGGAGTTAAAATGCCAACTACCCACTCCCTCAAAGGGCAGATGAACCAGTTTATCTGCAGTTTATTTGTTTTGTCAGTTTGCAGTCCATTCAATTAAGAGAACCACCTATTTTCTATTTTCTATAGTGCCTGCTACTTCTCAAATGATATTCAGAGGTAGCCATAGTTGCCAAATATTACAACTTAGGAGCAATATCCAACAACAGCCAACTGTAAAACTTTTACACCTTTTTTTTTAAACGTCTAGGATGTTCTCTCTTGAGAGTTTGGGTGTAACTACAACTACTTTTTCTTGAATTGTAAGATGGCAATACTGTTAACTAGGCCACAATCAGAACTTTCATGATAAATTCATCCAGCATGGAGAAACCCTGTACGAAATGAAGGCTACAAATTTTATCAGAATATAAACTCACAGACTAATGTCTTGAATAATACAGAAATCCTTTGGGACCGTGTAATTCAGCATAAGAAGAAAATTACATCAGATGTCAGACAAGAATCATTTGATAGCAAAGTAAATACTATTTATCAGGGAGACCTCTCACTTTTAAAAGCATAATCAAGATAGCCTTAACAATGTTCAATTGTCTATTATGTTTCTCTTCTTTATCACTTGGTTGACTTGCTTTGAGTACTTCAAAGTGAAAACTGTTCTTACTGAAATTATTATTAGCTTCTGTGTCATGTCATGTGGGAAAAAATTAATGGCAGAACGAGTCATAATATTACTAAACATACCATTTTGAACAGTATTGCTATGATATAATTTGCTTTTATTCTGAACACACCGCAAAATGCTTCAGCACATGGCTTGATGTTCTTACCAAGACATTTAAAAGAATTCGAAGTCCATACCTGATTAATCTTTTCAGTATGTCTATATGAGGAAAAAATCAACACTTCCTTGACAGTACTCATAGTCAACATACTGTACTGAAAATACTGTACCTGAAATTTCCACTGTATAATCCAAAGTGACACAAGCATTTATAGACTTCTTGCAGCCATTTCATGCATAACAAGGGTAGCATCTGTTTGTGGAAGTCTGCCATGCCTACTAAGGTAAAGGTCTGACCTCTTCCGTTTCACACTGCTTACAGGTCATGCAATTCATGTCAAAAACCAGTAGAGATCTTTTTCTAACAAGATTTGCCCCTTGGGACAAATGTTTAAGGCCCTAACTCTCTCAGATAGAAAGGAAGTTCAAGAGTTAGCATGGGCCACTATGCACTCAGCTGTTGCACTAGCCATTTCATTTTCTTCTGAAAATAAAATGGTAACTTCATGGGAAATAAAAGGTTCAGCAGCAAAGAGACTAATCTAGTCATTAAATTTTTATCACAGTTTTGTTATTTCTTCCAAATTCTCATTGCTACCACAAGAAAACATCTGATTGCACTGCCAATCAAGGATGAAAGGCGGTTTTTCACTACTACGTCCCATGCTAGGAAAAAGATAGGATGCAAATAAAATAAAATAAAATACTGTCTCCGTCATACATCAGTTTTATCTGTGGAACTCATGTAGCAAGTAGTTTATGTAAGCAGTAAATTTATACAGTTTCGTAGGATTTTAAAGTGTGCTTTAGCTTAGAATCAAAAGGCCATGAGAATACTTGCGTTAGTACTGTACTATATTTCATCCTACAATAGTTTTTTACCTGGTGAGGGGAAGGAGAAAAACAGGAATGGTTGACTACATGACACATTAGTGTACTGCTACATAAAATATTATAATCATATTATTATAGCTATTGTTATTGTTATTGTTATTATGACTACTACTACAAGAAATATCAAAACAATGATGATAGTGATAAGCAGGTTGTGTCCTATCTAAGAGGACTTTATTTTTGAATGAAACTTTGGATATAGGAAGCAAGGAATATACATCACAAGAAAAGCAAATGAAGAAGACCATGATTCTGACCATTTATTGTAAGAAAACTTAACAAAACCGAACGTCACTCTTTTGAAACTTCACTGTTTATATTGCCTTTGGAAGTAGTTCTTCTCACAAAATTATTTAAAACAGGCTCAATTCAGAAGCCACATGAAAAGATTTTTGACCATCAGAAACATGTTGCAGGGTCGCATACTATCTCATCACCATATGCCCACCTCTTCTAATTATTAACTTATTGTAACTACAGTTGCTATGACATCCAAATTGACTAAATGATAACCATAGCTTCCCTCCAACCCAGAATAAAAAAAAACCCTACAAACTATGGATTTGGAGTCTGCCACAGCTATGGTTATTGCTAGCCTATATATGCAAGGGAATGAAAAAATACCTGAGCAACAAATACATTTCTACAGAATAAACCATGATTGGCAATAACATGGGACAATTTATTAATAATAGCAATTTATTAACAATTCAAGAAAATATGCCAAATACTAAATAGTAAGCTGTAAAAATGTATTGTCTGTGCTCACCCTATCTTCAGAAATACAGACATTGATATACACAAGCCCTAATTCATTTTAAGGAAATGAAACGTGTTTTGATCAGATAAAGTTGTGTCTAGAACTGTATTTGAGAAATTAGATACAGAAGCACAGAGGAGAAAAAGGTCTAAGCTATATGTACAGTTTGGTAAGAAGGGCATTTCTATATCCACATCAACAGCTTTTTTCCCAGGTAGACCCAGAATCCTGACCCACTAATTTCAAGCTTGTTTTTGAAAATATAAATGTGAAAAGCTCAGGGGAGGTTTTGGAGTGGTGCTTTGCAATTACACAAGACACAAAAGTTCATTAAATGATAATGTGTTCTGTTCAGTTAACTACTAACGAAATAAAGAACATCAAACTCTTTAACTAGTTTCTTAATTACAGTGATTCTGTTTCCAACTGTAATTACCCTACAAGTTTCTGTTCATTGATCAGACTGCCTAGTTGTCCACCAAGCCCTTTTACTACCCAGTCAATCACTGTGTTATCAGCATAGATGTGATCGAACTCATGTAATTTTCTCACTTCTCCTTATGTGGACGGATCTGATTTGGGAAGTACTATCACAATCCATTTTTAGCAGCATTTGCAACCACATATGAAATGGGGTACAATCTTATTGAAAAAGTAGAATTGAAATCAAGTTATCATTTTCAAGATACTAAAGCCAAGGAACACTTGGAAGAACCTCTAGGCATCTACATTCCTTCCTCTTTCACACATTAATTCCCTTTTCCCCTTTCCTTCTCTAGAGCTAAATATAATAAATAATATATTTAAAAACTAAGGAACTTATCCCTTGGGCAATTAAACCAGCTTGCCTCTTCTGGCTTCAATTCTGGATCTGGGAAGCCCCTGGATATTATCATAACTAAATCATCACCGATGTACAAGGGAGGCCGCTGTCCGGATGCATCCCAGGTCAAAGCCTTGCTCAGCCAGCCAATTTTTTAAGTCAGAAGCTCCCCAAATTGAAAAAGGTGCGGGCTGAGCGAGGCTTCAATCCATGATGCATCCGGGCAACGGCATCCCATGTAAATTGATGGTGATTTAGTTATGATAACATCCCAGATCCAGAAATGAAACAGGAAGAGGTAAGCTAACTTACTGGTCAAAGTGATAAGCTCCTAAATTTATCTCCAGCTACAGGGATTTATACACTGCAGCTTCTGCCAACCTACCAGTTCGAAAGCATGCAAACGCAAATAGTTAAATAGGTATCACTCTGATGTAAACAGTGTTCTGTGCAATCATTCTGGCCACATGATCACAAAGTAGTTACTGACAATGCTGGCTTTTCAACCTAATAACAGAGATGAGCACTGCCCCCTATGGTTGGACACAAGTAGACAATCTTGTCAACGGTGAATACCGTTACCTTTAGGGGTGAAGCAGAATGCTATTAAAAAGTGGCCTCTGGCCACTCTGGCCACAATCAGGCCGAGACTGCAGTGACTGCACGGCCTACTTCCAAAGCAGGCTGCCACATGAGTCCCAAGCCACACCAACCAGAAGTCAATCCAAATTTACTTTTTCCTCCAGCTTTTATCCCCCAAGCAGGGCCTCGGCATGGATTCTGGCCACTTTGCAGGAATGTGCAGTGGGACCTTGTTATCCACTGGGGTTTGGTTCTAAGATCTGCTGTGGATAACAAAATCCATGGATGCTCAAATCCCATTAAATATAATGGCAGAGCAAAATGGTATCCCTTATATAAAATGGAAAATCAAGATTGCTATTTGGAATTTATACTTTTGGGGAGTATTTTCAAGCCGTGTACACTTGAATCCGTATACAGTGGTCCCCCGGGATCCGAATCCCCCGGGGAACGAAATCGCTGGGACCCGAAACCGCCGGGGGCAAAAAAAAAAGCCCCCAGTATCTGAAAAAAAACCCGGGTTGCGAAAAAAATTCGCAACCCGAAAGCTTTAAAACAGTGCACTTCCGGTGCGCTGTGCATTGACGAAAGCGGTCCCCCGGGTAACAAACACTTCCGGGATACGAAGGTAATCCCGGAACAGATTACCTTCGTAACCCGGGGGAACCACTGTATAAAAAAATCCGTGGATAAGGAGGGCTGACTGTATAATGTAAAGACCCAAAGTGGCCTGAAACCACTTTATGTGGCCCATGCATTTTGGGCCATGGATATCTTAAATCCAGTTTGCAAATCTTCTCTTAATTATGGTTGTCAGTTCTGCTGTTGTTCCTGTTAACTGCATACAAGTTGATCTCCACTCATGGTGACCCTGTGGATGAAACATTTCCAAGACTCCCTTTCCTCCACTGCTCTGCTCAAGTTCTGTAAATTCATATCAGTGACCTCCTTAATAGAGTTCATCCATCTAGCATGACTCAACTGCAACATAGAAAACCATGTTTTCTATGTCGCCACAGCCACCCATGCTACTTGAGGCTGTAGTCTTCCAACCACAGGCTGCCTGTCATTTTTAATTCTGCAACGTTTATCCCCCAATTGTAAATTCAGCATATGCTGATATGTACTGTTTCCAGTCTTTCAAAGTTAGCTGTAGCTTGTACATTTTTTTCATTTTTGAGTAAAACTATTTGAATATATTTGCAAGCTTAATAAATTACTAAATCATCTGCTGTAACTATTGTACATTCTAGCAATGCCAGCCAAACCTTCCAAAAATTGAGAAATTAATACATTTACACATCTTAAGCAAACAATGGTAAATAAATCAGTAATGAGTTGCCACGGCCATTTAAAAAAAATAGTGCAGCAAATAGGCCTTATGTAAAGAAGTTGCCTCTTTTCCAAAATTATCAAAGTTGAACACAATGGACATTCGCTATCACATCAACATCATTATCCAAAGAACTCCCCCCTTAAAATATAAGTGAATGACCACTGCCTAATGCTATTAGAACCATAAATGGACCATATGTAGAATTTCCAAAATATGATGACGCTTATGGAAACAATGGATCCCAAAATAAAACCTAGAGAAGTACTACAGCAATCCTGGGAATAAGAAACAAAGATAAAAGAATGATAGAATTTTCTTTATAACAAAACTAAGCAAGAAACAAATCAAATCAATTTTTTTTCTTAATGAACTAGAAGATATGTCAGCCATCATAAACAATTGCTATAAAATCAAATTATTGTGTCAAGTACACTATAAAATGAATCATCAAAGTTGTAAAAAATATGTAGACAAAATGGATTTCCTTAGCTGTATGCCAGTATTATTGCATCGATCATTACAGGGTTGTTGTTTTTTTCATTTAGTTGGTTTCAAAAAAATGAATCTTGACACATTTTAATGACATTGCCAAAAGAACAATAGAAGGTAATAACAGATATTTATAGTAAAATGATGTCAGTTCAAAGCAAACTACAAAGGTGGCTCATTACAGACTAAAATTAGATTGTATAAATGCAAGAAACAACAATGGTTGTTCTTTCAAGATCCAGACACCCCTTTAAAAATATACAGTCACTTCTCTGTTTTCGTGGGGGATCCATTCCCCCCCCTCTACAAAAACAGAAATGCACCTATAAACAAGCCTGCAACACATGCCCCATGTGTTGGGGACACAGGGGACACAGACTTCAAGTCCACAAAAATGGAAGGGTGACTGTATATAGGAAAGGAATTCCATTGGAATAAAAATATAATGTTTGAGTTTGTTAACTTGTAGGACTCATAAAATCTCTTGTCAACAGCAAAGAAGTCACATACTTTATTGCCAGCCTTATAGTCAGTTGAAGTACTAAGGTTTATGTACACCACTACACTGCTAAACCAAAGGAGTGAAAACATACTTTTCACTAACAAAGAATTTCCTGAAATATCTTTCACCATTATTTCTGTACAGTAGTTGCATTCTTCATTGCACTAAGCAAGCAGTTGGAATGGATAACTATCAATGTCCCTTTCAATTCTTTCATTCTAGCAATGGAAATTTAGATAAATCACCATAACCCCAGGTCTTCTCCCACATGGGTAGAGGAAGATTCCAAGATGGGAGAGAGAGAAAAGAAAAACCATTGCTCAATATTGACTATAAAACAGGGATAGGTAACATGTGACCCACAGGTAACATGCAGGTCCCTAGCCAGTTTGCCATATGCACGGCCTCTAGCCAATTTGCAATAAACTATATTCTAAAACCCCACAACAATTCAGTGCTAAATCATACCATTGAATTTTAGTGGTAAACTAGAAAAATCTATCTCAAGCAAGCAAAATGCTTGCTTTAGATAGGATTTTCCCAATTTGCTGCCAATATTCAATGACACAGTAGGAGAAGGAACTAGGGTGGGTCCTGATGGGTGGGTCCTAAGTCCCGTTGTAGAAGGATCCCTCCAGGGTCCTAGCAGTTTCCAGACCAATGGAAATAGGATTTCTGTGGAAAGCAAATATGGAATGCTCCATCCCACCAAACGGATCTCACAAATAGGCATTTAAATTAACATTTTCACAAGAAGAGTGGGGACTCTTTCCAGCCTCAACCATCAACAGTTCAATATACACATTTCACATTTTTCTGATAATCATCCCCACAACCAAAGCCTTCTCCTTCCTATCCTTTTGGAACATAAGTCTTCTGCCATCAAAAGGATTTTGAAGCAACTGCACTTTAAAAACAAGCATCTGCTTCATAGGTGTGCATTCAAAGAACTCACTCTCTCTCTCCACTTACACATCACTTCCAGAAGCAAAGGAACATCTAGTTTTTGACAACAATTTTGTTTAGGCCTTTGGTTTTCATGGGTTTCATCTTCTCGGGAAATATTTGATAGCCACTTCTCAATTGTTTAATAGACAAATATAACTGCACAGACTACATGCAATCAGAAACAAAATATTTAGCAACCTTGGACTAGCTTTCTTATAATTTGCACAAGTCCATTAAATAACTGTCAGTGTCTGCCAACAGTAATGCCAAATTTCAGAGAAGTAACACAACAGAACCATTATAAAATCAATTAGAAACTAAATTGCTCAGTAGCTATGGCAGAACACACACAAAAAAAAATCAAAATAAATTATACAAGAATACAGGAACGAAGAGCAGAAACTATCAAAAGTGTTATTTAGGTTGATGTAAGCAAAATATAGCCATTGAATCTATCCTTTACCACTGACAAATGCACTTAATGATTTTAGACTCAACTGTTGAGATGCTATGCTGTATATGTGTACTTAGGCTTAATGCTGTGCATTCAGTGTCTAGTCCACTGCCTTCACTCTCAACAAACACTTCATTTTTATAGTTTGCTATAATGTGATACATATAAATTATTACTGTGCTTTATTGTTTAGAAACAACATTTGGATTCCATCCTCCACACATGGTAGGTAAATATCAACACATATTAGCAGAAGGAAATGTTCCACATGACAATTTCTGCGCCATCTTTCATCATTAAGCAAAGATATATAGAAACTGCTCACAAGTATGCTCTGTTTTAATTTTCATGCACTGTAATATCATATTGGTACACACAGCCCTGAGGTTCAATGCATACACTAGATTAAATTCCAGCTGCTGTTCTTGCTGTTCTTCTTTCACCATACAATACTCTAGGTTACTAATTTAATTTTTGATACTCCACATTTCTTTGCAAATATGATTTAAGCATCTTCAGGATGGAAAAATCAAAGACAGAGGGAGACTATACAGATTATATTATTCTTTATGTACAATGGATAATAACTACCAGGAAAAGCCACCCTTCATTTGTGCTATGAAACATGAACTTGTTCCTACGGAAATCGATTTAAGCTTGCAAGTGAATGTTTCAAACTTATTTGCACCTTATATGCTACTAAGACACTGGCCTATGTATCAACGTCTTACAAAATAAAACAAAAATATGGATTATATATATTTCTCACTGACATGCAAATAAAATCAAAATGGTGGTGATCTCTCAATTAAGGTCTACAACAAACACTGAGTGAATAGGTATCTATACATGGAACAACTGATCTAACACCTATGTCCATCCCACTGGCAGAAAGACATTATTGGATACAACCCCAAGAAAGAGCTTGCCAAGTGTCCAAAAGAAATTTAATTGTACAGTTATAATAGCTCTAAGAGAAGGGATGAAATAGTAAGACCAACAGAAACTGTAGAAGTTACCCTTTTAATTCCTGTGCTGGCAACCCTGCCCCAAACCCATTTAATTTGATTTAATTTAATTTAGTTCTAAAATGTTTCAGAAGAGAATCTGGAAAGCTTTTACCTCGCCATACAGAAGCAGAAGCATTGACACACAACACACTCCTACACATGTTTTCTTAGATGTAAATTCCACCAACTTCAATGAGACCTACTCCCAAGCGCACACAGGATTACAGGATTACATTTTCAGTTTCAATACATTCATACTGATCCAACTTCCAAATAAGAACTAAGCAAACAAATGCAACTGTCCCCTAAAGCTGCCCTCAGAGATGTGACAATAAGTGCTCTGTCTTTGAAGACATCTGTTCTATTCTACATTACAGATGGGTGAATTATGGAAACAAAAAATGATTATCTGTAGACAGGAACATTTAAATGTTTTTTCCAATGAAGACATTCTGCACTGTAAAACGCACATTGCATCATTTGGCCTTCAACTTCATACATTTGCTAACCGTAACACTACTTTCTGACTAAAAATGAAGACTACAGTTTTTCATTAAGAACTATTTTAATATGAAATTATAAACCATCAGGCCTACTAGCTTCTTATATGTATTTCGGGTGGTGGGGGAGGGATTACCTCTTTCAATAACCACATTATCAGTTCACCCTGCTCTTGTTATATCTGACATTGGAACATTATTTCTTACCCTTTTCTGACTGCTTGTTCCAACTCTTTTTTTTTTTTTTTTTTTTTTTTTTTTTGTGCCACAGGGTTCTGTCCTGGGCACAGTGCTATTCAGCATTTTTATCAATGCCTTGGATAAAGGAATAGAGGGCATGCTTATCAAATTTGCAGGTGACATCAAAAGCTGGGCCAAAACTAACGAAATGAACTTCAACAGGGAGAAATGTAAGGTAATGCACTTAGGTAGAAAAAATGAAATGCATAGATATAGGATGGGGGACACCTGGCTTAAGAAGACTATGTGTGAAAGGGATCTCGGAGTCCTAGTAGACCACAAGTTGAACATGAGTCATCAGTGTGATGCGGCAGATAAGAAGGCCAATGTTATTTTAGGCTGCATCAACAGAAGTATAGTGTCTAAATCAAGGGAAGTAATAGTGCCACACTTCCTCGGAGTATGGTGGAGTCTCCTTCTGAGGAGGTCTTTAAGCAGAGGTTAAATGGTAATCTGTCGGGAATGCTTTGATTGTGAAACCTTTTTGGGCTCTACCTGAATGGTCGGGGGTTGGACTGAATGGCCCTTGTGGTCTCTTCTAACTCTTTGATTCTGATTCTTTGAATACTTCTGCAAGGCATTGTATGGGCATAGAAAACAGCTTTTGCACATAGATACTACTGCCTGGATTGGGCTCATTGTCTTCTGAATATTACCTTCTTTTAATCACAGCATTTTAATAATGTGCAGCCTTTTTAGCAACCTTCAAAAGCAACTTTATGCATGCCTTTCAAAGGGAATGCCATGTTTTAGAAATTATTTTCACTTAACTGAAATAATTTCTTGAAATGTGAATATTTTCACTAAAGTTTACATTCAAATAACTGTGTGTTTCACTATAAGAATAGAATAGAAAAGAAGAAAAAGGAGAATATAAAGCCAACATGGTGTAGTGGTTTGAGCATTGGACCGTGACTCTGGAGACACTGGTTCAAATCATGGCTCAGCCATGAAAACCCCCTGGGTGGCCTTGGACAAGTAACACTTTCTCAGCCTCAGAGGATGGCAATGGCAAACCCACTCTGAGAAACTTGCCAAGAAAACCCTGTGATAGGTTCACCTTAAAGAGGCCATAACTTAGAAATAACTTGAAGGCACATTACAAAATAAGAAGAATTGCTGTTGGGACTATGCACAAAACAGATGTATCTCAAAATTAAAAGCACCAAGAAACCATTGAAGAGGAACCTGTTCTTTTTAACCCAGTTCCCAATCCAGACTGGAAGCCCAGATTTGTTTTATGACAAAAACCCACCACATATCAGTTGTACATTGCAGTGTTTTTCATACCATCTGATGTGGAGGATCTCCAATTATATTTTTCCACTGTGCCAGCAACTAATATCACATTTGTCCCCATTAGATACAATTGTTTCTTTCTCTCTTGGAAACTCTCCAGGGACCAGCAGCCAATGGCTCAGGAACTAGCCCCAGTCCAGGAACCACTACTTTCATTTATATTGGTATATAGCTCCTTTGGAGATGAAAAGTAGCAGAGAGGGAAGTAATTTTCTAGATGGCAACCAACATCATGCCCCAATCCAGATCAAGAGCACAGTCCAGATTGCAATAATTTTCGGCTGTTTTCTTAAAGTAAAAAGGGGCACCTTAAGCATAGTTGATTTTAAAAGCTTGAGTAGTTTGACATACATACATGTTGCTCTGGCTGTGACGACCTCCATATTGTTAATTTTAATAATGTAAATAAGAGTTTTAATTAATGTTGGGATTTTAATATTATAATTGTTTAATCTTGTTTTAAGGGGGGATTTGTATATGTATATAATTGTATTTTTAACTGTTGTACGCCACTTTGCGCATTCAAAAAGCGGGATATAAATAAAAGTTTTATTTTTTTTTCACCACACAAAAGGTGGTCAATGAATCACACATAAATTACCAGTACATATTTTAAAAATGCCGTATCACCAGCTTAAAAAGCAACTAAGTCACAGCATTATTATTGGTACTACAGTTTTTTTAAAAAAAAATCTCTTCACACTGACAAAAGTAATAGGTTATGCTTTTTCTTTGGAGTTGATTCTTCTTTTAAAATTTTACTACATAGTTTTAACTGTAGTAAAACAAGTAAGAACAATCTTTCTTAATTTCAGGACATTTCAATGGGTAACACTTCAAAGTTCATTTTTTCCCCTTAAGAGACACCAGACTTTCACTAGATGTTCTTAGAAGAATCAAAACGAGCTAGGGTTTACATGCCCATATCCCTAGGGACATATGTTTTTGTATTTATAAATACTGCCAGTCTGACAAAGATGATTAATATCTACAAAAATCATTTAGTAAGTTGGGAATCGTTAATGCAAGACATGAAATTTCTTACTGCAGTAATTAAAAAGCAAATTGTTTTGTTGTTGACAGTGTAACTCCTGAAGAGACTGAAGGACAAGTTTCACTGAATTTCAAATTTCACTGGAGCAGATCATTAAACAGAGAGTCTGTGAATACCTAGAAGATAAGGAGCCTGGGTGGCGCAGTGGTTAAATGCCTGTACTGCAGCCACTCACTCAAAACCATAAGGTTGCGAGTTCAAGACCAGCAAAAGGGCTCAAGCTCGACTCAGCCTTGCATCCTTCCGAGGTCGCTAAAATGAGTACCCAGATTGTTGGGGGCAAGTAGCTTACAGTTGTAAACCACTTAAACACCCCTTAGGCGGTATGAAACGGTATATAAATGGAGCTGTTTGTTTGTTTTGTTTGTTCCATAATCACAAAAAGTCAACATGGGTTTCAGAGAAACAAGTCATGCCAGACAAATCTGATCTCTTTTTTTGATAAAATTACCAGCTTGATAGATGAAGGAAATGCTGTGGATATAGTATATCTTGATTTCAGTAAGGCCTTTAACAAGGTTCCCCATGACATTCTTGAAAACAAGCTTATAAAATGTGGGCTAGACAGGTTAAGTGTTACACTGATTTGTAACTGGTTGACTGGCTGCACCCAAAGGGTGCTCAACAATGGTTCCTTTTTACCCTGGAGAGAAGTAACAAGTGGGGTGCCACAGGGTTCTGCCCAGTGCTATTCAATATCTTTATTAATGACTTGGATGACAGTATTGGGGGCATAGTTATCAAATTTGCAGACGACACCAAATTAGGAGTAGCTAATACCCCAGAGGACAGGATCAAAATTCAAAATGATCTGAATAGAATAGAAAGAAGGTCCAAAGCTAACAAAATGAAATTCAACACAGAGAAATGTAAGGTTCTGCACTTAGAGCGGAAAAATGAAATGCACAGATACAGGATGGGGGACACCTGGCTGAATGAGACTGTATATGAAAGGGATCTAGGAGGCCAAGTAGACCACAAGTTGACCATGAGTCAACAGTGTGATGCAGCAGCTAAAAAGGCCAACTGCAATTTTATGCTGAATCTATAGAAGTTTAGTGTCTAGATCAAGGGAAATAATAGTGCCACTCTATTCTGCTTTGGTCAGGCCCCACCTGGAATATTGTGTCCAGCTCTGGGCACCACAATTCAAAAAGGATGTGGAGAAACTGGAGCGTGTCCAGAGAAGGGCAACTAAAATGGTGAAGGGTCTGGGAACCATGCCCTATGAGGAACAACTTAAGGAGCTGGGAATGTTTAGCCTGGAGAAGAGAAGGTTAAGAGGTGATATGATAGCCCTGTTTAAATACTTGAAGGGATGTCATATTGAGGAGCGAGCAAGCTTGTTTTCTGCTGCTCCAGAGAACAGGACCCGGAATAATGGATGCAAGCTACAGGAAAAGAGATCCCACCTGGGGGGGGGGGGTGGAGTGTCCTTCCTTGGAGGTCTTTAAGCAGAGGCTGGATGGCATTTTGTCAGGGATGCTTTGAGTGGGAGTTCCTACATGGCAGGGGGTTGGACTGGATGGCCCTTGTGATCTCTTCCAATTCTGTGATTTTATGAATCTATGATTGTGCTCCTGCTTCTCTATCTACCTTCATTCCACATCAAATCTAGTGTGAAAGCACCTATAGTGAGGGACTTTTTGTATTCTGTGAGATCCAGATTCTCCAAAACAAACAGAAGTGTAAGACAAATTATGAGACACAATTTTATCACTGAGAATTAGTCCAAGTGTTAAAATACTGTTAAAATTGGACAAACCTCTATACAAGCAAAAGTTACAGTTTCAATCGGGTTTTTTTTTATTTTTTGGCAGCATTATTCACTGACAATATGGTTTATTCTGTGGTTAAAAAAATTAAACAGCTCAATTTGAAGTGACATGACCTTGTGATGTTCTCTCTACTGCACGGCTGGAACACTTGCCTATTTGAAACATACGTTTCTTTAATAGATCATTCATCTGTGCTATTTAATTTGAGAGAATAAATAATGAAAGAAGTTCATTATCATTCATAGTAATAATGACATTATGATATACAATTTTAGTCAAATTATCAGGAACCCAGTTACAGGGAGGTTCTTCCATTGATTTTAAATAGAACTCTGTTCATCTACTCTCATACCATATATGTGTTGCTACTAAATCAGCCCTTCGGTTTCTGATTTGATACTGTTCTGAGAGACAGAAAGACATGCCTCTGTACATCAGTATACAAATTTTAAAGAAACAAATTCTTAATGGAATCGGCAGTGTGCTGGTACATACTGCCCAATCTCACACACAAACACACTGCAAGTGGGAGTGCTCAACCAATTATAGGCTTTCTCTCTGTGGTTTGTTTATCATGTTGTCTGAAACCAGTATTCTAGATTTGTTTTCTCCTGCAATTGTGGATTTAGACATTTAGACAAATCAAACTTCAAGCAGGCTACAGCCTGAGGCCTCAGGTGGCCGCCAAGGTGATTTTTCTTCTTGTTATATTGTTTTCTGAAGTCACCTGTAAGTTACATAAAGTCTCTACAAGGCAGTTACTCTTGAACTATGGTACTGAATTATGTACAAGAGGAATGGCCACACTGGCAGGGGGACTTTAGGAATTGAAGGCCAAGACAACAAAAACAACAAAACTTTGCCAAGTTCTATGCAAGAAAGCATTGTGTTCATAAATACCTAAATTTAAGACCACAAGCAGACCGAGATTTGGAACAAATTCTCTTATCATCCCATTAGGTGTAAGCTATACAGCATATTTTTAAAGATTTTATTCACTTAAAGAAGATTTAGGTGCTAGTATAAAGGAAAATTCAGCTCTTGGCTACAGTACATGGAGGGAAAAATCCCAGATCTCTGCATGTGCAGAAGTACCCAGACACTAAGTATGCAGTGTTGCTGGCACTTTCATCCCATCCACAATAGCTGTGGGGATGTAAAGCCATGGTATATATTGTAGCATGGCAGAGACAGGCACACTCATAGCCAACAGGTGGTAAGTTGATGGGGGGGGGGGGGGACCAAGACCTCCCAACAAAATACCCAGCTGTGCCATATGTCCTGATTTGGCAGGGATTAATCCTCAGTCATCCCACTTTTCAGCTGCTTTTAAAATATCCCAGTTTCTCTCTCTTCCTCCCAAGCATCTTTCTTCTCACCCTACTTCAATTGCTGCAAACTAAGTTCAAACTGAAAAAGCGGTATGCACTCAACTCAGTAAGGAGAGAATAGAGAAAGGTAGAATCTTGCTCTTCCCAGTAAACTCAGCCTAAAGCAAGCAGCTGTAGCTGCTCCTAGCTTGTTTCTTTGTTCTCATTAATAACTTGGAATTGTAACCACACACTGATATCGCTTGGGCACATGTGTTTCAGTTTTCATTTGTGAAACGCTGGAGGACATGCAGTCCAGTCTGAGGACAGACACTAAACTAAGGTCACTCATACCACGCAACATTGTTGCTGCCAGTGTAGGAAAGGAACCTCACACAGGAAAGGCAATGGGCAAATTTGATTGATCTCTCTCTCTCTCTCTTTTTCCTTCTTCTTGGTTTGCAGAAGTTGTGCTGCAACAGTATTCCTGATTAGACCCATTAACAGATGGTTACTAGATGGACAATATTACCTAGCACACGTTTAAAGTTCCTCTTCTCCTCTTGGTACAAAGCTCAATAAGACCATCCTGAGTAAGGACTACAAATGCAAATCACTGACAGCTGGGCTCTTGCACTTTCTAACCATCTCACAGAAAAGCTATGCTTCATCCATGCTTGATCTCCAATTATTTGACTGTTTACCATACATATACTTCTGACATAGCAGAATCTATTTTTTTCTGAACATGCCAATGGCATAACCCTATTTATTTCTAATTGAAACTACAGGATTTACTCTTGTAATTATACAGCATGCAAACTATTAATTGTAATTACATGTTTATCTCAGCTTATATTCACAATGAAAATTTAACAACTAACAACTTTTTTAAAAGAAATAAATCTCTTTAGTCTTCAGGGAACCTTATAATAATTACATCCAAATAACATTTTATTCATCCATTTGAGAAATGATTTGACAAATATGGGTAAGCTTTGCTGGGCTGATTTATTTTAATTTAAAGTACAATGTCCTCTATCACTATATTAACAGATTCCTTCTTGTTTTGTTGTCTATTTAATAATCTAAACAAAAAGGATTACTTTTTTGGTTCTAAGCATTTGAGTCACTTTCCCATTCCCTCCTTTCCTACATAACATAACCCAAACATATTGCAAAGCTGTTACTCGAGGGGAGGGGTCTTCCAAAAGATTCAAAGCATCAAAAATACCTATGAGTAGAGTTACCTAAAATGAGAAAGCATAGCTAGGAAGATATGACATTAAAACCCGTGAGGAGGAAGTTTCTCTTAGCCAAGTATTTTTATACTGAGAAATCAGACAAATAAAAGCAATAATACTTATAAAAGCAACAATGTACTCCAGTAGTAAACTACTCAAAAGCATCTAGACATATTCATAGAAACAGCCATATGATACTAACACATATGTCTAGTATCACTAAAGATGGTACAGGTGAAACAAATCTACAGTTGTCTTTCTTCACTAAAGAAAAATGTGAAATTGGTACAGAGCTGAGAGATTACTGAAGTAGAAACCAGGCACAACTGCCAGTAAAAGGCTCAGTTGTCAGAAGAGATGGGGAAGTTCAGTGGTAGAAAACATCTTTCACATACAAAAGCTCTGAAATTCAGTTCCCAGGATCTCTAAAGATGACTGAGAAAGCCTATTCTCTGAAACCCTAGAGCATTTCTGTGATATAGTGGAGACAATGCTGCAAAGAATATTTGCAAATCTTCTTGTCCTTAGTGATAAAAGATGTCTTGATATATCAAGACACCCTGTCAGCAGGAAAAAGTTCATTACTATAAAGTTGACCATTTTAAATTCTGGGACATTTGGCCAAAATGTTATTGAGACAAAAATGTTTTTGTGGGTTTTACAAGAAAAAAATGCATTGTTTTCTATACAAAAATGCTTACTTTTGGGGGGTTGGTTTTTGCACCACAGGGTTTTTTTTGGGGGGAGGGGTTGATTGTTTTTTGGAGGGGTTGCCCAAAAGTAATACTTTTTGCACAAACAAGGTTTTTGCAGAAAAATTCATGAAACATTTTTGACCTTGCCTAGTAAGGAGAAAATGTGTTTAGTTCTTTGTTCTTTTGAATACGAACAAAATAAGTTAAAATTTTATTCTCTCTACCCTCTTTGTAGAATATTGCCATTTGATTCTTATTAACATACTGTAGTGAGATACTGTACTGTCTCTTACTTCTAGCTATTCTCTCTCTATAGAAAACATGTTTTCGTTATTTAAGCAAATATGGTGTATATACAGTAAACAAAAATATTAAAAACCACTTAGAAAGCCAATGTATATTTACTTACAAATAACCCACAATTTAGTCAATTGAATTTAATTTCAGATACAAGTTCTGAGGCTGTAATTCTTTGAACACTTGCTAGCAACAAGGCCCACTGTTATTTTCAATTCATTTCAGCTTTTACTTCTTAGTAGATATGTTTAGATCTTCACGGTAAATATGTTTAGCTTATATACAGGACCAAGTAGCTCAGTCGGATGGTGAAACTACTATACCTGTTTAACAACTAAATCAAGGTGCTTTCAAAGATTTTAAAATGTTTAAAGGTGTAAAAGTGAATCATATTTAAACAAAATTGCATTAAAGAATAGGACATAAAATTTTTAAACAGAAATGGTTGAGGAGTTTTAGTCTTCGTTTGATAGATATCCTTTCTTCCACTGTCCAGAAAGGTAAATTTGTTATTTACAGAAAGCAAATCTCTATGTGATCTTATCTTATTTTTTCAAAGTTTTTAACCGCTATAGTTTTCTGTTCCTTCCACTATAATAAAGTGAGTATTTTTAAAGATTTAAAAACAAAATCCTTAATGAGAATCTCAAAATTTACAGATGTCAAAGTCCAGATTATTTTATGGTACCAACAAAGAACAAAAGTGGGAATATTCTTCTGGACAGATGCTGCAAATGCATGACTTGCCACAGCCCTTTGTTACGGGTTACTAGTGTCCCATGTCTCTGTTGGGTATTACTGCATCTTCCTATACATTCATTGCAAAAGGTCACCCTGTCCCCTAAAATGCCATTGTGTTGTGCACTACATCTTTTGTACAATGGCCATATTGTTCAGTCCATCTGCACAACCGTCCTAATGGTGCTCTACAATAACACTCCCCTCATGGAAAGGAATACAACATCAAACAACACTGCATTTCTAAACTGTGGAGCCTTAAGTTGGTTTACAATATCCTAAACCCCCAACAGGATGCCAGCCTATATTTATGCCAGTAATGGAACACAAAGAAGACAATGACAATATAGCTACAGCAAGGCAAAAGAAAAGAAACAGAGCAGTTATTAATTACACCAAATAAGCAACTGCAATCTTGAAAGAATTATCATAGTACAGTCACCCCTCCTAACTTGCATATTCAAGGATCCACATCCTTGAATATGCGCGGAGGGGTGACCTCCGCTATTTACAATGGCACACACGCATGGGCTGTGCACCCAGTGGCGACCCCAGAAAAGCCTACAGGGCTTCTTTAAGCGTGAGCTTCCATTTTCATGAGGGGGTCTTAAATGGATCCCCCGCGAAAACAATCATCTTTCACACACGTTGGCTTCAGAATTTAAAAAGTCAAAACTTCTTGAAGAAACTTAAAGCTTCCAGTCTTAAATCAAAATCATGTTTACCCAATTCTGTACTATGCATCTGTTTCATAAGATAACACAGTTGTGTCATTTCCCAACTTGACATTTGGCTGTAGTGTCTGTTGGCAGTATGCTATGAGCAGTCTAGAACATCTAGACAGCTGCTGCAATCGGTGACTAAAGGAGCAGCTCATACAACCAGGCCTCATATAGATGTTAGCCCAAAAGTGTTTGATCACTTTGTACCAATGGGAAGAAAGCTGAAGCTAATTGCTATCCTGAAAAATCAACTGATGACAAATGGCTGTTTTGACTTTTGCTACAGTTACTCCAAAATAAGTGGCTTCCGGAAAAGTGCCAGGGTTTAACCAACTTGGTCTTGATACTGATGTATCTTTGCAGCAGCAGGAAATAGTACCAATTTGCCAAATAAGCCATTTGCAGAACATAGTTCCAAACAACACAGAATTTCACTTTAAATTGATGGCTACTCTATAGAAAAGAATGCTCTTGCAGAATGAAGAAAATATCAGATAGCAATTAGAACTAAAATATTGGATAGTATACAGGGGGAAGGGGGCAGTTTCAAAGCACTTGATTAATTTTACAAGGAAGGATTTGCTTTCAAGGCAAAAATGGGTAAAAGGATGATTATTTTATAAATGCATGCTGTGGGCCCTTGGTATCTGAAGGTTTGATTCCAGGACACTCCATGAATATCAAAATCCATGGATGCTCAGGTCCATGGCATAGTAAAATACTGTCCCTTATATAAAATGGCAAAATCAAGGTTTGCTTTTGGTATTTTCATGCCATGGACAGTTAAAATTATGGATGCAGAATCTGTGATACAGAGAGTGAATTGTACAAGGGACTATGCCTGTCATAAACAGAATAATGTCTAGATATTTTCAAGAGACAGACAACTTATATCTAAAAATGGCAAACATTATCCTTTGATACTGCTGCCAAGTTTATTTATTTGGGATGATCAATATAACTGAAACTAATTCAGTAAAAGGTAAAATTGCTTTTAATTTAGGGTTCTTCCTGAGTATATATACTGACAGAATGCTAAACACAGAACTCAAATCTCATTTCTCTGAAAGAATACAAAAGGAAAATCTTTATTTAGTAGTCATACTAGAGTTTAAAGAATAAAGGCTGCATGAGGTGTTCAAAACATTACTACAAAGAATGACAAGGCACTACAAAATGTAGAACACTCCAAAATAAAAGCTAAAAACATAGTAATATAAATGTAAGTTAATGCTTCTTAATCATACTCAAAATAGAGGACATTCTGAAATTCTTCCTGGACAGAAGGCTGAAATGTAGGACATGTCCTGGGAAAGGAGGGCATCTGTGAACAGTACTCCTGGAACAGCTCTCCATTAGGAAACATTACAAAGCTTGGGACAAGCTGGCTTAGGGAAAAAAATGAGTTGTGTGGGGTGGCATCATAGAGGTTTCTAAAATTATGGATCCTGTGTAATGATTTGATAGGAAGGTAGTGAAGAAAAATCTCCATTTTGCATAATACCAGAACCCAGGGTCATTTCATTAAGAGTCATGCCATGAGAGTCAACACACATAAAAGGAAAGTTCCACTCCACATAGTGCATAGCATACTCTAAGTTCCACAAGATGCAGTAATGGTTAAGAATAATTGAGTTGGTTTAAAATGGGGAATGAAATATGTTCATGGGTAAGACTATCAATGGTTCTAAAATGTTATGGTTTTATATTAACTCCAGTATTAGATGCAATATGCTTCTAAATACATGTTGCTGAGAAACATATATGTGAAAAAAGGTTTATTTTGGTACGAGTAAAATACTAGACTTGCTGCATCCACACTGCAGAAATAATCCAGACTGGCACTACTTTAACTGCCATGGCTCAGCAAAGTGTAGACGGAGCCTATATGAGCCCTTGACCTCATGCAGCTCTGCTCATTTTTGCTGCTAATATGAGTTGGGCTGAATCAGCTATGTCACATCTAGAAAAACACTCTATAATGTAAGGGTGTATCTGCATTCTTTATTTTAGCCAGTGCTGATCTAGCAAGTGAATTTCTGCATGGTGGCTGCTTCAGTATATAAACAATCGCCCTCCCACAAAAAATACCATGAGGGGAAGTATAGTAATCTCACTGATTTATTTTTTAAAAAATCTGTAATATCTACATAATTACTTTATGATCCATTTCAGGACTTTTTTGACCTGTCTTCTGATGCAGGTTCACTGTCACTAACATTATCTTATATTTTTTCCATTCTTTATTTCTCCATTCACCATATCCCACATACTTCCCGTATAAGCTTTGTCCTGCATATTCACAGAAATTTAAACTGGGATGCAACAATGAAATTTAGTATGCTACTAACTTTTACTAAGCATTTTCTTATCCTGACAATTGATAAAGACAGTGGATTTTTTTTTTACTATAATTCAGTTATAACTAATTATACTACTGAACAATACAGTATTGATTTACGTGGCTAAAGACATACTGTCAGACATTTGGCTGCACTGCTTATTGAGAAACTCCCCTGTGGACTTATTTTTTTCTGTGTGTGACCTTTATTCCTTGAAAAGACGCTGTTGCAGGGTTACTTTCAGTATTTCAATTCACTATCCATGATTGGGTGCATTACTTTAGCAGTACCACTAATTCTAAAATATTCTCAGCACATTGTGTCTAGGAATATTACACAATGAACAGAATTAACAATCCTTAGAGCCAGAGCTCATATCAGTCAGACAATATTTTATGGGAAGCGATCACAGTTGTTTATCTATATAAACTACATTTTAGCACAGTTGGAATGTACCTACCACCTGGTAGGTACCATCTTGATTCTTTCACCTAATCATCAGACTTAACCCAGCCACAAAGGCCAAAAGAGAAGTTGTCAACTCCAGAAGCAGAAGCAGTGCAGTATCAAAAGGGAAGCTTCCTTTGCCCATCAAAACCATCCTATCAAAGCCTTCTGGTGATCATAAGTACAAGAAACAACTTAAAGAAACACTTATTTACACACACACACACTCTTTTTCTTTTCCGCATTATATTGTTTTACAACCTGAAACAGAAATGGATTTAACCAGCACTGTTACCACTTGATGTCACAATTTTCATAACATTGTGAAGATGGATAATATATTTATTGTGGCACAAAAGCTAGGTAAACAAAAGCAAACTAGTATTTGTGTGCTGCCTAAATATTCATTGCCCTGATTTAATACAGCACTTTGTAGAGGCAAAAAAAAAAAAAAAACCTCCTCTGAGAAAAGACCTGTGGTCAGCCCCTCTGTTCTTGCTGGAATGACACTTTCTAAAAGCAGAATAGAAACCCACATTCTCTCTTCAGGGATGGGTATTAAAAGTCCCCATATACTTCTATTAGGACTGAGTTGAGGGTTTCCCTTTGGTATGAGATCAGTTCAGAATAACATCCTGGAGTAGAATGAACAGAACTCTCTGCCTTTCATTTCAGAGTTTGCTGACAATACTGGAATCAAAAGAGATGAGGAAAAATAACTGTCTATGCATCAATTTAGTGTCCTTTAAAAATTTCAAAGTGTTTTTAAAGCTGTAACATGGTATAAACTCGTCTTTTTTCAAAATAAATAATCATTAAAAAGTTGTTATTTGGACCCTGCCCTTATGACAAGTCAAATCTATTCAGCTGGCAGATAATATGTTTCTCACACCCAAAACAATCTGTTATGGCATCTTTCGACCACACTGTCTGCTAAGCACTATTGACAACCTTTTGTCAATACTGGCCATGATGTGGAAACTGACAGGGCAAAATTTGAAATGTAGGACAGGTAAATTGATGGAATTAAATCCCAGAAGGACTGATGCTGACCCTCCTTGCCATCCTGAGACTAGGTGAATATCTACAATACACAGTTACAGCACTTTCACTGTCATAGTTCCAAACCAAGGGATCCCAGGATTTGCATTTTAGTGAGGTACTTGGAATTTTCTGCTAGAAAGCTCTAGTGCTGTTGCTCAGGGGAGTGGATTAAAGCTCTGCAGCAGAGAGTCCCAAACACTGCACCAAAGGATACATCCCAGATTCCATAGAACGAGCCTATGGAAATTAAAGTGGAATCAGACAGTGATATTTACAGCTTAGATACAATTTAGGATGGTACCGCTGTCATTTACTGGTTTGCTCAGATGGTAAAGCAATCTTCTATTTGTGCAAAGTCTTTCACATCCATAGTATACTACACAAAAAAAGTACATTTAGAGAAATCAAATTTGCCCAAGGGAGGGGGCATAAGGGCAACTTAGATTTACAGGTATCTTTGTCAAGATGACAATGGCATATTTCCTTTGCAATGCTTACTATAAATGGGAAACTAATATCTCGGTGGTAGAATGCATGCTTTGCATGCAGAAGATTCAAAGACCAATATCCTTTATTACTACATAGAGGAGGAAATAAATCCTTCATGAACCCTGGACAGCTGCTACCAGTCACTATAAATATTACTGGACCAGACCAACTCAACATCTAGATTGAATCCAAGATAGCTTCCCATGTTCTTACAAAAATACGGTACTATTCTGTGATCTGAACCTGTCTCATATTTAAAGTTGGATATGTTTTTTAAAAATATTGTATATTCTCTCTTCAGCAAGGAAAAAGAGAGATCCCTTACCTACTATTATTATTATTATTATTATTATTATTATTATTATTTAACCCTTGTCCAAGCAAACAAGTCATTTTAGCCTCTCCCCCACCCCCATTACATTTTGTGGCAGAATTTATACAGAACCAGACCTACAAGATAGCATTTTAAGACACTAAAATGAGGACAGGCAGAACAAATTTTCCATCTTGTGTGAACTTGCTGAATATCCCTGATTCTACATTCATATGCACTACTGTGGATATTTTTCTACCCCTGAAATTTTTATCAGGATCAAAAATACTTCCTATTAAGGCACAACAGCAAGCTGATGTTGTCTTATTCAGACCACACAAAAATAAATCAAACCAGAAGCCTAAAATACATGCAAGGCATCCACTTCTGAAAAAAATGAGGAAGTTTTGCTCCAGTCTTTATACAGTAGTTCTTTGTGAAAAGGATAGGATTAGAGAACTTGTATGTATATTAGTTAGGCTAAAGTCTTTCAAGCATGATTTATCTCAACTATAAAAGAATGTGGCAGAATAAATGAGAATGAAGCCAAAGATCAGACTTCTTTGCATTCCTTCAAATATATTGCCTCATTCAAGGGGCACTACAACCAAGTTAGCATTTTAAGGCTTCATTTTCTGGCGAAGAACCCTTGTTTAAATAAATATAGTTCAACATTCAAAAAATGAGAAAAGTAATAATCTCAAAAAATGATTTCAAGGGCAGGTTGTTCAGGCAAGAAAGTGAAACACTCCTGTATTGTAAGATCAGAAGCACAACATTCTGCAGACTGGCTTAATTCAGGATACAGAAAGATTAAGCACAGTCTGTTGTTACAGCTTGAGACTCATTCACATACACACATTGCTCTCCACCCCCTGCTTTCTCTGAAAAAAAATAATAAATTTGGGCTCCTGTTGAAATAAGATTCCAATTTGCAGGAAACCATTGTTTCCCCACATATCATGTTCTGAGATTGTTGTTCAAAGCATACAATGGTTTGCCACTAATCTAAATCAATATCTAATCTCCTCAATGAGTAAGATAAAGGAAGAAGGGAGTATATCCTTGGAGGTCTTTAAGCAGAGGCTCGATGGCATCCATCGGGGATGCTTTGATTGGGAGTTCCTGCATGGCAGGGGGTTGGACTGGATGGCCCTTGGGGTCTCTTCCAACTCTTCCAACTATGATTCTATGATTCTGATTCTATATGAACCCAAAACTCTAGATTGCCCATTCTAAATTCTCCAAATTGTGTTTGGATATCTAGCTGCCCTTGGCAGAATCACATCAGATTAAGACCAAACCATATTATGGAACCACTGTAATGGGCCCTGGATTTATGTGCTCACTTCTCTTCTATGTTTTCTCTTCCATATATAAAATGCCCTTAGCAAATGAACCATTATTTGATATAACAAGGCACAGTGGGCCCTTGGTATCCACTGGAGTTTGGTGCCAGGACCCCCCGTGGATACTAAAATCCATTGCTGCTCAAGTCCTATTAAACACAATGGCATGATGAAATGGTGTCCCTTATATAAAATTGTAAAAACAAGGTTTGCTTTTGGAAATTATATTATTTTTGAATATTTTCAAGTTGTAGCCACAGCACTGAATCATGGCAGCTTAAGTGGTGTCAAAGTGGTTCACTGGATTATTTCTACAGTGCTGATGAAGTCAGAGAATTCTAGTACAGTGGTCCCCCGGGTTACGAAAGTAATCCGTTCCGGATTACCTTTCGTAACCCGAAAATTTTCGTAACCCGGGGGAAAGAGAGAAAAAAAAAGAGACCTCCGGAGGCCTCGGAGAGAAAGAGAAGGCCCGATCCGGCGGATCGGGCCTTCCCTTTTTCTCAGTCGGCGGAGGCCTCCTCAGAGAGGAAGGGACGGCCCGATCCAGCGGATCAGGCCGTCCCTTCCTCTCAGCCGGCGGAGGCCTTCGTAACCCGGGGATACATTCGTAAGCCGGGGCCATTTTTCCGGCCCCGGCTCTTTCGTATCCCGGGATTTTCGTTCCCCGGGGGATTCGTAACCCGGGGGACCACTGTAACTTTGGTGTACAAAAATTGCAGCAGTTTGCTTATTTGAAAAATAAAGTTATGAAAAGCCATTTTTCAGATCCTGACCTAGTTCCTCAAAATTTTGAACATTCAGGGGAGTCAGTGTTCCCATTACAACTTGTACTATTCTACTGCTATGATAAATTTGAATACTATTCCTTTCATTTCCGGTTCAAACCTTCCCACGTTCATAGTAATACAACCAAAACCAAAACATCAATTCCATAAATACACAAGGCAGTAGACTGCCAGTAAACCTGAAATATTTGGTCAAAAATGTGAAAGAAATAAAAAGGGAAGGGGAACACACATCAGAAACTCAAATTAAAAACAATCAAAAACCAAGTTTTAAATTACAGAAAGGTAGATTTCAATCGATCACTTTAAAAATTTTATTGTGTTTTATTAAAACAATCATAAAGATAAAACACCAAATAACATGCTTCTAATCTCAATTTTCAAGACATAGGAAGCAGAGAACAATCTTGGAATCCTGATCATATATAATAAAGCTACTTTGAGTCTTTCATAGTAATAACGTCATTTTACATGTTCCCATGCGATTTAGGAGGTGCAACAAATTCAGCTGAATGATTAATAAAATCAGTAAAAGGAAATTGAACTGCAAAAAAGTGTTTATCTGATCACCATTCATATCTAGAAGACAAAGTGATATCCCAAAGACCTTTCATCCAATATTCTATTGATAAACAACTCAGAGTTTTCCACTTTGAAGCAATTTCAAGCCTTAAAGCTAAACACAAAAAGCTAATTAGTTTTTTATGTTTTAGTGATCTGTCCTGATTAGCAAACAAATAGAGTAGTCCAATTTTAGGGTCAACATTAACTGTTTGATAGGGTGGGGGTTGTGGGTTTTTTGGCTTATCGTTTGGAAAACTTTGATCCTACTACCTGTAGGCATTTCCATCACATATGTAAATAGTTACCTTTCGCACCATAATTTCTCCATCATTTATCAATCAGTCAGAGGCCACCCAGGTATTCCAGTTTGATTGTATAAACAGTTGGTTTATTTCATTCCATGTTCTTTAATATTAGTAGAGCTAGTCTTAAACAGTAGATTTTTCCATAAAAAAGAAGACCAGGCATCATTGCTTATATCACTTTTGAAGTCATTTATTCAAACTCAGAGAATTTGGTTTCTAACAGGACAGAATAACTCTTGGGTGTTAGGGCTTTAGAATTATCCCTAGCATCTCTTATAAGTGTTTCATATTGACTTAATGGTCTATTGATTTGCATTTTTACAGTGTGATTAAAAAGAAAGTTAGTAATTTGGTCTATTTGAATGCAAATATGTCTTGTATATTCCAGGTGCTCTTTTAATGGGAAAGTATTTTGCTATTTATTTTGGAAAACAGTGAGTCTATAGAAATCTTTTGTTCCCATTCTTTGTAAGTAATGAATTTATCATTACAATAAAAAAGAAAAAGAAAAAAAAGAGGGAGTAAGAGCAATAGGGTAAATGGGGATGGAGTTTTGAAGAGTTTATGCCAGATTGAAAATGTAATTAAAAAAAGATTCTTCATCAAAGATAGCGAAGCTTTGAAAGTTTGCATCATGCATTTTGCGCAATTTGGTTGGTCCAAAAAAGTTATCACTGTTTTGTGGATTTTGGATGTTACTGTACTTTGCTATATGGCCAACACAACTACTCCAGATATGTTTTCTGGATGTAAGATATCGCATTTTACCCAGATCAGTGGAAACATAAAGAGAGGGCCAATGGACTGAGACTTCACCATCTGAGGTTTCTACCTCCAACAAAGGTAAAATGTTTTTCCTTTTTTAAAAAAATGGACTACATTTGGCATGTTTTATCAAAACAGTACCTAAAAATTATTTCCTAATTCAAAAACACAGAGGGTTTCTTTACAAATTCACTGCTCTCTACCTAACAATGGAGCTTGGAGCTTCACAAAGGACAGAGGCAACTTGGATCTCAAGAGGAGAATCTCTTTGTGTCTTGCTAATGGAACTTAAAAATATTTCCTGGAGTAGCCACATGGCCAGAAGGAGGAGGGGCCTGCATTGATGTCCCTCCTACCACCTGAACTAAGAACAGCCACATCTTGACAAAATGCACACTTGGGACTAACAAGACCTTGCTTTTTCCCCCTCCTACATGATTTTTAATATCTTTGCTTGTTGAAAAAAACAATGGAGCTTTCAAAAGCTTGCAACATGTATTTTGCGCATTTTCTTTGGCTCATTAAAGACATTAATGTGTTGTAGATTTTGAATGTTATTGTACTTGGCTACATGGCCAACATGGCTACCCTGAATATGTTAATCTCCATAAGATGCTTTTTTGAAAAACCCCAGAATGCTAGCACTCTAGAGAGTTGATAGTGTCTCTCTGGACATCCCCCCCCTCAAAAAAAAAAAAAGGCTAACCAGCTACCTATTGAACTTGCTTAAGCTGGAGTCCCTGCAGTAAGCAGGGGACAGGGGATCAAGCTTAATATCCTATGGGGCCACTTCCAACTCTATGACTCTATAAGCCCAACAATAATTTGCTGGCAGAGAGAGGGGGAAATCGACAACTGATTGGGAGAGGCATTGCAATGAAGTGCCTGGAATGGACAAGAACACCCAAAAGGAAGGGGAATTGGAGGAAATAGAATGGAATGAGTACCTTGAGAAGGGAAAGACTACATAGGTAGCAAAACTTTGAATCTCCATCTTGGCCATCTTTGAATTAAATGCCCATTATCTGGTAGATTCCATAAAGACATCCCTCCTTCTTACATATTCTCATATGCATGTCTTTGTGCCATAATTATTTTTTTACATTTTCACTAGTTGATGCTTTCTTATTCATAAGCCTTCTTCCAATATAAGAGTCCCATAAGAAAAAAATATGTTAAGTATTTATATTACGCATTTATCTAAAGCCAGAGAGAGCTTGGTGTGGAAGCTGACAACTCATGTAAGTTATCAAGTGTTATTTCAGGATGAAAGATTAACACCACACCAGAATTAAGCTTTCCAAAGTTCCCACATACACATTATCTAAACATTTTGTCAGAAATTTTGTTCTATGTGCATAATTTTCAACAGTATATTGAAACCATTTCAAACACCAGCCATCAATCTTCCTATTGTCAGTTTAAGTTAAAGGGACTTGGCATATTGACACAAAAAGTAATTACAACTATCTGAATTATTTGGAACTGAATTATTTTGAGTACAGTAGCTATTTGAAAAGTTCTGGTATTTTATATTATTTTGATATATCTGGAAACCAATCACATTTTGTTCCCATTAAGCAGCAGTTTTTGTCCAAAGTGGGGAGAGAATGCAACTCTGCTCAGTCTTATAGTAATTCAGGCTTAGTTGTGAACTTTTAATAAGAAAGTTGGTATATAATCACAAGAAATCAAGCAGTCAAGAAATCTGAAGAAGACTCAGATTGGGAACAGCAGCTATGAAAGAAATGAGTATCATAAAATGTATAGATAACATTGAACACTATATTCCAAGCCACTGTATTACTTATTACAATGTAAGGATGTGAGAGCTTCACAGTGAAAAAAAAGCCAATAGAAAGAAAATCAACTCATTTGAAATGTAGTGGTGGAGAAGAGTGCTGAGGATACTGTGGACAGACAAGAAGACTAACAAATGAGTTCCAGAACAGATCTAGCCAAAAGTCTTCCTGGAAGCCAGGATAACTAAACTGAGACTGTCATGCTTTGACCACATCATGAGGAAATATGAATCAATAAAATCAATAGAAAATGCCAGGAAAGGTGGAAGTCAATAGAAAGAGATCACCACATGCCACATGCTTAGGCTTGATCAGTGACAACATGGAACTTTGGAGAGGTCTCATTCAAATAGCAGCGATGAGTCGAAGTCAACTTGAGGGCAGTTAACAACAACAGAGATGATCTCAAACCTAGCAAGTGTGTTTTCAAGGCTCTTCACACTTCATAGAATATGGGGGGGGGGGGAGGGAGGGAGGGAGAGAGAGAGAGAGAGAGAGAGAGAGAGTGTAAGATCCAAACCGCACTACAGAAATAATCCAGTTTGAGACCATATTAACTGTCCTGGCTCAGTGCTAGGGAATCCTGGGAACTGTAGTTTATTAAGGCACCAAAGCTCTGACAAAGAAAAGGCTAAATGTTTCACAAAACTACAGTCCCCAGAATTCCCTAGCATTGGGCCAGGGCAGTTAAAGCAGTCTCAAACTGGGTTATTTCTGCAGTGTGTTTTAGACATAAGACATCTTTCTTTCCAGCTGCTTCACTTCTTGCCTCTATATACCAAGCACTTCTGGTATCGTGAAATATGCTTTATTCATGTTCTGTATACAAATGTCAGAGAGAGAGTGAAGACCAGTGTTTCCTCCCTGTCATACAAACTCCTTGGACTCAAGCAAGTTCTGCTTGCCTTTTCTCAAATAATGGCTATCTACCAGGCATTAGGTAGGTGCCGTTGTGAGAATCTACACCATCAACAAACAAACTAGCATTTGGAAAGCATTTCTACAATCCCACTCAAGAAATTTGACACCACACATGAGAATACATTCCCCAAGACATAAACATTACCTTTAGACACTGAAGAGGAAACTCACGAGAAAGACAGAGCCAAAGGTAGTAGATGAGGGCCCCCAGAGGTGTGAGGTTCTAGTGCCTCAATGTTCTGTCAGCGTGTTAAACAAATGATGCCATGAGCTGAATTGAAGGATTTCCCCCCAACAATATGGATGATTATATGGTGCATGTTTCCAGGGGAGAGAAGAAAAATATACATATGCATACACACACATGCTCCTGAAATGAAGGATCCTCTGTTCATAAAAAGATCTTCTTATGCAAAAAGAAATTATCTGTAACACAAAGCTTACCAGATACAGTTTGCTATACACTGAAGTACGCACTAGACGGCTTTGTATGAATTTTACTAATAACACCTCCTAGTTCTTTTATTCACTCAATCAATCCTGTACAGTCAGCCTTCCATATCCATGGAGTCTTTATCCATGGATATAACCATCCACAGCTTTAAAATTTTCAAAAAAGATATAAATTTCAAAAAAGCAAACCTTGATTTGGCTATTTTATATAAGGGATAAGATTTCACTAGACCACTGTATATAATAGGACTTGAGCATCCATGGATTTTGGTATCCACTGGGGGTGGTCTGGACCCAAACCCTAGCAGATACCAAGAACACACAGCATATGTTTGTGTGTATGTGTGTGTGTGTGTGTATGAATGTTTATTTTACGTGTGTGTGTGAGTGAGAGAGAGAGATTGTGTGTGTGTGTGTGTGTATATATATATATACACTAATATTTTGTTTTAGCAATTCTGTCAAGTGATTTTCTCCTCTTTACTTCAAACAAAATAGAATTTTAAAATATTATTTACGGAAAAACAATGTGAAAAAATGGGATTAAAGTTGAAAATATAACACTGCTAAACATTCTAGTGTTTAGCACAACAACACTGCTAAAACAAGTTTTCCAAGCACAACTGATAGTGGTAGTAAAATACGGAATGCACTAAAAATTACACCATTAATTTATGTTATGATTATGTAAAAAAGACTGAGAAGTTTTGGTATGTAGACATATCATAAATAGTTTAGTTGTTCTTGCTTTTCTTTTCCAGACTAGTAATAACAAAATGACCCATGCCAATTGTGAAATTGGTACAACTCATCGTTTCCTTGAACGATGTTTTTAAATTTGCAGTTCACACTGGCTCTCTTTCCTGCACAATTGTGCTGTATCACTAATCACTCATATATCACTGGCTTATATTGACACCTGGTGGACGAGGCTGGGACTGAAACATATTTACCAGCAATGGAATGAGAATTGTGAAGCAGCAACTTAGAACTCTTGAAATGAATACTGAAAACAGAATTGTAGGTAATAGATTGTTTGGCTTCATCTCACCCCTCAGAAAATGGTAATTCTGATAAACAACTCTGTAGCCAGCTGATAGGATATGTTTCTGTGTACCAAATTACAAATTGTTTCTTATTTATTAAAAACAAATGTTTAATGTTTACTAGGAAAGAATTAAGCTCAGTAAGACATATATATCACTACGCACATCTGTTCCACTTAAGGAATAACAGCTTCTTGTATATTAGTAAAATTACACAGTCAGCTTTCTTGCTTCTGCTGAACAACCAATATTCTGATATAAGACAAACATAATCTTACAAACTCACTTATAAACATACTTAATCACACTTGTTTACAACATCTCATACACTTCTATGCAAGCAAAAAGGAGCCTGTTTCTTCCACAAAAGGGAGCATTTGCATGCAAAAGGTATACAAGCTTTATCCTTTAAACTGACCAAAACAAAAATCCCAAATATAACCAGTCTTTAAAAGTTGTGTCTGTATAAACAGAAGAATCATCAGTACACATATGATTTCAGAAGAATGAAAGCACTAAGACATAAAGATAATAGAGATTTGTAATATTTCCTATGTACATTTTAGAAGAAATGAAGACTAAATGAAAACCTATCCAAGATTCCAAGAAATATTTTTCCTTGTACAGATGTCCAAAGATAAACAATACATTTGGGTTTTTAATATTCACAATAAATCAGTATTATATAATGTTTGATACTGATGCACAATAGTAACTCTGCAAATTAGCAACACATATAAATTGCACATATTAACTCTTAAACCAGTAACATCAGAAGTTCTGCTTCATACAAATAGTTTTCCACTCTGATACTCCTCCTCCCTCCCTCCTTTTTTTGGGGGAAGTCATTTTTTCTCCTGGGTGGTGTTTTAATGATCCAAAGTTATGAAAGGTAATTCACCCAATTTTCAATAATCTAGGAGAAGAGAAACTCTTCAATAATCTAAGAGAAGAGGAACTCTCCCACTGGCTTTATTGATTATGTAAAGAAATGGCTCAAGAATGGACTTAACAGTACGCATTGTTTTGTTTTGAAAGTTAACCAACTTCATCCATGAAGTTCAGTATCTCACAAGCTTACTTTAAGCTAACACCTAGGACTACTTCCACAGCAATGGAAGTTCAGCAACTGTTCAGTATGTTGGGAGTAATAGTTTAAGTTCAAAAAAAGATCTAAAAGAGCACCATTAAGACTGTAACATGATCAAGTGACTAACAAGACCACTGGGATACCTTGGACTTCTTTGGGATGCAAGAGCAAGGGAATACATTTGATAGCATACAGCAATTTTACCATTTTCCAGACTAATTTTGTAACAGATCACAACAAATGCAGCAAATAGATCCTTCAAATTTTCAGAAAATAGATACTATATTATTCCGTAATTTAACAAGGAGTGCAGTATAAATTTCTGTGAAAAAAAAGTTAGACCAATGTTTTTTAAGTCCAGTTGTAAGAAGTAGGATTCCTAAGAGCATGCCTGTGTCATAAAAAAGAAGCTAAGAAACAACCATTCCGTTTCAGTAAAATATTTCTAAGAAAATGTTTCTAACATCTGGCCATACCAGGCACTAGACCTGCTGACCATGTGTTTCCATCAAAGCTGCTATCCAATTTGTTAAAGAAAAGCAATTGATTTCCGGTTTGTACTCACCTTGCAAAGCTTCTGATAACGTGGAGATGAAACTGCCATTCTCTGCAGGCGATGCAACAAGACCACAACTTTCTGCAGAGATGTTCTCACCACCGCCATCATTTTAAGTTTGCCACACTTCTGAAGACACCTCAAAATTTGCATCATAAATGAAGATCAACTATCATTTCCTCTTGGTCACTGGACAATGATTTGCCAGCTCTCTGAGCATGCTCGCTTCTAGGGCAGTTTTTCCGAGTGACAGACTCAAAGGCAGTTAGCATAGTGTTAAAAGTATATCTTCTTTTAAACAGCCAAATACACACGAAAATAAAACCTTGCCTGCATCCTCGAAGCCTTATTTGCTCAGTAGGTCCAGAGAAAGGAAGTTGTTGATCAGACGAAAATGCCTGCTACTGAATGGTGAACTACATACCACCGAAGGTTTATTAATTGATTGTTTATAGCTGCAGAATCAAAGAAGAATTCCTCTGGGAAGCCTGCCCTAACATAATCACAATAGTTCTCATCCTGGATATGCTTCAGATGAAAACAGAGAATGCCATTCCTTCCCTCACTCCGGAGGAAGATGCTCTCTCGCTCTCACTAAAAGCAGCTCTGGCAGAGCTGTGGAGCAAGTGAATAACAGAGTGTGCTATAAATCTTATGAGAAGAGCAGAGGGATACCTGCCCTAATTATATCAGCCATACGTTAAAGGCTAATAAATCACATAGCAGCAGCTCTCAAAAGCGAGATTATCTTGCACAAAAGGAAGACCTGCAGGGGGCAAAACCTATCCTGTGAAAACTCTCTTAAAGCTAATGCACTTCAACAGCTCCCAAAGGAGTATTTCTACATGTGAAAGTATGAGTGCTGTTATAGTGAGATTTCCAATGAGAACCTTTTCCCTGGACAGGTCATTTCAACAAATATGATTTTAGCAAGACCCTTAGTTATTGATTACTCACCCTCCCTCTCCCTCCTGATAAGCAGATTCTTCACAGCTTTGAACCTCGATAACAGACTGAAAAGTTGTATCATTTCACTCACTTCATAACATGGCCATCCTGTTGATGCCAGCATCAGTGAGGGTTTACACTTTAAACATAACAAGATATGATAGTATGCAATAGTAGGACACGGTCTAAAGGCATATGATGCTGCATCCTTGCTAGACCAAAGAAGGTCTGTGCCTAGTCAGGTCAAAGACCAAAGGCACACTTTCCAGGAACTCTACATATGCCTCCTTTTAAACAAAATGAAGGAAGAAAAGGTGGAATATAAAACAAACAAATATTCTTTGCCAAATACTGTATTTATTCATATATAAGTCTAGAAATTTTAGTCAAAAATTGACCCAAAAATCTGAGTAGACTTATCGACAAATCAATGTAAGTACTTTAACTCTCATAAAAACAGAAACTATCCCCTGGTGAAATGCAAGAGTGTAATCTGTCCTGGAAGAACTGGCTTCACTCTACTCTTTCACCCATCCATCCTTCAGTGTGAATATAGTTATGCCCTCTGCAATTTTGTAAGTTCTTTGCTTCATCCTTTGTTACATGACCCTAAGTCTTGCTCTTGACTTATCCACAGGTCATATCAAAATCCATAATTTTCACCCCCAAATCTGCCCTTGACTTGTATATGAGATCAACTTATAGTCAAGTATATACAGCAGTATTGTATTGAAATGGAGCTGCATTTTAGGACTTAATAAAACAGGAGGACATAAAAGGACCAGTAATCAAGCCTGACACCTGTAACATCAAACCTTTTCACAAGCAAAGAGCAAGCACACTGAAATAGGTATGTTGCCAATAAAAATGGCTTAAGCAAGATACAACTATTCAAATGCTATGGGGAGAGAAGCAATGTTAAGTTCACCAGAAAGAAGTCACATGATATGGAAGGAAGAGCGCTCTGGAGACCACCCTCAATTATTTATAATAGAAACACCTGCCACCAATACGTCTTGGTGTTGAGATGCAGAAGCATGCCCAGAAGAGGGTGGCCAAAATGGAGAAGAGTCTGATAACCATGCCCTATGAAGAGAAACTTAGATTGCTGAGTATGTTTAGCCTGGAGAAGATAAGGTTAAGAGGTGATATGATAGCCCTGCTTAAATATTTGAAGGGATGTCATATTGAGGATGAGCAAGCTTGTTTTCTGCAGCTCTGGAGAATAGGACCCAGAGCAGTGGGTGCAAACTACAGGAAAAGAGAGTCAACATAAACATTAGGAAGAGCCTCCTGAAAGTAAGATCTGTTTGATAGTGAAACACACTCCCTCTGAGTGTGATGGAGATTCCTTCTTTAGAGGTCTTTAAATAGAGGTTGGATTATCAATTGTTGGGGGCACTTTGATTATCTATTGTTGAACGGCAGGGGGCTGGACTGGATGTTCCTTGGGGTCTCTTCCAACTCCATGATTCTATGATTCTACATCAATTCTTCTTTTCTTTTTCTTTTTTTACAGTTGTTTCCTTTTTATTTTTTTAAATATTTTATTTAAAGACAGAATAAACATACAAACATACTAACATAACAGATATGACAAATGCAAACATTGGTTTCCAAGGTTTCTATAAAGGACATATAACATACAGATGACTTCCTTCTATTTGAGACTCCACTAGTAAGTGTTCAAAATCCTTTGTTTTATCTAAAATACAGTCCAACACTTTCTTTCTTTCTACATCATTTCAATGGCCTCGTTGTAAGGAAGTGGCATTTTTTGCATAGTTCTTGCCTCTTGGTACTGCCATTCCCATACTGTTTTTTAAAATCATCCCTACATTACTGGAAAAACATGGGAGGAAGCCATTGAGCAGAGTGAGACTCATATCTAACTGTGCTAGCTGCCTAGTATTTCAAATTAATCAGGAATGGGGATACATCTAGAATGCTTTCTTTCCATTCCCAATGAGTCATATTTCCATGTAAAATCATATTACTGCATAACTGCATTGTATTATAACTCTGCTAGTGCTGAAGAGTGGCCATTTTAAGCCTCTTTATGCTGAGCAGACTGTGGTCATACCCTGAAATTACTCAATAATCCATAGAATAAAACAATTCGGCTCCATCCTCAAACTGCCATCCTGGGGCCTTACGTTCTCCAAGCTGTTTGTGTAGCCTTCAACCTTTGATGACATCCCTGAACACCCTGTTCCTGTTCCAAAAAGAATGAATGGACTCCTCCAGAAGTGGTAATTCACCTCATCAATAAGTTCTTTTCAAAACCAGAAGTGGAGTCCTTTTGCAAAGCATCAACAGGTGTTAGCCACTGCCACTGTCCCAATATCCATTTTATTATTTCCTTTTGGTGGCCAAATGTAGAAATTTATGCTGTTTTAAAATGTGCTGGTAGCAGGTGAAACACTTGTCTGCTCTCCCCTTGACTCTCATGCATTCTCTGTACATGGTTCCCATTGCAGTTTCTGTTTACAGTGGTCCGTCCACATTCGCTGGGGTTAGGGGCAAAGGGCCCCTGTGAAGTGGGAAAACCACAAATAAAAATGTTATATTAATCAAATCAGCATATAATAAAATCTGCAAAAGTGAAAATCACAAAGATACAGCCACCACTGCAAAGACCAGAAGTGCCACAAGATTAGCTGCAAGATCTAATCTGCAAGAACCTGGCCAAGATCACAGAACAGGCAGAAGGAAAGCTATAAATACAGATGGATCATCATCATCATCATCATCATCATCATCATCATCATCATCATCATCTCCTCATTTCTATTCTATTTCCCACACACACACACACACACACAATTAGAATTTGTGATAGCTTACTATTTTTTTAACAATCAGATGGGTGTACAAAGATCTTATCTAAACACAAAGTTATTGTTGAAATGTAATTAAACAAGCCATAAAACTGAAACTATTTAAAACAAATTGATTACAAAGAGAAATCATCATCCAATTATTGGGACAATCCTAAGTAAGGGAAAGAAATGGTAACTACAGTTAGATTGCAGATGTCATCAAGAAGATGTCATCAAAGAAAATATGAACAAAGGAGGAAAATATAAAAATGGGAAGGCCTGAGATAAGACATGAAGATTCTTTTTTTTAATGAAGTCACAGGATGAAATACAATTAAAAAGGTAAAATTTCCCCTTGACATGAATGTCTAATTGTAACCAACTGAAGGGGTCGATGTTCATCTCTATCACTAAGCCGAGGAGCCAACGTTTCTGAAGACAACTCTGTGATCATGTGGCCAGCATGATTGCAACAAACGCTGTTACCTTCCACTAAAGTAGTACCTATTTATCTACTTGCATTTGCATGCTTTTGAACTGCCAGGTTGGCAGAAGCTGAGACTCATGACATAAGCTCACTCTGTCATGCAGCACTTGGGCCTCAAACTGCCAGCCTTCCAGCCTTACAATCGTTAGAATTGGCATCTTAACCACTAAGCTACCCATTGACTAAAAAGCATTTGTCATCACAATTTGTCTCTTATCCCACCTACATGATCCTTCTACTTTGGGAGGAATGAGAGAAGATTAAAGAGGGAAACAATTTTTTGGCAGAACTGGAAATACATTCAACATTAAATCCCTTGTTTCCGAAATGAACAAATCTTGTTGCCTAGAAGATGAAATGGAAGCATTTGCTTCTATTTTTAACTGATTGTATTTCCTGTAGACCTGAAACTGTGGTTTAGGGGAAAGAGTGATGATCAGAAGCAATGGCATGAAATTCCCTCATTCCCCTAGCATAGACTTACCAGTTTTTCCAAGTGTGCAAGTAAGCATAAGCAGCAAATTAGCTGAAAACAGAAATCGAAGCTACCAGTCTTCTTGTGTAAGACAAAGAAGGAAGCAAAGTCATGATCCCAAGGTGCATGTGCACTATAATTCTGTGTACATCCAAATACACTATCTAGAAAGGGGAGTTTAAAAATATTTAGAAGTCTCCTCTTCCTTCTACCATTATTTAAATTAATCTTCCTGTTAATTTCTAATATATGCTAATTAGTTTCTAATATCAAATATGAAAACCATGCCCTATGGGTAACAGCTTAGGGAGTTGGGTATGTTTACAATGGAGAAGAGAAGGTTAAGAGGTGTCATAACAGTCATATTCAAACATTTGAAAGGATGTCATATTAAAGATGGAGCATGCTTTTTTTTCTGCTGCACCAAATAGCAGGACACAGAGCAATGAATTCCAAGTACAAGTAAAGAGAGTCCACGTAAATATCAGGAAGAACTTTCTGAGGGTAAGAGCTGTTTGACAGTGGAACATGATGCCTCTGAGAGTGGTGGAGTCTATTTCTTTGTAGGTATTCAAACAGGATGGATAGCCATGTGTCAGGAGTGCTTTGATTGTGTATTTCTGCATGGCAGGAGATTGGACTGGATGGCCTTTATAGTTTTTTTTCAGCTCTATGATTCTATGTACCTATATATACAAAATGAGTTCTGAGAATTTTCATGGTGATTACCAAGTGAGGTGCTGTTTCTTTTGTTAATCTTGTGCTTTTCAACATTTATTACAAAACATACATACTACACACAAGTATCTATTTACATTTGGCAAGCTATCTATGATTATTTATATGATTATTTTTCAGAAATGTTTCATGGTTTACAACTATTGCATTACTTAGAATCATAGAATCATACAGTTGGAAGAGACCACATGGACCATCCAGGCAAACTCCCTGCCATGCAGGAATGCACAATCAAAGCACCAACAGATGGCCATCCAGCCTCTGTTTAAAAACTCCCAAGAACTTCTCTCAGAAACTAGGAGACATCTTCTGCTTCCTTCCCTTTTAAGCTGGCCTATTTAAAACCCTGTCCATGGGAATGTGTGTATTCCCTCTGGGCCATCCTAATATCATTCTTGGTTTCATATACCCTCCCATAACATCTTCTCTATATTTCCTTCAAATTTTCCAAGTCCTTGGAACTAATGCTGCTTACTGCTTCTCAAGCCTTCTTAAAATAGCATGTTTTCTCTATCACATGGCAAAGAGCTTTTTTTGGACAGCTCACAATAACTCCTTTACTAATGATGAATACTACTTCCATATCATTAGCACATGAATATTTAACTTCATTCTATATCCACAGCTTTCCTACAGTTTTTTCCTACCATCATTTTTTCCAAATTATCATCTCTCTTGATGTAATTCAAACTTGATGCCCACCATCTGGGTTTACATAAAAACTATAAGTAAAATCCCATCTTAAAGTTAATTTCATCAAGCTTCCAGAAGTGCTATCTGAGCACCATCTTCTCAGGCAGTACCTCATTTTTGGTCGGAAATACTCAAAATACTCAGATTGTTTAAATTGTTGCCTCTAGTGTATTTCATATTCTCATTCAACTGGACACCTATTTCCTCATTTTCATTCCTCCTGAACACTATGGCACATACAAGAAATCAGGTCAGCACTAACCCCAAGGATATCTGCAAACAGAGCAGTAGAGATTTTGTGTTTTGCTCTCAAGTACTCTAAGTTTAACTGGAAACCAGTACACTGACACATATTCACTGCACACTCTTAAGAGTCTCAAAAATATCACAGTTTCCCACTTTCCCCTCAAAAAAAGGCAGTCTATTTTCATATAATTATTACATGCAAGAATTTACATGTACATATGTCTTCCAGTACCCTGATTTGTACTTTATGATACAAAGCACTGTAAGAAATTCAGAAATTCCAATTTGTGATACAAATTGAAATAACAGGTAAAAAAGAGAGATGTAAGGAAAGTATTAATCTTAATAATATTTTCTACTTAATGAGCATACCCTTTGGTTTATCTTCAAAACCTGAAAATTAAATATGCCTTTCATAGAGATATAGGGAAGGAATTAAAGAAAACCACAAGTCCAGGGTATGTTATGAGGGACATGCCAGCCACATTAGTCCTACCCTGGGGCAATGGAAAAGGATTAAAATTAAAACTGATGGGGGTTTTTTTGGCAGGGAGATAAGAATAAAATTAAGTTTTAAAAAATATAGTCAGTCGTGTCCTCCTAGCATTTGTCATAAGGACGGGACATAGAAAACTATCAATTCTTTGTTTCCTTTTTGTGTGCATAATAGATCAAGCATACACTAAAGACTTACCTGAACAAAACAAAAAAGGGTGGTATACAAATTATATATTACTCCTAAGATGTTTAAAGTATATATCCAACAAAAAAAAAATAACTACAAAATAATCCAGAAGAATTTAGTCACAAAAGAGAATTCTTAGAAAGTAGCTGCAACATGCTTGTTCAAACATTTCACTGAGCTCATTTAGTCACCCAACCAGCACAGCACAGTTAATACTGGTCTATTGCTCCCAAAATATGGAGGTCTGAAGAAACAATACAAACAAACAAAACCTGCTATTTGTTGTGGAAAAGATGTGTCAGTTTATTAAGCTCTGTTTTTCTAACAAACTGAACTATACTGGTTTATTAACAAGTTTGCTACTTTTCAATAAATTGTCAGATACTTAACCCACCCTTTCTTCATATATAAATACTGATTGACTGCTCAAAAGGCAAACAAGATTTTGTGCTGATTCAAACTATTGCAGTGTATTATTTAAGAGGGATGCTACGGAGCTGTTTCAATGGTCCAAAACCCATTGCACAAATCATCCAGTTTGAGACCGCTTTAACAGCCCTGGCTCAGTGCTATGGAATCCTGGGAATTGTAGTTTATTGTGATACCAGACCTCTCTGAAAGAAAAAGAGAAATGTCTCACAAAACTGAAGTTCCCATAATTCCCTAGCATTGAGGCCAGAGCAGTTAAAGCAGTCTCAAACTGGATTATTTCTGCATTGTGTTTGGATTGTAGTGGACAAACAAGTTCTCTATGGAAAGCCCACAAGCAGAATATGACAAATATAGGTTCAGCCTAAAACACACAACTTGTCAAAGAATTAGCAGCTGGGCGTTCATTGTCTATTGTTGCTGCTACTGAATTACATTTCTTAGATGCCTTTTTTCTACTTTTAAAGAAAGCTCCTGGCATCTACCAATCCCTTTACATTTCACATTAGAGAGCTTGGATAGTTCCTTTTTACATGCAAACTCAAGATGAAGGAATGCTTGCATTGTCAGTTCTGCATATTTCTTACTAACAAGCTATTGCTTGCTGAAAGAAAATACGATTTTGCTGACCATCAAAAAGGTTTTTTCCTGTCATTGCCACTGCACGCACATGGTTAATCTAGACATTATGCATTTTTTCTCATGTATTTATACAGTGGAAAGACTACATTATAGTAAATAATGAAGGGAAATTATTCAAGGAGAAGATGTATTAAAATATTTGGTTAAGACAGAAATAACTACAAAGAGTTTGCATGATGTAAATGGGGCAAACAAAGGATTCCGTAATTATAAGACGCATATTAAGTATGCATTACAATAAATGTTGCATGCTTTAACTATAGTATTCAACTACCAGAAACTGAAAGGCATAAATGTACAACTTCCTCAAAGAACACCAAACAATATCAGTATCAGTATAAATGTTTTTTCACCTTGACTCTGAAAATATATCAGTAACCTGTCATAAAAACCATCAGCAAGAAAAGCACAATCACTTCTTGTAGAACTGAAAAAAGGAAAATGAGGCAGGAAAAGTTCATCCTATTGCTTGCAATATCTTTGTTAAGAGATCATAACCAAATCAGAATAAAAGTTACAGGAAGATGAGAGCCATTCATTCATTTTCCAAATAGTCTTAAATATACATTTGTCCTTGAATTATTTTGAGGCAATTTAGGTACAAAACAACCTTGCAATTTACTTTCAACTTCCAGGACCTCAGAACCAATACTCTAAATTACTCATTGTTCCAGCATTAATGAGTGTGATGGCCAAATTTCTCAGAGCCTTAGAATGAACTGCTATGAGTAAGCCTTATCTGGGTGGGAACCAAAGGATTCTGGAGCAATAAAAAGAAGTTCTATGGTCGTATAGGGTAGCTGCATTACAATTTATGTATTTTAATAACAAATGGACCCCAAAGGGGCAAATTTAATTAAATAAATGAAACAAAACCAAATAAAGAGTTTAACTAAAATGTATAACTGTGAACACACTAAGTATTGCACTTGTTTTGTGACTTCAAATCATTGCTGACATATCGTGACCCGAAGGCAAACCTATCACAGGGCTTTCTTGGCAAGACTTGTTCAGATGGGGTTGAATGTCCCTTCCTTTGAGACTGAGAGAATGTGACTTGTCCAAAGTCACCCAGTATGTTTCCATGGCTGGGTGGGAATGCTCGCAAGAGTCATAGTCCAATGCTCAAACCACTACATCATGCTGGACCTAAACGTTTATTGTGGTGTTGTTGTCATTTCAGACTTATGGAGACCCTATGGTGTTTTCTTGCCAAGATTTGTTCATAAAGGGTTTGCCTTTGCCTCCCTATGAAGTTGAGTATGACTCGCCCAAGGTCACCCAGTGGATTTCCATGGCTAAGCGGGGAGTTAATCTCTGGTCTCCAGAGTCTTAGTCCAAACCTCAAACCACTACACCACACTAAGAGAGCAAGGCTCTCTTAGGGGCTTTGCTTATTAGTAAATCACAAGAAATGTATAACACACACAACAGCAGCAGCTATCAGACAACAATTCTTATTACCTCCAAAGAAATGACTAAAGAATGGGGCCTTCATTGCTCCAGAATTGAACCTTCCCTTCTGAAAAATTGTTCTTGGTGCCAAATTCATGTTCATGTGAGATATGGAAGATCCCATGAATAGCCTGTCAGTTCAGGATTTGTAGCACAGAAGAATTACAGAAGAGCTTCAACAGGCTACAAGGGAATACTTTCTTCAAACTAAACTACTTAAAATGGATTTTTCCCAAAAAAAGGGGGGGGGGGACATTTGCTCTGTGCAGATTTCCTTGAGACATACACTCAATTTAACAGCTTGCCTTCCCTGCAATACCACTACCACCACCACCTTTGGTGCTCTTCCATTGCTATGTGAAGACTATCCTTTCCAGCATCCCATCAACCTGTCAACCTGTTACAAAATGCATATCTTTTCCTGGCATGTTAGTCTGAACATATTTTGTATGCTTCTTTGTCTCTGCCTTCCACTTACTGGCTTCATCTTACTATTTTTATGCTTCCTTGAACATTTTGAATATATAAAAGCTGGGTCAAATATTTTAATTAATGAACCTGCCATGCTCTTACCTCCATCTGCTTTTTCAGTTCCCTTCCTGAAGAGCTGTCCTGAAGAGCAGGTTCCCGTTGTGATGCATCTGCAAGAACATTAACAGTGGCTTCGGCTTCTTGCAACCACTTGAGAAAACTTTCAAGGTCTTTGAGCAAGGCATGTACTGTCTTCAGGTCAGCTTCCAAAGCATTCTGCCTGTTAACAGTTCTGCAAGGAGAGAAAATAGCAACAGAAAATGAAAATTAAAAGTGATCAATTCTGTAAGATGATACAGTTAGTTCTCATTTGATGTGTGGTACTAGAGGAGAGTTCTACAGACCCATAAACCCATCAAAAGGACAAATGAATGGCTTCAAGAGCAAATCAAGGCCAGATTCTTGCTAGAAGTCAACATGATTGAACTGATGCTATTGTACTCTGGAAACATAATAGACACCACGATTCATGGAAGAGACAGTAATGGTTTATCAAGTGCAAGACAGTAAGAAAAAAGGAACACTACACCACTGGTGGATAGATTTGATCAAGGAATGCACAGCCTGCCTTCTGCAAGACCTGAATAGAGTAAGTGGTGAGCAGGGCTCTTGAAGATGTCTGGTTTCTATGGGCTTCGTAAGCCAAAGTCAATTTGACGGCAAAAAAAAACCAGCATGGTTCATTCCTCAAGTGTTTGAATACAGTGCCACATGTACTATAAATCATTCCAAAGACAGTATCAAGAAATATTAAATTTATTTAATAAAGCTGAGCATTCCTTCACATACCACAGCAAAAGTGTGGAAACCAACAACCCAGTTTGGGGAGATAGTTAAGGAAATAAGCAAACAGCTTTCCCCAATGAATGAAAACAGCTCCCTAATTACTATATTCTGTACAAACCACAATGGTGTAAAAAAATAGCACATGTGTTCTTTAGTTCTAACCACCCTTAAAGGATGACTGTTTTCTCTTCTATCCTACTTGCCACTTAAGAGGACAGTTTGCTGAAATATCAATTAAATATCTGCTTCTCTTTTCACCTTGCCTGAATTTCATGTTTCCAAACTGAAGAAATTTTATGTAACATGGCCAACTGAAAAAAAATTCAATTTTTGCATACAATATTTTGGCATGTACAGAAAGGAACTCCAAGTCTGTGGGCTATATCCAAAGCAGGACTATATCCAAACCTATATCCAAACCTTCCCTATCCCACTGCAGCACATCACAGAATCCTAGAATCATACAGTTGGAAGAGACCACAAGGGCCATCCAGTCCAACTCCCTGCCATGCAGGAATATATAATCAAAGCACCCCCCAATAGATGGCCATACAGTCTCTGTTTCAAAATCTCCAAAAAAGAAGGCTCCACCACACTCCAAGGGAGTGTGTTCCACTCCTAAACAGCTTATTGTCTGGACGTTCCTCCTAATGTTGAGGGAGAATATCTTTTCCTGTACTTTGAATCCTTTGTTCTGGGCCCTATTCTTCAGGCCTGGGGAGGGAGATCTGTCAACCATTCATGGATGGGGTCACACTTCCCCTAAAGGACCAAGTTCGCAGTTTGGGAGTACTCTTGGACTCGTCTCTACAGCTTGTCATCTCAGGTGGAGGCGACGGCCAGAAGTGCTTTGTACCAACTTCTGTTGATATGCCAACTGTACCCCTACCTGGCCCAGAAGGACCTAGAAGCAGTGGTAAATGCATTAGTAACCTCTCGTTTGGATTTCTGTAATGCACTCTACATGGGGCTACCTTTGTAGCAGGTTCGGAAGCCCTGGTGGAGCAGTGATTAAATGCCTGTACTGCAGCCACTCACTCAAAACCATAAGGTGGTGAGTTCAATACCAGCAATAGGGCTCAAGCTCGACTCAGGCTTGCCGTTTTTCCGGCCCCAGCTCTTTCGTATCCCGGGATTTACGTATCCCAGGGGATTCGTAACCCAGGGGACCACTGTATTAAAATCTCTTCACTGGCTGCCGGTCAGCTTCCGGGCACAATACAAAGTGTTGGTTATCACCTATAAAGCCCTATATGGCTTAGGCATGAGTTACTTGAGGGAACTTCTCTCCCTACACAATCCACCCTGCACTCTCAGGATGTCAGGATACTCAAAAACAAGATTAACAACAACTTCCCAGAAAGTCTTCTCTGATGCAGCCTCCAGGTTATGGAATGTCTCCCAGAAGAGATCTGTCTCAGTGCCTCCTTGGAAACCTTTAAGAGGGCACTTAAGACGGATCTTTTCCGGCGAACCTTCCCACCAGATCTCTTATGAGAACATAAGAACTATGATGGCATGGATACAGACAATTATGATCATTTTAGCAAGTTGTAATTTATTGATTTTATTGCTTGGATTTTATATTGTTGTGATATTGTGTATTTTGTTCTAATTTATTGTATTTACTGTATTGTTGTTATATTGTTGTATTTTACATTGTTGTTTTTGCTGTAATCCCGCCTCGATCCGCAGGGAGAGACGAGAAATATAAATAAAATTTTATTATTATTATTATTATTATTATTATCCGCTGGGGTTTGGTTCCAGGACCCTCCATGGATAACAAAATCCATGTATGCTCAAGTCTCATTAAATATAATGGCACAACAAAATGGTGTCCCATATATAAAATGGAAAATCAAGGTTTGCTTTTGGGAATATTTTCAAGCTCAAATTCATGAATACAGTATCTGTGGATAAGGAAAGCCAACTGTACTTTCCTTGATCTAGACACTTTACTTCTATTGATACAGCCCAGATTCGCATTCACTTTTTTAACTGCAGCATCACACTGTTGGCTCATGCTCAACTTGTGGTCTACTATGAGCCCTAGATCCTTTTCACATGTACAGTTGTCAAGCCAGGTATCCCCCATCCTATATCAATGCTTTATTTATTTATTTATTTATTTATTTATGCATGCATGCATGCATGCGTCTTGTGCTTTACATTTCTCCCTGTTGAAGTTCATTTTGTTAGTCTTGGCCCAGCTTTCTAATCTATTAAGTTTATTTTGAATTTGATCTTCTCCTCTGGGGTATTAGCTACTCCTCCAAATTTGGTGTTATCTGCAAATTTCATGAGCATGCCCCCTATTCTTTCATCCAAGTCATTGATAAAGATGTTGAATAGTACAGGGACCAGGACAGAACTCTGTGACATCCCACTTCCCTCCAGGATGAAGAGGAGCCATTGCTGAGCACCCTTTGGGTTCAACCAGTCAGCCAATTACAAATCCACCTAACGGTTGCATTGTCTAGCCCACATTTACTAGTTTGTTTGCAGGAATCTCAAGGTGGAACCTGTCAAAAGGCCTTACTGCAACCAAGATATGATATGTCAGCAGCATTCCCTTCATCTACCAAGCTGTTTTTTTTTTTAAGAGTAGATTACTCTGGCATGAGCTGTTTCTCAGAAACCCTTGTTGACTTTTTGTGATTATGGCAATCCCTTCTAAATGTTGTCTGTTTCATGAGAGGGTTTGTCTTTGCAATCCTCTGAGAATGAGTGTGTGTGACTTGCCCAAGGTCAGCCAGTGGGTTTCGATGACTGCATGGGGATTCAAACCCTAGTCTGCAAAGTGTTGGTACAATGATCAAACTACTACACCACGTTTGCTCTCTCTCCCAATTAGTGAACCCAAACAAGAACTATGATGGGTAGGGAAACCCTCTTAAGGCAGATGCCAGACTGCAACAGGGGTGGGGGTCAGCACAAGGTTGGTTAGATTCATGTCAGCTCTCTAGTGTCTATGATAGTTTGTACACACTGTAGAAAGTCAGAAGGTTCACAATTTACAAGACAGCATCCATTTGCACCTTGCCCAACACAATGCCCGACTCATGAATAGTACAGGTAAACACTTTGCAAATTTTATGTAACATGAGATCTCAGCCATTTGAGAACTACATGCTAGATAGATTTTAAACAGGGCTGATAATCAATTAGATATTTAAGTAATCAATGAAGTTGAAGGCAGTATATTTTTACCAATATCTTTATACAGACTAGCTCCTGAGATGGAGAAGCAAATGAAAAGCTGAATTCCAATTTAACAAAAACATTGATTAAATGCTAGAAGGAAAGGTCATGAACATTTTCTTTTTTTCAACCCCAATAAACAAACAAATACCAAAAGAGTCTCAGAAATCACACTGTGCTGTTAACAGTTACAATTATTTGTATAGCAATTACATAGAGAGACCAATTAAAATTGACCAAAGCTTCACTTGACTAATCTACCTACTAAATCAATTAAAAGTGGCAGCTTGGGCTTCACAGATTCTCTGGTCCATTAACCACTTTATCTAAGCACTGTTTTGTTTTGTTTTATTTAAAAAATAATGTTTCCCATATCAAGCTTAGGAACCAGTGTTCATCAAGTTTACTACCAAAAAAAGATCAGAAGTTACGGATGTATTTTTAATTTGAATAGAACAGAGGTAGACAGCCATGAGCAGGGGACTCAACCTCACATTCCTCCAGCAAGCTGCAGGGATGTCTCTTGTCCAACCCAGACATTATGTGATGTTATTTCTAGATCCAGTTTTCATGCGCATGCATGGTGGGGAGGTGACCAAAAAAAACCTGTGCAGTGTGACCTGCTGCTGCATGGTGCGGGAAGCCTGTGATTGTTCAGACCGCCTTGGGAACAGGGCGTGACAGCCCGCTTTTGACCCACTTTCAGAAAACCCAGGATTAAGACACTTTTTTTCCTGCCCGTCTGCTCTGGCCCTTGATTGGAATTAACAATCCTTTGACAATGTTCCTATCTTGTCCAGAAGTATACTGTCTGGAAATGTGGGCATTCCCTTTTCACTACTGCAACACAGTTTAATAAACATTTTCCTTAACTTCAAGGCATCTTACTGGTAGAACATAAACTCAAACAAATGCCACTAGAAGAATCTGTAGTCCAATAGCTTTTTAAAATCAATCAATCAATCATCCCATTAGAAACACTAATTTAAATTATTTTTAATTATTTTAAATTATTACAAAATATTTTAAATTAACATACTAATGAAGATAAATCACCCCCATTAAAAAAAAAACCTTCTGCAACAGCAAATTAACAGCCGAATACCTATCTAAATAAAAAGATATTTTCCTGACAGTGGAAAGAGAGTAGAAAAGGGGCCAATCTAGTATTCATTGGGAGCGACTACCAACATGGCCACCTGTGCCCCTCATCAAACATTCCTTTCATGGTAATGGGACAGAGAGAAAGTTTGTCTGAAGATCTTATTAATAGTGAGACAGGCTTATATAAAGAGATATGGTCTTTTGGGGATTTATTATGTCATAACCTTCAGTTTGATTTGTGTCTAGAAACTGACCAGTAGTAAATTAAAAGTTTTGCAACATGGGCTTTCTTTGTCCCCTGTAACTACTTCCAGTCAGCAGTATATAAGGTTATCAGAAGTCATTTCCAGCCCAATCCAGGGAACGGGCTGGGATTAGAACAGAACGAAATGGGATACAATGGGGGAGAATGGGTGTTATCACATACATTTTGCCACCAATGTGGTCTGGAGTCCCCAAGCTGCTCCCCAGCTGTGCTATGACCACCAATTTTGAAGAATTGAAGCTTTCCGTTCTTCAAAATCAGCAACCTAGGCACAGCTTGGGGACTCCCAGCGGCATCAGCATTAATAAGACCCGTCCTCCACCCCATTCCATATTGATCTTAATAGTCTCAGCATTTTGGACTGGTTGCAGTTTCCAAAGGCATCTCCAGGATAATATTACAGTAGAATATAATCAAGGCATGTGTTCCATGGCCAGATATAACACTTCCAGTAATAGGCTGGAATGCACTCCTGGCTATCACCAAATCCTGGACATCCAGGTTTGGGATTTGAGTCCAGGAATACACCCAAGCTACAAACATGCATCTTTAGAGGCAATAAGCTTCCTGGAAATTTGATTGAAAGGATAGACAGCACTGGGTATTAATAGTGAACTGGGGATAGTGAACCCCTAAACTTTGGAAAACCTCTCTCAGAAGTTCTATATATGTGTTAAACTGAACGGAAGTATGAGGGACTCCACAGACTAACAACCAGCATGTTGTACAGGCATCCCTCAACAATACCTTCTCAGTGTATCCCTCCAACGACTAGAGCCCATATAAAACAAGTCCCGTCTTAACAAGAAGATGCTATTCTAAAAATCCTTCCAGCTTTCACTCCCCCCCCCCCCCAAACTGATTAAGTAGAGTTTAGCTCTTTTTTATATCTATATAGAAGACAGGAACTGTCTCCAGACTAGAGACAAGAAATGTAAAATGCATTAATTGTGGTTACAGAGATAAGGATAAATTACCACAATCTTAACTCTGAAGTACAAGCAATTATTATTCACTATGTAGCACACCTAATTTCCAAAGCCCCTCAGATTTGAGAGGGCAGCCACTTTTAATGCCAGTAGTTTTAAAATCACCTGGATCAATATAACAGGATGACATAGTTTGAATTGTTTGGGTTTAAAGAAGCATCAGAGACAAAGTGTTGCAGCTTTTCATTAAATTCAGGACCTCTTTATTCCCAGGTCATGAACATTTTATCTTTCACTTGAGAACTAAAATTTTATATAGAAAGGACCCTTGCCCTAGTATTAGCAGCACTGGAACAATGCAGAGAAAGAATATATGAAGATTTTGGGGTTGGGGAAGATCTAGATTTTCATTTTTATTTTTCCACTCTTATGATTTCCAGCTATGGCATTCTGATAGTAAACACCATTTCTATTTACTGTGGAGCACAAAGGGTTTTTTCCCCCTCCAAGTCTGTGCAATTACAGTCTACCTTGTGATCAGCACTTTTTACCAGCTGTTCCTGAGAGCTAGGGGACTCTCTAAGGAAAATTATATATGACACAAAGGACTACAGTAGTTAAGGGAGTTGTTGAATAAAGTTGTATACTCTTCTTTTAAATGAGCAGGGATTCTTTCCACAAGTGCAAACCTACTATTAGATTGTTGATATTGTGTGCCTTCAAGTCATTTCTGACTTATGGCGACCCTAAGGAAAACCTATCATAGGATTTCTTGGAAAGTTTCTTCAGAGAAGGTTTGCCACTGCCATCCTCTAAGGCTGAGAGAGTGTAACTTGCCCGTGGGCATCTAGTAGATTCCAATGGCCGAGCAGGGATTCACACCCTGGTCCCCAAAGTAGTAGTCACTCAAACCACTATATGATACTGGCTCTCTACAATTTGATACAATGTCAGTATTTTTTTTTAAAAAAAATCCTGTCAGTTATTATACGATGAGAAGACATAGCTAAGGCTGAAGAAGCATCTCTGGTGAGTGCATTTAAGCAAAGAAATTGTACACAAGGTAAAGGTGCTAAACCTCTCCCCAGTACCACTGAGAATTTTAGATGATGCATCTAAAACTCCTCAGCAATTGGAAGAAGCATTCCTAATGGCCTCCTCATACTATCTACTGAGCCAACAAAGCAGAATATGGGTGCTATACTTCCAGTATGACTGACACATTTTAGATACACAGACCTTTCTTAAGAAGAATTTCATCATAATAAAGCTACAGTACCCTAAAAGCATTGGATCCCATCTGACCTTGAAAGCTAAGCATGATCAGCCCTGGTAACTATTTGGGACACTGCTAATGAATACCAGGTGCTATAGGCTATATTTCAGAGGAAGGAACTGGCAAAACCACCCTCCGTGTAAGAAAACCATGTGAAATTCATGTGCTGCCATAAGTCAGCAGGCAAATGGAAGGCACATCCACATATAATATGTAAAGTGGTCTTAAAATAGCTGATTTCACTGTCACTAACAATGGTGAAAGATTTATAAACTTCTTTGGAAGTGATAAATGCATATTGGAAATAATAAAATAACTTAAACTTAATGATAAATATATTGTAGATTGTTGAGGTCTTTCCATCATGATTTAGAAAAATAAAAGTCCATGCTCATTTTTATTACACAAAGGAAGTCAATCTGTCTTCTTTCAAAGCAGTGTGATCATCATTCAGACTAGCACAACGTATAGGAGTCTGCCAGGACCAATCACAGGCTGTTTGTGAGCTGTTTAATAATGAGCAAAGGACAATTTTCCAATTCCATTTCCTTTTCCAAACAATAACAATAACACCTTAATTGATGCTAAATCATTTGATCCAGTTTGATCTAAATCAAGAGTAATATATAGCAACATGTTCCAGAAGATGTAGGTGCATACCCCAACATGTATCAGATAGATAGTTCAACAGTACACAGATGAACATTTAGTATTTATATGTGATTTGTCTGGTGGGAACAAGGGAGAGGTACTTCTCAGTGGTTCCTCCCAGACTTTGGAACTAAGGAACCCGAAGCGGCCAGAATGGCCCCATCCTTGCTCTCCTTCTGTTGGCAGGGTCAAAAAATTTTTTGTTGTTTTAGGATTTTAGAGACTGACTAGGTTTCAGCTTTTAATGCTATGCAGTGCTTCTTTTAAGGATTGTATATAGTCTTTTAATGAATTTAAATATTTTTAATGTTTAATTATTTAACTCTAAAAATTAATTGCTTTTTAAATGTTATATTTATACTTTTGTTAATGCGTTTGCATATTTTAATCTGTATTGTTTTTAAAGATGTTGTTAGCCACTTTGCGTCTTATTACTGAGATGAAGGTGGGATATAAACAAAAATAATCAACAACATGTATCCATGTTTAGCTACTACCTTTTCTACAGTGAACTTGCCTGGCAATTTCACATACAATGGACACTTCCCATCCCAGGGGTTCAGTTTCAGGGGCAACTGCAGGTGGGAAAGAAACACAGATGGTCACACCCTAATTATTCAATGGGAATGCATCCATGGGTGGTCATATCCACAGATCACCAGCCCCCAACAGAAAAGGTTCACTTTATTTATGTATAAAGAGACAATTCTCAAGTAACAGGTTCCTCCACTTTCCAGTCAACAGCCCTCTACTTCACTCTCAGGGATACAATATTGTTTATTCAATGCTATTTGCATTTTTGGTGTTCGTTTTTCAAAAAGTGCTTGCTCACTTTTGTCTCCTTGGCTTCCTTTAAAATAAATTTAAAGACACTGAATCCATCACTGAATTTCAGTACAAATTACTTCATGCTGAATCACTCCAAGCATGTTGGCCAGATTTTTAATCTTCATGCCAAAATAAATTAGTCATTTCCTACTGTAATATTACCTCTTACATAACTTTAAAATAAATGCTACAACTACCACTACTTTGCAAGAAACATTGAGGAGACCAAGAATGAGTACAACTATTTTTTGAAGTGCATCAAGTTTGATTGATAATTTGAAATGAACACATTTGAAGCCTGGAACAGTTTGTAATTCATACACAAATTCCAAGATTATACTTCACATTGAAATAGAATTAATATGCAGAACCATCAAACAGAAATAAGTTGAAGGAAATTCCGGATGAAAAGAGTCATGTTTTAACATAGTGAAAGTGACAGTGTGGATGGAACATGCAGACTCATGAAAAAGCAGACATGAAAACAAACCATCCACTCATCTCTAGAGGAAATCCTTTTCAGGCTAAAGGAAAACTGTTCAAGGTAGCAAAGCAAGCAATAGCTGGAGGCAGAAGCATAGAATTTCACAAAGAAGCAATTCTGGTTGAACAGCAGAAAGTTTATTTTCAACCTGGAAAAATCACTAACATTTTTCTTCCCAGGATCAGTCAGGGGTGGGGGTGGATTGGGGCTCTGTAACTTGAAACATTACAAATAAAGACATCAGAACCGTTTTTCAAAGTAGAATTAAACGACATAGCCATGTTAGTCTGAAATATCAGTGTGCAAAGGGATCTTAGTCCTTTTGAGACTAACTGAGGGAAAGAAACATCCTTAGATGCATCTGAGGAAGTAGACTACAACCCAAACTAAATGGGCCAAAAGGACTGTGCAGGGACCGTGCAGGCACTGTTCACACCAGGACCGCAGCAACCGCATAGTCCTAGTCTCAATCCAGGCTGCCGCCACAGTCCTAAACCAGGCTGCCAGAAGGAGCTAGTTATATCCACTCCTTTTTGGTCCAGTTCTTTGGCCTCGGCACAGCCCCAGTGTGGCCTGAAGCCACATCATTTTGCCCAACAGTTTCAGGCCTAAGTCTATGGACACTTATGTTACAAATTTTTTCTCTAAGTTAGCCTCAAAGGTGCTGGAAGACACCTTTGCATTTCTCAAAGTGTAAGGTTTTCCTATGGAGGACAAAAGGCTTTCTTTGGAAGGATTATCAATAGAGGAAAAGGAGATACATCTGCAAGGCAGTTGTCTATTCTCACTGTTATTGTTCTGGAAAGATATACATTAGGACTTATCCTAAAGTAGGACTTAAACATATTGCACACCCCTTATCTTCTCCTTTTACTGTCATCATGTGACAGGATAAGATACATCAAAAGTATTTATTCATTTCATTTACACTGAACTAGACATGAACAGACATGAGGATTCTTGCACTAACAAACCAAATGAGCTTCTATAATTATTATTATTATTATTATTATTATTATTAATTTATTTATAACCCGCCCCTCTGAATGAACAATCGGGACGGGTACAACATTTTAAAAACAGGTACAGTTAAAATATTACAACCCAGTCCCGCCTCCCACCCCTTAAAATAAGATTAAACTAACACAGAATTAAAAACAGTATCATTAAAACCTTAAAACAATACAATTCTGAAACTAGCTAGGGTGGAACCTAAAATTGTACTCCTCTTTCAAACATTTCTCAGATGTGACTGCAAAAGCAATTGAAAATGTTCTGCTTTTCAGAAAATACTACCATTATTAGCCTCAGTGATAAGGCTGTCATAAAGAACTGTTGTTTCATGACCACAGATCAAAATCAAGAGGGTCCTCCTTTCACTCTGTTGTAAACATACCCCTGATCACCTTGTCAAGTTTCTTGGTTTTCCCTTTCTTCAAGGTTTGAATAATCTCCCCTAGGGTAAGATTGGAGAGGTACTCTACTGGCCACTACAGATCATGTGTTTGTGTTGGGGGACGGAATCTGAAACATGTTTTCCAAGGAAACTGAGACTGTTTTTTTCTATTAAGATCCCTAGAATGATCAGGATACCTATCAGTACATTAGACTATATCAGCGCATCTACCTTAGCTTGAAGACTAGGGAGAGTCTGGGGATTCTGTTGGTCTACTGTCCACCCCGTAACCTAACAGACTCCCTAGCTGATCTGACACAACTAGTCTCAGAACTGGTGTTGGAGTCGCCTAGGTTATTAGTCCTGGGCGACCACAACATCCCCCTCAAGGCTGGTTTCGATTAATATAACAGATGCAGCTAAGGAGTTCATGATCTCCATGACAAACATGGGCCTCTTCCAGACAGTCTCTGAGCCTACACATTGTGCAGGTCATGCTCTCGATGTGGTCTTCTGCACCGAACTGGCATATCCGTGGGCCACTATTCCTCCCTCCAGGGGTGGACTGATTAGAATGGTCCACCCATGAAGGCTAATGGAGCCAACTAGGTTCCAAGAAACCCTAGCGGGAACCATGGTTAACAGAGTCGGTGATTCTCTTGAAACCCTAGTTAATATGTGGAATAACAACCTTACCAGAGCTGTAGACATGATTGCTCTCAAGCATCCTTTCCAGCCTGCTCAAAATCGTAACCCCATTAAACAAATCAAGTGGGTTGGACAATGACTAGAGCGCCGTTGGCAGATATCTCAACTCATATCCGACAAGACACTTCATTGGACTTTTCTTAGGTCCTGTCAAGTCGCGATAGATGCAGCTGAGAAATCTTTCTATTCTGCATCTATCGCATCTGTGAAATCTCATCGAGCTGAGCTGCTCAGGGTGTTGAGAAATTTAACTCAATCGTCACCCACCCAGAACCCTTTATTAGATCCAACTAAAGACTGCTGTGACACTTTTAATGATTACTTCACAGATAAAATCTCTCAGAGAAGAGCTGATCTGGACATCAACAAAACAACTAAAGAGGCATCCAGCGCCTCCGCCATTACTGTTAGACTGGATCAATTTGAGTTTGTAAGTACTGAGGACGTGGACAAGCTCCTTAGTAATATGAAAAAGATGACTTGACCCCTTGACCCTTGCCCAAACTTGCTGGCCATTCAATGGGGGGAGGGGTTGCAATCAAGCCGATGCTGGCAAATATAATTAATGCATCCTTCAGAGAGGGCACCCTGCCTTCTTGTCTTAAAGAAGCAGTGGTTAGACCACTCTTTAAAAAGCCTTCCCTAGACCCCATCAACAGAAATAATTATTGGCCAGTCTCGTTGTTGCCATTCTTGAGCAAGGTGATCGAGAGGGCGGTTGCCAATCAACTACAAGCATTCTTGGAGGAAACCGATTTTCTAGATCCATTTCAAACCGGATTCAGGACAGGATACAGAATTAAGACTGCCATGGTTGCCTTAGTCAATGATCTCTGTCTGAACATCAACAGGGGAAGTGTGACCCTGTTGGTGCTCTTTGACCTCTCAGTGGTCTTCAATACCATAGACCATGGTATCCTTCTGGAATGCCTGAGAGAGCTGGCTATCGGAGGCACTGTTTTACAGTGATTCCATTCCTACCTCCCAGGTAGATCCCAGATCATGGCACTGGGAGATAGTTGCTCTTCTAAAAGAGAGCTAAAATTTGGCATCCCAGGGTGCCATCCTGTCTCCCATGCTGTTTCACATTTACATGAAGCCGCTGGGTGATTATCCAGAGATATGGGGCAGGGTATCAGTATTCTGATGACACCTAAATATCTTTCTCTATGTCTCCGACTGATGCAGTGACTAAGGATGGCATCTCTCTTCTGAATGCTTGTCTTGAGGCAGTAATGGACTGGATGAGGGAAAACTGACTCAAGATGAATCCAGGTAAGACGGATACTTGTTATAGGAAACCCGAACCCAGGAATGGGGTTATGTCAGGCAATTCTGGATAGGGTCACACTTCCCCGAAGAATTCTGTCTGCAGTTTGAGGTTGCTTCTTGGCTCGTCGCTCCAGCTGACAGTTCAGGTGGATGTGACAGTCAGGAGCACCTGTTATCAGCTTCAGGTGATACACCACCTGCGCCCCTTCCTGGAGCCGAGAGACCTTGAAACAGTACTACATGAGCTGGTAAGCTCTCATTTGGACTTCTGTAAGGTGCTCTACATGGGGCTACCCTCGTGTCAAGTTCGAAAACTTCAACTGGTACAAGACATGGCAGCCAGATAGATTACAGGTACTTCTTGTAATGATCATATAACACCAGTTTTGAAGTCCCTGCACTGGCTGCCAATCAGTTTCCGGGCAAGGTACGAGGGGGTATCATAAACTTTTAATTATCACCTTTAAAAAAAATTGACAGAAATTTTGTTTTGATTTGTAGTTGTTAACTTATCTCTATGTAGTCACCATCCAGATTTACACATTTTCCCCAGTGTTTCTTGACCCTCCAAATACTATTATTGTAGAAGTCTTCAGCTTGCACATGACAAGGATTTTACACTTTAGTCACTTCTGGCAGAGCCAGTCACAAAAATAAAGGAAGTAATGAGTTGATTTTCTTAGCAACGTGCACTTAGGGACCAATGATGACACTGACAAAATTTCTTCAATATGCCATAATAACTTCCAGGTGATAATTATTACTTTACGATATACCCCCTCATAAGGCGCAATCTGCAGACTTCTACAATATCAGGTATTTGGAGGGTCAAGATATGCTGGGAAAAATGTATAAATCTAGATAGTGACTACATACAGATAAGTTAACAACTACAAATCAAAACAAACTTTCTGTCAATTTTTTTAAAAAAGGTCATCATTAAAACTTTATGATACCCCCTCATATAAGATCTTGGTTATTACTGTACCTTTAAAGCCCTATATGGCTTGGGTCCAGAATACTTAAGGGAATGCCTTCTTCCGTACTAACTGCCCCACACTTTAAGGTCTCTGGGAAGAATTTACTTCAGATTAAAAAATTCAGGCTGACCTCAGTTACCTAGAGAGTCTTCTCCATCACTGCTCCAAAACTATGGAATGACCTGCCGGAGGAGATCCACCACATTTCCACTCTTATAGCCTTCAAGAAGGAACTTAAGGCAGATCTCCTCTGGGAGGCCTTCCCAACTTACCTTCCCTTCCCTAAATATGAATATGAACATGAGCATGTGATTGTGACTGTTAACTGTGCTTCCCTCTGTCTGCCCAATTCTTTTTCCCAATTTTTTATCTAATCGTATTTTAATGTTTTTATATTGTTTATTGTTATTATTTGTTTTAGCACTGAGATGGGGGATTGGGAGGGGATTAATTTGTATCTTATTGTACTTTTAATGTATTTTTTATTGTTGTTACCCATCATGATTCCTTGTGATTGGGTGGGATATAAATAAATCATTTACTATTATTATTTATTAGAAGGAACGCATACTTGGTATGGGTCTACCAAGCCCTCGCAACCAAGTTCACCTCCTAACTGGAAAGACACATATGGTGTGAATGTTCTGAAGAGCTCCAACCCCTTTCAAGGCAACCAATGGGATACTTGGTTATCCTACTCAGTGCTGTCAGCATATAGGCAAATTTGATTGGCTACAAAGCACTGTGATAGTTTAGTACAGTTATCTGATTTGGCTAGGATTGGCTATATTACTATTTATGATGAGAACGCAGGAATGAAAAAGAATATTGTTTACAGCGCTCTTTATTAAACACTAAAGCAAAAGCACAAGTAGTAAAACAATGACAATGAACAAGATAACTACATCATTACACTATGGCACCAAAGTACTATTTTACACCCCAAACCTAAAAGAGGCATGATATTAGTGTACCCTAATAATATCAGTGCCTACTTTTTCTTTGCCCTCTTTTCAATTAGAATATCATTTTTCACTGGAAGTGTTTGATAAGAGGTTCTTGATAATATAGCCTTGTATAAGTAAAATGCATATAGCTTCCAAAGGGCCTTTATCTCAGGAGCTTAAGAACACCAGTGGACCTGAATTCAATATGAATAAGAATGTTAACCAGCTTTGTTTTGCCCATTATATCCAGTGAAAGTTTCAAACCAACCATTAATTTAATTTAACTTAATTTAATTTAAATGTAGCTGACATGGTGATAAAGGAGCTCTGAGTTTAGATAACATAATATTTTTAGTGACATATATAGCAACAGACATGCACATATAAAAAAACAAAACTTTGGGAAGCTCAAAATCTGTTGACACATACCTTTGTTTCAAATTAATCCATGATGTATTCAAATGATCCATAATTTCCTTTACTTTTCTTGTGTCATCACTACTGTGTTCTTGAAGAAGTTTATTGGAAAGATCATTGAATGGGTTCATCTTGGCATCACCTTTATCTAGATCTTGTATCAATATCTAAGCAGCAAAAACATCAGTGTCAATATTTACAAGCAAAAAAATGTAATAGTAAAGTAAAATTACTAGCCAAAATAGTAAAACTGAAAGCCAAAAATGTTCTACCATGCCCTGGCTACCTTTTTTGTTTAAATAATATAACTTAATAGAACACAGAAAACTGCCTGAAAATAAATAATAATAATAATAATAATAATAATAATTCCCGCCTCTCCCCCAGGAAGACAGATTTGCTCCACAGTGATATCAGTTCCTTGTGTCGGCACAACGTGAACCATAAGGAATTCTCCAGCATAGGAGAAAGCCATCTTTACCCCAAACTCACAGGGCAGAATAAAGTAATTTGATCCATATTCATCCTTCAAATGACATTCAATTAATGACAATCATGCTACAAACACAGACACAGACACACATAGAGGAGGGGGATAACAGTTCTAGCAATGCACTGGTTAGGAGGCAGGAAGGGAGTCTCAACAGAATATTACCACCGTGGAGGCAACTGTATCTTGTAATGAACATTTCGTTGCAGTGCTTTGCCAACAACTGTTAGGAATCAAGCTAGTATGTGGCAAAATATACAGCTTGGGGGAGAACTAAAGAGAAGCTAAGGAGAGTCAGGAAAAATAGGCATAATTCAGAGAGAAACATGATATAGCAAAGCATAAGCAAGGAATAAGCAACAAGAACATTAAGAAAACTCAAGATGCAGCCAAGGAGCTATGACTAACCCACAGGTCACTGCTCATTTCTTTTCATAAGGATTGCAGTGAGGTTTTTAAAAAGCAGGAAATTCAGACTTAAGATAAACCTGCATTTTAAGATAGAGGCATCATAATCAACCAATGTTGATGTAATTCAAGGGGCGGGGTTCAGAAGCAGCGTGTCCAGTTTATGATTGCTCTTCCTCATGCTTATCATCGCCATACCCTGCAACAGAGTCTGCAACAGAGTCATCAGAGCTGACCCCTTCCCATTTGTAATGTCTCTAGTTCTATTTAGGATGAAATGCTTGAGGATGGTATGGTGCTCTGTGGTAATGGTTCCTGCTGCTTTCTAGGCAGAATCTACTTTAAAACTGAAGGAACAGAAATGAGTATTCATCCTTTTCTTGTTAACCTCTTCTAACTCTGCCTGCCAACTAATGGAAGGAGCTACAACGCAAGCAATTTGCTCTCCCTACCAAAAGGAGAATGGAATTTAACATCTGAATCATAATAAACAGCATCTACCAGTGTCACTAAAACTATATATTTTGTTTCTAATATCAGATGTGTGCCCCTTGGAAAAGCTCTTGCCCAAAGGGCTTACTAATGTAGACACAAAGGACAAAGACGAAGAGCCTGGCTTTTAAAAATAGACTATATGGAGTAATTAAACATTTAAAGAACTCTCCTAAGGCATTTTTGTACATCAGAACTATTAACAATTTTTCAGATATCTGCTGCCTAGCCTTAAAAAGTAATTAGAGAACTCTGCTTTTCAATACAGAAGTATGCTCACCAAATACAAATGAGATATATATCATATATGTATATTTTATAGATCAACCATGCCATGAATGTTTTGTGCATTTAAACCATCATAAATAATATGTAGATTATGTCCAACAAGAATAATGTTTAAATGATTTGTCATTCAAATAAAAGAGATACATAATGCAGGTGAATCATTTTGCCTGGTCATTTATAGTGAGAATAAATTATATATAGCCCCATAATCAAAAAATGTTTACTCATTCTCCTCCATGTAGTATTCCTGACATTTATGAGTAGTATATTTCTTACAAGAGTTTAAAGTCATATTATTCACTATGAAAATCTACCACTGCAAAAATATGCGCGAAACAAAAATAACTCTAAAATTATAAAGAAATGCAAATTACTAGAAGCAAAATAAAATGATTTCCCAACATCTATATTCTAAGTCCTAGAATCACCCAAAGCAAGGGTGAGAAGAATAACAAACAGATTTTTTCATACGGGTATCACCAAGCTTTTCTCTTCTCTTTTTCCTTACCTGAAACTGAGTTGTAATTAGAACAAACTGATAAAACAAGACAGTTCAAGTGGACAAACTAACCACTTGCCTGGAGGACAATTTCATTGTCCAAAGGTGAAAGAGGCAACAAGGGGATCAGCTACTTTAGATCTGACCCTAACCAAAAAGTTAATGGGGTGCAAGTAGTGGGATCCTTAGGTGAAAGTGATCATGTTCTTCTGGAGTTTGTTATACAGTGGAAAGAAGAAAGCAAGCATAGTCAGACACACATTCTAGACTTTAGGAGAGTTGATTTCAGTTAACTTATGGAAATACTGGCGGTGATCCCGTTGTCAGGTATACTAAAAGAGGAGGTAGTTCAGGATGGATGGGAGTTTCTCAAAAGGGAGATACTGACAATGCACAATTTCAAACTGTTCCAATGAGGAGAAAAAAATGGGAGGTGTCTCAAGGAACCAGGATGGATGACTAAAGAACTTTCAACTGAGCTAAGTTTTAAACAGGAGATGTATAAGAAATGGAAAAAGGGGGAAATCATTAAAGAGGAATTCAAACAAATAGTTAGCATGTGTAGGAGTAAAGTCAGAAAAGTTAAGAGCAGAATGATCTCAGGCTTGCTAGAGGGGTTAGGAACAATAAAAAGGGGTTTTGGGGTATGTCCATAGCAAAAGGAAGAAGAAGGAAATGGTAGGGCCACTGCATGGAAAAGATAGTGAAATGCTAACATGGGATAGAGAAAAGGCAGAACTACTCAACACCTTCTTGGCCTCAGTCTTCTCAGAAAAGAAAAACGGTGATCAATCTGAGGAAAAAGGAACACACAACAGGGAAAATGCGGGACAGAATAAATAAAGAGGTAATACAGGAATACCTTGTTAATCTAAATGAATTTATGTTTCCAGGATCAGATGAACTACATTCAAGGATGTTAAAAGAACTGGCAAATGTAAGAACCATTGCCAATAATCTTTGAGAACTCCTGGAGAAGAGGAGAAGCCCCAACAGACTGGAGGAGGGTAAACGTTGTCCCCATCTTCAAAAAGGGAGAAAAAGAAGACCCTAACAATTATTAACCAATTAATCTGATATCAATAACAGGAAAGATTGTAGAGCAGATCATTAAACAGAGAGTCTGTGAAGATTTAGAAAGCAATGCCATAATCACAAAAAGTCAACATGGGTTTCTGAAAAAGAAGACATGCCAGACTAATCAGATCTTTCTCTCTCTTTTTTTTATTTTTTATTTTTTATTGATTGATTGATTGATTGATTGATAAAATTACCAGCTTGGTAAATGAAGGGAATGCTATAGATATAGCATATCTGGATTTCAGTAAGGCCTTTGACAAGGTCCTCCATGATATTCTTGGAGACAAGCTGATAAAATGAGGGCCAGACAAATGTGACTGTTAAGTGAATTTGTAATTGGTTGACCAGCTGGACCCAAATGGTGCTCGGCAATGGCTCCTTGCATTTTGGCGAGGTGGCCAATGGGGTGCCACAGGGTTCTCTCCTGGGCCCAGTGCTATTCAACATATTTACCAATGACTTGGATGAAAGAATCAGGAGCATGTTATCAGATTTGCAGATGACACCAAATTAGGAGGAATAGCTAATACCCCAGAGGACAGGATGACAATTCAAAATGAACGAAATATTAGAAAGTTGGACCAAAGCTAACAAAATGAATTTCAACACAGAGAAATGTAAACTACTGCACTTACGGCAAAAAAAAAAATGAAATGCATGGATACAGGATAGGGGACACCTGGTTAAAAAGATTCTATAATGTGTGAAAAGGATCTAGGAGTCCTAGTAGACCGCAAGTTGAACGTCAGTCAACGGTGTGACGTGGCAACTAAATAGGCTGCATCAACAGAAGTATAGTGTCTAGATCAAGGGAAGTAATAGTGCCATTCTGTTCTTCTTTTGTCAGGCCCTGGAATACTGTGTCCAGTTCTGGGCACCACAGTTCAAAAAGGATGTTGACAAGCTGGAGTGTGTCCAGAGGAGGGCAACCAAAATGGTGAGTCTGGAAACCATGCCCTCCGAGGAGAGACCTAGGGAGACTTAGGGTATGTTTAGCCTGGAGAAGATACAGTTAAGTGGTGATATGATAGCCCTGTTTAAGTATTTGAAAGGGTGTCATATTGAGGATGAAGAAACCTTGTTTTCTGCTGCTCCAGAGAACAGGACCTGGAGTAATGGATGCAAGATACAGGAAAAGAGATTCCACCTCAAAATTAGGAGGAACTTCGTGACAGTAAAAGCTGTTCAACAGTGGAACACACTGCCTCGGAGTATGGTGGAGTCTCCTTCTTTGGAGTTTTTTAAGCAAAGGCTAGATTGCCATCTGTTGGGGCTGCTTTGATGGTGAGCTCCTGAACGGCAGGGGGTTGGATGGAATGACCCTCAGGGTCTATTTCAACCCTATGATTTATGAATCTATGATTCACCCACTGGGCCCACATTGGATGGATTGATTATTTTTCCTTGCAGAGTATAACATGGCATAGCAAAGAAAGGGCAACAATAATAGAAAGTAATTGTAGGAACTATTCAGGGTAAAGGGGAAATACAGTTAGGATGCACCCATATGGATGTGTGCATATCCATGCACAGAGAGAGAGAGAGAGAGAGAGAGAGAGACCATTGCTAAACATTTGTTATAGAGGATGCTGTCAATATCTCTAATTTTACAGTTCAAATAAGGTGTAAACTAGGAAATAAATATCTGGTGAGTAAAGGGAAATTAATTAGCAGGATAAGAATAAGGGAAAGTAACAGTGGGATCCATAAAGGCACACCTTTCTTGAACACAATTCTAGAGGGATATTGACAAGCTGGAGCATGGCCAAAATAGGGTGACCAAAATGGTGAAAATCTAGACACCATTCCCTAGGAGGAGTGGCTTAGGGAGCTGAGTATGTTTAGCCTGGGGAAGAGAAGGTTAAGAGGTGACATGATAGTCACGTTTAAATATCTGAAGGGATATTATACTGAATGAGGAGCAAGGTTGTTTTCTGCTACTCCAGAGATTAGGACACAAAGCAATGGATGCAAACCCAAGGAAAAGAGATTCCACCTCAATGTTAGGGAACACTTTCCTGAGAGTAAGAGCACTTTGACAGCAGAATAGGCTGCCTCAGAGTGTAATGGCATCTCCTTCTATGACGAGCTACTGATAAACTACTTTTAAGTATGATGTTTTCAAAATGTTTATTCCTCCTCCCATCCCCAAAAGGTAACACCCAAAACAATTAAAGTGATCCTGGATTTTCTGGCCTACGAAAACCCCAGTCTAAGAAAGAGCCAGGGCCGGAAAAACGGCCCCGGTTTACGGAAAAAAACCCGGTTTAAGAAAAGAAAGTGGCGGGAAATTCAAATGGTGGGGGGGCTGGTTTAAGGGGCCCCGATTTACAAACTTTTCGGTTTAAGAAAGGGGTGCTGGAACGAATTAATTTCATAAACCGGGGGACCACTGTACCAATAATTTCTCTAGGGTTTTTCTCTAACTTTAATTCATTTTACAGAATCCAGTTGTCTCTCTTGCAACATACAAAAATATTACAAGTTATGGGTTGTTCGCCTTTATTTGATTGCCTGATATTGAAGTAGAATCCTATATCTATTGCAATAATTGAATGAAATGTTCTCCAGAACACACTATGCTCCTGACAGACATTCATTTCTTGATGTTAAATTTCAGTACATGGTAATAAAACACATTTATTGCCAAAATCTTCATATAGTTTTATTAGCTCACTGCCTCAGAAACCTTTCATACAATATCAAGGAATTATAGTAAGTATTTAAAAAGCTTATTGGAAATATAGTCCATAATTTGTAACTTAAAATTCTAGACAAAAAAATACAATTTCTTTGCTTAAATAAACACAGAACGTTTATTGAAAGATACTTGTTACAGAAGTTACCCATCTAAGAGAAGTACCATTTTGAAATAGAGAATTCAGGCTGATGTATATGTTCAGAAAAACTGATATCCTTTTGTCACGAAGTAAATTTTTTAAAATGTACATATAAAACTGTATAATGCATTGTCTCAGCATGAAAAACACCCATTCACGGAAAGACATTGTATGCTGTTAACTGCCATCAAGTTGACTTTGACTTACAGCAATCTTATGAATAAGAGACCCCTAAGTCACTGTGTCATTATCAGCCCTGCTTAGGTCTTGCAGACTCAGAATCATCTGTTCCTTGATTGAGACTATCCATCTGTAGTGTGGTCTTCCTCTTTTTCTATTACCGTACCTTTCACTTTGCCAAGTGTCATTTTCTTTTCTAATGAGTCAAACCTTCTCATAATATGTCCAAAGAACAATTGTTTCAGCTTGGTTGTCTAGGCTTCTTAGTTCAGGCTTCATCTGCTCTTGGGCTCATTTATTTGTCTTTTTGGCAGTCCAGAGTATCTGAAGAACTCTCCTCCAGCCACATATTTCAAATGAGTTTATTTTCTTCCTATCACTTTCTTCACTGTCCAGCTTTCACAACTATTGCTGTTGTTTGCCTTCAAGTAGGAGTAACTCTAAGCTGTCCTTCCAAGTCCTGATCTTCTGATTCATGACTGTAGTCTCCACTTTGATTAATGACTAAACCAAGGTACAGGAAGGGTTGTTTATTATTATTCTCTCAATGTCTTCATTGGTTCCTTATTGTAACCCTGAATTTGCACTTCGTTGCTTGACTTTCTTCAGTAGTTCCAAGTCATTGCTATTTTCTGCTAGTAGAATGGTGTCATCTGCATATCTTACACTTCCTCTGATTTTCACACCTCTTTCCTCTGAGTCTATCCAGCTTTATGAATATGTTCCACATACAGATTAAACAGAAAGAATGATAAAATGAAACCTCTACCCAACGGGAACTCATTCTGTTTCTCCTTATTCTTTCCTAACAGTGGCCTCCTGACCTGAGTATAATTTATGCATCAGGATAAACAAATGCTGTGGCACACACAGACACATTGTGAATTTTGTTGGTGAGCACATTATCCAATGTATGTTTGCAATATGATCTCTAGTGTCTCTTCTTTTTCTAAACCTAGCTTGGACACCTTGACATTTCATGCTCTTTATATGCTCAAACTTTAGTTGTAACACTCTGTGGACCACTCTTTTGTTTCCCATATTTGTTGGCAGACTTTAGTTATAATCTGAGTGGATTCTGTCTCTGTTATTTAAAACAGCTCTACTGATATGGCATTTTTTCCTAGTAATTGATTTATTCCAACAGTTCTAAGTGCAGCTACAGCTCTACTTTCTGAAATTGTGGGTTCATCTTCAAATGGTTGTTCCTTCAATAAATCTGTCATCCTTTCAATTCTTTCATATAGTTCATATAGTTTCATACACTATTGTTAATAGTCTTTTTAGTTCTTCTTGATCATGTGATGTGTTTGCCTGGTGGTTGTATAGCAACCCCATTCTTGGATTTCTTTTTGATTTCTCAGATCTTGTGGAAGAGGTCTTTTGATCTTCTTTTTCTGTTGTAATCTTCTCTGCACTCATTATTATAGTAGTTCTTCTTGTCCCAGCACACAGGTCATTGTTGCATTCAGGATTTGGATTCTTTCTGTCCCCTGTTGTTTCTCACCTGTCTTTAACTGCCTGAAGAGTTTCATCTGTCATCCAATGAAACTTTGCTTCCTTTATGGCTGTGAATACTGTCTTTTTGCATTTTTTCCTCACAACATCCCTGATTTTGGTCCAGAGTTTTTCTGGCTCTCAGTAAATTAGACTTAATAGTACAACTCTATTTTTACTTTTTCACTAAATTGTATAAGGATCAGGTTATTTTTAGGTATGATGATTGATATATTCTTTGGCTGGGCTCTAAATTTTGATATTACCAGTTCATGATCCGTACCACCATCTGCTCCTGCTGTTTCTTCCCCTCTCCTCCCCTCCCCCCAAAGGACAGAGCTTCTCCATCTTCTGCTTCCAGTGATGTGCTCTATTTGATGTTTTCTATATTGGTCATCAGGTGATGTCCATATATGCATTCATCTCTCGTCTGAATGTTTGCAACATTTGCAATGAACAAAGAGTTGAGTTCACAAAATTCAATCAATAGCTCTCCTGCTTCATCTCTTGATCCCAGGCCACATTCTCCTAAAATGTTTGTTTTGTATTCTGATTCCTAATTTTGCATTCCTATCACATATGACTATCAAAATAACCTATTTTGGTGTGTGGTCAACTTCCTGCTGGACTCCATTATAGAATCTTTCAATTTCTTCCTCTTCTGCCTCTGTAGTTGGAACATACAATGGGTTTTCACTGAAATCTAATTGATGTTACTCAATCATACTTTGCATTATATCCCCTGACAGCTTTTACTACATCTCTTCTCATTATTAATGCCATCCCATTTCTTCTTAATTTCAGTTTCCTGAAGAAAACACTAGGCCAATACAGACTGCCCCTTCAATGGGCGGGTCTGTACCGCCCCTTTCCGCGGAAGATTGGGGCCAGGGCAGCCTCACCCAAATGAGTCATTTTCTATGAGCAGATAGATTTTAGGTGAAACAACATTCAATCATACCTTGCAAGCTGCAAAAACACCATAAGGGTCATACCATATCCTATTTAAAAAGTGATCAGACCGGGACACACAAAAATATTGGATTTATAAATCATGAGAGGCAAACAATGGCATGCATTTGAACTCACTTTGTTTTCAGAGATTTGCTTAGTAAGTTTTTCTTTGGGTGTTTGTAAAAGAGCATGAAGATGTATCTCATATTGTCCAATTAGGTTCTCCATTTCTTGTTTCAGGTCATCCCACTTCATGCTGTCAGAAAGCATGCGTCTTAACTGCTGTTGACGTACTTCCACCCCATGCTGAGTACTATCCCATTGATTCTTCAATTTCTCCACTGAAAAAGACAATACAGAAACATATGACAACATGAAGACATGTTCTAGATATTTTAGGAGTCATCATCCATCTGTGACCCAAATTACAAAAATTACTAAGCCAATCTTGAGTCCTGAATATGTCTTTATGCAAATAAGTAGCTCATAGACCCTTCTCCATTTATCATATGGGGCACTGCATCTATACACTTGTGCTCCCTTTGATGTTCTCTCTTTCTCAGACACTTGCACATGCTATAAGAATAAAAAAGTGCTCATCTTTGACTCTGGCAGTTCCTCCTCCACAATCTCAAATTAGTTCCACCCTGTAAACAGATAACTATCCCACAAATCAGCACAGCCTCCTGTGTTGTATGCTACTCTTCATCCTGGATTCTGTAAAATTTCATGAGTCAACTGTAAGCTTTAATTATTTTTAGCAATCAGTAATGCATATATCACTCTGGTTGTCATGCTTCTGAGAAACTACCACTTCTTTCTTTCTTTTTCAGCTCTTTCTTTTCCAGGGCCAATCCACACTGCAGAAATAATCCAGTTTGACACTGCTTTAACTGCCCTGACTCAAAGCTAGGGAATTCTGGAAACTAGTTTTTGTGAGACATTTAGCGTTCTCTGTCAGAAAGTTCTGGTGCCACAATAAACTAACTAGCACTGAGCCAGTGCAATTAAAGCGGTATCAAACTAGATTGTTTCTATAATGTGGATTGGACTTTTGGGGAGGTAAAGAAAAGTGCTCTTCCTCCTACCAGCTGGACCTTTGCAAAAAGTTACACCCATGTCAAAAGTGCACCTCATTGCTGCCTGTGCAAAAGCCAGTGGGAACACAGAGAACTCATGCCCTTCCCTTGTTATTTGCCAAGGGGCACAGAGTGCTCTCTCGCTTCCATCTCTGCAGACACAAGGAGATGTTGCTGTTGTCACTTTCAGCAAAAGCAGAGTTTTGAGGGGAGGGGAACAGTTCCTCTCCTTCACCTAGAACAACCAAGAAAAGAAAAGTTGTTTTGCCTCAACTTGGCACTGCTGCGGAAGGTGGCAGCAGTGCCCCATTGCAGCATGTTGTGAACAACTGTATCATAACATGGAAAAAAAAAACAATTCCTTTGCCCATGTCTTCCCTGGAGGAAAAATACTAGTATTCGCTTCACCTCCCATTAGTTTTTCTAGGAAAATACATGTGATAAGATATCTTTTTTTCCTGATAAGGCACATAATATATATTTATTGAAAGAAATGCATAACTTGTAAAACTATTATCAGTACATTGGCCAGACTATTACTGTCATGTCTTGAATAATCTAGTATTCCTTTATTTCTCCTTGATTTTTACTTTTAAAGTCTCTGAAGCTTTAGCCTTACTCCACTGGTTCAAGTTCACAAATTATATTCTCCATACTCCAACTTACTCAGTTTTTCCTTTTTCTCCTATTTTTCATGGATTTTTCAAGTTTACTACAATATATTTTGATTTAAATTACTCCCATTATTTTTGGGAAAAAATAAACAATTATACAAATTCAAATATAGACAATAGAATATAAAGATGCTACATTCAATCTCCCTATTCAAATTACCTTTATAGACTTTTAAATATTGTTAAATGCACAGCCATGAAAATTAGGGTGTTTTTTTTAAAGGTTCCTAAACAATTAAGGGTTTTGAATTCAATACCAAAGTCCAGTTTGTCTGTCTTTAGCAAGATGAACTCTAATAAGTAAATCGATGTTATGTCATACAGTTATTGAGACCTTTAAAAGATCAGTACATATGACAACACGGCCTAATAAAGGGCATACTGGAGCTCACCAAAGCTCCTACCTTGACCTATCTATTAGGAATCGGATAGAGCCTTCCTCCATAGATAACTTATTCTGCCTGGACCACCTGTAGTCATTATTTTTTTATATCACAAATTGGTCACTCTATCTACCACAGATGTCTCTGCAACAGAACCATACATACATTTTTCTGTGATTGCTGTCCTCACATCAGAACTTGATGTTTTGTTTTTCAGATTCTGTGCCAAAGTAAACACAGAATCCAACTGGGGATGCCGATGTTCTAAATCTTCCTTTGTTATCTGTAAAGAGGAAAATTAAAATCTGTTGCCATTGGATCTTTAAAAACAAATTTTAATTTTATAAAGCTTTCTAGGGCTTCTGTGCAACAGTGTCACTGTACTAGTGCAAGGTCTTTTATATCAGTGAAGTGAGTTGCTATAGTTAGCAGAAAGGATAGAGAAGTACAGGCTTATATTGCAAAAAAAAAAAGGAAAAAAAGTATACATTGTCTGTTGCACTATGACAATCTGTTGACTTTCCCTAGAATATTATGACATATTACCTATGTTCTTGTGTTTTAAGGATTTTTCCTATATTTTATTACACGTATGTGCACACACATACACTTACATACACACCACATACTCTCTTTCCTCTAAACTTTAGACAAAATATGTTGAAATACTATTTAACCAGCAAAATACTTCCATTTCTATTTGAGAGGAAATTAGCAGCAAGATCAGCTGAACAGCAGTACAATATATCCTCTCTTTCAATACAAAGCAGCTCAGGGAAATTGCCAAAATGAGCCATTACATACATAATAAGTTGTGTGTCCATCCAAAAGACCCTCCGAGAGCAGTTCCAAGAAACTTCTTTAGATGTATTGTTACAACAAAGTGCTAGGCAATTAATTCAACCACTGCTGTGTTAAACATACACACACACACACACACACAAACACATATACACACGTACATACACACATCCTAAAGCTATTAGTTTTTAAGTTTGTTATTATCTGAAGCAAAGAAAATGACAACGTTAAGTATGTGTAACTGCTTCTCTCTCAACTTCTGCCAATATGATTTCCAATGCCAATGCAGACATTCATATCCCTCTTTAAACTCAATCACTGCTTGCCTAGGACTGTTGGATATACATGTTTTACAGTTATTGAATAAACCAATTAACCTACATTAAATTAATTTAATTATTTTTAACAGAATGTGAATATGACTATTTGTAGATAATAATAATGTTTCAGGAAAGGTGAACTTGTTCTAGTAACCTGCATTATATGTCTTTTCAGCAGAGCATCATCCACATACAAATGCATATCCAGGAGTCATTTTTAAAAATTAGTGTTAGATTTAGAATAGTAATGCTCTTGGATAATGTTACAACATTGTATTTATAGGAGTCAGCCACAAACACATCACAATTTCAAACGTATAGTATTTAAAGAGAGATTTTATCAGAGGTTTGTGCAATTGATGACTGATTAAAAATATAATAATCAAAGAACAGGGTTCAAACACAGCACTACTTGTTCCATTTACTGAAGAAGGCTGTGTACACCTTAATCCTGTAAGCCATGCCCCCCATGTCCTAAGACCCTTCAGCAACATATTAGGAGGGAGAAATGCAACAGTTCAGAACTCTCAGGATATAACTCTTCACTTATTTAATTGCCACATGCATAGCAAGTAATTTCAGTACTTTTCTCCATGCTGTGTGAGAACATGGGGATGCTTGTGATTAACACTTTGGGACTTTTTTGTGGAAAACTCATTTGTCCCCAAATAAATCTAGTTTTTCCGATCAGAAAATATGTTTTTCCATCCAAAAGTAAAATTTCTGTGTAGGAATCAATGTATTTTGTACAAAATACACCGCCTCCTATATAAAATTACTGCCTTACATGCATTGTCTGCACAGGAATTCTGTGCAGGAATGAATATATTTCCAAAAATAGCACAAACTGTCCACATTGTGTAAACCTCTGCAATGCAGGCAAATAAAGTCTTTTGCTGAAAAATCACATGCAGCTTTCCCGCATGCTCTAGGGATACAAGAGACTGCACTTTCCACAAAATACACTGATTTCTGCACAAAAATATTGCTTTTGGCACACACAAAAATGCATAAGAAAAGCATGCACATCTTTGTGCAAATGAATTTTCCCTCAATGAAGTCCCAAAGTGTCAAAACATTCATAGCTATCTTCACATCCCTAGTTCCCTGGACATAGTAGAATGTGGAGGACAATGGCCAGGCAGAAAATACACACAGAACAGTTCCCTTCCTCCTGTTTAAAAATAATAGGGACTGAAAAGGGTGCTGTGCTAATATTATGCATAACTTACAGTAAATACACATAAAGCCAGAGCTTTTTTTTGGGGGGGGGGTGCTTTTTTGGACTACTACTCTCAGAATCCCCAAGCCAATACAGCCAGTGGGTATTGAGAGGACTGCAACACCAAAATAAAAAAAAAATCTTTTCAAAGCTCTGTGCAAAGAGTTCATGCCTTTTTGAACTTGTAACTTTCACAAAGACTTAACCCTGTACCAGATGCTTCTTTGGAAACTTCTTTTATCAGTTAATTTGTTGTTATTACACTGACTACAAGGTTTCCCACAGACCAAAAAGCAGGGACACAACAAAATATCAAGATGTCAAAGTAACAACATGTAATAACCCCACATACTTTCATACGTGCAATTGTCCGATTGATTTCCTCAGCATTTCCCACAGTAACTATGTTGGACTTCAGCATCTGGTCAATCAATGCCAACCAGTCAGCCAGTTCTGTTGTAGTTTTATCAAGATCAGCAGGTGCAGAGATTTCCAAAGTCTGTGGCATTTGAGCAATGTTTTCAGAGCCAGAGGACACTAGCACCATCTTTTGGAGAACAGGGTATCCTAAACAATTATAACATGTTTTATATAATTTGTCAGCATTTCCTCTTCCCTCTAAAAAGTATACAGAATATGTGGTTTTAAGATTTTTAGATGTGTGGTCCAGCATAGTCTATGAAACTGGAAGTTGGGATCAGTAGTCCAACAGCATCAGGACAATACACATTCCCTATCCCTGCCTTAAAGGGTTGGGCTTCATAGAATCATAGAGTTGGAAGAGACCACAAGGTTTCAGGTTCAAAATAACTAACCACTTCCAAATATTCATATTCAAAATCTGGGAGTGAAGATTGAGCTTGTGCAAGGGAAAGGAAGGTATGGTGGTAACAGAGTGAAGGTTTGTTACAAAGGAAGGCGGGATCGATGTCTGAAAGCAGTGGTTCTGTTCCTTCCTCTGGGGCAGATTCCAGAGAATGGTGCTCAGGGACAGTTGCTCTACAAGGAACGAACAGTACTGCTAAATATTCTGTTTTTTGTTTTCTTTTATTAAAACGCACTGGGGAAAGGAACAGAAAAGAAAAAGGAAAGAGAAACATCCCCTGGAAATTCATACATATTTCAAAGTTTTGAAATTGAAGCAATATTTAGAACCATAGATGAAGAAACACTGTGGCATTGGTGTAATATACACAATGTACCTCTTTCTCTCTCTTTTAAATCTGTAATGTACATCAAATACTTTAAAACAATGCATTAACAAAAGGCAAGAAACATCTTACTGTACAGAGGAAACCCCAAATGCAACTTGAAGCCTAAATTCAGAAAGTAAAGAGCTTAATTGTGGTGTCCGACAAGGTACCGTCCTGTCCCCAATGCTTTTCATCATATATATGAAGCCGTTGAGAGAGATCATCCGGAGGCATGGGGTAGGATGTTATCAGTATGCTGATGACACACAGATATATTTCTCCATGTCTTGGTCATCAGCTTTGACTTCAGATGGTGTCTCTCCTCTCAATGACTTTCTTAAGGCCATAACGGACTGTATGAGCGAAAACAAACTGAAGCTGAATCCAGACAAAACAGAGGTACCTACAGCATTGGCTCTGAACCCAGGTATCAGGATACAACCTCCAGTCCTAGAAGGGGTCACACTATCCTCAAATGATTGTGTTCGCAGTTTGGGGGTACTCCTAGATCTGCTGCTTCACATGACAAATCAGGTGAATGCGACAGTCAGGAGTGCCTGTTATCAGCTTCGGCTGATATTCCAACTGTACCCTTTCCAGGAAGTCAGGGACCTTGAGACTATAATACACGCGCTGGTAACCTCACCTCTGGATTTCTGTAAAATACTCTACATGGAGCTACCCTCGTGCTTGGTCTGGAATCTTCAATTAGTACAGAATATGGCAGCCAGACTGGTCTCGGGCACAACTAGAAGAGACCATATTACTCTGATCCTAAGATCTCTCCACTAGCTGCTCATCAGTTTCCAGTCCCAGTTCAAGGTGTTGGTTATTACCTTTAAAGCCCTAAATGGCTTGGGTCCAACCTATCTCCAAGACCACCTCCTCCCATATAATCCTCCCTGTACACTCAGGTCCTCTAGGAGAAATCTGTTACAACCAATAAAAACAAGGTTGTCTACGACTGCCCTGAGGACCTTCTCAGCTGTTGCTCCCAGATTGTGGAATGGCCTGCTGGACGAGATCCATCATATGACCATCTTAAACAGCTTCAAATAAGCTGTTAACATGGATCTCGTCTGGCAGGCCTTTCCTGAATAGATGCCCACCACCACAGAGAATAAATTAGGTACTAATCTTGTTTCCTACCCTACAGTTTATATATTGTTTTTGCTTGTACACTTTTTAAATGTTTTAAATTGTTTTTTTATATTCATATGTTTTAGACTGCAAATTGTTTAATTCTATTTTACTGGGGGGAGGGTTGGGGGGGATATGTTATGTATATTTTTAATTGTTGTAAGCCGCCCTGGTTGCCTAAGTGCAGAGAGGTGGGATATAAATAAATTTTATTATTATTATTATTATTATTAATTCACAATTCCCCATTTGAACTATTGCTCTTCAAGAACAGAATGGTAGGAAAAGACTCACATAATGTACATCACAGAAACATCAACAGCAACCTCATTACTGTCAGGGTTAGTGAAATGTGCAAAAATTCATCATCTGATCAGCTTACCTAAGTAGCTGAGAACATTTAAAAGTAAATTGGCAAAATCCACAAACCAATAAACTGTCATCAAGGGACAAAGTCGCAATCTGCAATTGATCCTGGCTTGAGATCTGAGTAAGTTCCAGGAAGTAATATTTTTTTTAAAAAATCACTGGCAGCCAATGAAATGACTGTGACTCATAACCAAGCATAGGGATCCTCTGATTCATACAAATGGCTGAATACATCAATGCAGGTCTTTTAAAAGATGGATAACATGATAGGAACTTTTTAAATTGCTCATTCAAAGTCTTCTTCTTTTGTTAAGAAAATGTATCATATGTCCATTTGAAAAAGTACATTTAAACATATGGTCTTAACTACTTGGTATCACACCCTTTAACAGAAACAGCTGTCCTAAGCATTCTTTCCCCTCAAGATCAAACAAGTATTTATAATGAATCTGCCTTTTTAGTCAAATGCTAAGATTTAACCAACCCCGAGAAACACATTTTCTGCTCAGAACTCACCAGGAGGGTTTGCCTGTGGCACAAGATGGAGCTGATGAACATGCGTCTCCAGTTCTCTCACTCTGTTGGGTGCTTCTCTGAACAACTAATATGGGAAGAAAGTTTTATACCAGAAAAAGCAATGAGTCCATAATTAGTGTTACACTAAAGCACTGCCATTATAGAGGCACCTAAGCAAAAAAGCTGTCCCATCTCCATTATTCATTTCCTTCATCACCAAAGAGCCTAGAGAAGAAGGCATTTGCTTTCTGCTAATAATACAAACTGCAGTGGGTGTAGGATGCACGTTTGGGGATATCGTGTAAGAATTGTCTGCTCAACAAAATTTATTCAAAATACATTACAAATGATGGACAAGTGTAGTGTTTTTTAAAAAAAAAAAGAAAAAAGGTGCCCTGATGACCAGCTGCACAAACCTAACTCTAGCTTTAAAGTGGAGATTTTTCATCTTTACAGAACAAAGGACTGGAGCACACCTTCCTTGATCTAATAATAATGTTTTACTTTAAATGGGATAGGCTTCTTTTCTTTCTTTGGGGAAAGAAAACCTGTAACTACAATGTGACTAGATCCATAACAATAAATAGAGCAAACAGTCAACAGCAATGTAACTATTTGTATAAAGCAGAGCAACTTCTTTGAAACAAATCTAGTTGGATTGCTACAAAATCCAAAGCCACTCACAAGGTAGAGTTCCAATTGCTGTTTAACCCTCTCTCTTAAAGAGAGGTCCTGCACACTATGAGACACTGCTCACAAATGAACCTCTCCCTTCCAAATGTTGGTGTGTTGCATAAGGCTTGCAACCAAGCAATGGCATTCTAGAAACAGAAGTGGTCTACTAAAAGTTAGGCAATCTGACAAGAGGGAATAGAAAACTACTCTACCCTTCAAGCATGGAGAAAGGCACACATAGAGACCTCAAACTTTCAGAAAATGGCAGGACTGAGATGTAATAAAGTTATAATAAAAAGATTATTGAAAAGAAAAGAAAAAAAACACTGAATCCTCTTCTGCATAGGAAATCCTGTGTGAGATAATATGGAAATCTGACACCAGCTATAATTACATGAATGTTTCCCTTTAGTCATTTTCTCTTGAGATAAGGTCATCTTCAGAGTCTATGACATTATGCATGCCATCACAATGTAAAGAACATTACTGACTTAGACCATAAGAAGACAATATAATTAATATAAGACAATATAATTTTAATCATTTAATAATATGTCACTGTTTTACACTAATTTGTCCAATTCTCTACTCCTAAAGTTGCACAAAAATTCAAATGTATCTTGCAAGAGATTAATTAAGGAATCCATACCTTTTTCCACCTAATATTCAGGAACCTCAGTCTTTCAGAAATATTTTCTCTTTCTGGAGGCCCAATGCTTTTATTTGAGAGCACATCTGGTTCATTTCTGTTTAGCCATTTAAGTTTCTCTCCTTGCACATCCATCTCCTCAATCAAGCACTAAAGAGATTATGAGAATGTTTCAATCTGATAGAAACTAATTATTTCTGCATATCTGTGCTGTAATTCTAGGAAAGACTTCTAAAATCACAGAATGTAGTTCTGACACTAAAAGATGGAATTAAACATAAAAACTAAGCAGTTAATTTGTTTAAAAATGCAAATTCCTGTCTAAGCATGCTAAGAAACATTTGCGCAATGCCTAGTGCCAGAAAAAGGTAGTAATTAAGGAGGTTTCTAAAGGTGGTGATTCACTTTTTCAATTGATTACCCTCTACACTATTTATCATCACAAATATATTCATTTTTCAAAATCAGAAGTGGACATCTGGTCACTTCTGGGTTTAAGGGGAAAAATTGTTTGTTTGTTTGTTTGTTTATTGTATTTGTAATTCATGCATTTCTCACAGTCCAAGTGTTGGTTCCATACACAAAAAACTGGCCCCATCAGCTCTCTGCGATTCCTTAACCCTGCTTTAGATTTAACTTTCTTAAAAGAGAAGGGCTTCTTCCATTGGCAAAAGTCTCTTCGGTCCAGTGGAGGCTATCATTGGTAAAAGGGGAAAGAAACAATTTTCCTCTTTCCCAGTATAGCCTATACTACTTCCAATGCTGCTCCAAATGGTCCCTCAACACCCAAATCAGATTTTCAGAAGGCTGTGGGAATAACTGGAAAAAATTATTTACCCTCTACATCCCATCCCAATCACCATAGTTCCACTAATCATAATACCTCAGAATTTCTTCATGGGGTCTCAGAATCTTGTCCCAGACAATGATCAGACCCAACACTGTATTATTTCCATAAGAAAAAAATCACTTATTTTACGTATTGCATCATCTGGGACCACTTAGGATTCCCATTTTAGAAATGAACTAATCGTAAGACTGAAAGGATCTTTCTGATTTTTCAAATAATGATATAACAGAAGTTAATCATGTTTAACTTGGCATACAGGGTTGTACCATGTGTCTGTGAGCCAGTACCACAATGTAGACACAAAGGAATTCACCCTTGCCCTGAGGGGAAAAAACAAGGAGGAAGATTTAATTACAACTCAAAAGTAATCAACCACTATATGTAACTTGCCATTAATTCTCGTAGATTTTCTTCATGGCTGACTGTAGGTTTCTCACCCAGGGCATTTTCTACATTTTCTACCCAGCAACTAAATTCTTCTAGCTTTCTTGTGAAGTCTATTAATTGTTGATTTTCCATTTTCAATCTGTGGCACAAATATGATATGGAACATGAAACAAGAAAATCAGTATCAATACTGAAATACATATACTGTAAAAGGCAATCTAGGTAGAATCTGGCACTATGCAGCTTGCCTCCTTGGTACCTGTCATTTTAGTTTGATAGGGAAAATAGTTTTTAAGATTAGTAAACATTCTACATTTTAAAAAGTTAAAATTCAGCACAAATTACATTCAGCTTTATATAAATTGGTTATCTGGATCAATGTGTCGATTTGGTAGTCAAGTTTTCATTTGTTTGCTATCTGTTAGGAAGTATGAAAGGCAGCGGCAGCATGCATAAATCACTTATAAAATGTAATTTCAAAACATCAGTTCAGCACCCAAACATACCCTTATTTGATGAGCTATTCCATAAAACATAACAAGAAAAAGTCTTAGGTTTCCCTCCTTGCACATGCATTTCCTGGAAGCAGAAGTGATTCCTAATTGCTACAAAGCAGCCTTGGGAAACCTTTGAGAATCAGGCCATAAAAGTTTTTCAGTTAATGGCAAACAGCCTCATCTGAAGCTTCTAAAGGAACTTGCCCCCAGTGCTTCTCCTAAGATACCCCAAATGCTACCTGATCCAGTTACCTCTGTTGCCTTTCCATGACCTGAGAAGTGGTAGCTTTCCAGCGTTTATTTAACCCTGCTAGTTTCTCTTTCAAGAAGCTTCCATCTGTAGTGGAGAGTTTCTGTATGATTCCTTCCCCTGTTCTGTTCAGTGCTGAAAAGCTGGCCTGATGGCTGCTGACTCCTTCTTCAAGTTCCTGTCACAAATATAAAAACCAATTTTGAATTTTGTTGCTTAACCAATTTGACATGGATCTGTAGCCTGAAACAATGACTGAACCTGCAGTGCTTTAAAAAATAACCAAAGGAAAACAAAACAAAACCCAGAAGTTATATCAACGTTGCTTTTGGGAATGATTAGGCACTTGTTATTAAGAATATGTTAATGTATTCATGAATATCAAGCTATCAGTGACAAATGGCAAAGAACATACTGTTGAAACTAGGCCAGTATGAAGGCTTAACATATTAATACCCCTTAATAATTTTTTTATGCATATATACATTTGTTGTTGTTAACCGTCTTCTAGTCGATCTCTACACATGGTGACGACTCCCTATCTTCCACTGTTCTGCTTAGGTCCTACAAAGTCATACCTGTGACCTCCTTAATACTGGTTACATTTGATCTTAGCAAAAAGGGTGAGAATACACACACACAAAGAGAGAGAGAGAGAGAGAGAGAGAGAGAGAGAGAGAGAGAGAAGAGAGAGAGAGAGAGAGAGAGAGAGATACATTCTTTTAGCCTTTTTGGTAAGATATATAAACATGCCTTTAAGTTTCTGTACAATTTTTTAAACTCTGTACCAGTTTTATTTTGAGGAATCACAAAATGAATATGCTGCCTCTTCTTTGTAACAGTACAAGATTTCAGCTAGGCTAATTAAGGACATTGTTCCCATGATCTGCAGATATGATCAAAAACCCAAGGAAATTGAGAGAAGTCAGAAAAAGTCAGGCTCAAATATTCACATCCTTAACAACCAGAAAAGTTATTCCCTGTCACCAGAGATCTCTTCACCATAAAGTATAGTTAAAATTATGTAACAAGGCACAATAGTAAAATAAAACTCAGTGCTTTTTGTAGCTAAATGCTTTTTGTTGCCAAATTAAAAGGTGGGTTTGTGCATTGGATTACAACTCTGGAAAACTGGGCTGAAATCCCCACTTGGCCATGGAAACCAACTGCAAGGTCAGAGAGTCTTGAAAAACCTCAGTAATGTCACACTCCCTCGGTTTCACAGGAAGGCAAAAATAAAGCCACTATGAACATATCTTGCAGAAATTACTTGAAAGTGTATACAACAACAACACTTCTATCTAAATATAATCATAATGCAGCATGCCTTTAAGTTAACATTCTAATTTCAGTTGCTAGTCCCAACAACAGCAGATGTTGAAAGCAAAAGAAGTTACAAAAATGATGTAACTTTTAACAAGTCTCATCCATTCAATGGATCTAACTCTTGTTGGGAATAACATAATTTATGTCAATGAGTTTAAAGATAAGGTTTTAACCTGACGTCCATACAAATGTATTTAGGAGTAATCCTCACTGAATTAAGTGAGACTGATGTCAAGCAGATATGCATAAAATTGCACCAGAAGGGAAATACAGAAGTTCGATTATTTAAAACAAAAGTCTGACAAAACAACAGCAAGACAGACAATCATTAAAATATCATATTTATGAAGTATTTCTCATTCGTAAAATATCTCAGTATGCAGTTTTCATTTTTTTTCATCCATACTTGACTTCCTGAATGCTTTATCTCAGCTTCCAGTGGAGAAATGGCTTTAACTGTTGCTCGAAGATAACCTAATATATTTGGAGATTTCTAGATGGAAGTCCTGTTGCATGTTATAAAGTGGCTGCCTTTAAGGATGATGCAGAAACTTCAATTATACAGAATATTGGAGGCTATGAGTTTGGACTTATTTCATAGAATCATAGAGTTAGAAGAGACCACAAGGGCCATCCAGTACAACCCCCTACCATGCAGGAACTCTCAATTAAAGCATCCCCAACAGATGGCCACAATTTACCACAAATTATGCAGTCAAATTTCCCGCATTTGGGGAAATCGCAGGGGTCAGCACAGCCAGAGTGCAATGGATAAGTCTCAGAAAACCACCTTCATAATCATGGTGTCTCCCCTGACAGGTTAGTATTGCAAAGCATTTCTCCTGGCTTTACTGGACACAGTTTGAAGTGTCAGTTCTTATCTCTAAAATCAAAAACTTGATTTGGGTCTCAAAGATCATCAGGCACATCCCCTCCTACATAGGTTTCCTTCCCCTCCCTCCCTCCCTCCCCCCCAAAAAAGCATGTACACACATAACATCTAATGAGGTTTTGGTCAAGCTTGTACTATTTATGAAATGGAGGTTTGCCTTTAATGAGAGCAGGGGCTTCTCAACAGCAAGCTCAGCCCTTTATTCATTCTCTCCTAAGACAGAGATCTGTAAAGATACCTCCTTGTTTGTTTGCTTGTTTGTTTTTAAGTTCTTAGATGCTGTGGAAACCTTGAGGAACTGCAGGATAAAAAATAATTCAAAATGACATAAAATATAACAGTCTGCAACATCTAACTAAGGTCACAGGATATCCACCTTCTACCAAGAAGGAGGTCTCCAGATGGAAGAGGGAGCCTCCCCTTCATTGATTCTACCATCAGTGCTGCAATAGTGGTAACAGCTAGAAAAGTAAGCATTTGGGAGAGAACCCTGGATCTACTGGATCCAGGCCTGACTATTCCTCCACCATACCTCTAATTAGAGAAGGAAAGGAGCCAGACTTGGCGATATCATGCTGATTTCCACTCCTTCCACCCCACTCCCACCATGCCACTCAGTTCTTGTCAAAGCTTTGGATGTGGAGGATTCCCCACTTTTCTTTGCCTGATGTCCACAGGATTGCCCTGTCATGGGACAGAAGTAGAGAACAGGCCACCCATAAGTTAAGCACTTTTAATAGTGCTTCCATCCTGGCACACATCATTAGTATTGTGGAGAAAGGATTCCAAAATAAATGTTGGCATTTGCATTTTGATTAATATTGAAAAACACAGTACAGGCACTTTCATATAAATGAAAAGCCAGAAGATCAAAAGCTGTACAGTTGGCAGCTGCACTATCAAAATAATTTGGAAGCCACATCCATAATCTGGCATCACAATTTCTCTGTATTTAAAATAATTGGTTCTAAGGAATTATTTCATTTTGTCAATACATCAACTGCAAATGACAATTGAGAATACAAAATTACTTTTCTATATTCTTCTCAATAACAGAGCTAAAAGTAAAGGAAACAGCTTGTTGTCTTAACAGAAATTCAGAGCAGATACCTGCTGGTGTATCCTTACTGTCTCTATATCCAGGCTTCCATCTGCAGCATGGGCTTCAGCCAGCAAACCTTCTGCTTCTGTTAACCACTGGGATAGATCATTGAGATCACAATGGAACTGCCTCCACTCTTCCACAGACTTATCAAAACAACTGTATGAAACAAGCGGGGGTGGGAAACAGTAATTTTCTAAGTGTATTTCAAAAACATTAGTCTTTTATTTCCTTTGCAAAATAGAAACTAAACTTTTTTAAAAAAAAATCTTCATGCTGTAGGACTAACATGACATTGCACAGTCATTTAGCCAACAGAATCAAACATGGGAGGTCAGATTTAGTGGCATGGAAAACAAAGATTGATTAGGCACTAGCTCCAACCTTAAGGAAAACTATGCACACATCAGCAACTGTAAAAATGATTAATTAACCTTGATTTTATTCCTTTTTATACCTTCGATATCGATCTATTTATGAATGAAAGAAATATTCTCCTTTAAGCATTGACCTTCGGTTATTCCATCCAAATACTATTTTTACCATTTAGAACAGAGTTGGGAACAGTCAAAGAGTAACTGCAAAGAGGATGCAGCAAAACTGGTTCACATCAAGTTTAAATCGTATTCTAAAATCAGATTTACCCATAGACCTACACCATATATACTCGACTATAAGTCGACCTCGTGTATAAGTTGAAGGCAGGTTTTGGGGGGGGGGGGGGGGAATCTGGATTTTGATATAACCCATAGATAAGTCAAGGGTAAAACTTTGTGGCATATAACAAAACAAAGTTTCCAGCAGAAAAGCAAAGGAAAACCATGCCAAAGAGCTTGCAAAATTTCAGCAAGCATAAGTGTTTGTGCTTATACTAAAGGCAGGATGGGTGAGAGAATAGAGTGGGAGATATTGATTCCAGGACAGATTACGCTCTTACCTTTCACCGGGGAATGGTTTCTTTTCTTGGTAAGAGTTAAAGTACAGTATTTACACTGACCTGTGGATAAGTCAGCTGTTTTTTTGGGTCAATTTTTTTCCCTAAAAATTCTAGACCAATATGTGAGTATATACAGTAACTATAACTTACTCCTTTAAGAAATACATCAAGAATCAGTTGCAGGGAAGTCAAATACTATAACTGAGGATCAGAATGAGGCAAGTCTTCTCCAAGAATGGAAAGGTTCAGAATGAGAAATGGCTTCTCCCAAGAATGAAAAAAATGAAGAAAATCCATGCTACAAATTTAGCAACAAAACTGGCACTTATTTGCAGGCAACTTTTTACATACCACCACTTAACAGTTTTCAATTTCTTATAAATAGAATCTAGTTTTCAAAACAATGGTCAGATTTTTGAATATACAGGAAATTGCATGACCTTTTATTTAAAAGAAGTGGATAGGAATTATGCCAGCCCTCAGATGTTGTTGGACTGAAAGCCTCAGCTGCCTTATCCAATAGAACCAATGGACAGAAATGCTGGAAGGTGAAGCCCAACAACATGGGGAGGGGTGGTTGTCTAATTCTCACACCTGCTTCAAAGGGGTGTGTGTGTGTGTGTGAGAGAGAGAGAGAGAGAGAGAGAGAGTTAGGTTGTAAGATACTCCAGAGCAGTGACACTATTAGCCCTAGGTTTCTGACCATACGTAAGATACTTCTACTTTTTGTTCCACTCTAAATTAAGTGTGGGACAGCAAGTCTCAATCAGAACCCTAGTGAAGAGGTAAGGGTACTTTCCCACTTCCTTCGTACTATGGTATTAATCTGAATCAGGCCCAATACACTTGCAAAATAGTAATAATAAATAATAAATAAATAAAAATAATAAAAATTTTATTTGTACCCCGCTTTTTGTTAAAACAATCAACAATCAAAGCGGCTTACAGTGTTAATCCATTTCAGCATAGTAGTCTATTACTGATATAGATCAATATCTTGCAAAATGAAGTATACACATGGTGGGCTTCGTTCAGATCTAGTTGCAGTATACAGTAAAAGGGAGAAAACATAAGGTCTTAAGAGGAAAGTAGTATCTATTTATGGTTATGTCTACTTTACCCTCAGTAAAGATCTTTGTGGACGATGTGCCTTGGTATGCCTACTGCACTAAGCTTGAGTCCTAAGAGGCCTGCATTAGGAATGTCTAATCCTGGCCAAAAAGAAAGAGTGCTAACTAGTCAGTGTTGACAGAGGCTAGGAAAGGACACTCAACACTAAAAATTATAACATACTCTACTAAAATAATACAGTGAAGTACCCTATCATTCACATACAAATGAAGACAAAAGATTTGTATATGCCAACTATGTGTCTAAAACATGACTATAAACATGATGCAAAAAGTCAGGTTAAATAGTGATATAAGCAAATCCATATGCTCATATTGACCACCATTAGCTTTACAAGGGTAACCTCTGAAATATAATAAATGTCAATAGAATTCCAGGTCTTATTTGCATAGTTTCGAACAATGGTTTATCCTTCAATAGACTGGCAAGAAGAATCAATCCACTATACTTTCTCAATTAACTACAAAATTTTATTTCATTTTTTTAACCAGAGAAACTGTTTTGAATGCTTAATAGTTAATATAATATGATTAGTGAAGTTTGCAAATGGATAATAAGGCACTAAGTTTTGTCACTGATGTACCCAAATTAGTAAAGTAAGAGCCAATTTTTTGTCTTAATATTGGCTATGCAGAAAGAACATTCAGGATATTACACAACAAGAATTCAGATATGCTGCAGAACACAAAGAGAGAAAGAAAGAGTTATTGCTGAAAATAGGCTGAAAACGGAAGGATGGGGATTGACCAAATTGACCAAATTCCAGACTATTTATGGGGACTCCTCATAGATCCTGTAGAAATAGGCATGGTTTCCCATCCCTGTGTCTTTAGACTGAGGAAATTGGGGTTCTTTGGTATTTGTCAGCTAATCTATGTCTGTTTGGAGGTCTCTTTTATCAAATTCTTGTCTCATGGGCTTCCAAATCATGAATTATGGTAGAGTCCAAACAGGTAGAGTAAGCATTAACACTCCACTTCAGCACTCAGGATATTCACATGGGATACTGAGTAGGCTTTCCATTACTCTTTAAGGCTATTTATTTTATGCACTCATGGATATACAAACATACATGAGATAGCTTTGGTCGCCTTGGTGGATTACATCTGCAGGGAACTGGACTATGTCCCTGTTGGTTCTCCTGGATCTCTCGGCAGCTTTCGATACCATCAACCATGATATTCTTCTGGGCCACCTCTCGAGGATGGGACTTAGGGGTACTGTTATGTAGTGGTTCTAGTCTTTCTTGCCCCTCTCTTCTCGGCTTGTTTTATGTCCTTTCAGCCAACCACATTAGAAATTGACTAGTCGCCATTTACACAAACATTACTCTCCTCCAGACAGGAGGAGTTCTTCAGGGTGTCTTGGCTGCCTTCCATCAAGTTGTGTCAGTCATCTAATTGCATCAGCTGGTACTTTTTAACATGGCATCTTTTGTGGGGGTTCTTTGTAGGTCTACTGGCATATTTTCTTACTAGCTTATCATCTGTTTTTATTAGACTGGCTTTACACCTGAAACTGCCTATGTTCTTAGTAACACACACACGTTCTACAATACTCAAAGCTTTCTGCTTTATATTTTAGGTTTTATAAACACAGGATTTAAACTTCTGGAAACTTTAATTTCACAAACCATAGTCCAGATCAGTGTTCAATCTGTATTACCATTAACTGCCATGAAAGAATTAACCAAGATCAGCACATAGTTTTCTGGTACGATGGTGGAAGATGTTTTAAAAAGCATATCAGAAAAGTCAGGCAAAGAAAACAAAATCTCCTCCTAAGACCGGATCTGAAAAATTGGTAAGAATTACATCTAGTCTTGCCTGTTTGCTCTACCCATACTCTGTTCCCTTAGCCTTGCCCACTGATGAAGTAAAACCATTGGAATTTGCCTCCCAAACTAAAAAGAGAGTTCCCCATCTTCTATTATTATTATTATAAAAATCAGCCTGGTTTCACCCACGTTTAGCAGATTTAACCTAAAAGAAATGTAAAATAATAAAATAATAAAATCTTTATTTTTATCCTGCTTTTTGCCAGGCAATCAAAGCGGCATACAACAGGCTAAAATATATCCATATATACATGCCTCCCCTTAAAACAAGATCAAACTAACATTTTAAAATCCAAACAAATGTCCTGTCTCTATAGAAAATGCAGAACACCACCTTGTCACTGCCTCTGCACTATCCCACATAACATATAATAGAAATCAATTGCTTTTCCTCTGTTTCTTTTTAAATACAAAATATACAGAGTCCTCTTATTTACCTTTTGCGATCATTATACATCCTGTTAATTCTGTCCCATTCTGCATTCAGCTGTGTTAGTGAGTCTCCTATTTGTATAGCTTCAGGTCCAGATGCTTCCAGTATAACATCCGGTTGTTTTTCATGAATAATTGCAATCTGATCACCAAGTTTGTCCAACATGTCTTTTATGTTCTGTAAGCAGAGTATATCAATAATAATGTGGAGATGTTCAACAAGGCAGCATCAGCACCCAATTAAGATTGAGAACCAGCTGGGAAAATGGAGATTTGATTAAATGACAAAAAGCATTAACAATATATAAATTTTAATACCTTTTTGTGGGTATAAAAAAGCAAACTTAATTCTAGCCAATAGGTTTTATAATTACATTTTAATAAAGATTTTTAAAAAACTTTCCATCCTGTGAGATTAGAATTCATACATCATATGATGGAATGTTTGATCATGTGTATGTTTTCATTCCCACAGAAAAATACTTTTCCTGTATTAGACAATCATTTTACATTACAGTATTTCTCTCTCTTTCTGGCTCCATCAGAGTGTCTTGTTCAGGTCCTTCCCCATCACACAAATACAAGCATAGTCCCCAGCACGTGCATACATACACATATGTATATTGTCACACAGAGAAGTATATACACACAAGCTTTTTACACTGTGATACTATCAAGAGAGAAATACTATACTCCTGTGGAGAGGGAGTCTACATATTCTCTCCTACTGGCCATCCCAAGGATTGGTAGCTTTTACTGGCCCCATATTCCAGATGTGTAGTGAGTGAAGAGGTGGGTACTGTGTTGAAGTCCCTACTTCTCTTACCTTGATCACACCAGCTAGGACACAGGGAAAGGGGACACACAGAGTCCTCTCTTCCCTTGAGCTTGAAAGTCTACACCCTAGGAAGACTCTTCTTGTCTTGGCAGCACTTCCAAAAATACTTGAAAGTCAGTATTGCCTCATAAGTACATTAAAATATTTATATATAACAAATCCAATGGCAACATTATGGTAAAAATGGGTGACTAATATAATAAAATCAGGCACACATGTATATATGAACCACAAGGCTACAAATTTCCTACATGATGACAACCTGGGTTTAGTCAGTTTTGTAACATTACGGATTGGCTTGTGTAATTAGGCCTTTAATAAACAATAACTACTGTTTTAAGCACAGATTTCTGTTTTCTGACCTCATACTACATTTCATTTTTCAGTACCTTTAATGAATCTTCTTGAGTAGAGAAATCCTCAAAAGCACCAGAATGAAGTTCAGGAGCATTTAGTAAGAGCTCAGCATCAGCTATAGCCAGCAAAATCTTGTTAATTTCTACCAGGTATTCTGCAGGGAATGGAGATACTCTGGTTGCTGATAAATGAGGACCTTGAATCTTTTCTGGGGTTTCCTAAAGCAAAAGAGAAAGAACTTAAATTTAACTAAGAGCCTATAAAAATGAGAAGAAAGGGTGGCCACGTCAACCAAATGGCGCAGTCACGATGCGCCTGGAAAAAGGAACCACGAAACGCAGCTCCTTTTTGCGCCGCTGCCGAGGCACCATTAGCGCCCTGGAGTGGCATGGTGACGTCCCTTGTGCGCTGCGCTGTTTGGACATAGCACGAGGCACGTCACTGTTGTGCACATCATCTGAACGCGTGCACACCAAGATGGCACCCGGACAGTGTGCAGATGCTCCACTCTCCCGAGCCCTAAAATAAGCCCCAGGCCGGCATTATCTCTTTTAAACTGACCTCATTAGAAAACCAAACAATATTACATTTATTTGTAAGTTCACACTTGTACTTTCACTGTATGCCATCCTTAATGTCAATTCAAGTTACAAAAAAACCCTGAAGAATAAATGGAAAGATATTGGGGGCGGAGCACATAAGCTGATTAAAACACTGACATACCATCCCAAGTGAATCTCAGCTATAATTACCTGGTAGCAAGTCTCCTGTACCTAGAGCAAGTACTCCTATAAATAATTTTCCTTCCTTCTTCTTAGATTCTTTTTTTTTAATGAGTCATTCTACAAATCAACAACATCACAAAATAATGTAGCAATATTTCAGTTGAGAGATGATCATCCCTTCCCAATGAATCAGCTGCTGTTACAGGAAAGAATAAAAGATTTCCCCAACCGACAATGCCCTGAATTTCCAGAAATTCTTTTCAGACTTCATGTGTGTGTGTGTGTGTTTATTATTATCATCCTCAGCTGATGCAGAGGTTTAGAAAATGAAAACATGTCAAAAACGGTAAAAAGGCGAAGCAATGAAAATGGAAATTGTACTAGCAATTCATGTGATAACTTTGTCTGATTTTAACCCAGAAAAACCTGACAAACATACATAAATGTACGAATCCTTCAGAGCAGGATATAAATAAATATACTACTACTTCTGCTACTACTAGTAGTAAGTTCTTCAGCTGCCAGAATATTCCTTGTTGGTTTTTACTGCAGCAGAACATGGCTATAGCTTTAGAAAATTTTGTACATGCTAATGTATAAGTCTATAAATTTTAGTCAAAAATTGACTCCTCTCAAAAACCTGAGTTGATTTATCCATGTGTCAATGTATGTACTACACTTTACATCTTATTAAAAAAAACATCTACTCCCTTCTATGAGTAGAGTGATGAAAGGTGAGAACTTAGTCCGTCCCAAGACAACCTAAAAGGAGCACTGACCCCTCTACTCTCTCTGTTCCGCTTCTGATTTTTATTTTATTTTTTTTTATTTTTTTTATTTTTTTGGAGGCTTCAGTGGGAAAATGGCAGATATCCTGCCCTCTTCCTAGAGCAGCTCACAGTATTAAAAGAACAAACTAATAAATTCATTACACCATGAGGCTTGGTGGACTAACTCCCATTTCCTTATATGTTATATGCAGGAATTATCTAAAATTGAGATTTAAATGCAATACTCATAGCTAAGGATGGGTTTAACAAAAGTGAGATCAGAAGGAAACTGAAATACTACATCGAATTCCCTCTGATTCCTTAATTAACAATCCCATCTCTAACTATGTACTCTGTACTTATATTATCTGATTTCATGAGTCTAAACAAGTAGTTTGTAACAGTGCTACACAGAGTGGTGGTCCTTGGACCACAGCCAGTCCCTGACACAGACGCTGCTTGTCCCTGGCAAGTTTCCAGGAAAGAGAAAAACAATTGTGCTCAATGGGCACAAACTTAATGCCTGTCCTATCACACTGGAAAAAATAATTGCTGGTTCCCCACATCAGATAGCCTCGGAATTATTGAGCTATAATATGCAAAAGTCTATGTTACAGTCCTCGTGTATCAGGATAAAACAAACTTGCACTGAGTTAGTTGCGAGTGTTTACCCTATTAGCACACCAATGTACTGTGGTTTAGCAGCAGGATTAGCAATATGGCTAAGGTTAAACAATTCTTATATTTCCTGTACCCAGAGATAATCCAAGTGTTCTCCCCACCACAAAGAAGAGGCCAAGCTACTGACAACCAGAATGTGCTAAAGCTGCACCTTTGGAGAGAGAAAAAAACAGGCAAAGCAGCTTAACATTAAACTGACTAAAGAAATTTCTGGTAGAAATTTCACTGAAACCATTCACTCAGTCTGCATTAAAGGGGGAGGGGTGAGTCAAAATTTTATGATGGGAGCCCATTCACACTAAAGAATTATAATGCTTTTGTTCCACTTTGATTCCACCCCTATGGGGTCTGGAATTTGATAAGGCACCGGTGTGCTCTGGTTGAGAATTTCAAATGCCTCTCTCTCAACTGTCAGCCCCAGGATTCCACAGCACAGAACCAGGACAATTAAAGAGGAATAATAGCAGTATAATTCTGAAGTGTGAATGGCCTAAAAATATTAGAATTAGGACTGAAAATAGAACAGCAAATTCTACTACAGTAGTTACATTTTGAATAGTAAGTGCATTTCTATGTACTAGACTTCTATTCCTCCCAATAATCAAGACAATAACAAGCTATTTTTTCCCGAAATAAAACTTATAATGCAGGTACTGAAAATGCTCCAAATAACTTTTTAGCAAAAAGAAAAAAAGCTTAAAAATAGACCTTCAGTGCCATGTTCCTTCTACCTCTTCCTTCCCTTCCTCTAGAAACTTAATACAATTTTTGGAAAGGAAAAGGAAATGGCGATAAGAGGGCTTTTGAGCCACTTCAAGCTCATATGAAATATGGAGAAATGATGTGTTGAACTCATAACAGCTTTGGGATTTCTGAGCCAGGAGATGAACATTTTGACCTCTCCCCACCCATCCCTGAAATTCTTCTTCACCATTATGACTGATTCCCTATTGATGAACTGCCTACAAGAGGACAAAGAAAGCTTACAAAACACTATACCAAACTGTAACTGAAGTAAACAGAGATGTGTCTATTCTCTCTGACATCTCAAGCAATAAGTGGCACGTCTTCCACACTACATTTGTGGAGAAGAGAAGCAACATGCAAGAAGCTAGAAGGGAATGCTGCTGAGTTTAGAGGAGCTTCCCAGCTGCAACATTCACTCCTAGTTGAAATCATTCTTTAAGGCAGAAAGAAAGAAAGGATGAGGAAAATAAGAAAGACAAATATTTTGAGGTGCCATATCTGAGGCTCATACAGTCTCCATTGCAAGCAGAAAGGGCTGGTTTAGGAGTTGAAGGAAAGGAACTGAAGGAGAGGTTGCTTTGCATTATGATACTGCCTCCTGGCCAACAAGGAGAGTAACGTTTGTCAGATGTCACTAGAGGTGTGAGGAACACACTGGGTGACACCGTAAGGGGATGTGTGACACCACTGCTCCCCAGATGTCTGCCTTTTGACAGAAATGACTGTGGCATTCACCCATGCCCCTTTAGAACCCTACTGCTCAGCAGACACGAAGAATTCATTGAGATGAGGCTCAGTGGGTGAAGATGGAGAAGCCTGAGGGTTGCTGTTGTTTTAATTACTCTTTTTAAATTATCTTTTAAAAATCACATCTTATCAAATTTTTAACTACAGGAAACTATGTAAACATAAATACATTTAGTCTGTGCGTATATTTTATTTATAGGCATACTTTTAATTTTGCTAGTTGTTTATGTCACAACAATTGCCACTGCATTCAGTGATATAAGGAAATTACAATTTACAAGTAACATTGGTAGAAAAAGTATTACTGAGGATTTTTTAAGGTATGATATAGGAGAAGATTATTAGGGGGGCACCATAAGTTACCACAGGGGGTGACATCAGCCATAGTGATGCTACAGCTGCTTGGCATGCTTGCCCCTACATTGGGAAATGGGCATCACTGATTTGGGAGTAACACTGAATGATTTAGGAAAGACTAGAATGGAGAAGAAAAACAGAATGCTAAGAAACAAACCAATAGGTAGAGAAAATAAGTAGAAAAACATTTTTTGCAAGTAGTCCTAGAACTCTGAGTCACCTGATAAAGCTGATTGACAGTAAGTTCAAGACCGACAAAGAAGGGCACTTTACGACATGGTAGCTGCTAGTTAAATGCATTAAATTATTATATGGACCTAGGCAGGAAACCTGTTCCTCCAGAAGTTGTTAGGTGTTCAAACCCCATCAGCCTTGCCAGCAGGAACAACTGTTTGAGATAATGGGGAATGTAACACCTCATGACTGGAAGCAATGTGGGTTCCCACCCCACGTAAGAATACATTCACAGAGGTCACAAGCTATTAGTTATGACAGTCAAATAGATACATATTCTTCAGAAGTGTTCTTTTGAGTACCAGATGCTGTTGACAAAAAACAGTAGATGGTCACCTTCATGCCTGGCTTGTGAGCTTTCAGAGGCATCTGGCTAAATGCTATTAGTAACATAATACTGGATGAGATGGACTTTAGCCTTGTCCCAAAGGCAACTCATTCAAAAGGGCACAAAATTAACTGCTTCTATTCATCAAAGTTGCATCTCACCCTTCCTCCAAGGAGCTTAGGTTGGTATATGAATGGTTATTAGGCCAACCCCATACCAGATGCAGAGAAATAGATAATATCCCCAACTGGAATGTTTCTAAAGCATAAAGTCAATCAAAAATAGCCATGAAAAGGTGACTGTTCATTTTTCTAAATTACTGTATACAGAACTGAATCATCAGAGTCTAGAACAAAATGAAGGTCAAAGTCCCCAAAAGGGAAGTGTTAGTCATAGTACTATTGATCAAATGTTTACCATTTGTCATCTATAGCGTGTCAAAGATAAATAAAAAATTAACCCATCACATGTCTTATGGAGAATACTCTGTTCAGAACAAAAGGCAAACATTATGATTTTCCACAATAAAATATATATATTTGCACTGGAAAATAAAGTTTGGCCAATTCATCTTTTCTTAACAGTTTGGGCACTATAACACATTAGCGCTTCATCTTATTATTATTAGGCTTTATTTATTTAGCGCTATCTCCCTCTGAGGCCTGGCCCATGGCAGATGGACTGGAGGGAGGGCCCTGCTGCTTACATTGGCTAAGGTTGATGGTGTTGGGCCTGCCTTTACACTCCCTCCGAGGCTGAACAATGGCAGATGGCATGGGGGAGGGCCTTCTTCTTTAGGCTAGGTATTTTAATGTTGTGAAGCTGCTCTGAGTCCCGGTTCTGGGAATGCTTCCCTGAACAAAGTGGTCTTTAACTCTGTTTTAAAACTGGCTAGAGAAGTAAGGAGCCATGCTCGTAGGGGAAGAAGGTTCCAAGAGTGAGGGGCAGCAAGTGAGAAGGGACGAATCCGGGATGACGCAGTGGAGATCCTAGACTGGGACAGGAGACCTTGACTACCAGAGCGAAGGGCACGAGAAGGAGTGAGAGAAGAAAGAAGCTCAGATAAATAAGGAGGGGCCAGTCCATGGAGGGCTTTGAAAGTCAATAACAAAAGCCTGTACTGGATGCGGAAGGGGAAGGGGAGTAAATGAAGGGAGGAGAAAAGAGGGGAAAAAATGGTCAAAGCGGCGAGCGGATGTGATAATGTGTGCAGCTGAATTTTGGACAGAGATTAAAGGATGAAGGTGAGAGAGAAGAAGCCCTATGAGAAGAAGATTGCAATAATCTAGTTGCGATACCACTAGAGCATGGACCAGAGTCTTGGCAGTGGAGGCTGAGAGGAATGGACGGATCTTAGCAATGTTGTAAAGAGAGAATCTACAGGCCTTGGCAGTGGCCTGGATCTGGGGAATAAATGACAGAGAGGAATCAAAAATTAAACCAAGACTGCAGGCTTGCTGAACAGGTTGAACAGAAGTGTCATCAACAGAAACAGAAAAGGAGTATTGAAGGATGGGCTTAGGTGGGAAGACAAGAACCTCTGTCTTTGACATGTTGAGCTTCAAGCACTGATGTCACATCCACTAAGAGATAGCAGTCAGACAAGATGAAACTTGCTGTTCAAGCCCTGGCGAAAGGTCAGGGGTGGAAAGATACAGCTGAGTGTCATCGGCATACAGATGATAGGAGAAACCACAAGAACCGATGAGTTTACCTATGGACAATATGTCTAGAAAAAACAAAAGGGGACCCAGGACAGAGCCCTGAGGAACTCCAACAGATAAGGGAAGAGAGGAGGAAGTATGACCACCCGTGACCACTCCAAAAGATCTGTCTGACAAGTAAGATTTAAACCAGTCTTCTGAGCTCTCTACATTTAAGTATTCAGGCACTTTGCAGATGTTCTCAATATGCACATAGGATGTGGGAATGGGATTCAAAAGTGTTCTCTCACCACGCCTGACATTGCACAGTAGAGTAATTTCTGAAAAAGACTTACAAAAATGGAGTCCAATGTGCCTAAACCACACCTGTATCTTACTCCAAAAATGCAAAATGGAAAAAAGCTGCTGCTCTCCTACTGCATAGCAACAAATAGTAATACATACATTAATCAAGAACAAAATCCTCCTTTGTAGGAGAGTGTAAATGTGCATCACAATCAAGGAAAAACTACAGGGTACTGGATTCACATTCCACATAGAGGAAGATGAAGAAATTAGGGCCAGAGAAGGACTATAATAAATGAAATAGAGACAATGATGCTGCATATGAAAATAAAAACTAAGTAGGGCTTGAAAGAATGCATCAGTACCTAAAAATGGCTATCTTTTGGCTGACATTCATCACGTAAAGAAAAGCACAGAAAGGAAACAGGGAGTATAGGAAGGGATGTAGTTTTGTGACAGACAACTCCATTTTCTAACCACACTGAATGTTTTTATCAGGCCGGTTCCGAGTACTCAGGAAGAGATGTTGAAATAATACATTGCAGTACTGTTATAGTGTTCATTATTCTTCCTCAGTTCTTTCTTCCATGAGCAGGAACCTAAAAAGGTTACGGGGAAAATTTTGGGATCTGGGTGCATTGGGTGCCTCACTGGAAAATGGCAAATGTTAAAGTTCTTTCGCAGTCATACATTGTACATCAGTTGTCTGTCTTTGTCATGCCATACCTGGATGTGGAGTCGAAGGGTTTAGTAGCAGCCTGTGCCAATGAATTCCAAGTACTGGCTCAAGACTTGACTTGGAATGACTCTGTCCTGATGGATGAATTCTGAGAAGGCCTGGCTGTGTAGGGTCTAAATGAGCTAGCCCACATAGACCCTCCAGTAAATCTGAAGGCTCTTATCCAGAGGTGCATCTGAATTAAAGGCTGCCTGGACAGTTGTCACCAGGCTCAATGCTGCTCTGGACCAAGGACCAAACTTCTCAGCACCCTTACACCCAGCTCTCCTTCAGAACTGTCACCGTCCCCCAAGGAACTCATGCAGTTAGGAGGAACCAGTTCCCAGCCATCGCCACAAGAAAAGGACCACAGAAAACAGGCTTCCTTTGTTTACAGTATATACTTGACTATAAGTCTACTCACGTATAAGTCGAGGGCAGGTTTGGGGCCAAAATTAGTAATAGGCAGCCAGTGGAGTGATTATATGGTCACTCCTGGTTTTTCCAGGTAACAGCCTGGCTGCCATGTTTTGTATTGCTAGTCACCAGGAAAGGAGGGTTGAAAGCAACAAACAGCCAAAGAGTGCTTGGGAGATTTATAGGCAGTGATTTCAAGATCCCAGGTGCCTGATTTGGTCAGTGTCCCTTACTTAATAACTTCTGTGAGTGGGTGTAATCTTTCTTTGTTCCCTTGTTGCTCAAAGAATTGTGGCAATTGATCTTCAACATCTGCAACCTCCTGCTGGTGAGGCCCTCTGCCTCAACTTGCCCACTCCTCACAGAGCCTTGTTAACAAGAACTCTGCTGATGGTAACAGGTTTCAACACCATTATCAAGACTCTTTGTTTGACACTTCCATGACTCTTGACCTCTGGCTGTTGAACTGGGTTTGATCTCTTCATCTACTCACTTTTGACCTTAGTGATCAGCTGGATGGACTGCTTGATCTCATACTATGAATTGAACTGGAATTGGCTCCAATGCATTTCTTTCAATGAAAAATGTCTACAATGTATAACAATTGCATTCTGTCAAAAAAGAATCCATTGGGAAAAGAAGGAATCACTTCCCCTTTGAAAAAACTAAGCACTCTCTTTTCACACACAAAAAATGCACTTAGACCATCTCATCATGGAGAAATCATCAGGAGAGGCCCTTCTCTCAATCCCACCACCATCATAAATATGATTGACGGAGGCATAAAAAACAGCTTTTATTGTGGCTGCCTACAGGCTTCCCAGAGAGACCAGAATGGCCCTTCCTTGTTGTCCTTCTGTCAGCAGGCTAAACCTTCCTGTTCAGACAGGCATTTAAAAGAGAACGTTTTTAAAGATTAGACAGGGTTCTTGCATTGTTTTAAAGTGCTTTGAACATTTTTACCTTTTTAACTGTACTTTATTTTTTAACATGTAATTTGTTTTATTATTGTAATAATTTAATTCCATTTTAATGTACCATTTTTGTATAGTTTTAATTGTACTGTTTTTAATATTGTAAGCCACCCTGAATTCCAGTTTTGGGGAAATGGTGGGATAGGAGGAGGAGGAGGAGGAGGAGGAGGAGGAGGAGGAGGAGGAGGAGGAGGAACCTTCAAACTGTAAGCTGTAAAGACTGCCATCATCCCAAGTGCTATACAACTATGCTAAAATCAGGCAGACTGCAACTATTCAGGAAAATTAATTATCCCTCTAGGTTTTTTCTAATTATGAAAAATAACTCATAAATATTGGGGGGGGGGGGATGAAAACAGAAAATAAAATTTGACAGGAAGAGAATCAACTCATCTGGTATGTAACCAAAACAACCAATAAATGGATCCTAAAGCAAATGAATCCTGGACGCTCCCTAGAAGCCAAAATGTCCAAACTAAGACTACTGTACTTAGGACATATCATGAGACAACATGACTCACAGAGAAGATTATAATGCTTGCTAAAGGGTAAAGCAGTAAGAAAAGCGAAAAACTAATTTAAAGGTGAAGAGACTCAGCCACGGAAGCTACAGCCCTCAATATGCAAGACCTGAGTCATGCTGTTGATGATAGGGTGTCTGAGAGGTCTCTCATTCATAGAGTCACCACGTCAAAGCCAACTCAACAACAAAAAACTCAATCCACTTTCCAACACTTGACATTATGCCCTCTCCCTCCCAGTATCTGTAGACAGAGCATGAAAATCTGGAAGAGGACGGCTTATGTGCAAATATCTGTGCATGTTTACGTCTCCAATGGAATGCTACTAGTGTAGGGATTCCTTCCTCCAGAGATTCATGTTCATACCACAACAAACACCATTTCAATGTAAGAACTGTCTCCAATAGACCCATATGTTCCTCACAGTGTTCAATACAAGTGTGAACAGACCATATTTTGCAACTAGTTGTGCAAATATATACAGTGGGTATCTTCTGAGAGCCAGCATGCTGTAATGGTTTGAGCATTTGACTACAACTCTGGAGACCAGGGTTCCAAGCACCACTTGGCCATGGAAACTCACTGAGTGACCTTGACCAAGTCGTAATCAGCCTGAGAGGAAGGCAAAGGCAAGCATGCTCTGAACAAATACTGTCAAGAAAACTGTAAGAAGATTGCAATAAGTCAGAAACAACTTGAAGGCACATAATAACAATTTTCTGTAGTCAGTTTCTTTCTTTTTTTAAAGTACTATAATCAGAAGTTGAGTTGAGTCTCCGATCAAGAGGGAAACTTATTTTACAGTTCTAGCATTCCCAATATGGGATGGGATACTTTATCATCACACACACTTAACAGAGCATAGGAACCACACAACATCTGATGATTTAGGCTGCATATAGGCTTTGTAGAATCTTATGGATTAGATTATATTACACAGAAGTTCATGATATAATAAATGATGGGGTCTTTCAGGTACCACATGCATCCTTGTTGGTTTTGCTCTAACTAAGGAAGTGGCAAGACATTTATTTACTGAAATGAAACATTTGAGATGGACATGTTAAACCCATTCCCCTAAACTAAATCACCTCTCTCCAAGACACCATGTGGAGAAAATGCAGGTAGCTGCCACTAAAACAGTACTGAAGTGGGAGAACATTATTATTCTATGCTACATAGGTGCACCGCAACATTTTTAACATTCCCTAATTCAGTGTCAGTGTGTCCACTGGTTCTAAGTTACAGCCATAAAGAGTGATTCACTTCATTATAAAATTCCACAACTAAAAATTCAAAAGTCTTTGACAGATTGCCTAAAGTAAAGTGTATCGAATTCAATAAAAGATAGGTCATTCTGGTAGCTCAATCTTCCCCAGTCTTGTACTTTTCAGATGTTTTTGGATTATCATTACCATCAGCCTCTCCTGCCAAGATGACCAATGGTCAGGAATTGTAGGAGCTGTAATACAAAACCCATGAGGCACCAAATGGATGACAGCTGTCGTACCTCAATTCTGAGAACGATCATTTTCCTTAGCAGAGCTGAAAAACAGGCTGCAACAAGAAGCTGCTTGTCATTGTGTGCCTTCAAGTAATTTCTGGCTCATGGTAACCTAAGGGCGAACCTATCATGATGTTTTCTTAGTAGAATTTGCGTTTGCTTTCCTCTGAGGCTAAGAGTGTGTGATTTGCCCAAGATCATCCAGCGGGTTTCCATGTCCAAGCGGGGGATTTGAACCCTGGTCTCCACTATACCACACTGACTCAACAAGAAGTGCAAATACTCTATCATTGGCTTTTTACTTTTGCATCTGTATTTTATACAATTTTGCTTTTCAGCATCGTAAAAATAAATACAATAAAGATTATCATCTAGTACTAGGTAGTAATAGATAAAAGACTGATGACCAGTTGGTCTGTTACTATAACTGAAAAATTTACTTTCCCAAACAACCATTGAATTATTTTTCTACCTGTAAATTCCCCTCATCTTCTGCTTTCTGTAGTCTGGAAAGGCTTCCATCAGTCTCATTCAGCCAATGTGAATGACTTTCTTTTTCTGTATTATATGGTGAGAATGAAGGTGAGGCTTCCACCCCTTGTCTCCTTTGTAGCAATCTAAGCTCCTGTAACCAAAGGAATGAATGGTCATAAACCAATGACTGGGAGGAGCAGCAAAAATAAGAACCATTCTTAATCAAAGATGTCTGGAATCTGCAGAATAAGTTCAAGTTGAAGTTATGTCAAATATGACTCAAATCTGTTATAAGGCAGAAAAGAAACAGAAGAAAGATTGGTCCATTTCTTAACATGTATAAACATTGTTCCTCTTCTGCCTTATTCTCCATTTCCCTGACCACAACTTCTCATCTGAACTGTTCCTAGGGATAAACACCTAGTAGATTCTAAACTGGGATTTTTGTAAGTGAAGAAACTACCGCCACTCTCCTTTCAGTAGGAAATTAGAACCTAAGCAATTCAGAGTCCTTCATTCCATCAGTTATGAGCAAGAAGGCAAGTAATGTGTTTCTCATAACATGCAAGGAGGTTCCTTGTCCAACTGGCTCCAATTCCCCATCCATCCTTAGAGAAAATGTACCTGCAAGAACATCTCCCTTTCACTGCTGGGGATAGGAGAGAAGATAATTAAAAGGCCTCACTCATAAAGAAAGAGAAGTGGATAGTGGGTTTCTAATAACAACGAAATAGTTAATGATGAACTAATTTATTAGCATTTATTTAATATAACTACTACTCTAGTTTCAATATTATGACAGAAAAATGCTAGTTATGTATTAGAATGGGAAGTTCTCATAATAAGAATATTTGGTATGCCTGGAATGAATGGACTGAATGAAACTAAATGCAGTGTTTTCTGGACTGAATGAAACTAAATCCAGTGTTTTCTCAGTGCCACTGATAATCTGACATTGGGCATGTATGTGTGCATAAGAGAAAGATTTTCTGATTTATGCAGGAAAGTATGGCTTGAGGCATGGATCCCACTGGCTAGTAGGACACACAATGTGTTGGGGGGGAGGTATTTATGTTCATCTCTAGATTATTCTTGGCATCTCCTCAAACTCTACAATTACAATTATTTCATAAAATTTCAATTTTTCAATACTTGCAATACTTCATTAGGACATAACTGACCTTAATACTACTTTGTCTGGCCTGCAGGAGCAAAAGCTTCAAATGAATATTTTCTCGCCTGCTGTCTTCTGTAAGCTGTTGTAACAGATGCTCGCCTTTTTGCAAAATTTCCTTAATTTGAGCTCTCTCTTCATCCAGCTAAAATTATTGAAGCACAACATCATCAAACAAATAAAAGTATGTTGTAAAAAGAGAGAGTCGTTTGTGCAAGACACCATAAACAACAGTCTTCAAATTCCAAAACCAGCATCTTCTAGATGTTTTAGACTACAACTTCCATTACCTCCAGACCACATCGCTGCACTTGCTCTCATGGGTGATGTAGTACAGCACATCTGGAAGCCATAGAGGAACGCTGATATGTAGCATTCAAGGCATGGACAAATGCTGTGAATTAAGGATGTAAATCATTTTTTTTCAACCTTGATAAAGTGTGTATTGACACACTGAGTCAGCTGACTGAAAAAATTGTTAACCACTTAAATTATCACTCTTCAACAAAAATAAAAAGACATGCTTTTTGTCAGTAGTGGCAGCAAAAGCAACAAAGGTCCTTTGCTTAAAAAGTATTACAGAAAAACTGTATTTTGTACAAAGAACTACATCTTTGTTTCATAAAGGGTCAAAATCATTTTAAAATTAGCAACTTTGCAGTTTGTAACTGTAATCTTATGATACAAACTTGCCTTTTGAATGTTTGAAATTTTTCAATCTCTCTGGTGAAAACAAATAAGTGAAAATTTGCATCCATACTGGGAATACAGATCAGGAATTCAGTGGGCTAAATCCAACTGCTAGTCCCATCTAGAGGGACCATTGAATGAACAGTATTGATTAAGTTAAGATTTATGTAAATTCCATTGATTCAATGAATCTACCTTACTTGAGACAAACAGCTGGCTTAACCCCCAAGTGACAACCAGCATTTCCAATTTATGTATGCACAGCAAAGTCAAACACTGCTTTCTTCACACAGTAATGATTCCATTTTTGTATGCATATTCCCATATGAGAATGTTTAGCATCTCTAGCCAAATAGCTTGGAATTTAGGCAAAGTGACACAAAATACAAGATTCCTAAATCAAAATAGATACTTCACAATTAATATGAAGTCATTCCTTATGAAATGCAAACATTTTCTGAACATAAGCACATTCTAACTGGTTGCTGTAAAAATTCTTATGAATCTGCATGTAATCAGCCTATATACAGTCAGGCCCTCACTATCAGCAGACTTGCCATCTGTGGATTTAACTATCCGGAGACGGCAAACCCCAGTTTTGCCTAATGGTGGCATGTACACACAGCCATGGTAGCAGGTGTGCATGCACTGTGCTGCCATTAAATTTAATGTTACAAGTATGCATGGATTTTGGTATCCACGGGGGAGGGGGGGTCCAGAATAGAGGTCCAACTGTATCATCTAGTAACTAAGCAATACACACTCCATTCTTTTTGCCATGCAGCATTACATATGCACACTCTAGAAAGATCTATGTTTGCCTCAACATATATCTAAAGACACAGAGCAAAATAGTTTACAGTGGGAATGGAGGGCATGTAGCCTTCCAGACGTTGTTGGACTGAAGCACCCAGTATTTCTCGCCACTGGCTATGCTTCCTAGGGCTGAAAGTAGTTGCACTCCCAACAGATTCTGCAGATCTACATGATTCCCACCCTTGCTTTACAGGAAATATTTATTCAATTGTATGCACACATAATTAGAAAGAACTCCTACTGAATAAAGTAGGATTAGCATCCAACAAATCATGTCATACTTTGGTCATATCATGAGAAGACATATCTCATTAGTAATGTCAATAATGCTTGGTTTTCTGAACACAACATACAAAAGCAGCAGGAAAAGAGTAGGACCACATTCCAGATGGATAGACTCAATCAAGAAAACCACAGCCCTGCGTCTGCAAGACCTAAGCAAGGCTGCTGATGATAGGGTGCCTTGAAGATCTCTCATTCATGGGGTTGCCATAAGTCAAAATCAACTCAGGGTTGAAACAGATTGCCCAAAAATGCCAGATTGGGGCTGCAGCAACTGCACGCTGCACCCCCAATCTGGCTATTTGCAGGTGCAAAAAGAAGCTGCAGAAAGCCACTCCTTTTTGAACTGGAAAAACCCTGGCTTTTCCGCTGCCACCATGATTTTGCAGTGAGCGGCATCTAAATGCCGCATTACCAGAGCACTGTAAAGCAGCCACTGTGTAAACAGCTGAGCGGCATAATGCCAACTTCCTGTAGGCTTGGGTCATGTGTCATGTGTATGCCATGCCACCAAGCCACCAGGAAGCCAGCTTTTTTGCTGGTCTGTTCGGGCCTTAATGGCACTTGATAACAGCAATTGTGCATTGGCTGTAATAAGTATTCAACAGTAACTAGAAACAAAGGATAACAGTAACTGGGCAAAATATTGCTCGTTCAGAGGGGCGGGCTAGAAATAATATTGGGGCTTTTTACATTGGCAAGAAAGTGTGACATGAAGTTGCACTTTCCTTAATGCTTAGCAGCTAGACAGCAAGCCCCAGGTGTGCATTTAAAAAGTACAGGGCAGCTAGACTGAGGTTTTTTCTGTGGCTCAGCAACTACATGGGAAGCTGTCAAAACGCTACAAACACAGGTGGAGCAGCTACATGGGCGGCAAGGAACGTGGCTTTTAGCCGCGCTTTAAACATTTTTTTCCCTTGCTGGCTGCGAATTGCGCAATTGCGCAGGTACACCATACAGTCGGAGCTTATCACATGGGGGAGTACAGGACCATTCCGAAAGAGGGAGAAAGTGAGGTCAGTTCGGAAATGTACATGATTACGCACAAGCTCATCACACACAAAACAAGAGAGCATCTACACAAAAAGAAAATGCAGAGTCAATACGAAAGAATTCATCACATGTGAACATACTGGTCGGCTTTCTGTTGCAAATTAAGGCATCTTGGGAAATGGTAGCAAAGGCTCATGGGAGTTGTAGTCTGTGTTCTGTCTGAGCATTATATTGAGTTGTCTTGAGGTTTCAGCCCTCTGTCCAGGAGGGATTCCCATATGTCCTCCATTCTTGAGCACAGGCCCCCCTTTTCCAAGTTGACCAGGCACGTCCTCCTTTGCCAGGACACGTCCTACTTTTCCAGCCTTCTTTTTGAAGAGGAAGCAGGAGGGCCAGGCGTGCTCTGGCCAGGCTCTGGGGGTCTCTTCCTGGCTCCTTCCCTCCCTCCCTCCCCGCTTCCTTCCTCCTCCCTTTGGCTGAGAGAGTGTGACTTACAGGGAGGAAGGGCAGCGGTGGTGTTCCAGGTCCTCCTGATGCTGGGCCAGGGCAAGCTGGAAACAGGAGGAGGAGGAGAGGGACCTGGAGCACCTCTGCTGCCCTGCTTCCCTGCAAGTCACACTCTCTCAGCCAAAGGGAGGAGGAAGGCAGCCAAGAGAGAGCCCTGGAGCCTGGCCAGAGTGTGCCTGGGCCTGCCTTCTCCTTCCCCCTTCGGCTGAGAGAGTGTGACTTGCAGGGAGGCAGGGCAGTGGAGGTGCTCCAGGTCCCTCCCCTTCTCCTCCTCCTCTTGCCAGCTTGCCCTGGTCTGGCTGAGCGCCTCCAGTGCCCTGCTGTCTCCCTAGAAGTCACACTCTCTCAACCAAAGGGAGGAGGTGAAGGAAGGTGCAGGCGCACTCTGGCCGGGCTCTGAAGGTCTCTTCTTGTCTTGGCACCTTCCCTCCCTCCGCACTTGTATCGCTGCCTTTAAATGGGTGCTTTAAAGATACAGAGCCCCATTTAACCGTTCAACTACACCTTAGCCTTTAGATGCAATAGGGGTGCTTTTTACATTGGCTAAAAGGGGCGGTCCAAACTCGCCCCTTCTAGCGGCGAGATGAGGCCTAGGCTGCCACACGGGCAGCCCCAGAGGCCTCATCCCGCCGCAACGACCCGCCGCAAAAAAGAGCTCCGGGATCGAGCTCTTTTTTTGCGGCGCGGGAAGGGCGCGATTGGCGCCCTCCCGCGCCGCCAGAGCGTCAAAACGTGCGCAGCGCATCAAAACGCTGCGCACGTGATGACGCTTGTACGGCGCCACCGTGTAGACGCCGCCATCTTTAAATGGCGGCGTCCATGCGTTTTAGGCTTAGGGAGGGTGTAAAGGCTACGCCCTCCCTAACCCTAAATGCGGGCTTTTTAGCCCTAAAAGCGCCTTTTTTGCCCGTGTAAAACGGGCCAGCAATGCTGCACCCTTTTTAAAAAAGTAGTGGGGAAATCAAACTACTTTTTAAAGGCACTTCTTCTCCCTTAAAACTCCAAAATAGTGTTTTCATGGCACACTTTCCATTTTTCTCATCTAAAGGCTGGGCTTTCATGCAGCCTTCAACACACCTCTTTTTGCCAATGTAAAATGGGCCAGCTGCTTTTTAAAGCACTTCTTCTCCCTTAAAACTCCAAAATAGTGTTTTCATGGCACACTTTCCCTTTTTCTCATCTAAAGGCTGGGTTTTCAAGCAGCCTTCAACACACCTCTTTTTGCCAATGTAAAACGGACCATTGTTATTTGTCCAAGATGTAAAAATTAAAATGTCCATGTTGTTTTCTTGATACAGTAAAAATGTTCATAATTTGAGGACTAAAAAATGTGTTAGCTCCAGAAATTTGGTGAGCTTGAAAGAAAAATACAAAATTATCTATACTAGGTCAGTGGATGATGCTAGTAAGATTTACCTCCTGGATTCTAGTATTTGTGATTACTTGTCAGCTCCTGGATGAAGTAGGAGGCTTCAAGATTAGATATATAACACACTGAGTCATTTATAATGCTTGGCCCCATTAAGTCAGATATTTTCTCCAGAGGTCTGTCTTTCACACAGAAAAGCAGCCTTTGATAGATGAATGACCATGGTCATGATTCAGGAATCATGGTCATAGTTTAGTTTTAAAATATTGTAAATGTAGACTTGGCCATGTCTTCTTGTATTGAATTCTGGTATCTATTTTAAAATCATGTTATTTTATATGAAGACACTTGCTATAATTGGGATTTAAATTATAACATTTATTTTGTAAAAAGCTACAAGTCTTATCCACTCTGGAGTTTCTCCAGGGGTGTGCCTTTCTTTGTTAGAATAATAACATCTGAGACCAGAGCAGGTCAACAAAGCAGCTATCCTTCTCCAAAAGTGTTTTTCCCAGGAGAAATGATTCTAGTACAGGATAGCAGCAGTAAATGTATTATTCTTAATAAAAAAATAACAATCTCTTTTCATCATGAAATAAAAGGGCACTTGTATGCAAGGACTAAGTGCAACAAATGCATCAATACCATAGTAAAATAGCTAGTGAAAGTTGAGTGGGCATTTGCTGCATTCTACAACAACGTTGGTTGGTTTGTAAAGTTACAAAACAAACAACTGCATGATTCTGAGTATACTCAGTAAAACTGTTTTCCTTAAGACATTCTGTTCCATGCTGAGATCACCAACCTTTTCATCATCTTCTTTTGATTCCATGTGCTTCTCCATCACATTCAGCATATCATGTAACTCACATTCAAATTTATCAAGATCTGTAGAAGCCACAGAAGGTTCATAGGACTCTTGCTTGACAAATATTTTATGGCCTTCTTGACTGAAAAACATCTGCTGTAACAGTGACAAATACACAAGAAGAAGGTGTACCAATTAGTGGGTATCTTCTTATTCATAAGAATGCTTTTTTAAAAAAAAAACTGCACAAGTACGTGAAAGGGCACAACCTGTCTGCAAGGTCCTGTGTGCAAGAAATCTTTGGTCACAGATTTGTTAGCTCAGTTCAAGAATGAAATAATTAAAGTCACATCTAAAAGTCAGAATTGGGATAATCACCTGAAGTCATTAACTGATTTCCATACCAAGAGATTCTTGCTAGGAAAATACCTTTTGTGCAATGCCTACAGATCTGTATTTACATAGTGTTACTTGTAAAGAGATCATGATTAACTCCAGAGGGGGGGACACAAAACCCTATCTTACATGTTTTGGTGAAGGAGAAATTAGAAGATTTGGGAGTAACACAGAATCAAAATGACTCAGTGCTGTTTAACTAGATTAATAGTGGTCTCAATCCAACATGCTCTCATTGTAGTATAACTATTCACCTATCCTACACTGAGTCATATACCATTCCCACAAGCCCTGATTTACAGATCTTCCATCCTCACCTTAGCACTTCTGATGTGCTGTGATACTTTCTCAAAGTTCCTGTTCAGTTCAGCCAATTTGGGCTCTACAAGCTCACGGCATGATACACCACGGCTATTCATCAGGATAACAGCTTGGTCACGCACACTGTCAATTCTAAGACTAACATCATCCAACTCTGATGTCAGGCGCTGAAAAGAAAAGAAAAAGCAGCACAGAGCTTAAGTGTTTAGTACAGAGCAGCATCAAATGCTAAGGGAGTGTCAAGAGGGAAATCAACTGAGGAATTTGGCAACATTTTATTTAAACTATTCTGTATAAGCCACATCAGTAAGTCAATAGGTTTGCCACCTTTACTGTCTCTTCTTTCTTGCTGGCTGACTTTTTCTCAATCTCATCCAGCAAGGCTTCAGCTTGGTACAGCCAAGTACTTATGTGTGCAACAGTCTCATCAAAAATCTCCAACTGACTTTGGTGATTCTGAAAAGCAAAGACAAAGAGAAATCAATGAAATAATACCTAGAGTTAGATCAATAAAATGCAAATGCTAAAGCTATTTTGACAAGAAACATTTAGCAGTAGTCAATCATTGCCATATTTATTTAGATTTGTGGCTCACTGTACGCTAAGAGCTCTAAATAGACCCACCAACACAAACTAAAATAAAACTGAAACAGAGGAAGTCTCATCCCACTATTTTCTATCTTCTGCTTCCATGCATGAGAAGGGAGCAGGGTCAGTCAAAGATATTTTGCTGCTTGAAACAAAAACAAAAAAAAACTAGTACAGTGGTCCCCCGGGTTACGAAAGTAATCCGTTCCGGATTACCTTTCGTAACCCGAAAATTTTCGTAACCTGGGGGAGGCCTGGCCAGCGGCGGAGGGGAAAGGACGGACCCACGCGGACCCGCGGGAAGGCCGTCCCTTCCCCTCCGAGGCCTGGCCGGCGGCGGAGGAGAAGGGACGGACCCGCGGGAAGGCCGTCCCTTCCCCTCCGAGGCCTGGCCGGCGGCGGAGGAGAAGGGATGGACCCGCGCGGAGGCCGTCCCTTCCCCTCCGAGGCCTGGCCGGCGGTGGAGGAGAAGGGACGGACCCGCGGGAAGGCCGTCCCTTCCCCTCCGAGGCCTGGCCGCCGTATCCCGGGGGATCTTTCGGATCCCGGGGGATACGTTAGCGGTCCCACAGGTTTCGGATCCCGGGGTTTTTGTAACCCGGGGGATTCGTAAGCCGAGGGACCACTGTATGCTGTCCTTCCAGAGAGAGAAACACACAGAGAGAAATGACACCCAGTTACACCAACACAAGTATCAAGATTAACTGGACAGGCATTTGAATTTTACTTCAACAACACCAACATGTCAGTATCCCCCAGTGCTCTTGCAGTCATTGGGCAAGTTCAGAGAATGCCAGGCAGACCATGTGGAACATACAGCACTATCCTCCAAGCAAGGGAAATAGTAAAAGACTGACCTCAGTGCTTCATCCTATCTAATGGTACAAGTCAGTTCTAAAGAGGAGAGTAGTTTCCACGGATCTGAATCATTACTCAAGAACAAGACTCTCCATACAACTAGGCAAATATATAATATTCATATTCCTACTTCAAAATAAAGGTCAATAACAAACAAATTAGTGAATTGCTGTTGTAACCATGTGTCTTGAAATCATTTCTGACCTAAAGTAACCCTAAGGCAAACCTACCACAGGGTTTTCTTGGCATAATCAGTTCTGAAGGAGTTTGCCCTTGCCTTCCTCTAATGCTGAGAGAGTGTGACTTGTCTAACATTACCCAAGGGGTTTCTATGGCTAAGCAGGAATTCAAACCCTGGATCCATGGAGTTCTAGTCCAATGCTTAAACTACTATACCACATCAACTCTTGAGTTAGAAAATATAGTTTATCAAAATACACAAACAATTCATAACATAGAAATGGGCAGCTGCTGGATACCCTGCATTAGGCATCCCCACAGGATCCTGGAAGGATACACTGTCCCATGTCATTTTCATATATCCCATACCCTAAAATAGCCAACCATCACACACACACACACACACAGGAGCCCTACTGGCTATTTTCAGACAGTCTCTGACTTCTGGAGTGGGGCTGTACTGCTTTAAAAAAAAACTTCTTTATTTATTTTTTTCAGTCAAACATGCTTTGAAAAAAGGCATGAATAGTCCACCCAACAGTACAGAGGGCCCCAAACACCTGAAAACTGCTCTTCCATGGAAGAAGCAGGTAGATAGGTTGTGGGTACTTGGCATAATGGCCAACAGAACCACCCAAGCCCTTGGGGCACAACCAGCCATTGCAGGAAGGAAATTTCCCCACCCTCAAAAAATAAATTCAGGGGAGGAGGACCACATGCCATAATTTGCTTTCCTTGCCTAAACAGAAAGAAAATCTGTTAACAAGTCAAGGTTCCTGATGTTAAAATTCACCATTAGATAAAACCAAAGGACTACCCTCATTGGAGCATTATAAAATTAGGAGAAAGCATTGATAAAGAATGTTGTCTAGAATAACCAAAAGAGAGTATTTCTAAATGTTTCATTACATTTCTATACATACTTGTTCTTGGGTTACCATTTCATATCAATGTTTTTGATATTTCAAGTGTAAGGAGAAAGAGGAAAGAAGAACAACATTTTAGACACTGTGGGAAACATTGATTTTTAATTTTTCCAGAAAAGCTGTTGACATCTTTTATCAGCATAATTCACTTGACACATTTTTTACACCCACAAGCTGACTGATAGAATTGAATATACATGCACAATTGTTGTTTCCAAGATTCCTAAAAGTGCTGCTACTTTCAGATCCACTGTCACCTGAAGAGCCAACAGGGTTGCAGACATACAGATTTCAATGACATGGATACCGATAAGTAAAAGCACACCTCCTCTACAGACAAGTCTACCTGTTCCAGGCCCTTGGATATGGATGAACAATGAAATAATATTTTATAGTGGACCTGTGTACTTCATTAGTGTTTTGAGCTTCTGAAAGAGAGTATTTAATTGTTATTTTAGGTACCCACCCTAGTACCCCAAGAGGTTTTTTTTTTCCTTTAACCTACTTGTGGAACCTGCTTCTTTATTTATTCAGTCACTCTCAAGAATCAGGTACTAGATGGGTATTATGGTTTTATGTGATACCGTTCATATATTTATATACCCCAGACTAGGACTCAAGGCAAAGAGCAGGCTCTAAATTTAAGTATCAATTTCAGTAATTTAGTAATAATTAAGTAATAATTTCAAGAAGGTGAGGTCCCTATAGAGCAACACTGATTAAGTAGTTGCTTATATAACCTTAAACAGATTTCCATGGTATTTAGCACTTCTACACTAAATTCAATATCACTAATATTTTTTGCTTCCTATTTATCATATGAAGCCATTCATAAAACTGTATGAATGCAACCTATTATTTTCCCTTTTGTAGCAAAATAATTAAACAGTCATGGTCACATGGAACTTTAAAATACCCAGCCCCTCTTTATTAACATAGAATTTTAATGGACGTGACACTTCAATCTGACTAGATTCAAAAGGTTTGTTGACTGAATTAAATAGGAGTCAATCTGGTCTGCTAGTTAAGAGTGTTTGAATGAAACTCAAGATTCTAATCCCCAGTGAGCTATGAAATAACTCTCAAAACAGTAGTTTCAGTAAAAGCAGTGACAAAAAAAGTTGATGAAAAACGAAACAACATAGAGCACGTGCGGACTACACTGTGTGCTGCAGGGGGGCGCCCCATTCAAAGGAATAGGGCTTCAGCACATATGGGATTTGTCATACGGGGGGGGGGGCAGAATGGATGCCCCGCATAAGGCGAAGGTGTCTATCTATTAAGGTCAGGTTTCAATTAGTTCTGTACTCTCAAGGGGAAACCATTCTTACATTTTTAGAAAGATAACATTTAGGGCTGTATGGGAAACCTGTTTTCAGAACTGACAAGGCTTTCAAAAATAGTTTGAACAATGACTTGAGGCTTATTGTCCCCACTCCCAAATAACAAATCTTATCAAAGATGACCCACACAGATGACCCCTAAAATGTCTCTTTGGATCCTGGTCATTAGTCTTTCCTGAGATACGTTTCTGGTATTTCATTTCAATGTCAAAAGGCACTTTCAAACTATGATGACAATTATGTTGATTAAGACATCAAGAGAGGACCTATCACTGTCCTCCACTACCTTTAACCATGGTTATGACTAGTGATAGGATTATTTTTAAACTAGTGAAGTTGGAAATTTTCCAAATGTAAAGGGAAATCTTTATTAAATGTATTTTAACTTACATTAATTGACCTAAGCTGGGCCTGAAGCATCAGCTTAATTCCAGAATTTAATTATTAATTAAGTACTGTATATATTCGTATACAAGTTGACCCTTGTGTATAAGTTAAGGGATAGCTTCAGGGTCAAAATCATGGATAAGTTAATGGTAAAACTTAGGGGCTATAATGAAGGAGGGAAAGGGGGAAATACCACTTCTGTCCCTCATTTTCCTTCTCTGGACCTCTCCTGACCACCTAACACCGATTCCCAGGTGCTGGAGGAAAGGTTTGAACATCAGATTGAGAAGGGAAGCAAGTGGAGTTAAATGAGATTTTTCCTATGAAGAGAAGCCTTGCAGATCAGACTCGGAACCTCTTTCACACACACACACACACACACACACAGGGAAGAGAGAAAGAAAGAGAGAGAGAAACACAGGCATTAGGCTTGCTTGTTTTAGGACTTTCCTAAGCCGTACTAGTGTATTGATTCTCATACAAGTCGATCCAGGATTTTAGGGTCAATTTGGGGGCATAAATTTCTTGACTTACAGTAGAGTATATATGGTAAACGGAACCCCTACACAATTTAGATTTCCCAGCTCATTCTTTAATTGATACAAATGGCTTTATTGTTTATTTCTCATCTTTATCTTAGCACAGGACTCAAGTCAAATCAAGTTTTTAAAAAACTCACCAAGTATTAATACAAAAGCTATTAATATAAAAGTTTCAGAAACAAACAGGGAAAACAAGGGAAAGGTCATTGTGGGAAAGATGGGAAACTGTTATGTCAATTAAACAACAATTCTGTTTTTAAAACATGTGTTAAAAGAGTATGGTTATTTATTTAAGGTCTTAAAGTACAAACAACTGGTACAGGCAGCTTGAAAGAGAACAATCTTCTTTTCATCTAGATAATCCTCCTGGGTTTTGGACTCAACATCTCATATAGGCTCCTCATCTATTCCAGAAACCATAATTCTGAGTCTCTTGACTTTAAGACTATTATTGGGATCCTCCTGGGTTTTGGACTCAACATCTCATATAGGCTCCTCATCTATTCCAGAAACCATAATTCTGAGTCTCTTGACTTTAAGACTATTATTGGGATCTAATTGGGATTAAGAAAACTTTAAGAGTGTGGAATGGAAGGAGGTGAGATTGTAAGACACTGGAGTCAGTGAGAGTCAGGGTCTTTGCTAGAGTGGTTGGGGAAATGGCATGTCAAAAATTCATGTGTTGTTCACTTTTTTTCTCAAACCTAAAAAAGAAACGGCGGTGAAATAAACTATGGATGGCATTTTCCAGCTTTATTCTGCTAAGGCTTTTATTGTAGTCATCTAACTTAAACCTAAATAGAATTTAGAATCAACAGCTAATTTTTGCCTTCTAACTTAAATATATTTGCATTAGATGAGTCAGAAGTTTAATTATTAACTACCTCAATCCTGGGATGTTATCCTTTTCCTACCAACTCACTCTGGATCTTAGTGACATATTTAACAACAAACAGGTTATTTTTAACAGAGATTATTCTATTGTGTTTATGAGGTACATGCAAATCGCCCCCACCTGTCAAAAAAACAAAAAGAAACTAATCCAGTAATGGGGAAGATTGCACTGGATTAGTTGGCAATGGACCAGTTTCTCTATAGTTAGGCTTCTCAGTTTCATAATGGTTTTTACATACTGCATCATCATCTGATACTTTGTATTGCTGCCTTGTCACTTCAGTTACTTAACAACTTGAGTTCCATCTCTGCCAAACTTGTTGAGACAGGATGGAGGTTAGTCTCTCACTTCAGAGGCATTTCCTCATTTTCTAACACTCTGCATAGTGACACGATCATCATAAATACATCCTATCCTATTTAAGTTATCCCTTGGAAACAATGTCATACAGATACCTAGACCTGAAAGATAAAAAACAAACCAAAAAAAAAAAAAAAACATCCACATATACAGCTTACCAAAAGTGTGTTATACCAATCTTCTGTCCATGTTCGGACTCTACTCCAACCAGCATTAAGAATGCAGACTTTTTCCTCCAAAGAAGTCTCACTGTCTTCCACTAAGGTCTGGAGGACAGCACTACTCTCTGTTACAGTGTTAAGATCAACTTTCTTCCTTTCCAATTCTCTCAGCACACTCTAAAAGGGAACAGGAACTATTAACAGAATGGCACCATATTTCTCAAGACTGCAAAGTCAAAGATGGCATCAAAACATTCCCCATGTGTGTCTTTGCTTCTAAATCAACCAGCTTGCCTTTTCATGTGACATAAGGCAGTAACTAGCAATCTAAACTCATTTCAAAATAAATCTCAGTGAATATTCTAATATTTAAGAGTGCCTTGGCAGCCACACATTCCACTGAATGTAGACTTTTCAAAGATCTAGAACTGGGATAATTCTCCTTTAGTAAAAGAAAGCATAGTACTCTGTAAAACTGATGGGCTGCTAAGTCAAACCCTGAATTTCCAGCAACATACAGATTATAATAATAAATAAATTAATTAATTAATAAATTAATACAACTTTTATTTATACCCCACTTTTCTGTAATATTAAACACAACATTAAAACAATATAACAACATCCCCCTTAAAATAGAATTAAACATATTACAGTTAAAAATTAAAGCTTTTAAAATATCTGATTAATAATAAACAGAACATAGGCAGAGCGGTAATATAATACCTGGTGTGAGGGGGTATCATTTCTGTGGCCGAGCGGTTTTATTTGTTTAATGTTTTGGTATCTACTATTGAGAAGAGGCATTTTAACAGCTGAGACTGTATGAATTATCTCTCTGCTTTATAGGGGGTATTTTATTTAGACAGTGTAATTTACTATACAGATTGAGTCTCCTTTATCCAAAATGGTTGGGACCAGGAAGAATTTGGATTTTTCTTTCCAGATTTTGGAATATTTGCATATACATAATGAGATTTCATTCAGATAAGAACTAAACATGAAACATGAAACTTATTAGCGTAAACATGAAATTCATTTATGTTTCATATATACCTTATAAACATAGCCTGAAGGTAATTTTGTACACAATATTTTTAATAATTTTGTGCATGGATCATAGAATCATTGAAATATTGAGTTGGAAGAGACCACAAGGGCCATCCAGAAGCAAAGTTTGGGTACACTGAACCATCAAAAATCAAGGGTGCCACTATCTCAGCCACTCATGTGGACAATTTTGGATTTTGGAGTATTTCAGATTTTTGAATTCTGGAATAAAAGATACTCAACTTGAATTATGTTAACTGACTAGAAGAAGAGAGAAGGCTCTTTGCATCAGAGGACAGCATGCAACCACAAGGTTTATGACTGTTCATATCCTTAACATTAAATCATAGTTTAGTACCATGTCTCAAAGACCTCAAACAGATGTGAAAAATCTAAGACGTTCTTCACACATTCATGCCCTCATCCAGAACCCAAATGTGTAGTTCCTGTAGACCCTGTTGCTTTTGCCAAAAGTGGCAATGCTTCCTCTATCCTGCTACTCCCCTAAAATCTATTCCAGATAACTAAAACAAAAACAAACAAACAAAAAACTGCTGGAGCAGTTTTTTGCCTAACTCCCTTTCTACCCTTTTATACACCTAGTAATTCACAAATGATCTTTGTACTTTTTCTTTTTTAGTACAATGAAATTATCCTGTTCTATTTTTAACATCAATCCCAGTACACAACATGCCTCCTTGTAGGCTAATGACTTTTTGCACTCAATTAGGCAAATAATTGACTAACTATGACTTTCTCTAAAATAGGAATCAATAATTAAAACAAGCAGTATTACATTAATGGGAAAAGAAGCACACTTCTGAGAACTGTGTTACACTGTGAAATACACTTCTCAGAGCTGTCTCTTTATTTTTGACTGGTGCAATTAAACTGTTTGCAGGAAAGGGGTTTTTCAAATGTCTACAAAAAGTTTCAGAGATACTTTAAATCTAAAATATCATTCTTGCCAGCTTGGAAAACAGCAATAAAGGAAGGGTGGAGATAAGATAAGCGTATATACTTCATAGTTAAATACATTGAGATTTACCAGTTGGTCTAAATTTGATACAGTGATCTGTCTGGTTGACCAAGTTTAAAAAAAAAACTTTATACTGCTAGACTTTTTAAAAAGACAGAGAACACTATTTCCCTTCATTACTGATGATATTAAGCATGTAACACAATGCAAATATTTAGTCCCCAAATTCCACTGAGTGTTCTTGCAGCAGCACTATAGGAAAATTTTGATTAATTCCTCTGCTGCAGATTATGTAAGGCAGATGGAGGTCCAACAGCTAATCTGTCAACACCTCAAATAATTAACTTTCATCTACAGCCAATGAAATGTCTTCAAACCTTGTCAAGATGCTATTGCCTCTACTGTATTCTATAGGAACAAGGGATAAACAATAAAAATCACATTAACTATGTGCCATGTGTAATGACTTTGGAACCTGACACTAGGAAAGAAATGCCAAATATTCCAAATGCTAAGCTCCTAGTTACAATCACCAAAGCTTAAATGCTTTCACACAATTGGCTGCCATCTGCACAGCAGCAAAATTGTTAGGGCTGTTCCAAAATCCTGATTTCAAACTTACATCAAATTCTTTCCTTGGTTTGCTATAAATCAGGAGATAACTACGGCTGAATGTGGACTATGTATGTTAATGACTGATTCTTTTGGTCTACAACTGGATATCTTTAACTGTAATATCAGAAACAGAAAGAAAGAACCCTATTTCTTGCAGGGCTAAAACTGGAAGGATTCCAAAGGGTCATCCAGCCCAATCTCCTGTTGATATGAGAATTCCACAGTTAAAGCATCTATGGTAGAAGGCCATCTAATCTCTGTTTAAAAAGCTCAGATGAAGAAGAGTCCACTCTCCTCCAAGCAAGTTCACCCCACTGTTGAATTCTTTATCGTCATAAAGCTCTTTCATGAATCTGAATCCATGGTTTAGATCCTACCCATAGTAGAAGAGCCCTCCCTCCATGACAACAACATCTGGCCTAGGAGGGAATGAAAGAAGAGGCCTAGCAACACCACTGGGCCTGGCCTCAAGTTGAAGAGCCCTCCCTCCATGACAACACCATCTGGCTTAGGAGGGAGTGAAAGGACAGGCCAAACTCCATCGGGCCTGTCCTAGATTAAGAAGCTGAGCCCTCCCTCCAAACCATGTGCCTTGGTCCAGGCCTCACAGGGAGAGAAGAACTGCTGGACCTGCTCCCCTTCCCCACCACCATTCCCTTCTCCTTTTGTGTCGTGTCTTTTTAGATTGTAAGCCTGAGGACAGGGAGCCGTCTAATTAAAAATAGTAATTGTAAGCCGCTCTGATAGCCTTTAGGGCTGAAGAGCGGGATATAAATAAATATTATATATTATTACCCTCTGGAGTAACTGAAAAGAAGGTTGTTCCATCTTCTGCCTAACAGCACTTCGGATATTTGCTCCTCTAAGTTTCTACCTGATCAAACTCCTCCTCACTTGTTGATATCATTGCAACTGGATTGCTACTATATATATCAGTAAAAATGGGGGGGGGGGGGGGAACCGTTGAATCATACACCAACTCAAGAGTTGAACATTCTACTTGGTTTGGAAAAAAAATGTGCCTTTTTGTACTGTCCATTCAAATACTATTAATTTGAAAGAGAGAGAGCTTGTGGTAGGCAGCAATTTAGCCTGTGTATTTATTTGTCTGCAGTTGCTTCCAGACTGAAATAGAGAGAATGTTCATTAAGAAATAAATTATGCTGTAACAAAAAGGTACAAGCTATAATTTTCCTTACCTTAGCCCATGCAATTTCAGTGTCCAAATCAGCAAGTAAACTTCCTGAAGTCGACTTCTGTACTAACTCAGCCTCAGTAGCCTCCAGCCATTTTGACAAAGAGAAAGATATTTCCTTTAATTTGCATGACAGTTGCAGTGCCTGTTCTAGATCTTGCTTCCCTTCAGTGACCTGCATGAGGAACCCAACATGTAAAAACTGTCATTTCAAACATAAAGGACAAGTAGCAATGATAGTGTTTGATCCAATCCATGTGAGACCACAGACAAAATAACTGATGCCCTTTCACAACTACAGCTGCTGCTTTAGATTACCTGCCCAGCAGTGGAACGCAACTCAAGCCAACTTGGTTCCCATTCCAGGAGAAAGGCAGAGAATAAATTCAATAAACAATAGATGAATGAATAAAGATTCATGTGAGAAAAGAAAGTCCTTTGAATAACTGCATTTCAAAGGAAGGCAACAGCAAATCACCTCTGAGGATTCCTAGGTGAAGAAAAACCTACAATATTCATGGGGTCACCCACAAATCAAGACAGGGGTCTTAAAGGGACACAAATATACATATACACACAGATCACTTAAGAATTTGTAAGTAAGCCCAAAAAACTTGACTTATGCCAGGAAATGAATCAGAAGCTATCCATTCAAATTTGTTTTACAGAGCAAAACAAAACTGTTTTCTAAAAGGTGACAGCCCTTACCTGTGCTCCCAGATCATTATAAAGAAATTTCAGTGCAGTCAGTTGTTCATCCATGCTTTTAGGATTGTCAGTCTGTTGTTTCTGTACAATTTGTCTTCCTGTTTTGATAACAGTTTCCACTTCAAGCTTTACTTCACTGAGGGTCTTGTAGAGTTTCTAGAGACAAGATAACACACACTTTAGTTAACATGAAATACAACAAAAATTATTATTACTTTTCAATAAATATTTGGGTTGATTTTTTTATATTACTTCTGAATGTTTGATTTAACAGACCAAGAAAAGAGAAGCCAATTCAAATATTATGGCCAGATTACAGTTTAAATACTAGGAATATGCCACTTGTTTACAAGCTCCTCTTTTACTCACATCATGCATACCTAATTCTCATTCAACTTCATTCATAGTAACCATAGTTTTAAATGACTATGTGAAGTTATGAGACAATCCAGATCAATCAGAAACTCTCTTCAAATTTTAATTTCTAATTTGGATACAAATCATGGTCTGCAATGTTTACAGTTTTCCCAAATAAAACTAAAAACAAAAAAACAAACAAAAAAACCCCATGGAAATCAAGAATGTTAACCAAGAAATGTTGGATGGATGTGGCATGTTCAAGTGCAGAAGTCAGAAGAGAGGAAAGCATGTACAAATCCACAGAATCTTCCCAATTACCAGATAAGGTGACTGCTCTGGACATCTGAATTGAGCCAAAATTCTCCTGAAGCCAAGATGACCAAGTTTGGTGAAATCTGGTGCTGTGGAAGAGTTCTGTGGATACTATGAACGGCTTAAAAATAATTTGTCATGCTTTAATTGATGGGGTTAGACTGGATGGCCTTTGTGGTCTCTTCCAACTCTACGATTCTATGATTCTATAATAATCAATAAATGGCTGCTGGAGCAAATCAAGCATGAACTCTCTCCAGAAGCCAAGATGATGAAGTTAAGACTATGGTACTTTGGCCATATCATGAGAAGACTTGACTCACTAGAAAAGACAACAATGCTTGAGAAGCTACAGGGCAGTAGGGAAAGAGGAAGACCATATTCCAGATAGATAGAGTTAATCAAGAAAGCCACACCCTAACCCTGCAAGACCTGAGCAGGTCTGTTGATGATGAGACTTGGAGGTCTTTCATTCAGAGGGCTGCCATATGTTGCAGTCAATTTGACAGTAGTTAGCAACAACAACAAATATTTACTTCATATAGCGTTTTAACGTGGGCTAATTCTTTCTGTTTAAAAACTAAATAAGACAATTTCTTATTTACAATGTTCTTCTCATTCAAGCTTTCCATCGGTCTTGCAGATATGCTTCTGCAGACCACAGTACTTTTCATTTCATATAAACCACAGAAACAAATTATCTTAAAGCTTCATAAGGAAAGGAAAAAATGTACAGGGCAAGAGTAAAGTGAGAAAGTCCAGTCATAATTTAATATTACCATGCACTTATCAAAATGAGACTGAATAATATCTGGGTCAATGTCCTTCACATCCAAAACATGGAGTTCAGCCTTTACATTATCCAGAACCCGTTTGCAATCCAGCATACGTTGCTCAAAATTTGCTGGCTTCTGGAATAGTTGATATTTTGTAGATACTTCCCGGAGTTTTCTCTGTTTATATAAGAAAGCAAAACATCAGACTCTAACCAAAAATCTCTCTCTCTCATTCATGCACGTGCGCATACAAACACACACACACACACACAAAGAGAGATTCAAAACATTACATCCTACACATTCCTTAAATTGTTCCTCACTCTCCACATTGCTCTTGTTTACTACCTTCTTTATCTCATCTAACATACCTATATCTCCCTCCCAACTTCTGGGTCTGTTTCTCATGACATTGTCCTTCCTCTATATTATATAATTAACTTCTCCCACACTCACACATAAATACAGAGAGAGAGAGAGAGAGAGAGAGAGAGAACACCTTTTCCTACTATGCGCATGTCACAAAGCAATGCCTCAGTCTATCCACCATTTCCAACAAGTGCGTCTCATCTCATTTCTATACATTACTTTACCAACAAACTCCTAGAGCTACGTCTTTCCTTTGCCTTGAGTTATTCCCGTTCAATTCTGATTTCAATCCCCTTTGGTATTATTTCCATCTCCTGCACTCCACTGAAAGTCCCAGAGAAAATATAATTGTTGATTTCAGATTAAAATGTAAAGACACTGTTTGGTCTTTGTTCATCTCAATCTCTCTGCATGCTAGCCTCTCATACATAGTATCATTTACTTGAACTTGAGTCTCTGTGTATCTGAGCCTTGAGTAATATTTTCGTCAAACTTGCTGAATCTTTTGTTTTAACATTATCCAAGGCAGAAAGGTATTCCTCTTAACTCTATCTATCTATCTATCTATCTATTTCAGGGTCCTTTCGAGGGCTTGTTTTTCATCCACCCTCTACAATCTTCTCTCTGATATGGTATCCCATGGTTTTCTGCAGTGGCACCCGGTGTCACTGTGTGTGGTAACTCATGGTGTCAAACCCCCCCCCCATTTACCTCCTCCTATTTCACACCATACAGAAACCTTAGTAATGCTTTTTTGTACTAATGTTACTCGTAAATCATAATTGCCATATACCACTGAATGAAATGGCAATAGTTGTGACATAGATAACTAGCAAAATTAAAATTATACCTTCAAATTACATCATACACTCAACCTAAATTTATTTGCATACACATAGTGTAGATTTGGTTAAAATGTGGTATTTTAAATAATATTTTAAAAGGATTAAAAATTAAACTTTCAAACATTTTATTTTAAAAAAAATTAAAATTTTAAAAATTGAAATTTTAATTTTAAAAAATTATGGGGCCTCTCCTTTCTCCCCAATGACCTTCATCCTATTTCCACCATATCCTAAAGCATTTTAAAGGGAAGTAGATGGTTACCACAGCCCATTTCTGCCAAAAGGAAGGTGTTTGAGGAACAATGGTGTCATAGAATCATAGAATCATAGAGTTGGAAGAGACCACAAGGGCCATCCAGTCCAACCCCCTGCCATGCAGGAACTCCCAATCATAGCATCCCCGACAGATGGTCATCCAGCCTCTGCTTAAAGGCCTCCAAGGATGGAGACTCCACTACACTTCGAGGGAGTGTGTTCCACCGTCGAACAGCCCTTACTGTCAGGAAGTTCCTCCTAATGTTGAGGTGGAATCTCTTTTCCTGCAGCTTGCATCCATTGTTCCGCGTTCTAGTCTCTGCAGCAGCAGAAAACAAGCTTGCTCCCTCTTCAATATGACATCCCTTCAAATATTTGAACAGGGCTATCATATCACCTCTTAACCTTCTCTTCTCCAGGCTAAACATCCCCAGCTCTTTAAGTCGTTCCTCATAGGGCCTGTTTTCCAGACCCTTCACCATCTTAGTTGCCCTCCTTTGGACCCACTCCAGTTTCTCCACATCCTTTTTGAATTGTGGTGCCCAGAACTGGACACAGTATTCCACCACCCCTTAGGGTGTCACCTGGTGTGGTCCACAAATCTCCCTAGAGATGCCACTGGTTTTCTGCACCAACAATACGCAGATGGCACTTAGTTCTACCTTAGACCTGTCTCTCCAGTCTTGCATCAATTGTCTCTGATATTTCCACTTGAATGCTTTGTTATCTCAAATTCAAAATGTCTGAGATCAAAAATTTTGCTTTTCTCCCACTTCCCTCTTACATTCTATGTATTCTTATCCACTGACAACATCAGCGTTCACTATACTCTGGCAGGAATTTTCCCAGATTCTAAGCACGCCACTTGGTGCCTGACACAGATTCCAATCTTTCATTCTTAAAGAAAGGTAAGTAACTAGCCCTTGCAGTGAAACAATTAAAGCGGCAACCCTGAGATTTTTCATAGCACAAATGCTCTGCTATTTTTTAAATATACATATTTATACTCAGTCCTAGTAAACAACAAGAAAACAACAACAAAAAATCCAGACATGTCAAATATTTGTTATTTTCACCTGTAAGGCATCTAGTTGTGACCCACCACGAGGAGATCTACATTCTGGGACAGCTGGCATCCATGACCGCACATTCTTTTTTAGCTCTTCCAAGGTAGATTCATGGGCAGCAATCTCAGCTTGGATTTTCTGCCAAGTCATTATAGAAGAGGGGAAAAATAGTACATGGCAAATATTTACAGTGATAAATCACATTGCAGAGGTCTATTATGAATGTTACCATGTCTGCATCAGTCATGCTGGCTTTGATGATAGGCTGCTTCTTTCAAAGTCATTAGGCCCATTAATAGCAGGTATTCCAATGCATCTTCCCACATATGCACACAGTTAAACTATAAAGCACAGACTCCCTTCAAGTGGCAATCTGTCATCATTCTGCAACTCAAAATCCTGGGTAGCAAAAACAAAAACAAAACTTGAAATACCTGTGCCTCCTGTGGCATTTGGAAGGCATCTATTCTATCAGTCAAGTATGAAGTTAGCTGCTTATCCAGATCCTTCAAGCTTTCTTGGAGGACTTGTAACATGTGCTCTGTTTCTCGCATCATCTGAAGCTGTTGTTCCAAGGAAATCTGTCTGCTCACTGCCTAAAGGGAAAGCAGTAGGATACAAAATACTTCTGAGTCTGAACATAACCCTAAACATAAATATGAAATAAAATGTGAATAGCCTACACAGCCCTACATTTTCTTTGTTCTGCCAAAGAACTATGATCAAATATTTCTTTCTTAAGATTATAGGGCACCCTGTTGGAAGATGCACACTTCAGAGATTCCCAACATGGGAAAAACTTTTGGTGGTACTGATTTCCCTCATTAAACACTGATAGGATTGGAGCCTCACAGGAACATGAGAAGAGGAGATACAAACATAGTCTGAACACAAAAAGGATCTTATAATGACATAACATATTAAAGCCAAAATGAACTGATGTGCAAGGATTCTTTCTCCTGCCCTCAGGCTGCTCCTAAACTCTGCAAATAATTTCATAATCACATCCTTTGAAGTTCAGTACTTTCCAAATCGCAAGGCTGAGGATAAACAGTTCTTTTACCATATCAAGCATCAGAAAAAAACAAAACTAAACAATCTGCATTGGAAATGTGAATAGAACTGCAATATGCTGCTTAAAATATATGCAGAAGTAATCATTAATTCAAAAGAATGGTCCTAACTGTCACTGCAGTTCTAGCAAGAGGTCATAAATTCACTATCTTGCAGTGGAATGAAGCTTCCTTACCCTATAAAATGGCTGAGTTTACTTATAGGCCTTAGAAATTCTTGAACAAACTGGACAATTCAGACTAGATAATTCAAATCACAACATACATAAAGAAACTAAGAAAATATCTGCCATTTCTACCTTTGATTATAGTGGAATATAAAAGAAAAACAAAGTATGATCACGTCTAACTTCACTTGGAACACCTATGACCTTCTGTTAGCGTTCAGCCGATCACTACAATGAATAAAAATCTCCAATAAAAAATTTAATCAGTAGTTTCTGATTCTGAGAACACAACTCATTAACTGTTATTACCCTTCAACTAACTCTTCATTTACAGAATGAGATTCTCACCTGTTTGTACACACTTCGTTATATTAAAATCTCATTAGTTCTTGTTTTAGATCAGTTACTTGCATCATTGATAACATTAACAATTAACTGAGGGTTTTTTAAGATGAATGACTGAGGTCCATTCATGACTCAACAAGTCATTATTATTTGGTCTGGCATGCAAAACAGTTCTGATTCATCAAACTACACGCAGCTTAACAGGCTATGCATGCTTGCCAAACAGTCCATAAAGCAACAGCCTCTGTACTGTTGGGGTTGGTGAGTTGAAAGTTGTGCTGACCTACTATCAGAGAGTAGAAACATTTTTTTTATTAGAACTCCCAGAACCCTCCAAACTGAATGACCAATAGACTTGCAGGGTGTAAAATGTTAGGAGCCCTAATCTAAAAAGTAATTTTTTCCAGGTTTTGCCTAATTTAATCATAGTCGGGTGCTGACAGCCAGTTCATGCTTTGTTCAGAGTTATATACTGACAATAGTGAAAGTCGGACGGCAGGGAAGTTCCTAAATGTGCAGTGGAGGTGGTGTATGCAATGCTTGGAATAGAAAGAATATACAAAAATATTTGAAAAAATGTCAGAAAACATGTTTTTCAAGTGATGAGAAACTCTTGAGGAGAAGAATCCTGAACTGACAATTATTTTCACACTTCAGGACTTATTCTGTGTAAAATTTGTACATGGATGTTTTGCTCAGAAGATAGCATTTTTTGTGGAAGAAGCAGCATTTTATATAAAGAAAATAATATTTTGATACAGAAATATTATTTCCTGCACAGAAAATGATATTTCCTGCACAGAAAGTGCTGAATTGAGGACTTATTCTGTGCAAAATTTGCACGTTTTATTTGCAAATAAAATAGCATTGACTGCATAGAAAAAATTTCTTCTGCTTCCTGTGCAGAAAATGCAGTTTTCTGTGCAAAGCAAGCACATACAAATTTTACACAGAATAAATCTCAAATTGTAAATAGGTTTTGAAAACTGCATGATGTTCAAAGCTTTCCTCACAGCAGGAAGAAAATTGTTAAAATCACTTGTTGCTTCCTTCAAGAAGAAGCTTCGTGAAGAATTACATTACTAGACAAAGCACATCAACAGAAGGTACTGAAGATAGGGAATGCATATGTGAGAATGACAGCGATCAAGAAGAACAAATGTTCTACTCAGCACCCAAATTCTTACCACATGGCTTAATTCTTCATAGCGAGCATTGAAAGCCTCCAATTTTTCACTGATAATTTCATCAAGGATCCCTCCATCAATCAACGTTTGGCCAAGCTCCCGTATTTGAGTTCGATTATCCGCAGGATGCCGCAGGACAGATTCCAGTGACTAAAAAGGAAATTAATGTACTTTAAATTTGTTTAAAATACTTACATATATGGCTCTCCATACAATGAGTGCTTTTGGTGATTTACAATAAAACCACAAAGAGAAAAAAAATACAGTAATTTCAGACAAAAACTAATGGAAATCCTATATATAATAATAAAGAAGGTAGTCTCTTAATATCACGGAGCAACCTTAATCAGTAAAACGTAGCAGTACATTATGGTCAAAATTCAATTGATAGATCCAGCTAGAGGAAACACACTAAATCAATTGCTGAATGGTAAGACAACACTTTAAAAGGGCATAAATACTCTAAAGCTGTGATTCCCAAACTTTGGCCCTCCAGGTATTTTGGACTTCAACTCCCAGAAGCTCTAGCTAGCTTGGCCAACAGTCAGGAATTCTGGGAGCTGAAATCCAAAACCTTGACAGGACCAAAGTTTGGGAACCACTTCCTAAAGGCACCAGATTCTGTCAAATCTAGGAAGCTAAGCAGTGTCAGCCCTGCTTAATAATAGGATGATAGATCTCTACCAAATACCAGGTGCTGTAGGCTATATTTCAGAGGAAGGAACTGGCAAAATCACTTTTGAATACTCTATATTTAAGAAAACCCTAAGAAATTGATGGGGTCACTGCAAGTCAACAGTTGACTTGAAGGTGCACATGCACACACACAAGGAAAGGCTTCTGAGCCAATCTCGCTGATCCAAAGATTCTAGTTGGGAGCAGAAATTTGATTTAAGACTATAGGTTTGAAAACCAATAGGGACCCAATCTAACTTTCCAGGAAAGGGAATACCAGAAGCAGGTCATTGCTATGTAGAACACCTTATCTCCGGCCTACCAATATCATCTTTCCAAGAAGGAGGACACATAACTGGGAATGAAATAAAGAATTTAGGTTCTAAACAGGTTCACATAAGAGGAAGTACTCTTTCAGATGCCATAGCCCCAAGCATCTTTTTATAGTTCAAAGCCAGTACTTCAATAAGGTTTGGAAATAAATAGAAAGCTAGTGTAGCTGGTTCAAGGGAGTTACACATTGTTTTTAAAGATCACACCAGAAAGCAACCTGGTATGATATAAAATAATGCATTTCAGGGCTGCCTCACATAGAGAACATTAGAGTAATCTAATTGCAAAGTGTTCTACATACACTTTCCCCAGAAAGAAATGCAAGCATGTTCCCCAGCTCAACCAAGGCTCTGCTGACCATTCTCACTATAGGCTCATAGGGTAACAACATCAGATCCCACAGCACCCTCCAGCTGCATATCTGATCCTTAAGAAGTAATGCAATCTCCCAGTCCTAAACTAGTCTTTCCATTAATCCACAGGACCTCCGCCATCTGAACTCAGTTTATCCACATCCAGCCCATCACTACACCCAGGAAAAGATTTGTTGTTCTCTGTCTTTACTTCTAACTTATGGCAACCTTAAGACAACACTATCACAGGGTTTTCTGGGGATGAGAGTATATGATTTGTCCAAGGTCACCCAATGAGTTTCCATGGCCAAGCACAAAATCCAACCCTGGTCTCCAGAGTTGTTGTTGTTGTTGTTGTTGTTGTTGTTGTTATCTTTTATTTATATAGCACTGTAAATTTACACATTAGACAATTCACTGCCCTCAGGCTTACAATCTAAAAAACACAACACAAAAGGCAGAAGGGAAAGGTGGTGGGAAAGGGGATGAAGTCCAGCGGTTCTTCTCTCACTCTGGGGCCTGGACCAAGGCAGATCGACTGGAGGGAGGGCTCGGCTTCTTAATACATAGTTAAAACGAGGCATCCTAGGGCAGTCGGCACAGTCCTGGGAACGCTTCCCTAAACAATGTAGTCTTTAACTTAATTTTGAATCTGGTTAGAGAAGTGATGAGAAGATGTGGGGGAAGAAGGTTCCAGGAGTGAGGGGCAGCAAGTGAGAAGGGACGAATCCGGGACAGGGCAGTGGAAATCCTAGGCTGGGATAGGAAACCATAACTACCAAAACAGCGGGTACAAGAAGGAGTGTGAGGAGAAAGAAGTTCAGACAAGTAAAGAGGGGCCAGTCCGTGGAGGGCTTTGAAAGTCAACATCAAAAGCTTATACTGGCTGTGGAAGGGTAAGGTGAGCCAATGAATGGAGGATAAAAGAGAAAAAATATGGTCAAAGCAGCGAGTGGATGTGATAATGTGTGCAGCTGAATTCTGGACAGAGATTAAAGGATGGAGGTGAGAGAGAGGAAGTCCTGTCACAAGAAGGTTACAATAATCTAGTCGTGAGACCACCAGGGCATGGACCAGAGTCTTGGCAGTGGAGGCTGAGAGGAATGGACGGATTTTAGCAATGTTGTAAAGAGAGAATCTACAGGCCTTGTGGTGGCCTGAATCTGGGGAATAAATGACAGAGAGGAATCAAAAATGAAACCAAGACTGCAGGCTTGCTAAACCAGTTGAATAGAAGTGCTGTCAACAGAAACAGAAAAGGAGTATTGAAGCTCTGTCTTAGACACGTTGAACTTCAAGCACCGATGCTGCATCCACTGAGAGACAGCAGTCAGACAAGATGAAACTTGCTGTTCAAGCCCCGGCGAAAGGTCAGGGGTGGAAAGATACAGCTGAGTGTCATCGGCATACAGATGATAGGAGAAACCAAAAGAACTGAGGAGTTTACCAAGTGACAATGTGTACAGAGAAAACAAAAAGGGACCCAGGACAGAGCCCCGAGGAACTCCAACAGATAAGGGAACAGAGGAGGAAATCTGACCGCCCGTGACCACTGCAAAAGATCTATCTGACAAGTAAGATTTAAACCAGTCAAGAACAGAGGTGGAGAACCCAAGGTTAGAGAGTAAGTGAAGCAGGAGACAGTGATCCACAGTATCGAAGGCCGCAGACAAATCAAGAAGAATGAGAATAAGAGGCCATTTGCCTTGGCATGCAAGAGACCATTTGAGATCTTGGCAAGGGCTGTCTCTGTAGAGTGCCATAGTCTAGAAACTAGACTAAAAAGGGTCCAGGATGGAATTGGCTTCAAGAAACTCAAGACAGTGAGAATAAACAACCTGTTCCAGAACCTTAGAAAGAAAAGGAAGAAGAGAGATCGGATGATAGCTAGACAAAGAAGAGGGATTGAGAGAGGGTTTCTTCAGAACTGGGGAAACGAGAGCATGTTTGAAGTCTGAAGGGAAGGAGCCGGCAGAGAGAGAGAGAGATTAAAGACATAGAGGAACAAGGGCAGAAAAGAAGGACTATAGAAATTAGAAGACAGGAGGGGATAAAATCAAGAGAACAAGTTATAGGTTTGGAATCCAGTGCTCAAACCACTACATCATCCTGCCTCTAACAAAAGGTTAAGGACCTCCAAAGTTTCAATAGCATAAATTGGGGGGGGGGGGGGAGATTGGAGGGAGGGAAGTCACATCACAAACTAATGAGAGTCAACTCCAACATTCTGGATTACTTTTCATGGCAACTTCATTTAGATATTTAAAAGTGTGAAAGGGCAGGGAATCATGTCCTAAGACTAAAGGTCACCCAAAAGCACTTTCTAGGAAGACTCACCCAAATAGAGCTGGAAGTACTACGGTACAGTTTTTCCAAGTACCATACCTACTAGGCAAAATGCATACATCCATAGGCCAAGAAATCAGGGCAACATCCACAAAATTCACAGCAAATGAATGGATGGAATAGACAATCAAAATACTTCTGTTATATTATATACAATAGGATAACTACTATAAAGTCTATAATGACTGTATCATTGTTCCTACCCTATCTCTATAAGCAGCAGAAAAATATTTCTTCTTTAACAAAAGCTAACATTGCTACTCTCTATTTGGGGGCACACACTGGGTTTATAGAGTGTTCAACATACCTCAAGAGCATCATTGACAGCTTCCACTTTATCTGGTAAGTTTTCAGTGCATTTCATTTTCTCCTCCAAAGTATTCAGCCAGGCTGTTTCCAGATCCAAATAGTGTAACAGCTCAATCCAGCAAGACCACACTTCCTAAAGGTGAGGGTTGTGAAAGAACATTATATTTCAGAGATAAAACAGAGTTGTTCCTCAAATTCCAAGAATGTCCTTAATTATCACTGGGACATCTAGCATCCCAATCTATTATATGGCCCCTCATATCTGTGCTCCAATCTGCAGCACTTTCCCATCTGCTATAGCTCCCACATTCTTGGTATCTTGCTCTATACTCACTTCATAGAACACATGTCTCTTACACAAAATTTTATTACTATCTTTCCATGATTCCATGATACTGAAGGGGAAAAGTTCCCATCTCTCTACAATAGCCCACATCAAGTAATCATACTTTGGCTTCCCAATCAAAAACATAAAGGTACATTTTCTTCTTCCCTTCATCCAAGCCACAATTAAACCAAGAAGTCTCTGGTTTAAGGTGGCTGGTTCCAAACTTGATAACCATTCAGTATGGATGAAATGAGAGCATGTTATATAAGTTATAGTAACATTTTTTCCTTTCTACAGTAATATATTATAGTAAATAAGGCCTTGGGTATGCATGAAATATTTGTCTATTTGCATATGGATGGAGATTGCTTGAGAAGATGGGAGATAGAGGTGCTGTTGGGAATGATTTGGTGCAAACGAGAAAGAATGAGTCAGCCTGGAACTGAGGTTTGTGGGGAATGGATTGTGAAAGAGAAAGATATATGAGCACATAAAGAGCACATATTTTTATGTGGTAAGAACTTATATTTGTAGTATAATGTTGCTTTAAAAAGATAACTGTAACTAAATGGTAGGGTGTTGGAGTGCAGTAAAGACCTGAATATAATACACATATATCATAGAGAGCTAGCATAGTGAAGTGGTTTGAGTGTTGGACTATACTCTAGAGACCAAGGTTTTCCTTCGGGTTTCTGTAAATCAGAACAACATGAAGGCACACAATAAATATTATATCATAAGATGTCCTGTCCCTTAAATGCTAGCAATAATGAAAAAAAAAAAGTTTGTAATTATCATTGTGGCACCTGTACTTAGAAAGGTCACCCAGCAGGTTTCCATTGCCAAGGAAGGAGTCAAACCATGGTCTTCCAGTGTTCTTGTACAACTCTCAAACTACTACACCATGCTAGCTCTTGCTAACCCTCTTTTAAAACCAAGAGACCTTTAAAATGCAGACACTATCTATAAGCATGTTGTAAAGAATAAGCACACTAGCAGATGTGGTGATGAAGTTTACCACTAAAGAAATTTCCTTTGTTCTGTCTCTCTCCCAAGGAGTCACAAGCAAATTAAGGGAAGAGCTACACTATAGACCATACCTCCAAAGTGTGACATTTCCCTCGAATCCGGTTGCAAAGTTGCTGGTAATTCTCCAATACCAGGTTAAGCTCAGTTGTTAAGTCCTGGCCACCAGATGGCAGTTTAGCAGCTAACATCTTAATGTTGTCTTTCAGAATTTTCACCCGCACCTCCTTCTGCAGCACATCTTCTTTTGCTCTCTGTTAAAAGAAAATGAATACTGACTAAACTTAGCTTCATTTCAAGCCTTTAGACTTCATTATAAAAATAATAAATAATCTCTGTCAAGGGTAGAGATCTTGTAGCCTTCCAAATATTGTTAAAGTTTCCCGGCTCTAGAATTCAGTTATGTTAAATATAGTTAAAAATTCCCAGCTCTAGAATTCAGTTATGCTTCTTTCTATCATATTACCATCTATGATGCTACAACTTACGCTGCCCACTGAATGTTAGTTTGCTTTTAATATTGTTCATGTTTTAATTGTTCTTGGTTTTAATCTGCTATAGTTTAATTTAATTTTAAGGGGTGGGAGGTTGGGTAGAGGGATATTGATATTGTTTTACTCTGTTATTTTTTATTGCTGTAACCCGCTCCATAAAAATAATAATAATAATAATAATAATAATATTTCAAGCATTTTCACCACTGGGTATGCTGGTACAGTTCAACATCATATAGGCTGTTCCATTTTATTTTCCTAACACTTACACAGGCTTAAACTGAATCCAATTAGATTAGATCCAGTAAATAACCTGCTAAATTGAATGTCAACATCTATGTAAATCCCCTTTATTCAGTGGGTCTACTCTAATTGGGATTATCAATTGGTTTTAGGCCATTGTGGTGCAAACTGAATTGAAATACAGTGGTCCCCCGGGTTACGAAAGTAATCCGTTCCGGATTACCTTTCGTAACCCGGAAATATTCGCAACCTGCGGGGGACTGCTTTGTTTGCCGGACCGCGCAGCAAATTTAAAGGGGCCGCGCGATTTTTTTCTTCGTACCCCGGGGTTTTTTTCGTAAGCCGGGGCCGTTTTTGCGGCCCCGGCTCTTTCGTACCCCGGGGTTTTCGTACCCCGGGGGATTCGTAACCCGGGGTACCACTGTACAGACTTAACCCAAGACTGATTCTTTGCTGAGAGGGTATTTGAACCCAAAGTTCTTGACTTAAGGACAGTATTTCAGTCCTTATACCAACTGACTCTTACAGATTTGTGCAACTTTCAGAGTCCTTAGGATCCTTCGGATTTATTTGCAACGATTCTTTCTCCAACCTAAGGTCCAATTACAGAAATTGTTTAAATTCAATCCCTAATTTGTCAAATATCATTATTTCTGAAAATAAATGTTGGAAGTTATAATTTACCAAACAAAGGAGATTACTACATATGTCTTTTAAATCTTGATTATTCGCTTCCGGGCTCAGTACAAAGTGCTGGTTATTACCTATAAAGCCCTAAATGGCTTGGGCCCAGAGTACCTGAAGGACAGTCTCTCCTCACATAATCCGCCCCGCACACTTAGATCTTCTGGGCAATTATTACTTAAAGTTCCAGAGGCCAGATTGTCAATCATTAAGAAGAGGGCGTTTTCTATCGCTGCCCCGAGCCTCTGGAACTCATTGCCCACGGAGCTCCGCCTGGCAGCCTCCCTTACCCAGTTTAAGAAGGGGTTAAAAACGTATTTATTTGAGCAGGCTTACCCCTGACTCTCCCCCGCCGTTATTCTTCCCCCACCATGGCTCGGATCGGAATACCGCCACCCCTTGGGCCGAAATTGTTAAATTGTTTTCTGATTAATTGTTTTTAACTTTTGTATATGTTTTAATTTTTGTATGTGTACACCGCTCTGATCGTTGGAAGAGCGGTATATAAATAAAGATTTATTATTATTATTATTATTATTATTGATTAGACCTGGGGAAAAGCAATACCTATCACAACACAATTGGCAATATCTATCACAATACAACACCTCTGACTAGTAGCTGCTGCATCTCTTTTCGCTGACAGAGGAAACCTGTCAATGACAGAGGAAACCTGTCAATGATCCGTCTAATTTACGATTGTACGTACAGCACTGTGTAAATTTACAGTGCTATATAAATAAAATTAATAATAATAATAATAATAACAACAACAACAACCTCCCAATTGTGATGTCCTCAGGTGTTAAATATCACTGCTGGGGCGGTTGCAATATCTGCAGTCATGTGGTGTCACAGTTTCTCCCTCTCCCTCTGTCCTACCTCTCACTCACTACTCCTAAGCAGCCAGATTGCCTTTAATTTTTTTCCTTTTTTTCTTTCTTTTTAACTTACATAACAATAACAGAGCTACGGAACTGCATGAAAAAGTTAAAAGAAAAATAAATAAAAATACAATTTAAAAACCAAAAGGCATTCTGAGTAGGGCACAGGGCAGGGAGGTGGGATTTAGGGGGTGTAAGGAGGACAGCATGGTGGCAATTGGTGCCATCAGTCTCATGATTGTAAAAATACAGTCGGCTCTCCTCTTCCACGGGCATCTGAAGATTGGGGCATCCATGAATGGCCCCATCCCATTCTCTCCAATGACGGCATGTACATGACATTGCACTAATGTTATCATGCACATGTCGCACCACCACTGGAAAGAACAGGGCTTGAGGTCCTACAGATTTTGCTATCCACAGGGGGTCCAGAATAGAATCCCTGCTGATAATGAAGAGCCAACTGTATGCAATATTGGTTGCTTTGAACCCAGTACATTTCCATTTTTTAAAAAAAACTGATGCACCTGCTTTGAGGATGAGGTTCATATAGTAATGTCCGAAGAATATTATAACAAACTGGACTACAGTCTACTTCTCTAGTGGCTCAAGAATAATTATTGTAAAAGAAATTTGGAACTATCCACAATAGTCTTGTCATTCACAAGAAATAGGTGACTTTCTTTACATCTGGAATAATTCACATGAAATGTAGATGTAAGGTTTGTCCTCTGACTCATGCCATACTTCCAGTTCTCTCACTGTACCAAAATGCCACTACTATTACGATGAAATTTAAATATGTTACAAACTAGGTGACAGCAACAGAAAGTTGTAGTGGTGGTAAAAGAAACAGCATGGTACCTTTCTGTCTCATTATATTTCAGAGTGCAACATTTCCTGAATAAATCTGATAATTCAGCTCAGCACTCTGTAAATGTGTTACCAAACTTTCAAATTTTGACCTTCCTAAATTCAAAAGTAAAAGCAAGATTTATAATTTTGCTTCTTCCAGGCCCTGCCTATTGTCCAGCAATAGTCATAAGCCATCTGGTCAAGATAAATATATAGTACCATGACATAAAAGCATCCATCTCTCAAATAGATAGTTATTCTGTTGTTGTTGTTGTTGTTGTTGCTGCTGCTGCTGTTGTGTGCCTTCAAGTCATTTATGACTTATGGCAACTTTAAGTGGGACCTACACAAGGTTTTCTTGGCACATTTTGTTTGTGTGAATTTGCCCTTGCCTTCCTCTGAGGCTGAGAGAATGTGGCTTGCTAAGGTTATCTAGGGGGTTTCCATGGCTGAGAAGAATCAAACCCTGGTCTCCCAGAGTCCTAGTCCAACACTCATACCATACAGGCTCTCTGACCTCATTCCAATTTCAATAGGGATCTATAAGTCTCATTCCTTCCTGCACTAAAAAGATTTGAATATACTCAGATACAGATATGGCTCCCCCCCCCCCCCCGCACCTAAATAATCCCAGACTATGACTCTTTTTCTTAAAACCATTTTGTTTTCCCCTTTTTCTCGTATTTCCAAGGACAATGAAGATGGGTAGTCTGATAACTCCCACTACTTTACATCTGAACATAACATTTTTAAAAACCTGTAATATTTTCAGAATCCTTTCAGAAAAGCAATTTCACATTTAATAAACAGTTATGCACCCAAGTTCAGACACTACATAAAAACAAACACTCTCCTAGTATTCCGACCTTCATTTCCTTCACAGCATTCTCCAACTCATCTGGACACTTGTACTCAAAATCTTTCTCCAAATACTCTTCTTCAGCCTGAGCCATCCATTCTTGCATCTCTGCCAAATCCTTTTTGAGGTTTACAGCTTTTTCTTGACTCTCAGATAATTGATTTTTCTGACTAATGATCTAGGAATTCAACCAAAAAGTATAATATTGTTAAATGTTATCTAAATCAAAGAGTATCTTAGCACCATCTCTTAGACATGCTAAAAGTTTCAGTGGATTACTTTTTAGGTAATAATTTCATTCACTGATTTTTTAAGTGAAGGCATACTGTTGCTATGGTTACAAAGTAAGATCTTTCATTATAGGTTACTGGAGCTGGCAGATGTAATTGAATATTATTTCTTCTGCTTATTTTTACCAGCGTAGTGTACATTATGGTTGTAAGCGTGAACGAATCCATAGTAGCATTTCACATTCAACCTGCTTCAAGAAAAATAACAGGAATTGCTAACAGTACCAAGACCACAACAAATGTACGGAGGCTCCAATATGTACAGTATCTTCTTCCAAACTGAATGTGTGCTCACAGTTGAGTCCTGACTACAGCCCTAATACAAAATACTCCAAATGCTAACAGGAAGGACTGAACTTTTAAGAATGGCTTCTTTGTTTTAAAAATGGGGGTAGGGCACATTATGTGGGGCCAGTGCAGACTGGACATTTTGCTAGGTAAAGGTACTGTTTGGCAAAAATTGCAGAACTCAATTGCTCTTTCATAGCATACAAACATAGAAATGGCCTGCTCGTTCTAATGTGATGGGCCATACTCGTCAGATCAAAAAGGTTAACTGACAACTTCATGGAGCCATATAGGAATCCAGGAATCTCCTTTGGAAAAAGAAAAATGCTTTGGCCTGACAGTATTGCAGTATTAACTATAACATATACTGTATATACTCATGTATAAGTCTAAAAATTTAGGTCAAAAAATTGTCGACTTATCCATGGGTCAATGTAAGTATCTGAACTCTTATTTATAAGAAGGAACCATCTCCTGCTGAAAAGCAAGAGTATAATTTGTCCTGGAAGCACTGACCCCCTCTACTCACTCATCCATCAAGAGTAAGCATTAAGAGTTATGTTTGCTTGAATTTTATAAGTTCTGTTACATTGTTTTGCTTTGTTTCATCCTTTAGATGCTTTGCTATGCCCCTAAATTTTACCTTCAGCTTATCCACGGGGCTTAGCAAAATCTATAATTTTGGCCCCAAAACTTGCCCTCAACTTATAGATGAAGTCAACTTATAATCAAGTATATATGGTAGTAGGGGTATTTGCAGTGGCTTCCTTGGTTGAACTGCACTGCACTAGACTGCTACACAGCAAGGTTGTCATGGAAGATGCAATCTGCTAAATAGTTAAATGACTATGTGTTAAATTCATTGATGATCTACTAAATACTTAAAATGAAGACAACAGTCTTGTCACAGTAATATAAGATCAATTATTTTGCTTCTATTACCCCATGAATATTTGTAATACTGAAGAAGTAATCTGTATGTACAGTACAATAAGACCAATAAAATAGTATGGTTTAAATTCAATGGCATTCTAAAAGAAGCCTGCTAGAAACAGTAAGACATTATCCCTTTCTTCATACTTTCTCCTCCTCCATGCAGGTTTCCACACTACCCAAAAATTTGGTCCAGAGCTCCCCAGAGTATTTTAAGGACATGCAAGGAGGACTGTTCCCCATCCATTTCAGTCAGTGGAATAAAAACATTACATCCAGCCCTCTAAGACTTATTGATATAAGGTTGCCTAGCTCTCTGCATGCAATGTACACAACAGAAATACTCATGTGAATATAGAGTGGCAGATAAGATAATGCAAATAAAGAGTAATACTATCAATAACTAACCTGCTTGCTCAGTTTCTCCCACTGCGACTGGACATCTGCCAGTTTAGATTTCACCCAGTTACTGACAGGCTGGCCTCTTAGAGCAGAGTCTATTTCTTTCATCTCTTTTAAGGACAACTCCATCTTTTCCATTTCAATAACAAATAGCTGATAAGAAAGGGGAAAGAAAGTATCTTTTCAGGAAGCTGCTTATTTTGAAAGAATAAGATAAACACTTCAGAGGCTTAGTCTTCATCATTTCTGAACTTTTTCCATAAACAAAATTATTTAAAACAAATACATAGCTGCATGGTTTTATTTAAACATGACAATGGTTCTAATCCAGGGAGTTTCTCCAGGTATATGACCACTTGTACAGAACATGTACACAATTCTTTTTCTCGCCAGCTCTGCCCATATACAATTATTACATTATAAATAGCATATGAAATTCTCAGTTTGCAACTTAGTTCTTCCTGTGTTACAGCAGGCCATGCTGAGTCCATTAAATTCCCTGGGTAGTTATCTGGATTTTGGCCAGTATTTCATCTATAAAGTTCAAAAGAGGAGAACCATGTTTGCAAGTAGATCTGCAATATTTACAGACATAAACATCTGTTAGTCTGTTTAGCAATTGTGGCTGTGCTGTTGAATCAGATCTTTCCCTTACTTGGCTTTGGTTACCCAAGTCCAAATGTACCCTATATGGCTTGACTAGAAAGGGCAAATCCACTTCTTGCATACATCAAAGGAGGAGACCCCATGTGTAACTGCTTTACCCTCTTTAGGGTTTTACTTATCTTGATTGGGAAGCATGGAGACCTCTGGGGGCAAGGTGTTAGGGTTACCCTTAAAAGACTGAGCTCCTCAGTAACAGAGGTTCCATGGGATGCTCTATTCAACACTTTGGAATAACAACAGAATAAGCAAAAGGAGAATACTCAGCACTATTGTTTATTAGCAGATATTACCATGCATTGATCAAGCTGCCTTTGAAGACCTTCATGATCCCTTTGGACAGTCTGTTCTTTCATTAAGAAGTCTTTTACACCATCCAACCACTTTTGAACCAGTTTTGTGTCAGCCTGAACAGAAAAAAGCAAATAGACATGATTAATTGTGATAACTATTGATTGTTAAAAAATATTTGCTATCAAAGTGAAACAAGCAATACATTTAACCTTTGTCTCTTCCTGTATGTGTCTCTGCTTTATGTGAATAAAGGTTGATTAAAATCTCTATCATAAAAAGCCAAATATTTGGGAATGTTGCATACACTAAAGGGAGAGTAATAAAAGCCATTGGAAGTCTGAGTAGTGAGGCTTGTACTACTGCACAAGCAAAGAAAAACAAATAGGTTTTAATGCACGTTTCAAGGCACTTTGGAGTAATATTTATCAATAATCAAAAGGCCTATGACCTACAGCATAATTTTAGGTTTTATGCAATGTTTTTCTCCATAATTTGAACTGAAAGAATATCTTTTTACATTACTATTAAGAAAGCACAGTCAAACAACAAAAAGAGATACCCCCACGCAACAAAAAATACATAAGGAAAGTAACAAATGGAGAGAAAGAAAACTGAATAACTGGAAAACAGATACCATTTCCATAACAGTAAGACAGAGATTCAAAGAATGTAGGAACTGTTCCAAACACTGAATAGAAAAGGTATGTTTGAAGGGATTTTGAGAAAAGTGAAAATGTCAACATGTTTGAATGACACAAGAAAGAATCCAGAGAAGGATGGATAGAGGCAGTGGATACAGGAACTAAAATGAATATGGGCTAAAATAGGGAGGAGCAAAAGCCCTCTTCAGCCCCCAGATGCATCAGCTAGCATGGCCCATTGGCAAGAAATCCTAGTTCACATCCAGATTCTCTATGGTTGAGAATCACTGCTTAGAAGGTATAGGACTGGAAGAAGAACAATATTAAGTCAGCTAAAAAGGTAAAGATAAACAGATGATTATCATCATCATCATAACCACCACCACCACCATCATCATTCATGCAGTTCTGAAATCAATAGAGTTTGAGGAGATAACTGAGGGAGAGCAAAGAGCAAAACATTACCAAGAAGCCTCAGGGGTAAACATTAAAGAAAAAGCAATCTAAATTTCTTCCTTTAAGAAATCATGTAACAACAATTACAGGTATATTAGAAAGAAAAGAGCCAGCTGAGTCATAGGGTTTAAGAAATGGAGGCAATTAATCAGTTTTAGGTTATCAATTGTATCAAATGCAGAAGAGAGAATGAAAATATACTAAGAACTTTTGTATTTTGCAGAATAGGGTTTAAAATTAAACTCTGTACTATTTTAGCCCAGCTATACACTGTGATACTTTAAGCCAGCTATATGATATGCTTCAGTGGTTTCAGTACTGCCAGAACTTAGTCACATTTTTTCACTTGCATTCTTCACTGATTATAGAAAAATGTTGCCTTCTCAAAGGACACATGTCCTGACTGTTCAGAGTCTCTATTGTTCTTATTTGTATCCCAATACAGAGAAGCAATTTATGTCCAGATTCTTGACATTTTTTTTGTTCTACCTCCAGCTTCTGGAATGTTTTCAGCTGACTTGTACCGATTATGAAAAGATTTCCAAACCAGCCTACACACACAACAGTCTCAAAGATATTTGCCACAAGCTGGAAGTGATACACTCTGGTCTGAAGAGCTGAGTAGTCAAACATCAGTAGGAAAAATCTATTTATACATATAATGCAGACAGAAACACACATATACACACACACACATATATATGAATATACATGGATACATGCAAACACTCACAAGCTGCTTGCTCAACATTTATGAAGCCCTTATGAGAGTAAAATAGCAGTAACACAGCCAAGTACTTTTTCTTCCCCCTTTATTCTGGAACCCACCCACAACTCCAAGCTGCCATCTTCAGTTTCATTATCACTCCCCTTTCTAACAATCAATATATCATTTGCTATTGTACTGTAACATGCCACCACTGGCTAAGTACCCGAATACTGCTTTTCTACTGTTTACACACAGGATTCTAATAGCAATAGCACTTACATTTCTATACCATTTCATAGTGAATGAAGCACTCTCTAAGCAGTTTACAACATGTAAGCAAATTGCCCCTAATGATTTTCTTTGATTGATTGATTTTATATCCCACATTTCTCCCAAAATGGGATCTAAAGTTAAAACCAGCTATGATTAAAACAATGGATAATACAAAAGTCAAAAGTCAATTAAACAACAATATTTTTAAAATTAAGTAAAAAACAATTTCAAAGGCTGTTAAAACATAGTAATAATGACCAAAAAATGCAAACCCCTTCAAGTCATTCTGCAGCAGCATGGAGAAATAGGGCCTCTAACTCTTATTTTAAAAAGGAACCATCCCTGGTGAAAGGCAAGAGTGTAATCTGTCTTGGAAGCACTGACCCTCCCCTACTCTCTTATCCATACAGCCTTTAGTGTGAGCACAAACAATTATGGTGGCTGGAATTTTGTAAATTCTTTGGCATTTTTTTTTTTTTTTGCTTCATCCTTTAGATCCTTGCACCTACGTTTTACCCTCGACTTATCCACAGGTCATATCAAAATCCATAATTTTGCCCCCAGAACCTACCGTCAACTTATACATGAGGTCAACTTATAGTTGAGCATATATATGGTATTTCTATGCTTAGCCTATAAAGGCTTTTTGCTTCTTTCAGTGAAATCAGCCTCACTAAAATCCCTATTTTCTTACCACTATACCTAAGATCTCCATTTGTTTTCATCCTCACTGATTTCTCTTTGATACTTCTTCAATATCTTTTATATGCACTGATATCGCTACCAACAATCTAACTTTGACTTTATCCAATTCTTTCCTGTCAATTTCTCCCATACTCAATCTCTTGCCAAATCATAATCCTTCTACCATTACAACACTGAAAAATATGACACAGCCTCTATAATCCACACTCTAGCCCATTTTTCAGTTCTCTCATTACTGACTATGTGGCACCATCTCAAAGACATGTGATGATCATAGTTGTTTAAAAAATACTTGAAATAAATATTTTAATTTTGTTGTTGTGTGCTTTCTGGTCGTTTCTGATTTATGGAAACCCTTAAGCAAACCTTGTTAATGCTGTTACAATTGTAGTATCATTGTACACATCTTGGCAAGATTTGTTCAGAGAAGGTTTGCTATTGCCTTCCCCTGAGGTTGAGAGCATGTGACCTGCCCAAGGTCACCCAGTGGATTTCATGGCCAAGTTGGGAATCGAACCCTAGCCTCTAGAGTTGTAGTCCAACATCCAAACCACTATGCCATAATCAGAAACATCAAGTTAATATATTTAGTCAAAAGTCAATACAGTACGTTTAACCTCATCATGAAACAAGAAACTATAAAAGACATGAGGAAAATTTAGAATATGGAGCATAGCCAAGATTAGTTTAGGTATTGAACAGCAGTAATAATTTTATATCTCAAAGACAAGCTGACAATGGTCCAAAACACACTGCAGAAATCATCCAGTTTGAGACCACTTAACTGCCCTGGCTCAGTGCTAGGGAATGCTGGGAACTGTAGTTTATTGTGGCACCAGATCTCTCTGACAGAGAAGGCTAAATGTCTCACAAAACTACAGTTCCCCAAAATTCCCTAGCATTGAGCCAGGGCAGTAGTCTCAAACTGGATCAAATAAATATATATAATGCATAACAGGGAAGTTTTATAGAGCAGGTAAGTTTTTAGTTTGTTTCTAACTTGTGTATATTTTATGTGATTTTATATTGGATATACCATATATACGACTATGGGGCTTTCTAGATTGGCAGGAAAGTGTGACATGAAGTTGCCTTTTCCTTAATGCTTAGCAGCTGCACCACAGCCTTTAGATGGAGCTGCACTGTTCCGCAGTTTTTAAAAAAGAAGCTGGGAAAACCAGCACCTTTTTAAAGGCGCTTCTTCTCCCCTAAAACACAAAAAAGCGTTTTCATGGCACACTTTCCCTTTTTCTCATCTAAAGGCTAGAGTTTCATGCAGCCATGAACACACTTCTTTTTGCCAATCTAGAAAGCCCCTATGTCAACTTCATGTATAAGTCAAGGGCAAATTTTGGGGCCAAAATTATGGATTTTGATCTGACCCATGGATAAGTCGAGGGTAAAATTTAGTGGCATGTAACGAAGGATCTAAAAATGAAGCAAAGGAAAACAATACCAGAAAACTTACAAAATTACAGCAGGCATCACTGTTTGTGATCACACTAAAGGCTGAATGGATGAGAGAATAGAAGGAGGTCAATGAATCCAGGACAAATTATGCTCTTGCTTTTCATCAGGGGATGGTTCCCTTTTTTATAGGCGTTACAGTACAGGACTTGCATTGACCCATGGATAAGTCAATCCAGGTTTTTGGAGTCAATTTTTTGACTAAAATTTCTAGACTTATACATGAGTATATACAGTAGATGTTTTAATTGTTTTGAATTTTATTGCAATTTTAAAAATTTAATCTGGGAGCTGGCTTGGGTCATTCCAGGGACAAAGGTGGGATATAAATGAAATAAATAAAATATAAATAAATAAGTAAATATTTCTGCAGTGTGATTTGGACCAATATTTTTACTTCTAACTATCTAGTTTTTACACTGAAGACCCGATTCAGAGGTTTGTGCTATTGTTTTCATTCGACTGTAGCCAACAAAATTTGTTCTGGCAGAAAGTGACAACAGAATTGCCATATCATTACATTAAAATTACTTCCATAGTGATAAACCTAACAGCCAGCTACAGGACATAAACAAATTTGGGGACCAAGAAGAATATACTTGTCAAAAGGTGCTAAATAAGCAAATACGCATATGCTTACCTCAAATATTCTCAATTTGGAAATTATTTCTTCCAACAGATGAACATCCTTAGAAATTTTCATCTTTAGCTTATCCCTATATCCCTGCAAGCATTTGAATTCTTGCTTGTAGAGCTTTGATTTTTCAGCAGGAATATGCTTCTCTAAGCCTTGTGTGTCTGCTGCAAGCTTATCTACCATTCTTTTCTGATTTTCTAGAGTTTCACAAACTGTCTGCAGAGAAAAAATTAAAAAGACAAAAATTTGTGTTTCATTTTTTCATAAGAAATAGCAATCTCGTGTATTATGGCATAAATTATCTTCAGTTAAACACACCACAATTGAACAAAAGCATCATTAAGTGATATTATATCTAAATAAACTAAGCATAAAAAGAGGGGAATCTGATAATTCTGCATCCCTCCATCATTTCAAATTGCTCTCCATATATGGAGAGCAGCTTTATGAAGATGAGAGCCTCATGCATCCATAGAAGCTCTTTCCTCAGTCAAGAACACTGGGAAATTATGCAACAGTTCTGGTAACAGCAGAAGAACATAAATCTCGAGCAGCATAACTGTGACAGTGGTCTAGAGAGGCAAATGTTGCATGTTCTTTCCCAGGTGTACAAGGTTATGTGGTGCAATGCTACAGCCATGTAAGAGCTGGGGAAGAAGCTGCACTCACACCCTCCAGCTGCACTTTCACACTTGGTGCAAAGGCACTGCACAAAGAAGTGTTGAACCCTTTCTTTTCCAGTGCCTAAATAAGTAGTTACACCTGCCTAACTGGTAGTTACAACAGCATCAACCTCTGTCAGGACTCTGGCCACAGTATTCTGGATCACACAGGAGGCTCTTGGTTTCAGAAGCTCACATTTCATGTGAAGAAATGTGGGAGAAGTCAATCATATTCTTAGCACAGCCCAAAGATGTACAATGATGCTACAATTGTAACACAAAGAAGCATGTCTCTTAAGTTTGGAAGATGTTACAGGTAATGTAATAGTATTTTGGAGCCCACAACCATGTTATTTTCATGCAGTCACATAATGAACAATCATTAGTAGTGTAACCAATATATGCTACTTCTAAAACACTGATTTGAGGTGTCATTTGGGAGATTTGGGGCCATTTTAAGTTTATTTTTGTCAAATTAACAACTAATTAGTCACATTTTGAGAAATAACTGGCACTACCTTGCCATTTTTAAATATTCCAAGCTCTGATATGACTGTAGATAACTTCAACTGAACATATATTTGTAAAATGTGAACAGAAAACATACCTTTGTCTCTTGTAGTGCTTTCTCAACTTTATTAAAATCATTAACTGTTTTCATGATAGACTGTGCCTTGCTTTCCAATTCATTCAACTCATCCTTCAGTTTTTTCAGAGCATCCAAATAATTATTAGAAGGTTGACTTTCACATTCTAGTTTTGAAATAAAAAATTAAACCAACTGAACAAGTTGCCTATTTAAAAACAGCAAAGTATATGAAGTTTTTTAAAAAAAAAACAATGGAAATATAAAGAACATACTGTTTTCTTCTGTAATTTAAAATAAAAGTACTTCTTTTGACTGCATTGTTGCAACTGACATATTTACTCAAGCATTCATCTCATGGAAACTATACCCTATCACAAAGAAGCTACCCCACTTTCATTTTCACTTGAAGTGAAGTGAAGTTGTGTGAGTTCTGAAGCCACTTTTACAGTAATTTTAGATGTGACTTAGGAAGTACTGATGGGCAACGCTTCTCAAGAGACATTTAAAACCAATGAACAAAGCTTCAGCCAATAATCCATTTTTTATAAGCAGACAAAAACTTTTGAGCTTCCTGGTTCGAAAGATGTGATTAGGAGACACAAAAGTTTTATAAAACTATCCATGGAGTGCAGAAACTGAATTTGTGTAAGTTTTCTTCATCTCTCATATTACCGTGAAAAAGACAGGTAACGTAGTTAGAGTAGCCTAAGAAATTACTCTACACAGTATATAACTAACTTGTGAAATTCTTTGCCACAAGCTTTGATAACCAATAAGTCATGTGACTTTAATATAGCATCACAGTTAATGGCCAGGTACATCAATAACTGTGAGTCACAGTGGCAACAGAGGGCTAATCCAATTGTGAGTCCTAACTGCCCATTGAATGAATGGGGCCTGCTAAGCCAACACTTACACTTACATGGATTCTACTGACCAAATAGATCTACTATATTTAGGACTAGCAATTGGATTTAGGCCAGAGAAACTCCATGTTCAGTGTTATCCAGAAGAAGAAAAACAAAAGTAGAGGAAATTTACAACTTTCAAAATTTAAAGATAAATCTGGCCCTCCACTGTGAGTATCCAGCTGCTGGATAAGGTGAACTTTTCATGTGAGTCACCACACGCGGCTCTTCCTGTATACTTAAACATACAAGAAGTGTATGAAAAGATGAAATGAGAGCCCCATTTCTTATTACTATTTGAAGCAACTCTACACAACTCTTAGTATACCACTGAGACACTAGAAACCTTTCATTGCCCAATTTAAACAAACTGCAACTGCCCTTTTGAATGTTTCTCCTTAATCATATCACAACACGTAAAATCCAACTGATTCTGGCCACTGAAGAATGCCCTCTACCAGCAGATCAAACTTCACCTCCCCATCCCCAAATCTGCTGTGGAGGTGCTGGACACCTAAAAGAGGACATTTGGGATTGTCAAGAGGAGAGAAAAGAGAAAGATTCCTTGCACAAGCAAAAGCCTGCTCAAGCAATGTTAGATGTTTAGTCTATTCTTAGGCATACATTCAGTAAGAAATTCTGCCTACATTTTATTGTTTCCTGTATTTGTCCTTGATATGATTATAATAGTAGCTTTTGAGTAATACACTTATTTTTGCCTATATGCCTATGTGCCTATTGTTCATTTATTTTTATTTTTTTAATACCTATTTTCTATTTTTGATTATCCACTTTCATTTTATCTACAGATCACACCACTTTTACATCCATCTTCTCCACCTTTTTTGACAAATCTGACTTATCTATTTATTTAGTATTTATTTATTTCATTTGTATTCTGCTTTTCTCCCAAAGTGGGACCCAGGGCTGCTCCCAGAGTCACTAAAAAACAGAACAATTAAAATCATCACATATAAAACTATTTAAAAGAGATACAAAGTTTTAAAAAGAAAGATAAAACATCCCAATAAAAAAGCTTCCCTTCTTTTTAACTGGGTTTTGCTTATTCTACAGGTGTATTTGAAAAACTGTGACTGTGATATTGTTAGAATGTTGAAACATACAATGTATGACTATTTTCATGTTTATTTACCGCAGAGATGTATTAAGTAAGCCCTGATCTGGTCTTTCTGCTGTGAAAAAGGAAGCCACAAAAAGCAGCTCCTTTTAGTGCCATGGAAAGACACCCTAGCTACCACAGCTTTTTGCTGCTTCTTCGGTGCAATGCACATAAGCGCTGCACCAAAGATGTGATGTGATGTCGACTGAAGTCTGGTCAGTTGGGCAACATGAGGGCAGCGCAGGGCGGAGTCAGGGTGGCTGGCCGGCGTATAATGCTGATCTGCCAAGCCCCTAAGTTTCTTGATTTTAATTTTTGTGTCCATGGTTCAAAACAGACAGGCAAAAATGTCCACCATCAGGCTGCACTAAGGGTTTGACATTAAAATGCCACACACCCTGAACACAGCCAGAAGCTACTCCGATGCCACCCTAACCCAGAACAGGTGGCCTGAAAAGGAGCAGGGGGGAAAACACTGCTTTTCAAAGGTCAGTTGGAAACAGCAGCAATGGGCTGGATTTGAGCCATGCGTGTGCAGTTGCCACAGCATCGGGGCAAGCAGCACTGGGGTGGGTCCAAGCCGCCCTTTTTAGGTGATTTGTTTAGCCCGTATTAAAAAAAATAGATGCATTTGCAAAGTTCCTGTGGAATTAACCAATTTATTAATTTCATATTATGCATCCCAAGCTTAACTGCTGGACCACTACTCCATACATTAATGAAAATAAGGCAGGGCACAAATGAATTAAATAAAGAGATTGGATTCAAATGTTCTTTCTACAAACAAAAGGGTCTTTCGTAAGCAGAACTCTTCTTCTACTCATCAAACAAAACATGTTTATCCAACCCAAAGTGAAATGGCAAGACAAACCGGACAAATACAAAATTCATCAAGTCAACTTCACTAAAAAGCTTCCTGGAACAAAAAGGAACATTAAGTAGTTATAGCTCTAAATGTTTTGGCCTTTCGGCTTTATTAAAGTTTTATATTGGTGTTAATATTTTATATGTTTATTGCTGCGTTTAAGCAATGTATTTTATGTATATGGTTTTGGCTAAACTGCTTAAAATAGACATGTATATGGTTTTGCTAAACTGCTTAAAAGAGACATCTGATCTGCCAAATTTAAATTAAATTATCATAATGGTAATTTCACTGAAGCCTTTCTATTTAAGTACAATGAAAGAGAGCAGTTCCTGTATTTCTGATACACTGGATGCCTTGGTAGATTAAATCACAGCAATAGGAGTTAAAAGCAACATATTTATTAGAAAACAGATCTGCAAAACCAAGTTCCATTATTTTACACAATAATCTCTCTTCCACTACTCCCTGAACAGGCCTCCAATAACATACCAAATAGTGACCCAACTCTGAAATGAAAACATGATGAAAGAGAAATTGACATACAGTTGGCCCTCCGCTTCAGTGGCTTCAACTTTTACTAACTCAGTTAGCCGCATTTGTCTCCTTGCACAAGCTCCTCTTCCTCATCCCTCACGGGCTTTTTCCCTTAGGAGGAAAAAAACTCAAGAGAAAGGGAGCAGCCAGGAAGGGCACAAACATGCCCCTCCCGCCTTCCCCTGTGCTTTACCCAGCTTGCTGGGCTGAAGCATGCGGGAGAAGCGTCCAGGCATGCCCCTCCCTCTTTCCTCCTCATGCATTAGCCGGTTTCCCTGACCTGGCTAAAGCATGGGGGAAAGTGGAAGAGGCATGCACATGCACTCCTCTTTTCTCTCCCATGCTTTAGCTGGTTCAGTGAAGCTTCCCTGAGCCCACTAAAGCACGAGGAGGGAGGTGGGGCACGAGTGCATATAGTGGGGACAGAGGAGCATGTGCACGCATCTCCCGCCTTCCCCCACTTATTCACAGTTTTTCCATTTTCGCTGGGGTCTTGGGCCCCTAACCCCCACAAATATGGAGGGCTGATTGTATTTTAAAACATACAGTATAAAGTTATATATTAAAAAGCAAAGGATGACTGCCATCACTCTGAGCAATTCAGTGTTGTTTTTCTGTTGTTTTTCCTGATCTTTGGAACACTTGGTATTATAAATTATTTCTGCATATAAAGCAACAATCTATGCACTGCTTGCATATAAACCGTGTCTTTCACATACCGGTAGCAGGTCCTAGAAAACTGAAATGACACCTATTCCTTTAGAACAGGCCTGCGCAACATACAGCCCGGTGGCTGAATGTGGCCTGAAAAAAGGATTTTGGGTGGCCTGTAGGGATGTGCAATGACTTAAAGGCTCCTCCATCACTTGGCCTCCTCCTGAGGAGAGAGCCATACAGAGGAGGAGGAGACAGGGTTAAGGAAATGGGCACGTGTCAAAGAATTTAAAGACAAAGCAGATTTAATTTTAATTTTAACTGAAGTTTTAACCCAGAAAAGCTGACAAACATACAGAAATGTCTTATTCAACTCCTTTAATTCCTGTCAGTATGCATTTAAGGGGAAACACTGAAGTGCCAATGCCACCACCATTTTCCCACCCAGTCATTCAAAAAGGCTAGAAGCAGCACAACAGCAGAGAGAGTAGAGAGTGTGGATGCTTCTATTGTTCTTTTCTTCTATTTTCCCTTCTTTTTTCTTTCTTTTTTTTTGGGGGGGGGCGGGATAATATGTACAGTGGATAAGTTGACCCAGTTTTCTCGAGTCAATTTTTGATCAAAATGTCTAGATTTAAACATGGGTATATAGAGTATACCATATTTTCAATATATAATTTATAGATATAAGATAGATACAAACCAGCCCCTGTTCTAAGGCTTTTGCTACTTGCAAAAGGGAGTAACATGGGATGATAAGAGGGATTTTTTTTAACATCAGTCAAATAAAAGCACACCTTTCTTCAGCTGCTTCAGAAGAACCTCCAACTTCTGCTGGGCAGAACTGAATCGGTTAGTCAAAGAATTGAGGCTATCTTCAACGAAGTTTGGAGCATCAGGCTGGGATAAGAGAGCTCTGCACTTGGTTTTAAGATCTTCCATTTGAGGAGTCAGATTTAACAGATGTGTGAGTTGCCTCTGTGGAAATTAAGTTTATGCACACAAGAAAAACATTGAATTAAATTAGTCAACAACTTTATACTACCTATATAGGTTCAGCTTAGAAATAATTGTGATTTGTCTAATAAACAATGAAGAGGTTTAACAAGATTACCTGACAAGCCTCCTTTTGATTTATCAAAGGTTGCTGTTGGGGTGATATAGTAGAGTTGTCTTTCAGCCATACTTCTTTTTCATTTACAGTTTTGTCAAGCTCATCCAGTTCCCTAAAATATATGTTTACTTCATTCTGGTACTGCATTTTTCTTGCTGCTTCCTCCAAGTGCAAATCTGCCCCTTTCCACTCTGCCAACAGCTGCTCTAACTCATTTGTTATATCTTCAGTAGGAAGTCCTTCTGAACAATTGAAAGAATGAAATCTGATTTGATATGTAATCATAATAAATAATAAAAATTTTATTTATATTTTCCCGCCTCTCCCAGATGGATCCAGACAGGATTACAATCCAATAAAAATATACAAAGCACAACAATAAAATACAATGACAATTAACAGGTAGTTTCATTAAAACAAATACTATCAAAAGGCAATGGTGGGATAGCATACATGTATGTAGCATACACTAATACAATAATGGTCTTCTTTATACTTCTAGACCAGTGATTCCCAAACTTTGCCCCTCCAGATGTTTTAGACTTCAGCTCCCAGATGCCCCAGCCAGCTTTGCCAACAATTTGCCAAAGCTTGGAAACCCCTGTTCTACATAGTTGACCACCCATACCGAGACTGAACCCATCAAAAAGGAAAGATTTGTCATGAATTACTTTCAAATTATAGCACAAAAATTTATCTCCATCCACAATCTACATTAAAATGTTCCTCTTCAAAAATATATTCACACATTACAACCATTATCTGATATTTGGTTTTGGCTAAGCTGTAAAAAATCTTCCCTAGTAATTTTGCAAAAAGAACACAAAGCAAGGCAGAAAATAAATAGTTCACAATTGTACCATTGCATATTTTTTAAAAATCTATTGAAAACCTAAGTTTATAGAATAGCCAAGAAAGAGAAAACAAAATTGGAAGGGAGATGCAGTTAAAGGCACAAAAGTACTAAATAGGACTTGTAAACAGACAAGGATCCCAGCTCAATAATACAATTTACTGAACTAAAAAGAGTATCATGCTCATGTTCTCTCATCTTACAAACCTGCTTTGGCTTTTGTATCACGGCTACGTGATTTTCCTCTTTCTTTTAATCTTAGATTACTATTAAACCATTATTTCAACATTTCAGACATAACCATGATAAAAACGATGAAGATGGAACACAAAAGGAAAAGAAGATCTTGTTAAGCAGTCATTTCTAGCTTAACAAACCATGGTGGATTTCTACTGGCAGAAAGACCAGGAGAAACAATCACCACTGTAGTATTCTGTGGATGTAGCCATGCACGCTCCAAATCCAGATCTGGAGGACCACAAAATCCCCAGGAGCCAGTTGTGGGATGGGTTGGTGTTGTTGTGTGCCTTCAAGTCATTTCCAATTTATGTTAAGGTGAACTTATCATGGGGTTTTCTAGGCAAGTTTCTTCAGAGGGGGTTTGCTTTGCCATCCTCTGACGCTGACAGCATGTGACTTGCCCAATGTCACTCAGTGGTTTTCCATGGCCGAGTGAGGAATTGAACCCTGGTCTCCATAGTTGCAGTTCAATACTCAAACCACTCAAATCACACTGGCTCATGGGAGAGGGTGGGAAAGTCAGTCAGCTGCTTCCTAATCAACAGAGGAAGAAACCTCCAATGATCACAGAGGCTGCTATCCAGTATATGTGGATTGGAGGGTTGGACCAGGAAACATTACATTGCTATGTACTATGGTGGTTACACCGTTACATAGCTGACAGACAATTCTGGCCTATGATAATATGAATGCCTATTATTAAAATTCACTACAATCATGTTATTTCAATATGACACTGGTTATTTATACTCACAAACATCATTGCTTTCCAGGTCTTGTCTCATTCAGTTGACAATTAGATTTTCATTTCATCCAGTTAAAACTGGTGCTATGATAAACTTCAGGCATCCTCAGCTTTAAAGACATTTATTGCTTCTAGCAGTTCCAAGTATTGGCAAGAAAACAGTATAAACCATTTATGTTTATCTTTCAGAATACCATATCAAATTACCTTTTCCCATTTGATCCAGCATATTTTGTACAGTCATGTTCAGTTCATTCAGGATTCTCTTTTTTTCAGCCCTTTCTTTTTCTATTTCCTATAAAAAAACATAACAATGGAAGTGAAAAACTTTCCATTATTTTTTAATTTAAATGGTCCTGCAAGTTGCCTGGAAGCAAGATCAATAAGGAACCTTATGAAGTCAAACTCTTGGAGTGAGAATTATAATTTAATCTATATTCTATAATTTAATTATGATTTAATCTTCTAATACCTATAAATATCTACCTGGATATAAGCTCCATTGAACAGTGTGAGACTTACTTTTAAGTAAACATGTAATTAATGTTTGATTAGGATGAGGTCACATTCCTTTGCTGGTCATATTTTCATAGAATATACCCACATCACAATCTAAAAATTAATTATACATCAGAGCTATAAATCCTTCAATACTTTACATCATTTTAGTAAATTATTGATGTTTTGGTCTGGATTCTCACCCATGTATCCTTTTCTTTTAATCTTTACTTAAACTAGAATTTATCCTCCAGATTAAATATTCAAGGAAGATCTCTGTCTCCTTGGAACCACAGAGACATACAAAGGAAATCATACTGGTAGACAGTTTAGATCAAGTCTTTGTATAATAATATGATCAGGACCACAGATTGCAATCTCTTCTGGTTCACAGAAAATAGTATATTGAACCAAGCACATACCAAATGCAATGGCATTACCTTCTGATTGATATTCAACATAAAGATTGCTGCAACAAGTTGGCACTTTGACAGCATTTCAATTTGGACTTTCTTGAAATACTGTATATCCACTATATAAAACTCACTAATTTAACAATAATTAAAGTGATATTTTTATGAATGACCCAAAATTAACTGCCTGAAATAAAATGCTTTGCAAGTTTTTCTCTTCTAAATTCCTAATTATTATTAAGCTTTATTTATAAAGTGCTGTAAATTTAAATAGATCATTATATAGACCATTAATAGATCCTAACAGATCATCTACAATACTATTCAAACTGATAATATTTAAAATCTATTTCATACAGGATATACTTGAAGGTTACTCTTTAGTGATATAGTTACTCAGGCTATTAAAATTAGCTCATAACAGCATTACCAAGATCCTTATTATTTAAGATGCAGAATATTTTGATCATTAGTCTCCACAGGGTGTACAGAGAGATTATTATTTGTCTCTATAGGATGATAGCAAGACTTCACCACAGTCCTCAGTTTTAATGAAAGATTAAGAGGATCCCTGTGGGGTTCATTTCTAAGCATAATTTCGGTCTAAAATGTATTGCCTTGTCCTAAACTGAAATGAACACAGAGGAGGTAAGCGAAGAGAGGATGCCCATTAAACCTCTTAGCATAACCTATTACAATTACAATAGTATTGCTTATGGCCAATCCAGGAGAATGATGTTTGATGAACACTTTACAAATGTTTAATAGTGGAACTTAATCCACAGGAAGCTTCAAGATCAGACTCTACCCCCAGCTGATAACAAGCTTAGGCTGACAAAATAACCCATTCACGAAAAATGCCTTCCCATTTCTCACTTTACCTTCAGCTTCTCTTTCATGTCCAAAGTCTCTCTCATCTTCTTGTACTCTTTGATCTCTATGGCCTGAATGGCAGCTTTTGATTTCAAAATCCAGTTCAACAGCTCAGCAATTTCAGAATCAAGCCTATAATGACACATTAAATAATATTTTCAACAATGTCTCCCTTCAATCATTATTTCTTTTTTTAAATTTAGCCTTTTGTCTATCTAGAAATACTATGTTCAGTATATATCTGTATTTTAACAGTGCAGTTTTACTCAAATCTGAACAATAACATAACCTGAATGCATTAATAATGCAAAGATTTGATAAAAACTACAAACCTATGGCAAATTGTCCTGCCTCTAGGCAAGCAGACACAAACTATTATTATGTTCACTGCTCTATTAAGAGTCCAGAGCTTGAAACAGTTACTTTGTAGATTACAATTACCAGAATTTTGTTGTAATTTTTAGGTTCTGCTACATACTGATGTGAGGCTGTATATGCAGTAGCTCTGGATCACAATATACATCAAATACATCAATCATAGTAAACGGCTCTGTTTTCCTGCCCTGTGACAACACAGTGCATTGCTACAAATATTGAACCTTGCCACTCAATATCTCAGCAAAAGTATAAAAGGGGAAGCACTCTGAAACTAGATGGAGCCACACAAATGGTAGCAATGGTGAATAAAAAGAGAAGACACATGTTTACAAATGGTGGGCACCCCACCGCGTAGCCCACCTCACTGCCAATCCTTATTTGCAAGATTGTTTTTAACCAGACTCCAGAATATGCACATGGAAAATATGATGTGAATTTTCATGGACAGTTGTACAAAAACAGCCCAGCAACATCCACAGAGAAAATGCACTGTTTTTAATATTGCAACTGTGAATGTGGACAGTGAAAAAATATCTTTACTGAGAAGCCACAATGAAAATTATTCTTACTTTTTCTTCATTTTGGTATCCAGGTAGGCTTGTCTTTTCTTTGGTGGAGGCATAGGTGGAGGAGACTGTTCTTCTTTGAAGTGTTTAACTGTTTTCTGCTCTTTAGCAAGGACTGCTTCTTTGACAAACTTCTGTGAAATGTGGGACATCCCCACATTTGCAGCTGCCTGAGCAACCTAAAAAAGAGGAAATTTATCCAGAGGGTAGCATGGTTCTAATGAAATTATACAATTTTTGACAGAATTAGTGACATCTTTATATACACAAAGGTAGTTAATAGTTGGATTTTCACATAATGATAAACTATTGTAGCCCAAGGCAAAATATTTCCCATTCCTTCCCCTGCACACAACTAGGATAAGCATTATTACAACTTATTGTCATTTTCCCTCAATTTCAACATGTTGTGCACACACTGAGATCCATGGTTTATCAAAAGCTCTGTTCATGTTCCAGAGACATCTAAAAGGCATAGTTTTTTAGTTGTGATGTTTAGTTGCAATTTTAGTTGCCGTTTCTTTTCAATCACTATCTTTTCTTGCCGTTTTTTTTCAGTCACTATCATATGCACTTTAGTGATAAACTACTCACTGATTGATAGACTGTTGCTGTTGTGTGCCTTTAAGTTGCTTCAAATTTATGGAGACCTTAAGCCAAACTTATCATGGGTGTTTGAGGCTGAGAGTGTGTGACTTGCCTGAGGTAACCTGACAGGCTTTCATGGCTGAGTGGGGATTCAAACTGTGGCCTCCAGAGTCACAATTTAACACTTAAACCACTACACCATGCAGGGGTCTGAACAGACAGTACCATATACATTTAGGCAGCCACTGAATATATTTGGAAGTCAGATCTTTGATCTAAAGTCCACCTGACTCAACACTGTCATCTCCAGTGTACAACAGCCTCCCAAAATCTCAGACAGAGGGACTTTGCAGCCCTGCCAGCAGAGCTCCTTGAAAGATAGGGCTAAGGGAGAGCCTGGGATGACATGTGATGTCTTTTAAAATGCTTTTCTTTTAAAGTTCCTAACAGTTATAGGGCATGAGTTGCCCAAACAGAAATTCAACATTTTAACAGTGCACTTTTCACTTAATAGTCAATCTCATGTGCTACTCTGAAGTTTTAAGGCCATGATGACAAACCTATGGCACATGTGCCACAGGTGGCATGCAACACCATTTTGTCCGGCACAGGCCAGGCAGAAGGAGGAACAGGCATGTGTGTGACCATTCCTCCACTTCCTTGCTGTTTCCCAGCCTCTAGCTGTCTCTGTGAGACAGATGGAAGACATAAAATGGTGCTGGGAAGAAGGAGCCACAGGCATGCGCCTCTGGTTCCTCCTCCTGGCCTTCTGTTACTTCTCCAAGACAGAGAAAGGGAGGCCGGGGAAAAGGTTGGGAGGAGTAGCCACCAGCACATGCCAGTTGCTCCTCCGCAGGGGGCAGGGAAAGGTTATGTGCCCACTCCTCCTCCTCCCCACTTTCCTTTCCTGACCCCCAGCTGCTTCCCCAGGGACAGCTGGGGGTCAGAAATGGTACAGCAGGAGGAGGAATAGGTGGGTACCCACTCCTTCCCCTCCCCATGGGCCCTTCCTGACCCCCAGCTGCCTCTGAAGAGACAGCTTGGGGTCAGCAGGTGTCCAGGGGGAGAAGGAACAAGTGCGTGCCCACGCCTCCTCCCCCCACAGGCCCTCCCTGACTCCCAGCTGCCTCCAGAGAGACAGCTAGGGGTCAGGAAGGGTCTGGGGGAAGGAGGAATGGGCACATGCCAACTTCTCCTCCTCTCCATGGGCCCTTCCTGACCCCTAGCTGTCTCTCCCTGCCTTTGGAGAGACAGCTAGGGGTCAGGAAGTGTCCAGGGGGAGGAGGAATGGGCGCATGCCCACTCCTCCTCCTCTCCATGAAGGGGAGACAGCTGGAAGCTTCCGGAGAATCCCTCCCGGAGCATCCCTTGCTTCTAGTTGTCTCTCAGAGACAGCTGGAGGCTGAGGAAAGGGCAGGGAAGAAGTCCTGCCCCAGAAGCCCTCCTTCAGAGGGCAGAAGTCCCACCTCCAGAAAGGGAAAATCCCACCCCAGCACACAGCTCCGCTTCTGGGGTGGCAGAAGCCCTGGCCCCAACACACAGCACCAAAAAGGTTCGCGATCAATGTTTTAAGGGGTTCTTCTGGAACACTTTATAAACCTCTTCAAACGCTATTCCACTTTTCTCCACACCCAGACTTTAGGAATTAAAACAGCAACAACCAGTTCATTCTATATTGGTAAAAAAGAAAATAAAAGATAAAATTGAATTGCCATGTCCTCTTCTAACAGATTTGTTAAGGTCAGTGTCTATGTTTTAGTGAAAAAGATTTGGAAGCTGTAAAAAAATACAGTATTTTGAGCATACCTGATTTGAGTAATCCTCAAGCTTCTGAACTACGCTGTCCCACCTCTGTGTTAGCTCTTCCAAATCACTGTCAATTTTTTTCAGTGCCTTCTTGTTGTTTAAGAGTTGTGTCACGTCCTGGGCCACCTCATTTAGCTGTTCTAATGTCTGGCGTTTCATTCCCATATCTTCTTTCAGAACCTGATAATGAAACAATAGAAGTCATTTATTTCTTTTTAGAGAAATGTATTTTGTACAAATTGCTTAAGTTAATAAAACCATTTTTTAAATTAAAAAACTGAATATACCATGCTAGATACACCATTTAAGTGATGGGAAACAAAGAAAGAGAAACATGATGCCTTAAGCATCCATAATTGGAGGATGTTTATCTTATTGTTGTTTGCCTTCAATTCGTTTCTGACCTATGGTGACCCTAAGGCAAAACTATCACAGGTTTTTCTTGGCAAGATTTGCTCAAAGGAGATCTGTCATTGACTTCTTCTGAGGCTGAGAGAGTGTGCCTTGCCCAAGATCACCCAGTGAATTTCTGTGGCTGAGTAGAGATTTGAACCCTAGTTTCCCAGTGCCCTAGACCAACACTTAAATCACTATACCATGCTGGCTGCCTTTGATGATGCTGTCAACTCGTGTCCAACTATAAGGGGCAGTGCTCACCTGTTACTAAGGAGAAGAGCCACCACTGTCAAAGACAACTCTGTGATCATGTAGCCAGCATGACTGCACAGAACATTATTACCTTCCAACCGAAGTGGTACCTATTTATCTACTTGAACTTTTACATGCTTTCGAATTGTTAAAACTAGCAGAAACTGGGAATGGTGACCTCATCAAACAGCACTTGCCAACCTGCCAATCTTGCAACCATCAGAGTCACCATCTTAACCGCTGAGCCATCACACCCCTTGTAATTATCTTATTATCTTATACCTTTGTTAAAATATGGGCTTCACTGAAAACTGACAAGGGGCTGTTCTAATATATGTACCTGTGTAGCATTTCTATGAAGTAGCTGCTGTCATGATTCAGCGATTACAGTACATAAGCTACTTTTCCCAAATGGAAGGGAAAGCTGAGGGTGAAAGCTGTAACTGCTTCAGTACCTCAGAAAGATATTTATCATGACTTGTACATGCAGCAGACTTTAGTTACTACTCTGTAACATCCTGGAGAAACTCCAGGAAATATACTTTAGTTTCCATCATGTATCTCAGTTTTTTTTTCCTTTTCTGCAAAAGGATAATATCCACATAATTGTGTCTTGGTTTGCTGCCATCATGATCGCTTTTGTAAAAGTAACATTTTCACCTTGTACCTATCTAGCACGTTTTCAGTAGCTGACCAGTCACTTGTCCTTCAAAACAAAATAGCTGAGTGTCTTAAAATTTTCACACTGCATTCTTCAGCTGTGGATACAACCCAAGAAAATTCTTCCATGTCTTCAGAAAGTAATTTAAAAAGTTGCTAGACCATGAAATTAGTACAAGGATAGGACAAGGATGATCCTCTAGCACCATAGAGATGGCAAGTTGGCACCAAGACAAACATTTAAGATTACGGAGCTATCTTGGAATGCAAAGTAAGTATACTCACTGCCAGCTTTCGAACATTCACACCAAGCTCTTTTTGATCTTTGAAGTTGCTGGTTTGTACATTGTTCAAAGCCTCCTCTTTTTCAATTAGCCAGGCCTTCAATAAGCTCTGCACAGAAGGAATTAAGCATACCACAGAAATATTTGCACATTTTGTTAACCAGTACCATCACAATGCAACATTAATTTCAACAGTAGTTTGAAATTACTCTGTCTTGTTGTCCTTAATTATAGTAAAGCAATGCTAAAGGCTATCTTCTATTTCCTATCACAGTAGGCGCCATGCAGCTTATAGGACAGTTCTGTAGAAGTAACTTAGTGGGATGAAGTTTGCATGCTCTGTTGCTAAAAATTAATAAGCGAATATACTGGATTTAAAACTGAAATGAAGCTTCAGTTTGTGAAACTGTAAACTCAGTTTCACAATCAGTGCCAAATTAGCACACAGAATTACAGTGGACCATTGGTATCTTCTGGGATTTGGAGTCAGGACCCCCAGTGGCCCAAGATTCAAATCAAAATACCAAAATCTGTGAATGCTCAAGTGCCATTATATACAATGGCTTAATAAAATGGTGTCCCTTATATAAAATGGCAAAATCAAGATTTGCTTTTTGAATGTTTTTCCTGAATATTTTCAAACCATATTTTCTGTAGAATTTTTAAATGTTGCATCAATTGATGCCAAATAAAAGTGAAGTGATATTGTACTTCAAAGTGAAACTGTACTTGAAAAAGATTGATTTATCCTTCTTTGCCCTTGGGTTACAAAACATACAACAGAGCTTTATTTTATTATTTCCTTGTATTGCATTATAAGAGTCTCAAAATACAGTACCTGAAAACTGTGGCTTGTTGCAGGACCAAAAGTATACTATAATTCAATAGATAAAGTGTAGTTTGTTCACCACTATTCTACAATGATAATATATTCTAACGCATTAATATTCTGAGAATGATTTACTATGTCCCTTTGGCGCAGTTCTTCAGGTTTCTTAAAATATAAAAGATCTGTACTGTTCGGTAATATACTGAATATACTGGATAAAATATATATCAAGTTATATCCAATAACTTGATTTATACTCTGGAGTTGAAGTAGGCAAATTTCTCTCTGTCTCTCACCTAATATGTGGATAACCAGTCATTAGCAGCAAATAAAACAGAACTGTTTTAGTGGCTAATACCATTGTACCTGGAGATTATAAACCATCCTTAATACACATATAAAAAGGAGTAATATCTACGTGCTACCAAAATATTACTTTTCCTCTTTAATTGAAATAGTACAAACATAGCAAATTTTATTCAAGCAAATCCACAAATACTATTAAATTAATAAATTCCCTGAAGCAAATTATTGCAGAGATTAAAGAATCTTTAACGTAAACAAATAAAAACCTAACATCTCTCATGGTACACATTCTAAGAGCAGCAGCTGACAAAAAGCCAGCGACAATATAAATACCTCCCACCAAAGTAACAGCAAGTAATAAACTGTTGTGTATGTGTGAAGACTGTTTAAAAATTAAAGTAAAAGAAATACAATTTAATCAACCCAGTCTAGTATAACAGTTTTCCTATGCAGAATAACTCTCACTATGTAGAACTGTGTAATTCTCATTCCTCATAACTTGTCCTGACAAAGCAAGATCTCCTGAATATTTTTAACCCAAACTGATCAGAACATCTATCTATTATTTGTCTCCAAAACAGTTTTTCTAAATTATGCATACTTTGATAAATCAGTTAGGATTATTTTCACCTGGTTCAGATGTAATGTATTTCTGAACTAGGCTAGAATACTTCAGGTGCAAGATACACACATTTTGTGCAGTACAAGAATAAAATGTGCAGTAGCAAATAGTTTTCTGTTTAGTTGGGAATATGGGCTTTAATGTAAAGCAAAATCATTCCTTAAAACAAATAGATGAGGGAAAAAAGCATAGAAAAGAAAGGGGCTAAACAGACCGGAGTTTAACACCAGTTTTGGATCAGAGTGGGAGCGTGACGTCTGCATGCCACATGCCCTGGTGCCGCCCTGATGCTAGTGTCACACGGCACTCTTGTCCTGGCTGCATGGGGGAGGGCATCATGGCGCTCCTTTGGCACAGCATTTGGACACTGTGCACCAAAGGAGCGCCGAAAAGACACTGCCGCAGCGAAGTCGCCTTTTTGCCGGCACTAAAAAGAGCAGAAAAGTGCCAGATTGGGGACACAGTGTGTGGTTGCCATTGCTACAATCCAGTGCTGAAAGGGGCCATGCAAAGCCACTCCTCTGAAGAGCCCCAAAATGACTAATACTACAGTATTAACGTAAGATTATGAAGACAGAAAGGTAACAGGCCTTCGTAATTTCATATTAACAGTGTATTTGCTAGGAACAATTATATGAGGGTAAATACAGGAAACCATGTCTAGCTGCTTTGAGTCCAGCTGTGCTGCTGCAAGTATTGGCAAATGCCAATATATCTTCAGCAATGTCCAGAATTCTTTTGAACAGTTACAAATGCAGAATCCAGAGTTATGCATTTATGACTGTTTTGCATTCAGGGACTATGTAGGGACTATGAAAATCCCTCAAACTCCACTTATTAGGAAGAAGCTGCTGGGACTGAGGGGGGTGTTCCCTGTGTATTGGGAATCAGCTGACTGATGGTCCCACCCAACCCCTTGTATAAGTGATCTCCAACACCAGGAGAACTGCAGCAGCGACCCTGTCACACTGTAAAGTGCTCACAGGAGCGGAAACATCAGTGAGCTGCTTCCCAATCAACAGGGAAATAAAAACAGCAACAAACCTATGGGGCTTTCTAGATTGGCAAAAAGAAGTGTGATCATGGCTGCATGAAACTCTAGCCTTCAGATGAGAAAAAGGGAAAGTGTGCCATGAAAACACTTTTTTTTTTTTTTTTTTTTGCGTTTTAGGGGAGAAGAAGCGCCTTTAAAAAGGTGCTGGTTTTCCCAGCTTCTTTTTTAAAAACTGCGGAACAGTGCAGCTCCATCTAAAGGCTGTGGTGCAGCTGCTAAGCATTAAGGAAAAGGCAACTTCATGTCACACTTTCCTGCCAATCTAGAAAGCCCCATTGATTGCAATGGTTGTTTCTCAGTTGAGGGGATCAGGATGGGATTCACTGTGTAGAACCATATAATAGTAGCCCCTCTGATGTCTGGGCTTAGGTTGCCTTCTTCCCAAGTAACAAATGGCTAATGGGCTTAGGTTGCCTTCTTCCCAAGTAACAAATGGCTAAAAGATGTGAAGAGGTCAAATTACATTTTAATGAGGCTCAGCATCACAAAGGTGATGAGAGAGCAATTGCCCAATGAGATTACCAGTGGACAGAAGTGTGAAATTTGACAATCCTTCTCAGGAGAGATTATAAAAAGCCTGAGAACGGACCATGTGGCAAACCCTATAAAGAAAGCTTGGGGCAGGACCACCTGTGCCTTTGGGGAAGCTGTTTGAGGCTGGAAAAAGGAGTCCACACTCTCAGCTAACCTATGAACACCAAGGACTACAAATCCCATCTGATTTGTCAGCAGAATAACAGAATGTATTAGTTAGTTGGGTCAGGGGCTTTTAATACTTTTCCCAGCTTGGCTAAAATGATCTAATATGTCTTTAACGTGTAACTTCTAATCTTCTGCCTGAATGAAAGGTGCTACTTCACATGAAGAAGTATCCTTTTGCAATATTTCTTACTTAGAATAACATCCTTTTCCTTTAAAAGTACTTCTGTGTCTCACACTCTTCTTTCATATGCCTCTGCTCAATCTAGCCCCTACACCAGAGTTTGCAGAGGGAAAGAAACATCTCTGAAATATCAGGGGTGGGAAATACCAGTGGAATCGCAGCAACATTCCACTGTGTTGCTATAAAAGGAGAATTCAAATAATTGGGTTGTAACAGATAGGTAGGTTCTCACTGGTGGTCCCACTCTGCTCAGCAGAAGCAGGAAGAACAGACCTTATTAGCCCTAGTACACCATACAGAGCTCACAGTCATAACTGTGGGGATGGGGGTGAGTTTTCAGTCTCTCTTCTCAGCTATCTCATAAGAAGGCATACATACATACATACATATTTATTACGGCACTTGGCCAGCAGAAAAATAAGTAACACAAATTACAGAGAATCTGATATGTAACACAAGGATATTACATTATATTCTTACTAAAGTGTATTTACCAATAGAAAATAAGAATACCCATAGTCTCACTTCGTAGCCTACTCATGGGTACCAAGCATTAAATTGTGTTATCATACTAATAGTACAGTGAATAAAAGCAATAAAATGGTTATCCAAGGTGTGCAGATTTACTAGCAATATTGCTACAACTGTTTTTTAAAAAATGTATGGCAGATGATTGCGGCTGCCTATAAGAAGGCAGTGTTAACACTAAGATTTGATCTGAGGGTACACTCCCACCCGTAATTTGGTACCATAAATTATTTTTCATAGCTAGTCATAACAAAGTCATGCTGTACCCTCATACCCTACATGGTGGAGGAATCAGTGCTTACATGGACCATAGCACACCTAAGGGGTGACTACTGGAGTTATTCCTCTATACACGTTACAAACAGTATTTCTGTGCAGCTTTCTATAGATGTTAGGGAAGCAGGCCATACTAATTAACATATGGGCACAGGTAGATTGGGGAGATAACAGCTCCTTAGTACCAACCCTCTGGCTTCTTGTGTAGAAGACAGTAAAATTTAGAATAAGCCCTGAGTCAAGAGTCTTAAAAAAAAACAGATGCAAATGCAACAGAAATTTACTTCTGAGAGAGAAAATTACTTCCTTGCCAAGATTTCTTAAAGGCATAAGGCTAGAACATTGATCAGTATGGTTTTTATTTTAAGGAAATGAACTATTCCAGTCACTTCTAGATTAGGCATCAGGAAAGTACAGTGCATGGGCTACATGCAGCCCCTTGAACTGCAATTCTGCACCCCCCTAAGAACTTTCCAGAGACTCCTAATCTTCACACAAATTTTTTAAAAATTCTCTGAACCAGCCTTCAGGCAATTTTACACCTCAAAATAGGCCAAAACCGACTTAAAACACGATGGTTTCACACGATGGTTTCACACACGCATCCAACCTCCCAAACACCAACAATCTCCTTAATTCAAAAAACACCAAAAAGAAAGTGTCTAGAAGTGAGTCATGTCACTTTCTGAGAACCCAGGACACACAGCAAAAGTGGGTCCCCAATTCTCATGCTCACCCTGCTCAGGATGTAATCTCACTTGAGTATGAAATGTATTGTAACCTGCTTCAATCCACAGGGAGTGGTGGGATATAAATATGTTGTTGTTGTTGTTGTTGTTGTTGTTGTTATGAGCAATAAGCTACAGCAAGGCAGGGCATTTAAAAAAATAAAAAAGTCTTAAGAACTTCACTTTAAAAACACATGTCAGCAATATATGCTGGATAACAGCCAAATTATAAGAAATTTAATGAGATTTTTAATACAGTACCTCTGACTAAGAATACCAGCAAGTTTTAATAATTAATTTCTTTCCTTTTAAAAAAAATCCTGGGTAAATAATAATATATATCTTGATAGACTTGAATAGCAAAATACATTTATAAAATAAAATAAATTTAACCTGCTCTTCCAACAATTCCTGCCATAAGATATTAATCTCTTGTAGTTTGAGCCATCGTTCTTCAGTCCAGCGACAAACAGCTGTCCAACGTTCACCAAGCCTCTGAAAGATACAAAATGAGTTTGTGAATTTGTTTATTCCCCCCAAAAGCAGGTGGAAAACCCAAATGTAAAGAAGCATAACTATTCTTTTTGGTTTTCCTCCTTCAAGATGAGCAACAATTTTTTAAAAACAGAAGTACACAAATGCAGTGGTATCCTTGGAGAGAACTATAAAGTCCCTGTCTAGAACAAAGGACTTAATTCTAGTTTAGACACTCACATTTAAGTGCCTTGACATATTTTTGGATATACTATGCAGTCTATAAATCAGAAAAAGTAAGATCTGAATCCTTACTTCTACGACTTTCAAAATTAGAGGTAATATATGCCAATGGTGAAGATGCAGGACTTATGACACCATACTCCCTCTACTATACCAGCAAACAATGTTTACTGCAGTATTTGAAATAATTTATTGAAACAATCCACATGATTCGTTTATGATTGTGACAACATGTCTATAAAGAATCTCATTCTATTCACAACAATCTAAATGAAACTGTTCAGAGTATGTGAAAGGTGAAAAAAATAGAAGGGAACAAAACAAAAAGTCCAAGCTAATAGCAATCCTTGAAATAAGATAGGGAGAAAGAGGGAAAAAAAATAAACAGATTGATAGTTGAGATGTTTTCATTGAGATTAAACTTCTGTTAGCCATTAAACAACATCAATAGCAACACTAATTACCAATAAAAACTTAGAGAGCAGTGTAGTAAAAAAAATTGTGACTTTCACCCACCTGTAGTTGTTCCTCTAGGACAGCTGTTGCACTCTCCCCGCTGTTTTCATCAACAATGACGACCATGTGAGTCAAAGAGTTTACTTTAACCTGCTCTGCTTCAAGATCATTTTGTAGCCCCTGAAAGTTACAGCAGTCACAAATGATACTGCAGTTCATGTTTTCTTTACCTACTATTTGTGTATACGTGTGTGTTTTCTTCCAGCAAATATTCCAGCAAATAAATAAGTCAAGATAGTTTGGCCATAACCTTTATAACCACACTCCCCATATACATCTAGGTTGGTAACTGGAGGGGCAATACTCCTTATAACATGGTTTGTGGTAATTACACTATTCCTCTGACCAATATTGGATTAGTAGCAAGCGGACAGAAGCCAAATTCATCTGCCTTGGGAGTATGGTAAGCTGGAAACCACTGTGCTGTTTCAGCTACTTGATTCTAATACAGAACAAATTAGGATGGCAAAATGTGCCAAAATGTCCAATCAATTAAAAATACTGATGGTTTGGAGATAATGCAGATATGCCATTTTGAATGACTACTCTCAAATCCGCCTCCAGTCAGAGTGGAACAGACAGTTATAAAACATACATACCTCTTGGCCTCTGTCCTTCCCTCTGCACTTCACATATTTCAATTAGGTTCTAATATTTTAATCAATACTACTTTAACTTTTGCGTGTATCCACTATATCCCCCCTTACAACTGATAACACTCTCAATCTACAAAACTAGCCCAGAAATGATGTTTGCTTGGAGCTCAGGAATGGGAAAGGGGGCAGAACAGCATTTGCCCTCTGGTCACATTTCAAGTATTATGAAGATGCAGTTTCCTTCCAACAGAAACACTTCCTCAAAGGAAAAAGCATGAAGCCATAACATGCTTCCAACTCCATAACATCACACAAGATGAGTGTATGAAAAGTCTCATTAGTTGTATCAAGATACTTTACCAACAGGTCTTTCCAAACAAATTATTAAGTATCATTGCAATAGCATGACTCCTCAGCACTTGGAGAGGCCTGATTCTTATTTTAAAAGACATGTTTCTATTTTATCCATTTCATTACAGTTGCAAGTATAAAACTTGGCCTTTCTGAGTGTTTTTTTCCTCCCTATTGTATATATTATATGAAGTAGTAAAAGTACTTTATGTTCATCCATCTGCTGTTGAAAGGCCTCCAAGTCTCCCACGAAGCCCTGAGATTCCATCTTTTGAATGCGCTCTTCTGTCTCAGTCAACCAGTCAGACAGTTGCCGCAATTGCTTCTTCTGCAGTTCCATCAATACATCATGGAGGCTGCAGATACCAAAAACACAGTGTGAATTCTAATAGTGCTGTAAATAAATAAATAAAATATTCTTAAGAGGAACCAAGTAATAAAATAGCAGTGCAATCCTATGAAAATTTACACAAATTCTACTGTCTTCAATAAGGCTTCTCCATACATGGATTGTCATTTGTCAGCAGGCCTATAGAATAGCCCAACAGAACTCAGTGGAACTTATTTCTGGGTAAATATGCTAAGTATATAAATTCATAAGCCAAAGGAAAATAACTGACATAACTAAACCTCACTGAACTCAGTGAAGCCTGCGTTTGAGCTGTCATAACTATGACTGCATCCACACTGTAGAAATAATCCAATTTGACAACACTTTAATTGCCATAGCTTAGTGCTATGGAATTCTGGGAATTGTAGTTTTGTGAGGCATTTAGCTTTCTCTGTCAAAGAGCTCCGGTACCACAAAAGACTACAGTTCCCAGAATTCCATGGCCTTGAGCCATGACAGTTAAAATGGTGTCACACTGGATTATTTCTGTACTGCAGATGCATCCTAGGATTGCACTAGATTTCTCTGAATGAAATCCAACAGTGTCTGTGCCATCACAGAATAGGTATAGCTGGCAGACTCAATAATCACTCCCCTTCCCTGCAAAAAATGCAAATCTCCTCCACAAAGTCAAAGAACTATCCAGAACAGATTTGGTGATGGAAGCGAAGAGGAAGCCCCATTCAGTAATCAGACAATCACTTGCACAACACTGGATGGAATGCTGTGGTTTTTTAAAAGTACAGATTAACTGAATGTCCATTTTAAAACAAATTTGCTTACATTTCTTTAAATTCTACTGATTAAGTAAGTCATCATGAACTGTTCCAGTACAAGTTCTTTTCAGGGGACAATAGAAGTATTTAAATTTCAAATTGCCAAACAAGTTTGTGAAGTAATTGTCTTCCATAATAAATTATCTAAACCTGGAACTTAACTCCCTTTCAGCTCCTCCGTCTAATTTATGTAGTTTGGCTGTGGTGGATAAACCATATTTCATGCTATGCTGCACCTCATCTTCTCCATTCTCTTTGTGGTACACAGTGGTCTGAAATATATGGCCTTGGCTCCTGGACTTAAGGAGGAACAACGACCCTCTTTCCCTCCTTTCCATCATCTGCCAGTGAAGACTGGCTGAGAGAGTGTTTGCTTGCCCTCCTTCTACCTGGGCTCCTCCCATGTCTTGGCTCCTGGACTTAAGGAGGAGTCCCTCCCTTTTCTTTTTTTTTTTAAGATTATGTATAGTTCACATTGTTTCTAGGATTGGGATGGGGGCTGAGAATGGGGATCATTTTCTTTTTACTTGTTTTGGTATGTTAATTGTTATGTATTTTGCTTTGTTAATTTTGGGGGGGGGTATTTTTTGTTATAATTACTATGTAATTTCTTGTTGCTATAACTGCCATGTATTTTTGCTTTGTTAATTGTTATGTATTTTGCTTTGCTAATTTTACTGTTACTTAAATTACTATGTATTTTTGTTGCTATAATTGTTATGTATTTTGCTAGTTATTGTTATTGTTAATTGCTATATGATTTTATTGTTATTGCTTAATACATTGCCATTCATGTATATTGTTATTGTGTGTATAATCCCCTCTGTTGTAATCCGCCCCGATTGCTTGCTCAGAGGGGTGGGCTAGAAATAAAAATTATTATTATTATTATTATTATTATTAATCATCACCATCATCATCATCATCAGAATGCTAGCTCGATGCCAGGAATCTGACGTTGTTCTGGCCTGCTTGGCTATGCTCCTTTATCACCAACACACATGTGTGTGCTTATATTTTCTTATGCCATCATTTTTACTGGCATCAGTTTCCAGCTTGGCAGAGATACAACTGAGACGTGACATGAGAGTCAGCTGATAACTTAACTCAAAGGACTGCAGTGGCAGAGAGATCACTAAATCGGATAGTGTCTTGAATAATTCTATGCAATATGAAGTTCATTATAAACAGCTCTTCACTTGGTAGTGGAGGGAACCAATACGGAATACTATTACAGGGAAAGTAATCTATGTGTGTTCCATGCCACTTACTGTGACTGCCGATCCATACTTTCCACTCTGAGAGCCTCCCATCTAGAATTCAGCAAGGTCATCTGTTCTTGGATTTCACTTTCTTCCTCCTCTGATAGATTGCCCTGGGCAATCAGCTGGTTACCAGCTTGAAGCACGTTGCCCACACTACTTTGGTGTGCAGTCAATTCCATCATAAAAGCCTAGAAAAACGTTCAAGCACTCAAATCAATGTGATCTGTGACCATGGATACTTTTAATAAGAACATGGCTTTTGCAAGCATTTTAGTAAACAGATAAATTTACACTGCAACAAAATAAGCTTGGATTCTCAACAACACAAAATGCCAAAGTGTTCCCAGCTCACATCAGAAAACTTTACTAAAATATCAAGTCCCGTATTTATAAAACAACAAAGTGCAGTTAGTTGTCCATAACAGAGCATGCCTTAGGTTCCTGCTTTATCAATGGCAGCCTCAAACACTAAATGGCAAAATGCTTTTGAAGCTAAGAGCCAGACCAGACATGGCATTAATCACATAATTAGCCCCCTGCATGCTTGTGTTTCTTTACAAATTAGCAACTGTGTGGGCCAGATCTACACCAGAAGCCTGCCAAGGATAAAACAGGCTCCCAATCCACACTAGAACCTTTCTCCTAAAGCTGCTATTTGCCCCAAGTGGACAGCTTCCATCACTAAATATCAGCATCCCTTTTGGGCCAAAGATCAGCAATAGGAAGGGCATATGATTCAAAGTGGGAGAACAGTGAGAGGAGCAAAGGTGAAAAGCTCCTCTTCCCCATAGTGCTGTCTCTATCCAGATCAAGCCAACACTACACTCCTGTACCACAACTGCTCTTTAAGTAAAGAACAAACACACAAGTACCAATAATGTGATTGTCATTCTGCCTTTTATTGTGAATATCTAACATATGCATCTAACATTTGAATTCTTGAATATTGAATTCTGCTAGTAGTGTGTGTTATTTGGACACTGGGGTCATCTCTACAAATTATTGCATGAACAGAGAACAAAAAGGATATTAAGTGGAAGCCACAATGGCCATCTTCCATGCTGTGGGCATATTTTGAAAACAGTACCTAAGAAGCAAATAATGAATGATGCAAGGCCTTTCCAAAGATATACCAGTATGTGCAACACTCTTTTTTTAAAAAATCTTCTGACAACTATAACATGGGATCACCCATGCATCTGGGGAAGCAGACTCAAGTCTACAAAAGCCCATGGTACCAACTTCTCTCTTTCAGTTAGTCCCAAAGGTGTTGCAAGATCCCTTTGCATACTGATTTTCCAGGTGAACACTGCTATGCCTTTGAGCTATAATTCATGTTGTAGTTAGACAAACAATGAAATTCTGGCTTTTAACAAACATGACAAAAGTATATACACATGCCATTTTAGTAGTCATTCCTTTTAAAGCTTCACAAATGCAATATATATTTTGTGATCTCCCTGTATGATTCCATGGATTCTGTTCTTAATGTAACAGAGATTCTGGCAGCCAACACACTGGTACTGCAAATAGATTTATTAGTCTATGTACAACATAATAGCCTATACCAAGCTTTATGTAATGTTCAACCCACATCAGAGACATATATAAATTAAAAAAGAAAGAATACACAAGGTATGACTGCCATTCAATCCACTAATTTCTTTATCGTGTCACTGGAGGTTGCTCACTATACATATAAAAACAGATCTTCAATTTTAAAAAGTTTAGTAAACACAAATCTATAATTTATGTTACTAATCCATAAATCAGTGAGTCAACCATTAAAAATAAATCAGAAAAAGGATCAAATCTAAAACTTAGCTCACATATCCCCAAGCACAGTAGTTTTAATGCCATCCTTAAATAGCCTTTTTCTACACCTAGAACCTGTAATTCATTAAGCCAAACACAGGTCACAAGTCATAGATCTGTAACTGTAACAGATCTGGTACAGACAGAAATTTTTGCATTCTTAGGCAGGCAGACAGCAAAAGATAAGATCTTCATCAAAACCCTGTCAATCCATTGTTTTATTGCTGGCAGACTGAGCTTGGCTTCATGGGTCAACAGTTCTGCAGGTTTATCTAAAATGTGCATGAAAACTAGGATAGTCAATTAAATCGTGAGAGTTTTAATATCTTGATTAAATCTGCATGAGCTTCCATATGAATAAAACAACAGTCCTAAAGGAGAGAAAAGAACTCTTTGTTTTTAGATAAGGGATAAATGTGTCATAACAAACTGTCTCAGAAGATGCACTCCCTTCTAAAGTGAAAAAAACCCTGAGAATCACAGTCTTGAGGGGATCCTGTCAGCCATCTACTACCACCACCACCACCACCCTGAAGACACCAAATCCCTTCTTATCTTGAAAAGCGAAGCAAGGTCAGCCCTAGTTATTACTTGGATGGGAGACTGCCAACAAATACCAGGTGCTGTAGGCTATATTTCAGTGGAAGGAACTGGCAAAACTACAAATGAGTATTCCTTTCCAAAGGAAAGAAAAATCCTATGAAATTCATGAGATTGCCACATGACAAGTAACTTGAAGGTACATATGCACGCACGTGTCATAGAATCTCATAGGACCTTATCACATCAGACCAATTCAGATTGAATCTGAAGTGACCTTGGAATTGATATCTGTGAATTTGGTTGTTACTGAATTCACTGAATTCTGGGGTGACTTTGGATTGGCTTTGGATTTGCTTTGGAATGGCTTCATAGTAACAGCATTCACGTATGATAATTCAATGTTGTTACTGAATTCACTGAATTCTGGGGTGACTTTGGATTGGCTTTGGAATGGCTTCATAGTAACAGCATCCACGTGTGATAATTCAATGAGTATTCATGTGAATTCACTTGGATGGATGCAGAGTGACTAGGTTGGGGCTGCAAAAACCTTTGATAAGGGGCATCGTGGCCTACAAATAAAATTAGTTTGAACAGCTTAAAACAAAACAAAAAATTAAATAGACTAAAAGTGTACTAAATAACTTAACAAGCTGAAACAGCTTTAAATAGTTTAAAACCATACCACAGTGAATTTTGTAAGAACTCAGTCAGGCCCCAAAGGCTTTAATAAAAAGTCTTGTTTTAACCTGGCAGCAAACTGATGTCAATATCATCATCAGTTAGGCATTCAAGGGGACAACATTCCACAAACAAGGCTCTGCAGTAGAGAAGCCCCTCCATCCATGTCCTCCCAAACAGTATTGTTTCCACTAATGGGAACACAGGAGGAACCCTCCAGTAGGGTTTCCTTCATATATTAGAATCTCAGGTCCAATATTATCCAAAAAGCTGACTCCTGAGGAAACACACATCCTAGACAACTATCTAGCTTTTGTTGTGAAGGAGTTTTCTACCTATGCCTGCTTAAACTGGGAGTGGGAGGACAGACAGATTGAAAACTGATTAATCAATTAAACAATGGGATCTTAATACAACCTTACTGAACACCTGCTACTTCATCCCCAACCTACTTCATGTGTAGCAAATTGTTCCTTGACTTCTTCAACATTGTCAGATATATCTTCTTGCTCTTGGAATGTATCTTCAGCAGAGAGCAGCCATGTGAGAACTTCTTCCAGAGCAACTTGGTAGCTATCCAAGTCCATATCCACCTCTGTCACGGTGCTGGGGGTTTCTGCTCTTGAACCCCCATAATCTTCTTCTGATGTGGAACTCTGAAAAGCAGAATAATCAAGCTGAGAGTCACTTCTATTAATATTTCAAACACTTGAAATTTTAATATTTATTTATTTATTTATGGTATGTATACCCTTCTCTTCAGCCCTAAAGGCTATCACAGGGGCTTACAATTAGGCGGCACTTTTTCTAACCTGCCTAGTATAAACTGAGATGTTTGCTTGTGCCATTAAAATGAACTCATACACACATCAGTCCATGCATTCGGCAGTATTGCACCTCAAAAGGAACAATCAGCAACTGCAAAAAATGAGTGATAGTATTTCTGAAAGTATTATTACTGTCTTCTTGCCTACAGATGTGGGGAACTTCACATGCCCCAAGTGCAAGATGGTAGCCCTCTTGGAGGAGAAAGTACAGCAGCTGGAATCCAGGGTAGCGACACTTCAGCATGTCAGGGAGCAAAAGGTTATCCTGGACACAACGGAAGGAATGATCTTGGAAGGGGACCACATAGAGAAAGTCGCTGGGGATGAAAAGGTCACTTCATGTACGCAGGAGGCAGACAGCTGGAGGAATATCACACAGAGAAGCAGGGAAATCAGGGATTGCTGTGGGAGCTTGCAGCTATAGAATCGTTTTGAAGCCCTTTCACTTATCAAGGAGGATCAGGAAGAGCAGCATGGACAGATTTCAGGGACACAGCAGGGGAGGCTGGGAGTTCTATTGCAGGGAACAGTCGCTGCTAAGCCTCAGAGGAGGCACGTGGTTGTGGCGGGGGACTCCTTGCTGAGGGGTACAGAAGCAGTGATTTGTGGGCCCGACAAGATGTCTCGGGAGGTGTGTTGTCTCCCTGGGACAAAGATCCGTGATGTGACAGAGAGGCTGACAAGACTGGTCAAATACCCCTTCCTTTTGGTTCACGTGGGAACGAATGACACAGCAAGACACAGCCTTCAGAATATCAGAAGGGATTACGAGGCTCTGGGAAAGAATCTGAAGGAAATGGACGCACAGATTGTCATCTCGTCTCTTCTGCCAGTTGAAGGGCATGGTCCAGGAAGAGAGAGGAAAACAGCTGATGTCAACAACTGGTTCCGCAGATAGTGTCGCCGAGAGCAATTTGGATTCTTGGCTTCGGTTTGGATTCTTGGATATGGTTCCATAAGGAGGGACTTCTAGCAAGGGATGGGCTGCATCTCACGCCAGTTGGCAAAAACGTTTTTGCCAACAGTTTCAAGAATCTGATCAGGAGGGCTTTAAACTGAGCTATGTGGGGAAGGGAGACAGCATTCTGGAAGGCAAAAGGGCTGGAAACAATAGTCAAACTAACTGAGAGGAAACAAGGTAAACAGGCAAGGACCCAACAATAGGAGGCAAAAAAAACATGCACAGGCATCAAGTAAAGGGGACACATGGTCTTTAATGTCTCTACACTAATGCACAGAGCATGGGAAATAAGCAAGATGAACTTGCACTCCTAGCACAACAAGGGAAATATGATATAATAGGCATCACTGAAACCTGGTGGGATGAGTCTCATGATTGGAATGTAGAAATAGAGGGGTATAACCTTTTTAAGAGAAACAGGACAAACAAGAAAGAAGGAGGAATAGCATTATATGTCAGGGATATTTACACCAGTGAAGAGATCCAGGACATAAAATACTGGAAGCCAGGTGGAGAGCATCTGGATAAAAATTAAAGGAGAGGGAAACAACAAGGATGTTACTGTGGGAGTCTACTACAGACCCCCAAGTCAGACAGAGGAAATGGATGATGCCTTTCTAGAACAGATGACCACACAATCAGGAAGGAGAGATGTAGTAGTGATGGGGGACTTCAACTACCCGGATATTTGCTGAAAGTCAAACTCAGCCAAATCCTCAAGGTCTAGCAAATTCCTCACTTGCCTTGAAGACAATTTCATTGTCCAAAAGGTGGAAGAGGCAACAAGGGGATCAGCTATTTTGGATCTTATCTTAACCAACAGGGAAGACCTAGTTGATGGGGTGCAAGTGGTGGGATCCTTAGGTTGAAGTGACCATGTCCTCCTGGAGTTTGTTATACAGTGGAAAGGTGAAGCTAGGCATAGTCAGACACACATTCTAGACTTTAGGAAAGCTGATTTCATTAAACTTAGAGAAATACTGGGGATGATCCCATGGTCAAGAATACTAAAAGAGAAGGGAGTTCAAGATGGATGGGAGTTCCTCAAAAGGGACATACTAAAGGGACAATTTCAGACAGTTCGAAAGAGGGGGAAAAATGGGAGATGTCTCAAGAAACCGGTATGGATGACTAAGGAACTTACAACTGAGCTAAGTTTTAAACGGAACATGTATAAAAAATGGAAAAATGGGGAAATCACCAAAGAGGAATTCAAACAAATAGCCAGCACATGTAGGGATAAAGTCAGAAAAGCTAAAGCGCAAAATGAACTCAGGCTTGCTAGAGAAGTTAAGAACAATAAAAAGGGCTTTTTTGGATATGTCCACAGCAAAAGGAAAAAGAAGGAAATGTTAGGGCCATTGTGTGGTGAAAATGGAAAAATGCTAACAGGGGACAAAGAAAAGGCAGAATTACTCAACACCTTCTTTGCTTCAGTCTTCTCAGAAAAGGCAAAGGGTGCCCAACCTAAGGATAATGGGGCAGAAGACAGAATAGGGGAATTTCAGCACAGAATAAGTAAAGAGATAATACACTGGTCCCCCGGGTTACGAAGGTAATCCGTTCCGGGATTACCTTCGTAATCCGGAAGTCGTTCGTAACCCGGGGGACCGCTTTCGCGGATGGGCCGTGCAACCATTTAAAGGGGCCGCACAGCTTTTTTTCCGCTTTTTTTTGTATCCTGGGGGATCCTTTGGATCCCGGGGGATACAATGGCGGTCCCGCCGCCTTCGGATCCTGGGGTTTTCGTAACCCGGGGGATTCGTAAGGCGGGGGACCACTGTACAGGAATACCTGGTTAACCTAAATGAATATAAATCTCCAGGACCAGATGAACTACATCCAAGGGTATTAAAAGAACTGGCAAATGTAATATCGGAGCCATTGGCAATAATCTTTGAGAACTCCTGGAGAACAGGAGAAGTCCCAGCAGACTGGAGGAGGGCAAATGTTGTCCCAATCTTCAAAAAGGGGGAAAAAGAGGATCCCAACAATTATCGTCTGGTTAGTCTGACATCAATACCAGGAAAGATTCTGGAGCACATCATTAAACAGAGAATCTGTGAATATCTAGACGATAATTCCATAATCACAAAAAGCCAACATGGGCTTCAGAGAAACAAGTCACGCCAGACAAATCTGATCTCTTTTTTTTTATAAAATTACCAGCTTGGTAGATGAAGGGAATGCTATGGATATAGTATATCTTGACTTCAGTAAGGCCTTTGACAAGGTTCCCCATGACATTCTTGGGCTAGACAAGGTAACTGTTACATGGATTTGTAACTAGTTGACTGGCCATACCCGAAGGGTGCTCAACAAAGGCTCCTTTTCAACCTGGAGAGAAGTGACCAGTGAGGTCCCACAGAGTTCTGTCCTGGGCCCAGTGCTATTCAATATCTATATTAATGATTTGGATGGCAGAATTGGGAGCATACTTATCAAATTTGCAGATGACACAGAATCAGGAGGACTAACTAATACCCCAGAGGACAGAATCAAAATTCAAAATGACCTGAATAGACTAGAAAGCTGGGCCAAAGCTAACAAAATGAAATTCAACACACAGAAATGTAAGGTCCTGCACTTAGGGTGGAAAAATGAAATGTACAGATATAGGATGGGGGACACCTGGCTGAATGAGACCACGTGAAAGGGATCTAGGAGTCCAAGTAGATCATAAGTTGAACATGAGTCAACAGTGTGATGCAGCAGCTAAAAAGGCCAATGCAATTTTAGGCTGCATCAATAGAAGTATAGCGTCTAGATCAAGGGAAGTAATAGTGCCACTCTATTCTGCATTGGTCAGGCCCCACCTGGAATACTGTGTCCAGTTCTGGGCACCACAATTCAAAAAGGATGTGGAGAAACTGGAGCGTGTCCAAAGGAAGGCAACTAAGATGGTGAAGGGTCTGGAGACCTTGCCCTATGAGGAACACCTTAGGGAGCTGGGAATGTTTAGCCTGGAGAAGAGAAGGTTAAGAGGTGATATGATAGCCCTGTTTAAATATCTGAAGGGATGTCACATTGAGGAGGGAGCAAGCTTGTTTTCTGCTGCTCCAGAGAACAGAACTCGGAACAATGGATGCAAACTGTAGGAAAAGAGATTCCACCTCAACATTAGGAGGAACTTCCTGACAGTAAGGGCTGTTTGACAGTGGAACACACTCCCTCGGAGAGTGGTGGAGTCACCTTCCTTGGAGGTTTTTAAGCAGAGGCTGGATGGCCATCTGTTGGGTATGCTTTGATTGGGAGTTCCTGCATGGCAGGGGGTTGGACTAGTTGGCCCTTGTGGTCTCTTCAAACTCTAAGTTTCTATGATTCTATGATGATGATGATGATTGATGATTTATATAGCGCTGTAAATTTGCACAGTGCTGTACGTACAATCTTATAATTAGACGGATCCCTGCCCTCAAGGCTTACATTCTAAAAGAGACAATATAAAAGGAAAAGGGGAAGGTGGTGGGAAGGGGATGAGGTCCAAGCCCTAAATATACCTAAATATTCAAGATAAGGATCAAAATAGATGTTCTGTGAAACTCTATACACACCCCATGCCTGCTAGAATTTTGTACATTCTTAGGCATTGTTTTCCTTTGCTTCAATCTTTACATCATTACATGTCCTTAGGTTTTATCCTTGACTTATCCATAGGTCATATCAAAACCCATAATTTAATTATGGAATTAAATTAGGTAATTAAAAGATCAGAAGAGGGTTAGTAGAACAGGGAGAATAGTGTAGTTTGAAAGATCAAGGTAGAGACATCCTCAAAGATTGTAGGAAAGAGAATAGAAAAGATGGTCAATTAAGGAATAAGAACTTGATCCAAGGGAGGCAAGGAATCGTTTTTTGTGAGAGTATGTGTGTGTGTGTGTGTGTTGCTGTTGTTTTTGTTTTCCCTTCTATTATTTTCTCATTTTTCTTTTTTCTTTTTTTCTTTTTTCTTCTTCTTTCTTTTCCTTTAAGGGTGTTTATGATGGTGTGTATACGTGTATCTGTACTTGACTATTTGTTGTCAGTTTTTTTTCTTTTTCTTCTTTTCTTTGCATTTATGTAATTATAATTATACTTATAATCAAATCTGTCACTGTTTTTATCATCAGTTTGACTGTTAATTTGTATATTTGTTGAATAAAATTTAAATTTTAAAAAAAATCCATAATTTTGGCCCTAAAACCTGCCATCAACTTATACATGAGGTCAACTTATAGTTGAGTATATGTGGTAAAACCATTATTTTACTTCCTCCTTTCCTACTTGTTTCTGTTTTGAGCTTGGCAGAATAGGAAACAGCTGCATAAATTATATAAAACCCAATTTCTTACCCATCTCACGAAAAAGCCCTTCTTTTGCTTTCCTTTCTAAAAATCTGACCTCTTTATACCTTATTTTCTTTATATGCTTGGATCTTGTCCTAGATATTTTGTAATTTCTAACTCTTGAAAGGCTAACAAAAAGTACAAAGCAGCTTTGCTAAAATGCCAAAAGAACTATGCTTTGAGTAAAGAACCAACTGTAAAATATTGAATCTTGTTGGATGTTTAGCTCTGCTCTCATTTTCTTAATCAATAGCTTAATTGGTAACTTAGGCCCGATACAGACAGGCAAAAAGCACACTCTCCTAGCCCCATTTTGAAGCATGCACATCCAAATGGCGTGTGCACCAATAACGTGTCTTGTGCCCCGCATCCAAATGGCTTGGTGCACAGGAGACATCACCATACCGCTCCAGGGCGCTAATGGCGCCTTGGCAGCGGCACAGAAGGGACCCACATTGTTGCTGGCACCTTGCGGTCACTGTGGCAACAATGCGGGGCAGAAAGGGGCAGTGTCTCACCGCCCCTTCCTGCCCATCTGTACAGGGCCTTCGTTCTGGAATTAAATTAATGCTGGAATTCCAGCTTAAGTTAAAAGAGTTCAGTTAACTCTTTAAGTTAAAATAAATTTGATTAAGTTGCCTATTTGTTAGAAAATTCCCAGCTTAACTTACAAAGAAATTGATTTCAATTAGTTACGCACTACCTCTCTTGTACAGATACTGCCTGAGAACAATGTGCTTGAAACCTTGATTACGAATGAAGAGCACAGAGCATGTAATTGATCAAGACAAAAGAAGAGAAGACTTTTTAGGAAGAGGATAAACAGGGGCAGGTTTAAAGGAATAAGGGAAAGAACAAGATGTTAGCAAATAATTGCTAATATGTAGTCAAGAAGAGAAGATACATGAGGAAATAGATTTTCAAGAAAAGGGAATAGCAGCCCGAAAACAAAGGAAAATAATAGCAAGACAAAGACAAGATTTGCAATGGAACTGAGAAAATGTGAATGTAAATCTGATAAAACACTGGTGAAGAAAGGAGGAAACTGAAGTAGCACCAAAGGAAATGCAAGAAGGAATAACGGAAGAAAATAAAGTACATTCACCTTGAATAAGAGAAGGCAGAACCCACCGTCCGTACAAGTTTATTTCAGTATCTAATTAGTTGATTGTACCAAAGAAGTCACACAGGACTTCCAATGACATTACAGTAGAACACATTACATATTTTAAAAAATGAAATAATTAGAATACACCACCTGTATGTCCCCTTCTTCACATTCTTTTTTGTATTTTTTTGGTAGAGTTTCTACTTCTTGAATATCTTCCATAGTAACTTGCTGAGGAAGGACCTCAAACAAGGAAGTCAAGTACATAATAATCGATTTCTTATCTGGAAGTTGTACTGCAACATCTGAAAACATAAATGGAATATTTACTGGACATGATCCAAGTTTTCAAGTTAAACTTATGTCCAGAACCACATGATGCTTCTATATGTTCAATTTAGAGTCATCAAGCTGGCTCTTTTTTGACAAAATAATTCAACTTAACAAATACAATCAATAGGCAGTCCACTGAACAGAGAAACTTCATTATTTCATACAATCACTGCACTGTCATTTTTTTTAAAAGACAAAGGAAAGCAACATGTCTGGCTGCAATCAATTTTAAAATGGCACAACCAAAGTAATTTTAAAACAGTACAACGTAAAAACACATAAATTATTGTATGTAGAAATATTAAAATATCTGAAACAATGCCCCTCTTTTCTTATTTGGTGTTAGATCAGCATTAAATGCAAAACATATGCCTGCAAGTATATACAATACAAAACATACTCAGTTCCATAAACATATTATACCTTCAGGATCTAACAATTTTTCTATCCCCAGGCAATTTTTGGCTATGTTGAAAGCATGTTCTAGTCTTTCAATTGGAGTCATTTTGCTTACTTTTCCCCAGACAAACAGCTCAGGTCTAAAAAAGTGGGGAAACAAAGAAAGGGAGAAATAAGAATGAGGAACTGCACAAGAATTCATCATGTGAACTATGTACTTTTACATACTACACAAGCATAATGTTAACGAGCACAAAATCATTTTGTTTTCTACAGTTATCTATGAAAAATCTGAGACAAAAGGAGGTTTAAAACACGTGTACAGAAATGCTAGAAAGCATACAACCACAGGTTTCCAAAGGGGACATAAGCAATAACAATGTAATCAAGTGAGGGGACTGTAATACAAGGCAATGTGATTTTGAGACTCTAAGGGAGGTGTTCCAAAAGCATTGCTAAAGTGCAGAAAGAAGTCAGAAGTGGAAGTGGGAGTTCAGTTAAGTTGTGACTATTTTGTTGAATTTTACTACTTAGTTATGATTATATTTAAATCGATTGGGCCCAAAAAATTCTCTTTCGCTTGAAGATGCCAGCCACAGATGCTGGCAAAACGTCAGAAAGGAACTCTTCTAGAACATGGCCACATAGCCCGAAAGCCCCACAAAAAACTATGGATGCCGGTCATGAAAGCCTTCGACTCCACATATTAACCTTGATAATGGGGAGAGGGAAAGAGTTTGTTAAAATTATTGATTTGTCCTTTTTCTCCCCATATATGCTTTTAAAAAAGCAGAAAAAAAGGATATCCGTTGTTGTCACCAGTTCTTACTTATCTCTCAAAGTAGTAATCAATACATTCTTCATTTTAAAAATCCTCACTTGACTTTCTGAAATACAAGTGAGCTTTGAAATTATTGTAAATACTTTTTTAAAATAATAATAATAATAATAATAATAATAATAATTTTTATTTCTATTTCCCGCCTCTCCCCACGGATCGAGGTGGGATTCCAACATTAAAAAAGATCAACAACTAAAGTCAGTTTTTATTCTCTGTAACAAAATGTTACACTGGAAGTTTCCTTTCATTCATTTGGCTACTGACATTTTTGTTTTTTTGTTTTTATTTAGATTTTTATTAGTTTCAAACATATAATATATAAAACAATGACAAGACATTAACATAATTCACCACAACAAAAATGACAAAGAGACAAATAAGATGTTCTAATAAGATAAAATAACATTAACATACAACATCAGTGAATCTTCCTACTACTTAAAATATCTCTTTCCTTTGTACTCTTCTAGATCTGTTCTATCTCACTGACATTTTTGAGAGTCACCACTTAGTACTGAAAATCCAAAGTTCTGCCAGAATGAAGACATTATAGGTGACTGTTCTTCTACCTTGGCAATATTTGGGCAACCAGCCACCTACTTGTGCCTATGGATCACAGCATTGAAGGCAAGCCCATCTGTCCAGCTGGTTGTGAAGTTCAAAACATTGACCTCACTATAAGGCCTCGTTGACTGTCGCACCCAACTCAACAGGATTTTTTCACTGTTTGTTTGCTGTAGATCTGACATTATATCTTTCATGACATCTTTGACCTAAAAGAAAGTACACACAATGGTGTTCAAGTAAATATACAAAAACCTACGTGTGTGTGTGTGTACTCCGATGCTCTGCAATTTGGAACTAAAAACTTATGCATTCTAACATCAACACAAAAAAGAATAACTTAGGAGCCAACAAGGTGTAGTCATTTGAATGTTGGACTACAGTTCTTGAGATCAGGGTTTGATTTTCCGCTCAAGCATAAAAATTCTCTGTGCAGTTTATCAAAATAATACTCAGAACTGACCCCTTGAGGTCAAAAGGGTTGATATCTTTTACTTCATTGTAAGCTTCATGGGATTATATTTGCCTTCCTACCTCATGCTGCCATTTATATTAATGACGCGGCAACAAAAGTAATACAATTTTTCCAGAGACTTAATACACACCTGGCATAGCATCCATTAAAAATACTGCTGTGCAAATTTTATCATTCTTCTAGCCAGCTCAGGAGACTTACAAATTGTTGGTCTAAACCTCTGTGCATATGTGCACGTGCACACGTGAGTGCATCTATGGTGTTGAATAGCTTACGGTTTAGCAAAATGATTAATATTATTGCTGGAACAAAGCAGGATCTTTCCATAATGTAGAAATGCTTAGCTTAGGATAGCATTTGCCTCACTAAACTCATGCTTGAGATGGTATGCTATACACCTCAAAGGAAGAGCTGATAGCTACATTCACATAAAATTAATGTGCAATACCTAGGAATCAAGATGAGCATATCCACAATAATAATTAGATATGCAACATCAGGTTCAAGAAATACTTCTGATCTAATTAGTATGTAGAAAGATCTTGTAGCACCTTTGAGACTAATTGAAAGAAAGAAGTTGGCAGCATGTCTCAGATGCATTTAGTGAGGAAGTAGACTGTAGTTTACAATGGCTCATGCTGCCAATTTCTTTCTTTCCATGGTGCTACAAGATCTCACTACATACTGATTACAACAGACTAACATGGCTGTATCTTTGAATTCTGATCTCATTATGTATCAAAGGCAGACGATATGTGTGTGTGTGTGTGTGTGTGTGTGTGTATCTGTACAGACAGACAGATAGATAGAACCACACACTTTAAGTCAATACATGTTTTTCTGTATACACTGTATACATAAAATGCATACATACCATTAACTGGTTCAAAAATAAAACACTGTTGTTGTTTTTTGTTATAATACATGCATAGGCATCAGGCTCACAAGCAATACATTTCCCCCTTCCTTTGTGCATGAATTGAGGAAACTTAAAGCTTACAAGGACAGTTTGAACGAACTGTGTGAATAGAGGGAAATATGATTTACTTAAATGAGAGACAGGAATCATCAGCCCTGGTGGCGCAGTGGTTAAATGCCTGTACTGCAGCCACTTACTCAAAACCAGAAGGTGGCGAGTTCAAGACCAGCAAAGGGCTGAAGCTTGACTCAGGCTTGCATCCTTCCGAGGTCGCTAAAATGAGTACCCAGATTGTTGGGGGCAAATAGCTTACAATTGTAAATGAAGCTGTTTGTTTAACAAATTGTAAGCCACTCTGATAGTCTTGGCTGAAGAGCGGGGTATAAATAAAACATTATTATTATTATTATTATTATGTAGCCCTCCAGATATTTTGAACTGCAACTCCAAATGTTTCTCACCACTGGGTACACAGCCTAGGGCTGATGGAACTTCCAGTCCAACAGTATCTGGAAGGCCACACAAGTCACATCCCTGATTTAAGCCACAGTTAGTTCACAAACCATGATATTAAAAATACAGTTTTATTCAGTTTGACTGAACAATTACAGATTGAACAAACTATTATTTTCTATATGTCAATCTAACAAGAAAGGGAGGTTTATTCCAAAGTACAAGTGGAAGTTTTAAACTCTCTGCTCATGTGGAAAAAGGAAAGGAAATTGGAACTAGAAGCACATAATGGTACTAAGCCATATAATTTAGTAATACAGTGTGCCCATGCCATACATGGCTTCCAGTCTACACAGAAGCCATGCAGAGGGAAAACAATAGTGCAGGCTCACACCCCATTATTTTCAATGGGGCATGATCATACACACTTTTTCCTTACGCGGGGAGGGTCTGGAACGTACCGTATACCTGAACAAGCTTTATTGTTTTCAAAGAAACCCCTTCAACACATTTCTTGTTCCTGCCACATTCCCAGAGTTTGGGTATTTGTTAGTCAGCTAGCATGGAAAGGTGGCACCCCTTCTCTTTGCAACCGAAGAATGTATGCATATAAGAACAGAAAGAAGGCATCAAATCTGCTCACCTGCCAATGCAAGATTATGCTCCATAACAACCCAAGAGTCAGTTTGTGATTTCCATCAACAATGTCAGTCCCTCCTATGTTTACAAGCTCCACCTGAAATAATTGATTGAAAGTCACATATCAAATACCATCCTCTCTCTTAATTAGAGCCATTTCAAATTTGGAGCGAAACAATATAAGCTATATAACTTGATTTAAGCCATCCTCCAGAACTTGTGGGCACAAAAGCAGGCAATAAATTTATACTTATAAATGTATTTATTTAAAGCACTTTTATTACATTCCTCAGCTGAAAGGGATACTAGAGCAGCTACCATGTTATTAACAGATAACAGACAGTCATTAGGGGATTGACAACAAAATGTCATCAAAATGCAAATGGCAACCAACACCATTTATGTGTCACCTATGAATATCTCTTAGCAAAGAGGTCTTGTCTTTCAGCACAACTGATGGAATGACTCTGCTTCCTTTCAGTCCTTTTGCTTCAGCCTAAAGAAATTCTAATTTCAATGAACTGAAAATTAAGTTTCAGTTGAAAAAGCCTCCTCCCCACACTCCATTGGCCAAGAAACATTCTAATAACTAACAGGAATCATTCACAATAAGTGCAACATATTTTTTTAAAAAAATAAAACAGCTGTGAACACAGGAAGCAGGAGTGTGCCTTTTTCAAGCATTTAAAGAAAACTGAGATGGAGACAGAGGTGTGTGTAATTCCCAGCAGTGATTTTTTTTCTGTTAAACAGGAGCAAAGGTTCTGTGATCCACTGATTAATTTTATGTGACCTCAGGTGTCACCTCATACTGATCAGCATCAGAGGAGAGAAGCTCTGTGGTTTCAGAGTTTCAGTGCTCCATGACTGATCTTTCCCACTTACTTAACTATTCTTCATCGCTCAGCTGAGCAGTACAATAAAACAACTCTGAAATATTTTGCAAAATAAAACAACCAAAAACTTAATGCCAGGAAGGGGGACAGGACTCAAAGCATTAAACCATAAGAGTTAAGGCAAAGAATTTTATCCTCAGTTTGAACTGACTCTGTCACATAATGCCAAATTCAATCAGTTAATTACTGTGTTATACCATTATGTTGACATGCTCACATCATGAAACCAGGGTCCCTGGGAATCTATTGTGTGGCTTATTTTTTATTTTTTTTATTTTAAGATGGTGTCAGTCAGAGAATAGCCATAAGGAGCTGTGAAACAGTGAGCAATGGGGGTGAGGGTAGGAAATAAATAAAGACTTATGAACTCCCCTTTTTACAGTATCAGCAAGAACAATTCTTCTACTAAGTATCAGTGTGACTCTATTCAGATATTTTCAAATCTGTTGTGACCACAGCTCTGTAGCTTTCAACAACAATGTAATGAAGAAGCAATTTCATTCATGAGGCTTCTCCTCCCTCATTTTTATTATAATAAAGCTCATAATAATGCTGAGTCTCTAGTATAAATCATTCGCTGGATCTTTTACAACCTTTATTTTATATTGCCAACTCATTTACAAACTAAAGATTTTGCCAGCTCAACAAAGGATTATCATATGGTAGCTTACATTTAAATCAGTTAATATTTGCAAAAGTAAAATTAAATTTTGGAACAAGAGGGACATTTATCCTAAGTAAAGCAAAAACTGGTTGCTGCCCTGTTCAAGTAAGGGAGAGGACGGTATCTACAACCACAATATCTCCCCCCCAACCACAGCTCATATACCATATCTTTCAACAAGTCCAGGGGTCCCCCAACTCCAGTAGCTTTTGGGGGCTAGGTGTTGGGTGCCAGAGGAAAGGGGGACAAGAAGCCCTTGTTCTGAAAGCATGTTTTATTCTATCACTGGGAGAAAGTTAGGATCAAAATACATCAATGTTTGTGTAGATCACTAAGCAAGTAACAGTCTTAACCATGCAGCCATCTTTTAGCAGCAAATAGAAATAGTAATAATTTGGCTCATTCCCTCAAATAAATTTGCATGTTAAGCCATCTATGATGTCCTCAGGAATTCAGGAACAAGAAATACAAGTTCACTGCCTGAAGCAAAAAAAATCTACTACTGTAATGATAAATTAAATATCATCATGCATTACTATGTACAAAGTATAATCTGCTATGGGAACTAAGAGGTAAGAACGTTGGGTTTTATGAAATTCTCCCCTCCAATCAGACATACGCCAAGATTTTTTAAGAGTACAGTCTAGATTGCAGGATGACATATGTGAACCCATAGTCACCGTTTCCTCTCCAGTTGCAAAGACAGGGAGGGAGCACTTAGCAAACCATTTGGAAACTTACATTGTTCTGATGTAACACCTGAAGTACTTTGTTGACATTATTCAAAGCATGGACTCTTGTTGATCCACGTTCTTTCAGCTTTAAAAATAAACAATTTTAAGTATAAGAGCAGGACTAAAACCAAACATTTTTGCAGTTGACTTTTTTTGGAAAAACAAAGCAAAATGATAGCTACAGAATTTCTGAATACATATTCTAAATCTAGTAAATCTAGTAAAAAATTAACTTTTCAGCCAAGCCATAAAATAATGTTCTGTACAAAAACTTAAGCTGGTTATTTTTTAATAGAAATACAGACAACTGAATCACAAACATACTGGCCCCGTTTAGATGTATAATAGTTAAAATGCACCACACTGATCTTCAAGCTCACAAATTTTTCCATGTCTTACTTCTCACTCATTTGAAGAAAAATGAGAAAATCTGAAGCTTCTGTTCAGTTTGCTTTGCAAATAAGCCAAAAGACTAATAAGGTTTGATTTGAGCTTGGCAAAACAGAAAAGTACCATAGGGGTTACTCTTAAGTAGGCATGCATAGACATGAGCTATGGTTTCCATGTTCTGTCCAGTATGTCCAAATTGGTCCTAATTACATACTGACACACACACACAGACACACACACACACACACTACTTTGGCCCCACCAACCTGCCCTTGGCCCCACTCTGAACATACAGCCCCACATACTTTTGAAATGCAATACTCAAATCAAGAAAGGGCCTCCTCATCACCAGAAGCATGACGTAGTTTGAACACTATATAGAGGACAGGTATCCTTGGGTTATCTATTACCCAAAGAAATGGGCTGATCTACTCAGTTGTAAATTAACTGTAGTTTGAACAAGCCTCTATACAAAGTGTTTTCCCAAAAACATCTACTCCAGTTTAAAAAATAACTCAGCACGTGACATTAACAAAACATTGCTATTTGACAGAAATAATGCAAAGCCCCTCAACCATATAGACAAAAGCAGTTGTTTAGTTCTCTGGATCCTAGCCAAGAAACATTCTTAAAATACAGTACTCCTACTCAGTTTATGATTGTGAATTTTTCTGCAAGTATATTTACATTCATATTAGTTGTATGCTTTATTTCTACACATTAAAGAAATAGAAACTGTGTTCAAGAAATGGAAATCATACTGAGGGTCTGCCTGTCATCAGTTTTAAATAATGTCAACATTAGAACTGTCTAACTGCAAGATGCAGTTAATTTACAGCCTACAATATTTTTATTTCTTAATAGAGTTTTGCTTTGTATTTTAAAGGAACCACCAATTTTTGGCACTGAGAAGCCCATCGAACGCTGGAAAATTAAAAAGAATTTTCATTGTGTGTCCTGTTGCAGACCATCCTTTTCATTTCTCTCCATCCTACAATGTCCTATGTACCATTCTGAATAAAGTAATAGACAATTTCATCCTAACCAACATCATTCAGGTCTATGGCTCACTTCTAGTCTGCCACGATAAATGTTCTGAGCTCCTTAAAATAGTATATAATTACGAACTATTATTAGTGTTATTTTCATCTGCTGGATTTTCCCATTTCTGAGTGCTCCCATTAAAGTTAATGTGCTGCTTCCTAAAAATCTTATCTCCTTCCCCTCAAAAGCTAAAACTAGCTAGCAGGATGAAATCTGCAATGTATTATCCTTCAGCTGGAAAAGTGCAATAGAAATCTATCAGAAGAAAAGTAGAAAGCTATTCCAGAGCAATTGGTTTGATCAAGAAACTAGCAGGATCATCTGTTCCAACTGCAAAGCTAAGAGTAAATAAAGATTCTGAGATCATAAAATCTCCCAAAGATGAGAGGCAAATTCAAGGTCTGAATAATTGGAATAATTGAATGTGTTCATTCAGCTGTTGTAAAAAGTAAACTGTAGATTTTTTTAAAAAAAACAAATGACACTGCTATCATGATGCACAACACATTTTAGTTTACCCTTCAACAGGTGCTTTGCTTACCAGTGGATTCCCTGTCAGTCCCTCCAAGAGATCCAAAAGTTTCCTGCCATCTCTGAGATCTGTGAACATATCCTTTATTGGCAGCTTTCCACACTATAACACAGAGTAAGACTTTTAGAATTATAGCAAAATACTCAAAAAGAAAGAAAGAAAAGAAAGGTAAAAGGCAACATAGACACCTTAAGTGAACTATTTATGTTCTTTTTCGCTGGGAAAAAATGCCACAAATAGATCAATTCATGACAATGATTTATTTTGTTCTCTTTCAGATTTCTGTATACAAGAGTTTTGTATTCTACATTTCTCAAAACAGTCTCTATAGAAACAATCTGAGTTATACCAGTAGATGGTTCCAGCAATCAATATAAATCAACTATCATACAAACTCTTACAAGTTTCCTTCTCCTTTGATGTTATCAAGAGGAATTCTCATTTGTTAAGATCTGTGCAAGTATTAAGTGGTGTGATGCATTCTCAAAATCACAAAAATTACATTGAAGTTCAGGGGAGGCTTTATGGCCATCTAATGGCTAGGCACAGCTAGATTAGATCCAGTGAATGGGATTTACACAAGTCCTGACATAACAGTCAACAACTGACTCTGACTGCAGTTTGGCACCACTTTAACTGTCATGGATCAGTGCTGTGGAATTCTGGGAACCGTAGTTTTGTGAGACATTTATGGATCTCTGTCAGAGAGTGCTGGTATCCCAGCAAACTACAATTCTCAGAATTCCATAGCACTGAACCATGGCAGTTAAAATAGTGTCATACTACTTTATTTATTTATTTATTTATTGTTAACCTTTACTTATATAGCGCTGTAAATTTACACAGTGCTGTGCATACAATCTTTTAATTAGACAGTTCCCTGTCCTTAGGCTTACAATCTAAAAATGTGGATGCAGCTTTAGTGAACATGTATTTTGATTGGAACTACACAATTAGATTTTAGCCAATAGATGTGCGTTTCAGATAAGAGTGTGTGTGGTACATATGTGTAACTGTGTATATACATGTATATACACAGCAAGAGGAAAAAACATTTTCATGCATCCTCTCCCCCTGAGTTTGACACAAAACAGCTCTCCCTCCTAGTTTCAACCAACCATTCATTCTCCCTCACATCTCACTCTTTCTAATCTGTAAGCTTGGAAGATATCTTGACAAGGTACTACTTCTATTCTAAACCACTTCAACATTTTTAAATGCTTTAAAGTCACAATCAGAACAATGCAAAGCCAGTCACTGTGAGTCCTGTCGAGTACCTCAACAGCAGGGGCAGTCAAGCTACAAATAGTATATTAAAAATTAAATAGCAAAGCTAATTGCAAACAGAGAAAGATTATTTCATTATATCTGCTACATTTGTAATCATGGGAAACTGTAAAAAGAAATCTGAGTCACTCTTTTACTGGTTGTGCTTCAGTCCAGGCAATGGGTTGGAGGGTTATGATAAAACCAGAGAAGTAAAAACTTGAACTCTCTGTCCTTTGTACTAATTCCAAATCTATGTTTAATTGTTAACCCTATATAGTTCTATACCAGTGATGAGAGAAGTACAGACCCACCAAGGGTTCAAAAAACCAATAGGGGCAAAAAAAAATCAAATTTTTACTCCAAAATGCCCCCAAAAGCCCTCCAGGGGGCATGGAGGCCATTTCCACCATATCTGGATACCCCTAGTTCCCTAAGAGTCAAACATATTTTTTTTTCAAAAATGTTTGCAAATTGTTTCAAAGCATGTTTGTCTCCAAATGTTCTGTAGAAGGCATGGGAAAGATTTCCACCAAGTGGCCTTTTTTGAAACACAACATGAACAGGAACCTATTGTTTTAAAAAAGCTCTCTTGGACCTTAAAAAAACATGATGAAAATGCCCCCCTTGTCCCTTAAAGCACATCTGAGGGCAAAATGAATGTTTGTTTGTTTGTTTGTTTTGGTGATGGGTGCAGCCCTCCATGATCTCTTGTGGGGGCAATGCAGCCCCCTACTCTTCTACAATTCCTCACCCCGTTCAATATCAGCTGCCTCAATGAAGAAGCAGGAGTATGAGGAAGGCAGAAGACGAACTCAAGAGATTATTCCAACAGAACTCTCTTCTTCTAGGTCCATGTACATTTAAATACCCTACTGGAAGATTCTGATGGCATGTCATATTTTGATATTTGTTATTATTGTTTGACATTGTTTATTATTGTTTATTACGGCATGTGAGTCAGCTTGAAATATTACAAAGAAAGAAAGAACCAGCATTTGATATGACTACAAGACTGGTAAATTATAATTATGTTAAGCCTCAAAATAAATGGGACCATAATTCTATATACTGAGAAGAAAGCTGCAAAGAAAGAGAAGGGGACACTATGAATTCACAGACCGTTTCCACACAGTAGATGACTGTCAGAAATCAGTGTTGTAGTTATTCCATACCAACGCTTGAATTCAGCATCTTGCTATCTCACCTTCCTCACCTACTTGATCCAAAAGTAATAAGAAAGGAGAAACATGCTTGTAAATCACTAGATAATATTAATTTAGCATCAAGGCCATTTCTTTTTACTGTTGAAAAACCACAGCTAAATAATCTTGGTAAAGAGAGCGGAAAATAGTTTTGGGTTCATCTTGCATAATATGAATCATGTACTTTGATATTTGTGTCAAGTTTTTCCATATCATGTGCTCAAGACGTGGGAATCTGATCTGGGAAACTATTCAGAAAGGGAAAAGGTCACATGCAGGGCACATTTCAGTAAGTAAAACTGAGCATATTTTTCTAGTGTATAAATTTAAAGCTCCCATCTTGTTTCAAAAATATTTTGTGTGTTTTTCTATTACTATTTATGTTTCAGGGATGCAACAAAGTACATACTATTCTTTTGTGAGCATTCAGCCTGCTGCATTCCCCATGTTTAAAAAAATATATACTAAGAGCCTCTACAGGCTGGCGTTATATGCCAGTGTGGGGGCGGTTAGAGGGTGTGGCATACACACGCCGGCTGCCCCCACGCTGTCAGCACGCTGTGTGCCCAACCGCATGGCAGGGGGCATCACAACAGTCTTTGGCGCAGCGTTTAAAAGCACTGTACCAAAGGAACACCAAAAAGCTGCTGACGCAGTGGCCAGAACATCCTTTCCATACATGAAAAGGAGCCGCTTTTTGCGTCTTTTTGTGCTGCAGAAAGGCCAGATCAGGGCCGTGGCATGTAGTAGCTGCAGCTGCGATCCAGTAAGGAAAGGGGTGGCTGTAGGCTGCTCCAAAGGGGCCGTCTGTTGAACCCCTCAGTCTATTTTTTTAACAGACACTGTATTAAAAAAAGCATATGTAATTTGAGGGTAGTTTGAGGGGAACAAGAGAAAACCTGTTACTAGCATAACTTATAAAATTACCTTTAAATATATAGTTCCAATTCCCCAATTATCCAAACTATAACTCCCAACTAATTGTACTATAGCTAACTCCCAATTAGAGTAAACATACTGAACAATGAGAATTTGATAATCTAACACTTACATATATTCTATTAATTCAATCAGTATACTCTAAGTGTGACTAGAAATTGGATTTTGGCAGTGATAACTGATGAATGGAACAATAGGTAAACTGTGTGTATAATGCTGTGTAGAATTTCAAAATGTGTGGCACTGCAATACAGAGTAGGTGTAATAGGCACAACTATTCTTTCTCAGAAGAGGGAAGCATGCTCTTTAGAGAGGCTTACATACCCACACCATGTACAGTCGCCCCTCTGTTTTCGCAAACTAGAAGTCCGCAGTCTTGATTACTCATGGAGTAAGTTCCACTGACTAAAATAGCACGCGCGGCCCCAATGGTGCTTGAATATATGCAAGTTTCCTTTATCGTGGGGGGTGAGGTTCCAGAATGGATCCCTCATGAAAATGAAGGGGTGATGGTATTTGCAGAGTTACATAAATCTGCTTATGGGGTGTGTTTGATGCAAGAAAAATACACATTTGATTAAACCATTTATTGGAAATGCCAAAAACATTTAGCAAGTTTGGCAGTGTGTGTGAAGCAGCAAAGAGAGTCCAGGCTTTGAATTTAAAGCACAACCAAAGTCATCAATTCGGTGTAGTATCTTCCAATAAGGAAAGTAAAGGTGGCCCTACCATTTGGCTGGCTAAGAAAGTCATTTCAGGTAGCAGATTCTAGGCAACAAGGGCTGGAAAGTGATAATAGATTGATAGCTGCTGGATCATAGCCTCTGGGAGGGGCCATATTGAACTGCTGTTTCTTCTTCCCCATCTGTCCCGTCACTGCCCTGGTTCTTGGGATGAGACACTGCTGCATTAACATATTCATGTAAATTCATATACATGAATGTGTTAACAAAAATACACACACTAAACAAACAAAATATTTTTATTCATATACTATGTTAAGCAGGGGGTGCAACATCCATATGTAGATGTAAAGGGGGGTCACAAGGGTAAAAAGTTTGAGAACCACTGAGGTACAGTGATGGCCATTATATTAGATAGCTTTTAAAAAGAGAGACTAAATAGATTCATTAATAAAAGAGCCTATCAGCTATTTGTTATGATCCATAAACAGAGCCTTTGATTACCAGGGGGAAAAGAGTAGCTAGCAAAAGTGTGTTATTGATTGCATGTTCTTCTTATGGGTCTTCTGTACATATTTAGTTTACCACTGTAGGAAAACAGGATGCTGTGTACTACCAGTAGGTCAACCTTTGATCTGATCTAGCAAGCTGTAATGTTGTCAATGAAGCATGGGTCCTCGTCTTGTTCTCCCACCACCTACCTATTCACTGTTATGTTCCTAAGTAAGATCTCAGTATAGAAAACTAAATAGCAAACAGCATTAGCCAGAGCCGCCACAAGCTATGAAAGCCATGAATTTTGAAAATAGCACTAGCGTCGAAATAGCTGATTCCTAATTACATAAGTCCCAAGCAATTACAGTATTTCATCCCCAAGAATGCTCTGTTGTAGCCTTTCCTTTTTCTCTCTCTATCCAAAACATTTCCCAACTTCCATCTCCATTCCAATCATGTTGGTTAGAAGCTTATTTTTGTAAAACAATAACTGCAGGATTGTTTGTTTGCTTGCTTGCTTGCTTGGATTGTTGCTACAATCACTGCTTATCACATGCTTCTGTATATGGAATTGGCTCCTTGTAAAGGCAAAGCTCGGAAACAAGTACAAAGTGATTTCCATAACTGCTATGACTTTTATTTAAAAAAAAACATTTTAAAAGAAAACAGAAAATAGAAAGTTGCTATTAATGTTGTCTCTGCATGGCAAAATACTATCCTAGGCTTTTTCTGTCACAAGTCTAAATTGTTCAGACTACAAACAGTTAAGAGTTCAGTTTAAACTGAGCTTTTGTTTCTTGCTATACATTGAGAGGTTCACACTGCTTCTGTGCATTCTTTGAACTCCAGTCTGCTTCCTGACAGAACACCCAAGTAAATAAGAAGGCTAAATCTGATTATTTTAACAAGATTTTGAAATGTTAATTTCCACCTTCAAAGAAATAGTGATCATCCTACTTCTAAATAATTCATTGTTCTGAAACTTAAGGAAAGGCAGTCTTCTGGAGGTGGCTGTGACCTAGCTATTTCAAAAGGATTTTTCCCTAGACATTGGACTATGAACAATGACATCTTAACCATATATCTAAGATGCCTTAGGTATCTGAAAGCCACTTTCAACTTTTTTCTTCAATGTTAGCCGCAATTCCTTCCCATTGTCAACAACGCATTACAACACCAGTCAAATGAGATGCTGTATTATACGTTGTTTTCTATATTCCTCTGAATAAACTTTTTAAAATTCTAATCAACTTTATTTTTACCAAAGTCCAAAGCCCTGGGGAAAACCTGGAACATATAAAGTCTCAGATTTTACAGGGCAGTTATTAACAAGTAGAGAGCTATGGATAACACGTTAGGACTGATCTGAGGATATCCTGGCACATTCCTCTTTTTTCAAACATACATATATCCACATTTCAGGAGTGGATACCTTAGTACAGGGTATTGTAGTGGTGCAGATACAGGTCGAGTCTCCCTTATCCAAAATGCTTAGGACCAGAAACATAGTGAATTTGGGAGTTTTTAGAATATACCCGTATATGGGGGCTTTCTAGATTGGCAGGAAAGTGTGACATGAAGTTGCCTTTTCCTTAATGCTTAGCAGCTTCACCACAGCCTTTAGATGGAGCTGCGCTGTTCCGCAGTTTTTAAAAAAGAAGCTGGGAAAACCAGCACCTTTTTAAAAGCGCTTCTTCTCCCCTAAAACGCAAAAAAAGTGTTTTCATGGCACACTTTCCCTTTTTCTCATCTAAAGGCTAGAGTTTCATGCAGCCATGAACACACTTCTTTTTGCCAATCTAGAAAGCCCCATACTCGACTATAAGTCGACCTCATGTATAAGTCAAGGGCAGATTTTGGGGCCAAAATTATGGATTTTTATATGACTCTTGGATAAGTCGAGGGTAAAACTTAGGGGCATCTAGTAATGAAGGATGCAAAGGAAAACAATGCCAACAAATTTGCAAAAATCCAGCAGGCATAACTATTTGTGCCCATACTAAAAATTTCCTTCTTATAATAAAATGGAAAGGTGGCATTACATAAGTACCAAACTAATTCTTAATTTAACTGATAAGAGACAACATTTTACAGTGAATAAATCCTTTTGAAATCTATGCCTAGTTGTTTTAATTGAAGTGTAATCCACAAGACAAATTGACTTCTGTTATTTTGATGTCTATAAATAATGCTATAAACAAGTTCTCACTTTCCTTGTGTATGGTTTCATATTATCAATAGCACTATTTTTGTACAAAAGAATATATACAAAATAATTCATAATGAATTGTGCACGTTTATAATATTTAGCCTCTTTTACATATGTGATAAAGCCATAAAATCCTGAGTGACTGATCAAGTAGGAAGGTTATTAAAGATAAATATGTAAATGCACCATAAAAATTTCATTAAGACCAAAATATATTTATTTGCCTTATATTTATTAGATCACATTTTACTAGCATGCTAGAGAATATTTTAAGTAAAGCTTCACAGGAAACCATGTTGTATTTCTTTACTTAAATTCAAGATGAAAATATTTTTCACATTATCAATTCTGGGATAACCAACGCAGAACTGATCATGAGGGGAGATAGGGAGGTGGTGAACTCAATAATTTTAAATGTTCAGCCTTGTGTTTTCATTATGCTTATGGCAAAATCTAAGCATAAAGAAAACTGGATCTATTAAACTGAAATGTCAGGTTATAGGGAAAGGTTAGACTGCATGGAATAAATCTACCTTGGCCAGTCACAAGAGCTTTAAGAGATGTGGCATCAGCTCCTTGAAAGCCAATTGTATTATACTGGAGTGTACTTGCAGGCCTAGATTCCTAAGAATCACAATGGGGAGCATCAAGGTCCAGCTTGTGTGGATGTAAATCCAGATGCTCAGAGAGCTAAGAATTTTGTGGGGTAGCTGACTGCCTCATTGGTCAACAGAACTGAATTCTTGTGCTATGTCAACTAATTGAAACTAAAGTTTAACTGATGAACTATTTTTCCCCAAAGTAAGGGATAATACCTAATTTTTGCCCACCAAATTTAGTATGAAAAGTTTCCTTTCTTCACACAGAATCTTTACTCTGGCCCTTACTATGACACACCAGATCAATGAAACAGACACCTCAAAGTAAAGACATTGCCCCTACATCAAATTACAGCCACTGGCACCTCTTGGAATACCTAGGTTTTCGTAAGGGCTGTTCCTTATAGGAAGAGGCTATCAGTACCCTTGGTCTGTTACATCCAATATCTCTTGATACAAAGGGTTGCACTTTTTTTCCCTACAATATATTCTGTGGAATAGTCCTTTAGATCTGCATGTCAAAACTTTAAAGCAGAGTTACTCAGTGATCAGAACTGCACGTGTTGGCCTGACCATAATGTCAGGCCCAACTACAGTGGAACCATTAAATCAACAGGGATTTACATAATGAGTCAGTACTTATGTAACAATTGATGCTAGTCTATGCTAGCTGCAGCTAAACAATAGGAAGCAGGCATTGTCCTCAATCCTCTTGCATGCAGGCACCCTAAGGCACCCTGACTATCAGAGTGCATCCCTGGAGCCCCATGAGGGAAGAAGCATCCCTTACAACTTTGTCACTTTGATTACTTCCATCAGCCATGGAACTGTTTCAACTGCACAGCTATGCATTGGTTAGGCATGTCTGCCATCTAGTGGCAGAAAAGGTACTACAGTTCCAAATACACATGAATTTAAAATGATTAAGATTAGTTCATGGTTTTAACAGGCAAATAACACCCAGGTGACCACCCTTAAGGTCTCAATATGCATGTCAGATCTCATGGTCTCAGAGCTACACCTTAGACCAACAAAAGCACAAACTCGCTTTTTTATTATAGACTACAACACAGACAGTGCTATTTCCCTTTAATGTATACACTCAGAAATTGAATTAAGATTCCAAAGGAGTAGAAACAGCCAGTGACCGAGTTTTAATGCTTCATCAAAATCATCATGGTTTCACATCCATAACTCTATAGGTCTATTAACAAATTTAGTGCAAATCCCCTCCCTCTCTCCCTTTTTCTCTTTCTTCCCACCATATATATATATATATATATATACACATTTACTACTTGTCCTCAGTCTCCTCCTTATGATGCCATCCTAAAAGATGGAGCATAGGTTAGCTCTGCAGCAATCATGTGCTTTTCTATGTTATGAGAAATTTATATAAATTTTAGTCTTGCCAAGAAGCAGGATGAATGCTTTAAACTATAGGGTAGCTATGACATCTGCTTTTTAAACTATTTAAAACTCTAATATCTGTTTCTTCCACACAAAGCTTCTGTGGGGAGGTTGGCCTGCTTTGAAGAAACAGTATAGGGGATGCACAATCCCACCCAGCACGTTTCTATTGCACATCTGTCTCCCCAAAGTCACTTTTCCTCCCATGTCTGAGAAAGTATCTAGAGGTGTATATCATGTCTAATCATCAGCTCTTCTGGCTGGTGATTATGGGAGTTGTAGTCAAAGATATTTTGATAAAATTATCATGAATAAGTAACATCAGGCTTTGGGCTAACAGGCTTGATGATGCTATGAATGGGAGGCATGAGCAAGCTGTCACTTTCACTTTAAAACAACCACGACTTCTGGTTTTGCTTAATGAGGGGGAAAACTTTCAAAAACCTTTAAAATAAACCACAGTGCACTGAATGCACATACAGCACAAAACTACAAAACTTAAAACTGGTTCTAAAGTGAAAACTCTATCTGCTCCTCTTACATGTGAAGGGCAAAGAGGAGAACATAAGGCCAAAACGTTTGTGTGCCTTGTTTGCAGTGAACCAATGATGTTAGGATAGCAAAGCCATCCTCCTGATTCATTCATTTTATTATTTATTGAAACACTTCTATCCCCACCAGATCTCAGGGTGGCATACAATATAAAAAAAATCAGAACAATTTCAGATTAAAAGCATAAATAATGTAAACAAGATAAAAATATATTAAATATAACAACAGTTAAAATCACTTTAAAAGCAACAGTTACAGTCTCATGTTACTGGACAAGAGCTCCCATCATAGAATCATAGACTCCAGCCACAGCCATCAGGGCCAATGCTCAGGAATAATGGGAGTGGTAGTTCAATTACATCTAACAGACCACAGATTCCCCATCTCTGAATTATGATCATGAGAATTAGCCCACTGTCTGTATGAATAAGTTTCAGACTACCTTAGCATTTCAACAAATGTACTATATATACTCATGCACTGTATAAGTCTAGAAATTTTAGTAAAAAAAATTGACCCCAAAAACCTGTGTCAACTTATGCATGGGTCAATTTAAGTTCTATACTTTAATGCTTACTTTATAAAGGAACCATGTCCTGGTGAAAGACTGTAATCTGTCCTAGAAGCACTGACCTCTATTAGCTCATCCATGTAGTCTTTAGTATGAGCACAAACAGTTAATGCCTGCTGAAATTTTGTATGTTCTTTGACATTGTTTTCCTTTGCATCATCCTTTACAGCCTTTGTTACATGCCCCTAAATCTTCCTCTCAACTTATCCATGGATCAAACCAAAATCTCTAATTTTGGCCCCAAAACCTGCCCTCAATTTATATGTGAGGTTGACTTAATAGTCGAGTATGTACAGTAATGAGACAGGTCTTACGGATGCTGACCAACAAAATTCCATACTTGTTCTCATGTGGCAGCATTAATATCTGCTTTCTTCCTTCTCTCCCTTTTTACCTAAAATTATACAACCCAATACATTTTGGGAAAAGGGAGAAGTAGGAGAACAAAAAAAAATCTAAATTGTTAGATTTCTAAAGTACTGTACTATAACTATGCAATTGTCCACAAGACTCTGGACTATCAGCCCTAATTGATCAGAGTGGAAATTCAATGAATGTTTTCATCAGGCATAAGAAAATATTAACATAAGGGCCTGTACAGACAAGCCAAAATAAAGCTGCTTCGGGTCATTTTGAAGGTATGCTGTTTAAATGCTGCATGCATCCTAAGAGGACAGAAGCTATGCCAAAGCTGTGCTCCAGTCCTTAGGACTGGAGCATGGATTTGGTGCAGCTTTTGGCCTCTTAGGACGCATGCAGCATTTAAACAGCACACCCCCAAAGTGACCTGAAGCAGCTTTATTTTGGCCTGTCTTTACAGACACATAACATACTAAAATGTATAAAGAGAACAAAGGGAGGGGGGACAAAAAAAGCCATTGAGCAGCACTTTTTTTTATAATAATTGTTTGTTTTTTTAGAATGAACTTTCATGGATATCAATCCACTTTTCAGATAAATATAGAATAATATTAAAGCCTTGGATCCCCTTTTTTCCTTCCCCCTACCTTTCTTCTTTTTATGCTGCAGCAAACTAATACAGCTGCTACTTTGAAAAATAGTACAGAGCAGATTTCTAAATCTTTTTTAATTCAGTCTGGATCCTGTATACAGAATCTAAACTATACTCTTACAACATTAAGTTCTCCACATACACATAACTGCCACTCATATGAATAAAAGTAATCATATATCAGTTTTTTAAAGCTTAACAATTCTGTTGCTGTTTAGTGAGAAAAGAAAAAGAAGGCCTCATATATGATTTTCTGTATACAATCACTTATGAAGACTGTAATTCAAAACAAAATTATTTAGTTTTTAATGAGCTGAAAAAACTACATGTTGTAGCTCAATGTATGTTGCCTTCAGTTTCAAGCCATCCCCACCTTTGAAAAACGAGCATTTATCCATTTTGTGAAGGTCTTCTTTTGCACATCATTGTGTTCATCTAGAAAAAAAAAGAAAATAAATAAGTTTAATAAAGGTATTTCTGTTACATATTAACAACAAACAAACCAAAAGCCTTTGTTACAGTCAATAGACCATTAGGCACTGCCAAATACATATTAAATGCCAAGTAAAATTATACTGATGCAAAAGAAGTTTCAACCTCATTTAGGATGACGACAATGACAACTACTACTACTTGTTCAACTTGAATCTGTGATGGGAAACCAGCCATGAAGCTCTCATTGCTTTTTAAACTGTTACCCAAATATTATTCAATGAATTTTAATATATTGCAAAGCAAATCAGCACATGTTTGCATATGACTGCAACTGGGAAAAGGTGGAATCGTTTGTGATAGTCACTGACACATCACTGTGGGCACTGACTTAGAAGAAATATTTCTCCCTGAGAGAATGAAAGTTGGAACATATTTTCAAAAAGAATGCTTACCTCCTGCAGTTTTATAGTAAACTGATATTTAAAATAATAACATTCTACAGAAATTGGTCTCTGCAAGTTTTTTAAAAACAAAATTTTAAAATGGAACAAAATCAGTGCAACCTTGTGGAAGATATCTTAAACTTTTCCCCTGAAATTAATATTTCCCCCTCATGAAAGTTTGATGTCGCCTTTTCCCCTCAAATGAAAAAAAAAAATAAGAGAATTTGCCAGGCTTCAATTTTTTTTGATATAATATATTTATTATTCATATGTCACTAAATTTTATAGTAAAACTAAAGAGCCTGTGGCAGAAAATATATTGTTTGAAAGTGAGCTGGAACATCTCAAGTGTTTAAACTGCTTTTGATATCTAGCAATTACATCAAGTCACAAAAAGATCAATGTTCTTTTTAAATAGCTCTTACTCTTATCCTATCCTTTAAGTGCTGACAATTATGATTATTATTGTTTTTCACAAAGGAATTCAAAAATAAAAGGAAGAATTAGCCTGTGGCTTTTCAAGTAAGGAATCAAGATTGCAGCAGAATTACAAACTTGCATCTGATTCCCTTGGGGACAATACTATTGCGTATGCACCCATCCAACACTGGATTTCTAGAAGAAGAATGAGAATTTGACAATTGTTATTTATTTTCCACGCTTTGATCAGACTACTATTTCCATCAACCCCAGAAACATAGTCAATGGTCAAAGATAAAGGGAGTAGTAGTCCCACATCTTCTGGGAGTGATACTGGAGAATTTACATAGTAGTCTTCATTACAGAATACAAATGGAAGCTGGAAGAGGGATAGAGTTCTCTGTCCCTCCTTTGCCAGCCCCCAGGAGGCTACTAAAAAGAAAATGGAAGCTAGTAACTTTGGTGAGTTCTTTTCTTACTCTGATTTACAAAGCCCTCCAACATATCAGACTCAAAATTAAAATATTTGTAACCCAGGACTGAATCCCTTTTTAGACCACAGGTTGCAAAAGGTCACTTCTTCAATCAATCACACACAACTTCACTCAGATATTATGCTGTTATGAATGACATCTTTTTCTTGCACAGGTATGGTACAGATACAGGAATGAAAATGTATGCAGTACGTTTTCACTCCCCAGTGTTTTGTTTTGTTTTAAGCAAGTTCTCTTTCATAAAAAGAAGTCCTGCCATCTTAACTGCCCAACAACCCAATATGCTACTTCCAAGATACAGGCTACCAAAGTATTTCATGGGGGGGGGGGGCAGTGTTGAATGGTTAGGAAACAGAATACAACTGAGTTGCTGGAGACAGAGGAGCTGAGAGTAACATGGTGTCATGAAAAGGGAAAATAGCAGGTGCAGGATACCTATGACCAGGGAAAGTCCTTCAAAAAGACCCTCTGGTTCTTAATCTACAACTACAACATTGTTACTAATTTTACATATGAATGGACTCTTGCAAAAATCCTTCTAAAATCACATATACACACGTTTCCCACACATTCTTTAGATGCAATATTGTAAAAAAATCCCATAGTGTTCCATCTACCTCATGAACACAGGGTTTCTAATGCTCTTTATATATTTGTTTTTATGTATCTTTAAGTTGTTTCTGATATATATAGTTCTAGTGTGAGTTGGCTGTGCCTAGCCTTAGATGATGCTACTACCTTACCTAAGAAATGGAGTTGTTTAAAAATTAAGTTGTTCCATTACAGTCAGCATGCAAAACTGTACTTTATATCAGCAGGCAACAAGAAGAGGTGGGAAAGGAACATTTATAACAAGCACCTCTGTTAATAATATCCTGTCTCATAATGAAGTGGTATTTTACTCTTTGACATTTAAAAAAGATAGAAGTAGATCATAGCAAGCCCTTATATTCTAATTAGGCTTCCATTAACCTCGATCGATTAGCTGTCAGCTGAGCCAATTAGCTCCAGAACTGAGCTCCCTCAAAGAGCCACCACAGTCATGGGCCAGGACTGATAAATTATATTCCAGGTATTGAAAATACGGAATCCATGGGCTGGGTCCTATGGTGAATACCAACACAAATCTCTCTATTGCACACACAAACACACACACACACATAGCTGCTCTTATAAATGCATGCCCTACTTCAATGTAATGCACAGCAGTGAGGCAAATTACTGGACAGTGATTAATGGTATTCCTTTGCTGTTGTTTACTGCTGTCAAGTCATTCATTCATTTAGAGTATTTATACCTTGTCTTCTGCCACAAAGGCTCTCAGAGCGGTTTACAGATTGCTAATTAGACATTTTCCTGCTCTTAAGTTTACAATCGAAATAAAAGACACGACAAAAAGGGAGAAGGGAAGGTAATGGGATCAGGTCCAGTCCAGCAGATACTGCCAGTTCTCCTCTCCCTCCAAGGATAAACCTGGTTTAGGCCTACTCAGCAGTCTGTCCTCGCTGAACATCAGAGGAGACTTCTAAAGCTTTTCCTAGGTGCATCAGAAGGCATGTCTTGCCCCCATAGTGTGGGTCAGCAAAGGCATATTTCTTGAAGGGGAACAACAAAGGCATTGAACAATGGGCTTGTGGTGGAAGGATCCTTCTAAACTTTTTGAAAGAAGGCTCCTCTATTGCACAGCAGGGACAGGCTGCTGAGTAGACTTCAAGCCCATTGCCTAACATGTTTCCTGTTTCTTCATGAAGCTGGTCAACAAGTTAATCATCAAAAATACACAATTCACAAGTCGAGTAAACGTATCATTTATGGCCAAGTCGAGTCCAAGTCAAGGCACTGAAGTGACTTGAGTCCGACTTGAGCGTAAGTAAACTGACTTGGGTCTACATCACTGGTATATGGCAACTCAGAAAAGATGGCTTTGGTCTTGCCAAGTGCATAAAGATGTGTAGATTCTTTGAAGAAAAGGGAATTCTTTTTTTCATATCACCAGCCTATTACAAAAACCATGCTATTTTGGGACAAAGATGCTGATATTTTCAGGAACCTGATAATTCCAATCTGATGAGACTCCATTATTCTCTTTCTCAACGCTTCAACTTGTAACAGTACAAACCAGCCAATTACAGTAAATGAGAGGTACCATTTTCTCTTTGAAGTGGAATGCCTGTACTGCTGGAGTGATCTTTAATAAAAGCTTAAAATCTTCTAATGATGAACAGAAGTACTCAATTAATAGACAGTCTCTCAAAAATTATAGGGAGAATAAGCTCTTTATATAACACAACTTCCATTCCCTGAAGAGACAGAAATAGGCCTTTGGAAAATATTGTAAATATAGTCAGTTGTAAATATAGTAACAATATAAACTTGAGCTACAATCCAACACACATTTATTTGTGAATAAGCCACACTTAAACCATTCAATTAGAATGTACTCTGAATAATCAGTTGCAAAATGAATATGTCAGGAAAGTAATTTTTTTGCTAATTTTCTTTTCAAAAGAAGCAAGTAATTTTAGTAACTTTCTACATTTTGCTTTAAAAAAATCTTCAAAAACTACAATTTAGAGTAATTCAAGAATTACTCATGGCAATTTTTGCACACAAAACAGTATTTTTGTGAAGAACTATTATTTTCTGAGCAGAAAATGCTGCAATAGGAGACATATTCCACACAAATTCACACAGTTTAATAAAAAGAATGACATTGCCTGTGCCACAAACAGCATTTTGTGCATAGAACTTAACGTATCTCCACAGAAATGTCATTTTCCACATAGAAAAGGCTTTTCCTATGGCAAAACCATTACTTTCAGAGCCGTATAAATTATGTAGAATAGTTCCCTAACTATACAATTTACTGCACAGAAAATATTTCTGCTGAGAAACAGAAAATGCTATTCTCTGTGCAAAACAATCCCATGAGAATTTTGCATTGAACGGGTCCTGACTGGAAGAGATTGTCTTCAGTCAGATATTTCTCACAAGGGTTTGTCAACATGCAAGAAACATATTTTGCAACATTTTTCAACTGTTTTCAAATATTCTTTCCAAATTGGTGTCATATATATACAAATACTAACTACAGCCCATCAGGGGATGGGTTAGTTAAATACTTTGTTGTTTAGTTTTTCACTAAACTTTTTTAGACTTCAAAAATTGGATATTGCATTAGGATGAAACCTTTTTTATTTCCTAATTCCTATACATGGATTATCTAGATCCATTTCAGTCTGTCTATGGAACAGAGACAGCCTTGATTGCCTTGGTGGATGACCTACGGAGTGTGCCCCTGTTGGTTCTCCTGGACCTCTCAGCGGCTTTTGATACTATCGATCATGATATCCTTCTGGACCGCCTATCTGGGATGGAGCTTGGAGGCACTATTCTACAGTGGTTCTGTTCCTTCCTGAAGGGGTGAACCCAGAAGGTGGTACTGGGGGACTCCTGTTCGACCCCCTAGCCATTGACCTGTGGGATCCCTCAGGATTCTGTTTTCCCCTATGCTGTTTAACATATACATGAAACCACTGGGGGAGGTTGTTCGGAGTTTTGGGGTGCACTGTCATCAATATGCAGATGACACTCTACTACTCCTTCCCACCTCAATCCAAGGAGGCTGTCCTGGTCCTAAACCAGTGTCTGTCTTCAGTAATGGACTGGATGCAGGCAAAGAAGTTGCTCCTGGTCAGTCGGAAGGCGGATCAGGGAACAGGGATCCAGCCTGTTTTAGATGGGGTCACACTCCCAATGAAGATACAGGTTCGCAGTTTGAGAGTACTCTTGGACTCAGCTTTGAACTTGGAGGCCCAGGTCTCTGCTGTGACCAGGAGTGTTTTTGCCCACTTAAAACTTGTGTGCCAGCTGCGCCCGTTCCTTGAGAAGCCAGATCTGGCCACAGTGGTATATGCCTTGGTTACATCCCGTTTGGACTACTGTAATGGGCTGTACATGGGGCTGCCTATGAAAAGTGTTTGGAAAATTCAGCTGGTTCAAAGAGCTGCTGCCAGGCTGTTAACAGGGGCAGATTACAGAGACCATACAATGCCCCCGTTGAAACTCCTTTATTGGGTGCCAGTTTGTTTCTGGATACAATTCAAGGTTCTAGTTGTCACCTATAAAGCACTACATGGCTCAGGTCCACACTATTTGACAGATCATTTCTCCTGGTATGAATCGGCCTGGACTCTGAGATCCTCTCCGTCCCAACATCATCACGAGAGAGAGCCTTCTCGGTGGCTGCCCCTAGACTCTGGAACTCCCTGCCCAGGGAGATCAGAATGGCTCCCTCCTTGACCTACCTGTTCACACAGGCATTTAAGGAACTGTTATGAGGACAGGAGGGGATGCTGAATAATTTTTTTAATTGTTTTTTGTGGGGCTTTCAGGCTAATTGGCCATGTTCTAGAAGAGTTCCTTTCTGACGTTTTGCCAGCATCTGTGGAAGGCATCTTCAGAGAGTGATGATGTTTAATGTTTTAATTGTACTGTTTTTAATGTTGTGAAGCCGCTCTGAGTCCCACTCCTGGGAAAAGAGTGGGATACAAATAAATATAATAAATAAATAAACGTAGTTAGCAAAATGCACTTTATTAGCAAGTATACAATAGCGCACTGGCTGTAACAGGAACTAATCAGTTAAAATCAGTGTAGCTGAATTTCTAAGGGGCAAGCAGACAGGCGAAATGGAGAGATCTGCAGCTGCTCTGGCTGAGATTTCTCCAGAATCACAGCAACTGGATGGCCCACTCCCAAAACAGGCTGCCACCGGTGGCCTCAAGCCGTCACCTGCAGGAGCATTTTTCCCACCACTCCTTCTCCAGTTGGCTTCAGGCAGCCTAGGCACAGCTTCTGTTCACTTCAGGGGCATGCATCATCTAAACGCCATGCCCCCAAAGCAGATGGAAGAAACTTTTCTTTTTGGGCCCGTCTACTTCGGGCCCAAGATTTAAAATTATTTTTTAACTTAATTGACTGACTTAAGTTGGAATTTTAGCATTATCTTAATTAAAATTTCAAGTTATTACTTAAGTTATTAATTAATTAAATGAGAGAAAGTACTAACCAACCAATAAATTTTACATTTAGGTGAATTTGATTATTTGCCTAAATTTGCCCTCTTGTGGATTTTGGCAAAACTATTTCTTAATTTTTGTTAATCTCTTAAGGCTGCGGAATCAGAAGGTTTTAGTTACAAAATCCAAAACCTTTTATTTAAGTTCATGGTTAAAGAATTGTTGTTATCTAGTTGCAAGGTTAAAAACTGACAAATAGTAATGGTGGGTCAAAAGGAGGTGGTTTTCTTTGCCTCCAAAGGCTCATATTCTTTTTCTGCCAATCCTAGCATACTTGATTAAGCATATATGCTTAATTCTTCAATAAATTTCAAATAGACTCATGAAGTTCAACTAAGAAGAAAATGCTAAATGGTAATATATTCAGATCAAAAGCGTGAAATATGTAGTCTGTTTTGGCATTCAGGAATTCATGAGATCTACTGAAAAAGAAACAAAGAGACACAGGCAGATATTGTGCACATTGAGGTATAATAAGAAAGCAAGAAAATGGAAGGAATTAATCTTAGATGGATTAAGTAGGAAATACACTGCTCTTTTCCTTAAAAAGAGACAATGTTTTAATAGTTTATTACCAGCAATTAATAAAAGAACTGGCTTTCTCAAATTACCACCTTTAATGTGCAAGCAGTTTATTTAGAGAAAACTGCAACACTAGATATTCAAAAGGAAGGGGGGAAATCACTGAAAGACTGAACAGGACCACCAAAGCCTTAGTAATATCTATAATCAGATAAGTGTATTACACCATGCCGTTCTATTCATGTCATGCTGGCTACTGTAACACTTTAAACCTTTATGTACTTCCTGAAAGAAAGCATGCAAGATGAATATCTGAAATTGGATGATGCCTTTCTAGAACAGATGACCACACACTCAGAAAGGAGAAATGTAATAGTCATAGGTGATTTCAACTATCCTGATATTTGTTGGAAATTAAACTCAGCCAAAAATTTAAGGTCCAGCAAATTCCTCACTTGCCTGGCAAACAATTTCATTGTCCAGAAGGTGAAAGATATAACAAGAGAATGAACAAAAGAGAGAGGGTTTTTTTTTCCCCTGTCCCCAGTGGGAGGAGCGACCCTCTCAGAAACTCAGTCGATGATCAGCCCAAACTCAGGCAGAATGGGAGATATCAACACAGAAACTATTGATATTATAGTCAGATTTTTATTCTTATTTTTATTTTATTTTGTAAAAGAAAACTAAGCAACAGAATAGTCCCAACCTTCCTCCGCACCGGCAGTCAAGGGTGGGGAAGATGTTCAGACCTTCTCTGCTGGAAAGGGAAGTGTCTCAGGTAAGTACTAACGTTCCATTTCCCAGCAGAGAAGGGCCTGAACATCCTGACATTGGGATTTACAAAAGCCCCCTATTACTAGGAAGGGATTGCTGGAGCGGAGATGGGGGAACCTGGCACTATCTGTTGGAGGACCTGTCTACTGAAGGCTGATTCAGCCTATTGGGTCACATCCAGCTTGTGGTGTTTGATGAATGTGGATGGAGATTTCCACATGGCTGCCCGGCAGATTTCGCCCAGTGGAGGGTTGGTTGTCAGAGCTGCTGAAGTGGCTGCACTTCTGGTGGAGTGGGCAGTGATGCACTCCGGAGGCTGTTCGTTCATGACTTCATAGCAATCAATGATACAAGCCTTGATCCACCTGCTGAGAGTGGAGAGCGACAACCTTTTGCCCTTGGAATTTGGATGGAAGGAGACAAAAAGAGCTTCGGACCTCCTGAAGCTTGCAGTTTTCTTAAGGTAAATCTTGATGGCCCTGCACACATCCAGTGTGTGCCGTATCTTTTCTATGTCTTTTTGAGGCCAAGGACAGAAGGAGGGGAATATGATGTCCTGAGAGGTACGAAATACTGAGTTGATCTTGGGGATGAATGTCGGGTCCGGACGCAGAAGAACAGAGTCTGGTCGGATGGTGCACAGCTCCTTTCGCACCAATAGAGCCCCTTTCTCCAACATTCAGCGCACTGATGTGATCACGGTGAGAAACAGAACCTTCCAGGTGAGAAACTTTAGAGATGCCTCTCTCAGCAGCTTGAATGGATGTAAGGTTAATGCTTTTAGCACTGTGTGGAGGTTCCATGAAGGGAATCGGTGAAATTGTTGATGGTCCTCTGTTAGATATGCCCTTGAGGAGTCTTCGTAGATGTGGATGATGAGATATCTTGGTTGCCTCATCATGGGGCAAGATGGATATGATGGCCGCCGCCTGTTTCTTGACTGTGTTAGGCCAGAGACCCTGGTCGACCCCGTTCAGAAGGCCTTATAGGCATATTTGTATATTTTTATGGTAGGCGGCCTCCTGGAGGCCAGAATCAACCCGGCCACCTCTGAAGAGTATCTGTAGTGCGTCAGCACGTCCCACTAAATCTCCAGGCGTGTAGCCGAAGCCAGCCTGGGTTGGCATGGTGAACCTGAATCAGAAGATTGTCGAGATAAGGATAGACATGAAGCCGTTCTGATCTCCAGTAGGCGACCAGAGCCACCATGACCTTGGTGAAGACTGCTGGTAACAACCTGATCAGGCCTGGTTGGTTCCCCTAAACTGGCACCCACTGCAGCCTGGGTTGGAGCTGAGGCTCCCCCCTAGGGGTTCCCCGCTCGTGGCCACCATAGCTGGCTTGGCTGAGGAGTTGAGCCCCGGCAACCCCAGTGGATAGAAGATGGCAACTGCCATCAGAGGAAGCAAGACGGTGGCCCCCATCGACATCCACGTGAGCAAAATGGCCACTGCCGTCAGGTCCCATGTGGCCAAAGTGCACACTCCCATAGAAGGGAGCCGGAAAGGCAATGGGGGGCATGAAACCCATCATGGGCCAGGGATTCCCCCAGAAGAAGGAAAAGAGTGCTCTCCCAACTGTTGGGGGCAATTGGGAAGGAGGACTTGTCTGGTGCAGTGCCCCCCAGAGCGAACGAGCTCCCCCAAGGGCTGGAGAAAGGTGCTCCCCCTGCATGTTGTCATCCCGGGGTCCAGGGGCCTCTGCAAGACTCAGTGGGCTGAGACCCAGGCCAATCCCCCTCCCCATGGCGGGCCCGCGCAGAGGCAGAGCCCTCCTACCAAGAAGGCCCGAAACCATTCAATCTTCTCCGGGGGGCTGGCTACTTACGGCCTCCCTCACGCTGCTGGTGGATGTCCTTGGGGCCGGATCACCCACCGCGGACCCTGACCAGGCTATTTGTGGAGCCTCTGTCCCTGCCGTGCCTGGGAGGGGGAACCTCTCCGCTTGCAGCAGCCTGGCTTCTGCTTCGGGGCTCGAGGGTGCCTCAGGCCAAGCATCCAGCAAAGCTGGGGCTGGCATGGGCTCAGCAGAAGCAGCCCCTCCTACTGGCTGAGCCTCGTCTGGGCTCAACATCTCCCAATTGGAAAGGCAGGGGAAAGTTAAGAGGGAAGAGAAAAGATCAGAGAGGAAGGCAGTCGGGAGGAAAGGAAGGGAGGGGGAAGATGGTCCTCTTTTTTTTTATGGGAGAGGAGAAGAGGAAGGGAGAAGAGCCAGGAGGTTTGAGGCAAGGATTGCTGGTGCTGGAAAAGACTTTACTCAGGAGCAAAGGATAGTCCATCCTAACAGGAGCAGGCAGGAAGAAAAAACTGAGTTTCTGAGGGGGTCTCTCCTTCCACTGGGGGCAGGGACCGTCTCTCTTTTGTTGATTCTCTCCCTGCCTATCAGGGGCTGAGCGGGTGGAGCTACCCAATGTCAGGATGTTCAGGCCCCTCTTTGCTGGGAAATACTGTGTGCAGTTCGGACACCACAATTCAAAAAGGATGTTGACAATCTGGAGTATGTCCAGAGGAGGGCAACTAAAATGGTGAAAGATCTGGAAACCATGCCCTATGAAGAGAGACGTAGGGAGCTGGGTATGTGTAGATAGGAGAAGCAAAGGTTAAGAAGTGATAGGATAGTCCTGTTTAAATATGTGAAAGGATGTCATATTGAAGATGGAACAAGTTTATTTTCTGCAGCTCCAGAGAATGGCACCCAGAGCAATGGATTCAAACTACAGGAAAAGAGATTCCATTATCAGTAGATTCCATTAGGAAGAACTTCCTGACAAATGTAGAACAGGCAATATTTAAGACCAACAAAACTTAATTCAGGACTTGGGGAACTGTGACACTCTAGATATTATTTGATTCCAACTCTCATCAGCCCCAAGCACTCTGGCTAATGATAAGTTGTGACAGGGCTTGCAGTTCAGCAGCATCTGGAAGGCCTTATCTATTTCTTACTCCAGACTTTACAAGATGACTGATTCTGTTAGACTTGGACTTGAAGCTGAAAGTTGACAAAGCCAACAATAAAAATACAGCTAATGGGTTGCAGAGAAGTCATCATGTCAATCTGATACAATGAATATAAAACTTTGGCACATTAAATAATTTACTTCAAAATGAGCTTTTGGAGGAAACAACCTACTTGCCAAACATTCCTGGCAAAAATTCCTACAACTACTGCTACTTAGTCACATATACAAACACTTAAATCTGCCAAAAGATTACATAACAAATGAAAGGATTTGGGAGGAGTTGGTCAATAAACACTAACACAATAGGTTGTGGAGTGGCTTAATAATTTAGAACTATAAAGGAACTTCTTCAAAAGAAGAAGTTTGTCACTTAACTATCTAACTTTTTTCACTGTGATAACCAAAGACTTTCTTACACTTCTAAATAGAATTATGGAGCATTTGTGCTATTCTAATATTTCAGTTGCTTATGGAACTTGTTTTATTACAGCAGTAGCATTTTTATACCATTCTACTGCCCAGTCTTGAAATAAAACCACAAAAGGAAGGACCTGAAACATGTAGTATTGAATAAGACTTCTTCAAGTGAATTCAGTCCTGTGTCCAAAACACACTGCTGAAATAATCCAGTTTAAGACCTTTAACTGTCCTGACTCAGTGCTATGGAATCTTGGGAATTGTAGTTTATTGTGGCATCCGAGCTCTCTAACAGAGAAGGCTCAATTTCTCACAAAACTACAGTTGCCAGAATTCCCTATCATTGAGCCAGGGCAGTTAAAGAGCACTCAGACTGGATTATTTCTGCCATATGTTTTGGACCCTAGATAGCAATCTGTTTCTAGAGTAAAACTGTGAATATGAACACACGGCATAAGAACAGATGTTGTTGCCATATTGATAAAGTGTGCAATATAGAGAGTCTGTGTTGTAAAGCTTTGAGCACTGGACTACGAACTTGGAGTCCAAGGTTCCAATCCCTGCCCACCCATAAAAATCCACTGGCTGACCCTGAGCAGGTCACTCGCTCTCAGCCTACGTAAGGCAATAAGGAAAATACCTTCTGAACAAATGTTGCCAAGAAAATCCCACTGTAAGTTTGCCTTATGTTCACCACAAATGAGACACTTAAAGACACGCAACAACAATGTGCAATATAGGACAAAAGCTATTTCCACTAGTGCAGGCAAGCTTTCAAGATCAGATAATTTTAATTCCAACTAAAGAATAGCAGCCAACAAACAAAGGAAAGTGGACACAGTATAGAAATTATGTACCTATGTTTGTTGTACACACTGTAATTATTATAATTAAATAAGTTGTTCTATATCATCAAAGTATTTTTCAGCTTCCTCCTGCTTAAAAGTGAAGCTACTAACTCAGAGACAGTTATCTTCCCCTGCTCTCATAGACAGGCTGGCTAGGAAGCTTTAAATGCAAAGCAGAGTTTCAATTGTTTTTTTAAATAGCTACTTAGCCCAGTTTGAAATTTATTTTAACCACCCGCAAGCTCTACTGCTCTCCATAAATATAGATCACTAAGCAGATAGGGGAGAAAAGGTGTATACAGTACTTATACAATAGCAACCTATACAATAGTCCTTTTACTTCCAGTGCCAGGCAACAATCTTTCCTCTGCACCAAACCAACACAATGTCTCCTATCATTCCCCAACAACAAAAGGTACTTCCAAACAACTACACTAACCAATATAACAAATTAATGCACACACACAACTTATGACAGATTCAGTTAGATTCTTACAGTTTCCCAACTACTATTTTGAATGAACTTTTCTCAGAACTTTTTAAACCTTTGCAAGAACTGATTTCTGACATTTGAAAGTTATCACCCATCCAAAGAAATTTTTCAAAAGAAACATTTCCCAATACTTGTTTTAACAACTTATTGCCATTATCCAATACCTCTAAAAGACCACAGTTTATTTTACACACACACACACATATATATTCAGGTTTGGAACTTTCACTCATCTCCAAATCATCATCATGCCACAAATAACCACTGAATATTTTGAAGGGGGTGATGCTGGTGGTGAAGAAGACAACTACTTATAGTTTTGTTATGTGGAAAACTGAATGAATCTATATTATGGTTTCAACGCAGCTACCCCTAAATACATTTCCTGGTTTTTAAGATACTGTATTTATGGTCTCAAGGTTTTCTTTTAGCGGTAGATGAGACAGTGTGAGGGAAGAACAAGCAAGGCAATGTAACTCGAAGTGGTTCATAGAAGGAGAAAGGTGATGAGACAGCAAACAGAGGGATGAGAAGACTTACAGGTATTTTTGCCAGGATAATTGGGGGGGGGGGTAGAAAACATTAGAGAAGAGACCCAGGGAAGAAAAGAAAAGATCAAGGTGATGAGGAGAAAGAGGACTGAGAAGGAAAGGAGACTTCAGCCAGGAGTTATAGGAGGAGAAGGAGGCAGACTAGGGAATGAAAAAGAAGTACTGTACTAGATAATGAGGGAGAAAGTGAGCGTCAGTAGGAGTTGTGAACAGAATGAAACATAGGACAGTAGAGAGATGGGAAGGAGAAAATGTTTAGGCAGGACTTGTAGAGGTAAGACAAAAGAGCACCACCACCACCCCGGGCGGAGTAATGAAATCAAGGATTACAGTGGAAAGAAATCACATAATTGCTAAAAAATGTGCATTCCAGATGCACCTCAGACCAGAATCAAACAGTGATTTGAATGGTGAAGAAGAAGGTACCAGACAAAGCAGTAATTCATAATACCATATTCAGAGGTTCTTGTGGCAACAAATACTGGAGCAGCTATGTATTTTCTCACTGACCCCCCAATGTCCTAGCAAGACCTGGTGTCCACCATGGTTTGGGAAACTGAGAGAGGTAAGAGGGAGGACAGAATGAAGTTCAGCAGATGTCTAGGAGAGTATACAGCAGCTGGAGCACAGAATTTAAAAAAAAATCTTTACAAGGCAGGGCTCTCACACCAGGATTTCGTCCTCTCTCCATGAAGACTGGAGAAGAGGGGCCAGGCCCTTTAATTTGGGACCTGTAACTGCCAAACTAGCCTCCCTTTATATCTTTCCAGCCCATAATACTGATAATAGTTACCATAATAAAGGTCAAATTCATTATGTTTCAGGGCAGCAGGAGGGGATCTTTAAACAAGTCAATGCTTGTTAAATGCTATCCGTATTTGCTAGCTCACATTGCTGTTTCTGGTGTTGCCTTTCCTGCTTTAATAAATACCAGCTATCAATCAACACAGATTTTGTCAACAGAAGATACTCCTATCCAGAGATATGAGAGAGGGAAACTATAAATTAACTTTGGTGTAAAATGATTTGCACTTCAGTGGTTCATTTAGATTCAACATGAATATGCCATATTTTAGGCATCCACCTTTTCATACTGTCTCAAACTTGGCAAACTGCTGTGCTCACAACTTAAATTTAAAGAAAGAACTTGAAATGATAATTAATGCCCTCTTTCTTCCTTGCTTTTTGAGAAGTATATGAAAAACTGATTGGTGCACAGTGACAAAGTGAGTGTGTGTTCATTGTTTACAATCGCCTTCGCATGTGCATGTGTATATAAATCTGCCATACACAGGTAATACTTCACAGTGAAGGAGAACATGTCCATGAAAGTGCATGCCATAATAAACCATTATATGTGTGTGTGTGTGTGTGAGAGAGAGAGAGAGAGAGAGAGAGAGAGAGAGAGTTTGGGGAGAGTTGTAGCTGGATCATAGAAACATAAGAGTTGGAAGAGACCACAAGGGCCATCCAGTCCAACCCCCTGCCATGCAGGAACTCTCCATCAAAGCATCCCCAACAGATGGCCATCCAGCCTCTGCTTAAAGACCTCCAAGGAAGGAGACTCCACTACACTCTGGGGGAGTGTGTTCCACTGTCGAACAGCCCTTACTGTCAGGAAGTTTCTCCTAATGTTGAGGTGGAAACTCTTTGGAGAATCTCTTTGGCGAAATAACCTGCATTCTCATGTACGTATAAACTTCTTTTGTCTTAACTGTCTAATGGGCATTCAATGTATACAGTTAGATCTCATTAACAAAACTGTATGTTCCATATTTTACTACTAGGCTAAGAAATGAACTCAAATTTAAAGGCAAGAGAGATCGTAACAGAGATCTTTTGGATTTTTACAGCTTCAGAGTGGCTTCATCACATGCATGGGTAATCAGATCACAGTGTGCTACTGTACAAGAGACTCCTCATCATACCTCTGCATATCCTTCGTTTCTTCTACATGCAAGAGAATTCCACCACATGCTTATCTGTGAGCGTATTTTCTTCAGAAATGAAATTTAAGATTTCACAAGCAAAAACTACACTGGATTCTCCCCTCCCGCTGCCCATATGTAGTTTAGAACCAGATTTCTGCTAATCCTATAGTATTTCCATAACAGAATGACAGAATCAAACATTTTGAAGGAAATCTTTCATTTTGAAAGATAGTCCTTAAAGACCTCCAAATCAAAGCACGTTAACTCAAATAAAAATCAAGGGCAGCACATTCTGAACACTTGGACAATGAATCATATCCTTCCTCCCTAACACAATTACACTTTTGAAACCACTAGGAGGTTGATATGACAAACTGATCTGGCTCACTTTTTGGAATTACTTGCTCAGATACATGTACAGTTATATAACAGCTATCAGGATTCCATCCACATAGTTCACAGATTTCACTTGCTCGATCCAACAAAAGACACCACACTCAAAATGTGAGAATTGGACAAAACAAATGGATGACCCGTTTATATTAAGACACCAATCTAAATCAATTTTTCACCAAAAATATAAAAAATGACCCATTTCAACACTTAAAAAATGAATTTATTTGGATTTATGCTCCTATCTTCCCATCTACTTACTCCTAAAAAGATTAGACATGTCTAACATTTAACATTTGGGATTCTGTCAGCAAATAGCAAGATAAAGGTTTGAACTTCCTACCTGTTTTTCTCCTGGCATTTTTTCCATATGCCAGCACTTCAAATAATCTAAGATGTATAATCAGGCTTGAGTTAGCAATTGCAAATAATAAAAATTCATTATAATGAAGTACAGAGGGACGTATTTATTAACATGATATGTATTTTTTGGTTAAACTGCCTTTAACCAGAACAACACCTACTCTATACTTTCATAAACACAAGTCATAATGAAGACAGTTCTCTGGATACGCCCGGTGGCTTCCTTCCCAGCTCACCTGTACAAGATTTCTGAACAGTGAACACCAATGACTGAATATTGAATCTCAAATTGTCTGAACCTTATTTTCAAAAGCTCCAACCCTTTTTCTTGTCCTTGCTCCCATATAACAGTCCTATTCCAACCATTTAAAAGAATTAAAATCAAATATTAATATAATTATGCATTACGGTAATACTCCTATTTTAGCAGAGGATCTAATAAAACAAAATAAAATAAAATATTGTTGTGTAGAACACAATGGTCCAGGAAGTAGCTAAACTATCCACAGTTAACATACTTTCAACATATTACTGTAAAGTATCACACATTCCTGATTATTAAGTGTCAGCCAAAAGAACATGTTAGGTCTGAATTTTCACAAGTTCTAACATGGGAAATTATTATACACATTTGTAATGCAGGAATGTCTACATTTAGGACAGACTGCACTGATATTTATAAGCCTTAAGCAATTGAACTAAAATGAAGGTCAATGAAAAAGTTTCCCCTTCATCTCCTGCTTTTCCTTAATCACCCTGCTACTTTATTGGAAAGAATATTTCTGTTCATATACTCTTCCAAATTACCCACCACCACAAGACACATTTGTGCTTATTAAAACATTAATGTTGTCTTTCTGTTAAAGACTTTCTTTCCCCAGACAGCAATAGAAAAACAATGCAAGAGGGAAACATGAGATCTATTTCTGCAGACTAACTTCAGCTAAGTTTAGCTATTTGGCTGTAACCCTAAACCCAATTTACTACAAGCAAGTTCTGTTGAAAAGAAATTACTTCCAGAACTTATATCAGAATGCAGTTGAGTATATATTATTATTTCAGACAACATTAGGTACAATTTGGCAAGTAATGTTTATGCTCAAGTGAGGAAATCATGGTTTTCAACTGTGACTTGATGGCAAAGTATGGTTTCTGCCAATTTAGTAATATGTAACACCAGGTTACAGGAGAGAGGAAGCAGAAACTCAAGGACATCATGGTTTGAGGCTTTATATGAACCGGTTTGTTCATGTTGCTGAATCAAGAACAGCAAAGACGGAAAGAGCAATTTACCACAAAACAACTTGAACAGAATTAATTCAGAGTACTGTGTGAGAAAACTCTATGAAATTGATGGGTTTGCCATAAGTCAACAGATGGTTTGAAGGCACATACACACACAGTGTCAACCATGGCTTAATGATAAAGAGTTGCTCCCTGATCAAAATACAGTAATGTATTTTCTGGAACTAAACAGTTTGGGTAAGAAAGATCTGGAAAATTTGCTGACTGACTTTTAATGTTCTAAAAAAGTTTATTACAATTTTTTTAGGATTTATTAAGTCTTGCCTCACTAGTCCCATTTTCTAAGTTGTCAATATCAATGTTCTGGGTTATTCTTATGCAAACATATCCTGTAGCACCTTTGAGACTAACTGAAAGAGAGAAGTTGGTAGCATGTGCAAGTTGGTAGGGAGTCCACTCCCTCAAATGCATAGAGTTATTCCTATTCTTAATTTTCACTATCTACATGAATGTCTAAATCCTGGAGGTTTGCTCTGACTGAAATACAAATCTCCACCCTTTCCTATATTTGTTTATGTATGGTGTGCTGTGTTTCCAAACAGAGGAATTTCTTTAACAAGAGGGAGAAGATGGAAGAATTTGTAGCAAGCAAGAAGCAACAGAAGCAATTAGATATTGTGGTTGCATCCGCATTGCAAAAATAATCTGGTTTGGCACCGCTTTAACATGGCTGTCTCCATGGTATGGGATTTTGGGAATGGTAGTTTATTGTGGCACCACAGCTCACTGACAAAGTAGGCTAAATGTCTCACAAAAATACCATTACCAGAATTCCCTACCATTCTGCCAGGGCAGTGAAAGTGGTCTCATTATTTCTGTCATGTATTTTGGACCTGTGCCTGCCACTGTGGTGCAGGAAGGATATGCTTGGCAGAAATTGAACTGCCTTCCTGGATCAAATTCCTAAATGTTGTATTCTGCAATGTCTGGACATTCCGTTTGAGCATCAAGACCAAACTGTAGTTAGAAATAAGTTTTGAGGAGCATACAATCAAGTAGCAATATATGAAGATCTTGACTGGCATCCTGTTAGTGACACAGAACACCATAACAGGATATAAGCGATTCTGAATATATGTTCTCCTTTCTGATGCCACCCCCCCAGCAGTACCCTAATACTGTATTGAACTGGCTAAACAGAATTGGCAGGCTTGCAAACTCCTTAAGCGTGATGTAGCTACAATTTTCAGCTAACAGCAGCTGCTGGAAATCCAACCACTTCAGATGAACAGCTGGTTCATCACCAGCTCCTCAAGCCTTAGCAACAGCAGCATAAAAAATTAGTATCCAGCTGCTAACTCAGCTCCAACCTGTAGGTTGTAAACAACTAAGCAAGACCGGCTGCTCAACAGATCAGTTACAAGCCAAGTCGAACCTCACCACCAAGGGAAATGGACTTGGAAAGGAAAGAGGAAGTAAATAGTGACTGCAGTGGAATTCACATATGCTGCAGAGTGAAGACTGAACAACAGGTGTTGCTCTTCTTCAGAGACTAATCTTAGGGAAAGGAGTACTACAACATAAAAATATGTTTAAAGTCAACAAAATAATGTGATTGAGGTTTAATATATTTTCACTTAATATATATTTGCCTACATTTCACTCCTCGTCTGCTTAAAACGATGTTAGAGTTTATGATTTTAGATAGCTAACTATACATAATCATAGTTAACCATGCCATGTTCATAGCAATACTCATATTTATTTAATTTCCCATGTTCAAAATAAAAAGAATGTCTCAGCTAGAGCTGAAATCGACACCTTTCAGATCTACATTAAGAGCACAGGAGAGGTGAAGTTGGGCATATCCAGCCCAACATCATCTGATGTATAAGTCTCTGTAATTATGAATACTGTATCTGAAAAAATAAACTCTTCAAAAGTGCTGTGAATGTATGAGAAATAAACTATATGTGATGTGAACAACTGTTTGTGTTTCTGCCCCACTCTACTGTATTGGAACAAATTCAAAAACATGAGGTGATTCCATTCTAAATCAGAGTCAATCTGGAAAGAAAGTGCATGATCCAACAATGTGGCAAAGTAAAGTAAGCAGAGATTAAGGTTCATTTTCTCACACTCTTTTTTAAAAATGAACACAGAGAGAGAGAGAGAGAGAGAGAGAGAGAGAGAGAGAAACACATGAATAAACAGGGCTCTGCCTGCTGTATCTACTTTAGCCCTGAAAGTAGGATTATGGGAATTTGTGCAAAAGTGGATCCACAAAACCATTTAAAAATGGAAGTGCTAACAGGAAAATCAGTATAAATGCCATGAGATTCAGCCAATCTTTCCCATCCTTTTTTTTGGAATGAGGATACAAACCAGATATTGGTCCACAAGCCAATAGCTAAAATAAACTACTTTTCCTTTCAATAATCTGTGTGTATTTTCTGTGAGATATTTTAGGAGAGTATAAAGATGCATGTATTAGCAGCTGAATATACAAATTAATTGCAGTCACTACATATAAAACATACTTTGGTTATTTTATATACTAAAACAAGATACTAAACAATGCTTAAAGAGAAGCAAGAGAAGTATTTATTAAGCTTGATAGGATTTTTCAAACAAGGGTGCAAGGACAGGTGGCTGGTAAAATCCTATTCAACTCAAGTCTGATTTCCTTACTTTCAGTGATATGTGAAGTTCAATATATTTCAATCATTTAATACACAGATACAAATATGCCAAAAGAACTCAGGATTAAAAACACAAAAACAGTACCCAGGTAATAGTGACTACATACTTCTTGTAAAATCAATAAATCCCAAGGACAGAACATTTTTTAAATGTTGTGCTACACGGTTCAGTTGTATAATTCAAAACTGTGAATGGTTAATCCTGAGAGGTAAAAGCATTGGCACTTTATTTCTAAGGCCCAAAAGTTACACTATAATTTGCTGTCTACAAAGAGTGAGCAGAGATGCTACTGTTACCATGGAAGCAACTATGGGGCTTCCATTTATAGTTTTCGTGCTGGACAAATGAATAAAAGAAAGGACAGGCTGTGACAGGTCTATCCAAGAATATTCAGTTTACAGGCTGTTGGGTTCAGTCCAATGGACTGGCAATAAAAAAAGATGACTGATTAGAGGCTTCTGGCTGAAGGGTATTATAATAAGGTTAGACACAACATATAGCCCAAGGGGTATATCAGTTGGGAACTGGAGTCAGGCAGAAGGAAGAACAAAGCAGCAAAGGCTGAGTTAGGAGGATGAAGTAGTTGTTCCTGTGTGCCTTGAAGTTGTTCCGAGCTTATGGCAACCCTTAAGGCAAAATGATCATAGAGTTTTCTGGCAGGACTTGTTCAGAGGGTTTGCCATTGCCTTCCTCCAAGGCAGAGTGTGACTCATTAAGTATGATTTGTTGGCTGAGCAGGAATTCAAACCCTGGTTTTCCCAAGTCCTACTTAAACCACTACACCACACTGGATCTCATGAATGAAAGGAAGGCGCTGAAATCACAGAATGAGATCTGCTAAGTACCACATTTATGGAAGAGATCTAGTAAAGGGTGCATCTATACTGTAGAACTAATGCAGTTTGAAGCCATTTTAAGTGCTATAGCTCCATCCTATGGGATCCTGGGCGCCTCACAAAACCACAAATCCAAAGATTCTGTACAATGGAGCCATGGAAGTTAAAGAATGAAGATTTCAGGTTAACATGAAGCTAGCTTGGCAAGTGAAGCACATTCATCACAAGAAGCTACGAATCTACCGAAAAAGAGAGATGGAGAGGGAGACAGATGGACTTTTTCCATCTTGTCTCATTCCATCCTGTCTCATTAACAGTGGAGTCCTCCCCAGAGGCAAAATTTCAAGTGTAGATGTCACGTTTTTTTCTGTGAGAACTATCTGGGTGGAAATAGGAAAAAGAAAACCAGCAATTGGTTTCTATTTGGGAAGTGAACTACTGTACATTGAGGTAGTAACTTCTTCTTTAAAGTAATAGAACCATTTTAAGAAAGAAACATGTAAGTCGCATCTTTAGTATCTAACATTGTAAACACACACCCAATAATGTACACACACAAAAAAGTCTTTTGACTTTAAAACATACTCTCTGTCTGTTTCATCCTACATCTGTGTTCCAAAGTTTATAATGAATTGTGGGATCATAAGCATTCATTACATAATACTTTTAATTGACTCTACTGCGCAGGGTTCAGTAAGATCCCTTTCACATACAGACAAACGTGGCATTAATAGTGTGATTTCCCACCACTAACAAAGGTGAAACTTACCCAAAACAGCAGAATGCAACTGTTTAGTACAAGATGCTTTAAGTCAATAAGGTTTGGAGCCTAAAGTAACTTAAAGGAGTTCATGAAGGGGGAGTTTTTTGTCCCCTCCTGCTCTCTGCAGAACTTTAACTTGCAAAAAGCTTCTTTAACAGAAAAGGACATCTTCTCAACCACGTGAAATAAACCTCTGCAAATGTTTGACCCCCCCCTCCCCCAGAGTAAAAGATCTCCTTAACAATGAAAAATGGAACTAGAAGCTTTCTCCCATGAGATCCAAACCTATACATATTAACACATTTGTGCACAACTTAAGACCTATGGCTCCCCAATGACTGGAAACCCTCCGTGTCACCCTGGCATCAACAGCCCTGTTCAGGTCTGGCAAACTCAGGGTCATGGCTTCCTAGATTGAGTCTATCCATCTGTAATTTGGGCTTCCTTTTTTCCTACTGCCATCTACCTAGGCAAGCATCATTGTCTCTTCTAGTCAGTCATGCTTTCTCTTCGAAGGACAGCACTTCTTGTACACAACTCCAAGACTCAGAAGCCTTTGGAAAATATTAGCCTCTCTTTCCAGTATTATTTCACTTTCTTTTCCAGGGAAAGGGGGAGGGGGGGGAGGGGGAGATAAAAATCTGTATATCCCAGTAGTCTGTTCTTTGATAGCTAGTTGTAGTTTGTTCTCCCTTCCTCAGAGCATTTTATCCCATGTGTTTACTATTTAAACATGCACATGTACAGAAACTATGCAGTGTTTACTGGAACAAATGGACATTGGAAAGGAAGAAAGGCTACAGAATGAGTAACTGTTATGGAAGGGGAAAAGGAAGCAAGTTTCAACTTTGATAAGTACAGTGACCAGGAAGAGTTTTATTCATAAAAAGGTTCCCTCGGGCTGAAAGTGCACATATAATTTTCAAAAACAAGAAACAAAAAAATGCCCTGACTATACAATGATCTTCTAAGGATAGTGGGTTTTTTAACTAAAACAACCTCAAGATTGTGAGCCAACTTGGGCTGCCCCCACAAAATCCACAGTACTTATTTTGTGGCCAGCCAAGTGGGTGGAGAACATTCTATGCCGCAGTTCAAATGTAAAATTTTCCAGCATTCTTTTGAAACTATATCCTCCTCTCTTACTGCTGGTTGTAGTAGCTCAAACATAGGGTGGCGGGTACCAAAAGAAAATATAATGTGAAGAGATTAGAAAAAGAGGAGCCAAAATTTAAGCTTGGCTTTCATATTCAAACTCAGTGCGAAACAGTGGGAGAGGACTGGAATAACTTAAATCCACTTAAGGGAAGAAACTTTACTGCAGTGTAAGATGCTGAACAAACAAATCCATAAGCACTCCCTAATGAGAAAATAACTTGGTTTAAATTAAACATGTTGTGCTTAAAGGAAACAAGTTCCATTAATGGAGTGTATCTGCAAAATTTATAGAACTCACATTTAATTTACCCCTTTTTGTCATGCACAAACAACTGCAAATGAGTTAAGAAAAACTAATGAAAGTAACAGGCTGTACTTTGGGCTATGGAACAAAGGGAACTATTTATGTATCAAGCAGTTCCATTCCTACATATATATTTTTTTCCTTCTAGGTCCATAATAGAACCATCCCTAACAGCTATATTCCCTTGCAAGTCTGTTGAGACTTTAACTGTAAAACAGCTGCTAAAAAAGCAGCCTGCCCCAACAATTAGTATAACATGGGAACAGCCAATGGAAAAGAAATTGTCCATTTTTCTCCATAAACCAGAACACTGTGGAATTTCATACATCTTGCCATGACTGGATCACTTCTGTAAGTCATGTGAACTCAATCCATGTTGTCACTAGAGGTTTTTTATTATTATTGTTATTATCATCATCTTGATTCACAGTCTGCCAGGTGTTACTGACTGGATTTTTGGACCATCAACTATTCAGATTCCATCAAATATAGAAATCAGTGACGTATCATTGGAAAATGTGGCTTATTACAAATATTGTCACATTTTGTAATTCTGATGTTTTCTCAGTCCATTTGGGGGTGTCCCAGAAACACCTATCACAACTACCATGTTTCCCCAAAAATAAGACAGTGTCTTATATTATTTGTTGCTTCCAAAGATGCGCTAGGCCTTATTTTCAGGGGATGTCTTATTTTTCCATGAAGAAGAATTCAGATTTATTGTTGAACAAAAAAATTAACATTTATTATATATTGTATATATATTTGTATACAAAAACTTTGCTAGGTCTTACTTTCCGGGGAGGTCTTATATTTAGCAATTCAGCAATACCTCTACTAGGTCTTATTTTCAGAGGATGTCTTATTTTCGGGGAAACAGGGTAGAACAACAGCTCTTTTCTTTCCCCAAAAGTACTCAATCTCAGTTTGTAGGTTTCAGCATTTCATAATCTTTGCCCTCTTTTTCTTAAATTCTTCTCTCCCTCCATATTGCCACATCTATAAGCCAAGCCTTCTGTTCCTCAACTAGAGTTATGTCTGGTGCATTATCTTCTAACTGTTGTATCAGTTTGAATTTTAAAGTCCCATAAGATTTTTGCTTCTCTGTTTTGACAACTTCTTTAGGTTTATGTTCTTGCCAGATCTTTGTAGAAGGCAGATCATATTTTTCCATAGGCTCCAAGGCATTATTGCAGCCACTTTATGACATTTCTTACATTTAATCTGTGTGATTTTGCCACACAAACTGATAAGATGGTGAACAGTCTACCAAGATGAAATTTTCTAGCTACCATTATTGTTTCATATTTGCTTAATGTTATTTGTTTGAAGGGCCTGCTCCATCATTCCTACAACCAGAAGCAGATGAAAGACCCTCCCTCCATCCCAAATTTCATTACCCTGGCCTCAGAATGAGAGAAGAAGCTGGCACAGTTTCATCATGCCAATACCTAGAAGTAGATGCAAGTCCCTCCCTTTATCCCAGTTTCCACTACTGTGGCCTCAGAAGGAGAGAAGCAGCAGCAGTATCTGCTGAACTTAATCCCCTCCCACACTGCCGTCCCTTTTCCCTGTTGTGTAATTTCTTACTTATATTCTAGGCCTGAGGGCAGTCTGTCACTTTCTTTTTCCAGTGCCCAATTCATAATCATTTATTATTTATTTTTCTATATATTACCAACAACAACAACAACACACTGCTCCCTTAAGAGTCATATAGACACCATTTATTTTTCTGAAATTTATATCCCATAGGCATTTGCAGGATGGCCTACAGTAAAAATACCATAATGTATTATAACAGTCATGAGCAAAACAAAGAACACGACTCATGGTGACCTGTGGATGAGACATTTCCTAACCTTCCTATCCTCCACAACTTTGCTTAGGTCTTGTAAATTCATACCCATGACTTCCCTGATTGAGTCTATGCATTTAGCATATGGTCTTCCTCTCTTTCTACTGTCCTCCACTGTTGCTAGCATTATTGTCTTTTCCAGTGATTCATGCCTAATCATGATGTGGCCAAAGTAAGGCAGCCTCAATTTGATCATTGATCTGTTCGAGTACCCATTCTCTGTCTTTTTGGCTGTCCAGTATATCCTCATCACTCTTCACCACCACCTCACCTCAAATTAGTTGATTTCCCTCCTATCCACCTTTAGATTTAGATTTCTTCATTGTCTAGGTTGAATTTCTGTAGCTCTTCTGTGGTCGTTATTTTTGTCTTTTTTATCTTTAGCAGGAGGCCTGCCTTTGCACTTTCTTCTTTGACCCTTTTTAGTAATCATTCCACATCTATGATGTTTTCCACTGCTAGTATGGTGTCATGCTTGGACCCAAAAGGTGTCTTATATATACCAATATATATAGGCATGGATTTTCAATCTAGTAGGGAGTGGGGAAGTGCAGACCACAGGGACAAATCTGGCCCTCCCAGTGTTTCCCATGACCACATCCCTTTGATAACATTGTTTAGTGGTTGATCAGCTTTGGTAAGTTTTCTCCTCCATTATACAATATTGAATATCCATCTTAAGAATCAGTTACTGTCAGTAATATGCCGGTGGTTTTTTTCTTATCCTTTTGCCCCCACCACACTGCAATGTGTACCTCTGGAACCAATCCAAAACAGAATTCATCCTTTGGGTGAGAGGCTCCCCACCCTTGCGATGAAGAAAGGTGCCAGGATTTGGGCCTTTCCCCCTTCCTTTCCAGCTACCTCTAGCCTGGAGAAGAGAAGGCTAAGAGGTGATATGATAGCCATGTTTAAATATTTGAAAGGATATTATATTGAAGATTGAGCAAGCTTGTTTTCTGCTGTTCCAGAGACTAGGACATGAAGCAATGGATTCCACCTATAGGAAAAGATATTCCACCTAAATATTAGGAAAGACTTACTGATGGTAAGAACTATTTGACAGTGGAATAGTCAGCCTCAGAGTTCATAGAGTCTCCTTCTTTGGAGGGTTTTTAACAGAGGCTGGATGACTATATACCAGGAGTACTTTGATAGTGTATTCCTGCATGGCAGGGGTTAGCCTGGAAGGCCCCTGTGGTATCTTCCAACTCTGTGATTCTTCAAGAGAGTTCCTCAACACTGCAGAGATTTTAGAGAACCCAAGGAACTGATGAAAATCCTTTCACTTCTGTTAATGAGCAGCTTGTTGGGGGCAATTAGCTTACACATTGTAAACTGCTTAGGGAGTGCTTAAGTGCATTGATAAGCAGTATAGAAATGTACTTGCTTTTGCTATTTGTAACAAACAAACCTTGACTTTATTTAATAACATGTAGCAAGAATGTAGCTTATGTAGAATAGTTTCACAGAAGGTATGGTTACAGTGCTTACAATCAATCAACAGTTGCAGGCAATTTCCAGCTCAAATTCTGTTAATTAAACTCCCCCGAATAGATCTCTGACTTCATTCATCTGCCTAAGAAGATTTTCAGACCAGTGCTTAAGTGCTGGTAAAGCACTGCTAAAACGTTTGGGAAGTGTGTGTGTGTGTGAAAGCCTCATGCACTTCCTAAATGTCAGGGAATCATCGGCTCCCCTCCAGCAACTCTAAATCTTTCGGGGAGCAGCAATTTCCTATGAACGGAAACTTTGCATTCATAGGAAATTGCTGCTCCCTGAACAATTCAGGGACACTGGAGGGGAGCCGACGATTCCCTGACATTTAGGAAGCACGTCAGGCTTTCACACACACTTCCCAAACATTTTAGCAGCATTTTATCAGCACTTACCCCACAGTAAGCAGTCTGGAAATCTTCTAAGTCTCTCTAGTCCTTCAACAGAGCTGTAACTGAATAATCCACTGAACTCTTCTAAATGAAACTGTTCTCTTCTGCCACTAACCGTCACTCATTCCCCACTTGTATATCTCCTACTTTATATCTACATGCCCGGTTAAACTGTAGCTTTCTTGGGTTAATAAGAACACAGACAGAGATTAACAGTGCTTCTGTTCTTGACTATGAATCTATTATCACTTATATGGCAACTCACCTCTTGCCTACAAAAACAATGAAATTCATGAAGTCATCATAAGTCAACTGGCAATTTGAAGGTATATGCTACATAAACTGTAGCTTTAGAAAGAAATGGAAAGTGTATGCGAATAATGTCTCTCTTACTTGACAACATTTAATACAGAGTAGTTTTGCTCATGTTTTGAGTTTGACATACACTCCAGCAGGTCAAGTGTGACATGAGAAAGAGAAAGAATGCTTTTGAAATGGAGATTTTTTTTCACAAAAGGCTAACAACTGCTAGACCTGTGGCTAGCTGTATTTCAGTCTTCACAAATTGTAGACAAATACAGTTATAAGCCTTCTGAATTGGCCAAGCAGCCTTCTCCAAAATTAATACATTTTTCATTTCTGATCCTGGCTCCCTCTAGTCTGGGCAGGTTGCCACTGAAAAATAAGAGCCATTCTGAACAGAGGCAGCTTGAAAAGATTAAGAAAGGAAACATTCTTCACAATGACTCCTTCAAAATTCCAGTGTTTACTCAGAAAGGAGATCTCCTCCCTTTACTGCAAAAAATAAATAAATAAAATTCTACAGATATATGGCGATACCAAGCCAATAGTATCTCAAAGCCTTGAATCTTAAAAACAAAAACTGCACATATTGGGTTTCTGCCCAAATAAATAAATAAATTTAATCATATTTGACTCTGCAGTATGGGAGCTCTAACACATAGGTTACAATTCAGAAGTTCTTCAAGTACTCAAAAGAACTTACATTCACTTACCAGGTCTTTTAATCCTACTTTACCCTCTCCCATTTAAAACATCAAACCCACATTCATGCTACAACATAAGCTATTTCAAAAGTAACTTCCTTTGAAGAGCAGTAAAGGAATAAGCTAAAAACTTTCATTTGGTATGGTGTTCCCTGGATAACATCCAAACGCCATTCATATCATTCCTGCCTTAAAATTTTAATTTCCAAGAATCTCAGCTTTAAAACAATTGCACAACCTTGATTGTCAGGCCTAGTTCTGAATAGTGAACTGAACTTCTAGTATGAGTCTGCAGAAATAACAGAAATGAACTTGTATAGAAACAGACCTTAACAGTTAGGTAAAGGCTTTAAATCTGCATTCATAATATAAGTATACACGCCACAGTTACATTGGATAGAAAACATGCACATAGGAATCAATTTCAGTTCACAAAGTTAGTTCAGGAAAAAAACCTCTCATGAATTTGGCTTATCATAATTGATTTATTATTCTACAAAAGTTACTAGCAGGAAGATTAATTAGTATCTTAAAGGCTTCAAAATCTTATTTTCAAGTCAGTAGTTAATTTCAAATGCTAAAGTAATCTGTGTTTATCTTTCATTGAGTCCCAATTACACTTTATCTACTCTCCTACCATGCAAGATTCTCTTTCCTGCACTACACTTTTGAAGAGGCTCTCAATTAGAAGAGGTGACTCTAATTTCACTATTCAGCAATACATATTATATTAATCTTCTCTGCTCAGTGATTAAGCATAGACGCTCCCAAATTTGGGAAGATCCCCATCTCTGTGACATGCAGAAAAGATGAAGGAAGGAAAGGATGTCTTACGTCAGAACTCTTTTCAAATGCAGTCACAAGACAGTGTTCCTAGATAGCGATAGTGACATTGTGATATCTCAAGACAGAAGCATTAAAAGAATAAAATGAACCTTGCATTACCACCACCACCACCACCACCGGAAAGCAAGAAGATATTAACAAGAAGTTGGATCTAATAGTTTCAACTAAAATAGTTTTCGAAGGCTTTCATGCCCAGCATCCATACTTATTTATGGGTTTTTCAGGCTAGGAGGGTGATTCCCAACAGACAATGGATCATTAAGTAAATGGACACCCTGTAGGCCTTGCCATTCAACAGCAATAAAACACAAATTAACACGGAAATCATTTCTCCCAACCCAGAGTCATAGAGTATGTGCATATATGTGTGTGTGTGTGTGTGTGTGTGTACTGTGTGACCCTGGGTTGGGAGGAGTGACTTCCATTTATGTGTGTGTGTGTGTGTGTACATACACACACATGCCACTCTCTTCCATGCCAGCATTCTCTGAAGATGCCAGCCACAGCTGCTGGCGAAACGTCACAAATAAACTCTTCTAGAAAACAGTCTCATAGTCCGAAAAACCCACAAAAAACTAAAGTAGGTTTTATACTTCACAGGACTCATCACAAGAAGAAATGCATCTCATATTGAGAATGTGTACATTTGCAAGGCTTATGAGATGCTGCAGAAAAATAAAGTGTGTAAAAAGTTCATACATTTTAAAATACAGTGACTAAAAGGTGCACAATTTTAAAATAATCATTTTTGGGCAATGGCAGAATGCATAAAATTGCATACATAAATGTGCACATTAGTAAAAAGCTATTAAAAATAACATGGAAGGAGGCACAAAGTCTCAAAACCTCATGTGAAACAAAGATAGGAAGAAAATGCAGGCAGAATTCAAAAATGAAATTGGGATTGAGAGATTTTGGCATCCCTAATCTAAGTGGTTAAGTGGTTATTCCATTAATAAAATTACCCAAACTCATCCAATTTTTAAAAAGCATTCAACAGACATCTTGCAAGTGAATATATACCAAAAGACATCTTGCAAGTGAATATATACCAAAAAGTATATATCTGAGCCTCTTTTTAAGTCTTCTAAATATTCAATGTTCATTTTCCCCCTGTAGAATCCTTGCAAGCAGGAGCAAAGTGAGAAAGGCAAGGCTCCTAAGCCACACTCCACTTAGGACCAGGACCACATTAAGGTTCTGGAGCTTAATGGGGCTCTTGAGCAACTGCAAAAGCAAGGCCCCCATTAAGCTCCTCTCCAACATCTGCCAGTGAAGACCGGCTGAGAGAGTGTTTGTTTGCCCTCCTTCCACCTGGGCTACTCCCATGCCTCAGCTCCTGGATGTATTCTGCTTTGTTAATTTCTGTTGTTGTTGTTGTTATTACTATGTATTTTGTTGTTGTTGCTATAACTGCTATGTATTTTTGCTTTGTTAATTGTTATGTATTTTGCTTTGCTAATTTTACTGTTACTAAAATTACTATGTATTTTGTTGCTATAATTGTTATGTATTTTGTTAGTTATTGTTATTGTTAATTGCTATCTGATTTTGTTGTTATTGCTTAATACATTGCCATTTGTTTTTTAATTCATGTATATTGTTATTGTGTGTATAATCCCCTCTGTTGTAATCCGCCCCGATTGCTTGCTCAGAGGGGCAGGCTTGAAATAAAAATTATAATAATTATTATTATTACAGTGGTCCCCCAGGTTACGAAAGTAATCCATTCCGGATTACTTTTCGTAACCCGGAAATTATCGTAACCCGGGGGACCGCTTTAGTTGACGGACCGCGCGGCAAATTTAAAGGGGCCGTGCGGTTTTTCCGTTTCGGATCCCAGGGTTTCTTTCAGATCCCGGGGTCGTTTTTGCGGCCCCGGCTCTTTCGTTCCCCGGGGGATTCGTAACCCGGGGGACCACTGTATTAGTATTAGTATTATTCTGCATATATCATACCCCCACAAATATCCCATTTTAGGTGGAACAGCCACAATTATCTACCTTCCCACTTTTTCATTTGCTTTCAAAATGTCTCACATGCTTTGAGCAGCATGGTCAGTGCAGGCCCAGTTAGGCCAGATGGCATCTCCATCAGCACAAGTTCCTTCACCTGGCAAGGCACTGCCACTTGGCATGGTTGGTAAACCACTGGCAGTGAGGGCAAAGATGGGAGAGCAACTCAGCCCTCCACTCAGACTAGCTGAGGTTTCATTCAGCATGCTGAGTGATGGAGGAAGCACTTTGCTGGCTGGAGGAAGCAAAGGCAGCGAAGACAAAGAAGAGGGTGGCAACTTGGTGCTTCCCTCCTCATCACACTGCTGCTGATTTGTCCACCTGGCAAGGTGTTGCCTTCACCAGTCAACATAGTCACTGAAAGAATGGCAAGGCTGGGTAAAGAACCAAGTTAATTCCCTCTTCCTTGTCTTCACCACCATCACTGCCACATCCTCCACCTGTCATAGCTAAGCTGAGGTTTCTTTCATCGATCTCACCAAGCAACACTTCACCATCAGCTCAGGAGTAGTCACCCAAACTGAAGGTAGTGCTGTTCTAACCCTGCCTCATACCACAAAACAACAGCCAGTGCCTGGGCAGGGCTTGGAGAGAGGGAGATGAGGAAAGAGTAGCAGCAGACACAGGCTCAATATACAAACTATTTTTGGTTGGCCAATAAAGGTATTACTATTCTGTAGATATTGGGTGTTATTGTCCTTTGCTACATAGCCAACACAACTACCCCTGGATATAAAACTGAAACAGTGATGGTGACTTCTTTGAGGGAAGCCACTGCACCAAGGAGAGGAGGGAGAATGTCAGTCCAGGTTTCCACTTCTGAAATCTTTGTGAGTATGCACCTGCAACGTGATTCAAAAAGGATGGTGCAAAAGTAAAGTTACAGGCATTCTGTTTTGCACCATTTCTTTTGAATTACCTTACATGTTAGCTATTGTAGGAATGGTGGCTGAGAAATTAAAATAATAATTAACAAACAGAACTGAACAAGACTACAAGGTACAATGCATATCTGCACAAACATCTTTTCTCTCCCACTCCCCATTCCCTCTGTGCCGACATGAGAAAAAAAGTGGTTACAACACTGAAGACTAGGTCTATACAACATATGGCCACTTGCAGCACACGAAAGCATTTCAGGCAGCCTACAAGGATGCAGAATGACTTCAAGGCTCCTCCACTGTTCAGCCCTCTCTCGAAGAGAGGGCCAGGCAGAGGAGGATGAGGATGGAATATTAATAATATTAATATTCATCAATCATTAATAATTAATTAATAATTAATTAAAAACTATCTATGGACTGAAGAAGTTTAGCCTATTTTAATTTGGCTCCTGTCTACTGTCAAGTTGTGCAGGTCTGCTCAAGACTTCCACACTGCACAATCAAGCACTTTGATACCAGTTGAACTGCCTTGGTTCTGTCCTTTGATATCCTAGCATTTGTAGTTTAGGGAGGACTATTCAAATCATCTGTCAGAAGGGCCTCTGACTAAACTACAAACCTGGGATACCATAGGATGCAACCACGGCAATTCAAGTGGTATCAAAATGCTATAATTGTGAAGCATGCAAGAAACCCAGTAATGTATGAGTAGTAAATGGGTGGAGATTAAGGATCAGTTTACCTCTATCACTGTATAATTTCTCCCATCAAAATTAATTATAATGTTTGTAATACTGTTATAATTAAATAACTATGGAATCATTTCCTACTATGATTCATATTAAAGCCCTGCTGATCATGATTCCTCACTTCCAACCCAAGCAGAGTAAGTCCATTGTTTTTAGATCATTACAAATCAGGCAGGAAAACACCCATCTTCAATTTTAAACATCCCCTCTAACTACATTTTATTTAATGTTATTCTTAAAATGAATTTGTTCATGTAGCCCTTTGAGAGTACTTGTGGGCAGTAACTTAGAGAGGAGAACCATGGAAAGTGGCCAGGAAACTTGGCAAAGAGAGCCACTGAGCTCTGGAGGACTTTGGCAAAAACATACTCCATTAGAAAAGAATCCGGAAGTTGGGAAGACAGACAGGAGAAGAGAGAACTCTGGATATTTTGTTGTTGCTGCGTTTTTTCAAGTTGATTCCAACTTAGCAGGAAACCCTAAGGCAAATCTTTATTATTATTATTATTATTATTATTGAGCTTTATTTATATAGCGCTGTAAATTTACACAGCACTGTACATACAATCATTTGGATTAGACAGTTCCCTGCCCTCGGCTTACAATCTAAAAAGACACAACACAAAAGGAAAAGGGAATGGTGGTGGGAAAGGGGATCAGGTCCAGCATTTCTCCTCTAATGTACATAAGTTGAAAATACTGTAAGAAACAAGGTATTTACTGTGTCCCCTTTTCCGCCTGCAGATGTTTTCTTTTGCCTTTATACAATTATTATTGTAATTTGATGTATATAGGATAAGCTTCATTATAATTGACTTTGTATAAAAACACTGAATGAATGTGGCTGTATATTTTGAGTTCTATTTGCAATTGCCTTGTGTGTTACAGCATTTTCTTTGTTTTAATATTACCTGTTCTTACTGCTTGATTGTGACTTGGTTTAAACAAGGATTGTGGTAGACCAAAGTATGAAAGTACTGTATAATAAATATCTGTGACAGACTCACAAAACATTTTTAAAAACTTTTAAACGTTTGCAGTTCAGTGATATTAGATCACTGGTGGAAATTAGATCACTGGTGGTGCACCTTGTGGCCCTATGGACCCTGCAGTTCCTCTCCTTTTAAAAAAAGTTGAAAAACTGGAGACTGTTTCTGAGCAATGGGCTGCTAGTCCACAGCAAGTCCAGGAAAAGAGATTCCACTTCAACATTAGGAGAAACTTCCTGACAGTAAGGGCATCCTTGGAGGTCTTTAAGCAGAAGCTGGATGGCCATCTGTCGGGGATACTTTGATGGAGAGTTCCTGCATGGCAGGCGGTTGGACTGGATGGTCCTTGTGGTCTCTTCCAGCTCTGTGATTCTATGATTCCCTCTGAGGCCTGGACCAAGGCAGATGGATTGGAGGGAGGGCTATACTTGAGGCCAGGCCTGCTGCCTGGATGGGGTTGGCCTGCCTTTTCTTTCAGTTCCTCCCAGGTTGGATGGAGTTCCTGGGGGGCGGGGGGGGGAGCTCACCTTCTTCAAGCAAGGCCTGGATGGCATGGCCTTTCATGAAGTTTTCTTGGCAAGATTTGTTCAGAAGAGGACATGATTTGGCCAAGGCCACTAAGTGGGTTTCCACAGCCAAGTGGAGATTCAAACCCTAATTTGTAGAATTATAGCCTGACACTCAAACCACACCAGCACGCTAAAATAAATACTACTTTTTGGAAGTGAGTATCGTGTCTTCTTTTTTATTTAAAGTTAAGATAATAGAGCCACATGATTTTAGCCCTGTCCTAAGTAGCTATCATGGGGGGAACTTGGCTCCACAGTAATTTCCTGTAGCATTCAATGGGCTCTCAACACACTGGCACTTGGAGCAAGTGGACCTTTGAGCCATGGACATCTGGCCTTGCTCAGGAACACTGTAGACCACCTGTCCCACCTTCAGTTCCTGCCACAGAAAGGGAAACAAGGGGAAATGAGGAACATGATGGCAACCCACAATTATTACTATACATCTATAGTATAGAATGCCTGATGGAGTCAAGCAATTGTGGGAGATAGGACAGGTTTGGAAGATATTTCTTCTTTCTCCTAACCTGCTGCCCTCTAGCTCTGATGATGATGATGATGATGATGATGATGATGATGACAGGATAAGAATTTAATGTAAGAATCCTAACTAATTAATACAGTAGAGTCTCGATTATCCAACCTTCAGTTATCCAACATTCCAGATTATCCAACGTCGCGGCTGCTGTGATTTCTTTAAATTTTCTGTGATTTTTTAAAAATTTTCAGAGGACTGAACTGTTTATACTGTACATCACAATGTTGACCAGTGATTTCTTTACATTTACTTTTACTGTTACTGCAATAAAACTTCAATACATTTGCAATTCATAGTGATTTCAAGGCTTTTCTATGACCCTCTGGATTATCCAACATTTTCGGTTATCCAACTATCAGCCGGTCCAGTTTATGTCAGATAATCGAGATTCTACTGTATCAGTAAATCATGCCAAAAAACTAACACTAGCACATAATATTCACATTCATCCACTCTCGTTAGGCTTATTTATATAAAATAGTGTAAACTCACTTTCAACTCAAAGGCCCAAGGAAACTGACAATATAAAACAATGAAAATATTGATGAAACTGTAGGGCTTTCCATCCTTCACTTGAGGATTTCCCCCTTCATCTCACTACTGTGACCACCAAATGTCAGTGTTTACTCTTATCCCACCAACTGTCCCACCAATGCCACCAACTGTGAGGATTCCTCTCAGGCAATCCCAACACTGTGGCCCAATGTAGGATTTCTGTTCTTTAATATACAACCCAACACAGGTGAATGACAATTTAATTACTAACAATAAACTCAACTTTCAAAAACACTTTATGGTTACTTGGAATTTGGATTTTACCTTTACAGTATGTAAATATGATTTACTTTGGTTATAAGGTTTAATTATTACAGATCCTGGCAGATTAACAGTGTTTTGCACGTTATGTAGCATGTTAGTCAGCTGAAGGTTTTACTGGTGAAATGGAAAGAGTAATTCCAGGGATCTTCCGTACTGGTGTCTTGTCTTTGCTCTTATCTGCTTGGATTGTTGTTCTTGGATTTATTTCTGCAAAGTGCCTGTAATTGTGGTATTATTTCTTCAAAGTAATCTGCTGGTGTCTCATCTCTGCAATTGGATGTATATCAGCCAAAGTGTCTGTGAACAAGGTTTTATTTCTATAATGTACTTTTGAAGTCTGTTATTATTGTTGCCATTTTCATTGTCCTCTTCACCTGTGTATTTATGAATTCATTGATACAGTGTAATCTGATTTATAGACTGATTGTTTATGGATCAATTGTTTCAGTATCCCTGATGTATATTTACATCTGTGGAAACTGTCTGTTGTGGTCTTATCCTTGCTATGCACCTGTTCCTGTTTCCATAAAGTGTTTTTGAAACTTAAGTTTATTGTTAGTAATAAAACTGTCAGTGACTTCTGATGGGTTGTATAGTACAGTATCGTTAGAGGCTTATTGTGTTTCTTTCACAGTGTGTTTTGATCCTTTAATCCCCTTTAACTGTGGATACTTCCATGGTGCTCTCTGAAATTACTAAAACTGAAGGCTTCCCCCCAGCCCCCACCTCTGTGACACCAGCTCTACAGATCGTCTAAATGACCTCAAAGTGGATATGAGAATCTATGCAACTTCTGTCCTCAACGGATACCACCACTTTATATTCAAGGCTTCCACCACAGACAACTTTATCCGAATCCAAGCTCTCAGACAGACAGTATTTCCAGAGGCCAAAAGTGCCGGGGGGGGGGGGGGAATCTTTATTTAGAGAAGTTAAATATAACACAGGAGATTATTTATTTTTCACATTTAAAACACCTCTCTCTCTCCATTTGCTGACTCGTGCTCTTATCAATCACCCAATTCAAATTCCTTTCTCTTAATCCAACTCTAGTCTCTCGTACCCTTTTCTAATAGCATTCTATTCAAGCCATAAGCTAACCAACCCCCAACTCAAACTGAATTCCCATCATTCACCAGCTTTATACAAATCTCCTCGAACATTCCACCCATCAGCATTCACTCCAACATGCCATTCTTACCTCATACAATACATCATCAATAAATCAGACATTTTACACCACAAACCCATGAAGCATTAATTTAAAAAGCTCAAAAAAGGAAAGGAGAAAAAAAAAACAGTTGCCATAAAAGAAATGCACCTACTGGCAAAGCAATTTTTACTCAGCCCAAAATGTTCACTCAGCCAAAACACCCTGTAGAAGAAACTACCTGCTTTCCAATCACCAAGTATGAAAGCCAGCACTGCCTCTCTCAGGGGGGCATTTGACACGTATAAAAATAACTACCTTGTTCAACATGTTATACAGAGGGAACATAAAGGGTACAGTCTTAAATATACATAGTGCATATGTAGGGCCACATACAAAGTGCAAGACTGTAAGATATCTTGGTACACATTACACATTATCAACTACTATTTTCTGTATCTGCTACTACTTCCATCACAAACTGAAGCTCATGTCCCACCAACACTATCACCTCATACAAAATATGGTTGCATACCATGCCAAAGAAAATTTAAACCACAAACATATTTATGTTTACACAAAAGCATGTTCCACTATTTTCAATCAGCTGCATCTCCTAGTAAATATCTTTCAGTCTAGATTTAGATTCCCATGAGTTGCAAATTATCTTTATGGTCAATTCACAAGACTTTGCTGGCAACTGCTCATAGGCAACAGCTACTCAGTGTAATAATGAAACTTTGACCATAAAACTTTAGTACCATGCAGTAAGAGAAGCTGATTGATGACAAGCTTATTCCTATCTGAAAGTCTAGTTATTTATTTAGAGGTGTTTTTTTTTAAACTAAAACACTATACCAGCCAGAGCCAAGCATAAAAATAACACTACTGGAAGAGCCAAAGTGGCTTATGGGACCACCATTACTACCAGCTGTATCTGATACTGTATCTTATCTCATACTGGAATCACTGGTACATGCTGTATAGGTGTAGGACATAATCCTACTTTACAGCTGTGCAACGCTAAAGCTCAGAGTGTCCAGTATCCCATGCACAGGGAAATAATTTTGCTTAAGACATCTCTTTTGTTGTGCTGATGTTTAACAACTGGGAGTCAACAACACTTGCTCCTTCAAATCACTCAGATAGCTACCAGTAGATCTCAACTTTCTGCCTGTCCCAGAAGCACAAAGCAAAGGATCTACTATCCTCACTCCTCATTACCTATTTGCATGACATTCCTGAGAGCCAGCATAGTGGCTTGAGTGTTGCCCTAAGACTCTGAAGACCGTTTCAGTTCCCAACTCAGAAATAAAGCCCACTGGATGATCTTGAGCAAGTCACATGCTCTCGGCCTCGGGGGACGACAATGGTAGGCAAACTTCCTCTGAACAAATCTTGCCAAGAAACCCCCATGATAAGGTCACCATACGTTGGGAACAACTTAGAAAGCACACAAATAAATTCTTATTTCAACAAGCATCCAATAAATTTACTATTTTTTTTAATTCATGAGTAATCATGCACATTGAACTAAGGTGATACTTAAAAACAAGGCTCTCAGCTACATAAAAATTTGTCAAGCATAACCTTTTCTGTTATGGCAGGGGAAAGTAAACTGTAATTACAGGATCAGTTAATCATTAAATAAGAATTAAACAAAAGCCCATATACCTTGTTACTTTCTTAATGAATAGTTTTGTGTATTATGGTGATTCCCTGTTATTATTAGGGTGATTTTGACACTATGATTTTTTGTGTGTCTTTTTGTTTGTTTGTTTGTTTTTAATGTTACAGCAGCTAGTTATGAAGTAATATGATGAGACTTGAACAAAAGGTATGCAGTAGTGTTTTTTTAAAGGATTATGTTGGCAAAGAAGGAATCAGAAGAAAAATAGGCCTAGGACTGCTAACAGAAGATAATATGATGTACAGTAAATGAAGACAGGTAATTAAAATAGGATTTAACCAAAGTAAAAAAAAAGTTTGTATACAGTGCTATAAAACTTAGATTAATATAAAAGATTTCAGTACTTATAAAAACTCAATGTGTAATTAGAAAATATGGAAACATAATACCCAGCATAGAATAGTAGCCACTGAAATATCTCAGATTTGATTTGCTAATTCCTTCCTGCTTTACAATCTAATTCCCTGCTGCTGTACAATCTAATTCTCTGCTTATAAGCACGTGGAATGATTGTATTTCATTCACAGAAGTACTTTTTATTCCAGTGCAAGAACCACATCAAACATCTGTGCCAACTAGAGTGCCACTCTAGACTATGCTAGAGCAGGTTAAATACCACCTCCCCAAGTAGGCAGCAACCCACAACCCAGCAATGTTTGGTTTGCAACATCTTGCCTGATGAAGAATCCCATGGAGTTTCAAAAGCTTGCAACAAGTTTATAGAGTATTTCGGTTGGCCAATAAAGGTATCACTGATGGATTTTTGTTTGTATTTGTTAAAGGGGCAACACAGCTACCCCTGAATGTTTTCTATCTGGTCAGAGTTTAACTTCAATTTAATGGTCCATATTTCTTCAGCACAATCTTATGAGGCATTTTGTTCTCACAACCATTTTTCTTCTTCAAATGTGACATTAGAGATCTTGAAAACTGAATTCTGCACAGACATCTTGAGTTTTAAAGCTTTCAGCTTGCTATGTGGAAAGAAAAGCTCTGAAGGACACAAAAAGTGCCTTATTTGGATGGCAGTAAATCATGGAATGAAGTACTTAAGGTGATGGCATTGAAAAACACATGCTGACAGAAGAGTAATTCTGTCTCAAATGATGGAATAAAGGTGTAACTGCAAGCAAAGTTATTTATGTGAAAGGGTATGGATAAATAATTTCCACAACATCTTCCTTATAACCTTTCTTGGCTGTTTTTTTTTTTTTTTTTTGGCGGGGGGGGCGGTAATCCATTTAGAGAGCTGCAGCTCCCTCACATGAAGAATCCCAATTATCATTCTCTCAGACTTAACAGCATAAACATTTCACAGTCAGAGCATCAGGGTGGGAACAAAGAACTTTCTAACCTCATACAAAACTGATCCTTCCATTATCAGTTCAACAAGGCAGAAACAGAAGTTTATTTCTCCCACTTAACTGCATTGTTTCAAACTAATTTTTAACACTTTTAATTGTATGTTTTAAATGGTTTTTAGTGTTTCTAATAGCTTAATTCTGCTTTAATGTCTATCTCTTGACTGTATTGACTGTATTGTATTTATTTTCATTTGAAAGCTGTCTTGAGTCCCAGTTTTGGGGAAAGGTACACTTTAAGGAAAGTAACAACCATAACACCCCTTAAAACCACAACAGAATTATCTGAGGCCAGAAATAAATGAGTTGAAAGACACGGACTTGTGTCTTGCTTCAGGACCATAAAGGTTCTTAAATTAGTCTGACCATATTTCCTGAAGACAAAAACAGGATGAGGTTATGTAATATTCCATATTCTTCAGTGACAGAACTCATACAAAAATTTAGGTAGATGTAGAGGGAGACTATATTTCACCATGACTGTGCCATGAATATTTATCCAATGAAGTAATCTTACACAGCAAATTTTGCTCTTTCAAACCCTTATCATAAAACTTCTTACACTCCATGACACAATTTTTTTTCACAACCACAGTTTAAAACAGGGATCATCAAACCATTTCCACAACATAGCAGAGCATATTTCTTGAAAACAGGACAAATAGAAATTTACATTAAAACGAGGGGAAGGTCTGGAAATATGAAAAAAAATGGTACAGTACTTGTCCCATTTAAAACAGTACATGTGCTCAGCCTATCTTAAATAAAATTCTTAAAATTATTAAATATCTTAAAATTGAATTGAACTATCTTAAATAGACCCGCAGAAGGTGGGCTCCTTTACAGTGCTCACAGTTACATGTTTCTTCTAGCTTTCTAAGTTCATAAACTGTATTTCATGTCTCTAGGAATAGTGTTTTTATTTCAGTGTCTTCTCTCCCACCCCCTTCAGAGAAATGTCTGTCCTCTGTGAGAACATATCTTTTTGAAAAGGAAAGTAAAAACTAACAGAAGTACTACTTCCTTTATTTATACAACAGCAGCAGCCGCAAATCTCATATGCCATACAGATCTGGCCTTCTTCCAAGCCTCATTGAAGTGTCAAATCCTACACCACACAAAAAAGGAACAAAGAAAGGCCAGCAACAGTCATAAAATCCCTATAGTTTTGAGTAATGCTCACTGAGCTGGTGGTGTATTGGAAAGCTTGAATCTCAGTTTCACTCATTTTGTTTTTGCTGCTTCCAAACAATAAGCCTCATTCTCAATACCGTATAAATAACATAACACATTTTTAAAAGCCCAAGGCAATGAAGTAATAGAGGAAAAGTTCTCTGCGCCCATTGGCAATGCAACTGCAGAGGACAGGTATCCAGCAGCCACATCAGTAAGGTATATGCATCCCACAGGCAACAGTTAGCCCAAGCCTAGCATGGGGATCAGTGCCTTCAGCTGCTAAGGCACACAATAAACAGTACTGTACTAGACAACAATTGGAGAAACTAGGTGATTAACAAAGCTAGAGGCTTACAACAGATCTTGTGTCTCAAGAGCGGGAGTCGTAAACATACACTGACCAAAAATTCCAATAAGCTTCTGTACACGTAGCGGTGACTTCCACTTTCAATTTAAAAATTACACACTGCCTTGAAAAGGAAACATTTATATTAAAAAAAACACATATTCAGTATTGGAGGCTTTAATAGCTTTCTAAGAAGACAAGACAGGGCAAGGCAAACAAGTCAACATACTTGTGTCAGCTATGAATTTCTCCTTAAAATCTCTACAGAAGTCTATCTTGGCTGGATTCAGAAGTTTCTTGCTCATTCCCTCCACCCATTTTCTGCAGTGCTGCAGATGAAGAGCTAAATTGGATGAATTCTTCACTGACAGCAATGAACATTTTAAAGTAACTTTTAAGTAAAAGGCCTTTTTTTCTTTTTTCTTTTTTTGGCTAGACACCATCTACTGAAAGCTTTAGCTGGTACCCACCCTGTCAGTAAGTTATACAGTAATGTCACAAGTCTGCCTACAAGATTGGAATTTATTTTTTCAGTCATTATATAGGTTGGAACCACACACTTGCCAAAAACGCATACCAGCCCACTTTATAAGCCATGCAGCCCCCTCAAGATGGCCATATCTGGGTAGATGGAGAATAAGGGGGGGGGGATGCAGGGATCCTGTTCATTCCCTCTACCTGGGCATGCTAAGAAGATGTCATCTGCAAGGACACCCCAACAAAGATACCTGACACAACGTATCATATAAGGTGGTTTTGGGGAGGAAGCCTCAGGAGACATTACTAAATGAGACATGTATGTCTCCCAATGTAGGATCTCAGACAATATTTTTTAAGAAAGTTTCCCTTTCACGTTGTAGTCTCTAATGTAATCTAAATGTGCCAAAGATACCTTACAAATACTTAAAATATACATCTAGGAGTCATTCTTTTAGGTCTAATTTGCTCAAGCAGTTAAAACATTGACTCTATTGATTGCAAGATCAGCAGGTTGGCAGTTCAAGGCCCAAGTGCCACGTGACAGAGTGAGCTCTCATCACTAGTCCCAGCTTCTGCCAACCTAGCAATGTGAAAGCATGCAAATGCAAGTATAGGAACCACTTTGGTGGGAAGGTAAACAACGATCTGTGCAGTCATGCTGGCCACATGATCACAGACAACTTTATCACACAGACAAAATTGGAAGGTTAACCAAAGGTTAATCCTGGGTCATCCAAGGTATTTAATGTAATTTCGCAAAAGATTTTCAAATGACGTTGCATGCAAACCGAAAGCAATCCAAACACAATCTTGAGACATCCCAAGAATAGCTGAATTCCGAAAAATATCAAATGTATAAATCCTTTTCCACAGCAAATTCGCAGTCAATTCGAATTAGTATGAAATAAATCTCCAGTTCAACCATGGGATTACTGTCAGCCATGGGATCCTGTCCTCCCTGCTCATGCACAAACACACTAATTTGAAATCAAGAAGCCGATGGGTACATATTCATGCGGTGAGTTCATTCGCATTTGTACTGCTTTCTCTTTCAGATGGATGCTGCATTCGTATGTGCGTGTGATAGCTACAATGTAATTTCTTGCATTTTTGGATTCCCCCCCCCCCTTCTTCTTCTTCTTCTTCTTCTTCTTTCGGGACAGTGACAAATTCCTCCGTGTGAAAAAATCCAGAGTTGTCTTAAACAATTCTGGCTCTTCGGCTTAGTAACAGAAATAAGCGACACCCCCTACAGTCAGACACAACTTAACAACATTGTCAAGGGGGAATACCATTACAGTGGTCCCCCGGGTTACGAAAGGTAATCCGTTCCGGATTACCTTTCGTAACCCGGAAATCTTCGTTTCCCGGGGGACCGCTTTAAGGGACGGACCGCACGGCTGATTTAAAGGGGCCACACAGTTTTCCCTTTCGTTCCCTGGGGTTTTCTTCGGATCCCGGGGGCATTTTGGCGGTCCCGGAGGTTTCGGCTCCCAGGGATTTCGTTCCCCGGGGGCTTCGTATCCCGGGGGACCACTGTACCTTTAAAACGCTGACACCTATCTATTCAAAACAGGAGCTGGGAAGCAGAATATGACTTCTCCTACCTCACTGCCAACCTGCAAGACTGCTTGTGATGCTGGGCAGGGGGGAGGGAGAGAATGCATAGATATTCTGGTATGTGAAAGAAAGAAAATATAGCAAATAAATATTTTTAAAAAGAAATAAAGAAAATATAAAAGTATATAAGTATGGCAATACACAAGTTCTCCATTCTTCCTCTGTACTGTCCTTTCAACTAAAACAAGTTTCTACAATTCTAGCTTATGAGAACAAGATAGCCACTAAGCAAACTGTTAGAAGGAAATAAGGGGATTACTCCTGTTCATTATAAGCATGCACAATCAGAAGAGGAATTCTTTGCACAAGCTTCACTGCAGTGAACAGAACAGCTTGCCATAGGACTCGCTCTCATTTCCCATTCATTTTAACAGGGTTAGTACTGAAGAACTTCTCAGCAGGCCAACACATATAGTTTCTCATTTGTTGTTCCCAGACCATATACTATCCTTCAAATACAGCTGCAACATAGAAAGGCCTCAACTACCTTCAGCAACCCATACATCGCAAACAAATAAAATTAAAAGGGACAGCCCATCGAAAAAAATAAAGACTTTTTCATCTTAAAAATGTCAGTGGGCAACAGAATGTGATGAAGATTGTTTTGATCACAAGCTATGACTGGATAAATTATTGTCCTTCACTTTTTTGTAGCTATTGTGGTGACTGCTTCTGTTTTAACTATCAGAAACATTTTACCTGAGAAAATGATGTTTGCATAATCATAGCAAATATGAAATAAACTAAATAATTTGCAAATTTAATAAATAATAGAAGATTTCAATAGTAGTATTGATGGTGAGCATGCTGCAGTTCTGAGATGCAACGTGACAAATCTTTCATAGACACAACTGTAGTATAGTATTCAATTTTCAGGAAATCCATACTGACTTTCAAGAAGCATGACATCACTTTCCCTTTTAGTATCTTTTGTTGTTGTGTTCTTTCGCTTCCAAGTTATGGTGGCCCTAAAGTGAACCTATCATGGAGCTGACTCCCTCCACTCCATCTGCCATCACCCTGGCGTCAGAGGGAGAGAAGAATTGCTAGACTTGATTCCCTTCTCCACTACCATTTCCTTCTCCTTTTGTGTCATATCTTTTTAGATTGTAAGCCTGAAGGCAGGCAACTGTCCAATTAACAATTTGTAGGCTGCTCTGGGACCCTTTGTGGCTGAAGAGTGTTATTAATTGCGCTCAAATTGATCTCAGCATTGCGACCCTGCTGATGAGACATCTCCAAGACCCTCTATCCTCCAATGTTCAGCTCAACTCCTGAAAACTCATACTCACGATCTCTTTAATAAAGTCTATCCATGTTGCATGCAGCCTTCCTCTCTTTCTACTTCCCTCTACCTTTCCTAGCATTACTGTTTTTTCCAATGATTCATGGTTTCTCATGATGTGTCCAAAGTACGACAACCTGAGTTTCTAGGTTTCTAGGGAGATTTCTGGTATGATCTGCTCCAAGACCCATTTGCTTGTCTTTTTGGCTATCCATGGAATTCTTAGCACTCTTCTCCAGCACCACATTTCAAATGAGTTGATTTTCCACCTATCCTCCTCCTTAACTGTCCAGCCCTCACATCCATATATGGCAATAGGGAATACAATGGCTTGTACAATTATAACTTTTGTGCTCAGTTGTATATTGTTGCATTTTAGGATCTTCTCTAGTTCTTTCATAGCTCTCCTTCCCATTCTTAATCTTCTTTTGATTTCCTGGCTCCAGTCTCCATTTCTATCAATGTTTGATCCCAGGTATGAGAATTATTTTACTATTTCTATTTCTTCGTTGTCTAATTCAAATTTGCATAGGTATAAATACTCCAAATACATAAATAAGATTGTTCAGATGAGGTTTGCCTTTGCCTTCCCCTGAGACTGAGAGCATGTGAATTGGCCAAAGTCACCCAGTGGGTATCCATGGCCAAGCATGGATTTGAACCCTGGTTTCAAGAAGTGTAGTCCAACACTCATATCACTACACCATGCTGCTTTCTGTCTTCTAGTCATATAAAATTGTCAACAGATTTAACACAGTGGTGGGCACTTTTGGTCCCTCCTGACCCTTGATGGGCCACACTGGCAGGAATAATGACCAGAAATTATGTTTTGGGTCTTTGGGATAGAACTTCTGGTCACACCTTGGCATGATCTTTTTTTTTTCCCCTGTTTCAGGATAGGGGTGGGAGTGGTCCTCAGAATAGCATTTCCAGGGTAAAATACCCTCCTTAGTGGAGTACTTCTTAAGTTATCTGATGAATGGGAGAAGGAAATTTGTTGTTTGTTTGTTTAACCAATATGCCAATGACCAGCATATTTGCACCTGTTGGCTAAAAACTTTTCTTTCTTTCCAGTAGACTTACAATCACAGAATCATAGAATCACGGAAGAGACCACAAGGGCCATTCAGTCCAACCGCCTGCCATGCAGGAACTCTCCATCATAGCATCCCCAACAGATGGCCATCCAGCCTCTGCTTGAAGACCTCCAAGGATGGAGACTCCACTACACTCCGAGGGAGTGTGTTCCACTGTCAAACAGCCCTTACTGTCAGGAAGTTCCTCCTAATGTTGAGGTAGAATCTCTTTTCCTGGACTTGCTGTGGACTAGCAGCCCATTGCTCAGAAACAGTCTCCAGTTTTTCAACTTTTTTTAAAAGGAGAGGAACTGCAGGGTCCATAGGGCCACAAGGTGCACCACCAGTGATCTAATTTCCACCAGTAATCTAATATCACTGAACTGCAAAAGTTTAAAAGTTTTTAAAAATATATTCTTCCCATTTGTGAGTCTGTCATAGATATTCATTATACTTTCGTACTTTGGTCTACCATAATGAGGACCACAATCCTTGTTTAAACCAAGTCACAATCAAGCAGTAACAACAGGTAATATTAAAACAAAGAAAATACTGTAACACACAAGGCAATTGCAAATAGAACTCAAAATATACAGCCACATTCATTCAGTGTTTTTATACAAGCCAGACAATTATAATGAAGCTTATCCTATATACATCAAATTACAATAATAATTGTATAAAGGCAAAAGAAAACATCTGCAGGCGGAAAAGGGGACACAGTAAATATCCAGGTTATTACCTTGTTTCTTACAGTATTTTCAACTTATGTACATTTATCGCTTAAAAACATTAGTCTCATTGCTCCAGATCCAACTGACTTATTAAGTTTCATATATCTATTTATATATTTTAAACATTTTATCAAATGTTTTTACAGTTCTGTGATGCAACATGAGACATGAGACATCTTTCTTGCTTTCTTGGTTTCATCAGAAGACTCCAGTTTTTCTACAATACTCCATGAACACATCTACTTTACTGTTTCAACAGAACTTCCACACTTCTTCCCCCTGTACATACAGAAGATCTGCTCCACACAGTCTGCCAACACTTAAGAGCAGATTTTGAGAAAACACAGGGGAAACTGTAAATACCATAATGCAATCCATCCCACTTCCCAGTTATGTTGATAAAACCAGTGTGATACCAGAAAAAAAACTTTACATTTCATCCTGAAAAATCTCAAACTATTCAATTTCGAAGGCCTTCCTCTATGGCTTGAAAAAAGACAATAAATTTGAGTAATCTTATTTGCATAATCAGAATGTGTGGTCATGATTACAGGCTCAAGTTCTTACCATAAAATCTAACTCAAGTACCTGGTAAACAATAAGCAAAAAGATAGATACTTTCAGGAAAAGGAGGATACATCATTTGAAAGTAATAACTGCTACTCGTATGCAGAATATTAAAGAGAAGCATAAAAGAATTTTATATTTAGATGGATATTAAAAAGTTTTACATATCCAGTACAGTACAGCAAAATGCCATAGCAGAGATATGAGCAATTACATCTCATTTCTTCATAAAAACAGTTAACATTACATCAAACATCCTTACGTCTCTGACAAAGAGCTTCTTTTTACAAAGTCTTTTTACACCAACAAGCCCCCTTCTCCTTGTCCTCTGTCTAAATTGCAGCACTGGCAATGGGAGAGTGGTGAATCAGCGCGGTTGTTGTTTATGTTTTCCTTCAATTATGTTTACCTTCAAGTCATTTTAGACTTAACAGCAAACCTATCACAGAGTCTTCTTGACAGAATTTTTCAGAATTGTCCTTGTTTTATTGAAGATCAGAGAGTGTGATTTGCCCAAGATCATTCAGCTGGTTTCTATGGCCAAGCAGGCGTAGAAGCAGGCCCTGGTCTCCTAGTATCACAGGCCAACACTCAAACCACTAGACCACTCTGGCTCTCCAATATCTACAGTCAATAATGTAATAAAGCTGTCACTGGGATTGTATTCTAGCTGATCCTGTTGCAGCTGTTTGTGCTTGCCTACAACAAGATAAACAGAAGTTTCCTCCAGAATCCTTTACAGAACATGAATGAACAGCAAAGAGGAGCTCAGATAAGCCCACCTCACCAGCTAACCTCATTTTTTTTTAAAGTATAGATCTGTAAGTTTGGCCATCAGAATGGAAAACATAAGAAAAGTGGGAAATGGTAAAACAAATTTAATCATGGCTGGATGCATTTTGGAAGAAGCTTTCAAATCATCTTCCTTGACTGTCCACCTCTCATATCCATACATGATAACAGGGAATACAATGCCTTGTATGATTCTAACTTTTGTGCTGAATTGTATGTCTTTGCATTTTAGGATCGTTTCTAGTTCTTGCATAGCTACCTCCCCTTCTGATTCCCTGGCTAAAGTTCCCTTTCTGATCAATGTTTGATCCCAGATATTAGAACTCTTTAACTATTTCTATTTCCTCATTTTCTAGTTTGAATGTGTGTTAAGTTCTCTGTGGTCATCATTTTTGTTTTCTTTATGTTCAACAGTAAGCCTGCTTTTGCATTTTCTTCTTTGATCTTCCAGTTGTTCCAGGTCTGTGAGGTTCTCTGCTACTATTATGGTGTTGTCAGCACATCTCAGATTGTTGATATTTCTTCCTCCTATTTTCACTCTTCCCTCCTCCCTGTCCAAGCCTGCTTTCCTTATAATATGTTCTGCATATAAGTAGAATAGGTAGGGTGATAGGCTGCAGCCTTGTCTGACTTCTCTGCCAATTGGGAACTATTCTGTTACTCCCTATTCTGTACTGACAGTAGACTCTTGTCTTGAATCCTGATTCCTCATTAGGACTATCAGATATGTTGGCTCTCCTATGTCTTTAAGGCTCCACAGCCTTTCATGATCTATGCAGTCAAAGGCTTATAGTCTATAAAGCAAATGCTGATTTTCTTTTGGAACTCCCTGCTATGCACCATTAGCTATTGCATATTTCCACTGGGAACCCTGGTGCCTCTTCCTTTCCTGAACCCTGCTTGGACCTCTGGGATTTCTCTCTCCATGTATGGTTGGAGCCTATGGACCTGAACAGACAGGCCAAAATAAAGTTGCTTTGGATTACTTTGAAGGTATGCTGTTTAAATAACACATGCAATTTAAGAGGTCAGAAGCTGTGCCAAAGCTGTGCTTCAGTCCTTAAGACTGGAGCGTGGCTTTAGCGTAGCTTCTGGCCTCTTAGGATGCATGCAGCATTTAAACAGCATACCTCCAAAGTAACCCGAAGCAGCTTTATTTTGGTCTGTTTGTTTGGGCCCTATGTTGCAGAATTTTGAGTATGATTTTGCTTGCTTAGGAGATTAGTGCTATGGCTCTATATTTGCTGCAGTCTGTTGTGTCTCCTTTTTTGTGGATGGGTATGTATATTGATCACTTCCAATCTGTTGGCAATTGTTTTGTTTTCCATTATCTGTTGACATGCTGGTTAGCACTAGAGTTGACTCTATCAATGTGGATTGCAACAGTTCTATAGGAATATTGTCTGTTCCTGGTGTCTTGTTTTTTGCCATTTCCTTTATTGCAGCTTACACCTCAGTTTTTAGAATTTGGGGTTCGTCTTCATATGGCTCTTCGTTTCATGTGTCCTTCATGCTGTCATCTCTTTTATATAACTCTTCTATGTATTGCAACCATCGTCTTTTTATTCTTCCCTGGTCTTGAATTATCTTATTTTTATTGTCCTTGGTTTGAATTATCCCTTGATTTCTCAAATCTTGTGGAATAGGTCTCTCATTCTTCCCTTTTTGTCGTCGTCTTCTATTTCTCTACATTTGTCGTTGTAGTAATTTTCTTTTTCTTTTCACACTAGCCATTGTACTATTGATTGTGTTTGTGGTTCTTAGTTTATTCCTATCTCCTTTTTGTTTTGTTTCTCTTCTTTCCTTTCTTGCTTGTAGCATTTTATGTCATCCATGTTTTCTTCACTTTCCTTTTGTCTGTTGGAAGTGTCTTTCTATATTTTTCTTTTATTATGTCTCTGGCTTCAGACCAAAGCTCTTCTGCTTCATGATCTATTATTCTTAGTATTGCAAATCTGTTCCTTATATTGTCAATGAATTCTGTGGAAATGTTGTTTAAATCGTATTTTGGTATGATGACTGGTTCTGTTCTCTTCTTGAGTTTAACTTTTATTTTTGAAATTAGTAGTTTGTGATCTGTGCCACAATCAGCACCTGGTCTAGTCTTGGCCACCAGTATGGAACTTCATCATATTTTACTTCCAATTATGTAATCTGTGTGGTTGTTGTGTTGTCCATCTGATGATGTCCATGTATATAACCTTTTCTCTGGTTGTATGAAAAATGTGTTTACAACAAATAGGTTGTTGGTTTCACAAAAATCTGTAAGATGCTCCCCTGCTTCATTCATTTTGCCTTGTCCAAATCCGCCTACTGTTTTTTATTCTTCTTTACTTCCAACCTTTGTGTTCCAGTCTCCAATGATCAGCTTGACATCCTGTGTTGGTGTGTTGTCAATTTCTTCCTCTACTCCTTCATAAAATCTATCAATTTCTTCTTGTTCTGCTTCAGTGGTTGATGCATATACTTGAATTATGGGGATATTCATAGGTTTCCTGTGAAGCCTTATTGAGATTATCTGGTCTGATTTTGCATTGTATCCTCTGACTGCATTTGCAACATATTTTCTTAGTATGAAAGCCACCCCATTTCTTCTTGTCTTTTTATTCCCTGAATAGAACACTGTGAGGTTGACTGATTCAAAGTGGCCCATTCCCGTCTATTTTAACTCGCTCACTCCCAGTACTGCTATGTCCTTACGCTGCATTTCCATTTTCACTATGTTGAGCTTTCCTTGGCTCATGCTTCTCACATCCCATATCCCTATTTTATGTGTGGTGCGGCTTCTGATGGGGTTTGTCTTTCTGACAGTGTTTACTGCTTGCTTCGTCATTTCTGACTGCCCTTAGCTGTGTGACACTTTTGATGTCTCCTCAGAGGGTTTTCTAGGTGGGAGAGGGGCTACACAAGGAGGACCACTTACACCTACTTGCGCACAGTGCTAACAAGTATTAGCTATGATGTCACTGCTGTTCTTCACTTTAGTGACACCCACCATTACTGCTGCTGCCTACTAGTTGTTTTCCTATATCATTCTCTCTCCCACCATTTTTGTTAAATTGATCATTTCCTTACCCTCCTCCTCCCTCATTTTCCCTTCTCCCCTCATGACCTTCTTTATTTTAGTCTCTCATCTGTCTTCTGGCCCTTGTTTGATTTTCCTTGTCCGTCTCTTTGTTTTCTCCTCTCCCCCCTCTAGAAGGCAGGATGGAGCTGAGCTGGTCTGTGCCAGGGCTCAGATGGTTAAAGTGCAAGGCAGGGTTACAATGCAATAATGAGAAAACAAAAATGATAGCCACAAATGATCACATAAGTTTAAAGCAGAAAAGGAAGACACTATTATAGTCATAGATTTCCTATGCCTTGGCTCAGTCATTAATCAAAATGGAGGCTGAAGTCAAGAAATCAAAGGAAGACTAGGACTTGGAAGGGCAGCTATGAAGGAATTAGACAAGAGCCCCAAGTGTAAACACATATAATTGAATACCAAGATCAGGGTTGTCCATACCATTGCATTTTTACTTTCTATGTAGGGATGTGAAAGCTGGACTGCGAAAAAGGAAAGCTGGTAAGAAGAAAATCTCATTTGGACTGTGTTGCAGGAGGAGGGTTCTATGAATACCATGGACAAATAAATGAGTCCTAGAGCAAATCAGTCCCTAGAGACCAAGATGAGTAAGGTGAGACTGTCATACTTTTGACAAGACATGACTCACTAGAAAAGACAATAATGCTTGGCAATGTAGAAGGCTACAGGAAAAAAGGAAGACTACATTACAAGTGGATACACTCAATCAGGGAAGTCACAGCCCTTTGTTTGTTTAAGACCTGAGCAGGGCTGTTGATGACAGAATGACTGGGGGGGGGGTCTCTCATTCATAGGATTGCCACAAGTGAAAGTCAACCTGACAGCAGTTAACAACAAAAACAAATCAATCTTAGTATAGTAACAGTTTCAATCATTTTATAAGGTCACTGAATGACCAATGATGGAAGAGAGATAAACAGTAAAGCTGTAATCCAGTTCTAGTACCTACATAGCCTCCAGGTTTCTTATGACTGCAGAAACATGGTTTCTTCATTTAAGGGAGGGAAATAAGTACCAAATACATAATTTGGTGTTTTTAAGATATTATAGTCCAGTTCAATTTTCGCTTAAGAATACATACACTGTGAACACCATGCACTAGATGAACAGTTAAACTAACAGAACTCCACTTGTGCAGAACAGCTTTCCTGGATTCTGTACCTAGTACAGTCCCACGTATCCCTCATAAAGCCACTTCTGAGTGTCACAGTACCCTCTGTATGGCCAAAAAAAAAAAAAAGTGGGGCCGGATGACTGGATGAGAAAGGCAGGAGAATTTGTTTATTTTATTTTATTTATTGTTGCTATGTGAGGTCCTCAAGTGGAACTGCCTATTTATTCACGGAACACATTTTTGGAGCTAAACCAACATTCTCCTTGCTGAATTCACAGGAAGGAATAATAGCTTGCTGGGAGAACAACTATTTTGCATGCAGAGGACCCAAAATTGAATTCCCAACATTTCCAGTTAAAAAGAGGTTCCATTGCCTCGATCCTAGACAACCACTAGCAAAGACAATTGACATTACTGGTCCAAAATAAATGGACAAATAGTCTGACTTCACACTTGGTAAAGTAATTTCTTGAAATACAACTCCAAGACACCCCTCTCCACTTCCCCCTGCCAACTCAGGTCTGACTTTATATAAGGCAGTCTCTTGCATTCCTAAACAACCTGAGTCACTTCTAACTATACTTACAGTGGTCTGTATGTGGTCTAACTATACATACAGTGGTCTAACTATACATACAGTGGTAACGAAATCCCCGGGATCCAAAACCGGCGGGACCAAAAAATATCCCCCGGGATCCGAAGGATCCCCCGGGATATGAACAACAAAAACCGCGCGGCCCCTTTAAATCGGCCGCGCGGTCCGGCAGAATTAGTGGTCCCCCGGGAAACGAATAATTCTGGGTTACGAAAGGTAATCCGGAACGGATTACCTTCGTAACCCGGGGGACCACTGTATATTAGTGCACAGCTACACTGGGGGGGGGGGGAAATCATAGCTATGTTAATAGCATATTTTATAGATATCAAAACAAAACAAACAAACAGCTTCATTTATATACCGCTTCATACCCTTAAGGAGTGTCTAAGCGGTTTACAATTGTAAGCTATATCAGTTTAACAGACAAATGTATTTTGCAGCCCTCTGATCTAATCCACTAGTAATTAGAATACACATAAGCCCTACTCCTGATAAAATGTACTGACATACTCTATACAGATAGGTACAACTGGCTCTTGCCTAAAGGTAAAGGTAAAAGTAGTCCCTTGACATGACTGTCTAGTCGTAACCGACTGTAGGGGCTGATGCTCGTCTCCATTTCTAAGCTGAAGAGCCAGCATTTTCCAAAGACTGCTCTGGTGGTCATATGGCCAGCATGACCGCACCAAACGCTGTTACATTCCCACTGAGAAGTGGTACCTACGTGCATTTGCATGCTTTTGAACTGCTAGGTTGACAGAAGCTGGGACTGATGTTAGGCGCTCACCCCAACCTGTAGCGCTCAGGCCTCGAATTGCCAACCTTCCAATCATCAGAATTGGTGTCTTAACTACTAAGCCACTGCATCCCTGGCTCTTGCATACAGCCAGTAAAATTGTGCATAACTAATCTATAGTTGTTTCACCTAATGAGGAAAATATATTCTCAGAACAATATAGAGATGAAAATTGCATTTGAGGATTATTATTATTGTAGCCCAATAGCTTCTTTTTTAAAAATAGAACCTGCTCTCTAGTAAATTTAAAGAGTCATCAGTGTAAGCAACTGTGCAAAAGCTTAAGATGCCAACAGGCAAAACAGCTCATTTTATTCTGCCCCATACATGTCAATGACCTCCCAGTGACTTCTGTGGAAGAAATAATTGACTACCAGTTGAGATGGTTATGCAGCTGATGCCAAAAAAGCCTGTGTGACAATAAGATTCCAGACATTAGCATTAGTTCTCTAAGACAGAATGTTGTCAGTGAGCAACATGATGAGACAGGAGTTATTTTAATTAGTAATCTAAAGTTTATCAGCTATCACAATCAAAATTAGTGTTGCGGCAAAAAATGGGTTTATTATGCACTGAAAAATGATGTGATCAAGCACAGGGAAGAAAGAATTACTGTTCAGCATTTTCTCTTTATTAGTCTCACTAAGCAATGTGCTTCAGTTTTCTGGCCTGTAATATTCTTTCTGTACTACATTGTTAGTGAAATTCTAGAATTACAGTTTTAAAAAAAAAAAAAAACACCATTGGCTCATATTACTGCTCTTTGGTTTTTGAACATCCTTGGCATCCAAAACAAACTCTTATTTTAGTGTGTTTATTTGATGGAAACAAGCAACCTTTTCTCCTTTAAAATGGAAAGGGATATGTATGTGTATGTGTATGTGTGGAGATATATATATATATATATATATATATAAAACTTCTCCTCTGCACTGGGGCATGCAAGTATTCTTATTGAATCAGTTTGATTATTTGTATTTCATGAACAACTGACAGATCAATCTGAGATCAGCCTTAAGATACAAGTGGCACTATGATTACACTTTGTATTGGACATCATCCAATATAAAACACATCGCTTTAGGGACATTCCATTTAGGGACTTAACAAGTATTCCCTCCCTTTAGCACTTTCCCCCCCTTTTTTGGAGTTATTAGGATGGAAAGCGCAGATGTCAGTACTGACAAAAAGCTTTTGATTTGTTGCAAAGGCTTCTTTGAAGTACTGGGTCTTTTCATTGGGACAGACCTTTCCCAGGTATCTTAGGTATGCAAAGTAATAAATAACTTAGATTTAGAACAGAAAAAAAAACCAAGGGTAGCTACAAGAGGTAAACCTAATTCTTGAAATTTCTGTCACCATATCTTGAATATTGTCTTTCTGGTTTAGTAGTGCAATGTAATCTTAATTATGTCTACTCTACACTGCATTGAATCAACAGTTTCTGTTTCCAAATAAGTCCATACAGGATGGCAGAGTGAATGCATTAAAGATCTGAATATTTGGATTCATACCCAAAACCTGCATTTTTAACTAGGTAATTATGAGGAAATCAGTGAAACTTATAAATGTTTCAACATTCACATAGCCAAAAAAATTACCTACAGATTTCCAAAAGCATGTGAAATGAAACTATCAGAAACTATTTTTGTATTCATGCATTCACAGAAAAGACATGGAAGATTGTTATTTCATATGTCAACAGTGGCGAGACTGTTATACACACCTAAATGGAAAGAGAAAAAAGCTCTGGAATTAAAAGACTGGATAGAAAAAATAAGTGATTATATGGAAACAGATAAATTAACCCAAATTGTACAAAAGAAACCTATAGAAAAATTACAAAACGACTGGAATCCTTTGATTCATTACTTGAAAAACAAATGGGGACAAAACTGGGATAAATGGCTGGACTGATAAATAAAATAAAATATGTACTGTAAATATAGACAGAGGAAAGATACTGTAACCACCAAAGTACATATTTTTATTTGGTTTAATAATTATGTAGAAAAAATGTCTCCTAATTTTGGGCTGAAACAGATGGGCAGCAAAAAGTAGCTTGAAGCTGCCTTTTCTAAAGCCACAATGAAACCCCACCAACTGCACCGCCATCTCCCAAGGCAACTGGAGTGCTCATGTCAGGACCACATGGCATGGCTTCAAGCCAGGAAGAAGCGGAAAAAAGCTCCTTCTTTTTGAAATGGCTTTTCTCTGCATAAGGACACTTTTCTGTTGACTTCAAGGGGTAGGTCATTTAAATGCCACACTTTCAAGCCAGCCTGAAAGCACCTTTTTGCCTGTCTGTTTAGCTCCTCAGTCACTCTTTAAGGAGTAAAGCATATATTACAATATATCAGTAGTATTTGAATAGTAAGGAAGATTTGTTTTTGTGAAGTTTTACAAGGTTAGGCATGGTTTAAAGTATTCGATGTAAGTATTTATGTTTGTATGAATGTCTTGATTTTATGTTTTTATATCAAATAAAGTGTGTGGTTTTTTTTAAAGAAAAGACAAGACACATACAGGTTGACAGACGGATCATATCTAAAACACTTGTGCGTGGCAAGAGCTAATATGGTGTCCTGTCTAAAGTCTTCCAGTGTGTGCAATCCCACACTGCAGATTCAAGAATACCATGCTCCATGTGCGTGCTGTTAACCTCAGGTCCTGCATATGGCCTTCCCATGGGCAACTGGCTGGCCACTGCACAAACAGAATACTGAACTAGATTAGCTTTTGATATTATACAGACTGCCCCTTCCTATGTTCTTATGGGGGGAGGAAAAATAGTACTCCAGAATGTGCAAACAACAACAACCCAAAACAGCCCTCCATCCCCTCCACTCCAAATCTCCAGCCTTGCAATTCCAGTTTTGTGCTAAGGCACTTAGCTGAGAACCCAGGAAGTTACGATACTGATGTGAACTACCTTTGACTTCATGTGTATGTTTTAAAGCTATTTGGCTATGACAACAAGAAGCTGCTAGAACAAGACTGCATAAAAGAACACTAAGCATATGGCCCTTTATTTTAAAAAAAATCCTGATGTAATTACAGCACTGGGGCAACTCCTACATAAACAGACATGATTAGCACCAAACAAAAAAGCAGACGTCCATAATTACAATAATTTCATTATGAAATAACCAAGAGACATCTCAAGTTGAACCAATGACCAAGCATACTGGACAATCCTTTGATAGACATATGCATCAGGAATCTAGTTAGAGGACTAAATTGTAGCGTAAAAATCCTTTTTAAAAAAAAAAAAGTTTGGTGGCAAGAATAATGAATGAATGCGCAACATATCCAGACTACTATCCACTGGTCTCACTGGAACAAGGTAACAGGAAGCAATGTGAGCACGCATCCAAATCCCCCATGTAGATTACTCTGAGGTAATCTGGAGTAGAGGAAGCAGGCAACAAAGGGTTAAGAACCTTTATCCTGCAGTGCTGCTCCTCTACTCACAACTCTACCTTTCACAAACAGGTTTTTCCAGTTCAAAGGGCCATCAGGCTACCATTTACATGCCTTTAGACATAAGATCTAATTTGGACTTTTAAATTCCTGACAAATAAACAGCACTTCATTTATTTTTACAGTGAGAAATTAATTAGATGACTGTGAACTATGCAACTTACCAGATCTAGATTTAATGATATTGCTAAACTCATTGTGGCCTCCGTCATGTCCTTCCTCGACATCCAGAACTTTAGCCATGGTTTTTTGCCCAACAGAGTCCAAGTTCCAACATAGAATTATTTAAAAGCTTTGCATGTACAGTAGTCCCAAACTCCTGCCTTCTTTGAAATTAAAACCTGAAATGTAAACAAACCAAAACAGTGTAAGTTTAATTATATAGGAATGTTTTGAAAATAAAAGTTCTCAAGGCAGCTTACATTTGACATTATAAAAACAATTATATAAAAGCTTTTCATTCAACACACATGTATTAAAAATTCTGATCAGACTAGTAAAACCATATTGCAGTTTAAAAAGAGAGAGACATAATAACCCAAAGCTTGTGATTTCCAAAAAAGAAGAAGAAGAAGAAGAAGAAGAAGAAGAAGAAGAAGAAGGAGGAGGATTTTTAAAGACTTTAAATCATCTTAATAGCAAGCAAGCAGAAAACTAAACATACCTCTTTAGGAGGGAGTTCCAAAGACACAGAGCCCAACTGGGGAAAAAATCCCCCTCTTGTAAATATCAACCTAATCAATCCTTGTGTATGCAACAAGCTAAATAGTAGGGCCAGCCATACTTATTGTGGGAGACCACCAACAACAGGTGATGTAGGTTACCAGTATATTTCAGAGGAAGGAACAGGCAAAACCACTTCTGAGCATTCCCTGCCCTAAGAAATTTATGGGATCACCATAAGCTGACAGGCAACTGAACATATACACAAAAACAAAATCATACAGGTAGAAATGGTCCCTCAAATCATGAGGTCCCTAACTATTTAGGGTACAGGTGGGACACTGTCATTCCCAAACTTATCTTGGACCACATGGCCTACTGCTGCTATACCACCATTTCTGCTTTTAAACAAAGCCCTTTCACATTAAAACAGGGTATGCAGATTTTTAAAGAACCTTGGGTACCCACATGCCTCGTTTTAATTAAGAAGCATTCTTTTAAAGGCATAAGTAGCAACTGCTTTGGCATCACCACACCATCATATTTCAACAGCAGCAGCAATGGCAAAAGAGGCCCTTGGTGACCTCAAGAAAAATCCAAAACATTTCCAAGAGGTACTACAAAAATGTATTTAAAGGGCAAAACCAATATTGTAACTGAGCCCAGAAGCAAACACATAACCAGTGTAGCTAATATAAAATTAGTGTAATTTGCTTCAAAACTTGGCTTTCCCCAAGCACCTAAACCATTGCATTTTGGATCAACTGACAATTCCAGACTTTCACTAAAGGTAGTCCTACATATGAAGCCAGACTAGAACATATCCAACGAATGGCTGGACTGACTACACAGGGCTACCTTTGTAAACTCCATCATCTCTGGATCAAATCAAGACTGACATTCCAGACTACACCAGCAAAAGGTGCATCTAGCCGCAGCTAACTGTGCTACAACTAATAATGCGTAGCCCAGGATGATGCCGAAGATAGGAACTTAAGTCTTCCAGAAGAAATACAACCTACATCCTCAGCAACAACAGATAACTGTCCAATTATAGTGCCTCCAACTCTGTCTTGTCTGGATTATGTTTCAACTTGTTCACCTTCAAACTGTCTTCAAACAATTCAAATGTTCCACATTCTCAATGGAATGTGTAGCTGAAAATGTGAGTATTTTAGCCCAAGTTTCTAAATGACCTTTCCCTAGCAGCTTCAAGATAAAAAGCATGAAGGACAAGATACAGCCCCAAGGCACCCCAAAAGACAAATCCATGAAGTGGAACAGAAAAGCCACTGGATTCATCTCAGCAAGAAAGAAGCCTGAAGTCATACAATGCCATGCCTCCCATGTCCATTCTATTCCAGAAAGAAAACAAGGAAGGCTACTATGATCACTTGAGCTAAACATGCCTGAGAAACCCAAATAACCAACAGAGTTGCATTCTCCCTATCCATTCCTCAGCATCAATAATCTACCAGCTAACATTACCAACCTGTTTCCATAACATAACCTGTACAGATACCAAACTGGAATGTTTTTTTTTAAAAACGGTGGAAATGCTTCCATTCAAGTAGAGCTTTGTACATAGCATAACTATAACAACATCTGTACTTGTATCTTACGTCTTCCTGTTCCTTCAGTTTTCCTCTTTTGGTTCACATTGCACTAGTTGCTTATCTTACAATCTGCTTTGTAATCTGAGTCTCCTGCAGGGGAGCAAAAGGAGACTCAAAGAAACTAAAGTAACATATTCTACTACTTTACCTTTTCAGCACAACTAACTTAATAAATGATCGTCTTCAGTCATCCCTCTATTTTCATGGGGAAACCATTCCAGACACATACACCCCACAAAAATGGAAATTAGCATATATTCAAAGCCCATTGACTATAATGGGTGTGTGCTCCCATGCATGTGCCATTTTCATTCCTCCCCACCTTGCCATCACAAATAGCAAGACTGTGGACTCCAAGTCCGCAAATTAGAAGGGATGACTGTACAATGCTTTTTCAAATGTTACTGTCTATGATAGTCAAATATGTTTGGACAATTTCCAGCACTGTTTAATGTCAGGATGAGAATCTTATGCATTTAGCTAATATAAAGATATATATTAGTATAATGAATCCCTATATAGAGGAGAAATGTGGGATATAAGTAAATAATAATAATAAAATTAACAATGCTACTGTTAGGATGTATACAGCTACTATTAAAATGTTGCACTTAGATTTATTCTGTACATCGATCCAATATAGGCAGAGGCAGGATACAAATAAATATTATTATTATTATTATTATATGCTCAAAAATCCTACTGAGCCCAATGGGAGTTATTTCCAGGTAAATAGGCATAACATTGCCTTCTTATCAATTCAAAGAAATTCTGGTCTACAGAGTAGAAAATAGCCTGGGAGCGGCTGGACTAACTTCCTTATTTATGTGCAAGTTACAAAGGAAGCAGTTTTCCAGCTATACCTGGATGAGTTTCAATAATACTCATCTAGCTATGTGGAGTGGCAATGGTGATATATACCAAAGAGAGATTTACATGGAAGGCAAAGGTTTCTATCAACTGCACCCCTACCGCTTTCCCTTTTCTTACCACACTGAATTCATTGCTTTAACTGCTGCAAAATGGAGAAAAATACAATGGGAAACTAAAGGCTCAATGTGTTGTTAAAGCCTCTTTTCCAACTTTCACCAAGATTTAGGATTATTTGCAACATATCCCCTTTTATTTTATTACTACCCTCTTGTAAGGTTTGACAGTACTGAGGGAGGATGGGGGTGCTTTCTGAAGGCTATCTAGCACATACTCAGGCAGAGAAGGGAAATGTGTAGTCCCCACCCTCCAGATGTTGTTGGCCTGCAACTCCCATCAGATCTTGCCAGCCAACATAGCCAATAGTGAGGGCTTCTGGGAGCTGTAGTCCCATGATCTTTGGGAAGCCACAGGTTGCCTACTCTGTGTTGAAGTGACTGAAGAAGGAAGAAATGGTTCTGCTGTCTAGCAATCGTGAACCACCTGAATTGGAGCTCACTGCACCGATGTGAGAACATAGCCTAACCCTCCCTTCCCCAGCCTCCACTATGAGGAAAGTTTACACCTCTTCTTCATCCTCATATAACATCTGCATAGCCACACATCCTTGAATTAAGTGGGAGAAGAATAGCACCTTGAATCCAAAAGGTACAAAAACACTGGTATCTGTATGCAGAGAGATCTTGTAGCACCTTTGAGACTAACTGAAAGAAAGAAGTTGGCAGCATGAGCTTTTGTAAACTACAGTCTACTTCCTCAGACGCATTTGAGGATGGAGACTTTAGTCTATGAAAGTTCATGCTGCCAACTTCTTTCTTTCAATTAGTCTCAAAGGTGCCACAAAATTTCTCTACATACTGATTATACAAACATGGCTATATCTTTGAATTCTACAATGCTGGTACTGTATATGTGCAAGTTCACTAGCAAAGAGACCAAATAAAGTCTTCCATCTTTTTTTGTTGTTGAAAAAAGTAATTTTATTGAATCTTACCACAAACACATTTTATGCATATATTTAAAACACAAAACAATATCAAAACAAACTAAACTACTGAACAAAAATAAACATACACTACTGGCTCCAACCAACACTGATGGACAAATACCACTATTTCTCTACTTCCTATATGCCTGTACATACAACATACAAACTCTGATCGTTTTACAAAACCAAAACCTGATTGATATATATCCAATGAGAATGCAAGTACATAATAAACAATTCCGTAATAAACAATTTCCAATCCTTCTATCTCAGAGCATGTGTTATTCTTGCTGCTGTGATCATACATTGTAAAGTCTTCCCCTACTTCTTGATTTTATCAGTCAGTATTCCAAGCAGAAATGTCTCTGGCATCCACTGTATCTTTACTTTAAAAATACATTCCAACTTTAAATGAATTTGAGTCCAGTGTTTCCATGCTTTGTCACAGGTTTGTCACAAATGGGGGAAAAATGATCCAAAACATACACACAGCAGTAATAACTCAGTTTGAGACCACTTTAACTACCCTGGCTCAGTGCTAGGGAATCCTGGAAATTGTGGCTCTAGAGCTCTCTGACAGAGAAGATTAAATGTCTCACAAAACTACAGTTCCCAGAATTCCCTAGCATTGAACCTGTGTAATTAAAGCAGTCTCAAACTGGGTTATTTCTGCAATGTGTTTTAGACCCCTGTCTTCTGTTTACATTTTCAACATGCATTTGAACTATCCTTGTACAGTTTAATTAACTTGTCCAGTGTCAAATATCATCTATATATCATTTTACAAATATTCTCTCCCTTAGATCGTAACTCAGGGTAATTTCCAAACTCTTTGCCCACCAATAAAATTTTGTGTCTGAGGTGAGGAAATCAGCTCTGGCTTTCACTCAACGCGTGACTGTTTCAGCTGCCAGGCACAAATGTCAAAACCATGTTTCACACGTAGAATGAATCTGGATTCCTCCCAGCTGAGTCCAGCCTACCCAACCCAACCCAACCTTTCAGTCTTTCCCAGCTCTCCACAGCCAGCACATTCAACACACTCAAGCAACTAACCACACCACAAATCATCGATTCATGCTCCAGCTGCCTTTCAAAGGCGTTGCTACAACTTTCTCCCAAAAAGTCTTCTAGGGTCCCTCCCTCTGAATCTGTTAGCTGGCCAAGTTGACAGGCAGTTCCCAGATATTGCACAGAGGAGAATCTCATAGTAAAACAGCCACCCTGCTCTAATCCTTGCAATAAAATGCTGAGCTCTTCTGGAGTAGGCCAGCCAACACCTGCTTGGAATTTACCCTGCTTGCATTTGGAGCAAGTAGGGTTTTTAATTAGAATCGCGTCGAGTGAAGTCTTTTTAAACAGAGCGATGATATCATGACTTTTCTGCCTTAAAATAACCAGTGATCATCCCACAAGCTACCACCTACGCATCAGGAGGCAGGCAGAAGGGGGAGAACAGCTACCTTCCAACTCAACAGGTGGTTTTCCCATTCACTTTATACCACAGCATCTCAGTTTGAGATTATCCCCCAGCCAGCCTCCCCCCCCCCGCCCCAGAATAAATGAAAAATTTAGTAAGTACTCTCACCTCCAAAGTGAAAACGCATAGCAACTTAAGACAGCCAAGGTATTCTGGCACTAGTGGCAAAGTCTAAAAAATGCCTCCCCCTTTCTTGGCAATAATAATAATAATTGTAATTAAATCAGAGCCAGCATGGCATAGTGGTTTGAGTGTGTTGCATTACAACTCTGGAGACCAAGGTTCAAATCTCAACTCAGCCATAAAACCTGCTAGGGGACACTGGGCAAGTCACACGCTCTCAGCCTCAGGAGAAGGCAATAATGAACCTCTTCTGAATAAATCGTGCCAAGAAAATGCCATCAGGTCACCATTAAGTCGAAGACGACTTGAAGGCAGACCACACACACACACACACAAGGAATTAAATAACATACAGTTTGCTGCCCTGCTGCCCTTTCCTGATACGCTCCAAATTCATTGCCTGAAGCATCTGACTCACTCTTCCTAACGGCAGGGAATTTTATCATAGAGAATTTATCCCTGAGAATTTTATCATAGTTTTGTTGCATGAAGAGTTAGCAAAACAATAAATTATTCTACAACAGGTTAATTGCCCTCTGGGACCATCATCGTTGTCGTCTATACACACTTTACTTGGGCTGGCATTCATTTTCGTCTGCTTGTGTGTAATATGAGTATCCTTTAAGTAGACACCAATTCCCACAGAACTATGTCACATAACTCCTGCAAGAATGTCAGGAGCCCACTCCAACCAAAATCACCTGATGAAGTGGCCTCTCTAATCCAGGAAAGCTGACGCCACTTTGAATTTGTTCAGCCTTTCCCAGTGATGCTGTTGTTGTGTGACTTCAAGTCATCTCTGGCGACACTGACTGGCACACCTATCACAAAGTTTTCTTGGCAAGTTTCATCCAAGGGGGTGGGCGAGTTTGCCATTGCCATCTCCTGAGGCTGAGAGAATGTGACTTGCCCACAGTCACAGTATTTTCTAAAGAAAACACTGTAAACACACTGGGAGACCCTGAGCAAGTCACACTCTTCTCGCCCTCACAAGATGACAATGGCAAACTCCCTGTCAAGAAACTTGCGAAGAAAACTCCATGATTATTTGGGTACGACTTGAAAGTTCACAATAACAACAACAACAGTGTTGGCATTTCTTAGTGGGACGGGTAATAAGTGGCACCAACCCTTCCTCGCCCAATAAACCAGAGGAAACTGCCCCAGCTCTTTCATTTCTCTTTGTGGTGATAGCGGTGGGAGATCTTGAACTCATGACTCATCCCAGCTCCAAAAATGCAGCTCCCGCATGAGTGGAGAGCTGCGATTCAACGGTGTCATTGATTTGGCTGACTTTTTCTATGTGTTTCAGTCTCTGACCTATCCTTCCCTTTATGCCAAGGGATCTCGCACAGCACCTTTGAGGCTAGTTAAGGCTGCATCCACACTGGAGAAATAGTCCAGTTTGACACCACTTTAACTGCCATGGCTCCATGCTGTCCAGGGTGACCGCCAGATGCCATATCTGCAAAAGAGGAGGACAAGGCACCACAAAACCCAGGACCTTCAAGAAAAAAATGTAGCATGTTATCAAAGAAAAGCTCAAAACACTCACAGACATATATCAGCCCATGCTTCTTAGCCATGCTCAGGATGGAGGACGTTTTGGGAAGGCTGAAATGGAGGGTGTGTCCTGGAAAAGGAGGACTACATCTGGTCACCCTGGTCCTACCCACAAAGGAGGACAAGGCGGTGTAAAGTGTAGGACCTTCACACACAAAAATGGAGGACACAACCAAATAAAAACTAAAAACACTCATATAAATGTAAACCCCTGCTCAAAATGGGAATTCCTCCTGGACAAGCTTGAAATGGAGGACGTGTCCTGGAAAAGGAGGGCTACGCCTGGTCACCTTGAGGTTAAAACACTCCTAGAAATGTAAACCCATTTCTTAGCCCTGCTCAAAATGGAGGACCTTTGAGGGACTGCTCCTGAGCAGAAGAAGGCTGAAATGTAGAACAAGTCCCGGGGGAAAAAAGAGGGAAAGTCTGGTCACCCCCTAAGATTTAAAAACAAAAAACTCAAAACACTTTTAGAAATACAAACTCATGCTTCTTCTTAGCCCTGCTCAAAATGGAGGGCAGGTCCTGGAAAAAGGGGAAACCTCTGGCCACCCTTAGGAAAGCAAACCCCATGCTTCTTAGCCCTGCTCAAAAGAAGTTCTGGGCCCCACCACAACAAACTCCAACTCCCAGAATTCCACAGCCTTGAGCCAGAGAGAGAGAGAGAGAGAGAGTGAAAGTGGTGCCAAACCGGGTTATTATTTCTCCAGTGTGGTGGATGCAGACTCCCCAGTCAAGGATATTCACCCACTTACTTACCTCCAAAAGCAATCCCTGAGTGAGGAGGAGGAGGAGGGTCCTTCCTTCCTCCTCTGCTTCAGGCAGAGTACTTTCAGCCCCAATTTTCTCCCTCTCTCTCTCTCTCTCTCTCAATGTCTCTCTGTTTCTCAAAGCAGGAGGAGGAGGAGGAAGAAGTTGAGGATTGAGGAAGAAGAAGAGCAGAAGAAGAACCGCCTCCTTCCCTCCTATCCCCAAAGACACCACACAAAAGTTTCCCAACAAGCAAACCCCTTCCCCGGCCTCTCCTCCTCCTCCTCCTCCTCTCGCCCCCTGGAGGAGGAGGAAGATTAAGCAGCCTCCTCTTTGGTGGGAGGAGGACAGAGAGGCTGCATCCACACTGGGAAAATAACCCGGTTTGGCCCCGCTTTAATTGCCTTGGCTCAAGGCTCTGGAATTCTGGGAGTTGGAGTTTGTTGTGGGGTCCAGAGCGGAGCTCCGCTCCGCTCTGGGCCCCACAACAAACTCCAACTCCCAGAATTCCAGAGCCTTGAGCCAAGGCGATTAAAGCGGGGCTAAACCGGGTTATTTCCCCAGTGTGGATGCAGCTTAGAGAAAGAGAGGCAGCCTCCGCCTCGCCCCACTGCTCCCAGTCCCAGTCCAGGGGGGGTCGTCCTCCTTGTCGTACAACAGCCCTGGTGGCGCAGTGGTTAAATGCCTGTACTGCAGCCACTCACTCAAAACCAGAAGGTGGCGAGTTCAAGACCAGCAAAGGGCTGAAGCTTGACTCAGGCTTGCATCCTTCCGAGGTCGCTAAAATGAGTACCCAGATTGTTGGGGGCAAATAGCTTACAATTGTAAATGAAGCTGTTTGTTTAACAAATTGTAAGCCGCTCTGATAGTCTTGGCTGAAGAGCGGGGTATAAATAAAACATCATCATCATCATTTCTCCTGCCTTTCTGTTATTCCCAAAAAAGGCCTCCATTTTGAGCAGGGCTAAGAAGTTTGGGTTTCCTTTTTTAAAAGTGTGTGTCTGTGTGTGTATGTTTTACCTCAGGGGGATCAGAAGACCCCCTTTTCCAAGGCCTGTCCTCCATTTTGAGCAGGGCTAAGAAGCATGAGTTTACATTTCCTGGGAAGGCTTTTCCAGGACCTGTCCTCCATTTTGAGCAGGGCTAAGAAACATGGGTTTACTACTATTCTAAAAGTGTTTTACCTCAGGATGATCAAAGTTCCCCCTTTTCCAGGGCCTGTCCTCCATTTTGAGAAGGGCTAAGGAGCATGGGTTTATATTTCTAGAAGTTTTTTGTTTTGTTTTGTTTTTTAACCTCAGGGAGTGACCACCAGACTTTTCCTCCTTTTTTCCAGGACCTGTCCTACATTTCAGCCTTCTTCTGGAGGAATCCCCCCCAAGGTCCTCCATTTTGAGCAGGGCTAAGAATCATGAGTTTACATTTCTAGGAGTGGTTTAGCCAGACTTGGTCCTCTTTTCCCAGCACATGTCCTACATTCCTGCCTTCTGTTCAGAGGAAATTCCAAAACGTCTTCCATTTTGAGCATGGCAAAGAAGCATGGATTTACATTTGGGTTTTTTCTTCAGAGTGACCTGTCCTACATTTCGACCTCCTTTCCCAGGATCTGTCCTACATTTCAACCTTCCCTCCAGGAGGAATTTCAAAACGTCCTCCATTTTGAGGATGGGTTTACGTCTTTGTTAATAGTGTTTTTAGTAGAAGTCCTCCTTTTCCAGGACCTGTCCTCCATTTCATCCTTTTCCTGTAGAGGAGGCATCCCAAAACGCCCTCCATTTTGAGCAGAAGGATGCATTTAACCTTTGGCATTAATGGGTGCTTTTTAGCCTTTGTGTTATGAGTGCTTTTAGGGGGGTTTTGGGGGATGTCCTCCTTTTTCCCCCCCTTGACGGTCCTCCATTTTGGTCACAGGGGATAGGGAGGAGGGTGACACTGTCTCGACCTCCTTCCCTGGCACACTTTCCCACTGACTCAGCAGCAGCAGCAGCAGCTAACTTTCTGCCTCTCTGGCTGGAAAAAATTGAGGCGCGCGTCCACGAGGCGGGGGCGCGTACGCGTAGCCCCTGCGCGCGTTCTCGCTTCTGCCCGCGCGCGCGCTCACATTCACACAACTCTCTCTCCCCAAATAGTTCTTTTTTTCTTCCCTTCTGGTTCTAGCGAAGGCAAGGCGGCGGCGTGGCAGCGTCACGTGGCCTTTCAGCCCTGTCTGCTGTCAATCACCCAGGAGTCCCCGCCTCCTCCTGTGCCGCTTGGCGGGGAAGAAGAAGAAACAAAAGTCCTCCAGAGGGAGGCCACGTGACGTCACGTCAGTCACTAAAGTTGGTTGCAGCTCATCAGGTCTCACACACACCCCTCCCCTCATACTTCCTGTCATACCAACACACCCTACAGAGTCATATGTTTTTTACTATATTTTACATTTTTATTATATTATAATATATTATATATTATATTGTATTATTTTATTGTATTCTACTCTTTTTTTGTACTAATGTTACTCGTACCTGTAATAGTAATTCTCACACATCACTGAGCATAATGGCAATAGTTCTGGCATAAACCACCAGCAAAATATATAAACAAATAAACAACTTATAAGTTATAAATAAACTTTATTATCATTATTATTATTATTATTATTATTAACAACTTCATTTATATACTGCTTCATACCACCTAAGGAGTGTATAAGTGGTTTACAACTGTAAGCTACTTGCCCCCAACAAGCTGGGTACTCATTTTAGCGACCTCCTTGGAAGGATGCAGGCCTGAGTCGAGCTTGAGCCCTTTTTCTGGTCTTGAACTCGCAGCCTCATGGTTTTGAGTGTGTGGCTGCAGTACAGGCATTTAAACACTGCGTCACCAGGGCTCCTTATACCGTATATATGTTGTGAGCCACCTTGGGTCCCAACTTGGAAGAAAGGTGGGATAAAAATAAATACTGTAACTAAATTAAATTAAATTGTACTTTTAAATAGCAATATCATACGCGTGGGTGATGTACAGATTAGTTAGTGGAGGAAGTGTGTGAGAGGGAGAGTAAAGCCCAGGTGCACTTTTCGTGATTTGTTGTTGTTGTTGTTATCCACCCTCAAGTCGAATAACAATATCATACGCCTGGGTAACGTATAGATTAGTTGGCCGACAGGAAGAGTAAACCTCAGCCACTACAGTGCTTTCCATGATGTTGTGTTCTTCTTCTTCTTATCCACCCTCAAGTCAAATAACAATATCATACACATGGGTGATGTATAGATTAGTTGGCTGAGATGGAGAGTAAACCCCAGGTGCCACAGTGCTTCTCATGATGTATTGTTGTTATTGCTCTTCACCCTTGAGTCAAATATCATATGCATGGTGATGTATAGATTAGTTGGTGGAAAGGGAGAGTAGAGGGTCCCTGGGAACTGCTGAGCACAGCAATGGCAGGGAGGGATCCAACATTTGATGGCCCAATGGTATGAGGCCAGAAGGTCAGCAGGCGGAGCGTAGCTAACATGGAGGTGGGGTCAAAGGCAAGGCAACCCCATCCCCACATGTGCCCATATTCTGCTCCAGCAGCATGCCCCACCCTCCAACCCTCAGTGCAGTGTAAGCATCATTGGTCACTTCGGGGCCGAGTAGGAATCCCCCCCCCCCTCTTTCCCAAGGGTTTTTTTGCCTACTCCACACTGCAGCCAGGGGGATTATCGGGATGATTGGCTAAGGGTGGTGGTCTTAAATAGGATGACACTTGGCAGGTAGTGGGGAGAAGGTAAGAGAGTGGTGTACACTGGGGCACCCTTTTGTGGTTTAGGTAGAGCTCTGAAACCACCTCACTAGGGTTTCCACAGCTCCGAGGTGGGGAAGGACTTGACCCTTTAGGTGGACCTGGGATTCGCCCCCACACACTCATCCATTTTGAACCCGGCCAGGGGGCAGTCTAGTAAAACAGATTGCCCTATGGGGGCAGGTGTTTCGCCCAAAGGAAGGCTGGGGAGGTAGTCAGGGGTGATACCTGGCCCCAGCTGATCCCGCATCAAATCTTTGCCGTATATTATCTTCCAAGATTTACAAGTTTTAATAAATAGGTCAATAAAGTGGCCCTTGTTTAACCCATTTTCCTTGTCTGGTCTCATTATTCTATGGTGGCACATCAAAACCTCAGGTGCCACAATGCTTTTCGTGATGTTTTGTTGTTATTTTTGTTATCCACCTTCGAGTCAATCTCAACCCACGGTGACCCTGTAAATGAGACATCTCCAAGACCCCCTGTCCTCCACTGCTCTGCTCAGTTCCTGCAAATTCATACCCATGACCTCTTTTATAGAATCCATCTATCTAGCAGGAGGCGTTCCTCTCTTTCTGCTTCCCTCCACCATTCCTAGCATTATTATTTTCTCCAATGAGTTGTGCCTTCTCATGATGTGTCTGAAGTACGACAGCACAAATTTTGTCATCTTGGCTTCTGGAGAGATTTCTGGCTTGATCTGCCCTATGACACATTGTTTGTCTTCTGGCCATCCACAGGATCCTCAGCACTCTTCTCCAGCACCACATCTCAAATACATTGGTTTTCTTCCTATCTTGTTTCTTAACTGTCCAGCTCTCACATCCATACATGGTAATAGGGAATGCAATGGCTTGTATGATTCTAACTTTTGTGCTGAGTTGCATATTGTTGCACTTTAGTTTTTTTTCCCATTTCTTTCATATGCACCCTCCCTGTTCTTAATCTTCTTCTGATTTTCTGGCTGCAGTTCCCATTTCTATCAACATTCGATCCCAACTATGAGAACTCTTTTACTACTTCTATTTCTTCATTGTCTAGGTTGAATATGTGTTGATTCTCCATGGTCATTATTTTGTTTTCTTTATGTTCAACAGTAAGCCTGCTTTTGCACTTTCTTCCTTGATTTTCCTTAGTAGTTGTTCCAGGTCAAGGAGGTTTTCTGCTAGTATTATTGTGTCATCTGCATATCTTAAATTGTTGATATTCCATCCTCCTATTTTCACTCCTCCTCCTATGTCCAATCCTGCTTTTCTTATGTTTTGCCTACAAGTTGAACAGGTAGGGTAATAAGATGCAGCCTTGTCTGACCCCTTTGCCAATTGGGAACCATTCCGTTTCCCCTTATCCGGAATACAGATTCCTCATCAGAACTATCAGAAGTGTTGGCACTCCCATGTCTTCTGCATACATGATGTTAATTTTACTACCTGAGATCTTCTGTATACGTAATGTTAATTTTACCACAGAGTACAGTACTCTTTCCTCAATATGTATGAATGCTGCACGTATAGTACCAACTACCAATTTTATAAAAATTATTCTATGTAGAAGATCTCTTACCCAAAAACATATCTAAGAATCTGATACATTTCTGAATGTACATACCCGTTTCAACCTCACAACACAATACAAATGTAGCAATGTCCTAATATTTATTTGCCTCATTGGAAACACTCCAGATCAGGTTTAGAAGGAAATTACATTCTGTACCCCTTTTAAGAGTGGAGAGATGTCTGCCCTCTATTGAATCTAGAGTTATAAAAAACATTGTTCTGTTCTGTGGCAGACTGAGTGAAGTGGTTGAATCAAGATTGCCTAAGAAATGCCTCTACGAACAACTGAGATTGGATAGATGGGTGAAGAGCTGCCGGCAAAGAATAGAAGTATTTGTTGTTGTTAAAGTTGTTGTTGAGGTTATGACTACTCTAAGAATGAGAGCCCTCCAAGACACCCAGTTATTAAGAACCCTGCTTAGAGTTGCAAACCAAAGTTATTTGTGGTTTTCTTGACTGAGTATATCAATATGGTCTTTCTCTTTTCCTACTGCCTCCCTCCTTCTTGTTAGTGTGTGTCTTCAAGTAATTTCTGCTTTAAGGTGACCTTGTCATGGAGTTTACTTGGTAGAATATATTCAGAGGGAGTTTGCCCTTGCCTTCTTCTGAAGCTGAGAGAGTGTGACTTGCCCAAGTTCACTCAGTGGGTTTCCATGGCCAAGTGAGGATTCAATCACTGGTATCCTTGATGTCCTAGTCAAACACTCAATCCACTACACCATCCAGGCTCTCCTTCTCTCCTTACCAAGCATTGTTGTTCTTTCTAATGGGCCTCTTCATCTCATGATATGTCCCAAGTACAAAAGCCTTTGCTTAGTCATTTTGGGTTTTAGGGAGAGTTCAGGCTTGATTTGTTCTCATATCCATGTATTTGTCTTTTTTGTAATCTTGGGTCTAACCTGCACTGCAGAAATAATGTAGTTTGACACCGCATTAAATGTCATGGGTCCATCCTAGGAAATAACGGGATTTTTACTTTTTTGTGTTACTAGAGCTCTCTGACAGAGAAGGCTAAATATCACACAAAACTACCAATCCCAGGATTCCATAGCACTGAGCCATGTCAGTTAAAGTGGTGTCGAACTGCATTAATTCTGCAGTATAGATTAGAGGCTTGTTCTCTGTAGAATTTTCCTCCAGTACCACATTTTGAATTAGTTGATTCCTGTCAGTTTCCTTCACTGTCCAGCTTTCATAACCATACCTAGACAATGGAAATACTATGGTGTGGGCAATCCTGACTTTGGCATTCAGTGATACAGCTTTACACTTCAAGGGCTTGTCTAATTCCTTCGTATTTAATACCTATATAGAGTATAGAGCAGGTGGCCATGCTTGGCTTTCAACCTAGCTTTTACTCACCTACCCCCACATACTCACACACACAGAAATGAGAAATTCCATCTATCCCTGCACAGGGAAATCATTAACAAGAACTGCACTTTTCAGTGGTTTGCTGCCAACAACAACCAGGCTCCAAAGTATTTATTCTCTCCTCTTGAGGAAGGCCTTTATTGGTCTTTACAGATTTAAGATTCCAACTAATGCTACCTGCTTGTTTGAATAACAGTTATCTTTATATGTGTATTAATAGAAATGGTTCTGTAGAGGATTTAGTGTGTTATTTACCATGCTGTCCCCTATATGCCTGTCTGAGAAAGTGTCTGCTGTCTTCTCTTGCCTCATAAACCAGGGTCCGCTACAGAACATAACAACTCACTTGCCAACTGAACAGCAGGAGCATATTGCTTATGAAGTTGCATGATACAAAATTGGAAAGAACACCTTGAAAGCAACAGCAACAGACTGTAAAGGAGGCTCAGGCAGTTATGCGAAAGGGCTAATTCTGAAGGAAGTTGATCAAGTTGGATGCTGGATTTCAAATTTTAATGTCTTTAAATGGAACACAGGTCCCGTCCCCCCCCCCCCCCCCATTTCTGTGATAATAGACTTTTATCACACGGGGAACCCATGAAAATCATGCAATCATGATTAAAGATTTTCACACACATTGCATTCAAAGAACCATTATCCCATGAATAATGAGGGAATAACCACAGGATTCCACCATGAATTATTTGTTGCTGTTTATTGCCAGTTTATTTCCGGGATAATGGTACTTTAATGTAGATGTTGTGTGAAAATCTTAATTGTGATTGTGCAATTTTCACAGGTTAACCCCCTGTGTGATAAAGTCCAGTGTCAATGGACATGTTTGTTTTTCAACAGTTAATGGCTAAAAGTAATAAAACATTTTGGTTTGGACAGTATTTTGTGCTTGCATTAAAATAGCAAAGGGAAAAATTGGGCATTATATACAAATATATAAAAAGCACTAACAGTTTTTGTTTTGCTTTTGTTTGTTTCATTTAAGCATTTCTGTTCTGATTTTATTTCTCTTTTTTTACCTCTAAAATTCCTCTCCCATGCTGATTTCTTGTCTGTATCAAAAGGGTTTCCAGATTCATCTCTATGAACGTATCTCTGAAACCCTGCAGTGAAAAATGCAAGGAGGGGGAGATTTAAATGTGGGGAAAATGCAAGTACTGAAAGGGTTATGCAGCCCTGTCCCCACTCGCCTGCTGTTTTTCTACTCAAAGTAGTGGCTTCCAGAGGCTACATTTAATTGCAAAAATCTTTAGGAGATTTGTTATTAGCATTTGCCCCTTAGCAACCCTTTGGAATGGCTTGAAACAGAAATGCTGAAACAATGATACTTATCTGTTGCAAAGGACAGCAAGCCCCTTAATAACATCATGTGGGACCTCCCTTAATGAGGGGTTATATTATCATCTATTTGCTTTACTGTCACTAGGTTCTTACTTTCATGACCAGCAACAATAACAATTCTCAAAACAAGCTTTTATTTAGTACCATAAAGTGTGTTTTGTTACATTTTGTGTTGATTGTCTGCCAGTTTCAAAGATACTTTGGGCTGGGTTGATACTAGTAACAATTTTAAGGCAGCAGAAGAAAAAATAAATAAAGGAAAGCATATTACAATATGTATTTCCATTCAGTGGTATTTCCCCTGCACCATCAGAAACAACAAGGCTATAATCCCAGGGGAATCTTTAGGAGTATGGCCTCCTCTGGAATATTCCAGAAATCTTCTCAGACTTCATTGTATGTCTATAAAATATTTTAAATATTCGGGCCAGTTCCAAAACAAACCTGAGAGAACCTGTCGGTGAATTCACAACCTTGATGGTAAATACAGGGCTTTTTCGATGGCAGCACTTTGGATGTGGCACTCCTTCTCAGTAGAAGACAGGCTCGCTCTGTCCTATTAGGATTCTCAATTGTCACACTTTACCTGAGAGATCCTGTATTTGGGGTCTTGGGGTCTAGTCTCATATTGGAGCTGTACAGATAGCATTAAATTACCTAGACTGCTTGTCCTACAATTCTTGCTCATTGGGAAACTGCAGTTTTGCACTGATTTATACTTTTAAATACACACACAAACACACACTACAACTAAATATTGAGCTCTAAGCCTGGTAGGAATGTCCTGTAAGAGGTACTTATAAACTCTCTCATTCATTTCCGACTTACTGACTCAGGTTTTGCTTGTGCTTTGACAATAGTACAAGGCAATGAGTCAACCTGCTCCTTTTCATTAAAATTAAAAATTCTTGTCGGACTGTTGTAAAGTCACAGGCACATGGCCAGAAAGGAGGAACGGACCATGGAAACAGTCCTGTCATTAGTCCTGGTCCCAAAGCTGTTTTTGCAGGTCTCAAGACTCCCACCCACCCCAAACACCCACCTATTTTAATTTTTTGTCCAACAACCAGATTTTATATTTTTAGAAGCCTCTAGGACCTGCACCTTTGAGGAAAAAATGGGGCACAGGGACTAGATACCCATGCAATCTTTCAAAAACCAAAAAGTAGACTTACAGACTTGGAAACATTTTTATATTTGTCTTTTGGGGTTAGTCCTCCCCCCAGATTTTGGGGTGTATGGATCCCATAGTGTGTCCTGGAAGTAGATGTGGGATGCTTCAAAGTTCTTCACCTTTATTTTTATCCAAATACAAGTTGTCAAAATTGTTGATATCTATCACATGGCTTTCATATGGCCTAATGTTGGCCAAGAGGTTGGCTAGTGAAGAAAAGTAACCAGATTTAATCATACATAGAATATGCTCCAGTTAGTTGAGCACAAGAATAATGTTTACAGCCAGCAAAATAATCTGCAATATGTCACTCTTGTAGTCCAACAAAGTTGAAAAGTGCCATGTTTTGGGAAGTTCTTGAGCATTAAAAAGAACCGAAAACACAAACTTCTGCCAGATACTTTCTCTTAGTTGATTGACAAAAGACACAAGGCTCACCCTTGTAAGGTTGCACACAAGTCAGTGTCTAATTAAAAAGATTATTTAACTACTGAATTGTTGGTGCATCAGCAAGCTATGTCCAAGAAGAAGTAAACTACCCTGGTGTGTGAACAGTACGCGTGAACGAGCCGGACTTGTATTAAAGATAATGTACCTGAGATACCAGGGTTTGTGATAACCTGTTTGTCAGCTTTGCTCACAATCTTCATCTCTTATGAGTCAGCTCTTACAAAACACCAGGGTTGTTGCAGCTGAATTTAATTTAGGCTTGCAAACTATTTTAATACTTTTAGCTGCAGTGAGCCACTAGGGGTCACTCTCCTAAACATATTTGTCATTTTGTTGCCTTGTTATAACACAATTTCAGAATAATTTTTTTAAAAAACTGCTACCATTGATACATTGATAAATTCTTAATGCAGTCCTGGAACGGATAAATGCTTAAAGGTGAATGAATGCTAAATTGTTTTGTTAGAAGGAGCCTTTCCTCCGGGGGATCAAGGCAATTTGTCTTGAGGACTGCTGTTATTTTGAATGTTGTTACTGGACCCACCTCCCAACAAGGTATTCTTAACGTGTCACTTGAGACAATTAACTTGCCTTTACTAATCTCTACAGTGCATTCCTACTTAAATTCCTCCTCTTGTTCAGGCTGACAAGAACTCATCGTCTACATTGTTATTGTACAGTTTTATAAGATCAATGTGTTACACAAAAGAAATAGTGGGAGTGTGCCCTATGTACCTATTTGCTTTGGATTATGGAAACAATATAAATGTCAACATGCACAGTCTTCTAATCATAGGGTAGTCGAAGTATTCGTCTGAAGAAGAGATCACCATAGCTTAGCCACAGCCATATTTTAAATGTCAGGATTACTTCTGGGTGATGGGTATTTAGGGTTGTTCATTTTGCAGTCACTCAACAGAGAATTCGTCTTCTTCATTACCCAGTTCATTACTCTTTGGGTGCAATGCAGACTGACTGAAAAGTACCTGTTTTTGCTCCTGTTCTTTCCAATTTTATACTGGGTTAAAATAAATTGACTTAGTAAAAAAAGTCTCTGATCATACTGACAGAAAATATTCTGGAATAAACAAAACATGCTTGGACCTCCAAAATAAAAAGAGGAACAAAATCTGAGACATTCTGGGTTGTTGTTGTTGTTTTAAATCAAGTTAAGTGCACCCAGAAAATGATAGCATTCGTTCTGACTATTCAGTCTTTGCAGAACTAATTCAGTTTGACACCACTTTAACTGTCACGGCTCAATGCTATGGAATTCTGGGAATTGCAGAACTCTGGTGCCACAACAAACTCGTTTCCAGAATTCCAGAGCACTGAGCCTTAGATTATTTCTGCAGTGTGGATGTGGAGTGAATTGTTATAAAATGTGCTAGTAGTCTGGCCTCTTGGTGTTCTAGTAATATATACCAATTGGATTGTCATTATAGTGGTATTTGTGGATAACATTCTTACATATTTTTAATGTATTTTCTTAACTGGCAGATCAGTGCTTTAACTGGTAGGACTTGCAGTTTGTGTGATCATTGTGTTCATATTGGCTTGGTTACTCTGCATTTCATTCTTTACATTTTTAATCTTATATATGTACATAAGTGTATCCATGTTGGGAGGCAGTTGCTTATGTTTTGCATCACAGAGCAGGAGTGGGAAGCATGTGGGCTTCCATGTGGTCCTAGAGTCCATTTCTCCAGTACTGTGAGGAAAGCTGGGAGAGAAAGTCCAACAACTAGGAGGCATGATTCCCACTCCTGCGATAGAAATCACTCTGGATTTTAGTTGCAGTTGGCTGTGGATGTGATAAGAAGCTTAAGCGTGGCATACGTCATAGTTTGAGGTTCAGTCTGATGGGCTTTATAGTCCCTAAAGCTGTAAAGAAGCTATGGTTTAGTTTCTAAAATCTTCTGTATTATTTGTTCTGGGACTATGCCTTGGAGTTCTTTTGAATGTGCTTACTGAACGTCAAATTTCAAAAACTTACTTCAAATTATTGCCTTGTGGAGGTTTATTCTGCAGAATACTGTCTAGAGGGGGTGAGAAAATGAGGCAAACACCTCATTGCTTTCTTATTCCATCTATGCAGCATTTTAAAATAAATCAATTGTACAGAAAGCAAAGTTCCTAAAGGTATAAAAGGTTTGCTTCTTTGTACCCAGGCTTCATCGTCTTTTTGGTTTTGGTGCACCCATCCGCCATTCCTTTAAATAAATCTTCCTTGCTTTTGAGGTTTGCTGTCCATCCATCACTTCTTCTCAGGCCAGGAGAGAAAACTCTGACAACGGATTCTCTGCCCCCAGTTTGAGTCCATCCACACTGCAGAAATAATCCAGTTTGACACTGATTTAACTGCCAAGGGTCAATGCTATGGCATTCTAGGCACTGTAATTTGTTGTGGCTACAGTGCCCAGAATGCCATAGCATTGACCCCTGGCAGTTAAATCAATGTCAAACTGGATTATTTCTGCAGTGTGGACACAGCCTTTGTCAACCAGTTTCTTGCCTCATACAGTTCTTCTGACTAAAACAGGCCTTATTATAGCATTGTGATTCCATTCTGCCATGACAACATCCTGCAGCATCCTGGGACTTGTAGTTTAGGGTGGGACATTTCAAACTCTATTTATTCTAGGAGAGAGAGGGGGGAAAGTCAAAAGAGAAGCAAATATCCTGATATCTAGTGTTGTGGTGCCTTATCCGAACAGAAACCAAAGAATTTCAATGTGTATATTTCATAAATTCTTTTGCAAACTTTAAGGTTTTAAATTAAATTTTTGGAAGTACTTTGTATTCTTTAGGGTTTTTTTTTTCTCTTTCTTCCTCATCTTTCAAACAAATACCCCCTTTTTAGCCTGATAAATTTATTTACCAAACCACCTTACATACAGAACAAATCTCATTAGGCCCAAAAGACACTGCAGTGCAGAAATAATCCAGTCAGAGGCCACTTTAACTGCCCTGGCTCAGTGCTAGGAAATTCTGGGAACTGTAGTTTTGTGAGATATTTACCCTTCTCTGTAAGAGCTCTGGAGCCACAATAAATGACAATTCCTAGGATCTGCTAGCACTGAGCCAGGGTAGTTAAAGCAGTCTCAAGATGGATAATTTCTGCTGTGCCTTTTGGACCTTAAAAACAAAAATAAATGCGAACATTTTTGGAGGAAATGCTGTTCGGTGAATAGTTTTATTCTAGCCAATTGTCCCAAATTTGTCCATGAGAAGCTGGAGCTTGTTTCCTAGGATCCTGTTTAGCTTTGCAAAACAAGTCACACACACACTCCCAGCTGAAGCATCCTCCATCTTCATGACCCCAAAAATCTACATTTCCTGAATCAAACTTACTATGTACGTGGCTGTAGATAAACATACTTTGGCCTTTTTTATACATAATTTGTTGTTGTCGTTGGCCTTTCAGTCCTTTCCGGCTTATGGCGACCCTAATGTGAACCTATTGTGGGGTTTTCTTGACATGTTTCTTCAGAAGAGGATTGCCGTTGCCATCCTTTGAGGCTGAGAGAGTGTGACTTGCCCAAGGTCACCCCAGTTGGTTTCCATGGCCAAGCCAGAATTCAAACCCTGGTGCCCATAGTCCTAGTTCAGTTGTGGCTTTTTATTTATTTATTTATTTATTTAATATAAATAAATAAACTGCAGAAATGATGCAGTTTGGCACTGCTTTAATAGTTGAATGCTATGGAATCCTGGGATTTGTAGTCTTGTGAGATATATAGCCTCCTCTGTCAGAGAGGCTCTGGTGCCACAAGAAACTACAAATTCCATAAAACATGTCCAGGGGTAGCTATGCTGGCCATATAGCAAAGTACTGTATCATCCAAAATCCACAAAACAACGGTCCAAAACACACTGCAGAAAGAATCAAGTTTGAGACGACTTTCACTGCCCTAGCTCAATGCTAGGGAATCCTGGGAAGTGTAGTTTTGTGAGATGTCTAGCCGTTTGTCAGAAAGCTCAAACTAGAGTTTCCAGAATTCCCTAGTACTGAGCCAGGGCAGTTAAAACTGTCCCAAACTGCACTGTGTTTTGGACTAGTGATACCTTTATTGGACCAACCTAAATGCACATTATTCTTTCCAAGCTCCACCTTTTTCCGCTTTTTTTCTCCTGTATGATTTCTAAGACCTTTTTCTTTGAGCTTCGAAAGCTTGCCTCATTTATTTTGTGCATTTTGGCTGTCCCCATAAAGGTATCATTGTTTTGTGGGTTTTGGATAATACTGTACTTTACAAACTCCATAGCATATTGCCATGGCAGTTAAAGCGATGTCAGACTGGATAATTTGTGCAGTGTGGATGAAGCTGAGGCTGCAGAAATAGTCCATCTTGTTTCCACATTAACCACCAAGCCTTAATGCTATGGCATCTTGGGATCTGTAGTTTGTTCTGGTAAAAATCCCAGAATTCCATAGTGTAAAGCCAGGGAAGATAAAAACAGTGTCGAACTGAATTATTTCCACAGTGCGGACACAGCCTGAGATAATAATAATCCATCCTGACTTCACATTAACTGCCAAAGTTCAGTGCTATGGAATCCTGCGATTTGTAGTTTGTTGTGGAACCAGAGCTTATCTGACAGAGAAGCCTTATTAGTAGTAGTATAATTATTATTATCATGTCTTCTTTTCAGTACATGGACTCAAAGTGTCTAAATGGCTCACAAAGCTAAAAATATCCCAGAATTCCATAGCATGGAGCCATGGCAGTCGAAGCGATGCCAAAGCGCATTATTTCAACAGTGCAGAAGCAGCCTTAATCCATCTTGACTTCACATTAACAGCCAAGCCTCAGTGCTATGGAATCCTGGGATTTGTAGTTTGTTGTGTCACGAGACCTTCTCTGACAGAGAAGGCCAAATGCCTCACAAAATAAAATAATAATAATAAAAATTAAAAAACAACCCAGGATTCCATAGCATAGAGCTATGGCAGTTAAAGCGGTGTCAAACTGGATTATTTGTGCAGTATGGATGCAGGCTGAGGTAATAATAACCAAGGTTCAGTGCTAAGGAATCCTGGGATTTGTAGTTTGTTGTGGAACCAGAGCTTCTCTGACAGAGAAGACTAAATGCCTCACAAAACTAATAATAATAATAATAATCATCCCAAAATTCCATAGCATGGAGCCATGGCACTTAAAGCGGTGTCAAAGTGGATTAGGGTGCATCCACACTGGAGGAATAACCCGGTTTGGACGCGGTTTAACTGTTTGTGTGGCTCTTGGCTATGGAATTCTGGGAGTTGGAGTTTGTTGTGGGCCCAGAGCGGAGCGGAGCTCCGCTCTGGGTCCCACAACATACTCCAACTCCCAGAATTCCATAGCAGTGGGTCAAACAAAGAGTTAAAGCGCGTCCAAACCGGGTTATTTCTTATTTCCCCAGTGTGGATGCAGCCTCAGAGCAGCCATGGATTTGAGGGAAACTATTCTGAGGCGTTTATTCTAATCTCCAGCTTCCAGCTCATTTTTGGCGCGCTTTCCTTCCTTCCTGGCCTCCTTTTTCCCGGGTCTTTTCTCTATCTTTCTTGGGGCCGGCCATTAAGCTCCAGAGAGAGCCGAACCTTGGCCAGAAGGAGCTCATCGGCGTTTTCCCCTTCCGTCCTTTTTAATTTAGGAAGCGGTTGGGATTAAGGTGGATAAAAAAACCCAACTACCAGGAGTGGGGTTCGAACCCACGCGGACATGCGTCCATTGGATCTTAAGTCCAACGCCTTAACCACTCGGCCATCCTGGTGCGGCTGTAAGCCCAGCACGCAGGCACTCCTACAAAGAACACAAGACAGAGCGGCGCGGGCGGGCGCCAAAACCACACCAACACATGCTCTTTCACCGCCGCCCTGGACCTTATAATGGACTCAAGGACTAGGGACAACGACGCGCGCGCCGAACGCTCAAGTGGGAATCATTCTCGAGCGACAGCACTGCACCAGCGTCAGGTCTGCGTTCTTATTTTCTCTTCCGCTTGGAGCAGCAATGCTCGACTTCGAGCGCGGGAGGGCGCAAGAAGCAAAAACAAGAAGTGAATTATTTTTTATTATACAGTATGGAGGGAAGGATGGAAAGGGGCGAGTCGGGCGGGCGGGTTTAAGTAATGAGTTAATTTTTATTATATTATATATATATATATATATATGGGGAATAAGCGGGATACAAATAAGCATTGGGTCCCCTTCATCATCATTTGATTATTATTATTGTTATTATCATTATTATTTGTATCCTGTTTATTCCTTATATATATATATTCACACATACATACACAATATGTGTGTGTGAGAATCATAGAATCATAGTTGGAAGAGACCACAAGGGCCATCCAGTCCAACCCCCTGCCATGCAGGAACTCCCAGTCAAAGCATCCCCGACAGATGGCCATCCATACTCCACTTAAAGACCTGCAAGGAAGGAGACTCCACCACCCTCGAGGGAGTGTGTTCCACTGTCAAACAGCCCTTACTGTCAGGAAGTTCCTCCTAATGTTGAGGTGGAATCTCTTTTCCTGCAGTTTGCATCCATTGTTCCGCGTCCTGTTCTCTGGAGCAGCAGAAAACAAGCTTGCTCCCTCCTCAATGTGACATCCCTTCAAGTATTTAAACAGGGCTACCATATCACCTCTTAACCTTCTCTTCTCCAGGCTAAACATCCCCAGTTCCCTAAGGCGTTCCTCATAGAGCATGGTTTCCAGACCCTTCACCATCTTAGTTGCCCTCCTTTGGACCCGCTCCAGTTTCTCCACATCCTTTTTGAACTGTGGTGCCCAGAACTGGACACAGTATTCCAGGTGGGGCCTGACCAAAGCAGAATAGAGTGGCACTATTTCTTCCCTTGATCTAGACGCTATACTTGTATTGGTGCAGCATAAAATAGCTTTGGCCTTTTTAGCTGCTGCATCGCACTGTTGACTCATGTTCAACTTGTGGTCTACTTGGCCTCCTAGATCCCTTTCACATGTTGTCTCATTCAGCCAGGTGTCCCCCACCCTATATCTGTGCATTTAATTTTTCCTCCCTAAATGCAGTACCTTACATTTCTCTGTGTTGAATTTCATTTTGTTAGCATTGGCCCAGCTTTCTAGTCTATTCAGGTCATTTTTGAATTTTGATCCTGTCCTTTGGGGTATTAGCTACTTCTCCTAATTTGGTGTCATCTGCAAATTTGATAACTAGGCTCTCGATACTGTCATCCAAGTCATTAATAAAGATGTTGAATAGCACTGGGCCCAGGACAGAACCCTGTGGCACCCCACTTGTCACTTCTCTCCAGGATGAAAAGGAGCCATTGTTGAGCACCCTTTGAGTTCAGATAGTCATAGAATCATAGAATCATAGAATCATAGAGTTGGAAGAGACCACAAGGGCCATCCAGTCCAACCCCCTGCCATGCAGGAACTCCCAGTCAAAGCATCCCCGACAGATGGCTATCCAGCCTCTGCTTAAAGACCTCCAAGGATGGAGACTCTACCACACTCCGAGGGAGTGTGTTCCACCGTCGAACAGCCCTTACTGTCAGGAAGTTCCTCCTAATGTTGAGGTGGAATCTCTTTTCCTGCAGCTTGCATCCATTGCTCCGCGTTCTGGTCTCTGGAGCAGCAGAAAACAAGCCTGCTCCCTCCTCAATATGACATCCCTTCAAATATTTGAACAGGGCTATCATATCACCTCTTAACCTTCTCTTCTCCAGGCTAAACATCCCCAGCTCTCTAAGTCGTTCCTCATAGGGCATGGTTTCCAGACCCTTCACCATCTTAGTTGCCCTCCTTTGGACCCGCTCCAGTTTCTCCACATCCTTTTTGAATTGTGGTGCCCAGAACTGGACACAGACAGTCAACCAGAACTGGACACAACAGTCAACCAGTTACAAATCCATGTAATGGTTACCTTGTCTAGTTCACATTTTACCAGCTTGTTTGCAAGAATGTCATGGGGAACCTTGTCAAAGGCCTTACTGAAATCAAGATATACTATATCCACAGCATTCCCTTCCCTGTGTATAATTAACTCATTACATAAACATTACATAAACCCAAGGGAGCTTTTTTTCTCTCAGCACTGGGCCCTCTTCATCATTATTATTACACTGTTGTTGTTGTTGTTGTTGTTATTAATATTCCTCTTATTCCCTATTATATTATATTATATTATATTATATTTAAAAAGATGAAGTCGTTACATAAACCCCAGGGAGATTTTTTCCATCAAGACTGGGCCCTCTTCAATACTGTATTAGTAGTAGTAGTAGTATCCTGATACACACACACACACAGGCCCTTGTTATCTGCTGGGGTTTGGTTCCAGGATGCCCTGTGGATAACAAAATCCATGGATGCTCATGTTAAATTAAATACAATGGCATAACAAAATGGTGTCCCTTATATAAAATGGCAAAATCAAGGTTTGATTACTTTTTTTGAATACTTTCAAGCTGTGGAATACACACACACACACTTTCCCCCAAAAATTGGGACTCAAAGCAGCTTAATTTAATCTCAAAGCAGCTCAAAGCACAGTATAATTTAAAACTTACAAAGGTGGCACTTAAGATGGAATTAAACTACTACAATATTCAAACACATCATTTGTATAAAAACAGATATCTCATGACCATTTACTCTTTTTGCTTTCCAGAGGCTGCGTCTGTCCACACTGGAGAAATAATCCAGTTTAACACCGCTTTAACTGCCATGGCTCCATGCTAATCAAATTCTGGGGTTTGTAGTTTGTTGTGGCACCAGAGCTGTCTGACAGGGAAGGCCTAAATGTCTCACAAAGTGACAGTTCCCAGGATTCCAAACCATGGAGTCATAGCAGTTACAGTGGTATCAGACTGGATTATTTCTGCAGTGCAGACACAGGCAGATTTTGTCATCTGACATGACCAAGAAGTCACACATCAAGGCAGGGCCTGCTTGAGCCAGCTGGGGCTCCTGAAATAACTTGCATCGTGTGGCTTCATTTCCGCTTTTACAGGACTCCAAGCCATTTTGAGGATGAGTCAGAGTACAGTGGTTCTTTTACCACAGACACAGGGCTCTTTATAAGAAGCAAAAAAGAAGAAGCCACGTCTCTATGGCTGGGTCCACACTGCAGAAATAATCCAGTTTGACCCTGGTTTAACAGCCCTGGCTCAATGCCCTGGAATTCTAAGAATTTTAGTTTGTTGTTTGTTAGTCTGGAACTGAATTTTATCCCAATAGTTACAGATTCAACTATAGTTGAATATACATCTTCCCAAGTTAACTGTTTTAGCTGCTTTTATATGATTAAATGAAGATTTCCCTTTATAGTCAGTTTTTTGCCCCCAGATCAGTTGCATATAATTATATATATCAGTACCAGTTTGAGCTTCTCTCTACATCCTTTGGCTTTTCTAGATCAGAAGGGGCTAAAAATAAATAAATAAAGGCACGTGTTGGAGGAATAAGAAGCTGAGCCCTCCCTCCAGTCCATCTGCCTTGGTCCAGGCCTCAGAGGGAAAGTAGAACTACTGGACCCGATTCCCTTCCCCACCGCCATTCCCTTCTCCTTCTGTGTTGTGTTTCTTTAGATGGTAAGCATGAAGGCAGGGATCAGTCTAATTAAATGATTGTATGTACAGTGCTGTGTAAATTTACAGCACTATATAAATAAAGGTTAATAAATGAAACTTTTATTATTTCTGTTTTGTTGTAACAGATTAACATGGTGTGATTTGTCACATAGCTCCAGTTCAGATGTAATGTTGGTGATTTGATAAACCTTGGTTCATCAAAATGAGGAAGGGGAAAACCATGCCTCAGATCAAACTGGAAAATATGGGAATTTACACTTGCGCAGTGTGTAACAGAGCCAACACAGTGTAGTGGTTTCAGTGGTGGACTACAACTCTAGAGACCAGGGTTCGAATCCCGTCTTGACCATGTAAACCCATTGGGTGACTTTGACCAAGTCACACTCTCTCAGCCTCAGAGGATTGCAATGGCAAACCCCCTCTGAAGAAACTTGCAAAGGAAACCCCATGATAGAGTTGCCTTACAGTCGCCATAAGTCAGAAATGATTTGAAGGCACATGACGACAACAACAAAGTGATTTAAAATCCTTAGTGTTGAAGCTGGAGTAAACCTGCCACCTCTCATCTCATTCACTGCCTTGCCTTGTGCCAGATCTGCACGACTTGGCAGTAGATAGGGGCCAAAGTAGGCTAAACTTCTTCAGGCTGCAGATACCGTATATACTCGACTATAAATCGACCTTATGTATAAGTCAAAGTCAGGTTTTGGGGCCAAAATGGTGGATTTTGATATGACCCCATGTATAAATCGAGGGTAAAATTTAGGGGCATGTGACAAAGGATCTATAGGATGAAGCAAAGGAAATGATGCCAAAGAACCTAACAAAATTCCAGCAGGCATAACTGTTTGAGCTCCTACTAAACACTGGATAGATGAAAGCAGAGGAAGGGGTCAGTGCTTTCAGGACAGATTACACTTTTGCCTTTCACCAAGGGATGGTTCCCTTTTTATAAGATTTAAAATACAGTCCCAATATTGACCCGTGGATAATTCGACTCAGGTTTTTTGGGTCAATTTTTTGACTAAAATTTCTAGACATATATATGAGTATATACAGTAGTGGCCTATTTTCCAGGTAAAGGTATAAATTAATGATTAAACTATTTTAACTATTTATTTATTTATAATATTAATATTAATTCCATCCTCCTCTGCCCAGCTCTCTCCTCAGGAGAAGGCCAAGTGGCAGAGGAGCCTTGTGGGGCGAACATTCGCCTGTCCTCTTCCCCCTCTGCCGTCACCTGGCCCTCTCCTCAAGAGAAAGTCAGGTTGTGAAGGAGCCTTGAAGTCTTTCCACATCCTCACAGGCCACTCAAAACTCTTTGGTGGGCTGCAAGCAGCCTGCAGGCCTTGTGGTGTGCAGGCCTGCCTTAGGCCACAATTCTCTTGGACTACAAATGGAGCATAATGATCTTTTAGCATTCTTCTGTTGGTGGTCTGTGCAGCATCCTTGAGACAGTGCTTGGGTTCAGCCCTGCCCTTTGACCACTTATTCACCAAAATGGTAAACCAAGTAAGTCCAGCTGCTGATAAATAGCCAGAGAAGAAACAGCCTTACCCCTCTTGCTTAAATCAATGGCTGAAGTTGTTTGGAAATCTGTGAAACAAATATACCTCAAATACGTATACAAGCCAAGCTACCACTTGGAGCCCTAAAGAAGCTCAATGGGACACTAATGTTTCTTTTCCACATATTAAGGACAGAAACAAAATTTGAAAGATGATTTTAAGATTGTTTCAACCATGCTATTCTTTTTTTAAATTTTATTTTAATGGTGGCCAGTGAAGAGACATTTGAAAGCAAGATCTGCAGTCAAACATATTGATTCAATGAAGGATAGACTTCCATTGCTCCTTTGGAAATTTGTGTTAAACTGGTGCTTTAGATATGTGGGGGTGGGGATGGGATTGTTCTATTTTAATTGTTGATGTTTTAATCTTATTGTACCCCGCCCCGAAAGCCTGTTCAGAGGGGCGGGCTAGAAATACAAATTATTATTATTATTAGATGTTTATTTCTGGAAAAATGTAAATAATCAGCTTGCACTGTTTTATAACCTTACTGCTGACTTCATTTCCAAACATGACAAGTTTTTAACTTTTAAATTGCATATTGATGTTTTTTATTGTGAATAAATATCCAGCACTTCACACTTACCTTCATGATCAGCTGAGCACAATTATTCTCTGATACCAAAAGTTGAAAACATTTTCAGAGCAATGTTGATGTAACACTTTATAAAACAAACAAGTAAAATGCCAAGTATTATTAAAAATACAATCAATACAAAGTGCAGAACAGCTGTCTTAATAAAAACATATGCATAGACACAAGTGGACTAAATTCAATAGCACCCTTGCAGTCACAATAGGATGTTCCTCCCTCTCTGTAGACCTCCACACCATCTGGACACTGGCTCCAGAAGTACATACTTCCCAACCCTTCGGCTTGTTTTAGGGCAGATGGTGGTGGAGGGCTGCATACATAGGGAGGAATTTAATCATTCTGCCAGTGGATCCTCTAGAATGCAATAATTTTGTGACCTGCATATATACTAGGTGCAAAGTATGTGCAGTATATCTTGTAAGAGCAATAAAATACTATATACAATTATTACCACATACACATTTCAGTCAAGACAGTGACCGAAATCCTGTATGAGGGATGTCGCTAGAACAAAGCCATGATCCGTTTCCTGATCTGGTTCTCTAAATCCCACCTTAAAAGCTAGGCAGCCACACCAGCCATAGGAGTTCTGCAGGGCTACAAGTGGGGCACTAAAGGGTGATACATCCAGCCCCCTCCAGGCATTAAGCCACAGTGTGGCAAGCAGCAGGGACCCCTTGATATAAATCCTTTCAATCCAAAGATGATAAGTTTTTGTAAACAGTTCTGAGACAGATGTGAGGTTCTGGCCAAGGTTATGTAGTTTTTGAGTGTGCAGTTGCAAAAGAGTTACATATTTCATACATCACTGAATTCATCAGTATTTTTTCTTTAAAGAAGGAGTACAGTTTTCATAATTTTTGCCTAGATGGTGTTATTTTTCCTAAATCGGTTGGAAAAAACACAAATGGGGGGAGGAGCCACTATTCTTTTTATGTGAGAGCACACCTCTCTAGGAATCTCCCGGTCTTCCAGTGCAACTCTGTGGTCAACATCTGCCAGAATTTGATCACAGAATCATGTTGCAGGATCTACAAATGTCCAGAGAGGTATTTTCTCTAGGAACTTGTAGGTTCACCAGCACAACTCTATGATCAACGTCTGGCAGAGTTGTGCTGGAGGGCCTAGAGATTCCTAGAGAGAACATAATCAAAACTGCAAATAATTAAATCTGCTAAGGTCAAAGCCACAAAGGTGGAGGGCCAACTTCATGATCTAAGATTAAAAAGTGACCTCTCATTCTGATCAACCCTATTTCTTTCTTTCCCTCTCTTCCCAACCATTGGCATTTTCTTAGAAATAAGCCAGACAATTTTGTTTGCTTCCTTTGTTGAAACCCAAATGCTATATAGAGCTTTGCCTAGGTTCTAGGAGCTTCTAAAGGAAATCCTGTGTCACCTTTAGAATTACTGCAATCAATCCAAAGCGTCCCGATTCTGTTTGAACTTCTTGCTTCATTAAAATGTGAAGCATATCTAATAATTGCATAGGATTGATTTTAAAATTTGCATTCATTCTCTAAGCCATTAAATGGAATGTTTGTTGTTGTTTTTTAAATCTAGACTACATGGGAGTTCTCCCTAAGAAATACGGTTTTTTTTTTACATTGTGTTCAAAATGTAAAAAACTGAATTCTTTATCAATTACCCTTGAATAGTTACCATTTCATGGTTCTATATTCACCATCTCCAACATGGATTAAAAATCTAATTGTTCTTTCCAAGAGATTAAGGAAGGGAACTGACTTGAAAGAGTGCCATAGATTAAAGTGTGTCTTTATACCAGGTACAGTATAGGCAAAGTGTTGCTTTCCAGATGTTGTTGGACTGCAATTCCCATCACCCTTCACCATCGCATATGCTGCTCACATGGGAGTTGAAGTCCAACATCATCTGCAGGCTGCACTCTGCCTGTGCCAACATAGGTTGTACTGTACCTAATTTCAGGATACTGAAAAATGTTCTTTTTAGGGATTCAATCCTAATAAGGCCAGAAATGAAGAAACTGAGGACATCCTGAGCATTCTTAGCATTATTTTCTGAGGGCTATTTAAAGTTTTCTTGGCTTATTGTCTTTTTTTATTTTTGAAGATGAGAAATAGTAAGATGAAGTGGTGTAATGTGTTTCCTGGCAAAATTGTGGTTTTGTTAAGGAAGTGAAGAACTGTTTAGAAATGACCAAAAGTACTCTGATAACCAAAAGAAGGGACTTACACTTCACCATCAAGCAAACTGAACTGATAAACCACCTCCTTTAAAAAAACAAAAAAAAACAAATGGTTTTCTAAAAAGGACGAGCAGTTGCTGGTATTTCAATAAATAGTTACAACAGTTTAATTGCTAATTTATAGAGAGAGAAAGAAGGCAGAAGGATGACATAATAAATGATCAAGACAGTAGGACTGGGCGAGTCCAATTGGGACTTTTAGGTTGCATCCGCCTTGGGCAAATAATCCAGTTTGATTGCTTTGGCATTCTGGGAATGGCCAGGTGCCATAGCAGTTAAAGCGTATCAAACTGGATTATTATTTCCCTAGTACGGATGCAGACTCTGTCACTGTTGCTCTTTGGGAAGCACTGCAGTGTCTCCTCCAGGCAAAGTGTTGCTCAGCTTTTTCACATCCTGAATTCCAGATGCATTTGATCATCACCTTCTTTCACCAAACAAAGGCCTTTGCTCTCCCATGGGACCAAAACCCATTGCTCTGTTCTGGGCCCCACAACAAACTCCAACTCCCAGAATTCCATAGCCTTGAGCCATGGCAGTTCAAGTGGGGCCAAACTGGGTTATTCCTCCACTTGAACTGCCATGGTGCTTTTGAAATTTGGTGGGAAAGGAAATATATTAAAAATGGCAGAGCTATAGAGGATGCATTTTGTTAGCTTTCTTTGAGTCGACCTCGACTCGTGGTGACCCTGCAGATAAGACACCTCCAAGACTCCCTTGTCTTCCACTGCTCTGTTTTTGTTGTTACTGTATTGATGTTCTGTGCCTCCAAATCATTTTTTTTTATTTATGGCAACCCTAAGGAGTTTTCTTGGCACAATTTATTCAGAGGGGTTTTTCCATTGCTCTCCTCTGAGGCTGGGAGAATGTGACTTGCCCAAGGTAACCCACTGGGTTTCCATGGCCAAGTAGGGAATTGGAACCCTGGTCTCCAGAATGCAATATTCAAACCATTACACCATGCGGGCTTAAATCCTGCAAACCCGTACTTGTCACCTCTTTGATTGGATCTAGCTATCAGGTGTATGGACTTCCACCTTTTTTACAACCTTCTTACCTTTCTTAGCATTATTGTCTTTTCCAGTGGGCCATGCCTTCTCTTGATGTGGCCAAAATATAACAGCCACAACTTGATCATCTTGGCTTCCAGGGAAATTTCAGACTTGACCTGATCAAGGACCCGTTTGTTTGTCTTTTGGGCTGGCCATGATATCCTCACCACTCTTCTCCAGTACCACATCTCAAAGGAGTTGATGTTCTTTCTGTAGGCTTTCTTCACTGTCCAGCTCTCAGATCCGTACATGGTGATAAGCAATATAATGGCTTGGATGATTCTAACTGTATATTCAGTGGGATTTGTTTTATGTATTTGTTTATTTCATTTTTACGCCACCTTTCTCCCAAAATGGGACCCAAGGCAGCTCACAACATAAAAACATTTGAAGAACTTACAGTAAGAATTTAAAAACAGTTAAAATCGTCTAATTAAAACAGTGTAAAATTAGCATTAAAACATACAAAAAGTTAAAACATAACTGAAACAAACACCCCGTCATAATAAAAGAGAAGCAGGGTGGGAAGCCTGGAGATGACTCCAGGCACTTATTGTTATTCCATACAGCAGAAATGAAGCAGTTTGACACCACTTTAATTGTCATGGTTCCATCCTGGGATTTGTAGTTTGCCGAGGTGTCCAGCCTGGGCTGTGAGAGTGCTCTGGTGCCTCATCCAACTACAGTTCCTGGATTCTGTAGGATCGAATCATGGGATGTTGTCAAACCGCTTTATTTCTGCAGTGTGGACACAACCTTTGCTTGTGTGAGAAAGGGCTTATCCGGGAATTTAGAGGTGCAAAATGGACCAACTGTAACAGCTAGTCAGGCAGAGTATTTGCCCTTGGAAGATACGGCCTGCGTCAGTGTCTCGCCACTGAAAAAGACATGCTTGTTGAGGATGCTGAAGACACATTAATGGTCTTACAGACTCACAAGGTGCTTGGGACCATCAAGGCTGTGACAGGAGGATTACAGTACAGTACTTATGAAAATGCTCTTTATCAGTAGTCAACTGATAACTGACTTGTTTGAATTAAGCAATGGAAAATAAAGCATTGATGATTCCAAGGGGCCTATGACAATAATCAGAATAGGGTTGGGCGACTGGTCTATATCCAGTCTGTATCCTACTTTGCCCCCCAGAAACTGGGATTCAAAGGGGCCCTTTTGAAGCCCTGGCAGAAACTTCCACCTTGTCCCACGCAGCAACAGTGAGCTGCCCTCAGCGTCTTCTTCTCTGGCCCCACTGGAGTCCAGGTTGTGGTTGAGGTGGTTGTTGTTGTCACATTATATACTACATATTCCCCACCACCTCCTCCTCCCTCAAAAGATGGGAACTCAAAGGGGTTCTCCTCCTCCATGGAATCTCACCTAAGTATCCCACACAGTCATGAAGAGCCACCTTGACCACTGTAATGCAGGTTACGGTGGTTATTTATTTATTTATAGCCTCTTTCCCCCCCTAAAAGTGGGACCTAAGGGGTCAATCTATCTATCTAATACATATTATATATTGTTATATAATATGAAATATAACATACTATCAATATTATGGTTAACATCCTGCTCACAGCGTGAGAACAAGGCTGCTGCGTCCACACTGGAGAAACGACCTGGTTTGGCCCCCCTTTAACTCTTGGTCTGGCTCAAGGCTATGGGATTCTGGGAGCTGGAGTTGGCTGTGGGCCCAGAAGCCAAAACCACTCAATCCTTTTTAAACTGAGGGCCTTTTGGGCAAAGCGGCCATGTTCTGCTTCTCTTCAGGGCTCCTAGGTCCCAGGCTGACCACTCGGCCCTCCCCCTTTCTCAGGACCCGTCCTCCATTTGGGAGGACTCTCTGTCCAAATGTCCCCAGGGGTGCCCTGGCTGAGTGCTGGGGAGGCTGCCTGGGGCCTGTAGCTTTGTTCTGGCAGGGAAGGGGAAGGGTCACTTCCCAGGATTCCCCGGCCCTGAGCCAGGGCAGTCCAAGCAGCCTCCAACTGGATTATTATTTCTGCCGGACGTCATGGGACTCCTCCCGGACCGGAAGCTGAAATGGAGGACGGGTCCTGGCCGAGGAGGAGGACCCGGGAACCTCCAGGAGAAGCAGGACATGTCCACCTCCGTCTGCGTGTCCTCCATTGGGTTTCTGAATTTGGTGTTTCTGGCTTTCATCTGGTGGTCACGCCGAATGTCCTCCGTTCGGTCCCTTCTCTTTCGCAAGGGAGGCCAAACCCAAAAAGAGTCCAAGCCAAGCCCCTCACGAAGGCTGCTGGGTCAAGTCTGGAGAAATAATCGTAATAATAATCATAACAATAATTAATAATAAATTTTATTTCTATTTCCTGCCTCTCCCACTGGATCGAGGCGGGATCTGAACAGTTCATAAAATGCATACATGCAGCCAATATAAAAACCTTAAAATCTCAAAGCCCTTAAAGAGCCCACGTTAACACAAGACAGTAATCCAGCCCTTGGCCCTAGTCAGTGACCTATGATTCCAATCGAGAGACCTTTAATAATCTTTTGTAGGAAATCTTTGCCTGGCTGAACTAAGGCCATGGGGTTCTGGGAGCTGGAGTTCACTGTTATTACTATTTCTCCAGCGCCAGCGTGGCTCCTGCCCTTCTTCCCTCCTCCTCGGAAGTCGGAGAGGGGGCGAGGCCGCGAAGCTTCCCCGCGCAGAGTTCCAGGCGGCCGGCAGAGCTCCGAGCCTGGGGCCGGTGCCGGGGGCGCCTCCGCGGGAGAGCCCCTCCGCCCCGAGCCCCGCCGGGCGAGAGTCGTGCGGTGGACTGTCTCGGCGAGGAGGAAGAGGCTGCTCTGGGGCCGAGCGGAGCCAGGAGGAGGCCAGCAGCGCGGCGGCGGGAGGGCCCTTTCCTCTCGTCCGCCGGTGCCGCCGCCGCTGCCCTTCCGAGGCCCCTCCGCGGTTGGCTCCCTCCCCCATCGGCGCCAGAGAGCCGCTCTTCCCCCCCTCAGCCGGCGGCGCTCCCTCTCTCCCTCCCTCTCCTTAAGCCGGAGGGGAGGAGGACCGCTCGCCTTTGCTGCCAATGTGGGCGGGAGGGGGCCGCCTGGGGCGGAGGGGCGAGGCGGGGGGTGCTCAAGCCCCCAAATATTCCCTTTCTTTCCATGGAAGGCCTCAGCCTCCCCGCTCCAGGCGGCACTCACTCCCAGCCGCGGCGCTCCCGGATCTCCTCCCCGGAGGCGAGAGCGCCGCCTTTCCTAGCCTTCCACCCGCTCCTCCTCCGGGGGGCTGCCCTCCCTCGCTCCCCTGGAAGGGACGGCAGCCGGGGGGGCCACGGCGGGAGAGAAGAAGGAAGGAAGGAAGGAAGGAAGGAAGGAAGGAGAGGGCTCCGGCGTCGTCGCGTGCTTCCCTCGGCCGCTTGGCCTGCAGCCCAGCTCGGTCCCGAGGCCTCGGCGGGGGCACTCGGAGGGGGAGAGGCGGCCCAGCCGGCCCGGGGCCCCCGCGCTCCCCTCCCGAACCCCGGGGCTGCCGGGCCTGACCGCCCCGATCCCTCAAGTCGGGGCACCCCCCCACCGCCGGGGGGGCACGGCTGGCGCCGGAGGTGTACCCCGGAGGCGCAGTGTTGGGCCGAGCCCTCGAGTGGGGCTCTGGGCCCTCCGTCGGGCTCCGCTCCCCGCCCGACCGCCCCCGCCCTTCCCCGGCCCTGCCGGGACCCTGGAAGCCGGCCCTGGCTCTGTCCCTCCGCCAGGCCGGAAGAAGAAGAAGAAGCAGCAGCCGGAAGCCGAGGGGCACGTGACCCCGGCCCCGCCCTCTCCTCTTCTCTCCCTCCGTCGCCTCGCTCGGGAGCACCGCACCGGCAGTCGCGAGAGGGCCTTCCTCCCATCCATCCGAGGACTGCGCTGCGGCAGCGGCAGCCGGGGGGGCGGAGGAGAGGAGGAACCGCGCAAGCAGCCCTGCACTCGCCCGCTTGAGCAGCCCCAGAGGCCCCCGGTGTGTGGCGCCGGCGCCTCTCGGGAGGGGGGTGTACTGCCGGTTTTTTTTTACAAATTTTTACATCCGGGTATTTCGTGACGTCGGGGGGGCGGGGCTTGTGACGTGGAAGGGAGGGGGAGGAAGAGGAGGATGTCCGCCTTCGTCCCTGTTGTCATCATTATCACCCTCTCCTCACGGAAGCCCCGCCCTCCCCGTGTGGAACCCGGATGTTGAACACAGAACGAGAGTGCACTGCTGGGGCGGGGCTTATGACGTGGAAGGGGAGGGTGATGGGAGGGGGTGCACGCGAGCTGAGCAACCCCGCCTAAGCTAAGCTCATATTCTTCATCCTTATCTTCACCCTCATCACGGAAGCCCCGCCCCCTTGTGTATGACCCGATGTTGACAACGTTAGATATATAGGGTTAGGGGCACAAGAACCCCAAGAATTATGTGAAAAAACCACAAACCACACAAGACCCAATGTTTTTTTTTCTCACAGCAACAGACACCTCTCTAGGAATAACCTCTAGGTCCTCCTCCAGGGCAACTCCATGGTCAACACCTGACAGACACCAACCATAGAACTGCTCTAGAGGAGCCTCTGAGGCCTAGTAGACAAGCTCTGGGTCCTCCTCTAGGGCAACTCCATGGTCGATGCCCGACAGACACCGGCCATAGAGCTGCCCTCTAGGAATCGGGTCTAGGTCCTCCTCTAGGGCAACTCTATGGCCAACTCCTGACGGACACTGACCAGAGAACTGCCCTGGAAGGGCCTGAGAGGCCTAGTAGATAGTAGTCATCTTGGAGGAGCCTCAGAGGCCTAGCAGACAGTAGTCTCTCTAGGAATCCACTTTAGGTCCTTCTCTAGGGCAACTCTAGGGTCAACGTCCTCTAGGTCACTGACTAGGGCCAAGGGCTGGATTTCTGTATTGTATTAACATGGGCTCCTTATTGGCTTTAAAACCAGGATTTTAAGGTTTTTATATTGGCTGGATGTATGCATTTTATGAACTGTTGGAAATAGAAATAAAAATTTTTATTATTACTATTATTATTATTTCTCCAGCCTGGATCCAGCAGCCTTCGTGAGGGGCTTGGCTTGGACTCTGTTTGGGTTTGGCCTCCCTTGCGAAAGAGAAGGGACTGAACGGAGGACATTTGGCGTGACCGCCAATGAAAGTCAGAAACGCTAAACTCAGAAACCCAATGGAGGACAGGCAGATGGAGGCAGACATGTCCTGCTTCTCCTGGAGGTTCCCGGGTCCTCCTCCTCAACCAGGACCCGTCCTCCATTTTAGCCTCCGGTCCGGGAGGAGTCCCACAACAACACCCTGCACAAAAAATAATCCAGTTGGAGGCTGCTTGGACTGCCCTGGCTCAGGGCCGGGGAATCCTGGGAAGTGACCCTTCCCCTTCCCTGCCAGAACAGAGGTACAGGCCCCAGGCAGCCTCCCCAGCACTCAACCAGGGCACCCCTGGGGACATTTGGACAGAGAGTCCTCCCAAATGGAGGACGGGTCCTGGGAAAGGGGGAGGGCCGAGTGGTCAGCCTGGGACCTAGGAGCCCTGAAGAGAAGCAGAACATGGCCGCTTTGCCCAAAAGGCCCTCAGTTTAAAAAGGATTGAGTGGTTTTGGCTTCTGGGCCCACAGCCAACTCCAGCTCCCAGAATCCCATAGCTTTGAGCCAGACCAAGAGTTAAAGGGGGGCCAAACCAGGTCGTTTCTCCAGTGTGGACGCAACAGCCTTGTTCTCACGCTGTGAGCAGGATGTTAACCATAATACTGATAGTATATTTATGGTATATTTCATATTATATAATATATAATTATATGTATTAGATAGATAGATTGACCCCTTAGGTCCCCCTTTTTTGGGGGAAACAGGGTATAAATCAATAAATAACCATCGTAACCTGCATTACAGTGGTCAAGGCAACTCTTTAAGACTGCGTGGGATACTTAGGCACGATTTCAATCAGGAGGAGAACCCCTTTGAGTCCCCATCTTTTGAGGGAGGAGGAGGTGGTGGGGAATATGTAGTATATAATGTGACAACAACAACCACCTCAACCACAACCTGGACTCCAGTGGGGCGAGAGAAGAAGACGCTGAGGGCGGCTCACTTGCTGCGTGGAACAAGGTGGAAGTTTCAGCCAGGGCTTCAAAAGGGCCCCTTTGAATCCCAGTTTCTGGGGGGCAAAGTAGGATACAGACTGGATATAGACCAGTCGCCCAACCCTATTCTGATTATTATCATAGGCCCCCTTGGAATCATCAATGCTTTATTTTCCATTGCTTAATTCAAACAAGTCAGTTATCAGTTGACTACTGATAAAGAGTATTTTCATAAGTACTGTACTGTAATCCTCCTGTCACAGCCTTGATGGTCCCAAGCGTCTTGTGAGTCTTTGTAAGACCATAAATGTGTCCTGTAGATCTTTAAACGGAGGCTGGATGGTCATTTGTTGGGGTGCTTTGATGTGTTGCTGCATGGCAGAAGGGTAGACTGGATGGCCTTTGTGGTCTCTTCCAACTCTATGAATCTATGATTTTAAAAGGAGCATGCAAAGGAAGAGCCCTCACTGAAACAGTCTTCTACCTGGCCTTTGACTGCTGCTCTAAACAAGTGCATCGTGGGGTTTGCTTTTGTTTAAAAACAACAACCACAATCCCCCTAAATCATGAGGGCTCAGATGTTCAGGTGAGAGCAATCATGGAGTAGTGGTTAGAATCTCACCATGGCAGTTAAAATGGTGTCAAACTGCATTGTTTTTAGTATAAGTGCACATTCATGAGACTCTTGAAGTGCCTTAAGCAATCCAGTGGATAGGTCCTGCCTAGGCCATAGAAACCCACTGGATAACCTTGGGCAAAGTCACACTCTCTCAGACTCAGGATGGCAATAGTAAAAATTGCTCTGAATAAAACCTGCCAAGAAATCCCTGTGAGAGGGTCACCATGTCACAAATGAGTTGAAGGCACAGAAGAAGAAGAAATCATGATCATCTGCCCAGGACGAGTACCATAATTTGGAGCAGGATTAAGCTGCATTGGTGCATATAGTGTCTATAGCAGTGTTTTGAGCTTTTCTTGGATCATGTCCTCCATTTTCCCCTTGAAGGTCCTCCATTTTATGGTGCCTGGTCCTCATTTCCAAGTTAGGACCAGATTGACCCGAGGTCCTCCTGTTCCAGGATACACCCTCCATTTCAACCTCCTTCTGTCCAGGAGGAATTCCATTATGCCCTCCATTTGGGGCAGGGCTGGGGAGTAGTGATGATTTTGGGGGTTACTCCTTGTCCTACTCCAGAGTAAGATCCCCCCCCCCTTAATGTTACCCCTGTTCCTATAAAAACCTCTTACTCCCTACTCCTCAGCCCTGGGGGAAAGCCCCAGTCGCTTTGCAAGGCTGGTGTGTATCTTTGCTTCCCATTCCCTTCCCCAGTGCAATATAAAAATAGTTTTTTGGTGTTTGCATGTACAATAGAAGAACAGGAATCAAGAGTAAGAAATATATTTGATTACTCATTATTCCTACTCCTACTACTGTAAAAATATCTCCTCTGCTCCTACTCTGCAGCCCTGCTGAGAAGTGTGCATTTACAGTTCTAGGGCTGCATGCACACTGGAGAAATAACCCTGTTTGGTCCCACTTGAACTTCCCTGGCTCAAGGCTATGGAATTTTGGGAGTTGGAGTTTGTTGTGGGGCCCATAACAGAGCAATGGGTTTTGGTCCCATGGGAGAGCAAAGGCCTTTGTTTGGTGAAAGAAGGTGATGATCAAATGCATCTGGAATTCAGGATGTGAAGAAGCTGAGCAACACTTTGCCTGGAGGAGACACTGCAGTGCTTCCCAAAGAGCAACAGTGATAGAGTCTGCATTCGCACTAGGGAAATAATCCAGTCTGATTCGCTTTAACTGCTATGGCGCCAGGCCATTCCCAGAATGCCACAGCCTGGTGCCATGGCAGTTAAAGAGCAATCAAACTGGATGCAAGGCGGATGCAACCTAAAAGTCCCAATTGGACTCGCCCAGTCCTGCTGTCTTGATCATTTATTATCTCATCCTTCTACCTTCTTTCTCTATAAATTAATAATTAAACTGTTGTAACTATTTATTTATATTATTAATATTAATTCCATCCTCCTCTGCCCAGCCCTCTCCTCAGGAGAAGGCCAAGCAGCAATGGAGCCTTGAGGGGCAAACATTGGCCTGTCCTCTACCTCCTCCTCCTCCGCCACCTGGCCCTTTCCTCAGGAGAAAGGTTGTGAAGGAGCCTTGAAGTCCTTCCACATCCTCAAACTCTTTGGTGGGTTGCAAGGAGCCTGCAGGCCTTGTGATGCGCAGGCCTGCCTTAGGCCACAATTCTCTTGGACTACAAATGGAGCATAATGATCTTTTAGCATTCTTCTGCTGGTGGTCTGTACAGCATACCTGAGATAGTGCCTGGGTTCAGCCCTGCCCTTTGACCACTTATTCACCCAAATGGTAAACCAAGTAAGTCCAGCTGCTGAGATGAATGTAAAGTTGAAATACCAGCAACTGCTTGTCCTTTTTAGAAAACCATTTGTTTTGTTTTATTTAAAAGGAGGTGGCTTATCAGTTCAGTTTGCTTGATGATGAAGTGCAAGTCCCTTCTTTCGGTTACCAGAGCACTTTAGGTCATTTCTAAACAGTTCTTCACTTCCTTAACAAAACCACAATTTTGCCAGGAAACACATTACACCACTTCATCTTACTGTTTCTCATCTTCAAAAATAAAAAAGACAATAAGCCAAGAAATCTTTAAATAGCCCTCAGAAAATAATGCTAAGAATGCTCAGGATGTCCTCAGTTTCTTCATTTCTGGCCTTATTAGGATTGAATCCCTAAAAAGAACATTTTTCAGTCTATATTAAAATTATGTACTACCTAAGTTGGCACGGGCAGAGTGCAGCCTCCAGATGTTGCTGAACTTAAAATCCCATGTGAACAGCATATGCGATGGTGAAGGGTGATGGGAACTGCAGTCCAACAACATCTGGAAAGCAACACTTTGCCCATACCTGGTATAAAGACACACTTTATGGCATTTGTTTAAGATAGTTCCCTGCCTTAATCTGTGGTGTGGCTTTTAAAATAGTTCCCTGCCTTTCCAATTCATGGAAGGAACAATTAGATTTTTAATCCATGTTGGAGACGGTGAATATAGAACTATGAAATGGTAACTATTCGAGAGTAATTGATAAAGAATTCAGTTTTTTACATTTTGAATACAATGTAATAAACTTTCAAATTTTAAAATCAATCCTATGCAGTTATTAAGGACATGATTCACATTTTTATGAAACAAAAGTTCAAACAGAATTGGGACACTTTGCATTGATTGTGGCAATTCTAAAGGCGACATAGGCTTTCCTTTAAAAGCTACTAGAACCTAGGCAAACCTCTGTATGGTATTTGGGCTTCAACAAAAGAAGCAAAGAAAATTGTCTTTTAGGCTGTATTTCTAAGAAAATACCAAAGGTGTGGGAGAGAGGAGAAAAAAAGGAATGGGGTTGATCAGAATGAGAAGTCATTTTTTAATCTTGGGTCATAAAGTTGGCCCTCCACATCTGTGGCTTTGACCTTTGCACATCTGATTATTTGCAGTTTTGATTAATATGTTCTCTCCAGGAATGTTTAGATCCTCCAGCGCAACTCCATGAGAAGCTGATCATAGAGTTGTGGTGGTGAACCCACAAGTACCTAGAGAAAACCCATGTCTAGGCATTTATAGATCCTCCAGCTTGATTCTATGACCAAATTCTGGCAGATGTTGCACAGAGTTGCACTGGAAGACCTGGAGATTCCTAGAGAAGTGTGCTCTCGGGTTAAAAGGATAGTTTTTTTTTCCTTTGTGGTTTTTCCAACTGATTTGGAACACCATCTAGGCAAAAATGCTGGAAAGAAAAAGTACTGATGAATTTACCCATGTATGAAACATGGAACTCTTTTGCAATTGCATGCTCAAAAACTACACAATCTTGGCCGGAACCTCGCAACTGCCTAGCTTTTACGGTGGGTTTTAGAGGACCACATCAGGAAACAGATCATAGCTTTGTTATAGCGACATCTCTCATACAGGATCTCAATCATTGTCCTGACTGAAATGTGTATGTGGTCACGTTAAGTGTTGTGTATACTATCAGAGTTAAGTAATACTATATTGTATATTGTATTTTATTGTTCTTACAAAATATACCGCACGCACTTTGCACCTAGTATAATGCAGGTCACAAAATTATTGCATTCTAGAGGATCTACTGGCAGAATGATGAAATCCCTCCCTCCCTCCCTCTGCAGCCCTCCACCACCATCTGCCCTAAAACAAGTCGAAGGGTTGGGAAGTATGTACTTCTGGAGCCAGTGTCCAGATGGTGTGGAGGTCTACAGAGAGGGAGGAACATCCTATTGTGACTGTAACGGTGCCATTGAATTTAGTCCACTTGTGTCTACGCATATGTTTTTATTAAGACAGCTGTTCTGCACTTTGTATTGATTGTACTTTTAATAATACTTGGCATTTTACTTGTTTATTTTATAACGTGTTACATCAATGACAAATTGCTCTGAAAATGTTTTCAATTTTTGGTATCAGAGAATAATTGTGCTCAGCTGATCATGAAGGTAAGTGTGAAGTGCTGGATATTTATTCAAAATAAAAAAAAACCAATATGCAATTTAAAAGTTAAAAACTTGCTGTGTTTGGAAATCAAGTCAGCAGTAAGGTTATAAAACAGTGCAAGCTGATTATTTACATTTTTTCCAGAAATAAACATCACATATCTAAAGCACCGGTTTAACACAAATTTCCAAAGGAGCAATGGAAGTCAATCCTTCATCGAATCAATATGTATACAGTTTGACTGCAGATCTTGCTTTCAAATGTCCCTGCACTGACCACCATTAAAATAAAATAAAATAAAAAAGAATTGCATGGTTGAAACAATCTTTCAATCATCTTTCAAAATTTGTTTCTGTCCTTAATATATGAAAAAGAACACTTGTGTCCCATTGAGTTTCTTGAGGACTCCAAGTGGTAGCTTTGCTTGTGTATTTGAGGTATATTTGTTTCACAGGTTTCCGCAAAAAGCTTACTGTTGACCACCACTTTTTGCTGCTTGGGTTCACTCTCCCACTTTCCAATGGCTTACTTTTCAGTCCTTCGGTGCTGACTCTTTAGTTCACCTCCCCTTCTTACTCTTGTGCTGTTAAGACTTCTAGGCTTCTGATATTGAGCTATGGCATTTTATAGTTAACATTTACATTTATTATGATGCTCAGAGCTACAGGAAAAATAGTAAATTCAACCACTTTTTCATATAGTAACAGATACTTCTGTATCTTTATCTAATATATAGAAACATCAGTACATTTATAAAAAAATAAATATCTTTTACAGTTACACCACCATTATATCAAACATATTGAGTCATGTGTGCACACAGTATTCATACTGCATCCATTTATGGATCTGTAATTTACTTTTTTTCCAGATCAGGGTTCAATATATTTCTTTAAGTTCATGAGATTACTATTTTTTCCTATACTGATAATGCTCATTCTGTTACTCTGAAGCACACCATTGCTTCCTATCTGCTTTTGCTTTCAGTATATACTGGAAGGTTTAATTAAACTGGCAAAAGAAATGAATGCACACTGTGAGTGCGAATGTGTCCCACAACACTAATCTTGTGACTCAAGGAGGAAAGTCAACCCTTACAGCATGATAAGCAGCAGCACAGGATTGTTCGGCAAGGATGTTTCCTCCTGTATTCAAGAGCTCTCCTCACTTCCCCTTTAGCTTCTCCAACATAGTCTTCAACATTTTGTACGTTGAGCTCAATGATATCAAAGGTGTCAGCCTGCTCTTCTACAAGCAAAGCTACCTGCATGAAAAGTTCATGGACTTCTCTTATCCGAGATTCCAGCTTCATCAACTCTTTGTGCCGTGTCTCTATCTCATTCAAGGCTGAACGAGCTCCCTTTGCATCAGACAGGAGGTTCTCAGAAAAAACATCCCACCTGCCCTGCTCAATAATGTCCTCTATCTGGTTCCCAGAGACATCCTTGCCCATGATCTCTAGCTGTCGCTGGATCCTGATCTTGCAGTTTTCTCGCTGGTTCATCTCAGTCTTATTGTAGTCAAACATGGCTTCCTGGAAAGCATGCATAAGATCAATGTAGTGGTCCTTTGACACACGGGCTATGATTGAGTTTGGGCCATATTTTGTTTCTGCATCCTCACTGAAATCTCTTAAAGCCTGAAGTTTTCTGTGGATATCTTCACCGCGGGCTTTGATGTCTTTAGCAATTGTGTTGGTATCACGTTTTATGCTACTGAAGCGGCGCATGGATGTAAGGAAGCGAGTGTTTTGTTTACCCAGTCGTCTGATGTCTTCCTTCAGGTGGTGGTTGCTTGTTCGGATTCCCTGAATGTCTTTGTAAAGACTTGCTAAGGCATAATCTGTCTCAAACAGAAGATTTTCATGAGATAATTGCACATTGACCTCAGCTGTAGGAGAATGTTGACTGTAAAGCCTAGCTAGCTCATGAAGCTCAAAGAGTCGGTCTCTCATTTTTGCTTCTGGGAAGAGAAAAGACAAATCAGTTAAAATAGTAAACTTCTTTTACCTGATTCATATTCCAAGTATCTATACTGAAACTTTTAAGTGAGCATGTCTGAGCATAGTAGTGTTCTTAACACTTTATTTACATGACTCTGTAAAGCCCATGCTATAATTCCAAACCCTTATTTATATGCAATTGCAAGAACAGAAAGGAAATATTTATATCATGAATTAGCCTTCAAATGCAGATCTTTATTCAAATAAAAGAGCAAACTGAAGTGCTGATTAATATCTAAACTTAAAAGTTTTCCATCCACTGATTCAAATGAGGCCTGAATTCAAAGCACCATTTCCAGCACGACTGTGGTTTAAGAGTTCAGCTTTAAAAACATCTTAATGATATTAGTTGCACTTAAGATTTTCCAGAACCTTATTCATTTTTGTGCTATTTTTATATTACTGAATAGCCCTAAACATCCCCATCTCTCTGCTTACCAAAATCAGATGGCGCAGATTTGTGCCCTTTATTAATTAAAGACAGAGAGATGTTTAAAAGTGCATACTTCAGATAAGTTTAATTCTGTGTAATGATTATAGGATATTGCTATGTATCCATCCTTCAAGGTTTGAGGAATATGTAGGCAGGCATCCTATTGGTGAATCAATGTAAATCTGACTTATGCCATCACTAGGTATGTTTTTAGTCATTGTAGAGATAAGAATTTGGCTCAGTCGACATAGCTACATGATACGTGTATGTGTACCAATGCTGGATCACAGCCATTATGTCATTTATTTATCCAATACGTTTTTAACCATCCATGCGTCTCAGGATAGTATATGGCTGTTTGCCCATTTTATCTTCACAATGATCTTCAAAAAAGGTTGGGTTATGAGAATAGTGACCAAACGTGTATCTTTGGTGAGCTTAGTGGCCAAGTGGGGATCTGAAGTAAGATTTTTTCTTTCTTAAGAGAATACTCTCTATGCTACCTACACTACTCTATACTGTTTTCTTGCCAACAGAGTAGAGGCTGGAAGACCAATGCTTCCATGTGGTAAGGGTCTGATATTACAGGGTCATAATGGCAAGTACAAATACCCATAACTCTGCATGAAGCCGAGCACAGAAATTCAGAGACTATTTTGTTAGAACACTGCATGGTTTTTTACCAGCCAAGAGCCAAGTATTGCCAATTGACTAATTACCTGACCTGACAATCAGAAGCATGCAACCATGCTGACTATACTTGAAGAGTTGTCCTACTGTCTTTAGAATACATATGTAGTTAATAGTTGCTACGTCACCATAAGTTGGAAACGACTTGAAAGCACACAACAACAATTACTTTGCTTTATTTCTTTTAAAAAGTAATGTCAGAATATATGATAATTAGAGGCTGATTCTCATACTCAAGCATTACAAGGAGATTAAATGTATAGTGAATTGGTCAAATTTATAGAATCTTTACTTAGCATTGCATTGAATTAGCAAATTTAGCAATTTTGTAAAATCACTGTTTCATCATTACAGCTCACTAATTAACACAATTATCAAATCTGCTAATCATTAAAAGTGTGTCTTTGATGGTTCTAATAAAGTGATTACATCAAAAAGATTTGACTAACAAAATATCTGACTGGTATTTTACCTACACATTGACCTGAACTCTTTGAACCAGAAGAAATACCCAGTCCTAGAGCTCTATACTCTGAGCAGTATGCCAAAGAGCAGCATTTTAAACATATGTATTTGCAGTAAAAAGCTAGTTTGTGTGGCAGGCTATAATGAAAGGCAACACTGATCATCTGAATTGCCCCCAAATTCTTAAATTAATGAGCAAAATATTAAAAGTATTCTACCTATGAAGGGATGATATGAGAGCAGGGTTCAAATCCCAGATCGGCCGTGAAAACCCACTGGGTAACCTTAGGCAAGTCACAGTCTTTCAGCCTCATAGGATGGAAATGACAAACCCCTCTGAAGAAACCTGGCAAGAAAACCCTGTGATAGGTTTGCCTTTGGGTTGCCATAATTCGAAAACAACTTGAAGGCACACAACACGCACGCCCCAATAACAGGTCCTTTAAGCATCACACTGGTTAGTGACATATTACTGTTTTCAGTGGGTGATTTTTCTATTTTTAAATGGAGATCATTTTTGTTGACTGACTTTTAATCTCTTTGTTACCAATCGGCTCATGGCCATTGGGGGCGAGGCTTGCTTTGGTAGCCTATAGACGCTTCCTCCTTACAATATCAAATAACATTTAGACTGCATGATTCTGATATTGTCATTCCCCACCCTGGTCTTTCAGAGACTGAATAAGCTGGGTTCTTTTTTTTACTACAACCCTCAAGGTCCCTGAACCAATAAAACTAGGGATTCTGGGAGTTATAGTCCAAAAAAGTAACTTGTCCATCTGTGGCATCTTTCATGTAATAGTTACAACATAGGTTTACAAACTGATGAGAAAAATGTCATAATAAGACTGCAACCACAAAATACTTCTTAACATTCCTGTTTAGTAAATTGATTCAGGCAAGGATAGGATAGGCTAGCTGGCTTTAAGTGTATCACATGCTTTAAATCCTATTTCTCATGTTACACACTTTAAATCAACATAATTCAAAATATCCAAAATAACTTATCATAACATATATAATTCTGTTGATAAAAGTGGAGATCTACAGTGTAACCAGCCACAGGGCCTAGCAGGTTGGAGAAGTGGTAGACCTGCTTCTTTCTTCTTAAAAAGTCCTCAAATGAGGGAGGGAAGGTATTAGGATATGGAAGTGGCTAGGATTACTGGACCAAACCTTGAGGCCTTATTATCTTTAACGGTTGGGGAGATGCTGGGAATAAGAGAGCATTTCTTCCTTCACTGCTTGCCCATTTCTCTTCCCGTTTGGCTCTCTCAGGTTACTTCAGGCTTAGGTGAGTCCACTATTCGATTCCCTATTATGTGGTGATTTTATATACTGGTTTGTATATATATCTAGTTTGTATATCTAGTTTAAATAAACCACTTTTTCCTATGTCAGGAAATCATGGCAAACTGTAGCTAGTTTAATACATCTCTTTTCTATCTCCTAATGTATATGGAAGGAAGAGAGGGCAACCCCAGAACTCCACGTTCACTACAGCTCATTTACGCAGGAAGACACAGTGGTTTCCCATTACAGCTGTGCCATATGATATCTGAATCCCTCATGGAAAGTGCTGTAGTTTATAAATATGGTAGAACTGTCTGTTGTGAAGAATTAAAGATGCTTTTGTTGTGAACCTATGTTATGAACATAAAAACTAGTTCCAGCAACAGCAGAAGATTTGAGAACTAATGTCTAGAATGTACAATTTTAGATTGCAAGTAATGTGAAAGCTCACATGGTTGGATGTTTTTGTACAGACAGAAAGAGAAACAGAGATACCATGAAGAATTCTAGCCTACACATTTCCTTGTGGTGTTCATTTTTTTGGATGTAGGAATATTTTTGTATGGAGGAGTACTCATTCATCCACAAATTCAGCCTAGACAATGAAGAAATAGAAATAGTAAGAGTTCCTGTACCTTGGATCAAACATTGACCAGAATGACTGCAGTCAAGAAATCAGAAGACTAGGAATGGGGAGGATAGCTATTAAAGAACTAGAAAAGGTCCTCAAGAGTAAAGACGTACAACTAAGCACAAAAGTCAGACTTGTATAAGCAATTGTGGTCCCCATTGCCATGTATGGATGTGAGAGTTGAACAATTAAGAAAACGGGGGAAAAAAGAGGGGTGAGAAAATTCATTTGGGATGTGGTGCTGGAGAGGAGTGCTGAGGATATCGTGGACACTCAAAAAGACAAACAAAGGGGTCATAGAACAGATTAAGCCTGAGAGCTCCCTGGAAGCCAAGATGACTTAACTGAGACCGTCATACATTGGCCATGTCATGAGAAGACATGGCTCATTAGAAAAGACCATAATGCTAGGAATGGTGAAAGGAAAGAGAAAGAGAGGAAGACCACACATTAGATGGATGGACTCCATCAAGGGAGGCCATGAGCATGAATCTGAGGGAACAGGACAGTAGTTGAGGATAGGGAGAACTTTAGATGTCTCATCCACAGCGGAGCCATGAATCAGGTACTTGAGGGTAGTTAAAAACAACAACAAAGCACTCATTCTTAAGAGTATCACCTGCAGTCTAAAATTATGCAATCAAGACAAGGACTATCACTTCTGCTCTGTGAGAAACTGGCCTTGGTATCTGCCTAGTTCTCCAGTTTCCCAATAACAGTCATCAACCCTCACATTTTTTTCAAATTTCGCTTTCAAACACAACATGAAAAACATGGTCATTTGAGCACCAGCAACACAACTATTCTCTGTTGTCAGATGCTGTATCACATACCTCAGTGAATCACGGGAGCAGCAATATTCTTAGAGCATAACACTATAAGTATCTATGTACATTTGTAATCCTGTTTCTCAACAAAATGGTTGTAATCCAGTCATCATAACAAATCATGGATAGTCATGACAGGAATTAACCTAGCCTCTACTCAGGCTTGCATACTTCCCACACACTTCTTCTTTTCTCACACAGACATGGGGATTGGTTAGGAAGTTTTCACTTCCATTTTTGAAAACAGCATTACTTGTTATAACATGTGAATTTGGCAAACTGTGGTTCTTTGTGCTCTCTGTGATTCACACAATTGGGTTATCTGCATGTGCAGAGTGTATGGTTGAGAAGCTTCTAGAATAGTTACATGAACTTTTGGGTTTTCTCTCAGCTCTATCCCTTGCTGTTCTCACTGGCTTCTTTTAACAAACCACGGTTAGGATTAAACACAATTTGACTGAACTGCTAAACTATGTTTAATCTAAAACGGTAGGTGTATAACCTTACAGCTGTTCTAGAGGAAGGAAGGAAGTATGGAAGGCTGGGTTCCTTCCCACCTTGATAAACCATTTAAATTTATTTTAAAAAATTATTTATTATGTCATAAACGTATTATGACTTCTGAGTGCAATCAGTATGAATTCTGAAGCAAATTCAGAATGCATATTTAATTTAAATTGCAATCCTATACATGTCTACACAGAAGCAAATACCACTGAAATCAATGGCGCTTACCCCCAGAAGTGTATATAGAACTGCTGCTTTAACCATGGCTTCACAAATTCTCATGTTGAAAACTCTTCCCTCTGATTCTCTTCACACACAGCTGAAGGCTGAAGCAGCACAAGAAACTCATAGTTTTCTTACTTTCTGCAACATATGGCAGGAAATGAAACAGGATTCTGCTCTCTTCTTCTCAACTCCATCCACAGATATGGACAGATAGATCACTTGGGGGGAAGGAAGAGAGGCTGGTACAAACCAGAAATAATGGCTGGTTAGTGGGCTATTTGGACTACCATGTGTTCAGGCTTTGGATGGCATTGTTTATATTGAATTTTTTGATGACACCAGGACTAGTCAGACAGGAATCACTAGCTATTAACAGCTGCTACCTTGGATTATGTGAAGACAAGGTTCAGATATTAGGAGTCCTGTCTGACTTGTTCTTAAGTGTACCTTTAGGGCCAACCATTCGTCATTTTCTACATCTCCTAGCGCTCATGGAGATAACCACTGTGCATCCTGGGGCGGGGTGGGGGCTTGAGAAATTTGCTTTGTGCAGGGCTATGTGTTAACTTTGCCACAGCTGTGGTTTTTAGCACTGAAATCCTCTGTCTTTTCAAGCCCATTTTGCAGTACCAGGGCCCCAGTCACAAACTCTTCCTACTATGAGCACTTGAAAATATAGGAGGCCCTATTTAAAGATCAGGCTTGCCTAAATACTCTAAAAGCACCATATCCCATTCTGATCTTGGTAGCTAAGCAGTTAGTGCTTGGATGGGAGACTGCCAATGTACGCTATATTTCAGAGGAAGGAACTGGCCAAACCACCTCTTGAGTATTCCTTGTCTAAGAAAACACTACGAAATTCATGGGCTTGCCATAAGTCGACAGGTGACTTGAAGGCACACGCACACCACACACACACACTCATAGATCTCCTAGGTCACTTCCAGTTTGTTTCAGCTTTGGTGTGTCAACATGAGTACTGACAGCCCATAGTCTGAGCAGGAGCAGTATGTAACTCTGCCACTGCAAGATGAACCCTGAGCAGCCCAAGAGATGCCATTAACAGGGATAATCTGACAATTTGTGTCTCTCTCAGAGGATACTGAACACACTGGAATGATAAAAATAATGAAGAAAGGGTCGTTAATTTGAAGAATGGAGAATGTTAAGTATTTCATTCTGCTCTGTGAAGTACTGTAGTTATATTTGTGCTGTTATCAATCAATCAAATCTATCCCGCAACAGAAAACTAAAAATACTTATGCTAAAAAAAACAAGTGAATATAAAGGTACACTATTGACTGGTCTTATTTTTAGGGGCTAGTACCAAGATACTGTCACAGTGATTAATTTTAGTAAATCCTGAATTTACATATATTACTATTGGAATGCAAGTCATAAGACATATCTTGTACATTTCCATGTTAACAAGCTGTTGACTCATTTAAGCTAATTATGCAGGTTACTAAGCACCACGCTTTATATTCAAAGTACTATAACTGCATTATCTAACTACTAACCACATCATTCCTATAAGGCATATTCTATCGGGTGATTAGAAATCTCATGATGAAAACACTCACGAGTGCTAATTGCATTATGAAATTAAGGTCATTATATGGGAACTAACAAAGTTCCTTTCATTACTAATCAGAAGTTCCCAGGGTATCTCAAATTCATTTTTATACCTCACATTTTCCATGATGTGCAAGCATATACAAGACACTAAAATGCCAATATTACCAATAAATAAGGCAGTATAAAGTAAAATAAATGTGTGTACAATGTGACAAATATATTAAAAGGATTGTAAAAAAAAAAAAGCTGTCAAGTTGAAAAACCACTCAGTTGGATTCCTTTTTAATGGACATTTTTTCATCGAGAAAAAAAAAGTTACACTGAGGTTGTATTTCAAACTTGTTAACATAGAATGGAAATCATGTGGCTCTTCATATGCTCTTGGAGTGCAATTCCCAGCATTCTTCATCACTGAATATGCTAGCTATGATAGCGAGGACATGTAGTTCAACAACATCTGAAGGACATGACACTCCTCCCTCTGTCAACAGAACAAAACTATGCATATTTGCTGAAAAAGTACTGTAAATCCCTTTGAGTTTATTGGGGTTTATGTTAGCCAGCGTAGCATAGTGGTTTGAGTGTTGAACTCTGGAGACCAGGGTTTGATTCCCTGCTCAGCCATGAAACTCTGGATGACCTTGGGCAAATCACATACTCTCAGCCTCAAGGGAAGGCAATGGCAAGCTTTCCTGTGTTGATTTTTAACTGCTTTGCCTGATGAAGAAGCCAGTGGAGCTTCAAAAGCATCAAGTATTTTGTGTATTTTGGTTGGCCCCATAAAGGTATTGCTGTTTTGTGGGTTTTGGATGTTACTGTATTTTGCTTCATGCTCAACGCTACTATCCCCAGATATATTTTCTCACTAATTAAGTTTCTAGTACTGCTCTTAGTTTCCCAGTAGTTAACAGCATTTGGACAACAAGTTGTTGCTGTTTTGTCTGGAGATCACTAAGGACCAGAATGGGAGAAACATTCATTTCCATTATTATCAGGAAATCCCTAGATATCAGAGGGTCTTAAATAACACCATCCATGTGCACTGATGTGTGTGGAGACTGTACATGTAATCTTGTCTTTCCAGATAACATCAGATGTGACCCTATGGGCTTCAAAGCTTGTGCAGCCTTGTTCTAGCACAGTGGAGCAACTGGTGAAAGCCCCCCCCCCCCCAACTCATACATGAGTCTAGAAAAGCCCTTAAGGCTGTAATAACATAAACACATTTATCTTGAAGTCAGTCCCACTGTACTCAATAGGATTTCCCTCTGAATAGGCAAATATAGGATTACATATAGTAAATGGTACATACAATTCACAAATATTTAGGATAACTACAAACAACACAATGGAGGCCTATGGAGGTCTGTATATGAAAGAAGCAACCAAACCACCATCTGAATTACATTCTAGCATCTGAAACAACAGCAAGGAAATATATTTCACAGTTTTACATGTAAAAACGAAGGTGCAGAGAGCTATAACATTATGAAATTGCTGCACTGGGAAATGTAGGTTTGCATGGATTCTTGCACCCTGTGTTTCATTCTATAAAAGGAGGGTGGAAATCTTTTGAGATGGCTGAAAGGTTACTGAGGAAAGAAGAGGCACAAAGTTCTCCTTCCAAACACCCCATTCCAAGGAAGATCTTTAGATCCAAGATGCTGTACGTTGCACAATCTCCAGAGACTGCAGTGTGTTATGTATACATTGCTCACAGACACACACTGCAGAACACTGTGAGATTCCTGTTAACTAATATCAGCCTCTCTGGTATCAAGGATGCGGGCAGATTTGGTCCTCACTACAACAGCATCCCTAGTAACAGTGTTTTGTTGCTGTTGTCCTCATTCTTGTTGTTGTGTGCCTTCAAGTCCTTTGGACCTATGGTGACCCTAAGGTGACCCTATCATGAGGTTTCTTTGGCAAGATTTGTTCAGAGGAAGTTTGCTATTGCCTTCCTCTGAGATGGAGAGCGACTTGGCCAAGGTCACCCTCTTCATACAAAACATTTTTAGGTTAGAAAGTAAAGGAGTTTCCTCACAAACACAACTGACTTTAAGGCAGAGGCCCCAAGGAGATGCTAAGAAACCAATATTTTGCATGCAAAGGGATTTTTCAGCACCTTTGAGATGGCTATGTCTCTGAATTATATGAATTCTGTTTTTGGGTTTGTTTGTTTTTTAAATTAAGACCATCATCTGTAATCATGTAGGGTGAGGTATTTCCTTAGGTTGCTTATTTTAGGTATAATAAAAAGGCAGCAAATGGTTATTGATTTCATTTATTATTGCCATAGGCAGGTGGGATTCTATGCTTGATGTGCCAAAAAAATGTAATTGACTTTGGTACTGTAGCTGTGGATGGCAGCCTTTGCAGCACTGTCTCAACTCTTTCTTGGGCTGGCCCTGTCGGTCATGTAGCACCAGTGGAAGCATCTAGCTTGTGCAACTAACTTCACTCTCTCACGGGTCACAGGAAACAAGCAGAAAACTTAGAAAAATTACAGCAAGAGATTACTCAACCTTAATGTTTTCTTTAATGCTAGATACACTAAAATCCATGAAACAGTGATACATTTATTGGACCAACCAAAGTGCACAATATACATGTTGCAAGCTTTTGAAGCTCCTCTGACTTCTTCATCAGGCAAAGGGGGTAAAAATCATACCAGGGTGGTGGTGGTGGTTTGAAAATGTTGCTCACAGGCCTGCATTTTGCAAGAGATACCCTTCCATACCATCTGAACTAAGAACAAAAACAGCAAAAATGAGGCCTATGACTAACATCTTCAATTTTTTCTCCTGTATGGTTTTTAACACCTTGCCTGATGAAGATGCTAGTACAGCTTCAAAAGCTTGCAACATGTATATTGCACATTTTGGTTGAGCCAATAAAGGTATCACTTTGGTGGATTTTTGATGTTATTGGATTTCCTATATGGCCAGCACGGCTACCCCTGGATGAATGCTAATTACAATGTTTCCTTTCAACTATGTCACCGTCTGAAAGACCAGAACTGATCATTCATGTATTCTTTAAATTCTGGATTCTTAATATACACACGTGTATGATTTTCCCTCATACCTATTTAGTCTATATATTATACAATATTGTCAATTGTAAGGAATGTTCCCTACACAAACCTAGTAGATCTTCACTGCTTCCCTACCAAGCTAGCTGATTGGCTAAATGAAGTTTACTACTACATTTCTTGCATTACATCTTTTCCACCAACCAGCTAGATCTCCTTGCATCCCCCTCCATACAAACACCATCGCTGTCCCCTCCACAATTTTTATGCATGTCACTATACCATGTCTCAATATGTAGCTTGAAGTAGTTAATTTTTTAGTTCTCAGAGACTCGTCACTTGTGAATCTCATGAGGATCAATGAAAGCTTGAGTCATTTGAATACTGAAGGCATAAATTGTTGTGTACTTTCAAATTATTTTTGACTTATGGAGACCATAAGGCAAACCCATCCTGGGGTTTTCTTGGCAAGATTTAAGGGGTTTGCCTTTGTCTTCCTTTGAGGCTGAGTATGTTTTACTTGACCAAGGTCACCTAGTGGGTTTCTATAGCTGAGTGAATTCAAACCCTGTTGTCCAGATTCACAGTCCAATGGCCAAACCACTACACTGGATCTATGATGGTTCCTAAGACATAGTTAGGCTACACTTGAAATGGCAGCATGGTGTCATGGTTTGAGTGTTAGACTATGGAGGTTATCATACAGGGCAAAGGACATCCTCATCCCGTCCTTTCCCCACCCTTATCGCATGATTGTGCGAAAGACTTTCAAAAGATGTCAGACTTATCCTGCATTGTCCTGTCTGTGAAGTGGAATTCTCCTGTCATTTTGTATTAATGCAAGTTTTCATTGTTCAAAAGTAACAGGACATTTCCACTTACAGGCAGAATAATGACAAGATAAGCATGACATCATTTGAAAGTCTTTCACGAAATTGCGCAAAAAGAACAGGAGTGATCCCGTCCTTTGTCGTCCCCCCCCCCAATAATCTCTGGAGATCAGGGTTCAGTTCCCACCTCAGCCATGAAACCAACTAAACTTTGGGTGCATCACACCCTCTCAGCCTCAGGGGATAGCAATAGCAAAGCCCTTATGAAGAAACATGCCAAGAAAACCCCATTATAGGGTCGCCATAAGATTTGAAGGCACACAAGATAAATTATAGGACACAAATTATACCTCAGTCTACACACAGAAGCCTGAGTTTTACTTGTAATCTCACCTACAATAAAAGCATTCAACTATAAAATAGTAAAGCAACACTTACTATTGTAAATCCCATTAATTCAATGGGTCTACACTAATTAGTGTAGCACTAATTAGGCCAAAGTGAAACCAGCTTTGAGCCAGGAATGGGCATTTGGACTTAAATCTAAATTAAAAACCAGTGTTGAAAACATAATACATTTCCTTTGTTTTTAAACTTCTTGTAAGGTTATAAAAGACTGCTTAACTAGTTTATCATCACTGATGCATATATCCATCTTTATATAGTCATAAAGTAATTTTCTCCCACTGTTATATTATACAACAATATAATTCGTTGTTATTCTTTGCTTTCAAGCCTTCCTGACTTATGATGACCCTATCACAGGATTTTCTTGACAAGAGTTGCTTAGAGTGGATTTGCCATGTAGTCCTCTGAGGCTGAGAAAATGTGTCTTGGCCAAGGTCACCGAGTGGGTTTCATGGCCATGCAAGCATCAGCCAGAGCAGACATATACACTGTAGAAACAATGCAGTGTGACAACACTTTAAGTGCTGAAGCCCCATCCTATGGAATCCTAGGATTTGTAGTTTTACAAGGTCTTTAGCCTTCTCTGCCAAAGAGTGCCGGTGCTTTACAAAACCACGCATCCCAGGATTCTGTAGGATGGACCCATAGCAGTTGAAGTGGTGTCAAATTGCATTATTTCTACAGTGTAGGTACACCCCTAGTCTGACATTCCAACCTTTACATCACGCAGGCTCCCACATTTTCTCTAGCATTGCAATATCCCTTTTTAAGAGACAGCAATTGCACATACCGTATTTTCTTCAGTGCTACAAAACTGACACAGCTCACAACAAAGTGGGCATAAGACTGTCGCAATGAAAGTAACGGTGCCATCTGTCCACAATGGGTGGGTGCGGAGTACTTAGTTAAGAGGAGTCATGTTAGTGCCAGGCTTTACCAAACTGGAGTGGTTTTGATGGTGGACAGCAGATGGACACCCATCACCAGTGGTCAAAAACTCCAGTCCTATATACAATATGACTTGGGGTGACATCCTCACACACTTTATGTCATTGGGAGAAATAATAATTGTAATTATAATCATAATCATAACAACTGCATTATTATTATTAACAGCAACAAATGTAGCCAGAGACGTAGGACACAGTGACCGGCCTGGATCTAATCAGAATCATCTGGAGCCTTAAATAAGCCAATTTCCATATATTGACTACACACACACACATATATATATTCATTTTTCAATATATGAATACATTTATTATTTACACTTATAGTGAGCACTGGACTGGGACTCTAGAGACCAGGGTTCCAATCCCAGCTCAGTCATGGAAACCCACTGGGTGACCTTGGGCAAGTCACACTCTCTCAGCCTCAGAGGATGGCCATAGCAAACCCCCTCTGAAGAAACATGCCTAGACCACCCCATGATAGGGCTGCCTTAGGGTCACCATGAAACGACTTGGAAGGCACACAACAACAACAACAACAACAAATCCCACTGACCCCCTTCCTCCAGCCCAAACAAACTCCAACTCCCAGAATTCCATAGCCTTGAGCCAGAAAAGAGAGTTAAAGCGGTGCCAAACCGGGTTATGTCTCCAGTGTGGATGCTGCCTCATTCAAACCCTGAAGGCACTCACCTTAGCCAGGGGCGGGAAGGACCAAGGGCGCAGCCAGCCTCTCCAAAGACTCTCTAAGACTACTAGGGAAGCTGCTGCATGGCTGAGTCTCTCTCTCTCTGGACCCGCCTGGCCCCGATGCTGCCCACCCCTGGCCACGCCCCCTCCTCTCCTCCTCGCAGCCCATTGGCCCCCTGTAAAGGGAGAGAACGCGGGAAACTTAGTTAGAGGGGAACTCCCTGGCCTGGAATCTCCTTCCCTCGGTGACGTCAGGGCATTCCTGGGAGGTTTCCCTGGAGCCTCATCATCAGAGTGTGCCTTTCAAGGAGGACCTTCAAGGGATCAAAGGAATGGAGGACAGGCCCCAATGAGAGCTTAAAATACACTCACAGAAATAACATCCGAGCAATGATGCCTTTATGTTGGGCCAACCCAAATGCACAGTGATACATCTTGCAAGCTTTCGAAGTCACACTGGCAAGCAGGAGAAAGACATGGAAGATGTTAGTCACAGGCCTGCATTTTGTCCTCACTTCAAAAGAGGGCGGAGAAGGCACCACAAAAGTTTTATTTATTTATTTATTATAAAATAGAGGGCCTTAAAGAAAAATAGAGGACATGTCCCAAATAAAAGCTCAAAAAACACTCCTGGAAACATAAACTGATGCTTCTTAATCATGCTCAGGGTGACCAGATTGTCCTCAATTCTAAGGAGGAGGAGAAGGCACTGCAAAACTGAGGACCTTCCAGGAAGATGGAGGACATAAAAGCTCAACATATTCTCATAGAAATGTAAATTCGTGCTTCTTAAGTCATGCTCAGAGTGACCAGAAGCCCTCCCTGCAAAGGAGGAGGTCAAGAAGGCACTGCAAAATGAAGGACCTCCAAGACAAAGAGGGACAAAATGCACTCGTAGAAATATAAATTTTCATATAAGCGTAAATATAAATATGAAACTCATAGAAATATAACTATAAATCCATACTTCTTATGTAGAGAGATCTCGTAGCACCTTTGAGACTAATTGAAAAAAAGAAGTTGGCAGCATGAACTTTCATAAACTTCAATCTACTTCCTCAGATGCATCTGTGTGTGTGTGCCTTTAAGTCACCTGTTGACTCATGGTGACCCCATGAATTTTCATAAGGTTTTCTTAGGCAAGGAATACTCAGAGGTGGTTTGGCCCGTTCCCTCCTGTGAAATATAGCACACCTACACCATATGTCCTTCCCTTGCCCTCAAACACCCTGTTGGATTTCAGAAAATCTGGCAACTCCAAGATATTTTAGAAACCCTTTCGGACTACATTTATCAGAATCTTCCAGCCGGTGCAGGCACAACCCACAAAAGCATAAGAAGCTGCCAAAAATGCACACAGGACCTACTCTTTTTACACCTGTTGCTTCTGTATTTAAAGAAGCTGTTCCACAGGGCCATTTTGCTGCCTGAGGCAGTCGCAAATGACACCCCACCCCATCCTGTGCTTATGTTGCATAGAATTAAAAGCCACCCAAGTTATTTTGGCTCGTGGGGCAGGAAATCCTTCAAGCACCTTTCTTCATCTCTAACAATAAAGGTGCAGTGGCCTCAGATTAAACAACTAACAAATTTGCTGCCCTTTAAGGACATCCAAATATCCCAAGCGTCTTACTGCACTATGTCGCTATAGCATCATAGTGACGCATTGGTGCCCACAGTGATTGTACCTTACTACATAATTTAATTGGTGTCCTGGTGTCATATAACATATCAATAGCACCATTGAAAAGTTGCATTTTTTTTCCAAGCAGGAAATAATCTGTTAATGGCACCACCACTACCCCGCTTCTCTCTACCATACCGTAACCTTCACGCTTCTTTCCATTGAAACTCTATTAGTAGTTTGGACGTGGGCTAGATGTCTATGAGGCTAGACTATCTCTCTCTCTTGAAGATTTCCCAGATCTGTGCAGGGAACCCACAGACTACTTTAGGTGCTTGGGTAGGAAAGACAACTTTTGTGGCATGTTTAATTTAATTAAAAAACCCTCCTATTATGCCATCGTAACATCATAATATGATAGCACCTTAAAGTTTTAGCATCATAACAGCTTCATGGAACTTTCCACCAGCACAAGCCATGGCTACTCTTGCATTGTTTTCTACAAGTTTTTTCCCCTAAGCATTCATGCCAGGCCAATACAGACCTACGCTGGAGGATGCAAGAGTGCCCTGTCTCACAAAAGGCAAAACACAGTCACACATTTAACAGAAAGAAATGGCACAGTTGAAAAGTAAAGGCAGTTTCATCTACAAAAATGGGAAGAAATGACAGATCACTATGTGGCCACCTTCTTTTGCTGTCTGGCCTCTCACAAGAAAAGGTCTCTTCCATCACCAAGTATCAGGATGTCATTCTGTTATGGCACTATGAAGGCAAAAAGCAAAACAAAAATGGACTATTTATAAAATGAGGTGCAGGATAGAGGGGGGGTCTATGACACCAGTACTGTGAAAGAGAAATAAATTTGTGGAGAGTGCTAATGGCAAAACTACTGCAGAAAGGCAGCAAGGTGCAGTACACAGTTCATCTGTAATCAGCAGCCCTACTGGAAATGGCTGGAGCAGGTTAAGGAAGTATAAAGGAACAGTGTGGTAAAGCCCTAAGAAAGCTGCCTCCTCTACCTAATGGCAGGGCCAGCCCTCACAGGGTCCAACAAAAGCATCTAAACTTTAAAATTGGGCTGCTGGTATATTTCTTTTTAAACAGTCGTAACAAAGAATAAAAAGAAATTAAGCGGAAGACACCAAAAGGCCTCAGTCCAAGCCTCTGCTGTTAAAAGGCTTAGGTAACAGGCGATAGGGGACTCAGTGGCTTAGTGTTTAAAAAGATGACTCTGATTCTGACGATTGCAAGATCAATAGGTCGGCAGTTCGAGTCCCAAGTGCCGTGTGACAGAATGAGCTCCCATCACTAGCCCCTGCTTCTCCCAACCTATCAGTTCGAAAGGCTTGTAAAAGTGCAAGTAGATAAATAGGTACCACTTTAGTGGGAAGGCAACGTGCATGAACAAATTACTCTTCAGTTGACAGTGGAAGCACTTCACACTGGAAGCCTGCTTGGCTTCACCTGGGAGATAATTCCACATGATAAAAACAGTGATGGGGAAGGTGTCTTCTGTACCACAAGCAAATGCACTAAGCTGAAGTATGGAAAGCAGTGCTTTCTCCTCAGACCATAAAGATCAAGAGCAGACTGAGATATGTGTGTTTGGTTTTCTTTTTAAAATGTCATTTAAAAAAAACAGCTGTGGCATGTGCTGGGGCTTTTAAAATGTTGTCTTCAGTCTTCACCCTGATCTTATGCAGGCTAACTCACATATATACCTTTCAACTTGCCAGTGACAGTCCCAATTAATCCTTTGTCTTCCCCCATTTTAATCTGCTTTTAAAATGTAAAGTTTCTCTCTTCTCTTTCCACTTCCCCCCATGTTCTCAGTTTACTTCAGCTGCTGCAACACTGAGTTCAAAGTGCAAAGGTAGTTTGCACTCAGTTAATGGGAGGAGGGGAATAGAGGAGAGGAAAAGAAAGCAGTGGAGGGGCTGAATTTAGCCCTTCTCAGTAGGTTAAGGCAAAAGCAAACCACTTGCAACTTCTGCTGGCTTGTGTGTTTGTGCCAGTTTTAATCTATGAAATGCTGGAGGATATGCAGAGTTTATTTCCAACGCCTACAATTCCACACACATTTACTTGGAGGTAAGATCTATCAACTTAGTTGGGAGTAAACATGATTTCTGCAGCTGTGGTTAAGATCAAGCTGTCAGTTTTTAAATTACTGCACCACACTTTACATCTTCCTAAAGGAAGGGCATTTTCTAACACCACTTTTCCTTCTCACTTTTAAGATGTGGTTATATCCCCATTGGCAGAATAACCCACTTAACTATTCTAGGAAGTAAGTGTAGTCCTTTGGTTTTAGGGTGGTGATACGGCTTGTTAACCTGCAGCTGAGCTGATTCTCTCACCCACTCCTTGGGCTCATTCCCACTAGGGTTTAAAGCGAATTACTGATTGGTTTATATGTCCGTCGTTCCCACTTGAAACGCAACTGTGCTCAGTTTCAAACATGATGAAAATGCAAAAGAACCATATTTTCCTGACTCTAGTTTTTGGATGGTTCTTTTGAAAAGACACAAATCTGAACCGTGTTCAACAAGTGGAAATGACAGGTTGGATTCATGGGGTGGCGGGCTGCGCTATCTCTTGCCATCTTCTCTCAGCAAGCCCTGGGTGTTCTGGTGCCGTTCAGGCACAGCCATGGGGCAACATCTTGGACAGCTCCTCTCCTGCGGTGCTCCCAAGGCTGGGAGTTGAGAGGCTTTCCTCCTTGGAGAGAGAGCCAAAGCAAGCCAGGAGCCTCACCAGAGTCCTTGGAGCATGGCTTTGTCTTCTCTTCCTTCCTCTGCCTTTCCCACCTCTACCATGGAAACTCATTGGATGCCCCTGGGCAAGTCACACTCTCTCAGCTGTCGGGGATGAAGAGGAGGAGGGCCCAGGAACACTCTAGCCAGGCTCCCCGGTTGAGGCTGCCAAAGGCGAGTCTGGGTCAGGTGCTGGAGAGGCCCAGATCGGGGCCTGGGAATGCTCTCACCTTCAGGGAGCACTGTGGTCAGGCTTCCTGGTTGAGGCAGCCAAGGGTGGGTTGGGGCAAGGAAGGAGAGAGGAAGACAGAGTGCCATCTGCTGCTGCCATGGACGGGAAGGCGAGGGGCGCAATGGAGGGCAGCCCATCTGGAAGAGGTGGTGGAGGAGCCTCTGGGGCCCAAGCCTTTCTGCCACCCCTCCTCTACTGTTGTTGTTGTCATGTGCCTTCAAGTCTGTTGTGGAGTTTTCTTGGCAAGGATTGTTCAGAAGGAGTTTGCCTTTTCTTTCCTCCTCCTCTCTCCATGGCAGCCATTCATCCTCTCCCACCCTCAAGTGTGAATGACAAAGGGGAGTAAAAGGGGAATAAATGGCCTTGGAGAGATTCGATCACAAAATAACCAGGTTTCCACACCGGGTTATTTTGTAGTGGGATGAGCCCTTAGTGACCTACCCTGTGCTTGGGAGATTCTTCTTTTCCTCCTTGATTACGCAAACTTTGAAAGAACAAGGCATTTGCTTTTTACAGATCATAAGAGGAGTTCTTGAATTGTGTTTTGTTGGGTTTCCCCTCAGTTGAGTAGTGGGCATTTGTTTTTTACTGTAAACTTTTTGCTGTAAACTTCCCTTGGAATGCCCTGAAAGGGAAAATGGCTTTGCAACCAGTTCCAGTTTTGAAACAGAGATGAAGAGAAACTCATGGTTCTAATTCAGGAAGCTTGGCTTTATCTCTGAAGGAAACTTACAGACAGGACCATTATAGATACAGGTCAGTCAGGAGAAGCAGTTAAAAAGGAAGTAATTAAGTTAGAACAGAAGTTGTGGAGTGATTAAAGACCAGGAACGGGGAATGAAACAGTGAAGTATTGAAATTACCTGATGGAAGGGCGTATCTGGCAGTGTGACTATTTTTGGGATAGGGCAATGTGGATTTTGGGGGTAGAAGTGAGCATTGATCTTTGGCATTTAAAAGGTTGATCACGAATAGCTAGATTGATGTGAGGGGCTCTATTCTCTTCAGAGTTTTTAGGAAGGTTTTTGAGATACTGGATTTGGTCTTTATCACATCAAGGAGGCTAGCAATTAAATTGTCATTACATCATGCTAATAGCATGATCAGGGGCAAGATTATCACACCTCTTCATGCTTATCCCGTTTGTGTCTCATCTGTAAACAGTAATGGATGCATCATTGGATAATAATAGGAGTTATCAGGATTATCAGGACAAACCCCATTCATCCTGGGGTTGTCCTGATCCAGTCACTGTTTTTGTATTCCTAAAGTTAAAGCCATCAACCAATCCAGAATGCCATTGACAATTCCTTGAAAATAACATCAAGCTTTTGTTACCTTGCAAGATAGCCCATCCCCAGAGGCTTATTTTCAGGTATAAATATTAGTCCCAGAAAACTAGCTTCTCTGCACACAGTACACATACAATTGTTCCAGGCTGCATTCCATGTATGTTGTGTGTGTGTGTGTGATTGCACTCTGCATTTTTCTAAATAAACTTCTCTTAATACAGAAGGGCTTTCTAGATTGGCAAAAAGAAGTGTGTTCATGCCTGCATGAAACTCTAGCCTTTAGATGAGAAAAAGGGAAAGTGTGCCATGAAAATGCTTTTTTTGCATTTTAGGGGAGAAGAAGCGCCTTTAAAAAGGTGCTGGCTTTCCCAGCTTCTTTTTTAAAAACTGTGGAACAGCGCAGCTCCATCTAAAGGTTGTGGTGCAGCTGCTAAGCATTAAGGAAAAGGCAACTTCATGTCACACTTTCCTGCCAATCTAGAAAGCCCTAGAGAGCTTGGCTGGAGCCCTTCTCAGTTATTTCTGGTATACACAGGTGCCAACAATTCTAAAAATTACCCAGACTTTTGCATAGCTAATTTCCCCAACATTTAAAGTAATGCTGACATACTAGGTAGGGACCTGTAGTCCCCCTACTTTTCTTAGGGTAACAGACCCCACTTCCAGAGCAATGGCTACTGGTAGATGTGTACTGGAACATCTCTAACATACACACACATCTGTTTTTTAAATCAATATAGTGCTGTTAATGTCTACAGGAGATAAGCCCCTTGAACTGGAGGGGGTGTTTGCTTGTCTCTGTTTAAATTCTGGTTAGAATATCTGACCCTGTAAGTGTAACTTGTTCAGCAGGAATGCCTTTGTCATGGGTTTATTTATCACTGATCACTGTAAAAGAGTGATTAGCTGACTGACGGCTCATCTCAAGACTTTAGAGCACATTCCTAGCTAATTGCATGTGAGGATTATTACGTTCAAAGTTAAATACTTTCATGCATCGATGAGCAAAGTCTTGAAGAAATGTGGGATTTACTTGTCCAAACTTAGCTGCAGTTCTTCTGATTACATATCATGAAACCCATATGAAGGACAGAAGTGGTTAAAAATCATTACCAAAAACAAACCAAAACATTTTACGCTAATAGCCAGATGATACTTCAAGGGAATCTGCAAGAAATCATGTGACAAGTATGGAGTTATGTAATTTTTGTTGTGAAACTATCTTATCTCACTGGTGATGAACAGAGCAGGTGAGGATGTTCATGCTATGTCATACTGAAGATCTATCAAGGCCACCTTTCTGTCTTTAACAAAGGTGACAACCTTGTTGTTGCCTCGCTAAAGAGTCCTTCAGATGTTTCTGGATTACAGTTCTTTCCAGCTCCCTGGTATATTTCATACAATTTAAAGTGCTGGTTATGAACTATAAAACATATACAGTTTGGGTCTAAGCTATCTGGTGGACCATATTTTCCTATATGAGCCAGCCCATTTTTGAAATCTTCAAGGCAGCTTCTTCTCTCAATCCCACCATTTTCACAGGTGTGGCTTAGGGGGAACGTGTAACACGACATAACAGGGTTTATTCCTGCTCTGGGAAGGCTAAGTAAAGCTAAGAGTCTCTTCCCAGGGAGGCTAACTGGCTTCCTTTCTGCTGCATTTTTCATTGGCAAGTGAAGACTTTTTATTCAAGCAGGATTTTGAGAAATGATAGCTTTACATGAAATGGCTTTTTAATTGTGCTGTACTGCTTTTATATTTGATTTAAATTAATGTTTTAAATGGTTTTAATTTTGTTGATAGTTCAATACTACAATATTTTAATCACAGTGTTTTGTGGGGTTTTTTTTAACCATATGTGGTTTTTATGTATATATATATATTATTTATTTTGCAGTGTGCTTTGAGTCCCAGCTTGAGACTCAAACTGGGGGTATAAATAAAGTGGTTGTTGATGGTATAGTTCCATCATAGTCTGTTTAAAGCCATCTATGCAGTAGTTTTAAGTTACGTGTACATTTGTCTTAAAGTGGTTGTGCCGAGTTCCTCTGAATAATCTTGCACACCTATCATGGGAGTTAATAACTTTGCTGAATGCAAACCAATTCATATAATCCATGAGTCCATTAATTATTTAACAGAGCATTGGCTTCCTCCTGCTCATATATTGTTTTCCCTGCTTCAGATTTTATTTTGTAAAGATGAACCACAGCAACATTTGGTTGCCTTTTTCAGTACTTTCTCCAGCTCTTCTCTAAAGAGAAAAAAAGCTGCATTTTGATTACAGGAAGGCAGGTCATGAGGGGGAAAAACAAAAGCAGAAATTCAGTTACAAGAGTAATACGTATTGCATATTTCTCACTTGTTAGTGTGGTGGGAAATTCCAGAGACAGTGTTGCTGGGGGTTTAGGTTAATTTGGATGTGGGGGAGGGAAGAGAAAGAGCAAACCCACTGGAAACTAAAGACACATTTTCTTACCATGAAATATGGCAATGCATAAAAGCAAGCAATGAGCAACCTTCCAAGGAAGCAAATCTGTTATTACTACTCTCTCTTCCCCTATACTGAAAAAAAAGTGTGAGATAGAGAGTTAAGTAGGAACCTCTTTCTCCAACATTATAACTCTAGTCCAAATTGAGGATCTTCTGAAGTGGCTTTGAAATGAAGAAGTCGCTGGAGTCATTTAAGATAAATCCAGAATTAAAGATACAATTTGCAATAATAAATGCAAGGCAAAATTGTAACACTAACACCTTGTTCATATAGTCTGTATGGTATGGTCAGCCAGTGTGGTGTACTCTGGAGACCAGGTTTTGAATCCCTGCTCAGCCATAGAAACCTACTGGTTGCACACTCTCAGCCTCAGAGGAAGGCAATGGAAATGATTTGAAGGCACACAACAGCACAGTCAGCTAGACTGGTGAGAACAAGCAAGGACCTCATCTTTGTGGAACTCCTTTCCACAGCTATACATTTGGCCTCTTATTTAAAATGACCCAGAAACACCTTGTTTCACACCATTTTAAACTATTGTTGGTCTAGATTATTAAACTGGTTGCTTCTTTTCCTCTGTATAGATCTTGAATTGATATATTGTGTTTTCTGTGGATTCCTACACTGGCACAGTTTTCTATTCTTGATGCATTTTTACTATGGAGATTATCAGACAGGAGAAAAAAACTGTGAGCAAAATGTGTACTCCCGGCAAAGTTGCATGATTATGCTGAAGATTTTCAGACACATTGTACTTATCCAGGACATTCATGGGGAATTCTCGGAAATGGTATGTTGCTGGAGCATTCCTGGATTTTCATGGGTTAACTCCTAGATAAGTGAAGTGTTGTATGAAAATCTTCAGTGTAATTGTGCGACTTTGCCCAGACTATGCCTTTTTCTTCCCCATTTTCCCCCCATCTTCTATGTTTTTAGGATCCTATGTTGTGTTAATTTTTAACACATCTTGGTGCATGTCATTTTAAAATGATATTCTTTGTATTCCATTTCTAAAACAATTAGCTATTTCAGGAATGCTTTGATTGTGTATTCCAGCCAATGGCCTTTGTGGTCTCTTTCAACTCTGTGATTCTTTTTACGTGGCACATCATCCAGAGATATTTCATGAAGAAAGGTAATATGATTTTAATAAATAAAGACTGTAACTAAACAACAAATAACATTGACAAACATATGTCCTGAAAGTTGGCATAACAACTCGTATTTAAACAAATAAAACCCAAGTGCTTCAAGGGAACTGTAAATGTGGCATGAGAAACAAATATTTTAAAAGCTCCTATGCATCCAAAATGCTCATCCAGGGAGGTGGTTTCCTGCTATCTCTCTGAGTGATTAATGGCATCTCCTGGGAGCCAGTCATTTCTGTATCAGGTCTGAGCAGATTATTCAGTCACTCCTGACCCTAGAGAAACATCAAGGTTACCCAGTCACAGAGGCAGCTGCCTATTGCTTCTCTTTATGAGCCACTGCTTTGAGTCTATTTCCTCCTTATCAAGAGGAAGCCTTCCGGAACACAGAATATTGCTATGAAATATTTGTCCATCTCACCCAGTCTTGTCTGGACTGGTTGGCAGCAAGCCTCCAGGATCTTTCATCCCACTCTTTACCTTGTTTTTCTAACCAGAGGCTGCATTTCTATGCATTCTATGATTTGCACTGCACAAATGATACAGTTTGACACCACTTTAACTGCAGTGGCTCAATGCTATGGCATTCTGGGAATTGTAGTTTGTTGTGGCACCAGAGTGCTGCTCTAACAGGCAGCGAGGTTGGCAGGAGGGTTGCACATCTCAACTCAGGGAGAGGGGGAACTTAGCACCTGGCACTGTCTGATGGGAGTGGTGGTTTGAGGCATCTGGCTGGGTGGAGCTGCTGCAAAAGTGGTGGCAGTGGCCGTGGCATCCTCCTACTCTTTCATGCCTCACATTCTTCTGCAGGACCAGAAGAGGATCCTTGGGGGAAGGTTCGGGCCCATTCCCACCCCTATCTTGGCTCCGGGGGCAGGGGAAGATAACCAAGTCCAGATTCCTCCCTTCACCAGAAGCTCTCACTCACCTGAGCTATGAAGTGGCTGCCCACCTGTCTGGAGGTGGCACCATGAGTTACTACACTGTAGTAACTCTACCCCTAGTGATACCATTGAAGACCTAAGGTCTTTGTATAGCTACTCCGATTACATGCAGGAGCACATGGTGTCACCCCTAACAAGCCAGAATTCTCCTGAATTCTAGGTTGCTGTCATATCTACATGCAGCCACAGTAATATATGGAATGGACAATTCTTACTATCAGACTAATATAAAAATATTTGAAAAGGTAAATATGATGCATGTTTCAGGTGTGAGCATTTTGAGAAGAAGTGAGTTAGAAATGGAATTGGGGAAAAAAATCGAGAACTAGATTTCTTCTTCGTGGTCTCTGCGAATCATACAAATGGGTTCTCTGCGCCTGCGCAGTCGAATTCGGAACTTTCTGGAATCACTGGGCAGAAAAGCGGCTTGCAACTTTTTGCAACTTTTTGGCGGTAGCCCCTCCCCTCCTCTATATAAGCCCTGTTCCCGCTCTTTTCCTCAGTTCCTTTTTTTCCGCCGCGTAGGCTACTCTAAAGGAACAGTGTGGAATCGCTTGGCTTGTCTCTCTTGGTTTTCTCGATCTTCGGCTTGCTTCTCGACTACTCTCCTTCGTCTGTGACTCGGCTATTGTTTGACCTCTCGGCTTGACTGACTTCGATTTTGGATCCCGATTTGGACTTGATGTCTCCGGCTCCATTTAAGCACTGCGCTGTTTGTGGGGCCAAGGTCCCTCACACGGACCCCCACTCCAAGTGCTTGATCTGCCTGGGCGAGGCCCACGACACCCAGAGCTGTGCCCTCTGCAGATCGCTGACGTCGCAGGCGAGGAAGAACCGTGCCTCTCGGCTGAAATCCTACCTTCTCGACCGGGCTTTGGCCCCTCAGGAGATCCTGCCTTCGGCTTCGGTTCCGGCTTCGGTCTCCAAAGCACCCGTTCCGGCCTCCAAGATGTCTCAGGAGAAGGTGACTGTTGTTTCCCCTGTTGGTCCCTCCAAGTCCTCCCGGGACGCGGAGACTCACCCCGCCGAGAAATTGGCTAAGAAGACGGGTGAGAAATCTAAGTCCTCCAAGAAGGACAAGCCCAGGCAGGGCAAGGACCACAGGGATGAGAATCGGAGAAAGAAGGTGAAAACTCCTTCTCAGGGCATGGCAGAGGGCTCTTCCTCTCTGAAGGAATCCACTTCTAAAGCCCCTGCCAAGAGGAAGCATTCCACCGAGGGGGTATCCCTCCGGAAAAAGCGCTCCTCTGAGGGTGAGACCCTCCAGAAGAAGGCCCGCTCCGATTCCGACGTGGGAACCGAGCTGCCACGTGCGTCGACACCGAGGGATGTTCCCGCCACGGAAATTCCCGCTGTCGAAAGACCCGCCTCCGTACCGGCCGCTTCCGTACCGACAGAGGCCTCGCCTCGCTCCCAGGCCGCCCGTCGCGAGACATCGGTGCCGCGCAGCCTGACGCCCGCCCAGCGCTCCCCGCAGCTGAGCCAGAGGTCTCGTAGGTCGCCGACCCCTATGGCCGAGACCGAGGACGAGCCGGAATACTATTATGATAGCGAGTCCGGCAAGTACTTTGTGGCGGTCGACCCTTCTACGCTAGATAGACCGCGAGGCAAGCGCTGGCGCCCACTTGATGTGTCTGCCAGAGTGGGTGAGGAAGTCCAGGTTTCGGCACCGGCGAAGGTCGTTGAGGAGGACGCCGTTCGCGGAGAGGCAGCAACCCAGACTGCCTACTCCCCTTCCAGTGCGGTACTCTGTGGAGGGCCCAGCTCCGACTCGGACGTGGAGTTCGACACCGAAGGTTCGGTCCCATCTCCGATCGATACCGACACCGAGGAAAAGGGGCCGGTTCGGCAGGCCTTTTACCAACCAGGTCCAGTGTCTCCTACTGATAACGTGCATACCTTTGGGGAGCACGTTATCAAGATGGCGAATGCTTTGGAGCTCCAGGTGTCTCGGTCCGAGGAGGAGGCCCTCGACCCGGTCGAGAAACGTGTTCAGGGCTCGGCACCAACATTGGCAGCCATCCCATTCCTGCCGTCCTTGGAGAAGATCGCCAAGAGGTCGTGGCAGAATCCAGCATCAACCCCGTCGACCTCGAGGAAGATCGACTCCACTTACAAGATCTCTCCATCATCGGCAGAGTGGCTCCATTCACACCCGCCTCAGAATTCGGCAATTGTCGAGGGGTCACAGAAGGTCTTCACCCCAAAGACCTCCCCGTCTCCTTCGGACCGCGAGGGCAAGAAGATAGACGGGATTTCGAAGAAGATCTTCGAGGCCTCAGCCCTGGGACTGCGGGTGTCGAACTATAATGCCTGCATGGGGGCCTACATCCAATACCTGGCAGAGAGGATGTCACCCCTGCTGGCTGACCTCCCTCAGGAAAAGGCTCCTGCTGCAAACCAACTCCGGGAGGAGGTACACTCGGTTGCAGGCCTTCTTATTACCTCGGCTCGACACACGGCGGACTGTTCGGCCAAGTCCATGGCTTCCAGTGTGGCCCTCCGGAGACATGCCTGGCTTCGGGCTTCGGACCTAACCCCGCAGGCGAAGGCCGCTATAGAGGACATGCCGTTCGATGGCGAAGGGCTCTTTGCCAAGGACACCGACGAGCGGCTGAACTTCAAGTACCGCATGAAGTCAGCCGCAAAGAAGCACGGCATGTCCGCTCCTCAGCAGGCCTTCTCCAGGAGGCGCTTCGGGACCAGACCACCCTTCGGACAGTCGCAGAGGCCATTTGAACAGGAGAGGCAGTACCGTCGCCAGGACACCAGGCAGAGGTTCTCCTCTCCCTCCTCATCTTCATCTGGGAGACGTCTTCAGTCCCGGTACCGAAGACCGCTCCCGAGGAAGCCCGGACCTGATTCGGGTAAGAAGGGACAGTGAAGGTCTCCAGCGTACTCCGTTGTCTCCCCGTCTCGTCCCTTCTTTTTGGATCTGTTAAGGCCTTTCTATAACATCTGGGCCCAAATCACCACCGACTCCTGGGCGCTGACTATTATATCCAAAGGATATGCCCTCGAGTTCGAAGAGCTCCCGCCTACGGGAGCCCTCCTGTCTACGGATCCCTCACCTTCCCTCCTCGACGAAGTACGCACTCTGCTGGACAAAGGGGCCATCTACCCCCTGGACCCGGACCTGGCCCACCGGGCGTTCTTTTCTAGATACTTTACGGTACCGAAACCGGATGGAGGCCTCCGTCCCATACTGGACCTTCGGGACCTTAACAGTTTTTTGGTTTACAAGAAGTTCCGGATGGTAACTCTTGCTTCCATTTTGCCATTATTGTCGCAGGGACTTTGGTTTGCGACGCTGGACCTCAAGGACGCCTACTTCCAGGTCTCCATTCGAGAGGGACACAGACGGTTCCTCTCCTTTGCCATCGGGACGGAGATGTACCACTACAACGTCCTGCCCTTCGGTCTCGCCACGGCGCCGAGAGTCTTCACCAAGTGCATGGCTCCGGTAGTCGCCTACCTGCACCAGCGAGGGTCAAGAGTCTTCCCCTACCTAGACGATTGGCTCTTCGCGGCAGACTCCAAAGAGGCCCTTTGCCTTTCGCCGTCTCCCTGCTCCAGTCTCTCGGCCTGGTACTGAACCTCGAGAAGTCCCACTTGACCCCCGTCACCAGGATCAAGTTCATCGGGGCCATCCTCGACTCAGAAAGTTGCATCGCATCCCTGCCCGAGGACCGTTTCCTGTCCCTTTCCAAGGCCGTCCGGCATTGCTGTGCCAGCAGACGGGTGCGGGCTCGAGAAGTCCAGGTAGCGCTGGGCCATATGGCCTCGACCACCTTCGTCACCCCGTGGTCCAGGCTCCGGTTTCGGCCCCTGCAGTCGTGGTTCCTCTCCGTCTTCGACCCGTCGGCCGATCCTGCAAGCAAGTGGCTCACGGTACCGAGGCCCGTCGCTCGTTCCCTGTTCTGGTGGCTCGACTCCCAGAACGTCTGCGCCGGCATGCCGTTCGTCTCTCCGGACCCGCAGGTGGTCCTCACCACAGACGCATCCAGGGACGGTTGGGGGGCCCACACAATGGGTCTCACCATAAGGGGCAAGTGGCAAGCGTGTCACCAAGATCTCCACATCAACGCCCTGGAGATGCTAGCTGTCGAGAAGGCCTTGAAGGCTTTCGAATCCGAGCTTTGCGAAAGGGTAGTGCAGCTCCTGACGGACAATACCACGGTTATGTACTACCTGAACAAACAAGGCGGAACCAGGTCTCCAACTTTACTGGAGATAACTCTTCGGATTTGGCACTGGTGCATCCCGAGAAAGATCTTCCTGCAGGCAGTGCACCTTCCCGGGGAGGAAAACGTCTTGGCGGACCAGCTCAGCAGGTCACATTCGCAGTGCCACGAGTGGACTCTCCACCCCGACGTGATCGCGGACCTCTTCTCCAGATGGGGCACCCCGCAGATAGACCTCTTCGCGTCGGAGACCAACGCACACTGCAGCCGGTTTTGCTCCCGGGATCGGTCCCGACGCTCGCTGGGGGATGCCTTTCTCCACAGCTGGACGGGGGAATTCCTGTATGCCTTCCCTCCGTTCCCGCTCATCACGAGGGTCGTCTCCAAGATGTCGAGAGACCGGACGGACGCCATCCTGATCACCCCTTGGTGGCCCAGGCAGCCGTGGTTTCCGTCCCTTCTTCACCTGTCGCGGAATCGGTTCCTCAGGATCGAGCCCAGACCGGACCTGCTCACTCTACAGGAGGGTCGAGTTTGTCATCCGGACATCGAGGACCTTCCTCTCGTGGCGTGGCGACTCCGGCCTTAGCGGACCTCCCGGCGGTGGTGAGGCGTGTGATCCTGGCGGCCCACAAACCGGCTACCAAAAGGTCCTACTCCTGCAAGTGGCAGAGATTCCTCCGCTTCCTGGACTCGAGAGGCCTCTCTCCGTCCAGGGTATCGACACCGACGGTGCTGGAGTTCCTGATGACGCTGGTGGAGTCGGGGCTGTGCCTTAACTCCATCAAGTGTTATTTGTCTGCTATTTGTTCCCATTTCCAGTTTGATGGGAAACCTTCCTTTTTCAAGGACCCCTTGGTAAAGGGGTTTTTGAAGGGCTTTAACAACCTCCATCCGCCGGCCGCGGTACCGGCACCTGCCTGGAGCCTTGAGGTTGTTTTGTCTCGTCTTGGTACCAAGCCCTTTGAACCCATGGCTACCACTGATCTGAGGCTGCTGACTTGGAAAACAGCCTTTCTGGTAGCCATTACCTCTGCCCGCCGTGCTGGCGAGCTCTGTGCCTTACGGAGGGACCAACCTTTCCTTCGGTTTCACAAGGATAAGGTGGTCCTCCGTACCGACATTACCTTTTTGCCTAAGGTAGTGTCTGCTTTTCACATGTGCCAAGACATTGTGCTCCCGACCCTGGCCCCGAACCCGACCACCGACACCGAACGCCGTCTGCATCTGTTGGACGTTCGGAGGGCTTTGGCCTTCTATTTGGACAGAACTTCGGGTTCGAGCCGCTCTGACAGACTGTTTCAGTGCTACTCAGAGCCTAAGAAGGGACTACCTGTGACTGCTCAGAGGTTTTCTAAATGGGTGGCCGGTACCATCCACCTCTGTTATGAACTGTCGGGTAGAACTCCTCCGGCCAGGGTCAGGGCACATGCAACTAGGGCGGTAGCGACATCCTCCGCTTTTTTGACTGGGATTCCGCTGGAGGATGTCTGTAAGGCTGCTGTCTGGTCCCAACCTATGACTTTTATAAAACATTACCGGTTGGACACCAGGGCAAGGACAGATGCAGCCTTCGGCAGAGCAGTGCTACTGTCTGGTTTACACTAATGTCAAGTTCTGTACTATGCCATGTTCTGTACTATGCCATGTTGAGTTTACATTGCATTATGGTTGCATATGACACATTGCACTAACTGTTGCACTGTTTGCCTTTTTACTTGATTTCCTTTGCATCCAGGATTGGGTGTTATGGTGTCTTTCTGATTGCATTTATACACCATGTACATAGTTTACTCTCTGAGTATTTGGTTTATGTTCTGCTCTGTGAGCAGCATTGCACTATGGTTGTTTTGTTCTATAATTCATACAAGAATCACACAAGGGTTGGTTCAATTTGACAATTTTTATTGTGAATCAATAAATGTTTTTTGGTTCACTTCACAACTGTTGTCATGACACTCCCTCCGCCGCTTACCTAAGCTTGCTAGTCTAACCCATTTGTATGATTCGCAGAGACCACGAAGAAGAAGGACAGGTTGCTTACCTGTAACAGTATTTCTTCGAGTGGTCATCTGCGAATACATACAAATCCCACCCTTCCTCCCCTCAGTGTCCTGCTCAACATTGTTCAGCTCCTCCGTCGCTTGCGGCGGAAAAATTTCGGAACTGAGGAAAAGAGCGGGAACAGGGCTTATATAGAGGAGGGGAGGGGCTACCGCCAAAAAGTTGCAAAAAGTTGCAAGCCACTTTTCTGCTCAGTGATTCCAGAAAGTTCCGAATTCGACTGCGCAGGCGCAGAGAACCCATTTGTATGTATTCGCAGATGACCACTCGAAGAAATACTGTTACAGGTAAGCAACCTGTCCATCTATTGGATGCATCTCCCCACCCCCAACAAAGAGAGGAACTTTGTGCTTTTCCTACTTCCACATTTGTATTTATACTATTTTGAATAATGAGAAGTTGGCTTTCTATTCATATTTGTATAATAACTTCTGTCCTGTCAAAAGGGAGCTAGCTCTCTGAAGTGAATCTTTTTGTTTCATTTTAAATCAGTCTTCTCACTTTGGTGAGTAATTTCCCCTTTTAAATTAAATGTGACTGGGCTAGATTCTGGGCAATTTCCCACCCACACATTGTGCTGATTCTAACAGTAGCTTATAGTCATGGTTAGTATACTTTCAGCTGCTTCACAAATAATACACAATTATGCATATGTACATACATGTAAAGATATGCATCTTATGTGCACAATCTGTTGTTTTTGTGTGCCTTCAAGTTTTTTCAGCTTATGGTGACCCTAAGGCAACCCTACCACAGAGTTTTCTTGGCATGATTTGTTCATAGGGGCTTTGTCTTTGTCTCTCCCGAGACTGAGAGAATGTGATTTGCCTAAGGTCATTCAGTGGATTTCCATGGATGAATGGGGATTTGAACCCTGGTCTCCAAAGTTGTAGACCAATACTCACATCACTTCACATGCAACACACCATCAATTATAATTTGAGTATGTGTGTGAGAGAGTGAGTGAGTGAAGAGGAATGCTTAAGCAGATATGTTTCTGTTTAACAAAGATGGAAACTGTGAAATGCATTAGAGTGGCTGAAACAGATAATCTAATGTTGGGCATTTGCCTCATACTATTCACATCCTGGGCATACTTTAGATTTAAATAAAGGATTACATCTCTTCATGTTGGGTCTATAATTGACCAGTGAAAACTCAAAATGGGAATTAGTAACTTTTTTTTCTCTTCAGGGTCACATTACTTTGGGGATAATCTGTCAGGGTTTGTGTAGCAGAAGTGGGATGGGACAAAAGGCAACAATTAACAGGGCCACCTTTTCTTCCCCCTCCCTATTTTTCCTGCCAGCCCTGATGTTTTAATTACACTTGTTAACCACCCTTGACTTGATTCCAACTCATGGCAACAGTGTGGCTGAGACATCTCCAAAACTTTCTGTCCTCCACTAGTCTGCTCAGGTCCTGCAAATTCATGCCCATGACTTCCTAGCATGTGGCCTTCCTCTCTTTTTGCTTCCACCTTTCTTAGCATTACTGTTTTTTCCAGTGTGTCATGCCTTCTCATGATGTGGCCAAAGTACAACTGCTACCTACAAAAAACACAATTTGGCTTATTTTCACTTGTTTCTCCAATTGCACTCCAAATGTGTGGAAACAAGATCCTGCCATATGTAATTCCAGATCCTTAGTGACCCCTTTGCCCTGCAAAAGGAGTATGACCAGTCCCTCCCCACCCTGGTTGCCACTTCCCTGCTCAGTGCAAGATCTCTCTCTGCCCTATCTCCATCCTTACTTCCTTCTTATAGAGAAGTGAAGGTATCCTTGAGAGAAGGAAAGGGGAAGTTACAAATGAATGATAGGAGGTGTGGAACATGGAAAGTAAACATGGCCAAGTCCCATACAATAGACAGTAGTGATCTCATTATCATCCTGCTTTACTAGTTTGACATGTATGGATCTGCAGCTTCCCTGATTATCAAATGAAAATTTCCTACAAGGGGTGTGAAGTGTGTATGTGGAAGGGGAATGACTACATGACATTTACCCCCCCCCCACACACACACACACATTTACAATGCAGTGCTGCATTTACCTTTAACAGTTTAGGTCAGTTGTGGCACTATTCTGAACTTCTGTCATGACACAGAATGTTCCAAGAATTGAATAATTATTTTCTGGATGCCTACTTCCTATGGGGAGAAATGGTTTGGATCATTTCTTTCTGCTGCTTTCTGTTGCATCCCTAACTTTAATGGATTATATATCCAGGGGTAGCTGTGCTGCCCATATAGCAAAGTACAATAATATATGAAATCCACAAAACTGTGATACCTTTATTAGACCAACCAAAATGCACAATATACATGTTGCAAGTTTTCTAGGCTCCATTGACTTCTTCATCAGGCAAAAGTGTTAAAAATCAAACAGGAGAAAAAAGAAAAAAAATGACAATGTTAGTCACAGGCCTACATTTTTCAAGATGTTGTGGTTGTTATCCTCCATTCAGATGGTATGAAGGGATATTCATGCAGGCAGACAGCTCCTCCTTTTGTCCATGTGAGTACTGGAAGATCCAGGAAATAAAATTTAAATTCTAGTAGCAAGACAAAAAGATATTTCATTTGAGATCTTGTTTGTTTGCATCCTTTATGTTTACAGGGGGTGGGGGGTTGCAGGTGCAATTAGCTGTAGTTTATCTAGGTTGTTGTTGTTGTTTGCCTAACATGACTTAACTAACTAGATTTCTCGATTAATGACAAATTTAATTGTATGGAGTAGTTGGTTGTCTTTAGAATGTTAGAATGGAATATTGGGAGCAGAGGAATGGCTACTTAGTACAGCTACTTAGGTCCTAAGAAGAGGTGGACAATATGTAGCCCACTAGACTCCAGCTCCATATAGCCTCCAACATTTCAGAGATGAAAACTAGGACATCTATGTCTGTGCATGGCTTATGGGGAGCAATTGTGGAATCTTGAATTCTACAACAACTGCAAGGTCCCTATGCCTGCTTGAAGGTGACAGAATATTTAGGACTAATTACTACTTCAGTCACTTTTTCTTCGTTCATATACAAGTAAATGGAACAAACACTTCATTCCTTAACTCAATTCATCTGTATGAAGTGGGAAACATATTCAAATAAGAAACACAGTATTACTTTCCATCCATCAGTGAGCTGTATACAATAAGTAGCAAAGGAGCAGTAAAATTAAATTTTGCCTTAGGCAACAAAACCGATCGAGCCAGCCCAACACTAATATTCTAGCTATTGATTACTTAGAAGCAGCATTAGTATTCTGGGGTTGTTGTATTTTTTTTTTTTTTCCTTTTCATTTATGCCTCAAAGGCATTGACTGTAAGCAATAGGTTCAGTGCTTCTGAATTCTATGAAACACACTTGGCATCTCTCCAGGGCTTTTAAGATTCATCTTTTGAACAGGGGTTTCTAATAGTTTCCAGGCTTGTTAAGACTGCATAAAGTACCAGATCAGAGATACATGTCATGTATTATAACCAAAGAATATAAGGTTGGAAGAGACTACAGGGGCCATTCAGTTCAACACCTTGCCTTGAAAAAAATAAAAATAAATAAAAATAAATAAAAATAAAAAATACTGGAACAGAGATGAATGCTGCCAATTATAGAGTAATTGTCACCTTATAAATTGATATCATCCTCATTCAGAGAATGCATATTGAAGACTATTAATAGATCCTCCGAAAGATGGGGGGCACATGCAGCGGGCCTTACCATGAGGGACAAATGGCCTCCAAGACAAAGACTGCTCCATATCAATGTGCTGGAGATGTTGGCAGTACAAAAAGCTCTAAGGGCTTTCGAGGTTATCCTACGGAACAAGGTGATACTTCTCACGACAGACAATACAACGGTCATGTACTACCTAAACAAGCAAGGGGGGACCATGTCCACGGACCTGTTGGACATCACACTACAGATATGGGACTGGTGCATCTCGAAAGGAATTTGCCTACAGGCAATCCACCTTCCGGAGGATCAAAATAGTCTCGCGGACCGGCTCAGCAGATCATCCACTGTATGGCACGAATGGATGCTCCATCCTGAGATGGTTTCGGACCTATTTCAGAGATGGGGAACTCCCGAGATAGACCTCTTTGCAACCAGACAAAACACACACTGTACACAGTTTTATTCCTGGTCCAAGGATCCAGCTTCCCTCAGAGATGCATTCCTGTACAAGTGGTCAGGAGAGATGTTGTACGCCTTCCCTCCATTTCCACTCTTAACGAGGGTAGAGTCCAAGATGGCCCGGAACCGAACCGAGGCAATCCTGATCACGCCTTGGTGGCTGAGGCAAACTTGGTTTCCGTCGGTCATGCACCTTGCCAGATGGCAATACCTGAGGCTTGAGTTTCACCCAGACCTACTCACCACCTAGGACGGTCGGGTTCGCCACCCTGACATGAACTACCTCCCGTTGGTGGCTTGGAGAATTCGGCCTTAGAAGCCTTGTCAGTACTGATACAAAGGATTATCCAGGCCGCGCAGAAACCGGCAACGACGAGGTCGTATTCTTCAAAATGGAGGAAGTTTGTTGAGTTCTTCACATCTCGAAACCTAACTCCTGCCAATGTCACGACACCGACTCCTGATGACATTGGTGAATGCAGGGTTCTGTTTGAATTCTATTAAATGTTACCTTTCTGCTATTTGTTCCCACTTTTCCCTTGGGGGCAAATCTTCCTTTTCCAAGGATCCATTAGTAAAGTGTTTTCTAAGGGGATTCAATAACCTCTACCCTCCAGCCACGGTCCTGACACCAGCCTGGAGTTTGGAGGTAGTTCTAGCTTCTCTAGCACTAAGCCCCTTTGAACCTATGACTACATCAGACTTAAAACTTCTGACTTGGAAGACAGCTTTCCTGGTAGCCATTACATCTGCCCGCTGGGCAGGTGAACTTTGTGCCTTATGGAGAGACCAGCCTTTCCTTAGATTTCATAAGGAGAAGGTTGTCCTCCGAACTGGTATTACATTCTTGCCAAAGGTTGTCTCTGCATTTCATATGTGCCAGGACATTGTGCTTCCGACCCTGGCCCTGAACCCAACCACCGATACCGAATGTCGATTGCATACCTTGGACATTAGGAGGGTGTTAGCCTTCTACTTGGACAGGAGTAAGGGTTCGAGCCGCTCTGACAGACTTTTCCAGTGCTATTCAGAGCCAAAGAAGGGACTACCTGTGACTGCTCAGAGGTTTTCGAAATGGGTGGCGGGTACCATCCACCTCTGTTATGAACTGTCGGGTAGACCTCTCCCTGCCAGGGTTCGGGCCCATGCAACTAGGGCGGTAGCAGCATCCTCCGCCTTCTTGACTGGTATACCCTTGGAGGATGTCTGTAAGGCTGCGGTCTGGTCTCAGCCCTTGATTTTTATTAAACATTACAGGCTGGACACCAGGGCCAGACAAGATGTAGCCTTTGGAAGGGCAGTTTTGGTTTCAGCGTTACATGTGTGATTGCCAACTTATATATCTAGCATACTATAAATGTCTGGTTTTTGCAAGGTTGCTTGTACAGTGTTAATAAGTCACATATGACCATGTTGGTTCAGATGTACTTTATTGAAAAGGTAAATGTACTTGTGGTTGATAAGTTTATATTTCAGTATACTTGACTTAGTGTTCCTAATTGAATTATGGCATACAAATATTGGCTTCAAAGAAGAACCTTTTAATGCTCAGGTCTTTCACAGTAGATAAACTTTATCTATCTAGAACGTGTGGACTCTACACTTGTCACCTCTACAGGTATTTCCTTTGGTGTCTCAGGGAAACCTTTAGCAATGGATATCATTCTAAAACAAACCTGGGCAAAAATTTTTTATAAGGATTAAAACTATGTATCTTTGATGGATAACTACAGACCCTTTTCAAAGAGCTTAATGGTTCTCAGGATTCACACCATAGGGGTGTTTGTATATAATGTTTTGAGGTTGCTCATGAAGACTTCATAAATCACTGTTGATGGGTGAATTTATAAATTAGCACATGACTCTACAGATTGTTTTGATACATGGGTTTATTGAATACATAACTCTTTAAGGTTATGGCCTGGTAAAGAAGGTTTTTTTTTAATATGTTGGTGCTCTCAGACATGCTGTTTAATACTGTTATGCATAAGGTCAAAGGGCACTTAAATAAAAATGATTTGTTTGAACATACTCTTGGTCTGAGGACACTCCCTCCGCCGTAATCTTAGCTTGCTAGTCTAACCCATTTGTATGATTCGCAGAGACCACGAAGAAGAAGGACAGGTTGCTTACCTGTAACAGTATTTCTTCGAGTGGTCATCTGCGAATACATACAAACCCCGCCCATCCTCCTCTCAGTGTCCTGCTCACATGGGGCTCCATAGTCGCATTACTCGGTGTAAAAAATTCTTGGAACTGAGAAAGAGCGGGAAAGCAGGGAACTTATATAGGGATGGGTGGAGCTATCGCCAAAAAGTTGCAATCTAAAGTCTGCCTAGTGATTCCAGAAGTTTCCGAGCTGTACTGCGCATGCGCAGTAAAACCCATTTGTATGTATTCGCAGATGACCACTTGAAGAAACACCGTTACAGGTAAGCAACCTGTCGTTATTTATTAATGTTGTGTTCAAATTCATGTTCTGTTCATGCCATATAAGTTAATTTCTCAGTGCATAATTTATATCAAATATTGCCTCCATACCCACCTGTAGCTTACTTACTCTGAGCTGGTGTATGAAAACATTTACCAGTAATCTTATTTTCAGTATCTGGGTGGAGCTCTCTATATATTCAGTCATGACAAGGAAGCACTCTCAAATTTTGCCAGACAAAAAGCACAGTCCTTCCCAAGTCGATTCAAAGTTTAATTGAGTTCAGGGGTGCTTACGCTGCTGGATGTAGAATGTCAGCCTAAGCTCCAGATGTTTTACACAGCAAAACTGTTCCTGACAGTTCAGTTATTAACAGTTCTTGACGTTAAAAATAACTTAGTTTCCACTTTAGTGTTTAGGTTACTTTATTTTAATTTTTTACATTTCAGTATCATGTGGGTTAATCACTTTTTTTGTTTAAAGAAAACAAAGTAGTCAATTTTAAAAAGCAAAAGTATGTATCTGTTTAAAGAAGAAGCTAGATGCAACTTCAGAAGACTGCTAATCGGAGCCTGGAATATTAAAAAAAGAAAAAAGGGGAAAAAAATAAACACAGAGAGATATTTTGGAAGACAAATTAGACCAGAGTGATTTTTTGGGTGTGTGGTTAAATGTTCTGTTCATGCCATATGAGTTTTTTTAAAAGTTGCTTTGAGATGGATTTAAAGGCACAGAAGAAGCACATTTGTCATTCATACAAAGAGGGACCATCCCATAATTTTTTCAACCTACATTTTATTATCAGGTACCATATATACTTGACTATAAGTCGACATCAAGTATAAATTGAGGGTAGGTTTTGGGTCCAAAATTATGGATTTTGATATGATCCATGGATAGGTTGAGGAGCATGTAACAAAGATTTAGGGGCATGTAACAAAGGATCTAAAGCAAAGGAAAACAATGTAAAAGAACTTCCAAAATTCCAGCAGGCATAACTGTATGTGATCACACTAAAGACTGAATGGATGAGAGAGCAGAAAGAGATCAGTGCTTCCAGGACAGTTTATACTCTTGCCTTTCACCAGGGGATGGTTCCTTTTTAAAATAAGAATTAAAGTACAGCACTTATATTGACCCATGGATAAGTCCACCCAGGTTTTTGGGGTCATTTTTTTGACTAAAATTACTAGACTTATACATGAGTATATACAGTAAATAATTTTCTAGTCTTCATTGCTCAATGTCTATATGACTGGATTACATTTTTGTTATTAATCTTAATCGTGGAATATTCTAGTTACTGTAATTTAACCATGCCCATCATACTGTGAAAGAGAAGATGTTCCAGCTCAGCTATTCTGTTCAATCATATTAGTGAAATAGTTAAAGGGATAGCCCCAGCTGTATGTAAATCTTTTATTAACCTTCTCAAAGGCCTTATCTACTGACATACTGTATGTTTACAGTTGAATCTAGCCTCATGCAGAATAAAGATATTAGAACTCTGTCAAGATAAGGATTATATGACTCCACAGTTATCAGTAAATTCTTAGAAAGAATGAGTTGAAGCGATAAGACTTCTAGCAGAGTTTGATTATGATAGGCTGATTTTCTGCAAAGATTACACATGATACACCATCTGTATTAGACTAGTTTAATAGTCCTACGTGAAGTCACATTCATCTGTTTGGTTTAACAATGCTGATTTTTCAATAATGTTATTATTCTTATGATTACAACTCCAGTATTAATGTAATAATTTTGATTATCACATAATAGTCTTATAATGTGAAGGTTACATCACAAAGGGATTCAGTAAAAATTAGGGACAAGTCATATGACAATTTCTAACTATCTTTTTTCTCCATATTTTAGTTGTTGCCAAAACAAGAACTCCAGCCCACCCTTTTGGACGTTGTATTTAATAGGATCAAGAATCCTAGATCATGCAGGAACACATGCGCTATTCTAAGAGCGTTATAAAAGCAAGGTAAAAAACAAGACTGCAGTGTCAACAAAGGTTTAATACTATTGGTATGTAAATTCCCTGCCAACAGAAAAAAATTGTAAGGCACTTGGCTCAGCAGGGAATAGTTTTGGGGATAGAATTGAAGAATCCTGGATGGTTCCTTTAAATTTCAGACTACAACCTGGACAAGGTTTGCTGAGCCATTGACATGGGAGCCACCAGCCCTCACTGTTTGGGGTATGACCATTCCATGATGTTTTGTAGTCCAGAAAATTATATAGCCAGTCACTCTGTAAAGTACTAATACAACAGGTTTTTAATTCTAAAGTACAGTGCATAGGTCCTTGTTATCTGCTCAGATTTGGTCCAGGATCCCCCATGAATAACAAAATCCGTTTATGCTCAAGTACCATTAAATATAATGGCATAGCAAGATGACGTTCCTTATATAAAATGGAAAATCAAAGTTTGCTATTTGGAATTTATACTCTTTAAATATATTTTCAAACGGTGGATGCTTGAATCCGTGGATTAAAAAAAAATCCGTGGATAAGGAGGGCCAACTGTATTAAAGTCCTCATACTAAGAATTCTTTAGGAATGCTCTCTGTTGGACATACTGCCTCATGTGGCATCCATCAAGAATACATATTGTCTTCCCACATAGAATAGGTAACTCTGACATCCAGTGGCTGTTAAGATTAATTGCAGAGGCAAACCTGCCTGCAATTCCTTTAAAAGCCACTTCCTTAAAATATTGGGGATTTTTATTATTATTGTTTGCATCAGCGCATATACAAGTAAAATTTATTTCACTCATTTGGGTGAACTCTGTACATTCACTTCTTTCTCTTTGTGACTGACGTTCAGCAAGCGGTTACTTTTTCAGATCTCTTCTGAATTTTGGTGTTAGTGGAAGTTGCACTAAATTTCCCCTGCAAAGGTTAACAGAAACAATATAATTTGTATTTGCAGTCGGCCTCAGGCAGATTCACGGCTATTGAAAAACCATGTCCTCTGACTGAAAGGCTCCTGCTTTCAGATGAGTATGATTTAGATGCAACTAAGGTTAAATTTAGATGCAACTAGAATTGGGAAATGCAACGATGAAAGAACTGGACAAGATCTTAAAGTTTAAAGATATAACTCTCAACCAGTGATTCCCAAACTTTGGTCTTCCATGTTTTTGGACTTCAACTCCCAGAAGCCCCAGCCAGTTTGGTTAACAGCCAGAAATTCTGGGAGCTGACATCCAAAACATCTGGAGGACTAAGGTTTGGGAGTCCCTGCATTAAAGGGGCCATTCAGACTACCATATGAACCAGTTTGTAAACCGGTTTAAAATCGAGAAGTTCATACTGGCGCTGGTTTTAACACTATTGAATCCGGATCTTGCACACCTGTTGCAGGGCAAATCCCCCTAAACTTGGTTTTTCCCAAAGCGGTGTATTTACCATTTCTTTTGAGAAAAAATGGTTCGAGGGAATGTGAACTTGTCTCCAATCATGATCGGGTCAAGTTCAGGGGAGGGGTAAAGGCCAGGGGGTGGAACATGCCTCCTCTCCCGGCAAAATCGGGCACTTCTGCATTTTTTTAATATTTTTTATTTATTTTAATTTATTCTATTTATTATTTATTTGATTTGATTTATTATTTATTTGATTTGATTTATTATTTTTATTTTATTATTATTATATTATTATTATTGTTGTTGTTATTATTATTATTTTATTTTTACAATTTGACAGCTCATGCGCATTCTACACGAGGCTCTTTAAACCGGAGGTTCCCTTTCAATTTGTTTAAAGAGCCCCATTCATAGTGAGCTTATGAATGGGGATTTTTAAACTGGAGGGGAAACTATCCATATGTGGATTGGGGGTTTCGCCTCTGGTTTAAATAGCCCCATTGAGCTCACTATGAATGGGCCTTCGAATGGAAAGGGAACCTCTGGTTTAAAGAGCCTCGTGTAGAATGTGCATGAGCTGTCAAATTGTAAAAATAAAATAAATAATAAATATAAATAAAATAAATTATAAATACTAGTAATATAATAATTAATAATTAATAAATAAAAAATAAAAAAATAAAAAAATGCAAGAGTGCCCGATGAAGCACTGGGTGCTGATAAAAACGGAGGCGGAGGCGGAGGAGGAGGAGGGGAGGTGGGGAAAGGATCCCCACAAGCTGCACCACTCCATGAGCATAAGCTGTCAAATATAAAAATGTATTTTAAAAAAAACCCAAGCATCTCGCACAGCCAATGGCTGCATCAGACGTCATCATGACATCATTTGATTGACAATTAGGAGGCTCCATCTTTAATCGTTACTTTTTTATGTATGAACTTAAGTGGGGTAAAATGCACCGGGAAGCATCGATGGGGGCAAAAGGTAGTATGAACTTCTTTCCGGAGAGATTCGGTAATGGCTTGCACAATCTCATCTGGATCTAACCAGGGCAAATGGGCTAGTCTAAATGGGGCCAAAGTTAGAATTGTATACAAGCCCTTGTATTCCGCACCACCATGTACGGATGTGAGAGCTGGACAGTCAAGAAAGCGGATTGGAAGAAAAAAAAAAAAACTAATTTGAGATGTGGTCCCAGAGAAGAGAGCTGAGGATATAATAGACGGCCAAAAAGACAAACAAACGGGTCAAGCCTGGACTCTCCATGGAAGCCAAGATGACTAAATTGAGGCTGGCATACTGTGGCCACAAGAAGGCATGCTCTGGGTCCACAACAAACTCCAACTCCCAGAATTCCATAGCAAAGAGCCAGATAAAGACTTAAAGCGCTGCCAAAACGGGTTATTGCTCCAGTGTGGATGCAACAGCTTCCTTCTTGCTCCACAAAATCAAAAAAAGTAGTTTAAATTAAAAAAAAATTAAAAATTCTGGCATCAACGTTTCTTCTAAGGGTCCCTCAGGGCGCCTCCGACCAAAAAACTACAAAACCCATAATCCACCATTTCCCAGCTCGCCATTTAACCCCCTCCCCTAATGAAACGGAACTCTCGAAAAATGAAAGCGTCCTTCTCATTGGTCGGAATGAGGGACGCTAGAACAGCGATTGGCTGAGTGGGAAAGTGAAATAAGCCCTATTGTGTGTATGGAAACACAAGCCCCGCCTCCCGCCGCTTTGGGCCAATGAGGAGGAAGGGAACGGAAGAGGGCGGAAGTTGGAGGCGAGGTTAGCTAGCTAGGCTACAGCGAGCGTCACTTAACCCGGAAAAGGAAATGCCCCCTTTCAACTAACCCGGAAAAGGAAGTTCCCGTTCGCGGTCCTTTTTTTCCCACTCGTTTTTCCCCTCCGGGCTCCATTTTGTGAGTAGCTGCTGAGCGGGAAGGACGCTGCTCCGAAGGCTCTCTCTGTTTCTCTCTGTCTGTGTCTGTGTCTCTCCTGGGCGATGACGGACCGCTACACGATCCACAGCCAGCTGGAGCACCTGCAGTCGAAGTACATCGGGACGGGCCACGCGGACACGACGAAGTGGGAGTGGCTGGTGAACCAGCACCGGGACTCCTACTGCTCCTACATGGGCCACTTCGACCTCCTCAACTACTTCGCCATCGCCGAGGACGAGAGCAAGGCCCGCGTCCGCTTCAACCTCATGGAGAAGATGCTCCAGCCCTGCGGACCGCCCGCCGACAAGCCCGACGAGGCCTGAGACTGGCGGCCCAGGACACGGCTCCCCAAGGGATGCCTCCCCGTCATTTCCCAGCCATCCCAGTGGCTCTTTTTACGAACTTTTACACAGCTCAGGGGTGGAGCCTCACAGAGCCCTCTTCAGATCACCGCAGCCTCCTGCGTTGCCGGCCTCACCAAAACATCTACGGCATTGTGGGACCTTTCCCCGTCCTATTGGTGTTTCTTTGACTGGCAAGTCTTTAGGAAAATGTCAGCAGCCGTGGCCAACACTGGCTCTCCTCACCGTCCCAAGATGGATCCCGAGCATCCGCCTGGCCCTGGAGAGACCCAGAGAAGGCGGCTTCCTTTCGGACGTTGGGTTTGGTTTCGAGGACTCTCGACTTCTCCCTTGCTGTTGCTCTGTGGAGGCATTTCGGTCACTTAATAAAACACCTGTTCTGGGTGTTTTCCTTTCTCTCCCTCTAACCCGTTTGGACTGGCTTGTTAATTCAAGTAGAGAACGTGGTAAAAAGGGAAACGGTGGTTCACGTAGTTAACACTCCAACGCTAAATGTTATCACACAGGGTCTTACTGTGAGTCAGTTGCCAAGGAAACATTGGGGAAGCGCTGTGTATGAATGCCTGGTGCACTCCCTCATCCGTTGTGGGATTCAGGAAGAGTGACTTTCCTGTTAGTACAAAGTTTCTTTTAATAAGAAAGTCACTCTTCCTTAATGATTCCACAACACGGAGGGAGCATGCCAGGCATTCATACATAACACGCTTCCCCAACATTTCTTTGGCAATTGACTCACAGTAAGACCCTGTGTAATAATTTCTCTTGATTGCAAGATGAGCAAGTTGGCAGTTTGAGGCCTGAGTGCTGCATGATGGGGTGAGCACCCATCGCTAGTCCCAGCTTCTGCCAGCCCAGCAGTTCAAAAGCATGCAAAAAGCATTCAAAAGCAGTTCAAAAGCATGTAGATAAATTGGTACCACTCCAGTGGAAAGGTAAACAGCATTTTGTGCAATCATGTAATGATTCTGTATAGTCACATGATCACAGAGTAGTGATCTGACAACACTGTTTGGCTTAGTAATGGAGATGAGCACCGCCCCCTTTGGTTGGACACAACTTGATAGCCTTGTCAACTGGGGATACCTTACCTTTATTTTACAGTGGTCCCTCCACATTCTCTGGGGTTAGGGGTGAAGGACCCCCCATGAATATGGAAAAACCACAAATAATAAAAACCCTATTCTTTTTACCCAAGAGAATACCTCTCTAGGCATCTCCAGGTCCTCCAGAGCAACTCTGGCCAACATCTCTGGCTGATCATAGAATCATGCTGGACGAGCTACAAATGCCTGGAAAGCTCTTTTCTCGAGGTACTTCTAGGTTCTCCAGCACAACTCTGTAGTCGGCCTCCCACAGAATTGCACTGGAGGACCTAGAGATTCCCAGAGAGGTTGTGAGTTCAATCCCAGGCAGGGGCTCAAGGTCAGTTCAGCCTGGAATCCTTCCGAGGTCACTAAAATGAATACCCAGCTTGTTGGGGACAATTAGCTTACACACTGTAAACCGCTCAGGGAGGGCTTAAGTGCACTGATAAGCGATATAGAAATGTACTTGCTGTTGCTATATTTATCAAAGCAGCAAAAGACAAAGCCATAAATGTAGAGTGTCAGCTGTATTTCAGTTCCACTAAGAATGCTAAATCAACAACAACATGTTCAAACTGGCTCAGGGTTTGAGTGAAATGGGATTCTTAACACACAGTTCCCTTACAATAGTTATCCAGCTGTTCAGTGCACCTAGTTGCACATCTGTAGGCACACAGTGAAAAGTATCAATGGTTTTTACTTAAATGTCTTCGGTATTAAAATGTGTTTAAAAGACTGGGAGTTTGAAAAGCAGGTTCTAGCATCTGCTTTTGTCCAAATATTTCTAGTCCTAGAATCCTGCTGAATTATTTTTTATTTTAACAAAGTGGCATAACTAAAGCCACCCAGTCCACCCCCCCCCCCACCACTTCAGGGGGAAACATGTCATCATGAACAAAAAGAAAACTATAGGTTTAGCATGATATTTACTGGCTGGAAAAAAAACCAGTTTGCCAGAATATGATTTTGCTTGTTTTATTACCACAGTTCAGTCTGTCTTGTGAGAGATTGGATGTTGACTGCTTGCTGGATTCCTCTAATTGCAATACTGTAAAAATACTGCTTTTCAAAGGCCTGGGGGCATGGTCTCCTCATCTTCTGCCCTGTGCTGGAACTCTAAGAGTAAAATATTAGTTTAGGCAGGCTCTGAAGTAATGCAGAAGTGTGTTTGCAACTAAAGTAGACATGCTAAGAAGTAACTTACTGTACATCCTGGTAAGTGGGTTAGGATTGTGTTGAGTATAAACAATTCTGGCATTCCATTTTCTTAGTCTGTTAATGTGGGTGTTAAATTTGTCCTTGAAATTAGGTTCATTAAAAACAATGGGAATAATAACCTCACAAACTGAGAGTACAGTATTGGGAATCAGAAAACGTTTGTATCATCTAGGGTTTAGATGTGCAAAACTGCATCAAAGCCCTCCTATAGTTTCACGTCTGGTGAGAAATATAATGTTGGTTCAATGTTCTAGCAAGATAAATTTGGATGAGCAGAATATTTAAGATATGTTGGTTCTTAGTGAATAATGCTTGAATTAATACATATTCCTTGGTAATCACTTCAGCCAAGAATTGATCGTATATCTACTCAGTTAAATATTCCTTACCCAGACTCTTTTCCAGAGGGAATAGGTGCTTTCTTGACTGTTGGTCCACCAGGAGTTTCAACAGCATGTCCTTAAGAATAATAATAATAAGAATTCTTTGAGGACCTCTTCAAACATACATTATAGGCTTGATCCAGAAAGTCAAACACTTTGAGGTTTCTACTGATATGAGTGACAGGCTTCAGCATTGGCTAAAGTGCCTTTAAGTCAATTCAAGGTAATTTGAAAATACTTGCCTGTAGTTCAGCTTCATGACTCCTTTTAAAAATACAAGGCAAGGGCAAGAGAAGGTCTTTAAATATTAATTTCAGGTAACCAAGTAATTACCTACTGTTATTTTTAGGATTTTTATTATGCCTATTACACTTTTTATAAATAACTCCAAAATAAAACAAAACATACTAGTTAACAATATACTGAGATTCTAATTAATTAGGATGCAACATGCTGCTCTTTGGTGCTGCTCTGTTTCAGTAATTATAATGAGTCAGGTTTATACAATTATCAGTTTACCAAGAACAGAAAGGATGGCACTCCTGCAAGTTTAATATGAAGCAACACCAACTGGTGTCTTTTTTGAATTGTTGTTCTAAGAATTATAACTGGCCAATGCATGTGAAGTATTTCAAAAAAAATTAGTGCTACGTAACTTTGGGAGCTACAATTCAGATGAGCTGAATGGTTGAAATTCTGTTTATGTACCACAGAAACTTTTTCAAAGGTTGCATAGTGATGGTGAGGGAAAATATAGTCTGCTGCTGCCAATTATTTCTTTAATGCCTTTTTTCCCCCCATGGCTGCAATATCCGCTAGCCACCACCTATACCAGTGTAGTTATATCAGTGTAACTCACCAAAAGAATTTTGGCTAGTTTCTTCTGTGTCCCTAAGTTTACATGAGCCCATATTGCTTCTTACCTGTTACCTGTTGAGTTGGATTGTTGCCTTCTTGTGACTTGTTCTGAAGAAGTGTTCCCACAGCACTTGTTAAAGTTGGTTCTTTTTTGGGAGTAGCTTGTTTGCCCTAAAGAAATCATACTGTTTTTTAGCCTAGGTTTGTACTATAATGCAGTTGATTGATCATGCTTTTATCAAAGGAATTTGAGGACTTGTGAGCATATTCCATTTGATCCTAATATTAACCGTATGAACTGGTAGGCTAAGGGCTGAAGCAGATGGCCCAGAAGGAGCAATCTCCAGCTGTGATTTCTCCAGGACTGCAGTGACCAGATGGCCCGCTCCCAAAGTGGGCTGCCACCACAGTCCCAAATGGGCCATTGGCAGGAGCGGATAAAATCTGCTCCTTTTGCTGGTGGCTTCAGGCTGCCTTCCGCGACCTCAGAGCAGCTTCTGGGCTGTTCGACAATGGAACAAACTCCCTTGGAGGGTGGTGGAGTCTCCTTCCTTAGAGGTCTTTAAGCAGAGGCTGGATGACCATCTGTCGGGGATGCTTTGACTGGGAGTTCCTGCCTGGCAGGGGGTTGGACTGGATGGCCCTTGTGGTCTCTTCCAATTCTATGAATCTATGTTGTCTAAACACCATGCCCCTGAAGTGGCCAGAAGCCGCTCTATTTCGCCCATGTGTTTGGGGCCTAAAAAGCAGCTTGAGCACTCTGTGATGTCTAGTGATCTCTATGGCTAGGGCATTTCAGACCCTGCTCTGGGTACAACATTGTTTGCATTGGACTTGTATATTGTTATTTGCCAAGAAGTCAGCTTTAATTTATGGTGACCCAATGAATGAGAGACTTCCTAGAGCCCTGGTCAGCAACAGTCCTGCTCTGGTCTTCCAATCTTGGGTCTGTAGTTTGCTTTCATGAGTCTTCCTTTTTACCTACTGCTTGCTGCATTACCTGGAATTATCTCCTTTTCCAATAAATCATGTCATCTCATCATGCATTCAAAATATAACAGCCTCAGTTTAGTAATGTTTACTTCTAGTGAGAGTTCAACTTTTATGCAGTAGATTGAGCTTAATTCTAAAACATTTCATTTAGGGGAGCAAATAAGTTGCAAATATTACTGGAAAAGGAACTATTCAACTGTTAACATATATTAATTGGCCAAAACCAGTATTTACATTCTTTTTGAATAGTTGTACTTAGGAGTAGGAAAGAAAATCATTAAGGAATCTACTTTAGTTAGAATGCCATTTTTATGTTACTCTGACAAACAGCCTTTTTGTAGTACTATTATATAGTGTGGATGGATAAAATACTTACTGGGGGCGTCTTGGTTGCTTTTGGGCCTGGAGCAAAGGCACGCCTGGCAGCTTGTTCTTTGCAGAAATTTATATGCCTTTCTGCTGCAGCCTCATTAAATCTTCTCATGCAGTAAGGGCACTGGATATAATCTGAATATGATACAGGAACAGTGGTTATTAAATGAAGAACTCATGATATATGAGAGATAATGGCTTAAATCCAGTTAGTTTCAACAAGAATGGACCCATTGACTCAGTGGAACTTATAGATGTTAACGTACCAAGTTCCCACTGACACAGTGGGTCTACTCTGGGGCTGTCCATTGAATTTAAACCAGTATCAGCACTGCTTGAAAATAATGCATCTGCTTGAGGTATGGTGTCAACACTCATTGCTGCATTAATTTTAGGGAAGAAATACACAGCAGATATTGTTCCTGTCAGAGTTAAATATTTAAATTTTAGAACAAGGGTGGATACCATAGAATGTAAGCCATGTTGGCCTTAAGCAGCACACCTGTAGTGAGAACTGCTGGATGTTGCAACCAAATAAGATCTAAAGGGCCACATGATCATTGCCCCTGCTCCAGAACTGCAAACTTCCAGCTAATACAGAACGCATAAAGGAATTTAGTACAATGTTACCTATATTCAGTGTCAGTTGCATTGCCAAGTGTAGTTAGTAATTTCAGTTCATAGTATCTTGATCATACCCTATGATGATTTAAGTATGGAAGTGATAGGATCCATAAAGATATTCTGGCACCTGCTATTTTCCAGGGTGATTATTTTAAAAGTTGATTGGCTATACACCAAAAACACCTTAAACACCTTAAAACAGAAGGTGGTTTGTTCTTTAAAGTGCATGTTTTACTTCATGCAAAATCTGAGGTATATCATCAAGCAAACCTTGTTTGTGGATATATATTATAATACATTATGTGAATATTTGGATTGTGAAGACTGATACAAAGCTGATGATAGTTTTTAAGAATTGAAAGACATAGCCATGTTAGTCTGGAAAATCAGTTTGCAAAGGAATCTTGTAGCACCTTTGGGACTAACTGAAAGAGAAAAGCTGGTACCATGAGCTTTCATAGACTCAGGTTAGCCTCCCTTTGCAGATTGGTGGTTGTTAACATTTTGAGGCTGCTTCTTTTTCTGGACTGCACATCTCCAGCTGGATGGTGTCTTGTTCCCCATCCCCAGTGACTCATTGGCCAGGACAATGCATCCTAGTTCCATCAGTCGGGGGTTGTACAGCAGGATAGCAATGAAAGCTGAGTGGAGGGAACTGTTATCAATTTAAACAGGATCTTCTCCTGAATATGATTTTTTTTCTTGTTTGCCTTCACAACAATACTAGCATCCCAGATTACTATAATTCACATTATGTAGATGGAAGAATGAGACTGAGTAGTTTTCAAACTCTTGTGTAAGGCTACTCACAAGCCATGGTTGAGTCAGAATATTCTTCCAAGTGGAATCTAGCACTACCCACCCACTCTCTTTAGGTCAGGACCAGTCACTCTGTTTTTAAACCAAAATGCAGTTTCAATAAAAAGTAAATCACCTGGATTAATGGTTGGAGGTGGAGGAGGCGGCAGGGGGCGGCCTTCTTTCATGGCTATAGTGGCAAGTTTTGCTGCTTGGATTGCTGCAATAAAATTTTCATGCTGTTGCCTCCAATTAGATTTTTTTTCTGGCTGGCGCTGAAATGGAAATACTTGAATCTACAACAAATCCATCCCTTTATCAATTCACGGACATATTATTTAAAGGTATAATCCTAAATTATTCTGAAACAGTTTTAAAGAGCTATCAGGCACATCAACAATGATAAAAATATAAGCATTAATGATGGTGATAAACCTAGGGAATAATATATCCAAGTGTATTTATGTCAGGTGCTGTAGTGTGGTGGCTAGGAAGGAAATGTACTTGGATGCTGGATTGGGGTCTGGAAGATGAAGATGGTTTGATGGGTCCAAGTGAGTGGGAGACCTGGAAGAAACATGGGTGTGACTGACTTTGGATGGGAAAGGGCAAGGAGATTAATTCTTTCATTTAAGCTATAGAAGAATATTCATCTCTTACTTAAGGCAAACTAGTTTTCCAGCCAGGAAACATCAGTTTTACCCAGTTGTTAATATTGGCCAAAAGGGGACAGTCCAGAAAACATATCCTTTAACAGCACAGTTTGTAAGTGAATGCAGAGATCTCAGAGGACAGAAGAGAAGGAACTGTATACAATGAGCCTTCCATATCTACCGATTCAAGCATCTTCAGTTTGAAAATATTTTAAAAATATACAAATTCCAATAAATCTTGATTTTGCCATGTTACATAAGGGACATCATTTTACTATGCTACTGTATTTAATGGGACTTGAACATCCACAGATTTTTGGTATCCACGGGGTGTCCAGGAACAAACCCCAGTAGATACCAAGGGCCCACTGTACATAATTTCAGGCAAGTAAAAATGAAGCAGAATTAACTTCTGTGTTGTGCTATGGAACCTTTCCTTAGCACAATCTTTTTCTGTATAAAGAATACATACTCTTCTGCCAAATCCAGTGCAATAATCCTTGCTTTTGTAATATTGGAAGAACTGGATGTGTGCAAGAACTTAATTGCTAAAATATCTGAATAGTCTCACATGGCTGGTGTTTTTTTTAAAAAAATACCTTTGTGGGTAGTTTCTTTACAGTTGGAATGTCAGTTCCCTGGAGTCGCTGTTTCAAGGAATTGAATGGTTTGCGCTTTTTGTTGAAGACTTTTCTGCATATTGGCTCATGTCTTGCCTAAATGAGAAAAGTGATATGACAATATTTTCCAAGACAGCATTGTTAGTTGTTACGTGCCTTCAGGTTATTTCTGATTTATGGTGATTCAAGGCTAACTTCTCACAGAGTTTTTTTGGCAAGTATTCTTGAGCAGAGGGAAGTTGCTTTTGCCTTCATCTGCAGCTGAGAGAGTGTGACCTGCCCTAGGTCACCATGGTTTCCATGGCTGAGTGGGAATTTGAATTCTGGTCTCCCAGAGTCCTAGTCCAATATATCACACTGGCATTATGCAATCACCGTCCACATTCCCAAGTCCAAAAAAAGTGGAAAAACCATAAATATGTTAGCCCCACCCCCAAACATGAATGATAAAGAGTCCTCTCCCACCAAGAGCAACATCCATAACTCTCTTTGCAATCTTGAAACACATAGCCTCCTCCACATTTCCAGAGTGCTTCCACTTTCAATCTGATGGTAGCAGCCATGGCCGCAAAGGATCCACCTTCTCTCCTCCTCCCTCCCTTCTGTCCAGACAAATGCAACCACCATTCTTTTTACCTGAGGGGACACCTCTCTAGGAATTTCCAGGTCCTCCAGTGCAACTCTGTGGTCAACATTTGACAGAAGTTTGGAGGTCTTTAAACAGAGGCCATCTGTTGAGGCTACTTTGATTGAAAGTTCCTGCATGGCAAGGAGTTGGACAGATGGCCCTTGTGGTCTCTTCCAGCTCTATGATTCTATGATTATAGAATCATGCTGGAGGACCTACAATTGCCTAGAGGAGTGTTTTCTCTAGGAACATCTCGGTTCTTCAGCACAAGTGTATGGTCAGCTTCCGTCAGAGTTGTGCTGGAGAACGTAGAGATTCCTAGAGATAATGTATTAATCAAAACCACAAATTATCAAATCCCCAAAAGCCAAAGCTACGAATGTGGAGGGCTGACTGTAATTCACATAAAATAGTAACAAGTTTGCATAGTTACACAGTTGAAAACCTTGCAGTTACACAGAGGTATTCCCCATAGTTTCTGTTGGGGCTCTCTCCATTCAGAGTGTTTGGGATTGCAGGCTTCATGGTCAGATTAACAAGGGGAACTGAATTCTTTCCTAAGGATTGTATTTACTTTATGCATTCATGTATCCCAAACAGTTTTGTGGCAGCTGCTGAAAAATGGCCCTCAAAGAATTTGTTTTAAATTAAGTACAGCTCTAAGATTGCCACCAGGAACCTTCACTCTATTGATATCTATGGCTGTGATCCTATACCCATTTACTTTGGTGCAATTCCATAAAACCCAGTGGGACTTATGTCTGAATAGACACCCACAGAATTGTTCTTTTTTAGTCTATTTGAGCAATTATCTAAACATTTTATGTAACTTAAATACTTTCAACATATATTGTTTTACCAATGCATCGTGTGTGAAATGTCTTCCACAGGTGTCACAGTTAATCAAATTCTGGCTGCCAGCATCTATGTGAAATTAAGAACAACAATTATTACTTATCCTGTACTTACTGTTTTCCAAGAACTACATATCTCATTTTGAAAATGTACATTACAGTATTTGCATTTTTATCCCCCTACGTTTTTCACATGGTATATGTGTGTGTGTGTGTGTATAGGCTCCTTCAAAGCCTGATTGATTGCACATTGCTGGAATTCCCTTCTTTGAGTAGAGTGGTGAAAGGCAAACATTTAGTCCATCCCAGGAAAGCCTAAAAGCCTAAAAGAAGCACCAACCCCTTCTATTCTCTCTTCTATGGTGGTCTTTTGAGGGAAAGCTCCAAAGAACCACCACCGCTGCCATTTTCCAGTCCAGAAAAATGCCAGATGATTTACATAACTTGAAAGTAGACAATGAAGACATTGAGATGTCAATGATTTCCTACACTTTGGCTCATTCATTAATCAAAATGGAGTCAAGAAATCAGAAGTCTAGTACTTGGAGGTGCAGCTATGATGAAATTAGACAAGCTCTTCAAGTGTAAAGCTATACCATTGAATACCCAAGTTGGGATTGTCCATGCCACTTTATTTCCGATATCTATGTATATAGTAGTTGTAAAAGCTGGACAGTGAAGAAAGCTGATAGGAAGACAAGAAGTGCATTTGAAATGTGGTGCTGGAGAAGACATCTATGGATATCATGGACTGCTAAAACAGACAAACAAGGTCATACAGCAAATCAAGCCTGAATTCTCCCTAGAAGTCAAGATGACTAAGCCAAGACTGTTGAACTTTGGACATATTGTGAGAAGACATAACTTACTAAAAAGGACAGTAAAGCTTGATAAGGTAGAAGCATTAGGAAAAGAGGAAGACCACATTACAGGTGGATAGACAGTCAAGGAAGCTACAGTGCTGGGTCTGCAAGACCTGAGCAGGGATGGGTTTGCCATAAGTTGAGGTTGATTTGATGGCAGTTACCACCACCACCACCACCAGCACCGAGTGAAGAATATAGCATATGACTAATATGACAGCAGAAACCCATCACATAGTAGCTCCATAACCTTTTGTGAATTGGTGGAAGAAAAATTATAGACCACAAAAGGTGTATGCAGAGCTTGCATTTGTCACTAGTATGTAATACTAACATTCTCTCTGCAGTATTACACTTGAGATCTGTCCAACATGAAAAAAGCAGGGTTTTGCTAACATAGTGAGATTTCCTTTTCTTCTCTTCCCTTTTATCCCCCTCTATACTCTAGAACAGGGTTTCTGAATCAAATTCTCTAGAACTCTGGCATTCCACAGAAGGTTGGTAAAGCTTTTGCAAGAGACCATAATTGGGACCCCCCCCTTTTTTTTTGAACTGTAGATATAATTTTTATTAACGAGTTCTTGGAAACCTGAAAATTATTACAAGGGTTCCTCCAGGGTAAAAGTTGAGAAAGGCTGCTTTACATGGCCCTAAAATTCATTTAACACAGTCCCTTATTGACAACACACTTTGAAGAGTGTGAAAACCTTTTTGAAACCACCAATGATCAGTGTGGATATTAGTGTATTTCTAATAGTACGTTATTAGCTTGAGTAGGTGCTTCCTCCTCCCCTCATACAGGATACAGATTGATTAGCTATGATTTGAACAGGGACATCACACATGCCTACAGTCACATCTTTAAAGCTGGGTAAAGTTCTTGGAAGCAGTGACCTTAGTCACAATTAACTGTGTTGAATGATTCATGGCTTTCTCACAATAGTCTCAATGACCCTCTTCTATATCAAATTGGTGTGCGTGACTAGGAAAAGCCAGACACATATCTCTGCATAGTGACTAGATAAGTCTATGATATTCAGATACTTATGTTTAAAAAAAAGGGGGAGGGCAAACACTTCTTTAAGGTTATTACACTGAATGGGGCATTGATTATGTTGTACTAATCAGAGTATATTGTAGGACAATCTTAGAAGTCTTTGAAATATGTCTAGGCATGTCATGCAAATACAGCAGCAGTCAATTTGAAACACCTGTAAGGAAAAGCAGAAAGGGAGAAATTTACCTATAGCTGCAAACATCTGCTGGGAATATTACATTACCTGTGGCACTTGCTTTGTTTCCAGCAACCAGACTCATTTCATAGCACAGATTTCAAGTTCCTTATTTTTTATTTTAGGGAGACATAAGCACCTGGGAGTTTACTTTCACTTGGCCTGCTCCTTTACTTCCAGTACCCCTAGTTAAATGTCATTGGCTGACAGATTAAACAATTGTGACACACACAGTCCCCTCCATCATCTAGTGATGCACTTGAAAGTATGCTTGCTTTTTATACCAAGACCAATGAGTCTTTGTAATACTTCGTAACACAATATGTATTGATCTTGATTATAGGCCAAAGAATGATCATGTACATAAATGCATTATGAAAATGTTGGAAGAACAAGGCAAAGCTAAAGGTTGCCAAGATAAACATTTGAGAGAGGGGTAAACAATACAGTGGGAAAAATAGTGAAGAAACTACAAGATAAAGAGAGACGCCTTTAATGTAAGAAAGGATTAGGTAAAAGGTCATGTAATCTGTAAACCATGATCCCTCATAATTTTTATTGGATTGTTTTAAATAGATCTGTTTGGTTGGTTTATCTATTTTTAGTGGATATTAAAGGTATTGAAGATACCTTGTTTGGAAGTTTTCAGACTCCTCTGGCTTGCTACTATTGGAAACAGTGCTGGGGTAAACACTTCCTCTCATATTTTCAAAGCCATGCTATGAACTTGCATTGAAGCTTAAGAAGCATAAGCCTCCAAATAATAAATTAAAAACAATGGGCCTTGCTGAACAGTAATTTCAGGACCCTCTACCTACTAAGCACAGGATTAATAAATTTCTCACAGCATTAATGCAAACAGCAACACAGAAGTATTGACCTAAATGCTACACTGCCAGTTCAAGAAGTACAACAAAAGGAAACAGTTTCAAAGAGGGTTTTTTGTTTTAATAACTGACAAGTTTTCCCAATTCAATGTAAGTTAATAAATAGCTGCCATTGCTTCTATACAAGAAAAATATAATTTTATTTTTTGTAGCAACAGAAAATCATATTTCAGAAAACACTGACAAGTGACTAGGTCAGAATTTTGAAAACCACTGTCCATCGTGTCTTTTCCAAAGATAATTAATTATCATTAAGATGAAACAATTCTTCCAATGTTATGACAACTTGAGTCCTTGAATATTCTGTTTCAGGTTAAGTAGTTCTTTCTCCTGTCTAGTCTTCTCTTGCTTGAAGGCCAATTTGTTGGCTTTCTTCTCCACCCTGCGCTCCTGAAAAAAACAATTTGCATATTTATTTACTTAGTTTGTTGGTTGGTACAGATTTAGTCTCCCTTATCCAAAATCTGTGGGACCAGAAGTGTTTTGATTTTGGATTTTTTCTGCTTTTGAAGTATTTGCGTATACATAATGAGATATTCTGGAGATTGAACCAAGTGTTAAACATATTTCTTATACAACTTATACTCACAGCCTGAAGGTACTTTCATACATAATATTTTAAATAATTTTGTGAAACAGTTTGTATATGTTGAATCATCAGAAAGCCAAGGTGTCTTTATCTCAGCCACCCATATGGGCAATTTTGTATTTTGGTGTTTTTTTTCCCAGATAAGGAAGACTCAACATATATATCCTAAGAAAACCCAATGAAATTCATGGTGTTGCAAAGGTACCCACAGAAACATGCACTAAACAGTGGTTTAAAAAATATGCAAGGAACAAAGGGTAACATCCAATTGCTAGTCTCAAGCAGTGTAGCCCTACCGGATGAACTGCCAAATAGTAAATCAACATTTGTACAAATTGTATTTATTCACTGGGTTTACTGTGGTTGGAAATAGAATCATAGAGTTGGAAGAGACCTCAAGTCCAAACCCCTGCCATGCAGAAATACACAATCAAAGCACCCCTGACAGATGGCCATCCTGCCTTTGTTTAAAAACCCCCAAAAGAGGAGACAATCTCAACAGCTCTGTCAGGAAACACTTCCTAATGCTGGGGTGGAATCTCTTCCTGTAGCTTGAAATCCACTGATCCGTGTCCTAGTCTCTGGAGCTGCAGCAACCAAGCTTGCTCCATCCTCAATATGACACCCCTTCAAATATTTAAACAGGGCTATCATATCACCTCTTAACTATCTCTTCTCCAGGCTAAACATACCTAGCTCCCTAACTTGCTCCTTCAGACCCTTCACCATTTTGGTCACCTGCCTCTGGACATGCTTCAGAACTGGACACAGTATTCCAGGTGAGGCCTGACCAAAGCAGAAGAGAGTGGCACTATGACTCAATCTAAACACTATACATCTATCAACGCAGCTAGTTTTCTAGCATAGCAACTGTATTCGGGCTAAAGATTCAGTGTAGTCTGGGAGACAGAGGAATGTATGGAATCTATTACACTTATATTCTAATTCTGGTTTATGTTTAGGTGTTGTTATAATTGGCTCTGGTATGTGTTAAAAACAACTGATCGCTATTTTAGTCAAAGTTAAATTGAAATTAGTTTGCAATAGACGTAAAAAAGTACATTTGGTATAGGAAAATTAACATTACTTTTCGTTCTTCTTTGATAGCTTGTTTTCTAGCTTTCCGATCTTCTTTACTCTCATTTTTAGATCGTGGTTGCGTAGATACTCTTGGCAGGTCACAGTCATTAATCATTTGCATACGTTCAACCTGCTTAGCTGTAAGTCTTCTTTGTGGCAAAACATCTAAAGGGATTCCTGTCTTATTAGACACTTTGATTGGTTTGGGCTGAAAAACAAATACAAATACTAATGAACTCATTTTTAAAAGAAAAATACTACTAAACCAATAGTATTAATAAAGATGCATGCATACTGAAAGACTTCAACAGCCTACAATGGGCTGGCTCCAGATCAGTCATGCTTAGTCAAACCCACAGAAAAGTAGCATCACTTTTTTTTCACTTAAGGGCATGGGAGATCCAACCTCTGACCCTTTCACATCATCCAACATGTAATAAATGGTGGTTGTTGCTTTTTGGAAGCCTACACATTGGTCATGGGAAGCAGGTTCTGGAAGGGACTTTGAGGGAAAAAACTACCCTTCACTGCACATTGCAACCATCCTTTAAAAAAACCCTCTTCTGCAGAAATTTGTAAAAGTCTCTTGGGAGCACTTAAAACAGCTCTTTGGTTCTGATTAACTTTACCTCAAAATTCTTTATATAGATAATAAGGAATGTAAATTCTCATTTGATCCAGCAGGTCATAGTGGTTTGAATGTTGGACAGGGTTCAAATCTCTGCTCAGCTACAGAAACCCACTGGATGACCTTGAGTAAATCACTCTCTCTCATCCTTAGAGATAATGACAAACCTCCTCTTATTAAATTTTACTAATAAAACCCAGTGAGACAGTCACCATAAGTCAGAGTTAACTGGAAAGCATGTAACAAGAAATTTACATTTACCTTTTGTGGAACTTCAATAACTTTTGGATGATTATACAAGTTTGAATAGGTACCTTAAAAAGGAAAACACACACAAAACTGACTAATCAAGGAATTAATGTTATCCCTCTCTTAGTGATTTTAAATGTCTGAAATTATGTATTAATATTTTAGGCTTAAGGCCACCGATACTACCCAGTTAACACTATTATTCCACCTTAATTGCCATTGTTTTGTCCTATGGAATCCTGGGATTGGCAGTTTAGGGAGGGACATTTAGAAATCTCAGCCAAGAACTCTAGTGCCTCACCAAACTGCAAACCTCTTAGTTAAGCTACAGAACCATTTTGTGGGTAATTCAGGTGTATGCTAAACAGACACATATATAAAAGCAACAGTGGATTGAGGAATAATCTGTCCCTTGCTCTGAACAAAGGCATCAAGCATTAGCCTACTTTTTTTTGGGGGGGGGGGGGTGTCACTAGGAAACAAAAAAATAACTCTAGATACCCACTCAGAATGGATTCACAATCCCAGGTTTCTTTGGGTTCTTTAATAATCATTGTTACAAGCTCTTCTTTTTCATCTTTTTCTTCATCCAGGAGAAGCTCTGAATCTTCTTTGATTTCAAGTTCATCAAGTTTAACACAGCTTTTTAAGGAAGAAAGAAGATATATAAAGATAGTTAATTTTAAATCACTTTTAAAATGCGACTTTCAGTTTTCCCCTGTCTTTGTTCAAATATCTCATAGAACATGGGTAAGCAAGCAATCTCCTACTAAGTGTGCAAGGCACAGCTCAATTCTAGCCACATCCACGCACAAGTAGTCTCTAGTGCATATGTCCAGTAGCTCACTTCCCTGCAAAAGCTTACAGGAAGAGGACCTTCATGTCTAGAGGCCCAGATTTAACAGATACAGCAAAAACAAGAAGTCCATAATTTGTCTTACATATAATTTGGGAAACATATAAATACAAAAAATATGATCAGGAGAGGTGTTCCTGAACTTGAAATCACAGTAAAACGGGTGTATCCAAGAGTGCCACTGTCTCAGTAGATTGTGCTTTTTCTCACATAAGTCAAAGCATCCAACCTTTGCTACTTAATATTTTATCCAAGCTCAAAAGCTGTCCTTGAAAGTTTGATAGCCCCTGAAACAGAATGGTGGATGACAGCTACAGAAGGACTAAAAAGTGCTAACAGAAGCAGTACCCATTAAGGCAAAGCCATAATTGTATACAACCCTTTAGGATATTACAATATTACCTTAGTTTTATGAAATTATTCCTCAACATAAAAATATTAAATATTTCATTCCAATGTTCTTCGATCCATATCTGGTTTCCAACTTTCCCAGTAATGTTTGATAAACAGATCTATATTTTTGCCATATTTTTGGGACTAAAGGAACAAGGAGTCACATGCCTTGGGTAGCATGTGCAATTTGGAAATGCCAATAACTAATGAAAAAGTCTATAAAATATATTTAACATCTGTTTTAAAAACTGAAATATTGAAATGAGAGCTGATGTTCTTGTTTAGGATACCACTCCATAGTTCATTCCAAGTATGAGGTTCAAACCACCACAACTGCTGATACTTAGCATGACAGTATCACAACTTCCATATACACCACCTATCACAACTGGAAGCTCATCAATAAGCTGGAAGATAAGTGAGTCTAAAAGCAAAAGAGGGGGTGTTGAACTGAGAAGGGAAAGCTGTAGATGATCCTTTTTTTAAAAAGCCAGAGTTCAAATGTTTTACATACTTTTTTGCTTTTTCTCTGTAGTAATCATTCAAGATTTCCTGTAACCGAGTGCTGTCATTTTGAATGAAGCCTTCTAATTCAGCATTATCCAATGCTCCAATTTCATCATCATCAAACTGCTCAAAGAACTAAACATGAAAAAACAGTTTTTTGTAGGAATCATTCTGGAACAGATTAGGTAAATGCTATGAGATATTTGAACTACAGTGAGAAACTCAGTTTTAGGAATGCTTCTATTTGAATCCACCAAATTTCCTTTCTTAATATAATAAGATAAAGTTTTCACTGACCACAGGTTTGTTAACTCACTCATTAAAACAAGAAAATGCCTCCAATTCAGGTTGAGACTTTAGTAACACACAAAACAATTATTACTCAGTATGGCTGGCATCCTGTGGATTAGTTCCAAGTAAAGTAGATCCATTTAATCAATTATTGAATGGTACATCAACATATAAATTCTAGGGTTTTACTGTGTTCAGGTGTAACCACAGGATATAGTTCTATGTATGATTATCACTTGGATGTCAACTATTGCAATCACTAGAAAAACAGATTAATACGTATAACCTTTTATGCACAAGCTATTGAAAATTGAGGTGGGCAACTGTTCAAGGTTAAGGAGCTAAACTGGCCTCTTAGGGGGTTCCCTGTTGCTCCTCTACCCTAAAAGAAAAATAGAACAAAACAAATACCATTTTACACACAAAATGCCCCCCAGCACTTCCTGAGGGGGCATGGGAGTAATTTTGCCAAGTTTGGGGGCTATTTGTGCACAGGAGAAGGCTTTTTTTAAAAGGGAAGTGAATGGACCGGTTCACATCCTATTAAAAACAGCCTAGGTGGTCCCAAAATATAGTAAAATTGCACCTGAAAACCCTATACACCCTCCCCAAGAGGCAGGGCTGTTGAGGGGGCCTAGCACCCACAAAATGGCCATAGGTGCTTTATAGGGCTTTCCCATCCTGATACAGATCAATTAAGAGACCAGAATCAATGAATTCAAGCTGAGGAATACTTCCCAAGGATATCTTGGGTTAATCAGAATCAGTACCGCTATTTTACCAACCTTCTCAAATCGCTCATCCAAAAGTGTCAGTTGTTCATTCCTTCTCATTACTGAAGACGTCATGGAGTATTCTGTGAAACGACTTTTAGTCTCTTCTTCCATGAAAAGAAATTCTTTCATCTCTCCTCTGATTTCGCTGTCATCTGACAAAGGACCTTCAGAATCATATTCCTCATCACTCTGTACTTTTTTTCCATCTTCTTCCACGTCTTCCCATTCATCTTCATCTCCAGAGTTATACTCCCTATAAGGGAAAATGTATTATAAAATCCTATAGTGCAGAATGTATTACAAAATCCTATAACAATAAGGTAATCAATATTATTTAATAGGTCATTATTTTAACTGTTTTGCAATGGATAAAAAAATATTCTTCTGCCACTAAGAACAATTTTTTTTTCATTCCATTACCAAGAACCTTCCTTTTTTTCATCTGTAGTCCCTGGTTTATTGGCCCTTAAAATGAAGTCATCTTCAAGGAGATTCTCTGGATTGTCAAAATCAAAGTCATCATCAAGTGCTGCAACAATGTCTGGGTCAAAATCCAGCCTAGGCCCTAATGACAGAGAAAAAGAAGTTATACATTAGCTATGGCAAAACTTGCACCATCACAGTAGATAACAGAGTACTTATCGTTACACTCAGAAACCAGAAAAGCCAAACAGTTTGCCCTTAGCCAAAGAAAGGGGACTATCCTTATAGATATTTTAAGTTATAGAACTGTTTATTGTTGGAAGTACAAGTCATTTAAGCTTGAATATTTTTCAGAAGAGTTTGACAACCCACATAACTTGGTTCTAGCCTCTGGAAAGAACTGTAACATTTTGATTAATTTAACTAATCTTATTCTTTTCTGTGAGGAGATCTATGCACACACTTGCTTTTGTTGCTTAACCTTTTGTCACAGGACAGATGTCAATATAAGAGAACAAGAGAAATGACAACCTCACTTTCTATGCCTAGTGAGTCTGTGATTATACTCAATAAAGTGAAAGTTTCTATTAAACACCTATGGAAGCAAGAAAAATAAAGCAACAAATGAAGAGTAATTCCCGTGCTAACTGTGAATAAGCAACATGTTAGTGCACATTTCCTAATCATTCCTGCTTGTAGAAAGACTGGCTAAAGAAATCACAGACATTTGGTCCATGGTTTCATCACTTTGATGTGCAAACTTAGAAGGGAGCCAGATCTCTGGCTTTTTTCCCTTCAGAGTAGTCACACAATTAATCCTAAAGGAAACTCCAGATTATCTCTGGCTTGTCAGAAGAGAAGCAAACCAGAGACTTAGTGCCTGCCTTGGTCTATCTGACCATTCCTGCAGCATTAGTACCCACAGTGCTTATCACTTGAATTTTTTTGAAGAACAAAGAAAATATATTTAAAGGAAACATAAAGGCAATGTTAACATGGAAGCAGTGAGGTAATACTTTGCCCCCTTTATTTTGCACTATGCCACATAGATGATGACATCACAATAATTCTAGAACAACACATTCTGTATTAACATCATATGAAGGACAGGTTAAGACTATTATCTCAGTCATGTAAGATTCACATGACAGTGGAATATCTGAATACACATGTACAGCAGACTGTACTGTAAGTATAGTACCTGAAACAGGAGCAGCTTTGTTTAGCAGCCCCACATCCTCCTCAAATTCTGATGCAAACACTGATGAAGGCAAGTTAATAGTGGGAGCCTAGAAAGAAGAGAGTTTTTTTTAAAAGTTAAGTCTCAGACAACTCTCTGAATTATTAAAGTATCCCTTTCTAGAGGGATACAATTTGACATCTTCCCCTTTATTTTGAAATCTGAGAATAAGCATTCATATGTTTGTTCCCCACTACCACCACCATCCATTTTTCCCATTTATGTAGGTTTCTGTTCTCTATAAGGATCTCTGGAGCACAAGCTGACATGTAAAACAGATGGAAATCAAGATCTGCTTACAAACTGTTCTTCAAAAAGTTAGCAAATTTCTTGATAATGAATTCCAGTGAACTGTTCATGCAGATACAGTTGCCCCTTCGTATCCACGGATTGTTCTTCCACAAATTCAAGCATCCACGGCTTGAAAATATTTTTTAAAATATATAAATTCCAAAGGCAAACTTTGATCTTGCCATTATATATATGGGACATCATTTTACTATTCCATTGTATTTAATGGGATTTGAACATCCATGGACTTTAGTATCCATGGAGAGTCCTGGAATCAAACCCCAGCAGATACCAAGGGCCCACTGCACTTAATGGCACAGTCTTAAAAAGTGATCCTCCTATACTAATCATAATGCTTATTTTTGTATGTTTTTAATTGCACTGTGCTTTTAAACTGTAAGCCACTTTGACTCCCACTTTTTGGGGAAAAGTGGAATATAAATAAATGTAGTAGTAGTAGTAATAATAATAATAAAGCAAATGATGTTTATCTTAACATTAAGATGCTGTGGCTGTGTTCTGTCATTACAATACAACTTTATCAAATGATTAGCGTTTGGCCACTCCCTCCAATCATTCCACTTTGATGATGGATACACAAAACAAAATCTCTCTCACCTCATTTGTTTAAAGAGAAACATCTAATAATCTACTCAAGAGAAGCAAAATAAAATAGAACATTACACAATGCTGCCAATTATGTTAGCATTAACTACCATTTCTTATTTAACAACTACATTGGATTAAAGTAAAAGCTATCATAACAAAATTCAGTGTCAGTAGGAATATTTTCTGTTACATGTTCCCAGAAGATTTCATTTTATTAATTATTCCAACAATGCCTTTAAAGAAAAGCCTTTACATCTGCTGAATGTCCACATGAGAAAAACAAGCAACCAAAACCATTACCTTGGCCATAAGTATTCAAGTTTACCTCGTACTTACTGGAATATGTTGAATTTCCTCTTCTACCTCTCCTTTTGTGGTTACTACAATCCTGCCTTGTGGATCTGCTCTGTTTGCTGGCACAAGCTCAGAAGGTCCAGAGGCTTCTTTGAGGTGTTGCAAATAGTCATAGTCATCATCAAAGAATACTCCGTATTTTCTCTGTTCTTCTCTTCTCTTCTCATCGTCTCCCTAAAGATTTTTTTTGGAAAAAGAGGAAGCATTTCAAAGGAGGCATTATAAAAACAAGTATTTCAGGAAAAAATGGAAGCTGAATACAGAAAGCCCCTAACAGTTTCTGTTGTGAATTCCTTAACAGTGAATTTTATAGTATTATATAAAAAAAACACACACATAAGACCCCTGAGAAATCAGACCAAAGTACAGTATATGAAGTCAAACATCCTGTTTCCTACAATGGTCAAACGTGCCTCTTGGAAGCCCGAAAACAACATAGAAGGACAATAAACCCAATCCCACCCCACCACTGTTTTTCAGAGTTATCCTATACAGACATCATGGCCTCATTCTCTTTAAGTTTATAAATTCCTTTTTAAAAGTCATCTAAGGCAGTTGACACTGCATATTCCTCAATATATCCAGTGGGATTTATTCACATGTGAAATGGTATAAGGTTACAGTCCTCCTTTCAGTAAGGACGTAACAGGGTAGGGATGTATAAAGTTATGTATCAGGTTGGCAAAAGAACAGGGAGCAGTGTCTTCCACTCTCTGAACAGTAGAACCTGGGGCCATCCACTGGGAGGTTCACACATTCATGAGAAAAAAAACAAGACACTTTTCTACAGCATTATCTTTCTTTAAATCACCTTTTGTGCAGGTAAGAGAACCCTCTGGGGTGCAGTGTCATCCGCTGTCAAAGGGTCCCTCTGACTTCTGTGCACTAAATGAAATGTTACAGCATTTTTCTTCTCTATGAAGGGTTTTTTCCGCCTGTGGGGCTGTAAGAGAAGAAAGTGTTACTTGAAACTGAACCAGAACTGAAAGGTTTTCTGTCTACATAAATACATGGGTTATACTTGAGTCAAAAGATTCCAAAATATCATTCCGATATGAAAATCAAACCTCAAACCCAGTGTTTTATATATATGGAAGTTACACCTGGTTAACTCATAGGCCTCAGCCACCAGCATCTAGAAAATCGTCACACAACCTTCTGCAAATTCTCAGAGACTCTGAATACTCCATCAGCTATACATCTTCAAAACGTTCTGCTTTAGCATTCTAAAGGAGACCAGTTTCTTTCTGTGTAATCTGTAAAGTGGCTGCCTGGCTGGCATCTGCAGCCTTTTTTGTGGGTATTTGGGGTCACTGCGTTCTGGAAGAGTTTATTCCCAAAGTTTCTAACTTTAGTATTCTCAAATACTAAAAGTATTCTGATGTTGTGTGTATCGTTACTCTTTAGGACCTTATCCAGTTCCTTCACAGTCCTAGTTCTAGTCCTAGTCTTTTTCTCTCTCTCTGATTTCTTGGCTGCAGTCTCCATTCTGATCAATGCAAGGGATGTCACATGGAGGAGGGAGCAAGCTTTTTTTCTGCTGCTCCAGAGAACAGGACCCAGAACAATGGATGCAAACTGCAGGAAAAGAGATTCCACCTCAACATTAGGAGGAACTTCCTGACAGTAAGGGCTGTTCAACAGTGGAACACACTCCCTCGGAGGGCGGTGGAGTCTCCTTCCTTGGAGGTTTTTAAGCAGAGGCTGGATGGCCATCTGTCAATGGGGATGCTTTGATGGAGAGTTCCTGCATGGCACAATAGGGTTGTGCTGGATGTCCCTTCTTGGTGTCTCTTCCAACTCTATGATTCTCATACTCAACCTTTACAGTAGTGGTCCCCAAACTCCAGCCCTCCAGGTGTTCTGGACTTCATCTCCCAGAAGCCTCAGCCAATTAATGCCCACATGCAAATTTCCTTTCTACTTCAGGATTCTTCAGCCAATCACCAGCCACATGCAAATTTCCTTCCTACTACATCAAGATTCTACAGTCATTCTGTGAATACTAGGCTTCCACAACAAGGGCCCCTCCCTCCTCTTTGCCCCTCAGCCAATCACCGCCCACATGCAGATTTCCTCCCTTACGTCATAATGCCCTCCCAGCCAGCTTGGCCAATGAATGAATGCTCCCTCTGGCTGGGATTCTGGGGGAGCTGCTGGGCTGGAGTCCAAAAGCCACCTGGAGGAGAGTGGGGCCAGAAATTATTATAATGAACCTCTCAGGCAAAACCCACTCCCCTCACAGAAAGCACGCGCATGCGCACAGAGTCCTCCTTTCCTCCTCGCGCCACTCACCATGGCGCGAGGATAGGAGAAGACCCTCACGCGCCCAACGTTCTAGTCCTCTGCTGCAGCTGCTGCCTGCTGTTCCACGCGCTTCCGGTTCCGGACGTGATGATTGAATGATTGATGCACCACTACGCCCGTCGACTTCCGGTGCTCTGTTTCTTTGGTGCTGCCACCTTCAGGCGAGGAGTGTTATAACAACAACAACAACAACAACAACAACAAGAACTTATGTTAGGGAAGAATAGTGTAAAGGGGAAAAAATTCAAGCTAAAATTACAATTCTAGCGAAAGGGACATCGTTATTGTTGTTATCAAGGGAGAGGTTACTGTGGCTGCATCCACACTGGAGGAATAACCCGTTTTGGACGCGCTTTAACTCTTGGTGTGGCTCTTTGCTATGGAATTCTGGGAGTTGGAGTTTGTTGTGGGCCCAGAGCGGAGCAGAGCTCCGCTCTGGGCCCCACAACATACTCCAGCTCCCAGAATTCCATAGCAAAGAGCCACACCAAGAGCTAAAGCGCGTCCAAAACGGGTTATTCCTCCAACGTTAGAGTGTAGAATCAATCTGTAGCACTTTTGAGACTCAATGAAAGAACCAAGTTGGCAGCATGAGCTTTCCTTGACTTCAATCTACTTCCTCAGATGCATTTGGTGGAGTGGAAGCCAGGGGCACACACACACACACGCACATACATGCCATTGGTATGTGAGGATGTCAGTTCAAGTGCAAAATCCTTTGAAATCTGCACTTCCTCCTCCATTTTCTTACACAAGGGATTTTGAATGTGAATTGACACCTCTCACATATACCAATGGCATATAGACTTCTCTCCCTGGCTTTCACTCCACCAAATGCATCTGAGGAAGTAGACTGAAGTCAAGGAAAGCTCATGCTGCCAACTTGGTTCTTTCAGTGAGTCTCAAAGGTGCTACAAGATCTCTCTACATAATAATAATAATACCTAATAATAATATTAATAATAATATACCAAATGCATCTGAGGAAGTAGACTGAAGTCTACGAAAGGCTCCTGTTGCCAACTTGGTTCTTATGTAGAGAGATCTTCACATAATAATAATAATAATAATAATAATACCTAGTAGTAATAATAATAATAATAATAATAATATACCAAATGCATCTGAAAAGCTCCTGCTGCCAATTTAGTTCTTTCAGTGAGTCTCAAAAGTGCTACAAGATCTCTCTATATACGAATGTATATATGGACACCCAGACTTGGTGAGCCCCACTCAGGGTGACCAGATGTCATAAGGGAGGACGAGCGGTGTAAACAAATTAGGACATACCAAGACCAAACGGAGGGCATGGCCAAATTAAAGCTTAAAAACACTCACCGTGTCGTGCTGCTTAGTCCTGCTCCGAATGGATGATATTTTAGAATTCCTCCTGGACAGAAAGTTGGAGTGTAGGACATGTTCCAGAAAGAGGAGGACGCCTGGTCACCATGGTCCCACTCAAATAGCCTTAATTTTGGGTAGAATGTATAGGATTGTACGGTTAAAAGGTAAAGGTAGAGGTAGTCCCTTGACATGAATGTCTAGTTGTAACCGACTGTGCTGATCTTCATTTCTAAGCCGAAAAGCCAGCATTGTCCAAGGACTGCTCTGGTGATCATGTTGCCAGCATGACTGCACCAAATGCTGTTATTTTCCCACTGAGAAGTGGTACCTATCTATCTATTTGCACTGGCATGCTTCCAAACTGCTAGGTTGCCAGAAGCTGGGACTAGTGATGGGAGGATCGCGCCATCATGCGGCACCCCGGGCCTCGAACTGCCAACCTGCTGGTCTTGTGATCAACAGAGACAGCATCTTAATCATTTGAGCCACCACATTTGAGCCAAGATTCCTGCAAATTTCAAAGCACTCGCAGTACTTGAAATAAAAAGTACAATTTAAGTTCTTTGAAAAGTGTGGTGATGCCGTCTCTGTCAAGTAAAGAAAAACAGCATGCATTCAGAAACAATGGTCCAAAACACCTCAGAAATAACCTGGTTTGAGACTGGTTTAAGTGCCTTGGGTCCATGCTATGGATTTCTGGGAATTGCAGTGTGTTGTGGCCTCAGAGCAGAGCTCTGAGGCCACAACACACTGCAATTCCCAGAAATCCATAGCATGGACCCAAGGCACTTAAACCAGTCTCAAACCGGGTTATTTCTGCAGTGTGGATGCAGCCTAAGTTCTATTAAACAGCTGTAATAACACAGGTGAAAGCTGCTAGTCCTACAGGGTATGACTTCGGCCTCCAGGGTCTTTGCTGGCTTCTTGTCACTCTTGACACTGCAGGAAAGTCTCAAGACTGGGAGCTTGGATGACATAACATCCTCAACAAGTGGTCCTGCTACTCTTTTACAGGGCATTTGTTCTGATGGCTTCTGTGAATCAGGAGGAGCAAGTCAGCCCAATTATAAAGGTAGCAGAACGTGGAGATGGCAGTTTAGTGTTTCAGTCATCCAGAAATGCCCTTCCTGGGTCCAGTCTGCCCTCACTTCCATTTGTTTTTATGTCAGCTCTTCCCAAACGCTTCAGTCACCATTTCATAACCACTGAGCACATTAATATTTCTTTTCATTTTGAATTTCTTTCAGCCTGATATTATGGTACGTAAGCAAACTTTAGTTAGTCAATGCTTGTATTTATTACCTGGACCTAACAGGGTCTCTGAGACAATGCACAATTGATAAATACATTTTAAACCATTGATAAAACAAATGAAAAATAATTAAAATGGTCCAAACTTCTCTGTAAAAACCAGACGAACAGCTAGCCAGAGCATGTTGTGATTGTCTAACATAATTAAGGCATGAACCACTTTGACCAGATCTGTTGGTGCACCAACTGAAACTGGGCAAAGACACTCCTAGCCACAGCTCCCACTTGACCTTCCAGGAACAGTACTGAGTCAAATAATTCTCCCATGCTACAAACTTGTTATTTCAGAAGGAATTCAACCATCCAGAACAGGCTGTGATCCCACTCCCAGGTTAGCTTTCCTATTCTCATGCATATCCATTCCTTACTGCCTCCAGACAGTGATTCAGGACTTTCATAGCCCCCTTGGCATCCGCAGTGTCAGATAGTGCTAGGTACTATAACCATACTGGTGACACCTGATCCCAGTGTTCTGGACGGCCTCCCCCAAGTGGTTACATGTGGATGTTAAAAATCATAGGGGACAGTACTGAGCCCTGCGGTACCTCAACAGTTCCCCAGCCCAACTACTGAAAATGTTAAAACAAAAAGGGTTGGAACCACTGCAGCACAGTGCTACCACATCCTATGTCAACCAAATGGCCCAGAAGGATACTTTGATCATATCAGATGCCACTGAGACGTCAAACAGAACCTTCAAGTTCAAGATTTTCCATACCTTGGCTCAGTCATTAATCAAAATGGAGACTGCAGTCAAGAAATCAGAAGACTAGGACATGGTAATTTTGAAGGAACTAGATAAAAATGTATCATTTATTACGAAATGCCACTGTATTTCCCATTTCTATGTATGGTAGTGAAAGGTGGACGGTGAAGAAAACTGATAGGAAGAAAATCAGCCTACTTGAAATGTGATGCTGGAGAAGGGTTCTGAGAATATCACGGACCATGGGTGTTGTTAGGAAGGTGTGGGTGGTGCAGACCATACCAGGTGACACTGGCAGGGTGGGTGATACCACTGGTCCACAAACATCTGCCTTTGAAAAAAAAACAAAAAAGTGGGCCGTGGTATTCTCTTGCAACCCTTTAAAATGCTAGTGTGACTGGGGCAAGGATCAATGGGAAGAGAAAGGAGAGGCCCGAAGTTTAATTTTTTTTTAATAATCATAGAATCATAGAGTTGGAAGAGGCCACAAGGGCCATCCAGTCCAACCCCCTGCCATGCAGGAACTCCCAATCAAAGCATCCCCGACAGATGGGCCATCCAGCCTCTGCTTAAAGCCCTCCAAGGACGGAGACTCCACTACACTCCGAGGGAGTGTGTTCCACTGTCGAACAGCCCTTACTGTCAGGAAATTCCTCCTAATGTTGAGGTGGAATCTCTTTTCCTGCAGTTTGCATCCATTTTCTGCGTTCTACTCTCTGCAGCAGCAGAAAACAAGCTTGCTCCCACCTCACATCTTATCAAGTTTTCACTTTACCCACATGAAACTATGTACATGTAAATACATTTAGGCTGTGCATATGATACTGTAATTTAAAGGAAGATTTAAATTTTGCTAGTCGTTTATGTCACAACTATTGTCACTGAATTCAGTGATATATGGGAATCACTATTATGATTAACATTAGTACAAAAAACATAACCAAAGATACTGTACGATGTCATATGGGAGAGGGTCAATCGGGGGAGGGGGGGAGACACCATGAGTTACTGCATTCGGTGATGCCAAGTATAATGATGCCACTGACGTGGAATGATAAAAAGACAAATAAATGGGTTCTGGAGCAAATCAAGTCTGAACTAGTGAACTCTCCAATGGATAGACTGAATCAAGGAATGTATGGCCCTGAGTCTGCAAGACCTGAGCAGAGCTGTGGATGACAGGGTAACTTGGAGGTCTCTCATTCACAGTGTCACCATAGGTTGAAGTCAACTTGTTGGCAATTAATATTTATTGTTTTTGTTGTTGTTGTTATGTGCCTTCAAAGTCATTTTTGACTTACACTAATCCTAAGGCAAAGCTATCATGGGGCTTTCATGGCAAGATTTGTTCATAGGGAGTTTGCTTTTGCCTTCTTTGCCCAAGGTCACCCAATGGTTTTCTGTGGCCAAGTGGGCATTTGAACCCTGGTCTCCAGATCTGTAGTCCAATATGGAATGATGTTTCTTTTATACAGTGTTTATACAAAATTCTGTTGCTTAAAAAAAAAAATCAGCCAGCCTAGCTTGTGTGGATTGACAAGGTGTTACTGTAGTTTTTCATGACTATTACACTTGGAAGTTAGAAGTTTGTTCCTGGAGTCTTTTATCCATAATTGCTTTTTGTTTGTGTGTTTGCTTTCTTTTGTGATTTAGTGAGTTATTATTTGGTCATATCCTTTCCTTTTTCTCTCATTAATCATTTTGCTTGTTAGCATTATAGAAATAGGCATTGCTAGGTAACACAGTGTTAGATGAAGTGCTATTTGGAACCACATTTTAAATTCTGTTTCCAGCTGACTGAAGAAAAGCCAATGCCTCAGCTGTTCTCAAGCCTCCCAGTGTTGAACTTGTCATACATACCATGTCATCTTGCTAAGTGTGAGGACTGCTTTGGAACTTGATCAGGTTTCCTAAAGTTAACTGCTGATTCTTTTGACAGTCTTTCAGCAGAGAGAAAGCACTGGCCACATGATTAATTCTAGCTTGTACTTGGCATAGTTGGGATGGCTTTATTCTGATTTCCCTTAGGGCTAGTATGGCCATTACTCAACTTCATTTCCCCCCTTTTGTTTTTGTTACTGGATTCCAATTCAGTGAATTTGATTTTTCCCTTGCTGAGTTATGAGCGGCTGACCCCCTAAAGTGCTCCCATCTGCATTATTTTCTTTTGTGTTGCAGCATTTAGAAAAACACTTCATGTGGACACTGTGAATAAGACAGGTTGGCTGCACAAAATCTGAAACAACTTTGCATGAACAAGTTGCCTTTACATACCATTGTATATATGATATATTCCTGTTTTATTAGCCTTCTTGCTTTTATATTTTAGCATGGTATTATATAATACATATAAAATATATAACTGAATATATAACAGGGAAAATTACCTGTTTCTGAATGAGACCCAAATAAGGCATCCCATTTGGCTTGTATGTTGAGATGACTGCTTACATTAGAGCAATAAGGTATAACTTCATTTTCTAAAATGAATGGGATGCAGATTCATTTTTTTTTAGTTAACATATCTATGTCTTTGAATTCTGTCATTATGGCTGTTGTACTTTGGACACACCACGAGATGATGTGACTTGCTGGAAAAGACAATAATACTTGGTAAAGTGACTAGCAGCAGGAAAAAAGGAGACCTCACTATACAAGTGGAATGGTCCAATCAAGCCAGCCACAGCCCTGAATTTGCAAGACCTGAGCAGGCAGTTGATGCTGGGGCTCTTGGAGGTCTCTCATCTGTACGCTTGCCATCAATGACAATAAAAGAAATTTTTTGACAGATCTTTGTGCACTAAATAGCTACATAAACAAGTAGAAACAGACCCTGTGTACATTTGCTAGAGTCATGACAGCTTTGAAGTAGCTAAAAGAAATGCAGCTGCAGATGGTTCTGTCCCTCCTTCCTTGGTCCAGGGCTCACTTTATCCCCCTACTCTGTTTGCTTTAGAAGGCAAGTAAGGAATGGGATTCGGGGAAGTGAAGCACAGCTGTACCTTTCACTGCTGGGGAGTTCTTTTCAGAGAAACAGGCATTCCATCTTGTGACCTAGCGTTCCTAAACAGAAATCAGCAGGCAAAGTGCTTTTCCCAGTACGTATGAAGATAAAATGCCGGGAAGAAATTCTTCTGTTGTTCTTGCTCTGTGCCATGCAGCTGTGGAGCTCTAGGTCAAGCTCTCCAGCAAGCTGCTCAGACAAGAGGTCCAGTATCACATGCTACATTACTAGTTGTCAAGGTATGTTATAATTACAGAACAATTTTCACTTAACTCCTTGGTTCATCTGATCGCAATATAAAGGCAGAACACTTGATATTTTATTTGCTGTTTCATTTGATTATTATTACCTGTTTGTAACATTTCTGAGCTTCTATCCAACACCTAGAAGATAAAAATGTGAGACTGTATGGGATTCTGAACATACAGCAAGACTAGAAAATTTAACCCTAGAAAAGTAAAAATACACCCTCCTCACCTAATGCAATCATAACATCATATTAGGGATGTGATACAGTTTTAAAGGAACAATGCCCTAAATCCAAAGTGACACTCATGGTAACTTAAGCATTTTCTCCCATCCCTGTCCAGCAACCTGTCCCAATGTTGAGAAGCTCTTTTAGAGAACTTCATTATATGTTTTAAAGGGTTTAAGGCACACTGTGGGAGGAAGGGTTGGCTGAAGAAAGCCAGATGGAGAACCCGACTCCCACTTGTATTTACAGAAGCTTCTTCTGTAAATGTAATGACAGCACTGCAATCTGACACATGGTTACTTGGGAGCAAGTTCCCAGTTAACTCAGCAGGGGTTATTTTTGAGTAGGCATTACAAGAGTACACTGTTTGGTAATGTTTAATTTTATAACTAAAAAGCCACAGAATAAAGTACTAAGTCTGAGGATAAAAACAAAACAAAACACAGAGACTCATTTATTGCCTGAAAAAAATACATATCTTTTTATAATTAAGAACTAAACAGGGCACATGGACAAAAATAAATTGTAGTATGTACATACATTTATAAGGATAAATATATAATAATACTGCAATACATTGCAATACATGTCCTTGTGTATTTCAGGCCCAAATGTTTCACCTTGTACATTAAAAGGATAAATAAGTGCTAATATAAGACAATTTTTTAGTGTAAACAATGTCATAGGCTTATAATAAGCCACAATATTTAGGGCCCACATAATAAAGCACATACTGCCTTTCACGCCACCTTATACTATTTAAATGTATTATGCTTTCACAAATACAATTAAAACATAGTATAAAAGTAGATAGTTTGCTCCGCATTATTCACATACAACAGATACTGTAGGCTCCAAGGCCTTTCTGTAGTCTTCACAAGGCCCTTTGTGAGGATTGTACTGATAAACATATGGCATGATTCTTCCCCATATAGGCACAGAGCCTACATGCTACAAGTTTCCTGTAGAGTATCAGACCTCTGGTTTCCCGTTTTCTCTCTTGGCACCTGGATATTCTGTGCATCAGTCTCTTTCAAGAAAGAAAGCCCTGACTAAGTGGAAGGAGTAGGATGGACAAAGAAGATGCACAGGGGCCTCCCATGCCCCAGATTGTCCTGGTATGGTGCCTGGGGGAATGGAGGTGGAGGAAAAAAAATGTTGTGTTCTTTGGAAACCCTCCTTTATGTGCTCATGCAATATTCAGAAAGGGAAGGATCTGGTTTGTAATAGTTTTGCTCCAAGTCCCATAGGAAGTGTAATGCCCCTGTATTCAATGTGGCCTACCGGTGCTTTTTCCATTGAAAAACTGCTCTTGCTATGCCCTTCTCTGATCCAAAACAGCCAACTACTGGTGTGTTGGCACATAGTAGTAGCACAGGGCTATGTAGAGTGAAGGTGAAGCCTTGGTATGCATGTGAGATTCAGCCTCTAGGCCTTACATTATTTAACCTAACCCAAGGATCTTTTAAATGTATTTCAAGCTAAACAAAAAGAAAAGGGACATGCTTGTATCTTTTCACCATATTCTTATTATCTCACATGTCTTTGTTCCTAAACATAGCTTAAAAACTGAAATACAATTATGGAGGATCCATTGTTTTCATTATCTTAATTAAAAAAAATCTGTGTTACAATTCAGTGCATAGTTAACATGATTGGAAATTCTCCTGGAATCTTTGCATCTCACATGAGTTTAGCTCTGTTCGAGACTGCTGTCTCAGTGTATGTTACTAAGTATGACAGCTATAATTTGTAAAAATAACAATGGTGTTAGGACTAATTTATGTTTTTATTAATTTACTGGATTTATACCCCACCTTTCTCCCAAAATGGGATTCAAGGCAGCTGTACTGGCACTACATTAAAAGACTGAACTGTATGGGCTGTTTGTGAAAACAGAACTCAAACTGCTTTCCACCAGGCTACAGAAAGGTGAGGATTCTGGAACAGCACACACAGACTTGCTCGCAATCCTAGATCTGCACTTTAAATAAATTATCCAATATCCATATACAACATTAAATTACTTCCATGAAGAATGCTAATCATTTTGCACTAACATACTTTTTGGGGCTGACAAATAAAAATTGAGCTGTGCCTGCTTCCACTCTATTTGAAAAGAGATTATTACTCCCCATCAACAATTATCTACTCTCCGGCCAAGTGCTAACAAGAGCCAGGGGAAACCCACAGTATCATTTACTCTGAAGAAGATGCTTGTAATATATTTTCTCTATTTTATGGCCACTTTTGGGAACTCTCCTAGTCATCTCTTGCTTTTTTTAACATGAAGGTCACATTATTCAATGATTTCTGATTATACTGCTGTAGACACTTCAGTTGCAATGCACTTTCAGCTCTTCAGGTTGCTGTGCTTTCCCAGGAAGGAACTCTTTGTCCAGACTACGGAATATTTGCAAACAATTATGGACGGTGAAACCTGGGGTTGGTAAATAAATACACAGTTCTTTCAGTTTTTTTCTCCCCCATCTCATCTGACTATCCAATAAATAAAGAACAATAAATTCTTTACAACAATAAATAAAACATCAAAATACTCAAATTATGAATACGATAATATAAGGCCATCCCACCCCCAGTTTTAAAATGTTTTATTTAAATCACATACAAAGAACATGTAAATATCTCCTAAAAATGTTAATTCTCAGTGACTGACAAGATATTCATTTTCTTCTTAGCTTTCTGAGTGCTGTCAGATATGGAATAGTGTTTTAATAACTGCAGTGACTAAAAGGATGAAAACTGAATGCATGCTTGTGAAAGGTTTTTAAAAATACAGTGTTTCCAAACTTACAATTATTTTTGTTTCCTAGAAAAGCAAAATACAGGGCTTTGTTGGGAACCTTTTATTTAGAATAAATTTTAAATGGTTTGATTGTGCTTTTTAACAAATCTAACAGCAAATTATTTTTCTACCTTATTACTTTAAATTGGCGAACTGAGAACTGCTTTGGGAGGGAAAACTGGGGGAAAGAGACCACAGTTGGTTTGTACTTTCTGTCTCTGTTATGTTTGAAAGTGAAACTTCCAATTTCTGGATGGCTTGCTGACAGGAAGTGTGTTTTATCTCCCCTGAAGTTACTTTCTGTGCTTCTATAATCCCTATACAGTACCAGGATTTTAAGATCTCTTACAGGCACAATATTGTAAGTTATTCAGAAACTTTGCATTTGTCTCTAAGTGTAGCACATTTTTATATACTAATTTGGTAGTAAGCAGAATATGATGTAACTTTGCCAACTCATTTTAAGAACTGTGGTTATGAATTACATTCATTTTCAGAGCTGAGCGCCTTGTGTGAAATGCAATACCTGCTGCATTAAGGCAGTGTCACAAATTGATCCAAGGTACTGCAGTGCCAGAACAAAATGGGTTAGTGCTATGCTAGCAATTGTAACTATTCATTTATAACAGTGTGCAAAACTATGTGACAAAAGAACAAGTTGGATAGGCACATGGTGGAGTATTGATGTTTATTTGTTCTTGTGTGCTTCCGAGTCATTTTTTGACATGGTGAAGCTAAGTCGAACCTATTGTAGGGTTTTCTTGTCAGGTTTCTTCAAAGGGGTTTTTGCCAGTGTTGTCCTCTGCAGCTGAGAGAGTGTGACTTGCCCAAGGTCACCTAGTGGGTTCCATGGCCAAGCTGGGATGTCAAACCTGGTCTCTAGAGTCCTGGGACTGATATTTTTATACCAATCTAAAACATAACTTGCTACAGCTATTATTGCAGCCTCGTGTACTCTAAGTAAAATTAAACAAACAAACAAACAAAACCAGTAGGATCCATGGGTAGATACAAAATTCAGGTTTTGAGTAATTACACCAGGTTTAAGATGGTAGAAATTTAGTAAGCTCTGAAGTTCTCTCAGTATGTGTAAAGGATAAATTTATATATATATATATATATATTAATGTGGTAGTACAGAATGTAGGTGATAGGGGAAGAAATAAGACTCAAAATCTAGCGGCAGCTGGACAGAGGTTGTGTCCATTGTCTCTTAATTTCAAGATTAAAAAAAATGTTTGAGTATCATTTTAATCTCTTCTCTGTAGGCAAAAGCCAGGCGATAACACTTGTGACCCATCTACCCCTTTTGGAAAGGAGCACAGGCTTCTGAAGTGAGTTGTAGCAGTGTATTTGTGCTACCGAGTGCAGGTTGGGTGGCAGTTTCTGCTGCAGCAATGCCAGAGCTAAGAGACTATACAATTGTAGTTCTAAACCAGGGTGAAATGGTCAGCGGGTCAGAGGAAAAGTTTCACCCCCTCCAACACTGAATGGGCCATACCCATTTTTGTGCCAAGAATTGCTGCTGCTGATTCTGCTGTAAAGAAAAGCTGGTTGATGCCTGCCTGCCAAGCCAGGCTGCGTGGGAAGTGTTAAGGTTACTAAGAAAATGGACTGTGCTGAAGTACAGGTTACTTCCCTAGTAACCCTGGTCTAGAAAACCCACACAGCCTGCCTCTAGGGATCCCAGTCTCTACAGCAGAACCAGCTGCTAGCAGCAGGTGCATTGGCATCATTTGGTGAAACAGACAGGTGGGCGGGCAAAAGGGGGCGAGCGAGGCAGTGAGCTCTGCTGTGCCACCACCTTCAGCTGCTGGCAGCAGCATTTCTTCATTTACAGCTTCCAAAGGAAAGAGGGAAGCTGAGTTTTTTGTGGGAAAGCAGCCTAATGAAAGTAGTATGGGCTGGAAAGCAACATGGGCCTTGATTGCTGCAAATGTTGTAGTATGCTGAAAAAACTAATGCCATTTTGGGATGGAGACTACAGGATACAGAGGGATTGTGAAATGGGGGTTATAGGCTACATAATTCCTCTCTCCAATTTTTACAACTCTGTTTTAAGCCAAGGGTGAATGACATTAATTGTATAACTTGCGAGACTCCCTGCTCACCTTCTGTGGCAGCTCACTTGGGACTCAATCAGTGTCTACATTTTTTTCTTTCTGAAACATCAGAGGAAAGGGCCTGTTTATTATTTGGCTGGCTATCATATGTTGAGCTGTGTTCAGAAAGGTGGATAAGTGTGTATGAACCCATTAAGATGCAGGAGGCTTGCATTTTAAATTTCATAATTTCAAATTCAAAAATTTGTACTGCTTGCTCTCATGATCCAGTGGGAAACCCATGTTCCAGCATTATCATGACTATCAAACTTATTTAGAAAATTTACCTGCTTAACCAGGGAAATGAACAATGATCTAATCCTAGACTTTTGTGTAAATGCTAATAGAAAAGGAAGACAGAGCTTGTAAACAATTGTTTCCTTGCCTTGTAAACTGTCGACTCTCTTCATGTACTTCCATTTCTGTGCTTTTAAATTCATTTAATTCTTTCCGTATTGCTGCCTAATTAAAAAAAAAAGCAAAGTATGAAATGAAACAACTCTTAAATGGAAACATTTAAAGTAGCAAAGTAGCCATGCTTGCAAAGGAGCAAAATAGAAATGATCTAATATTCACCCATTCTTATTTCTGTTATCTTCGTATTCTACAGTCTTATATTTAGTAAGGATGCATACTTTACCATGCAAAGTTGTACATAATGGGCGGCACTTCAACTGTAGTTAATAAATTTGACTTGCTACATCATGAATGATCAGGAGGGAGATCTTGACCCTCCAAATACCTGATATTGTAGAAGTCTGCAGATTACATCTAACAAGGATTTTACACTCCAGTCACTTCTGGCAGAGCCAGTTAAAAAAATAAGGGACACAATGAGTTTATTTTCTCAGCAACGTGCACTTAGGGAACGATGATGACACTGACAAAATTTCATCAATATGCCATAATAACTTCAGGGTGATAACTATTACTTTACGATACACCCTCGTAAGGTGCAATCTGCAGACTTCTACAATATCAGGTATTTGGAGGGTCAAGATATGCTGGGAAAAATGTATAAATCTAGATAGTGACTACATAGAGATAAGTTAACAATTACAAATCAAAACAAACTTTCTGTCAATTTTTTAAAAAATGTGATCATTAAAACCTTTGGATACCCCCTCGTATGTAGGTATGTATTTCTTGCCTTTTCCCAGTCCAAAGACTTAATGAAACTTACAAAAGGTAAAAGAGCTATAGGTAAAGACATGTATCACTAAAACAAAAAATATTAAAAACAGAATTAAATTATTTCTAGAACTAAGAACAATTTAAAAGCTTATCCATTAAAAAAAATCAGACAGCAGTCTATGAGCAGTCAGTTCCCAATGGCCTACAAAACAGAAGTATTTGCTGGTCACAGAAAGACACCATGGAGAGTAGCAGTCTAGCTTCTCTAGGAAATGCAGAACCTGGGATCAGTCACCAAAAAGTTCTTCTTATCTACCTGTAAGGGGGATGGGATGAAGAGCCTCTCTTGAAGATCTCAAAACATGGGCAGGGTTGTACATCTGAACACAGTACTTCAGATAATTAGGACCCAAATCATACAGGACTTTACACATCATAATATGCACTTGGAATTGTACTGGAAAATAAACCAGTAGCCAGTGAAGCTATTGCAGCAAGGGAGCTGTATGCTCTCCATCACTAATTTAGGTCAGTTTTCTATCTGCAGCTCTTCAGACCAGCTGAAGTTTCTGAACATTCTCAAAGGATGCCACATGTAAAGTGCTCTACAATAATCCAAATGGAGAGTATTAGGACTTGTGTCATGATGACATTTCTGACATTTCTAAGAATGGGCACAGCTGATTCTCCTTACTTGTACAAATACCCCCCTATCCTTTTTAAAAAGCTGAGCTTCCAGGCTGAGGATTGAAGTCAGGAGTACCCCCAATCTTAAAGATATGTCTTTGAGGGAAGTATAATGTCATCCAGCACAGTCTGAATCCCCATTCCCTGATCTGCAATTTGACTGACCAGGAGCACCGCTGTGTCTTGTCTGGATAAAGTTTCAATTTGTTCTCCTTCATCCAGTGCATTACATATATTAGGTCTGTCTCTCTCTTAATCTCTCTCTCTAATTCCACTTGAGAGGAAGACTATATTCTTGGATGTAATAAATGTAAAATTATATTGTTCTAATGTCAGATCTCTTATAATGTAAACATCTGAAGAATACATCTTGGAAATGCTGGTACCACTGAACTGTTCCAATAATTTTAGCACATACACATTCTCAGATAAAGAGGTTCTGTGCTTGATAAGATGAAGGAAGTGGCACGCAGAAAATCTCCTATTTCATGTCTATTGAGTTGTATTGAGCTCACATTCAAAATACTGTTTTCTCTCCTTTAGATTAGAGGACAATTATTCTTCACATTTTCCTTTAAAAAGGGTTGCTTTTGATAGAATAATTTCAACAAAAACGAGAGAACAGAAAATAGCATTAATAACAAAACAATGGCAGGCAGGGTGGAGTTGGGAGGGTAGTGGTAGAAAGGGAATTTGTCACTCTAAATAGCTACCTGTTTAATGTGCATCTGGAAGTGAGATTATCGCAGCCTGAAGTCCTGGAATGGCAAATGACTAATACTTCATGCATAGCAATTGCCTAAACTACAGGACCCCTGCCTTTCCTGACTAAGTGCAAGCTTTAAGGCATACAAGATGAATAACGTTTTTCAGCTAGAAATTAGCTCCTCCAGTTTTATGTAACATACAGTGAAATGTTTGGACATTGCAGGCCTTTGTTTTCCTGAGGGCCAATATCAAAGCACAGCAACCACTTCGAGTACTTTATATGGGTAATGAGCACTGATGTTTAAAGAGAGAGACAATAATCAAACCTCTTCTTTTATTCCGCATCACTTTTCTAAAAAGGCTGGCTATCTTCATGCAGGTATTACCTCAAATATTTCTATTACAGAATAATCACCACTTTTAGCCCCAGTTGCTCTCTGAAGGTCACAGCTGCTCTTACTGATTTTTTTTCTAACACATTAATATCTCTCAATAATACTTTATAAAAAAAAACTCATTAGAAGTACAAATCTTTCATTACAGGACAGAATTAAGAGTATGACACAATTATTATACTGTATCACCACAATGACTTTTCAAACTACAGTTGCTGGTACCAGCAAAGAATTCATCTTAACTCTTGTGGCAATATCTAAGCATAACGTTTCAGTAACAGCAGATGAAGAGTTAAGGAACTGAATGAATACCCTCCTCATTTAGCATACCGGTAGTAGTCCAGAATTAGGGTCCCTCTCACATTCCACTCCATGCAATCAATGTGCAATTGGGAACCCCAACATTCCCAGAACTTTCTGATCATGCATACAGGACCCCTCAAGTATGTGCTTGAGTGGTGTCACTGAGGTTGGTGTCATCCTGTGTGCGTGTATGGGGGGGGGGGACTGCCCTGCCCTTCCCTGCCCCCCTCACACCACTCACAAGGTTGCCAATTCGAATAATTGAATCTGCATGGTATGTACCAGTGTGATAATTTAATGTGCACTCGCTCTGCTTTCGTTCTTCACGTGGGATAACTAATCACGTGAATTGCCTTGGATTTGAATTGACTCTGCTTCCCCTTCCCTTCAGAATGGCTTTTGGATTGGAGTTCCAGTTTCACATGTGATAAACTCCCAAGACCAAGGCCTATGGGAAACAGAATAATGGGGAAGCTAGTAACATGCTAATAGTACATCATGAATTCTGTATTATTGACCAATGCTGGGACAGAAAATGAGAGGAAGAGATGATAGGCTGTTCCATCAGCAGCATAACATCAGCTGTGTTTACTTCCAGCCTCAGTTCAGAGCTCAACCTAAAAACTAATGAGGTGGAAGTCTCCCATTTATTTTTTCTCTTCAGGGGAAAGCAGAATAAAAATCTCAGTCCTCTAGGGTGGTAGTTTCAAATCCCAGAAGCCCCATCCAGCATGGCCAATGGCCAGGAATTCTTGGAGCTGACGTTTAAAACATCTGGATAGCCAAAGGCGGAGAACCACTGTGCTAGGGCTTTTAGGAACAGTACATTTCAGCCCACATATTCCTCCCTATTCAGACCTTGCCCCTACACAGAAAGATGAAATAAAGGAAGAAACAGAGCGATGCCAAAGTCACCATATGAGAATCTGCATACTGGTTCAACATCTCTTCATCTATTGTCAGGATCTGGAATGCCTTAGATGCTAGAACTTTACAGGAGTTTTCACAGTGCTTACTCACACCTGTTTTGTGTAATTAATGAGACTGACAAGACTGGAACAGCTAAAAAACTGGTAAATCCACAAGGCTCACATCCTCTGAAATGGATGTGCGCCATTTGGACTGGGAATGATTACTATTGCAGGGAATGATTACTATTGCAGGGCTCAGCAGGAATCTGTGTTGTAAATCAGACTGGGGCAATTTTTGATACACACACAAAGTTGTGTTAAAACCTGGTTCTGTTACTTGCCTTGTCCGCAGGTGTTAATCTTGCCCAGGGCTTGTCAGCACGACGATCATAATCTGGAGAGTCTGTTACTTCCACATACTCATTAAAACGTAGAATTCTTCTTGCCTGAAGTTCAGCCACTGTTGGCCTCAAACTGAGCTGTTGAATAAGAGTTTAATAATAAGTTTAATAAGAAAGACATACTGAAGACATGAAGTACTCTTGGTGGACATAAACACAGTATACAAACAGAACTGTTTGCATAGAACTGGAAAGGACTTGAAAAAGTAATCTAGTTCAACTGGCTGGTAATGCAAGAAATCCATTATTAAAGCATGCATTGCTGATAGTGATTGACTGCTGCTGAAAAAAACTATGATGAAGGACAGGACACTTTCTGGGGCAGTTCCATTTCAGTGTCTAACACCTAGTACTAAAAAATAATAAATTGGTTCTAATATTTAGCTAAAATCAACAATAATGGATACATCCTTTTCTTTACCTTTCTGCTGAGACTTCGCCTCAGTTCTCTTTTGGCTTCTTGTTCTTCTTCTTCATTCTTTTCTGTTGAAAGGGGGAAAACAGACATATGTAAGGTATGATGATAGTTTTAAGTTGTGAAGTAGAAAAACATCGTTCATCTTTCTAACCCATTCCAGATTGTGTGTTATCTCATTTATTCACCCACCACTTCTCAAACTTCTATAATTGCTTCCCTGCACAAGAAACAAATAAGTGAATGTTATTTCTGGTCTAAATTGTGCATAGATAAAACCGGCAATGATTGTTTTATTTAAAAACTGATGGTGTTATGTTCTATTTAATAACTGATGGTGTTTTGGGCAAAGTGCCTTGCCTTGTCTCACTTCAGCCACATATTCTTGACTCCCCTTATGCCCATGTACCTTGGGTGTGATTGTTTCGTAAAGGAGAATAAGCATACCTAAATGCTTCTCTGTAATTTGGGAGGGCATAGATGCCTCCCATCAGATGAATCTTAGCATGGGGTGGGGGGTGGGGAAAGAAGCTACTTTGTTCACTTCTTTATGTGACTGAAAACAACAGCTTATGAAGTCTAGACTAGAAAACTCAGCTAGGCTCCTAAAATATATAAATGGCTGCTACCACCATCCTACCTAAAAGGCCATTGGGGCAAAGGAACAATAGAATCAGACAAGAAAATTTAACTGCAATGCCAATGTTAAATCCCAATGTGGTGTGGTTCCTCTATCCATTTTGTAAGAGGGATAGCCTACATGGGACTAAGGAGTTTACTACACGGGGGAAATCCTGTGCAAAAATGGGGGTTTAAATTGGAAAAATCCTGCAAAAGTGGGTTGACTTTCACACGACGTCATTGTTAAACTAATGTTAACCCAAACAGAAAGTGAAGGGAAAATAGACAAAAGCTGCTCCTTTTTACTTTCAGAAAATCCCTTTTGTTTACTTTTTGTTTGAGTTAACACAACGACATGTGAGAAAATTAACCTGCTTTTGTGGGGTTTGCTACCTCTTAAATCCTGTTTTTGCATGGGATTCCCGTGTGATAAATTCCTAAGGGGGGGGGGGGAAACAGATGTTCCTGATTGGGAATTTAGTGATATGATTAGGCCGTGTTGTCATACCTTTGCACTGGTTCAAAGTGCAGACACCAGAGAAAAACTTCACCCTTCTTTTAGCACTTTAACCTTCCTCAGGTTGTTGGATTGCACTATGGGTTATGCTGAATAGGGCCAACAACATCTGAAGGGTCACAGGCTGCATTAACAGTTTCAGAAGGAGCAGGGGTGGTGACTCTTGCTCCTTAATATGCAGAACTTGGAAATGTTACTTTTGGAAATGTTACTTTTGGGACTACAGTTCCCAGAATCCTCTAGCCAGCATGGGATTATGGAAAAACTGTAGTCCAACAAAGTATTCCCTCCTCTCATGTCTCAGGACACAGTGCTGGTGGCCTGTATTCCTCACAGTGAGTCAGTGCACAAGCTTGGATCCCCTCATCTCCCCCTCTTTGGGTGCCAGAAAGGACAAAGAACATCTACAACTATTACTTTCTGTTGGGAGCTGCCATCCAGATATAGCAAAATGTAACTTCTAGATAAGTGCCCAAAGTTTCTTGTCCTTAGTTTGTTTCCTCTCCTGTCTCAAAGCAGGAGTCAAGGATCTCTCACCCTTGTTGATATCAAGCAGTACAGTCTCATAGTGGTATTATGGAATGAACCCTTTCTCTAAACAATTATTTCCCACCTCCAGTACACATTATTCAGTGGTCTTGGTTAACCATGAGAAGTCAAGCATCACTTTGGATCTCTTGGTATTATTTCTGCTGGATGAAGTAAGTAATTACAGTACAATCCAATCTGGCTACAGATGGTGGCAAGTTAAGAAATGTGTGTATACCAAATAAAACGTTTTGACTTCAGAAGAGGAGTTCATTCATAGTCTATATGATCCCAATAGCATGCGGACAATGTGGAAAAGGCACAGTTTGGATGAATTCTGCTGTTGGTAAAGTAACCTTTCAATTTATTCATCTCACCTGTCCCTCACATTCAGTTTTATTTACCTTATCACCATAAAGTAGCTGAAAATAGATTGACTGATGATATATTAGACACAGACTACATTGTGAGTTATACTTTTGAACCCACTTTCTATCCTTGTTTGGCCTTAGGCGTCATGGCCCCTTTTTACATAGAGTGTTTTGACATATGAAGCAAATGCTGGCAATTCTTAGCAGGATGCCTTCTGATAAATTTAATTTGATAGGATTTCCATGCATCCACCTGACTACTTGTCTCACATATGGATCAATTCAGGTTTCTGCCCTACTGTAATCCAGGAGCCTAGAACTGAACTTTCTACTATGTCTCTTTAGGGATTAGTTTTGTTTAGATTACTTTGTAGGCTTGCTAAGGAAATGAAAAAGAAAAGGCAGCAGAAAGGCAGCAGAGCTTTAGGATGCTCGATGCTGCAGAAAGTGGATTTGATTTGCTGGCTTTGCAGGCAAAGTGAATCATTAATATTCCTCAGTTGGCACACAAAAGCATATTTCTAGAAAGCCAGTGTTGGCAAGATGGAAAACCCCACAGACAGTAAGACTCCATATCTACCATTTGCTAAATATACAGTGGCGATTACATCAACTTGTTGAGAAACATTAAATATATACAGGCTCCTATTAAAGCAGTGTTCAGGTGTTCTTTATTGGTCAAAAGGCGGATAATATATAGTCATTGTCAGAGAGGCTTTTATATGGGCTATATGCTCTGTTTATGTTTTTACCTTTTGTATGTTTTATGTGATTTTTTAAATGGTTTTAGTAATTTTTAGTTGTAATTTTAAAAAAACAACTATTTTATTTGTGAGCTGTCTTGGGTCCCTTTCCAGGAGAAAGGCAACATAGAAATAAAATAAAATAAGACAAGTTACACATTTCAAACCACTGTGCATGATGCTGTCTGTTTTCATCTGTTGTTACTATGAATTCTGGACAAGCTTCTAAAGTTGTTTCATCTAGATTTGGATTGGCATTTCTACTTGTCATGCACTATTTCCAGAAAAAATAAAATGTTTATATCCATTTTTACACATACACCTCTGCTCGGGAGGGTAGAAGGAGCCCTCCCAAATAATGAGGAAGAAGGAAATGGCCAAATAAATAAATAAATCTCCCTCCTTATTTAATTCACAGATGGGCTCCACTGGATCTAAATCTGTGTTCAGAACTTGGGTTTACTCCCAATAGTCATATTTCCTGAGGAAAAGCTTTCAGAGGCTGTGTGGGTCAGGGATGGAGGGAGCAGATCTCCTTTCACCTCACTTACCCCTTTCCCACTTATCAGGACCTCAACAGAAGAGGAGGTCTAACCTCTCTCTCCCCCTCAATCCACATGAAGATTCACTCCCTAATGTCAGGGGGTGCATGCTTTCTGAGGATTATGGGGAGGGAAGAGTTAAGTCTCCCCTGTAATCTCCCTTCACTTCCCTCTGTGCAGAGCAGAAAGGAAAGGGGTGGTGGTGGTGTTGCAGATAAAGTTTATCTTTAGCCAGACCCTTGTCTCCTGCTGAGTTCTTTATTGCCAGTCAGCTAAGCAGTGCAGGGGTACAGGATACTGAAAGCATGGATCTAGTGGGATGTATAAACAGTGGAATCCGTGCTTTCCAAGAGCAATTATTTCACTGGCTGACCAAGAGGGCACCATTTCCTTCTCAGATGGGTAGGGAAGATGTGGACAGCATCAGCCAGGGTGAAAAGGCTGGCCAGTGGCTATGGATTGTACACACCGGATACAATATGCTAGTGCAGTGGTTCTCAAACTTTTTACCCTTGTGACCCCCTTTACATCAACATTGCCCCGTCATTTGATGTTGTATATGAATAAAAATATTTTGTTTAGTATTTTGCATATTTTCATCACACATTCATGTATATTCATATTTTAACATTTTGTAAGAAATAACATTGTTCAAATTAGAACAAATTTATTTAAATAAATCCAATATTTAACTCAACACATGTGTAAATATTACACATAAAAAAGTATAGGAAGAAAAGGAGGAGGAAGGATCAAGACTCCCAAGTTTTATGCCCATCTTGAGCAACTCTTGTGCCACCCCTGGGTCCCACCCCATCATTTGAGAACCACTGTGCTAGTAAAACATGACTACTCTTAAAATGTACTTGGGATGAGAAAGAGTTGTTATATTTTTCTAGAAAATACTGAAATGCTTACGCTTCAGGATGTTTCTTTGTTCTAGCTCTTCGGAAGTAGGTCTCTGGCTAAGCCTCCTGCAAAAACAAACAAGCAAACAAATCCCAGTCATTAAGGAAAATACAAGTAATTGCTTGTAATTTTCTTAGAGGGGTTGATTTTTGAAACCATTTTTAAAATGCCAGTTGACATGCTGCAACTAAAATGGCCATGCATATTATCTTTGGTGCTGAGCAAGATTTAGTTTTCAAGTGTAATTATACAGCATTTAGCTGGAAAAACCTAAGCTTGGTGAAAGCAAACTGCTCTTTCAGTCTCACTACCTAACTCCACAGGTAACTTAAGAGCTGCATCAATGGAAGTTATAATTTGTCCAAAGTCTGCAGACTGGAATGACAGCATGAGGTTGTCCCCTGTAAGCTATCTGCTGCAGGGGCAATGCTAGACAAAGTGTTTGCCAGCCAGAGGATTGGTGGAAAATGCCCCCCTTGGTAAAGGGAACAGGAAGATTATCTACTTTGGTCCAGAATCTCTGACCTTAGTTGACACAGAACCATGGTGAACAGATGAGGAAGGAACAGAGAAGACCAAGATAACAGTTTTGCCCCATTGCATTATTACCTTGTCCAGAGAAATAGGCACATGCACCGAGACACCACCTTTCTTAAATAAATTAAATGTATGTGTTGGAGTCTGCTTTAAGGAATGTTCTGATTCTGATCGGGAAATGTAACTCCTTGCAGTTTTGCTTCAGTGTGATCTAAGAGACTGTGAGTAACCTGACTCAAAAAACTTTGTTTTTTCTCTTAAATGTACTATGTGAGTAAAGAGTTAAAATCAAATAGCAAACTGAAATGTGAAAGATTAGAAAAGTAAAATGACTTTAAGAATTAAGAATATTAAGAATTAAAGAATTAAGAACTGTGGGAATTAGGAAAGAGACTGCTTATCTGTGAGACTGGGACATTAAAGGTCAGCCTGTTGTTGTTGCCAAAGTGGAAGGCTGCTGTTTTTGTGGTTGTGGATGGCTGAGTACTGAAAATTATAAATAATATTGCTATTCATGTGAGCTTTGAGAGAAATGGAGGAGAAATAACTAGAAGAATCTTAAGAAAGTCTGGAAAGACAAGAAACCTTGTGGGATGTTTGAGTTCATCAGATGATGGAGGGAAGAGTTAACCTAGAAATATCCACATAGGGGAACAGATTATCTTTTGTTGGAACAGACAGCCTGTATAAGCAAGTTTAAGAGGAAGAAATTGTGTATGATCAACCTGATAATGCAGTTTTTTTCTGATGGAGGATGATGGGACTAATAGTTGTAAGAAGGATCTTACGAAAGCTGTTGAGATAAAAAGAATCAATACTGGATGGAAGAGTGATGAGTTGGAGAAACTTAGGGAAAGTAATGTTTTCTTTTGAGAAGAAATGGGGATGACCTTGGAGTAAGAGAAAACTCAAAAAGGAGTCAGTTTGATGATGATGAAGTCCAAAACACAGTGCAGAAATAATCCAGTTTGAGGCCACTTTATCTGCCCTGGCTCAGTACTAGAGAATACTGAGAATTGTAGTTTATTGTGGTACTAGAACTCTCTGACAGAGGTGGCTAAATGTCTCACAATACAGTTCCCAGAATTCCCTAGCATTGAGCCAGGGCAGTTAAACCTGTCTCAAACTGGTTTATATCTGCACTGTGTTTTGGACCTCTGTTTAAGTTTAAGATTATGGAGACAGCATATATGTTACAGGGTTACAGGTTTTGTGGTAACTGCTCATCTGATACAAAAGCTGGAATTTGGGAGGAAGCCTCATGTGCTATTTAAATAATTGCAAACTAAAAGAGTATTGGTCTTATGGAATAATAGTTATGGCATATGAAACTTTGTTATTTGATATAATTAAATCAGAACTCAAGGAAGATGTATTATGATGTTTAATGTAAAGAGATGACTCTTAAAACATATTTAGAACATTATCACACTATCCCCATTCTTGCAGCAGTCACAAATATATATATATGGCAACATATGGCTCTGCAACCAGCCATCATCACACTTTAGTCAGTTGTGCAACCGGGGCTGCAGCCCCTATGGAACTCTCTTCCAACTCCCTTAACCACACATCCTCACCTTTCTCTACTCAGCATGCCTTTAGGGATTTTTGTTTTTTCTTCCTTTTTCCATGCAATTCCTGACCTCTGCTACCTCACTGAAGTTTTGGAATAGTGAGGGGGGGGTGAGAAAAGGGTGAGGAGGGGACACTGTGACGCCCCATGACTTGCAATCATGCAACTGCCCTAGGAGTGATGTTTCACAACCAGGGACTTGCACGATTGCCTAGTCATACACAGGCTTCCCCTGTGAAAGAAATGGGACAAGTTGGAGACAGGGCAGGTATAGGTTGGAGGAGTCATCATGCTATCAATATTGCCAAAGCTGCTTCCTTCCCAGTGTTCTTGAAGTTTAAAAGCCACATGCAGTAATGTTCTTAGTTAGAGAGAATATTGGTAAGAAGTCTTAAGGTTTAAGTGTTTAAAGCTGGCATTTATGTTGTAGGTTTAGATGTTAATGGAAAGAGATGACTCTTAAAGTATAATAATAATAATAATAATAATAATAATAATAATAATAAACCTTTATTTATATAGTGCTGTAAATTTACACAGCACTGTACATACAATCATTTAATTAGACGGTTCCCTGCCTTCATGCTTACAATCTAAAGAGACACAACACAGAAGGAGAAGGGAATGGCGGTGGGGAAGGGGATCAAATCCAGCAGTTCTTCACTCCCTCTGAGGCCTGGACCAAGGCGAATGGACTGGAGGGAGGGCTCGGCTTCTTAATACTAAATTAGGGTGCAGCATCCTGGGGCAGAGAAGGACACTTGCCTGGAAACGCTTCCCTAACCAATACAGTGGTCCCCGGGTTACGAATCCCCTGGGGTACGAAAGAGCCGGGGCCGCAAAAACAGCCCCAGCTTACAAAAAACCCCCCAAGTTACGACAAAAAAACCCGCACGGCCCCTTTAAATTTGCCGCGCGGTCCGGCAAACAAAGCGGTCCCCCGGGTTACGAATATTTCCGGGTTACGAAAGGTAATGCGGAACGGATTACTTTCGTAACCTGGGGGACCACTGTATAGTCTTTAACTCAATTTTGAAACTGGTTAGAGAAATGATGAGGCATGCGTGCGGGGGAAGAAGGTTCCAGGAGTGAGGGGCAGCAAGTGAGAAGGGACGAATCTGGGACAGGGCAGATTTAGCAAAATGAAGGGATTATTTACTTTAATAGGGGGAAAACTATTTTTATTTTCCTATCATAGGGGAAAATTTTAATGAAAGATTGGAAATTTTGAACTATTTTTCTATCAGTTTAGTACAAATAGAAAGTTTAAATATTAATTAGGTTTTTAAAAGTAGGGTAATATATAAATTGTAGGTTTTGAAATTACTAGGAATAATTAAGGGGTAGAAGTACAAGGCATTGCTATGCAAGGGCAGTAAGACTGTGTATCATTGATAACCATTAGTAAGAAGTTGGAAGTTGGAAACAAATGTTTTCTTTTCTCTTTCCTCCTTTTGCACTATTTAGAATTTCATGTTTTTCTTGTCCTTTTATTTCTAGGTACAGTGGTCCCCCGGGTTGCGAAAGTAATCCATTCCGGGATCACTTTCGTAACCCGGAAGTATTCGCTACCCGGGGGACCGCTTTTTTTGCCACACAGCGCGCCAGAGTGCGCTGTTTTAAAGGGCCCGGGTTGCTTTTTTTCCCCGCAACCCAGGGATTTTTTCAGAGACCGGGGCCGTTTTTCCGGCCCCGGCTCCTTCGGATCCCGGGGATTACGGATCCCGGGGGATTCGTAACCCGGGGGTCCACTGTATACTAATCTTTTAAAAATAAATTGGCCAAAGAAATTCCCCACAAGATGTCTGTTATTATCTGAAGATGAGTCCCTCCCCCAGCAGATAATTAAATTCATTTCAATAGAAAAAAAATGAAAAAAACTAGGAATGGCATGGCCAAAATATTAGTGATTAACAATAATGTTATATTTGTAGAAGGATTGGAGAATTATGCCTATTCTCCTGAAATGAAAATTAGATAGACCTTTACTCCAGTTATAACCAATACCTCACTAGTTTTGTGCCAATCTGATGTCTGATTTCCTGCCTCTCTTCTTCAGATGCTCTTGGCAAGATATTTTTGTCTTCCAGTTCTTTTTTTGATGGCCTGTTGCCAAGTTTGATTGCAAGAGTATCTCTGCGACGTATTTTGCTTGCTAAAGAGCCTGAAGTGGGGTGATGGGAATAGAAGATAAAGAAAAACAGATTTTTCTTTCATTAATTTATGTTCAAGTCTAAACTTGTCAAACTCCATCAAGAACATTTAAGTGAATTGCATGGACTACCTTTTTGGTCCTTCCATGGAGAAATTTTAATATCAGAAGCAAAACAATTTCATCTTATTTTATATTCACAAAAGTCTGAATATCATACAAAAAAAGAATAGGCTAGGTTGGAACTAGTGAGATCACAAACTTTCTCTAAAGTCTGTGAAATAATGTTTTATAAACTCTCTGCTTTAGTAAATTTCTTGCAAATTGCAGAGAACAGCTTGAATCAGCTCTTATTTTCATTTCCTTTCTTCTTAATTCACTTTTGTCACATCTATTATTGTCCTCTGTTGTCCTGATAAATAATAGTTTTAAAGCAACTTTTAGAGATATCTAAGCTGTGAGCCTATAAAACTAACATGGTAGTCCCACTGAGCACACTGCAATGTAGGTTTGTGAGACTGGGTGACTACTGCCATGGTATGCATGAAGCACTTAATGGGATTATCACATGGAGGATAAAGATGGGAGCAAAGTGAATCACTCCCGTCTTTATGCTGTCCTTATTGTGTGATGACATGAAAGATTATCATATACGTTGCACTTCTCCTGTCATTATCCTGTCAATGAAGTAGAATTGTCCCATCAATAACTTCTATTATTGAAAAATGACAGGTCAATTCCACTTCATTAACAGGATAATGACAGGATAGGTGCATCGTCATCTGATAATCTTTGCACGATCGTGCAATCAGGATGGCATAAGGATGGGATAATGACAGAATGAGCGCACCATTGTCTGATCATCTTTGCACAATCGCGTGATAAGGCTAGGAGAGATCCACTTTGCTCCCGTCCTTTTCCCTGTGTGATTACCTCCACAGTGTTGCTGCTTCTTTCCTAAGTGAGGAGAGCCTGGAGCAGCAGGAATGCTACAGTGCAATACAGAATATGCATTGTGGACGACACCGAGTCTGCTCTGGAGGAGAAAGCTAGGAGCCTTGCTGCTGCTATTACAAAAAGGCTATTTTTTTTATCCCACCTCACCCACACCATGGCTTCAGCAGATTTCCATGTGAGCTCTCCTCCACAAGGATGGAGCACCAGGCATGAGTGGAGGTCAAGTATAGGAGGCTATAGTGCATCAGAGGAAGAGAGAGAGGGAAGGAGTGGGGAGTATGTTCTCCCATGGCTGAATTCCAGCACTACTGGTTGGAATTCAAGGCGGGCTGAGAAAATTAATGAGGTGATGATCCACCTTCTGACATATCATCAGAAGTTCAGTACTAGCCTAACACTGTGGGACACAGATACCATTAGACTACCATTAGCATTAGGCTACTATTGGTCTACTGACATATCAATGTCTGTGTTGTTCATCTTACTGAAAAACATAGCATTTGCTACTATCTATGGTACTGGGTATCCACAGAATGTGCTGGAACGTACCCCTACTATATAAGGGTGTGTGTGGGAGGGTCTTACTGTAGTTTACATTAATGTTTAAAAGAACAAATGGCTGCAGTCCCTAGTGGCCTCAGCAGCTTCCTCTAACTGTGTATCCTTGCTTGTCCCACAGCCATTGCTGCTTGTCTGGGGGGTTATCTTCTGTCCCTCAGACTAACCCTGGAGCTGGAGGCACTGGAGCAGCATCCCCTAGTTTGGTCCTATGGACACTGCTGATTGAGATAACTCCAGCAGTAAGGGAAAGTTAATTCCTTTAACAAAGCAGCAACATTTTCTGCTCTACAAGCACATTTTTTCTTACTTCAAAAAATGACTGATGATTAAATATTAAACCATCTTACTTTCAGTATGTGCATCTTCATCATCATCATCTGTGTAGAGTATAGGCCCATCAGAATCTGAGTCACTGGTATGATTCTCTTTGCTGCTTTCACTTTCAGGAGTGTTCAAGGCTTCAGATGACTCATCTATTGGATCAGAACTTGCTTGGTTAGGACCCTCTTCTTCCTGGTCTTCTTTGGCAACAGAACTGGACACCCACATGGAAAACAAAAACAAAACAAAACTGTAGCATTAGCATGAACACTGCAAAGATGTGGAACCTCTTTACATGGAATAATTACATGTGCAAATGTCAGATACTGTGCCAAACTAGCTGATTCTGGCAAAACTGTATGTAGAGATATCTTGTAGCACCTTTGAGATTAACTGAAATAAAGAAGTTATTTCAGTTAGTCTCAAAGGTGCTATAAGACCTCTCTACATACTGATTCTACAGACTAACATGGCTATATCTTTGAATTCTGGCAAAACAGTAATTAAGAAAACTGAACAGAGTTCTTTGCAAAAAAGAGAAACAAGTACAAAAATTTAGAAAATTCACCAACAGCTAGATTAGCCTAGAGCCGAGTAAGGAACTGGAAGTAGGCAAGTGGAACACCTGACACCTGACCATGATCAAGGAAGGTAATGGAAGCTGTAGTTGAAAACATCTGGAGCACACCAGGTTGTGTATTCTTGGGCTGCATTCTATAATGGACCAACAGTTATGATTGGTAATAATTTAGGAAGACAAAAAAAGTTTGCTAGTTCCTCAACCACTGGGCCAATTCAGGAGTAGTGCAGAATAACATGCATTCTCCCATCTGCTGCCACTGAGATGTACGACAGGAATGTTAATATTTTAGAATTTCATCCATGCAGAGTTCCACTATTAAATAAACTCTGTATGAAAGATTTTAAAGATCTCAGCTTCTATATCCAATTAGATTGCAAATTTCTAGAGCTCACAGCAATGCAAAAGCAGTCAGTTCCTAAATGTAGAAGTAACATCAGTTTGGCTAGAACAACAGTTTGGCCATACTGAGGCTCCTGTAAGGCAAGCTTACAGTATGAATCCAGTTTCCAGTCCAAATGCAGTCAGGTTTGAGAGGGCTCTGAACAAAATGCTCTTTCGGGCCTCCGTGTGACATCATTTTCTCTTCCTCCCCCAGCACTTTTCTGCTCTGCTACTTTCTCCCTCAACACTCCACAAACCTCCCATGCTTACTATAACAGGAAGAGCCAGACGGAGTCCCATTTTCTTTTTGCTTTACCTTTAGAGACAACAGACCTGCCAAAGCAAACTGCTAGCAAAGGCACTCACCATTTTTGTTTGTACAGTACACACTGCCTGTGGCCCAATGTGGGCTTAGATGCATCCTGGAGTAATAAAGGATGGCCATATATCAGAGATACATTAGCTGTGGATACCTGTACTAGTAGGGGGGTGGACTAGGTGGCCCCTTCTCAGTGCTAAAATGCTGTGGTTCTGTGAAAATGGCAGGTGAACCTGAAGTCTTGGTGCTTTGCTGTAGAAACGAGACAGAGGAAGGGTATGCTGTTGTGTTTGCTGTTAGCACTGGTATGGCTATGATAGGTCCTGATCCTTGGCCTTTTTCATGTCACCCTCCTGGCCTCCATCATCTACTGTTGCCTCTGGTGATTGTTTTCCTCTTTTGCCCTCACAACTAATGATATCACTGTTTGAATTCAGTGTGGCCAAACTCTACACTGTTTCAATTTTGCTGTGGATATAGCAGAAAACTATAGTTTCTTGCCATCCAGGAAATCATTGAAGGAATTACTGTACATGGATGGGGAAGAAACAGATGAACCTCTGATCTGTATGGGTCAAATATCTATGCCTCACATAAATACCTTCAAATTCTCTGGTAAAGTTCTGTTGCCTATATAATATTACAGTCTTTATTGCCTAGCACAACCCACAATATTTCATTTCTCCATGTTGTCAGTGACTACTGAAGTATTTTTTTTCTTGAGAATCCAAGAATTCATATATCACTCATCAAAGGTGACAAAACATGCATAGCTTAAAAAAGACACTGATCTGCACCAGAGAAAGGCAGCATGATACTCTTGGATGATATCCAGTGTGCCAACATTTCTGGGGGATGGTGGTACCTAGATGGTGTTTCAGGGATGGTGGTACCTAGATGGTTTTCCAATGACATGTTGCCAACACCTGGGTTATATAATTAATTTTGAATGCACAATATGAACATTCTGTATGCAGGAACTGGTTGTATTTGTGTCTTAATTCAGTGCACACAAAGAAAGAGCTTCAAACAAATATAAATCACAGGATAACTGAACTCTTTTCAAAAGGGATATTTAGTTCTTTCAAGGCACAGAACACAGTAGGGGACAAAATACATAATGCTAATTTCATGTTTCAAGCAAAGTAGTTGGTAAGAGTCCACCAGGATAGGGACACTTCTGAACTAGAGCATCCGCAAAGTAGGTCTCAGGCATACTTGCCAATCATTGTCAGTACTCCACCAACCGCCTTCATAAAGCAAACACTCTCTGGTGAGCTCACCTGCAGGCATGCAGGTTCAGTCAGCCTACTTAAAATGCTGCCTACCAACCATAAATCGGGCAATCAGGGAACCATGGCCAGTTTAGTACATGCCCCATCTAGAAGATGATTTGGCCACTACCACACCCCATTATCTTTGGACACTAGTTAAAAGAACTATGAACTTTATTATCTTTTTTCACTATACTTCCAACATTAGCAAAGTTTACAAAATGAGCAAACCATAGGAAAAATATTTCCAAAAAGAAGTGAACTGTTACTTTGAAGACCTACTTGCAAACTTTCAGATAACAGATTTGACTATCAAACTTGAATGGCAGTCTGATTAATATTCCTTTTTTCTTTCTTTTATTACAAATTACACCAGTATTTTCTGCACCCAATCTGACATGTAGTAATGAAAATATAATTCAAAATATTAATGAAGAAAGAATTTAGAAATTTTTTTATAGATTTACACACACACATTCAAATCTTACAAGGTATATGAAAAATTTCCTGAACTACTCCATTATGGATGGAGTTTGCTTATAAATTCTAATAATTATAATAATTAACTAAGAGCATGGTGTCTTACCATCCAGTGTCTTCTCCCCCAAGGCTATTGTCTAAGATAACATGGCTTGGAGAGCTTTCACTGTCTGCTTCAGTTTTTGTATCGAGATCATTAGAATCTGTGCCAGGAACAGACGGGCCTGTTTCAGTGCTAACTGGCACATCTTGTGCGTCTGAGAAACTAGTGGGCTGAGAGCCTGAAGAGCGAGATGGGATGGATGGAGGAAGAGGAGGTGGAACAGCAGGAGGAGGGGGAGGAACAACAGCTGTGGTCTGTTGTGTTGTATCTCCAGCTTCAGGAATAACACAAGGAGGCTCTTCTGGCTTAGAGTCTTTCACCTTTGTTTCTGAGTTCCCCGCTTTCATGCTTGAGGCTAAAGAAATGTCCTCATCTGTAGGAGTGCGCATGGTCACCTGTTTTCCATGCTTCTTCTTGTCTCTGGATGTCCCTGTGCCTGTTTTACTTGACACTGGCTCTTTGGAGGTTTTAGGGCGGGATGATGTGGATGAAGGAGATGATGACTTTGAAACATGCGCTTTTTTAAAATTAGAGGAACTAGCTGAAATAAGAGAACATACACATCATCAGTGCAGAAACATTTTTAAAACACTGCATTGTGGCATTAACATTTTGCATTGGTACAATGATTTTCAGTCTTAATATCAAAACCCAGAAGCTAAATAGACAGTATTTGTATCACCTATCTGTATAAACAGTGTGTAAATATTTTTGCACACATAGTACAGTTAAACAGTAAACAGCTAATCAGTGACTCCTGTACATGCACTCACTCCCTGCCTTTCTATAAATTTTCTTTGACTATTATCTGTTAGCCTCAAGCAAAATATTGGTATTTATGTTAGCAATAGTTAAGAACAAACATGGTTTCTGATTAATCTGCATTTGAAGCAATTGTGTGGATCACAATTACATCTTAAGAAGTTACTGAGAACTATGGCTTGCACCAATATTGATGTATTACTTAGCCATGATTAAGGCTGGTAGAGGAATTTGTGCTTGACTTCACAACTTACTCATAGTGGCTCACCCACAATTAAAGCATATACCAGCATAGATTGGACACTGGAAGAGATGACAAGCAAAGACCTGGGAATTTTTATCCCCTACATATTTTCTTATTAAAATAATAGTCTTGTTGTTTTTTAAAGTGTGGTAAGACACAAAACCAGGAAAATTGACAAATGCAGGCAGTGCTTGGGCCATGTGCCCCTTAAACGTTCCCAGCAGTATGACTGAGACAACATGCACAGTGGCTGTTACTTTGCTTTTCAAAATTTGCCATCTTTTATTCTTGAGCTTTTTAATGAAAAGCGAGATTCTTGGATATTTTTTTTTAAAAAAAGAATAGCTTTCTCACCTTCCTTGTTGTCAAAATATTTTTCAAAGTATGATTATGAAACATCTGGTGAATAGTAGATTAGAAATAAGAAAGCAGGCAAAAAGAATCCAGCCTTTATTGTGTTTTAGCTCACACAGTTTCTATATAGAAAGATGTCAAGTCCTACTGAAAACAAGTGAAGATGTCAATGTTCTTATATCCACAATGGATATAATATTCATGAACTGTATTTTGGTAATCTGTGAAAGTGGTACGCAATTGTTCAGCCAAATCTTTAATTACATTTTTAGCCTTTTTGTTGCTGTGTTTTCAAAAGGCTTTGTTGACTGGGTGGGGTGGGGGAATACACAGTATTGTAGTAAACTTTTTTCCTAATGAAGAGTTTAATTACCAAAAAAAAAAAAAAAAAAAAAAGCCCTAGGAGCAATTTGCCTACACTGCAGCATGTGTTTGCATACGTTGTGGAGGCAGAAAATGATACAATAGCCACAGTACCATCATATGTATAGCCAACAGTTGTCATCTGTCTGTTTTTATACAGTTGTAACTTCTAGTCAGATTTATACAGTTTTGAATAATAATAATAATAATAATAATAATAATAATTATTATTATTATTTCTAGCCCGCCCCTCTGAATGTGCAATCGGGGTGGGGTACAGTGTGTAAGCTGCTTGGAGAGCCTTTTTAGCTAAAGGGCAGAATATACATATTTTAATCAAGCAAACCAACCAACCAACCAACTGAGAGATGCTGTACCCTGTGTTATCATAGACAATGGCACTGATAAAATATTAAATTATTATTATTTTTTGAGTAGACAGAGTTAGAACACCAGTGCAGAGTTAGTAACTGATGTGTGAGAGAGAGAGAGAGAGAGAGAGAGAGAGAGAGAAACACAGTCGGTAGTATTTCTGACATTTAAATCAAGCGGAAAACACCACAAATTCAAAGCCATGCAACCCAATGCTGGCATGAACAGCATGCACTGTGGAACAACCAGTGTAGTACTCACCAGCTTCTCGATTTACACTACGGCTTGATGTTTTGGAAGGAGGCATAGAAGCCTGCTTAGCAGGAGCTTTGCCTCTTTTTTTAGCATGTGGCACTTCATTAGTCTTATGGCTAGTGGTAGCAGCAGTAGCATTTTTTGGAGGTACAGTTGTTTTTTTAGCTTTAGGCTTAGATTTAGGAGGAGGAGGAGGAGGAGGTGGTGGTGGTGGTGGAGCACGGGGTGCTGATATTTCAGGACCTTTAGATTTCTCTATGAATGAGAAAGTGAACACAAAGGAACTGACAAACAAACAATGGGCAATGAGACAGACACACAAATAGATACACTTCTTGGTGCTGCCCCCACCTCTTGAGAATAAGGATCATTTTAATTTTTGTTCAAACAAAAGGAAAAATTCTCTAAGCCTGCTTGTCTCCCAGATCAACAGACACCTGAAATGCATAAATAGAAGAAACTGTTTTTTAAAATAGAGATCTATTCACTGAAGGTGGACAAAGGCCACTATCAAGTTGTGCTATTTTGCAAATATCTTGCAAGCAATCCTTACTTCAATTTTTCACCATCTTGTTATATCAATAATCCATTCTCAAGGGTTAAACAGTGTTGTTATCAGAAGCAATTAGTATGTAAAAACAAAAAATCTGTTAAGACAATAAAATACAGATGGTGCACCACATGAGTGACATGGTTAGAGGAGGTGGTATGAAAGCACACCCATTTTGTCATATTTTAACTATTTTAATATTTTAAGAAAAATATCTTTTAATTTATTGGATTTTTTGTAGTCTGAACTAATTATTTGGTTACAAAATCTGAGCCAATTTAATAGTTTTACTTTTCCATCACCTAAAACAGTATAGTGTTATGGTGGAACAACAACTTTTGGCTTTTCAAATCAAGTTCAGTTTATTTGCATCAAACAAACAGCCATTGAACAAAAGTCATTTATGCTCAGAAAGTTGCCAGATCCACACAGGTGTATTTTGTTTTTGCCTGGTTTTGTGTTTTTGGAGATAACTTGTTGTTATATGTAACAGATGAGATTTATAAATAAAAGATCCAGGGCATGAGCTGTTATTCAGTGTGCACTCAAGAACAATTTACCCAAAATACAAGCATTAGATGAAAACCTGTCAACACATTCTTATTATCCTAGCAGAAGTGAAGAGCTTCTTTTAAAACATGCCTGTTGGTTGGTTGCCATGAAGAAAACATTTGTGAGACAACAAGCTTTAGAAGGATTTCACTTTTAGAATTATTTAGCTGGAATGTCTTTGCTCTTAACTCATTTTCTGCTTTGTTTCCCTGTCTGTCAAGGTCTAATTACCAAGGCACTCAATAGTTCATTGCAATAGTTACAATCATTTGTTATATTGTTCAAAATCAACTCCTACATAAGAAAAGATTGCCTGTATCAGATAAGGAATCCCATACCCATTTATCTACACTCATGTTTTCTTGAGATGGAACATAATTTTGGGGACCTACAGTAACTATAAGCAGAACTGCATCCCTAGTTTTTATAGCAAATTTTAATTCCTCAGTGGTAACTGAGGACAAACAAGCAGAAATGACAACAAAAGCATATAAACCTATCTGCAGCAGCACCAAAAGATTTAAATGAAAAAGAGATCTCATTTCCATCTTTATCCATACATCCTGTGATAGGTCATCTGTCTTTCAATCTTTTTTTTAGAATACCCTCTCTGTATCAGAACATATGAACTACTGTGCTGGATTAGACCAAAGACCTGTGCCCACATTCATCAAACAGGTGCCTTAGGGAAGCCCATAAAGCAGGGCATGTGTACAACAGCGCTCTCTTGTCATGTGCCCCAGATCTGGTTTTGAGAAGAATATTGCCTCTGATAGTAGAGGTACAAGTTGAATCTCTCTTATCTGAAATGCATAGGACTAGAAGCTTTGGATTTTGGAAGACAGTTCTTGCATATCCATATGAGATATCTTGGAGATGGGACCTAAGTCTAAACATGCAACGTATTTATCTTTTGTATACACATTATACACATAGCCTGAAGTTAATTTTATACTTAACCTTTTAAATAATTTTGCATGAAACAAAGTTAGTGTACTGAACCATCAGAAAGCAAAGGTGTCACTATCTTAGCCACCCATGTGAACAATTTTGGATTTTGAACCATTTTGGAATTCTGGATAAGGGATACTCAAACTGTAATACAGTGGTCCCCCGGGTTACGAAGGTAATCCATTCTGGATTACCTTTCGTAACCCGGAAGCTTTCGTTTCCCGGGGGACCGCTATTTCAAATGGACCGCGCGGCCATTTACGAAAGCTTCCGGGTTACGAAAGGTAATCTGGAACGGATTACCTTCGTAACCGGGGGGGACCACTGTATAGCCACAGTTGTAAATGAGAAATAAATCCAGATGGACTGCATTTAAATTACCTTTCTTACCCTCTTTTTTCTCCTCTGGAGCTGATATTTTTCCCAGTTTGGAGCTTTTGTCTTCTGTGGTCTTTATGACATTTTCTTCCTGTATGGCTTCTTCAGTGATTACAATTGTGTGGCCATTAGAGGTTTCATAATTTACTGTTACATCTCCATCTGAAATAAAAAGTAAGTCACTGACTAACAGTGTAGTTATGAGCCACCAATGACAGATTTCCCACTTTTTGAAATAAATACTTTCAGTGGCATTAGTCATAAGATTTGATAAAATATTTTGCTGCTGCACATTACCTGATTTGCTTGGAACACATATCTCTAAACACATAAGGGAACAGTCAATTCGGAAAATAAACCAGATGGTGGGGAACTTTACATCAGAAGGCAAGCTAGGGGAACTGCTTTCTACCCTATGGTAGTTCTAGTCTGCTTGAGGAGAGGCTGCTGAGCTGGCCCAGAAATTAGTACTCTTAAGGAAAACACACAGGAGTCACCTGTCTGTAACAATTAGTTATGGATACTAGAGGACCTATGTAAGGTTCTCAAGAGATACATAGAAAAATAAGATTAGATTAAGCTAATTCAGAAAATATAACAAAATAGCCACAGTACAATTGTTCAGCACTGCCTAGGCCTTGGAAGAAGAGGAAGATCTTCCACCAAGTAGATTCCCACACTGCCAGCAATTCTAAGGACCAGTGTAGGCTAGTCTTCCCTGCCCAGCTTTTGGGATTCTCTGTATTATCTCCAGGATCCCAAGAGTAGAGGTGACTGTGAGCCAGGTGGGAGCCTCAGTCCCACCAGCACACTACCCAGCTACTAGTAGTACGTATGACTATCGAGGAGGAGAACATGTATGTGTAAGCACTTCCTCAGGATCTGCCCAAGAGCTGGGTTGGAGCTTATGTAAGTTTGCAAAATGAGATCAATGTCCCCTGTTGAAGGGACAATTGCCCATTAGACTTTCCATCTGTTCAGGATTGGGGAAATGGAGAACAGCATGTGGACACATGTGCAGAGGCAGAGAGAGAGAGAAAAAGAAGCATAAGATTTTTTCATTTCCAGTGCTTCACCTAACTAGATACATAGTTCACCGAAACACTTATTATTTTCTAATGTTTAGCTATCCAATACATTATCTTTGAGGGCTGCATTCTTCTGCTGTGACCCATTGTCTGTCTCCCCCCCCCCCCCCCCCCCCCCCAGTATCTTTATGCCTCCTGAGCCACTTACAAAATGCAAACCATCCAACTGACCTGGCAAACATGATGGACTCTATTAAATAGATCATGAGTTTGTGGGAGTTGGGCAGAGCAGTAGAGGACAGAGGGTCTTGGAGATGTCTCATCAGCAGGGTCACCATGGGTTGAGATTGATGCAAAGGCAACAACAACAACAACAACGATGAAGTGTCTCTACCTACCAAATTTTGGAATCCCATTGCTTTCTCCAAATGGCCAATAGCACCCTTAAACCTCTAGGGGATGCTCATGCCATTTTGCTACATTTTGGGGCTCCCTTACTTTTTAAAAGTGGTGTGACTCTGGTGACTTGAAGGCATATGAACACCTGGTCCTGAAATAGATAAAGAGGTGTTAAATGACCCCAAATGCATCAAAATGGCCAGCATGCCCCTCTCTGTAGGCTTGGGGAACACTATTGGATATTTGGGCATGAAAAAATGTTTGGAATCCGGTCTTAGTCTAGGACTTGACAATGGAGGAGGGCGCAGGCCTCTATGGTCCTATCCTTTAAATGTCTCTGACAGTTGCCTGTACCTGCTGTATAAATTAGACTGCACACAAATAAACTGTTAATCTTTAAATCTATTTGTACATTATTTTCTTCTCAAGAATCTTTGTGATGCATGTCATCATGTCTTGAATCACTCTACTATTTAGTAGATTAAAAAAAAATGTTTTTATAGGATGGATCTAGCCTTTCTCAAAATGTCATTTTGGCAGCAATGGCATTTTTCCATAGAATCTCAGTAACTAGTTTGGTACACTCTGCACATAATGCAGTCCTTTTTGTCCCTTGACTTTAAGCCCTTTAGCTACCAATCAGTTGTTTAATCCACTATCACTTGATCCAGAATGTAATGTGCGTATGACAAGATTTCTTACCAAAAAAAGGTCGGGAAGCAGTCATGTGACTAAACAAACTTCAAAAGTGCTCTTTATTAGGTCTCTGTCAAAATGTTGAATATTTGATGCCTGCTTTAGACAGTGCTAAGCTGACCTTCAAATATGTGCCAAATGTTGCTTCCAAATCAGCAGATATCAATAGTTCTTCTAAGCTCACTCAACACTTGGATACACTGCATTTCTAACCTTACCTCCTCACCTCAATTTAACATGTCAACATGGATGTATGCATGAGCACAGATTCAGTCAAGAATACAGGCTGCTGTTCAATTGACTTTCTCAAACCCTAAGCAATGAGACAATCAAATTGCAGTTTATAAAGGAACTCTTAGTTGCATCATCTCATACAACCCTTTTAAGAGTTATAGCTAATATCGCAATCTGCATCTTTCTGATGCCCTGTTAATCTGTGATCACACCCTCACAACCATGTAACTTCTAAATGTATATACCTGGTACCTTAACTTCATCTTGTATCTGAGAAAATGAATCTATGCGAGGTTATGCTAAAATACACCAGTTAGTCTTAAAGCTGCTGCTAGATTCCTTCCACCTCCTCTCCTTTCCTTTCTTTGTCACAAAAAGATATGGGTGTATCACTTCTATCCAGGGATACATGCCTGCTATGATATTAGATAAGATGTCTTTATTTGTTTTGGGATGGTGGGGACATATGGAATTGTGAATAAGTGTTGGGGTACTGTCATGAAGTGGCTGGCTTGCAGATGGCTATGCACAAAATGGATGCCCTGGTAGCAATAGCAATTGCAGCTTCATTTATATACTGCTTCATACAGCACTGAGCAGTCTCTAAGCAGTTTACCACTGTAAGCAAATTGTTCCCATCCAGCTGGGTACTCATTTTAGCGACCTAAGCAAGGATGCTAGGCTGAGTCAACCCTGAGCCCCTGGCTGGGATTGAACTCACAACCTTGTAAACTAGCATTTAACCACAGCGTCACCTGGGCTCCTAGCAGGCACAGCCATTAAAAAAAAAAAACCCATTCCACAGTCAGGAAAACAAGTGAGAGTAAAACAATAGAAAGAACAGCAGGGCAATAATGCTAATTATTTAAACAGCAACTTGTGAAAGTTACAAGCTACATTAATTGCAGTACCTTGCTCACTTATTTCCTTCAGGACACCTCTCCTTATCAGCTCTTCTCTGCTCTGCCTTGTTGATATTTTTCTTTCCAGCACTGAAAAAAAATGGAAGACAAAGATTGGAAATGTATTCATTGAAATAATCATAGCAGTTGAGAAATGAAATACAAATATTTAAATATTTTATTAAATAAAGAGAAATTGAGCAGTGTACAGTACAAGACAATAATGATGCTTGATACTATATTGAAAAATGCAGCTTTCCTTTCAAAAATGTCTTCATTAATAGGCAAACTCAGAATGCTGACTTCAAACATTCTTTGGTCAGGCTTTATAGTTTGCATTTACACATGACAGGGACAGATTATTTCTATCTGAGATCATAAATGGATATTATAAAGTAATATGCACCATAGCTCTTGAAAATGAAAAAAAAATACTGCATAGTTTACAGCCTGACAAATTAGGAAATTCCCTGATACAAGAGCTATTATGTAGTAATTTGAAAACTCTAGTACTAGGAAATGTCATGATAAATATACAGAATGATCTCAAAGCTTAGCTGTCCAACTTGTAGGCAACATGTTTCTTCAAACTACTCCCCTGTGCTTCAAAGCGTCAATACATTCTCAGTTCTATACAGGGACTTTCCTTAATTTCCCTCATGCTATATGCATCAATCTGAGAAATATATAATGTTCTGTATACTCATATTCTGTAGTTTCCAAGAACTATGCCATATGATGTTTGATTTTTAAAAATGAACACATTTCTGCTGACAGAAAGATGGAAGAAGAGACAAGAATCTCCAGAACTTGGAAAGCAGCCCTGATGGAGGTGGTAAGACTTATGGAGGAAGCACACATTATCCAAAAGACCTATATGATGTGAAACACCAGGAGTCACTTATGTAACAGGAAAGCCAACTATGACCACAATAATGGACCCCCATCAAATTCTACTACAATATTTCAGTCTAAAATAATTGAAATGTATTTAACATCACTGATGGCCTGTTGTTTCTCCATGTTGACTTCTATTTTGAATGCAACTTAGTAAAGCCTACTCTTTTTTTAAAAAAAGAAATGTAATTGCTGAATCAGTGTTCTAAATGTGATGCTTAAAAGATTTATTTTTCTGCTCATTGAAACTCTTCTGCTAACTCACCTGCTGTTACTGGGAAACAGTGGGGCAATTTACGTTCCTCCAGTACAATCCATAACCAAGTCCTGAAGGAATAGTTTCATTTTACCATTTTTAGGTCAGTTCTGCTAGTCCAATTTCAGTCTTCACACATTCATCATCACTTTCTCCCACCAGTATTTCTGAGCCTTCACTATGCCCCATATTATTTATCTGATCTCTTAAGCTACTCTTTCCTGCTAAGAAGAGGACACCAGTGGACAAACAGCAAGTGCCTAAAATGGCTGAACAAGCAAACAGAATACTTTCACATTAAGCCTCAAGCATATACAGATGATTTGTGACATCCTAGTTATCCCATCTGTCTTCAGTCATCATTTTGTCATTTTTCTTTCTTGATCTCCTGTTCATCTTCTTTAGCTTCTCTGTATGCATGGAATTCTCCAGTTCCTAAAATCCTACATGCTTCCTCACTATCTTATTTTAAATTAATACCAACTAGTGTAGGATGTGAATTTGTGGATTTTCACACTCAATTTTTATTTTTAAATCTTGTAAAAAAAAAAAAAAAACAACCCTAGTTTTTCAGCAGATAAAATAGCCTCTAGTCCCTAAGACATCTGAGTCACTATTGATTGCTATTTTCAACAGCTCTTCAACCTATATCACTTGTAGTTTCCTTATCAACATCCATGAGTCCCATGTTTAAAAAAATAGCCATGAGAGGATAGTTGTCAAAGGCCTGGTGTACTTCCCATTTAGAAAGTTTGAGGCTTTGAATAGTTAATTAGGCACAATGTGATTCTTAAAGGAAAAATATATTAAAATCCCCCTTTACCCATGGTCTTTGCAAACTGCCTATATTTGTGTGGTGTAATTGTGTTAGGCAGTGATCTCCCTCAGTGTGCAGAGTCTGTCTCTCTGTGTATGCTTAGATCTTGTAATTTGAGATCCTGCCTATTATTTTGGTATCTATAGCCAGCTAAGACCTCTCTGCTATATTTGCTTATTGTAATATATTTTCCAAAGATGGTTCTCAGTTGTAAAAAGCTAGCTTGCTTTCCACATCTGGTGCAAATAAATATATCTCCTCAATTCAGATTTAGTTTATTTGGTGGTTTGTCTTGGTACTAAATCCAGTCTTGCTAGATCATGGAGACCCACTTGGGCAAGTCACACTCTTTCAGACTCAGAGGAAGACAAAGCCAGCCTCCCCAGACAAATCCTGCCAAGAAAAACTTGTGATAGATTTGCCTTAGGATTGACTTGAGTTGGAAATGACTTGAAGACACCCAACAACAAACATTTGATCACATGCTGCTTTTTCTGGTTTTCTGTCTAAAGCTCTCAGCCAGTGGGTGCTGTTTGGGCCATAGGTGTTTAGAGTTGTGCAGTGTCCTTGTAGGTTTGTGTTTCCCCTGACTCAGGCTGAGAGGCTATTCAGGGAGAGGTGGTGGCAGTCCAGCTAGTTGGGATGGTATTGACCTGGGGAGACTCAGGATGGTGTATAGAATCTGAGAACCTGGCATCTGATTGGACAGTCCCTACCTTGACACACAAATATTTTCACCAACTTTCCTTCACTTTTTTGTTTCTTGTCTACTTAGATCATAAATCACATGTCTTTAAATTCTGTAGAACATTAAGCAATCTTTGAACAATCCACAAATTCTTGGGCAAGTAGCAGGTTGTTTGGATAAAGCTGCATACCTTGGGGGCAGGGGAACTAGAATGAAAGTAGAAAAAAAGGACCTCAAGGATAGTTGTACAAGTATGTTTAGCTGCAAATAATATTAAAAACATAAAACAATTATCTTCATGTACAGTAATACATGGAAAAGACAGGATGCATAATAGCCTTATTAAAAACTTATCTTGAGAGATATATTAAGTTCCCATCATATTTATGATCATGATGTTTTCCTAAAACTTGAGGGAAGGAAAGCTTGTTTTCTATAAATGCCTATTCACAAATGTGCATAGTCAACTAAGGGGCTGTGCAGATCGCCCCTGAAGGAGCAGCTTGCAGCTGCCTCCATCTTTGCAACTGCATGCCGCAGCCCTGATCTGGCCTTTCCAGGGTGCAAAAGGTAGCCACAAAAAACAAAAAAACAAAAACAAAAAAGCTCCTTTTTGTGCCCTGAAAAGGGTGCTGCAATGCCGATGCAAGGATTTTATGGCGCTCCTTTGGCGCTGTCATGTGGACACAGCACCAGAGGAGCACCGTGACACTGCGTGCTGTGTGGAGCAGCGCATGGCATCATGCTGCCATGGGAGCAGAGTTGGGGCGTGTATTGTATGGATGCCACATGCCATCTCTGCCCCCAGGCTGGTCTTAATGGCTGGTCTACACAGCCCCTAACTTATTATGGAATTCAACATACTTTATCAGCTTAATCAACTGTAAACCTGTTTTTGCATTTTCTTCCTTGAATTTCTTCAGTAATCTTTCCAAATCTTTGCTATTTTCTGCTAGTAACAGTGACTCACCCATCCCAGTGACTCCCCCACTCCCAGAGTGTGGGGGGGGGGGTTGCTGCTGTGGAGAGACTTCTGGGGTGGCAGCGGTGACTTGCCATTCGCTGCAGTGGCAGCCTCCTCTTTAGGAGGGAGAGGCTACTGCCGTGAAGCCTGGAGAGATGTGCTCACCCTTCTCCTCCGCTGCTGCTGTGGCTTCCTCCTCAGCAGGAAGCTGCTGCCACTGCAAACCAATAAGGAGTACATTCGGCCCTTCTCTCCCTCCAAGCAGGAGAAGGGCCTGACCAATTAAAAATTAGCTGAAGGCACACAATCATAACCACGACTTATGGAAAAGGTGGGATTTGAGAGGACTTGAAGTCACAGGAGGAGAGTTGCAAGCAACTATGGTCAGCATGGAGCTGCAAAGTTCAACTGCCCTGGGTGCCAGTAATGGTATATATCTCAAAAGTACTGGCTGTAGATGGACATGTCAGGGAAAGCACTGCAATGCTTTTGCATGATGAAATCATGTGGCAGAGATGACCAGCACATATCAGGGGCAAGGAGAAATGCTTTTTTTGCCTTCATCTTCTCCCTTTTCCACACAAACTCTCTCTCTATCCATCGCCCTTGTTCGTAAGAATATACAGAATATAAACAAGTGTCATTTTGATTTTTTGCTTCAGGTACTGAAAAGACAAATGCCAGCACTATAATGCACCAAAACTTCATACTGAACTGTGGTAATCTCCTCTGGCTCAGAATATAATGAGAAACAGGCATCCACCAACTTAAATTTTCCAGAGATTGAGAAGAACATCCAATTTCTTCAGTGTATGAGCTATTCAGAATGAACAAAAGTTCCAACAAGGCAAGCATCTAAATATCCGGCACTTCACATGTATTAGTATAATTGCATTTTGGTCATATGAAAGAATATGGAACCCCAAATTGGGCAAATGATAATAGGTAAGCAAAGATCACTGGAGATGTTTCATGTCTGTGAATCTGACAACTTGCTCCATATGGTTAGGGTCTTTAAAGATGTAAAAACATGTTTATAACAAGAAATATAATAATTTGCTGTTAGTATCATAGAACCATAGAGTTGGGAAAGACCATAAGGACCATCCAGTCCATTTCCTTGCCATTGCAGGAAGACACAATTCAAAGCACTCTGGATGGGTGGCAATCCAGCCTCTGTTTAAAAACCTCCAAAAGAGACTCCACCACTCTCCAAGGGAATGTGTTCCACTGTCCAACAGATATTACCATCAGGAAGTTTTTCCTAATGGTTAGGTGGAATCTCTTTTCCTGTAGTTTGAATCCATTACTCCATATCCTTGGCACAAAACAAGCTTGCTCCATCCTCAATATGACGTCCCTTCAGATATTTAAACATGTCTATCATGTCATCTCTTAATCTTCTCTTCGCATACCCAGCTCCCTAAGCTGCTCCTCACAGTTCATGGTTTCCAGACGTTTCACCATTTCACCTCTGGACTTGTTCCAGCTTGTCAATATCCTTTTTGAACTGTGGTGCCCAGAATTCTAGACGAGATTTGATTAAAGCAGAATACAGTGGTGTTATGCTGCTAAAACTCATAAGAATAAGCACCATATGTTTGTATCCTTAAAATATCTTTCCAAAGAGCTGGGAAACCCTTAGGGTGTGGTGTACCTGTTTGCACTGACCGACATAGATAGGACCAGGAGTCCCCCTCCCACTGCCATTCAAAGGCATTCTACCACTTCCCTGCCTGCTTGTTCACATACGCACACACTCTTCCCTGCACTCACAACCTACCTACCCGATCTGCTAGAAGGTTTAACCTTTACACCCTTCTACAATTTGGACGCAAATAGTACATCTCTCTGTACTATTATGAAGCTCTTTCTTTCTCCCAAGAAAAAAAAGCAAAGCATGGGGTTAAGGCCCTCATGGCTTTTCTCTCCCACTGTGGCTCAGGAAGAAACAACAAATACTGTAGAGGGAATTCAAGGGCTACATCTTTCTTACGGGTGCCCAATGATTTAGGTTTTTTTTAAAACCCTGAACATCTTAAAATGAAGAGATCTGTGTGCCCTCCGCTATACAAGTAGCAGACTACATGTGTCCTTCTTGAGAATACACACGTCTTATATGTAAAATACCTTAGTGCTTCTCCTGAAGGACAATAGGAGCAGCACTCTTTAACTGCTCATATGGTGTGGTGTCTTTACAGAAGCTGACACAGTGTGTTGGTTTTCCATGTATTTTTGTAAGAAAATGAGATTTCCAGCCATGACGCTTAGTGCATTTCACAGGATAAATATAAAACAGTCATGTGTACTCTTCCCTCACCCCACCCCAAACTTCTTGCTTAAGTCTAAACAAGATGTAATGTAATACACAGATGCATGCAACCTTCCTGAAAAGTAAACAAAGTCATCCTTGAGAGTTAGCAATCTGTAGTGAAGAACAACAGGATTGCCTTGACAAAACTGATTCCAATCCCCAGCATTATCCCACTGGAAGAATGCTATGCGCATTTATGCAGAATGTCCTGTTTGGTTCTAGCTACTATTTGTGAAATACTACATGAAAGCACATTATAGCTGTCATTTTTCTACCCAAATAAAAATACTTAAATATTAATTTATGGTCACGCCAGCTATAAAGAACAGTGGTGTGTGGTGCCAGGCTTCTTCCTTTTAAATCCAAGGCTATACACTTACAGCTCCTATACTAGGGCAGGGCTTTGTTTTGAAAATTGGGGACCTATATCAGACCATGTCCAAACCCTGCTTTAATGTGGGGAGGGAACCTACAAAATAAATGGAGGCATGAGGGAAAAATATTTGACTAATGTTTCCTTGGAAATGTCTTCTGTTTACATTTTAAGCTGAGAGACATCAGCTTATATATTATATATATATATATAAAACATATAAAAGGAATGTTTTGCAATAAAATGCACTGCTATCTAATTGGTGATAGACCACAATTCTAGAAGTACTTTGTGCCAGTGGAAGAAACAGACAGACCATATCCATTTCTTTTTACGCAAAGCTGAAGTAGGTTCTTCCCAGAGGACCTCAAGGTGCGGGACGGACAGTATGGAAGAATGTGTTCCCTTAGGTATTCTGGACCCAAGCTATGTAGGGCTTTAAAGGTGATCATCAACACCTTGTACCTTGCCTGGAAACTAAATGGCAGCCAGTGAAGAGACTTCGGGACGGGTGTTATATGGTCATTATGAGAAGCTCCTGTAAAATCAACCTGGCTGCCATATTTTGTACAAACTGGAGTTTCCGAACTTGGGACAAGGGTAGCCCCATGTAGAGCGCATTACAGAAGTCCAAGCGAGAGGTTGGATCAAAATTATAGCTATAAATTACAGTATCATATGCACAGCCTAAATGTATTTACATGTAAATAGTTTCATATGGTTAAAGTGAAAATTTGGTATGATGTCATTTTTTAAAATAAAATTTTAAAATCATTTTAAAATTCAATCTTTGACTTTAAAAAAACTAATTAAAAATTAAATTAAAATTTAACTTTAAAATAAATCCTGGGGGCTCTCCTTCCTCCTCCCACTGAGCATCTCTTCAGCATTTTAAAGGGACACAGGTGAATACTACAGCTCAATTCTACCAAAAGGCAGATGTTTGGGGAGTCACCGGGTGCAGTGCAGCACCCCCCCCCCCATGATGCCCCTGTCAAAAACTATTAAACAAAACAGCAGTAAATCTTTACTCCCAACAAACTGAAAGTTTCCGGGCAAGACTTTCACTCATTGCTGGTGGAAGAGTATTTTCTTTTTTTAAAAAATTGGCTGGTAACTCCCTATAGGCTCTGAGAATCTGCTCCAGAAGGCTGGTGGGCCCTCTAGAATACTAGTGTATTTGGGTGTGGGACAGAAGGCGGACTGGCAAAAACTGCTTTCAACTTTCACCATTAGATCAGAAAGCTTCCAGAAATGTAACTGCTCTTTCATTCACAGAAGAGTAACTTATAGTACCTATGCCACCATTTGATGTGAAAAGACACACAGCACAAAATAAGTGGTTGGACCAAATGTAGTTTGAAATGGCTTATCTAAGTGCTCCTTCCATGTAAGTAATTGGTCTGTCATTGGTTAATTTCCCCACAGCTATTTCACTGCTGCTGTAGTAAACCTGGGACATGGGAGGCATTGGTGGGATCATGACCAATGTCCAGTACAAAGCTAAAGAATTAAGAGACAGAAATGCAACGCTGCCTTGGGTCCCTTCTGGCAGAAAGGAGGCATACAAATGAAATAAAGAAATAACAAAATTAATATAATGGGCCTAAATATACATTAGTTCAGCTGTGCCTTTGGTACAAGTTAGGAAGTCAGTCCACAGAGAGAGCTGGAAGGACCCAACTAAGGAATGCAAGGTAATAGGTCACTCTGCTTTTGGGGGGGGGGGGCATTTTTGGCAACCTGCACAGCCCCCAGAGGATCCTGGGAAAGGGACCTGGACCCTCCAGGCCCCCACCTCATTATAGTAATCCAGTCAGGAAGTTACTGACAGGAGATCAGGAGCGATGGATAACTGTAGCACTAAGCATAGTGAGGCAGCAGCCTCAGGCAGATGATTTTGGCTGCCATGACAGGGTATAAATTTATTATTGTTGCAGTTATATTCCAAGGAGAAATGCTTATGAGATTTTCTGTCTCAGGTGACAAAAAATTGGCCATCCCATCTTGACTGGGGGGGGAGGGCACTATTTGCATCAGGTAGCAAAAGATCTTAAGCCAACACTAGGACAGACCATTCTTGCCCCGAAGAAACTGTTAGAAGATAGTCAAAATATTCCATACTACTGAGACTATTCAAGCTAGGTCAATGAGAACCCCCAAATATGGATCTTCTTTCTCTCCTAAACAGGTGGAACACCACCTTTCAGCAATGACTGTTCAGTACTCAGTGGGCTACACCTTCACAGTGGCCAAGATTCAGACAGTCCTTATCAATAAGCATGTAAGTAAAGTCCTGTTGCGTCAGACTTGTCCATTTCATCCACCATCCTGTTTTCACCAAAACCTGATGAAAGGTTCTTCCCCTATTCCAACTGCTATTTGCTCTGGCCACTGAGGGACAGGAGAGAAGCCATGCACAGCAACAGTGTGTCCTGATTTCAGTGGCTGCAGAAAAGGCCTCCCTCCTTTGAGGGAGCAAAGAGCAGCTAGCATTTGCTGGACTTAAGGGCTGTACATACATTTCCTAGCCGGATTGGGGCCGCGGCAACTGCACGCAGCAGCCCCATTCTGGCCTTTCGAGGGCGTGAAAGGGTGCCATAGCTGCGGCAGCACTACTATATGACACTCCTTCGGCACTGTGTCTTATGGATGCAGTGCCAGGGGAGCGCCATGACACTGTGTGCCATGTGGAGCAGTATGTGGCATCATGACATCCTGGGAGTGGGGTGTGCATCATCTGGACACAACATCCTGACTCTGCCCCCAGGTCGGCCTTTCAGGCTGGTCTGTACAGAGTCTTAATCCCCTTCCCCACTGCTATCTACTTTTTCTTGCCTCATCACTTCTCTAACCAGGTTCAAAAGTAAGTTAAAGACTATATTGTTTAGGGAAGCATTCCCAGGATTGTGCCATCTGCCCCAGGATCCCTCCTATAAACTATGTATTAAGAAACCATGCCCTCCCTCCAGTCCATCTGCCTTGGTCCAGGCCCCAGAGGGAGAGAAGAACCACTGGACCTCATCCCCTTCCCACCACCTTCCCCTCTTCCTTTTGTGTTGTCTCTTTTAGACTGTAAGCCCTGAGGGCAGGGATCCGCCTGATTCACGATTGTATGTACAGCACTGTGTAAATTTACAGTGCTATATAAATAAAATTAATAATAATAATAATAATTATTATTATTATTATTATTCTACTGTAAACCTGTGGGCAGGAGAGTCTTAAATAAACAACTTTGTAAGCTGCTCAGGGAGCCTTTTTGACTGATGGGTGGGGTAGAAATGCTCTAAATTAATAAAATACATTAATGAAATTTCCACCAGATGCCTCCAAGCCCACCACTGTATTACATTTCTATTTAAAGTAGAAGTGGTGGCAGACAGCTGATTTTTAGTGTGCAGCATATTTCTCAGATCTGGCATGTGAAAAAGGCACATGGTATGAAGCATGGGATGACTAGGGTCAAAGGACTTTGGAACACAGACTATAATAACAGAGTTAATGGCTCCCCTAGTGCCACCTTTCTAATACTGAACACTTTCACTTGAAGAGGGGGATGTCATTTGCTATTCTGCCAGAACCCAGTGGCATACATCTCTATCCAGTGCAGCTTTGTCAACAGAACTGGGTGAGAGATTGGTCCTCCTGCCCCTGCAGAGTCTCAGTATCTACTCTGGACAACTGGAAAACCCTCCACAGCAGAGTTTCAGGTAGTGTCGAGTGTTATGGAGGGAGTCATGTGTGGTAGTGGTGGTGGGGAAGGAATTACCTCCTTCTCATTTCCACTGATGGAGTCCTTTGATCACTAGACCTTGGCCCCAATATTTGACAAAGGATACTGCTGGCTGCTACATAAGGAAATGAAATAGTAGAAGATCAGATCTTCTGAGAAGAAGATCAGATCTATTCCTGGCAATATTTTGGAACATCTGTACTGTTTTTCTTGTCCTACTGCTGCCCTCTGTATAGGATATGAATTGGACAACCAGCTGCACAAAGGTAACTTCATTTCTAGTCACACTGTAACTATATTGGTGACTATGATCGTTGCTGTGTGCTTCAAGTCATTTTGATGTATGGCAATGTTATTAGGAGGTTTTCTTGGCAGAATTTGTTCAAATGGAGTTTGCTCTTGCCTTCCTCTGATGCTGAGGGGGTGTGACTTGCCCAAGATCACTCAGTGGGTTTTCATGGCCAAGAGTGGATTCAAACCCTGGTCTCTCAGTGTCTTAGACACTCAAACCACTACACCACACTGGCTCTCTTAGTGAGCAGCATCTATCAAACATGCACTCAAGCATTTTTTTAGTACTTTATCACATGCATATATGGGGCAACAACTGCAAGATTCTTTAGTTTTGGGCCAATAGTGGCAACAACTAAACAGATTATAAGCCTTTTCTGGCTTCAGAAAGAAAAAAAAGCCCTTTATCAGTGCTCATACCTGCTGAAGTTTCAATAAATTTTTCACTTGTCTTCTTTTTCCGCCATTTCCACGGTTTGAAGATTTTGCCAATAGTAGAAAGTTTGCCCTTTCTCTTGAAAGGAGGAGTCCGGGAACCTGGGGCTGGTCCATCTGAGGTTGCAACTGATGCCTTGTCAATCCCATCAACTGTAAAAACAAAGGCAGAAAACTAAGTAAATTATTTTAGTGAAACCTCTGGAGCAGCAATTTCTTTTTAATTTGAGACACTTCAGCCTGTAGGTGAAAATATGAGACATTCCAGAGAGTTTGTTTGTACAACCGATGCTTCTTTAAATGACTTTTTAAAAATACCAACTCAGTTTAAAACAAGAAAAATATTTTTAATAAAAGTATCTACTTACAAGAAAGCATAAGCAGTACCTTCTAGCTAAAACCATTCAAAACAGCAATAGATACTGAGTTGGCACTTTGAAATCTAGTATTCAGTTCCATTAGTTTTGTTTAAAAAAACCTTTAAGATTATTCTGTCAACAATGAAGCCTAGCATATTTGATTTTAAAATCAGATTTTATACTCCTGGAATTCTACATACACTGCAATGTATGTAGTTCACACTATGGATTCAAGGGGAAATTAGTCTGCTTACAGCAAAAAACAGCCAAGACACACAACTGGAAAAAAATAAAGCCGCAACTTTATTGGCTACAGCTGTACATAAGGTTGTGTCCCATTTTCATTCTCTGACTCAAAGTCCATCCCAGGGGGGAGAGCATGACAAGTACCAGCATGGGTCCAGACCAAGGCAGCAACCAACCCACCTGTTGATCAATGAACTCATATGAAGCCTGTTTTCCAGGCAGTACCAGGGAGGACAGGTCCGGGATTTTACATGGATGGATGCCACTGTGTGACTCCTCTGTCACTTGAAGGTGTACAAAACTCAACCCTGCCCAGAGTTGCACGTGATCCCTGCTGCTGACACTCCTAAAATCCCACAAGGGGACTTCCTACCAATTTATTGGTCCAGCTGACACTACCAGCCTATCTGTTTCCTGGATTCAGAAGCCATATGGCCTGAGTACAAAGTTGTCACAAATGGAGATTAAATATTTAGTACAATTTCTATTTGCAGGGAGGGTAGTTGGGATTACACTCTGAAGAGAACTGGGCCTGGGTTGCTGGAGTGGGGGGAGGTCCCTATTTTACTAGCATCCAGCTGGACTGAAAACTAGTCAGTAGCTTCACTCCAATTCCACCTACCAGGCAACACTTTAACTTTCCTGGCTGGTGGTTCCCAATATTCCCAGAGTCTGCATGTGGGATACTGGGAAGAGAAAATCTGATCAACATCATTACTGATCTAGTGTCACCTTCATTCTGCCCCCGGACTACAAAATTTTCTTCTGGTAAATCAGAAAATTTGTTTGTCTGGGACATGGTTTATGCATCCATATCACTTGATTTCTCCGCATTTGATTATTTAACTTATGTCTTAATGTGTGCATTTGTGTCTCAAGAAAGTTTCACTATAGATACAGATATTGGTCCTGTATCCTTGTCTATCAAATAAGCAACAACAAGAAAACACAGGCTTACCATTCCTTGTCAGAGTCAGGAGTACCAAATGCTAATGAACCTCAGCCAAAAAACAAAACAAAAAACAAACAAAAAAAAAGGGGGGGGGGAGTTTCTATTACACCTATAGGTATGGTTCAGGAATCAGCAGTAATGGATCTGATCATACTCTGCAGCTGAATGTGTGGCTGAGAAACATTGCATTTGGTGAAATGTGATGAGATACAAATGTCTGGGGCTAAACGGACCTTTAGGGTGGTCTGCAGCCCCTTTACTGACCAGATCGGTGCTGCAGCAACCGCATGCTGTGGCACTGATCCAGCCTCTTTAGATAACAGAAAGGAGCCGGAAAAACCAGTTCTTTTGTGCCCTTGAAGGGGCACCATAGCTGTCATCGAATGGCATGATGATGCCCCTTTGGTGCTGTGCTGTTTGGGTGCTGCACCAGAGGTGAATCATTGTGGCACATGCCGTGTAGACCGGCACACGCCACAACGGTGCCCTGTTGTTGGCGGTAGCACTTGGAGCGTGCAGACGCTCAGCCCTCACCCTGCCCACAGGCTAGTGCTTTACACCGGTCTGTACAGAGCCATTGTCTGTATGCTGGCCCACTCATAAATCCAACTCACCATCAGTGTATTTAAAGAGCTTGGTTTGCATGTAATTGTTAACCCATCATTCAGTATCAGGAGGATGCACCAAAGGGAATCTTGAGCATGTATACTCCCTTCATTCCCTCACTTCCTTTAATGCTATCATAATGAAACCAAAAGCTTCTATTTTGATTTAACACGATGTCCTATGTTCACTGTGGCTTGCTCTTGTAATGCTAAACTATGGTTCAGCATTACATGCGAATGGGGTCTCTCTCTGCGGAACTTGTGAATGGCTGTGATGCTAATATCTGTTGTTATTTGTCATCAAGTCACCTTTGAATTATGAGGCCCCTATGAATGAGAGACCACCATAAATTGAGGATAGCTGTAGCAGCTCCACCAGGTGCTTTACTGATTCCCAAAAAACTGTACAGAGAGAGAGGGGGGGAGGTAGTTTGTAGGAGGGAGAGTGAGCAGAGGGAAAAGCCTATATAAGCACCAAGGTGGAGGGATCAAAAGGAAAATAGAAAGAGCATTGGGGTATGAGGACTAAGGGTTTTAACTTCTGCTAATCTAGCATAAAAATCAACATTCTTTTACCTATTTTGTTTTACTTCTTGGAAGAAGGAAGAAACAACAAAATCACTAGCAGGTAAAAGTATCAAGAAAGAGGAAGTGTCAATCGTACAACTGTCATCGTGCATTTTTCTTCTCTTCACTATACAACTCTTAACTTCAGGAAGTTCCTTCATGAGCTAATTGTTCTGACAGCATTTTAATTAAAGGAACGGGAAAAGATTGGATATTAATGTGGGTGGCTGAATAGTAGTTTCCAGATGGGGCTCCCAATGCTGCAAAATGTTAATTAGGCCTCCTGCTAGAGAAGAGATTAAAAGTGTAGGTAGCTGTGCTTGCAAATGAATCTTGACTTTTGCCTTAATACTGAGAAAGTGGGTACAGTTCATTCATCTTCCTTATGACTGTGATAGAAACACCTTGATACTGCTATTTCTAACCCTGAAACATGTCAATGAAAAATTTAAGTTTGCCAAGTGACAATGTTTGCTCTTCCAAAAGTCCAAAATAATGTCTCATATTAATTTGCCTTAGCTTTACTTCTTCAAAGTATCTACTTAGTACACAAGGATTTGTTCCTTGGTTATTTTAAAAATATTTTTCCCCTGATTTGTCCACCTCCACAACATTTTATTTGAAACCGGGCAACCTTGCTTGCCTTCCGAGACAATATTTTCCTGTGTTAAATCTTTCCTGACTGCTCCAGGGGATTCATTTTATGGAGAATATTGCATATGATTCTGACCTTCTATGGAATGCAAATTCATACTGAAGTTATGTAGTCATGTCATTGAAGCAAAAGCAAGAGGAATCTTATAGCATCTTAATCACAAACAAATGTATTAAAACATATGCCTTTGTGTATTGGACAATTCTTGCATGGTGAAATGTGAAGTGCAATACAAACTGCGATGAATGTGTAGAATGTCCAGGCCATTCACAATTTTCTTTCCACATCTATATTTCTAGGAAATTGTTTGGATGCATTATGTGATGGAAGATTTTGACTTTGTGAACTGTTGAACTCACTAAGCTTTCATCTATTAATGAGAATTTCCTCAGGCCTGAAGAGCACCATAAATTAACAGATGACCACTACACAAATATTTAGAATGAATAGGCATGTTTATATTTACCATTGTGTGTTCTTCATAACTATCTTCCAGAAACTACAAACACTAACAATAGCCAATATTAAGAACAGCTGTTAAAATGGAGAATAAAGAAAAGAAACAATGATCAAGCAGTAGCTTTCTAATGGTTGAATCCAGTAGAAGTAAAATAAGTGCAATTCCCCTTAGCTCCCTGTGTGCACCCAAAATGGGCTGTGGAAAGCTGGGAGACACTTTAGGGAGAAGGTCATTGAATTCACGAGCACATCACTCCACTGAACTCTAAAACTACAAAAATGCCTTTTTTGCTTTTTGGACTCATATGACAGAACTTGTCTTCATCCACCAGGTACAGGGTGTGTCTTCCTTATTCAAAAATACTTGGGGACAGAAATGTTTTGGATGTTGGAATACCTGTACTTGCATATATGTACATAATGAAATATCTTGGAGATGGGACCCAAATCTAAACATACTATACAATATTTTTGTGCACGAAACAAAGTTTGTGTATACTGAACCAGCAGAGAGCAAAGTCAACCATGAAAAAAGGTTTGGTTTTTGGAATATTTTGGATTTCAGAATTTCAGATAAGGGAGACCCAACCTATATAGTTAATCAGAATATGGGGAAATTATTTTTTTGGATTATAATTCCCCATCCAGTTGGCCAAAATAAAGAGTAAAATATCATTCCAGGAAGCTTTGGGAAGTAGCAATCCATCTTTTAAAGGGATAAGAGGCACTCTCTCCATTGCTTAGCATCAAAAATACATTTTTTAACAAAAACTTCAGAAGCAGGCTGGTAGTTACACTTACATGGATTTGTTTGTTTACCATTTTTGGATTTACATGGGGCATCTTGTACAAAGCTGGAAATACTGGTTTGGGTGAGCACAAAGCACAGAACTGTGCATGTGCAGGGGCACAAAATAGGAAGTGCTGAAGTTGTCCACATGAGTCTGCAAAGGACATATACAGCTCTGTGCTTTTATGCTCCCCCAAGCCAATGTTTCCATCTTTGACCAGGACAGCAGAAAAAAATGTTTACATCATAAAATGTGTCATTAAAATAATTGTTCTTGTATTCCTTAATACTGCTGCTTGCATACTAATTGCCCCAAATGGAGATTCTCCCACTCCCCCAATCAGCTTAACACATTATTTAGATGGATCATTCCATTTAATCTTGCTGCTAACCCATACTTTATCAGTGAGTGCAGATGTATTGTGTGTAAGGAGTCAGAGACCACAGATTTTTTAAAAAGACAGACAATGGATGGTTAACAAAAGGCCAAAGAACATTGTTGAATATCTTCAAAACATGTGTCCAGTTTTACAGATAAAGTGCTTCCAGCCATTCTGAATGCATCAAGAATGCTGTACCCAGAGGTGGAATATTGGATGTAATGGAGTAGGTAGTCCAAGGACCAAGAAAAGGCAGGATAAGCTATCCCGAGTAGGACTAGTTCTGTTTCCTGTATAAGATGGGCTACAAAATGTCTCTCAAGTACAGAGCTTTTTAAAGCATTCATGAGAACCCAGTCAGTCTCAACATTCACTATCAACTTTAATTTTTTGTGGAGGAATGTCTGTGACGAAAATCCAACTGTTAAGTCCCAACTAGACTAGATTCATTGAATCAATGGGGACTTGGTGAGTCAGCACTTATCTTGGTTCCATTGATTCAGTGGGTTATTTCTAGTTGCTACTAACAGTTGCATTTAGGCCTGACATTCCCAAGTGCAATACATTTTAAGGTTTTAATATAGAAATACAATGTATTACTTCAGGATTGGCAGTTTTCATAATTTAGTATTTATTGTTTTTAGAGCACATGTATCACAGAGCACTTGTAAAACTCATTCAGATCTAGGCTATTTTTTGTTACCAAAACGGTTGTTTCTATGACTGGTTAGTATCCTATATCAAAAACAATGGGCTTATCAAATACTCAAACTCAAACAGTAAAAAAAAAAAAAAAAGGTTGTAGCCAAAGGTGGTTTTGCATTAAAGGAAAATGCTTCCATTAATGCAAGATAGACTACCCCATTTCTTTTGTCAACCCCCCCCCAAGACCCACCCCCAAATGCTTTACTTGAGGATGAATTACAAAGCCATGATTAATTACAAGTCAATGAAGACAACAGTTAATAAAGATACTATGTCGACAACCTGCCCAAAATTTTCAATTTGTCAATTTTCAATTTTGCATCCTATTTAATCATGTGTGATACAATAAACAACAACCTCAGCATCAGCTTGGGATCTTGTCGCATCTAATGGTGGCTCCTTTGGTACAGAACAGAGGAAGCTAAACCAGTCACAGACAGTTTTTATTAGGCATCACGTTTCACTCATGGCAAACAGCTGCTTCACTTAATGCTTCAAGTTCTCCACTGAAGAAGGAAAATGGAGAGGTGGAAAATACTCCATAGGCACACTCGATGCTATCTCTTGTCTCACTTCTTTACTAAATCTACACAGAATTACCACAATGAAAATTCAGCACTGGAAACCATAAAGAGGTTCAGCTATACGTATTTTAAAAGGCTTAAAAACAAAGGACTATATCCCCACTTAATCAGCCATAATCATAATTCTTGCATTGACATCATAAACTGTAATCACAAATATCAAGATTATACAAAAAGGTTTATTTTATAGAGATTTAAAGACGTGATTTAGGTTTATAATTTATTTAATGGGCTGTAGCCAAGCAGCAACTACGTAAACCTCCCTTCCCCCTCTCTTTCCTACCCCAGCTGTCAGCACAACTCAGTCCCACTCAACTTTCTCCCCATTTCAGAAACTGCCAAATTTAAATGGTGACTGTTCTGCAGTTACCAGTACATAATTTTTGGTTTTGTTTTGTTATACAGGTGAAATGTATCTCTGGTGTTATTCGGCTGTCCTCTGAAATTACGCATGGCAAAGCTTCACATTACTGTATTTAGTAGTCATAAGTAGAACTATTAGTAAATTACTTGAACAAATGCTTTTGTGGTAAAAGGTGGTCACACTCCAGAGGAATCATATACATAGATACATCCATCCATAGCACATAGCTTCTTTTCAAACAGATATAACCTGACCTACTAAAAATGGGGAGAGCAGCTATGAAAGAACTAGAAAAGATCCTAAAATGTAAAGATATATAACTGAGAATGAAAGTTAGAATTGCACCAGCCACTGTATTCCCTATTACCATGTATAGATGCAAGAGCTGGACAGTTAAGAAAGCTGATGGGAAAAAAATAAATTCATTTGAAATGTGCTGCTGTAGAAGAGTGCTGAAGATACATACCATGGACGGCCAAAAAGTCAAACAAATGGGTTCTAGTACAGATCAAACCAGAAATCTCACTGGTAAGCCAAGATGACTAAACTAAGGCTTTGGCCACATCATAAGAAGGCACGACTCATTGGAAAAAACAATAATGCTAAGAAAGGTGGAGGGAAGTAGAAAGAGAGGAAGGCCACATGCTAGATGGATGGATTCTATTAGGGAGGTCACAGGTATGGGTTTGCAGGAACTGAGTGGAGCAACGGAGGAGAGGGAGACTTGGAGATGTCTCATCCACAAGGTTGCCATGGGTCAAGGTCAACTCAAGGGTAGATAACAAGAACAAGAACAACAACAACAAAGTCTAATCACCCCATTTCATTTCCTTCCTCCAGATCTGTTGCATTGACCAATTTCATATCAGCTAAGGAATACATCCACAGTCATTGCTTCGGGTTTTTGATGGTACACTATGGATCCTGGATCTGTGGGGTTACATTCCTGAACGTACCACAGAGTTCACCACAGAGTTGCCCTGGAGGACCTCTAGAATCTCTAGGTCCTCCAGCAGAATTGTATGGTCAACTTTCTCAGGAAGCATACCACAGAATCAAGGACCTAGGAAACGCCTAGAGAGAACATTTTTTTTTAACATGGGTAAGTGAAATAATGGGTACTAGTCCTGTCAATATGAGGTTGTACTGTACACCAACACTGAGAAATGTAGTCATAAATTCTGTATTTTGCTATTTCATTTTACTATGCCACTGTATATAATGGGGCTTGAGTATCCATGGATTTTAGTACCCATGGAGGAACCTCCAACCAAACCCCAATGGATATTAAGGGCCCACTGTATAGATCAAAACCATTTAAAGGGCTTCACTTGCCCATCTCTGCAGTTGTTTAAGCAGGAATGTTTCTTTAAGTAGGGTTGAAGAGGTCACTAAGCAAGTAGAACCAGCCGTCCTGCTCAACAATATGACAAAGATCCTGGCCTCCTCCCCTAGTTTGCAGGTCCCACCTCAACCTCTCCAGATTTCAAAATCAGCGTCTTCACAAGGATATTTTAGGAAAGTGAGTAGTCCCTAGGACAGACAGTTGTCTATTGTAATATTCAGGGCTGGCATTCTATGGTGCAGTGCTCACGATATAAAAATTAAACATTCAGCTGGTTTATTTATAGATTATAACATTATTACGGATTTATTAGGAGTCCATTTTAATCAATAAGAGCTTAGTCAACACCCTGTATTATTTAAAAGCTGGGTTTTTTGTGTTTTTTTACCCCTCACCAATGAAACTTTGGCTTGGATCCAGACTCTGATCCCAGAGGGAGAAATAATTTTTGCTGATTCTTCCTGTAGCTCTTTGCCTCCTCCAAAGAACTGCTCTGGATGGTTAAGGTACACTCCAGAATTATTATTATTATTAGCTTTATTTATAAAGCACCGTGAATGCAGGAGGGAATTGACAAACACTGCCACCTTTCCTCCAGTGGGATCCCTACACTGGTTCAAAAGCCTTCTTTGGCTGAAAGGAGCCATTTAATTTGCAAAAAGTGAAATCTGCTCCCCAACCTTTTATTTGTAAAATTAAACAAAACAAACAAAACAGCTTCATTTATATACCGCTTCATACTGCCTAAGCAGTGTCTAAGTGGTTTACAACTGTGAGCTACTTGCCCCCAACAATCTGGGTACTCATTTTAGCGACCTCGGAAGGATGCAAGCCTGAGTCGAGCTTGAGCCCTTTTTCTGGTCTTGAACTCGCAACCTCATAGTTTTGAGTGAGTGGCTGCAGTACAGACATTTAACCACTGCGCCACCAGGGCTAAATTACCAACCAGGAAAGAATTAGTCTGAGTTTAATGAAGTACATACTTTAAATGAAAGGCTAACTGTAATAATAAAGGTGTTTTTCTTTTAATAAAACCCAAACGAGTTTTGTCCTTTTTATTTTTCAGTCAGTATTACCAAATGATTTCCTGCTAAGGAGTACTATGGGATAGAACAAAATTTGATCCCAAAGTCATTGAGAAAGCAAGTAAAAGTCCCAACAAACAGAAATATTTTACAAGTTAAAACTTGTATGCTAGTTTTTCATTTTCCTTAGGGTTTCATTTTTCCTGGCTTTGATGTTTTGAGTTGCTTTGCTGTAATGAATAAAGCACTCTTCAAGAGTTTATCTAAGCCAAAGAGCTGTATATGAACAGAGAAAGTGGTACTGTGCGCATGTATGCACACATACACATGTATACAGAGACTGTGAACTTTCCATTTGCAGCATCTCATAACACATCAAATGCTATTTCACAAGATCCCTTAAACTTGAGGGGAAAGGGGCATGTTGAAAAGGAGGGCGGAAAAAATGCAGGTGCATGAACATAATACTCTATTGAAAAGAATAATTTTTAGAACAGTTTCAGGAATGTGGGTGGGAACCACCCCTTACTCAAGTAAGAATATTTCTTATCTTGTGCAAAAATAGTTTCAACCAGTGCCTCAGAAGAAAAATAAATATAGGTGACTCATTAAAAGACTGAGGAGGGGATTGGACTTGATTTATTTCTAAGTATTATTTTTTAAAAAAAAAAAACAGCTTGAATATTACATAAATGTGTCATGTTACATACTACACTTTCATATCTCCAGGTGTTGAAAGACGTGTCAAAACAGGAGTCAAGCATGGAGGTGATAACAAGCAATGGTCTTGGCTGGATTATCATCTGTGATTCAAAGTAAGAATATGAGAGCTCAGTTTCCCTGCCTTTGATTTCTTTCCAATGTAAATGTTCCATGAGGCCTGTTCTTTATAAGTTAAACTGTACATGGCAGCAGCAGACTTGTGTGCAAGAGGGGATGGATAGGCATTGGTGGATCTGCTGCCACTCAATCTGCTGGGAATGATCCACCTTCCCTGACACTTTTACACACCTACCAGTGAGCCATTCAGTCTCCAGTTTCCATCTTGGAACTGATTCAACTGCAGTCATTATGGCTACATCATTAAAACAAAACAAAACATTAACACTTTTCCCATCTCTTAGCACCCAAGCAGCTAGCCTGATTAAAAAGTCTGGAAAACATGGAGGTTTATGCCCTTTATGACATTTTAATTGGTCATCATAACTGTATGAGGTTTACAGTGCAATCCCATAAATGCCTACAGAGGTATTTTAGTTTAATGGATTTACTCATGGATAATTGGGCACAGCATCTCTGTCTTATGCACTGTAACTGACAACATCTCAGAAGAGACATTCCCCCCTGTGCAACAGAAAAGGCAGGGATTCATCTCATCCTTACCATCTGTAGTTTTTATATGTGAATCAAAATAAAAACAAAATAATAAAAATAAGTAAATCTATCCATCCATAAGTCATCCATCCAGTATTAGAATGCAACATTTACACGTGTCCCTCTATATTTGCTAGGGTTAGGGCACAAGACCCCCATGAATATGGAAAAACTGCAAATAACAAAAAACAACCATGTTTTTACCTGAGAGGACACCTCTCTAGGAATTTCTAGGTCCTCCAGTGCAACTCTGTGGTCAACGTCCAACAGACACTGACCACAGAACTGCAATGGAGGAGCTACAAATACCTAGTAAAGTATTCTCTCTAGAAATCCCTAGGTCTTTCAGTACAACCTTTAGTTAAAGTTGACCACAGAGTTGCACTGTGGTCCTAGATATTCCTAGAGATAACATATTAATCAAATCCGTGAATAATCAAATCCCCAAACATCAAAGCCGAAAATATGAAGGGATGGATGTATTTGATTTCTTGGTTAGATTCTTTCATTTTTTCGTTCTTTCTTTTTAAATTCTCCAATATTTTCAATAAATACAAGTATTCAGTGACAAATAAACGTGTTTCTAGGCTCTAGTCAATTGCCAGTATTATAAAAAATCCTGGGTGGAATTACTGACATGCACCTGGCATTAATTTTTTGTTGCATTCATTTATTTTGCTTAATAAATTCAATACCCTTCTAATAATTTAATAAAATATTATGGAATATTTGCAAAATGTAAAGGAATGTGTTGACATTTTAAAATTCTAGGAGACAGGATGACAAAGATACATTGGGTTCACAAAAAGCAAACACTAGATTCAAATTATCTAATATACAGTATTTAAAGGTATTCTGTTTTGACCAGAATACAGGAAGCCCCAAAATAGTTCAATCATATTGAGAAAATGAACAGTGACTTTTTAAAAAAACATGAATCACCTTGAAATTTACATTTTTCTCATCACCAACCAATAAAAACGTGACTCATAAAGGCTGTACATTAAGCAGGCTACAGACTTGATCGCAGTCATCTTCCTCCAGGGCTTCCAGGCAGACATTTTCTAAATCAGTGCTACCAATCAAAAAGTACTGAGCCACTCTTCTGTTTTTTCCCCTCATTACGAGATTTTTGTACAGAGAGAATAAAAGAAGACAGGAGGACTACAGGTGGAAAATTATATTGTCTGGTTCACACACACACTCCATAATAGTCTATGACTGAGGCACCACAATTGCCCAATAAAAGCCACAAACGGAAACATCCTAGGGTTCTTGCTGATAACTAGAAAGCTGTTGTGGAAAAAAAAAAGACCAAGATTTTTTGCATATAAATACTTTATATAGATAATTTCCCCCCACCTTTCTCTTCTTTCAACTAGAGGAAGCGCACCACAGAACAACATGAAATGAAGCTTTTGACCACTGACTATATAGTCATTTTCTACACACACACACACACACACACACATATATATCCTTGTTTCTTTTGTCACAGAATAACAAAATGTACACTTTAAAAATAAAAAAGTACAGAAAGGCCATTCTATATACAACACTTTTCCTGAGCACTTTAGGAAGCCAACCTCCTTTTAAAACATCACCCACGCCTTCTTTCAGGACATTCTCGCTTTAAAATCACTTTCAGTAAAATTTTTTAAATACAATAACATATTCTGTAGTTAAAAGCACTGTGGTCTCCCTCTCAGAATCATGTTTTTTCCCCTTAATGGAGGAAAAAGTGGTTATTTTTATCCAGTACAGTTTGAAATTGCTTCCAAACAAATAACCTTGCCTTTCCCAAGCATTTAGAACAGAGTAGCTGTTGACATTTTTAAACATGTAAAGGCCTAATGAGAGCTTAGTCACCAGTATTTTGCACAACATAATTTCTCTAATTTAGTTCCTGTTCCTGCACACAATCAACTGTTTCTGCATTTATAAGCTTTCAACTCATATTGATTTTGCTACAATGAATAGTAAACTTGCAACATGTAGCAATTTTCACCTCATGATCCACCCTAAAACACCATCCTAGCCATCCAACCTTTTTCAAATACATAATCCTGTACTGTATTACACAAAGTTCTGCTAGCAGCATACACAGGTAGTGCAGAATAACAAAGAAACATGGCAATCATTTCTGTGCAGTAAAGACAACACACTTGTCATCCATCTTTTAATGCTCTTTAAGGTTGCACTTCCTTATATTAAACAAGAGATTAAAAAAAAAGTCCACTGTTTAATTAATTAATTTATTCCCAGAATTTATATCTCACCTTTCTCCCACAATGGGATTCAAGGTGGGAGACAATATATTAAAAAGACAAAGTTAAAACATTGATTAGAAAAGTTAAAAAATAAATTAAATACTACTAACATTAAAACAAAAATAGCATCGTTTAAAACAGTAAAGATCATGAAACATTAAACAGCACACCACATTACTTTTTAAAAACAATCTACCCACCAAATGTCTGCCAGAATAAAAATGTCTTCAGCTGCCAGCAGAAAGAGAGCAGGGAGGGGGCAACCTGACCTCCCATGGCAGGGACTTCCACAGTCTAGGAGCAGCCACAGAGAAAGCTCTGTCCCGAGTCCTCACCAACCACACTTGTGAAGGTGGTGGGACTGAGAGAAAGTCCTCTCCTGCTGATCTTAGCACTTAGGCTGGCTTGTGTAGGGAGATACGGTCCTTCAGATAGTCTGGGCCCAAGCTATGTTGGGCTTTAAAGGTCAGAACCAGCACCTTGAATTCTGCCTGGAAACAGGTCTGTAGCCAGCATAGTTGTTTCAGCAAGGGAGTGACATGATCCCTGTAGCCAGCTCCGGTCAACAGCCTGGCTGCAGCATTTTGAACCCACTGCAGTTTCTGAACAGTTTCCAAGGGCAGACCTATATAGAGCGCAGTACAATAGTCTAAATGGGATGTAACCAAGGTGTGTGTCACTGTAGCCAGACTTGGCATCTCAAGGAATGGGTGTAGCTGGCACACAAGTTTTAGCTATGCAGACACACTCCTGGTCACTGCTGAAACCTGGGCATCCAAGGCTCAGAGTGGAATCCAGGAGCATACCCACGCTGTGAGCCAAAGATTTCAGGAGGAGTGTAACCCCATCCAGTACAAGTTGAATCCTTATTCCCTGATCTGCCTTATGACTGACCAGGAGCACCTCTGTCTTGTCTGGATTAAGCTTCAATTTGTTTGCCCTCATCCAGTCCATTACTGACAGCAGACACTGGTTCATTACAGAGGCAGCTTCCTTGGCGTCAGATAGAAAGGAAGAGATAGAGTTGGGTGTCATCAGCATACTGGTGACACCACACCCCAAAACTCCAGATGACCTCTCCCAGTGGTTTCATGTAGATGTTGAATAACATTGGAGACAGAACAGAACCCTGAAGTACCCCCACAGGCCAGCAACCAAGGAGTCGAACAGGACTTCCCCAACACCACCTTCTGAGTTTGCCCTTCCAAGAAAGACTGGAACCACCACATAACAGTGCCCCCAAGTCCCATGCAAGAAAGGCAGCCCAGAGGATACCATGGTCAATGGTACTGAAAGCTGCTGAGAGATCCAGCAGGACCAACAGGGACATATCCCCTCTGTCCAGCTCCCTGCATAGATCATCCACCAAGGCCACCAAAGCTGTCTCTGTCCCATAGCCAGGTTGAAATGGATCTAGATAATCAGTTTCATCCAAGAACCCTTGGAGCTGGGAAGCCACCACACATTCCAACACCTTGCTCCAAAAGGGGGTATTTGAGACTGGCTGATAGTTCTCCAATCTGGTGAGACCTAGGGAAAAGATCACTTCTGCACTCCACTGTGAAAAAGATCACTCCCAAAGCTTAGTTCAATCATCCTGGTCAATCCTGTTGTTCTGGCAGTGGTTGGTAGCATTTGTAGTGTTTAATAAAGTGATCCCCACTCTTTAGTCTTCCATGTGTTTTGGACTTCAGCTCACAGAAGCCTCACCCAACATGACCAACAGTTTACTGATCACTCCATTTTCCCCACAGGCTGTCTGCATATTCTCTCATGCTAGCAACAAAAAGCAACAGCAGTAAAGTCAACACTCCCAACCTATACTTTGCCATGTTCCCAGCCAATTTCCCTATGAATCTGTTTTGGGATTATGCTAAATCCAATCACTATTTTTGTCACTCTGAATTTTAGGCCATCAGTTCCTGGGCAGACCATCAGGTCTATGTTACATTGCAAGATAGGTAGGATCTCAGATATTAATATCAGTCCCAAAGCTTAGCCTCTTCAAGAATAGGGGGTAGTACAGTGTGCCCAGATCCTTCTACACACTGTTTCTCCCTCAGACCCCATCTAACCACATCCCATTTTCTGTGGTCACCCCTCCAGGATAGGTAAATATTACCCCCTCTACACCCCTAAAACTCTGCTATCCAATTTCCATACTTCCATTTCGGTTAGCTCTAAATGATATGACTGTTTGAATTACTAGTGTGTGTTTGATTCCATTCTTGCATATTTCAGAATAAAAATCTTCTTATTCACCCAAATTTGGGATCCACGTCAATTAGTATACAGTGGTCCCCCGGGTTACGAAAGTAATCCGTTCCGGATTACCTTTTGTAACTTGGAAGTCTTCGTAACCCGGGGGACCACTTTGTTTGTTGCGCCGTGCGCCAAATTTAAAAGGCAGGCGCTTTTTTTTTCTTCTTAACCCGGGGTTTTTTTCGCAAGCCGGGGCCGTTTTTTTGGCCCCGGCTCTTTCGTACCCCGGGGTTTTTGTACCCCGGGGTATTCGTAACCCGGGGAACCACTGTATCGGTAAACTTCGGGGGAAATGGTCCTCAAGTTGCCTAGCTTCTTGCATTTTTTTTCTAATCTAAGCAAACTCCTTCAACATTTAAAATCACAGAAGGATTAAGGTTGACAACTTGTGTTTACAAATAAGTTTTCATCGGAGGGATTAGGAGTGGTCAGCATGTTCAATAAAATAGTGAAACTCAAAGATTTTACCTTCAGGCTCCCCTTTTCATTTACATGCAGACATCACACTATTTCTCTACTACACAAAATTATGTGCAACTAAGTAGCAGCAGGTAAGCCATGGCATTTTAATTCTTTACCAATTCATTTATATAATTTTTTATTTATTTGATTTATGTCCAGCTCTTCTGTCTCAATAGGGAACCCAACTTGCAAAAGAAGTAAAAACAGGCACTTCCACTGAAATGCCACCTCGGCCAATTCTGTCAATCCACTCTAAGAAATAAATCTCTGGAAGTCCTGTGTGTGTGTCAAAAGCAGCAAAGAGTTAAGCATCCTTTCCTGGCTACCAATTATTATTTTTCCTGTGAGTTACCATACTAACATCACCCTTTGTTGTTGAGAAGCAGTAGCTGCCTGTGCTTGCCAGCCATGTTGTTTCATCTTCAGAATAGGATAGAGTTCAGTTGCTGAGTTTCTCTGCCTGCCCCAGTGACTCAAAGGCTTGGAAGGACATTGCATAAGAAAGCTGTCAGTCAGAGGTCCTCCCTGCTCCTCCCAGGCAAGGCCACAAAAGTGTCTTTGAACTCTGTAAAGAGCAGGAGGTTCCTCTCTGTGCAACAACATTGGCAGCTGATGCTGTCACTGTTGCATTTGTCTTGTCTAAGCAAAGAGAAGATGCAGTGAACAAGCAAAGAAAAACAAAGCAAATCTTAGGTGGGATCACTGGTCAGCCAGGCATAGGATACTGTAGTTGCATCTTCTTTTTATGACTATAATAAATGGGGAAAGTTGTTTACTTTATTTCTCCACTCCAATGAGCTTTATTTATAACTGAGGGGAAACAGTATTTCAGAAATCCAAATTTCCCTTAAATACTAAGTTAAAAAAAACATAAGTTACATGTTAAAATGTGTAGGAGTGTGCCAAAATTCAAAAGTGATGAAAAACAGAAGTTTTGTACCCAGCAAGTGTGTCTTAAATATAAACGGAGACCTGACAGTTAATGTAAGACCAAGGAAGGATAAAAACTGAACATTACACTAGAGGGGTCAAGCTGCTTAGTTGTTCCCGACAGCTCCAATTCAGTCAAAGCAACAATGATGATCAAAGAAAGCCCAGCCTTCTCACCACACAGCTGTTTTGTATTGTCTTATTTTAAGACTACAGATGCTTATGTTAGCTGAAGCTGAAGCCCTGGGAGTAGGCACTGCATAGAAATCTCTTAGCAGCTTTCTACACTATGAATCCATTTCATCCTCTAGTGATGCCAAAAACAATAACTGGTGATGACACAAGTATTTCATAAAGGGTCAAAGACACTAATAAAAGATGGTGTTTTTATAAACACCATTAATGTTTCAGAGCAAAGTTTGATTTTTTTCTAAAGATATCCATCGTAATGGTAAATTAGTACTTCTACAATTACTACAAGTACTACAAGTACTAGTGAGTAGTTCTCTATGATTCTTTATAACAACTGGCAGCAAACTGCATAAGATTCGGAGGCCAGTCTTCTGACCTGGGACTCTCTGAGGGCTACATAGTGTGCCAGAAATGCTGCAAGCCAACACAAGTCATATCAGAAGTGGCTGGAATTCTACAAAATGGGCATATTTTGCAGTTTATTTATTTTCATCTTAAACAGTGCAGGTGAGGGAGATGAAACCTTCCAGAAGGAGCAGTTCACCTTGTTGACAGAAAAAGGCAGTCCAGCAGAAGCCTGGTGAGGACTTGGGAGCCATGAAAATATCCAGATGGGGCCTCATGAGTTCCCAAGGCTGCACTTTGCTCCTCTCTGCTTTGTATCAAGCAAGCAGTTGCCTAGCCTCTTTCTGAGGATAACCTGAGAAGGAGACCCTACCACTTCTCTAGGCAACTGGTTCCACTGCCAAACGGCTCTCAATGTCAAGAAGTTCCTTCTAATCTTAAAATTAGTTCTGCCCTCTAAAGAAGCAGAAAACAAGCCTGCACCCTCCTCTTTGTTGACAGCCCTTGAGGTATTTAAAGAGTGCAATGATGTCACCTCTCAGTCTTCTCTTCACCAAGATGAACATGTCCAGCTCCTCCAACCTGTCTTCATATGTTTTGTTCTTTTTACCTCTTTTAGCATCCTCATTGCCCTTCACTGAACTCACACAACTTGTCTATATTCTTCTTAAAATGATGGTCTCAGGACTGAACACAATACTCACTCAAGGCCAAAGTGTATGCACATAAAACAGAATGATATATTTTTGAATGCACATGACAATGGTGACAGCAGCAGAGGAGGCTGAGCAGAACCACACAGGCAACAGCTTTGGGATCACAATAATAATAATAATAATAATAATAATAATATAATAATATTTATTTCTATACCGCCCTTCCAGTGATCAGGGCGGTGTACAACATATACAAACATATACAAATGTTGTCAAGCAGTGTAGTACCATTCGTCCCCATAATGCTAATCCCTCTCCTGCAACGGCTACACAAACCTCTCCATCAGCTTCCTGCCTGTCACAGTCTCTCCTGCACGGTGACTTCAGCCTCTCCACATGAGCCACCAGTGCTCTGTTGGGCTCATTGATGAGAAATTCCATTTTCTGAAATTTAGTTGTGGTTGTGTGGGTTTTCCAGCCATTTCCATTTGGATGCATGTGGAAACCCACTGTAATGTAGCACTGCTCTTAAGTAGGTCAGCTACATTTACATCTTTGTTGTGAATAAAGGTTACAGCATTTGGGGGCATTTTAGTTTAGACAAAAGGTGAATAAAGCAAGACATGCTGTACAGTTAGACATACAGTGGTCCCCCGGCTTACGAATCCCCCGGGGAACGAAATCCCCGGGGTGCGAAACCGGCGGGACCGCAAAAATTCCCCCGGGATCCGAAGGATCCCCCGGGGAACGAAACGGAAAAACCGTGTGGCCCCTTTAAATCGGCCACGCGGTCCGTCCGCTAAAGCGGTCCCCCGGGATGCGGTCATTTCCGGGTTACGAAAGGTAATCCGGAACGGATTACCTTCGTAACCCGGGGGACCACTGTAGTGTGGAGAAACTGAGTGGAGAGGTATTTTTCTCTCCCTCTCATAAAATAAGAACCAAGGGTCACCTCGTTATATTTAATAATAATAATAATAATAATAATAATAAAATTTTATTTGTATACCGCCCTTCCTGCGATCAGGGCGGTGAACAATACAAGATAAAATTCACATACAAGTTAAAACATACATATATAGAACAGCATAAATCTAAAATCAGTCCAATAACAGTAATATCTCAAAACAAAGCCCCGATCCAGTCAAAAATAATGGAGAGGTAAAAAGTCATCAAGGGGGTGGGTCAGGGATAGGCCTGCTCAAACAGGTGTGTTTTAAATCCTTTTTTGAACAGGTTCAGGGAGGTGGCCAAGCGGAGCTCCGTTGGCAACGAGTTCCAGAGGATCGGGGCTGAAACAGAGAAGGCCCTCTTCGTTGTAAACGACAATCTAGCCTCTGGGACTCTTAATGAATGTTGCCCAGCAGATCTAAGTGTGCGGGGCGGATTGTATGGGGAGAGACGGTCCGTCAGGTACTCTGGGCCAAACCATTTAGGGCTTTATAGGTGACAACCAGCACTTTGTATTGAGCCCGGAAGCGAATAGGCAGCCAATGTAGATCTTTCAGTATTGGTGTTATATGGGCGGCCCTGGGTGCACCAGTGACCACCCGGGCTGCCATATTTTGCACTAGTTGTAGCTTCCGAGTGTGGTACAAAGGCTGCCCCATGTAGAGCGCATTGCAGAAATCCAACCGAGAGGTTACAAGAGCATGTACTACAGTTTCAATGATGATAGATTAAGGACAGGCAAAGGAAGTTCTTCTCCTCAAAGTTGTAGTTGAATTACAGAATTCACTACCACATGAGGCATGAATCCATACTTTAATACGGGATTAATCAAATTCATGGACAACAAATCTATCAGTGGTTATTAATCCGGACTACTACATGTCACTTCCAAAATCAGAAGCAACAAGCTTTGAATACTAGATGCTGGGATATAACAGCCAAGGAGGACTATTATCCTGGTGCCTTGTTAATGGTCTTTTCCAAAGTGAGCAGTTAGCCTCTGTGGAAAAGATCATACTAAGTTAATAGTCCTTTAGACTGATCAAGCACATCTCTTACTTCACATGAGATCGAATTTAGGAATGCTGTCTTTCTCTCTCCCTTGCAACCTGAATTGACATGAATCCAGTTAATGACTATACGTAAGGACATCTTATATATTACAAAATCTTGTAATGAAACTTTGACTTCTTTTATTCACCTTAACATCTATCCTAGCTCTTTGAGAAAGGAAGTGGGTGCACTGACCTCTACAGATCTCTGGGGTATGTTCAAAAGATATAGACTGAGAAATACTAAAATCTGAACATTTTATGCATTTCTCTGAGGGAAAATGGGAAATGCCTGAAACCACAAATACAACTTTCTTTCTGTATCAACTATTTGTATATTTACAATATTTATACATTCTGCCCTATAACAAAGTTCTCAGGATAGCTCACAGCAAGGGTATTTAACATTCAACAGTAACAATAAAAGTAGCTTAAAACAAGAATGAGTATAAGGTCAGAGAAAAGGAAGAGGTTTTTGCTTAGTACTAAAATAACAACACAGAAAATATCAGATGAGTCTCTATGTAGAGCCCATTAAATGCTCTGAGTACCCCCTCAGTGTGGTGTAGAGGTTTGAGCTTTGAACTATGGCCTCATTCCCACTTACAAATAAATCAGTTTGTGATCTGAATCCATCGATCGATTCAACAGCGGACCATGGTTCACACTGCATTTGCCTCGATCACATTTTCTTGTTGTAGAATAACCCACTTCGCATTCACATTGACCAATGACTTGATTCCAAAGGAACCCTATTCAGTGGATGATCATTTGGTCACGTTATTAAAAAAATCAATTCCAATCCCATCCCGTTCACACTTGCACTGAATCAATTTATTGCAAAAGACGCAGAAAAAATCAGCATCAAAAAGAAGTGTGTTAGATGGGTCTAGCGCATGGCCCCCATCTCAAAACCACTTTAGAGATTAGGCTCAAGTGTGAACAAGGGTCATTTAAACTACTTCAAACTGGTTTGCAAAATGATTTAAAACATAATGGGAATGACATTATAGATCAGAATTCGATTCCCTGCTCGGCCATAGAAACCCACTTGGGCAAGTCACACACTCTCAGGTTCCCAAAACTCAATTTTACTGCCTTAGGCTCACCATAAATTGGAAACAATTTGAAGGCATGTAACAACAACACAGCCATCACTGAAATGGGCATTTGGAGAAGGGCTTCCAAAGAAGATCAAATGGCCTGGGAAAGTACATGAAGGCCCTTGAAAAGGACAAAACCAGTATCTTCATTTGGATCCGGTAAGAGAGCAAGTGAAGATGGCAAAAATCTGGCACAATGCATTCACAGCACCACCATTCGCATGCTAATTATCAGTCCCATAGCTGTGTGCTGAACTAACTGCACTTTCCAGGCTAATTGCAAAGGCAGCCCCACATACAATGCATTGCAGCTGCCCAAAGTGAAGGTTAATATGGCATATTTAAAAAGAGCAAGACTCTCTCCATCAAAGTAGGGTGGCAGCCAGCATAACAGGTGAAGGTGATAAAAGCACAGAGGCATGTGTGAGTCCCCTAACAAAGATAAGCACTCTCACACTCAATCTGAGCCTTCAGCAGGAACACCAAATATCTAGGCAAACAAATCACATGTTAACAATGCCTCTGTATCATCTGAAATGAGATCCAAATTTCTGGCCTGTGTCCAGCCCACTGTGATTTCCAACAGGGACTAAGTTGCATTCATATCATCTCACCTCTATGAGAAAAAAAGAAGAGTTGGATATCATTCACATATTCCTGACATTTCACTCCAGATCTAGAGATGACCTCACTTAATAGTTCCATGCGAAAAAACATGGATTAGTGCTCCTCACACCAAATTCAAGACAGCCTCTAGAAGTTTATTTTGGCAGAGATGCTGGATGTACACCCTTCCTAGTATTACTAACTTACCATTTCTTTCATTCCTCACCACTGGTTGTACGAGCTAGGTTTGACTGGGGTTGCAAACAACAAAATCAGAAGGCCACATAGTCTATAGTATGCATAGGAAGAATATCTGGAAATGTTTGATTCCCCCCCCCCCCCCCCAAGTGTAGGGAAATCCCAACAAAGAAAATCAAGGCTGAAACAAAATGATTTATTGTAGGTTGTCTGCAAAATTCAACACATGGGATTTTGTGTGTGAAAACTGGGATTCTTCTGCACTGAAAAACTGTTTTTCTGTGCAAAAATAAGTTTTCAGCACAGAAATCCCAAGTTTTTGCCAACCTTACCCCCCTTTTGTTTGTACAGAGTAAGTCCTGATCTGTGAAAATGCCTCAAAATTGTCCAGTTTTGAAGGTGTTTTTACCAACAAGAAGGTTGTGTGAGTTCACCATTCCTGCCATTCCAGAAAGAATAAAGATTACATCCCTAATCTTCAGTACCAAAAGCCACTGAGAGAGCCAGGAAAATCAACAGAGTTATATTCCCTCATCTCTCTTCTGGGGAAGATTATTAAAGGCAATATGCATGCTAGAACTAGGCTTGAGGTCTGACAGATATATTGAGAAATATGCATGTTCCCTCAGAGAGAAACATATGTTTCTGCTCTAAAGATACCAGTTCTCAGAAATCTGTACTGCTCTCAAAAATAGGTTCACAGCTAAGGCATAACCTATGGATTAGCAGAGGTATGAAAGCATTATTTGGGGCCAAAATCGCAATGCTTTTTACTGTAATTACAGCAATTGATATAAATTATTATGGAGACATATGGAGATATCCATATGATTGGATCACTTGTCTTTGTGTTATATTAAGCAGCTTCAAGAGATACTGGCTGCAATAAATATTTCTGTTTTACAGAAACAAAAGATGGCTTTTGTAGCCTATGTGCAAGAAGTTGTCAGTGAAATGGTTACCCGGTCAGTGTAAGACCAGCTTCCTCTGTGTGCACATAGGAAAAATGCTCTTCCTAAAGTCATAAACAGGAAGTACCCAGCCCCAGGAGATCTAACAGTGAACTAGCTGAAAAGCAAGCTAACATCTGACCCAAGATAATGCCTTCATTGACTGCCAAATACAACAAACAGTAGGATTCTACAGATTGATAAATATTTGCCTACAGGAGAGAGGAAACAGATTTTAGTTCCATCATCCCAATGTAAAAAAGCACCCTGCCAAATACAAACATCCTGACAACAAGCACCAAAAAATCTAAGCAGATTTTCTAACTAGTTTTACTTTCTTTTGATGTCTACAGAGAAGCTTTGCGTGTTGCTACAACTAAAACATGAATGCTCCTCTTCATCTGAATACAAAATCATAGCACTCTCATTCCTTACTAGCCAGTGTACCAGGTTTCCATGGTTTGGACTAGCAGGTGGGAGAAGCAGCTTGATTACTCTGTCCTTCAGACTGCATGGCTTCAAACCTATGTGCTGGTTAGGGAAATGTGCCACTTGGTGGCTTAATATCGGCACCACAGATCTCAAACAAAGGGACACATTAATATTAATTAATATGGTTATATAAACCATCCCAAGGTATACAACCATAGGGTTCCTTTAGTATGAATGCTAAGTTTCAGACAGACAATTTTTATTGTTTTTATTGCTTATTGTTATTTATTATAGATAAATGCCATAAACCACCAAACTACAGTTAAAACAAAACTGTCCTCTTAGGTAGTTAAATATATTTAAGAACTTGCAAGGCCATAGACAGTTTAACTCCACTGTCTATGGAGCCATATTTTAACCATATTTCTAAAACAGATGAGAAATTAAGCCTCTTTTCTGAGAATATAATTTTATAATGATGTAGGGGCCAGCACCAAGAATACCCTATTCCTGGATATGGCTACCTGCTTTACATCAAAATAGATTTGTATTCTTTCTAGGATTATTCCAATTATCTCAAGACATGTGGAGATATAAACTGAAGAAATCTTAATAAGAACATGCAAATTGTTCAGGGATCAAGGGAAAGTCAAGCATGAGGAAAAACAACTAAAGCACATCAGATCTGGGGCAGTAATTGACTACTGTGTATTTGCTCCTCTCCAAAAAATTGTACAATATCAATTTTTCTAAAGTCTTCAGAACTTTACATCTTCTGTTTGGAAAACAAACTGCAAAGCCAGTTTTAATACGTCTTGATTTTTTAAATCTCCGTCTCCCTTCTCACTCAGCCATTCCATTTTATTCTATGGTCCAAAACAACAATAGAAATAATCCAGTTTGAGATCACTTTAACTGCCCCAGAAAAGTGCCAGGGAATTCTGGGAAATGTAGTTTACTGTAGCACCAGAGCTATCTGACAAAGAAGGCTAAATGTCTCACAAAACTACAGTTCCCCGAATCCCCTAGCATTGACCCAGGGCACTGCAGTATGCTCTGGACCTTTAAAACACTGAACATCTTTTCCTTTCATGGTCAATTTTTAGTTCCCTAAAACAGAGTTTGTAGTAGCACACCTCTACAGTCATAGGCTAATCTTTGTGAGTCTGCATGAACACCTAGGAAACCTCACAAAAGGGTCACGCTGCACACCTCAGCCCCTAGCACCAGTGGAGAAGGATGAGGACACCAGGCAAGTTGTGAATCCACTCATACATTGACTTTTGCTAGACTGTTTCCAAGACCAAATCACTATTAAGACCTCTATCCTCAAAATACATTCCCAACCCTCTGGGAATAACATAAAAAGGCTTCTTTAAGCCATCTCAATTCTATAATTTCTCAAAAGCATGAACAATTTTTGGTTTGCTGGAATATCACAAGCAGGTTTGTGCAGCATTAATCCCACCCAGAACCCACTCATTACAAAGGCATCTTTAAAGTTACTGGCCTTATCATTTAGATAACAATTTTAAACACTCCTGGTAGATATACAGTGGTATGTCAAAAGAAATTTAGTAGCTGCTTGAGGAAGAGATTAACTTTATGATTAGCTCCATTTTGTAAGAAACGCCAGGCATACTTTGCTTAGGCTGCTGAGAAAGCAGTCAAAGTCTACTTTGAACCATCTAGCAGTGTACATATAAGGGGAAAATGACTTGCAAAGAAAATGAGTTATTACAAGGATTTCTGTTCCCAGTTTGCAATGGTTCAAAGGGGGGGGGGGCTTGTTCTTCTAGAAAACCTGTTTCTTTTTTGATTTAGCAAGCTCAACTCTTTCGGATGTCAGATAAATTGTTATCTACGCTGAATGAGAAGTTGCAATATTTTAGGATGAAATTCCCTGGAACAAAAGTGAAGCTGGAATACTCGACTGGCAACTGCAAACGCATGGGATCAACTATGGCTCTTTGAGGCGCATAACAGATTCTTGAGTTGCTTTCTGAACAAGAGATGGAGACCGAGTTCAAAGCAAGTAGAAGTACTGTTACTTGACGGGCCTATTCTGGTTTTTATTCTTCCTCCCAACTCCTCTGAAAGAAATCTGGGTTGTATCCACACTGGAGAAATAACCTGGTTTGGTACCGCTTTAACTGCCCTGGCTCAAGCCTATGGAATTCTGGGTGTTGAAGTTTGTTGTGGGGCCCAGAGAGGAGCAGAGCTCCGCTCTGGGCCCCACAACAAACTCCAACGCCCAGAATTCCATAGCCTTGAGCCAGGGCAGTTAAAGCGGTGCCAAACCAGGTTATTTCTCCAGTGTGGATGCAGACTTAGTTGGAATCTGGATTTCTGATTATGCTGAACTTGGTGGGAGTAGGCACCCTCCTTCCTCAGACACACACACATAATCTTGTCCTGTCTTACCCTTTCCCTTCTGTTTCCAGAGGAAAGGTGCAAAGAACTGAAAGCACTTTGGACCGGAGCATGCAAGTGTGCACATGAGAACACAAATCTTCTTCTTGACATGGTGGCCTGGGTTCACTGTCTTATTCCTTGTCCTTTAGGTAGTGCAGATGGGAGTGGGCCTTGATTTCAAAGCCGACACCATAAAACAGTAGATACAAGATATTATACAAATATCTTTAACTGCCGGGTGTTGGTTCAGCATATGTCCAGCTGCTAGCCTACACGGCGCAACAAAACTGCCATTGATGAAAGAAAAGAAGTTTGGCCACAAAAAAGCCCTACTTCAGGCAAAAGAATCTGACATTTCTTTTAACTACTAGTCACACCATTTTTAATCCATGCTACCTAGCCAAGCATTCCCAATGGCAATTTGTCGAATGGTTCTGGGACGTACTGTTCTAACAACAAAAAAGAACATCACTAGGTAGGTGAAGCGAGGCTACTTGACACGTTCTCACATATTACTCAAGGTCTCACTGCTCCAGAGCTAGCATGATGGTGATGTTGAAAAGGAAACAGGAAGCCCAAGAGACCTCCACTTCCTCTTCTTCAGCATCTCTGCTACCAATCTGAAGCAGGACCAAGGCAGGCACCACCAGCACGTCACCTGGCAATGGAGGGGAGAAGGCCCAGGCGCCCAAGAAAGACATGGGCACACGATCTGCCCGTTGTGTGTTGGCTGTAGGAAGAGCAGAGTGCCTCAGGAATTGTGTCTACCATGTCAATTGTGCATTTACTCTGAGACATGCTGGTGCATTTTGTGTTCTGTAAAAATGAGGAAACTAATTTACAAGGGAGTTTATCACACGAAGGAATTGTAAGTATAATCCAATGGCAATCTGAACGCACTCATGGGGTTTTGCATGATCGCGTGAAAGCTGATCACACAAACTTTTGGGCAAAGGGAAGTCCTTCCGAACGCAATCATGGGGTTTCATGTGATTGCATGAGAAACTATCACATGCAATTTTGGGCACTTGGAGGCAATTTTGGGCAGTTCTGAACGCAACGCAGTGTCAAAACGCAATCAAGAAAATTTGCTGAACTAGTGAATTTACTCAATTCCGAACTGGCCTCACTTCCATTTCTTTTGAAACTGAGAGAAATTCTTCCTGTGTGATAAACTCCAAAGTTACAACTTAAGGGACAACAATGGGCACTATGACTTTAATGGACAATCCCAGTGTACAGTCATCCCTCCATATTTGTGACTTTCATATTTGCAGATTAGATTATTCACGGATTTGATTAATATGTTCTCTCTAGGAATATCTAGGTCCTTTGGTACAACTGAGTGGTCAACTTTAACTAAACGTTGCACTGAAAGACCTAGAGATTCCTAAAAGAGAGAATAGTCTACTAGGCATTTGTGGCTCCTCCAGGGCAGTTCTATGGTCAGTGTCTGTTGGACATTCCCCACAGAGATGCACTGGGGGGCCTAGAAAGGTGTCCTCTCTCTCTCTCTCTCAGGTAAAAACATGGTGTTTTTGTTTTTTTTTACAGTTTTCCCATATTCATGGGGGTCTTGTGCACATGAATATGGAGGGACAAGTGTACATTTCTGGTATGGATTTAGACAGTGTGTGCTTTCTTTCATTATACTAGGCGTTCATTGATTTATTGTTAAATTAACAGAACTCACGTTTGTGAACAGACATTTGAAAATATCAGATATTGATTAGTAATTGGACCTGTATGTTCTGTAAACAAAATACCCCCTTCCCACCCATTCCCCTGTATACTGTTGATATTCTGAGCTTGTTTCATATATATAAAAATCTCTAATAATTCCTACTGGTTTCACTACTTGCTGTTTAGACCATCAGACCAAAAACAGAAGGTCTAAAACAACAACAACAGCCCAAACCTCTACATGCATTTGTTGTTCCAGTTTATACTTTCTAAGTCCATACTTCTGAAAGGATCCCTGTCGTCTTTGATTGATTTTATTTTCTAAAAGCAAGACCACAAAAGCCCAGCCAGGGCTGAAGAAGGGCGTGCCTTTCTCGACAGAGGAACCTGCCTGCCTGCCTGCCTCCTTTTAAAACTCCAGAAGTTAAAAAGAAATCCAAAAGGAGAGAGAGAGAGAGAGAGAGAGAGAGAAAAAAGGCAAGCCAGGGAGGAGGAGGAGGAGGAGGAGGAGGAGGAGGGAAAGCCAAAGGCTACTCCCAACCAACTTTGCTGCAACCCCAGAGGGTTAAAAATAAAAATAAAACCCTTTCCTCCTGAACGACAAAAGAATCCTGTCTCTAAGCTTGGTCTGCGTTGGAATCCTCCTTGGTCAGGGCTTTGGGCTGCAAAGTCTCCCAGTCCAAGTCTGCTTGCTCCAACTTGGGGCTCAGGCTGCTTGCCTTCCTTCTTCTTCCTTGCAGACCCCCCCCCCCCCCTTTGCCTTTTGCCTGGACTTAGTGGACTACTCACCGCTGGCCTGCTGCTGCTGCTGCTGCTGCTGCTGCTGGGAGAGAGTGGAGACGGAGGTCTGGCCCATCTCTGCTGCTGGGAAGAGGAGGGCCGGGGTCCAGCTCTCATCAGGGGGCTCTCTTGCTGCTTTGGGAGGCTCTCCTCATCCTCCTCCTCCTCCTCGCCCAGCAAAGCTCCCAGCCGCCGGGGCTCATGGTCTCCCCTCCTCCTCCTCCTCCTCCTCCTCCTGGTGCTCTGCTCTCTTGTTGCCTCTTTGCCTTGGCAGCCTCCTTCCCTCCCTCCCTCCTTCCAACAACTTCTGCCTCCCTTTCCTCCGAGGGACTTGGTGTAAGCCCTCCTCCTCCTCCTCCTCCTTCTCTTGCAGCAGCAGCCCAGCTCTCCCCGCCAGGCACAGGCTCTCTCCCCCCCCCCCTCCCTCCCTTTGGAGGCAACCAAATGCCTCTCCTTCTTCTTGCTGCCTGGCGATTAGAGCCAGCACAGGGGCCAAGGTCCTCCTGGGGACTGGGACTGGGAGGGAAGGAGGGAGGGAGGGAGTCCCCAGCTGGGACAGGGCCAGCCCAGCCTCAGGCCCAGAGGGATCTGCAACACCAACACAACACACAACAACACCAAAGGGCTGGGAAAGGGGCCTGAAGGGCTTGAGCCAGGCAGGACTTTTAAAAAATACTACTACTACTACTACTCATAATAATAATAATAATTGTAATCATTTATTTTTATTTATATCCCACTCCTCCCTACAGATCAAGGCAGGTTATGGTAACTCAAAAGTAACCACAAAATATAGAATATGTACAAAACCCATTCTACATAATCCCCTACCCCACCCCCCACCTTAAAAATAAAATAGAAATAAAAACAACAGCAGTGTAAAATACTCATTATAAGGGCTTAGTAGGAACATTTCAGTTCTGCTCTCTTTCAAAGATGTGTAGTTTTGGTGGTTGTGTGCTTTCAAGTCTTTTCCAACTTGCCGTGGGGTTTCCTAGGCAGGTTTCTTCCAGGGTTGACCAGGGCCATCCTCTGAGGACGAGAGGGTCACCCAGTGGGTTATTTATTTATTTATTTATTTATAGAGCACTGTAAAGTTTGTGCAGTGCTTTCCATAGTAAGGGTCAAACAAGAGAAAGAAAGAAAGAAAGAAAGAAAGAATAAAATCTGCCAAGTGGCATACAATCTAAAGCAACAACGTTACATGATTAAAATGTCTCTAAAATAATACCAGTTAGTATATAGCATAGAACAAAGTAAGCAGCAGATCTCCATGGCCCACTTTCGTTTCCAAAGATGCTTCTCCCTATTTAGTTTTCCCAGCTTCAAAAGACTCACTTCTGTCTTCCATCCTGGGGCCAGTTACAGGATGGGCAAGTTAGATCATCACAAGAGCAGTAGCAATAGCAGCTTCATTTAGATACTGCTTCATACCAACTAAGCACTAAGTGTAAGCTAATTGCCCCCAACATTCCAGGTACTCATTTTAGTGACCTCAGATTGATGCAAGCCTGAGTTGAGCCTGAGCCCCTGGCTGGGATAGAACTGGCAACGTTATGGTTTGTGAGTGAGTGGCCACAGTACAGGCATTTAACCACTGCACAACTAGGACTCCTAGATCATACAGATGTCCCTTGCACCTCTCCCCCTCCTCTCTCTCTCTCTCTCTCTCTCTCACACACACACACACACCTGTGCTGCTAAACCTTCCCAGATCAATCCTATTCATTTTTATGCAGAAGTAAGTGTCATTGTTGGAGTATGGCTCTGGAGACCAGAGTTTGGCTCCCTCTCAGCCATATAACCCACTATGGTAGGTGATCTTGGGCAAGTCACACTCTCTCAGCCTCAGGGGAAGGCAATGGTAAGCCCCACTGAACAAAATCTTGCCAAGAAAACCATGTGATAGGGTCATCATAAGTCAGAAGTCACACAGCAACAGGTGCCACTGGCACTGACTGGAGAACCATCATGATGTTTGAGCATTGGACTACAATTGGAGATCAGGGTTCAATTACACTCAGGGCTCCAGCATAAAAATCCACTGGGCAAGTCACACTCTCTCAACCTCAGAGGAAGCCAACAACAAACCCCTTCTGAAAAAAACTTGTCAAGAAAGCCCTTTAGGGTTTTAGCATGACCTTGTTCCTTATTAAATACTGGCCAGGTGTCCAGTAAACAAAGGAAGCATAATTTCATCTTTTCCAGTACAAACTGTTTCCTGTACAAACTCAGAGGAAATACAGATTAGTTTTTCATCATAAAAGAGATAATTTATTAAGAATGTTTGTTTGTTTTAACAATTATATTCCATTTTCTCCTCGTTAAAATGGGCAGTAAGACTATAAAAGACAAGCTTAACTTACTATTAAAAGTACAGAGATCTTGTAGCACCTTTTAGACAAACGCTGAGTCTCAAAGGTGCTACAAAACCTCTCTATGTACTGGTTCTACAGACTAACAAGTCTATATCTTTGAATTCTATTACCATTTAAAGTTCTCAATAATAAATTCTATTATCCAAAACAACAAACATAAGATTGAGTTCAATACCTAAATTGCTTGGTGAATGTATCTCTGTTCATTTTTGTAAAATAATCATAACTCACTCTATTCAGCATGGCCCCCCAGGCCACAGTTCCTCCAGCCCAGCTGACCCTGACTGAATCAGGAGGCAATCTATATCCACTGTATAAATGCCTGTCCTTTGTTCTACAGAATCACCACAAAATTCAAAGAAGGCCTCTTTGAAGCTTTCCACAAATATATTTGTTAAAATTAATTTCCATTATGGAATTGGTACCCAACCTTTTCTTCATGTTTTCCAGTTGAAATATTTCCTATCCTTTGTTATGTGCAGGCAGGGCTAGATATTACATTAAATACATAGCCAAGTGTACAACTGTTGCTGTAGCAAACGGTAACCACATGTCTGGTTCTGCTCCATAATATTTAAGCCAATTATCTGTTACTCAATGTGACTGGCTGCCACTTGCAGGGGATGGGTAGAAAGTAGCAGCAAGGAAAAAATGTTTAATGTCATGACAGAAGGACATGGATAAATTGCCACTGATATGACGCGGAAAGGGGGAGATATGGGCATTCAGCTGATTCAGGTGGCCGCTGCATGTTTAGTGTTATTCCTGACACAAAACAACAAACAGTCTATGGCGTCTTAAAAACTAATACATTAACTGTAGCATAGATCTTTGTGGACCTCAGTTCATCAAATGCACAAAGTGTTGTCTTGCATTACCAATAGCTATGCACACAATTAGGGTGGGGCAATTGTAAACATCCAGGTCGAGGGGAGTAAAATGCAGAAGTTACAATGATACTTACCCTACAAACAGTGGCCATTCACAAAACAGGCATCCTTGCACTGGTGGCTGATCAACACATGTAGTATGATGCATGAATGTGTATTCTATAAATGCCAATTTGAAGTACATTTTTGTAAGTTTACATTCATTTATATATCTAGCCCATGATCATAGCCTATGTATTTTCTCCCAACCTTTTTTTCTCCTTTTCTTTTCTTTTAAAAAATCAAACAAAACTATAAAAACTTACACAGTAATTTTATACCTATCATTGAACCTCTTGATGGGGTCCTTTTAATTTCATAATGCGGTGAGGCCTTTATCAGGCCAAACCAAAGGCCACCAATGTAATTGTCCAAGATTTCAAAGTTCACAACTTCTTTGTAAAGCAATGATGGTTAAAAGAAAGCATGGAAGAAATGGAGCAGAACAAACGTGATCATGTTCCTTTGAGGTGGACAGTCTATGGAGTTTATCACACGGGAGGAATTTCTCCCAATTTCAAATTGAGCCAATTCGAATTCATGTAAATTTGCTAGTTTAGTGAATTTACGTGAAATCTAATTGCGTTCGGAATGTGTTCAGAATGACTTCCCTGAAACCCTATGATTGCGTTTGGATTACCATTGGATTATACCCCCAAATTCTGTCGTATGATAAACTCCTATATGTTTCTTCGAGGTGGAGAGTCTGTGTAAACTATAAAAGTAGGCTACACCACCACTGGCCCTAAACTGACTGGGGGCTGTTTTGGAATTTATCTGAGGGTCAACACAGCTGCCTTGTGTTTGATGAGTTCTTGCTTAGTTCTTTTTCAGCTAAAATCTGTATTTCAAGCTTTTTGGTTCAAAAATGACCACCTTGAGCAAATGACAAAGTATCCTGGAATGGTAATGTACTCCCCCCCCACTACCCCCCCCCAGTAGTTTCATTTCTGATGGCAGATCTTTTTTTTTTTTTTTTTTTTCAGAGGGCTTGAAACTCCTCTCTGGCCACTAAGGCAAGAGGTTGGATACCATTTCCCAAAAACTCATTACGGCAGATGATTATCAGAGGGTTTGAGGGCCAGCTGGCACTTTGGCTAAGGATCAAGCTTCACTCCCTTTTCTCCAGACTTGCAGGACAGACGAGGAACCTCTATGAGCTAGGTTAGGCACATGTTTCAGAGATTCCCCATCCCTTGTGTAGTGGTTGGCACATTTGTCCAGTGTATAATGGACAAGCACCGTTAGTCTCACCCAACCAGGAATATGGAGTCGAAGGCTTTCATGGCTGGCATCCATAGTTTTTTGTGGAGCTTTTGAGCTATGTGGCCATGTTCTAGAAGAGTTGCTTTCTGATGCTTCACCAGCATCTGTGGCTGGCATCTTCAGAGAATTATAGCCTGGAAAAGGATTGGATATATATATCCTTCCCAGGGTCAGACAGAATATATATATCCAATCCTTTTCCAGGCTATCATTTTCTGAAGATGTCAGCCACAGATGCTGGCGAAACGTCAGAAAGGAACTCTTCTAGAACCTGGCCATATAGCCCGAAAGCTCCACAAAAAACATCCAGGAATAGATCAGATGTAAACTTCTAGCCAACAGGTGGGGATTCTGGAACCTCTGTTATTAAGAATCATTGACCTAGGGCACTATTGGCAAATAGTGATGTATATCATTCAGTGGAAGATGCGGGAATGCATTAACCCTGATGTTGTGACATTATTAGGTCTTTAAGTGTTGCCACAGTAGATATGGAGACAGATTTGGCTAATGTGTCTGCACAGGGTCTTGTGATATTGTTAAGGTTATCAGTGTTACTACTATCACCACTGCTGCTAATAATAATGCTGTTCTCTCAGCTATTCTGTTTCCCTAGTTAAGTTTTTCCTGAATAGGAAATATTTTGTGCATTAATTCTTTGTTGTGTCTCATAAATGTTCAAAGATCAGAACGGTATGCAACTAAAAACTATTGAATAAAGCCATAAACCAAATACATTAGAGTAGTCTCCTTAACTCCAGTGCAACTTCTCCCTAGTACATACTGTTATTTCCCCCCCCCCCCATTTTTCATATAAATCAGGAAGGGAGGGGGAATAGGTAACTATAACAGTCTTTGCAAGTAGGTGTGCCAGACTTACCAACTGGTACAATGACAAGAGGAACCTTGCCTGCTGCAGTATTTGCCTAGGACAGTCATACTCAAACTTTTTTCCCTGGGACCCCCCTTTACATCTACATGTGGATATTGTGCCCCCACACATGATCTAGTATATGAATAAAGATATGTTTAATATATGTATTTTCATCCACACATTCATGTATATTCATATTTTAACATTTTATAAGGAAATAACATTGTTCAAATTAGAACAGTTTTATTTAAGTCAATCAAATATTTAACTCTATGCATGTGTAAATTTTACACATTAAGAAAGTTTGGGAAGAGAAGAAGGAGGAGAAAGAGGAAGGAGAGGGATCAGGGCCTCAAAGTCTAACCACCCCCTCTGGGGTCCCACCCCACCATTTGAGAATCATTGACCTAGGGCTATGTACATATTCATGTATAAAAGTCTAGAAATTTAGGTTAAAAATTGACCCAAAAAACCTGAGTCGACTTATTCACAGGTCAATGTAACTATACTTTAAATCACATAGAAGCATTCCCTTCTTGGTGAAAGGCAAGAGTTTAATCTGCCCTGGAAGCACTGGCCCCCTTCTACTCTCTCATGGATCCAGCCTTTTCTATGAGCACAAATAGTTACGCCTGCCGGAATTTTGTAAGTTTTTTGGCATTGTTTTCCTTTGCTTCATCTTTTACTAAGTTTTGCCCTTGACTTATCCATGGGTCCTATCAAAATCCATAATTTTGGCCCCCAAAACCTGCCCCCGACTTATACATGAGGTTGACTTATAGTTGAGTATATATGGCATGTATTAAAAAAGAAAACAACATGGGAGGGGACACATAAAAGGAACATATCTGCATCAATTTTTTATGATATGAGTATATCCCACATTCAAAATCCTACAAATGAAGGATTCAGTGATTATATACATGAGGCCTATACACACATGGAAACTGACATACATTTCATATGCATCCCTGACAACATTTCACAGAGGCAAACAGAGATACATGTGGGAAGAAACATCAATTGTGGTCAAAATGGCAAAAGATATTAATGAGGAAGAAGAACGCACAAGCTAGGAGATGCTGCCACAGTTTACTTTTGTCTAAAAGGAAGGAGAGATTCTGCTCACTCTGCTGACTTAATTGAGTACAATCAATTTTGCCCTTTCTACTTAGTTTGCAGCAACCGAACTAAGCTGAAGATAAAGAGGGGAAGTGAGAGGAGGAGAAAAAGAAACTGGGACATTTTTAAACCAGCTGAAAATGTGGGACAAAAGATAAATTTTGACTGTCCCTGTCAAATCAAGACAGTTTGAAGGCATGCATATGCGTTATAGCAAATGAAGAAAGGCCAAGGTTGAAGTTGGCAATACTACTTCACTATGTATTTACTTTGTTTGCCAAACAGATAGTCACTGTTATAGGCATGATAGCGCAGCTCACCCTGCAGCAACCACCCTTACTTCCTTAGCTCTATGTGTGTTGTTCTCTGTCTTTGTTTTTACACACACACACACACACACCTATAATTTAAACTCCCAGGAATCCTAGCTAGTATGGCCAGTGGTACTAAAGTCCAACTCATCTGGCGGGCCAACAGCTGAGAACCACGGTTCTAAATCATTAAAGTGTGTATGGAGAAAGTAGATTATACTTGGCCCTTTACTGCCTCCTTGTGGGATAGGCTCATTGCTATGATGTTAAATACACCCCAGATTAGTATTCAAGTGCTTGTGGAACTATTTATAATGAGGATTTGTCACAAAAATAAGTGAACAAAAATGAAATGCATAGATCTAGGTGCGGGGGGGGGGGGCTGGAGTGAAATCTAAACTTTAAAACGTGGTTTTATGAGGATAGATATTGAACCAAAGGATAAAATATTTTCTCTGTCTTTTGTATATTAGTGTTTATGAAGTAGGATTTTTCCTCTACTTTGATATGCAGAATGCAGCACATTGTCTACCAGTTGCTTTTATAAATTAATGAAACTCTTTTATTGGTGGGGTAGGGGAAATTATATCAATAGATAAAAGATTAAATATACAAGAAAGAAAAGCAGTAGTGTTTTTCTACAATAAAAATGTCAGCATCTAAGACTGCATCAAAACTCTTGCATACTGACACAGCTTTAAGCAAGGTGCACAACCATGCAAGGCATTTCACATCCGTCAAATAATTTACCCATGTGATCCAACACAGAACAGCCTGCAAATACAACTCCAGATTTCTATTCTGACCCTCTTTCCTGCTCAGAGGGTTGTGAAATTATGGTGGGTATTGCATCCAAGACTGAAAGGGGACACTCAGCAATCCAAAGGTCATTTTCCTTAAATCTTCAGTCACTCATTTACAAGGATCAGGAGAGCAAAATGCAAAACCATGGTCTAGAAAGTAACAAACATCCTAGGTTTTTTTAAAAAGAAGTTTCAATCTTACTTGTAAAACATGACTATGAATAAATGAGAGGCTCTTTCACACTATACAGTTATAGCACTGTGATTCCACTTTAACATCCAGGGCAAAATCCTCTGAAATCCTAGGGCTTGAGTCTAGTGAGACACTAGAGCTCTCGGGTGAATTCTAGATACCCTTCGTTAACTGAAAATCCCAAGATTTCAAAGGATTTTGCCACAACAATTAAAAGCGGAATGTAGCACTATATTTGTGTAGTGTGAAAGGATGCTACATGTTACATGGGTTCACATCTTGCAAGGAGGCACCAATAATTAGATTTTTCTGATGTTTATTAACAAAACCTCTTAACACTGGTAGCTTTGAATTGTTACCTTGATCATTATTTCAATGATATGGGGAAACAGACACAGCAGCTATTGCTATTGTATTTTTTCCATAGTTCCAAAGAACCCAACAATTTTACTGCACTACTTAAAAGTTTACCTTTGGGGAAAATTACATAATGGAAATAACCAGCTTTCCCCAGAATTGTTTTTTAGACACCTCTAAAAACAAATGATTCTAATGGTCATTTTAATTTAAAAAATGAAAGATAGCTACAAAGTCACAGAGGGGCACTAAAATGAGACATTTGTAAAGCAACCTTTGTGCATTTGCAAAGTCAGTGTCTACCTCAGAGAATGAATAATTTGTATCTGTCTACACTGATTTCATCCGAGATGTCTATACACTAAAGACTGTTAGTTTAAGTGAGCTTAATCCACTTATTTCAGAGGTCACCTCATTATACAACCATAAATCTCATGTTGTGTGGTTACATTGCAAGAACTGTTTTAAATTAATAGCCTCTTCATAACTATTGCACTTGTTCACAACATCTGTTTAGAGATGAGATAAGAGCATGAAGAGTTATTGGGTACTATAATTTTATTATACTTTATATATTCTCCTTGTATCTCAGGATCTGGAGTCTGTTGAATATACTTTCAACTGAATTTGAGTTGTAAGTGTAAACATACTTGGAAGTAAATGATTGGAGCCGGCCTTGAAATACACATATTTAAGAATCCAGGCAAAGGGTTCTTTTTTTACTACACTGGGGTGGGTGGCTTATACGCTACTGGGTGAATACAAGTATATGTTATGAGAAAAGAAGTATCTTTATAAAGCTAAACTTTTAAGAACGTGAAAATGAAAGCTCAGGAATCAGAACTGCTACGTATGTAACATTTCAAGAGTTGTAGGGATCTGTAAAAACATTTTCCTTTCTGAGCTCTGCGGGTTATAAGTAACAGTGTCATCTCAAAAGCTCAGAATTCCACTTCATGAATGAGAGACTTTCAAAAACATCAGTTATCAACAGTAGATTCAGGACCATAGTCTCCTTTATTGAATCAGTCCATTTGTAATGTTAGATTCTGGTATTTTTAGTTACTTTCACATGAGTATAAGTACAAGGTGTTGTGCAAATGATTTCTCAAGTCCTTTCATATCTCATGACTTTGGGTGCACTTGCAATGTAAAAACAATGCACTTCAACTGCTATGGCTCCATCCTTCAGTATCCTGGGATTTGTAGTTTTGTGAGGTATCAACACACTTTGGCAGAGGAGGCTAAAGACCCTGTAAAACTATAAATCCCAGAATTTCATAAGATGGTGCTACTGCACTTAAAGTGCTACAGAACTACATTTCAAACTTCATTATTTCTCCAGTGCATCTGCACCCTTCATTATGTTGTTGCTGGTGCTAATTGTATTGTTTTGCTAGCACTTACACATTTGCTGGTAGAACACAGACCTACAAGCGGAACACATGCTATCTCTTTAATTTGTTTTTTGCATTTGGTTAGATACAACTCAAGCACCACAAAAAAAGCAGTTCTGCAAGTCAGAAGAGAAGTGCTTTGAAAGTGAAGTGATAGGTCAGCCCTGTCATTTCTCCAAGAAATCCTTCTCTCCTTGTCTTCTCAGCCATTTTGCACATTGTTTCTTTCTTATTAAAATGACAGTGCACTAAGAGATAAATGTGTAATTGGCTGTAGGCATTTTTCATTGATGGGTAGCAATTAATGCAATGTTTTCAAAAGAAGCAGACATAAATGGACAGACAAACCTCTGAAACATGCATTGTGAGTCAAGATAATCATTAGCTCCAGGGAAGCATTTTTCACCTCAAACAAGTAGCTGTATGTGTTAGATGTGGTTCCAAAGGGATGCGGAATATGAGTGTTTAAATGTATTGTTCTATTCAACATCCCAGTTATCTGAAGAAAAAACAACATTCTGGATTTAAAAGATATGCCAGCATGTACAGTATTACAGAAGCTGCAGGCAAAGACTTCCAAAGCAATCAAAATGTCTTAATATTTGGACCAACTTTTAAAAACATCATAACCTTTATAAAGTCGCATTCATTTTGACAGGGGGGTTGGGCTGTGTGGAAATAAAATGTATCAGTGATTTGCCTTGGTCAGCAAACTTTTAAAGGGAAGATGTATTATAATAATATGCTAAAAATGTGTGGCTGCTTTTATTTAATACCTGTTAGACTTGGAGTTTTATTAGGTTTTTAAATATACCCACTGAGTCTGTTTGAGTTTCCTCCCTAGATCCTTTTATCCTTTTCCTGAAATAATCTTACAACAGAATTTACATAATTTTTATTTATGGTACTTTTAAAATATTAAACTGCCCTTTATCCATAGGGGATAACATTTCATTCAATAATGTTATATGCCAGAAATTGGGAAAGTACTTAATTGTCACCAACACTAAGAACTGAAATTTGTTAATAATTTGTTGATATTGTTATTCATTAAGTTGTCCTAGCTATAATCCTAGTTATTTAAAACACTAATGTCCAGAACAGATTATAGGACATACAAAAATGGTATGGAGATTTTATCGTTGACCCTAATTTTGTTAGGAACTACTCTCTCTCTTTTTTCTTTTTTTTTCTTTTTTTTGAGGGGAGGTTTAGTTCATTTTATGGTTGTCTTTCCCCAACCTGGATTTTTTGCTAGGTGGAAAGCAAAGCCCTAAACACTATTGTGGTCTGGGGATGTGAGAATACAATGTATTAGCAAACTGTCAAGGTATGAAGTGTAGGATCTCATCTTGCAATCTGTTCAAATCAGTTTTTTCACTGATTTATATCTTTCTTATTATCTCCTTCTTATCCTCAACAACATATAGACTATTCACCAGTCCTTAAGATGCTTTGCTTGTTAAAGATCAAGAAGGAGTGGTGTTAAGAATTAGTATGGAATGAAGTCTTAATTTAAGGTACAAGGCACTGATCCGTAGTAATGTGGCTGGCTACAAGTCAGTCAGTCAATCAAGAGTATAGAATTCTCAATCAGAAATATTTTGAGTGCCTCAGGATATATGGAAAAAATTTTCCCACCACAATTGAATCACTGCATGATTTCTGCCTCCCTATTCCCTAGCAAGAAGTACAATATGCAAAAATCAGTGATGAAGCACATGTTTTTCTCAATGAGATGACTTCTGAGTGGATCATTTTCAAAGGAACAGCAGAGATGGGAGAGTGTGGATTTAGGTAGCAGTGTTTTTTGATGTCAGGCTCCAATCTTACCCTTGAAGTGTGTGATCCCCTAAAGAAGGTGAGTGTATGAAAAGAAGCAGAATGGAAAGGATGGGGAAGTGCTACAAAGAGAGTAACCCAAGAGTAAAGGAAATGGAGGTAGCAGTGAAGGGAAACTTTCCAATTAATTATTCAAGCATCTAGCAATGTGCAAGCAATAATAAACACACTGAAGGAATAAAAAGGGTGTTGATGGGATTTACTTCTGAACAATCATGGAGAAGGCTTAGGTTTAGCTAAATGAATCCTTTGGCTCCAATTTAATAACTCCAAATCCTTCACCAAATCCGTCAGAACATGTAAGGAATTGAACCTGGGGGTGGGTAGAAAGTGGAGTGAGGGGGGAGGAAGAGAATGAGAAAAAAAGCCAAGAAGGATGAACTGGGGTGGAGTTGGGTTGAGGAAAACTTTTCATTTAATTATCTAAGTGCCTAGCACTATGTGAACCACAGTAAATATACTAAAGAATTGGTTCCCAGGCTTTGTTACTTCGTTTGTTTTGGACTTCAGCTCCCAGAAGCCCTAGCCAACCTGGCCAACCATCAGGAATTCTGAAATCCAAACTGAAGCCCAGGTCCAAGTCATCTGGAGGATCAAAGGTTGGGAACCACTGCTTAAAGGAATACAAAGAGATTGGTTGTAGTCCCTACAAGTAATAATACTGTACCCTTTAAAATAATATATAATAGAAATCAGCATATATTCAATAGAGATCTGAAAAGTTTCGCAAAGCAGTTTCCACTTCTAAGAAAGTGAGATGGGTCAATAGGTGTGTGAGGGGATGATACCAGCTTTTCGGACCTAAAGGGCTTGACACTTTGGTAGCCACTTTTCAAAGTCAGAAATCTCCTGACTTTGAAAAGCAGCCTCTGAATTATGCTTGGTACCCGGGATGCAGTCAGGCTGCAATTGCCTGGTGGAAGTGGCGGTGAATTACATGCGATAATTCTCGGTACCATCCCACAACCCAACTGTATCCCACTGGGGAGCAGTCAGGTTTTCTGCCAGAGTGATAAGGTCCCTAACTCTACCTTCTAACAAGTCTGCACCTTCTTCTTACTGGCAGCCCCTGAAACTTAAAGAAGGTCAATCTTCTTTCTATCAAGCTGAACATGCCCAGCTCCTTTAACCTCTCTTTATTGTTTTGTTCTTGATAGCTCTTATCATCCTCTTTGCCTTTCTCTAAACCTGCTCCAAGTTGATCAGTTAATTACTAAGATCTGGGTTCTGATTCCCCCGCTGTGTAAGTGGTGAAACTGTCCAACTATTTGCTGAAAAATTTGTTCCTCAAGCAGTTTGACACTAGAGGATCTTAGCCCCAATACAATGTCAATTATATAATAAAATTGCAGTATAATTGGAATAAAAACTGTTCAATCAGGAAACAAGGAAACCAATATTTTCTTTAAAAAACAAACAAAAAACTAAGTCCCTGTAAGTTTGCCACTGAAAAGAAAGCAATGTCATTAACACTTTTATTTCTAGTGGAAGGTCATTCAAAACATAAGAGTGTCACTGCAAAGATGACTCTCTATTGTAATTGCATAATTGTTTCCTCCCCCTCTGAGGCTGCCAAAGAAGAGTAAAATAACTCCCCTCCCCCAAAAGGAACAAAAGGAAAGGGAAAATAACTCTATCCAATATATATCTACTGACTACTGTAAAAAGAAAATGCTCTAAGGTATCACAGTTGTGATTTGGAATCTTGTTACATACATTTTTCAATATTGCCTACCTTCTAGGAGTATAGTGTTTACAATAAATCATCATCCATATGTATCTATTCTGCTTGGTTCAGCAATATGTGACTATCCATTTTAAAAAGATTTCCAAAAGGAAACCATGCTGCTGTTTTTAGTCCAACTGTGAACAAACCGTTTTTAACAATCTTCTCTAACCTTATATCAAGACTTGTAGCAAAACTGGAATATACAAAGGACAAAATGCCAGATGTAGTTTTTGAAGTTCTGTTTTATATCACTGTGTCACAATCAGAGTGAAGTATAAACATACTAGTGGTCTGTATTCTGTAAGTCTCAGCTTTTGCTTAAGTTTTGCTAAGGCTTAGATTTTGTAATGTATCTTCAGCCTGTTTAAGAAGTGATGTGTGAATGAGAGGTGCATAGCTTTAATGAACCCATTGCTGTGGGGAAAATATCTTTTGTGGTCAGCCTGGTATCAAGTTTGGAACATGGCTCTGTTACAAAACTATTACTATCAGCAAAATGTTTATGTTTTAAGCTTCAGTGATCGTCACAAGTCTGTAACAGATGCCAATGGCAAACACAACATGGCTATTAAGTATTGTATTGCATTAATTTCTTTTTTGTTTGTTTATTTACAATATTTCTATCCCATCCGATATTGCAACATCTCTGGTGGCTTACAACAAAAGCAGTTAAATTATTTTAAAATATAGGACAATAAATTTTAAAACCATAATATAATGTAAACATTCTAAAAACATATTATACAACAGCATAGTTTTAAAAAGGTAAAGTTAAAACAATATGAAACTATCGCTGCACCCACATTGCAGAAATAATCCAGGCTGACACCACTTTAACAGCCATGATTCAGTGCTACGGAATTCTGGGAATTCTGACATTTAGCCTTCTCTGTCAGAGAGCTCTGGTGTTACAACAAGCTACAATTTCCAGAATTCCATAGCACTGAACCAAGGCAGTTAAAGTGTTGTCAAACTGAATTATTTCTGTAGTGCAGATGCAGTCTATATGTGTATGGGCACTGTCTGATGCAATTAGGCCCCAAGGGCTTTTATAAAAAGTCAGTGAGGGCACGATCTGTGCTAATCAGGTTTTCAAAAGAGAGGAGATTCTACTACAGGGGTGTCACAATGGAGAAGGCCCTCTCTTGTGTCCTAACACACTGGTGGGACACAGAGGAAGGCTCTGCCTGCAGATCTTAATTCTCAGGCTGCTGAATTTGGCAAAAGGTATACCCCCAAATTTTGAGTTTCCAGACCATTCAGTAGTTTAGATATCACTACCAGCACCTTCAATTCAGACGAGAAATGTACTGACAGCCATTGCAATTCCTTCAGAACTGATGTTCGATCCATTGGGAGAGGTGGGGAATATAAATAAAGAATTTATTATTATTATTACATGGTTTCTATAACCTTTTTCTGTTCACAGTCTAACTTATGTATTTTTCACGAGCCCCATCTTCCATTTCAATGGCAGCCCCAAATAGAGCACATTGTGGTAGTCTAATTGCATGATCTATTGTGATTAGATTATTCCTGTCCAGGAAAGGCCATAGCTGATGGACCAGTCAAAGATGGTCCAAACCACTCTAATGGTATCCACACGGGCCATGATGTCCACATGGCCCTTCAGTAACAGAAATGGATTTGGGGCCAACTACAAAGCTATGCACCTGCTTTTTCAGGAGGAGTGCAACCACATCAGGGGAAGGTTGCTTACTCAGTTCCTGAATGTGGGAACCAAAAACCCACAAAGTCATCATCTTAGTTGGATTAGTTGCATCTTACTGGCACTCCCCCAACCCATTACAGCATCAAGGCTACAGTATACTCAAGCTGACTCCGATGACAAGTCAAATTTCCAAATGACCTGATCCAGCAGCTTCATACAGATACTGAAGACCATGGAATAGGATGGAATCCTGCAGTACTCCACTTTATAGCCATGGGAGTTACTAGAAATCTATCAATACTCTCTGAACATGACCTTACAGACAGGATCAGAGCCAACATAACACAGGGCTTTCTATTTTCATCCAGTGGAGCTGACCTAATAAGATACCACGGTCAATGCTATGAAAAGCTGCTGAGAGACCCAGGAGGAATCACAGGGCAACACACTCCCTGTCTCAGGTATAGATCTCCAATCAGGGCAACTGATGGTGCCTCCAGATGGGTAAAATAAATAAATAATTAAACTCAAAACTTTTAAAGTATCAAGACTTTCCCATTCCTCTTGTTGTGATTGTACCTACATATTAATGGCTTTGTATCTAGTCTCTCTCTCAAAATATCCAAAGTTTCTTTCCATGCCTCCTTCTCTCTGATCATGTCAGATCCCATCTTGTGCAACATTTCAGAAACTGATTTTCACCAGTTTCCACTGAGACTTTTCATTATTATTCAGGAGTTATATACAAAGTGCTAGAATGTTTCAGCAGTATTAACTAGTTAAGCATTAGGATCATTTTATTTTAGAGCTGGCATTTCTCTTTCCCTCATTTGACCTTTGTTGAACCTGTGTTCTGGAAATAATAGCTGTGTTTACTTGGTGTGAGCCATCTTTACTGCTCCCAAGACAGTAGAAACACAGAGTCAAACACAGACATATTTCATTTTACAAAATACTGGGTTAATTTAAACCAACATGGGAACTGGGAATGAAAAGCCTTTCATGATGCTTGGACTCTCAAAAAATACTTTGGGGTGAAAATAAAATTTATTTCTACCAAACCTGAGACTTCCAGAAACTTTTTTCATCTGGAGATGACCTAAGGCTGTTCCAGACTGCATCTGTGTCAGTACTGAACCAGACTGAAATGAATCCAGATAACCTATAACCTACAAGAACATCTGAACATCTGTCAGTAGTATAAGACCCCCACCTTTCGTCAAACAAAAAGTGACAGGTGCCCCGCCCCTTTTTGAGTCTTAGCCCCGCCCCCTGAGCTTCTTAGCCCCTCCCCCTGGATATGTGGGTTCTAGATCTTGGGGGTGTCAATTTTGGGGGTTCCCCCGGGGGTTCTAGGTTTTGGGGTGTCAGATGTTGGGAATGGGTTCTAGATTTGGGGGTGCTAGCTTTGGGGGTTCCGGCGGAACCCCCAAAGGTCGGCCATTTTGGTTTTTGGCCCAAGTTGTTTTTTGGGGGTATGTGTGACCCCTCTCTGAACCCGGCTCCTCCCGCCCGACCAGTAGGAGAAGGTCCCGTCCCTACCTGATCGAGGGCGTGGCAGCGATCCGCGTCCGAAGATGAGAATGGGCGGCCATTTTATTTGCGCCGACGAAACTTTTTGGGGTGCTTGTGACACCTCTACGAACTCGTTTCTCCCTCCCGATGTGAACGCTCCAGAGGTCCGCCGCGATCTGAGCTAGGGGAAGGCGCGGCGTGCGCTTTGCTCCCCCACGCCCCGCCCATGGGGTCGTGGCTTCAAAATCGGCGTCGCTGATTGGCCGAAAGGTTTACGTAAACGACGCTGATTGGCTCAAATCCCCCGCGCTTCCGACCCGTCCAATGCGGTTCAGGCGGAAGGAACAACGCCTATGCGCAGTAGGGTATATGAGAAGGGGTCTCGGCTTCGCGGACGCTACCGCTGCTTGCTAGCGTTGCTCGCTACTGCTTGCTACGGCCTGCTGCGGCTTTTGGGACGACCTACCCGAAAAAATGCTGAATTTCGCAGAGACCGTGCCAGAGAGATCTCAACAAGCTCTGATGGAGACTCCTCCGCCTTCTCCGGGGACTGAGGAGAGAGATGTTCAGAGAATGGAAAGACGGCTTGTGCCCCGGCTTCGAGACCTACAACGGCAGTATGAATCTATAACAAAATTGGTGCTTGAGGAGCGGATCTTTGGTTCTCCAGAACAACTGAAGGAACAGTTTGAAAAATGGGTTTCTGAAAAGCGGATAAGCTCACTGTCTGACGTATCATCGGATGCTGGCTTCCAGGAAGAGATCTCCAGCAGCGATGGAGAGGAAAGCCCGTACATGCCAATGGCCCCAATGAGCCGTGAAGCGGAGGAAGAGGAGCCAATTTATGAAGATATGGCCCCGCTCAGAATGGTAAATATCCTAACAAGAAGGAATATGTGGTGTGTGTGTGTGTGTTCACATATATGATGAGCTATTGGGTATTTTCTTTTGTGTTTTTATGATAGAGAAAAGATGAAGAAGCTGCACAGGACATAACCGACGGGGACTCTAATACAGAAAAAGTAACAGAGATTTCCTCTACAAAGTGTTGCCTGACGTGTATCTGTGTAAATGTCACCAATTCTGAACCCGAAGAAGAAGAGATGAAATAAAGGCTTGCTTAATCTTCATGAAAAGATCAATAAAATAGTGTGTTGTGACCCTGTGTCTTTATTGGAGTATGTGCGGCGCTCAATATGGTTTCTCAGAATGATTTATTAAAAAAGATATATTATAATCCGGGGGGATCGGGTAGCTTTGGAGGAGTGGAAGCGCTCTTTCGAGAAGCTTCCAAGCACAGCAGTGTAACTAGAAACCATGTGAAAGAGTGGTTAAAGGATCAGGAAGCATATACCCTTCATAAACAGGCCAGAAAGAATTTCCAAAGAAATAAAACGGTTGTTTCTGATGTGGACGCCCAATGGCAAGCGGATCTGGTGGACATGCAAAATCTACAAAAATACAATAGGGGTTATAAATATATTTTAACGGTAGTGGACATTTTGTCAAAATATGCTTGGGCGGTACCCTTGAAAGATAAGACGGGATCGGAGGTGTACAGAGGTTTCAAAATTATATTTGGGGAAGGAAGGACCCCCCGCCATTTGCAAACCGACGCGGGAAAAGAATTTCTAAATAAAAAGGTGAAACAGCTGCTAAAGGAGCACGGGGTGCACCATTTTTCAACACATAGCGAAGTCAAGGCAGCAATAGTGGAAAGGTTCAATAGAACTTTAAAGTCACGAATGTGGAGATACTTTACAGCCAATAACACTTACAGGTATATCGACATATTGCCGGAACTTATAAAGAGTTATAACAGCAGCTTTCATAGAACCATTCAAGAAAGGCCTCGGGATGTGAATTCTTCCAACTCTCTGCAGGTCTGGAAAAGAGTTTACGGGCCCTATTTTCAAACGAAGGAGCAAAAAGAGGCCTTCAAAAAAGGAGATCATGTGAGGGTATCCAAAAGTAGGGGTCGTTTTGAAAAAAGTTATGAAGGGACGTATTCCCAGGAAATTTTCATAGTTGACGAGGTGCACAGAAGAGGAAAGAGGCCGGTTTACCAGCTAAAAGATTATGACGGCGAAGCGGTGTTGGGTGGTTTCTATCCCGAGGAATTACAAAAAGTGAACGATCCGCAGAATAGGAGCTACCAAATTGAAAAAATTATTTCCACAAGGTTCAGAAAAAAGAAAAAATATCACTTGGTGAAGTGGTTAGGGTGGCCTGATAAATTTAACAGCTGGGTAGCCGCTTCAGAGCTCGCGGATCCTGAACAGAAATCAAAGGGGCGGGAGAAATGAACGGCGGATTTTACATTACCCTGCCCAGTAACGCCTGTCTAGATGCCTATCCCCATAATACAAGTTCCAATTTCACGATACAGCTGGCTCAACCTTTAGATTTGCAAGGAGAATGGGAAGTGGGGTTAGCAGAGATACAGTACCCCAACAGCTGGTTCACGGTCACAGAACATTTGATGTTTCAGTTGTCCAAAGATTCAAAGAACTGGGAGTTTCAGTTGAAGAAAGGATATTACAATGACGTCTCCGATATCGTGAAAGCCATGAATCATGCCATACAGACACAAAAACCAAACCCTCCCGCCGTGTATTTGTATTACGACCCAGTGACGGCCAAAGTGAACTTTAGAGGCCCTGATGTTTATGAGTTTTCACTAGCCGAGGAGCTATCCCGCATATTGGGTATATATAATACCCGTGGAAATCTAACAAAACCACGTCGCACAGCAGACATTACCGGAGGATTCAACTCGCTGTACCTGTACACGGATATTATAGAGCACCAGATTGTTGGGGATTTTTCGGTGCCGTTGCTGCGCTGCGTACCGGTCAGAGGGAAAAGTCACGAGTGTATCACCGTGACCTATGATAAGCCGAATTATATTCCCGTCAGTAAGAGCCACATTCACACGATTACCATTGAAATAAAGACTGACTTGAACAGACACGTACCATTTCGTGTTGGGAAGGTGATAGTGAGGCTGCACTTCCGACCCAGGAAAGCCTATCTTTAATTTAAAATGGTTGTGTTAAAAGACTACGGGGACGTCGATGCCTACAGGGCCTACTACAGGGCGCAGGCCGGACGAGGATTGCCCGGATTCATAGGGGCACCTATGATGTACGGAGCGGGGTTGGGAGGGATATTTCGCGGGCTTTTTCGAAAAGCCGTTCCTTTTCTGAAGCAAGGGTTGGAATTGATGAAGCCGCATGTTAAGACGGCAGTGAACAACATTGCCGGGGACGTTGTGGGAAGAGTTATGAACAGAATGCATCGCCAGGAGGGTTCAGGCGTGGCCTACTTGAAAAGAAGGGGCGGAGTGAAGCGCAAGGCGTCTCAACAGCGTCAGGGGCCGCCGATGCCTTTAAAAAGGACGGTCGTGTGGCAAACAAAGATTCAGAAGCGGCAGACAGCGAAGAAGAAGAAATCTGCGCTGAAGAAAAAGGGCGGGACGAAAAGGAACAGCAGAGATATATTTTAAGATGGCATTCATTCACGGAACCTCTGAAGAATGCGCCAAGTCCGAATTGGATCTCTTTCAATTATCCCCAACCCAAACCAGCATCGAGAGCAGTATGTACATCGAGGTCCCGCCTTTGGCGGCCCTTTCCCCCAACGCGCCTCTGGATTTTTATATCACGGGAAACAGCGAAGACTACATCGATCTAAACAACACTCTTTTATACATCTGTTGTAAAATAACAAAAGAGGACGACTCCGATATCGACGACGGCGCCCGGGTGGCCTTAATCAATTACCCCATAGCCTCTCTTTTTTCTCAACTTGACGTCACCCTGGGAGATCGGCTCATCACTCAGAGTAACAACTGCTACCCCTACAGAGCCATGATGGAACTGATTCTGAATTACAGCGGCGACACCCTGAGCACCCAGTTCACGGCGGGGGGCTTCCATAAAGATACCTCCGGACTGATGGAGCAAACTCTCCTCACAGATGCCGGAAACAGGGGGTTTAGAGCTAGGGCGGCTCTAACAGCCGGCAGCCGCAAATGGGATCTGATGGGTCCTCTGCACAGCGATTTGTTCTTTCAGGATAAAATGTTGCTGAACGGTGTGGACGTGAAAATTAAACTCACCCGCAGCAAGGACGCATTTTGCCTGATGAGCGGTGCTGGAAATGAGAATTACAAACTGCACATTTTGAATGCCGCCCTGTTTGTGAAAAGGGTGAAAGTTTCACCGGGTGTCCGATTGGGGCACGCGGAAGCGCTGCTTACCGCTAACGCCAAGTACCCCATTGAGCGTGTGGGGATGAAGGTGTTCAGTATACCCGGAGGAAGCCTCGTATGCAACCAAGAAAACCTCTTCTTGGGACAGCTGCCTAAGCAGATCGTCATAGGCTTTGTCGACAACGCCGCTTTTAGCGGCAACTACACCCTAAATCCCTTCAATTTCAAACACTTCAATGTTAATTTCGTGGCCCTATACGTAGACGGGGTTCAAGTACCCTCTAAGCCCCTCCAACCCAATTATGCCGAGGAGCAGTGTGTGAGAGAGTTCATGCAGCTGGTACAAGTGACGGGAAAAGAAATGAAAGACCGGGCCCTTCTAATTAACCGTAATGAATTTTTAAACGGATATACCTTGTACGGTTTTGACCTGAGTCCTGGACAGAGTTGCGCCGACCACTATTCCCTCATAAAAACGGGAAACCTCAGAGCCGAGATCCGGTTTGCTCAACCCCTGCCAAATACTATTAATATGATCCTGTATGGAGTGTTTGACAATGTGATTGAAATCAACCACAGCAGAAACATTCTCTTTGATTATATGTGAAGATGAACACGGGGCAGATTTCGCAGTTGTTATATCGGAACAAGACCTTTCTAGACGTATACCCCAGTGATTTGCTTCCAAAGAGATTCCTCGCCAAAAGGCCCGTGGGATTAGTGGTGAACACCCACCCTCACCATTTACCGGGACAACACTGGATCGCTATCCACCTGCCACTAGAGGGACCGGGAGAATTTTTTGATTCCTACGGCATGGCCCCCGATGATCCCCGCCTTCCTAAGACCATCGCCAAGTTTTTAGAACACCAGACCGAAGAGACGGTGTTCCAGCAGAATCAGCTGCAGCACCCCCAAGCCGTGACCTGCGGGCACCACTGCGTTTTCTTTTTACAAAACCGAGCGAGGGGACTATCTTTTGACCAGATTTTAAAACTGTATTCTAACGATGTTTTGAAAAACGACCGGATGGTCATAAGGTTTGTCAGAGACAGAAAAGCCCAGCGGTGCCGGAAGCCTTACGACTTATTTCAACATGTTCAGACATGCTGCCCCCGATGTAAAAACCGCTTGTAATCCTAATACAATAAAAGAGAGAGAACGATGTATGATTCAGCGTTGTTGCGTTTATTTATTTACACAGGTTAGAAAGTTAGCCATTCAGGTTTCTTAACGAATTCTCTCGGAGGGGTCTCAGGGATGGATTCCAGCTTTAACCAGGGAGGTCTCTTGAACTGCCTTTTGGGGTGGGAACGGGGTGTCTTTGGCAGTAAGGAGGGTATTTTCAAGTTCTCCACAATTTGTCTAACGTCCATATTTCCTACAAGAGAAGTGGGTATATTTAGCTCTGCCAGAGCTTTCAAAAAAATATCCCAGCCTTGGGGTTTTCTCTTATCGGGGATGGGATTAGAATGGGTGACGCCTCTGATCAAGTCGAGGATGTTGGAGCCGGGCATGGCTTTCCCTCTATACAGAAAGGTTCCTCGATCATCCCACGCAGAGATGTCTTTATGCTGACTTAATTTATTTAGCAGAAGCTCAGCATTTTTCCTGTAGCGGCCGTGAACACCTTCCAAAATCTCTTGAATGGAAGCATCCTTTTCATGAGGAGACGGGGGTGATGGTGGTGGTGGTGGTGGTGGTAGAAGGTCAGGGAGAATGGGATTTTTCTCCATTTCACCCATCCTGTTTAGGGTTAGAAAGCGCTGCAGAACACCGGTGTAGAGCTTAGCCTTTTCATATTCAGACAGATCTGTCCTTAAGAGAATTTCTCTCATGTCTGAGTCCAGGCGTCTAACAGCGGCGTTTCTGATATTTTCTGGCTCTCCTCGCAAGCTTTCCAATTGTTTACTGGGAACCAGATACATTTTCTCAGCATATTCCATCCTTACTTTGTGAGGAGGCTGGTCAGGAGCGGGATCGCAAAACCGAGCAAGGGGCCGATGAAACCGCCGCTCTGTTCAATGAGGCGCTTTTTCTTTTTTAATGAGAGCTTTTTATCGCTCAGCTGCTTTATGAAGGTCTTCTTCTTTTTCAGGACCTTAAACTGCCCAGGCTTTAAGGGCACGTTGCCTCTCAAAGTATTAAGGGCTATCTCGGCAATAGCGGCTATAAGACTCTCAGAGGCACCGCATAAAATAGCTCTTCTCTGCCTGGGCCCCGCTTTAATAAGGACTTTCAAGAGGGGCAGGTTTTTCTTTATATTGGCGGACATGCTGCTGCGGCTCCCAGGGGCGGCTTAAAAGTTCGGTATATAGGAATCAGCGCCTTTTATAAGGGCCTGAAGGCTTTTTTGGAACATAGACTGCCGGAAGATCAGGAGGGAAAAGACCTGATCGCAATCTGTATGCCTCTGGTGTTGCCGCTTGTAAGTCGATGAGTAAATACTGATAGGGCCTGAAGGTGGCGTCATTAAAAGCATCTAAAAAGAAGGCTGTGTTTTTAGGATACATTTGGCGGGCCAGAATCGATATTTGCAATTTGTCTCTAGGGTTCTTGAAGAGAACTATATATTTAGCATTAAGACTGATTGTTCGGCCCTGCTTCCCGGAGCAAAATAAATTCTGAACGACATATATGATGCTCAGATTTTTATGATGACACAGCTTTGTAAAAGCCGCCTGAACAGATTCATTTTCACAAGCTTTTTCCATTAAGTCATCCAGTATCACCAGATTAACTTTATTGGGTGGAAATAAAACAGAATCATCCAGAGTTTGAGGTAAATCCTCCACAAATCGAATAAAAGAATATTTAGACATCAGTTCGTTATACAAAGGCTGCCAGCATGAATAATACCATACAACATTATCAGGTTTGACAGAAAGCACATGATCAGCATACTGCAATACATTTTTAATAAAGTAACTTTTCCCACAATTGCTAGGCCCTGCCAAAATCATGGAGAAAGGATGCTGTAGACGGGTATCCATGATTTTCAATACCCGTACGGTACAGTTTTGAAATCGTCCACAATGACCCTTTTATCATAAACAACTCTTTGTGTTTTCCTGAGGGTCTTGGTTTCTATCAGAAATTGATTTTTGTTCCTAACAATCCCGCTTTGTTCCACCACTATCTCTCGAGGGGGCTGTCCGTCCTTTTTTGAGACATATGAAAAAACCAAATCTTTCAGGCTGTTAAAGGTGATCTTATCACTGTTTGCAGAATTCAGAGTGATTCCTTTAACCTTTATACACGCAGAGTTATCCGACAATCTGTAGGCATAGCTTTTTGGACCTGCCGCTACGTACTCCGTTATCTGCTGATCTGGCGCTATCTCGCTGGTTAATTCGCCTAAATAGTCACCGGTTTGGGGGCGATAATCACCCGGCTTGCTCACAAAGATGACAGAATCCGTATCGTGATACAAACAGTTTTCCTGCAATTTATCGAGCAGCCCATAAAGTTCTAATCGGGCAAAACAAGTTGTAAAAATTGCAATGAACACGTTGGTATTAGAAGGCGGCACTATCCTGTCTTTAGTATGCTTCCAACTTACACACACCGCCTCATCATCGATAAAATCAAAAGAGGATACTTCAAATTTCTCAGAAAACAAAAGCTGGAAGAGGTGGTCTGGGTCTCTCACAATTTCTGTGTTAGGGAGGTTTACTCTCTGAGCAAATTTACCCCACAGAGAATTTAAAAACAATTTAGCAATCTGCCTTTTGGCAGGATTTTTACGTATCTGCTCAGGATCGAGCTGTATGTCTTCCTTCTCATAATAAGACTGAATGTACCTGGTTTTATCCTCATCCGTCACACACCAGTCAGGATAGCCCGAAGCCTCTTGTTTTCTCCTGAGGTGCATTTTAATGTACTCTGAAAACAGAGTGTCAGATTTTTTTTCAAAATGCCAGACTTCAAAAATTTTCAACAATTTATAACCTTTTTTTAGAGCTAAGTTCAGTTCCGGCGTGCACCACACGCCTTCCAGCGCTCTCTGATGGTCACCGTGAGAACACGGGTCTAACTGGCGGTTCTCCGCACATGTTTGGCACAGAGGAAACATTAGCTTACCTCCTATTTTTACGGGTAAAACGGGAAAATACAGCTTCCTAGGGGGTACCAGCCTCACTCTAGCCAAGCCAAAATAGTTTTCAAGATCTTCAAAATCATCATAGATGATTGTGGGGTGCCCAATCGGGTAAGCTTTCGTCTTATTGACAAAAGGGTATAGGCTGGTAAAGTCGTAATAATGAATTTGCTCTCCGGGCTGGGGTTTGTAATAGAGACGAATCGCATTCGTTCGGCCTCCGTAGAGAGCATCTCTGGGGGATAGGGGCTCTGGGAACCGGACGGCCGCAAGAAAGTTCTGAAGAGCGGGGTCTGATCTGATCATAGAAAACCATTCGTGTTCCCAAAGAACTCTAGCTTGAAAACCACATTTTTTCAAATACTGGAGCTTCCTCTGAGTAGCGTTGTAAAGAAACTCAAAAGAGGAGCCTGTCAAATCATTCCGATCTGATGGACAATAGCATACAGGACAGCCGTGGAAAAAACATCCGAGATACTCAAAGGCTATTTTTTGGTTATTTACAACCGCGTAGCCATCTAGGAAGTAAGAGCCTACCTTTTCTTCCCCGCCCTTTAAGGCGTGCCTTATCTGGATATTTTCCGCTTGTTCAAGGTAGGACAGCCACTGAATGGATGCCGTTGAGAAGCGTTTAACGCTGCCGTGGTAATCCCTACAGTCGGGGATAGCAATTGTTTCAGGTTGGAGAAAGCAAAACCTGTACATTTTAAGACAGACGCTGGCTAAGGTGATGCTCTGGAACGGATCTATAGCCATGACTCGCTTTTTGTAATTTCCATCCCTATCTTCTACGAATTCCTCTGTTCTGGTCATAGAAATGATTTCATGCCTGTATCGGGTACAGGCCTCTTCCAGGATTTTAACATCCTGTTTACAATAATACTCCAATTCTTTTTGTAAATCAAAAGTCATGTTCTGGTTCTCTGCGTGCCACTTTAAAAATACCTCCTTCTCTTTAGGCTTCATTGCATCTACACCATAAAAATGGGGGGCCGGTAAGGGCCCTATGTAATCTTGGTTTGCGGCCGTGTTAAAAAAATGGGGGAAGAACCCTTTGGAACCTTCAAACCCTAGACAAGACGGCAATTTTGCTAAAGCCATGGGTAGATGGTTAAGAGAGTCAATAAATTTAATTTTTAGACTTTTCAACATGACCGCTTGCAGTTTTCCTCCTTGAGTAATTAGTTCAGGATCCAGTTTCTCTCGAATAAGTTCTCGGACTATAAAATAGCTATCATAGCCTTTTGCATTATGCGCGATAAAAACAGAATTCCTGAATGCACTATTTTTTGTGATTGTCTTAATAAATTCTGAAACGCATGAGGGCCCCCTGAAAGTGAATTCTTTATTATGTAGGGCCCATTTCTTTTTACCTTCAAACTCGGGATGTGTTTCACACTTGAGTGTCCTAGCGTGAATAAAATTGGGAATATGAATTCCCGTTTCTTGCATCGCTTCAAAATCATAAAAAACTAGCCTGGCATTCACTGTAGGTTTTTCAAGCTTCTGCATGAAGCAGAGATGATTTTCATCCCCTTTAAGGACAACTTTGCATATTCTACAACGCTTCCCTGGACAACGACCGGCGTGATCGCTTCCAACGAAGCTTTGACATCCCTTACACCATTCACGGGGGTGACAAAAGCCGTGCTGGGCCAATGCTTGATTCAAATGTTCATGCAGACAAACTTGCGATTTACAAAGAACCTTACAAATATCACAGTATCTCAATGACCCCTTATCATAGTCACACTCTCTCCTTCTGCATGCCCGGCACATGTACAAACAGCGGTGATTTTTATCATATAAAGAATGGCAGAGATTGCAGTAATTTTTTTGGCCTATGAAAGCCCTTACATTTTTAATGCCATAAAAATGATTTTCATGGAAGAACATAAAGTAGGTTTTAGGATATCTAGGTTCCTCTGTTTTAAACAGAGACCATCCTTTTTCTCCCCAGGAAAGCACCTGAATATTAATTCTGAAATGGCGTTCTACAGTGGGTAAATCTGAGAAAGCTACTTTTCTTTGAAAATCCCACCCCAGATCCATATGTAATTTTTGAGCACCAGCTAACAATTCAGCATCTGTACAATCCCCAGAATCCATAGCTCCCAATAATCCACCGGCGAAACACAAATTATGTCCTACGCTGTTGAAATCTATTAAAAAGCGCCTCTTCTTGTCAACAATCATACTGGCAGGAATAGACTTCAGCAGCCTGCGATATCCTGCTCCGCGAGGCGCCCTGATCACACTGATAAAAAGCCTCAAACCCGAATCTATACAAATCTCGGCTTTGCTTTGCAATAGATTTTCAATATGATTGAGGAAGTGTTCCGCGTTAAATTCATCTCTTCCTCTCCTAAGAGAGAAAAGAGGATTTTGCAGAATTTGGGATTCCAACCTCATCTGTACCACATCGCCATCGTCCAACTGACTCAGAAAACTATCAAGCAGGGCTTGTATTGAAGTGTGTAACACCCGCACAGCTTCAGAGAACGAATCTATCTGATCTAGATTATGAAATCTAAATTCGTGTGTATAAACGCTTCCACGGAACCTAGGAAAATGCCTTTCCCACACCCTGACATTTTCGATATAGACACTAGGGGGCGCCTCTTGAGGGATCAGGGGGTTGACAGTGCTATGGGTAGGATCATTGTTTTCAGAGGACTCAGACGCCTCTCCCAGCCCCTGCCTATCCATGAGTTCAATATTTTGGGGAGAGAGTGAAGTCAGAGGCCCTGTCCACCCATTCTCTCCCTCCTCCTCCTCCTCCTCCTCTGAGGAAGAGGGAAAATTGCCTCCCCATTGCAGAAAAGGCAGTTCCCTATTCCCTTCCTCCCTTTGCATAGCCCCCGGGTTATCCTGGGGCCAGAGTTCAAAAAGGGAATCTTCACACAGGCTGTGGTGAGGGGCTGTGGTTAGTGTGGGATTGCTGGCATGGGGGCCTGCAGAACCCACATTTTCAAAAGAGGCTTTATTGCCTTCCACATAGAACCTTTCAGGGCTGCTATGGGGGGTTGCAGAGAATGGCTCTGGTTCCTGATCAGAGGCTACAGATGGGCTTTTTGCACTCTCAGCCTCTGGAGAGGAAGTAGGAAGTAGATTCCTTTCCCAATGCAAAAACATATGGGACTTGCTATTTCCTTGTAGAGCCCTCTCCGCTGGAAGCAGCAAAGGCCACTTATTAGGGAGGGGGTCAGGCCCAGCTATACATGATGGGGGGAAGGGCGGAGATTCCGTCCTCAATGAGGAAGGGAGGGGTCTGGGCTGACTCTGGCCCGCCTCTGTGGCTGGAGGGGTACCCTCTTCAGGCCCTTCCAAAAATGGGGAAAGCATGTGCCCAGCACCATCAATGAGGCCTGAGGCCCCCTCATTAGAAGCCCACTCAGAAAAGGGGGAGAAGGGCTCATTATCCCCCTGGGAGAAATGGGAATCCAGAGGCTGTATGATGTTTTCTTGCCTTTGCTCAGAAGCAGCAATGAGTGCTGCCTGGGGGTCTTCAGGGGGCGGGGTGTGTGGGGAGTCTCCCGTGATGACGTCAGCAGCTATGCAGGAGGGGCAAGGAGGAGGAGGAGGCGTCCCCAAAATGGCTGTGAATGTGGAGGAAGGGAATGGGATCCCCACATTTCTGGGCTCCCTGGGGGCCTCTGGGACTGGTGAGGCTTGGCTGGGGATTTTTCTGGGGGATGCCGGAGGGCTGTTTGACTCTGAGCTTTCATTGCTGTTGCTTTGTGGAAATGCCCATTCCCCCTCTTCTAGGCAGGGAGGAAATGAGGATTCATGCTTTGTAATAGGCCCACCCCAACCCGCCAGCATTTCCCTATTCCCCCGCACTGCCCAGCGTTGGCCACAAGAGGTTGCTAGTGACTTATTTTCATTCTGAGTTCCCTCTTCTCCCAAAAATTGACAGCAAAAACACTTAAGACGTTTAATTTTTGACATGGCAGCAATTGCATCCCCTTCAAAGCCCTCCCTTTTGGGATCCTCACAAATTAATTTTTTTATTTTTTCCAGATTTTCTCTCAAAGCCCCCACATTATTTTCATATTTTTCAATCTTTTTCATTCCCACATGATACATTTCAATTAAAGAGACTTTAATACAGCCTGAAGTACCTTCCCCCACTTCTGTAGGCACATCAGGAACTTTTTCACCATCAGGAGATGGCCCCTCTTGCTTGTTGACTATTGGGGGCCCTATTGGTTTCTTGTCTTCCTTCGGTGTTGCGGCACGGGGATCTCGGGGAGCGCTTCCGCCTCCAGAAGCGCCCCTGCTGACCTGATTGGTGGTTGGAGAAACAGCTGGGCCGCCTCCATTAACCTGGAGATTTGGAGCTTGAGGTTGAAAGGCAGGTGCCGTAGAAACAGCTGAACTCTCTGGTCTGACAGCCGTAGCAGACCCGCGTCTTTTCTTTAGGGCTTGGGTCTCCTCTTCTCGGCTCATTCTGGGGTTTTTACCAGGAAATGGGCTGCCTCCTGTGAAATTAGGGCCGTTTTCCTTTTTTTTCATGGAAGTATCTAAATGTTAATAATAATAATAATAAGCTGTACATGTGAACAAAAAGTTGATTCCCAGCCCTAACAATAAAAGCGGCTTAAACTGGTCTTAATCTAGCAGTCTAACAGAACTTTCTAACAGAACTCATGTAAAAGCACTATTACTTTTATTAAGCCACAAAGGTCTCTACATGCAGCAGCACACATATAGCAAACAGCATGCTGCAAACAGCCTATGTGCAAATGTCACCTCCCACAAAACACAAGGCCCCCCAACATAGTTTATAATTCATACCTTGCCCAAAAGAAGACCATCTCTGGTTTTGATTTGCATTGCTCTTCCCCACATTGAAATGGTTATTAGCCTGCCCTGCAAAATATTACAAAAAATAAAAGGAAAAAATCATCAGCATGGGCCCTCACAGAAATTCCCCCTATAGAGACCCTTCCTACCAGAGGAAGTTTTTTTACCTTTTCCTGGAGTTCGGGGGCGCTGGCTTCCCTGGAATTGTAAAATATCTGTAGAATGTAGACTTTCAGCTGCATACAACGAATCAGTCAAATCTACCAGCTCAGCTAGATGGGGAAAATTCAGACATTTATTTTGTGGCCTTTCCCGTAGCCCCCCTCTCCATCAACCCACAGAGAAATTAATAATCATTTACCATCAGAAAATCCGCCAAAAAAAGCCATTTCAAATTTTGAATTGGAATTCTTTCTGGAATAGAAAAAAATAATAACCCTTTCAGTCATGGGGACCCTGGCCAGCAAGAATTCAGCATTTTAGACTCCCGCCATGAGGACGCAGGAGCCCCTTCCCTCCTTCAGCACCAGTATGTGGAGCATCAGGGTTAGGGTACAAAGTGGGACCCTTCAACCTATATATATATTTCAAATAAGACTCACCAGAGATTAACACAACGTAGAGGAGCTCGTGATCCGCCTGAGAAAGCCGATGAACGACTGGGCCTAAACATGCGTTTTTATACTTTTTCCTCAAAAAATCCCGCCCCAAACGCAACTTTCTATTGGTTCCCCTTAAATTTACAAATATTCTAAAGTTGTGATTGGCTTCGGTATGCTGACGTGATGATGACGTGTTTTGCCCCTCCATCCCAAATGTGCCCGCCTATTCTCACTGGAAAGTGGGGTATTTATTTATTTATTTATTTGCAAACTCAGCACCATTCCCCCCCCCCCATCCCATTTAACAAACCCAGAAAAAATATTACCCTATTTAGTTTTCATATTTAGTTTTATTTTAAAAATATTGGTTTGACCCATAGCAGCTCCTGCTCATTATTAGCTGAAGCAATGGTTGCTAGGGAAAAGGCTTTTAAATTCCCTTTTTAATCCAGCACTGCTTAATTGCTTTAATTTTTTGAGAATATTATTACCCCCATTAAATTCTTGTTTTAAAGCTTCAAATGAAGTTTTAAACCCTGGGTTTTCTCTCTTCCTTAAACAATTCCCATATTTGTGACTTTCTCCCTCTTATTTAAAGGACTCCAATAGATAGATGTAAAAGTTGACCTTTCCCTATCCCATTTAACAAACCCTGAAAAATATTACCCTATTTAGTTTTCATATTTAGTTTTATTTTAAAAATATTGGTTTGGCCCATAGCAGCTCCTGCTCATTATTAGCTGAAGCAATGGTTGCTAGGGAAAAGGCTTTTAAATTCCCTTTTTAATCCAGCACTGCTTAATTGCTTTAATTTTTTGAGAATATTATTACCCCCATTAAATTCTTGTTTTAAAGCTTCAAATGAAGTTTTAAACCCTGGGTTTTCTCTCTTCCTTAAACAATTCCCATATTTGTGACTTTCTCCCTCTTATTTAAAGGACTCCAATAGATAGATGTAAAAGTTGACCTTTCCCTATCCCATTTAACAAACCCTGAAAAATATTACCCTATTTAGTTTTCATATTTAGTTTTATTTTAAAAATATTGGTTTGGCCCATAGCAGCTCTTGCTCATTATTAGCTGAAGCAATGGTTGCTAGGGAAAAGGCTTTTAAATTCCCTTTTTAATCCAGCACTGCTTAATTGCTTTAATTTTTTGAGAATATTATTACCCCCATTAAATTCTTGTTTTAAAGCTTCAAATGAAGTTTTAAACCCTGGGTTTTCTCTCTTCCTTAAACAGTTCACCTTTCCATTTCTCAAATTGGGGCCTGACCTGATTATGTATTTCTCTAGTTGTACCAGCTGGTGGTGATTTCCCCTTTGTAAAATTTCTTCCTTAAACATTTCTCATAGCAACCCCCCCACCCCTTCCAAAGGCAGTGGATTTTCTATTGGAAAATCCTAAAAACCTGAATCTTGTTTTTTTTCATAATGTAACTTTCCCACTTCTCTCATTTAGACTGAATGCATGATGTTTTCCTATGGAATTTGTGAATGTAAACTTTTGAACTTAGCTGCTTGGGTTCTACATGAGGCCCCCCTTTCACTCACTCACACACACACACCACACTTGTAGGGGATGGTTGTTTTCTTCAGTGCTGGCAACCCGCCCTGGGTGTGGGGGGCCAGCTGTAGCCGTTATCTCCTGGTGGGGGATGATGATTGTGTTATCACTGACTAGGAGGTCTCTTGGGGCATGAGCTACCTCACGTAGGAGACCATCCCGTCAACCCATCATCCTGCCTGTGCGTCTTTCTTCATCGCCACACACACACACACAAAGAAGGAGAAAAGCGTTGCTTTAAACCTTTTATTTTATTCTTCTTCATTTATTCCTTTTCAACACAGAGATCACAAAAATTGAGATAATAGGTATATTTTAAACCATGGACTAGTTTCTCAGCATAGCGTAAATACACCTTATCTTTTTCTTTAATTAACATAGCCACCGTGTATGAAGGAAATTTTGAACGTAAAATACGATTTTGTATTTTAGATGCCAGGCTCAGGTGATTCTTATTTAATGAGAGGCTATCTAGGGCCAGAGCCAGCGCAATTAACGTATGTAAAAACTTTCGCATATCGATCTTGGAACAGAGAGATTTTAAAACATCATCCATATAGCGAGTATCCCAAGATAAACAGCAATGTGACATTTGATTTCCTTCATCAAATAAGCACCCTGGACAGTTTTCCTTTAAACGTTCAAATTTTGCATATTGAAGGATGGCGTAAAATAAAATTTTAACTAAGGATGCCATCATCGCTGCTCTTTTCTTTGCCGGAATTAAGTGGCTCTCTTCTATTCCCAAGCCAAATGTTTTGTTGACTTGTTCATGGGCAAGGCCTTCACCGACTTGGTCTTCTGTCACATAACAGCTGCACAATTTTCCATCACCGGCCCCGCTGTCCTGAAAGATAATATTTAAAACTAATTTTAAAACACTTTCATATAACATTTCATATGGCTGCTCCTCCTCCTTCCCACCTTCCCCCATCCTTTCATACACACCTCTTTCATCACCCTCTCTGATTCCACAGCATGTTCGGCCTCCACACAGTCTGAATTGGTCTCCTCTGCTTCATTTGAAAACAGCTGCCTGATCACCTCAGAACCTTCCAGGGCATCTTTCCTTGCAACACAGCGCTTTTTGACCGGGGGTGAATCCATACGGTGAAATGTTGTCTCAGGGGTCATCTCTGCGAAATTCAGCATTTTTTCGGGTAGGTCGTCCCAAAAGCCGCAGCAGGCCGTAGCAAGCAGTAGCGAGCAACGCTAGCAAGCAGCGGTAGCGTCCGCGAAGCCGAGACCCCTTCTCATATACCCTACTGCGCATAGGCGTTGTTCCTTCCGCCTGAACCGCATTGGACGGGTCGGAAGCGCGGGGGATTTGAGCCAATCAGCGTCGTTTACGTAAACCTTTCGGCCAATCAGCGACGCCGATTTTGAAGCCACGACCCCATGGGCGGGGCGTGGGGGAGCAAAGCGCACGCCGCGCCTTCCCCTAGCTCAGATCGCGGCGGACCTCTGGAGCGTTCACATCGGGAGGGAGAGACGAGTTCGTAGAGGTGTCACAAGCACCCCAAAAAGTTTCGTCGGCGCAAATAAAATGGCCGCCCATTCTCATCTTCGGACGCGGATCGCTGCCACGCCCTCGATCAGGTAGGGACGGGACCTTCTCCTACTGGTCGGGCGGGAGGAGCCGGGTTCAGAGAGGGGTCACACATACCCCCAAAAAACAACTTGGGCCAAAAACCAAAATGGCCGACCTTTGGGGGTTCCGCCGGAACCCCCAAAGCTAGCACCCCAAAATCTAGAACCCATTCCCAACATCTGACACCCCAAAACCTAGAACCCCCGGGGGAACCCCCAAAATTGACACCCCCAAGATCTAGAACCCACATATCCAGGGGGAGGGGCTAAGAAGCTCAGGGGGCGGGGCTAAGACTCAAAAAGGGGCGGGGCACCTGTCACTTTTTGTTTGACGAAAGGTGGGGGTCTTATACTACTTCTGTCCATTCACTGCACACTCAAGCATATTGTCAAAAAAGGAGATGTGAGCAATGTGAGGATGTGAGGTCTTCTTCAGGACAAGGTGTACTACAGCCTACTTCAAGGCTGTAGGTATTTCTCCCTGACATAGTGACTAATTTAGCAGCCCTTGAACCAACCCAATCAGTCCATCTCTGCCAGATCTTATTAGCCAAGATGGGCAAGTGTTAAACTTATGTGTGGTAGCATGGACCAATTCAAGATCTTCTCTACATCAGACAATTTGAAGCTCTGAGATTTTGGGGGGAGTCTTTCTCTTAGTTCCACCACCTTTACATGCACTTCCAGAAGCACAGGAGAAGGCTTTTTTTGGTGACTCCTCCCAGGCTTTGTAAATGTCTTACTAAGGAGGTTAAGATGGGCCTTCCATCCTGTTCTGCTGGGAGGGGAGAATTTTTCTACTTCAACAGGCTTTTGAAGGCTGTCTGCAAGATTTTAATAGTGTGCTATTCTGTTGATTCGTTTTAACTGGTTTCAATTCCTTAGACAGTTTAATTAGATTTTAATAATTTTGTATATTGTTACTTTTGTCATTATATGTGCTTTTCGTTGTATTTGCTTTGATTTTTGTAAGTACCTCAAGTGTCACTTTTGGGGAAAAGGCAGGATGCAAATGAACAGGATTATAATAACAATATTGCTGTTACATATGGCAGCAGCATAATCAAAATCAGTGACAGGAGACTTAAAGTGAGCTTTTAGGATATAGGAGGAAAAAATTTTAAACACTTTCACAATCAAATCTTCACAGTTTAGTCTTATGAGTTTGTGTCACCTCACTTAATGATGAACATCTCTTTCATTATCTGTACTAGGAACTGGAAGAGGAAATTGGTTCCTTGCAAATTTGCTTTTGCTTTCATCAACAACAAAATCATAAGAGCCTATTAATCTAATCAGGCATTATGGGCACAACTGAAAAGACAATTCTTCATTGCACTTGTACACCTACTACCAAGAATCCCTTTTCAGTTTCCAACTGTTTTTCCTCTGATCACCAATGGGGCAGCACAGTGAGAACAGCCCACCAGGCACATCTCCATTGTAACTGCACTTAGTCTGCTGCTTAGAGCCACCATGACTCTGCTTAGCAACTTCAACAGCGTAACAGTTCTTTACCTGAAGTTCTTGACTGGGCAGAGCAACCAGTGGGTGGTTGAATGAAGGCAGCTACAGGTCTAAAGCTCTGGATGTTATTGGAATGCTCACCAAGGAATTCACTGTCTGTTTGCCCAGCAGTTTAGGAAAGCATTTCACCCTCTGACTGCTTAAATACAATCCAGATGTTAGATTAAAGCAAGTAGCAACAAAGGAAGATAACCTGGCTTTTCTCCTCAACTGTCAACTAGCAGTAACTATTCCATCACAACCATTTCCATCCAGTTGATCCCATTCTCTTTTTCAATCATGTTGTGTCTTACATACAGGGCTTTGTCACACAATTCTACAATAGCATTGTTTGTAAAACCACTATTCAATCAATCTCTCTCTCTTTCCTTGCACACCTTTGGAACCGTTGCAGGATTACAATGTCACTTTTCACAAAAATGTGCAATAAGATCCAGGACATAATCCCTGCAGGTTTTCCTTGTTTGGCACACACACATGCAGAGAGAGGACAGCAAGAGAGAGAATGAGAGCACCATTAGCATGCCATGCAGTTATGACACCTTAGCCAAAAAAAAGGGGGGGGGGGGCTGGAAAAGGAGGCAGGATGATCATCACTACATTCCCTAATCCATAGCATGCCCACTGATAATCCAACATTTGTATAAAAGTGCAATTGTTCTTTTGCACAGAAAATCATAACAGTACAGAAGCAGGAAAGGAAGATTAAAGGATTTTTTTCTTAGTTAATAAAAAGAAGCACTTTTATAACGGTCTCCTGTAGAAGAACAAAAGAGGGACAATATCATGTGATAAGCACCAACCAAAGGTGCTGTTATCCTGATGCAAATCCAAGTTATAACAAGTGCAATAAGGTGCTTGGATTGTAGGGCTGAGGGCAGAGACTATAAGACTATTTTTAGAACCTACTATGGAAACTTCTTTGGCTCCGTGCTGTTCTGTGCCTTCATGTCAACTCCACAGGTGACCCTATTCTGGGTTTTTCCTGAGAAGATTTTTTCCAAGGAGTTTGATCATTGCTCTTCTTTTCTCTTCTCTTCTCTTCTTTCTCAAGAAGACAGTATGTGACTTGGCCATTGCTCTTCTCTTCTCTTCTCTTCTCTCTCAAGAACAGAGTATGTGACTTGGCCAGAGTCAAAGTAGGTTTCCCTGGCTGAATGAGGATGTAAACCCTGGTGTCTTGGAGCCCTAGCCCAACACTCAAGCAGTATATCATTCTGGCTTTAAACGTGTTTCTGGGAATTATTTCTTTAACAGAAAATTTGATACCAGAAGCAGAAATAACATGGAAAGAATAAGAATGGCTTCTTACACCACACACATACACAAGAGCAATTCAAGATGTTTCAGCAAATTATTTATTTAAAACTAGCTAATTAACTAACAATATACACATCTGAAATTAAGCAAGCAGGTTGGGTAAACATAACAAAAACATTTTAAGATCATCTAGAGACCACCTGAAAGCTTCTTCCAAATTATATCCAAGGATAGCCCATTCTTTCACCAGATTCCATTCTTCATATGATTTGCATTTTAGTGCTAAATTCCCAGAACAGTTTTTCAACAATATGCTGGAGATAGCTGGTAGGCAGTCTTATCTGCTCTCCTTTCTTGTCATTTTGCTATTCACATATGGTGCTCACTAAGGAATTCTGGAAGGAGCTGCTATTTACATTGCCTGTTGTAGGCAGGCACACCTGGCTACAGAGGGATAGGCTAGAGTAGAATGCTACTATTTTCAGTGCAAACTTTGCCTATTGCATTGTTTACTGCGAATCCACTGACGCAACCCAACATAGAGTTTCTTCAACTCTCCTTTGCCATCTTCCCAATATTGATTTTGCTAAGAATGTTTCAGCTAGACAGAATCATAGAATCTTAGGACTCTTTCATACGAGGCTAAATTGGAAGTATAATTTAAGGTCAATTCGAATGCAATCATGGGTTTTACGTTATTGCGAATTAACTCTTCGCACGCAAATTCGGGCAAGAGGGAAGCCAATTCGAATGCAATCATGGGTTTTACGTTATTGCGAATTAAAGCTTCGCATGCAAATTCAGGCAGGAGGGGGTTATTTTCGGGTAATGGGAAGTAATTCCGAACGGAGCAGGGGTTCTTCCGAACGGAGCAGGGGTTCATGTAAATTCGCTAAACTAGTGAATTTACATGAATCCGCATTGGCTCCATTCGAAGTTGGGAGAAATTCCTCCCGTTTGAAAGAGTTCTTAGAGTTGGAAGAGACCACAAAGGCCATCCAGTCCAGATGATGAGGAAGAAAAGGGGAGCTGGGTTGGCTTCACTTTCAGAAACTATATTAACTGAGATATGCTTGAAGTGGCTAAATAATAGGGTGTAAATGCCTTAAATAAATAACGAGATAATAAGAGGCAGCCTGTTTCAAAGAATTTCAGTTATGCAAAGGTCTCTGCAAGCTTAAACCTGCAGCTGATTTGTTCTTTTTCTTTTAAGGATTTGTTTTACAGTCTTTCACATTCTTGAAACCTGTAACTGTAAACTCATCAATGCAAACATGTCAAGAAAGGAAGGAAGAAATTAAGGATAGAATTAAATTTTATTTTGTAGCATGTGATACCATCAACTCATACATGAAATTAGTAGAAAATAATAACTTGGGACTGTGCCTTCTCTCCTCATTGGAAGGAGGAAAGCTCTTTAAAAAAACTGATCTCCACTCTTCCCCATACAATCCCTTGAGCCCCTTAAAAATTATCTCCAGACCCTCTTGAATAATAGACAAAAATGGAAGGAATAAACTGTTGAAACCTCCTCTGCCTCTGCCACCAGAGACTTTCCATGGCTCAGAAATTTTCCATATATAAAAGGAGCCCTCAATTTGTAGAAGGCGCAATTAAGACCCATGTTAGTATAGATGAAAACTCTGCCACCTGAGAGCCATTAAATTGAACAGACTTAGCAACTGATACTTCAACTGCTGAAGAGATACGTGACGGGGTGGGGCAGTGCTTTTCATTCTTTCCTTTAAAAAAGTATGACTTCCTATGTTTTGAATTCCTGACTTCTGTAAGAGAAATTCACACCACACTTTTATTTCGTTTCATGTTTTATATTAAATTTCAAATCTGCAGGCAGAAATTTATGTCAACCTAGCAAGCACCTAGTAATTTTATTTGCTTTGATAAATATTACATGATGATGAGGTGTATCATAGGATTTTTTCAGCTTACGAGGTGGTATCCAAAAGTTTTAATGATCACCTTTTTAAAAAAATGACAGAAAATTTGTTTTGATTTGTAGTTGTTAACATCTCTATAGTCACTATCTAGATTTATACATTTTTCCCAGCATATCTTGACCCTCCGAATACCTGATATTGTAGAAGTCTTCAGATTGCACCTTACGAGGGGGTATCGTAAAGTAATAATTATCACCCGGAAGTTATTACGGTATATTGATGAACTTTTGTCACTGTCATCATTGGTCCCTAAGGGCACGTTGCTGAGAAAATCAACTCATTGCGTCCTTTATTTTTGTGACTGGCTCTGCCAGAAGTGACTAAAGTGTACAATCCTTGTCAGGTGCAATCTGCAGACTGCTACAATATCAGGTATTTGGAGGGTCAAGATACACTGGGAAAAATGTATAAATCTAGATAGTGACTACATAGAGATAAGTTAACAACTACAAATCAAAACAAACTTTCTGTCAATTTTTTAAAAAGGTGATCATTAAAACTTTTGGATACCCCCTCGTATGTAAACCAGCCAAGCAGAAATCAATAAAACAGCAATGGAGCAACACACACTGTTACACACACACACACACACACACACACACACTTACTTGTATGTGTGTGAGAATGATACATCTAATGGCTTGATCTTGTATAATCACCACATACCACTGATTGACAGAATGTGGGCTCCAGACAATACTCTTCAGGAAAACTTTTAAAAACTTTTTTTTAAAAATGGCATATTCACTGAATTGAACTGAAAGAAAAAGTGGGGAAAAGAAAGGTCGGGGTCAATATGATTTTAGGATCTTTTTTGTGAAAGGATCTTTCATCAAGAAGGTTACTAGGTTGGGCAGGTTGTTGTTGTTGTTGTTTATTGTTATTGTTGTTGAATGTGTTCAAGTAATTTCTGACTTATGGTGACCCTAAGGTGAACCTATCATGGTATTTTCTGGGTTAAGTGTGTGACTTGCCCAAGATCATTCAGTGCATTTCCATGACCAAGCAGGGATTTGAACCCTAGTATCCAGAATTATAGTCAGGCCACTACATCAGGCAGGGAGATAGGGGTGAGGAAAATTTGGTGGCAGGTTGCAGCTCCTGTATCAGTAGGGATTATGCCCAGTATTTTGGTCTGAGTTTTAAAAGAGCTACCTATAGGGGATTCAGTTCCTTGCATAGTTCCTTTAAAGTTCAGACTAAACTCTTGAAGGAATTCACCACCTCAGTGGAGTAGAAGCCATCTGCCACCATAGATCATATGCCACAGCTAAGAAGGAAAAAAGTCAATTTAAAATTAATATGAAATCAACTGTTTTTAATATTACCCCAAGTCTCTAATTAAGTGTATTATAGTATTTAGGAAAACATCATGATTTAGATGTTTAGAGGTTTGAAGTGCATCTATCTTGTATTTTTTTTCCTTTTTCTTGCATTGATTTCTTTTTATTCTTTTGTGCAGTACCTTCCTGGCTTTTGAGAAGTGGCTTCCAGCAGTTCAGGGATTGTACATGCTTCCCCATGGATTGCAGAGGGCCATACACCCTTTCCCAGAATGCTTTAAAATTACTTTAAAGGACTCCTCACTCCTTCTATCAGGTATGGGCGGAAATTTTAGCCACAATTTTGGGGCTGATTTTAGCCTGAAGGTTTTAAAACTGGGACTTACTTCCAGTCTAATTTTACTTCCATTTCTAATTTTGAAAAATACACTCCAGGTGTAAAATTGCTCAGGGAGGAGGCATGGGGAAATTGCTCCCCATAGGCCCTAGAGGTGTTGAGGGCTTTAAAAGTAAAATTGGGGTTATCAAGGATACCAGGCAGCCATATGTAGCCTGCAGATTACACTTTTGCCCACACAATCTAGACAAAAAGGGCAATCAACGCTACCTTCAAGTAGATCTGATGAAGCATAATCAACAAAGATGAACAATGATTGGAATTATGATAGTAGTAGTCTTGGGATGAATCCAAGTAGACCCAAATTAGAGTACATATTAAGGCTTTTGGCATTCTGACAGTGGTGGCAAGGAAAGTATATTTTTCTGTTACAGTGGGTTTATGGACTAATTTGGCAGTAGAGTTTTCAGGTCTCATGACTTGGGCCCTCCCATCATCAAGGTGTGGTGAAGGAATCTCAGGGCAGGGAATCTCAAAACAGAACACTGTTTTGAAAAGTACCTGTATAGATATTTTTTTCCTTATCAGACTTGGGCAACTATCACACAAGAACAAAAGTGGAATTAAAGCAGGATATGTGAGTCTAGAGACCAGATGATGCCATGGTTGAACAGTAGATGGTCTGTCCTCCACCTGTGACTGTCACACACCTTTTCATTGTTGAGGTGTGTCCATCAATAGCCACCAATATGGCTGCTGTGGCATTATCTCTTGTGTGTAATAAGTTTCTAGCAGCAGTCCACAGGTCCTGTCACGTAATTTCAGTCTCTCCTCATCTCTCCCTCTTTCCCCTCCCTGCGCTATCCCTAATCAGTTTGGTTTTATTTTTTTATCTTTCTTTTCTTTTTTCCTTGCCTCTCCCAAATCACATTGCTCTAAAATTGTGTAAAAGAGAAAAATAAAAATAAAAACAATAAAAAGGCAATGTTGTTGAAAGTTGAAAGTTTTCATGGCCGGCATCCATAGTTTTTATGGGTTTATCAGCTATGTGGCCATGTTCTAGAAGAGCTTATTCCTGACGTTTCACCAGCATCTGTGGTTGGCATCTTCAAAGATATAAAGATGCCAGCCACAGATGCTGGTGAAACGTCAGGAGTAAACTCTTCTAGAACATGGCCACATAGCCCGAACACCCCACAAAAAACTAATAAAAAGGCATGTTGGATATAGCAATAGGGACCAGTCTGGGAAAGAGAATCCTGGACCAGCAATGGCCACTACAGCTACAGTCTTGCAATTAAAGGCAGGTGATAAGGAGTGATGGGTATGTATGCCTTAAATGGCAGATTATATGCAACTGTGGTTAAGACATCCTGCTTAATGACATCAACAGGGAGTGCCCCTTCTAACATCACCTGGTGCCCCCTGTGACATTACAGGGGGTCATCCTGAGAGCTATAAGGGACGCTTCCAGCTTTGATTTTTACTCTCCAAATATTCACCTGAAACATGTTTATGGGGAAAGGTAGCGTTCACACAATTTTGTCTTCTGTTTCCTGTGTTTTCCCCCCACTTCATTTATTTTCTTTCTTACTAGAAAAAAAGCCACTGGTGAGGAAAAGATTGGTTAGTGTCATTTGATTGCTAGTTCTAGTAGCTGTCTGTCTGGGTGTACCCTCAGCCTTGTTTCTTGCTGTCATGCACATAATATTCACTCATCCATGCATTCTATGCAGGAAGCTGAGTAACTGAGGTTCAGAGTAGAGTATTGGAAAATATATTAAAGTCATTAAGTGCATAATGAAGCAAGGGCAGTGCATAATGCTTACTGGAAGCTAGCTCAAGAATTGGTACTGTGGTATCTAAATGTTCAATAAAATGAGATGGACAATGATGAATATTGCTCCCCCCCCCCCCAATGTCTTTCTTTCGTGAAACACCTCCTCTGTACTCAATATTTTCAGTTCTTTTTCTATTTTATTTTGCCTTCAACCAGATTAAGAACTGCTGCTGCATGGGAAATGTGCTACAAAAGGAAACACTAATGATAGTGTTATAGGATAATTATTTTATGAAAAGCAATGCATTTGTAAAACTGGAGTGCATAATGGATAATGCACCCACAAGCTACCAATAGGTTAGAAATATGGTATTTGTAGACTGCCAGTGTTGAGCCTTTGAGATCAATAGGACAGTAGCATGTATGTGGTCAGTAAATTGTCTCCTATAGATATAAGTACATTTAATTCAAGCTACAGAAAGTGATATCCAATCATGTGATTGCTTAGTACTCTCCATTGCCACTGCTTTGCATTGTTATTTCTTTGATTTTACATTTGACTGCTTGGTACGCTCAGCTATCTAAAGGCTTTACCTTAACCATCTCAGAGTGCAAACCATGGAGAAAGCTTTCTTGGTTGAGACTCACAATGCTGGAATTATCTTGGGCTGCATCCGCACTGTGGAAATAATGCAGTTTGATAACACTTTAACCACCATGGCTCAATGTTATGGAACTGAGGGAACTGCCGTTTGTTGTGGCACCAGAGTTCTCTGTCAGAGACTAAATATCTCACAAAATTACAAATCCCAGAATTCCCTAGCACTGAGCCATGGTAGTTTACACGGTGTCAAACTGCATTATTTCTACTATGTAGATGAGGCCCTAGTTAGCCCCAGCTAAAGTAGATCAATTATTGAATGGTGGGTCAACACATATGTAAATCCCATTTTTTAAGTTAGTCTCATCTAGTTAGGACTAACAACAGCATTTAGGCTTACCAGTATATGTTTTCTTCAGAGTGTCTCACCTCATTCCAAGAAAAAAGCAAATACATTTTTCTAGGCTTTATCACCTGAAGGTGATTTTGTTCATAGATTTTTACTACTTCCTGCTGCTATTATCTTGGCCTTTAGTCTATTTTTAAATTTTGTAAACTGCTCCAATATATTGTCTATTTCTCTCACCTTTTAGAACAGAAATAATTTAATGGAAAAACAACCACATTAAAAAAACTTTATAAATAAAAATATATGAACCTCTTTATATAAAAATATATAAAGCAAAAGAGCTATACAGACATATCATGTTGGTCTTTTGCAGCAGGCCTTCATAAGGAAAGTCAAAAAGGTCAAAACATTTCAGAATGCATGAGGTTTACTCAAAATCACAATAATACAAACTCAGCTGAAATGTACACCAGGGGTCAGGAAAGATACAACTAAGTCCACAAAGTTAGTGACATGGTTAAGAGCAATGTCAGGGAACCTGTTAGAAGAAGAGACAATTTCCTTTAGCAACTGTAAGCCTTTTTCAAACAAGAAAAACAAATCAGAAAAGAGAAGAATAGGCAAAAAAAAAAAAGGATTTTTAAAAAAGTAGTTTGAGGAGCATATTGCTAATATAATTAAGAACAAAAACAAAAGCATTAAATATACTGGAAGGTAGGAAATGACAAGGGGAACATTGAGCCCATCTGATGACAAGCAAGTTAAAGGAATAGTAGAGGAGGGCTAAGAAGTATGTGTGTGTGTGTGTGTGTGTCTATGCCGCAGAAATTGTAGGACAGTGGCTGGACTCATATTTTTAGGAATTATTTCTGACATTCAGTCTGATAAACTGAAGGAGTCTGTGATCATAGAATCATAGAATCACAGAGTTGGAAGAGACCACAAGGGCCATCCAGTCCAACCCCCTGCCATGCAGGAACTCTCCATCAAAGCATCCCCAACAGATGGCCATCCAGGCTCTGCTTAAAAACCTCCAAGGAAGGAGACTCCACCACCCTCCGAGGGAGTGTGTTCCACTGTCGAACAGCCCTTACTGTCAGGAAGTTCTTCCTAATGTTGAGGTGGAATCTCTCTTCCTGGAGCTTGCATCCATTGTTCCAGGTCCTGTTCTCTGGAGCAGCAGAAAACAAGCTTGCTCCCTCCTCAATGTGACATCCCTTCAAGTATTTAAACAGGGCGATCATATCACCTCTTAACCTTCTCTTCTCTAGGCTAAACATTCCCAGCTCCCTAAGTCGTTCCTCGTAGGGCATGGTTTCCAGACCCTTCACCAATAAATAAAATCCCAGGCCATATTGAAAAACTGGAAAAGAAATTACCTGGTCCAGACACTTTGCATCTAAGGAGATTGCTACATGTGGCTTTTAAACCCCAATTACACCAGGAAAAAAGGTACTTTGGTGATATCCCATGACACCATCTACAACCCATAGCTCCTCCCAACCCATCCTTTTTCATTGATGGGAGGGGGGGCTGTCAATGACCTTGCAATTGTGCCAGTCCCCAGGTGCAAAACATCACTGCCAGGACAGCTGAATGGCTGGTAGTTATGTGATGTCAGAGTCCTCCCCCCCCCCCCCCCCGCCTCACCCTCTTGCAATTCCCAAGCAGGCTGATTCCTTGGTTATTGTTTTTCTATTTATTTTTTTTAAACTTAACTTGCTGTAATTCCCAGTAGCAGAACTCTGAAATTATATGAAAAAAAGTGGAAAATAAAGCCTTAGATTTGCATCCGGAGTGCCCACTCCCCACGGATATGAACAAAATTCAGGACCTCAAGTCCCAATGTCCGTAATGGCAGTGCGGTATGCACATATCTGCTAGCATAGTCACTAGCATGGTCACAAGCATGAACCACCATTGCAAACAACAGAGCTTGCCATCCACAGATGCTCAGATCCACGGATGGCAAGCCCACAGATGGCGAGGTCCCACTGTACTAATAAAAACTCAAAGAAAAGACCAGTTTACTACACAGATTTTTCCAGCAACAGTCTTCAAAAAGAAATGGAAAAAAAGCCCAGGGAATGAGGGGATGTGGAGGTGACAACAACCATCAGTATCCATCAAAATTAAGGACCTTTATTGCAAGAGCCCTGTACAATGAAAGAAATGGCCAATTTCTTATGAAGGCTTCAGTTCATCTGGAAAAGGAAGCTATGATTCCCTCCCTTTAAAATGACCTCCAGAAGTGGATCCCTATATATTGGTGGACTACAAGTACGTAAGTTTCTAACTACTGGCCATGCTGTGAGTAAATTCTGGGAGTAGAAGTCCAAAACATATTTAGGTTTGGGAAGATCTGGCTTTGAGAGTATTTAAAGGCAGTTTGAAGAATTGTAACAAATAATAGGGATAGCTCTTTCTACCCTTTTGATATGTCACAATTGATCAAGGGAGAACACCCCCCTCAAATTAAAACTGATTTCAGATGTACTCTTAATTTCAAAAATGTATAATTGACACAATTTTAATCTGGAAATGATATGTCCTAGATAGGAGAACAGTGTTTTAAGAACTTTTTTGCTTTTGTTATTATTTTCATTTTATCCCAATTGAGAAGTATATGAAGTGTGCCATTTAAAGTACAGCGAGACAGAAAATATATATTTTTTTACATGATACAAGAAAGGATATAGACTTTAGAATAGATTTTAGAAGATGGAAGACACTAGCTCTCTTTTTGAGGATAATCCATTTTTTTAAAAGCCCCTTTTAAGTTATCTGCAGATTCTCCATGAACAGGCACGAAACAGTGATATAAAACATGCTGTACAAGGAATTAATGAATATTTCATTATTATTCCAGTAAATGCTTTTAGAATTTATTTAAAAATTATGTAGAGATGCCTCTTTAAACACAAGAGAAATAAGATTGGCATTTTCATTACATACATATGAACCACATCACTATCAAATCAACATACATGTAGCATTAACCAGAGTTTTTTCAAAATGTGTATATGGATTATGGAAATAAGTAACTCAGCACAACCTAAAAATATTTTTAGCAGCCCTTGGGTCAATTGTGTCCCCCCAAACTCTCAAAATTAATATATTTTTTAAAACAAATATTTTTGCTATGAAATGACCCAAAAGGGGAGTTTGGGGGGCATTTCCCCAAGCTTTGGTGACCACAGTGCCAAAGAGAGGCCTTTTCTGAAATGGAATGTGAGAGTGACACCTGCCTCTCCTGGTCTTAAAAGTGTGAGAATGCTGTCCATCCCCTAGAACGGACATTTGGTGCAAAATAATAATAATAATAATAATAATAATAATAATAATATAACACTTATTTATATTTCCCGCTTCTCCCTACGGATTGAGGTGGGATTACATCAGAGGATAAAACAACAATACAAATCACATTACATTACAAAATCCAACATTCTTAAAATACAGTCAATGAACAACAGTAAAACTATCAATCACTAAAATAACCAATTGTCATCTGTTCCCATGCCATCGTAATTATGAGTGGTAATAAGTTTGTTTCTCGGGTCGCTTACAAAAGGTCAGATAGATAGGCCTGCCGGAAGACATCCATCTTTAAAGCCTTCTTAAAGGTTTTTAAGGTAGTGATAAGACAGATCTCTTCCGGTAGGTTGTTCCATAATTTAGGGGCCAAGGCCGTGAAGGCTTTTTGGGAAGTTGTTATTAACCTGGTGTTCGTGTACTCTAATAAATACTTCCCTGATGCTCTGAAAGCGCAGGGCAGATAGTGTAGGGAGAGGCGTTTCCTTAAGTAACTCAGGCCCAAACCATGTAGGGCTTTAAAAGTGATAGCCAATACTTTGTATTGTGCCCAGAAACTGATCAGCAGCCAATGAAGAGATTTTAAAATTGGGGTAATATGGTCTGATCTAGATGTTCCTGTGATCAATCTGGCTGCTGATTTTGGATCAACTGAAGTTTCCAGACTTGGTACAAAGGTAGCCCATGTAGGGCGCATTACAGAAATCTAACCGAGAGGTTACCAGTGCATGAACCACTGCTTCAAGGTCCCCCTGGGCCAGGTAGGGGCACAGTTGACATATCAACTGAAGTTGTTCCATGCACTCCTGGCTATCACCTCCACCTGAGATGACAACTGTAGAGATGAATCCAGGAGCACTTCCAAACTGTGAACTTTGTCCTTTAGGGGAAGTGTGACCCGTCCAGGACTGGTTGACAAATCTCCATCCCTGGGCCAGGAGTGCCTATTGCTAGCACCTCCATTTTCTCTGGATTCAACATGAGTTTGTTTCCCTTCATCCAGCCCATTATTGACTCAAGACAGGCATTCAGAAGAGAGATGCCATCCTTGGTCACTGCAGCAATCGAAAACATAGAGAAATGAATTTGGGCGCCATCAGCATACTGATAACACCGTGCCCCATGTCTTCGGGTGATCTCTACCAGCAGCTTCATTTAAATGTTAAACAGCATCGGGGACAGAATGGAGCTTTGAGGGACGCCAGATGTCACCTCTCTTTTATGAGAGCAGCTGTCCCCCAGAATCACCATCTGGAATCTGCCTGAGAGGTAGGAGTGGAACCACTGGAGCACAGTGCCCCCAATAACTAATTCCCTCAGGCATTCCAGAAGGATACCATGGTCAATGGTATCGAATGCCGCTGAGATATATATATGGGAGCTAATGCTTCTCCTTAACCTTCTGCTGCTGTTGCCCACCTAATTCCAGAATCTTTATGCCCACCAAGTGACAGGTAAGTATTATATTAATCAGGAGTTTAAACTCTGCTAATCAGTCATCGTTCTGCTGATTCATGGGTTGTTAGAAGAATGGATTTGATAACAAAGGCCTGAGTCATCGATGCTCATATGCCCAAATTGCTATTTCCAGTACTCAATAGCCAGAGCTAGCAGCTGTGCGCAGGCCATCTTTTTCTATACCAAAAATAGTAGCTATTCAGGAAGATGTGTCAGGTATGTAGACAGTCTGAGGGGAGAAAATTACTGCCTATCATTTATGGTTTAATTGGAAGGAAAGAAATCCCAAAGTGTACAATAATCTGACAATACAGAAGATTCTTTTGCCTGAACATTCAGAGGATTATTCTGCTTATTGTTGATGCTTTTTATGATGCTTATTGTACTTTTTATGATGCTGGAAGCAGACAGAGACCTGTGAAGTTATTGTGCTGTTTTCCCCCTACATTTTGGCATGTTTATTTATGTGGTTGCTGGAATAAATTGGAAGAGCTCATTTGGAAAAATAGAAAGACTGTCTCTAAAGATACACAGTGCTGAGAAAATGGACACGGTACACTGAACCTGTGTATGACATATGAGGTATGTAACCACAAAGGTGACTGACAGGCAGATCCTTAGGACTAGAATCCATAATGTGACAGAGAAAGGGCAGGAAATGCCCTCCCCAGATCAAACGATCACAATTCTTCCCAGAACTTGCAGCTTTACTTACCTATGAGGTTGCCACAGCGCGCATTTTCTTGTCCCTTCTGCCAGCAGCAAATGATGTGAAGCAGGGACAGTGAGACATCTGCAAGTGAAACTATACATTATGGGAAGAGATGGGAAAATGCAACACAGAATGTCATTTTCAGCATCTGCAGGTGTGAATGATTTGCAGTTTAGTGTGCAATATGTATTTCCATCAATCCCTTTTCACACAATCAGACCACAATGTTTATGATTCAGTACATAGCTTCTCAACATGTAGCCCTTATATCTCCTTGGCATTCATAATTGTGTGGTCCCCTTTAAAACAGGCAGGTGCCTCATGCTCTCCCTTATGAGAAATACTGTACGTGTAGACTATATATGTAATGTTTCCCATAAAAATATGTCATTTTTTTTAAAAAAAAGAAACTGTTCTACCAAATGAAGAAAAATGTCAGCCAATATTATTGATATTTGTCGTCAGCTGTTGAGGCCACAGAATAAATTTGTGTTTGGTGCCTTAAGAGTAGTGACTTTAGATTAGCACTAGTTAAAACCTAATGTTATGGAAAGGTGCCATTAGAAAATGTAGTTTTTGAACCGTACAGTACATTATTTCCAGTATTAACTTTGCTTTGCATAGGTGCAGGCATGCCTCTTATTTATTATGTTCGTATACCAGCCAAAAGCCAAAGCTCACTGAAGCACCCTATGATAACTGGCTTGCTTTATTACAATTTGGTTATAACTCCCATATTTTTTAAGTTAAAGAATGATAAACAAAAATGAATTAGTGCCTGGTGATTTATATCCTACCATTAAATACAACAGCTATGAGCTACTGCTGTTCTAGAAATCTCTGAGATCTGACAGCTGAATTCAATCCTGCAGGCAACATTCCAAACAAAATAGAGACATTATTTGCTACTTAAGGCTTTGTCAATTAGAGTTCTGATACTCAGTTGTCCACTGTCTGAGGGTGGGGTGGGATGGGGACACAGTGTGATTAAAAAGTTTATTATCATAGACAGGAAGCGTTAACTGGATCAACAAAATAAGCATACTTTGAAAAGTCTCATTTAATATTTAGATTTCTATAACAGACACTGAAGATGGGTATTACTTCTAGACTGTAAGCCTGAGGGCAGGGATCCGTCTAATTTAAGATTGTATGTACAGCACTGTGTAAATTTACAGGGCTATATAAATAAAGGATAATAATAATAATAATAATAATAATAATAATAATACAAAACAAAGGAGAATGGGGAAATTAACTAGGATGTAAAAGATATAGAATATTAATCTCAAAGAAAAACACATTCACAGATTATAATTATTTTTGTAAGTCAAGTGTACATCTTTCAAAACCAAAGAGCCAGCCAATGGATCTGAAGAAAATACCATATATGCTCAACTATAAATCGACCTCATGTATTAGTCGAGGGCAGGTTTTGGGACCAAAATTATGGATTTTGATGTGACCCGAATGTAAAACATAGGGGTATGTAACAAAGGATGTAAAGGATGATGCAAAGGAAAAGTATGCCAAAGAACTTAGAAAATTCTGTCAGGTATAACTGTTTGTGCTGATCCTAAAGGCTGGATGGATGAGAGAGCAGAGGGGATCCATGCTTCGTTTTGGTGCTCCCAGGATAGACTAAGCTCTCACCTTTTACCACTCTGATTCAGAGAAAGGGGATGGCTCCTATATAGGAGTTAAAGTATGGCATGTATACTGACCTGTGGATAAGCTGACCCAGGTTTTTTTGGGACAATTTTTTGACTAAAATGTCTAGCCCTATACATAGGTATATACAGTAGTATTTCATCTTACTGCCAGATGCATTGGGCAATTCAATAGCAGTTCATTGAAGGAATCCACATGGCAATATCTCCCCCCACCAACATTGATGCCCCTTAAGGAAGCAAGGATCATTCATAACCAAAAGCTTTCTTTGAGGAAAGAATGAAAATCATACAGAAAAACTGGTTTCTGTTGTGGTCAGCTTGCCTTCCTCCCACAAAAACATTTTGAATCACAAAACGCTTTTTATTTTTATTTCATTTTTATTTTTATAAAGCCTCTCCGAACTGAATTGTATAGATAGGACCATTACATGTTTAGGATCAGAGTGGCATACCTGACAGGATTTCAACCTATTATGATAGCTTCTGGTATTATCTGTAAAGCTAGGACAAATTACCAGTTCTACCGCTGCATCATTTCCTTGCCTCTGAAGAGGTAAATCTGACGTACGAGGGAAATGCTGTCTAGTCATTACATATCAGTCATGGCATTATTGTATCATAATCCAAAACTACCAAGTGCAGAAAAACACACAAACTATATTCTGACCTAATGGGATTTCTTTCTATGAGCAGGGTTGCTTAACAACATATGTTTACGATTTGTGTCATACAAGAAAATTAGAGGTTTCCAGGTTCTGCTGATAAAAACTAAATGAAACCACAGTTACAGTCCAGCTCGCTTATTTATCTGCTACTGTACAATGGGAATGGAATTTAGGGCTGCAGTCCTAAACAGACTAACCCAGGCATACTTCCTGATGAAAACAGAAGGACTTAACTTCTGATTGTACAGGATTGCATTGTAAGAAAGAAAAATTAAGATATAATAGGTGTACTAAATTTGCCCAGCTGAAATGGGCAAATATATAGAAGACTTTTTAAAGGGCATAAATGCCCTCTTGTAATCAGCATTTTTGAACCATGTGGTATTAGCTAGTGGGTAAATGACCCGATGGAAACATCACCTCACTCAGTAAAGAGAAGTAAAGCTAAAGTAGTTCAGAGGCATAATGAAAACATTAAAATAACTGTCCCCAAATATTTTTATGCAAACAGTCTATTTCCCAGCATTTTCATTTCTTGTTGCACAGTTTTCCATTCAGCATTTTAGGTATTTTGTTATAGTATTAAACTACGTGTTATTTTAGCAGAAAGTCACATCTTTTAAAACTGAAACAGGAAAAAGAAACTGAGTTGTATACTTTAATACCTGGTATTAATTATAGCTATACAGTATAGTTATGTTAGGATATGTGCATGTACACTCTCCCCATGTTGACAGCCAATGTGTCTTCAAGTTATGCTGCCAATCAAAACTATTTGATGGTTACATGCATGCTATTCTCTCTTTATGTCATCATGTCAAAACACAACACGAATCAAACTTCTCTTATGTTTTAGGTAACTGCTCAGTTAAAATTTACATCCTTGATCCACACTCTAAGAGAAAAAAAAAGCAGCCATTGAAATATAATGAAAGATGAAGATGAATACTGTACACAACAGAAAATGTAAACCTCTGACTGAGAGAAGACATACATTTTGTAGCTGAGCCAAAAATTAACATATGATTTATTTCACTTACCATTAGTATCCATTTCTCCTTTCTTCACAAAGCCAGAGGGAGGGAAAAACAGCTAATGCTGCTCTTCTTTCTCTCTCTCTGTTTTTCTGTCCCTCACAATGCACTCTGCTTGTCTCTGATTATTAGACCTTGCTGGCAGTGAGTGCATGCACTGACTACAGCAGGCATCGCCAGGGAAATTTATATCTCTAAGGATGACAAACAGCCATTAGCTCCATTATCAGCAAACTATACAAGCCTATCAAAGAGATACTTGAATTCCCTCAAGGTATTTACTTTGGAGAGGGGAGGAGAACAGAACTCAGTACAATCACATAAAACTTAGTGCCTAAATGTGGTGGTACCAACTGTCCAATTTTGAGCGGGAGAACTTTCTTAAAATAGTGTATTTTGAATTTCAGGAGATAAAGGTTTAAAAAGCAAAAATAGACGTGGAAAGATCACAGCTGCAATGAGAGATGCATAAATGGTTATGCCTTTGGTTACAAACCAGTGTGCTAACTAAAATTCTTAAAGATTAAAGGGTTCACTAGTCAAAGATTCATTAAGTCAAAAGAGCAAAAAAAGTCTCAGGACAGGTACTGTCACAGGTATGTGCATGTGCACATACTTGGAATTAATTCTTCAGCAAGTAATTTTAGCAATTTTTCTTCCCAATGCAAGAAAGTCTTCAAAAACTGAATAGGGCTATTTTCTGTGCAGAGAAAGCTGTTTTCTCTACAAATTTTGGGAATCCTGGGGAAATTAACAATTAAGACCATATTTTAGTTTATTTTGCTCCCCAATCTCAGAAGTAACTACACGAATCAAAAACCCACTCATTAATACCTGCAACATTGGTCCTGTCGCTCATATTCTGAAATAGGAATTCCTGTCTCTGTAGCAGGAATAATTTAATTTAATTTAATTCCTATTATGTATCTTCTGGGTTTGCCATTGTCCAGGCCATTTTTATTTTGAATTGCAAATTTGGCAGTTATGCAGAAGGCAAAACCAACTAGTTTTCTCCTTCATTCCAAAACAGCAGTAGGAAAAGCTAAGCCAGTTTTTCCAATTTAAGTATTTTGCTGCTCAAAAGTTAAAGTGAGGAACCATGTTTACTGATTTGTCAGTTTTAGGTATGTTGGACTATAATGAAGCAGCTACTGATGCAATTATAGCTTCTAATACTGTCCTATAAGGATGAGAATGGAAATGGTCTTAAAATAGATGTTGAGCCTACTGCCAAATATCAGGAAATCAATATGTATAAGAGGTCTGGCCTGGTCATCCGGCCTCAAGAGAGTGCAAAGTAACATCTCATATTAGTTATATTTGCTATATTATCTAAATAACATTTAAAATGCCCTCTGTTATTCTGATGTTTTTGCCTTTGTGTGTGCCTTTTTATAATTTCTGACTTATGATGACCCTAAGGCAATTCTATCACAGGGGTTTCTTGACAGGATTTGTTCAGAGTGGGTTCACCATTTCCTTCCTCTGCGTGAGAAAGTGTGACTTGCCCAAGGTTTCCAAGATCAAGTGGCAATTGCAAACCTGGTCTCCTGATCCTAGTCTAACATTCAAATGACTACGCCAGGTGATTCTGAAGTTTAATAACTAGCATATAATATCACATTGACCCAAGCAACCAACTCTACCAGCAGATTGTTGCTCTCAAGACACTCAAGAGAAGCAGCATGGTGTAGTAGTTTGAATGTTGGACTAGGACTCTGGAGATCAGGGTTCAAATTCCTTCTCAGCCATGGAAACCACTGGATGACCTTGGGCAAGTCACACTCTCTTGGCCTCAGAGAAAGGCAAAGGAAAACCCCTTCTGAAAAACGATTGCCAAGAAAACCACATGATTGGTTCATCTTAGGGTTGCCATAAGTCAAAGATGACTTAAAAACACACAACAACAAAAACACTCACAAATCATCCCTTAATAGATGGTATAATATGGTGACAGCATGGTTAATGCTAGTCCTCTAAGATCTGGTGTAGATCAAGGAAAGGCTCCTTGCAAAGTGTAAAATTATTTGCAAGTTTATTAGCTGAACCTGACAGATATCTCTGAGACCATAGGGCATGATAGATTTAATTGAACTTTAAAAAACACAACTTTATACCAACTTTTAAAAAGATTTATATATGGTATTTCCATCTTTCAGCACTACCCGTATATCCATCATGATTTACAAAAGCAAAGTAAGATACAAAAATTAGAAACTTGTGCCTTAAAATACGGCATGTAGGTTTTTTAAAAAAAATTAGATGTGTGTTTTATTTAAATTTTGTATGGCATTTGAATAATTTTATAGTGATTAATGTGGAAATTTTTAATTATTTTTAAATTTTAATTGTAAACATTTTTAATTTGTTATTTCTGGAAGACACCTTGGGTAATACTCTGGGAGAAAGGAGGTATATAAATGAAGTAAATAAGTCATGCAAACAAATACAAATAAATAGCATTATGAACCCCCTTTTAGCATCTATTTGTTGATACAGTATGTACTAAGTGAAGACATATGTTATATCTCCACTAGCTTTCTTGACAATTCTTTCATCATTAGTTAATGTAAGACTAAAGAATTTGAAAGCTCTAGAATAGTGAGACACAACCTCCTTCCCCCTTGGGTCACTGAAAAAAAGACTTATTCATTTTTAAAATGGCACAGTTTAATTGGTTTTGTTATTATTGTAAACAAATTGAACTAGCTACATGTGAAACCTGGTTAGGCCCATTCACTGGTAAGAAGACATCTTTCTCTACTTGTCATATGTAACATCCAGTTTACCCAGGGACTGCCCTTGTGAATCCACTGCCATTCCACTTTCTCAGTTGTTTTTAAAATGTCCTGGCTCTTCTCTCCTGGTCCCACTTTCCCCTTCATTTTCAACTGATTTCATTTGGTAAAAACTGAGCTCAAAGTGCAAAAGATGTTTGCACTCATTCAACTCAACATGAGGGAAGGGGGTGGAGAGGTGGACTCATGCCCTTCGTCTTAAGCTCAGGCAAAAGAAAATTATTATAGCCTCTGCTAGCTTTGGAACAGAACATCCTGTGCTGTATGACTCAAAATTGCTTCTCAAGATTAGCAACAGGAGTCAATACACCTTTAAAAAAGGCAGGGGAAGGGCAAAAATCTGCCAGTTGAGAGGGGCTTTCCTTGAGGAGATCCCCTTGAATTACAGCATCTCACCGAAGTATGCACTAAGTGTTCTCTCACTCCCTTTCTCACAGACATATAGACTCTCTACTTCTAATTTTCCTAAGAAAGGAACAATGTTGTGAAGAAACATTCCTGATTTTATTTTTTTATCCTCCATTCAGTTTTAATTTTTTGATTATGTTTGAGATCTGCTAAAGCTTCTAACGACTTCTAGACTTATTTTTACTGATTTTCCCCCACTCCTTTTTGATTTACTAATCCTCTTCTGTTTCCCAGGGCTGAAGGTTAACCCTACAGGCCACAGGAAAGAAGCTGTAACTTGCAGAGGATGATTTTACTGTCTATTTACTTTGAGGTAATTTTCTTCTTCTTCTTCTGCAGAGCAATATTAACAATCCAATCATACACATATCTACTCAGAAGTAAGTCCCACTTCTAAGTAAATGTGTTCAGGAATGTACTACAAGAGATTCTAAAAGGCCATTGGAATGCATGTATTTCTTCATGGCAATGATCCCCCCAACTATATATATATATATATATATATATATATATAAATAGAATCATAGAGTTGGAAGAGACCACAAGGGCCATCCAGTCCAATACCTTTCATTTATCCCTGCAAACCTCCATCCCATTTTTATTCTATGAAAAATCCAAAGAAGTAGGTTAGGCTGAGAATCTATGATTTGCTCAAGATGATCACACAAGTGTTTTGAGACTAAGCTGAGATTTTTGCCTGATCTGTAATAATATGCATTGGGAAGAAGGGTAGATACAGTATAAACACAAACTTCATACAGTGACTCTAAAAGAAACCTGCAGTTTTTAGCAGCTTTGATAACAGCATTTTGGTCTTAGAGTAACATTTTATACGTTTATTATTAACCATGCTACATGTACATATGCCAGCACATAATGTGTTGCTTTAACTGGTTTGTTTATACGTTTCATGGGGGGGGGGGGCTTTTCTAAATTCAGGACATACATTTTAGGGTTTCTTTGCTTAAAATTGTAGTTTTGTGAATTATTACGTGTTAATAATGTTTGCCTTCTTTTGGCTGACCACATACTGACATTGCTCAGCCACTTATGTCCTATTTTCATTTGTGAAATGCTGGAGTGTATGGTCTTATTTGGATTATAGGAAAATAGCCACTACTTTTTAAAAAAAAGCCTTTTTGAATGAGTGAAGGGACCAGAAGCACAGATCAGAACTAGGAGAGTATGCCAAGAAATAAGCAAGGGTTGTGATCTCTTTCAGGTTCTTTTTAGCTCTTTTACTTTCACAGAATTGAAATTTCCAGCCCCATTATACTTTGATACCTCTGATAAGAAACTTCCTGCAAAATGCCAGAGATTTTCTTAGGGCTCAGTACTATGCACATAGATCCAGAGAACCTACATTATAGAAAACAGACAAAGGAAGTATAATACAAACCTTAAAGCACAATCCAATATATCTTGGAATTAAATCAAGCATTGTTCAGTTGAATTTGTTTTATTGTTGTGCGCCTCCAAGACATTTTTGACTTATGGTGACCCTAAGGTGACCCTATCATGGCGTTTTCTTGGCAAGATTCTTCAGAGGGAGTTTGCCATGGCCATCCTCTGAGGCTGAGAGAGTATGACTTGCCCAAGGTCACCCAGTGAGTTTACATGGCTGAGCTGGGATTCAAATGCTGGCCTCCAGAGTCCCAGTCCAACACTCAAACCACTATGCTATGTGAACTTACTCCCATGTAAATGCATAGCATGGGACTTCACACACATACATATGCACACACACACAGAGAGACAACATATTGCCATATCTGCCCAGAAATATAAAAAGAAAGAGCAAGAAAAATTAAGGGGTTAAACAAAGGGAAATGAAATAAGCTGAAGGATGCCAATTGAATCTCTTGTTTTTCAAAACATATAAGAGCTTCCAAACACTCACTCAGGCAATACACAAGCTAGGGAACTAGATGAGCAGAAATAAGATGAGCATGATTTCAATATAGATTGTGCCTTGATGTGTCTGTGACAACTGATGATGAAAAAGCCTGCCAGATGAATTCTGTAACTCCAGTCTAATGCTTTCAAAACAGGTAATATCAATATTAGTGCCACCGGCTTCAGAGGAAGTACGGTATACAGAAAGAAGGAGCAAATAGTGCTACAATTGTAATCTCTATTTGTTTCTAAGAGTCAAAAATGAAATCTGTTTCCATAATTTTGAAGAAGTGTAGTTCATTTTCAATGAAGTGTACACAGTCCCTTGAATGTTTTATACACTGTCAGTGATAGTGACAGATAGTGAAAAAAGGTTTTAAGCTAACTAGTACTAAAAACAGAACCTGCAAGCTGTCTGTAGTGGGACTAGAACCATGTACCTATTCTGTATGTTGAGTATGAACTTGACTTCAAGAAGATAATTCAAAAATTTGCAGCGTAAAGGGATTTGCTTTCCATAAAAAGAAGAGCTCTGCTTAATATATTTAGTTAACTTTTTAATTAAAATATTTATTTGTTGTTGTTAAGTGCCCTCAAGTAATGGAGACCCTGTGGATGAGACATCTCCAAGCACCCCTATCCTCGGCTGCTCTGCTTAAGTCTATATCTAAGGATTTCAGGCTGATGTACAGCAATTATCAATACTCTTAAAAACAGTGAAGAATAAACTCTGACAAATTACAACAGAGCAGTTAAAACCAGGTAAGACAGTTTAAGACCATTTAAAACCTTGCAAATGCAAAGTCTCAATTAAATCAACTGGTTCCAAAGCATAAAAACAAACATGTTTTACTGGAAACCAGAATGACACTATTGTTGACACACCTCTCTGTATTCTATGGGATCAATTACTATGTAAAGGAACACTGAAAACACAATCACAACTGAGGTCCGCAACAATTTTTAACTATACAGCAAATGGTATACAAAATTAAACAGACATCAACTGTTCTAAAGTTCCATGCATTCAAAGAGGTGCCAAAGAGGTCCTGACTGCAGGACTTTTCCATATAAGCTGCTTACTAGTATTGCAACCTTGGATGCAATCCTTGCAGCCCTAAATAAACATTTACAAAAAAAAAAGTACAAATGCATAACAAAAATTATCTTTTGTCCCCTCCTAACACATAATCAAAATGTTGCTACCTTATTCAAGATGAAAAAGGGCCTAATCTTTATCTCTAGCAACTGCTGATCATCTCCTCTCCAACTTTTCATCTCTTTCTGCACTCAGCTCAAGTGCAGCTCCTCCCTTCAGACAAAACCAATAATTCACAGGGGTTATACTGGCAGAACTGGTATGGGGAAGATATTCCACAACTGGGATGTCACAGTAAAGAAGCCCCTCTCTTCCTTCTTTTCACATTATGGAAGTTTTTTTTCTTCTGATTTTAGGGGAACCTTATCTACCATATATCATCCAATATAGGTAGTGTTTTTAAGGAATTGGAGAGACTGTCATAGAAAGAAGCAGTTAGAGATACCACCATCTGCTAGTTCATTGTCTATATCTAAATCTGACAGTAAGGGCTGTTCGACAGTGGAACACACTCCCTCGGAGCATAGTGGAGTCTCCTTCCTTGGAGGTCTTTAAGCAGAGGCTGGATGGCCATCTGTCAGGGATGCTTTGATTTGGAGGTCCTGCATGGCAGGGGGTTGGACTAGATGGCCCTTGTGGTCTCTTCCCACCCTATGATTCTATGATCTATGATCTATGATCTATGTATACTACTAAATTTGTAAACACATTGGTCTATTAGCATTATAAGCTATACATCAACAGGACTGTCCTTTATTGGAAGACAGGAACAAATACAAGTTATAAAATAGCAAGCTATATCATTGGCTTTTGTTTACATTTTTTTTTTGAAACAGCAAGAAAATGGAGTGTTGAGGAGAAACACCATTTCAGAAATGTGCAAACTGTAAAATCAGAATTAGGGCAGAATTCTCTTATTTATGATTCTTGAGTGTACATAAGATTTATTTTTTCTTGAATGGGTTTAACTGGTTTTTAACCATGTTTTTTTTTCTTTCCCCTCCCACCCCCTACCTCTTAGATCCCAAGTTTAGAACACTGTGCATAGGAGACTCAGGCTGACAATATGTGTGCGAACATATGCTTCTGAAAAGGCTGGACAAGCAGGCACATGAAAGTACAGATCAGAGAGGTTACAACTGACGTTACTAAGGGCTTCAACTTTAATGAAGCCCACAATACAGAACAGGTGAGACCAGGGAAAAAAGGCTAATTTGCTACATGAAAAAGTGTTGACAATGCAATAGCTGGCACCGAGGCCTCTGATTCATAGCTGCATGCCATTGTTCTCTCATACCATTAGTGGGTAACATACAGTTAGGCAGAGCTATGCAAGTACTTTTGCTTCAGTTACATATTTCAAAATTGTGATTAACTCAACAGCAAGCTGCAATTCAGGTACTATTACTGCTTGGAACCTTTGGCAGTGATGCAAAACACAGCACAGCCATATACATTATGGAAGAGTTCAAAGCAGTTTCCCACCTCCCTAGAAGTTACAAAAGCATCCAGCTTATTATGTGTTTCTCTTTCACCTGCTTGGCTGCCCATGCACAGTGTGTCACAGGAGGACTGTTCCTGCCCGGGAACACAAGTCAATGCTGTGTGGATGACATATTCCTAGGGTAGTAATCAAGCTTTCTTTTAAATCCACTGTATTTCTTCTCTTTCTTCTTCACAATAGCATCACATTAGCACTTGCACTTTTAAGTACTTATTTGGTGTGCAATTGAAGATGCTGTAATTAGCACTATAACACTCCAGTTTATATTAAGGCACCGGAGGAGGTGGGGGAAAGCAGTACAACTCCTTTCATTTATACCCAAGATAATGATGGTTTTCAGCAGGAGCACGTATCTTTAAGGAGCTAAATTAGACATCCTAGGAGGGAAGAGCGCCTCATGATGCCAAGAAAGCTAAGTAAAACTGTTGAAAAATTATTTAAAGCATTTAAAAACACACACACACACACACATTAAGAGAATTGTTTGGCATATACTGTAATCCCAGTGAAAAGTTGAATAATGAATCCAAATATAGCAAAGCAATGTTGTATATTTTTAATGGATTTATTATACTTCATTTTCCCATGTGGAGAGCATGAAGGTGTCACAATAATTGGGGAAATGAAACATAAAGAAATATAATGGTAAAACCTTAGTGATTGCCATAAAATCTGAGTTATATTCCTTCCTTCTGTGTACTGCTGATATTTTTTAATCCAGTAAGAAGAACCAGAAGAAAGCAATTAACTATGAAGCCCTTTAAGCTTTTCATAATTTTTTCAGGCTTTCACAAAAATCTAAAACAAAGGGTGTTTCAGAATTATTGACAAATATTGTCTTCATTTTTCAGATGTGGAATAAGAAAATAGGTCAGCCCAAATACCTCAGTATGGAATGGCAAGATTCCAACAGATTCTTTTTTTCTTTCCTTCACTTACTCTCCACCAGTTTGTTGTGCTAGTTAATAATGCACCAGGTGCAAATTCTGTGGGACTGTGGGAGATGTAGTTTCCACCAATAGCAGCAGCCCTCAGATAGACACGTTTTGGGCACTGCAAGGTCTCTTTAAGATGGGTTGGAGATCTTCCACCCGCCAAGTCCTGAGGCTGATTTGGCGAAATGATATACAGGCAAGCTATTCTGAGAAAAAGAATTCTCAGAACCTCTGAGATCATTTCAAACTTAACATGAGGCAAACGTAAGAGAACTTGTCCATTTCTAGCAAAAGCCATGCCTATGGTGATTTCTCATTTCACTGCAAACTTAGAATCAAGTTTTATACTAAAATGAATTACAACCTAATTAGGTAGATTAGGTCAATTCTCCATTGCCTACATGAATTCTATAACAACTTTCCTTTAAAATCCCAAGCAACACAACTTCGTATGATGTTTTCTTCATTCACCTCTCCAGAATGACAGGAAGTATGAAGAAAACTGTCCAGATATAGCCAATGAACGTTCTGATAATGCTTTCTAGGAGGGAAGGAAGAAGCATAACATAACGTACTATTGTTGTTATCTTCAGCTATATTTAATAAGGAATTTCTGGTATAAATAATATTTTAAAAGTATAGCTGAACAGGTTATCAGAAATTTCTAATTCTAACAACACCAATGATTGTGGAAATGTTTATAACATTCATTATGCTGCAGTGTTTAGGTGTTTAGATACTAGCACTTAATTATACAGCTATCTGTGACTCAGGAAGAAGAGGTGTTGCTCAACTGGAAGAGTGCGTGACTTGAAGAGGCCAGAAGATCTCCAGTAGCTGACCCTCCCCCCCTTTTAGGGCAATGCAGTTATTGCAACTTGAATGCTAAAGGAGGGGTGACTGGGAGGTGACAGTAGAACTCTCTTTCCTAAATTGACTTTTTTTGTGCTATTGGGCTTGTATCCACAATTTGGTGGTGGACATGGTGGACTGATATATTCCATCTTCTCTATGGACTGTGCTCTCTTTACTCCTACCTCTCTAATTGCCACAGTACCATCCAGGTTAGAAATAAGGTTTTCAAAAGCTCATGTAGTGATTCTCAAGATGGTGAGAAAAAGGATAAAAGAATGGATATGATTTTTCACATTAATTCCAACAGGTGTTTTACTGTAGTAATGTAATGCATATGTAAGTGGAAACTGAGAATTAATGTAAGTGCAATAAATAACCTTGTTTCAAAGTACTCTGTATTATTGTCTTCTCTGTTTTGTTATTGGGTTATTAAATTTTATTAATTTCTGTCTTTCTTTCTGCCTTTATTCTTTGAGATATTATTATTGTCTGTTTTCTTACTGGTTGCTTTTACAAAACAAAACAATAATTCAGATAAGAAGATAGAGCAATAAAGTTTAAAAGACTCAAGTGGTGCAATTATACCAGCATCTATAGTTTGTGAATCACCCATTTTATAGCACAAGGTCTTATTTAAAGGCCACTATCTGATCTCATAGATAAGGATGCTGGAAATCTTGATTTGGTTTCTAAGTAGCCATTTACTTACTGAAGTTAAATCAGCTTGAACCAAATTTATACTTCAGCCCACACATTCAGGCAATAGGTCTTTACTGGCTTAAAAACAATTCCAGCATACAGCAGCATAACAAAATAATAATAATAATAAAAACCTCCACCACAATCAGAGAAAAATCATCAAGGTCTTTTGTACTAAAACCTTTTCCTCCCCCATTAATATGCTAACATTAATCAGCTTAACTTATATGTGAGGAAAAATACATTCTGTACTGCCACGAGTGGGAATCATGTGGCCTTGCAGATGTTGTTTGATGTCAAGTCGCAGCATCCCTAGCCATCAGAGCCAGTGGTGAGGATTGTCATGCACTGTAGTCTGACAGGATTATTGCCATTTAATAATAATTTTTTTTATTTATATACCACCTTTCCAAAAAGGTAAAAGCGGTTTACAAAGTTACATAAAAACACATAAAATACATATTATTAAGAGTTCCAGAGGCCAGATTATCAACTACCATGAAGAGGGCGTTTTCCACCTCGGCCCCGAGCCTCTGGAACTCGCTGCCCATCGAGCTCCGCTCGGCTGCCTCTCTCACTCAGTTTAAAAAGGAGCTAAAAACATATTTATTCGGGCAGGCTTACCCTTGATTTCTTTCTCCCCGCTGTTATCTCTCCCTCACTATGAGCCTTACACGGTTATCTCTCCCCCACTATTGCTGTACTGGTTCGATATTGATAATTTTATTGTCAGAATGTTTTAAATATGCTGTACGCCGCCCTGATCGTTGGAAGGGCGGTATATAAATTATTATTATTATTATTATTATTATTAGCAATTTACATAAGCAATTAAATAAAATACCTAAACAGTACGTAATGTATACAAACTAAAATTCCATCTCTCATCCCTTAACTAAAATACAACCATCATTAAACATTAAACACTAAGAATAAAAATAAAAAAATAAAATAAAAACCAGAGGTGCTTTCCTCTCTCTTGCCTCCTTACAGTCTCTTTTGTCTGCAGGGTTTTAAGTGCTGGTCCCTAGGAGCCTTCAGGCCTCAGCTTCTCTTTCCTCCTATCTGATTCCCTCCCTTTGATTCCCACATGTGCTTGCTGCTTATACAGTTTTTGTAAAATGCAAAGAATTGCATCTACCAGTTTTATTGAAGTAAGAACTGTGGTTTGAAAAGTTCCTTTTAATATAACTATTTATAATAACAACAACAACAACAACAACAACAACTTTATTTATATACCGCCCTTCCAAAGATCAGGGCGGTGTACATATATACGGATTAAAACATATACAGAAGTTAAATCAGAATAGTGATTTAACAATTTCGGCCCAAGAATAACAGTGTTCCGATCCAAGTCATGAAGAGGGAAGGGTAGCAACGGGGGGGGGGGGGGATAATCAGGGGTAGGCCTGGTTGAACAAATATGTTTTTAACCCCTTCTTAAACTGGGTAAGGGAGGCAGCCAGGCAGAGCTCCGTGGGCAACGAGTTCCAGAGGCTCGGGGCCGCGATAGAAAACGCCCTCTTTCTAGTGGTTGCCAATCTGGCCTCTGGAACTTTAAGCAGTTGCTGCCCAGAAGATCTAAGTGTGCGGGGCGGATTATGTGGGGAGAGATGGTCCTTCAGGTACTCTGGGCCCAAGCCATTTAGGGCTTTATAGGTAATAACCAGCAATTTGTACTGAGCCCAGAAGCAAATAGGCAGCCAATGGAGATCTTTTAATACCGGTGTTATATAGCAGGTCCTGGAGGCTCCAGTGACCAGCCGTGCTGCCATGTTCTGCACTAATTGTAGCTTCCGAGTGTGATACAAAGGCTGCCCCATGTAGAGCACATTGCAAAAATCCAATCGAGAGGTTACCAGAGCATGTACTACAGTTTCAAGGTCCCTCCGGTCCAGGTAGGGGCACAGCTGGCGTAACAGCCGAAGCTGAAAACAGGTGCTCCTGACCGTCGCATCCACCTGAGAAGTGAGACGGAGCGACAAATCAAGGAGCACTTCCAAGCTGCGTACAGTGTCCTTTACGGGAAGCGTGACCCCGTTCAGGACAGGTGGAACCACCTCCATCCCTGGGCCGGGGAAACCTATCACGAGTACTTCCGTTTTCTCTGGATTCAGGCTGAGTCTGTTTTCCCTCATCCAGTCCATTACCGATTCCAGACAGGCCACGAGAGGAGCGATGCCGTCCCTGGTCACTGCATCAGTCGGAGACATAGAGAAAACTATTTGGGTGTCATCAGCGTACTGATAACCCCGCGCCCCATGCCTCCGGATGATCTCTCCCAGCGGTTTCATGTAAATGTTGAAAAGCATGGGGGATAGAATAGCTCCTTGAGGGACCCCAGATTTAAGGGCCCTCTTATCAGAGCAAACGTCCCCCAGCTGCACCATCTGGAACCTCCCAGAGAGGTAGGACCGGAACCACTGGAACGTAGTGCCTCCGATTCCCACCTCTGCCAGGCGCTCCAGAAGGATATCATGGTCGATGGTATCGAAAGCCGCTGAGATGTCCAAGAGCACCAGCAGGGACACGCTACCCCTGTCGATGCCCAGACGGAGATCATCGACCAGGGCGACCATGGCAGTCTCAACCCCGTAGCCTGCCCGAAAACCGGTTTGAAATGGATCTAGATAATCCGTTTCATCCAAGATCAATTGAAGCTGGATCGCAACCGCCCTCTCGATCACCTTCCCCAAAAATGGCAATAGCGAAACTGGCCGATAGTTATTATGAATCAGGAGGTCGAGGGAGGGCTTTTTTAATATCGGTTTTACAGTGGCCAATTTAAGATTTTCAGGAAACCGCCCCTCCCTCAAGGATGTATTAATGATCCGGTGTAACAGTGATGTTACAGCCGGCCCCCCCTGTACCGCTAGCCACGAGGGACAGGGATCGAGGGAGCAAGTTGTTTTCCTAACACTTCTAAGGATCTTGTCCACATCCTTGGTACTGACAGACTCAAACTGATCCAGTACAACTGAGTCCACGGAAGCTCTGGATGCCTCTGCTCTGGGTTCTGCTTTAACACTGGCATCCAGATCTTCGTTTATCCGAGAGATTTTATCCGCGAAGAAGTTGTTAAATTGGTCACAGCAGGCCTTAGTAGGTTCAAGGATCTGGTTCAGGGTAGGAGGGAGCTGAGTTAGCTCTCTCACTACCCTGAACAACTCTGCTGGACGCGACTCCGCGGACGCGACACAAGCAGCATAGAACGAATTCTTAGCTGCTCGTATCGCCTCTCCGTAGTCCTCCAAGAGGTGTCTAGGAGAGCTTTGTCAGAGAAACGCTGATGTTTCCGCTAGGCGTGCTCTAGCCGTCGCAGAACCCGCTTCCTGGCCCGGAGATCTTCCGTGTACCAGGGCTTCTTTTTGGAAGCGGGCCTGAGAGGGCGCTTGGGAACGATACTGTGTATAGCCCTAGAGAGATCCGTATCCCAGATGTTAACCAGGGCATCAACAGTGTCGCCGTCACTTCCAACCATATATCCCTCTAGGGCTTCTTGGAACCTATCAGGTTCCATCAGCCTTCGAGGGTGGACCATTCTAATAGGTCCGCCACCCCCGGGGGGGATCTGGGATGATGCCTTAATGCTTGCCTCTACCAAGAAATGATCCGTCCACGACAGGGCCGAAATATTAGTAATTTCAGCCCACGGAGTTTCCATGTCCGTACAGAAGACCAAATCAAGTGTATTCCCCGCAAAGTGCGTTGGACCCGTCACAAGCTGAGACAGGCCCATGGCAGTCATGGTATCCATGAATTCCCGAGCCGCACCGGATGGAACTTCGTTGGCCGCAAGGGGGATGTTGAAGTCTCTCAGGACTAAAATAATAATAATAATAATAATACATTTTATTTATACCCCGCTCTTCAGCCAAAGCTATCAGAGCGGCTTACAATTTGTTAATTAGACAATTAACTCCCCTCAAGATGGTGGTTGAAGGGAGGGCTCTTCTTGCTTGCAGCAGGAGGTGGCCTGCCTTTCTCTCCCTTCAAGATGGTGGTTGAAGGGAGGGCTCTTCTTGCTTCCAGCAGGAGGTGGCCTGCCTTTCTCTCCCCTCAAGATGGTGGTTGAAGGGAGGGCTCTTCTTGCTTCCAGCAGGAGGTGGCCTGCCTTTCTCTCCCTTCAAGATGGTGGTTGAAGGGAGGGCTCTTCTTGCTTCCAGCAGGAGGTGGCCTGCCTTTCTCTCCCCTCAAGATGGTGGTTGAAGGGAGGGCTCTTCTTGCTTCCAGCAGGAGGTGGCCTGCCTTTCTCTCCCTTCAAGATGGTGGTTGAAGGGAGGGCTCTTCTTGCTTGCAGCAGGAGGTGGCCTGCCTTTCTCTCCCTTCAAGATGGTGGTTGAAGGGAGGGCTCTTCTTGCTTGCAGCAGGAGGTGGCCTGCCTTTCTCTCCCTTCAAGATGGTGGTTGAAGGGAGGGCTCTTCTTGCTTGCAGCAGGAGGTGGCCTGCCTTTCTCTCCCCTCAAGATGGTGGTTGAAGGGAGGGCTCTTCTTGCTTGCAGCAGGAGGTGGCCTGCCTTTCTCTCCCTTCAAGATGGTGGTTGAAGGGAGGGCTCTTCTTGCTTCCAGCAGGAGGTGGCCTGCCTTTCTCTCCCTTCAAGATGGTGGTTGAAGGGAGGGCTCTTCTGGGAGACTCCAGCACCAGCTCCGAGACCAACTGTGTCAGCTCGTTAAGGGAGTCCGTTAGCACACGGGGTGGCCGGTAGACCAACAGAATCCCTAGACTGTCACTAGCCTTCAGGGTCAGGTAAATACATTCGATATAGGTAGTCTGACGGACATGGTTCCTGGTTAGAGACAAGGTGTTTTTATGCACCAAGGCATATAGTAACTTTCCAAACCTCCATCTGTATTGTTTACCATTATAGTTAGAGATACCAAATGAGGATATCCAGAGTTTCCCTGGGACTACTTGAAGGGGCCAAGAAACATTGTTGTGTGTGCCCTTTTCGTGGAGGATACCTTAGCCCAAACTGGCAGGTGATTTCTTTCAGTGGATTTAAAGGGACAGACAAGATAAACCAGCAAGGCATCACAAAGTCTGATAGTATATGTCATTTCAAAATCTGGAGACACAGAATAAATGACCTCATACATTAAAATGGCCACCAACATTGTAAATCAACATCAAAATGAAAAAGAGAGAGGGAAAATAGAATCTAGCAACACCTTTAAGGTTAACTGATTTATATTTTTAGTTTAATTTTTGTGTATATATTTCTACTTTCTCAAATACTCCAAAGCTAACAAATTCAATAGACATCAACAGTCCTAGACATCAGTTACCTCTAAACAACCATTCCCTAGCTCTTGCCATTTTTGCTATACTGTATAACCTATCCAAAATCCCTGATCCAGTTAATGTTTACTGAGAAGTAATGCCCCCATTAAGTTCTGTGGGTCTTACGAGAGTACAAAAGATCAGAATAAAGTGTTAAAAGGTCCAAGCCATTTTGTTGCATATATTTGATACTACAGTATTATATCTCCTTTAGAAATAGAAATAATCTATAGTGTGCAAAACTTTTATAAAGCTCTTTTACTACAGTTTAGTCAAGCAATCTGATCAAAGTTTTTTAAAGATGTAAGTTCTAAAGTAGAATACTGTATAACTCTCATTTTATCACTGATGTAAATTAAATAAAGACTTGTTATGATGTGGAGGAGCACAAGTGCTACACAGCAGGAAAATATGATTGGGGGGAAGTTGCTTTTTTCAGTATATAGTCCTTGAGAGAACTAAAAACACAGGCAACATAGACAACTGAATTTAGGAAAATTGGGACAACAAATCATTTATTGTCTTCAAAGTTTTTGATGTTAATCATTTTTTGGTTGATTATTGACATTGTCTAAGTGGATGAATCAAATATATAGACCAAGTGTCATCTGAAATGTCAATTTGAGTATTGAAATCTATCACTTATTTAAAATATTCCACTTCTTATTAAAATGCTCTTCAAGGTGATTTATATTAGATTATAATAGGAGACACACATGGACATAGTCAATTTTAACAGCAGAGCCTTCCTCCCCTTGAGACCTATGAAACATTTAATAAATGATATGATTTCTTTGCCTATCAGCAATACAAACACCCCATCTAGTGAGCCAGCTCAGCACAGCAGCTTTCCTATTTGGCTGTACAGAAGCATCTGCAATATACAGGTCAGATCCACCTTATTTTAATGTACCTTCTCTTCAGTGGATTGGAATGATGAACACCATTTAAAAGCAGCTCATGCGTTTATACCTATATCACAGCACATTCTGCACTATAAAAAGTGCTACTTGCATAAAATAACAGATAAATAATTAAATAGGTTATCTACATAAAGAAAATGTCTGAGTAATTAGATCTTACTCTGATTGCATGACCAAAGAAAAAAACTCCTGTAAAGCCTGCAGAATATGTACATGCTACTAAACAATATATGTTATTACTAAACTATATATTATTAGGCTACAGTTAATCAGGAACTTTTGACATCTAACATACAGGTTTCTGAAAAATAAACTGAGTTTTAAAAATGGTGTGTTTAGTTTAAAAAATGACAATCAGTTACAAAACAATTATACACCAAAGGGTTTTCTGTAACTTGCTCAACTTATTGAGAGACACCGCCTCAGGTGCTGCACAGTTTCAAAAGGTAGTGTTCCATCTGCAAAAAACCCGCCTAGATTGCAACACCAAGTCCTATGCAATCCAAACCCCACTCCAGCATCTCTATCTGCTGAATTTTCAGCTTTCTTTCTTTTTCTTTCTTTCTTTCTTTCTTTCTTTCTTTCTTTCTTTCTCTCTTTTATTGAAGGGTTATTTCTGCAGGGAGATCCCTTCCCACTTGAATGTAAACAGAAGCCTCTATACAAGTTTCCCAACTATATGAAGGTTTCTGCTGACAGCATCACAATTAGAACTTTACTCTGCAATGTATCCTCAATACACAGTAAAAGGAGTTTAACAGCCATGGCTCCATCCTATGGAGCCCTGGGATTTGCAGTTTTGGGATGGGGCACATTCTTTAGCCCTCCCTTACTGCACTACAGCTCTCTAAGTACTTCATAAAACATCCAAAGACTAGGATGGTGTCATGATAGCATAAGTGATCAAAAGCAGCAGCTAATGCAGCAAACAAACAGCACAATATATGCACACAATAGATTGGTTGGCTCAATAGAAGGGCTAAAAACAGAAGCAGTGAGGGAACAGACTATAAGCTCACTTATACCACACAGCTGAAGAGGGAGCATTAAGGGAAATGTTACAATCCAGGAGTATCAAGTAGAAACAGAAAATAACATAAACACTTTCTGTATACTATCTCATGGTTCATCTAGACATGTGGAACAGTGTGTCAAGATTAAACCTGATACAGAATTCAGGTCAGCTCTTCTTTCGACAGGAAGACTGCTCAAATACTAGCAGGAGATACATTTTGGTCCAAAGGTTTAAAATATAAGCTTACTGAAAGAACAAGGCAACCTGTTTAAGAAAAAAGAATCCCTTGCCCTGACTGCTGATTATCACACTCCTCACTGGGCTCATATTCAGACCAACAAGGGGTTCTCCCCACAGTCATGAACAGTAATGATAAGCTTGTATGGAGATAATACTAGACTGTAGAAACTAGTTGCCTGGGCCTTCCCCAACAGGCAGCCTGACATTCAGAAGGAAATACCAGTGAGTGTCAGAGGTATTTCAGAGAGGACTTGCAAGGGAGTCCAGAAAACTCCACATATACAAAAGGCAGCTTTGCATAGACAGGGCAGCATCCTATACTGTCTGTTGCATACCCTACTCCCCAACATTTCACAGATGTAAAGTGGGATGCGTGGGAGACTTTCACATGGAAAAAAGTGACAGAAGCATAATGGGATGCTCTCATCACTATCACACAATTGTGCAAAGATTTTCAGACAATGTTGCGTGACAGCATGATTGTCCCATAAATAAAGAATTCTGGTGCCACTTTTTATTCATGGAACTTTCCCATGAATGAAAAGCTATACTAGAATTCTTCTTTATTTGTGGGATAATGATATCATGACATCATGTGACATCATCTGAAAATCTTTGCACCATTGCACAATAGTGACGGGAGCATCCAGCTATGCTTTCATCACTTTTCCCCATTTGAAAATCTCTGTGGTCAAGCAACTTCAATGTGATCAAGATGGCAAAATTTGTTAATGAGGAAGAGTACATAAGCCTGGAGATGATGTAGCAGTTTGCTTTTTCTTGGGCCTACTGGGAAGAGAAAGAACCTACCCCTTCATTGCTGAGTTAGCTGAGTGCAAACTACATTTGCACTTGAATGTAGTGTGCAACAGAGGAGGTAAGCTAAAGACAAAGGGGGAAAGTAGGATGAAGAGAAAGAAACCAGGGATGTTTTAAAATTAGATGAAAAAGTGGGATTATAAACTGGGCTGTCCCTCCCACATTAAGTCAGTTGGATAGTATACCTTCTTTGATCTATCTTCCTTTCCTATCCCAAGATAGATTTCATGAGACAATAAATGTAAGTGTCCCTTTTTACCTTGCAAGAGCTTCTTGGTTCTACCACAAGCTCATATTGCACTAGCCCTGCTGTTCTCTGCTTAATATAGGCATGACATATTCGTACACTAATTGCCATCTATTGTAGAGCTTTTTGTAATCTATCAACAGCTTTAACCAAGGGATGGGGAATGTGTGGCTTGTCGGCCATCTGCAAATTCCAATGACTTTTTTTAACCTGGTCCCACAAGTTTCTCTTCCATGCCCAGAGTTCACGCCAAAAGATTCAGTACACATATATTTAACTTGCATGCATAACTAGCAATTACTTGTACGCAAATAAAACAAAATGTCATAACCTTGTGCATTTTAGATTACTTTTGTATCATGCGGGTGAGAAGGACACACCTATCAGGAACATATAGAATATAAAACAGAATATATAGTACAGAAACTCAGTCCAACTAAATCCTGTGACTGGCTGAACTATATAATAATTATACTAGACATGCATCTTTATGCTTAAAGGCAAAAGGGCTCATATTCCATGGAGTTAATTTTTGCAATAATAAAAACAAGTATTAAAAAATTCCAAATCAGTGATGCACAAATTTGCATATTTTTAGCAGAATGTTTAATGTAACAAGTGAGGAGTGTTGGTGTACACAAGATTAAATTCCTATTTCTGTAACTCGATAATGTTATTAAATAATTGTTCTGAAGAAGCCACAGTACTTAAGTAGGTGGTATCTCTAGAAACCGTAACATTTCAGCAGGATGTGAGAAATGGCAGTTATGACACGTGGAGATGGGCTTTACACACCAGCAAAAATGCTGAAGAGTTCACCCAGCTAGCATTCAATTCCTGTAACAAAATAACAGATGTCGTAAACCACACAAGTATCTAGGTCAGAATGAGTAAATAATTTCCCCTTCATTTAGGGCTTACATCCCAAATTTATAATTAAAGGCTAAATGAAAAAAAAAAATCTCAGTTGCAAACATCAGGTGTGTTTTTACTTTTGTAAACAATTCTGATCCCAGTGTTCATGAAGTGAACCAGCTGCAGTATAAATGACAGCTTTCAACCAGAGCCAGCCCACGATATTTTACTAAGCAAAGCAAATGACAAGAATTGTGCATACAGAGGTTAATTGGATGGGCAATTGAATCAACACTGGCAATAGGGTAGGGCTCCCTATTACTCTTGAGGCCAACAGGCTAAATTGTACAGGACAGGCTATGTTGAACAGACAGCTCTCTCCTTCAAGAGAGAATCGCCAGATATGCAGAAGCCATTACTGTGCCTCTTCCAGCAAATGCCATCTGAGGCAGTAGTCTCAGCCAGCTTAGTAACAGAGTCCAGCCCTGTTATCAACAACTGTTCTCTCGCAATGATAGTTTGCTACATATTAAAGTACAGCAGCTACTTCTCTGAAACGTGTGGTTTGTTATACTGTACACATCATGTACATTAGGGATGTGGTGGCTTAGTGGTTAAGACACCAATTCTGCAATCAGAAGACTGGAAGGTTGACAGTTTGAGGTCGGAGTGCTGCATGATGGGGTGAGCTCCTGTCTCTAGTCCCAGCTTCTGCCAACCTAGCAGTTTGAAAGCATGCAAATGCAAGTAGATAAATAGGTACTACTTTTGTGGGAAGGTAGCAGCATTCAGTGCAGTCATGCTGGCCACATGACCACCAGAGCAGTCCTCGGATAATGCTGGCTCTTTGGCTTAGTAATAGAGATGAGCACCACCCCCTACAGTCAGTTACGACTAAACATTCATGTCAAGGAACTAACTTTAACTTTTTATCATGTACATTGCCCACCTCACCAGGAGGATCAATTTGTGGATCATGATGGCTCTGGGTGTAGGGATGATTTGTGCCATTTGTGCCTGGGGATGTTTCTCTTTTCCAGAAGCCTATGGCATTTTCACAGTCTCTGGTATGGAGCAATAAGACCGACCAACCAACCAGAAGCACTGGTTGGCAGAATCCAGAAGTGATATCCTTGGCATCTGCAAATGCAGATATAATTTACATTAAGATAACTGGGTTTGATGGATTGGACTTTATATTAACTGTGATTAGCTTGAATAATGGTTTTAAATCTTCCTGGCCAAAAATAAAGAGTAAGATCCAAGAAGCACTTCAGCCGACTCCAGTTGAATATAGTTAACACACAGTTTCACTGTACATTTATAGCCAGAAAAATTTGCTTTAAGGTGTGGGGTGGTTGATATAGAAATCAAGCATTAACATTAACATTACGGAGGAAGGCAGGTTGGGAGTCTGGGCAAAACTAAGATAATATACAGATTTATGCATTTAAGTTGTTAAAAGATAGAGGTTATAGCTAATAATGTACAGGTTGATTCTCCCTTATCCAAAAATTCTAAAATCCAAAATATGTCAAAATCCAAAATTGTCCACATGGGTGGTTGAGATAGTGATACTTTTGTTTTCTGATGTTTCAAAGTACACAAATTTGTTTCATGCACAACTTTATTAAAAATTGGGGCTATGTGTATAGGTTTTACACGACACATACATGAATTTTGGGTTTGGTCCCATCTCCAAGATATCTCAGTATTTACACGCAAATATTCCAACATCTGAAAAAGGCACAAATAAAACCATTTCTGGTCCCTAGCAATTTGGACAAGTGAAACTCAACCTGTATTAATATTTTGTTAATCACTGATAACCTTTACACAATGTATGTTGAAACTGCTTGAAGGGCAATTTTGTAACACTTATTTTTAAGATGGCATTACACAACAGCTCTAAAATTGTAACCAGAATGAGGATGAAAAATCCCATCCATGATTTTGCTCTTTTTCTTCCCTTGTTCCAGTTTAGCTTTGGAGAGAAGGTGACAGATGTGTGAGTTTTTGGAAATGCACACAATCATTAAAGGGGCAAAGGGAAGAGGGGGAGGTTACTGTTGGTTGTTTTAAGTAATGCCACTATATATTTGGGGGGGGGGGTTAATTTTTGTACCTCTGTTTGTTGATTTTTTCCTGTAAAAGGGAATTGTTAATAAAATTATTTTCATATTTTAAAAAAGTAAATGGGAATAAATAAGGTTAAGAATAAATACTCACAAAAGAAAAATCTGGGGATTTTAAAAAATTTGTAAAACATAAGCCACAACAAGGCCAAGAACAAGAATGGCAAACAAGACCAGGTCTTAGATATTTTAAAGAAATAGTCCTCCACTTGTTAGACTGGGTTTCTGTCAACCGCCTCCTGTCAACAGCAAACAACAAGAACAGTTCACTGAAATATTTTGAAGAAACAGACACTGCAGTTGCTAGACTGCTCTTTTGACAGCTTTTCTGATAGCTCTGTTTGAAATGGGCAGTTCCACTTGCAACTTTCTAACATTATTTGATGCTTCCATGGGTGGGGGTGGGGAGTGGGCTCAGTTTGCTGTTGTTCATATCCTTGTAATTTCCCCTTCTTTCTCCAACATCTTCAAGAATTTCTTTTAATTTATAAGAATGCTTTTTCTGAAAGACAGAAAAGAAAAAAAAATCCTAAAATAACATTGTAACGAGAGGCACTTTATTTAGAATATATTCAAAAAAGTACATGTTTTTTTATAAGTAAAACAACAATCAAGCAAGACCACCACAATCAGGAATGCTTACATTCGAAAGTATTTTTCTTGTTAGATGCTGAGCTTACTTCTGAAAATACAGCCTTTGTAACTGGGTGGCAATAGCTGCACTTCACAATTAGCTTATTTTAATTTCCCGTTTTATAGAGAGGACAGCTGTTTTAAACCCATACTAAGCCACTTCATTTTTCAAGTGAAAAGCAAATGCTGGTTCCTCTTCTGTTTTCCCACATTCTTCTCTGATGTCAGGAATGATGTCTCTGATGTTTAATTGAACCTTAGCATCTGGAAAGATGGACAAACCAGTTAGTTTTCAATGGAAGTCCATTTAAAAATAAAATATAATCACAAATGATAACATAATCTAATAATAATAATTGGTTTTCTGGGAGAAATATCCCTATTGGGGGGGAAACCCTATTTATTCAATATTTTTAGCCCACCTTTCTTTCAAGAATCTTGTGGAGCAGAATATGGGCTCTTCTTATTTTTATCTTCACCCTACACAGCCATATGACATAGGCTAGGCTGAAACAAAGTGACTGGCCCAAGCTGTCCAATGTGTTTTATGGCTCAGTAGGGACTTGAACCTGGATCTCTCAAGTCCTTGCTTACCACCCAATTGATTTATTCATAGAACTGCCTAGAAATCTGTTATTAAATCTCTCAAGCAGCCAGAATGTTACTAATTTATTACTGGAACCAGCGTACTAAAATGGAAAGAAATCCCACAAAAACACAAATTAATTTTAAAATAATAGTTGGTTAACAGAAATACTTTAAAGGAACTTTCTGAGCAGCAGTTCTAATCCTAAGAAGTACTTTCTAAGAAATACAGTTCTATTTCTAACAAATACTACTCCTAAGAATACTTTCTAAAAAAAATGTAAGTTGGGTGTATGTACTTACAACTCTAAAAACATTTAATATACTACTCTCTGCCTTTTGCCAAAAATACCAAATACCAGAAATAGGAAAGACAGTATTATATACAAAATTATCTCTGATTTTATGAATGTGGTAACTTTTGGATCAAACACCTTTAATGGCCTCCCTTGCACTCCCTGCTGCTCGGTCCCTTGTGCTCTCTCTCATCCACTCACCTCTTTTAACTTCTTTTCCATTGTCTACAAATTCTTCTAGTTCTTGTGTCCTTTTTGGTGTCCTTCTCTGGTTCTGTGTATCCAATCCTCCATTCTTTATTCTGCCCAACTACCTGGCTAGCCCTTCCTCTTTTTATTTTTTTCATTTTTCACCCTTTTCCTCCATCATGCTTTCATTCTTTCACACTCCTTCTTCTCTCTTCTTATCCACCGGGTTCACAGTTTTTCACTTTGCAGGCCTTCTTTTGTGTATGTGGTTCTGAAACACCTTAGAGAGTTTCTTTCACTGTTCCTCCCTCTCATTCTTCTTGTTGCTGCTTGTTCACATCACTCACTCCTGCTGCCCACCACAAAGTGAAATTTCTGGAGAGGACAACAAAGCATGGATGGGGAACAATTTTGTGATGGAAACACTATTCTCCTTAGCATTCCCAGGAAAGTGCTAGAGAATTACAATGGATGACATCAGACAAAATGGTACTTTATGTTATAACTTAAATTTTAAAGTTTAAATGTAGTTCATAAAAGTAATTAAAATGAATAAGTTAGGTTTGATCTTTGAACCTGCTACACTCCTAAGTCTCCATATACTCATCATCAAAGAATAAAAGTTGGAATACAGAAATAAGGACTCTGATTAGCAACAAATTAAAAACAAGGCAATTCCTGCTTGCAAGTTCACTCTTAAAAGACAGAATAGAAAAACGATATGGGAAAAGAAGAAAAAATAAATAACCAGGCACCAATTCCTAAAGTTAAATAATACAAGAGCTCTTATAAAGACCAAGTGGAATTGGAAATATATTTCCTTTAGAAACTGGATTTCTAAAATTTCTAGAAAATAAACAATGTGAACAAAAAGGAGCACACAGTTGCAGAAAGGAAATAAAAATAGATAATGAAAAATGTTTTGAGGAGCATATCACAAACAGCATCAAGAATATGTCTAAAAACCCTTAAATATATCAGGAACAGGGAATCAGCTAACAAGGGAACTGAATCATGCGGAAACTGTGGAATTAACAGAATCCTAAAGAAGGACCAGAGGGGATGTGGTGGCTTAGCGGTTAAGAACGCTGACTCTGACAACCGCAAGGTTGGCAGATCACCAATGTCAAGACTCAAGTCCTGTGTGATGGCATGAGCGCCTATCACTAGTCCCAGCTTCTGTCAACCTGGCAGCTCAAAAGCATGTAAAAGTGCAAGTAGATAAATAAGTACCACTTCGGTGAAAAGATAACAACTTTCCGTACTTCGGTGTTTAGTCATGCTGGCCACATGACTACAGAGTCGTCTTTGACAATGCTGGCTCTCTCAGTTTAGTGATGGAGATGAGCACCATCTCCTGCAGTCAGACACGACTAGACGGTTACATCAAGGGGAAACCTTTACATTTAAAGGAAGATAAGGAGACTGTAAAGATGCTAAATACATGGGGCTGCCTTGAAGAGTGTACAGAAACTTTGTAAAAAACTAAAGAGCTGCTGGCACATTGTTAGCAGGAGCTGGTTACTGGGAGCATACAGCTCCATTGCTGAAACAGCTCCACTGGTTGCTAGTTTGCTTCTGGGAACAATTCAAATTGCTGATTATGACAAAGATTATTTTTTCCCATATCAGCCTTCCTCAGAGACAAGAGCAGCCAGCATCAGGATTTAATCCCTTCCCCCACTTCCATTCCCCTTTCCTTGTATGCTGTGTATTATTTCTACTGCAAGCCTGAAGATAGAAGACTGTCAAATGATTTGTAAGTAGCTTGGGAAGTCTTTTTGGCTGAAGGGTGGGGCATAAATATTCTAAATAAAAATAAATAAATACATAAACAAATACTAGTTGACTGGAATTTCTGACTCAACATTCAATAAATATTTTGCATAAATTATAATTAATCATAACTAGATTAATTTAAAGCCCTCTGAAGTCCATGTGAAGCACAAGTTACCCTGCAATTCTGAATTAATTCTATGCTGCTAGATCAGGCTACAGATGATATAAACAATATGTAAATTCATTTAAGTCCTGAAACATGTCAAGTACCAAGTCTATTCCCTATATAGAAATTATCTGGGCCTTGGAACAATGCAAGTCTTCCAAGCAGTCAAAATATAAATTGACAAACCTGGAAACAACAACACACTGCACCTCTTTACCTCAAAAAGCTTTTAGACACTGCAATGACCACATACAATCTGTTCTTTCTCAAGTTGATGCTCCACTTACAGAATTCAGCTCACACAAAAGTTCATCTCTAACACACAACTCTGTGTTATATGAAAGAGCCACAAGTGGAATGTAGTTGAAAAAAAAAATTTTGTCTTAAAAGGCATTAATAGTGGAGGTGGAGGAGAATTACGCCAAAACAGCAGGGTCACAACATAGGAGGTTAGAAGGGGGTTTCTAGAGTACCTGTATGCTTTCTTTACATAACAAAGTAGATTCGAAGAAATATTTGAGAAAATGACATGAATAAAACAGGTTAGTATTCTTCTCCCAGTACAGTGACGTTGATAAAATTTGTCTCTGCCTATCAGCTCCTCTCTGTCTTCCCAATTCTAATATTGCTTTTAAAAACTATATAATTAGCCTACTTTTAAAAATCTTTTATCTCAGTACTTGATACACAAAACATGCTGGTTCCAATGATCAATCACTGGAAGCCCTAGGCAATGATGGGAACATCAGTGGGAGTACAAAAGCTAGAATATATTGTAGCTTTATATACAATATCAAAGGGAATATAACAGCTAGAATGATACTTTCAGGTCCCATCAGGACTGTTAACAAGCTTGATGATTGAAGGCAAAATTGAAACTTGTAGGGTGGGAACTACTTCACAGGAGGATGAGAACACAACTTTTCTTCTTCTGTCATATGAAACTGGTAGGCAATGGGTTTGAAGACAATATATCTTCTCAAAATAATCAGGTCAAGAGTTTAAAGCTGGAATGACTGCCAGGGCCCTCACACTGGCCAGAATCCCATTAAAGCTACTGTTATGAGAGAAATGGGGAAAAAAAGTCATTTTCTTATAACACTCTGGACCTTATCAGACGGGAGGAATTTCTCTTTATTGCGAATGGAGCCAAGTGGAGCCAATTCGAATTCACATGAATTCGCTAGTTTAGCAAATTTATGTGGATTCCAATTGCATTTGGAATGCATTCAGGATGACTTCCCATTACTTGAAAATGACCCCCCACATTGCCCGAAATTGCGTAAGATACTTTAATTCGTAATAACGTGAAACCCCATGATTGCGTTCGGATTGCCATTGGATTATACTTCCAATTTCCAACGTCTGATAAGGTCCTCAGGGTGCTGGGAGTGGTGAGATTCTGCCACACACTGCATCTAGAGCTGTTCAGGAAGTAACAGTTGCAGAAAAGGGAGACTCCCTTCATCACATTAGTTTGCAAGAATGAAGAGGAGGGGAGATGCCAAAGAAGTCTTTTTTGCACTTGCTGTGCCCAGCGGTTAACTGAGACCAGAGGATCTTAGTGTTAGGGTATCTTCCCAAGTAGATCAGATCTGAAAACATATACTAATGGAACTATAGTGGTCCCCCGGGTTACGAAGGTAATCCGTTCTGGGATTACCTTCGTAACCTGGAAACCGTTCGTAACCCGGGGGACCGCTTTCGCCAATGCACAGCGCGCCGGAAGCGTGCTGTTTTAAAGCTTCTGGGTTCCGAATTTTTTTTCGCAACCCGGGTTTTTTTTTCGTTGGCCGGGGCCGTTTTTCTGGCCCCGGCGGTTTCGGGTCCCGGGGATTTCAGATCCCGAGGGATTCGTATCCCGGGGGACCACTGTATCAGCTTCTGAGGTGAGTGAGCAGTAAGCCTCTTCTTACAGTCCTTTCTTCAAACCATTAAGTGCAAATCATCCTCTTTCCAGATACCTGATAAAACCTTAATTTGGGGGGGGGGGGGGGGTATTGGTCACCTGCCTGCTCTCTCTAGGTTCTGAGGAAGAAAAAGCACCACTATTTCTGCTGACATGTATGTTTTACAACTCACATTTTAAGGTGATGCACCAAGTGTGCCTTCCCATTCAAAGATTTGGAGCCAGCACTACCACAACACAATGTCCAAGATTGTCAAGATTGTCATTATTTTTCAACCCTATTAAAGTTTCACATTCTTTTCTAAAAGATAGAAGGATACTTTCAAACCCCATTGGGTCTGTTTTCCACCAGTGAAGCCTGTCCTCCAGCTTTTTTTTTCACTGCCTGTGTAAACCATGTGATATTCAGTCATCTACAATTTCCTCCCATCTGCCAAAGCATTTGTGCAGCACCCACTATGTCTGTTCACTTTCTGCAACAACATCCACCTGGCCGTATCCACAGATAGGAGGATAGTTGTAGGATATTTGTAGTACTGGGAAAGACTACTAGCACCTGGGCTGCATCTGCACTGCAGAAATAATCCAGTTTGATGGTTCAGTGCTGTCTACTGCTACTTCATCCTGGCCTGTAACATTATACAGAAGTTTCAAGTATTAGGATGCTGTTGACTGTTCAGTTAAAACCAGAACAGTTTCTATTGCGATTGATGGAAGATCAGATTGTGGAGAAATGCAGAAGAATGCTTCAGTGTATGACTACGGTGGCAAGGTTGCTATATACACAGAAATGGAGAAAATATAATTCTGACACAAGAGGACAAGTTAATGAAGTGGTTGAATCTTGCTGAAATAGATAAGCTAACTATTTTAATGAGAGAAAAGTCACTGAGTAATTTTAGGAAAGTGTGTGTGTGTGTGTGTGCATGCATGCCTTCCTATCACATTTCAACTAATATAAATCCCATTAATTTTTTAGAGTTTTCTGAAGCAAGGAATATTCAGAAGAGGTTTTGCCAGTTCTTTCCTCTGAAATATAACTTATATCACCGGGTATTCTTTGATGATCTCTCATCCAAGTACTAACCAGGGAGCACCGTGCTTAGCTTCCATGATCAGATGGGATCTGATGCTCTTGGGATCCTTTGCCTTTTTGCAGGAAGAGGAGGGTAAATAGTTGGCAGTGGGTTTTGAAAATTATTATGAGTAAAAGAGCAGTAGAAGTGCTAGAGGAAGTCAGATTTTACAGCATAACATATATAACCATTGGTTAGAAAGCTGGAAGGCAGTGTTTTGTTCTCTTTTTTTCTATTTTCTTTTCTTTCTATTTTCTTTTATAATTCTGTATTATTCTACATTTTCTGTTCTTATTGTACAGAAGTTTTAGTGTTGCTATACTGGAAATTCTTTGCCTTTTTTTAAAAGGATGCTGTTGGCAAAGGCCCCTTGTACTGTTCCTATTATCTCAAAGAAAGGTAAACTGAGGATAGAAAGTTCCATTTCAGTACATGTTTCAGCATTCATAGGACAATTAAAACTGTGATACAAAATAATAATTGGTAACTCCCTTAAAGTCTAAAACGTTTCCCAGTCTTTATCCTTATAGTGGTCTTATAACAGAAACAGTATTGTTACTGTTCTACTAACAAGGAAGTCAGGCTTCTTAGTCATCAAAAGCTCAAACCCACAAAAGCCTCCATCACTCTGCCAGAGGGCTGAGAATAACAATTCACAACATATGAGGTCTCACAATTGTTGTCAGTGCCAGTATTGCAACAACCAATAATTCCTCACTTCACACACACTGCTGTCAAATAGATTAAAATATCAATTCACCTATAAGAATCTTTTGGAACTGCCTTCAGTGATAACAAAGAGGAGCGATTTTAGAGACGTAGGCTGCATCTGCACAGCAGAAATAACACAGCTTGACACCGCTTTAACTGCCATGACTCAGTGCTACAAAATTCTGGGATTTGTAGTTTGCTGTGGCATCAGAACTCCCTGACAGAGAGACTGGTGGAATGGGAAGCAGCTAGAACAATGAAACCGCCTCATTCATTATCCATTTCTGCTGTTCGTCCCCCTAATCCATCGGTCTAGTTTCTGAGCAGTCAGCGATTCCAAGTTTTAACTACTTTGTAAATTTTCAGTTCTACATGCTTTATCCATCCATTCATGATTTTTTTAAGTGCAGCATATTAATTCCTTTTCTCTGTTCAGCTGTTAAAATGCTGATTCATATTTTAGTTAATTGTGATTTGCAGTCACAAAATTGTAAACCCCAGAATTTCATAGCATTGAGCCATGGCAGTTAAAATGGGGCCAAACTGCATTATTTCTGCAATGCAGACTGGGCCTTCATGGCACTAAGGAACCACAAAAGTGTTTACAACTTTTTATCTAATGTGGTAACGGTTGTGCAACAGGAAGAAATTAAACAGGTGAAGCGCATTTCCTTCCCTACATCTCCAAGACAATTTAAGACAATACAAAGTGAAGTAGCACCTCAGCAAGCAAAACTGCCAGAACGCTTACCAAGAAAAATGTGCGTTCGATAACTTTATAGGACCTCATTCACATACAACAGAAAAAGCCCTTCACACCAAGCTAAATGCAATACCTTTCCATCCCCATTCCCAAAACCCCATCACATTGTACAAGACCAAAACTGACTTCTTGGCAAAACTCCCAGGGTCAGTTGATGCCAGTTTCCAATCCTAAAATTAAGAGGGCCATTCTTTCCTGGGTCTTGACGGATGAATAAATTCAAGACAATAAATTCAGCCAAGACAGTAGGCTGGGGAAAATCTCCCCTGTCAGATTTCTGCCTGTTAATGGCCCACCAGGGACCATGAAAGAAGGAGAGAGAAGGCTGCATCCGCACTGCAGAAATTATCCGTTTTGACACTGTTTTAATTGCCATGGCTCAATACTATGAAATAATAGGATTTGCAGTTTCATGAGATATTTAACCTTCTTTGCCAGAGAGCTCTGGTGCCACAATAAACTACAATTCCCAAGACTGAGCCAGGGCAGTTAAAGGAGGTCTCAGACTGGATTATTTCTGCTGTGCGTTTTGGACCTAAATCTGACAATTCCACAGCCTGGAGCCAGGGAAGTTAAAAGGAACTTACAGCATTCATCTCTTGAGCAAATTTGTGTACTTTAGTGGGTAATATTATTACCCACTAAATATTATTGAGATGGTGGCAAAATTTGCTTTGGCTGCTATTCAGGGAAAAGAGCCACATATCAAAAGCATCTATTAATAGTAAAGAGTTTTATTGTGCTGGTTTTGTTAAAACAATTTAACCTGTTAATTAAAGTGCAGGATTTGGCACTTTATATTTTCAGGAAAATCCCGAAAGTAAAAAAGTGGTGCGCTTTGCCCACTTTCATGCGGAGGCAGTCTCAAACTGGATTATTTCTGCAATGTGTTTTGGACCCAGATGCACAAATCTGATAGAGGATTACCCAAAAGGACCCTGAAAACTTGTTTTATGGTTATTGTTTACAATTATGATTTATTGGTCATGGTGGGTGGGTGGGTTTCTGGAACAACACATTTTATTGTATTTTAATGTCTTAATGTTGTTAGCTGCCTTGATCTTAGTGGAGAGGCGGGGTATAAGTATAATAATCGTTATTATTTATAACCTGCCTCTCCATTAAGATTGAGGTGGCTAACAACATTAAAACATTAAAATACCATAAAATGTGTTGTCCCAGAAACCCATCCACCCACCATAATCAAATAATAATAATTATTATTATTATTATTCACGGGCTAAATACTGGATAACGGCGATGTGGGGGTGGAGAACATTGTCTGAAAACAATCCCAGAATTAATTCCTGTTTATCCACGGGTTCTCACGACTTTGCCTCCTGTGTGATAAACTCCTAATAGTTGTAAATTAATTACAGTTTTCTATTTTTTTAAAAAAGTTTTATGGAATACAAAATCATACCAATCCATATGTACCAACCATATGAGCATAAATGTGCACACATCCCCATATATCCCCCCCCCCTGTGTTTACAGTGAAACCCATCTATAGCCTTCCTTCCCCCCCCCCCCCCATCCCCTGGCTTAATCCTATGGAGAGCCCTAATGAATGAAGGCAGTGGGGTCTCTTGGGGGGCAAGGGAGGCTTACCTGAGCCAGACAGGAGGGGGGCCAGGGGCAGGTGGCTCTTCTTTTTCCTGAGGGAGGAGAAGGGAGCAGTGTCACTCTGGCTGCGGGCCCTGGAGCCCAGCTCGGTGGGGGGCAGGAGATGATGGGGATGAGGAGGATGAGGAGGATGAGGATGAAGCCCCCTTTGGGCTGAGGAGGAGCCTGAGGGAGGAGGAGAAGGAGACCCTCCTGGGGGCTCCCCCATCCCCTGCTGCCCCTGGAAGAGGAGAGAGAAAGAGAGGCTGCTTCTCCTTCCCTTAGGAAGAAGCCTCAAGCCTTGTCCTTGCAGCAGCCTCTTCTGCTGAGAGACTGAGACTGAGCAGGAAAAGTTTTCTTCTTCTTCTTCTTCTGCCAGGAAGAAGAAGAAGAAGGACTCCGCCCTCCCTCCCAGCTCCTTCATTGCAGCCCCAGCCTCAGCAGGGGGAGGGGGGGGGGCAGAGGAGAGAGGTCCTCCTTTTCCCGGACCTGGCCTCCATCCATCTCTGTCTGTGAATGATTTGCTGCTGTTTCTTGCCTGCCTATTCACAGGTCAATGGCATTTTAATCACATTTCACCCTGACATCGTCTGAAAACCATTAGCGCAATTGTATGATAGCAAGTTATTCACAGGATAATATCACGCTGAACATGATGTCGTGTGAAAATCATTAGCGCAACCGGAAGATCATCACAGGTTGATCACCATTTATACTTCCAATTGTTCCCCCGTGTGATAAACTCCTGAGAGAGTGTGACTCGCCCATAGTCACCCAGGGGGTTTCCATGGCTGAGCTGAGATTTGGACCCTGGTCTCCAGAGCCATAGTCCAACGCTACTACAACCGGTATGTAGAGAGATCTGGTAGCATCTTTGAGACTAACTGAAAGAAAGAAGTTGGCAGCATAAGCTTTTCATAGACTTCAGTCCACTTCCTCAGATGCATTTAGCTCTCTGTACATACTGATTCAACAGACGAAAGCCCTATGATAGGTTTGCCTTAGGGTCACCATAAGTAAAAATTAACCTGAGGCACACAACAACCCTGTGAATAAACTTCAGCAATCTGAGTGGCACCGTACAGTGTAACAAGTGTATTTTTCATGCTCCAGGCAGTTGAGGAAGTGGGCTGAACTCCACCAAAGCTTATGTCAAATAATTTGTCTTTGTTCTGTTGTTTTATTATAAAGTGTTTAATGAAAGACAAGCCCCTTAAGTGTGGCAAAGGCCCTAAACTTTATAGAAGCCACTTCTAGGAAAGAAGTTTGCAAGACACTGCACGTACGCATGCATATATTTAGCTTAATGTGAATAACCTGGAAAGCCACAATTGAACCTAGTGGCATGGGGAGTTCCTCCTCTGAAGAGTTTCCTTGTGTCACTTTGCAGTTAGATGAGATGCAGGTTCTGGGGTTTATCCCTGCTTGACTCTATTTTTTATTCTAACATCTATTTGTTATTCTGCTGTTATTTTAAAAAATGTTACATTGTCCTATTTCCCCCATGTTTCAATTACAATTTTTTATTCCAAGTTGCTGTGGGAATCTTTTGCAGTTGAAGAGAGTAGTAAACATCTGCAAAAGAAATAAGTGGATATAGTTTTCAAGTGCACACTTTCATGTGCAGTTTTCACAGTGGAGACATGTTCTAATCCAGTGCACAGTTGCATGCGTTGGAGTACGTCTGAGACTGTGCAGGATTGCAAGGCAGCATGTCATAGTGTTCTTACATTAAATCAGTGTATCTTACCAGATAATGTGATGCCTACCTTATGACTTCTTGGAAGAAGGCCTTGAGTTTAACTTCCTGAAATATTCACCCCCCCAAAAAAAATTGATTGATTTATTTTTTTTTTACTTATAGGTACTGAAAAGCTCTTTGTTACAGTATGTCTTCCGTCCTATGTACACGTGCACCAGTATTAAGAGTTGTGAGCGTCACATATCCTCATTCCTTACAAACCATCTTGTAATTGATAGTGGATTTCCTATTTCTTTTGGATTTAATTATCTAATAAATTTATACACTGTTTTTCTGAGCACTTCATTGTAGCTAACAGTAACAATAAGAAACCAAACAAAACACAACAACACAGGTGATACTATCAAACACAAAAAACAAAAACAAAATAATACCGAAACATTACTCTGTGGTTTTTTTCCATGCAACAGTGTGAACATTTCAATACAAACTAGGTATTTTTGTATTTATGTAAGACAACATTACACTTCTGCCTACATTTGCAAAGAAAACAACCCCACACACACTTATAATTGTTGTCTTTTACCAATTACAGATAGTTGGAAATTTCTGTATGTGTGTGTGAGCATGCGTACACACAAATGCACCTGGAAATCACCTGTTGACTTATGGAAACCCCCCCCCCCACTTGAATTTCATAGTTTTGTTAGGAAATGAATACTCAGAGGGGGTTTGCCATTTCCTTTCCCTGACAGATAGCCTATATTGGTCTCACATCCAAATATTAACCACGCCTGACCCTGCTTAGCTTCCAGGATCTGGTTCCTTTAGGGTATTTTATAATAGACACTATACTGTTTTATTTTGATATTTACAAATAGTACCATGTATACTCAACTATAAGTCGATCTCATGTATAAGCTGAGGGCAGGTTTGGAGTCTAAAATTATGATTTTGATATGACCCGTGAATACGTTGAGAGTAAAACTTAGGAGTGTGTAATTAATTTTATTTCAGAGATTTATATCCCACCTTTCTCCCACAATGGGATTCAAAGCAGGATGTAAAGGATGAAGCAAAGGAAAGCAATGCCAAAGAACTTAATGGAATGGTGGGAGACATAACTGTTTGCGCTCACACTAAAGGCTGGATGGATGAGAAAACGGAAGGGGGTCAGTGCTTCCAGGACACATTACACTCTTGCCTTTCACCAGGGGGTGGTTCCCTTTTTTGTAAGAGTTAAAGTACAGTACTTACATTGACCCATGGATAAGTCAATCCAGGCTTTTTGGTTCAATTGTTTGACAAAAATTTCTAGACTTATACATGAGTATATACAGTAATTCAAGTTATAACTCAGTCATCAAACTCTGCATAAGGTATCTGCAGTATCTGTGCAGGAGAAGATTAAAAAAAAACCAAGGATGTTTTGGCTCCCCCTGCCCCACCTCCACCGATGGCCAAGGCAAAATAATATAAGCAGCCTTACTTGTGTATTCATATGACATTATAATGTCTCATTTATGTATTACTAATGTATCTGACACCATAGTCCCTAGATAGAAACATAATATCAATAATTTCATTAAAATTGCATGGAAAGTGCTCTAATATCCATTCCCCGAATCAGCACTTACAGGATACAGGGTTTTTATCTTCCATTTAGTTTTTGCTCACCATTGGCAGAGGTTTTGTATGGAAGCTTCTGTACTGTTCTTCAAATAATTTAGCAGGTAAACCCATATAGTCAATAAACTGGATAAATATATGTTAGCTAGAAGTCTTGAAAATCCAAAAAACAGTTTTCTCTTTAATTTGTATTAGGAAGAGCTATAGCACTTTCCAAAGTGGTGGAGAGGTTGATGCCAGGGTGGGATGTTAAACATTTCCCCAATGTTATTATTTTTTTCCAGTGTAAATTGCCATCCTTACATAGGCCTAGATCCTATACACTTTGTTGTTGTTAGCTGCTGCCAAGTGGGCTTCAGATTATGGTGACAGAACTCTCAAAGTCCCTATGAACCTGCATCTCCAACCCTGAGACCAGAGGACTTAAGTCATAGCAGCCAGTATATATGTTCTAATGTCTATGGACTTCTCTTAACTCTGCTATTTAAAAAGCTTTGTTGTTGTTTGACATCAAGTTGACTTTGACTTATGGTGACACTATAAATGAAAGACCTTGTTATGATTGCTGTGGGCTCAGAGTCAAACCTGCAAACAAGTTATGGCTCCTTTGCCCACAGATGTCACGATTTGAAGGTTTTTTGGGTCTGCTCCACTCCTGCTAAGCTGGAGGGGATCCTTCTAGACCTCCCTTTTCCAAAAGCTGCTACCACCTGATGAATTAGACTGATTTCCCTTGGCACCACACCAGGAGTTTGCTGATTTACAGAGATACTTTCTTTTTCCAACTTAAGAAGAAGTAGCAGAGATGCAGGCACGTGCAAAGGAGTGTGAGAAAGGCAAGGTAGTTTTTAAATAATACTTTATTTTAACTAAGGGATTCTAGAGTAAAGGATATAATTTCATGCAGGACTCCTTGTCCTATAGGCAGAGGAATGTATGGTACTCTAGTTCTAACTAGAATCTGTCAACAGAGATGGAAAACAAAAAATCGTCCACAGATTCGAAACACTGAATATATTCCAGTTCCCAAGAAAGAGGACAAAAGGGATTGCAGTAACCACAGGACCATTGCATTACAGCCACCTTGAGTCCCTGTACTGGAAATAAATAAATAAATAAATCCCCATGCAAGCAAAATTATGCTCAAAATACTAAAACAAAGATTTTTACCATATATGGAGCGAGAAATACCAGATTTCCAAGCTGAGCTCAGGAAAGGAAGAGTCACTAAGGATCATATTGTAAATATGCATTGGCTATTGGATCGCAACAAAGAATTTCAAAAGGAAAATCAGCCTAGTATTATAGATTATATCAAAGCATTTGATTGTGTAGATCATGGAAAACTATGGATCACTCTTTTAAAATTGATCTTTAAAACTATGGATCATTCTTTAAAACATTTAATGCCCTGTTGGGTAATCTGTACTCAAAACAAGAGGCTACCATCAGGACAGAATATAGGGAAAAAAATGGCTTCCAATTGACAAGGAGTCAGGCAAGGCTGCATTTTATCCCTTTATCTGTTTAACTTGTATTCTGAATATATCATATGTAAAGCATGATTACATTTGGAGGAAGGAGGCATGAAAATTGATTGAAAGAATATCAACAATTTAAGATATGCAAATTATACCATACTGCTAGCAGAAAATAGCCAAAACTTGGAATGATTACTGAAGAAAATCTAGGAAGAAAGTGCAAAGACAGGTTTATAGTTGGACATTAAGAAAACAAAAACAATGACTACAGATGATTTACACAACTTGAAAGTAGACTATTTAGACAGTTCAAGAATTTCCATACTTTGACTCAGTCATTAACCAGAATGGAGACTACAGTACCAAAAATATAAATAACTAAAAACTAAAAACTAAATTATTCTGTCTTCCCACAATCATGAGGGTTGCCTAATCCATTTTTAGTCCCAAATAGAAGTACTGTTCTACTAATTTCCTGTGGTTTAAGTAGGCATACTCTAATTAGGACTAACAATTGGACTAACAATTGAACAATAGGCTCATATATCCAGGAAAGCAATTAAATATAAGTGTTGTTTTGCTAATTTCCCATTGATTCAATGGACATACTTTAATTGGGAATAACAATTGCATTTCAGTCTATGTATCCAGGAGATCAATTCATTGTAGAGTTTGATTGCTCCTGTAGTTTTAATTTTCAGTTACACTTGCTGTCTATAGAATCTCTAGTCTTCCATGTTGACTCCCAAGTAAAATTATAGCTTTTCCTATGTCCTCTAGCAACTCACACCCTCCATGTCTGACACCACTAAATTAAAAAAAGAACAAAAATCAAAGATTTGGAGTTTGTCAAGAAAATCCTGTGATAGGTTCAACTTAGAGTTGCCATGAGCACACAAGGACAACAAAAATTCTTCCTGAAACCATTTTTATTCCTTGCACTTCATTTATGTTATTTGGGGTTTATAACCCCATAGTTTGTATCAGCAATTGAGCACTGAGAAATTAGAACAGAAATCCCCTTCCATCCTGGACACCAAGACAAAACAACATAGCAACGTAACACTATTTGAATATGTTTTCAGAGGAAGTAATGTACTAACTTTTGAAACATGTGTTTACCTATCACTGTACTATCTTTTATTGTGGAACTATTTTTGAATTATAGCTTGTAACTTTTAAAGCTGATGTTCTTGGATTTGGAATTTCAATTGCACTGAACAGGAGATAATAAATATTTTCCAGCCACAACCATATAGAAAGGATAAATTAACTGTCTGACTGGATGAATGGTCTGCCTTAATTTCTGCCAGCTCATATTCATAAAATATAGCATGGGTCATTCTATCATTCTTTGAACTATTGTCATTAAAATTATGGCAGATTGTTCACTGGGTCAGGCTGCCCTCTTGATGCTAAATAGTGAAATAGGATTTGATGCCAAATAAGGTTAGGACGGTAATGCACTCTATTAAGAAGCACTCTTCCTTTCAGCATGGAAGAGTCTGTCAAACATACCTATAGTACTGCACAAGGAAAGTATCTTCAGTCCAGTAAATGCACAGGCATTTCAACTTTTGATAGATGAGAAAAGGAATGTTTATGCTGCATTAAATATGAGCAGCTCATCATTCAAAGATAATTGAATGAGCAAGAGAGCAAAAGAAACTAGCTCCTTCAAGGAAATCCTAAAAGTATTTGAAGCTAGCAAATTTTCAGAAGGTTAACTTAAAATTATTTCTTTAATTTTTTTACAGATCATATACATGCTAAAGACAGAATATTTTATTTCTTTCCCTCCTGTTTTTATTTGCTTTTGTCAAGTATCTCTGCAATCAGTCAGTATCTGTTACACAGCAGGGATCTCTCAGGGCAGCTTTGCAAATACTGTCTTTCTGTCAAAAGTGGTGTTCTCTGCATTTGCACTGAACAAGAGAGTATACAATTATAAAGAACATGTGACATTTACTGTTCACTATGTATGGAAATGGGTGTGGGAGAATGTCAAATTGAAATGTGATGTGCATCTCTGCATTATGCTATTTAAGCTTACTTAGCATAATAGTTAATGTTTCCGCAAGCACAACTATTAGGCATGAATGATAATAATGTTCAGCTACGAGTTCAGCTTGCTCCTATTGCTTCTTCTATGGTATAGGGCATGGAATTATGTTGTCAGTTTCTTCCCAAATACCAGCTGTCAGTGAACAACAATTTCTGGCTGTTGTTTGAGTGGATTCAGAAGTATTGATCAGGATAGGATATATGCCTCTTACAACCAGAACAGAAATAGAACAGAACATACCTAACATCTAAGAACACAAGCCTAGCTAATTCAGTAAGCATTCACCATTCAGATGGCTATGGGAAGCCCCACAGCTAGGACAACCTGAGTACAAAAGCATTCGACTACTCATGCTCACCATCATAGTCAATGGCATATTTCTGATACTGGAGGTAATACAGAGCCACCATCCAATCATTTATAATTCTTGTTGTGTGCCTTCAGGTTGTTTCTAATATCAACCCTAAGATGAAACTGTAATGAGCTTTTCTTGGCAAGATTGTTTAGGAGTTTTCTTATTGCCTCCCTCTGTTGCTGAGAGAGTGTGACTTGCCCAAGGTTACCTAGCAGGTTTTGATGCCAAGAAGGGGTTTGAACCCTGGTCTCTAGAGTTATAGTCCAACACTAAGATCACTACACCATACTGGCTCTTAATTTATAATTGTATCCTCCACTAATTTGTCTCACCTCCTTTAGAAGCTGCCCAAGTTGGTGACCATCACTACATCTTGTATCAGCAAATTTCCTAGCTTAACTATGTGCTGTGTAACTTTCTGTTATCTGTCTTGGACCTCCCACCATCCAACTTCACTGTCTAGCCCCACATTCTAACATCATGAGAGGAAGAAAAAAGTTTTCCCCATTAATTTTTCCATACTACATATAATTTTGAATTTCTTTAGTAGGTCCTCCCTTATTCACCTTTTTTCCCCTCAGCTAAGTCACCCCCAAAGCTTTCCTCATAGCCTGGTGATGATTTAGCATGCCTTTATTTATTATTTAAAGTGTTTATACCCCACCCTCTTACCATGAAGGCTCCCAGAGCAGCTTGCAGTGAGTTGGTTTGACAGTTCCCTTCCTATAGCCTTACCCCACCCCAGCCCTTTCTTTGTGTGTCATAACTGCTATATCACATTAGGGGACAAACAGGATTTAAACAAGAGTTAAATGGGAAATGTCCTATGACAGACATAGGGCATTTCCAGTTTAACTCTCATTTAAATCCTGTTTACCCCCTAGTGTGATAAAGCAGTTATGGCACACAAAGAAAGGGCTGGGGTGGGAATTATGTTCAGCAGTCCCTGGCAGTTCTTTCCCATACAGCAACAGCATTCAGGAATGGAGGGATGGACACTCAACAGCTTCTGGGCCCCAGGAATGATGCAGCTGTGCCTCGCTGCTCTTCTCTTCCTAAAGGGTTATTCAGATGATAAAAATAATCTGAGCTGAATTTTTGGGGGTATTCACACTCATTTTTTTTTGTCACAAGGAGATGCGGATTGCTGCAAGTCTCTTTGTGTCATTTCACACGTTATTGTTTTGGTTTAAAATGGAGCTGCCTCCCTTCCTTTCAAGAAGCAATGATACAGAGTGATCTGGATCAACGTGTAAACTTATTTACGCTGACAATGATATGTATCTTGAAGGAAAACTCAGGAAAAAAACGGCATCAAATATCTCGAGTTAAGTGGGTTTTTTTGCCAGACAACTGTAAACTGAATGTTTAATATAGTCAAAGAGGTTTTGAATGACCATTTCTCACCATTACTATTTTTTTTTCTTGTTGGATAAAGTCCATTTAGGAGAAAAAGATGAAACAGCTACCCAATCAATGTTTCCAGCTTGGCCCCTTTCACACTATGCAATCATAACACAGTGATTCCACTTTAAAAGTGCCACGGCATCATACTATATTAATACTGTGAGATCTGCAGTTTAAGAAGGGGTATATATATATATAATTCTCAGCAAGTGCTTCCTCAAACTCAGCCCTCAGGATTTCATAGGCTGAAGCTATGGAGGTTAAAGTGGAATCATAGTGCTATAACTATGCGATGTGAAATAGCCCAAGGGCTTCTTCTTCTTTTGTTTTTTTTTAACCCTCACCTAGCCTCAAATGTCTGATGTATGTGTGCATGCATCTTCTCTGTGTTATGGCATGTTTCCCCACCACAGCTTCTTGTTTCTTCTTCACCACACAAACATATCTGTTGAGGAGGAATTGATCAAATAAGTTTAAAATACCCTTCAATATATAGCAGTAGTAGCCCTCTGCATGGAAGAATGCCTTAAGTAATAATGAGAGCCAGAGTAGTGGTTCAAGCATCAGACTATGACTCTGGAGACCAGAGTTTGAATCTCTGCTTGGCCATGCAAACCCACTGGATGACCTTGGGTGAGCCACACATTCTCAGTCCCAGAAGGTTTGCCATAAGTTGGAAATGACTTGAAGGCACAGAACAACAACAGTAACAATAGTAGGTACCCCCCCCCCCCACATAAACAAAAAGGCTCGCAAACACACCCATTGTGATAGAGACATTTCTACTTGGCAGCACGCTCTGTCAATTTTAATGCCAAGTTAACATGATTTAGTTGAGGATGACAATTTTCAGGATGCTGTCCAACACAATGTCTCCCAACCCAGGGTGGCCAGAGGTCCTCCTTTTCCAGGACCTGTCCTACATTTCAACCTTTTGTCCAGAAGAAATTCCAAAATGTCCTCCATTTGCAGCATGACTAAGAAGCACAAATCTACCTTTAAATGAGTGTTTTTAGCTTTTATTTGGTGATGTCCCCCATTTTGCGGTGCCCTCCCCCACCTCCTCCCTCTCCTTGTAGGACTTGAAACAGGGATTTCTTTGTACAATATCTTCCTCCATTTATATTGATGTGTGTTTTAATTTATGTCTTTTTAACTTTTGTTTGTCTGTTAACTGTTGTTGTTCCTTGCCTCAATCCATGAGGACAGGTGGGTAAGATATAACAACAACAACAACAACAACAACAACAATACACAGATGCAAAAGTCATGCCTGAGTGTTCTCCATTTCAGAGCTGGATGTAAGGCAGGATTATTATTGTTGTTGTTGTTGTTGCCTTAAAATCCTAAATAATAATTGTTGCTGATAATTATTATTATTATTCCTGTCTCAAAGCCAGCCCTGAAAACGAACACACCTGGGCACAACTTTTGTGTATATGTGTTGACATCATTATTAGATTGGCAAATATAAGCAGACTTTTTATTCAGCCGCCCGCCCCTAGACTGTGGAATGGCCTCTGGAAGAGATTCATCTGAATACGCTGTATGAATTCAAAACAGCATTAAAGACCAGTCTCTTCCATCAGGCTTACCCTACAGATTATTTTTAAAATGTGAATTTTAGATGGTGAATTTTAGATGTGGATTGTTTTAATATGTGCACATCTCATTTGTACTTTTAAACTGATGTGTGCTTTAACTAGTGTGTTTTCACTGATGTTGTTTGTTCCTTAACTGTTGCTGTCCCCTGCACTGATCCATGGGGAGGGGTGGGTCAGAAATAATAATAATAATAATAATAATAATAATAATAATTCCTGACTGAAAGCCAGCCATGAAAGTGAACATAGGCAGGCACAACTTGTGTGTTTATTTATAATAATAATAATAATAATAATCCTGTCTCAGAGCCAGCCCTGAATGGGAACACACCCAGGCACTACTTGTGTATTATTATTAATTATTATTATTATTTCTATTGCCTCAATGCCAGCCTTGAGAGGGAACACACCCAGGCACCACTTGTATAATAATAATTGGCTCAAAGCCAGCCCTGGAAGGGAACACACCTAGGCACCACTTGTGTATTATCATCATCACCATTATTAATAATAATTATTACTATTCCTGCCTCAAAGCCAGCCCTGAGAGGGAACACATCCAGGCATCAATAATAATAATAATTGGCTCAAAGCCAGCCCTGGAAGGGAACACACCTAGGCACCATTTGTGTATTATCATCATCATCACCATTATTAATTATTATTATTACTATTCCTGCCTCAAAGCCAGCCCTGAGAGGGAACACATCCAGGCACCACTTGTGTATAATAATAATAATAATAATAATAGTAATTATTATTGCCTCAAAGCCAGCCCTGGAAGGGAACACACCTAGGCACCACTTGTGTATCATCATCATCACCATTATTAATTATTATTACTATTCCTGCCTCAAAGCCAGCCCTGAGAGGGAACACATCCAGGCACCACTTGTGCATAAAATAATAATAATAATAATAATAATAATAGCCTCAAAGCCAGCCCTGAGAGGTAACATACCCAGGCACCACTTCTGTATTATTATTATTAATAAAAAATATTATTATTCCTGCCTCAAAGCCAGCCCTGAGAGGTAACATACCCAGGCATCACTTCTGCATCATTATTATTATTATTAATAAAAATTATTATTATTCCTGCCTCAAAGCCAGCCCTGAGAGGGAACACACCCAGGCACCACTTTTTGTATTATTATTATTATTATCATTATTATTTTTAACTATTCCTGCCTCAATGCCAGCCTGGGAACACCCCCAAGCACCACTTATGTGTGTGTGTGTGTGTGTGTTGATGATGTGTGTGTTCCAAAGAATGCCATAAATAATAAATTTAAGTAAAGAAAGAACTCTGAAGAAGCAGCCAAGCCAAAGCCAGTGTAGGCCTCGGGGCCTAGGCGCGGCCTGCGCTCTGGAGTGCTGAGTGAGGCCCAGCCAAGGAGGCTCAAAGGGAAACTCGAGGCCCCGGCGGTAGTCAGGGCCTACTCTCCAACTCCGAGGATTGATGATAATGATGACTCCCCTCTTTCCTCCAGGGTTTCTGTTCCTGCTGTTGCTGCTGGAGGCCTCCTTCTCCTCTGGGGCCGGCCGCTACGAGGCCACTTGGGAGTCCCTGGACTCCAGGCCTCTCCCGGAGTGGTTTGATGGAGCCAAGCTGGGCATCTTCATCCATTGGGGGCTCTTCTCGGTGCCCAGCTTCGGGAGCGAGTGGTTCTGGTGAGACACAACGTACAACAAGGCCTCCATTCAGGGTTGAGTCCATATTGGAGAGATAACCCGGTTTGGTACCGCTTTAACTCTTTGTGTGGCTCTTTGCTATGGAATTCTGGGAGTTGGAGTTTGTTGCGGGCCCAGAGCGGAGCGGAGCTCCGCTCTGGGCCCCACAACATACTCCAACTCCCAGAATTCCATAGCAAAGAGCCACACAAAGAGTTAAAGCGGTACCAAACCGGGTTAACCTGCAAACACCCATCAACTCAGTCTAGGGATTATTATGATGAGGTTGAAAAAGTTGAAAAAGTAAGATCTAGCAAAGATATATATATATATATATATATAGTATATAATAAATGTTCATTATTATTATTATTATTATTGGTCCAACAATAAATGTGAATTCTTCTTCATGGGAAAACAAGACATTCCCCTGAAAATAAGACTTAAGCGCGTCTTCGGGAGCAAAAAAAATTAATACAGTCATCTCTCCGTATTTGCGGTTTTGATTATTCACGGATTCGGTTAATACGTTCTCTCTAGGAACATCTAGGTCCTCCAGCGCAACTGTATGGTCAATTTTCGGGGAACCACGGGTAGATGAGCTATTTTCACTGGACTCTTTCAGACGTGGGAAATTGGAAGTATAATCCAAGGGCAATCCAAATGCAATCATGGGGTTTCATGTTATTGCGAATTAGAGCTTCTCACGCAATTTTGGGCAAAAGGGAAGTCACTCCAAATGCAATCATAGGTTTCACGTTATTGCGAATTAAAGCTTCTCACGCAATTTCGGGCAAAGATGGGTCATTTTCGGGTAATGGGAAGTCATTCCAAACGCCTTCTGAATGCAATGGGGATTCACGTAAATTCGCTAAACAAGTGAATACACATGAATTCGCATTGGCTGCATTCGAAGTTGGGAGAAATTCCTCCCATGTGAAAGAGTCCACTGCTGTCGTGATAGGCGTGTAGACAAACCAGTTAGACGGCAGAGATGATGTGGGGGCTATATGGGCAATTGTCATAGGACCTTTTCAGACGTCGGAAATTGGAAGTATAATCTAATGACAATCCGAACGCAATCATGGGGTTTCACGTTATTGCGAATTAAAGCTTCTCACGCAATTTCGGGCAAAAGGGAAGTCATTCCAAACGCAATCATAGATTTTTCGTTATTGTGAATTATAGCTTCTCACGCAATTTCAGGCAAGGGGTGTCATTTTCAGGTAATGGGAAGTCAATCTGAACGCATTCCAAACACGTGAATTCGAATTGGCTCTATTCGCAATAAAGAGAAATTTCTCTGGTGTGAAAGAGTCAATAGTGAAGGCAGTTATTGTTGCCACAGGTCAGAGTTAGGAGTCAGCTTCTAACTGCTTTATCACACTAGGGGGCAAACAGGATTTCAATGAGAGTTAAACAAGAAATGCCCTATGTTTATCACAGGACATTTCCTGTTTAACTCTCATTTAAATCCTGTTTGCCCCCTAGTGTGATAAAGCAGTAAGAGAGGTCTAAGGAGACCATTGGTGTGCACTCCCTCTCTCTCTCTCACACACACACACACTCTCACATAAAGATTTTAATGGGTTTTCTTGTCTAGGGCTGCATCCACGCTGTAGAAATAATCCAGTTTGACACCACTCTAACTGCTGTGGCTCAATGCTATGGAATTCTGGGATTTGCAGTTTTGTGAGCCATTTGGCCTTCTCTGTCAGAGAGCTCTGGTGTCACAGCAAACTACAGTCGCACAAATAGTCTGGACCTAAGCCATGTAGGGCTTTATTGGTCATTACCAGCACTTTAAATTGTGCCCAGAAATGATCCGGTAGTCAGTGAAGCTGTTTCAACAAGGGAGTTACATGCTCCCTGCAACTGGCCCCGGTCAGCATTTTGGCTGTGGAGCTTTGAACCCACTGAATTTTCTGAACAATTTCCAGGGGCAGCCCCACGTAGAGTGCATTGCAGTAGTCCAAACAGGATGTAATCAAGGCATGTGTCACTGCAGCCAAATATGATGTCTCGAGGAATGGGTGCAGCTGGTGTACAAGTTTCACCTGTGCAAATGCTCTTCTGGCTACCGCGGAAACCTGAGCATCCAGGCTCAGAGGGGAAATCCAGGAGCACACCCAAGCTGTGAGCCTGAAATTTCAGGGGGAGTGTAACCCCATCCAGCATAGGCAAGGTCCCTATTCCTTGATCTGCTTTCCAACTGACCAGGAACACCTCTTGTCTGGATTAAGCTTCAATTTGTTTGTCCTTATCCAGTCTATTACTGACAGCATACACTGGTTCAGTACAGAGACAGCTTCCTTGGAGTCAGATGGAAAGGAGAGATAGAGTTAGGTGTCATCAGCATACTGATGACACTACACCATAAAAGTCCAGATGACCTCTCCCAGTGGTTTCATGTAGATGTTGAATAACATGGGAGACAGAACAGAACAGAACCCTGAGGGACCCCCATAGGCCAATGGCCAGGATGTTGAACAGGAGTCCCTTACCACCACTACCTGAGTTTGCCCCTCCAAGAAGGACTGAAGCCACTGTAAGACAGTGCTCCCAAGTCCCATCCCAGAGAGGGATACCATGGTAAATGGTATCGAAAGCTGCTGAGAGATCCAGCAGGACCAATAGGAATAAACTCCCCCTGTCCACTTCCCTGTGTAGGTCATCCACCAAAGTGATTAAAGATGTCTCTGTCTCGTAGCCAGGTCTGAAGCCAGATTGGAATGGATCTAGATAATCCATTTCATCCAGAAATCCCTGGGGCTGGGAGGCCACCACTTGCTCCAAAATCTTGCCCTTGAAATTGACCTCTGATTTCAAGCCATAATCCAATGCTCAGACCACTACACCATGATGGCTTTCACTGAAGACTTACCATGTCCTAAAGTCTTGTCTAAAGCCAGATTTGTTCTTGAATCTTTACAACATATAATCATGTTTTCAGTTTTTTTTTAAGGGAACGTGAAACTTACAACACTAATTCTTGTTGAGAGGCTACATTATTGTATCCAGTTTTGCCTTAGATGCTGGCTTTGCACTTGAGTATCGTAAACCAATGATGTCCCAATTGCACATGCTATATATTTAGGGCAGGTTTTTTTTTTAAATTCTTTTATTTGGTATGGTTTTACTACTTGGTGTGCAGATACTAAAGATGCTTTTCTTTGCAGGTGGTATTGGCAGAAAGAAAAAAGAGAACCTTATGTAACATTTATGAAGAAAAACTACCGTCCTGGATTCACTTATGAAGATTTTGGCCCTTTGTTTACAGCTGAGTTTTTTGATGCTAATCAATGGGCAGATATTTTGAAGGCTTCTGGTGCCAAATATGTTGTTTTGACTTCAAAACACCATGAAGGTAAATGGATTGATTGCTTTGCCCCAAAGATCGTTTACTGCTTTTAGCAGAGGATAGCCTAGATAGGGTTTCCTTATTCAGCTGCTTAGAATTAAACAATTTCATTCAATAGTTACATGGGAATTTTTGTTGTTGTTGCATGCCTTCAAGTTGTTTCTGATTTACGGCGACCCGAAATCAAACCTATCATAGGAATTTTTTGGCAAGTTTCTTCAGAGGGGTTTGCCAGTGAGGTTGAGAAAGTGTAACTTGCCCAACAGTGGGTTTCCATGGCTGATCCAGGATTTGAAACTTGGTTTTTCAGTTTCCTAGTCCAATGTCCAAATCATTACACCATGCAGTACGTCAGTGATAATAGTGATTGGTCATGCTATCCTTTCTCAGAGGTGGATGCTCATAACAACTTCATCCTCATAACAAGTTGAAATTTATATTGAGAGAGTGATTGAGGTCCACTGCTCTCTTTTGTGTCTAATGGAAACATAGGGGCGGTACCGACTGCCCAAAAAGGGCGGTCTGGCGCCACCTTTTTTTGCTGCAGAACTTCGCCGCTGCAGCTAGATGCTGCAGCAAAGCTGTGCAGCAAAAAAGGAGCGGGGGAAACCCCGCTCCTTTTTAGTGCTGCAGTTGTGGCGCAATACATGGAAAAGGCGCCATTGGGCACCTTTACTCCGCCGCAACTGCGCAGCTCCATCTAGAAGCCATCTAAACAGTGTTACATAATGGCGCAGGTGCCATTACGTGTTAGGGTTTGGGAGCGTGCAAATGTTGCGCGCTCCCGAACCCTAATCACAGCACAAGGGCGCCTCGTCCTGCCCGTCTGTTTCAGGGCATAGAGATTCAAATTTAGATCTTCTTGTGTCATGACCGTATCAAGCTGCTTCATCCTTGTTGTGTTAAACCACTGATCCCCCAAACTGTGCTCTTTAAGGGATTTTGACCTTCAGCTCCCAGAATTTCAGACTATTGGCCAACATGGCTGAAGCTTCTGGGAGATGAAGTCCAAAATCCCTTAAAGGGTATAGTTTGGGGACCACTGTGTTAAACTTACATTCAAGTTATTTTTAACTTGTGGCCATCCTAAGGTGAACCTGTTGTGGGATTTTTTTTGGCAAGATTTATTTGGAGGGAGTTTGGAGTGTGTGAATTACCTAAGGTCATCCAGTGGATTTCTATGGTTGAGCGGGATTTATACCCTTGTCTTCTGGAGTCCTAGTCCAACATTCAGATGACTAAACCACACTGGCTCTCTCCGCTCTATCCTACTTTTTTCCTTTTCCAGGTGTATTTTTGGGTGTAGTCTAGAACTGTCAGTTTGCTTTTCTGTGTATTCTACCCAACAGGAATGTCAAACAAAGGTGCATGAAATATTTACAGTGCTTTTATTATAAATCATCATCATTCTCCTCATTGTCATTTTCTAGGTTTTACACTGTGGGGATCAAAATATTCATGGGCTTGGAATGCTGTTGATGTTGGACCAAGACGAGACATTGTGGCCGAGTTAGCAACATCCATTAGAAAGAATACTAGCTTACACTTTGGGTTGTACCACTCCCTGTTTGAATGGTTCAATCCTCTCTTTCTTGATGATGCTGCCAGTGTGTTCATGAAAAACCAGTTTCCAGTTCACAAGACACTCCCAGAGTTGTATGAACTTGTGAACCAGTACCATCCAGAGATCCTGTGGTCAGATGGAGATGGCGATGCCCCAGACACATATTGGAACAGTACTGGCTTCCTAGCATGGCTTTATAATGACAGGTATTTTATTTTTTTTTGCTCATGGGGAGTCACATATTTAAACTTAACATAAGGAAGAAAAATACATACATTTTTTTTTCTCATTGCATAGTCTTTAGTCCTAGTCCAATTTGCATTTACCTGGGAGTGAGTCACATTGAATTCACTGGGCATTTTTTTTTGAGGCTATGTAGGATTGTACTGTTAAAGATGAGTTGATAATACAGCTTCTAAGTTAGTTATGTTCAATGTCATATTGAGAAATTGAGTGGGAGGGTGCGAGAACGGGTTATTTTATATTACTTCCTTTCTGCTTTGGAATATCTCTTGTGAGTGCTAACAAGAAAAATAAAACCATAAATAATTTTAAGCAGTACTTATACAATATTACAGTAAAGTAACAGCAGCAGAAAGTAACAGAAGACAACAGTAAGAACTATTCAAAACTAGAGATACCTGAAAACTGCTGTCAGCAATTTAGCTGAACTACTTGATGTATGGAGCAGGGATGTCTTGCAAGCAATTACCAGAAGGAAAAGATGTTTGTCTATATAAGAGTCTTTATTTCCCATAGCCAGTAATGGAAGATCGCTGCAAGCCTGGGATTCTGGACTGCAAGCGGTATATATCAATAATGTGTTTGACATTTTCCAGCCCTGTTCGGGACAGAGTTGTAACAAATGACCGCTGGGGAGCTGGCACAATTTGTAAACATGGAGGATATTATACTTGTGCTGATCGATACAATCCAGGACACCTTTTGTTTCATAAATGGGAAAACTGTATGACTATCGACAAACTGTCTTGGGGATATCGTCGGAATGCGCAGTTGAGTGACTACCTGACAATTGAAGAGCTTATAAAGGTAAAATGGGACAAAGACAGATTTAAGTAATTAAGTGTGAGTTGTCTGTCCAGGGTTTAAGAAAATAATCAGTTTGGTCTCTCTCTCTCTCTCTCTGTACCTGTATATATTATAACAACCTAAAAGTTTAAAGTTATTTGAGTTATAATGTTGGGATAATTTATATAAACACTCCTTTTCTTTCCTGCACACCCTAAGGCACTTCTAATGTCCCATCTCATCATCTCTCCCAGTTCTTACTCTTTGTTACAATCATATTTATGACGTTCCTGGGTATGGTGCGTGTGTATAATTGTTTGCATCATGTGGAAAAGAAGTTAAAAATGTAACCTGGAAATGCAGTTGCTCTACATGCCTGTCCAACCAGATTTCTTGTAAAGCTTCAGCTTGCACAGAATACAATGGCTTGTTTCTTGGTATATACAGTAAGGGGAAGTTAAAAAGAATACAGCCAGTCATTTTCAGTAATGGCATTAGCTCCTGGCCCAGTTGAAATTTTGAACTCATCTGTTACTGTTCTTCACGGCCTATATATTCCACATCTATTCAAGTTGTTGTAGTAGTAAAAATATTAATAATAAGCTGCCTTTCCCTGAAAGTTGGGACTCAGAATGGTTTTGTATATGCTTCTTCAGTAGTTACGATCACCTGTCAATGCCCTACTTTGTGCTTTTCCCTTGCTTGGGAATTGGTCAGCCGTGTCAAGAAATTGGGGAAACAACTTCCCTGAGGAAAGTGGTAATAAAAAGTAGGAAGTCTCTTTTAGGTTGCATCTACATTGTAGAATTAATGCAGTTTTTTTCTGATTTAACTGTCATGACACAATGCTTTAGAATTCTGGGATTTGTAGTTTTGTGAGATATTTAGGTTTCTCTGTCAGACAGCTCTGGTGCCACAACAAACTACAAATCACAGGATTCCATAGCATTGAGCCTTGGCAATAAAAGCAATGTCAAAATGAATTCTGCAGTGTGGCAGAAGCCTTAGACGTAGTAGATGTATTTTAGCTTTCATTTGTGCTTTTAAATCTTGAAAGTTTTAATCATTTTATGAGATACTGTTGCAAGCCACCTTCCACACTAGGAAGGTTAGCATACAATTAAAATGTCTTGTACCAGCTTTTTAAATAAAATGCCTAAGGACTTCTCTCTGTCCCTATGACCACAGGTCTTAGCCATGGCCTTTTGATTAAATAATTAATTAAAATCCAAATGGAGACACATGAAGTAAAATAATTTGTCTTAAGAAGATAGATAATAGAACTAGGGATTATCTACACTGTAGTGAGCAGAAGAGAGCAGTTAGTTTTCTGGATTCTGTTGTTTTGCTTCCACAAACTAACTGAGTGCAGCTACACTGTAGAAATAACGCAGCTTGATACTACCTCAAGTGCTGTAGCTCCAGGCTGCAGACTCCTGGGATTTGTAGTTTTGCAAGATCTGGTGCCTCAGTTAAAGCAGTGTCAAATAGCATTATGTGTGCTGCGCAGATGCACCCCTAGTCAGTGCCATGCATAGTGGAAATGAGAGAGTCAGCATGGTGTAGTGATTGAGTGTTGGACTATGACCCAGGGTTCGATTCCTGCTCAGCCATGAAGCCCACTGGTGATCTTGGGCAAGTCACATGTTCTCCACCTCAGGGGAAGGCAATGGTAAACCCCCTCTGAATCTTGCCAAGAAAATCCATTTGGGTGACCACCTGAATCTTGTTTGAACCTAGAGCAGAGATGGATATTGTTTTGTTCTCTAGATGTTAGATTATAACCTCCATCAGCCATAAACAATTAAGGAAATTGCATTGCAGCAACATCTGGAAGCCCACATTTCCCATCTTCATATATTGCAAAGCTCTGGTATTGCCATACAGAAATATGAATTTAGTCCTACTAGCCCATATCAATACACTGGTCGGAATCCTGTTAGGGACCCAGTTTGTTGGAATTAGAATTGTGTCAGTTCTGTAATGTCCATATTCAGCAAGGTGTTGCTGTGATAGCTCCTGTTGGGGAGTCAGCAAAGTGCACACTTGTGCATTGGTACCATTGTGTATTGGGACCCTGGCTAGAGAATGCCAAAGTGCATAAGTAGATCATGATGCTCATTGGGACACTTTTGCCAATGTCCTGTTACACATCTTCATAATTCACTAATAAGGTTTCTTAGTGCCTCTGCTATGTAGCTAAGTATATATAAAGTTTCATAACGTACACCATTATAGAGGATTCTAGCTGCTGTCTTGTTTAGACTTTAGATAGCTGTGTGTGGTTTAATTTTTTTTATTTTCTCTTCCCTTAATAATTTCAGGAACTTGTAGAGACAGTATCATGTGGGGGAAATCTCTTGGTGAATGTTGGGCCTACTCATGATGGTCGCATTCCTGTCATTTTTGAAGAGCGCCTGAAACAAATGGGGACTTGGCTGGCAATAAATGAGGAGGCTATTTTCAACACTAAACCTTGGAGAGCCCAGAATGATAGTTCCACCCCAGGAGTATGGTAAATCCTTGGAATGAACAAACAAGCAAGCCAAAATAAATAAATAAATAAATAAATAAATTTTAAAAATTGCAGAACATACGGTGCCAATGATTGTAGGGATTACTGTATACTATCCTAAATATCCTTACAGGGAGGTAAGGACCCTTGAAAGTAAGCATGCATAATATTTCATGGTGCAGCTGTCACTTTAATGTTTGTGTTTCAGTGCCTGTAGGAGGGATCTTTTGGGCAAAGAAATGGATGTTGTATCTGAACATTACATAAAAGATGAAGATTAGTATTCAAGATTTTCTCATTTTCCCATTTGGTTTGGCTTTGAACTTGCACAAATATAATTGCTTCAATGTTATAGCTATTGCTTAATGGTTTAAAGTAGCCTGCTCAAAGTGGTGGTCCTTGAACTGGTGCCATTCTGTGAGCTATTGGGTGCTTATCCATGCAAGTTTATAACAAAAAAACAATTGTTGCCAATAGGCACAATTATGGTGCCAGCCCCTGGCACACTGAGGTAAAAATTATTCTAATCCACCACATCAGATAGCATAAGCACTAGTTTAAAGGAATCTTAAATATAATGTGCCAGACACAATAATGAAATTATTTCCCACATTCCACATGTGGTTTGGGATTATTTTTATATATTATCTCTCCAAATCTGAATACAAGGGCATTAACCATTGTGACATACTTTTAAACAAACTGCATTCACAGTTAATATGGAAGGAAGTGTAGCTGGTTAATTTCAAGTAGGTTTATGTAGCTCAGCTAAGTAATGATAGAGGTTCAGGATACAGTGGGACCTCAGTATCTGTGGGAGATCTGTTCCAGACCCCCCACAGATACAAAAATCCACACATGCTCAAGTCCTGTTGACCCCAGTGGTGGTGTGCGCACGTTGCCACACCAACATTAGGTGCAATGGGACTTCAGATAAAGCCTTGTTGTCCCTAATGACGGTGCAGCTGTGTGTACATGCCGCCACTGTGGACAATGGGGGCTGTCCCTAATGGCAGCTCAGCCACATGCTGAAATCTGCGGATGGCAAGTCCACAGATACCAAGATCCTAGTGTATTTTGTTGAAACCACAAGGTATTAATATGGGTGGCTATTTGCCACAAACACCAATACCTACCAGTTCATATATTACAGGATGAGTATCCTTACCTGTGATAGCCAGCATGGTACAGCAGTTTGAACATTGGACTATGACTCTGGAGAGTGATTTCAGTTATAGCTGGATTCTCCTCGTACAGAGCCATCTGTCACCAGGCTGCCATGTAAGAAGGATCTAAAATGACTTTTATATGTTTTATTATTCACATTTTATTATTTTATCAATATGTGTTGACATTACTTGTAAGTTGCCCTGGACAGTTTATAGCCTGAATTTTATTGTTTATATAATGTATAAATTGTTTCTTTTCATCAGGTACACTTTCAAACCAAAAGAAGACATTCTATATGCTATTTTCCTTAACTGGCCAGCTTCAGGAACTCTACTGCTTGGTGAACCAAAGGGTATTATTGGAAAGACAAAGGTAAGGGGTATTTCCCTATTCAGGGATTGCAGGGCTTGAAGGAAACACTATTAAGCATGACTTATATATAACAATGTAGACATTATTATTATTTGAAGTATTTACACAATAGTTTCTGAGGAAATGAATTAATGAGAAATATGAGCTGTGCGCTGAGCTTTGGACCATCCCAGACCTTAGGAAAACACTACTGTGCAAGAGTGCATTAAAAGTTCATCACACTGCTGCACAGTATGATCCCAAAGACCCCAGGGCATCTTCTGTCATCTCCTCGTGTGCTGAAATAGCATTAATTTCATTTATTATTTATTTCATTTGAGAAATTAGTTCCAGAATTGACACAGCACAAGGAACAATTTTGTATCAGAAGTTACTGGAGTTTCCTCATTGATAGACATCATGTTAGGAAGCAGATCTCAGTGGCTGTTGGACAATGAAGAATGTCATGTTTCAGCAACTTTTGAATATTAACATGCTGCTTGTCAATATGTAGCGTAAAAGGCATGAAAACTCTTCTTGAGGTTATAGTCATGGCTAAGTAGCCATGAAATGTACCTGGTGTCATCAGTCACTCAATTTATGCAGTAAACACATTTATAGGAGAACCACTGTGAGTGCATCTATTACAATATCATGCCCCATAATTTCCTTCTGTGCAAGCTGTAACTTCAAAATATGATCAAATCATAGCCTTTATCTCAGAAGCTGAATGGCTTAGCACAAAAACTTGAATACAATGCTGAGTTGCAAGATATAGTTCCAGGGAATTCAACAAAAGATAGCAATGACAGTGTACATGCATGAATTATGTATAGGTGTGTTGGATTTAGAAATGTCAAAAATCACTGGCCCTAAATTAATACAGTAGCAGGGATGCTACAGTAGTAGACTGTACTCTCTGTACTCACATTTTGATATGGGAGAAAGCTGTTGGCTGTCAGCCATTCATTTCTCAAATGTATGGTACTGTGTGTGTGCATGTGCACATCTTTTCCCTTTTAACATTTTCATGCCTCTGGTGTTGGAATAACTATTCCAACAGAAGTATGGGAACTTGGCCAATATAGCTTCAGTTGGGGAAATTGAGAGAAACATGCCTTAGAAATCTACATGGATGGGCTTTATACTGTAATTCAATAAGCAGTATTAAACTGAAAACCAGTCTTTGTATTGTAACCTCTATCAAATTGTTCACTAATGCACTGGTGAGCATCGTGTTCTTGCACTGTGTCAATAACAGTGTACTTAGAATTCAGAGATATAGCCATGTTGGTCTGGAAAATCATTATGCAAAGGAATCTTTCAGCACCTTTGAGATTAAATGTGCAAAAGAAGTTGTAGCATGAGCTTTCATAGACTTGGGGCTGAAACAGATGGCGGAAAAAAGTCTGCTTCTGGTTGACATTGGACAGTGGTGTTTACACACCACATGCTCTGATGACTCCTGGAAGCCAATGTGAAGCTGCCTGGCTGCCCAGACATGGGTGGCTTCAAGGAGTTCTGGTGACGCAGCATTTATATGCTGCATGCCGCCGGAGCGGCTTGAAGCTGTCTTTAGGCTGCGATGGAGCTACAAAACCCAACTTTTTTCCAGCCCAAAAAGGAGATCTTTGCCACTCCTTTTTGGGCTGGCATCAAGGCAGATTGGAGTCATGGGGCATGCTTGCAGTGGCCCCAGTCCATCATCCTCAAGCTACCCCTTCTTGCCAGTCTGTTTCGCTCCTTGGTCTACTTTCCCCATGTATTGCTTCTTTCATACAAATAATTTCAAATAATAATAATAATAATAAAAGTTTATTTGTAGACCGCCCTTCCTGCGATCAGGGCGGTGTACATCATAATTAAAAACATTACAACAACCAAAATTAAAAAGAGAAAAATTATAACATTATCTACCCAATGCAATTACAATGGTAACGTTCCGATGGCTTATCACGAGGGTAATAACATGGTCAAGGATAAGCCTGGGTGAATAGGAATGTTTTTAATTCCTTTTTAAACTGGGGGAGAGAGGGGGACAGGCGGAGCTCACTGGGCAATGTATTCCAGAGGCTCGGAGCAGATACAGAGAATGCTCTTTTGGCGGTTGTTACAAGCCTGGCCTCTGGAACCCTTAACAAGTGTTGCCCACTAGATCTAAGTGTGCGGGGCGGATTGTGTGGGGAGAGACGGTCCTTTAGGTGCTCTGGGCCCAAGCCATTTAGGGCTTTATAGGTAACGACCAGCACTTTGTACTGAGCCCGGAAGCGGATAGGCAGCCAATGTAGATCTTTCATTATTGGTGTTATATGGGCGGCTCTGGGTGCACCAGTGACCACCCGTGCCGCCATATTCTGCACTAGTTGCAGCTTCCGAGTGTGATACAAAGGCTGCCCCATGTAGAGCGCGTTACAGAAGTCCAACCGAGAGGTTACCAGAGCATGTACTACGGTTTCAAGGTCCCTCCGGTCCAGGTAGGGGCGCAGCTGGCGTATCAGCCGTAGTTGAAAGCAGGTGCTCCTGACCGTCGCATCCACCTGAGATGTAAGATGAAGCGACGAATCAAGGAGCACCCCCAGGCTGCGCACGGTGTCCTTTACGGGAAGCGTGATCCCGTTCAGGACAGGTGGAATCACCTCCATACCCGGACCGGGGGAACCTATCACGAGTACTTCCGTTTTCTCTGGATTCAGGCTGAGTCTGTTTTCCCTCATCCAGTCCATTACCGATTCCAGACAGGCCACGAGAGGAGCGACGCCATCCCTGGTCACTGCATCAGTCGGAGACATAGAGAAAACTATTTGGGTGTCATCAGCGTACTGATAACCCCGCGCCCCGTGCCTCCGGATGATCTCTCCCAGCGGTTTCATGTAAATGTTAAAGAGCATGGGAGACAGAATGGCTCCTTGAGGGACCCCAGAAGTGAGGGCCCTCTTATCGGAGCACACGTCCCCCAGCTGCACTATCTGGAACCTCCCAGAGAGGTAGGACCGGAACCACCAAAGCGCAGTGCCCCCGATTCCCACCTCTGCCAGGCGTTCCAGAAGAATACCATGGTCGATGGTATCGAAAGCCGCTGAGATGTCCAAGAGCACCAACAGGGACACGCTACCCCTGTCGATGCCCAGACGGAGATCATCGACCAGGGCGACCATGGCAGTCTCAACCCCATGGCCCGCCCGAAAACCGGTTTGAAATGGATCTAGAAAATCCGTTTCCTCCAAGATCGATTGAAGTTGGAATGCAACCGCCCTCTCGATCACCTTCCCCAAAAATGGCAGTAGCGAGACTGGCCGATAATTATTATGAACCAGGGGGTCGAGGGAGGGCTTTTTCAATAATGGTCTTACTATGGCCAATTTGAGATGGTCAGGAAATTGTCCCTCCCTCAGAGATGTGTTAATAATTTGGCGTAACAGCGAGGTTACTGCCGATCCCCCCTGGGCCACTAGCCACGAGGGGCAGGGATCGAGAGAGCAGGTTGTCTTCCGAACACTTCTAAGGATCTTGTCCACATCCTCGGTACTGACAGACTCAAACTGATCCAGTACAATCGAGTCCACGGAAGCTCTGGACGCCTCTATTCTGGATTCTGCTTTAACACTGGTGTCCAGACCATCGTTTATCCGAGAGATTTTATCCGCGAAGAAGTTGTTAAACTGGTCACAGCAGGCCTTAGTAGGTTCAAGGATCTGGTTCGGGGCAGGAGGGAGCTGAGTTAGCTCTCTCACTACCCTGAACAACTCTGCCGGACGCGACTCCGCGGACGCGATACGAGCAGCAAAGAATGAATTCTTAGCTGCTTGTATCGCCTCTCCATAGTCCTTCAAAAGATGGTCTAGGAGAGCCTTGTCGGATAAACGATGGTGTTTCTGCCAGGCGTGCTCTAGCCGTCGCAGGACCCACTTCCTTGCCCAGAGATCTTCCGTATACCAAGGCTTCTTTTTGGAAGCAGGCCTGAGAGGGCGTTGCAAAGTTGTTGCAAGATCCCTTTGCATACTGTAGTTATATTTGGTGTGCCCACAACTGCTAGCTTGGAATTTACAAATATGTTAAAACCTATGTTGCAAGGTGATACTTACTAAGACCCTGTTGAATAAGTAGGTTTATCTGGTGTGCATTTAAGGCCATAGATCACAAAGAAAGCATGATAGTCTGAAAATGAATCAAGCAACAGGGACATTCTGATGTCTGAGTCTTCCTTCTTATTATAAGCCGTGCTAAGAGAAACTGAACAACCATTTACTATTTGGAAGGTGTGTGCAACACTTTTCTTAGAATTACATTAGAATTCATTGCCTTTTTGTTTCAACACTTCTTTGAACCATTTCTCCTGTTTAATAATAGCTTTTCAATTTCAGGTGACACTGCTAGGATATGCAGAACCACTGCCATGGGTTTCTCTGGGGGGAAAAGGAATGATGGTGGCTACACCTCAGTTATCATTTATTAAGTTTCCATATCAATGGGGTTGGACTCTAGAACTGACTCATGCTTATTAGTCAGCAACAGACTTTGATCTTATCATCATAGATAGTATCATATCATAGGTGGATAACAAGTCTTCAATCACTATGGGGTACAGGTCCTGTAAATGGGACGTGGTGATTAACCAGAAACAGGAAAGATGTGACATATTGATCTTCGTCCTTATCCAGCTTTTCCTGACACCTTTCAAAGTAAGCCCACAGGAAATACATATGTACTGATCAAGACTGAGCAAGAAATGGAGGTAAATCAATAATGTGCCATAACTGTAGATGTTCACAAAAGGAAGAAGCAAAAAAGAAAAGTATGCATAATGTTAGGATTGCTGCAGATTCTTTTAGAGTTTGGGTACCATTTCTCCACTCCTGTGTTTTAAAATAAACTTGGCACACTGAATGTTTGTATAATGATGTTTAGGTTTGCTTCTTTAAAAATCCAAGTCCTGATACAGCTGATGCAATGCATAACAAACAATACATGTTGAGTCTCCCTTATCTGAAATGTTTGGGACTGTAATGCTTGGCACTAGAGGTACAGTCGCCCCTCCTTTCTCGCAGACTTGAGGTCCGTGATCTTCAATATTCATAGAGGGGCGACCTCTGTAATTTTCAATAGAGTGTGCCCCATGCATGCTTGTGGGCATGTGCCCATTAAAGCCTAAAGGGCTTGAATAATGGCAAGTCTCCATTTTTGCGTGTGTGTGTGTGTGTGGGGGGGGGGGTGTTTCAGAACAGATCCCCGATGAAAAAGGAGGGCCAACTGTATTTTGGGATACCTGTATTTGCATATATGCTCATAATGAGACATCTTGGAGATGGGATCCAAGTCTAAACACAAAATTTATTTATGTTTCATATACATCTTATACACATAGCTTGAAGGTAATTTTATACAATAATTTTGTGCATTCTTTCATAAAAATATTTTTTCCAATCTTGTACACAAAGTTTATGTACACTGAGCCAACAGGAAGCAAACATGTCACTATCTCAGCTACCCATGGTTTTGGAATTTTTCAGATTTCAGAATTTGGGGTAAGGGAGACTCAGCCTGTACTTGTAATTTCTTGTCGACACAGAAGTTAAAGTTTCATCCTGGAGAGAAGTGACAAGTGGGGTGCCATAGGTTTCTGTCCTGGCCCATGGCTATTCAATATCTTTATTAATGACTTAGATGACAGAACTATAGTGTCTAGATCAAGGGAAGTAACAGTGCCACTCTATTCTGCTTTGGTCAGGCCCCACCTGGAGTACTGTGTCCAGTTCTGGGCACCACAATTTAAAAAGGATGCGGAGAAACTGGAGCGGGTCCAAAGGAGGGCGACTAAAATGGTTAAGGGTATGGAAACCATGCCCTATGAGGAACGACTTAGGGAGCTGGGGATGTTTAGCCTGGAGAAGAGAAGGTTAAGAGGTGATATGATAGCCCTGTTTAAATACTTGAAGGGATGTCACATTGAGGAGGGAGCAAGCTTGTTTTCTGCCGCTTCAGAGAACAGGACCCAGAACAATGGATGCAAGCTACAGGAAAAGAGATTCCACCTCAACATTAGGAGAAACTTCCTGACAGTAAGGGCTGTTTGACAGTGGAACACACTCCCTCGTAGAGTGGTGGGATCTCCTCCGTTGGAGGTCTTTAAGCAGAGGCTGGATAGCCATCTGTCAGGGATGCTTTGATTGGGAGTTCCTGCATGGCAGGGGGGTTGGACTGGATGGCCCTTGTGGTCTCTTCCAACTCTGTGATTCTATGAGATGCAGTGGACCTTGCTCCTCAGTGTTTCTGTGACTACAGCCTTAGTCTTTACCAGAAGCAATGAAATTTGATTACACCTAACTCCCTTCTTTAGTTAAAATGAGTATCATAGAATCACAGATGTTCAGGGGTCCTTAGGGGCAGGTAGCCCAGCCACCCGTCAGAATATACAACCAAAGTTCTTGAAATGTCCATCCAACCTGAATTTAAAGACCTGAAAAAGAAGGTCCACCACTGAGGCAGTCTAGTTCGTTGTTGAACAGCACTTGTTGAGATGGATTTTATTTATTTATTTACTTGTTTATAATTTGAATCTGCTGGTTCATGTTCTAATCCCTGAAGCAGAAGAAAACAAGCTGGCTCCATCTTCAAAATAATATCCCTTCAAATACTAAAGATGGCTATTGTATCACCTCTCCCTTCTCCAAGATGTATATATCCAACTCGATAAGCTATTCCTCATATGGCTTGATTTTCAAATGTTTTACTATGTTATCATGTATCTTTGGGCACTGTCCAGCTTTCCAATATCCTTCTTGAACTGTGGTGCTCCAATCTGGATACAGTGTCCCAGGTGAGGGCTACCTGCTGGACAGTGTGGAACTGTTACTTCCCTTTGTCTGAGGATATTATACTCTCAATGCAGCCTAAAATTGTGTTGGCTTTTTTAGCCACTGCATCACTTTTGACTCTGATTAACTTGTGGTTAGACCCAAGATCCTTTCCACATGCATTGCTATCAAGCCAGGTGTTACCCATCCTATAGTTATGCAATGCATTTTTCTTGTCAAAATGTATCTTACATTTATGCCTGTTGAAGTTTATTTTTTGTTAGTTTTTGCTCAGCTCCAATCTATTAAGGTCATTTTGAATTCTGATAGTTTCCTTTGGTATATTAGCTCCTCCTTGGTGTCATCTGAAAATTTGGTGTGCCTTCTATCCCATAACCCAAGTCATTTTTAGACAGAACTCCTTGGTACCCTAGCACTTTGGCCACTTTCCTCCATGACGAAGATGAACCATTGGTAAAAATACTTTTGGTTCATTTTGTAAAGTAATTACAAATGCATGTTAACAGGGGCATTGTCTAGGTCCCTTTGTACTAGTATGTTTGGAAGAATATTGAGGGACTAACTTTAGGTGGATTAGAATTTATTACTTAGTCCTATTATCTACCTCAAATTTACTCATTTTGTATCACTGGAATTAATACTGTATGTAATATGTCTATCAGTGGCAATCAATGTACACAACTATTTAGTTGCTGAAGCATTAGTTTTTCAAGATACCTCTTGTACAGTTCAATTGGTTTGTAAAGTTTTAAAATGGGATTTGTTTCTACTGTTTTTAAAGACAGGTATTTTATAATGTTGATGGTATAAGCAGATCTGCATTGAACAGTTATATTTTCCCCAAAACAGCAATAAGAGCAGTTGAATATTGGACCTATGCCCTTAGAGCTGAAATGTTACCCTTCTGTGTTAACTTATTTCACAGAACAATTGTGCATCACAGCAACACACCTCAAGAAAATTTATTTAAACACTTCATCTTTGGGTCTTGGAAGGACTTCTATTTCTTTCTTTATAAAAACAGAACACTTGGATCATTTTCCCATTGTCAAAAAAAATCCATAAACAATGACTAAGACATTATTTGTTATGTTTAATGTTCACACACACTTTCTTTTAAAATAGTTTATTTAAATTTAGATATTTCATTGGGTTCCAATCAATACAAGTTAAAAATATTTACAAAATGAATGTGTACAGCAGTAGCTATTTATAAACAGTGTAAACATATATTTGCTAGAAACATTCTGTCCCAACTCTGCAAGAGTGAAAAAGCACTTAACATTGCACTGTTCAGAGAACAGGCCTTCAGCATATGTGCTCAATACCAGAGGTGCCAATCTAGAGGGTCCAAAGTGCAGAAGGTAATATACCTGCTTCTCCTGAAACACTTTTGACACTCACATTCTTACATTGAGTTGGGCAGGAGAAAGGAAGAAAATGAGACAGTAGAAGAAAAGGAAAACTGATTGTAAACTGCTCCCTTCCCTTTCTTTTCATGTAAGAGAAAATGAGATAGGCATTTGATCCTAGACTTCCACAGCTTGAATAGCTGTAGACAGAGCATACAGGCCAAACTCTACTCTGTTTGACAATTGACAGGTTATTAAGAAAAGGTCCACTTTGAAGTCACACCAGCGAATGGATAAAGAGGTGCTAAGTACATAGGCTGAGCATAGTTATTCTTTCAGATACTTCCCATCCCGCTGTGTTTCCTTATAGCTGATTTTTGAATGGAAATTTCACAGGCCATGCACTATTCCTACACCAGGCAAAAACTAGAAAAAGATCACCTCTTTCCTTCCTCACCCCCATCTACTGAAGAAGAGAAGCAAGACCTTATCATCTTACTGAGTTTTTAAAAAAATATATCTCCACTAAAACAAAAAATGAAATGCTCATTTCTGTAAACAGGTTGCTCAATAAGTGGGACTGCCTACATACAAAGGCATAGCACACAGTGATTTTTCCCCATGAACCTATGTCAGATGTCATTTTTCTCAATATACAATCTAAAAGCTGTATTTCTTTAAAATGCATTTTTGCAGGCCTAATAACTGCATCCTTTTGATAACGAGAATCTTCATTAAATAAAGTATTCACAATGATTGGGCACTATTAATTTTTTATCACATACATTTTGTTATGTGCCTCATTTCTCTAGTTGCTGAGGGGTACTGAAAGCTTCATACACATTAGCAGCAAAATTTTTCACTTGTTCCATCATTAACAGGTCCTGGAAAGAATATACAATGAACTGATTATCTATTTAGTTTTATGATTTTTTTCTACAGAAGTAAATGAATAGCATCAGCAAGCATCTACAACATCACATAACATTATACTGACACTAGACTATCACAGCCTTAAAAGTTTAAAATCAAGTTGAAAATACTAGCTATGATGACAGAAAACAAAACAAAACAAAAATATACACATCGGCAACTCCCCCTACTTACAGCTGGATCACATCTAAAGGCAGCCTGAAGAGTATCCCGCATCAAGCAAATCACAAAACGTTTTAATCACAGTTTAGTTTCTTGGCTTGACTTACTAATATTTGTTCAACAACAGTGGACTTTGTCTTTACACATTTCTACTACTCTCTTCCTTTATAAAGAACACCAGCCATTTTGATAGTATCATGAACACTTTAATCTTTGTTAATTTACACATACTTAAAACTGCAGTAGTGACAATAGTACAGAACAGATTGATAGAATGCCCTTCCAAACTATTTGAAGGTCTTTATTTGATATGAAATGAGAAATTATTCTGATTTAATTTTTTAGGCACTATGCTGCTTTGATTTGGGTTTATTACTTTGTGAAAGCAAAATGCAGAAAGAATGATATACATCTTAAACTGGACTCAATACAATGAGCAACAAAAATGTTCTCTTACCTGCACAAAATGACTAGGCGTTTCACTGCAGACTGAATGGATCTGTCCATTTATTATTGGAATTATCTTGGCTAAAGGAAGACTGACACTAGAAAGACTAGGTGAGAAAATATAAGTAGGACATGGTTACATAACATAAATGTGAAAGATATATTGTTAGCTATTTCTAGAATAGTAAATGCAGAATATCTGCACACTAGCTTACATGTAATGTTACAAATAACTGTGTTATCTATATTACTTTTGACAGTAACAATGACATAACGAAGGTTATTTTGCAAACAATTAATAGTAGAACAATCACTCTGCCCCTGTATATATAATGAGTAACGTTACCCGTTACTTTTGTTACGGTATAAGTGTGTGCACTAAAATACATGGGGGGACATTTTGAGTCCCCCTCCCCCACATTAAGTCATTTTACTTAACAACAACATTAAGGACAATTAATTTCATTTGGAGGGATTTGTGAGGAGATTCCTAATAATTAAAAAAAATCAAGCTATTCTTTCCAAGTGCTGTGTTGTACAATACATTAGTACAGTCTAACCAGAACAGGACTGGAGAACCTTCTAAAACAGAACTAGACATAGGAACTACTGAAATGTAACTTTATACCTGTAGAAACCATGTTTCAGTGAAATTTCAACTAATGCCTTTATATTTGGTGTGCAATGTGATTTCTTTAACATCACCTAAGTGTAACTCATGATTCTGCTCAAATTCCTTTTTATACAGAAATGAACTTCATTTTCTACAATGTATTTAAAAATATTACCTGTTCATGGAGCCACTGTGACATATGTCCTGTTCAGTGGGTCTGAAGAATTCTGCCATGTTGTCCAGTAATCTACTAAATCCTCTATTTAAGCATGAACTCAAAACTCTATTAAAATCTGGACTGGAATAAATAAAACAAACCCCAACTACCATTAGTAATGCTGTGCTGAGAAAGATATGGAAACAATAAAGTAAGAGAATGTCTCAACATGTTAGTGTACATACATGTTATATACCCCTGTTTTGTCATCACATACAGGCTGCATCAGCACTGCAGAATTAATGTAGTCTGATAGCACTTTAACTGCCATGATTCAATGCTACAGAATTCTAAGAATTGTAGTTTTGTGAAGTTGTGCCTTTTCTGTTAGCATGTTGGTGCCACAACAATTAAAAGTGCTGTCAAACTGCTTTAGTTCTGCACAATGGCAGCAGACTTAGATATTACTTATTTTCAAACATATTGCACCAAGTGTGTCCAAGGCAACAAAAAAGCATTTAATAAGGTCAGTTCAAATAAAATAAAATACAGTAGAAGCATTAGCAAGTCTGGCTTGTTTCTGCCACATAAATATTATGTGGTTTAACAGCAAGTGGGCAGTTCTAAGTAGAAATGAACTCCTAAGGTTAGACTAAAGTAACTTTATAAAGAAACTTGTTATAATTTGTGCAGATTTTCAAGCTTGGGACCCACTCAACTGACCTTAGTCTTTTCTTAGTTGTTTCCTATCTAAGACTACACAAGGAGAAGATCTGCCAAGTATGTGGCAAGTTGAAGTATTTGGTGGATCACAAGCTGTGCAGTCATGTTCTAATGAATTTCTGACAGCCAGGACATGCTATTGAAGGAGCTACTGCTACTACTCTAGCCCAGACAGCTTGAAGCTACAGCCCTCAGCTGCCCCACATTGTCATCTTGTTCACAAGAAACTGTGGGTCAAAGGTGCCTTGGATCCCATTTAGGGACAAAGGGGGGGGGATATAAATGTAATAAATGAACAGTGTTCTCCAGACCATCTTTTTGGTAACCATTTCCACGTGTGTGTGTGTGTGTGTGTATGTGTAAAAGAGTAAGTAAAAGAGAGGATGGCACAAAAGGTGAAATAGTTCTATGCTCTATACTTCATGAACTGGTTTTGCCCCCAGTGACTGAGACCGCCTATTCCTGTAGCTCAACAACTCTGAGGAAAAGGTGCCCTAACCCTGGCCAATAGTTTACGTATCACGTACACCTGCTCACTAGGCAGAACCTTCAATTCCACCATGCCACACCACAGCAAAATGACACAGCTACTGTGAAAAGTAAAAAATTCATATGAACAACCAAAAGTAATTACAGAAAGGCTGTGGAACCTGTAGCATTACAGATGGTGCTCAACTCAAATTCCTATCATCCATAAATCTTAGCTAATGGTAAAGGACCATGGACATAGGACTTCCTAAGCTTCTGAAGGACAACAGGTCCCCCCAGCCCTGCTGTCCTCTTTTTAGTTCAAGAGAAGCAAAATAAGGTATCTACAACATATTTTGATCCTGTAAACGTTCTGCATGCTGATGTTATGAGCTCTAATGGAGTAGTATGTAATGCCTGTACTGCAGCCACTCACAAACCATGAGGTTGTTAGTTCAATACCAGCCAGGGGTTAAAAACTTTGCTAGGTCTTACTTTCAGGGGAGGCCTTATGTTTAGCAATTCAGCAAAACCTTACTAGGTCTTATTTTTTGGAGATGTCTTATTTTTGGGGAAACAGGGTACACATGGTCCATTCTATTCCCTTTCATCTAATCAATCTCACATTAAAGTGACACAATTTCAACTATATTGCTTATAACTAAATTTGAGGAACCATTATAAAGAAGGTGAACCGTAATTTCAAGTTTCTGTTTAAGGCACAAAGACTTTAAGACAGACCTTCAGATTTCAATCAATGTGCACTTCCAGTTTTTCTTCCTTATTTAAATGAGTTTACCATAAATATAAACTATCAGATCTGCAAAGCTGCATACCTTTCCAACATGTCTCTTGTTTCATTGAGTAATTTAATAGTAGTAACGTCTTTTTCAGTAAGTCCATTGGCCTAGAAAAACAGCATAAAAACAATTTAATTAGCATGCACCTGATTTATTTAGAACCACTTTGTTTTGGGAAGTTTGATTCTGCTTTAGATTGATCCAATTAAAAGATGAACATTAATTTATAGTTAAGTTAATGATAACACCCCAAAACCCCAACGATGTTAATCTGGTTTCCAGCTTCAGTTAAATTTACTTTTTCTAATGCTTTGGAAATACCTGGGATGCTAAAGGATTCTCCTCATCTGGCATCATGTAATGACATAGCAGAGAATGGGATCCAGTTTGTTCAGATGTGAGATTATCTCCAGGTTGTTCTACTACCCTCCTTATTTCTCTTAGCTTCTCATCCAAATCCAAGAGAGAAAGAGCATGTTTAAGAGAAAGACTGCAAAGGGAAGAGTTAAATATTTATCACATCAGTGGGTTGCATCTCAAACACATATGTCTTAACTTCAGCAGAAACTCTGAAAAAGAGAAACATTTTTACCTCCCAAATACTTCCTGCACAGCTTTTTTAACCACAGTAATTAAGTCAGCCAAACCTATGGTAGAAGAAGAAAGTTATTGAAGACTGGTTGCCATTTGTTTCAATTCAGCAAAAATCAGAATTAAGTAAAAGTAGTTTTACAGATATCATACCATCTCCAAGAAGGTGTTGAATACTTGATAAATATTGCTGCTGGACTTCAGGGGGAGCTAGTAGTGTCTATGAGGAGAAAAACATTCTGTAATGTTTCTGTTACTTTATGGAGCAGTGTCTCTATCCTCCATGTCTGTACGGCTGCACAATCAGGACGCCGAATTCCCCTCCCCTTGCCTTCTCTTTCCTTTCCTGTTGCTGGGACCACTCTCAAGATATCCTTGTTCTTAACAGCCTCAGCCATCTTTGAATACAGAACAGCAGAGGACACAAAAATTCAAATCATTTCAAAAAAGAAAAAAACAAAAACCTCATAGATTTTTTTTCTAATTAAAAGTAAGGGATAAGCCCTACCACAAGCATAGAAACCAATGTATTTCTTCTTTAGATTTTTGTGGGTTTCTCGGGCTATATGGCCATGTTCTAGAAGAGTTTATTCCTGACGTTTCGCCAGCATCTGTGGCTGGCAACTTCAGAGAATACAGAAGATGGTGAAACATCAGGAATAAACTCTTCTAGAACACGGCCACATAGCTCGAAAAACCCACGAAATCTATGGATGGCGGCCATAAAAGCCTTCAACTTCACATATTTCTTCTTTATTCTAAAGCTGGGTTCCTGACTTGTTTAATACCAATAACTGCAAAATGCATCACAATTACAAATTGTGCAATTATGAAGGCTAGAAAAAACATGTTTCCTACTCCTCAGAAGCATTCCCTTTTTAAAAATTAGTCTCATATGAATCTTCCAGTACCCATAAGGAAACAGATTTCCTCCACATTTATAATTTTGACTTTTGTGGATTTGATTATTTGTGGTTTTGATTAATATGTTCTCTCTAGGAATCTCTAGGTTCTCCAGTGCAACTCTGCTGGAAGTTGACCATAGAGTTGTGCTGGAGAATCTAGATGTTCCTAGAGAAAAAACTTCTCTAGGCATTTGTAGGTCCTCCAGCATGATTCTATGATCTACTTCTGGCAGATGTTGATCATAGATTTGTGCTGGAGGACCTGGAAATTCCTAGAGAAGTGTTCTTAGGTAAAAAGAACAGTGGGGTTTTTTCTTTATGGTTTTTCCACATTCATGGGGGTCCTTAGTCCCAATGAATGTGGAGGGACTACTGTAGCTTGATGGGATCTCTGTGTGCTTAATTCCAAATGTTACCCCCACCCCTACTGAATTTTCAATCCTGGATATTAAACAGTTCAATGTACTTACTGTGTCATTTTTGCAAACTGCTGCATTATCCAGGTAGATGTATCCACCAATAATGTTTAATTGGACTCGTAGAAGAACTACAAGCATACAAGTGCTATATACAGCTACAATGCTTCTTGTAAAACCTTGAATAAGGGAAACAGAAATGATCTTGTCAGGATGCCTAAATAAAAATGAGTAGGCATTTACTGTCCTAAAATATGATGTTGTAACCAAAGGTTAAATAGAATTTATGTTCCAGCCATAATTATTATTGTGTTTATATTATATCTGGGTTATGTTTCCAGAGTATATTTGAACAAAAGATTTCCATTTGGTCTATTCTTTAATTTTTTTTTTTTTAAAAAGAGTCCACGATTATCAAAGAGACTTCAAGATGATCAAAAACATGGTAGATTTTGCACTAGATACAACAAAGCCCCAAGAGGCTAGTAAAATGTCCTAAAATGTCTTGAAGAGAATTTTGAGTGCTAAATATTTTGCGAATACAATACCAAACTTATAGACTTTTTATGTTTGGAGAAGCATGATTTTGGCTGTATGAAGTGTAGCGTGTAGTATTTTATATATCTATTGCTATGAGAAGGACAGACAACTGATGAATAAGTCTAAATAAAAACAATCATAAATATATGTGTGGAGTCTGCTAATATTTTAAAAGTATTTTTATAACCAAAAGTGAAATATTTTATTACAGCTTAAAACAAAATACAGCATACTTAAATTAAAAAGCATGGACGTATCAGTCCAGGAGGATACAGGGAAGTATCACTCCTCCAATCCTAAAATTAACAAATTAGGAATTAATGTGAAAGGTATGTATGTGACTTTAGAAGCTGACTGGTTTGAACTGAAACACAGATTGATGAGAGGTGGAATTTAAATAGAGATCAATTATGATAGTCTGGTCTGGCCTGGTCAGGTGTGGTTGGTGGGATATCTGAGGTTACACAGAGATGTGTGTCTAGAAGAGGAGAGTTAGAGAGGTTAAAGCCTGCCAAGAGTTTGATTTTAATACAACCAAGTTGATTGATTTCAGTAAGGCCTTTGACAAGGCTCCCCATGATATTCTTGCAAACAAGCTAGTAAAATGTGGTATAGACAATGCAACTGTTATGTGGATTAGTAGGTCTTGTCACAGATATGTTTTGGAACCTGATCACTACATTAAATGATTAAGTATACTAACTCTGAAAAGGGATTGAAGGCTATTGGAAAGGAAGCAGATATCAAATAGTGTCCAGTTTCAAAAACAGTTGGCCCTCCGTTTTCACAGACCCCCTGCGAAAATGGAGACTCATGAGTATTCAAGCCCCATTGAGTTGAATGGGGTGCATAACCTGCAGGGCATGTGCCCCGGGGTTACATCCCATTAAAAATAACTGAGGTTGTCCCTCTGTGAGTATTCAAGACCATGGACCTTAAGAGAAAGGAGGGGTGACTGTATAGCAAAAGACAATCTTTAGCAGAAATGTTTACTCTAGTTTTATTTTTTTAACAATGCATCAATACACAGAATCCTATCCACATGTGACAGATCTTTTGCAAATGCTACTTAGAAATGTGAAGGTCCTAAAAAAGAGCAGAAAAAAATGGGAATTGGGGACTTTATGCACCCTTTCCCTTTAAGCCTTTTACTCCAGAAAAAAATAATAATTAAAAAACTGGATTAGGGAATGTTTAACTTTAGAATGATGAGTGAAATGTTTAAGACAAGGTGTTGACATATTTACTGCCCCCATGTAATCTCTAAAAACTATTTAGAGGAAGATTTTTAAACAGAGGTTTAAAGGAGGTTTTTAAACAGAGGATGGCCATCTCTCAGGGTGCTTTGATTGTGGATTCCTGCATGACAGGGAGTTGGACATGATGGCCCTTGGGATCTCTTCCAACTCTATGATTCGTCTAAAATTCTAAGATCTTTATGTGTAAATGTTTACATTATCAGAGCACTCCTCAGGGAATCTGATTTGAGGGACTGACAATACCCCCCCCCCCCCCGTGCCAAGGAGCAGGACCACATCTATTCCCATTTCTTTTCCAGAAACTCAGCAAATCATTAGTTCATTACAATTCCTGGTCCTGGATTCCTTTTCGGTTCTTTTTTCAGGAATGAGTGCATTAATCTGCTTGACACTATAGAGAACTAGTGGAGGAAAAAATAATAATTTTATCTTTTCTACTACTGTTAATATACTGTTTTTGTTGGGTAGTTTTGCCTACTCCTCAAAATGGCAAAGCCAGAGATTCCTTATAGTTCAGGTATTCTTAACAGTCCAGTAGCTCTATTTGTAACAAAAAACAAACATTTTAACAGTTCAGGTTGAAATTATGTTTGCTGGAATCAAACTGTGCAGTTTCAAATCTGTAACTGCCATTGTTACAGAGCTGTGCAGTGACTTCAGGCCCAACTCGCTGTTCCCACCTACCAGGAAGCGGTTAACACTGCATTTTTTATTTTTTTCTGAAAATTTTATTAGCAAATAAATAAATAAATAAATAAATAAAATGCTTTCCTTGCAACGATATGCCATGTACATTAGAACTGATTCAATGTGCAAAGATCTGCATTTTGAAGAAAATTTACACCACAATGCAGAAACTAAGAACGCTCACTGGGTTAGAAGCATAATTCATTTTTACTTACTTATAATTTTCAAGTCTTCCCATATTTCTAACTTGTTGGTTGGTCTGTAAAATGAAAAGAATGCAAACATTTACAATTAATGGAGTCAGTGAAAAGACTCCATCAAATTGAAAAAGTCAAATGTTGCAATATGCACAATTTCTGAAACTATGAGTGAAAAGAAGTGTTTACTCTGCCTCTTTGTGGCCTTGGGGATACATATTTCAGAAGCTATCTGAAACACAGTGGGATTTATTTTATTCTATAGTGCGAGGTTAAAGTTATATTTCTCAGTGAGTTTCATACAATATACAATTGCATGCTAAGATAGATATTAGATTTTTAAAATAGGGATTTCTCTCTTCCTACCCTCAAATATTTTTAAGGCTACATGTGGTATGTTAGTTTAAATCTTATTTTGCTTTCTTAGAATAAAATGGTTAGAAATGTTCAGCAGTCCATAAAATAGAAAAAGCAGAGAACAGTTCTTCCACACTATCATTATACACATATAAACCATGTTAACAGCCCAAATTTTGAAAAAAAGGCAAAAGTTATACTTACTTGTTTTTCAGCAGAGAGGTGAGGCTCT